>CM022393.1:39839268-44839268 GCA_011833715.1 Carcinoscorpius rotundicauda
TAGCCAATTTGTTATAAGCTTCTACTTGACCTTTCCCTTTGCTACATTCATTTTAATGTTTGTTCATTGGATTTTAATTTGTTTCAATGTTATTCCATTTTAAATACCCTATTTCTGATTTGTTATTAAGGAAAACTATGGAATCTTTATAAGACAATCACTGCTTAATTCCTCTGCAGTTATTTGCCCTACTTATTACTGTTCAATTTTAATTTTGCAAAACAGCAATATTTTTGGAGTACTTCAATTTATCATGGGAAATGTATATACAAGTGGACACTTTTTGGTTTACAATGCTGTTGTTTATAACTTGCCATATGATTGCATGTGACTAAAACACTGGAAAAAAGTATGATTATAACATTTTTAAAAAGAAGTGTATGCCTGAATGAACTGAATTTTTCATGACAATATTCAATATCATAGTCTCTAGACTCTACATATAAGGATGCCCAAAGTACTCAAAAGGCATCTTACAATTATACATGTCAAAAATCAACAATGAAAAAAGTTTTATTTTGAAAGATGATTGTGATTCACTTTCATTTGTTTCTTTACCCAACAACACTGAAAAGAAATATGTTGTATTTCTTTCAAATACTTAAGTAATCAATAATATTTTGTTTCCTGAGGTTGACTCTTAGTATCATAAAAGTAGTTTTGCAATATACCTTTTGTTTTACTCTAAGTGACATACACCTGGTTATATTTTATCTCCAACATTTAACAAACAAACCATTATCAATTGTGAACGTTTTTTTTAATTACTCAAGTCTATCTTGCAGTCAACATCACTGCCCTTTCATTTGGAGTCTACTGGTTGTTTGTAAGTAAATACTGATATGAACGTTGAAGCCACAAGCAAGTTTAATACAAAGAATACTCAAGTAAAACTTTCAGCTAGAAATTATCTTATCATCTTTTAATTAGTTAGACATATTTACTGCACAATCACTTAAAAGTGTAATGATTCATTTATTATCAACTTATATATGAATATTAGAAATGATATTTTGGTTACAAATGGCAAAAAATTAATTTGGAAAGGATGGGACAAAGCTATCAGTTCTGAGCTGAGGATCTGAGTTATTTGAAGACACTGATCAAATGTGGAAAATGTTTAAGTATTCAAGATAAACATATTCATTAAATAAAGACTTATATCTGATGATTATAATATGGCCGAATTATTAAATTCTGCCTTATGGACAGTTTGATAAAAGATGATTTATAACAAATAAAGTTTGAAATTTTTTTGAATATAGCAAAAATTAACCATGAAGTTACAAATTTTTCATGAAAGAACATTTTTTTTATCTTGTATATTATGGCAACAAAATATGTTCCATCTGTGACACTTAAAATGTCTGAGGTGAACATTCTCATTTCAATACAGGAGTCAAAGTTTATCCAAATTAGGGTGATGTTGCCCAACTCCAAGATGCTAAGTGGGTCGACATATTGATATTGACAGCTATAATATACTCTTGGAAGATGCATCACATTCCATCAGGTGATGCTAAAGATGCCCTGAAAAAGAGCTATTTCAGAGCAGTTATGAAGACTAACTTGTAAACATACAGTATCAGTGACAGGCTGCCACTGATGTTCATAGTAATGATACTCTACAGTGTATAGGGATGGGTAAGCCATACCAAAACAGTTCTGAATAAGCAACCTGGCAAATAATGTGACAATCTAATATAAAGTCACAGTAGAACAGAATTTATCAGAACTACTTTATCACATAGCTTAACATTTTGTAGATGGTGTGATATCACCGAAAATTAGTCTCTTTTGGGAAGAATATATAACAGACCTTTCCAATATAAATTTTTATGTGCTCAAATCATTAAAGTATATTCAAATGAGAATTTAAATTTTTCGAAACAAAAATATTTCTTGTACTTAAGAGCATCAAAAAATAATTTTGGTTCACCAGAACAATTCGGAAAAAGACCTGCAACAAGTCGTACGAACAAAACGTCAGAGACAAAAACCTCCGAAGTGTCCCTGGCGAAAGTACGCAAAAAAAAAAAAATCAGTCTAGGAACGAGATGAACCACCGAATAATTAGATAGATATGCATGTTATTGTACACACAGGCATACCAGTCACGTGACTGATGTATTAGTAACTATGTGATCAAACACAAGTTGGATTATGGAAAACCTGTAGAAAAAAGTGGTGAGGCTCCAAAGTTAATTTGATATAATGAACTCAACTTCTGTATACTGAAGAAAATTCTTGTGAACTGTAAAGATGCATATCATATCTACCAAGTGTTTTTTAGGAACTTATTCTGAATATTCAATACTTTAAATTTACAGCAAAAGATTGTGTGCAATTTCATATATTTCCAAGTTTGTGTGATTAGTTTCATTAGTTAACTCAATCAGGAAGTACATACAGAAACAAAAGTCTACTGTTAAGAAACAGTTTTGAAGCACGTTTTATTTTTCTCACGAAAAGTAACATTTATGTTGGCCCCCCAGTGGCTCAGCGGTATGTCTGCGGACTCACACGCTAAAATCCGGGTTTCGATACCCGTGGTGGGCAGAGCACAGATAGCCCATTGTGTAGCTTTGTGCTTAATTCAAAACAACATTTATGTTGTTACTTTACAGAATGAGTCATAGTTAGTAATACAGCTAATCCGTCGTGCTCATCGTAAAAAACCTTGTATTCCAACGGTGATTTTAAACGTACTAAAAAGATTAACGATCTATTGTTTTTCCCAATGTATGTTTCAGCCGAGAACCTCAACTGCACTAGAGGATACCGAAGATATGCTAATAGGTGTTGTAAGTATATATGACACTCAATAACTTTAACTGTTCACATTAAACACAAATAGATGAAACACTTTTAAAAACATGTAGTTTCAGTTCAATAAATACGTTTTCTGATACTAAACACATTGTTAGAACTATAAAATTAACACAGATTTATTAAATGCTTAGATATGTGCTTACAACGCTTTTAGTTGCATATCTTCCTGGTCACTGTGACAATGGATTCAAATCTTACTGCTTGCCGTGCCCAGGAGGGACTTACATGGCATCTTTTGCTGCTGTTGCCTATGTAACTTGTCCAGAAGATGAAAAGATGTCGATAACAAGGATCTTTGTAGAAGTAATGGAACAAAAGGTTGTTAAAGTTTTCTTTTATTGTTTCCTTAAAAGTTTAAAAAGGTTTATTTTTGCTCAAACAGATTGTTACAATAAAACTTCTTTATAACTTTCATGGTTTTTAGTGCATCAAAAACTTTGCATATATTCGGAAATCCCACTACTCGTTTTTAAAAATGGGCTCAAATATTTACGACAGATAGTATTTAATAACTGTCTTCTCTATAGTATATCATTTCAAAATTAGGAACGGCTAGCGCTGAAATCCCTCGTTTAGCTGTCCTCGCAATTGATAAACAAACAAATTTAACGGTGTCTCGATCTGTGTGCTTCACATCATTACTAAAAATACCTAAAGATATTTAACTAAAGCAGTATATGTCACAAAACCTAACTTAAATCTATGCTTATATTGCATACATAATCTCGTTGCTGAAATAAAAGTAAGTAATTTGTCCAAATACAAAACAAATGTTTTAATATAATATTACAATTATATTGGATTATCAAAATTTTAGCACCGTCTTATATGTTCTGAATAAAATTATTAGAAAGAATTGTTACCAAGCAAGCGAAAAACTTCGTGTGCAGTGACGTACAACGTTCAATGTTTATGTCCGAAATGATAGTTCTTTATGTTGGAAATTCACAGTGAAGAAAAAAATTGTAAATATTACTGTTAATAATAGTGTTGAAGTGACTACCATTCAGTGGATACGATTCAATAGTAAAAAGAATTATGTACCATAATAAGTGAAGAAGCTAATTATAGAACTTAATACAGTAAGTGAATAGCTATTAAACACAGTGGCTTTATTAAGTAGTCAACGGAAAGACGGTTTGTTTAATTTCTGTTATATATTCTTACAATTTAAGTGAATCAAAGTTAATTTAATTAACTGTATCATACTGAATTGAATAATATGTCAATTATCGTAAAGTAAATGTTGAGATTTTTCTTATATAGTCCGATCACGTGAGTTTAGAAGGGAAAGCCAGTGGGTTTCTTGATATATTGTCTAATAGTTTAAATATGTTGGAAAACTTAGCTGATTTCCCGTTATATAACTATACAGTTGTTGTTATTACATAAATGTGCTACTTGTCTACTAATAAGGAGCTCAAATAATATAACAGGCGTCATTTTTCTTTGCTAATTATCTGTTTAAACTGTAAAAAAAAATACATATACAGTTGGCAAATTTTAAACATTATCAATGCTTAACATGAAAATATATTATAAATGTAAGAAATGTCATATTTATTTAATTAAAATTTTTAAGATGTTAAATGAAGATTACTTTTTAGCTTAAATAATTATACACTTTCCTATTAACATTAAGTTACATTTGAAGTTCTCTTTCGATTTTATGTTATCGATACAGTGCATAAAACGTTTTGAAAAACGACTCTCCGTCTTAAGATCCAACTGAAGTGGTTCTCAAGCTCACGTTCCCCTGGGCTTCAAAACCTACAGTTGTAAGATATCCTTGTTGGAGGGAAGAGCTGGCACTCATTTCGATCTGTCTTATTGCTTTGTGGTAAGTTACATGTTATCTTGTAGTTCTTGATAATTAAAATATGTGGAACACAAGGATTATTCATTTGATTATATTGGTGTGAGAGAGCATCTGGCCTCAATACCCATTTATCTTTTAATTGAATAGTAGGGTTGGGTGTTCTGTTATAGCACTTCCACATTTGAAAATGTCAAGTGTGTTTACGTATACGTTTAAAGTTCTTGATATTTAAAGTACTCAGTATTATACAGCTTAAGTATATATTCATTAATAACAAATAATATTAAACTTTCACTTCATATAGGTTTATTTATACCTACATATATCTATATGTGTATTATATACTGCACGGAGTAATTAAAATATAATGGAATTAATAGTACATTATTAATGCTAATGCAAATTTACTGTTATAAAATAATTACAATCATTCTTATATTTAATTTCTTTGAATATCTGACATCTTATTATTTATCTGTATTTGGTTCAAAATTTAATTAACTTCTCATTCATCTTACGTTTACGATTAATATTTGGTTTTTTGTTTGTTTGTTTTTTGGAATTTCGCACAAAGCTACTCGAGGGCTATCTGTGCTAGCCGTCCCTAATTTAGCAGTGTAAGACTAGAGGGAAGGCAGCTAGTCATCACCACCCACCGCCAACTATTGGGCTATTCTTTTACCAACGAAAAGTGGGATTGACCGTCACATTATAACGCCCCCTACGGCTAGGAGGGCGAGCATGTTTGGCGCGACTTGGGCGCGAACCCGCGACCCTCGGATTACGAGTGCACGCCTTAACGCGCTTGGCCATGCCAGGCCTAATATTTGGTAGAAAGAAATTAACATTTTTAAAGTTAAAAACATTTCACTTTAATGTAATGTATACTATGTCAAACTGTGTGAACAATATCATATCGATACTGCATGCTTAAAATCAGTGTTGTTAAGGCCCAGGGGCATCCACAACTACAAAAAAAGATGCGTTCAGAGAATCCTTAACGTTCAGAGTCATTTGAATACATGTGATTCTTCTTCCAAAGAGACTTATACATGTTCGATACTTTTGAAGTCTAATAAGTCTGTACACTAATTAAACTGGTCAATCACCTCTTCTTCAATATTATTACATGTGAGAAAACAATTATCATCCATTCAGCTGAAGCCAGAACCAAACGTAACAATATATGATAGGGTAAGAGGTACTTCTATTGCTATTATGTATAGCCTCAATGACATCTGGAAAGCATAAAGGTTAGAGAGTCTATTCGAGATTTTTTATTTACATACATATTTTCACTTCTGATATTAAAGCAAATTATACTGTAACTAGAGTGTATCTTTTTTGTTAATATTTACAAGCTTATTGAGTGTTTTAATCGTATGTACACTGAAATGATGTTAGATGTAGTTATGAACATCTGATTCTGTTTCTAAACAGCTATCCTATAATTGCAACGAATCGTTAGATAACGGTAACCTACTTAAATGGTTGATTTTATTCTGTTTAGTCCAGTACCAGCGTATTTGTGCCATTTTGTTATAAGTGATTCCACCATATCTTGTAAATGACACTTGGAGACATTTTAAAAGTTGTTTTTTTTTATATTGTCAACCAACTTTCATTGGTCTGATAGACATATAGTGAGATATCCAATTGTCTTATTTAGGACTTTACTAAGGTTACTGAATATTTTAAAGTACTATAAACTCCGTGATTTACTCCAATGTTGCAACTATGATAAGACAGTTTGAATACTCTTTCTCATTATAATGTAAAGTAAATGACCATTCATTCGCAGTTCAGATTTCACAAGTTTTCATGCTTAATTTATATAGCAATTTATATTTCTTTATAATAGTAGTTTTATGGTGTTTTAGCAGTTTCCAGTGGCTCAGCAGTATGTCTGGGGGTTTACAACGTTAAAAATCGGGTAAAGCACAAATGACCTATTGAGAAGCTTTGTGCTTAGTTAAAAGCAACAACTTGGTTTTAGCAATAATATAAGGCCTGGCATGGCCAAGCGCGTTAAGGCGTGCGCTCGCAATCCGAGGGTCGCGTGTTCGCGCCCGCGTTGCGCTAAACATGCTCGCCCTCCCAGCCGTGGGGGTGTATAATGTGACGGTCAATCCCACTATTCGTTGGTAAAAGAGTAGCCCAAGAGTTGGCAGTGGGTGGTGATGACTAGCTGCCTTCCCTCTAATCTTACACTGCTAAATTAGGGACGGCTAGCACAGATAGCCCTCGAGTAGCTTTGTGCGAAATTCCAAAACAAACAAGCAATAATATAAAAAAACAAGTTATCCTTTGTTTGTTTGTTTTTTGGAATTTCGCACAAAGCCACTCGAGGGCTATCTGTGCTAGCCGTCCCTAATTTAGTAGTGTAAGACTAGAGGGAAGGCAGCTAGTCATCACCACCCACCGCCAACTCTTGGGCTACTCTTTTACCAACGAATAGTGGGATTGACCGTAATATTATACACCCCCACGGCTGGGAGGGCGAGCATGTTTAGCGCGACGTGGGCGCGAACCCGCGACCCTCGGATTACGAGAGCACGCTTTAACGCGCTCGGCCATGCCAGGCCTAAGTTATCCTTTTTGAACGTATAAAATATAAATGTAAAACAGTATTTAAAGCTATTGTCTGCTGTATATTGACTTCCTCACTAGTTGGGACAATGCTTGAAACATATTTCATAGTTTTGAAAAAAAAAAACATTTATCAGATATCTGAAACCAATTTCATAATTTTCATATAAATAGTTATTTGGTTTTACGCGTATTATAGTAAAATGATTGCTACATAAAGAATAAATTATATATATATTTTTAAAATGTTTATTAACCGATTATTGCTATTAAAACTACAAAATTTTCTCGATTGATGAGTATTGCCCCATTATATATAATTATTATTTTCATTTTCAGACAAAAACATCAGCTTCAAAAGAAATGAAAGGCGTTGATGAATGTATCCAGAAGGAAGTGTCAAACGACATCAGGCCTCCGTCAACAAGACTTGTCAACAGCGATGATAAAATAATCACCATAAAACTTGTCAGAAAACCAGAACATTACCAGAGAAACATTTTTATTGTTATTGAAAATGCTGAAAGCCGAGACAAATTTATTATCGCTAGAGCTCCGAAATCAACACCCACGTGTCAGTTAAAACGTTGCCAAAGCAAACATAATTTTCTTATACATGAAAGTAAAAAGAATAATCAGGTTAAAAATGTTGACATCCCTCACAAGGCTATTTTTACAGCAGCTCCGAAACTAAAACCCAAAAATTATATAACTCGGAAGCATACCATATTGAGAATAATTACTTTACCTTATCTCATAAGTTACTATTTTTTATATTTTACTCACTGAAATAATAAATAAAACACATGAAAAACAAAGAATGTAATATTCATCTGGGTCTTCTCTTTTTTGCTGTCAACTGTCATGACTCTAAAGCTTATTTTTCTATCTACTAAAGGTATTGATCAATCAATAATGGTTTTATGTTATTAAATAATACAACTAAGAACACAGAATAACAGCACATAGAAAACACTGTCCAATAAATATGATGATTTTGTGGCTTTTTAACTGTATGATAATATCCTTAAAGAAATTAAGCTAAGCACTTCAATGTAATTAGTAATTTCCATCCGAAGAAATTTGAATCCAACTGATAAAATAGACAAAGCTACATTAAGAAAACAACAAACCAGATTGCTTGATAGATTGAAACTTTAGTCTTCTATTGGGTGTAAATAATATAGTGCAAAACACTAAAGATAACTATTAGCATTTGTGAAAGATATAACTGTAAGAGGTGGGTCTGGTTATCTAGTTATGGTATGAAGAAATAACAAATAGAGCTATATCACTGTGTTAAGTTTGGTGTTAACTGAACAAGAAACGTGGAAACATATAAGAAACAGACACATACACACATATTGATGTTAATGTACATGTATATACATTCAATGATGGTGAACATTTTAAAAATTCAACTAAAGCCCAGTTAAGTATGGCTGAAAGCTCCAGTGTCGAAAACAATTGGTCGTAATGAAACTTCTTTACAAATATTAGATGAACTATAGAAGATTATGACTGATATCTAAGGGCATAATATTCAAATTGTGTTTATAATTAAGAATGCCATCTTTCTTAATTTTAGTAAATACCTTGACAGTTTCAATATAACTTTTATTTATAGATTATTTTGCAGTTCCTATGCCTTTACCTTTAACGAAAGTTAAATGTTTATAGGAATTAGATAGCTTACACATCTGCCTGACTTGGTATGTTAGAATAAATACTGTATTTCTTTTTATGTTAAAAACTGTTGAATTTATCTCGACTCACAACTCATTAATTTAACTTAAAAACAAAGTCTACCACAGATATAATTAAACGTTGCATTGTAGCATCCTTTTTTAAAGGATTCCATGGTCCTAAAAAGGCCCTTTTATTGTAACTCAGAAACTAGGAAAAATCATTAGCTTCAACGGAAACCAGGAATCACCTTGTACAGATCCTGTTGAACCTGTAAAACAGAAAAAGAACATTTTATATTTGAACGCTTTCAACCCGCAAGTCGCATATAACTTTTAAAAGATGCTGTCATACAGTAATCATAGGGTAGCGTGTTATAGACTTGAAGGATGTAACGTTTGATGTAAATTAGACAACATATATAGTTTTATTCTCAAATGATTATCAAGAGTTTCTTATAGTTTCAATATATTATATTTAACACCCAAGTACTATCGGAGTGTATCGATATCAGAAAAGCATATGTGAATAAAAATGAAGAAAAAATTTGTTATCGGTTGAGGTCAGATATCAAAATATTTCCTGTAAATCCATTTTTGAAAAGCAAAGATGTAACTTTCCTCTCGTTACTATCGATGTCATTCCAGAACTTTCTTTCGAAGTACTGTTGTCATGGTGTCTTATAAATAAGTTTGATGTTTGGTACGAGTCCCTAGCAATTATCTTTGGTTCTTCAGTGTAACGAATATGGGAAATATTTCTTCTTTAATTTTAGTAGGCCAAAGGTTTTTAAAAACACAGCTAAAGCTACAGCAATATAACTGAGACTGTCAATGATCTTGATGTTGAGGTATTATGTCTCCACCGACAATGATATTAGGCTTAGTGTAGTTTTGAGCTTAACATCAAACAAATAAGCTTTATACCCTTTAAAAATTGTGTCCTTACCGTCAAAATCATAGAAAACTTAGTAATAAATTTCATATCTTCATTTAATAGTGTCAAAATTATATTTTTGTGAAAGATCTGTATCATCCCTAAACTGAAGAAAATACAAATGATTTGGTACTATGACGTAAATTTTACAGCCGTCATATTTTATTATTTCACACCAAAAATTCTCTGAAAAACATTGTTTTATGAGGTTCTTTTTCAACATTTTGAAATATCTATATTGATAAAACCTGAGATGATAGGCTTCGATTTTTATCGATAATTTATACCTGTTATAACAGCCTACCGATGTAAAAAATCTATCGACATCTGTAGATATTGACCTTTTGTAGGAATGTTAAAGTAATAGACAATAGTAATATCATTTAATTATTCAAATCATTTATCATAATTCAAGCAATACAAACTTAAGCCAAGTGAACCCTTCAAAGTACTTTTGATCGTGGCTATGAGAAGAACAAATAAAAGAAAAATGATCAGACTTATCTTCATTAGAACGCGAATATTTGACTCTTAATATATCCCCGAAAAACGTTTATTGTAAAATCATCTGCAAAAATGTTAAAAGAATTTAATTATATGAAAAGACTTTCCCCTTTTTCACACTACATAATCAAATAGCTTGTTATTGTCTCTTTCTTTAGCTTGAAAGTTTCCTTATATGTTAGTGGCTGAGGGTGAAAGTAGAGAAATCTAAACTATAAACAAGCCCGTCTCTCTAGGTTCTCTATTTCACTAGTACTAGTGGTTGGTTGGTTGATTTGGTGTTTTACGGTACAAAGCAGCTAAGCTTGAAGCTGCAGAGTGTTGATACAGTAAGTCTCTTCAGCTGCAAAACAACACTTTAAAGCCTCCTGCCGATGTGTTGATCCTGGACAACCACCAAAATAGTTCTTTGACTACAGCAGGATGAAGGGTAGTAAGATCCTGCATAGGATCCCATGCACGAGTCTACTAATTATGAAAAGCTCACAAATGAGCCTGACTAAATGGGACCATGGTAGCCAAGGAAGATCACATCCCCAAAAGCATAGCACATCGGAAGTTAAATTTCATTAACAAGCCCACTCGAGCTGTCGTCTTCTGGAGCAACTGAAGTGTATGATTGGTAGACTCCTGTTTAGAGCATGACAATGATGCGAAAAAGATCAAAATATTAAACAGAAATATACAGGGCCAAACAAATTCTGAAGGGGAGATTGTAAGATTGATAACTCATCCCTTGATGGGCATACGAAAGATATAGTCATGACTGCAAAGCTACTTGAATAAGTAAGAAAGTATTCGCGACATCCGTCTTGGTCTTTCATATACCTGGAGTAAAAACCGACTTAAGAGTAAGAAACATTTTCATGGTAAAACGAGGGAGAATGAAAAGTTGATTGAGATCAAACAAATCTATGACAGGCCGCCAGTCTTTATTTTTGGTGGATAAAATAAACAGCATGGAATAACACTAAGATAAGTCGTGGGTTCAATGGCCTGTCGGTGATAAGGTTCTGAGGCTGAGAGAAGAAAATGGATACCTTTGACAAAGGAAGTGGGGAAAGAGATTGTAGTATGAGTAGAGATCCATCTGATAGAATCCAAGAATTCCACTCATCTCTGACAAAAGATCATCACAGGGGAACAAATTCTCACAATCAAGCTTCCACCAAACCACATTTTAGTGAATGCTCACCGATACGCTTAACGTTGTGTCAATCTACATGAAATAAAATGATGAAATACAGAACCTCTGGAAGAAAGAACAGGTAAGCATTGATGAGGACTAAAACAGAAAATGGGAACAGGGACTTATCATGGTTTTACTACAACAAACAATTTACAAAGGTATAAGTGATAAATAATTCCTTACGTGATTTCAATGTGTCAGGAACATGTTTGATGCGTACCAATAAAGAGAGGGGCAAGATGTAATTCTCCGAGATAAATTGGTGGCAAACTTCCCTGGGATAAAGCCACACTGAAACCCAGAAGATCCCAACAACAGAGAAACCATGTTTGTAAGTCAAGAATCAAGAATGACAGATGAAGCCGTCACTTAATGAACCCTCAAGATTTTGGTGCATACATAGCCTAGGAAAGATTATGTATTGCAGATAAACACCGTCAGAATGTAGTAAAGTTAAGACGAGTGTGTGAAAACCTGCTGTGATGTAAACACTGCAGAAAATCATTGAGTGCCCAAAATTGAAAAAAGCAATGTGATCGGTAACCCATGAAAGGAAAGACATGCTGGCACTCTCAACCAATTGGGAAGTAAAATGCTCTACTAAAAATATCATATATTCAGAAAAGATTGGAAGAGTAAATAATAATGATAAGGATGACAGGGAACACAAGAAATTGAGGAAACATATTAAACACCACAAACCTGAGAAATCATGTCTTAATATGTCATAAGGGCTAGCTGATTCCATAGATGGGACACAAGAGTGCACGGCAAAATTTAGCGTTAGAAAAATGCAATCAAAATCTTCGTAAAACTGAACATGTTTGAGATGTTCTTGGGAAAACGAGGTATAGTTCAGAAGAAGGTGGAGGTAGTTGGCCCATACAGTACCTATCTCTTGGCAAATAATCGTAGATAAATCCAACGACGGGTGACACCACCTGTTACGAATGAAAAAGTGTTTTGTAAGAGGTGTAATACTCAAATTGGTAACATTAACCTCGACATTCGTGGTAAATAGTGAATCGAACAAATTGTTTTATAGATGAATACAAACGTGCGTAAAACAAACAAACAAAAAACGATAAAGATTAGACAGTTAATTAACAATAATAAAAGCGATTAATAAAAAATACCATTTCAATAGTATAACTATTTAAGTTATAATTAGAAAACACACCAAAAAAATCAACCATCTAAACAAGAACTCTGCCAAAACACTGATTGTCTAGTAGAATTGAATGGAGGGAGTCGTATTTGTGACAAGAATATGTGGCAGTATTATTGGTGGAAGGTTTTTGTCTGGTAATTTGCGTGAAAGACTCATTGCAATGAATTATTTCCAATGGAGGAGCGGAAGGATACTTGTGGTATGCGTAAAAAAACATTTTTGTTTATGGAGGGCAGCACAGAATGAGTATAGCTATTTGAGTGAAAGGTAATATACAAAAAAATTCATTGCAATGAATAAAATATGTATACATTTGCAATTTGTAATAATGAAGTCATTTTGCGAATAAAATAGATAAACTAATAAATTTCAGTTTGAGCTGGTAAATTTCTCATTTCTACTAACATGTTTATAACTCTGCTATTTTTTCTTCTACCCAAGGAAGTAGTGAAATACTATCAAAGTTGGAATTATTATGCAGAAAGTGAAAAGACATTTTGGTCCACATTTCAGCAGCCAGTGTATGAGAGTCACTTAACCCTTGTTTGAAAATTCAGCAGGATAATAATCCATAACTTGGTTTCCTCTGTATGAAATTATTTGAAGGAAAGGGAAAGAATTTTGTGTGTGTGTTTTCTTATAACAAAGCCACATCGGAGTACTTGTTGAGCCCACCGAGGGAAATCGAACCCCTGATTTTAGCATTGTATATCCGTAGACATACCGCTGTACAAGTGGGGGGCGAAGGACAGAAATTGGGATGTAAAATTTACAAAGTGATCAGCTTAATGTTATATACTTTTTTAGTTGGAAAGTTTTTTTAAAAACTAATGAACGTAAAACAAAAAATAAAAAATACCGGCATACAAAAAACAGTTAACTGATTATTGAAGTAATACCCGCTTATTAATCAGTGTTTTGTTCCAGAAATGATCTTTTTATCTTTGTCATAATTTTTAACCTGTTATTTTCTTTGACAAAATATCATAATATAACAATTAGCATGCCATGCAAATATGCGTTTGTCAACAAATAATACTTGTAATGATTGCTATAAAAAACATTCGACATTGCACTGTTAAATTTATGACAAAAGTTGAGTTACTTAAGTAATTATTACTTAGCATATTCAATCTCTTGTGTAACTTTTTGCAGCAGACTTTTAGTAAAAATTGGGTATGTTTTCTATATAAATTGTCATAAATAAATACTTTTTGTTGTTTTAACAGGAGACAAGAGAAGTTGCCACGATTAACTATGGATATAACTTACATTACTGAACGTAACATAGATGAGATGATACTGTCAACAAGTTTAATGTCCGAAATTTTCAACTTTGTTATAACTGCTGTATATATTTTAAAATATTGCTGAGATTTTTAATTAGTTGGTTGTAGAGTTATTTTGTTCCAATTCTTCCTCATCACTACAAGTCATCCTCTACGTCAGTCTACAATAAGGCGCTAAATGTTGATCAAGTACCATCTTTACTACGATTATATAAAAATTATGTTTATGTTTAACTAACAGATGTTTATATAATAACCAGCAGGTGCTTGTTGAAACAACTCAACTGTTGCGCTGTTGGCAAAAATGTTTCGGTTTTTAAGCAATGGGTGCATGCAGCACAACATAAAGCCCAAGTTCGCTTAGTAGTTGTGTAGATTTTCCAGCTGGATTCCACTGTTTCTTGTCATTTTACTGAGCGCAAGAAGAGATCTCTACCGAGGTGAGCATTTTTTGACAATTGTCGTTTCTATACGAAGTTTCAAAGGGAAACTTTTTTTATTCAGTACAATCTATTCGACATGATACAATAAAATAATGCATGAATAGAAAACCAACATGAAGATTTGTTTTGCGTTTCAAACTGGTTCTATGGCAGATTGTAAACGCGGTAGGAGAATTCTGTAACAAAATAAGAAGTTTTCTTCATCAAGTACGTAGTTCTTTCATAATCTGAAATATTTAAAACAATTAAATATAAAAAACCGTGCAACCGTAACAACAAACCAAACAGTTCTACATTACAATTTTAACAATATTATGTTTTTCCATTTTCAGTAAAAATCTTCTGTGTTGCAGTTATACACTACAATTCCAACATTATTATCCCTTTACGATCTCAGTAGCAATATTTTCTCTCAGTTCTATATCACAGTTCTATCAATATTATTTTTTTTCCAATCTCGGTAGGAATTTTATTTTTCAGTTTTACATCAAAACCAATTTACAGAACAAACATTATTATATTCTTCCAATCTCAATGTTCCCCAGTGGCTCAGCGGTATGTTTGCAGACTTACAACGCTAAAAACCGGGTTTCGATACCCGTGGTGGGCAGAGCACAGATAGCCCATGGTGTAGCTTTGTGCTTAATTCAAAACAACAACCGGTCTAAATATACTATTACTAAGTTTTCAATTTATAAACATATTCCTAGCCTACAACTTGGATTCGTAGAGAAAGCGGACTGTCTAACTATTTGATTGATGGTTAATTGTGGATTTAGACCTTTGATAGGATAGAGTTCTTTGATCCAATGCTAACTTAGCGTGTTTGTTAACACAAAATATCTAAAATCAGCATCAAACGGGCCATCATTACAAGTGGTGTTTCAATCATTTTGTCTCCTCTCTACCCCAGTGGCTCAACAAGAAGTTAGCAGACTAACAATGCTAAAAATCAAATTTCAATATCGATTGTGCAGTTGCACGCTAAACAACCGGCCAATCAGCCAATTGAATCATTTTGTAAATGCGAAGTTGCCATTGTGTTCGACAGCCCTTTGTATGCGTTTTCGGTCAACTAGAAGGCCAGGACTTGACTGAACATTGCACATTTGTACACTCTTGTACAAATTAATAGAAACAAGACGGAAAATTACGATTTTTTTTATTCTTTGCGTTTTATTTCTGAGAATCCAAAAATTACTCACAAATTAATACATGATATGACCGCCTTTATTTTTCAGCAGATCATTAATCCGCTTTGGCATCGAGTCCACGAGTTGACTACAATCTTTATTAATTATTGGATCGCAGTACCACACCTCAATTATGGCCTTAATTAGCTTATCTTGCGTATTACAGTCTTTTGCCCAAAGTCTTTCTTTACAAATCGCCCAAAGATTTTCAATAGGATTTAAGTCCAGAGAGTTTTCAGGCCAGTCCAGCATCTTTATTCGCGTTGTAGTCATAAAATTCTTTACAAGTTTCGATGTCTGGTACGAAGCCAGATCTTGCTGAAAAATGCCAGATCCATCTGGAAATCTCTTTTTCAATTCTGCAAAACTTCGATGTACTGTGGTCCTTGCATCATACCTTCTACGATATGTAAGGTTCCGACGCCATAGTAGCTGAAAAACCCCAAAACATTTTCTTCAAGGGATGTTTTACGAACTGATTGATGTGAGGTTCTCGAAGTTTCTCACCTGAAGATCTCCAGACGTGTAGACTTCTTTGTCCTTTACGAAGAAATTAGTCTTGTCACTGAATAACACCTTTCTCCACTGTTCTTGCCTCTAGTTCTTGTATTTCAGACCCCGTTGGTACCGTTGAAGAGGTGACTTTTATTCCTTTGACCTTCAAATCTCTTTTTATGACGTCACTTCTTTCCGTTGATCTTTCACATACTCCCTAACCACGTGCACGTCGTCTCTTGGCGTTGTTTCCCTTTTTCAGCCACATCTTTCTTTACGTTTCGGACTGATAGATCCGGTACTCACCTTAGCTTTGATTACACCGCTGACGGTCAGTAGGCTAACATCAACAACGTCCGCGATTTCCCTTTAAGTCATTCTGGTGTGCTCGTGCAGTGTTACAATCTTTGTACGCTTTCTAGGAGTCACGTCCATTATGTATGACGATTGAAAGACAACTGATTAGCAGTAAAACAAATAGCCTCATTTTTGAAGAAAGTCTAACGCAATTTCGAATGGCGTAATATTCCTCAAAATTTCGTCATATATCCCAAAAATAGATCGACCGTACTGCAAAACACAGCTAATTACGCCGTCTGTGTGAAAAGATGACTATTAAAGGAAATCAGCGGGTCTAGCGAGCCTACACCGGCCGCCATGCTGAAAATATTGTAAAATGACCATTTGTTTCAATTAATTTGCACAAGGGTGTAACAGGAATATGATTGTGTTACGTGCAGCAGCCACATTATTCTAAAAGGTCATTCATGTACCTTGTTCAACCAAGAGCAACAAAACCAGTTGGTATTATTACGTGATTCAGTACTAAACATTTACTACTTTTAGAACCTCACGTGTAAGACTGGTTTCCACGAGACTAGATAATTACTCACTTCATCACCGAGTATGAGCAATTTAAACCTTTAACTAAGTGTCGTTAATGTGTTGCTATTGGTGCAAATAATACAAAGACCTTGACTAGCAAAAATAAATATTTCATTTTTGTGTGTTTTAATAACTAGTATAAAATATTCACTCTCGCCGTGGAACTCTATGATCCTGTCATGATTCACAAAGACCTTAACGCACCAGTCAAGTGTCTCCTTTATCTTAATTACTTCTGTAGCTGCCTTGCTACGTCAACGCGCCGATTCCTTAATTGATTTGATTGTTGCGAGTTCCCAAACTTAATACAGTTTAACTCGTTTAATTAATGTAACGAATGGTGCAAGGAATCAACGGTCTGAATTGAAAAGAACTGTAGTTCTATTGTATCATCAACATTGAAACTATAATAATTGTATACATTCAGCATCGAAAAGTAATCATATATCAACAAATATGGGGAAAAATGATTAATAGTTTTACTGTGTGCATCTAGAAAAAAGTTTCTCGTTTTTCGACACATATTCCCTAGCAGCAGAGTGGTGTGTCCGCTGAATTTACAACGCTATAATGCAGGTTTCGATGCATCTAATGGTCAGAGCACGTTGTGTTAGTTTTCCGCTTAACTGCAAAGTTTCTCGACAATGGTCAATTACTAACTCAAAGTATTTATGAATAAAAATATATTTAATGTATCATTATTTTATGCCAATTACAACTACGACGTTCATTTAAGTTTTATTTGACTGTTGAAATCTGGATTTCATCGTTTTAATTCCGCAGACATAACACTGGGCCACTTAGGGATTTGACTTTGTCCACTTAAATTATTGTTGTAATGCATTGTTCTATTATATATAATTATTAAAAATAGGTTTGAAGATAACTTTATGGCTTTGTTTACCTTTAATCTTTCTGTCATTTGTTTCTCATTTTCGAGGTAGAAAACGTTATTGTTAATTGAAACAACGGAAAGGGTTGGAAGGCTCAAGTGATTTTTTTTGTAAGTACATACAGTAAGTGGTTAGAATAGTACAAGTAAAGAATGGTCTAACAATTGACTTTACTATATTGTTCTCCACAATTCTGTTAAAAGCTTCAATTTCCATTATAAATTCATTAATTGAACAATTGTGTTATTCTTTCATAGTATCGGAAGAAAGATGTTGTTGTTTTGAATTAAGCCCAAAGCTACACAATAGGCTACCTGTGCTCTGCCCACCACGGGTATCGAAACCCGGATTTTAGCGTGCAAGTCCGCAGACATACCGCTGAGCCGCTGGGGGCCAGAAGAAAGAAACTTTAACTCAAAAAGCATAAAAGATATATTAAGTTTCGGTATTTATAATAATTATATGTTTTTCATTAACCAGGAATTCAAACAAGTAATAGGAGTTTCATTGGACGCTAACTATTCCACTTGTATTGCAAATTTATATCGTTATTTTTATGAGAAAATGTTTATTGAACATTACCTAAATCCAGGCATTTTTGTTTAACTTACAGATGTGATTTAATAAGTGTAAAAAATCCTGAGATAAATGATGTTATTAACACTATTTGTAGAGTAGAATTAGAAATTGAAAATACGTCAGTAACTTACAAGGTACATTATTTAGATTTAAAAATCAAAATAATTGATAATTATATCAATTTTAATTGTTTCAATGAAAAAATATTTTGCTTTTGAAATATATGGTTTACCTTTTTCAATAGTCGTGTACCCTATTCTTCTGTTATAAGCATTTTAACTTCACAATTAGAATGATTTTGTAAAAATTCCATTTTATTATTAATGTTAAATTATTGATGCAAAAATTAATATTTAATGAATTAAATAAAGAAACTCTAAATAAAATTATCAATATAAGAATGTGTTATATAAATATAAAGAAGTAAAGTTTAAGGAAATTTTACTGAAGCTTTCTCATAAGTTTTTTTCCGTCGCACCAAACATGCTCGCCCTCCCTGCCGTAAGGGCGTTATAATGTGACGGTCAATCCCACTTTTCGTTGGTAAAAAGAGTAGCCCAATAGTTGGCTGTGGGAGGTGATGACTAGCTGCCTTCCCTCTAGTCTTACGCTGCTAAATCAGGGACGGCTAGCACAGATAGCCCTCGAGTAGCTTTGTGCGAAATTAAAAAAAACAAACAAACATAAGTATTTTTAGTTATTAATAAAGTCATTTAAACAACTTCGACCTATTTCTATGCGAATGAACACACTGTCACCTACAAATGCTTGTTTAGTGTGTGTTTTTCTTATAGTAAAAATTACATGAGGCTATTTGCTGAGCTCACCGAGGAGAAACGAACCGCTGATTTTAACCTTGTAAATGCACAGACTTACCGCTGTACAAGCGGTGGCGCTCCATTATAGTATGAAAATTGATAGTTACACTAGATGGAAGCCCGGCATGGCAAGTGTGCTGAGACGTTCGACTCGTAAACCGAGGGTCGGGGTTCGAATCCCCGTCGCGCCAAACATGCTCGCCCTTTCAGCGGTGGAGGCGTTATAATGCGACAGTCAATCCCACTATTCGTTGGTAAAAAGAGTAGCCCAAGAGTTGGCGGTGGATGGTGATGACTAGCTGACTCCCCTCTCGACTAACACTGCTAAATTAGGGATGGCTAGCACAGGTAGCCTTCGAGTAGCTTTGTGCAAAATTCATGTGTTCGTGTTTTCTTATAGCAAAGCCACATCAGGCTATCTGCTGTGCCCACCGAGGGGAATTGAACCCCTGATTTTAGCGTTGTAAATCCGGAGACATACCGCTGTACTAGCGGGAGACGTATGAAATTCAAAATAAACAAACAATACAGTGGATGGTGGTTTAGAGTTATATTAGTTATTTTGAATAACTGGTTGGGTTCCTTCACTCTAGTATCACCTGTCTGATAGGCTATTAATAAGTTCCTTACCTTCATATTTGGGGCTGGAATGCCAATTTCAGGAGGTAAGTTTATCTTACTTACCCCCAAGTGGTGATTTGTAATTATTTTGATTTCTTCTTCTTTACTTTGGAGAGCAGTCACTTTCCCACAATTGTTTGCTGGTAGTAAAGGGTGATATAGATGTGGGACGTTATGGGCTCGAACACCCACATCTCGCTCTCCTAATTTCAATTTATTTTGATTATTTTATTACTCTTGAATTTCTTCATGTGAGACTGGCGAGTGGAGATTAAAACTGACAGTCAGTGTTTCCAACCGCAATGTGGTTTCTACGTCATCAGTCACCTTCAAAATCTTGAGTACAGTTTACATATCACATTATAGCCTGTATTCTGGGGATCCTTTTAATTGGTGCAGCGTCTTTGATTTTTTGTTCGGATTTATTTTTGTGTTTATTACAAATATATGTTACACATTATATTAATTATAGAAATGTAAACCAATTTGTTATCGATAAGTGCTATACCTATGAAACGTTATAAATGCAAAACTATGACCCCCAGTGGTTCAGCGGTATGTCTGCGGACTTACACGCTAAAATCCGCGTTTCGATACCCGTCGTGGGCAGAGTACAGATAGCCCATTGTGTAGCTTTATGCTTAATTCAAAAACAACAACAAAAAACAAAATTTTTGTTTAAAGTCAGCGACACAAATACACAATGGGCTATCTGTGACAGCCCATCACGCTTACCTAAATTTATTTTCTAGCATTATAAGTCCACAGAAATATAGAAGTGAGAGCCATTGAGTCATTGTTTAAGTAACACATGTGTTAATAAGTAACACATATTAACATATACCTGCATAAAACATAGTGGAGTTTTATACAAGTAAAAAAAATAACGTATTTAAAAATGTAAAATATGACATATATCTGAAGTCTTATTTTACAACAGAGTAAAACTACATTTACTAAAATCATAGCGTATTGTTGTTTTCAACCAGAAGATACTTTTAAAGTGACTCTAAAAGCAAAAACTATAAATCTAGTGTTATAATATGAAAAGATCAATGTTGACACCTCGTCTTGTAGTGGTGGCATCACTTCTAGCAGCTCGCCCTCTGACATTAGTGACATGATCATATTATGCTGCCTGATAACATCCTCGTTATTGGAAAAACATGGGTTTTCATGTTAAGTATTTGAAAAAAAAAAGATATTAAATTTGGTTATCACTCCAACTTGTATATTAATTAATTTAATTTTGCATATCACATACATACCCATCACCTAATTAATTTATTAATATTTAATTAAATAAAGTATTACTTAGATATTAATTAAGAATTTGTACTTCACCATACATTAATCACATTATTAATTAATCTTTAATTAATAAATCTTCCCCTGTAACATTTCCACCACCCTCCTTCCTAATATTGTCCTTTGGCAGATAGTACATGGCCAGCAAGATCTGTTCACATCTCCAATGATTCCTGGGCAATGGACAAAACTAGTGGATCTATCTGCTATCTTCTTTGCTCTTAGGTGTCTTTGCACAGTCAACTTGTAAACTTGTTTCGTCAGTTGAATCCTATATTCTGTTGTTATGATTTGCTACACTTCCCCTGTATAATTTCTCTGTTTGATTTGGTACAGCAATTCCTTCTAATACTCTGCTCTGTACGTGCTTTACCCTCTAGTCTTCTGCTCGATTTTTCCCAAATATTGTGACAAAGATTATGAGTGAAAAGTGTTTCTTTTACGCTTCCTTCAATTCCTGCAAACCTGCATTCGTGATATCATCTCTTGACCTTTGTAAGATATTCGTGTTATGTTTGATCTTATCTTCTTGAGTTCTATTGGTGACTGCCAATGCTTCTTCGTTTATATACATATGTTTTTCATACATGTAGTCTTTGATAGGTCTGATATAGCACTACCTTTTGTTTCTCTATTCTGTTAGTACTGTCTCCTTTGTCTTCTGTTAAATTTTCTACCAGGCATCATCCCAAAGTTTCTGCAATGGAGGGACTTTCTTTCATGATTCCTTCAGTTCCTACAAACCTACATTCGGGATGTCCCTTTTTTGACACTTGTAAGGTCTTGATGTCTTGCTTGCTCTTCTTTTCTTGACCACTAGTGGTGACCGCCAATGGTTCATCAATTTTCTTTCGGTCTGGTATCTGAGTTTCTACTAGCTGGTATGTTTTAAATAATTTGGTCATTATAAATGTTCTATACTGTTGTCTCCAGGTCTCTCACATAATCTAGTGCATTTCTCTTTATTTTCTTATGGAACACTTTCTCATTGTCCCATCAATAAGTACACACACACACACACACACACACACACGCACACATGTGTAGTTTGCTTTTCATTTGGTCATAATATAGTAGACTGGTTCTCACTACTGCAAACAATTTCTTGTAGGCACATCACTCTTTTGTCCCCAACATATTCTTCACTCACTGGCATATTTGTTGGCACTTCTGAGTATCTGTAATATGCTTCAATCACTATTGGCACTGTTGATCCATTTGTCGTGTACTGATTAACCATGGAAATGGAACTTCCTTCTCATAGTAAATCTGGTGTCTGTAATTGATTCTGTTTCTTTTGGCAGCAGCATCTATGCTGACAGTCAAACTTTTCTAGTTTCTTAACAGCACCGTCTATAGAAGTTGCTATAGCAGCTTTATACTGAGATTTCTTCTGTTGCTTGTTAGTAATGGACTTCCATTCCTTTGCAACGTTACATATTTTATAACAAATATAACATTTCTTTACCCATTTGTCCGTTAACCCCCTTTAACCTTTGATAGACACCTGTTTCTAGTCAACTACCAGTTTTTGTTTTAAATAATAACCTTTTCAAAATAAGACAAACGTATATACAAAAATTATTTACACCATGAAATATCAAGGTTGTATCCAAAATTCTAAATAATTAATCTTTATTTTCAAATATCCACTTTGGATGGTTCATTTACTTTATAATATAATTGACAATATAAACTATTTTTTTCACAGTACTATTAGTAAATTATTCACTTAGTAAGTACCCCATGGGTTACAACAGTTGTATCATAACTTTAAAAAATTGTCTACTTCTCATCAAAATCCACAGAGAATGGTTCAATTAATATAGATCCCCCTTTTACAATACAAATTATGAAACTAACTTTATCATATCGCTCGATATGGTTAATTATTCTCACACCAGCTAACTTCACGTTTTCTCTCATTGACTAATTTTCTGAGAAAAGAACAATTTTTCTCAATTTAGCTCACAGTTGGTTGGTAGCCCACATATTTATAAATTTATCATTGAGGCCTCAAACTTTCTGAAAACTACGCAGTGACGTTTGAGTGTAACAATACGAGCTTAAGGAAACATTAAAAATACAGCAACTTGGCGTCAATAATGGACTCACACAATGTATGACTTTAACCACTTTGGATCCGGGATGGCCAAGCGTGTTAAGGCGTGCGACTCGTAATCTGAGGGTCGCGGATTCGCATCTCCGTCGCGCCAAACATGCTCGCCGTGGGGGCGTTATAATGTACGGTCAATCCCACTATTCGTTGGTAAAAGAGTAGCCCAAGAGTTAGC
This sequence comes from Carcinoscorpius rotundicauda, assembly GCA_011833715.1. Taxonomy (NCBI): domain Eukaryota; kingdom Metazoa; phylum Arthropoda; class Merostomata; order Xiphosura; family Limulidae; genus Carcinoscorpius; species Carcinoscorpius rotundicauda. Next base: position 39,862,813 of record CM022393.1, read on the forward strand.
GGTTGGTAGTGATGACTAGCTGCCTTCCCTCTAGTCTTACACTACTAAATTTGGGATGGCTAGCTAGTATCTACTCGAGGGCTATCAAAAAAATCATAGCAAGAGTGTTGAAAGTGATCATTTAAATATGATTCTATAACGTGGTTTGTTTGTTTGTCACGTTATACAACCAAACTTAAATAATCACTTTCAACACTCTTGCTATTATTTTTTTAAATCATTAAACATTAATTCACCAAATAAATTGAATAATAATCAGTGATGTCGAGAAACCCACTTGTTGAGAATTTGAGAAAATATTTTCTCAACTCAACGAGCCGTTTTTGCATATAAAATTGAATAATAATTCTTAAAAAGACGGTTTCGTATATCTAAAAAATATTAATTGCTAATTTGAAATCATTCTTTCCCCAACTTGTGTGTCTACAGTGAAGTTATAATTTATGAAGCTTCTGTAATAAATAATCATTTTCTTTAAAACAAACATGGATTTTTAACGCGATAAAACATGCAATTTTCAAATACTCTATAACTTTTTATTTTCTATTTACACAGATTTTATTTTAATTTTTTTATCGATTTGAAGTTTGTGAAAATTCGGGACAAGAAAATATAAATCGAGTTCCACTCTCTTTTATTAGATCACAGAAGTTCTTTTATTGTTGTCTTGTATCTGGCTTTCTAATTCAGTTAAACACTAGTCAAAATCTTCTTGTGGATCTAAATATGTTTCAGGAGCTTACTTTTCTCAATTTTTCTATGTACTCTAGTCCTCGGAACACTCTGATTCTGATGATTTCCTTTCATGAAACAAATTCCGCAGTTCTTTGAAGTAAGGTGGTCTCATTGATTTATATTTCTTAAATTTGTTGTAACGTCTACAAAGTGAAGACACCTCCTTCCTTTCAGTTAACAGAGTTTCTGATATATATGGGTTAATTATTTGATATTTATGAGTCTGTGTTGGTATAAAATATGTTGTATGTGATCCTTCAAGACTCGTCATCATGATTGCTATTTTATTTGAGGCATTACTATTTTGGATGTCCTTGTTATTGGTAAAAACATTCGCCTTTGATTCTTTCTACAAATAACAAGAATCAGGATAGGTTGATGTTAGTTATCATTATATAGAAATTAATTCTTGGAAATTAATATAATGAAACTACCGATAACTGGGCGATATCAATTTAGTGGATATCAATTAAAATACGTTTTTGTACAACACTTTTATTGAAATATCCAAATTTTGAGCAAACTAATTGACTCTATAAACTGATTTATAATAAGTAAAAAGGGAAGGGAATGTTTATCTTATGCATATCGAAATATTTACAACTTTACTTCGGGGAAAAACTCTGCAGAAAGTATCATATTTCTTTAGTACTAAACAGAACAAAATGTAAACAACTACTAACAAGCGTTATTAGAAACTTGAGAATTTCAAAAATAATCAAACTAAAAAGAAATTGAAATAAAAAAAACCTTGGTACTAACAACAATACTTTTGAGAATGATAAACTGCGTGATGTATATTTCAATTTAGTTTCTGCAGTTATCGAGAATTTCAGTCTGAGCTGTTTTTTGTTGTTTTTTTTTATCAGAAAACTTCAAAACGGACTACCTGTGTCTGCTCACCAAGAGCATTAATACCACACTATTAGAGTTATAAGTATTCGGTCTTATTACTGGACTCCACGAGATGTCCTTCATATATGGGTGCCTTTGTATTCGCCCCCCAGTGGCTCAGCGGTATGTCTGCGGACTTGCACGCTAAAATCCGGGTTTCGATACCCGTGGTGGGCAGAGCACAGATAGCTCATTGTGTAGCTTTGTGCTTAATTCAAAACAACAACAACAACAGCCTTTGTATTTAAAATTCGAATATTTTAATATTTGTTTGGAAGAAGTTTAACATCGAGATGACGCTGCGAAATTCACCAATATCGATTTGAACTGAAGCGCACGAAGAATACAAACACAATAATAATGATGCTTCATAAAAAGTAAAATAAAATACATTTTTAACTCTTATGTGGTGCGTAAATGAGTCCAGTGTTTTTAATTTGAAAATTTCTTGCTAGCATAAATGTAAACTTGACAGAGAATTTTTGCTGTTTAAAAATTTGGCTTGACGAAAGGGGTGTTTGAACATCAGATAAGATACATCAAAGTTTTACACTTATCCAAGCAAAGAAAATTTGGCTAATGCCGGTTTGTTAAACAGCAAAAGAAAATGAGCAAATATAAACGCCCCGGCATGGCCAAGTGGTTAAGGCGCTCGGCTCGTAATCCGAAGGTCGTGGGTTTGAATCCCCGTCACACAAAGGGCGACCTTTCAGCCGTAGGAGCATTATAATTTTGCCACTATTCGTTGGCAAAAGAATAGCTCAAGAGTTGGCGGTGGGTGGTGATGACTACCTGCTTTCCCTCTAGTCATACACTACTAAATTAGCAATTGTAGTATATGAAGGATGGAAGTCCTCACATTATACATCATACCTGTATATGTCTCTCTTCTACAAAATGAAATGAGTGAGAGCCAACTTTACGAGGTAATGACTCATAAACAGAATCATGCAGTACGAATCTACAGAATAAACATTTATTAAAGGTTTGGAGACGGCTTGAATAGTAATGAAGAAAATACTACTATATACTAGCGCAAGTATATAATTTCCTGGATGGAATTTACGTAAATTCATAATTAATAAAAGTTATCTAACGACATAAAGAATTGTCTCCCTTATATGTGACCAGATCAATGAAAACCATGAGATAAAATACTGATAAAACGCCTTCCTTTCCCCGTCTCGGGCTTAGAACTATAATTTGAAACAGCTTCTATCCAAGTGGAACCGTTTTAAAATGGCCATGTTAGAAGCATCTTTCATATATCTTCCCAAATGTTAATACAGTAGAAAATATGTAATTTTTACAATGTTTTTGTTCATACATTTCACTTTATACTTTCAGTACACAGATTAACAACAATATCAGGTTATACTTTTGTTGTTAAGCAACATGGCATAAAGTTGTTGTTTTATACCTGTACCAAGTCAAGATTCATCCGTAACTGTGTCAATAGCGCAATAACTGTGAAAACACATGACTCATAAACGGAGTAAATAGAGTACAACAATTTCGAAAATGTTTTGAGATGGCTGCAATGATAAAGAAGAAACCTGTATTATATATATATATCTCTTGTTGTTGTTGTTGTTTTGAATCAAGCACAAAGCTACACAATGGGCTATCTGTGCTCTGCCCACCACGGGTATCGAAACCCGGATTTTAGCGTGTAAGTCCGCTGAGCCACTGGGGGGGGCATGTATATCTCTACACACAACGTCTCGAGAAACTAGTTATCGAGTATCCATTTAAACCAACTACAATTCCCTTCGAAAAATCGATACCTCACCATTAAATTGAAACATTTCTTATAAGGTGGAAGATTAGAGTGTAAAGTTTATAGCCTTAATACATTATATTTATAACGGTGTCTAAACTTCACGCAAAACGCGTGCATAAAAATGTATAGAAAGTAAGTAAATATATGTGACTGAAGGTATATTACATTCTTGTTATGCTCGTCTATTTGTGATCTACCCACCACGGCTATCGATAGCCGATTTCTATCATTGTAAGTCCCAGACACTCGGTATTAAAGTATGAAATATGATAACATTTCCCTTTATCACAATACTTACTTCAGGAAGATGAAAATTCCGAACTTTTTTGGCCATTTTCCCTTTTACACTTTTACATTTTCTTTTCTCGTTTCTATTAACACACTGATCTTCGTCTTGTTGTGCTATAAGTGAATATTTTTTTTTCTGTCATCTTTATTTGCACGGTCTTCTGTGTTCACTGATTTCATTGTTTTACATTCACAACAATTGCACTTCCAAATTATGACACTAATAAAGAAAAGCGCTAATAAATAACATAGATGATTTAATTTGACTCTTTTTTGTACATCAGTGTTATGTCAATTAAAAATGGAATATAATTATAATCTAGAAATAATAATATTTAACAACGACAGCCACAGGGACGTTCTCTCCCAGTGGAACGTCAGTAAGTATATGAACATATAACACTAAAATAGGCGGGTTCAGAATAAAATGTTACAGCTTAAGAGGGATAATTTAATAACTATTATGCTCGCTAATAAATTTCAATTTTAAGACCATATTGAAATAAACTGGAAATCATTAATTAGTTAAAGAACCTTCTTGAATGAAAATGCCTTTTATATTTATCTCAAGTACTCGAATTGTAATAGTTTAGGTTACCCATATTTTACACGTTTCAATTTCAAGTATTTCTACTGACACACACAGTACCTTATTGTATTTACATATAAAACAGGTTGAACAATAACATACTTACAAGGAATGTTTTTCATCAGAAGAACTTGTAATATTGTAAAAAGTGATCCACAATTTAAGCTTTAAGTGAATCTCCACACTTAAAATTCACTTTATTGTAAACTAATGATGCCAGTTTCCCCTTATTTTATTAATGCAAGCGTTTGTAACCTTTTGATTATTTATCATTCTAATTAAGAAAAAGTCACAAATATTTTTTTATTTCTCTCCCCCTTTAAATTCATTATTAAGTACATACACATGATTCAACTATTAATAACATAGAAATTATGTTAAGATCGATTCAACAAAACACAAAAAATACGGTTTTGTTCTTACCTTTAAGAAATTAACAAAGTGGTATTCCTACAGTTACCAATGGAATCGGATGTTCCAACATGGATGTTGCTGAAATGGAAAAACAGAAGTTAAAAAGAAAGTTAGTCAAGTGTAATTTGTTTTTGTTATATGATAGTATTGAAGGAGGCTACGTTTCATTTGGTATACTTACAGTGAAAATAACAAGATAACCACAGCGTTCTGAGTTGCTGGAATCGAAGAAGTTCCACTCTTTATTCAAACACGTATAAGTTTAATGCACATGGCTAAAACAGTACGGGTAAAGAAGTGTAAAGTATCACTTTAAATTTACTTTCTTCCTTGACAATCCAAGTAAATATATTTACTTATCATGTCTTATCACAACCAAATACACTGACTGTGTTTTCATATCAAAGCAGGATGATCATTTGATGCGTCACGTGACTGACCACTATTACAGCAGATATATATGTTCGTAACAAGACAAAAGGCAAAAGTAACGAGTTTTCAGACTTCAAAGGATGTATGATTCTCGACACTGACTTACTAGAAATTTGTAAACTGAATACTGTTTATATGTTTCACTATTCAAATAAATTTGTAATTAGTGTCTAAATGAACTACAAACGAAAGAGAATATATTGGAAAACTATCGGTAACAATTTAAAGGTATAGTGTATGAAGGGTCTTTTTGTTGTAAACAAATCTAAAACTCCGCTCTAGTCAACCAGTTTTTCTAAAATAGTCAAGGTTTAAATAATACAACAATACAAGGAGGAGGAAAACACTTATGGCAGGCAGTTACTGGTCCAAAAACTTACTTCAGAAAACAGAACAGCTCAAACTGTGAATTAGTGGGAATGATAGATGTGGTTTGGTGAATCATGTTTTACCTAAGTTGCTATGAGTGGTGAAATGGTAAGAGATTTATTATTTAGAATAGAAAATAATATTCACAATGTACTGGAATATTATAAGAGATCGGGTCTTCACACACTACTACATTTTTTACCTTCCTTAAAATTGGACTTAAGAAATTTAATGGGAAGAAAGAACAACACGCGTCAACACAAACATCGTCACAGTAATATTTTCCTATCACGACATTTTGTCACCAACTTTTCCACACATATTGTCTCACGTTAAAGGTACGTTTTACGTAATCTTATATGTAGCATAACTTACTTTTCCTTGGAGAAGGAACGTATGTTTCTTCCTCTGTTCCTGGTTGACTTGGATCTAAGAAAAAAGCTTGAAATGTAAACAATGTTTACTTTGGCAATTAAAAGTAAAATAATGGATGAAGTATATAATAACTAATTTACTGCTTCATTTGTTCAAAACAGTTTTTCCTTTTTCGACTTATTTAAAAATTAGAATTCACAAATACTGATCACACATATAAACGCTTTGAAGGAAAACGCAACTTACAACACAGGTTATGTCTCAGTATGAATCCTTCAGAACATTGGTAGTTTTCACTAGGTTGTACGCATGCTAAAATAAAGTATAAGATGGTTCGTAGTTCAAGTGTTGTTGACATAAGAAATAATATTTTGCACTGTTTGTTTGGAATTTAGCATAACATTACATCATGGGTTTTCTATGCTCTGCTCATTACGGATATCGAAACCCGGTTTCTAGCATTAGAAGCACGCAGACATTTTACTGGGCCACAAGGGGAATTTTTGACCTGATATGACACTTTAGGCTCACAACAAATTATAAACTACTTTTCTTCGTGAAAGCTCTTAAATTGGAAATCCTGTAAGGTATAAACAAAATCTAACAAATTTAGTTGATGGCTTATCTTGCTCTTTATCTTTTGTATCGTAAATCACAGAAGGTTTCAACTCAACGTATTTTCATAATTAATGATAAATAAGGATTTACAATGCAAAAGTTAAGGGTTCGATTTCCCCTCGGTAGGTACAGTGGATATTTCCTTTTGTAGCTTTGCTATAAGAAAAACGCAAATTTTGGTAAATAGAGACCCGCATGGCCAGGTGTGTTAAAACATTCGACTCATAATCTGAGGGTCGCAGGTTCGAATCCCCATCACACCAAACATGTTCGCCTTTTTAGCCGTGGAGGTGTTATAACGTGACAGTCAATCCAACTATTCGTTGTTAAAAGATTAGCCCAAGAGTTGGCGGTAGGTGGTGATGACAAACTGCCGTTCCTCTAGTCTTACTCTGCTAAATTAAGGACGGCTAGCGCAGATAGCCCTCGTGTAATTTTGCAAGAATTCAAAAACAAACAAACAAACCATTGTAATTTTTAAAAAATATATAACATGACTGGACGGAAAATGAAGTGAAGCGTGAGAAAGAACATATACCAAAAAAATTAAAATTATTTACGAAATCATGTGTTTATTCTGCTTTACGGAATAGCGAGTAAACAACACGCAGTGCTGTATTTATTCTAGAAATTTGTCATTTTCATTAATATGTGACGTGTTTAATATTAACTTCCAACAAATGAAAATGTCTACCCAGATCAGAATTAAAGATATGCTCAGTAACAGATATAGTTAATAAAATAAGCTCTTCAAAATTTCTTATTTCAAATGATAAGAATGTATTGTTTCATCGCTTGGATGTGAAAAGTGGCTGAAAAATGTCTCTGAATACTGGAACTTGGTTGTGTGTTGTTTGTAACAAAAGAAACATTTTTCTGCTGTAACACTGTAGCATTTTGAAATTTCAGTATTTTCATAGACGAGTAAAGAAATCATTCAACACTTTTGATTTTTAAAAAAATTATTTGTTCTATGACTTGTAAAGAAAACAACAGAACCTTTCTAATTTCTAACATAAGGTTATCTCGTTTTCTGACTTCACGGAATGTCTAATTTCATTAATTGTGTAATGCTATTGATTAAATTTATTCATATCTCTGTATGTATTTAGTTATTGTATATAATAATAATAAACTAAAAATTATTTCGTAATGATAAATTTATATCTACAGACAAATTTGATTTTCAACATTTTAACACCTCAGGCTTAAGGCGGAAACAATGGCGGTGAGCTGTATGTCGGTAGTCAGAAAGGTGATCTCATGGATTTTGGAAAATTAATGTACAATCATTAAATATATATCGAACTTATAACACTTTACATAAATTGTAGTAAAAATGGATGAAATCCGATTCATAATTTAAAGTTGTTTTTTTTAACTTCTAAACATTACCAAAATCGATTCTTATAAGCATTTACCTTCCAAGAAATGAGTGATGAAAATTGGTTTGTGTGCTTTTATCTCCCAGTTTCTTGAGTATTCAATAACGCACTTATAAATACCGGTATAAAAAAAATCAAATTTATAAATAATTAAATCACCCGAATTTTATCATTAACTGTTGCTATTTCACCGTATGGGCCAAACCAATAATACTTGAAAACATCAAAGGTATAACTTTTGATCCTATAGCTGTCAGGAACACACGGAATCACCCCATAGGGCGCCAAGTATAATACTTTCAGGTTTAAGTTTTATGTGTCCAGGCATGGCGATTATTACAGCATATAATGCTATATAAATCAATGTTTTTAAAAAGAAATTCTTCGTCTCTATATCTTAAAGTTTGCTTACAGTAGTAACTCGAACGTTTTATAAATTGTCTCCTAATTTTCTGTGTTACTAAGATACTGTTTCATTGTTAATATTATAAATATTGCAAGCACCACAAACAGTATGTCATAAAAGTTACGGAGTTGCGGATTAAACGCTAAAAGCTGATAAAGTTACCGATTTTCGGATTAAACGCTAAAAGTTGACAAAGTACAGAAACTAAAAAGTGTAAAATTTATGATGAGGCTACAGAAACCACAATTCCATTTTTAAACAGCTTTGATTTGAATTTAAAATATAGAAATTCAAAAATGTGTGAAAAATCTAATATTTACGTTATTTTTATTACAAAATAAGATATTGTTGTTTCACAATAATACTTGCTAAATAATCACAATTATTGTTGTGAAAATAGTTTAAACAACTCGCCTGGCAGGTAAATTATATAACTTAAAAACAAACAAAAACAAAAATGGACTACGTCACTGTTACGTTCTTTTATGTTTTATGAACGCAACAGAAAGACACAGATAACAGCTTGTATAATTTATTACACTAAACTATTATATATGTAGCAGATATAACATAAATTATATAATAACAGTAACAGATATTCAGTTTCAACCTTCAAAGTTAATTACAATACAAAATGGTACTGGCCTGTGTCCAATATAATGATCAAGAATGAAAGTCCAAAAGTTCAGATCAGAAATCCAATATTCCGGTCTAGGGTGTGAATTTGGTCCCACGAAGAAATTCCGAAATTTGAATGGAGAAGTCCAGAAACAATTCACAGTCCAATAAATTCGACGAAGTTCTCTTCACGATGCCTCCGATGAACGTTTCAAACTTATCGCCTTCCAATTTTCCCGGTCTCCCCTAAACAGTTCTACACGTGTCGACCTTCAGTGTAACTAGTAATTCGAATGAATCGTAAAGATTGACGAAATAAAATCGCGGCTTCTGTAGTTCTAACTCTAGTCAAAAATCCAAGTTGAATAAATGCACAGCAAACGTTTACAATTTCTCAAACGTAGACAACCTCTTGATTTGAATAAAACTAATGACTGACTCTTTTCTCATCGCCGTCTGTTTATATACCAGTAGGCCTACTGTTTTCTCGAACAATCGCGTAACTTTCACAGAATTCCAGAGCAATCCGCGCATATCTGTTTTTGCACGAGACTCGTCGTTTAGACACCAGGCCGCCATACAAATTATTTATAAGCATATGATTGATCTACCTAATTCTAGAAATTTCTAAATATTATTTTAAATGAATAACAACATATTCTATTGGTTTAAATTTTGCCCCCCAGTGGCTCAGCGGTATGTCTGCGGACTAAAACGCTAAAATCCGGGTTTCGATACCCGTGGTGGGCAGAGCACAGATAGCCCAGTGTGTAGCTTTGTGCTTAATTCAAAACAAACAACAACGGTATTCAGTTTTGCTTCTATTAAAACCATTTGTATGTTTGCTGACGAGTCCTAAAATTTTTAATTTGTTGTGACTAATTTAATCTCTCTTAATTGTTCCTATCGTCGTTGGTTTTGCGTAAAGCTACAGAATGGGCTTTACACTCTCTGAATAGGAAAAAAAAACCAAGATTTTATGGTTGTGACTTTGTCAACTTACTGTTTACCTACTTGAGGAACCTATATCAATAATATGTTATCGAATATATTAACTTCAAATTTACCTGACTGCATTAAACTTCCACATGGGTAAATACGTTATATAAAAACAAATTTGAATACGTAAGCCAGCTCACAACGTCTGAGAAAATTTCAATTTACTTCAGGCAACTGGAAAGAAATCCTATACCTGACGTCCCACTCCTTTATTATAGTAAAATGAGTAGTAAAATTACAGAACATGATGTTAGAGTGACAATTTTTAATACGTTTTAATCACTTTCGTTCATGATAAGCATACAGAGGTAAAAGTCATTTTACTTCGCCTATGTTTATGTATTATATCAAAAACTAATTTGCATTATAACGGACTGTTTCTATGTGATAACGTAGGCCTAATATAGTTTTTAATTGCAACACAGAGGAAGATACTGTTTGGGCAAAGGTTGAAAAAACTCATAAAATTAGGTCATACAAATAATATTTTACCACTATTCGTTGGTAAAAGAGTAGCCCAAGAGTTGGCGGTAGGTGGTGATGACTAGCTGCCTTCCCTCTAGTCTTACACTGCTAAATTAGGGACTGCTAGCGCAAATAACCCTCGAGTAGTTTTGTGCGTCTATATATATTTATTATATATTATACTAATAACAGACAAACACACACATGTTTATCATAAGAACAAGATACAAATCACAAATAAACAGGCACATAAATATTTAGCATATTGCACTACGTATGAAACATAAAATTAGTTTTTATAAACCGAGGTTGATTCGAGGAGTTGTCGAGCCACCCAACCCAGGCCGTCTGTATTTTTCATCAACTAATGGTAGAAGAAAGTAAGAACTAAGGTGTAAATTTTGTGTACTTAGAATTCTAGAAAATACTTTATAAAGTGACACATAAAAGACATAAAAATATCTATACAGGTGTAGCGGATAAATTGGCTAAATGGACAGAAAAGTGGCTGTATGAAAGGAAGCAGAGGATTGTTAAAATTAGTTTAGTGGAGATGAATTAATGTCACAAGTTGAGAACCTCAAGGCTAAGTTTTATGACCAGTTCTTTTTTGAAATAATTGTTGGAACGAATTCAGAAAATGGTTACACGAGGATAAGCTGAGATCTCTGAAATTGTTTTCTATTTAAGAAAAGACGAGTTACAGAGAATCTGACTGTTTAAAACCATTGAGGGAATTGATAATGTTGACGCATCATCTCCTTTAGAAATTATACATTAAAATATACAATGAAAAATAAGTCGAAGAAGATGTATAATTTCACTTTTTAGTTATTATAAAACACTCTATCAATTTGCCCTTTTGTAACTTTGCGCGTAATTCAAACCAAACCAAACCAAAGAAACAATTTCATCATACTCACAGTATATGGCCTGGCATGGCCAGGTGGGTTAACGCGTTCGACTCGTAATCTGGGGGTCGCAGCATCGAATCTCCGTCGTAACAAACGTGCTCGCCCTTTCAACCGTGGGGACGTTATAATGTGACGGTCAATCCCACTATTTGTTGGCAGAAAGGTAGCTTAAGAGTTGGCGATGAGTGGTGATAACTAGTTGCCTTCCCTCTAATCTTACATTGCTAAATTAGTGACGGATAGCGTAATGGCCCTTGTGTAGCTTTGCGAAAAAATTAAAAAACAAACACTATATATATATATATAATATAATTGTGTATAAAATATTTTTTCCAGTGTTTCACCTGTACGCTACATTATATCTGTTGTATGGTATTAATTTCGAACGTTTTATGTTTGATATACTTTGTAATATCAACCATTCTGTTCCTTTAGATTTAAAAATTACCAGATGAAGATTGTCCCAGGCCGAAACATCGGGTCTCCCAATTTGAAGTTAAGTACAAACCACACATTAGGCAATTTGTGATCTGTTCATCACGGGTATCGAAACCCTGTTTCTTGTTAATATCTATTTTCCATTAACTGTTTTTCGTGTCATACGTTTTTTTTAAAATTCTTTTTAATTTTCAATCACTCAAGCACTATCTGCAAAAACGGCTCGTTTGGGTTGAGAAAATATTTTAAATAGAAGAGCGAACAACGTTTCGACCTTCTTCGGTCATCGTCAGGTTCACGCCGAAGAAAGTCGAAACGTTGTTCGCTCTTCTATTTAAAATATTTTCTCAACCCAAACGAGCCGTTTTTGCAGATAAAATTCTCAACAAGTAGGTTTCTCGACATCACTCAAGCACTAGTTAATCGTGTTATCGAAATTTTATGGTTAGCTTCAATTAGTTTCAGTTTGGAACTAACTTAACTCTGGAAATTAGCTCTGGGAACTTGTCCTGTTAGATTTACATTCTTTGTTATACTGAATACCATTTTAGCTTAGTTCAAGCCCTTTACAAGGCCTTTTTTATTTTTGATTTTGTGTGTGTGTTTTTTGTTTTTTTTTGTAGCAAAGCTACATCAGGCTATCTGCTAAGCCCACCGAGGAAAAAAAAACACCACAAACATCTTCCTTACTTACCAGGCCTAGGATAAAGATTAAATTTAACATTATAACAATTTTCTGAAGTTCTCCAACACTGATGAAACACAATTCCAATTATACTGTTGGTAAGGTTCAGAGAACACCAAAGAGTTATTAAAAATTATACGAAACCACACGATTTATAACTTTCGAGAAGTTATTGCCATCCAAGCACAAGACAGTGGACTGTAAGCTGGTATTAATCAAAAAAACGGCCAACAATTTCTCTGAACTGCATGGACACCACTTATCAAAGACATAACATGTAACTTGTTTTGATTTCGACGTAAAATTAAGCCTTTCACTTTACAATTTATTATTTTAAGTATGAAAAATTCCCTTATATTGTTTTTATATGTTATATGCATCATTTTGTTTTTCTTATGTTTAGTATATTGAAGCAATTGGTTTGTCTTCTATATTCATCATAATTCTGTATGTTTTTTAACTTTAATACTGGATATCAGTTATTGTTATGATTGGTAGTGAGATACGTATGTTAAAACATTGATCCATAGTTTAACAAATTTTTTTCACTCATTATATTGTAATTCGATGAAGGCTCCGGCAAGAGGGCCGAAATCTCTCAAGTAAAAGTATTTCAATGTAGAAAAAATTCTACATATTAATTTACCTACGTTACAAATTATCTGGAGCAAATAAATCAAATTATGATTGGAAGCATACAGAACAGGCTTTGTTCCTGTGTGAAAACAGCGAAAATTATCGAAATGTAATGGTTTTATTTATGTGTGCCCAAGGAAACAGCAAGGTTGACACTGAATTGACCAAACAGCATGATGTATACGAGAAAAGTATTCTACAATCAATACTATTACTTACAATTTTTTTCTAAACGAGTGTGAATTGTCACTTCAAGGAAAATTATCGGAACGTCTAACATTAGTAATTACTTGGTTGTACTAAAATTATTAGCTCACTACGATACATTTCTTTCACAACACACCTATCGTATTTGTCATCAACTATTTGATAATAATTTACTTCCCTATTTGGACAATATTTCTTAGAGAATACATTTTAATGAATTAAAATATTCAATATTATTCCAGCTCTCTGTTAATTCTCTCATTACCAGATATGTCCCACCCAGTGGGCCTGTTGAACCCTTCATAAAATTTATAAATTATGATACTCGTTATGAAAGCAATGACTAGAGAAGAAATCTAAAAAAAAAAAAAATTCTGATATTGAAAAACAGTAATTCAAGAACTATGTCATTTTTACAAACTTTTTGTAAACTAATATAGTATCAAAAAAAACAAGTAAAACTGTACATGGATTCGAAATGTGTATGTACAGCCTTTTCAATTACACAATTTGAGATATATTTCCCAGTGCTAATGTTCTTTTACGTTTGTCTTATGGTGTGAAAAAGCTCATGAGAACGTTCATTTTTTAAAATTGATAATGTATCAAACCCTTGTTACTATACTCTCACTTCTATTGTCCTTCAATCTATAAAGTTTACTGACATTATTTCTTACTTTGCTAAAAGGAAAGTTAAGAAAAAGGTTTTGTTTGGTTTTAGTTAATTAGTGAGTTTGTTTGCTTTTTTAGTTTAGTTGAAGCGCTAGCTACAATTAAATTGATTTACAGTGTTTTCACATTCATTTTTTGCAGCTTAATGAAACACAATTTTACATTTGTATGTGAATTGTATGTACTTCTATTTATTGGAATGGGTTTACATGCCATTCTATCGACCCCGTCTCATCTCATATACGTAAATTTGGTCCTTGTTTCTTTAGTCTTCGTCTGTCTAGTTTTTAGTGATGTTTACTATGTTTCTATAGACATCACTTATTCGTTGAAGAAAGTTTCGTCCTCTCACTTTCTGTAGACTTTATTAGTCTAGAGTTTTCACTAAAAGATGTTTCATTCTCTACATTTCTTTTGACTCCATATGTTTTTTATTTTACATTTTGTAGACTTCGTCCGTCTACAGCTTTCAGTCAAAGATGTTTGCCAGGGTTTTAAGTATATGTAGGTAGGGAAAAGGAAAAGAAGTTGAGTTATTCTACAGTAGGTATCTCTAACTTGTTGGCGATAAATTCGACCATAAACGGATTGCACATAGTTCACTTGTATCTCAACACAAAATAATTATCTTTTCCTTTACAAAAGACTATTTCAAAAAATGTCAAGGTTAAAAAGATTTAAAATATTAATTTGAACTGTTCCACTGAGTTTTATACTTATTCAAAAGGAAATGTGATAGAAAATCAATAAAAAAGCAGTTTCAAAAATTTATAACTCCAATACAGATCTGTTCGTGGATGGATATGCATTTAGCTATGATGGCAGAATTACTTAATACGTTACACAAAAAAGTTTGAATCCTTAGAAACCACGGTAACTAAGTACCTTCTCAACCCTAAAGAGCAATATGAGATAAAGTAAATAGAGGTACATATTATTCAGAAACAGATAGACAGGCTAACAGATATACAATACATACACTAAGACAGAGAACTGTATCGGTAGAGAAACAGCTAAATATGTTGTATAAACAGAGAGAAGGAGTCGACGAAAGACAGTCGTACAAGATAGACAGAGAACTTTCCTAATAGAGAGACAGCCATATATATTGTATAAACATAGAAATAGAGCGAAAGACAGAAAAAGAACTTATTAATTAACAGAGAGCCAGCCTTGTTGTTTAAACAGAGATGGAATAAAAGAAAGACAGACATACAAAGTAAACAGAGAACTGCACTGACAGTTTTTGTTGCTGTTTCTAAATTAAGCACAAAAGTGCACAAAGAGCTATATGTGCTCTGTCTGCCACGAGTATCGAACTCAATTTCTAGTATTGTAAGTCTGTAGACATGTCGCTGAGCCACTGGGGACGTACTGATAAAAAGACGACCACATTTACTGTTGGCCAAAATCTTAAGGGCATTAAAACATAAAGAAAAATTATTCCATTTTGCGTAGTTAGACTCAACCAATTATTTCAGTAGAGCTATGAAAGATGAAAATAAGAAAAAAAAATATTAAAAAACTTTTTAGCATTTTATATGGAAAAAGGGAACATTATGAAATTGGCCTAAATACTAGCTGGTCAAAAGTTAAGACCACACTAAAACGAAGCGTTAATCGGCAAATACGTAACGAAATTTAGTCATTTGTGTTCAAGCATTAGCGTTGTCAACATCTCCAACTGACATCTCCTGTGTTACATTGGATAAAACCATGGCAAAGGCTAAAAAGTTGACAGAGTTTGAACGTGGTACAATTGTTAAGCTGCAAAAGCAATGTCTCTCTCAACGTGCTATCGCTGGTGAGATTTGGCGTAGTAAAACTGCTGTTGAAAATTTGTTAAAAGACCCTGAAGGAGACAGAACGAAAATTTCAAGTGGTCGCCCCAAGAAAAATTTGGGGCTGATCCAGTGCACTACTACTTACATATAGTAACACATTGTTGTTTTTAATTAAACGTTTTTGTTATTTTTTCATGTTGACGAACCCCATAAGTACCTCTATTTTGGAAAATAGGTTAATGATGTCATAGACTATTACAATGATTTTTATATACATGGACAGTAAATACAAGTGAAAATACAATAACGAACGTTAATATCCATTTACAATTTACTCCAATTAAAATAAAGTTAACTGCCTTAATTGTCGTTGAATTCGCAGAATACTCAGTATTTTGATGATTGAGAATAATTCAGCTTTTCTTGCAAGAGACATGTTACATGTTTGAGTATTAAGATTTTCAAAGATAATGTTAAAGTAGGTATAAAATATTTTCTTTAATATATATATTCTGCATGGCCTGGCATGGCCGAGCGCGTTAAGGCGTGCGCTCGTAATCCGAGGGTCGCGGGTTCGCGCTAAACATGCTCGCCCTCCCAGCCGTGGGGGTGTATAATGTGACGGTCAATCCCACTATTCGTTGGTAAAAGAGTAGCCCAAGAGTTGGCGGTGGGTGGTGATGACTAGCTGCCTTCCCTCTAGTCTTACACTGCTAAATTAGGGACGGCTAGCACAGATAGCCCTCGAGTAGCTTTGTGCGAAATTCCAAAAAAACCAAACTATATATTCTGCCATCTATCGACATATGTTTCACTGTTCTTTGCATTTAAAGTAAAATATATCATTAATGATAACCGAAATAAAGTGAAATTTAAAAGCGTGAAGATAAAATTGTTTCAGTTACGATGCAAAACATTTAATCTATCTTTGATTTCAAAACCAAATAATTAAGTAAATTTTACTTCCCCCTAAAATAAAATGTTTATTTAATGAAGATTAAATCACATCTAATGTAGCGCTGCTTTGATATCTAGTAAGGAATCTGTTAGACTAAATAAATTTAAAATACAATAACAGCAACTTATACACTAGGTAAATGCTGACTTTAATACCTACATTATACCGACATTTTGTGTGGTATCATCATCATTTCAAAATTGTCGTTCTTGTAATTTGAAATTAACAGTTACTTTATTTTCGACAAGATTATGGCATGATAATTGTCACGATAATTTTGGTTTCCCTATAATTAATTAATCTTAAAATAATAAATTAAACACAATCATTTCATCTTTAGTTAGATTTGCACTCACGAGATATATAAATAAACTAGATGCTTTGTGAAGGGTCCTCTAACGTGTTTTCTTTCAGAAGCAAATAAAAACAAAATGAATAGAAACAAATATATTTATTTCTTGCTTTTCTATAGATTGTATAATTATTCTGGTGATTCAAGGCGAGTGCACTTTTTACTAACGTTACGACAGAACAGACCACAACGTTACGTGGCCTGGCATGGACGAGCGCGTTAAGGCGTGCGCTCGTAATCTGAGGGTCCCGGTTTCGCGCCCGCTAAACATGCTCGCCCTCTCAGCCGTGGGGGTGTATAATGTGACGGTCAATCCCACTATTCGTTGGTAAAAGAGTAGCCCAAGAGTTGGCGGTGGGTGGTGATGACTAGCTGCCTTCCCTCTAGTCTTACACTGCTAAATTAGGGACGGCTAGCACAGATAGCCCTCGAGTAGCTTTGTGCGAAATTCCAAAACAAACAAGCAACGTTACGGGTCTCTTATGTGACATCATTTTATTGTCCACTAACTAAGTGATAGACAGACAACACACTATTTGGGGCAAATAGTTAAAACAGGTAATCTCCACAGGTGGTCTTTGTCATCTTTCACTTTAATAGTGTTCGTTTTGCCTTCCTGAAAGTCACTGTTAGCTGATTTATCTCTTGCACGTGAAAGCTTAAGCTTCTCCTGAAATTCTGCTGCCGTTTCTCACAGTCTATGCCTCTCTTTATCTATTGTCTTAACTTCTCCAACCTACAAACTCTACATAAAAATTGCAAGTCTTCGTCACCAGCTTCCTTAAAGGTATATGACAGTCTTAAGTTTCGAAATAAAACTCTCATGTTGTACCTATTACATCTAACAACTGTGAATACTGTGACCGAAATTTCAAAGTTTATATATATATATATAGACATCAGATACAATGTTTTACACTCGTCGATTTCTAAAATTCAATGAAATTATGAATATCTAAGAACATTTATGTTGGGAAAGACACTACCAATACGTATTTAAACTTGTAAATTTCACAAGTTCAGGTGAAAATCTCCAGAGCATAAATTGGATTAAGGTCAAAGAAAACGAGTGTATATCGTCCCGAGTATTCGCCATCTCCTATACCAATTCTTTGATCTTAAACTTGTTTTTCTGTTGCACCAAATATTTCATAGTTTTTGTCATGTTCACTCTTCCTCCATAAAAGACACCTCTTTTGACAAGTCACGAAAGCACTTTCTAATCCCTGAAGAAATTCATTATACTTCGTTTTCCTTAACAAATTCTCCCATGTTATTATGAACTCGTATCGGAAAGTATCCAATATTTTCTGTTTTTCAAATTACGATTCCTTATAAATAACATTAATCCATTTTTGTCAGTGTCATAATACCTTATAAAGGTTCGGAAACAGCACCCGAAAAACTCGTATATCGTGTTCTATTCAATGCAGAAACATTATATTCTGTAATTCAGGATTTGTTTCTCACCACCATTAAGGGCACGTGGAATATTTACTTTATTAGATTTTTGTACATAATCTAATCATTGAATATTTACTTTGATGTCTTTTTTATGGTAAATTATCCAGGTATGGGATCTATTGATCGTGGAAGTATAAACCCCCTTCTGAATACAACTATACATGCAATAACAATGATCGTGCATGTGAATGAACCTACATCTTAGATTGCGAGTAATTCTTCCCCGGATTGAAGATTGCACCATCGAAGTACATTTAAGTTTGATGGACAGTGTCTAAAGATAGAAATAAATAACGATAAATGAGAATTTCAACACAATTTTCAAGAGAACAACAAACATTATTAATAATCAACATTGAGATGTTTTGTTTTTTCTTTTCTGTGCATCTATTTTGAGCTCTTTCTCTCATTGCTGAAAGTGACAATCCGGAAATTTTTGTCTAACACATGCTACATGGTGTCAGGAGTAATATTTGGCATCCGGTAAATGTTCTCAATATTTTAATTAGATGTTAAAAATATGAAACAAATATCATTTTTGTAGTTCTTCCACTCCAAATGTTTTCGAATATAACAATAAACAAATAATAATAAAATCGTAATTCTCAATTATTTTAATTCTGATACTTTTGGCTTTTTTTGTGCTCTCCCACGTTTTTTTATTGTTATATTGGAGAGCAGTCACCTTCCCACTGTTGTCTGCAGGTACTAAAGGGTGATATAGATGTATCAAAGGTACACTTATATCAAACTGTAGCAATATAAAATATTTAATTAAAACTTACCACTACACTGTACTTTGTACACAACTTGCACTTTTATGTTCATTATGCACACATACAATTTCTTTACTTTTCTGAGGGCAAGGAATTTTTACAACAAATAATCATATCAGAGGGCAGCTCTAATCTTCTTTTTTATGTTTATTAGAAAGATAAAGGTAAAAAACATGAACATACCTGTTAGGATTTGATTTTGTTTGTGAACAGTAACAGATTATAGGAAAACTTGCTCATTTATTGTATATACCAAAGTAGGATCATGCTGCAAAAGTGCCAGTATTTCAAATTTGACTCATCAACATGTAAATCGTGTGTTAATGCAGGAATCTGAACACACATTTCACTTCTTAAAGTATGCTTTAATCAAAGTATTGGTTCTGGCTCATTAGGGTTTTCATAAATTGTGCACACAGGCACCAATTACAGGGAATTGTACACAATTTTCACAGATACAACACAGTTTGGAGTGTCTAACTGCAAATAAGTCAAATAGTAACTGTTCAGAATGCCAGTACTGTATGTTAATGAGGAAATGACTTGCAATTGTGATATCTGTCAAGCATTGTTGCTATTACTGTAAAGAAGAGAGTCCACAATTCAAGTGTACCATGTGGTATTTCAAGAACCTTTAAAGTATGATTGTAAATTTGATAAAAATACAACAAGAGTACAACTTTAGTTGTACACTATCAACCAGGCCAACAGCATGAAAATGACAATGGATTATCTGAACAGAAATGTAAAACCACATTTCATATGTTAACTGTTCAGATCCTGGCTGCTGTGCACAAGTAGAAAGTATTACAAGAGCAATCATATTGAACCACAAAGCAAAACAATCCAACTCTTCCAAAGGCACCAGAAATGAACAGTTTGAAAATTTAGAAATATCAATTGAAAGACTCAGACATAATTTAAACTTTACTCAGAATACAGCAAAATGAAGCACAAATATCATAAAACTGGCAAATTTATAGACAAATAGGAGTACATTATAACATGTTGAACTGTCATGATTAATCACAGAAACATGGTAGCAATATATGATATAACTAATAGTTTCATAAGCTCTAAAACAGAAAATATTTTAAATTTTGTATGATTAAAGACTGTAGAACACCTATGAGTTTTAAGAATGGTGTTTCTCAGGCTGCATTTGCATAAAGACACCAAACATTTATAACTGGTACAGGCATTGTACCACGTGAACTATGTAAAGGTAAAACTTTCTGTTTGGAGAAAATTTGCAGAAATTTGTAAGTTCATCCTTCAAGAACTTCACCCAAGATATAGTTAGTTCAACAGCTGAAAATGAGAAAGATAAGGAGCACACACGTCTTCTTCTTAACCTTCAAACACTAACATTGAAAATCATAAAAACAAGATTGAAACACATACACATAAAACCTTCAACAATCATATTTGATCTTTTACTGGTACTCTGGCAGTACCACTAAATGAAAGTCTACAACATTTTACTGGTATCTTTACATCATTAATGTCTAGTTTCACTTTATGACGTTTTAAATAACTTGAAATAATATGCTTTTTAAGTTACATATACAGTAAATTTAAAAGAAAACACTTAAATTGTACACAGTGATACCAGTAAGAAAATTTATTAGTGGTATCTGCTAGAGTTCAAATGTCTGATGAGTTAACCAGTAACACGTATTCATCTCTATTCTCCCCTTCCATTATTAAAGGATTCTTTAAAGGAATTGCTTGGCATCTATATTGCCATAATCTTCTTCTGTTTTTACTTTTAAATTATAATGTTCCAGAAAACACTGTAAATATAAATACAAACTTCTGGCATATCCCATTGAAAAAGAGACAGTTAGAGAGGTTAGAATTACATTTTACTGAGAGAAAGTAAACACTGAAAATGTTTCATTAAGCTAGTTTGTGACCTGTGAGGAAAGTGGCTACAAATGTCAGTTTGAAAGAAGCAGCTGCCTGGTTATAACTTCAATTTTCTCTAAATTCAGTTGTAGATACCCACTGTTGAAATTATTACTCTGGTCAAGTGTTATTTTTTGAAGGCACTTACTAAGCATATATACTGCATTCTAAAAATATAATTGTTACAGTTTAGTAGACTTGATACAGGACTAAGAAAAATGTTTTCAGATAATATAACATAATTATATCTATTTAGATTTGCATAAAATGAAGGCAGAAGACAGCATGTCTTTCCAACAATGTAAGTCAGTCAGTCAAACTGACAATTTTTTTTTAGCTTTTGTTTTTACTTTACAGATTTTTTCAAGTGCTTTGTTGGCTTGTTACTCTGCAGTTGAATTGCTACTACATGACAGTGTGTGTGAAGTGCTTATGAAGTTGTTTACATGCTGTTTCCAGTGTTTCGAGGTTTTAGTTTGTTTTGAATATCTGGCCCATTCCTACTATAAGTACTTTCACATTTATGTTATTGATGTGTGATAAGCAAAACTAAATAAGAAACCACAGAATGCCCTTAAGGAACTCTGATTAGCTGATCTTTACATCATTGCATTAACCTATCACATCACATTAGAAAGCTTATTTACTGTATAGCTGTTTTCTTTGTACATATTTTTAATTATATATGTAATACTTCATTACAGTCATTGAATACATGTATTTGTACAGCAAAAGTTAAAAATTTAGTTGGAAATTTATTTATTGATTTTGGTTATGAATTGTAGAGAGTAGAAAAATAATTTCCCATATTCATATTGTTACTATTCTATAAGGTTAAAAGTATATGTCATGTAAAGTGTCAGTCATGTTTCTTTTATTGTATTTATTTTCTACTGCTGGAGATCTAGATATATGCATACAATAAAGTTGTAAAAGTAAATATGTGAAAGTTATTTTGAATAAGTGATTTTTATGCTACTCAACACATTATAAAAAAAACATTTACTGCATTCTGGGAAATGAATCACCAAAGTCACAATATTGCCAAGTTAAAAAACATCAGAGACCATAATAATAATAAATTGTACACACGCTATATTTTTCACTTTTTCATATACTTACAATGCAATGTTTCACAAGCATATGTTATAAATCATAAAAACTTTTCATGAAGTGTAATACTCTTGGATGAAATCTGAAGCAGATTGGAATTTCAACAACATAGACATAAGTGATCTCAGTTGTCCAATGGCTAATCTATGATTCTTTGACCGACTTTCGTATTTCTTACTGTTAACCAGTTTTTCCGTAAGATAATGTAGCCAAAGAATATTGGTGAAAGGATGAAAAGATTCCCATTCATTTCTGGTGAGAAGAGAAAAAATAAATAAATAAATAAAGACATCAATTACAGAATGCTTTTAAGGTCAAATGTATAATCAAACATATCTATTAACTAAAAATATTGCTAAATAGTAAAACAAATCACACTAAACCTCTAAACAGGCAAAATCAAATCAACCAAAAATTAATACA
This sequence comes from Carcinoscorpius rotundicauda, assembly GCA_011833715.1. Lineage (NCBI taxonomy): Eukaryota > Metazoa > Arthropoda > Merostomata > Xiphosura > Limulidae > Carcinoscorpius > Carcinoscorpius rotundicauda. Next base: position 39,885,516 of record CM022393.1, read on the forward strand.
AAAGACAAAATAAATTTAACAAAAATAAAATTACTTAAAAAAACTCAAACTGCTTTTTTAAAGTATATCTACAGTAAACTAGAATTAGAAAAACTGGGAAAATCAGAATGTTCTATTATTAAAGATATTCTAACAAACAGATTTCAATTATTCTCAGGTATATACATAAAAACCTCCATAAACAATGCTCTTGAATATAAGGATGTGCTGTGCAACACAAGAAATAACACTCAGAATAGCTGGTATTGTTATTAACACTTTTATTGATAAGGAGAGAGCAGCATTTCGACTTTCCTAGGTCAGCTTCAGGTTAAGAAATAACACATTTATTACTACTTAATGATTTTAATAGATTGAATATTTTTTTTACAAATGGTCTGAATATGTTTTGTATTTAAAACAAACTTCCTTGATATCAAAGAAACCTTACAGTTAAAGGAATTCATAATAAAAAACTTTCCTTTTTTTAAAAAAGGAACTTTACACCTCTGACAACAAAATACTTAGGTTATGAGGTTTTTGAAAGTTAATAGCATATCAGTATTAAGTATGTTCCACTTGTACATACATAAACAAATATATGTTGGTATTGAAAATAATCTAAAGTAGTAGAACATAAAAAAGCAGGAAATTTCCCATTAGAGGCATAACCAACATTTGGCAAAAACTAGTAACAAAATATAACATCCCAGTTAAAACTAAATTTATTCAAAAACCAGGCACAAAACTAAGGTCTATACTATGCAAGAACTACACTGACAAACACCACACCAACATTATTTATAAAATACAATGTGATAACTGCCACGACTTCTATATTGGAGAAACAAGTAGAAAAATGGAAACCAGATTCAAAGAACATAAAAAGTCACCTTCACACGTTTTCGAACACTGCAAGTCAAATGGACACAACATAACCATAGAAAACACTAAAATACTAAATAAAGAAACAAACATAAACAAACGAAAAATTAAAGAAGCCTTACTTATACAACAACTTAAACCCAAAATAAACCAATATAAAGGAACGCCATTATACCTATATTAATATTATAGATAAAATTATATATTTAAACATCTAACCCTGCCCTCTATATTGCGACACTCAGTTACACAACCCCTTCCAAACATGTGGTCAGCTTCCGGTCAGTTACCTCTTTCTTTGTGAACCTGACGATGACCGAAGAAGGTCGAAACATTGTTCGCTCTTCTATTTAAAATATTTTCTGAACCCAAACGAGCCATTTTTGCATATAAAATTCTCAACAAGTGGGTTTCTCGACATCACTGATCATTAGACCCTTTGTTCATCTGATTACTTAAATAAATTATAAACAATCTTATAATACTAACTATAGATTATTTTCTCTAAACCTGAGTTGTAAACATACACAGAACATTACCAATGAGAACTACATTCAGTACCAGTGCACACTGAACACATTTTTCCTTCCTTTCTTCATATTTCAAACCAATTTTCAAACTATTAAATACTTTATGTAAACAAAAAATACTGTTTATATATTTAAAAGTAAATTAAATAATAAATAAAACTTATTGAGAAAAGATGTGCATTCCTCGAAAACACTGTTCAGTTTGTGTGCAAAATAAATTATTTTTCAGTTAGCTAGTATTCTAGTTAGTAACCATTACAGATTTCTCATTCCTAGAAAATAAATTAATTTCAGAGCAATTAAAATCAATATATTTATTTGAATCAGGATTTATACACCAGGATAAGACAAGAAATTCAAGGACTTTTTAAATGTTCTTAAAATATCAGCAGAGTGATCTTGATTAAATTACTTGTGATTAAAAATTGTTATAGTAATCAAAAAGAGTCCTTCACTAAAAATAATTTGAAAATTAATAATTACATTTCAGCAACTAAGCTTTAAGTATCACTAGACTATATTCTTGTTTGAAACTGATACTGGACCCAACAACCAATATCAACAATGCATAATCTTGAAAATATGATAACTTCATGGATGGAAGTCCTGCTAGATATGTTTTAACTTAAAGATGTGAGAAAGTGAGTGCTAATAACATTGACACTCGTGTGCTAAAGTGAAATATGCAAACACACAGGTAACAGCAATCACTGATGAAAATAAAAAATACAGTTTATGTTAAAAGTTTCTACAAAATCTATGACATTTTTGTTTTTAATAATACTCAGTAGTGGAGATTTCCCATTAATAAACTGCAAAAGAACCAATAATTTATTTACTACTAGTTGTTGAAATCAAGGATCTTAAAAAATAAATAATGATATCACATTGTTGGCTTACACAACAGGATATAGTACATAATGAAAAAAGGAAATTAAAAAATGTTACAAGTAATGCAAGTGTAATCTGTTGTTGTTTGCTCCTTTTTGTTTTATAAGTTGCTTAGTACTGAGCAATAGATATATGAATATCTCATTGCATACAAATGTTATCATTCAATCCTACAGTTATTACGATCAATAAAATGCATAAATTTATCATTTGTAGGCAAACACAGATTGTTTTTGATAGAAAATATAAACTGAGATTAGCAATGATTTCACTTTAAGTAAAATTATTTAATAAATTTCCAGACTTTTGATTGCAATCGTTATTGCAGAAATAATATGATAAATAACGGAAGCCTTGTCATAATTAAGAAAATAATAAAAAAAAAATAAATAGAAGAATTATCAATCTGAAAATATGTCATTTCAGTTATAAATCTCTCATAGTAATAATGTTCACAAAAATATTTACTATTACTTTAGACAGTGTGATTTGAAATTAAAATTTCATGAATGGAAGAATATTCATATGCACTTGTTACAATATTAAAGTACCATAGATACATAAACAGATATATAGAAGCCCATTAATAGGCAAACTGTTCAGAATGTAAGAGGTATAGTGGGATAACTGTTAATTATATTGGATGAGGCATTGTGGGCCTACTTTATGACAATATCACTAAGGTTATTCAAGATTATGCCTCTAAAAATATCTAATTATATGCTTCATGTACCCAGAATGTCAACAATAATGGTGTATACAGTAACAACTGAAATGTCTGAGTACAAAAATTACCAAAACCACTTCAATAAGAGTTACTCAAGTCCTTATGCCTGTTAAACAAATAGACTATTTGTTAACTGAACTTCACATACAACCAAACTGTGTTTTTATTGGCATTTAATTTTAAAAAAGGTAAGAAGTTATAAGAACAGCTGATGTTCAAACTCGCAGATTGACATGAGTACTACACAACATCTGCTGCATGTTTTAAAGTGTAACAGGTGGTGTGTTGCTAAATATTAAGATATGAGATAGAGAGGCATTTTTTACACTTCATACTTAAGTAACAATGACAAACAGCTTTGTTAAAGTACATTCAACATTTTTTTCCCATAGATTGCATGAACAAAATTTATTATTAAAAAACTAATATTTAATTATTTATGTTCCCACAATCATTCCTTATCAGTCATTTGGCTGCAGTGTATTTGGGTATAATGTAGGTGGGGAGTTGAATAATAACTATTTCTAGGTTATAAATAAATAAAATTATTAAAGATTAAAGCTTGGGTAGTTGTGCTTTCCTCATCAGCAGTTTGGATAGAATCCTTCTTTGAGTTTTTAATGCATTAGAATACAAAGAATGAAGATGACTACATCATATCAGCATCATATTGAATTACATACCACTTGATAATCTGTGAAGTTAACATCAAGAGTATACTTTACAACAAATTGGAGTATTTCTCACCACATTATTCACCTCAAAATTATGTTTAAAGATAAAAGATACTGAAGCCAACTACCTCAGTTAGTTATTTAATGATTTTTAATTGATGTTCACTATTCAGAACAAAACAGTTTTTAAATATTGTTCTTATTAACTTAGTACATTGAAATCACTCAAAGTATACAGACTACCAAACTGAATCCATGGTATTATGTGAAGAGATGCAACTTTTTAGAAGTTGTGGTTCTTGTTTTATTTCTCCTGTCTATGAATATATTTTTCCTTGAATTTGATGTGTTTCACCAGTTTCTTTTTTAAAAAAAATCAAATTCCTTTTACAGTTATAAATAGTAATGGTGCTAATTTTAAAAGAAATGGTGTACACAAGTGGTGTTTGGCTGTAGTGCTAAAGTCAACTGATTCACAATGTTTTACAAATTTCCATAGTGAAGGTTAATTAATTGCATCCATTTAAACTGAAAATATCTGCATTGTAATGATGAGTAATGCCAAATGGCCTGTGAAAAGTGATGCACAACACTGGTAAAGAGAGAAAGAAGGAGGCCAGATTCTTTTGTTGCTTCAAATAGAAATTCAGTAAACAAGTAACAAAAAATTGAACCTGTTTTCTAAAAGATAGGATATTGCAACTCTCATAAAATACATATTCTACAAAATAAAAAGATATGAAACATTAAGCACATGTGTAGAGATACAGTCACAAACTTTGTGATTCCTACTCATTAATTTGTAAAATAATTATACAGTTTAAAAACGAGTTTTTCATTTCATTACAGCACTTAATGGTCAGATTTCCATAATTTCAAGAGATAGGGGTAAAGGTCCCAACATGTGACATGATGGATCCACAATGTTTTGTTTATGGCATAATTTTAATTACCAACACCTTAACTTTTATTCATACTTTTGTTTACCAACAACTCACCATTTTGATGAAATAAAACAACCACACATTCCAAGTACACTACTGCACTCTTTACACTTCAGAAAATTATAAACCAACATGTGATGACAGACCAATTTACTACATAATGTAATAAACAGTGGTTATACATGCTTGAAGGTATTTTTTTGCCAGTATTGAAGCATTAAAAAACTGTTTTGAAATTAATAATTTATTTTTAGTAAAACATGCATAAATACATTAACTAAATATAAGCCTTGCAAATGTGAAGGTTTAAACAGACTTCTGTCTTCAAAAATATATAATATAATCAGAATCTATTACCAGTGCATTACAAATTCCAGATTGATTACTTTTCATTCTTATTAACATGCCTCATGTCTACATCTTCAAATAACAATATACAATACTCAGAATATTATTAATCATGTGTGTGTGTATACATACACATATACATATATGCAAAATTATGCCATTTTATAAAAAACATTTGCTGTCCAGAAGGAAAGAAAACACTTCTTAAAGGGGAATGGAACAAGTGCCTAACATTTCTTGCTTTCAACAGACAAAATCCCAGCTTACTTATTATGCTTTTTCATAAGCCTGTAAATTTCAAACTGGTAATCTCCTTCTCCAGTAAATAGAGTTTGATCATTGGTTAGATCTGTAAAGACTGTGCAACCATCTGGAAAGTAAAGAACATAATTTCAAGCTCATAGAAAACAGTTATGCAATTTCGAAAATAATTTAAATCAAACAGAGAAATAACATGACACACTGTTCATTTATTTTTATTTTATAAGCAACCTATAAAATTACCAAAATTAATATAGTGTTGCTTAACTACGTGTATCCATTATACAGTATATAAATTATAAATTTATGAGTCACACATTTTCTAAATTACATAAAACATGTGACTTAGAAAACTTGCCATTTAGGATTTATGAAAAAAAAGGTAAACTTTTATTAAAATATGTGAAAAATGTTTACAAAGTGATAAATATTTAAAGATGCATGGGGAAAAAATACGAAAATCCTAAGATTGGATGTGAAAACATGAATTTTGTTTACATAAAAAAGGCATGAGTTTTGTTTCTTTTTTTTTATTTCATGCAAAGCGACTTAAGGGCTATCTGCACTAGCTATCCCTGATTTAGCAGTGCAAGACCAGAGGGAAGGCCATTTTAGAAAAAACATTTGCTGTCCAGAAAGAAAACTGTAGTGTTACAGACAACACCACTTATGATGATCAGTTAGTCATCACCAGCCACCGCCAACTCTTAGGCTACTCTTTTGCCAAAATTGACCTGTGGGATTGACCATCACATTATAATGCCTCCATGGCTGAAAAGGTGAGTATATTTGGTGTAACCAGGACTCTAACCCACAACCCTCAGATTATGAGTTGAACACCTTAGCCCACCTGGCAATACTTGGCCATAAAAAGCATTAGAAATAAATTGTATATACCAAATACCCTACATACATGTACATATTTGGCAGCCTGAAATAGAAAAAAATCCTGTATTGTAACAAAACAAATACACAACATGGAGATTATTCTCAATATAACTAAATTAAAATAATTTCCAACCTGAAAAATACTGAAGCAAATATAAAAGATGTTTTGGAAATATTTTACTGTTCTTAAGCTATTTGTGTGACACTTTATTTTAAATATTCTATTGTAACATTTATAAAAGTTTTCTACCTCCAGTATTTAACTAAATTGCAAAACTACTAACACCGTTATGTACTCTTTAAAGTCTAAATAAAACAATGAAGCATGCAAACAAATAAATCTGACAATGCATTATGAGACTTTCAAAGTATTCCTGGGTTTCTCAATTTTTAACTTGTGTTCTAACTTCAATAAAATATTTAAGATTATTTGAAAAAGGCACACTTTTATTAGGATATATAAACAATGTTTACAAAGTGATAAATATTTAAAGGTGTGATGGATTGATTGATTTAATGTTTTATGGTACAAAGCAGCGAGGCTATCTGCGCCAAACGTCCGGTAAAAAGGTAAAAATAAATTAAATGTAGTAAAATACAGAAAAGGAAATGAAGGTAAAACAAAACATTATTGAAAAACAGAAAAAGCATAAAACTAATGTTGACACCTAGTTTACAATGGTAAGAGAGAAAGCAGAGTAAAAGAAGTTGTAAAGTACTTACTCTAGCAAAATGGTAATGATCATAACCTGCCAGGAAGACTAACAGGTAAGTTCAAGAACCACCGTCAGTCACCTGAAGTTGGCCTTTCCAGTCCTGGTTCTGGGTTATGTGCCATAGCAGTCATTATCAAAATATAAAATAATAGAAGTTTTAAAAGGCATACAGCAAAATTGTAATAATGAGTACCCAAATGTCCAGTAAAAAGGTAAAAGTAAAGTAAATGCAGTAAAATTTGTAAAAGTAAACAAAAGTGAAAACAAAACAGCAATTAAAACAGATAACTGCATAAAACCGATGTTGACATCCAGTCTATGAAGGTGTAAAGGACTTTTGTAGCAAAATGGTAACAATCATAACCCACCAGGAGGACTAACAGGCAAGTACCAGAACCACCATCACGCACCTGAAGTTGGTCTTTCCAGTCCTGGTTCCGGGTTATGTGTCATTATGGCCAGTACCAAAGGGTAAAGTAATAAAAGTTTAAAAGACATGTAGCAAAATTGGAATAACAACTCGCCAGGACGACTAATGGGTAGTTCAAACAGCAGCGTTAATAACCTAAGGTTGGCCTTTCCAATCCTGGTGTCAAGTTATTTAATGTTCTCGCCTTTGTTTAATGTCAAATTGAACTAGAGAGAATGAAACTGTGAAAAGGGAACCACAATTAAAAATGAATAAATGTGTAATGAATAAATATCCAACACTTAAATGAGATTAAAAAGATTAATGGCTATTAAAAAACTAAACACGTTATCAAGGTGGACAGTGTTACCATCACCAATAACACAGTCCAATGTTACAGGTAAACCCTGGGACAAAACATGTTTAAAATATTGCTGTTGTTGAGAATCATAACAATGGCAAGAAAGTAAAATGTGGCTGATAGTGATTGAAGTGTTACACAAACTACACATTGGTGCATCAGTTCCAGATAAAAGAAAACAATGAGTGAAAAAACTGTGACCAATGTGTAGTCTAGTTAGAACAGCTTCCTCCTTCCAAACTTTATGGAAGCTAGATGGTCAAAGCCCAATATAGGGTTTTATTTGAAAAAAGTTTGTTGTCGCATTGCTCACTCCAAGTGGACTGCCAGCTGGCATGGAGCCGAGCCTTGAATACAAAACTATAGTCCATGTACGGAATAGGCACAGTGGTGATAGTGCCGAAGCAGATAGATTTAGCTAGGTGTGATGGAGAAAAAAAGATATCAAAATCCTAAGATAGGATGTGCAAATATGAATTTTGTTTATATAAAAAGGCATCAGAAATAAACCGTAGATACCAGATACTTACATATATTATTCACATATATGTACATATTTGGCAATTTGAAATAAAAAAATACATGTATTGTAACAAAACAAATACAAAAGACAAAGACTGTTCTCACTGTAAACTGATAACTGAGTTATACATTAATTATCTGTAACTAGGGGTTACTGCTAAACTGAAAATTATACTAGTCTCATTTTTATCAATCAGCTACAACAAAGTGCTTAATGTATTGAATTTATGTTGTATAGAAAACAGAATATAATAGTGCCAAAATGCCAGGTGCCAGATGACAAAAACACTAAAACCAAAAAATATTCAAGTTTTCATTATGTATGTTTATTTCTAGAATTAATACTCCTTATGTATAAAACCAATCCAGAGCATTGTTCCTACAACAAACAGTTCTAAATATGTGGTATAAGTTATTCAGATAAAGAAGTTTAATAATTAAAACATTCTTTGAAAATACATTCTACCCTCACCTCTTCTAGCTTAAAGATCACCCATACATTACTTAACAAAGGTCTTAACACTCATCTTTTTAATCACCAAGACATTCTACTTAAACTAATTAAATTAATTTATTAGATAATTGTAAAGATTAACCAAAATTAAAAAACTAAGAATTTAACACATTTGGATTTGTCTAGTCAAGATATGGGGGTTAACCTACATATATAGTTGAGCACATTGTATTAAAATAACCTTGAATATAAATCAGAAATTCACATAATGACCATAATCAATATAAAGTCACAGTGTAATGGCATTTGGCAAAATTAAATTTTGTTCTGTTTGCCATTTAAAAAGGAATTTGATGCCACCAAAAATTGACAACTTTGGGAAGAGTACAAAACAACCTTTCCTGATATACAATATTAATGCAATCAGATAATAAATATGTGATCACATCAAGTGTCTTGAATTTTTACAATAGATATTCCTTGTGCTTAATGATATTGAAAAAAAACAATGAAAAATGATTAAACCAGGGGAACAATAATCACCATGAAAAAGACTACAAGTTATGCCACAGCCATAGTAAGTAGTATGGAATCTTTTAACAGGTGAAAATCCACAAATAAATAGGTCAATGTCACAACCCTTCCATGTGGACCCAGGTAATAGTTTGTAACCTTATGAAGGACCTCTACCTGAAAACAATAACAACTAGAGGGGCACTCAATACAGTGCATACCTCTGCCAAGTAGCATTGATTACATTCAGACTTCAAAAAATACGAAAACCTGTCTTAAGTTCATCATTATTAATGGGCATGGTCCATTTATGGCAGAACAATTTGTAATAATATTATACACAAAGTTTCATCAAAATCCAATCTTTTTATGGTTGAGAACAAAAATAATGTGAAATATTGATGTTTTGAATTTCTGTGACCTTCCAAAAACTTACAACTTTTACGTTTGGTCATAGTCCAAATGTATACCAACTGTCATCCAAATCAATTCAGATGTTTATGAGAAATCTTGCACACAAGCACACACACATAGGGGTGTAAACATAACCTTTGGTGGTAGAGGTGACAAATATAAGGTTTCCATTCATACCTCCCATTCAATCATCATATACCTCAAACAGTTGCTGAAAAGTGAAATGCATATTCATACTGTTCCATACAAGTTATAAAGGAAAAGTCAACACATTTACTAAATTTCTGTGAAACTGCAGTGTTAAAACAGCCACTGGTAACCATCATCTTCATACTTTAGATAGATTATGGAAATAATACAAGGAGGAGAGGTGTGCTTTGTGTACTACAGCCTTAAAACAACCCCTTTTACAATGTAAGTTATGCTGCAGAGCACTTTCAAGATATAATGCCAGCAAACAAAGCATGAATGGAAATGATAGCATGGACTTTAGCAATGGGGTGAGACTTCAAAATAATCTTAATATAAAATACTCAATTCCTGTACCTATAAAGAACATTAAAACTTGTTTAAGCAAGAGAAATATGAATTACAGGGTTATTATATTTTTGTTGTGCTTTATTAGTTTTTATATTTTACATAAAGAATGTAATAAAGGAAATGAAAATATCATGGTAGGTTATGCTTAAACATTGGTTAGAATTTTTCTTTTCAGAAATTATTAAACAACCTCTCTCTTCCATTTAAATAAACATGTCTTACCATATCACAATATTTAACTTGTATTAAGCATTTTTAGACTTAGGTTTTGTATGCTATTTCTTAAAGTGAAATAAAGAGTTTCAATTTCTTTTCATAACTACACATATAATTTCCAGGACAAAAACTAAGGTTATGCTATGATATACAAACATTAGAAACAAATAGGTCTAAAAATTGTGATAAAAAACATAAAACTGCAGGTATTTTTATTCAGTCCTTTTACTTTATTCATGTTAAATTTTGTCACTTAAACAGTAATACAAGAAAATAGCTATTTGAATCAATACATGAAAAAATAGAAGTAACATTTGAAAATGTGGATTTTTTAAAATAATGCATCACCTACTATTGTCTAACACCTGAAAACCAAGCACATGCAAAGATACTCAATACCTCCAAATCTCATAAAATAAAATTGTTATAAAAATATAAACCTAAACAGAAATATTTTATCTGGCCACATCTTAAACAATTGTTCTTCATAATTCTTGTGAACTGTTAAACATTTAGTAACAATGAGAAATTTATTCTCTTATCAGCTTGCAAAATCACTCTGCACACTCTTTCAGATGTGTTACTCCAATAAACCTACAATTATTGATAAAAATCATGTTAACTGCAGGTGACTGTTTTCCACAGTAATGATGATGTTTGAGTTTTATGCCTTTGTTTGTTCATTGTTAAAGACAAAGATACATTATGAATTATCTACGTGAACAGTCTTAAGTGTTATATCTGTAAACTACAAAGTTCTAAAATGCTCTGTAATGAACCAAGGATATTTGTTTTAAAATCATTTAAACATGTAAGTATTAATGTCAAAAACAATTATACAGGCTGAAATAAAACATTCAAATATAATATAATGTTATTCTGAATAAATGGACAAAACACATACACATTGAAAGGTGTACAGCAAAATATTTAAAACCTATCTCCATCCTAATACTTTTCAATAACCTGCAAATGCACTTTAAGGAGTTTGTGCATTTTTGATAAATTTGTATAACTGTGATTTTCAAACCCATTTTGCAGATGGTTAGCTGTTCATCAATAAAAATGAAGCATGCTTAGTGAAACAACAAAGCAGACAAGGCAATCTCAAATAAAGCTACTAGTGCTAATGTTTTGTCCACAGTTGATAGAAAAATAATAAAATGTATTTGACAACTAAAGAAATAAACTCATATGCCAGTTAGAAAATTATTAAACCTTTTATGATCATTTATCTATATTCTTTTTAACACAAAGATGTAATTTACATTTCCTCTTAAGACAGATTACCTTTAGTGAACCTAGAAAGTGTAAAGTCGATAATAGAGACAAACACTCCACAAGCTGGGAAAGTAAGATTCTTTCCTTTGAAGGTAAATTCAACATTTTCTTTCTTGCTTCGTGCAACCAAAATATTACCCCAGTGAAGATCTCGATGTTCATACTGAAGAGCTTCTTCTGCAACTGCCAAAGCACAAGCCACTTGTTTCAAGACACTCATCGCTTCTTCACCACTGGTGAACTGATAAAATAAAAACTTGTTGGTGTAAGCCTAGCTTTCTGTGCTGAGAACACAAATAGATAACTGCTAGTGTAAGTACAAAAGATGTGTAGTTTTTCATTTCCTTAGGTAAACATTTTTAGTCGTTTTTATTGACACATTATTTCACACTCCTAGAGAGTAAAACTAGACAGCTATCTAGTGCCTTCACAACTGGCTCTCTGATTTTGTTAAACAATACGTAGGTTAATTAGATATTAAACAATACATATCTAAACCAGATGAACTGATCAATCCCTTGTCAAACATTTTGCTCCATGTAACTCTATATCATGTCTTGTATAGCAACATACACACCAGTCAGTACCTACAAGTCAGAAGTACTTTATTAGTGACACTCAATAGGCATTTCTCCAAGAATCAGAACACAGCAAAGAATCGGATTTCTTAAATACATAACCAGTCATCATAAATTACACTAAATACGAAAATCACAAATCACTTAACTGACAATAATAAATTTATCAGGTATGAATAGTATTGTAAACTGCTAATATCACAGGTTGTACACACATGTATCATTGTTATGTTTTCCCTTTTTAAAAGTAAACTGAAATATTTTGAAAAACAGTTTTTAATGTACCCAGTAGAAGACATTGTAATTCAGTCTGTTAAGTATAGGTGACAAAGTACTCTACCTCACTTCTATGATCAGAGCTAATCTTACATAAATGATCTTGCTGTTTTCAAAAATCTTTGTGCTGTTGAGTTTATAAATGTAAAATATGCAAGTCAGTACTGCAGTTTGTGTGATTCAGTTACTCAAGTGAATGAGAAACATAAATTATTCAGTATAAATGGATGACAGTAAAATTAGTATTATTTCCTAACAGTGAAGAAACTAGATAAAAAATATGATAATTCCAGTTGTACGCATTGCAGGAAAGTGCCAATTTTCAATGCTGGAATGTGGGTTATTCCCTCATAAAGTTAAAAACTGTATTTTAATAATGAAAAATCTTCAAGTAGACCCATTTGTTCTAGTATGTTAGTGAAAAAAAAAATTGATTACTTCCGTTTATCCCACGTACAAGGAAGATATTGACATGTTGCTAGTTTTATCAGGGTCATACATTGTTTCAGAATATCTAAGTGAGCATCAAAATCTAACTTAATATACCTAAAGCTCATAGTGATTAGTTATATTTTAGTGCATAAGTACCTAACTCTATAACTTTTCACCCCATCAACTGTACTGAGCACAGGATTAAGGAGTTAATTACAATGGCAGAAGCAGACATGCTGGATCATCAAGGTGATGATTGAAGTAATCTATGAAATGGGTCAGTTATGAATTTTATAACTAATGCACTAGTACTACTTCAATAAAAAAAAAAATACAATGAATAACAAAATATTTAAATCTATGATAGAATATGATATTACCAACGTCTAGCATTTACTTTGAGAGAAATAGCATAGCACTGTTTCACTTGTACCTTGAGGCATTTCTATAAAACTGAACATTTACACCAAAACAGACTTAGTACAGAGATATCAAAACAGATTCATTCATAATGTAGGAAAATGCATGAGTTCAATATAGAAATTTAAGACAAAAATACAAAACCCCATAATTCAAGTAGTTTTAAAAGGTAGACCTTTCTTTATCAGGGGCAAATGGGAATCATTTGATGCTTTTAGTAGTACCAGAAATACACTTGAGCCTCACTGTATTTTTTCTAACAAATTTCAGTTAAAAAACATTTGTATGCAAGCTATAACAATTTCTGAAGGAAACCTGCCTACCTTAGACAGGGTGATTGAGGATTGAGTAATGTGTATGATGTTGTTGTCTGAGTGATAGATGTTAAAACAGGTGAACTTCTCAATAGGGTATTATTATCTTTGAAATACATATTCAAAGAATGAATCTGTTTTTTTAACACCAATATTGAGAAGCAAATGACAGCAAAGTCAGCAGATTTGGTAGTTATCTGAAAACAAGGAAAAATGACAACCTCCATGATATGTAAGAGATTGTACTTAACCATTTCACATGATTGCAAGTATCGTGAACTGAATATCTATGGGAAAGTTTCTCTCACCAGAAAAGAATGCTGAATGGGACATTTAAATTGGAGAAAGTTATAGTAACTGTATCTTATATTAATTATACAATCAGTGTGGCCTTGATTTCATAAACAGAAACAAAGACCAGCGAGTCAAACAACTTTAACTTTCTCTACACAGGCTCAGATGAATTGATCAACCACACAAATACTGCATACTTCTTTAAAATCTTATAGTTTTAATAAAGTACACGTGTCTTCACAAAATTTGGCAGACTTTTAGTGATCATTACAAGTCTTTCACATCCAAAAAAAGATTTATCAGTGAAGAATTTTAAATAAAAATTTATCAGTGAAAATAAATTATTTTTTTGCCTAATATAAATCTAAAATGATTTTCATATTAAGTTTAAAAACACATTTCACATTTTATTTGCATAATGTCATAAACCTCCTAAATTAAAGTAACTTCTCAGTAAAATTATATTTTTCTGTTACTTTCTATACCATAACTCTGTACAAGTCAATTTTACCAACCTCATAATTACAACAAAAAATCAAAATAAACCTAAATTACCTTTTTTCTTTCCAAAATACCTCTTGGTTGTAACATGAAATCACATTTCTTATTATTAGTAGCTTTAACCTTGAGACAGTACAAATCTATTTATACTTAAATTTTATTGTCCTCTGAAATGTGTCTAACTACTATTCATGCCATCATAAGCTGTTAACATGCAGCTCATGTAATGCTGTTGGGTTACATTACCCACAAGCTACACAAAGTTGCTCACATGAATGACTCACAAAAGATTTATATTATTGTTATTTGTTTTACCTAATATAACCTTAACTAACATAAAGAGATTCCTATTTTTACAATTTAGATCCTTTTAAAATGATAAATAAAGAATATACTTGAAAAACAAGAAATAAAGTACTTCACTGTTGTTTTTTCTGTCAACTATCAATGACTCTTAACCCTACTTTTTTATATACTTATGGTAGTAGGGCACTAAATAATTTTTATTTAATAAAACAATGCATCAGAGGACATAAAATAGAAACCTGTAAAAAGCAGACAATTTTTCTTGCTTTCTAACTGGGCAACAAAAACTATTACAAATTCATCCAAGAAAGTTATGTTTACCATGAAAACAAAGTTTGTGTTAAAAGAAAAATTGACAATTCTCTGTAAATAAAATAACTTAATATAATACATCATTTAACAGATGAAAGCCATGACTTTCTATTGGTTATAAATAATATTACAAATCTTAAAAGAGAGGATGTGGCAAATGGAGTGCAATTTCAAAACAAGATTGAAAACTATAAAAATTATGATTTTTATGAGCAATTATTGTACTATACTGAGTAATTCACATTAAATTTCATACTTATTAGACGGGCAGTGAATAAATTAGAGATGAAGGTATGCCAAAAGAAGAAGTTAAAAATGTCACATTTCTCACATTAGGGAAAATTTATGTTTTAAAATATTGCCTTATGAAATCAAGAACTTAAAACTTATATTCTATTAACGTATAAATTACTAGCTATATTTTCATGCCATTCTAATTGGTACAACACTGACAAAGAGAAGTTTAAATTTGGAATGAGGCCCTGGCATGGTAAGGTGGTAAGGCAATCAACTTGTAATCTGAAAATCATGGATTCGATAAACCAATATAAAGGAACGCCATTATACCTATATTAATATTATAGATAAAATTATATATTCAAACATCTAACCCCGCCCTCTACATTGTGACACTCAGTTACACAACCCCTTCCAAACATGTGGTCAGCTTCTGTTCAGTTACCTCTTTCTTTGTAAACCTGACGATGACCGAAGAAGGTCGAAACGTTGTTCGCTCTTCTATTTAAAATATTTTCTCAACCCAAACGAGCCATTTTTGCATATAAAATTCTCAACAAGTGGGTTTCTAGACATCATTGAATATGAAATTTGATTAATTACTTTCAGGCATGTGAAAAACATTCATCGGTCTTAATAAACTTTTTAACTAACTTGTCAGCTACCTTTTTGCACCAAGAACAATGCCTTTCTGGTGTAAGGCATAGTTTTTCTGATCATACGTTATTATATAACATATTCATGCATTACAATCTCAACATGGATAAGCTATTCTCATTTTGTTTAATTTCCACCTTTTTCACAAACATAAATCTAAAAGTATTTTCTATTATCTTTCGCAAACAGTAAATATCCACAAATCTGTTTCTTAGTTTTAAAGCTACTTAAAAAAATGATGTTTTATGACATCCAAGAAAATAAAGAAAATTACAATAAATTGGGTGTATTCAAAGAATGAAAATGGTGAGCTACATGATGATGCAAGTCATAACAATCAAAGTTTCATTTGTCTTGTTTTATAACACTTCAAATAAAAATAAATATTTGATGTGGGAAAAAATGCCAAAACTGACAATATATATACGTTTTAAGCATATTATATATTTATACACACACACACACACACACATATATATATACCCTGTATAAGAAAATACAAATAAACACTCGGAACTGCTACAACAGTGAGATTAAATCATATATAACAATTTCAACATTAAGCTGTCCAGAATTGTTTTTCCTTATTATAATGAACTTTTAAGAAACATTATTACTTTTAAACTTGGAGTATAATGAGCATGAATAAAACAAGATGGGGCTCAGTTTTATCTTAATAAAGAAACTGCAGTTCACTTGACATACAAAAAAACAGTCATTACTTATACTACACTGCACAGAACAATATAACCTATGATAAGTGTTTATCTTTGATGGTATCAAAGTTTCCAGTAAATAATATACTTACATGGAAAGACTCCAGATCACACCCTCCATCAGAGAACTCAAATACAATATACAGCTGATTTTTGTCAAATATATCTGGATAAAACAAAATTTCACCGCTTAAATATTTCATATTAAGTTAATATTACAAGACTTCATTACACTACATCAGAGATATTATAGATCCTTTCAAAAAATGACAAATTAATTTACATCAAAAGAGATGAAATAACTGAAGAAATTCTTATACAAAAATTACAAAAAAGCTATATTTGTTTTAACACACAAGATATTACATTCATGCAGATTTAACAATAATTTATTTAATGATCTCAAATACATTTCAGGTGTCAAGTGCACTTCTGCTTATCCCAAATCACAAGTTTGTATTTCCTAACAAAATGTTCAATTTTTTTGTTTCTCACATGATTTTGCTTCTCTTCATCAGATTTTATTAATATGTTAGTGTAAGAATCCAAGTCCTTGAACCTTTATATTCAACATACCTAGTATAACCATTTATCGTACTTGCTGAAAATATCACTAAAACAATTAGATCACTAACATACAACATGCAAATCATAATTAATTACATGAGAATTCTTACAACTTTAACAAGACACACTAGTAAGATCTAAATCCACGACATCTGGTTCTGTAGTGCACAATGAGATGGTATGTATCCACCTTAAATCAGCACAATATTGCTAAATCCTATATTGGTACTTAAAAGTTTTGATAAACTGTTCTTGGTAATGGCATTTCTTCACTTTCAGATCAGTTAATATAATTTGTGGGAAAAACAATTAAAGATTTTTACAAATTTAAACTTAAAAAACAACAGATATTCTGAGCAAAAAGCAGCTTTGAATAACACACTGTATTATTAAGATATATATCACAGTAAAACAAAATAACTCAATATTTCAAATGCTTTAAAACCTAAACAAGAAAACACTTATTTACACTACCTGGATGATCATTGAGAGTAGTTTTATTCTTTGCAAACTTGTCCCATTCTTGAAGAAGTTTGACAGGATATTTTCCTTGAACACACATAACTCTAACATAATGTTTAAGATTCATTGTAAATAACATTTTAATAAAAAATATTTCTTGAATAGTCTTATACCAAAGGAACATTTTTAAAAAGAAAACATGTAAAATAACTAATTACAAAAATAAGAACACTGTGGCAAACCCACTAAATCCTATGGAAAATATGCAAACTGACACTCAAATCCAGGGAAGATGGTAAATATGCTTTGAAAGAATTTGTTGTGAAGAAGCAATAAGCTCGAGTACAAAACACATTATAATAACTAGTTTTAATAACCATGTTAAATTTATAATTAAAATAATTTAAACACATTCTATACCTATATGTAAGACATGACGTGCATTACATTTATAATATTTAGAATCTTAAAATAATCAAGATATGTAAACATATCAAATCATACATTACAATAAATATCTAATAAAACAGACTTTACACTGTTTTAAGTATGTATTCAATGGTTAATAACTGAATGTACAAAGTAGTTTCACAAAATATGCCAAACCTTTAGTAAACATTAGAAGTCTGCTGTACACAAAAAAATCAGGTTTCTAATAAAAGTATTCTCACAAAAAAATTGTATAAATTTACAAAGTCTCTTCTGAGTATGTTTGTAATAAGTGATTTTCAAAGATTAAAAATAATACTTTTTATTTTAAAGTTTTCACATTTCATTTGCATAATCTCCAAGACCTTTTAAACTGTGTTGTAGGTCTCAAAACCACCCTTCAGGAGTTCTTGGTCTTGAACCCCCAGGTCTAAATCTCAATATTTTACAGGCTTTGAAAATGAAACCAACTAAATTTTAAGTTTTAAATTTTAACAGTATTAGACCAGTCATCAATCAAGGATTATTAAGTGCTCAACATACACTGTGTAGCATCAAAGATATTTTACTTGTAAATCCCCTTGGTACCACATTTTTGCAGTGATTTTTATAGCATCTCCCTTATTTTTGTTTAATTCATCAACCACTATATTATTTGAATACCAATCCATAGTTATAACAAATGCCATTCAAAACTTACTGTTACTATACAATGCATTACACATTTGGTGAAGGAATTTACATTAAATATTAATTATTATTTTTGATATTCAACATGTCTATTAGATATGATATGACCCTGTTTGGATTCAAAGATTATACAGAATTTACTAACTCCAATGTTGTTATGATGACCTTTATTTTGTTCAAAGGAGAAATTTTAACACAAAGACTGTGGAGTTAACATGTAAACGATTTATGGTTAAGATGTTAATAGGTTGATGCATGTGATTTTTACTCTACTTAACTTATTTTTCATTGAGTAGTTTATTACTATGTCTTTGTCTCAACCAATTTAGTGCAGGTCTTGAGCATGGATGTTAACACCACTCTTTAATGAATATTAAAATGTTGTGTTTCTTTAGGGTTTGTTTTTTTTTTAATAAAAAATGGTATTTAATGTATTTTCTTTGTCCTACCACTAACTACAAAAAATCAATTTAAAGCAAAATTAACACCTTTACTTTTTGAATGAATGTAGCTTGTAAAAGACAATTACTTATCTTAAGAGCCTCATCTTTCTTGCTAAGTACATAACTTCCATTTAAACACAGAGGAAACTCAGCGTATAGAATTGATCATGTTACAATAACATGAAATACTAGCTCAAGCTGGCCTGGTCAGATTTTTTTATTTGCTTTTTATTATCAAAAATAACAATAAATAATTGATCTTTGTGCAAAAAAAATTGAACTTGCATTACAGTTGTAGCATTTTTTTTTTTATAATTTGCACTTGAGTACTTTGTTAACACAAATTTGTCCTTAGTATTTTAGTTCTCCACATCTTCATTAAAGTTCCTTTCAAATGTGTATTTGAGAACAAAATATTATCAGGCAACAGAAAAGTGTATCCCAAAACTAAAGTAATTTAATTGGTTTTCTACATAACCTATAAAAAGCTTTAAAAATTCTGTTATCTCCTTCAAATGATCACAAACAATGAAACCAGGGTTAAATATCAGGCAGCAAAATAAAATAACTGTATAAGAAATCTTTAAAAACAAACAAACTGTTTTTTACATTGGTTATAAACTGTGCAATAGCAATACCCCAAATAGTTAATTCTTTTCTGAAAGACTATATTTCATATGAGTGTGAAAATATTTTTCACAAAACAGAAAAGATTGGAGATTCTAAACTTATATCCTGAGCAATTTGGAGTTCAGGCAAGCCATGTAATACAGACAAATGAAGAGTGAGAATGTAATTAAATATTTCTTTCTGAAATCAAGAAATTAAAAAAGTTAGATAATATGAACTTTGAATCATAAACTACACTTGGATGCTAAGCTGACTGAAATACATTGATAACAAAGATGTTTAATTAAACTTTGAATATAACTTAGTAAAAAAGTCATGACATACATACTTTGACCTATCACAGGGTTAATGTGATATTCAGACAGATGGCACAACAAAGAAAACCTGCCACTCGTAACTTCCTTATGACAGGCTGAGTTGATTCAACCAAATTCATCACCTCCACAAGTACCCAAGCATTAGAATACTATTCATATTCATATGCATTACGTTTTTTCACATGAAACTCTTACACCCATTTGTGACTGCACAGAAATTAATAACTTACCGCTTCACTAAAATAAATGTTGATGTCATGTTCTCTTTACCATCATTTAGCCTGCTGAGCTCTCTATATTTAAAGAAAAGTAAATTTCAATTGTTAAATAAAACTTTCACAGCTGTTTCTTTTAGAATTTCAATCAATCTGTTTTTAAGCTTCTCAGCAGTGAGGTTGAATTTTTTTTAAAATATTTATTAAATATTTGTTGTCGGTCACTTTTAATGGAGTCAGATATTTCTAAACAGCTTACTATGAAGTCAAAATAAAACGTTCCTAAATGATAAAATAAACACAGTTGATAGCAAAAGAAACTGCAGTGAATTAAGCTACATTTAAGAGTAACCTAAATTACTTTTTTTTGTTACAACAATACACTTTTTATGAACAAAAGCGAACATATGCTCTTAAAGGACAAGTAAAGTTCAACACATTTCCAAATCAATAACTAAATTAATATTATCTGGCACAACAGTTAATTAAAATATGGGCTCGTTTTAAATTCAGGGCATAAAGAGTACACTGAAAGACTAAACAGGAGTTGATGCTATGTTTGAAAAGTAATTATTGAAATAGAATAATAGTTGTTTCAATTCTAATATGTCAAACAAGCTCTATATACAGTCAGAGCTATAAGTAACAGTTCAAAATGCTATACTGAATATCTCCATGAAGTCTAATGACAGTACCACCATAGTTATAAATACACAACTACAGAAGACAAAGTTCATGATGCTGGACATAATACTGCTGACCATGCAATCTTATGAAAGAATCAACCAAGTAGTAAATACAAACAGAGAAACAAGAAACAAATTTCATAATGCTGTATTGAATACTGCTAAGAAGTCTCACGAAAATATCAACCAAGTTGTAAATTCACCCAAGATAGAGGAAACAGGTGTTCAGAATGCTATATTAAATACTGCTAACTATAAAAACGTCTCATGAAAAAAGAAACAAGACAATACGTGAAAAGTAAAACATTTATAAATACAGGAAGAAGTCCTGACTAACAGTTATTTTACAAACTTAATACCATACTCACAGAACAATGTCATAAGCCTTTATCTTCAATATCTTTTCTTAATAAAACACATAATAAAAGTGGTCATGTGTCTGAAACAATTTTTTTAATATTCTACATCATACTGTCATCCTCAGGGAGAATGTAAATAAGTACATGATATCACTTGAAAAGAAAAATGTTAGAATTTCATTTGCTAGCCTCTTACTATGTTATTTGAAGGACATTTACTGACAGTTCAAACCTGAGTGCCTACGATGTTAATTTCTTTCACTTGCCTCTTACTATGTTATTGATCATTATACTATGTTATTATTTACAGTCTAAACTAAGTGTTTGCTTCATAACTAAACCAGAGATAAAGGAACTAAACTATGGAGATCTCTTTCATTTGTAAGTAGCACGTGAGTGGATAGCACAGCAGCATGAGATAAAAGTGGCCTTACTTCAGATTCCTTTGTGTAAAACTTAAATCATTCACTTACTTAAATAAGGGCTGCATACAATAATCAAGCTTGCAATCAATGGTATTCACTTATGAGAGAATGTACCCCATATTTGTAATAAATTCTAACATGCTAATTAATGTTAATAAACACTCATTTAATTTTCAACTACTGTATAACCAGTTGCACTTAGTTTAAAAATATTGGAAATGCCATAAGTTTTAATCAAACAATAATTTACATAAACTTAAAACAAAATCTTGTAAACTTTAATATACATTTAAAACCTTAAAATACATGCATTACAAAGAGTTCACACCTGCAAAAAAAAAAAAGAGTAGGAAAATAAAATAAGTGAACTTAACTCTGTCTCAATAATTAAAATGCTAACCATTTGCAAAAACTGATGGTTCACTAAAACAATAAGCTCTCAATGATACTACTGCTTGAAGCAGCTCAAGTTGAAGTTTTTACATTGAACATCATGAAAAAGTTTCACTAGCAATGCAGGATAAAAGCAGATGTTAAAAAATTCTTGGTAAATGTGCATAACCATCTTATTGGTTATTAATGATGCTGTTCCCTTTTGACTGTTTGTTTCTTTCTGAATTTCATGCAAAGCTACACGAGGGCTATCTGCCCTAGCCATCCCTAATTTTGCAGTGTAAGACGAGAAAAAAGGCAGCTAGTCATCACCACCCACCACTAACTCCTGGGCTACTTTTTTACCAACAAATAATGAGAGTGACAGTCACATTATAACACCCCAATGTGGCTGATAGGGCGAGCATGTTTGGTGTGACAGGGACAAGATCCTGTAACCCTCGGATCACAAGTCAAACTCCTTAACCACCTGGCCATGCCGGGCACTCCCTTTTGTGTGGTAAAATAAGTTATACGTACTTTCTATACTCCTAAGTTGCATCTTCACTTCAAGATTACATTACTAGTAATTAAATTAAATGTGTTACATATGACACGACAGGCAAAAGTAAGTAAATGAGGTAATGAAGCACATTATTATGATATAATAGTACACAATGATTCAGAAAGAGAAATATAACTTAAAATCATAATAAGTTTGTTTGTTTTGAGGATTCTTACTGAACCTTCAACTCCTATTGAGTACTTTCATAGTTATGATTAAATAGCATAAACTGTTGAAGCACTGAAAAACAATAGGTCTACTATTTGTCTACAAAAATAATATATTCATTTTTTAAACATGTATATTGTCTTAATTTGTCCACTTAACATGTATCTTTTGTCTGCCACTGCAAATGGTCTCATCCCCCCCCCAAGTCTTATGTTATATATATAAAAATCATTCCAAACACACTTTGTTTCATTCTGTTACAGAATGAAATATCCTTTTAAGCAGTAGCTTTATTCACTTTTTTTCATTGAGGCAACTCACTCAGACATGTTTATTTAGCAGTTAAAATTGCAGAATTTGAAGTTGTGATGCAGTAATATATAACAAAGCAGTAGCTCCTATGTATTTGATTTTTTTGTGTCTGATAAACAAATACTGACAGATTACGAAAATCAGAAATTCACTATAAACATAGCTGGTTGGGAATGATATGAATCTTTATAACTGAGATAGTACTGGAAAGTTGTCTTTGTCCATTTTCCATCACAATAATGGATTATATTGTTTTAAAAGTGTTAGAGATAAATAAAAAAATTAACTTCACATTTAACAACTTTTTCTTTGACCAATTTGACCAACACCATAATGCAATAGGTTCTTGCAGATGCTTCACTGTAGTAATATTTGAATGACTCATGTGTCACTTGTCAGTTATATTTGACAGGTGTAGCTCCAATAAGAAGTCATCTATTTTACTTCCATTACATCTATTTTCAACCACATTTGTATGTCAAATTGGCAGTGTCAATACTTTCTCTATCAAATTTTGTTTCACTGTTTCTTTAAAGTGAAGATCCAACAATGTAGCTACAATGAAGTTTGGACTGCTTTGCATTCCAGCAAATTTAGTTTCAAACACTCTCTCATTGTTTTCCAACCAAACTGAACTATCTTTCAACAAACAGTGATGAAAAATAACCATAATGAGAATAATTTCTTAAGTTACTAATCAATAAAGATAATAGTTTTAGTAAATTCTTCAAACAGTTAAAGAAATTGTAAATATGTGTCTAATACAAAGCATTGATTGTTTTTAAAGCTAGAGCTTACATTGTCGGTAGTAATATTGCAAACTTTTCTTTTTTTTTAAAACCCTTTCAAAGAGTTACCATAAAGTTAAGCTTTCTCCTTACTTGAAAATTTATTTCGTACAGAACAAAGGGTTACTATTCCAAATACCTACCATAAGCCTCAAACAGAATGCTCATTCCTGTATGTATTAAAGTGGACTGTGCCAGATTATACTGTAATCATCAGACTTCAACCCTCCAACAGTACAAAAAAGCAACATACCTTTCATGTACAGTAAACCTTATAATAAACTAGTTTTAACAAAGATTTATTCTTGATGAGGCAAAAACATGCCGAAAGTGAAAAGGAAAGGTACGGAGTTTTTCAGAGATGTGAATAACTATTTGAAATAGTACTTAACTTTCAGCAAAACAAAAGTTACTATCTAATACTAATAATAGGGTGGCAGGTCTGGTGTAAATAAAAAATTTAAATACACAGCTCCTATCTAAAAGTATAGCATCCAAAATGGGATATCCAAGATGGCATCATCTGATGGGAAAAGGTATCATTGTCATACAAGGAATACTCATCTAATAAAAGTGGTTAAACAAAAGAAACTGTGAAAAGAATGTTCTGCATGGTGTTAAATATTACATTTGTAGGCAGTGTCACAGATGAACAAAGGAAAACACTTGTGTGGAAAATACCTGTAGCTCCAGTGCAGATAGAAGTAGAAAATAATGAAATCCATTTTATTTTATTACACTTCACAACTTAATAAGAATTTATGATAGACATTTACAAAGTACAAACAAAAAATACATTATTAAACAGTCTCAGGAATAGACCAGTTACAGAATAAGTTTGATATCACCATTGAGTCCACTTAAAACATATATGAACTTAATTCATAACTGCAAGAGAAGTTTTCAGTCAATGAAGTTATGATGTTTCGAGCTGTAACCATTCATGCCATGCCACATTTGAAAAACCACTTACCTTTGCAGCATTTATCAGTTAATTAGAGCAAACCACATATCATTTTCATCACTCAGTCCTCTTTTTGAACCACATACAACATAAAGCCCTTCTTTCTGGAAAGTAATAATCCATAACTCGTCTTCTGTGAAACAAACCTTCTGCATGGTGCTAGTTTTATGTAGGTGGGCATTATGGAAAGATTTTTGAAAAAGCCATTCTATCTCAGGTGGTCAACATGTCTGTACAGTATTGAAGAAACATTTGGTAGAATACATATAATAGCAGTCACAGAAAGGAATAAATCAGAACTGCATCCCATACCAAAAAGAAAACAAGATCCATCCAGCTGGAATAACCACCAAAAATGATCTAGTTCCCAAATGTAAGAAATACTACACTCCAAGGAAAATATTCCATATTCCTATTGAGGAAAGCAATCACTTGGTTTCATAACATTTGAAGTACAACAACATAATAGGGATTCCTCCATACTGATCTCCTCAGTCCCTCGGGACTAGAGAAGCGTTTTTTCGAATAAAAAAAAGAACACCAATAAATAATGAAACAGGTCATTCATTGTGAAGGGGAAAGCAAGCACTAGTAAGGTTTAGGTTTTGTCCTTGTACTGTTTTTTTCTCTCTCTCATTTATCTGAAGCATGACCAGTAAAGTAAAATGTGGACATAATGTCAGTCTTGCAGAAAACTCCATCTTCATTAATAATGATCACTGAGCTAGGACAAATAGATTTAATACTTTCTACTGTCTCCCACTTGATGCAGATTTTGATAGAGAGAAATACTACCTATAAGTCAATACTTGTCATAGGTTGGTTACATATTACAGATAAATAGATCAAATAAGGATGTTGTAACAGCTATTAAAAATGCCAAATTTAACACCTCACTTTTCTGGTGTCTGTGAAAAGTGAAGACAGGTGGCTAGAGAAAGAGGAAATCCAGGAGTAGATGAAACAACAAAATAGGAAGGAAAACTGACTAAGAAAATACATCTGATCATCTTATTTAGCAACATGAGTTTTGGAAGGAAAAAAAGGAAGCAGTCAGAGAATAATATTAACTTGTCTCTGCAATAATAAATGAAGAAATTGTCAGGGAAATATGTCAAACAGAGAGCTCCTGAAGATGAGAAAAAAACTTGCATTAAGAAAAAGATGGTACAAAGAACAAGAGTCCAATGGTTCAAACAAGGGACACCAGAGTCCAAAGAACTAAATAAAAAAAAAAAAGACTTCTACCTGAAAAATGAAAATGGCTAATTGTGAAAGAAATGGAGAATGGTCAGGAGGTAGGTTGTGTATATAAAATACCCCATAAATAGTGATTATAGAAGTGAGAATAAACTGAAAATAAGTATAGGAATATGAAAAAATAAACTGAAGCAATCCATATTCAGATTATTTACCACCAAAAAGGTAGTACTAAAAGAACACAGAGTGGGATTAAGTCTACTGAAAACACCAGAGGAATGAAGTAAACAGTGTAAAAATGGTAGAAACTAAGTAAGATAAATGATCTGCTACCAATGTCTAAGTTTCCAAGATATGATGAACTGATAGCTAAACTTGATGGATATGGGTCTAAAAGAAAAAAAAACATATCCTGAAAATAAGTGGAGGTTTAAGTGGATCATAATCAGAAGAAAGGTGAGAGAGAAGATTGTGGTAAGCTCATTTAGCATCCAACATCTCAGAACATTGATATAGAAAGATTAACCCCCCTGGAAACCATACACCAGATATTAATGTTTACAACAGCAACTCACCTCGACAAAAACATCAGTTGACAGGTTTGGTTGTCTTCAAACCCAAAACTACGAAATGTGCCACAGAATAGAGATCCAAAATACGAGAATTATAAGCTCTCTCAGACTTGTCATTGAGAATACTTGTAAAGGTCCAAACAAATACAAATTTGAGGAAGGTGGGTGAAGATGGAGGCCCAGGGCTATGTAGAATTAAAGAATCCATATAACATAGTGGATCTTTGGATTATAACATATTGTTCAATTACTAGTTAGAGCTCACTAAAAAAAATACATATGGGTATATTTGAAAGGATAAGAAGAAGACACAAATCTTGGTATCAGAGGTTCTACATCTTTAAAACAAGAGAAAGCTAAGTCTACTCTGTATATAAAATACGTACGCTAAAGAAATAAATGAAATGCTGGGCAGGAGTCAAAACTTAATTAAAGAATGAAACCAGTTACCCCAAAAATACAGTTCTAAAAGGAGAAGAAATGTCACAAAAGTAGATGGGACAAGTCGAGTCCAAATCTCCATACATTAGTGAAGCATTAATCTTAATTCCTTCACTACTGGCACAGTAAATTTGGCCAAATTTGTGACTTCAAATTGATCTTTATAGTTTCAACACTATAACATTCAATATATTTTGTGTATCTTCATGAAATTTTGCAAACTTTCAGTGTCAGTTAAAGTATCATTTGTAGGCAAAAAATTAGAATTTTTAACAAAGTATTTTCACTAAACATTTTCCCTGAATATATTGAGACAGCATGTTTACTGTTCCGAGCACAGAGTGATTTTCATAATGAGATTAAAAATACTTTTCTTCACCTCAAATTTCATTTGCGTAATCTCTAAAATTTTCTGAATAAATGTGAATTTTTTTCTCCTTCAGTAGAGTTTTATATTTCACCTGTTATTTTCTCTATATAACTTGTTTGTTTTGGAATTTCGCACAAAACTATTCAAGGGCTATCTGTGCTAGCCGTCCCTAATTTAGCAGTGTAAGACTAGAGGGAAGGCAGCTAGTCATCACTACCCATCGCCAACTCTTGGGCTACTCTTTTACCAACGAATAGTGGGATTGACCATCACATTATACACCCCCACGGCTGGGAGGGCGAGAATGTTTAGCGCGACGTGAACCCGCGATCCTCGGATTACGAGTCTCACGCCTTACGAGCTTGGCCATGCCAGGCCTCTATATAAAATTGGCCAATCTGACTGATTTCATAACCATCAAAACCTTTTTTCTAAAGTGACTACAAATTGTAACATGAAATTACATTCATTTATCCTAAGTAGCTAAAAACTCATAATAACATACATCTATTTATACTTATATTTTATTATCTCATTGCTATTTGACACATGTTTAACTACCATTCACACCATTAAGCTGGAAGTAAATTGGTGAGCATGCAGCTCACATTACGCTATTGAATTACATTATGCACAAGCTACTCTGAGCATACGTCATGAACAAATTACTATAAGTATTATTTTACCTAATCCAATCTTAACTAACTTAAAAAAGTTTCCTAATTTTATTTTTAAAGTATATTTATAATAACAAATAAAATTAGAAGTAAAATAAATACCTGGGTTTTTTTTTGTTGTTTCTGTAAACAGTCACTGACATCTAACCCTACTTTAATATTAATGGTAATACTGCACTAAGTTTTTAGTTATTGTTAATTATTTTAATAATGTACCAAAGAATGAATAAAACTAACATGCAAAAATAGACAGTCTCATAACCATCACATTCCATTGGAATAAAGTTTAAACTGAAATCAAAATTGAAATTTCTCTGTACAGAAACAAACATAATATACTATGTCATATGATAGATGAAAACCTTCATTATCTATACAAGTAATATAGTATTGAACTTGTGAAACAGAGTAATATGAAAGATGGGTAACAAGAGAAGTATGATTCTTTATTTGATGGCTCTGTAACAAAATAAGAATGAATACTGTAAAAATTATTCTTCGTCTGAAGAATGATTACATAGATTATAATGAATATTAAAGAGTGGATGCCTACAGAGAAAAAGCCACAATTCTCAGATTAAATGAAATTAAGTTTTGTTTTTAAATATTGCTTTATAAAATTAAGAACTTAAAATTTATATTCTATTCAAATATTGATTATTTGCTACATTTTTATGCTACACTTATCAGTACCATAAACAAAAAAATAATTAAATTTTAAAAGATTCCAATAAAACTCTCACAATGTGCAGTAAAGATGCCCACAGAAAAAAAGTTATCCACTTTTCATGTCCCTAATAACAGTCATGAATTGTTTGCAAATAACAGATCTGTGCATGTTTTGTTTATGGACTATTGCAATGATATATATATGTTGCTTGACATACTACAAGAGAAAAATTAAGTCATTGGGTTTGTCTAGGCAAGATTAAAATGTTCAAAAAATTATTTAATATATATAGTTAAGTATTACGACCACAGATAGAACCAACAACAATATTAGTATTCATATGGAATTACAGTATAATCCTTCATTAAATTGTTATGGTTATATACAATTTAGTGTGAATTTTAAGTTTTTCCACATTCTTATATTTTGTTATATTATCCCATGGTTCCAAATGTCTTGTTAAAATATATATATCAACTGGTTAGCAGTTAAAAAAAAAAGAGGCAAAAACAGGCCATAAATTTGATATTCAGATGAAACAGTGTCCATTACTGTCTGGAATCTATTTTTTATGAAAGCATATCAGTTGATTACATGTATTTTGTTTAGATATATGGCTAAATGTATACAAGTCTATCATGAATGAAATCATTTATTTTGTGTTCAAGATTTGGTATTTAAAATTTTGGATATATTTTAAGCCTTTTGCAAATTAATATTTAAGAATTGTTTTTTATAATTATATTTAGTATTTCTAGATAAAACTTATTCTGAAATGATTTGATAGCTATGCAACTGTAAAAATTTGAAATTAATAAGATAAAAACAAATGTTTCAAATATAATTAACACAAACCACTCACTTGGATACAACTATTTCAGGAAGGATTTCTTCAAAGTTTTTCTGTGATTCCTCATTTACAGGAAAGTCCCCTTCTATAGGAATAATTTTTATTGCAATTTCTTCTCCTTGAGGATAGTTAGAATGAAATACTTCACCATATACTCCTTCCCCAATTTTTTTGCATTTTGATAAGAATCTAAAATATAGAACATTTCTAACTAAAATCTCCAAAGATACTAATTAAAATTGGATATAAATTGTTGTATAATTTTATTCTAAGGTACATTTTCCTACAGCAATGTAGAGCCAAACAATTAGTAGTATACAAGGTCTGTTCAAAAAATACACGGACTGACATCATAAAACAAAATGTACTTTATTTAGAAGTTACATGTCTGGGTCCCCTTCAAAGTACTCTCCTCCTCAACGCACACACTTATCCCAATGGTGTTTCCACTTGTTGAAACAGTCCTGGTATGCTTCTTTTGTAATGTCCTCCAGCTCCTTCGTTGCATTTGCCTTAATCTCGGGAATTGTCTCAAATCTTTTCCTTTCAAGGGTCTTTTGAGTTTGGGGAACAAGAAAAAATTGCAAGGAGCAAGGTCAGGTGAGTAGGGGGGGTGGGGAAGAACAGTGATCGAGTGTTTGGCCAAAAAATCACGAGTTCTAAGGGCTGAATGGGCTGGAGCACTGTCGTGATGGAAAAACCAGTCGCCACTCCTCCACATTTTCTGGCCTTTTGCGACGGATGGCGACCCTCAGACGTTACAGAATTTCAATGTAGTAAGTCTGGTTCACTGTGGAGCCTTGGGGGAAATACTTGTAGTGAACAACACCCTCAGCATTGAAGAAAACTGTCAGCATCACCTTGACCTTGGATTGAACTTGGCAAGCTTTTTTGGGTCTGGGGGATGTTCACCCACCCACTGGGACGATTGGACCTTCGTTTCAATGCCATAACAATAAACCCATGATTCATCACCTGTTATGATCCTTGACAAGAAGTTTTCATCTTCTTCTGAACGATCATGCAGTTCCTGACAAACCTGGATGCGATGGGCTTTTTGTTCGTCCGTCATCAAACGTGGCACAAATTTCGCAGCAACATGGTACATCTTCAATTTTTTGGTCAAAATCTCGTAACAAGATCCAACTGATATCCCACACTCTTCAGCAAGCTCCTTGACAGTTAGATGTCAATTTGCCCACACCAGGGTGTTGATTTTATCGACGTGTGGGTCGTCAGTTGATGTGGAAGGATGTCCAGGACACTCATCATCTTCAATGGACTGTCAACAATCCTTAAAACGTTCATGTTATTTGAAACATGTCATACGCTTCATAGCAACATCATTGTAAGCCTTGTTAAGAATAGCAAAAGTTTCAGTCACAGATTTTCCAAGTTTAACACAAAACTTCACAGCAAGTCGTTGCTCCTTCAGGTCATTCATTCTGAAATCTGCCAAACGAAAAAATCGCACTTCACTTAAAACTACATAGCTAATAAACAAATGAAGATATCTGCAGTCAGGAAATGGCGTCATAATCAGCTGATCTGTGCGAACCTAGCGACACTAAGCGGATTCCCCTAGAACCAACTGGAGCCGCACAATTCAAACAGTTTGCGTATTTTTTGAACAGACCTCGTATGTCAATCAATTTATCAACAGACTCAATAGGCAAGTATACCCTACAACTTCAATCAAACTAAAATATGAAAAAAAATACAATGTGCATAACTTCATAACTTTTCAAGCATGGTATTAATCTTATTGATTTCATTCACATTTCTTTTCTTTTTAAAATTAGTTTTCAAATTACTCTTGATTTTAGGTAATAAATTACTTCTGAAGGTTGCCATTCAAACAGTTTGCTAATAAACATTTTCTTTGTCTAAAAATATTTTGCTAAACTTTTTCTTAAAAGCAATCTAGACATTTCTTACTTGGCAAATGAATTACTATTGTCAACTACATACCATCATGTGGTAACTATTATGTTTGTTTTGAAAATGTGAAGCAATCCCACACTGGTCTTCTATAGATCAAATAAACTGCTAATTATAATTTTAAAAGCATATTCTAAGGCAGCAATGAGAGTAATAATGATTTTATTTAAAACATATTATGATTATAGTTAGAAATAATTAAGTAGTTTGTTAACCAACTTATTTATGTACAATGTTTGAACACAATAAATAAAATTAATATTCAAAAAATATTTCACTCATCAGAATAGTATGCAGTTGCACAACATACTCACTAAGTAAACTGAATTGATAATTTTATTCTATTTGGTGAGCATTTTAGCAATACAGTTAAGAAAAAACAACCTTTAATCTTCTTGTAATAACAATAAAAATATTTTTATTTTACCCAACATTTTGCCAATGCAACTTCATTACGACTAGTACTACAAGAACACAAAACTGTAACATTGAAACTCAATTAAATTATAGTATACATACATGTATAAATATTACACAGTAAAAACACAAAATTTTAAACAAAGAACTAAACATTGACAAAAGACCTTTATTAAGCCTTCAGAAATATCAATGATGACAAAATGTTCTCTGCTTTATTAGTAAAGCCATACCAGCCATTCTGAGATAAATTTTTACTTTAAATGGGTTTCTCATTATCAAGAATGATGACAAAACCTTTTCCAAGCATTCTATATTAGCTTTTGGGTTAAATTTGTTTAAATGATTTTACTGGTACCCAATCAATCCATCTCTAAACTGTGATAACTTACCTTATCTCACTAAAATATCTCATTATTTAACTAAAAAAAGTCCACAACTTTCAAATAGATACAATTTAATACACAAATATTTTTTCAAATCACAAGTAAAAGGAACTATATAAACTTTAATTTATATATTTACTTAATTATTAATCAATAAACTCATTACTCATTAGTGTACACATCTTAACTTCCGTCTCATTCAATTTTATGAAAAAGTGTATGTGTAACTTTTAAAACACTACATAAAAATAATGCTCAATAAAACAAATTTAAACTTTCTTTATAACTGTTTTCAAGGTTGTGTTTCATTTAGTAAATGATTCTAACACTTTATATGGCACTATAACAAAGTTTCAACCAAGAGCTTTCACAAATATCTAGAGAATCACTTGAAAATCAAATGGATACCATATTCTAAATGGGTAATAAGTTACTAGTTACAAAATTATTTTTTAAGATGGGCAGAAAACGTTTGAAAGAAATAAACATGATGTTTTTTTGTTTATGGACAAAACTCTTTCCAGCTGTGCAAAGATTAAAATATGAACTTTTTATCATGACTCACAATGCTAAGTAACGTTAGGCTTAAATTCGATAAATAAATTAATACTGTACTGTGCATGTTTTTTTTTACTTTAGTTAGGACTAAACTATAGTATATTTAATACTCTACTGTGCATGTTTGTTTGTTTTTTTACTTTAGTTAGGACTAAACTATAGTATATTTAATACTATCTATAAATAAACAATGTTGTTATTGAATCTAACATCAGAATATTTTGGAATCTTCAAGCTTTTAAAGTTATTCTACTCAGTGGTTAATAAAGAATATTCACATACACTTTTTTGTTATTCATTAATCCACGGAGCAATTGTAGCAGCTAGTTTGTTAAGCTTTCCAGCCCTCTGTCGCAGGTAGGCACTTGCACTGCTTGTCTGGGAAGAAGTCTTACTGCACAAGCTGATAAGGCATACTGACAGCAAAGTTACAGTAGGACAAGATTTCAGTGATGCATTTAAATTGTTTTATATTATTCTGGAAATTCTATACTTAAAAATGTACTGTTCCAATAAAGACACTAATCTGAACACAGATGTCTTCAACTCTCTGTTATTCTATTATAATAATACTTAGTTTTGTCTGTGATAATCATGGGCACAACTTCCAGCCCTCTGTTGCAGGTAGGCACTTGCACTGTTTGTCTGGGAAGAAGTCTTACTGCACAAGCTGATAAGGCATACTGACAGCAAAGTTACAGTAGGACAAGATTTCAGTGATGCATTTAAATTGTTTTATATTATTCTGGAAATTCTATACTTAAAAATGTACTGTTCCAATAAAGACACTAATCTGAACACAGATGTCTTCAACTCTCTGTTATTCTATTATAATAATACTTAGTTTTGTCTGTGATAATCATGGGCACAACTTATTATCTTCATGTTCACACATGCATATGTGATTTCCATAACACAAACACATTATTATACAATTTAATATAATACTAACTGAAATTTATATCTGCAAACTTTTCTTAAGTGCCAGAGAAAACCCTCTTCAGATTTCAAGCACTGTAATTTTTTCTTTCTTAATCATTAACTTTCTATACGAAAATTGATCATGCAACAACATTGCTTAACATTTAAAAACAATAAAAAACTTATTCACTTATCAGTCACCATTTACAACATTAATTTATACACTTGTAACACACAAGTAATTAGAGATGGTGATGCCAATCAATTGTCTTCCCTCCAGTTAACATTCCAAAATTAGCAACAGTGATAGATACAGTTTACAGCTATACAGTAACAAAGACAGTATGAGCAAGTTTAGAAACACCCCCCTCTTATTATGTAGCTTTATACTTAAATAAGAAAAAAACATAAAGGCAATATTTTGATTACATGGCTATTTTATATGCAAAAACGGCTCGTTAGGGTTGAGAAAATATTCTTCGCGTCTATTTAAAATATTTTCTCAACCCAAACGAGCCGTTTTTGTACATAAAATTCTCAACAAGTGGGTTTCTCGACATCACTGATTACGTGGCTAGTTGAAATAATCAAAGAGTAAATAATTGGAAATTCTAATTTTGAGTAGTTGCTTATGTTATGGACAATTAATTATAATTTCAATTAACTGACTATTAGAATACTCAAAAGCAGTAATGATCAGAAAGACTAATTTGAATTAGTTGATTATTTCATGACATTGATTAGTTTACAAGGCATTAATTGATGTAATCACCTTGTAAAGGTAATTAACTGTATTGATTAGTTGATTAAATTACCCATCTCTACTACATCTACTACCATCTCTAATACATAAAGCTTAGCCTATCAAACTAGTCACTTTATTAGGCTTCACCCCACACAATATAAAGAGCATCCACCTTTTTTTTGTATATACAGATTAGACTAATTGTGATATGTTAGGTGCTTGCATGAACTTTATAAATGGAATGGTAGTCACATTATGGTTAGGTTATAAAAGTAAATGAATAAGAAATTTGTTCAAGTTCAGAAATTATGGAAATCCATTTAGCGGGAAGATAACTATCAAAAACTCTTCTATTGATCACTTGTTTGAAAAAGTTCTGTCATTAAAATTTATTAACATTGGCAATCTAAAGGCATCATCTGCCAAAAATAAAAACAGCATTCTCAATTAATTAAAGTTTGTCCAGCTTAATCAACTGGAATCACGTCTCATGAAAATAACCAACTGATACATAGTTTCCAATTATTGCTATTTTTTATTATTAAAACTCTCATGAGAATAATCAATTAATGAGACTATGAATTATTCAATTAGGAAATTTTACTACTAGTCCAGTTCTACTGCAAGGCAGTTAAAAAAACATTACACTGACTTAAACCTGCAGAATCATTAGATCATAATTTAGTTGAGTATTTTCGGAATGAAATTACAGTATATTCTCTGGAACAAAAGGGTAAAAACCTTGCAGACTCAAAGCTATAATTGATAATGAGAGATAAATGAACCAGAAATTACATGGATTAACAAGATGTACAATCAGAGAACGATACAGAACTAACCAAAATCACAATATTTGCAGCAAGTACACCTTTACTACCGATTTCTTCTTCAAACATAATTTATTGATCATTGTTGCCCCACAGTAAATCTGAAAACATAAATTAACTTTGTGGTTAAATAACCTTTGCTGACCTTTGGAAGAAATGATAACCTTTTTTTTCTTCTTATAATGACTTTAAACATTTTTAATATTTTAAAATGTTTTCAAGTAGTAGTATTTCTAACAAACATTTTTGTACTTGGATTGAATTCTTTCTTTCTCCCTCAATTTTTTCACCACAGCAATGAGATAAAAATATAGTTAACCTAACTAGACTAATAAAAAACTGTTTTATTTACAAAACTGAAATGACATATTTTAGTAATGAGTTTTAATAAATAAAAACGTGAAATTCAATCCTGACCTTTGTGGGAAAGCCTCAGAAAAGGGGATTGGTTCATTTTGATCACAAAGTGCTAATACTTTATGAACTGGAGTGATCTCAGATATCCTTCCATGATAAGATGCCTGCAGAGGTGTTAAAACTACCTACCATTAAGAGAAAAACTAATGTTACTTATACATTAGTGATTTTTTTTTACTGTATTTTCACTCATAAGAAAAACTGGGCATTCATAAATTTACACTTTCGTTTTGCTACACAGAAACAAAAGTGTTGGTGTTTTAATTATCTACTTTAAAGAAAGAAGATATGTCAAGAAAACTAACTTACCTGTATCTGCCCCATTCAATTTTGACGAATAATACCTCTCATCAATAATGTTTTCCTTGTAAGAAATAGCATGACAATAATTAAATCATAATGAAAGAGGATGGGTATTTTTACTAGTGACTTTCCTTCACTGACTAAAAATACACCATTCACAAAATATATTACAGCAAAAATAAGTTATGTAAAAGTAAATTAACAAAACAAAAATGCAACAAAATTCACATGTATCTTAATAAAGTACACTTGTTTTTTAAAATAAGTTACAGAATTAGTGTATTGTATCTAGAATAAAATATACATTTCTAAGACAGAGATAAGGAAAGAGAACACCATACATGTTTTATAAATAGGGAATAGAAAAATACCAGAAGACATTTTCTTCACTTCATACAAAATACTTTCAAGTTAGTCAATTACCTGTAAAAAAAGTATACAAAACAGCTACACAAAACATTTTGTATGCTTTTTTTTGAGTGACCATACATAAACTTTGGTCAGTTTTCAAGTAAATATGAGCAGCTAATTGTGAAAGTTTCCAAATCCCTTGATCCACCATTAC
This sequence comes from Carcinoscorpius rotundicauda, assembly GCA_011833715.1. NCBI lineage: Eukaryota > Metazoa > Arthropoda > Merostomata > Xiphosura > Limulidae > Carcinoscorpius > Carcinoscorpius rotundicauda. The sequence continues at coordinate 39,922,364 of CM022393.1, forward strand.
AGGGCTCCAAACATGAAAATGCTGGTAATTATTTTGAACAATTATCCATTTATTCCATGCTATTTTCACATATAAAACTGTGAGAGCTCCTCTCCCCAGAGAAAAACCTGGATGTTCCCAATATATGAGTTAAAATTTGACAATTCACAGTCTGAATTTAAATTAGGTTTTAAACAGCTCCTAACAGTTTACTACTAATTACCAAACAAATCAGTACAGTTTAAAATTCAGGATATAAGAATACTTTAGTCTTAAGAGCAAGCAAATAATACTTTTATCTACAAATTAACCCTTTTGAGTTTGGTTGTTAAATTCAACAGTGCTACAGAAAATTTGTTAACTAACCCTTACAAAGCATTAAGTAGATATATCTGCTTTGATATTTACAGCCATTCAATGCAACAAGCACAATTATCCTCAAGACTTCACAAAAACCTTTCCTTCTACATTTTTATTCCTTAAGTTATGTCAAATTTTGAAATATGAATGATAGTGAAATTAATTCCTAAATAATGGGACTGAAACAGGTTTGCTGTTTGTAAAATAATGCTTGGCATCAATAATATTCGTGCTTATTCTCGCATCATTTCAAAAATGAATGTTGAGCTTTGCTTGCATGCACAGCTTTACAAACACAGATTAATGCTCAGACAAACAACACAGTTTGCAATACATAACATACTCATTTTTTTCAATTTAACTAAAATGTTAGAATACAAAGTCATTCTTAACCTAATTTCACTAAAACCTTGTAATACAATCATTCCTCATCCTAGTTTGATGAAAAACTTGCAATATAAAGTTATTCTCTATCCTAGCATGACTAAAAGGTTACAATGCAAAGTCACCTTCCATCTTAGGTTGACTACAATGTTATTGTCATTCTTTATCCCAGTTGAACTGAAAACATGCAATACAAGGTCATTCTTTATTTTAAGTTGATTAAAAACTAATACAATAATCAACATTTAAAGCTCATAGAAGAATTCTGTGTATTTAGCATTTGACATCTTACAATTTATAAACAAACTGAAAGTATGAAAAAATTATTTGATAATTTTCCTACCATGAATAATTAATTATATTTACATGATTTCTATCATATTTTAAAATATTATTTACACAGATAAGAAGCTAATGTCCTTTTTCATTCAAAAAGTTATGTTTTAAATGCTAGAACTAAAAATTATAAACAGTTTCAATTTTTTAGAACTGTTATAAAAGAATTACTAAAAGTTCATAAATATAATACTGTATAATATACATTTACTTGCAAGCAAATATACTACATGCACATTTTAAGTGACAAGGACAACAAACAAGTTTTATGTTTTAAATACATACACGTAATGAGCTACAAAGGTCCTCAGCCTGTAACTTGAGATGCACATCTTTAACAGCTTTTGGACTAAATTCATAGAATGAAGAGACAGGAGGGTCAAAAGCACTTGAAACTTCAAGAAACAAATCAGCTGAGATAGATTTTAGTTTATTTTCTGGGTTTTCTTCAATATATTGTTTTGGTGTCACATTAATTGCACTGGGTATTTGGTGTCGACTATCATTATTTGAGTTTTCACAACTCTGAAACAATTTTTCTGAAATATGACTAAAAGAGATATCATTTGATTGTTGAACATAATCTTTCTGTTTTCCTTGTTTGAAGAAACTTCTGATTTCATTGGGATGATGAGGTCTCATATTAAATACCGATGATCTTGTTGTATGTGAAAGGTTATCCACTGTATACCTTATGACTTTCAAGTCATTCTGAGTTTCATGTAAATCACTTTCACTGTTTTTATGCAGAGCACCATTAAAGTTTTCTGAGAGCTCTGTCTGTCTTTGCAATAATTTTGAGGGTTTAAGCAGTCGTTTTTCCCATGGGTATTTTATTCTAGTGTTTGGAGTGCTTGTCTTCTGAGATGAAGAATTTCTTTCTGTTGCAATCCAACCAACTTCAGGACTTGAGCACTGGCTAATGTTTGATAAATTCTCTAGTAAGCAAGGATTAGCATGAAAATTATGTTGACTCATCTGTGAATCATAATTTTTTTCAACTTCTGAAGAGAGTTCAATATAATCTAATCTTGATAACTCTTTTTCTTTATCACTAGTTAATCTTTGCTGCCTTTGTTGATTACCAAGACTGAGTATATCTGATAATGTTGTTGCTATAGGCTCTGAAGATAGGTTTATATTTTGGTTTTCCACTTCAATAGATATAGACTCTTGATCATTGTGCAAGTTACCTTCAATTTCTTTGGAAATTTTTTTTGAACCATCAGTAACAAGCTCAACAGATTCACTGTTATCTTGGTAATCATCATTTAATGTTGACCTACTAGGAAAGTTTGGATGTTGGTGGCAGGTTGCTTTTCTTGGTATCTTTTCAAACACAAAACTATATGCATCAATTTCACTCCAATCAATAGAAATCTTTCTAAGTTTTTCTGTTGATAATTCTGTTTCTATTTTACCAGTAGTATTTGATCTGTTATGCCTTGTTACTCTTCCCCTTTTATTTTTTGTTTTGCTTTTTTCAACTAAATTTTCATTTCTCTGGGTAAGCTTACTAAAGTTTTCCTTTGTTCCCTTACTTTGGCATTCTTTGATGTACTTTCCATTAGCAACTGGGACAGCTGAAGATAAATTACACCTAGCACTGGCAGCAGGCTTGTCATTAAAAGATTTAAATAAAATCCCACTATCAGAGCTTTCAGTATTGGAATTCTGGAAAAAAAAAAAAAAAGGAATTTTTACTTTTCCATATATTTTTCTAAACATAAAAAATATTACATTATTCCAATAAGATTATACAACTTATTATTTTTGATGTTGTTAGAATATCTTTAGTTTAAATGTCATTCAATAAAACCACCCTATCAAAGAATCTGTGCATTCTCATATAACATGATCATGATCATATAACAAGACCCATCCATCAAGGTAGGAAGCTCAGAATAAGTGTGTTGAAACAGCTGTAAAGTACTAAGCTATTGAGAATTATATCAAACTGAGAGTATATGCTAATCTAAGCTGCTGAGAATTGTGATATCAATACATTAAATAGACTCAATACTTCATCATGCACAAGATAACCAATATTAAAACATGCAAGAGTACTGAAAATTAGATGGTACATATTGGTCAAACATGTTGTTTATAAAGAGGATTGTTTGTTATGTCTCTGCAAAATCAAAAAAACTTCACTGTATCAAATACGGAAACATCTTACGATCAAAATGAGTTGTTGAATAAGAGACATTACCTATAGTGCTCAAGTGCACGAACAAATAGTATTTATGTTTTTAGTACCTATAATACACATGTTCAGCAAATATTTTTCTAGAGAATAAATAAAAAACAGCAAAAGGAATATAAATAAATTTTTACTGAATATACAGTGCAAGTATTACTATAAGTATTCAAACAAAAATGACTGCAAGTGAAAAAATTCAATAAATTAAAAAAAAATCTGGGAATGAGACTTGAACCCAGGGTTTTTGGTTAACAGAGCCAATTCTTTGTCTGACCTTATTAAACTCACACACATATTTATGATTACTATATTTAATTCACATTATGTATCAACGAAAACAAACTTTCTTATAAACATTTCTGTAAGTAAAAAGAAACTGCAACTGGGGACCGATCTATAAATGTGAAACTTCATACCACTATATTTACATATAAGCAGAATAGTGTGAAGTTCCACACTCACAGTATTATGAGTGAAGGAGGACAGGGCTAGCTTGTACTCTTGGATAACTCAGTTGGAGGATGCACTTGTCCTGTTAGCAAAAGGTCCTGGTTTCAAGTCCAAGTTTCTTTTCACTTACCATTTCTTTTTTAGGAAGAGGGTCTAAATTTGCATTTATTGGTGGTTTTTCTATATATTATTCTAGCTTAGGAGTAAATTTTAACGTGCATACTTTAAATCCAAGTTTTCAACCTGTCTGTGTGCATTTTAAAGAAATAAAATTAACATAAACTCCTTTATAACTCACATAAGTTACAAAGTTAGTAAAGAAAAAGGAAAATACTATATTTCTAAAACTAAACATTTACTCAAATGTAAAATAAACCTTTGCTGGAAAATACAACAATAATATTGAAAAAAAAAAAAGCAATAATGCCTCACTTACAGAATCAGAAACTGAAGAGTTCCACACAACAGGAATAACATGGGCATTTTGCTGAGTGACTCTTTTCTGTTGACTAGAATAAAAATTTCTTCAGTGATAATGTACAACACTGTTGTTCTTAAAATCAACATCAACTGAAACTATTCTAAAACTAATGATACTGTAGATTAATACCACTGTCTAATAACATTTGAAAATGATATAAAAATAGAAGAAACATTCACAACTTCAATACATGAATAATAATGCTAGAACTCAACAAACTGGTGAACAGGATTTAACTTTAAATAAATGATATAACATTACAACATTAAAATATATTTATAAAAATGGCTGGTTTGGGTTGAGAAAATTTTTACATAGAGGAGCAAACAAGTTTCAACCTTCTTCGGTCATTGTAAGTTTCACAAAGAAAGAAAGAGGTAACTGACTGATAGCTGACCACATGTTTGAAGAGTGTTGTGTAACTGAATGTAAAGGGCATGCTTAGATGTTTGATTATATTTATTAATATAGGTATAAAGGTGTTCCCTTGTATTGGTGGCAGTTTTCACATTGTAGTTTATAAATAATATTGGTGTGGTGTTTGTCAGTGTAGTTTTTACATTGTATAGACCTTAGTTTTTGCCTGATTTTTGAATAAATTTGGTATTACTAGTGTTACTAGTTTTTGCCAAATGTTGGTTATTTTTCTGCTGATGTCAGGAATATATGGTATGCAGCAGTATATGGTGCATACTATATATTTGGTACAGTGGAAATGTTAAGAGATTGTGTTGTGCAATAAACATAGATATATAAAGTTATTTTTCAAAGTAAGCATATGTAACCTAATTATTAACATGTAAATAGAACCATGGGCAAAACAAAAAAAATAATAGAGTTAAGCCTATAAAATAAAACAAAATGAAAGATACTACTAAACTAAAAAGTTAACTGAGCAACAAACAAGTAGAGTACTGGAAAAAATCTGTGTGGACCCAAGCTCAAGGGTTCCATCCAAATCAAGTAAATTGGAAGAAGAGTAAAATATAAGTAACAGAGAAAATTAAATAGACATTAATGTATAAAATTAAGGAACTGTGTAGTAGCAATGACATTTATAACAACTGATGTATGGAAGAAAAAACAATACAGTTCAACTAATGATTGATACACCAGAAAGATGAATTACAGGTAACCCTAAAATAACAAAGACTATGGTAAACCCAAACAAGTGGTACAGAAGATATTGAACTTGATTGTGAATATTAACCAATGTAATAAAATTTATGTTATGGAACCCAAGTAACTATAGATAATAATATTAACAAAATTACACAAAAACCATAACAACAGAATGTCGTATCTTTCCAAAGTTGGCAGACTGTATGTCAAATGTGTGGGTCCCCAAACTCAAGAAGAGGACTGACAAAAGTTAATTGATTGGATAATCAATCTCATCATGAAGTATAGCTTAAAATTCTTTCCACACAGTACCATAACCATGTGTAATAGAACATATAACCTCTAATGTGGCAATGCAAAAATTTGTAATACAAATATGAATAACCAAACACAACTTGGTTGGTAAAAAAGTTTGGGAGTGAAATAATAAGTTCCATAACATGAAAGAAATATAAAATAATTCCTCTTTGGAATAACCTGACTAGTTACAAGTCCCACAACTATATAATAAAGAATAAATGTTTTAAGAGAGATTAATATAAAGATATGAAAAAATTAAAGTAAGGAAGAAAGCATAAACTAAACTTTATAACAGGAAAACTGCCAAACAAGTGATAGTTTGGTAGAATTGAACAGAGGGCATCACATGTTTAAAAGAGTGATTCACTCTCTTATTGGCAGAAGGTTCTCACATAATGTGCATGCAAGAGGCACAGGAAGTAGTCAATTCTAGATGGGTGAAAATTTTAAGGCTTGTGGCATTCACCACACATTTTTTTTGCTTATATATGGCAGCATTGAACAAAAATAGCTATTTATGTGAGGGGGAGGTAATGTACCATATCAGAAGTTGTTTCTTCTATTTGTATTTTTTTTGCTATTTGAAACAACTCAGACATATTTTGAACAGGTTATTTTAGTCGCAAGCTGGTTCTGAGTGAAAATCCTGTAAATAGATTTATTACTATTTTAACAATGTTTTAAATATTTTCCATAACTAATTGTTAGCAGGTTAATAAACTTAAATCTAAATAATTTAAATTTGCATGGAAAACAACCTCTTTTTCAAACATTTTTTAAAACTTTGGAGTTTTCAAATTACTGATGTTTAAATTAATCTGAAAAATACATCTATGGCAAGTATCAAACACAGAAACCAAAAGAACCTGGTGAAACATCCTACAACATTCTAGCAATATGCTATCTGCTGCAATCCACACACTACCAAAAAACAAGATAGTTTTCTTTATAATGTACAAATATTGTAAACAGCATAGTGTAAAATTCACAATCTTAAAAAGCTAAAATATAACTAATTTATTTGTTCACAGATGAGATCAAGCTACACAATGGTCTATCTGAAGTGTGCCCACCAAAGTTAAAACATATTTCAAAACATTTATATATGTAAAATATTTTTAACAATTTTTTTATTTACAAGAATTTTTCAGTTCATACATTAAAATAACTTATAAGTACTTGAAAATTAAAATTTTTTAAGTGGAAAATAAGTATAAAATTAAGATTATATGATGCACCAATAGATAACTAACTTACCCTTCTTTTAAAAGCTTGTCAAAAATATTTGAAGTTTCAGATGCACTAACTTCACTATTTAATTTTTTTTCCGAGTTCTTATGATCTTCATCATCAGCACCTTCCAATTCATTGGCAACAAGAGGTATTAAAGAAGGTTGAAGTCTTGCACAAGGAGCCAAACTTATTCGACGTTGTCTATGAAGTCCATATGCTCTTTTGTTTTGGAATCTTGTCAGCATTATAGTTTAGTTTCTGAAAAATCCTTGTAAACACTCCTCTTTAGCAAAATTATAAACATTGCAGACTAGATACCTATAAAAAGAAAAATATATAAAGTTAACACTGCTATGTTGAACTTCATTTAATTTAACACTTCAAAAATTATGTTTTCAGTTAATATTATACATATTTCTATTACTATTCTGCCCAAATATAGTAAACCTATACATGCTTATACAAATTGATACATATATTATACTTTACAAGTAACTTCCCTGTTCATTTGTAACTGGAAAAAAGCCCCAGACATGAATCAGCAAAATATTATTGAAGTATTATTAATTCATCAAAGGATTGGCTGTTTTGTTTGGTATTTTATGGCACAAAGCAACTAAGCTATCTGCACCAAACACCCAGTAAAAAGTTACAATTAAAGTAAAATTCATAAAAGGAAATCAAGGTAAAACAAAACATTTAATTTTGAAATTAAAAAACAGAAACAGCATTTAATCCAATTTTGACACCTAGTCTACAGCAGTAAGAGAAAAACTAAAGCAATGCAAGTTGTAAAGGACTTTCTGTAGCATAATTGTAATTATAACTCACCAGATAGACTAACAAATAAGTTCAAAAACCACCATTAATCACCTGAAGTTGGCCTTTCCAGTCCTGGTTTCAAGTTACTTGATGTTATGAGTATTTTCTAATTTCAAATTGAACTAGATGTACTTTGATTCTTAAAAGGGAATTACATTAAAAAAGATTTAATGTTTAAATTAAAAACAACTTAAAATAGCATCAAAAATATTAATGGCCTTTACAAAAGTAAAAAGATTTCTAAGGTGGACAGTATTACAATCACCAATAACATTTTCTAACATTGTGGATAAACCTTAAAACAGAACATGTTTAAAATGGTGCTGTGATTAAGAGTCATAATGACACCAAGACAGTAAAATGTAGCTCATTGTGACCTGAGTGTTACAAAAACAACAAATTGGTGCATCACTCCCGGATAAAATAAAATGATGAGTTAAAACAGCTGTGATCAAAGCACAGTCTAATCAGAATAACTTCCTCTTATGGAAGCAGAATGGCCAAAGTCCAATAGAGGGTTTTATTTGGAAAAGCTTGATTTCACTTTGCTCACTCCAAATCAGCTGCAAACTGACATGTAAACTAGCCTTGAATACAGGACCAAAGACACAGCACAGCAGTAATAGCGTCAAAGAAGAAAGATTTAGCTGCAGTGTTGGCGAACTTGTTCCTGCAAATACCAACGTAGCCCAGTATCCAGAAAAACTGGATAGAAGTGTTAGAGAGAAATGGGGTAGTCAGTTTTCAATATCGGCAACAACAGAGTGTGAACTAACATGAAACAATTCCACAGCCACTAGAGAACTAAGCAAACTCAGTATAAATAGTGCAATTTGAGTACTGCTCAGCTTCTATATGATACAGGGCAAGAGAAATGGCATACAGTTCACCAGTAAACACAGAAGCTGCAGAGGGGATTCTGCATGCAACCACCAAACTACAACAAACCATGAAGAGCCCACACAGTCACCTGATTTTGAACCATCTGTATAAATAGAAATGGAAGGATGGTTTGAAAGATGTTCAGCAAATAACAGACAGTATTTCCAATCGGGAGTGTCGGCTTTTCTCAAATGACTTAAAGATAATAACATCTGGGAACTGTAAAAAGTCATTGTGGGATGGGCTGATCAGTGGATACTGCAATATTATCCAAGGACAGACCCAATTAATCCAACTGCACCTGGATATGAAGACCAAAAGGACCAATAGCAGATCATTTGTTCTGAAAAATATGGCCCACCAAGAAAGAAAAACAGAACCCAAGGTGGCATGCTCTTGTAAGGAATGAAGTTTTGAAGCATATAGTAACGACAGATGCAAACAGGAGTGGTCCAATAAAGGTTCATGAGACTATGTATAAGCTATGAACTGGGGAAGTGTGGAAAGCCCTGGTGCAGAGCTAAAGTCTTCGATAAAGTATGAGGTCCAACATCTTTAAGGCCAAGGTCCTGGCAGAGCCATAGACCAATGATACACAGTCGAGTTTTGATCTAATAAGAGCACGATATGTCTTTAGCAAAGAACATCAATCTTCTCCTCAGATGTTGGAAGTGAGGACATGGAGGATGTTCAGTGTTCTTGTATATTTGACCCATAGCTGCATGATGTGTGGCACAAAGGTCAGTTTACAGTCAAAGATAAGTCCCAAGAACTTTGTCTCAGGGACCAAAGGCAGCACAACTTCACCAATATGGAGTTCAAGGTCAGGGTAAATACTCCATTGGCAGCAAAAGTGCATGCAAACAGTTTCAGAGAGAAAAAAATTAGAGTGTTTTTTTGGTGGTCCACTTTAGTAAATGATTAAGGGCAATCTGGAGCTGCCACTCAATACACCTCGTGTTCAACAACTAATGAGATGTGAAAGTCATCAACATAGAGCCTGTTTGCAACAGTAAGAGGGAGTTGTTCAGTGATGGCATTAATCTGTACACTGAAAAGTGTCACACTCAAAACACAGCCCTGAGGGACTCCAAGTTCCTGTAGAAAAGAACAGGAAAGTGTTACACCCACATGAACTTGGAATCACCTGTCGATTAAAAATTTTTTAATCAAAATGGGCAAATGGCCACATAACCATATATATGGAGATCTTTCAAAATGCCACAATTCTATGTTGTATCATAAGCCTTCTCAATGTCTAAGAATATTAATACAAGATTTGAGAAAGGCTTCTCTGATTGACGTTTCAAATCAGATCATGTGGTCCATGGTAAAGGTCTGTTGTCAGAATCCACACTGGGTGGCCAAGAGGAAGTTGTTTGAATTGAGGAACCAAACAAGATGAGCATTAACCATCACCTCTAAAATCTTACAGAGACAACTCATCAAAGCAATTGGGCAGAAGTTTGAAGGAATCTTGGGATCCTTCCCAGGCTCAGGAGAAAGATAGGACAATAGACTCATGCTAGGCTTCAGGAAAAACATTCTCCAGCTAGATCTGGTAAAAATCAATCAGAAGAATAGCAAGAGAAGCAGGATGGTGCAGCATTTCATACTGTACAGCATCAGATCCAACCAATGAAAGACCAGTTTGAGTTCCAGTGTAAAGGGACAATTACAGTCATAGAGACAATCAGCTCAAAATTAAAGAGGTGATTGCTCTGCCCAAGTCTTGATGGCTAAGAAGATGGAAAATGAAGCAAAAGTGCTAGACACCTAGCAAAAGTTTTCACCTAGAGTATCAATGATGCTCCAGGTATAAGCTACTTCCTGACCATCAGATAGCAAGATCAAGAGGGAGACAGAATTATATTTCCCACTGACCTTTCACATCTTGTCCCATATAATTCTGCAACTGGTGGTAGAAGAGATGCTTGTTGTGAATTTAATCCAAGATTCATTCTAGCTTTGACATCTTACCCACCTATCATGTGCACGAGCCTACAGGAGAGTGATGAGGTGGGACAATGTGGGATACTTACAAAAAGTATCCCAGGCATGTTTTTGAGCAATCTATGCCATGTGGCAGGCAAGATTCCACCATAGATGAGGATATAGTGGAAAATGTGTTGAGGTGTTAGGAATACACTGAGCAGCTGCTTGTATAATACAGTCAGTTTCTGCTGCCACACAGTCATCTATTGATGGATTACAGACAATGGAAGGAACAAGTTCTGTGAGAGCAGTGAAATAGGGCCAGTTTGCCTGATCCAGCTTCCACCTGGGCACATGGCTCGGATGGCATCAACCACAGCCAGTCTCTCTCAAGATTACAGGAAAATGATCACTGCTTCACGGATTATTGTCAACCCTCCATGAAAAATGGGATATCAATGAAGGGGAGCAAATTTAGAGATCAATAGCAATAAAGGACTGACTAGGTGCATGGAAATAAGTAGAAGAACCAGTACTGAAGAGAGAAAGGTTGTGATCAGAAAGTATACTCTATACAGAGTGACCCCTCCTATCAATATCAACACTTCCCCAGAGGGGATGATATCCATTAAAGTCCCCCAGAATGTAAAAGGGAGCTGGGAACTGTTCAATGAGAGCAGCAAGGTCTGATTGATTATATGTCTCTCCAAGCAACAGGTAGAATGAGCAAACAGTGATGGTGTAACCCAAGGAAACATGGATGGCTATGGCTTCCAAGGGTGTGTTGAATGGCAAAGACAGGGAAGGCACATGCTGAACAACCAACAGTGCCATCCCTCCATGCACTCGTCCATCACACAACCTGTCATTTCTGTACAAATAAAACCACCAAAAGGTGACTGTATTGACAAGTTTCAGAAATATTTCCTGTTAGGAAAGACACACAGCACGGTAGGAAGCAATCAGTCCTTTGATGTCATCCAAATTAGAATATAAACCTTAACAGTCCCACTGTATCAAGGTAGCCATTTTTAATTATGTGTAGACAAATTGGGTGGAGAATCCCTCTGTTTACGACCATGTTTTTCTTCTTTGTTGTCTTTATGAGAGTGAAGTCAATCAACCTCCATGGATCTTACCCTGGGTAGACTGGGCAAATATTTATTGTTGGAAGATGATTCAAGCAACTGAGGACATAAACAAATGATCGTTTTGCATCTCAAGGTGGGAGGAGAAGATGTACCTGAGGAAATGCTCATACACAGAACCAAAGGAAGTGGATCTTGGGATTTGCTGAAATTTATGTTAGGGACAGAGATGGTTGTTGAAGTTGATTCATCAATTTTTTAACCATGAAGATCAAAAGACTTTTCATTTGATTTGAAAATAATTCTTTTTGAGGCACAGAGAGATCCATTTGCACTCCCACTGTAGCAATGGAATGAAGTGCAACAGCAAATGTACGAGATGAAGTGGTGGATAGCAACTTTCAAGCCTCAGGTAAGTAACGTTTTCAATTGTTTTCAAATGTTACACCTCTTTTTCTTCCAACCATTTAGGGCAAGAACAAAAGTAGAACAGGTGAGAGCCATTGTAACTGATGCAATGAGAGTCCATTTCACACTCATAGGCACAAAGTGGTCCTTGCTACCACAATGAGCACACATTAAGGAATCATGACATGATGTCTTTGAGTGATCAAACTGCTGATACTGAAAACATCTGAGAGGATTTGGAATGTAGGGCCACACCTTGCATTTGAGATAAGCTGCCTTGATGGTGGCAGGTGGACGTGGTGATGTAAATGTCAGAATGAGGACATTGGTCAGAATCATAATTCCACCTTTGAGAGTAAAAATACACCTCATTCCAGAAACTCCTTGAGTAGAGAAACAAGTGAGAATCTGTAACTAATGGATGTTCTGCAAATCCCTCTCAGCAATAACTCCTCATGAATTCAAATTAGCATGAGGCGTAACCTCAATAGGTATATCCCCAATCACCTTTGAATGCAAGTGGAGTTCATTGTGTTGAAATATTGACTGACTTTGGAGAGCCAGCAAGTCCTTCTAGTCCCTTCTGAATGAAAAAAGGAGACATCTGCCCTACATGTTTGTCTGAAAGAGAATGCAGTATAAAAAAATGAGGTACACCAGGTGTTATAGATTTTGAAGATTGCTGCTCAGAATCTTCAAGACATGGTCTTTACCTCTGAAATGTTTTTTCACTATTTTATTTAAGTTTTTATGTGGGGGATCAATAATAAAAAAAGACTATTTTGGTGCCCACTGTCCCTACCTGCCATGGAGCCCTACATGGGTACACATTACAGTGCCAAACAAGAACACGGAGGCAATGCCAGAATTTTGCAAGCACTATACCCATATATCAGCATCAGATACACATTTCCCAACACCTGTTACTTGGTTGACCCTAGCCCAAGTGCAACAGCCAATTAACCCAAGGAAGGCCACCCCAAAGCTGCCTGTCTACAGAAATTCAGAGCCAAAGAGGTGTGTTAGGGTTAGACCCCTCAACTACCAGAATCCTCTTCTCCCCTTCAGGGGTTGCCATGCACAGAAAACACATTGGTGGAAGGTTAGATCCCAGAGGAGGTAAACTGAAAGAACAGAACCTTCCCTGGGAGGTCCCCTCACCATGTACAGGAATCCACACCAACAGGTCGTCAAAGGAACTGAACATTTCTTTAATAAAATCTTTTAACAAGAGGTTGACTCTGACTGACTTTAACTGAAAACTATATTCTTGAACCTATTTTTAGTAAATGAAGTTCTTTACCAATAATGTTAAGATTAAAGTAATTTTCATATCAAATTTATAGATCATAAAGTCTGCTGCTATTTTTCAAATTGCTAAATGATTTAACATGATGTCTAGCCTTTTGATAACTGAAACTTCTAATACATTACATCCTTGGATCATCATTAATGTGACAGTACAAAGTATAAATGCTTTATTTCATAACAAAGGTTAACAAAACTTTAACAGAGTTAAATATAGTACAAGTATCAATTGTAAACTAGATTAACTGTAAAAGCAGAAACACTGCATCACACAAATACCAAGAGCTTTTGAAATAAACATAGAATGAAAACCAATGACAGCTCAGATGTTATAATTAATTCTATGATAAAAGAGCAGGGTTCCTACATTTATCTAAACAATTAATTCAAGGACCCTTTAAGGACTTGCAACAACCTTTTTCTACAAATTCAATGATCCAACAAGACTTAGTATACGAAAAATATATGAGGAAGAGAATACAGAACTATAACTGCCAAGAACAGCAAAATTGAGGGAGTCTGGTTACTGTTTAATACAAATATGTTTTATTTAACTAGTAATACTATTTACCAGTCAGAAAACCAAAAATCTATAGTGAATAGACAGTTTTGAAAAATATTTTCAGGTTTGATATGATCCCAATATCATAATAATATACATGCATTCATTTCAGTCAGTTCTTCAACTTTCTCATCCATTAAACATCCATCATTAAAAATTGATGGACTTAGTAATAAAAGTCATCTTCCCAGTAATCTCATTCTTCTGGGCCAATTTGCCAGCATATGTCTCAAAATCCTCATTATCATCTTGGAGCCTTCTTTTCTTGGTTTTGAGGCCATCTATTTCAATAATCAGGGCCTTACATTTTTAGATTTTCTCCTCTCCCTTTTTCTTCTCGTTTTTGGTAATCCAGAAATGGAATTTCTTCTTTCAGCAGATACAAAGAGACTCTTGTCTCTGATACCCCCTGCAGATCCAACATTATCATAAATGCATTTCTGAGCAACATAGGTTCCATCTTTTATTTCCTCCACTTCATTTTGTCTGTTAACTGAAAATCCTCTTCCAACTGAACCTTGCCCATGAGACAGCAACAATAGTTTGCTCTTGGATATTAATCTGTACAACAGAATGTCCACTCTGTCAATGATAGCATCAAAACTGATAAACACAGAACAGTTTCTCTCTACAATATCATCAGTAAGCTGTAAACACTAATGAAGAATATAATCATATTTTTACTCACTGACTCAGTGCTACCTAGTCTACAAGGTAAATAAAAGCCTGTACTAGTTTACTGATGCACTGTTCCTTTGCTTTGGAGTATGATATCTTGCAGGGATCCAGAAATAAAAAAATTAGGCACTAGATAATATTTCAAAGGTGACTTCTGCAGTAACTTCTTAACAATGGGTAGCAAACTCATTTTGCTGGTCATTCTGAACTCGGGAATATTTTGCTACCAATCTCTTTTCTTGCAGCCAAATTCCTCATGATTCTCTCTGCAATATATCCCAGGTAAACTTTTGTATAATCATGGTGATGAGATGTTTTATCCAGTTTAACATCAAGAAGGTTGTCAACAGACATGATTTCATTCATTAAATCTGACTACATGAACTTGTTCATCAGTTTTGAAGAAGTTGGAAAAAGGTCTGTGACTAAAAGTGGAACCATAGACTTATCTGACAAGTAGTGAACCAGAAATGGTTTCACATTTTTGCTCAGCGGCACGATGAAGTTTAGTTTTTCAATCAAATTAATCCCTGGTGGCTTATGTGATGAGTTCAAAGAATTTTATACCTGGATTTGGATACTTATTCTCTTCAACTGCTTTTACATACATTGCCACGTTAAACAAAGTCTCCTTTTCAGCAGTAGCCTGTTTTCTACCCATCTTATTTTGCAGAAATATGCATTTTTATTTCTCCTAACATGCATAATATTCAATAGTACAAAGATAAGTGAAGTGGAATTAATAGGGGTCTAACAGGTGCCAGGATTAGGTTCGATTTAAACCCCATGACCTTGATTTAAATGTTCAGATAGCTTAAAGATATATTTTTACTCAATGAAACTACATATTTCAGAATATGGCAGAAGATAGTACCTTATGGTTTCTGCTCCTTTATATGCAGATTTCTATATTTTCTTTCAGTTCACAGGGGTATAAATATTCTAAATTTTCAGCAGGACACGTAATGCTGGACATTGAAACTTGCCAGACATTTGAAATTATAGCAGGACACCTCAAAATTGTCAACGGACATTACCAAAAACAAGAAATCAAGTAGAGACAATTACTATATAAAACAGAATCATTTTACTTATGGCACTGAAAAATTATTTCAAAGCAAGTGGCAACAAGCCTTGTATGCATTAAAAATGACACATCAATCAAACTGGTAGATTTACTCACCCAGCACTAAGACATCAGCTGATGTACCCTCAGTATCTCTACTGTCTCTATGTGTGCGAGTTCCATGTGTACTCACAAGTTGCCTAGGTTTTTTCTTATTGTCCTTCCACCAGGATTCTACAGACTTGCACAGTAATTCTGTGCTTGCAAGATCACAGGTCTTATTCTTAGCTAACTTTATTGTCATCAAGTCATCAAGAGAATCATTTATTAGTTTGGATCACCAGTCATCCTTAATAACTGCCACCTGGGAAAATCCACAATTGGGTTCAGCAGATGACATGGAAATCACCTGCATGAGGCAAACAAAGGCCAACACTGTTGATTTCAGGAAAGGTTTACCGTCCTCAACAGTAATTTGACTTAACATGTAGGCCCACAATCCACTTGCACTACTAGCCAGGGACTCATCTGATTTGGCAAATCTTGTGGCTTTGAGCAGAGTCTCATGCAAGTCAGCTTGGCAAATATCAGCTGCAATGTGGAAACCCTTAGCTTCTAACAGAGCACCAAAGTAGTCCAATAGTATCTGGAGTTCATTATGGTCATAAGATGACAATGCTTCTTTGCTTTTAGGCCAGTTGCTTGGTTCAAAAATTTGAAAGGCACCAATAAAATCCTTATCAATTTCTTAAAATCTCTCATTCAGATATATGGCAATTTTACCTATGAAGATGGCAGTTTCTTCGGCCACGGATTGGGCAACTGTCTCTTTTGTGGCACTTTTTGAGCCTCTGGCCCTTGTCTGACCACTAATAGCAATCACCTTTCCTCTAAGTAACCACTTGCCAGTTTATTCACATGTTGTGAGCTCTTTAACAATTTTCTGGGATTTCTCAACATGATTCAGATTGCCCAGCTTCTCTTTGCAAACAATGTTCTGACAATGAATTGTCTTCATTTTGAGACTAAGAAATGTCAAAACAAGCAAAACTGCCAAAAGTATGTCCATGTACAGGATGAATTTAAGGCTTGTCAAAGTACTGTATTATCCTGCAGCTTTCTGTCCACATTCCCCTTTGTCATGCAGCTTTACTTGATACAAATGCTCTGCTAAAGCTGGCCAGTTGTGAGAAACTGACTCCAGAGTCCACTCTTTATAGGCCAGCCTACCAGCTTCCTGTCCCTTTTGTTGGCTTTACCAGCTTCTTTGAGGCCAGCCCAGTTCTGTGGCAAATTGTCATAAAACTTCCATAGGTTTTCTAAAAAGGTTTGGATACTATCAAAGTAAGGGATGTCCCTGATGGTCTACTTAATTGCAAGTTCCAATCTGTGACTAACACAGTGGATCCCTATCAAATAAGGTTTTTGCACCTTTAATCAGTTGACAAGTCCTTTATTTGTGCCAAAATTGACAGCTGCCCCATCAGCTGTCAGGCATACAACTGATTCAAGCCAGTCTGGAAACTTGCTATATATGGACAATGCTGCAAGTACAAAAATTAGTACCCAATATTAGTTACTTTCTGTATAAAAAAAAAACAAATTGTAAATTTGTACTTTGGAAAATTCAATTACTCCATTATCTATTATGCAAGTTGTGTTAAATTAAGCTTCAATTCCGTCAGTGGTAAATACATGGTTCTTATAAATCAATTGAAAAATTCTTGAGTTTTCGCTGATGTATATTAATAATGGAATGACTATGTAAACCTGAATTAAAAAAAAAAAAAATGTACATGAAATATTGTCCATTTTGATTTTTCTTCATTAGGAATTCAAAATAAATCCAAAAAATTCTCATCCCAGGTCATAAGAAACCTTTATTTGAACTGAGTGCCTGTAGCAAGTATTCAGAATCAGCCTTCTCAACTGACTGCAGACACAGTCACTGTCCAAGTATCTTACATAAACTATCTCCTGGTCAATGTTGGCAGTGTCTGTTGAGCTGTCAGTAATGATGCCAAAGAATAATGAGGTGTGCAGATGAGATCAGACATTAATTCTAATTGTTTCTGCAATATACTTCGTAAAGATAACTGCTTGCTTATCATTGGCATAATGTTCTGTTAAGTTCATACCAAAGTTGTGCTCCTGCAGCAACAGAAGCTCTTGAAAATAGCTAAATGGTTTGCTTTTCAAAGCCATACAAAGAGCAATCCTGAACAGCACAAGCAAATGGTTTTTCTCAGTCTGGTTAAGTGTGCTCAATTCTTTCATCATGGGAGTTAAATCAAGTGTTTCTTTTGCTGTCTTAGCTTGACAACTTAGACTGTGGGTGTGACCATTTTCTTGCTCCTTAACAGCACTTGCTCTCAGGTTGAAAGACCCTGTTATGAAAGTGTTCTTCTGCCTTCCACTAGTTTGGTCATATTCCTGACAAATTGAGCAAAACATCAGTCCGATAGCATTATTATACTCCAGCCATGGTCAGCCTCTCTTCCATTTATCCTGGAAATGACGAGCAGGCTTAGCGCCAGTACTACCAGTAACAGATTTTGATTTAAACCTTGAGCTTGGGTCAACAAGTTTGAGTTTTTTTCACTTGGGGCTCCATAGTATTGTCTTTTGATTTATTAGTCTTGCTCGTGAAGCCAAACTGAAATAGATCATGAGACTATCCCTTTTTTTACTATCAGATGCCATGGTCAGATAGTCTTGAATGTTTGGCAGTCACGTGACTATCCAGGATGGTAAGGATAAGGAGACCTAAAAAGCATATTTTGTGAGTGTCCATGATTGTTTTTTAAAATTTGATTTTTTTTTGTCTTAAATTAAATCTTAAATTTTGCAAGTTATTTTCCACTCATTACAGAATATACTTTTAAGCAAAATCTTTAGGCTGTACATACACAGCTTTTGGCTTACTTATTTTTGAGGAGACGATGTATTTTGTGTCCGATATGTTAGGAATATGATCACCGATCACAATGTCTGGTGATAGATAGGAAAGTGCTAATGGAATTTGATTTTTTAACGGACATGTCCGACTTCAAATAGAAAATTTTGAACCCTGATTCAGTTTGGATGTGGAAAGTCATTCACATAAAATATCTTTACTCTGCTTCTTGTTAGCTATGTCCAGGACCATTTATACTACCTGGCACTTGACTAAATTTCTTGCATGAAAGATAGAACATGATTTCCAAAAAATAGGATATTGTTTTTTGTGTTAGTAAATCAAGTAGTGGCAAGAGAGGACATGGTTAGAATAGTTTTTCATATAAAAACTGGCTTAGATTATTACTGCGTTTCATTTAAAGAACAATTTCTCCTTTCTTTGGTATATTTTGCTAAGATTTTTTGTAACACACTTTAGAGTTTTGCTAAGATTTAGTATAATTTGTAATATCTTTGTTTCATATATTTTAATTTTAATTTTTGGATTTATTGTTATTTTGCAACTCTGTTCTGGTTTAACTTACAGAAAAGCACGTCCTAGACCAAGAACTCGCAGAGATTTTTATTTCTGTTCTCAATCTCTTTATTAGTTTAAAATACAGATCCATTTGCCCTTGCTTTGTCTTGAGACACTCTATGTGATTATGATTTTGCTGTGTGAATAAATATTATTAAATTTGCACCTTCCCTGACTTAACTATCCCCCTGACATGTTCAGAGATTGGAGAGATAAACATATACATTCGACATAATTCAGCATTTTCCAACAATCAGTTCGTATACCTTACCTGATGACTCTAAAGAAATGCACAACCAAAAAATATTCCAGAGTAGTGGTAATATTTTGGTGTCATGAGCCAACGAATATCATTGGTACAAGATCCATGTCTTCCTAATAGGGTAAGTGGCCATAATTATGAGCATTTTAATAAAATGCAATAGTACAAGCATATCTGGAGACAGCTTTCTCCACTGAAAGACAGATATTGGATTTTGAGAAGAGATAAGTCTAGATCTAAGAGAAAACAACTGAAGAATGATAATTAAATACAGGAGAGTACTCTCCTGGAATATGAACATTTTGCCAATGTTTCAAAGGTTCCTCACAGCCATTATCCTGTACCCACAAGTTCAACATCATTCACATTACAAGACTTCCTGCCTAACACCAAAACATGATACAAATGTTTAGTGCTATATAGAATACTATAAATATTTATATTTCCTCTATATATTCACTTATAAGTCACCTGTTGCAACAATATTGTGTACACTTTGTAACAAACCAAGACAAATGAATAATTAGAGCTGTATGATTCTATAGATTGCCTATGAGCAGAAATTAAGTAAATTATTATCACATAAATGATCTGGATTCATATAAATTATTAAAATTTATTTGTAACATAAAAATAAACAATTAACAAAAATCAGTCTTTCAGATTATAACAATTTTTTTAATTTATGTAACAATCAATTAATTGAGGTTACAATTAAATCAGTTTTCATGAAAATAATCAACTTATATTAGGATTTCTCATGATTACTATTTTTTCATTGTTCCAACTATCCAAGTATTCAAAATATTGTCATATTTGTTGTTAAGTACAAGCCTACATACCTGGCTATCTGTGCTTTTCTAACTGGGTATTGAAATCTAATTTTAGCATTATAAATTATTTTTTGACCTTCTAGTTTGTATAGCTTTGGACCAATTTAACCTGATGACTGGCAGTCTCAGGTTTAATGTTGATTGCTACCAGTCTTGCTTCTCCTATTTTTGTTATTGCAAAACTGCCAAGAAACTACATGCCACTAACTGGCCAAACTCACCATCAACTCTTGGACTATATCATAAAATGTAATCAATTAATGGGCCTGTTCATTAAACTATTAGCAAACACTATAACATTCAGATTTTTTTTTTCTTTGTGGCAATCTGCTAACATGAAAGTGTAAGTTTTTCTTGGTTAACATGTAAAACATTAAATTTATTTTTTGGTTAAAGTTGCCAAATTTTATGATAAAAACTCCAAAACATATACTATAAAAGATGCAATTTATCATGAATAAATGGATAATGTTTAGCATTATCTGCCCAATGTTATTTTACTTGTATACATCTCATATTTCTTCAAATAACCATTTCATATTTGAATAACTTTGGAAAATGTTTGGTTCATTCACTATTTGGTATCTAAAATTCTGAAACTTCTAGAAATAATATTATATATCATAAAATATTTTTGTATACAGAAAACAATTTTCTTTTCTTTGTGCACTATGCTTTGCTCTGTGAAATATTTACAATATAGCTACCCTTTTCTTTTGTTTAATATTTTTACATTACACTATATATAATTCCTCTATCTACCTTGAGCCTTTGGACCAATGAGCCTTCAGAATAATGGGCAGTCAACTTTTTCTCTGCCCAATGAGAACAAGTTATTTTTTTGCTTTTAACAAATCATAATGTCTTGTATGCATTTTCAATGCTCTTTAGTCTATGGCATTCAAGTAAACATTTCACTTAACCCACAAATGGACTATCTATTAGTCCTTCAAGACTATTCTTGCACACCGACCCTTTGGAATTATAAAAATTGAACCTACTTTTTAAACAATTCCTGTATTATTCAATTATATTTCTTTTCTTCCCTATATAATAAAACACTTTACTTTTATTGTGATTTAAACAGTTTCCTGTTCCTTTCAATTTACAGTGACAAATCACTATACTCATCTCTACACTTACTAAATCCTAGCTTTGTTTTCTCAAGAGATCATGTAACTGTAAACTTAACCTTAAGATGAATAAATTATCATACACAATATTCAGAGAAAATATGTATCAAATGATATTAAAGATTTTGTGTCACAGAAAGAGGTATATTTTCCATTATTTCCAGACTTCCTCAAAGAATATATCAAAACATCTAATATTGTTATGTATTTTAACATTTTCTTCCCATTACCATACAATATATAAACATTGTCAAATTTGATGGTCAAGAGGTTGCATGGCCTATTATGACTGTCCCATTCATTTTATTAAACACATGACTACCAAGATGATTATATCTATCACTGACTCGCCAGTCCTTATCAAGCCCAATCTTGAACTCTCTGAACACTGTTGTGACTACCATGACTTAAAGCAATTTATTCCAAACACTACTCAATATTTTAACAAAACAAAATACCAAATTTTCAAATGACTTCTATTCCACCAAACCTTAACTTCTGGTATTACTGCTAGACAAAAGTTTCATCAATATAAATTTTAGAGTTTATCACATATATTTATTAACAAGATAAGAAGTAAATTTTTTAAGTTATTCCTTTAGTACAAATACATTCCAAACTGTGCCATGAATGTGTGTACACAAAAATGAATCAGAGAGATAACAGTGCCAATACAAGATCTAGTATTATAGAATATTTGTGCCAAAACCACATTTACACAAAAGCAGATGCCAACTGAGGAAAATTTAAGAAACATTGCATGTATTACAGAATTAAGTTTTTACCTAATTTCAAAATTCAGGGATACCAACCTAATGCAAGTGATTGAAATAGTAATCAATAGCACAGAGTGATCATGTGATTGATCCTGTGATAAGTGACATAACTAACACAAAGGCTTCATTTCTAAAGCAATCACATAAATAACCACTGAAATACATTTTTAATTAATATATTGAATTCATTGTTTTTCATAATTATCATTCTCAAACTTCATTAATGGAAAATAATAGAGAAAAATGTAATATCAGATAATAATTGACACATTACATAAATACTTTTTAAGAAATCAGCATTGTTTCCTATCCCCCAAATAATTGCTATGATATTTTTATTGTTGGTTGAAATATATCTGTCCCAGTAATACTTATAAAAGTTACGAAAATTGATAAGTTAATAAATAGAATGTGAAAACACCAAAAAATAATATTTGCCTAAGGTAGTACTATATCTTAAAGCAGTCCTGATCTGCAATGAATACATATCAGTTCATAATATGGTATAGTTCTTTCTGAATAAATATTGGCATTATTAAAATTCTAAATAGTATCACCAACTTTGCTACTAACAAAAAAAGCAACTAAGACAACGGTGGAGAAAAAGTCTCCAACTTACACAGTCACAACTACCCACTGGCAGTTAGTTATTCATTTCTATATTTAATTAATGCAGAAATTTCATAATATATGATTTTAGAAATGTCTCTTTAATGTAATTAAAATTTTCTATCCTGTATACGCAAATTTCTGTGAAATTATGTTTTTTCTTTCTTTACTGAATTCAAAATATTTTAATGTGTTGCTTTAGAATTCCAAATACTAAAAGTAAAATAGCGTCATCTATGATCTAATAACTTTTCAAGTTTTCTCTAAAGACTATCTGCTTTATGGAGTTAGCAACACTGATTCGAAATCATTACAAATTTCTTTTTAAAAAATCTACAAATATCAATATAAAATAATCATCACCACTATCCACTAATTGAGCATCAGTAAAACTAAAAATATAGTACTTATACAAAGTTATAGTAATGTATTATTCTTTCCCAACATAAGCTTTTATTGTTAACAAATATTTATATTTACAAAGAGAAAATAAACTTACTTTATCCCTTAGCATAATTCTGTAACTTTAATATTTATATATTACTATTAAAGTACGATGATTTTAAATATCAAAACAAAGCTAAGGCCGAAAGCATAAACTTCAATACACTTCTTTCAATCCCGCGCAGTTTGAGGAATTAACACTAGGCCCTCTGTTGAATATCAAAACACTTACAAGAGAGAATTTAAAACATTTATTCCCCAAACTAATTTTTTAATTCACGAGGAAAATGAATGTCTAGTGCCTAGAATCAGTTTAACTATTCCCAATAGGATTTATTTGTTTTGATTTTTGAATTTCGCACAAAGCTACTCGAGGGCTATCTGTGCTAGCCGTACCTAATTTAGCAGTGTAAGACTAGAGGGAAGGCAGCTAGTCATCACCACCCACCGCCAACTTTTGGGCTACTCTTTTACCAACGAATAGTAGGATTGACCGTCACATTATAACGCCACAACAGCTGAAAGTGCAAGCATGTTTGGCGCGACGGGGATGTGAACCCGCGACCCTCAAATTACGAGTCGCCCGTCTTAACACGCTTGGCCATGCTGGGCCTCAGGAGGATTTTTAAAACCATAGACTGATAATAAACAGGTTTGGTTTGTTTTGAATTTCGCACAAAGCTACTCAAAGACAGTCTGCGCTACCTGTCCATAATTTAACAGTGTAAGACTAGAGGAAAGGCAGCTATCCATCACCACTCACCACTAACTCTTGGTCTACTCTTTTACCAACGAATAGTGGGATTGACAGTAATATTATAATGTCCCCACGGTTGAAAGGGTGAGAATGTTTTGTACGATGGGGTTCAAACCCACTACTCTCAGATTACAAGTCGAACGCCTTAACACACCTGGCCATGCCAGGCCAAGGTGAAAAACAGATATAAAAAAGTGTACAATGATTGCATGTTATATAATGCGTTATTTATGAGGTCATCTAAAGAATACAAAAGTGCAAATAGTTCTGCAACAACAACAAACAAACAAGAAACAGTTGGGATGTTTTTTTTCATAGCAAAGCCACATGGAGCTATCTGCCGTGACTACAGAGGAGAATCGAATCCCTGATTTTTAGTGTTTAAAATATAAAGGATTACCGCTGTCCTAGCGGACGACGATAACAATATTAGCAGTTCCTTCTTTTTGGTGGAAAATGAAATCTGATAATGAAAAGTAGATTCGCCCGCAGTGGCAAAATGGTATGCGCTTAACTTCAAACAAGCAAACGAAAAGCAGAGTCATTGCAGCAATAGTAAACATCTTTGATAAACGTTTAAGAATTACATGTACTCTGTTTTTAACAAATCTATGAAAATAACGAACTTGAATCATTTATATAATTACAAATATAAAAATACAATGCAAAGCAAGGGGAAACGGTTTGAATTCCTATTAAAGCTTGGATTTTTAGTCATAATATGCAAATTTAATATACATGCATAAAATAGAATTAAAAGTTTCTAAGGTAATGGGATTATGTTTCTTTGTAAGGATATATAGAATAATTAGGTGAAATTTGATTGATTGATTAATTGATTATTTGGAATAAGTACAAAGAGATACAATGGGCTATCTGTGGTCTGCTCATTACGGGTGTCAAAACCTTATGTTTAGCGTTGTGAGTCCACAGACATACGGCTGTGCCATTGCGGGTCGTAGAATTTGAAATTTAAGTCCATATCTGTTACAAACTCCTGTATGTTACAAGGCACTATTTTTAAATACCGAGAAGTCTTACCAATCGAGTTATGTATATACGACCTTTGATCGTAAGAGTGAGGGTAAAATGTTTTTAATTCTGAAAAAGCTACATATACGAAGTGACGATTTAAAGATATGAAGGAGTTTAATCTCAGGGTATAAAGGCCTGAGCAGCAAATTTAGTTGTGTTTTAAGAATACTACTTTGTTTTCCAAAATATGGAATATTCAGTGTTGGAAAGAGTTTGGAACATAATCAACATGATTATGCGCAAAATTTTTTTAGTAAAAAAGTTATATGTTGTGGTTTCTAATAATGTAGAGGATACCTATTCTTTCTCAAAGTATTTTGAAAGAACGTTTATTCGATATGAATGGAGGTGTAATCCGAACAATTGAGTAGGCCTTGTGAAGAACAGCTAGAACTTAGTTTGAAAGGTTTTGGTAAAAAAAACTTTAAAAATCGTATATATAACTGGTTTCATTAAATGTTGGCCGAGCGGGTTAAGGCGTGCACTCGTAATCCGAGGGTCGCGGGTTCGCGCCCGCGTCGCGCTAAACATGCTCGCCCTCCCAGCCGTGGGGGTGTATAATGTGACGGTCAATCCCACTTTTCGTTGGTAAAAGAGTAGCCCAAGAGTTGGCGGTGGGTGGTGATGACTAGCTGCCTTCCCTCTAGTCTTACACTGCTAAATTAGGGACGGCTAGCACAGATAGCCCTCGAGTAGCTTTGTGCGAATTTCCAAAAAAACAAACATTCATTAAATGTAGATGCTAAATTCATTTTCTTTTTTTTGTTTTTAGCTTGAGTTTCAAGGGAAAAACGTTTGTTTTGATGTTTATTTTCACAAGTAAACTTTACATTAGGGTGTTAAGAATTTAAATGGTTCAGTAATTTGTCAATGTATGTCCAGGTAGTTAAGGCGCTGAACTCGTAATCTGAGAGTCGCGAGTTCGAATTCCCCTCACACCAAACGTCCTTGCCCTTTACGCCGTTGATCTTTATAATGTAACGATCAATCCACTGTTCGACAGTATGAGAGAAGCCCAAGAATGGTCTACTTTCATAGTTCTTTTGTCTTACCCTGCAAAATTAGGGACAGTAGACGAATATAGCCCTCGTGCAGATTTGCACGAAATTAAGAAAAACCAACAAGAAAATAACTAACTTGTTTGTAGAGTACACGTGTAACGTCAAAATGTCACTTATTCAGCCACGTCTATAATTGCTGTGTAGACTACTGAACAGGCCTAGATCATATTCTTAAATTTTCTATTTGATTTGAATATTAATAAAGTATATTGAATAGATAAATAGTTGGAAATTCTAATTATAAAATGTCAATATTCGTTTTCACACGCCCACAAGAAAAACAAAAACCTAAACATGTACATTTTGTCACCTGACGTGCGCATGTCCAGGTGGTTAAAACACTCGACTCGTAATTTGAGAGGCGTGGTTTCGAATCCCTACCGCACGAAGCATAGTCGCTTTTTCAGCCGTGGGGGTGTTATAATATTACGGTTAATCCCACTATTCGTTAGTAAAAGGATACAGATTAATATGGTTGTTTGTTTTTGAATTTTGCTCAAAGCCTCACGAGGGCTATCTGCGCTAGCCGTCTCTAATTTAGCAGTGTAAACCTAGAGGGAAGGCAACTAGTCATTATTACCTACCGCCAACTCTTTTACCAACGAATAGTGTGATTGACCGTCACATTATAAAGCTCACACGGCTGAAAAGGGGAGCATGTTTAGTGTGACAGGGATTCAAACCCGCAACACTAAAATTACGAGTCGATCGCCCTGACCTTCTGCCCAGATTAATAGGTAAATACACAGCTAATTTCTCTCTTTTCAGATGTTTGTCTTCAAAATCTACAGATTTTTTAAATTGATGGTTAATTAAGTCTGTGTTGCACGTTTGCAAAATGCTGTAAATTGAATAGAAATTAAAGTATCTGTGGAAATGTACTTTTCTTAACGGAAACCAAATACACAATTTTTCCCCATAGGTTCTCTACTGTGTCACGTTTCATCAAATGTTGTTTCCGTCATGGGACCTGGACCTCTCTCATTGGCAAATGATTTGGTTTGCAAGTGTCATGCATGAAGGTCACCTTAATTCTTCTGTATAAAACGGTTCGATAGATAGTTTATGTATCCCGGTCTCACCAAACATGCTCACCCTTTCAGCCGTGGGGGCATTATAATGTAGATCAATCACACTATTCCTTGGTAAAAGAGTAGCCCAAAAATTGTCGGTCGATGATGATGACTAGATGCCTTCCCTCTCGTCTTACACTGCTAAATTAGTGACAACTAGCCCTCGAGTAGCTTTGCGCGAAATTCAAAAGAAGCAAACAATTTTATGTTGTCACTCCACACGTGTTAAAGTAGTTCAACTACTCTTTTGCACACGTTAATTGCCCTGTCCATCGATTTACAACGTTAATTTTTCTAGTTTCCTGATATGTGGTTTTTATATTACTTATGAAGCTTACTAGATTAAGTTGAGAGAAATATTTAGACCTATTTTCGTTTTGTACAATTGCATTTATTTTTGAGATATTTGTGAACATAATTTAATGATATGTTTGAAGTCCGTCTTGAAACACGAGGATTTTTCTGTAATTGTACAAGTTTATATTCATTTATCCAAGACCTCTTTATACTTTAATAATTCTTAAATTATATAGCTTTTATAATTTGTTCCCATGTGATTTGATTACATACAACCATGCTAGTCAAGCATATTCTACCACCGGACGTATACAAGTTTTATAGATTGTAAGTACCACATTTTTCGATGTACAAGACGCACTTTTTCCCCAAAACACACCCGTGTCCTATACATTGAAAGTCAATTTTTTTTTTGCCTCCCATGGCATACCGTGTCTTGTACAGCAAGGACTAGCAACTAGCGCGGTCACCAGTTACACTTCCTTGCGCTTGTTTCGTTTCTCTCGTAAGCTATAGAAAAATGTGTTATTATGGGGAACGACAGTAAAACAGTGTTCCATCCGGGGTACCTTTCTTTAATTTAAATCAGACATTGTAATACCAACACTAGCCATATCGTATCACAATAAAAAATCTCGTGTTAGTTTCGTTTGTAATAATCGATATATTAGTCCGTTGCATCATGCAGTATCGAATGCTTTTCCTACCTTGAGAAAACAAGCGACAGGCTATTGGGTTTATAACTTTCTGAATATCCATTTTTCAGAAACATGTAACCTGATTTTAAGAATAAACTAAATACAGTAGCTGTATGTTCATACGATCTCTATGTACCATTTTTTGTTTTAAGTACATATTATACTTCGTCATGCGTAGCTGCCTTGTTTTTATCATTTTGGGTGTCTTGTACTGTTACTGGTTACACGAGTTGCGATTTCTTGAATGTTGTTACTCGTTGGTTGGACCTCTGGTCTATGGTACTCAATGGGATGGTAGGTGTGTGTTAAGGTTTTGTTTATGTTAATGCAGGTGACTTTATTGCAGAATAACGCGTTCATTGCAGGCTAGTCTTGTGTTTTGTACGCAATTTTAAGGTGTTTTTGACTATTTATTATTTTTATATTTGGCTATGGTATATTTTAGTGTGGTGTATACGCCTTTGCTTGAATTATTTCCATTAAATCCTCTGAAATGAAACCAGAAGCTTTCAGGACCTATATACATGTTAAGTTTTGAGCAATATTCATCCCAATCATCGACTCTAGTTTTTGTTTTTTAGGAATATACTTAATTTGGATTTTAGGTAAGATGCGTGTATTTATATAAATTTCGTGTTTTCTTTTATTGGTTTGGATGCATATCTCAGGTATTTCGTGACTGTGTGGTTCGGTAATATTTATCGTTTTGACGAGCAGATTATTATTTAATGTTTCCTGATGTCCAGTTTGCTTTCTTTGTAATTAAATTCGAAGTATTTATTTGCACTTGATTAGAGGATGATCAGTCTATTTTCTCGGACATTAAATCAAGTGAATATATTTATTAAAGAACTATAACATACATCAATGTGAAATATCGCTAGTACTATTTGCATAGGAGTATAGTCACTGAGAATGATATCCTCTAAGAATTCTTGCTGTTTACCGTGGTCATGGCACATCCAAATATTTTGCTTGTTCTGGGTTCTTTGTAGTAAGCTTACATTCAAGTTATTTTTCTGAGAAAAATAAAGGTTAATGACGGTAATGGTAATGTTATTTTCTTACGTCATTTCTAAAGTTAAATTTTCGTTTTACTTTTTTTTACAAATAATGTGCTTATGTAGAGGGCGAATATGGCCTTTCCGGGGCCTTTGTTTCTGTTTCGTGTATTACGTAGTTATGTTACATTTATGTTTTTTTCATCAATTTATGATTGTTATTATATCCATCCTGGTCCGACTTTTTGTATCTACAATCTGTTTAACATAAGGAACAACACACAAGTTAATCAGTGATGTCGAGAAACCCACTTGTTGAGAATTTTATATGCAAAAAACAAGTTAAAACGTAAAAAATGACGCAGAACAACAAAACGTACCACACATACATAGTAAATACTGCCAACAACCAAGATATCCGTCCTGCCAAAACTTAAAATCCACAATAACGAAAACATCCGGAAAAGTAGTTTCATCAAAACAAAAAACAAATCACTTCATGAACATCTTGAAAAACGTGATAACTGATTTTCTAGCAGAAATCAGCAACACAGAACAAAAAGATTTTATGAGAATAATGATAAATCTTGCCAAAAAACACCTGACATAGATGTTACCAATAATAACATAAAATGACAGGTTATCTATTCACAAACAATGAATAAATCCACAGTTCTTCACATTCAATCAAGCAAGGTCTTTACGCGTGTTCAAATCGGTGACCCTTCATCAACACATCTTGTGGCACTCTCTCTTGTTGACACAGGGCTTTAGCTTTTATGGGCATAGGTGGGTTAAGTTTCTTTGACTTCACTTTCATGGCCAAAATTTTAAAAAATGTTGCACAAAACAAAACGCAAAACACGCACACACAACAGTGTTGCTGATTCCATTACTTGGTCATTACACATGTCTATAATAAAGATGATAAAAAATAATGTTGCTAATCATATATAAAGACCCTTCCTGTGTGCTTATCTGTCTTCCAGTTTTACCAAATCAACATGCCTCTTCTCTCTCTGCATATCTTTTGGTTAGTTTTAAAGTTATTATGGTGTGAAAACTGGCATTTCACGACTATTTTGCTTGGGCACTTCATCATGCAAGCTCAATTTCACGTGATAAATATCTTCTATACACTCCACACTTCATTCCAACTTGACCTATAAACTGTCTCGTTGGTTTTGGTTAATCCACAATCTCCAACCTTACATCTCTTTCTCAATCATTTTATTATCTTCTCCAGCTTGAACAATCATGGTTACATTTCTCCTATCAATATTTAAAGCTCTGGGATGAAGACAGGAAGAAGCTTCTGACCATCCTCAGTTGTCTGTGTCTATCTTTGGAGAAGTTTACAAACCAAGGTTTGATTTGTGCAAGATGCCATCATCACTGGGAAATAGCTTGTTAAAATAAATTTGTACCATTTCTTCTAAAACAATACAAGCTATGATTCAACATCATAGCTCTTGCCATAATATATTGGTCGGCAGCCAAAAATTGAGAGATTTCATGGGCAAAAGAAGAGGAATCTTTGATAACCTATACATTTGTAGTTAGAGGGTTTTTAATAGGAATGAGTAAGTTTGTAGTTAAAGAGGTCGATACCGAAAAAGGTAGGTCTGAATGGGAAATTGTGTTTGTGAAAGCTGGGAAGGTCAAACATAATTCCAGGAGAGAAGCTTGAAGGATAAAGTTAATTGAAAGTGTTACCCGAGATAATTCTTTGTTTTTTTAAGTTTCTATGTATACGTTTCAGTTTTCTTCTCTTTGGTTTAAGAGTGTTTTTATTTACAGCCTAATTTATTAGTCTTGTAGAATGTTTCAATTTGTCAATGTAATCCCTTTGATTAAAATTACCATTACAGTACTCTTATCAGGTCATATAACTAAGATTCCCTTATTTCTAGCTAATTCTTTAAGGGCTAGGAATTCTATGTAAGAGGAGAGGAAGAGTTAGAGTTGTAGAAAGACAAGAAGGCAATGGTTTTTATTATAGTTTTATAATAATATTGTCAACATCAAGAGTAACAGTACTTTTAACACTTAATTTTATGGATATATTTCTGTACCTTCATCTCTATAATATATTCTTTAAATTACATAAAAGAATATTTTTTGTTTTCAATGAGTCAATTACCAATACAATTTTTATAATACAACACAAAATTATCCTAGAAATGTACATGTGAAGAGAGAAAGTGGAAACTATGTGATCAAACACAATACAGTTCAGACCCACAAACAACCCTGTCTTACCATGTGTGACAATTCTTGAGTTTGATACAACAGCAAGGTGTTCTATCACAATTTAGTTTCAATTTAAAAACATTATATTGTACACTTGATTGTAAATTAAAATTTTTTTTTGTAAATTTGTGGATTGTTGAGAAATTTCGACAATCAACTGAAAGTACAAAGGTACACGTGAAGAAAAAAAGTGGAAACTTTGCAATAAAACACAAGACAGATCATACACACAGAAAGCAGTGTACAGTTACAAAACACCAATTTACAAATATAAAAAAATAAAATTTGCTAGAATCTTGAAATTTGGTCCATCAGTTACGTTTTCTCAATTTTCTTCTTACAATTGTGTGTGGAGATGTGGAATTAATATTTTCAACCTGGAAAAAGAACGTAAGATTCATCAACAAATATAGCCCATAGAGAACAGTGTTTTAATAATACCTATTACAAAAGATACATAATTCACTAGGTTTCACATGCTATTTGAAATGTGTTTCATCAACATTCTTTGACCATACTTCACTTTACACTGTAAATGTTACATCAAATTGCTTTGTTTGTAATTTTATTTCAATATAATCCTGATAGTTCAATCAAATAACTTGCAATAAACACAAAACTAAATGTATGGTTTATAGGAATTTAAATGCAGTAGAAAATTTTGTTAGATTTTTAAATTTATGATGTTGGCATGGGCAATTAGTTTCACAATATATTTTGTAAAATACAGAATAAAAATTTGTTAGCCAATACTATATGAGTAACTTGTTTTCAGAAGCAGAAAAAAGTGGTGGTCCATAGCATCGTGTGTTATTTATTAGGTATACAAAGCAAACATAGTATAATTAAAACACTAAAAATTTGTGTTATCCATGCTTGAATAATTGCCTGTTCATTTCATACTTTCAAAGACCAGAGAAAACTCACTTTCTTTTTCTTCTAATTTTAAAGAAAGTAATATGATTATTCTTCAGAAATATATTTACTTAAACTAACACACCAGTGATTTATAAACTTTGATTATATCAAACTCTGGACATTTTATCGCTCAAACCAAAAGTAATTATTATTCTAATAAGTGATTACAAATTGAATATATAATAAATAAAGACAGAGAGACACAATTATTTAACCATCATGCCTCATTCAATATGTATGTATTCCTGATAGCAAATGTGAAATCATACTGAGGAAATTTTCAGTCTGATCAATCATCCAACATGATCTTGTAACCAAATCCTTTCATTTTCAACTTGATAATCATTAACATGGGCAATTTAATAGATCTTATCAAACACACCTGCTTAACAGTGGAAATGTTAATTGAATACTTTTAAAGGTATAAGATAATTCTGTAAACTTTTCCTTCAAGATTTAGTAGAAACATGAACTGTACTTTGAAGACTACACTATGTGAAGATGTGATGTCTAGCCATAGATATTATACAAAAATGGCTTGATGCAACTTATTCTATTTGAATTGAGGCCCCTTCAACTTTGTAGATTATTCCTATTAATCCAGTTTTTCAAGTATTACAGCTATGGATAATATGTTGTACTGTGGGTATCTTCATAAAGTTTTTTGTACCACTGTAAACTCAATGCTTTCAAGAACACTTGGTTGTAGAATTTTCCTTGTAGGAAATTTCTGGCACATCAAACAAGGAAATTTATATTATGATACATTTAATGTACATTTACTGCATGCTGTTCACAGATAACAAGTTCATATAAAGTATATCTTCACAGTAAGTTTGCATTATCAACTATTGTCAAGAAAGTAAGTAAAGCAAAATTACAATAAACTAAAACCTTTAGTTATTTTAATGACACCCCACTAGTGTGTGTGTTTAGAAATAATTTTCACAACATACAATAAATGCTGATTCTACTAGTACACAAGATCAATTACGAATCAATGTAACTTTTCTTCATACAAAGGTGAATGAAATAATACTATTCAAATTAAAAAGAATTGATATTGGAATTAAACAGCAACGATCTGATATGAAAGTAAATAACTTTAATATCTTAATTTCCACTAAGATAACAAAAGTAAAAATTAAACTTGTTATAAGGTTATGCTATAAACGTAGCAACACACACGCTGTACCTGAGGTGAACAATTGAGAGGTTCTATGTTGTTCTCTTTATACAACTGTCTTTTTCTTCTTTTTACCAAACTACTTTCTTCTACTTTTACCTGCTTATCACCATTATCACTGTGATTTTCTTCATTATATCCAAGGAAAGTATTTATTACTTTATCTGCTGAAAAGAAAACAAAAATTATTCATTCCATTAAATCACCTATATATATCACGTTATATACCATTGTTTTCAGACAGCAAAACAATAATCATGATTTACATCATATTTTTGACAATAATTCATAAACGAGTTCTGGTTAATCTTCAGTTCACTATGGTTTTCATGTGATGAACAGCAAACTTTAATGACTGGTAATAAAAGACATCTGTCTAATATTCACAAGTTCTGCTCACTGAATAGAAAGAAATGAATTCAATGCTTTTAACTGACATCTGGATGAAGCTAAAAGACAGTATGATCCATGCTTTCTTGTGTTTATTTTTTTTGCATATAAATTCAAGGTTTATCCATTTGAGTAATAGCAGCATATCAACTTTGTGCCTGCAATTTAATAGGCCTTAATACAGCTAACTTGTGTCAGCTGCTTTGTGTTAATCATTAACTTACTATGTCTGAATACGTTAATATTCCTAAATTGAAAATGTATTTCCAAAAATACTTACCATGCAATAACACTACAGCTATTTCTCAATCTGCAGGGTTTTCACTTTTTCCATCTAAGTACTGATAATTCTTCCTCCAGTCTTTCATATTACATTCAAATGCCTCATGCAAATTCTAATTTGCAAACTGGAAATATACTTTCAGTTTAGGAAAAATGTTAACTTCCAAAACATTCTTACCATCTCCTGACCTATAGACAGAATCCAATAATGAGAAGGTGGAGGGGCTTGTACAGGTATATTCCATAAAGAAAGCATTTGCATATAACGGGTTTAGCAGGAGAAGCAATGGTACAAGAGTGAGGGAATTGCATCTACATCTATAACAGGTATACTCTTCACCTAGAACTTAGTATATCAAAGATGGAATAGAACATAAGTAATAAGTCAGTCACAACCATACAGCTGAGGTTCAAAGATTAAGGGTTAGAATAAAAGAATCATGGTATCTATATCCCATGTTGGTAATTAGGACTATTGGACCACAATGTTCATGAGAAACAAAGGGATCTAAAAAAAAATAAACAATCAATTCCTAGTATCTTTAAATGAGGTAGTACAAGCCACCTAACACTTGATGGCCATGATAGAACATAACAGATGATCGGGGTCAGAGTGGTCATAAAGAAGAGAAATGGCTGACAAATAGATTGGTGAGTCTCGGGAAGAAAATATGTAAAAATAAGACAAATGTGGAATGATAAATAGTCTTATACATATGGATTGTGAACAACTCCAGCCAATGACACCCACAGGACAAAAACACCAAAAAATACAATTTAAGAGAGAGGTAAAACAAATAACATAAAGCTAATGGCTCAAAAGAAGGATGAGTCAACTTATCTAAAACAATTTCAATTACCAGTTTGGTAATTGAAAAGATCATTTGGTCTGAAGAATACAAAAGGATTTGGGCACACCTGATAGGATTGAGAATTCAAAAACCTTCTGATTTTTATAACACCTTAAAATAGTGGATAAGGACACCTTACAAAAAGCCATAGTAGCAAGCCCCTTCTCAAACACCCAAGTTGAAAAATAGGATATAAATACTTTTAGATGCTTTTAATACACCACTGACAATAAATATTTCATTGATTGATAAATAATTAAAGTTGGTCTCTGGGGAGACATAGTTAAGTACATAGAAACCTTAGAAGTTAAACCTTATGTCAGGTAAAGAACAACATAACTTCCAAGCATGAAAATTGACTCGTCGAACATCTGGATGGAGAGTGTCTGATTGAGAATTTCAACATGGAAAACATAAATATGGACATTGGTCTGCCTGAGCCAAAGATCAAGTTTTTTTTTTAGATTTCATGCAAAGCTACATGAATGATATCTGTGCTAGCCATTCCTAATTAAGCAGTGTAAGACTAGAGGGAAGGCAGCTAGTCATCACCACCCACTAACAACTCTTGGACTACTAATTTTACTAATGAACAGTGGGATTCATTGTCATTTTATAATGCTCCCACGGCTGAAAAGACGAGCTTGTTAGTGTGGCAGGGATTTGAACTTGGGACCCTCAGATTAGAAGTTGAGTGCCCTAACCATCATGCTATGCCAGGCCCTAAATCCTTGAGAATGTGGATTGATCCTATTAAAGGAACCAGAGAATGGAGTTCTGAAAACACTATGGGTCAATACTTCCATATTAGAGCCAGAAAGATGTGAAGGCAATTACAATAAAGAAAAATGTAAATAGGTAGTATCCATTTGGGATTCTGATGTGTCTAAAACACTAACAAAAGACAGAGATGGAGAAAAAGAGCTTCCCTAACTCCCCGAGGGTAGAAGACAACAAACAAAATACTTTCTAACAAAGTATTTCTACCTAATAAATCCTAACAAAAAACCAACCAGGAAAACAAAGAAAGTATGAAACAAGATAATATGACTGAGGTAGACACCTGCAAAATCCCCAACTTGTCCTCTAATTGCTGAGGAGTTGGTTGATTTAGTGTTTTATGGCACAAAGCAGCTAGGCTATCTGCACCAAATGTCTGGTAAAAAGTAAAAATAAAGTAAATGTAGTAAAATTCATAATAAAAGGAAATGAAGATAAAACAAAACAGCATTTAAAAGCATAAATAGCATAAAACCAATGTTGACATCCAATCTACAATGTTAAGAGAAAAACTACAGTAGCAGAAGCTGTAAAGGACTTTCTGTTGTATAATGGTAATTATCATAACCTGCCAGAAAGACTAACTGGGTTATGCGTCATTATGGCCATTTTCAAAAGATAAAGTAATAAAAGTTTTAAAAGACATGCAGCAAAATTGTTACAATAACTTGCAGGATGACTAATGGGTAGTTCAAATGGACAGTTCAAACAGCAGCATTAGTCACCTGAAGTTGACCTTTCCAGTCCTGGTGTCAAGTTATTTAATGTTACTGCCATTTTCTAATTTCAAATCGAACTTGAGAGATTGTGATTCTTAAAAGGGAACCACATTAAAAAATGTTTAATGAATAAGTTTAAAACACTTAAATGACATTAAAAAGATTAATGGCCTTTAAAAAACTAAACTTTATCAAGATGGACAGTGAGTGTCACCATTATCTATAACAATGTCTTATGTTAAGGACAAACCTTGGGACCGAACAGTGTTAAAATGGTGCTGTCGTTGATTACCGAGGAGAATGTTGATAATCTTCAGTTGGATCGAAGGTATATACCTTAGGACAATCATGAGAAAAAGAAAAATATGAGAAAAGTCTGATCTATTTAAAGTGGTTACAGACTCCAATTTAAACACCCATAGGTCCCAAAAGGGGGTCCTCATCAATTCAAAATCTAAATAGGCCTCTTTCTGGCAGTAATACACCAAAGTATATGCTGAACTGATAAATATGGAGGACAAGACACAACTATCCTGTCATACCGGTTGGTAAGATTTTTGGTTAACTAATGTATAAATATACACGAAAAGAATTGTAAAAACATTAATCTCATTAAAATTCAAAATGTCAATAGTGAATAATCACACCACTCCTGCTGACAGAAACCCATATCAAATGCTCTGTCAAGAGGTGCTTATATACAGTACTGAGATAGAGTGTGCAAAGAACTTGGTAGAGAAATTTGCAAATTAGAATTTGCTTAGATGGGGAAAAAGTGGAAACACTGGAGATCAAGAAATAGCTGTTGTGTCAGCAAATGGTAAGTATGTGTTGAAACCCAGGCATACAATATGGTACACGAGAGAAAAGTGAAATATCATTTACATGAAACACTACGTGTTGACTGACAAGAAACTAGGGTAGTTTGACTGTGTGAGTTTACTTTATTGGAAATGGGAATGTCAAATCAAGAAAAGTTTTCTCACACATGAGAACATTCCAAAGAAATATTTTAATGAAGAGACTATTCAATTAATATTAATGCTTCAAATTTAGTTTTCAAGCTTGTGAAAACTCAATAAAACTTAACACCTTAAAACATACCCATTGCACCTAATCCAGGTGACTTTCCTCTTAAATAATCTCCAAATTTCTTCAGGGGTGATTTTTCATTTACATCTTCAGTTAGTTCATTCTGAAAAAAACAATTACAAAAACTACTGACACTTTTAAAGATAAAACTAATATCTTTAGAACCTATCTTACCTTGTAAAAAATACAGCAACTTTTTGAATGAAATAATAACTGTGTTCTAATTCACTCTGCACTACTTTGTAAGTAACTGAAAAGAGAGAAGAACAGTATCCCTATTTTGTTATTTTAAATTTCTTATATGGTGGCTAATTCTCAATTTGTGTATTTCTATATTAGTTTATATTCCTTGTTGTTAGTTTTTTTTTTAATATGTTTCTGAAGCTTTTCAAAAGATTCTCTAGTAATTACAGATTTCTTTCATTCTGCTTCCAACATATTATGAAAAACATTATCTTTTAAGTACATATTATGTTTGAAATACACATGATCTTCCACTTGTTTCTAGGAAAAGCCCTTTCCAACTTGTCTTCCCATGGGTAGTTCCCTTCATACCTTTTGTATCATAGTTTTTGTCTGTTGCTTTTTTCTTTTTCTACTTTCCAAATCTATTTTAAAACTTTTGAATGTTCTCCTCCAGGAGCTATGATCTTATTATTGTAAGGAATTTATCTACTAGGATAATGGAATCTTACAATGTCTTTTGTTGCTCTAATTGCAATGCCTGCATTTTCACTTAGGAATGACTTATTTCTTTGGTCTCATTATCTGCATTAACATATTGCATGATAAGACATGTTTTGCCAACCTTAATTGTAAAAAATGTCAACTGGCTACCAACACTTTTAAAGGTCTGCTATTTCTGTATTCAGGTGATCTTTCATCTGACCTAACTGTAGCTGGTTCTAATATGACAAACTGCTCAGTATAATTTTAATTCCTCTTGAATGAGACAAGATATTGAATAGTTGTCTTCCATGACAAGAGACAATCAAATAGTTACTTGATTAATCATTTTATCACACAGGATACATTTTTGTGGCATATATGCTTGAAATAATTTTTAAAAGTGGTGGAATAACAAAAAAACAGCTTTAATGAATAGCTTCCACCAGATGTAATACCAAGTCAACCATATAGATGGAACATATAACAGAGGCATGCTTTTCAGTTACAAGATCTACCAAACCTTTGTTAAATATCCCACTTTCTCATAACATATATGTTGTAACGAAAATAATTTTTCTGACTCTAAATCTGGAACTCTACTAAATTCAATTAAGGACACATTTCACAGGATAGTTGAATTGTATTGCAATTTAACTTGCAACTGCCATATGAAAGAGATATTTCTGCATTCTGGTGACAATTTACTGATTGTTCAGAATGAGTACAATGAGTGTTGTTTTGGAACTTTTAGACTAGATATGTTTTTACCTTTTAGGAAGCAGGATTCATGCTTATATTTCGAGTCTTGTAACTTCTGTTTTTGCCATTATATACACTTCATTTTAGATTTCATAATTTAAGTTTATCTACCTTGTTTACCTCTACATTTTAACTTCACATTCAAAATAGGTCTGTCACTATGACAATCAGTTTCCAGAAAATAAAGTATCTTGTTCATTATCGCTTTCCTTCTTCATTTCACCCGAAACAAATTGCTGCTTTTGTCTTTTCAAATACAAGATATCTGAAACCATTTTTCAGGGAGATTATGTGACTACATAATAGATTTAACCTCGAGACTACTGAACAAATTCAGTGAACAACTCCTCTTAAAAACTTACTGCGTCCATCAGACTTGGACTGTTTTGTTTAAAAAAAAAAGTTCATACAATTTTTTTGATAATTACACTGGTTTACAAAAAAGTATTTTTTGTCTGAGGCAAGAATGTGAATAGGTGTTTTTTACTAATTTGAGTGTGCTGAATTCAAATTTATAAACAGTTTTGCTTTATCACTGCTAGTTTTCTGGCTTTTAAATAGTCTCATTTTAGTATATAAAAAGTATATACGTGCTTATTTCAACAGTTGCAGCAGCTCATTACAGATAAAACAGGATAGATAAAGAACATTGACAGAATAAATATACTTGGATGACACAATGTACACAATTCATAGTACCGCAGACAGTTAGAAGTGTGTTTTATTAGATTATCTGGTGTATTTTGCCTCCAGGATGTCACGCAAGAGCATCCAGCAAAAGTCTCCCATCATGCTGGGGTTCCACTTGCCTTGGTAGTTGCTCTCCATCTCCGTAATGTCTTGGTGGAATCTTTCTCCGTGCTCATCACTCACTGCTCCAAGGTTTGGAGGGAAGAAGTTGAGGTGGGAATGGAGAAAATGAATTTTGAGTGACATTTGGCATCCCATATCCTCATAAGTCTTTAGCAACTTCTCAATACAGGCTTGGTAATTTGGTACGCGTGTGTTACCAAGGAAGCCACTACAAACTGACTTAAATGCTTCCCATGCTTTCAGTTCCTTTCAGGTAAGAAGCTCCTCAAAATCAGTATCCTTCAGCACTTCTCGGATTTGAGGTCTGACAAAGATGCCCTCTTTGAGCTTAGCAGCACTGAGACCTGGGAACACAGTAGACAAGTGTTGGAAGGCAGCACTATTTTTGTCCATGGCCTTCACGAAATTCTTCATCAAACCAAGCTTGATGTGAAGAGGAAGAAGAAGCACCTTCAACCAGAGGATTCTCCTTGACGCTGTGTTCGCCAGGAATGAAAGTGCTTCTAGACCCCGTCTTTCTGCTTGTAATGCTGGGATACAGCTCGACTATCCCAGAGACAGAGAAAGCAATAGTACTTTGTGAAGCCCACTTGCATACACATAAGAAGACCAATGACCTTGAGGTCCCCACACAGACTCCACTGGTACTGGTTGTACTTAACAGCTTCTAAAAGAAGCTCCATATTGTCATAAGACTCCTTTAGATGGACAGAGTGTGCAGTGGGAATGCTGGGATATTTATTCCCGTTGAGCAGAAGCACAGCCTTGGTCCATTTCAGCTGTTCAATTTTCTAAACTTATCTAAAACTATTAACAAATAAATTAAAAATACCTTAAGGCCAGCCCTTATCATTTTTAAACTTATCAAGCTTTCTCTTACACTCACTTAAATTTATGGCTTTCATAACATTTGAATGCAATCTATTCCAAAGACCAATCCAGCTTGTCAGAAAAATTAAAACATCTTAGTTGAAGATGACTTTTACTAACTTTCTATTTTATTGTCCTACAATTAAACAAGATTCAAGGATATGTAAATTATGCTTTGCCTGAGTGATAACTACATTATAATGAATAATTTAAATTAAATTTTGTACTTCTTGGAGGGTTGGTTAAAGAAGAGGGGAAGTCTAGAAAGAAAATATTACAGTTGTCATATTAAAGGATTTCAGGATTTTTAAAATACTGCATTATAACATTAAGAACTTAAAACTTGTATACTATTAAAATATGGACTATTATTTATATTTGCATGCCAAATTTATTCATATATCATGATAAAAAAGTAGTTTAATTAAATTTTGAATATAATCTTGTGGAATGCACAGCAAAAAAAGTTTTTGGAGAGCAGGTTAATGCAAACTTTTTCTAGCAACCAAACATCTTGACGTTCTATATTTTCTGCCAGAGCCATTGTTGACATTTTTAAACCTTAGATATGTCATACTATGATATGATCAACTATATATGTTTATGTTACATGTGCAATTGAATATCACCTCAGATAAAATAATATGCAGAATTCTTCAGATTTCTACTGAGCAACAGTTACATATGTTACTTATTAGACAAAATATGCAACTGGTAATGCATATGAGGTTAATCATTTGTCTAACAAATATACTTAGCTCAGAAGGTAAAGGAAACTAAACTTCTCAGCTTTCTGGGGCACTTGCCTTTACACAAACTTGAAATCTAAAGAGCTTAAGCAAATGTATTTTTCTTCAACCAGACATAAGTGTGGGTGTGTAATAAGTTTAAGAACTTCCAGATAGTAAACATAACCATGCATTTTAATTCTAATGTTTTGGGAAACTTCATGTGGGCTTCAATTTCTCACAGTTTAAATGAGTCATTAATTTTTTTCCCCATAAGTAAAAATAATTTTAATTTTTAGCAAAATGTGAAAATTCTTAATTTGTATTTTATTTTCTTTCTTAACAGTTTTTAGTTAGACCAGGTAATACATAGCATCAACAGTATTATTATTCTCATTCCTTCAGGAAATAATCTTAAATATGTGGATTGAGCAT
Source organism: Carcinoscorpius rotundicauda (assembly GCA_011833715.1). Lineage (NCBI taxonomy): Eukaryota > Metazoa > Arthropoda > Merostomata > Xiphosura > Limulidae > Carcinoscorpius > Carcinoscorpius rotundicauda. The sequence goes on from CM022393.1 coordinate 39,964,160, forward strand.
TTGTATTTTAAATTGTTTCTCACAATATATTTTACAAATATCTTATTTTTTTACACAAACTGGATAAATAAAGTTGGCTATATAAATATCAGAGGGAGGTGATGTATGCATGTATTTGTTCACATGGTATGTAAACTTATAAAATTATGTAAGTGAGGATTTGAATACCTTGAAAAATGCAAATTACAATGATGCAAGTTAAACATGCAAGACCTTCACTACATCTACTGTGACCTGCATGCCAGTCTTTCCTTATCCCATCAAAATAGTATAAAAGTTTAAATCTAAGTAATCATACTTAGTAGATCTGTCATACTAATATTTGTTAACTAACTTTTTACCACCTTTAGGTCTGATATACCATATTTCCTAGCATAAAAGACACTATTTTCTCTCCAAAATGAGCTCAGAAATTTACATTTGTCTTAAAAGCTGAAAGTTACATTGCTTATAAGCCTAAACCTAAGTCTAGAGGAAGCGTTTTGATACTAGACAGTATATGACCCAGAACGAAACGTACCAGTTACTTAATATTAAATAACAAATAAGAACAGGCCACCATACATATGGTGCTATAATACCAGTACTCTTTTAAACTCTTCAGGCTTAGAACAATGTTATTACTGGTAATAATGCAAATATTCCAGTGGTATTATAAGGTACATGCTTTTAAAGGAAGATAAGCATACAGCTCACAAGAACTTAGAAATGGGGAAGAGGACTTGTGTACCATAATTCACTACACAATCCACGAAACATCTTCATAAGATTGGTGGAAGTGCTGCAACCTTATTATTTTTTTAAAAATTTAGTTAATCAAAATGAGGGTGGATCTTCGATGCCGAAATAAGGTCTAAACATTTTTCATATTTTGAAATAACGGTATGATAAAGGAGGAAAAAAAAGGATAACACAAAAGATTTAAACATTAACTTATGATTAAAGTCCTCATCTGACTTGTTGAAAATTTCAATGATATATTTGTATTTTCATAAATTCAACAAAATAAACAGAATATGTAGTAGTTTGAATTGCTGGCAGTAACTAAAGGGTTAATCTTTCAGTCCAATTGGTATAGCTCTTGCTTGGAATGCAAGAGCTTCCAGGATCAATCTTGCTGAATAAGCTTAAAAAATAAAATAACCAGCGCAAATATGACTTGTTGTGATGGTTGTTGCACAATACTAAGATAAGGCCCAAGGATGGACCATGCTTGTAGTCTTTTGATTTGTTTAAAAACAAATATATTACCATGAATGAGCTATAAAGTTAACCCTTTAATGGACTTTGCTGAATACTCATCTAACATGCATGATTCCAGGTTCAATCATGCTCAGAAGGTACAAAAATGGGATTACCATATGTGCAAAATTTCACTGTTCACAGACTTCTACAAAGAAAATGTTTTAAATGAATTCTTAACACAAATTTGTGTCCACTAGATTTTATCAGAACAGAATGGATTTGTCTTACATATTACTCTTAAAATTGGAAGAATAAAGGTTTTCACAAAACAATGTATAAAATATTTTTATTTTTGATGGATGATATTCTAAATATTTACAGAATAACATACTTAATAAAGTTTAACTCTTTCAATGGTACAATACTTTAGTGAACACTCACTGAAATATTATGCTTCTCTTGGATTACACTTTAATATCCATATTCACAGAGTAAATGAGATTTTTGTGCTATTGTAACCTTACCTTAACAGTTTGTTCCTCTTGATTATGGTTCTCAATTTCTTGTTGCCTCTGTTTCCTGGTTCTCTTTCTGCGACGAGAAGGAAGCTGTTTGGGTTCTTCAAAATCATCCTTTAATGCAGAAACAAGACCAAAACATATAACATGCCAAACTCATTACTCTCAGTAGATCAGTTGTTGTTTCTTCTGCTGTAATTATTCTACAACTCTATAGAAAATGCTTGATAGAATAACGTTTCTAACCATATTGGCATAAAACATCAATAATAACTTCATGAATTATTTTCATTAAATTGTCAGGAAGGATTTCTTAACAGATTAAAATCAAAGGTTAAAGTGGTGGATGAATGAAAAACGCAGCTTTAATGAATAGTTTTCCATGAAGCCTTGGTTGAGATTTCACAGCAAATTGGACACATTATACTATATATGTTGTAATGCTTTTGATGACAACAATGTCCCATAAATATGTCTCAGCATGTATAAATATAAATGAAAAGAACAGTAGAAATACCACATTTATTTCATTATTAAGAGACACTAAGTATTAAAAAATATTGTTGTGTAAGTTCTAGATTAAATAAATTAAATAAATATAGATACATGAAAAACAATAAAAAATGTACTTAGCAGTCTTTTCTCTCTCTTTTTTTTCCTATCCATAACACTCAACCCTACCTTTTTATTCCCCAAAATAATGCCAAAGGTCACCTGGAGGGGGTACCTTTTTTAATCACTCACAGGACTAACTGTAGTGTGTTGTCTGTCAGTAGACACCAAAATGATATCACTTAAAGGACGCTCAATGTTGCAATTTGTATGTTATGTTATAAACATGCACGTTTTGCAAATGCTTTATTTGTTTTTTGGAATTTTGCACAAAGCTACTTGAGGGAAGGCAGCTAGTCATCACCACCCACCGCCAACTCTTGGGCTACTCTTTTACCAACGAATAGTGGGATTGACGGTCATATTATAATGCCCCCATGACTAAAAGGGCGAGCATGTTCGGCGTGATTGGGATTTGAACCAGCAACCCTCAGATGAGTCACATGCCTTCATACGCTTGGCCATGCACATGCTTTGAACCACAAAAACAAATTAGGAAAACTGTAGGCTACGACACAACATATCAGCTTCAAAAGTAAAAAAATAAAATTTAGTACTGATAATTTTGGTTTCATTAACTATTGATAAAAAACACTTTTGATTTGTTTGTTTTCTTTAAAGCAAAGCTACACTGGATTTCTCTTAGTGTTGCAAGTTTGTAGACTTGCCACTGTCCTACGTGGGGACAAACACTTCTGCAGAATTATATCCGATACAAATTGTATTACTGCACTATATTATATTTTATTTAATCAACCCTTTCACAATGGGCTGAATATAAAATATGAGTTTGTACACACATTTTCACATATTAAGTACTTATATACAATGCAATTTTCATAAAATTTGAGAGACTATTTGAAAACACTAAGTCTTCTGTACACAAAGAAATCAGATTTTTTAATGAAGAATTTTTATTAAATATTTGTAAGTATATTGAATCTGCTTCATTACTAGTCTGAGGGCAAAGAATTTTCATATTATAATTATAAAAACTATTCTTTGTCAACAAAATCTCAACTATCATATGTTCAATCTCTAAAACTTCCTGAATACATTCCAAATATTTATTTTCAGCACCAACTTTATATTTCACCAGCTAATTCAACTGTCCTAACTCTATACATGGTTACTCCAATTAACTCTCTACTTCCACCACATGAGATGAAGCATTTTGTTTTTTCTAGAATGATTTCAAATTGTAAAATGGATCTACATTTTTTTAAGTTTTCCTTTATTGCTCTACAACTGCCCTTTGAACAACTAGTTACTCTCGTTCATACTATTATAAGTTGCAAATCAATCAAAAATGTGAAGCTTATATTGTACTACCAGATTACACTACCTACCAGCTGTTCTGAGTTGATTGGTTGGTTGATTTAGTGTTTCATGACACAAAGCAGCTAGACTATTTATGTGAAACATCCAGTAAAAATTAAAAGTAAATTTGGTGAAATTCATAAAAGGAAATTAAGATAAAACAAAACAAAGTTATAAAAACAACACAAAAACAGCATAAAACCATGTTTACATCTAGTCTACAATGTTAAGAGAAAAACAACAGTAATTCTAGTTGCAAAGGACTTTCTTTAATGTAACTATAATCAGCATAACTCACAAGGAAAACTAACAGATAAGTACAAAAACCACTGTCAGTCACCTGAAGTTGGCCTTTCCAGTTTAGGTTTCAAGTTATTTAATGTTATGGTCAGTTTCTAATTTCAAATTGAACTAGATGAACTGTAATTTTTTACAGGGAGACACATTAAAAAGGTGTAAAGTATAAATTAAAAAACTTAAATGCCATTAAAAAGATTAATAGTCTTTTAAAAAACCAAAAACATTACCAAGGTAAACAATGTCACCTCACCAATAACACTATCTAACATTATGGACAAACCTCAAGACAGAACACGTTTGAAATGGTGCCATCGTTGAGAGTCGTAACAATGACAAGAAAGTAAAATCTGGCTTATTGTGATCTGTGTGTTACATAAACTACATATTGGTGCATCAGTTCCAAGTAGAAGAAAATGATGAGTTAAAAAAACTGTGACCAATGTGCATTCTAGTTAGAACTTCCAAAGTCCAATAAAGGATCACTCCAAGTTGACTGCCAGGTGGCATGGAGCCGAGCCTTCAATGCAGAACCATAGTCCATGTGCGAGACCAGGCACAGCAGTGATAGTGCTAGAGCAGATAGGCTTAGCTGCAGTGTTGGCAATCTCATTCCCACGAATACCAATATGGCCCGGTAACCAGAAAAACTGGATAGAAGTTGATGTTAAAAAGAAATGGGCCAGTTGGTTTTGAATATCAGCACGAACAGGGTGTGAACTAACATGAAGCAATTCCATAGCCAGTAGAGAACTAAGTGAGTCAGTATAAATAGTGCAATTTGAGTACTGCTTAGATTCTATGTGACCCAGGACAAGAAAAATGGCATACAGCTCAGAAGTGAATAAAGAAGCTGTAGAGTGGATTCTGTGTGCAACCACTGAACTACAACAAACCATGGAAGAGCCCACAGTCACCTGATTTCAAACCATTTGTTTAAATAGCAATGGAAAGATGATTCAAAAGATGTTCAGCATAAGGAAAAACATTCTCCTGCCAGATCCAGTTGAAAACAATCACAAGAATACCAAGAAAAGCAGGAGATAGATGGCACAGCATTTCATAGTTACACTATGAATCCTAAGTAATCCTTAGGTCCAATGGATGAAGAGCCAGTTTGAGTTCTACCACTGCATAGGGACGATTATATTCATAGAGACAGTCAGCTTGAAAGGAAAGAGGTGATTTCTCTCTTTGAGTCTTGATGGCTAAGAAGGTGGAAGAAGAAGTAGAAGTGCTAGATACCTGGCAAAAACTTTCACCTAGAGCAGTGGTTCCCAACCAGGGGTGCAAGATAATATTTGTTTTGACCACCTTCACCATTATTCTTAAATAATTACTGTGAGGGGTGTGAAAATATTAAAATTTTTTAGGGGTGTGGGACATAAAAAAGATTGGGAACCACTGACCTAGAGTATTCGCAATGCTTCAGGTATCAGCTACTTCCTGGCCATCAGAGAGCAAGATCAAGAGGGGTACAGAATGAATATTGCCCACTGACTTTTCAAATCTTGTTCCATATGACTTTGGAACTGGTGGTAGAAGATATGCTGGTTATGAAATTCATCCAAGATACCTTCTGGCTTTGACATCTTACCAACCAAGCATGTGCACAGGCCTGCCTGAAAGTGATGTAGTTCAAGAGTGTGAGATATCTACGGAAAGGATCCCAGGCCAATTTTTGAGCATTCCATGCCATGTGGCAGGCAGGATTCCATGAAAAATGGGAGAATAGTGAAAGGGTAGCAAATTTAGAGATCAACAGCAGTAAAGGACTGATTAGGTGCATGGAAATAAGTAGAAGAACCAGAACTGAAAAGAGAAAGGTTGTGATCAGAGAGCATACACTACACAGAGTGACCCCTCCTATCAACACTTCCCCAGAGAGGATGATGTCCATTAAAGTCTCCCAGAATGAAAAAGGGAAATGGTAACTGTTCAATGAGAGCAGCAAGGTCTGATTGATCATACGTCTCTCAGGCAACAACTTTATTTATGTGTAGGTAAATTGGGTGGAGAGCTTTTCTGTTTACGACCATGTTTTTCTTCTTTATTGTCTTTGAGCAAGGTCTATCAAGATGGATCCTGTCCTGGGTTGATTGTGCAGGTCTTTGTTGTTGGAAGAGGATTCCAGTGACTGAGGATGTGAACGAATGATTGTTGTGCATCTTGGAGTAGGAGAACATAAGGACTATTAAAAAAATACGCAGACTGATGTCATAAAACAAAATGTACTTTATTTAAAAGTTACAGGTCTGGGACCCCTTCAAAGTACTCTTCTCCCCAATGCACACACTTATCCCAATGGTGTTTCTACTTGTTGAAACAGTCTTGGTACGCTTCTTTTGTAATGTCCTCCAGCTCCTTTGTCGCATTTGCCTTAATCTTGGGAATTGTCTCAAATCTTCTTCCTTTCAAGGGTCTTTTGAGTTTGGGGGACAAGAAAAAATTGCAAGGAGCAAGGTCAGGTGAGTAGGGGGGGAGAACAGTGGTCAAGTGTTTGGCCAAAAACGTACGAGTTCTGAGGCACAAATTTTGCAGCAACACAATGCATCTTCAATTTTTCGGTCAAAATCTCGTAAAAAGATCCGACTGATATCTTCAGCAAGCTCCCTGACAGTCAGATGTCGAATTTCCCGCACCAGGGTGTTGATTTTGTCGACGTGTGGGTCGTCAATTGATGTGGAAAGACATCCAGGATGCTCATCATCTTCAATGGACTGTCGACCATCCTTAAAACATTCATGTCACTTGAAACATGCCGTATGCTTCATAGCAACGTCATTGTAAGCCGTGTTAAGCATTGCAAAAGTTTCAGTCGCAGATTTACCAAGTTTAACACAAAATTTCACAGCAAGTCGTTGCTCCTTCAGTCATTCATTCTAAAATTTGCCAAATGAAAAAATCGCACTTCACTTAAAACCACGTAGCTAATACACAAATGAAGATATCTGCACTTGGGAAATAGCGTCATAATCAGCTGACCAGAGCAAACCTAGCGACACCAAGCCGATTCCCCTGGAATACACTGAAGCCACGCAATTCAAACAGTCCACATATTTTTTTGAACAGACCTCATATGTATATGAGGAAATGCCTGTACCTGGGGTTTGTTGGAATGTATGTAAAGGACAGAGATTGGATCCATGACTACGTTTGAGTGACCAAACTGCTGACATTGGAAATATCTGAAAGGATTTGGAATGTATGGCCATACTCTGCAATTAAGATAACCTGCATTGATGGTGGCAGGCAGATGTGGTGATTTACATTGGAGAATGAGGACATTGCAAGTGGATATAGGCCTCACAGCAGAAACTTCTTGGGTGGAGAAACCAGCAGGGATCACCAACTTTGGGATGTTTTTCAAATCCCTATCAACAATAACTCCTCAAGATGAATTAAAAGTAGCATGAGGTGTAACCTCAATAAGTACATCCCCAATAGCCTTTGACGCATGACAAGTTCACTGTGTTGAGATGTAGATGTTTCTGCCAATATGTCATGAGACTGAAGCTTCTTTACTGACTCTGGAGAGCTAGCAAGTCCCTCTAGTCCCTTCTGAATGAAAAAGGGAAACATTTGCCCTTAAGGTTTGTCAGAAAGTGAATGCAATATAAGAAAATGAGGTTTGCTGCTCAGGATCTTCAAGACGTGGTCATTTACCTATAGACTGTTTTTACACTATTTTTTTATTAAGATTTTTAACTGGAGTATCTATAATAAAGAGAGGGAAATTTCAGTGCCCACTGACCCAACCCCCCAGGAAGCCCTACGAAGGGAACACTACAATGCCAAACAAGGACACTGCAGCAACACCAGGGTTTCGTGAGCACTATAACCAAACACCAGAATAAAATAAAATGCCCACAACACCTGTTCAGAATATCAAACAGGGTACTTGGTTGACCCTAACCTGAGTGCACCAGCCAGTTGACCCAAGGGGGATACCCCAAGGCTGCCCGTCAAGGCCAAAGTTGTGTGTTAGGGTTGGTCCCTTCAAACACCAAGATCCTCTCCTTCCCTTCACAGGTTTCCACACATGGCAAACACATGGGTGGATGTTTAGATCCCAGAAGATGTAAAATGAAAGAACAGAATCTTCCCTGGAAGGTTCCCTCACCAAATATAGGAATCTGTACCAAGGGGGTCCTGAGTTGGAGTCTCATGAAACATTTTTACTGTTATTTTACTTATTCAAACCTTAAGAGACCCTTTTGTTTACATTTTAGTTACTATAATAATAATTAATAAAAATAAACATAAACAAATAAAATATTTACTCTGCTCTTCATTTAGCTGTAGACTGTTGATAACACTTAACCATGCTTTTAAGACTAATTATTGTAATTAATTAAATTTTTAATAAATATTGGACCAGAGAAGACAGAATAATAACAAGCAAAAAACAGAAAATTTCCCTTAACTACAACAATTATTCTGGCTTTCTAGCTATGTGAAAAAACCAATTACAAATTCATCAAAGCTAGTCATTATCTTTCCCATGGGAATAAAACTTGTACTAACTTAGAAATTGGCAATTCTCTGTTTACAAAACAATTTTATATGATTTCTGTTTGTTATAGACAATACAGGTGAGTGTTGTAAGAAGGGTCTTATTTTTTATTTGATGGGTATGTAATTGAAGAATATAAAAATCATGGCTTGTCTGAACAATGATGACTTTATAGTGAATAATTTATGTTAAATTTCATATACATTTGGGAGTGTTAAATAAAAAAGAGGGAATCTTTACAGAGAAATGCCATTTCTAACACTAGGGAAAATTGAGGATTTTTAAAAACATTACCTCATAAAAATTAAGAATTTAAAACTTGTATACCATTGAAATATAGATTACTAACTATGGCTTTATGCCATACTAATTGTTACAACACAAACAAAGAATCAGTTTGTTTAAATTTTAAAAATACCTTTCTAAAAGACCATGACATTTGCAGTTAGACCCACCAATCACAAAAGGTTTAAATAATGCTTCAAAGAAAACAGAATAATGACAAATAAAAAGCAGATCATGTCCCCAAGCTATTACAGTTTCTCTGACTTTCTAATTATGCAACATGAGCTGTTAGAAATTCAGCTAACCTAGACAATGTATTTCCAATTGGAATAAAGGTAGAACTGGAAGAGAAATACAACTCTCTATACAGAAAAATAATACAATATAATGTTATTTCAAGATTACAATTTAGACTTTCTATGGGTTACAAATTGTATAATATTAAATATCAAAGACAAGTATCGGCAATTTTTTCTTTCTCTCTCTCTCTCTCTTTTTTTTTTTTTTAAACCAAAGTGCACTCAGGTGGATTCAGTTAATTTAGAACCCCAGTGACAAAACAAATGATTTATTCTCTCCTCTGTTATCACAATAGAATTCCACTTTAGAAATTGCAAGTATACATCTTTATGGCTAAACTCACAACTGCACAACCTAAATCTCTCTCTCTCAGTAACTCTATCAAAAACTCCCTCTCAAACAACATTTTGTATGTGTATTTATAGTCTAAACAGGCACAGAACTTTCTATACAATGAGATACTATGATGTAATAACACTAAAAAAAACAAGAAGAAAAACTTTAAGGTTCTAGTAACATGATGCAATAATTGCAACTGTCACCTCACAACAATTGAACTAAACAACCTTATATTTTGTACACATTTGTAAAGAAACCTGCAATAAACCTTAAGCATATGTAATTCAATACTTGTTCTATACCTAAACCATCTTAATTACAATACACCCACTGAGCCTAAACAGTTGTTTTTCCTAACAGATACTTTCCACTAACTGCGTTCCTATTGATCCTCAGTTTAAAATTAGAGGTAAGGCGACCTCAGTAACCAAACCCAAGGAACTAAAATTATAAGGTAACCCCTATTAAGTGGCTATTCATTTAATATCAATCAAAATAGCAATATTTCAATTACTTCGGTAGTTTAAACGATTGAAAACAGTAAATAATTAAAAACACTAATTCTGATTAGCTGAATACTTTTGTGATAATTCACTTAATTGTACCTCTGCATATTCTATTAGAATAGTTACAACAGTAATAATCAGAAAAAGTAATTCTGAGGACTTAACATATACAACAGTTGGTTTAATCAATTTCGAATAACCAACTTTTATAATTATGACCAACTCTAATCTTGCTTATTTACTTTCATAACATTAATCCATTTGTTGATGAGATAATAACATATGCAACCATTGTTTCAAGGTTATCAGATAATCACTTAAGTTCCCAAGCTCTAGTCTTAATAGCAATGGTAAGTTAATTCTTTAGCTTAGTTGGTAGTAAGTAATAAGCATGTAATAAGTAGTATGATAAATTCCTGCTCAGAGGAGGTATAAAAATTGGATTAATGCAACTGAGGGTGAAAATTTAGATATATATCCTAATATTGATATTTTTCTTATGAAATTTAAACAACACCATTTTTAATTTCCTTTCCGTGTATTGTGCATTACATTCAAAATTTAATTAAACTACTATATTATCAGTATATGTCAATGATATTATCTTTATAATGTATGTTAATATATATACTGATACGTGTTTGAACTGTTTGAAATATTATGTCTAAATTCTACAACTGCATTGTCTGTAAAACGTATAAATTTTCCACACTACCTTCTACACTTTGTTTTAAGATCTACAATGAATATGTAGTCAGTTGACACAAGTGTATAGTCATTAGAAAGAGCTCAATATAAGTTGTATTCCACAAATAGTTAACATGAAATTGGCATGGAGTTTTTGTATTGAAGTAGATAGATGTAACTATCATTAGTTTTATAGTCTGCTGCATTGACTGTTGTACTTATGGTGCTTTTTTTTTTTTTTTTTTAAACCAAAGTATGCAACAGTCAGAGAGAGAGTTAAATTATAGTTAGATCTTGCACTTTTACACTTGAATGGTTTAACTTGCTGCCTAAATTGTGAAAGGTAATAAACAAGATAGCATGTGTGAGACTCATCTTGTTTAAGCAATGCCTCTCTGAAGGGGGTCAACAAAAATAACTTCCTAATTTCCTGCAGGAACCAGTTGATGTATTTATGTGAATGATAAAAGAAAGAATTTTAAAGGAAAATTAAAATAAACTAAGCAAAAATATAAAGGCATGAAATACAACCACAATAGTGGATTTTTACAAGGAGTTGAAAGGTACACGCATATTTCTATTTGTTAATTTTAAACATTTCATTGTAATGCATGTTAACAATAATAGCAGGTCATTAGATATATATATATATTAGATGAAATAAAATATTAACATTTACCTTAATTAAACTTTTGATATTCATTGATGAGTTTTAAATGTTATTCAAATGATATGTGAAAAATAACTGTACGCGCTCTTGTAGCCATCTACCAGTCTCTGACATCAGTCTAAAGAAAGTTTATCCCACTCCTCAATGCAGAATTCTTCCAGCTGTAAGATGCTTAAGGGGTTTTTCTTGCATGTACAGCCCATTTCAAGTTACCCACAGCATCTCAATGGGATTAAGATCTGGGCTTTGGTTCGGCTATTCCAAAACTCTCCATTTCTTAGTTTTCAGCCAGTCCTTGGTGGATTTACTGGTAAGTTTTGGGTCATTGTCATGTTGCAGGATCCAGTTCTGCTTCAGCTTTAATTTTTGTACAGATGGTCTCACATGATCCTCAAGCACCCTCTGATACATAGTAGAATTCATGGTGGATTCTATGATTGTGAACTGTCCAGGTCCAGCTGCAGCAAAACAGCACCAATCCATGACACTTCCACCTCCATGCTTCACAGTTGGTGTAAGGTTCTTTTCTTGGAATACTGTATCTGGTTTACGCCAAACATATCCTCTGTTCTGGTGTCCAAATAATTCAATTTTGGACTCATCTGTCCAAAGAACATTGTTCCAGAAGTCCTGGTCTTTATCTACATTCTCTCTGGCCTTGATGTTTCTCTTAGAGAGCAAAGGTTTTCTCCTTGCACACCTCCCATGAAAGATAAACTTGTGCAGTCTCTTTCTGATTGTAGAGGCATGCACTTTCAAACCAACAGTAGCCAGAGCCTGCTGTAGGTCCCATGATGACATGTTTGGGTGTTTGGGGACCTCTTTTAGAACTTTGTAGTCTGCTCTCGGGGTGAACTTGCTTAAAAGAACAGATCTGGGCATGTTGGCAGTTGTTTTGAAAGCCTCCCACTTGTTGACTATTTTCCAGACAGTGGAATGGCTGTTTTCAAATTCTTTTGGTATCTTTTTAAATCCCTTACCAAACTCAAAAGCTGCTACAGTTTTCTATTCTTAAGGCCTCAGACAGCTTTTTTGCTCTCACCATGGTGTTCACTCTAACTTCAACAGTCAGGAGCACACCAAACTAAATGTCTGAGGTATAAATAGGGGAAGCCTCATTCACAATGATGAGTAACAATCTTCTAATCATGTGCACCTGATGTGATACACGTGTGTGTGAGTTGAACCATTTTAAGTGGGAATAAATGTGGGGGTGTCCTAATTTTTTCCTCAATTAGAATACACATTTTCGTAGAATTACATTTACAGAAGATCTTGAAAAGCCTTTTCTTCAGTTTTAATTGTTTAGTTATATTCCTGTAATCTCTCAGTGTTATTAAAATTAAGATTAAATATCTGTATATCAAAAATGTTACAAAAATACACAGGCTTTCATAGGGTGTCCAAACTTTTTCACATGACTGTATGTGAGGATTGTTTTGGTTTTTCTCAGTGGTGTTTCAAGTTGTAGTTGTTTCAGAGAGGTGCAGATAGAAGAGTCCAGTTGAATAGCTGAGAGAATCATGGTCAGTGGCACGATAATGTCCATATACAGTCAATAACATTACTTTGCAGAAGAATGAAAAGAAGCAAGACAATGGACATTTAGCAAAACATTCAAACATCACATGATCAGAGTCATGGAGCAGTTGGGGTTAATAAATCCAAGTGCAGAATTTGCTGTGGGAGGAAATGGAAGTACCCCAAGAAAACTCACTTTCACAAGAAAGGCACTGAATGTTCTTCCTATCCTAAAATGGTGTGTTTGTGGAGCATTCAACTTTGTACTGCCATTGGCAACAGTTTTGATTTTACAACTGGGCACAGCTGACCTGAAACTGAAATAATAGCACATTCCACCATTGAGAAATACTAGGAAGTTTTCCAGTTGCTAATGAAAGGCACTTAATAATAGGAATTTCATTAAAATATATTCATACTAAAGAGGTTTAATTACATTCTGAATGTAATCCATGCAAAGAAGGGGTGATGCTATAGGGTAAAGGAAATGAAAAGTCTCTGAAAAACCTAAGACTGAAACAGGGGAAGTAACTTTTCTTCTACTATGTTTCTTTATGTAACCAAAATGAAAACATACAAGAATAACATGACCACTGCATCTAAATTTCTCAGAGCTACAGACATACTTTTTTGTTTCAGGAGTAAATACAAACTAAGAAAACATTTGGTCGGACACATTTACCTCCGAAAATGATGAAAGTCTTGTTGATGCAGCTCTAGTTTGATTTCGTTGTCGTGTTTTTCTCATCTTTCTTGTTGACTTTGTCAGTTCTGTTTCACTGACATTGTTCTCATTATCAGCAATTTTTAGTTGTAACACACTTGAAGGATACTGTAACAACAAAAATTCATGTGCTATCTAATGAAATCAATATTTAGTTCGACACAAGGCCATTATAATACTAATAGATAATCAAATACAGCATACATTTATAAATCATAAAACAAGGGAAAAATAAAATGAGTTAATTTGGAAATATTTCTAAATTAAATTGAATATCGAGTAAATGTTCAGATTGACCAGTTTTGTATATAGTTATGGTAGAGAAAATAACAAATAAGATATAAAATTTGTCAAAACAAATATTTGAAATGTATTTAGGTTTTAGAGATTACAAAAATCAACTGAATGTCAAGTAAATGGTTCAAAAATGAAAAAAAGTGGGGAGAAAGATATCAGAACAAAAGATTTTCATTAATGTACATTGACTTCAAAATTATCAGTGTTATAAGAACTATAGCTCTAACTCATTCACCAAACTTAGTATTAGTGATACTAAAGGGAATAAATGTTGCCTTTTAAACTAAAGTTTTACATGCAATTAATTTTTGTGTAATTTCTTTAATTTTGCCTTATTTTTCTAAGACCTGTAGTATAACACAATCACTTGATTTACATGAAAGTTTTAATTTAAAGATGATTACAACAAAGTTTGTGCTTCAGATGAAAAATTAGTGGTTTCTTAATTCTCTCAACACAGGTAGGTCAAGTGCATGACCAAATGACCTCTTTGTACTTGTGTATAGCATTTATAGATTTGATACTACTGACTTTCAATATACTATGTAATCTCAAATTTCGTTAGTCTCTCACATAAAATTTGTAGTTTTAGTGAAGAATTCTTAATAAACTAATATAAAGATTTGTCCATGAATATATCGAGTATTACTTCTGTGTAATCCATGTGTAAAGTGATTTTGATGTTAAGATTCAAAATACTTTTCTTCATCTCAGATTAAATTTTTATAATCTCTAAAACCTCCATTAAATGTATTTAATACATTTCAAATATTTGTTTTGACAAATTTTTATATCTGTTATTTTCCCAACCATAACTATATACAAGACTTGCCAATCTGAATGACACTGTAAATCACATGCACACACAAAAAAATCAAAAGTCTAAATTATCCCTTTTTTCTTTCTAGAATGACTTCAAGTTGTAGCACGAAATTACATTTATCCTAACTTTAACTCATAACAGCTGACATCTATTTATAATTAAATTTTATTATTTTATTGGACTTTAAAGTGTGTCTAACTAATACTCACATCATTATTAGTTGTTAATCATTGGGAAAATGTGGATCTCACATTACACTATCAAGTTACATTACCAATGAGCTGCTAATGAAGCACACTAGCAGAAATTCAGGTGTGTGTGTTTTTTTTTTTTTTTTTTTTTTTTATAAATATTGTCTTAAATTTAAGAATTTAATCTTAAATATTGTTAAAGTATGGATTATTAGCAAACATTTTACGCCATACTAATTGTTACAACACAAAACTGAATTAAAAAATTTTGAACATTAGTCACTAAAACTGTGATGTGCAGTAAAAGTTACCTATGACAGAATTGAAGAATAGATAGGTCTCACAGTGTCTGGAAACCTTTTAAGATGCTAAATCTGACAAATTAATGACTGAAATTGATATACACGTTATTTTCAGCAAACTTTCTCAAGCAAAAGTACTATATTATAATGAACTAAGTTCTGTAGAATCAAATAATGGTATATATTTCAACCATTATTTTTCACTCCTTCTATCCAACAACTGAGGATAATCTATTATATTCATAAGAAAAATTACTTTGATGTTTATGCTTCTTTTGGATTCTTCTGTTGTACTTAACTGAAAAAATAATTTTATACCAAGCTCTTTCTTGTATACTGCCTATGTCATTTGGCTGCAATGAGCATCTGTTTTAGGACACATACGACAGCTAAAACTAAGAACTGAATTTCACAATCTAAATGAAGAGCAAGTTTGTTTTTTTCCCTAAAAAGTTGGTTTTAATTATTTACTTGGAAACCTACACAAAGTAGTGTTAATGCTTATCTTTCTTATCAATGCCAAATTTCCATATTTTAACGAAAAACATGTATAATGAAATAAATAGCTTCAGTGCTATTAATAACATTAATTGTTAATAGCTGATTAAAACCAGTACTATAAAACAAGTATAAAGAAGCTTAACAAAAGCCATTGTTAATCCCAGTCCTTACCTTAAAGTCATAACAGATAATCTCAAATGGATTGAGATTATCCCATCAACTAGACAATCCAAATATTGATATTAAACTAGCCAGCAAGCATTGAAAATAAATTAAGGGTATGGCACTGAGTGTTTACAGTTACTCTGTCTCTAGTCAGCTGTGAAATGGCAGTTATTCTTAACTCTTCTTATAATTCTTATAGCAGAAATGAAACCACCCTAATATTTCTACTAATGTAACTTCTAACTTCTATCCTTAAATAATAACAATGAAAAAAAACTTTAAACCCAACTTCAAAATCTACCTTAATATTTCTTATGTAGTTCATATTTTCAACATTCCCTCTTTCTCTTAAAAACTTATTCAAGTACAACATAAGAAAGCCAAGACAAGCCCAGCTACTTGAAGTTGTTCTTTCTATCACAGTATACTAAATAAAATTATAAATTCAACATTAGCCACTTAGAAGTAGCTAATGACCTCAAGTGAATAATAAAAGGTAATTTCCTAATCAAACATTTTAAAAAATATTTTATATTATTTAGTTAATATAAAAGGCTGGGAGCAACATAGAGTAGAAATATTATGATGGTTTGTTTCATTTTCACTTTGAAATGTGTAAGCATCTAATTTCATACCTTTAATTGAGCTTCCATAGCTACTGACTAGTTTAATATTAATGTTTAGATCTTGTCTGGTAAATGGATATTCCCAATTCATTTGGCAGCTATTACCACAGGCATAATCCATTATGATTTTAAGGTGACAAATGGAATTAACAAATAGTTCTTATACAAACAACTTTCTAATTCAAGTTTCCTAAAGCTATCCAAAAGGGTATCATTTATTGTGACTGACATTTAAAATTTTATTGATATACTTCTTGTTTATGTTATAACAATTAGTATAGCATAAAATCTTAATAATCCATAATTCAATGGTATACAAGTTTTAAGTTCTTAATTTTATAAGGCAATATTTCAAAAGATGCTAAATTTCCCATAGTGTGACACTTTCACTATGCATCTTTTCTATTTTATAAACCATTATAGCATTTTAAATTTGTAACACTGGTAGATAATAGGAGTTAGACACAAATCAAAGGGCAATAATACAAAATTTAATTATAAGTAGATGTGGTTTTAATTTGTTACAATCTGAAGTTATTCTACAAAGTAATTCTGATGTGTGTGCATGTGTGGTTTAAGAAACCTAATACTATAGTTATGGTAGAGAAAATTAATATATAGTTTTAGTCAAAACAAATATTTGAAATGTGTTTTAGGAATTACAGATATCAACTGTGAGATTTCTGAGATAATGGAAAGTATTTCAATCTGAACCTGAAAACCACTTTGTTTGTGCACATTATTCACAACAAATACTCAATATATTCACAGGCATGTCTTTTATTATTTTATTCAAGACATTCATTGAAAATATTATTTTGTTGTGTGTTAAAAACTTGTGTTAACTGAAAAAAAGCCAATTTTTTTAAGATGTACTTACTATATTAAATGTTAGTAGCATAAAATCCAAGAAGAATTTATACAAGTACAAAAATGTCATGTGGTCAGTCAAATTGACAAATCCCATTTCAAGACAATAAAAAGTTCACAACACACTTACAGTTTCACTCTCCTTGTTATTTTTCCTTGGCTTTGGTAATTTATGAGCATTAGCTTCATTTTCACGCAGTTCTTCCTCCACCTGTTTCTTCAATTCCAGCAGTTGCTGTAACTCAACTTGATGTTGATCTCTCTCTTCTAATAACTGCATAAGCACGTTGGTTTTAGTATTTACATTACTTATTTTAATTTTATAAAAGTACACTAGGCCAACAAAACTTTCTAGTAAAATAAACATTTTATTACCAACTACACCATACAAATATAAAATTGGTATTGTTCCTGTTTTCAGATGCCTAAACAATATAATGTTATTAAATTTCAGAGTATTCACAAACATTATGAATACTGATGCCATGTAGTTTACAGTAGGCAATTAAAGTTAATTTATTTTTTTTTCTCTCCCTCTCTCTCCCAGACTTTATGGTAACCTCTAAGCCAGACTATGAACAATTGTATTAATACACATATTATTATATATAGAACACAATATTGTGTAAAAGTGTAAGTAAAGACAAGAAAATATTTTATCATTCATTCCATCTCATTGGGCTGATTCTTCCATGCCATTATAGAATGTAAATTTTGATACTGTGGTAATGCTTTGCTGATCCCTGTTGACAAGTGAATGAGCCAGGGTGAGAATACTTATCATTTTTTAGAATTCCCATATAATTATACCAAGGGCACGTTATAAATGTTCTGCTTGAATGAACATACTGATTAAATTTAAGGTCTGAATAAATGTCATGGTACCCCCATGCAGTGTCTTAGCTATACAGCAAGAAGATAGCACATAGTACATGTTAAAATAAATCAATTTAATGGCACTCCACAAATAAACCTTTATAAAATAGTAATTAACACTATACATTAAATTTTGTTGTCATGCCACAACTCAAAGAGTGTAGAAAATTTTCAGAAGAGCAGAGTTCATATAAAAGATTTATGTGATGCTGGTTGGACAGTTTGATAAATTGTTGCAGACTTAAAATTCTCCCCCAACACTGTAAATTACACCCTCTATCATGAAACCAAAATAGGTAAATTTAAAAACAAGAAAGGAAGAGGTACAACACCTAAACTCAGTAATACTGATGTTATCTTTGTTTATGCAGCCTTTGGGACAGAGAGAAGACTGTCACTGATCTCAAGCATGAGATAAAATCCATGTACAAAATGAAAGAAAATTGTAAAGATCTACAGTATCAAGAATACTTAATGAAAATGGAATATTTAGTTGTGCAGAAGTTAAAAACCTTTACTTCAATCTCCAAATATTGACAAGAGACTGATATTTGCTAAAAATTAGAAAATGAACTATTAATCATTGGAAAATGGTGTTATAGATGGAGGAATCCATCTGGAGGCAGAAGTGATGGGAAATGCTTGCAAAAAAAAAAAAAAAAAAAGAGAGAGAGAGAGAGAGAAGAAGAAGAAGAAAGAAAGAAAGAAAGAAGAGAGAGAGACCAGCTAAGCATTACCAGGTAATGATCTATCATGGCATACCAAGTTGTTTGTGTATTATTGGTAAAAGATTCAACTTTTAAGAAGATAATAACCCCAAACACTCATCCAACCCATGCAGAAATTACTTAGCTAAGAATGAAACTGCTGGAGTCATTTAAATGATGCAATGGCCCCATTTGACAGATTGAAAACTTGAAAAATTAAAAGTTACTTCCCATGAAACTTGATTGGAGTATATTACAGACATTTTGAGTATAATCCAAAAGATACTTTGTTTAAATATATTGCATGCGTGTTTCTTCTAGCAAAGACACATCAGGCTATCTGCTGTGTCCACCGAGGGAATTCAAAACCCTGATTTTAGCATTGTACATTCAAAGACTTACTGCTGTCCCAGCAGGGAACAAAGATGTTGCAATAATGCCTGAATTACTTTATGAAGTTATTAAAGCAAAAGGAGGAAACAGAAGCACTCAAGCACTTACACTGGGATTTCTATAGTATTAAATATGCACACTAATAAAATTTTGATGTTTCACCCATGATTTACTTTAAATCATCCTTTGAAAGTAGCCTGAAATTTAATTACTGACTTTGTCCTAACACTTTTGAACAGTAATATTTGTAAGCTTGAGATCATCTCATAAAATACTTTATGTTCATTTTCTTCAAACTCAGATAATCATTGTAATGATACATTTGCTACCCACAATGCAAGAAATAAGTGAACAAATCTAAAATTCTAACTTTTTAAATTACGAACTTGTTTGTATACCTTTCACTAGTTGTAGCAGCCACATTTCACCCTATTAGTACTCTTGGTGAGTGATGCATTCCCAGTCAAAGGAATCATGATGAGAGACTATGCAACACTGAAGTGGAACCTTCACCTCAACAAGTTCAGAAGGCAACATCCCAGGCATGGAATGATGGAATATGGTATGCCTCACTCAACTTGAAGAAACAGAACTCATCTAGTTTGAAATGAACACTCATCCCCCCCAACCATATAGGCAAGTCAAATCCACAGGATGGAACTATTCTGCATTCAGAATTATGAGAAGGCAATGGATCCTCTTTCATAAACCATGTATTGAAAAGATATTGATAAAAATAAGAACCACATTCAACTTAAACCTAATAACCAAACATCAAAGCTAAACAAGTATTATAAATAGCTTCCTGCATGGGTTGATGTCTTTGCTACTTACATTTGTGGAAAATAAATCCAGGGAATTGGATAAAAGGGCCTCTATCTTTGCTCTATTCTCCAAGTGTGGATGAAATCACTCTCACATACTGGCGAAAAAACCTCTGTACACCACTCTAATGACTGGAAGCCAAGTGTGGTAAGGATGCTCTAGTTCTACTAGTAGAATTTAGTGAAGGGGGTAATGCACATTGGATAATCAAATGAAATAGTTTTGGAAATAGTGCAATAGGTGAACCAAGATCCCCAAGTTTTTAAAAGCAAATTAAACCCCCCAATTTATTCAATCCAATGATCAGCATGGATATGTTTCATTAATGTAAGCAATGTGTGTCCAATAAATTTGTTTGAGAGATCTGCATGTTCTGCAAGTGCAACATGTGCAAAGTCTCTATAAAGGTGACGGGTTCTCGGTTTCCATAGCTCAGTGTTAAGCCACCGACATGCAATACAGTTATTATGCCAAGACTGACTGAAGCACAATGCCATTGGTTGCTTGGAAGCAGGCGAATCTCAATCAGATGTTGCCAGAGCTGTGAATATCCACCCAAGCACCATCACAAGGCTATAGAATCATCACCAACAACATGGATCAACTTGTGACCATCCACAATCTGGCAGACCTCGTGTGACCACGCCCGTACAAGATCACTACATCTGGTTACATCACCTTCGGGATAGGACCACCACTGCGATGTCTACTGCCTCAACGATACAAGGGCTGCGTATTGCAACAGCTTTGCAGGCTGGTCAGCCATTCTACAGGATGTGATTTGTCATCTCATCGCTTCCGTGGGTAGGAGATGCCAAGCAGTTATTGATGCTCACGGGGGGCATACTCATTATTGACGTTGAGTAATATTAAACTTCAACTAGTGAGCGTGGACTTTGCCTTTGCAAACTTTGGATGTTCAGCAGTGAATGTGCTAAGTTTCACACATGTCATACAGAACTACCCAGAATAAATTTAACAATTTGTCTCAAATTTTTTCTTTTGCATTTCTTTTTTTGAAGAATATATATTACTTAAGAGTCAGGATATGCTTACACTTGGAAGTGGTAGGTTAAACCTTATAGTTTTGATAAATGTGATAGAGAAGGTTTAACTATCTCACTCTACCAAATAGTCCTTGGCTGCAAGAGAAAGATACATTAGTTATGTCTGCAAGGGATGACTTGTAATACATTGATAATGTTGCCACATTCTCATTTCTCATTATAATGTGGTAAGCTAAACCAGCAAAGATTCTCTCTTGTATACTACCCCAGTGACTAGGAGCTGATAAATGGGAATGGTCTTCTGTGCTCCACATGAAGAAGAGGAGAAAAAAAAAATTGTATTGGGAAAACCTGAATTGCCAAGATACTCATCAAATGCCTGCTAAAAAAGAGTCTTCTGTGCTCCATATGAAGAAGAGGGGAGGAAACATTTGTGTTGGGAAAACCTGAAATGCCCAGATACTCAGACACCTGCTGGAAAGGTCTTTTACAGTAGAAAGTACAAAAGGTAACTGCAAAAGCACAAGTCAAATAACTTTATAGTCATTTCTTTTAATGCTTGCTTTTTCAAAATTCTTCATAAAACTGATATGGTTGAGATCAGACAACTGAACACATACATATACCACAAGGATACCTCATATGGCCTCTCAGAACACTATCTCCAATCTGGTAGAGCCGAAGCAGATGGATTGAACATCTTCTGGATCAATGTGGATTTTGGAAAAGAAAAAAAAAAGTATATGCTGGGATGCAACAGCAGCCACCTAGTGTAACAAATTGGAAAAAAATAAATATATGGCACCATCACTAAGACAGTGAATTGACTGAAATATGGTGACTGGTAGAAGTCAAAACTTGTGAAATATTAAAAAGCTAGATGTTGAAGAGATTGAGCAACAAATGTGTGAGGAGCTGTCCACATGTCCACCTGGAGGACCTTGTCCTAAGGATAGCAAAGATGGGAAGCAAAAGAATGAGAAAAAGTGTCATATTAGATACAAAATGTAAAATAGCTTAGTATTACTTTCAGAAGAATATAACAACCTAAGTAAGGGTAGAAGAGGGGTCTCAAAGTAGGAACAGACAATGATGGAGTCCTAGTAATGAAGAAGTCCATGATAAGTAATGCCAAACAGCACATAGGAATAGATATGGATTTCAACAATCACAGAAGTGAGAGAAAGTAAGTAAGAAAGAGCAGTTATCCTCCTGAACTGTAGTGGGCCAAAGAAGAAAAGACTGGTTTTGGTAGAGGAGTATATAAGAACAGTGGAAGAGGGTGCTATTAGCATCTACAGCATAGACAATCAAATGCAGGCAATCACAAGCAATAAAAAGTATGAAAATAGAAGAGGGCACAGATGAGAGAATACAAAAACCATGCTACAGATCCAGACAGGCACAGGAATCTGTCAAAGAGAAAGGTGAAGAATAAATGAGCAGAAGAGAGTGGAGAAAACGAGAAATATCCCATGGTACCATGAAAGATGAAGTGGACAATGTCACCTAACAACCAGCAGAAACAGGAGTCAAAGGAAAGAATAAAAACCTAAGAAGATAAAGTTATGTGAAAATTTACAAATTCAGTCTAAGTCTCCAATGAACTACATTAAATACATTCAGGTGAAAAGGGGAGAGCTTGATGAAGATCATGTACACAAGAAGTCAGAAAGTTCCAAGGTAAAAATCAATGGAACTCAACCCAACAGCAAGGGAACAAAGGAAGGAGGAACTGAGCAAAAGAAGTGGAACAAGTTAAATTGGCAAAAAGAAGGGAATCATCTTCTACACACAAATGAAGTGTTTTTGACAAAATATGATGGGACAAGAAGGAACATAGGAGGGTGGTGAGAAAAAGGCAAAAGCACAGACATGGGAACAAGAAAGTGAAATAAAATATAAAGACCCCAATTCTCAAGCAGGCATAATAGATATAAAAAAAAGAATTGACAAAGAAAAGGAAGAATGTCTACAAGTCTGGAAAAAACAGTCACAAATATGAAGTAGAGAAGGTATTTGGGTGCAAGAAAGGAGCTGTTAAAGAAAGGAAACACCAGATGCCTAACAACAGCAAAAGTAAAACATAAAATTAGGGTTCATTGAATAAAGCACGAGAAATATTGGACACAAGCAAAAGATAAAAAAGAAATATACACAAGAATGAAATTCAGAGAGAGAATGGTGACACATAACCTTAAGCAACTAAGGTAAAATGTGTAGTCCAGTGAGCCATTCCAGACTGAAGAAAAGAAAACCAGCAGACAGCACAGTAGTAGGAATTCCTACTAATATTGTGTATATCTTAACGAAATTTGGCAGTTTTTCAGTTAACATTATAAGACCTTCACACATACACACAAATATTTTATTGAAGCGTTTTTAATAAACTAAGATTTTCCTTTAAATATATTGAGTATTTGTTTTGAATGGTCCAAGTGCTGAGTAATTTTCATGTTCAGGTTAAAAAATTTTTTTTTCTTTTTCTGTAAAACTTTATATTTTATCTCATTTCTCTTCCCTAGCACAATATAGGATCAGTATCAATTATACTAACCTGGTAACCACCAAAGAACAAAGGGGGTAGAAAAAAAACACAAAATAAATTATATTTTCTTTTTCTTTCTAGAATAGCTTCAAACTATAATATGAAACTACATTTGTTTATCTTAAGTAGCTTTACATGCATAACAGTATACATGTATTTATAATCATGTTTTATTGTTTTATTACCCTTTGAACTTTGTCAAACTACTATCCGTGTAATTATAAATTGTAAATCACAAAGGGAATATGCAGCTCATGTCATCAAATTACATAACCCTATGAACTACTCTAAGCTGCTTGCATGAGTGACTCATGAAACATTATTATTATATTGTTATTATTTATTTTACTTAATCTAATCTTAACTACCGTATTTTCCGGTTAATAAGCTAAGGCCAATTTTCAGCTCTGAAAATGAGGGTTTTTACTTATTACTGCCCAATAAGCCAAGGCCATTTTTAAGAAGTAACAAGTTTCTTCAAAATGATTTCTTAGTCTTGTTTCAGCATCAGCATGCATGTTGTGTGTGATCATTGGCGTTTTGTAATAAAGCAGAATGTGTCGTATTGAGACAGAGATGGAATCAATATGTCATTCGTTATTGGCTCCATTCACTGTAATTAGGTAACCAATGAAATTCCAGAATTTTTACTCAGTATTTAAAATTACTAACCCAGGGTATAAATACCAGAGGTATGTAGTGGGAGTTTATCATTGTACTGTCAAAAGCCAAAGATGTCTACACCTGCAAAAAAAAAGAATGCGTTATGATGCTGCTTTTAAACTGAAAGTAGTACAGCTAGCCTTAAAAACCTCAAATATGAATGCTGCTCGCCATTACTGTGTGAAACAGGTCCGTGAATGGAAGAAAGCAGAATGTGGACGATGATTAGGAAGACAACATTCCACTCACTAAGCTAATAATACCAGAGAGTGACCTGGACGATGACTAGGTCTCTGTCGAGGATTGGAATCTATTATTTGGTGTTTCTGACGATGAAGATGATGAATTTTAATAAATTTCTGAGATTAAAGTGTGTATTTTTTATGAATTTTGTTATTTCTATGAATAGATGTCATTCGTAATGTATAGACCTTTTTCTATTAATAAATAAAGTTTATTCAACTGAAATAACCCTGCTGCAACTGTGAGATCAAAGGTATGATTTTGACGCCGATTTTGGTCTTCAGTATTTTTTGGTCCAAAGCTTGTGATTGGCCAATAAGCCAACCCCCAAAAATCGGGTCCAAAATTTAGGGCCAGAAATTCAGCTTATTAGGCAGAAACTACGGTAACCTAGAAATATCTCCATTTTTGCTTTATAGAATTGTTTACAATAATAAAGAATTAACATGAAAAAAAGACAAAGTATTAACCTAATCTTCTCTTTTCTTGCTTTGATCGTCGAGGACAAAAACCTACTTTGTTTTATGATAATGGTAATAATGTACGAAATTGTTATTTACTTACATAATGCATAGATTAACAGCGTGTTAAAAGTAGACCATTTAACCTAACTCTCAACATTTTCCTGCTTTTTAACTATGCAACAAGGGCTGTTAAAATCCATTCAAGTTAATTGTTAACTTTCTTATGGGAATAAAGGTTGTACTTTGAGTGAAATTGTTAACTTTCTGTTTAGAATACAATGTTATAAGCATTTTTTAGATGAAACATTGGACTTTCTATAGCTAAGAAAGTAATACACAATTAAATGTTAGAGAAAACTCCTAAAAGGAGGGATGTAAAAAGGTGGGTGGCAGGAGAGATCTAATGTTTTATTTGATAGTTCTGTTAGGAAACAAAATTGAAGGATATAAAAACTATAGTTTAAGTAATGAGGAATTTATAGTGAGTAATTTATGTTAATTTTGTCCTGGATTATTAGCTAAAATTTGATGCTACACTAAAACTGTTATACACCAGCAAAGGATGCATGGGGAAATAAAGTTAATAAAGTAGTGTGAGCTATACATTCACTAAGTACTTTACAACTTGTGTGATAAGATTATATTAGTTGAACATGCATGAAAATGGCAATAAAATTATAAAGTATAAACAGATGAAAACTGTTACAAACTTTAAACTACTTAGGATAAATGATTGTAGTTTTCTTTAAGAATCTGCATTTGTTGCTGTTACTTTTAAAAATTACACTTTAGATTTGTTGTTTCTTTTAATGAAAGAAGAAAAAATGTTTATTTAGGAGATTGCAGAGATTTTACAAATTAATTTTACAATTTTGAAATGGAAGAAAAGTATTTTTAATCTTAACTTGAAACATTCATTAACTTACATACTCATTCAAGTCATTGTCACTTTTACAGATTGTAAGATCAACCTCTGCTAATAGACTTATCTTGATAGAAGAGTCTGCAAATTTTTTTCTGGTTCATGAAATTAACAAAAGATTTACCAGCACTGATCTAGCTTTTGCTTTTCATCAACAAACCAACAATTACATTTTATATGTAAATTTCTTGTTTCAACAAAAACACGAATGAACAGCCACTTTGTGTGTGTGTGTGTGTAAATAAAATTCTGGAAATAAGCTGTGAAATATTAGTTTAATGATACAAGCCAAGTGTTCTACACAGCAATGTTCTGAGACTTGCTACTTTTCATTTTTTTCCTCTTGTTTTCTGGTTATTGTTATATAATTTTCAGTGCTTAGGATATAATGCAAGTAGAGCAAAATGAATGTAAATTCACTTTGACCATCAAGACTTCAAGAATTAAGAGAAAGCAATGCACAAAACTGAAAACATTTAACACAATGGTACCAATGTACTGGGACCCAAACCCTCATAAAGTCAGAAGAGAATAAAGCTGCTGGGGGTCCAAGAAAGAGAATGCAGACCTGTAAGGAGCCATAGCATGAGCTTCCATATTACACGGGGACTGAAACAAATTGAATATAATTGGTCTATAAATCTATTGGTACTGAGCCCAATATCCAGAAAGGGGAAGGAGAGAAGGTGTCTCATTTAAAATTTTGGAAAGAAAATGAGTTACAGGAAATGGGAACAAAGATAAAATGTATACATAGATTATTAATTCCAGAAAAAAAAGGGGGGAAAAAAAAGAGACCTGGGCACTTCCACTGGAGGTAAACATGACTCCAGGGAAAAGAAACAAGAATGTCAACATCTTCATCCTCTTGTTCAGGAATGAAAGGATAATTAGGAGTCTGGATGAAGACAGACAACTGCTGGCAAACCAAAGCAGTAACACCTTTTGCCAACAATTGTGAGCTGGCCTGAAGTAAGGTTAATTGTAATAGGAACAGCAAAGGTAATAGAAAAGTCTGAACAGGGTGATCCAAAGAATTATGCATTAAAATAAAAGATTTGTAATACTAATGTGTAGTAACAACAATTTCAGAACCCAAGTGTAACAAATGTAAAGTACATTAAGTTCCCATTAAAAAAAAAAACTGTAAAAAAAAAATTATTGAAAATTCTGAAAAGTAAAGCATGAATGAAAATGCCTTAACACCATTCCAATCAGAAAGTGAATCTAGACTAACGTCATAGAGGTATTCAGCTGTTCTAGGGTTTCTGTCAATTTCCTATTGGTGGAAGGTTGTTACATGCTATCACATAGCAGATTCTAGTGAAGGCACATGAGGGTAAGTGGGAGTATCAAGACTACTGTTGAGCAAACATCTGATCATATAAATGGCAGTACAAGTCAGGGAAAATCTATTCAGTGAGATACCGTATTGGAAACAATATTTCTAACTTCTGATAATTGAAAGCTTAATCATTTTTTCTAGCCAGATTATGTTGCCTTTAGCCTCATTGTTTCTTTCAATAATCTTTGCCTTCATCTTTTTTTCAATTTGTCAGTGTGAATACATTCTGTTCTATTGCAACTGAAGCATTGCCAACGGTTGAATATTGTAACACTGGCAGAAAACTAAATACCATTTACATAAAACTCAATTATTTTAACCTAAGTTTATTTTTATTAACTAGATATTCTGACTTATGATGGAACAAACATACTCCACATTTTCTTGTCACGTGTTTTACTTATTTCTCAAGAGGTCAATGATTTAAATAGCTAAACCCTTATATTTTCTCTCTAATTCTTGAAGACAAGAAACCCACTTGAAGATGACCTAGGAAGGTCAAAACAGTGTTCTCTGCTTTATTAGTAAGCATTAATACACACACCAGCTGTTCTGAGATACTTAACCTCTCAATTTCACACACACATACACACAAAAATAACAGTTTTTTAATTCTAGGGTTCATAAACCCTTCTAATATTATTAAAATTTGCTGTTGTAACTAATGGTTATTCTTTTATTATAGTTATACCTAGCTGGACTTTATCTTGAAAACATACCAATAATCCATAGAAACGTTTACATTAAACTTCAGTAAATATATTTCATTCCTTTCATGATGCATCTCATTAGGAGTTTCAGTGCACACAGAGCAGCACTTATTCAAACATTCCTGTATGAGGTAACTAAAAGTTGTGTGTGTTTGATTCCATGATTTCAGAATCTCATTAAAGTACCAAATATATTTTACCTGTATTTCAAGTTTTGCCATTTGTGCCTTCAATTTCTCTGCATCAGACATAAAATCAATTTTATTTTTTCTTCTGGAAGACCTGGTAGCAGAAGCTGATTCGTTAGCCTCTTCTGTGGAAATGGTAGCCATTTTGGCCTCCAGTTTTGAAATACATTCATCCTTCTTTTCTAGTCTCTCTTCCAAGTCTTTTATGTAGTTTAAATGTAGCTAAATAAGAAAACACTCAGAAAGATGAGTGAGTGACAAGAAAACAAGAAGATCAACTGAATGGTAACATATACAGATAATATAAATATAAAGTTGAAATTAGTAACAAAAAGACAGCCAGACTGAAAGACAATACATCAAGATAAGCTAACTGCTAATAAGATAAGCTGAATGAAAGAAAGAAAACTAAATGGAAAGAAAACAAGAATAAGATGACTAACAATAACAAATTAAGTGAAAGGACAACACAAATGTAAATTGAATGACATAAAACACAACTATACTGTAAACAGCACTTGTGTATCAACCTACAGAAAATAAATAAATAATCATTTGTTTTTGAATTTTGTGCATAGCTACATGAGAGTTATCTGCACCAGCCATCCCAAACTTAGCAGTGTAAGACTAGAGGGAAGGCAGTTAGTCATCATCACCCACTGGCAACTCTTGGGCTACTTTTTTACCAATGAACGGTGAAATTGATTGTAACATAACAACATCCACATGGCTGAAAGGGTGAGCATATTTGGTGCCATGGGGATTCAAAACCTGCAACCCTCAGATTACAAGTAGAATGCCTTAACACATCTGGCCATGCCAGGCCATAAGTAAATAAGTACTGAAGAAAAGTATGATAGTTTGAGAATATAATAAGGAAAGAAATAACATTTTAATTAATGAATTCCGTAAACAGTTTGAAAATTTACAAGATTACACTTATATCCTCCTAGATGTATATTAAACCCTCCTTGAATCTTCACAAATAGCATCAGATAACAGCTAAAATGTAAGATATGAAAAACACAGTAATTACTATCTAGCAGATAAAAAAAGAAAACTGTTCTAAGATTCCAAAATAGACAGCAGATATACTTCTACCAGTCTTAAGCATTAATTTAACTCCCAAGTCTTCTAAACTCATAACAACATATTGATATACTGCTTGAATATAGTTCAAGTTAAGAACTGGCCCTTTTTATTCCTAATGATTCAACACTAAATATTCTTCTTTTACAATTATATTTAATTAATAAGTAGTCAATTACACGAATTATTATTATCAGATCAAATAATTTACCTCTTGTACTTCAGCCGTTTGACATTTGGTTCCAAAACCATTCCTTTCAAGTATATGATATGGAATGTAATTTTGTAATAGTGGGGTGTGTTATAAATTATCAAGCATAACAGGTATACTTGCTGTATGGATATGATACATGATGCAAATATAGTTAGTGAAATATAATGTGAAAAGTTTTATAGCATCACAACTCCCGTCTAACACTTTATGGAGTGACTTAGTTAATTATGAAAATAATAATGTATATATATTGCATTAAAATACCATTAAAAATTACTTGATTGGTCATTTTAAAGACTTGACATATTTAAACATACACAGATTACTTATTTCTTTATGTTAATGACTTTTAAACCTTCACTAAGCATATGAATCAAATTACTTACTTCTTGTTGCTCTTGAGTCATTTCACGTTGTTGGATTTTTTCTGACAAACATTCACACAAGACTGTTTTTTCTTCTAGTATTTTCTCAACATCTTTTAAATTTGTTTCTAGTTTTTTCTTATTTTTCACAATACATTGAATATTTGATTTTAATTCCTGAGACTTTTCTACAATAGTTTTTTGTGGTTCATCCTCTAATCCTATTTCAAATGCTAATCCATCAAAAACTATCTTAACATCATCCAGCTGGCATTTCAAATTTTTATTTTCATCTTTTAAATTCTCCACTTGGGAACTGATATCTTGAAGATACTGCTTTGTTACTTTCAACTGGGAGTCAATATCTTCTTTATTTTTGGTCAAGTGTGAGAGGAATTCATTATTTCTTGCCTTCTCAATTTTCAGATCCTCCTTCTCAGAAATCAACATATTATTTTCTTTGTTAATTATTTCAATCTTTTCTTGCAAACTGGTTACATCTGACTGCAATGTAGTAATTTTATCCATAAAATGTACTTTTTCACTTGATAACTCTTCAGCTTGCTTAACTAAAGAGCTTTTTTCTTCCTTAATTGTTTCAATCAATTTTTTTAATTCCATCATTTCTCTATGAATGCTTTCTTTTTCTTCTTGGAGCTGCTGTTTTTCTAACTGATAATTCTTAATTTGAGAAGAAAGATTTTCAACATCAGCAGACTTATTCTGAAGCTCTATGCTGCATTTTTCCATTTCCAAATGAATTTTTCTATTCTCTTTGCAGACCATTTCATGTTCAGTTTCTAAATCATATAATTTAGCTTTCAATTTATCTTTTTCTTTAATCACAGAGCTTTTATTTTTAACTTCTTCAATTAACTTGTAATTAAAAGTATCATTTTTTTCATTTAATCTTGCAACTTCCTCTTCAAGATGAGTCATCTGAGAAAGTAATGTTTGTTTTTCACAGATTAATTTATCCTGGGTTGTCTGCATTTCTTTGACACTGGACTGGAACATTTCATTTTCTTTTTGTGCAAATGAAATTTTATTATTTTCATCACAGAGCTCTACTTGTAATTTTTTCTTTGCATCCGAAAGCAAAACTATCTCTTGTTTTAGGTTTCCTACAATTTCCTGAAGAACACTATACTTTTTTATGAGGTCTTCATTTTCTCTCTGTAAGGCTGCAATTTTCATTTCAAATTCACCATTTGCAAAGTATTCTTTTCGATTCTCCACTTGGTCATTCAATAAATTATCTTTTTGTTCATTTTCTGATAAATCTTTAATTCCTTCAAAACATTCTGCATTTCTTAAATGCAATAGTTTACTTTTATCCTTCTTAAAGTTTTCTAAAACTTCTTGAAGACTGTTATTTTGTTTCGTTATTTCTTCAGTTTTTCTTTGCAAATCTTTCATTTCAATTTCAAGTTTATATTTTTCATTTAAAATAAGTTGTTTTTGATTTTCAAGATCTGACAGTTTCTCCTTTATTAATGAACCTGTTTCATTTTTCCTTTCATTGCTTATATTTTCTAGTGACTTGTACTGTTGATATAAAACACCTTTTTCTTTCAAAACTTCATCCAATTCTTGCTCAATTTTCTGAGATTTACATTTCCATATTTCCTGTTCAGTTAAAACATTTTTAAGTTCTGCAGAAATCTCTTCTGTTTTATACTCTAAAGCAATTAGGTCTATTTTTTCATATTCTTCTTTTAGCTTTGAATAATTTTCATACAATGTTTCCTTTTCACTGATCAAAGTAGAAACACTATTTTCTAATGTTGATACCTTAGAATTCATTAACTCTTGTTCTTGGATAACACTTAATAGATGAAACTTGTCTCTTTCTTTTTGTTCTTTTAAATCATGGTTTTTACCAACAATACTTGAGTTTTGTTTTAAGAGTTCTGCATTTTCTTTTGTTACACACTCAAATTTAATTTCAAGTTCTTCAAGCTGCTTTTTAAAACCTTCCTCCTAAAAGAGTAAATGATATCACAGCTAGTATAAAAACCCAAAATATTTATTTGGTTGATATTTACCAGTATAAAATACAAAATACCTAGTATTCTATATATAAAAAAATAAGACTGTTAACCAAAAAATATTTTACCCTAACATTGTATATTTTGGAGCAGCTGGTGATATCATCAACTCAGATGAAAATTCTTTCAATAAAATGTTCAAAAAACTTTTTTTCTTTGAGGGCTCTTATTTAGTCTCAAACACATTATGGATTTTTTTAATCTTCAAATTTCATTAAATAATACAATTTAGTGCAAATAATTGAATGTTATGCTACTATTAAAAATCACTATTCTATAAAATTTGAAATAAAATATAAAAGTTCTCTATAACTTTCTGAATTTACAAGTGTGACTTTGCCTTCATGATGAGACAAAATGGCTCTGGTAGGTAAGGGATTAAAACAGAACATTAAAGAAAAAATTATGACATTTTAATATCTTAAGAACATGAACAGCAATTCTTCAATTAAGTATCACTGCAAAAAAAAAGATTGAAAATTATCTACTTATATTTGTCATGTTCAATCTTTGAATCATGTCAAGTTTAGTATTAAACCTGGTGGTAAACAATTCAGAAAACTTTGTGCTTTATTCCTAAAACAACAGCTGCATATACATGTTTAACTACAATGAGTGATCAATTTTCAAGTAATTAAAACTATTTGTGCACTTTCTTTTCTACAACTGAAGGAACATCTTTTTACACTCCATAATTTAAAACCTATTCATGTCACACAACTTTGTTCTCTATTCACTTTCATATCAAGGTTCTGTGTTCTAAGCCCAACAGAAACTGTTGGAAATTAACACAAGACCAAGAAATATCTTTGGCAAATTACTAACTTCAAAATAAACATTATTCAAAATAATGATATGATTATGAAACCGAACTCTTATTCAATTTTTATATTTGCACTCAGTTGGGAATTAACCATTTGAAACAAAAACTACCCAAGAGTTTACATAATTTACATGTTTTATAATAACAGTAATCACACTAACCTTCTCAATCTCCAAATTTAAATTATGTTTTCTTGCCTCTTTTTCAAATTGGATACGAGTATTATCCTCAGTTAGTTTTTGGTTTTCCTTTCTAATAGTCTGCAATTCCTCCTTTAGCTGCTCCAGTTGTTTTTTAAGAGCTTCTATCTCCTAAAAAACGTTTTTTTGTATCATTATTTTTTCTTCTGTTTTTCACAATGAGAGAAAATATATTTTAATTTTTATGATCTGATCATTAATCTAGAGTAATTGATATGTACCACATTTCTGATTCAATTCATGTGTTTCACATTAATATAACAAGAATCAATACCCTTAAGACTTAGATTTTAAGGTATTTTTTGTTTTATTCTTGTCAAATTTGTTGTTTGTATAATTGTTTTATACATTTCCTTAAAAGCTAACTTCAACTGTTAGAATATCAAAACTACTGTCAATGGTTACTTGATTTTTGCCAGAAAAACAGAAGTTAATTGTATGCATAAAACCAGAGTTAACATCCATGCGTATGGAAGGTTACCAAAGTGCACATGCCCTACCTTTGTACAGAGTACCATTCAACATATGCTACATAAACAATTTTGTAACAGTTCACAATAGAGTATACAACATATACAAGATACATAACAAAATACAGCAATTATATTAAAAAAATATTATCATTTAGCTAGAAATTAAATATTATCATATAAGGGGATCAAGAATAATGAATAATATTTCAATCAGTTTTCAAATTTTGCTACTTAAATGAGAACTATGAACATAAAAGTAATACAACTGAGGATTCACATAACTGACAAAAAAGACTAGTAAAGAACTCAAGAATCATTACAATATGATCAGCACAATACTTCACACAAAATGTTTTGCCATAACAATATACACTTGCATTCTCTCACCATAGCACTGAGGGTGTTACTGATTGTCAAAGCATTAGCATCTATGGCCTCATCCAAATTGATATAAAGAGAATCTGTTTATTAAAACAAGGTCTCTCTCCAACTGCAACCAAACTTTGGTTTTAGGGTTAAAACAAATTTAAGCAAGAAAGTTATTCAATATTCTTTAGTGTCTTAGATTACTCGGGTGCACAAACATCTTGTCATTTTTTTACACTTTCCACAAGTGCACATACACTTGTTTATACTAAGTAATTTTTTAACTTTTCATTATAATAACCAAGCTTTAAACTTTGAGGTAACAATCATACCTCAGAAGGATCCTTGTCAATTTCAAAAGATTCACTAGCTTCAAAATCATCCTCCATTCTGGCCCTCTTCCTTGAGTTAAACAGTGCTTTTTGCATGATCTCCAACCTTTTTTCCATCAATTCTTCTGCATTTTCTTCTGCTTGTCTTAAATGTTCGCTGCACAACAATAATTTGAAACTTACTAATTACTTTAGATATCTTCAGAAGTAGCTTGAGAAGTAACCTCTGGCTTGAAATTATATCATAAAAAAATAAATATTAACTACAAAGCATCATTCTTTGGGTGAGATTCTATCTGTATTTACTATTAAACAACATATCAATGATACTACAAAAAATAATCTCTACTTAAGCTCAACCTACTGATTTCCTTTTTACTAGAAGTTATTTTAAAACATAAGTGATAAGATTTTACAATTATGGTTAAATAAACTGTTGTTAGTGGTAGAAAAAGCTTGCACTTGTGAGTTTTGATCATATTATGTACTGAAAATATTTCACTTTAAGAGTATTAACAAACAAGAACTATTCAATATAATTTTATGTTTATAGTTTTTAATTAATGTATAAAATTTGCAAAATGAAAGACAAATTCAAAAACTAATAATTGGATTCTTACATATCAGAACCTACATAAACTACATAATTTTTTATATATACAAGTGTTTAAATGTCTCAATTAAAAGAAGCTGATGAAATCCTTTAACTAAACCAAAAGTATTACATCTCTCTCCCTGGCTTGTTTGTATATTCAAATGTTTCTTATTAAGTAGTCATAATACCTCAAATAAATCTTTGAGAGCTATAAAACTGTTCAAAATTGCCATTTTTGTTTTTTAAGAGATACCCAAAATAAGGCACAGCTCACTTATACGTGTTCTCTATCTTAACAAACAGCTCGGAGTACTCTTGGCACACTTCTTCTCTTATGTCAATTTCCATTCGAGCCATCTGACGTTTGGCATCAATCAATTCTTGTTCAAGGAATTTCACTAATTGGATAAGCTTCTGTAATAATAATAATGTAATACAATAAACAGTGGTAAAATTTCATGTTTATTACCAAACTTTCTATGTGAAAAGAAGCAATGGCTCTATTTTCTTGTGTATGTGGTACAATGATATACAACACATCTATTTCATTCTTTCCTAAGTGTCAGTACAAAAATTTACACACATGAAGTGTCACAAACATAATGATTAATGTATAAGTAGTTTAAACTATTACACTTCATCAATTCAAATTTAATCTCAGAAATTATGAAAGCTGTTACTCAATGTGTAAAAATACGAGCTGGTAAACATGTCTATTACTGGTGTAAAATCAGTTTGTTCTGATACATTTTCTGAACGTTACAATTTAATTTCTACACATAAGATTAGAAATGACAAGAAATGCTAAATGCACAAGTAGGTTGGTTGGTTGATTTAGTGTTTTGTGACACAAAGCAGCTACGCTATTTGCGCCAAATGTCCGGTAAAAATTTAATTTCTACACATAAGATTAGAAATGACAAGAAATGCTAAATGCACAAGTAGGTTGGTTGGTTGATTTAGTGTTTTATGACACAAAGCAGCTACGCTATTTGCGCCAAATGTCCAGTAAAAAGGTAAAAATAAAGTAAATGTAGTAAAATTCATAAAAGGAAATGTAGGTAAAAAAAAAAAAAAAAAAAAAAGCACAAGTAAATTATATCTCAACACAAACACTGACAAAAGAACATATGGTCATATGTTAGTGTTCATGGGGGTTGCTGCGCTTGAAAGTTATACATCTCTCCTTCTGATGAACTGCAATATTATGATGCTTCTGCTACAGGGCTAGTGCAATATACACAGACATGTGTAAGGGTGGGAGTTTATTCAAGGCTTATGGTATGCATAAGAAATTCCATGGCAGTTGCATGAGAGGTAACAGCTCTCACTGGGTAGAGAGATAAGTAGTGTTTCTTAGCTAACTTATAAAAAAGATGTATAATCTTCATGAATAATAATAAGTAACTTAGATTAACTTCTTTATCAATTGAAGCACATTTAACAAATATCTCTAAGTACAAATGTTTCTCAATTAGTCCTTTAACACTAGTACTTCCATATTAAAATAAATTTGATCACTGCATTTTCAATTTGTCAGATAAAACTCAAAAGTTATAGTTGGGCACATCAAATCAAACACTGTTACAGTAAAAACACCATATAAAAATGAACAATTATGCATAAAACACTTCAATATAATAAATATTATAATAAAATATCAAAATAAACTAGCAGGTAAACAAGTGTAAATAAACACAGAAAATTAAATAAAAAAAGAAGAAGATTATTTCCCCCTAAACAATACACATTTGTAAAAAGATTATAAAAATTTCTGCAACTGTCATTTTGTAATGTAAGTTCGCTTTCATGTATATAAACCTCAAAGTAACCTAATTAGCACAATTCACGGACATAAAATGGTTTTCACCTACAGCCGTGCATCTACTACACTAAAGTATTTCACACAGGACACACTTATAAGAAGTTTGGCTACTGTATTTATATATCTGGCATTGTTTTGTTTTGGATGTATCACTGAGTTTCAATTGAGGTGCCTGCGTAGTTCTCTCACATTTTTGTAGAGCTTTGGCTAGCTTCAAGGTTACCCACTCCTACTGATATTTTCTCTGATACATTTCTTGTACAAAAATCAAAAAAAGTAACAGCTGTCAAGCAAGGATATTGTAAAATATAGAAACTGGCCAATAATGAGAATCAGCTTTCAGTTTAGTTACTGATGTGCCATCTGATCTGGAACGTCTGCTCCATACTTTATTTGGTTATATAAAAATACAGCCTCTGGCTTTTCCTTCTTACCATTCTTGACACCAAATGACCTGTAAATAGTTGGCATAACACAGTCACTTTTACAAAACAGTACTAGGGTATAGCTGTAGTTGCAAGTTTTGTACACATGGAAGTTCTCTTGCTGTTTTATTCATTATTCCATCAAAGCTAGTTTTTTTTCTTGCAATTTTTTTTGCTAACTGCATTGAAGTAACAAAATTGTCTATAGCCACATTCCTTACTTTTTCTT
The DNA here is from genome assembly GCA_011833715.1 of Carcinoscorpius rotundicauda. NCBI lineage: Eukaryota > Metazoa > Arthropoda > Merostomata > Xiphosura > Limulidae > Carcinoscorpius > Carcinoscorpius rotundicauda. The sequence continues at coordinate 40,001,293 of CM022393.1, forward strand.
AGTACAGTATCACCAGCACGAGTATCACACTGTCAACCAGTCTGTTTGAAACTATGAGAGTTATAACTTTGCGGGTACAAATAAATTTTAGTTAATGTCCAATGCCAACAAAAACCTGATTTCTTCAAATTTATGTAGTTTGTTTGCCATGCATTCTATCCAGAGTTGTCATACTTTTCTAGGAAACAAAATTTATCACACATAAAACATTCACTTACATTTTCCCACTACTTTTCTTTCTTCTCAAATCTTAAAGAAAACAGTCTTTTGAATGCTTGCATAATTTTTGGCAGAGACCAGTACTATGTACATTAACATATATGTTATCCATAGCATGTTACTATACATTTTCTCCTGGAAATAACATATGAGAACATATCATTTTCAGGTACTTGAACCAAGTATCAAACATGCAAGTCTCTAAAAACAATACACTATTAAAGTACAAGGGACCTATTTATGCTGTTCAATCCACTAAACTTAAAAAATACAACTCAAAGTTCGGCTTTATCATTTAAGTACTTATCATACTTTTATAGTTAATGTATCTCTTATGAAGGCAAACCATTCTAAAGGTTTATCACCCTGTTAATGAAATGAAATCGTTTTAACAAAAGATGACTAGTATCCTGCATAGATTGTCCCAACACTTTCACTATTAAATGCAGAAAAAAAATGATGCACTGATACCATTAGTTTTTTTAACCATCTTATGTAACTCAGTTGAATCACTAACTTTTTTTTTGCAAAAAAATATCTGAAACATTTTCATTGTGCAAAAAACAACCTTATGTCTGAGGTATACTAATGTTTTTACTAATAATACCACTGTAATATAACAGTTCTTCTGGCTTCCTAACTGTGCAATAAGAGCCATTAAAATCAGCTAAGCTTGTGAATGTTTTGCTGTGGGAATAGTTTGAACGTGGAAAATTCAGAAGACTAAATGCAACATATTCTTCAAATGCTATAAGTATAGGTTCATTGTGGTAAATACCACACATCTAAAAACTTCTACTTCTGTAAGAATAGGTTTTATAATGTTTTGTACATTAAATTTATATGGTACAAGGAGCTTAAATTATACATATACAACATATATATATAACTTTCTGAAATCTTGAAACATAATTGGTAATTTTAGTTTTATTTAATATAAATTTTTAATCTTTATGTAACATGCATTTCCAAATAATTTAACATGAAGCTTTTTACTGTTTGATACATCTATTGCTAAATTATTTTCTGATAGATGTAGAATATCCCAAATTTTAAATAAATATTCAAAACCAAATTTCTAACCTGATATACATCATCAGCTTTGGACTCTTCTGGATTACCAGTGTCTTCTTCCTCTACTTCCTCCTCCTCTACAAGACTTTCTTCTTCCATTATTGACATAGAAGCCTTAGCCACTTGCCTCCCTCGACTAAAACTGGACCAGCGATGACTGGACATAGCCCAAGCTTCTGTTAACCTGCTAACAACAGTGCTCACCACTGACGACTTTTGAGGATCATGCCAGTCAGTGGTCACAATCTGAAAAGGGGGGTATTTCTTCAAGTAGATGTATGAGAGATATCCCAAGACAAACCATTTATATAAATTTTTTCTAATGTTCATAACAAGTCATCACAATAATTAAGTAAAGAAACTAACTTATCATCATAATGCATTTTCCAATTTTGAAAAAGTTAATATCATAGCTTTAACCATTGTTTACTCATATCTAGAACCATACTTTATAGAGGTGAATTTTAAGAAAAATTAGGAAAGTTGTACAGTTAACAGTTACTCTTAGTTTCTTTCTCCTGCAAATATAAAATGGGCAAAACTCAAAACATTTAGAAAATTAGTCCTTTCAATCTTTATGCAACAAAAACCTTTGTACAACTAGATTTTTTCAGCTGTTTCACATACTTTGCAAAGTTTGTAAAGAACAGTGTTTAATTACCAATATTCACCTTTATATCATCCAAAATACACTATATTCATAACCATTTAACAAAATTAGAATTATTTTTTCTTTTATTTAACATTTTTTTTTCACCAAAACCAGAGCTAAACAAGCTGTAAAAATATATTTGTGTGTGTGTGTGTGTGTGTGTGTAGAAGGGGGAGGAATTCTTAACGAGTAAATAACTTGTGTATCAAGTAAATTAAACATGTCAGAGTAAAATTCAAAACATACAAGTTATAAAAATTTACAACAAAAATTGTGGTTTTTACAGTACACAATCATAAATTTCAATATACTCTACACCTTCCTCCACTCTCTGATTTGCCTGTGCAGTTATAAGTCTACTAGCACTTTAACATGCAAATTTTGTATTTTCTGCATAGTTCCTATAGTTAATTAATTTAACTTTCAACTTATTTAATTCCCATAGGACCATAGCATGTATTAAATCAGTTTGGTTTTATACATTAATGACCACTTCATTCAGAGTTATTATGATCATGCACATACAACATAAAGGACTAAGGCTTTTGCAGTTGATTAAAAGATTAGATCTTCTTACCAATGAAACAGTACTTGCTTGGGACAGAAAGTAAAATAACAGAGGCATGCATGTATATTATTCTTTTATATTTGTTCAGAAATACTATTTTCCACGTTTTTAAATGTTACTTTAAGAAACAATTTTTATCTCTATCAAACCTGAATAATTATACCCATATGGTACTAATCACTTACAATAAATCTGCCTGTATAATTTATTTTCAAGCAAAATGATAGCAATGAAAAGCTGTTTAACTCTCACTAGAAGTTCAAGCAAATTGATCAAATTTGGACACAAAAGTAACAATAATTTCCATATCTTTAAAAATGTTTGTGTATCTTTTGAATATACCTTCTGAAAAATGTTTTAATATAATTATTTTCATTACCTTACCTAATTTAACCAAACAAGTTTCTAATTTTTACATGGATGTCCATGAGAAAAGGTTTCAAACTGAAGACAAAAAACACAACAAACAAACAATGCTCCATATAGAATACAATGTAATATAATACACCATTTGAGGTATTAAAACCTTGGACTTCTATTGGTTAAAAATAGTTAAAAAAATTAGAGTACTACTAACAACTGAAAGAGAGGATGTGACAAGAAGGCATGGGAAGTGGATCTAATTTTACAGTTTATGACTCTGTAAACAAAGAAGGTTGAAAGCTATAAAAGTTATACATTCCCTCAGTAACATCTATATTATAATAAATAATTCACATTCAATCTCGTACTCCTCGGGAATGTGGTAAATTAATTAAAAAAGAAACAAAACCTACAAACCAAATATCACAATCCTCATACCAGGAGAGACTGAAGTTTTTAAAGATTCCATTATAAAACTAAAAACTTAAAAATTTATTTAATATTAAAATTTGACTTAACTATATTTTAATGCCAAGTTTATTCTTATATAATTATAAAGTAGTTTAATTAAATGTTGAATATCACTAAGTTTTGACATGCACACTGTAACATACCTGAAGCAAGGAGGATAAATATAATTATAGTTCTCTGAATTTAGTTTATATATATAATTTTTTTTATATAAAAAGTTTGGACTTAGTTTGCCTGGATTAATAACCCAAAAGTTAATGTGGCAGTTGCAAACAATACAGCAAAACAATGATTCTTTGAATTAAAGTGATAAAAATGGTCCATTAAATAACATGTTACATAAATGACTTATTCCCTTAATCCTAAGCATACAGGGTCAGTTCACTGGACTAATGCCATTATTGGAAAATTATTGTTTACAATAATTCTGAATTTACTAAGTACAACTTCACAAAATTTAGCAACATTTAAGCAAACTTCAGAATTTTTAATGAAGTATTTTTACTGAAGTTGTCTGTGAATTTTAATTCTGACTTAAACTAAATTCTGACTTTTAGTCTGACTTAAACTAGTTTGTGTGCAAAAACATTTTCTTTCATCTTTAAGATTTCATATTTCACTTGTATGACTTCTAGAACCTCATAAATAAAGTTGTTTTTTCAGTAGAATGTTTATACTTTTTCTGCTGTTTTTACCTAACATAATACACATTGTGAATTTAGAATTATATGGTACAGTGAAAGGTTAAAAGCATAAAATAAATCTAAATTGTCCGTTTTTCTTTGTAGAATGATTTCATGTTGCAACAATTACACACTATTTATTCTTACAGCTAAACCTAATCCTTTTCAAATTTGGGTTCATTTAGTTTTACACTACTGTATTTAGTCCATTCCAAAATACATCCAAAACCATTACTACAGTAGACCAGCTTTGTGTATACAAACACAAATGATTAAAAAAAAAAACTATGCTTGTATTGTCCCTCCCACAAGTATGTGCTAAGACAGAAAAGGACAAGCAATGTTTCTTTTTCATTTTTATATTCTAGTTAATCTTGTAACAATAAATACATAAATATAAAACAACAAGAAATTTAGTATTTACATTCAAAATATTATTAAAATATTTTTTTATGTTATACCAATTAGTATAGCAGATAATCTTGGCTAATAATCAATATTTTAATAATATATGCTTTAAGTTCCTAATTCTAAAGGGCAATAAATTTTTTAAAATCCTGAATTTCCCCTTATGTTGCACTTTCTCTATGCATCTTTGCATTTACCACCCCTCCAAAAAGTAAGAAATTAAATGTAAAGTACTTATTATAAAACCATAATTGCACAAACAAACCATAATTTTTATACTGTTTGCATGTTATTAGTTTGTGTTCATTGATGCAATATGTAATTAAATAAAAATTACATACTGCATTAGAATCATTAGCATAAAAAGTAGTTTTGAGGGTTCTTGACAGCAAAATAAGAAAATTGGATACTTTATTTCTTTCTATTCATGTTGATTATTTATTATTATAAAAGTAATTACAAAGTAAAAATAGGAAACATTTTAGGTTAGTTGAAATTAAATTAGTTAAATTAATACTAATAATACAATAAAACATTACATGCATGCAAGCACACTAATGGGTAATGTAATTATGTCAAAAGTGTAATACAAGCTGCATGTTCCCCAAGTGATTTAGAGCTTATAGCATAGACTACAGACAGAAATCGTGCAGATAGCAATAGAAAAATAAAAGTTAATTATAAATAGATATACATACTGTTATGAGCTTAGAATAAAAAAATTCAGTTATGTTATAATTAAGCCCTTCTAGAAACAAAATTGTATGTGATTAACAGATCAGTCAAATTGACTGATACTGTATAGGTAGGTAGTGAAAATAACAGATAAAATATAAAAGATTCACTGGAAAAAAAAATTGGATCACACAAAAGAAACTGTTGATATGAGAAAAAGTACTTTGAATCTCAACACAAACATTACTTTGCACCTGCACTATTGAAAACTAATACTTTGTACATTCATGGACAAATCTAAACCTGTGTTTTGGTTTATTACAAATACTTCACTGAAAAATATATGATTTTTGTGTGTGAAAAACTTAGTGTTAACTACAAGTCCGCCTAATTCTATGAAGACACTATACTGAAAAGGTGGCACTTGACTTGTAATCTGAGGGTCGCGGGTTCCAATTCTCATCCCATCAAACATTCTCCCCTTTTAGCTGTGGGGGAGTTATAATGTGATGGTCAATCCCACTAATCATTGGTAAAAGTAGCCCAAGAGTTGGTACTGATTACTAGCTGCCTTTTCTCTAGCCTCACACTGCAAAATTAGGGACAACTAGCACAAATAGCCCCCAAGTAGCTTTACACAAAATTTAAAAGAAAAAACCAAACACTGTACTAAAACTATTAAATCTATAGACATTAAATTAAGCCCATGTTGAGATTTAACCAACTTCATATCCAATGTATATAATTAAACATGGCATCATAAAGTAGGCCACAATTCAGATACTGTTTAATGTCAAATGAAAATATTTCAAAAAATTCTCAGTCTTAATTTGTGTTTGTCATATCATATTTAAACACTAGAGTCACCTTTACATTTACTAGATATTAATACATTTTCTATCCTTAACTTTTAAAGTTGTTTCAAAACCATATATTCTTAGTGGTTGCACATTTATAACTGTTGAGCTTATTTTTTAATTTCATGATCACAACAATCCTTTTGAATTTTGAAACAAAAAAGTAAGAAGTGAAATGTGTGTGGGTGGAGTTGTTACCTATGGCAGAAACAAAATTTTTCTACCCTATTTATCACTTAAAGCCAGTTATATAAATGTTACTTTGAGACATTCTATTCTTGTTGTTTACGTATTTTTAAGTTATAAAAATACTTATAAGGTACACAATGTTTTTATTTGTACAACATATATACAGATAAAATAAAACAAAATCTAAGCTCATTTTAACTACACCCTGAAGTGCACAATTTCACGTAATGCAGTACACATCAGTATATACAAATCTCCACTGTGTTCCAACTGTGAAGTGTAAGCATTGACGAAAGAATAAAATATAAATTTCTTACCAGGTACATGAGAGGCAATAAAACAATAAAATTAAAATGATCTGAAGAATTAAAAATGTGATCACCATTAACTCTCTTTATAGAATTTCCATACCATACCTTTTAATGTTTTGTGTATTTTCTCAAAATTTTGCAAGCTTCCACTAAATATTACAAATCTTTTGCAAACAAAATAAATTAGAGCTCCAAATGATGTATTTTCAGTAAAATTTCTCAGTGGTTTTCATGTTAAGATTATAAATGCTTTCTTTATCTGAAATTTCGAACTTCCTTTGTATAATCACAAAACAATCATAAATAATCAAACATTTTTCCAGTAAAACTTTGTATTTTATCTGTTATTTTTTCTACCTAATTCTATATTCATTCAATAAATCTGATTTACCATAAAAAAAATACAAACTAAATCTAAGCTACCTCCTTCTGGCATGACTGCAGATTATAACATGAAACTACAGGGTGTCCAGAAAGTCACCGTGCACTTATATATTTATTAACAGATATGTTTCAATATAGAATACAGGAGGTAAGTACGAATGACAACTGCAATGTTGAAAGTGATCCCCGTTGGTATCAATACAAGCCTAGATCCTTCTTATTTTGTTTCTAAACACCACTATCAGTTGCTGGCTTGAAATATACTGAATAAAATATGATTACAAAACTGCACAGTGGCCTTCCAAACACCCTGTATATTTGTTTAACTTAAAAAAAATTAATGCTTGCCATAGTGTACACTTGTTTCAACTTAAGTTATTTTATTTATATACGAGCCGTGTACATTTAAAAATCCCACCACATAAGTTTTAAATCAATTGGCAAATGTCTAGCTCACTTCAATGTATCAAATTAAATAATGCAAGAGCTAGTTATAACCACACCCCATTAGAAAGATTATTATTCTCTATTTAATCTAACAAGTTCCTAATTTTTATAATTCAGTTACTTTTGCAATAAATGTAACATGTAATATGTCATTTGATAGATTAACACTTTGGTTATTAATTGTTTATGAAAAATTCGGTACAAAACATCAGTGTAGTGCTGGCAATTTGTTAACAAGAATGTGACAGTTGTGTGTAAAAAGTGGGGTCTGATTTTCCAGTTTATCACTCCATAAACAAATAAGACTGAAGGATGTATATTGTAATGAACAATTTACATTAAATTCTGTACCTTTTTCAGAGGTGATAAATTAGAGAAGAGGGAAAACCTACAGAGTAAATGTTACAATTTTTATAGCAGGATAAATTGAGGATTTTTTCAAGCATCACTTTCAAACTTAAATAATATTAAACTTTTATTTATTAACTACATTTTGATGCCACATTTATTCATACACAATAATGAAAATTTAACTCTCATTACAGACTCCATCCATTTGACCACGTTCATGACCTTAAATTGACACTTATAATTTCCACACTAAAACTTGATATACTTTTTCTATTTTGTAGAGGAAGAAGAAAAACGTTAATGAGGCATTTTCACTAAAAATTTCTCCATTACTACATGGAGTCAAAGGGTTAACTGTTTCAGTGATCTTTATATTAATATTAAAATTACTTTTCTTCTTCACCTGAAAAATCTAAAATTTCATTTGCATAATTTCTAAAACCTCCAAAATAGTTTCCAAACTTTTGTTCCTATAAAACTTTATATCATTTTCTCTACTCTTACACAATTTGAGATTGGTCAATTTCACATACCATGTAACCATTAAAGAACATATTTAAATTACCATTTCACTTAAATAGCTTTAATTTCATAACAATATACATCTGTTTATACCTAAATTTTACTGTTTTATTGCTTTTGAACCTTGATTAAATTACATTGTGCTCAAGCTGGTCACATGAGTATGTAATGAAAAAGTATTATTTAATTTACTTAATTTAACTGTAACTCACAAAAAAATTCCCATTTTTATATTTTAGTTATTTTTATAATAATAAGTAATATACATTAAAAACAAGAAATTAAGTACTTGCATGAACCTTTTTTATATGCTGTTGACTGTCAGTGATACTTAACCTTATTTTTTAAATAATACTGGTAATTATGCACTAAATATTTTAAATCAGTAAATAATGCACCAACAAACACAGTATTTTGTAGTAAGTAAAATGTAGGCAATGCCCTATAACTATTGCAATTTGTTTGGCTTTCGACTACACAACAAAAGCCATTGATAATTAAGCTGAGGTTATTAACATGTGTTCAATTGGAACAAAGTTTGAACTTAAAGCAAATAAATAATTATCCATATAAAAAAATAACTAATATAATATTAAAAATGAGATAGTAATATTTGCATTTCTGAAAGTGAGGATGTAACCAGTGGTCATGGTATGAGAAGTCTGATTTTCTATTTTATAGCTCAGAAGCTAAATGGTACTGAAGCTTTTAAAAATTATTTATTGCCTGAGTGATGAAAATATTATAAGGAGTAATTTACACTAAATTTCATACTTCTTGGATGGGTGGTAAGTAAATTATAGAAGATGGCTAATGAAAAAAGTTTTCAATTTTCATAATAGAGAAAATATGATTTTTGAAAACATTGTCGAATAAAATTAAAAGCATAAATCTTGTATACAATTAAAATTTTGATTATTAGTTATGTTTTTACACCAAAGTTATTTATTTACCATAACAATAAAAATAATTTAATAAGACTTGGAATGTTACTCACTAAAACACATGCAGAAAAAGACACCTGTTAAAATTTGAGTATAACTATGACAAAAATCTATGATATGCACACTTTGAACTGGTTCGTGATATCAAATATTACATTATTATTTCTTTGGATGTATTAACAATTTTTAAACATTTATTTCACTGTATATTGCTGACTTAGCCACAGTTAGTATTAGGGTTGCAAAAGTAGTAGATAAAATACAAATTTTTGCCCTGAAGAGTTTATATTCATTCAAAAGCTATAGAGATTATGCAAATGAAATAGGAAAACTGTAGAGCAAAAAGAAATATCTTTATTATTTGCAAGAAGGTCTTCCTTCATTCAGTAAAAACTTTGTAAATTCACAGAAATTTATTTTAGTAAAAACAACATGTATGAAAAAAATCAGGTTACTTAATAACATACTAGTATTATTCACTACAGGCCAAGTAAATTGCATGCAACTACAAGTTCAGTTATAATTTGTACAGTTTCATAGGTTTACAAATCCACTCCAATTATATCAGCCCACATTTATAAGATTAAACACATTTAAAAATATTTAATGTCAACTAACTCCTTTCAAGTTCAATGACAAGCCAAATAAAATTGATTTCCAATCTATATCTCTTTCCTAGGTTAAAAAAATTCAAAAACATACACACCTGTCTAGCTATAGATGAAAATTTCATAACTGCCAATGTTTCATCATACATTGATGCACATTGGTTAACATTGACTACCATTGAAGCTTGACCTTTACCAGTAAAAAATGCTTGAAACAAGCGGGTTAGTTTACTTTCCCTGAATGGAACAACCTTCTTTTCTCTGAAATATATAAAAACAGTTAAGATTACAACCAAGCTTACATGTTCAGAGCACCATGTTTATGTAAAAAAAATAATTTACATATGTATACATCTTTACACTTGTAAGCATGAAAAAAATGTTTAGAATTCCTTTACTTATATTTATTATTTCAAAAAATTATGTAGAACAGCCTGCTTTTCTAACCAGCAAATAAACAGTAAAAATATTTTTTTTTTATCCTCAGCAATTCACTGTGACTTCTTTTGTTTTTACAAATCCTTTGGTTAGAGGGAACATGTTTGAATTCACCCAATGAAGTAATTTAATAATGCATTAGGAAGAGAATGCTCTTTGAAGTGTGAGAAAAGACTGAAGAGTAAAAAGAACCAAACGTTTGTAAACTTTCTTATCAGTGATTTTAGATTCTGCCCATAAAATGAAATTATACCAGACAGAAATAACACTTTTTTTTTTAACTTTACAGTCATTACAAATATTTGACAGAACAGAAATCAAACACCATTAGGACAAGGCAAAAAATTAAATTCCAGACTACTAGAAGGAAAGGTAGGGAGGTATTTCATGTTTATTGGCACAAATCTACTATGCTACTTGGGCCAAACAAGACGTAGTACACTATAATGGTATATGGAAATTAAGGTAAAAATACATAAAATATGTAAAATTAATAACTGCCAGGAAGACTGAAGCAGTAAGTTCAAACTTGCAGTTAGTCACCTGAAATTGGCCATTCCAGCCATGGGGGTTCAGGTCAAAATAAAAATAAAAATGTGTAAAAGAAATAACGTGAAAACAGAATATAGTCTACTAAAATCCTTAAATTATGTTAAAATGACCAATGACTCTTTAAAATGTAAAAACATGAGTGAGGTGGGTAGTATCACCTATGACACTGGCTAATGTCAAGGGCAAACCTATCTTAAAAATATGTTTAAAATGATGTCGTCGTTCTTAGTTGTAATGACAGCATGATAATAAAATATATATGATTATGACCTGAGTACCAGACAAACAACATATTTGTGCATCAGTACTAGATAAAAGAAAGTGGTGAGCTAAAAACTGTGACCAATGCATAGCCTAGCCAAAACAATGTTTTCCCTTCGATCTTTACAGAAACAAAATGGCCAAAGAGCAAAAGAAGACTTCATTTGAAAAAGCTTATTATTTCCTTGCCCACTAGGGGTCGACTGCCAACTGGTCCATGTATGGAACAGTTACGGCAGTGACAGAGCAAGAGCAGATGGATTTTACGGCAGATTTTCAATAAGAAAAAAGTGTGGCTCACTGATGGAAAACACAACCCCAAGTAGGATGCTGTAGTAAAAAGCAGAGTTTAGAACCATATATTAAAGACAGTTGTGAACAGCAAATATACAGAGGGGATTAATGGGACTCCACATACAAACTTTGGACTGGAGAAGTATAAAAGTACAAGGAAAAAAATGGGAAAGTGTTGAACCCACACAGACCTGGAATTGGCAGTTCAAAAAAAATGTTTAATAAAAAGTGGCAAATTGCCATTTCTCCATGTTGAATCACAAGCTTTCTCTAAATTAAAAAAATAGAAATTGTAGCTTCAAAAAAGCTTCTCTGACTGATGTTTCAAGGACAATTAAGTGATCTCTCATGGAGCATTGCCTTCAGAACCCACATTGAGTAGGTGAGAGAAGATTGTTTGATTCAAGGAACCAAATAAGATGAGCATTAATCATTCAAAGATCTCGTCAAAGCAACTAGATGGCAATGCGAAGGAATCTTTGGATCCTTCACAGGTTTAAGAATAGGGAGTACAATAGCCTGGTGCCGAGCATCAGGAAAGACATTCTTCTGCCATATCCAGGAGAAAGGTGGCATAGAATTTCATAATGTATATTATCAGGTCCAACTAATGAAGTGCAAGTTTTGAGTTCCACCAGTGTAAAAGGGCAATTGTAGTTATAGGGATAACAGTCAAAAAGGAAAGAGGCAGGTGTTAAACCTGTCTTTTAATAGCTAAGAAGGAAGGGGATGAGTTTGAAAAGCTAGATATATGAGAGAAACATTCACCAAGAGTATTGGTAATGCCCATCATCTGCATCTAACTCACTGAGTATGTGCACAGGCTTGCTGAAATGTAACGTAGTTTGTAAGCGTGGGATATCTACGAAATTTATCCCAAGCATGTTTCCGAGCATTTCGTATTATATAACAAGCAGAAATACACCTAGGACGGGGATGCTGTAGGAAAAATGTTGAGGTTTTGGGGATGCAGTGAGCAGCTGCTTGGAAAAAAAAGTTAGTTTATGCTGCTCCACAATCATTTATTGATGATTTATATAAGGTGGCATGATCAAGTTCCGATACAGCAGTGAAAGAGGGCCAGTTGGCCTGATCCAACTTCCACCAAGGCACACAGGTGGGGTGGCACTGACCATAGCCAATTTCTCTGAATATGATAGGAAAATTATCACTACCCCATGGATTGATGTCAACCTTCCAAGAAAAGGAAGTGAAAAGCAAAGGGAAGCAGATTAAAAGATCTAAAGCAGTAAATAACTGACTGGGTGCATGAAAATAAGTGTAATAGTGTTATGTAAATGTGTAAATATTTTGTAAACAACAACATGTCGTGTTGTGTTAAAGTTTTCATTTCTATTTATTATATTTCCATATTTATATTATTGTTTCAATGTTTAAACTAAACTAATATGTTGTTATTCATTTAGGGTAACATTTAGAACTTTCTTGAATTGAGTAGACCAAACATATGTTTGTAAATGAAATCCTGGTGACTTCGTGTCTAGACGTGTAGTCTCGTGCAAGAAAGTACATGCGCGGATTGCTCTGGAGATCTGTAGAAAGTTCGCGGTTAATCGAGGGGTCTAGGCCTACAATATATAAACAGACAAAGATGCGAGAGACGAAGGGAGTTTCAGTCATCAGTTTTTATTCGAAGAAAAGAAAGGAGAGTTAGACATTAGTTTTATTTCAAAAGAAGAGTCAGTTATTTGAGAAAGATTAAGTGTTTGCTGTGATTATTCAACTTGGATTTGTGACTGAAGTCAGATCTACGGAAGCTGTGATTTTATTTCGTCAATCTCTAGGATTCATCTGAATTACTGCTTGTGCTGAGAGTCAGCGAATTTATTGAACTGTGAACTCTGTTTCTGAACTTCTTCATTTAAGCTTCGAAATTTCTTTGTGGGACCAAATTCACACCCTAGACTGGAATTTGAGACTTTAATTTTAGATCATTATATTAGATACAGGCCAGTACCGTTTTATATTGTGATTAATTTTGAAGTTTGAAACTAGTATTATTTTGTTTTGTAATTAATTTCGAATGTTGTAACTTAATATCTGTCACTGTTATTATATAATTTATGTTATATCTGTTATATTTGTTAATAGGTTAGTGTAATAAATTATACAAGCTGTTATCTGTGTTTTTCTGTTGCGTTTAATCTACGAAGAACTTAAAACATTAAAAAATACATAACAAATAGCCAGTATTGAAGAGAGACAAATTGAGATTCAAGAGCATATGCTCTATAGCATGACCCCTCACATCAATACTTGAACCACCCCAGAGGGGATTATGACCATTAAGATCCCCCAAAATTAAAAATGGAGTTAGCTTTAACTTTCGACATACCAAGTTTGTGACCTATCAAATCCAAGATTTGCTCAATTGGGTTGAGACTTGGGCTATGCACAGGGCATTGCATCACTTGGATGACTCCAGAAGCTTTATTCTCAGTTAAGGTTGGATTAATGTTTGATGCCATTAACTTTTTGGAAGTATAATCATTTACCAATAATATGTAAACCACTGGATATACCATGATAGATGGTACTTGCAGTGACACATTATTTCATCTATTTTGGAAATATCTCTGAAATAAACTTAAAATCAGTGGTAATCTTCCTTCTGTCCCAAAGACTTCATAAATGAAGATACTTGACATTAGTATCATTGAGTTTAGATGCTTTGCTTTTTCCTTTTATATTTTTAAATTTATCTATCTTACCTGACAGTGTTTGGCAAACATGCCAAGTCTGCACCAATTTATCAGCCAGTAATGTATCATGTGAAACTTTTATTAAAACTCGCTATTCTACTGACAATTCTTTATGGTTTTTGGGTCATAATATGACAACAAAACTTAATTTAGAGCATTAAATTGTTTATTATCAAGGAGTAAATGCACAGTGGTATTAATTTCTTCCAGCATATGCCAGTACCACATGCTATCTCCTTTATATATAATTTAGACATTGCATGTGGCAGTTATTTCAGACCCTAAATTCAATCAGTATGTTCATGCAACCAAAACCTTTACGATATGCCCTTGGAAAACATATGTGGGATTTCTAAAGAATGATAAGTATTCTCACCCTGGCTCATTCCACTGTAAACAGGGATCAGCAAAGCATTATATTTTTGAAATTTACATTCTGTAATGACATGGAAGAAATTAGTCCCATGAAGTGAAAAGAATGACAATCTTCTCATCTTTACACTTTTACACAATACTGTATACAATTTCAAAGAACATTAATAATTTTCACTTGTTTGTAACAATACAGATCTGTATTACTAAGGTAATCTGTTACTACTAATAAAATAATTGTCAATTTTTATAAATGTTCACTATGTATTACAGTTCTACTTGAAATTACTTGAATTTCTTGTTTATCCACATAGAAAAAACCTGGTATAATTTTTATTTCTGATAGTTTAATAAATTATTTTATTTTAATAGGGAATAAGTAACAAACAATTAATAAATTGGGACCAAGAAACTCACATTACCTTTTATGTGATACATTATGGTTTACTGAAAATGTAAATATATTTTGATAATAAAATTAGGGAATAGATTATGATGACTCTATTAAAAACTAGAAATTTTAAACCATACTCTGTAGTAGCCTTGCATTATCATAACAATCTATTAATTACTGTTATCAAAATTATGATTATAACCCACGTCATTCATAATTGTTGAAAACTTGTCATTTAATTTTCTATTTTGCTACCCACTAAAATATGTACAAGTAGCCATTGATAGTAGTGGGTGAACAACCATAATTATAAGCAGGTACATACTGTCTCTCAGTTGTTTATTTCTGCTCTGTTTTTACTTTCATTTTCAGAGAAAATATGACTTACCACTCTTATTAGCCACAGTATTCATGACCATATAACATATCATAAAAAAAGTTAACAAAAGTTCATTTTTCAATTGGAAAACAACAGTGACTAATATCTTTGTAGGTTCTCATGAATATAAATTTGTTCCTACAAAAGCTCTTTTGAATCAAAATAGTGACGCACACGAAACACTTAAAATTTGTACCAGCAATATGTAATTTTCACCTCTACAAAATCTGCAGTTTCAAATGTGATTACTTGTTGGATGTCTGAGTGCATTAGCCTATTCTTCCATCTTTTTATTATAATTCTTAACATTAATAATAATAACATTGAAATACATTAAGCTCTAAAACAGCAATAATTCAAAAACATCTGGTATGATAAATTTTTCTGGCATAATTAAAATGTGATACAAGGTTAAAAAGGTTCTGTAAAGAATAATTAAAATAAGAAATAAACATAAATGTCACAAACTTGTGAAGCTGGTTGTGGCGGAGAGCTTCTATACATCGACCAAGAACTAGTAAGGAAGTGTTGATATTTCCAGCTTCTTTTAACCGTTCTCCTGTGTTATGAGTTTTGCAACAACGTTCACTACCAGCTAAGTCACAAAATGATAGTCTGTACACAAATTAAAATAGAAGACATCACTAATTTACAAATTGTTTCATTGCTTATATTTCACAACTGAAACAATTATAAAACATTTTTGATTGTGACAAAACCTCAACAAACAAATTGTAAAACTAGAAAGAATCACACAGGTATTTACCTTTTGACATTAAGATATTTACATTTTAAATTTTATTTGAGATTGTACACTAAGCAGGTTTTAAGTATATTATACATATCCTATTAGTAAATGAAATTCTTAAAATTTGATACAGTAAAAGATCTAGTATTGAACAAAACTTTTATACAGTCTGTTTTGGATTACTTATAAACGAGTTCTATGGTGTAAAAAACAATAGGCTTGTATTAGTTTTCTATTTATCTTCAAAACATGTAAGGTTGGATTATTTTCAACACAGGTTTGACTCATTTCACCAATCTTGTAATTACAAAGTAGTCACTGTAGTTTCTATATTATAATTTTATCCTACTTTTTATGGGGAGGTCAAAGTGCACTCATGATTTTTTAGATAGTTATATTCAAAAATTAATTATACTACTTTAACATTATAGTATACAATAAATTTGGCATTAAAACAGCTGATGAATCAAATTTTATTATACAAGTTTTACATTCTCAATTTTCTAAAAACAACAAAAACCTCAATTTCATTTAGTATGAGAACTGACATTTGTTCTCTTGTTCTTCCATCTTCTCCAGTTCATTTATTACACCTCCAAAAGGTAAATTACTTACACACATAAATTGCCAATAAATTGCTCTGATGTTCAATATTTTATAAACAACAAAGCCAAAGTTTCAATCAATGAAATAATGTATTATATTATGTTGCTTTTTGTAAAGAGAATCATTCATTTCAATTCCAGTTTGATGAGAAACATATCAACTTTTACTGAAGAGTTAGGGAGACAGAAAATTGTGGGGAGTATTGGACATTGTCCAGTTTTTGTATGTTATCACTTTGTATTTTTAGTTGCATTATTTATTAAATAAGAAATTACTTATTATTTAAGTAGTACTATTAGTATAAAAAGTAGGTTTACATTCCAACAACAAGAAGAGTATTTCTTGTTGTGCAAGTGTATTCCTTCTTTCTAATGTATATTCCACAGTTATTATAAGAGTAAACAAACTGTAAAAATTAGAAATTTACTGGATTAAATAGCATACAGAAAGAATAATTTTTCCTGAGTTGCAGTCATGAGTAGCTTGCTTATCACAAATTAATAGGATAATGTGAGCTACACGATAGCCACATAATTTACAACATGTGTAGTAAAACTATTAGCTAAACATGGTCTAAAAAGCAATAATACCACAAAGTGGAAACAAATGTGTACTGTTACAATTTGAAATCATTCTAGAAAGAAAGAAAAAAGGCTCATGTAATTCAGTTTCTTTTTTTTTTTTTTTGTTATGATGGTTATAAGGCTGATCAAATTGACCAACTCTGTGAAGTCAGGATAGAGAAAATAATCTGTAAATATGACAAGAAATCCTATTTTCCTTACCAATAGGGACAATTCAGTGCTTGGATGGTTTTAGTGACTAATCAGCTATTATACCAAGATCCCTTTCTTTTATAATACTCTTCAGGATATTTCTTTCCAAATTATACTTATAATTCAAATTATTATAACCAGCATACATTATCTTGTACTTATTATAAATAGAACTCATCTGTCATTTATTTACCCAACTCACTGAATGATCTAAAACCTTTTGTAAAGCAGCACCATTCTCTTCACAGCCAGAAACACCAAAGACTACAATATCATCTGTACATTTAAGTAATTTATTGACTATTCCTTCATCTTAAGACTGAGTTTTCCAACCAGCCACTCTTCTATCCAATCTGCAAACTTGTTCCCCACACATATATAGACAATTTTTTGTACAAGCCTTGTATGGGGTACTTTGTCAATTTTTTCTGAAAATTCAGATACACAAAATCCACACCTTTATTCTTGTATATATATGCAGTAACATTTTCAAATGATGTCAAAAGATTTGTAAGGCAAGATTTTTTCCTTAGTTTAATCATATGGACTATCCAACAAAATTCTAATAATTATGTAAAGCATCTTTTAACAGACATACCAAAATGTTTCCCATAACTGATGAAAGACTAATGGGTCTGTACTTACTGGAAATTTTTTTTCTCACCTTCCTTGAAAACAGGAGTTACATTAACAAATTTCCAACCCTCTGGTACCTGCCCAGTAATCAAGGACTGACAAAAATAGTAGTAAGTGGCTCATATATTCCTTCAAAATCCTTGGGTAAATATTATCTGACCCAGGAGCATTATCAATTTTTAAACTTCCCAATTTTTTTATTAACCAGCTCAGAATTCATGCAATCATCTTGTTTGATCTCATTTCCATTTACCATCTGTTCAAGATGTAAAATACTGCTTAAACATTTGTTAATAAAATTCAAAGAAAAAGCAAAATGTAATAGGTGAGCCATCTCATAACATCAGATACGTCTTCCTTTGTCATTCCTCAAGGTTCTACCCCAATTATAACACTTTGTTTATCGTTAATTTATTTAAATAAAGATATTCTAACTGTTAGTGTTATTTTTTACATTTTCATCCAACTTTTTTTTCATTCCTCCTTTCATCAACTTTCTTAATATTCTATGATCTAATAAGTAATCTGTCATACCAGTCAATTTCAATTTCTTAAATTCACAATGCTATTCTTTAATTTTATCTCTTAACTCTTTCTGAGTCAAACTGTTTTTTGCAGCTTCTCTTTTCTTTCCACAAAAAATGTTTACCTTGAATATTTAAATATTTTCCATATCAATCTCTCCAAATAACTAAGGTGCCCAATTCACAATAGATAATTGTTTTTATATCCCTTCAAAATGTGCTTTTTTGAAATTTGTAACTTACAAAATAATATTTTAATGTTCATATGCAGTAAAACAAAAAACTTTATGAAGAATTCACCTCCACCCAGATATTCTTCAATTTCTACTCTCTCTATATTTAAAGTTAAAAATAAATCTAAAATTGCACATTGTTTCTAGTAGTTTCCTCAACTAATTGGTGAAGAAAGACATCTTGAATAGCTTCCAAAAAACTTTCACACTCATGGTTTGACTCTAGCATTTCCTAATCTATACAACTGAAATAAAAGTCACCCATAAACAGCTTCATTAACAGGTAAACTCTTAATCCCCTTATAAAGTTTCTCACAAATTTCCTCTTCATCATTTGGTGATTGTAACAAATGTCTACTAAAAGCCCTTTTCTCCTTTTTATCCATTAACAGAAAGCCAAATTTATTCAATCTCTTTGATATCCTCAAGTTCAACAGGATTTAACTCACATTTCCATTCCACCACTCTTTAATACTCTATCTCTATTAAATAGCTTAAAACACTTAGTGATGAGAAACCCACTTGTTAACCTGAAGATGACCTCAAAAGGTCAAAACGTTGTTCTCTGCTTATCAATAAAAATTTCCTATACTTCTGGCATTACAGTTGTAACAATTAAGCTTACCTTTAGAACTACTTCTATACTTTGCTCCAATGCTAAACCTTTCTCTACATTTTATTTTTTCTGCCCTCTTAGTTTATCCTGGCCCTCACCACTGTCTAGCACTAATTTAAAACTTCTCTTCAAGTTGAGTTAATAGCTTTTGTAGACAAGTTTATCTCTGCCGTATTTAAATGTAAACTATCTGTTACATAAAGCTCCTTCCTTCCACTGAAACAATCCTACAAGTCTAACCATCCTTACATACTATCCTAAGACTAACATTTACCCGAGTGACCTACTTAACTTCATCCCCACAGTTAATCTTGGGCATATCTAAAGCTCAGAATGCTCCACAAGTAGTTTCCCCAGACATTTTCAAACAGTGACATTGTTTCTTTCTTTTTCTCGAGATAAACCTTCATGTTTGTAACTTGAGTCTTTAGCCTCTTCAAAATTTCATTTTTTTTCTAAGCCACATTAAACTCCCTTACTACACTTGATAAATTTTAATGGACTTCTGTGGTTTCAGTAAATTAATTTATTGTTTGGTCATTCATGTGTGTGTGTGTGTGTAACTTCAAAAAATTTATTTTGTTCACATCCTTCATGTGTAAAATTCCTTAAGTCTTAGCAATTTACGACAAGCAGAAATCAAGTATAAAACTCATAACTAGAAGAGATGTTTGCTTTATTTCTTTATTTGTAAATGGTAGTAATGTGTATATAATGTATTATAGCTGAAATGTAATTGTATTTTACAAAATACTTGTCCGCTGAAATACAGCCAAAAAATATCTTGTAAAGACTAAAGGCCAATTTTATATTCTAATATGTTAACAAAAGTGCACATCTGCTACATTATTGCAACTTCTATCCTAGTCAGCAATACTGAAAGGTCAGTGTAATGAAAATAATATATTATATATATAAATGTATAATGCTATGATATTTAAGCTATTTTGATTAAACATTTGTGCTTGAGTTATAACTTGCAGTCATTCTAGAAATAACAAATATTTTTACACACCTACTAATTTTTATGATAGTTATGAGATTGGTCAAATTTATCAAGCATGTACAGAGATTCTGAGTTGATAGTGTAAATAAAAGATCAAGTATAAACTAAAACATTTTCATAATTATTTCAAGGTTATAAAGGTTTAAATCACATGAAAAATTTAAAAAAATGTTCTTGTACATAAAAGTATTTTTCATCTTAGAATGAAAATTACTTTGCATGTTCCCTAGTCATCATCCTGAAATAGTTATGAAATGAAAGGGTTAATTCAATTTTGAATGCAACTCTTTAAAAAGTTGTGACATATACACTGATCTTCCCACAAGAAAAGGATTAAACAAACAGTAGTACAAACCTACAAGTCTATGATAACACAAGCAATCACTCTGACACAGAGTCTGATCACAAAGTAAAACAAACAACTATCGTGTTTAGACCTTGTATGTAGTTTCAGTGTATCCTTGGCAAATGTAGTAACTAATCAATAATAAACTATTTTCTAGTTTTTCTAATTTGCAAAACAATTAAAAAAACACCATGAGATAGCACTAACAAACTAAATACCTAAGTCACACTTACTTGCTAATCCTTGCATTGTGTGGTTTGGCAACATCTACCACACGAACAAGTCGAATAGAGAAGATACAATGACTATACAAACAAATAGGAACACATTACTAGTTTGATTTAATTATTTGAAAATATGTTTATATTATTTTATATATTGAAGCACCTACTTCAGAAAATTAAATGTTTAAAAATTATATAAATGTATTTTGTAATTTTATAGTCATGACTGACTGTGACAAATTGTATACATTTAAAATGGGACTACTACAACCTTTTTTTTTTATTAAATTTTAACAACATTTGTCTTAAAATACAAATAACCACATTAAAAGATATGTTTGCTTGACCTTAATGGATTTTAAGGAATTCTCATTCAGTGACTTTTTGTAACAATATTTTTATTTTATTTAACATAAAGCTATTTAATAGGTTATCGTCACTCAATTATTATTATTTTGAATCTAAAAATTTTAAGGCTTCATTAAACTTTGTATAAGAAACAAATTTTAATTTATACACATTTTTATTGACTTAGTTTGCATGATTTGTAAAGATATAGCTGCTAATTCAAAAAAGCATTACTATAATGTTTTTCATGATCATCAGAATGTATCCACATTAAATATTGTTTACTCTGAAAATGAAATAATACTTAGTAACAGAAGGTATATAAAAAATAACATGGCAAAAATTATTTTACTTCTACTACTTACATTTCAATACTTGTTATCTAGTTTTTTTTTCCCTCAGCCCAGTCATGTGTGCTAAGAAGCCACAACAAAACTGGGAGGCCAAACTTTCTGCACCAAGCTAGATACATAGGTCTAATAAGTAGACCCAGACCCAGCTGTTAGGAGAGCAAGGATTATGTCATCATTGGGCAAACCAGATAACTCTTAAATCCGAAATGAAAATTTTAAGTTCATTAACGAAGTTCTAGTGCCATTAATTTGATCTAAGTATTCAAACATCCATTTCAATCAATGGTATTCAGAGTAACTTTATGACCCTAAAAGTATTCCAGAAGAAAAATATTTCAGCTAGTCAAACTTTAACTTCTATATTCACAGCACTATACTGTTTTGCCTCACTGTACTAACAAATTTCTTGATCTCTAACCTCTTTTCAAGTTGTATTGCTTAAAAATTTGAAAAGGTTATGAGGCACTAATTAAAATTATCTTTCTGTTAAGAACTATCTTAAACACCAAAAAGTATGAATTTTACATTAATATCCTAAATGATAAATGTATTCTGCAATTTTTCTGATTCTTAGTCATGTTCCACTAACCTATTGTAAAGATGTGCACAAAGTAGCCTAAATGAAAAATCTCAAATTTAATAAGACTTAAGGTAGGTATAATTATTCATTAAGCAGTACAAAATCCTGAGAATTCCCACATAAAAAAATGCAGCAAAGATAAAGTTGTGACACAGAAAAAATTAAATATAATTTAGGGAAAAGAAGCTTAGCAATTTTAAATGTACAAGATAGTTATGTTTACCTGCGACTAGAGTGCTGATTTAGTTTTGTAGCTGCAATTCTTAAGTTCTTCTGTCCAATATTAAGCAACCTGCAAGCTTCTTCTGCTGAAGACACACATATTTCTTGAAGTCCTGTTATATAAAGTAAAAATAAACAATCTTTCAAGAATCAGAAAACTTTCTACTATGCTTAGCATCGCAAAAACAATTCCTTCATACATTTCATAATACTCCATACAGTTAAAAACAGACTTTTAATGTTAATGCATGTCATTAAATAATTTAACTATTGACTGTGTGGCTTTACTCACACTACTCATGTTGATATCCTTGGGTTTTCTTTGTTCTCACACAGAATCTTATTTTATAGTGCATGAAACACTTCACCTACTTCTCAAATTAGTTTCAGTATCTCAAATAATTCATTAATATCATACGCACCTCAGGCCAGCCTGAGATACATTTTTATTTCAAGTGGATTTCTCGTCATCAAGAATTATATGATATATTTATCTGATCCTAATTAATATATGAAAATAAGAGATTAAATTCTGACACAAATTTCTGTAACTTTTTTGATAATTGAATCTTTGATAATCACTACTGTAAATACAAATCAACATATGTATTCCTTAAATTTTTCTATGTGTTATATCCATATCGTTTAACTTGTATCTGTCTATTACCAGGGTATTTGATACTTAAAAGAAATGGTTTCACTTTATTCTAACCTTAAAAGTATGAAGACTGTGGATCTTCACTGTTTGGATGAGCTAATATAAACAATTGTACAAGTAGAAATAACATTCTAGCTTATTTAAGTCATCTATTTTATTGCTTAAATTACTTCTCTCAGTTTTAACACTTAGCAACTAAAATAATCTTTGCATATTAACTAAACACCAGAGAAGTAGCGTGAAACAACTGCTTCACATTTTGGATTCATAATTAGATTATTGTGCATCCAAGGCTAGTTCACTTCATTCTGTTGTCTCTGAGAAAAATACTGTATGATGGATACCAGCCATCACTTGGAGTTAACCTTCAATGGACTAGAATTCTTTTCCAGGGTAAATTGGTCATCATGCTCATATGCTTATGCCACCAGAGTTCATCATCATCAGTGCTTCATGCCTTGTAAAGACATGGTTAAGTGTTTAACTATACATCAAACTTTATTAAATAAGAAATCTTTAAGTATCTTTTCTTTATTCAGTTCATGTTTCTTTCAAATACATTCCCATACTTATTTATATGTTCTTCAGATTTGTGTATCTACATATTATACAATTTATTTTATTGTTTTTCATTCAATACATGTAAATTTACGTTTGTAGTTCTGTTTAACTGTGCGAGCAAAAGAACAACAATTGGACTGATAACATCCCAAATTTTCCACAAACTTAAAGAATAACAAAGTTACAGATCCAAAAGAAACCAGTTTTTAGATTCATGTAACATTTTGTTCTTTGTTTATGTTAGATCTACATTTATGGACTTAAATTGCTTTTTTAGCTTGTAACAAGAAAGATACACAGTTCAACAATACTTGACTCACTAATTAGTAGAATTTTGATAAAAATTACATGTACTTTGCAAACAAGGAACAAGATTATTTTAATTAAAGATTTGTTGTTTTTGTATTACAGTTACTTACATTTGGACTCTGAATATTCTGAGTATTATCATTAAAGATAATGTTTTAAATTAAGAAAAAAATGTACATAGCTTTCATTCTTTATAAATATCCTTTGACAGCCCTTTGGTTGAATTCTTAATTTCAAATCTTTACATTTTAGCATAGTTTATTTTTTAATGCTTTATTTTCCTTTCCTCTTCTTTAGCATTGTTATTTATCACAACAACGGGCATCCTCAGGCAGTACTACAGAATGTTGTTTTTACATACATCACTAAGTCTTATAAGCCAAGGCAAAATTTGGGTTATATTCTAAAAAATTATTAAACATTTCTAATATGAAACTGAAAACATAATACATAACTAGCTAAAAAATAAAGCTAAAACCTAAATTCAGTTTATCTATCTAACCAGCATATTTCAAGGTGAAAAAGAACACTAAATGCTAGAAAGGACATCTGCAGAAATACTGAGAAGTCTGAAATGACTGTATGAAGTTCTACATACCAGTTTGAAAATCATGGAAAATAGGCATAACAGGATGGTAAAACTGGAGATTGACTATTTTTAACTTTGGAAATAAATAAATTAAAATATTATAAAACACTGAATTACAACAAGTATTATAATGCTAATTTCAAAGACATACATTGATAGTAAAGTTCGTTAATCAAAGTTTCAAAGTAAAATTTTAAATACTTGTTAATCAATAACAATATAGTTGTATCTCACCCAGTAAGAAAACCACATATTCCTTTGTTCTATGCAAATTCTTTGCTATTTTCAATAATGAGAGAAAACTGTTAAAACCATATTTTGTTACAAGACAAAACAGGATCTAAATACTTAACCATTTCACAACGAGCTAGGAATACAATACACATTTGGAAAGGTTAAGTATTTATACTATAATACTTAATGCAGTATGTATATCTTTAAGAAAATTGGTGGATTTTTAATGGGCATTACAAATCTTTTGAGTATATAAAATAGATGTTTTAATGAAGTATTATTATTAATGATTTGTTTGTGAATATATGAAATCTGTTTTATTGCTAATCTATGTGTGAAGCAATTTTCATGTTGTGATTAAACTATTCATCCCAAAAATTAAAAATATTATTTGTGTAATCTCTAAAACTTTCTAAATACATTTCAAATGTTGGTTTTCAGTAAAACTATTTCATACATTATTTTCTCTACCCTAACTTTATATGGGATCCATCAATTCGACCAACCACAAAACTGCAGTAAAAAAATTAGGAAATAAATATATGTTAACATTTTCTAAACTGAAAATCTATTTTAAATATCTTCCTCCTACAACAATATAGCTATTTCTAGATCTCCAGGATTTGTACTCTTTACCTATCTTAAGTATTGAACATGTTCTATAGCCTTTTACACTACACCCTAATACCCTTGACAAATTCTAACAAAGTTTTCCTCCAACGTCAATTTACCTTCTATATAGGTACTGTATATAAGCACATTATTCAGGTAATGTATTGAGTCTTTGTGGGGGAAGAAAGGCAGGAGAGTGTAAGAGGAGGTACACATTATTGGAAATACTTATGTACCTCCACTGACAATATAGCTGTAATCCCATATTGAGAAGGGGCTGGTGCAGACATTATCCATACACAAACTTCTGTTTGTAACAGTAGTGAATACAAATAAAGGTCATATGATAAGGAGGAACTGCACCACATCCTAAAAAGGTATTCTCTTCACCCAGACCCTTGTTTCTGTGTCAAAGATTGAAGAAAATATAATTAATCATCAGTATAGACCAGCCCCACTTATACCTGTAGTGCCATACCTATGATTATAAGGGCTGTATCGTAAGAAATATATATAAAAAGAATAGCTTCCAAGCCACTACATTATTTACATAAATTGTCAACAAGTGATCAAAAATCAGTATTATAAAATTAATATGAGAAAATTTCAAAACTTATTAAAATCCCGTGCACCTTCCCATCATAATCCAAAGGTTATGATAGAGTTTGGCTGCAGTAATAACACTAAAAAGCATTAGGGATATCCCATTTACTAGACAAAATCCCAAAATTGCATGAGAAACTTGTTAGCAGTCATTGAAAATTAATCAAGGGTGCAAAGTTGAGTGCTTATACCACAATGTTTCAACTTTTACTGCTTTTCATTATATGCAGCTAGTGGTGAGAAGACATTTACACTTAAAGAGATGTATTAAAGTCAAAAGTAGAAACAAAATAATGCCACCCTAAAAATATTTCAACTAAACTTTACTGACCATCCTCCACTGTCATAAGTTCTAAAAATTCTGCTACAAATTATTCCCAACCTCCAGTAATTTGTAATATAATTTATTTTTTTTTAGAAAAGTTATTCTACTTTAGGAAATCTTAGTAGAAACATTTTTAAGGTGGAATACCAAAAAATAGTAGACAAGGATGCCTTATATAAAGCCACCATAAACAAAGCAAGATACCACTCAAATACCCAAGTTATGATTGGATATGGTAGATACCTTAGGATGAAAAGGGTTGACATTCCTTTTAATAAACCACTGATGATAACTGGTCTACAGAGATTTAGTTAAATAGAGAGAAATCTTAGAGGTTAAACCCTTATATCAGGAAAAGAATTGCAGAAATTCTAAGTATGAATATATAGTTTATGAACATTTGGGTGGAGAATTTCTGATCAAGATTGTCTCAACAGAAACAGGTAATGGAGTGGACTTTCCTGCAGACACTAAAGAGGAAACCATGGTGCAACCAAGAGAACTCTACATCATGTGGAACTACTAATACTCAAAACCCAGGACAATAGCCAAATATGAGGAAAGACAAACAGATGTAAGCCTGTCCAGAGCTGATTAAATACATCTACTGCAAACACTTGAGGATGACGTACCAGAGACCAAAACAACAGAAGTTGAGAATTCCAGTAAGTTGCAGAGGCATCAGTCATTGAAGACCCAAAGAGAGAAAGTCCCTTGAAGCAGATATCCTTCATCTGGTAGTAAAGACCATTGTAGCACTGTCATGTCTGCTTAAAACATTGCACAAATTGAACTACAGTTTTCATTCAGATGTGTCAATCTATTCTTGACTAACATTTTCACAAAGATACACACACACAATAAAAACCACTTGAAGAGTTTTGATATACAAACCAAAAAATTAAGACAATTAAAATTCTAACTGTTCAGAAACAAAGCACAAAATATTTTACTAGTTAATAATGTTATAAATGTTATGTTCAAATTTCATACCCTCTAAAATTGTTTGCTTAACATGTTACCCAAATCAAAATTCGTTATTACCCATAAATTGCACCATACTTCAGATCTCTTTTAAGTGCTTCCTAATGCATACTATAAGAAACACCATATTTTAACACTGTATCTAAATCTTTGTTTCTGTAGAAATAAAATGACAATATTCCATCAGCATTATGTTTTAGTCTTATCCAATACACTAATTCAATCTACAAACCTTTTATGTAGACATTTCCATTCCTGTCTTCAGCTAAGCGAAGTGTATTACGTTTTCTTCCTTGTGTTAGAGGTTCTAATAAATCAAATATGCATTCATTATAGATTTCAGCAAAAGAAATCCAAACTGAAAATAAGATATTTCCTTGTTCCTCTACACTTACACAGGAAGCCTCATGGACTCTTTCACCATCAACAGTTTTTTCTAATGAATCTGGTAGGAAAAAAACAAACAACTATCAACTGAAACTTCTACTACAAAATCTTTTATAAAAATGAAAAAAACAAAAGAATTTGCACAAACAAATAAATACAAGTTAGCTAATATAAGCAAAAATTAGTATTACCACATGTATACACAGAACAATTTATTTATGTTATACCCTTGACTTAAAAATACACTGATTAATTAACTGGAGAGAAAATTAATTCTTAACTTTACATAAATGATATTCAATATTTAACAAAATATTATCATGATGATATTTCAATATTTGTCATCTGGTCTTTCCCTCAGCCCAGTCATGCGTGCTAAGAAGCCACAACAAAACTGGGAGGCCAAATTTTCTGCACCAAGCTTGATACATAGCACTATTAGAAATCACAGAATCCAGCTGCTAGGAGAGCAAGGATTGTATCATCACTGGGCAAGCCAGATGATTAACATTATAAACAATCTATTTTTAAAAATCCACAATGAAGAGAAATCTATACTATTTTAGTGTTTTATTAACAAGATTATGCTAATATTGTGCAAGCTAATGCAATTGATAGAAAAATAATTTTCAAAAATATCAATAGTTTACCATTTTCAATTAAGTTTATATATATATATATATAATCCCTAACATTATAACTTTAAATATCAATGCTACTTGGTACTATCCAACTGTTGAAAATAGAATATTGTAAACTCTTAATATTCTCATTACACATTATAACTATTCAGTATTAACCTTTTCACAACAGGTTTGGTATAATATACAAGAGTTCATATACACATTTACACAACTATTTGCACTATAACTTTTGACACATGTGTATCCCCACAAATTTAGTAGACTTTTAGCAGAGATTACAAATATGTTGTGCACAAAAAAATCAGAGTATTTAATTAAATATTTTCATTAAAGATTTGTTTGTGAAAATAGTGTTTCGTTACTAGTCGGGGCGCAAAGTGATTTCATGTTATGATTAAAAAACTATTCTCTAAAAAATATCAAATGTTATTTGTGTAATCTCTAAAACCTCCGAAATAACCATCATAAAAAAATTAGGAAGCAAATACAAGTTATGATTGTTTTAATGCTAGAATGACTACATATTACAACACAAAATTACAAATGTTTACTCTAAGTAGCTTAAGTCTCATAATGCTATATATTTGTACAGATATTTATTCTTTATTATATTGACCTTCCAGTCATGCCTACCTAATATTACATTACTTACATTGACGTGGTGCACATAGCCCTGTTCTGGCTATGTTGTAGTGGACTAGTATTTTGTAATATACAATCAGAATTCAATTACTATGCATTATATACTATTATTTAGAAATAAATTATTAAACTTAGTTTTCTTAAAATACAGAACTATAAAACAAGTAGTAAACAATTATCTCTTCTCACTATGACCTCTGTGCTTGGTTATTGCTGGACACAGGTTGCTAAGCCTTTTAAAGAAAAGTCTAGAAGTGTTGCACCTGACATAGGGTCCTGACCTTTTAAACATTTTGCATGTGGAGGATATCATACTTTTTTTAATGTTTTATATGTACAATTTAATAATCAAAAACTTAAATAACTAGACCAATATCATAGAATTACACTATAATTTATTAAGTTTAGTAAATAAAACGTATTTAGATGACAAAAATATGAAACTTTAAACTAACTAAAGGCCCCATTCACCTCCTTGAAAACTTTGATCAAAAGAATGTGGTAGCTTTCTCACAGATTAAAATGGCTAATAAAATTATTAGGGGAACATTACAAGCTTTCAACTGGTTATTCACATCATATATTGTTGTAAGAGTATATAAGGGACTGTTTCTAAAAATAGAGGCGAGTGAGGCCACTTTGTTTAATTCAGTACATAGGCTATATCCAAACAAAATAAAAATATACAAACTTCTCATTTTAGATTCTAGCTTGTCATTATTATTAATCTGGGTTTCTAATTATTACAACACCATAGACTTAATATTTTGATATCACAAATACGAAACTTTAAAGTTTTGCATTTAAAATATGGTGTGACTCGCTAAAATCTATATTTAAATGTGTTTTTTTAATATTTACTTTTGAAATAAGAAATTAACTTATGTATAGCAGTAAAGTTTCAATTATAATCTACAATTTCATTCCAAACTTACTGACAAATTTATAAAATACTAGTTCAATAAAATTTTGAATAAAAGTCAACAAAAGCAACAATATGGCCTTTAACCTGTTACAACAGGATTAATCAATTCTTTTCTTTAATGTAAAAATAGAAAGCTAAATTTGTTTATGTGAATTTTATGTCATCCAAAGAAAAAAGTCTGGTTTCTTTTTCTAACACTAATTTGAGTTAGTGGCAATTTTTATACTCTAGTAGTTTATAGTATATAATTGTCATGTTCTGTTTAAATAACATGACTGTTCAAGATTCATTTTACAAGACTGCTAGAAATTAGTTTTATATACATCAGAAAGTTCTAAATTGAGATCAAACAATGGAGAAAAAAACGCACTTTAAATTTCCTAATTTTTTTTATCAAATGTGAATTTACATTGAATATTTCCTGACAACAAAGCCTTTAAATGTTGGTAGTCATGATTATGAAAAAAATGAAGCCAAAACTCTTAAAAAGTGTATGTGTGGCAAGACAAGATCATGTATCAAGGTGAAATTACAAAAAATTCTAAAGAAAAATTAGGCAGTTTTTGATACTGAAACAAATGCTGGTGATCTTAACATTTGGCTGAGCCTATGCATACCGAACATTAATAATGGAGGTTACCATAACCAATGCTACCAGTATTGATATTTAAAACAGAAGCATGCACTTGTTTCAAAAGGAGGAGACAAAATTCAAAGGTATTTGAAGCTCAATTAAGGCAATAAATTTAACATTGTCTCTTGTAACATATTTGATTGTTGAAAGTTTACAGGCCTTTCCTAGTCTGTCTACCAATAATACAGTACAAATGTGGCCTTACTGTGTTGTGTAGTCCAGGGGTCACAAAGTACTACTGTGAATTACAGAAGCAGTTGTGATTGATTTGGAAATGAGCAAGGCCTAGGTTGATTTCTTCATTTTGCGGCAAACTTATAAATAAAACTTACCAGACTATCTGTGCACTTACTTAGGCTTGATTCAAATACTGTTTTTGAATAGTTCATCAAACCAAATTCTTCTAAACTTTCAAAAGTCATGCTGTATTGGATTTTAAGTATATAAATAGTGTACCAAGAGCAGTATGTTCTCCTGAAATCTCCATTTATTTTGAAAAGTGAAGTCAAAAAAGTAATGTCAAGCATTCATCACTAGCTATGGTATTCAGAAATGAATGGTTCAACCCAACTCAAAATATTCTTAATGGCTTTGGCAATTCCACTTCTCACAGATGTGTTTGAGATCATGACATTGCATTAGCATTTAAGAAATTTTATACAGGATCAACTTGCTTAAATCCTGCTCAGTTTTTTCACTACATGTGTGTGAGTCAATTTTGATTTTGGAAAGAATACTCCTTCAAATCAGGGCAAAAAAAACAATGAAATTGTAATACAGA
Organism: Carcinoscorpius rotundicauda; assembly: GCA_011833715.1. Lineage (NCBI taxonomy): Eukaryota > Metazoa > Arthropoda > Merostomata > Xiphosura > Limulidae > Carcinoscorpius > Carcinoscorpius rotundicauda. The sequence goes on from CM022393.1 coordinate 40,032,538, forward strand.
GTGAAAAAAACACAAGCAAAAAATCTGCTCATAAGAAAGGGAAAAATTTGGTTGTTTGATATTCTTTGGTGAAAAGCAACTAGACCATCTGTACCAAACAACTGGTTAAAATGCCGAAATGATAATTACGTAAAATGTACAAAGAAAACAAGGTGAAAGATAAACATTTCCCAAAAGTCGAGTAAAAAAAACTTACAGCTAAGTAAGCCAACAGTCCATAAAAATCTAAACACATAATCAAACTGAACAATGTTAATATTGTTATTAGCACTGTGCAATATCAGGGGTAACCACCACTCTGCAAAAAATGTTGATACAGTTCACAGTCATCATCACAACACCAAAGCAAAACATGAGCAATTATCATTTGAGTATTACAAAGGCCATATAGATATCCCATGCCAGTTACTAAGCTTTCAGTGCCTGCTGGTAGACAGGAATACACCATAGACAAATATACCTAAGAAAATGTGTCAAGGTTTTGGATATAGCATAAACAGCTTCTTGAATAAGTTACTGCTTCCATGAAGTAATTAACAAATGGAAGATCAATAAGAGTTGGATCAAGTTCCAAGAGAGACAATTAGCTTGCTCCCATGAGTTAGGAAGCAAAGACTGCATTCAGACTCTCTCAAAACAATGGAAAAACAATCATATATTGTCAAAGTTCATATATGGAACAGGCACAGCAGTGACAATGCCATAACAGATAGCTTTAGCTGCAGCGTCAGAGAGCTCGTTCCCGCAAATACCAACATAGCCTGGTATCCCGAAAAACAGCATAGAACTAGATGTTAAAGGGAAATGAGCCAGTCAGTTTTGAATATAGATGAGAGCAGGGTGTGAACTAATGTGAGTCTGTATAAATAGTTCAGTTTGAGTACTGCTTAGCCTCTATGTGATCCAGGGCAATAGAAATGGTGTACAGTTCAGTAAAACACAAAAGTCATAGAGGGAATTCTGTTTGCAACTACTGAACCAAAACAAATCATGGCAGAACCAATATAGTCACCTGATTTTCAACCATCTGAATAAATAGGAATAGAAGGATGGTTTGAAAGATGTTCAGGAAATAACACAGTATTTCCAATTGGGAGTGTCTGCTTTTCTCAGATGACTTAAGGAGAGATCACATTTGGGGATTGTAAGAAGTCATGGTAGGATGGGCTGACCAGTAAATACAGCAATGTCATCCAAAATCAGACCAATTCATCCAACTGCACCTGGATACAAATGCCAAAAGGACCAATGGCAGATAGTCTGTTCTGAAAAAATATGGCTCACCAAGAAAGGAAAACAGAACCCAAAGTGGCATGCTCCAGTAAGGAACAAAGTTTCAAAGCATATAGTAAATATGCAAATGGCATAGGTGCAAAGAAGGTTCATAACACTATGTATAAGATCCGAGCTGTGAAAGGGCATAGCCAAGGGCCTTGATGATGAATGGGGTCCAATGATCCACAGTTGAGTTTCAATCGAATAAGAGCACAATATATCTTTACCATAGAACATCGATCCATTCCCCAAATGGTGGAAGAGAAGACAGGGAGGATGTTCAGTGTTCTTGTAAGTTTGACCCATAGCTGCTTGATGTGTGGTATAAAGTTCAGCTTTCAGTCAAAGATAAGCCAAAAGAACTTTGTCTCAGGAAACACAGGCAGCACATCTTCACCAATAGAGTTCAGGATCATGGTGAATACTCCGTTGGTGGCAAAAATGCATGCAAATGGTTTTAGAGAGAGAATTTAAAGCTGTTTGGTGTGGTCAACTTCAGCAAGCAATTGAGGGCAGTCTGTAGCTGCCGCTTGATATACCTCATGTTCAACGATTGACACATGATGTAAAAGTCATCAACATAGAACCTGTTTGCAACAGTAAGAGGGAGTTGTTCAGTGATGGTATTAATCTTTAAACTGAAGAATGTGACACTCAAAACATAGCACTAAGGGACACCAAGTTCCTGTAGAAAAGAACAGGAAAGTGTTGAACCCACATGAACTTAAAAACTCCTGTCCATTAAAAACTTAATAAAAATGGGCAAATAGCCCCATAACCCAAACATATGGAGGTATTGCAACATGCCCTACCTCCATGTTGTATCGTAAGTCTTCTCAATGTCAAAAAATATTGATACAAAATATTGTCATTTGAAAAAGGCTTCTCTGATTGACTTTTCAAGTTGAATCAAGTGGTCCATTGTTGAGTGCTGTTGTCGAAACCCACATTGGGTGGGCAAGAGGAGGTTGTTATATTTAAGAAACCAAACAAAACAAGTATTAATCATCCTCTCTAAGGTCTTACAGAGACAGCTCATCACTTGGACCACAGTATGAAGAAATCAGGAAAAACATTCTCCTGCTAGATCCAGTTAAAAACAATCAGAACAGCAAGAGAAGCATGATATAGATGGTGCAGCATTTCATAGTGTGCATCATCAAGTCCAACTGATGTACTGCTAGACTGATGAAAACCCAGTATGAGTTCCACCAGTGTAAAGGGACAATTATAGTCACAAAGACAATTAGCTTGAAAGGAAAGTGGTGATTGCTATGGCCAAGTCTTAATGGCCAAGAAGGTGGAGGAAGAGGCAGAGGTGCTAGAAACACGGAAAAAGGTTTCACCTAAAGTTTTGCCAAGGCTCTCAGTATCAGCTACTTCTTGGCAATTGGAGAGCATGATCGAGAGGGGGACAGAATTATATTGCCCACTGACCTTTCAAATCTCGTTCCATTTGACTATGGAACTGATGGTAGAAAATATGCTGTTTGTGAACATAATACAAGATTCCTTCTGGCTTTGACATCTTACCCACCAAGCATGTGCATGGGCCTGCTGGAAAGCAGTGCAGTGAGAGTGTGGGATACCTATGAAAAGTATCTCAGGCCCGTTTTTGGCAGGCAGGATTCCACCATGAAATGTTGAGGTTTTAGGAATACATTGAGCAGCTGGTTGTATAATACAGTCTGTTACTTCTGCAAGATCAGTGAAAGAAAGCCAGTTTGCTTGATCCACCTTCCACCTGGGGGGATGGGTCAAGTAGCATCGAACATGGCTAGTTTCTCAAAATTATAGGAAAATAATCACTGCCTCGTGGATTATTGTCAACCCTCCATGAAAAATGAGAGAATAGTGAAGGGGTGCAAACTGGGAAATCTATAGCAGTAAAGGACTTACATAGTTATGAAAATAAGTAGAAGAAATGCCACTGAAAAGAAAAAGGTTGTGATCAGAGAGCATACACTCAATGGAGCAACACTCCTGCTACCAATATCAGCACTTCCCTGGAGGAGAAGATATCCATTAAAGACCCCAAGGATTAAAGAGAAATAGCAACTGTTCAGCGAGAGCATCAAGGTCTGATTGATCATATGTTTCTCCAGGAGACAGGTATAGAGAACAAACAGTGATGGTATGGCCAGAGGAAACACAGATGGTTACGGCCTCAAAGGGTGTGCTGAGTGGCAAAGACAGGATGGGCACATGCTGATCAACTAACAGTGCCACTCCTCCATGCATTTGTCTGTCACACAGCCTGTCATTTCTGTACAAAGAAAACTGTCAAAAGGTGACTGTACAGGCAGTTTTCAGAAATGTTTCTTGTAAGGAAAGACATACAGAACGGTAGGAAGAAATCAGTGTATGGATATCATCCAGATTAGAATGTAAACCTCGACAGTTCCATTGTATCAAGGTGGCCATTTTTATTTATGTAGAGGTGAATAGGGTGGAGAATCCTTCTGTTTTAGACCACGTCTTTTTCTTTACTGTCTTTATTCAAGGGGGAGCATATCAACCTCCATGGATCCTGCTCTGGGTTTATGGGGCAGGTCTTTGCTGTTGGATTGATTGATTGATTTATTTAGTGTTTTATGGCACAAAGCAACTAGGCTATCTGTGCCAAACATCCAGTAAAAAGGTAAAAACAAATTAAATGTAGTAAAATACAAAAAAGGAAATGAAGGTTAAACAAAACATCATTGAAAAACAGAAAAAGCATAAAACCAATGTTGACACCTGGTTTACAATGTTAAGAGATAAAGCGGAGAAAAAAAGTTGTAAAGTACTTACTCTAGTAAAATGGTAATGATCATAACCTGTTAGGAAGACTAACAGGTAAGTTAAAGAACCAACGTCAGTCACCTGAAGTTGGCCTTTCCAGTCCTGGTTCCGGGTTATGTGTCATAGCAGCCATTATCAAAATGTAAAATAACAGAAGTTTTAAAAGACATACAGCAAAATCGTAATAATGAGTATCCAAATGTCTTGTAAAAAGGTAAAAGTAAAGTAAATGTAGTAAAATTTGTAAAAGTAAATGAAGGTAAAAACAAAACGGCAATTAAAAACAGAAAATTGCATAAAACCGATGTTGACATCCAGTCTATAAAGTTGTAAAGGACTTCCTGAAACAGAATGGTAATGATCATAACCCGCCACGAAGACTAACAGGCAATTACTAGAACCACCATCAGTCACCTGAAGTTGGTCTTTCCAATCCTGGTTCTGGGTTATGTGTCATTGTGGCCAGTACCAAAGGGTAAAGTAATAAAAGTTTAAAAGACATGCAGCAAAACTTTAATTACAACTCGCCAGGACGACTAACAGGTAGTTCAAACAGCAGAGTTAGTCATCTAAAGTTGTCTTTCTGGTCCTGGTGTCGAGTTATTTAATGTTTTGGACATTTTTCAATTTCAAATTGAACAAGAGAAACTGAAACTTTGAAAAGAGAACCACAATTAAAAAGGTATAATGAATAAATATCCAACACTTAAATGAGATAAGAAAGAGTAATGACCAATAAAAAACTGAAAACTTTATCAAGATGCACAGTGTCACCATCACCAAAATCACTGTCCAATGTGACAGATAAACCCTGGAAAAAACGTGTTTAAAATAGTGCTGTTGTTGAGTCATAACGATGGCAAGAAAGTAAAATGTGGCTTACAGTGATTTGAGTGTTACACAAACTGCACACTGGTGCATCAGTTCCAGATAAAAGAAAAGGATGAGTTAAAAAACTGTGACCAATGTGTAGTCTAGTTGGAACAACTTCATCCTTCAGACCTTATGGAAGCTAGATGGCCAAAGCCCAATAAAGGATTTTATTTGAAAAAGCTTGTTGTCGCATTGCTCATTCCAAGTGGACTGATAGCTGGCATGAAACCGAGCCTGGAATACAGGACTATAGTCCATGTACTGAATAGGCACAGTGGTAATAGTGCCAGAGCATATAGATTTTGCTGTCGTGTCTGCAAGCTTGTTCCCACGATTACCAACAGAAAAACTAGATAGAAGTAGATGTTAATGAGAAATGAGCCAGTCGGTTTTGAATATCAGCGAGAACAAGTGTGAGACAACGTGCAGCAATTCCAAGGTCAGTAGAGAACTAAGCGAGTCTGTATAAGTAGTGCAGTTGGAGTACTGCTCAACTTCAATAAGATCCAGGCATACAGTTCAGTTATGAACACAGAAGCTGTAGAGGGGATTCTGCGTTCAACCACCGAACCACAGCAAACCATGGCCGAGCCCACTGAATTACATGATTTGGAACCATCTGTATAAATTGGAATGGAATGATTATTTGAAAGATGTTCATTAAATAAAAGACGGTACTTCCAATCTGGAGTATCTGCCTTTTTTAGATGACTGAAAGAAAGGTCACATTTGGGGGCTGTAATAAGCCATGGTGGATTGGGCTGACCTGTGGATTCTGCAATGTTATCCAAGGACAGACCCAATTCATCCAACTGTGCCTGGATATGAAGACCAAAAGGAGCAATAGCAGATCGTCTGTTCTGAAAAAGTATAGCCCACAATTGAAAGAAAACACAAACCTAGGTGGGATGCTTTGGTAAGGAACGAAGTTTCGAAGAATATAGTAAAGATAGTTGCAAACGGCAAAGGTGCAGAGAAGGTTCATGAGATTCAACGTATAAGCTTTAAACTGGAGAGGTGTGGAAAGCTCCAGTCGAAGTCCTTGGTGATCAATGTGGTCTAGCATCTTTAACGCCAAGAGTCTGGCAGAGCCATAGACCATTGATCCATAGTCAAGAGTTTTGATCAAATAAGAGCACGATATACCTTTAACATAGAACATCGATCTGCTCCCCAACTGGCAGTAGAAATGACATGGAGGGTGTTCAGATCTCTTGTGAATTTGACCCATAGCTGCTTTAAGTGTGGTATAAAGGTCAGCTTACGGACAAAGATAAGCCCACAGAACTTGGTCTCAAAGACCACTGGCAGCAAAACTTCAACAATATGAAGTTCAAAATCAGGGTGAATACCCCATTGGCAGCAAAAGTTCATGCTAACGGTTTAAGAGAGAGAAAAATTAAAGCTGTTCGCCATAGTCCACTTCAGTACACAATTGAGGGCAGTTTGTAGTTGCCACTCAATATATCTCTGTTCGACGACTGACACGAAATGTGAAAGTCATCGACAAACAACTCATTCGCAATTGTGAGAGAGAGTTGTTCAGTGATGGCATTTATCTTTGTACTGAAAAGTGTGTCACTCAAAACACAGTCCTGAGGGACTCCAAGTTCCTGTATAAAAGAAGGCGAAAATGTCAAACTCACACGAACCACCCTTTCTAAGGTCTTACAGAGACAGCTCATCAAAGCAATTGGATGGTAGTTTGAAGGAATCTTGGGATCTTTCCCTGGCTTAGAAAAAGGTAAAATAATAGCCTGGCACCAGGCATCAGGAAAAACATTCTCCTCCCAGATCCAGTTAAAGACAATTAGAAGGATATCAAGAGAAGTAGGAGATAGATGGTGCAGCATGTCATGGTGTACAACATGCTGTACAACAGATGTACTGCCAAACCAATGAAGGGGCATTTTAAGTTCCAGCAGTACAAAGGGACAATTATAGTAAAGAAGACATTCAGTTCGAAAGGATGATCAAGAAGGAGGAGGAACAAGCAGAAGTGCTAGATACCCAGCAAAAGCTTTCACCTAGATTATCAGTGATGCTCTGAACATCAGCCACCTCCAGACCATCAGAGAGAATGATCGAGAGGGGGACAGAATTGTAGTGCCCACTAACCTTTCTAATCCTGTCCCATGTGACCTTGGAACTGGTGGTAGAAGATATGCTACTTGTGAACTTAATCCAAGATTCCTTCTTTAGAAAGCAACAAGGTTCGAAAGTGTGGATATCTCCGAAAAGTATCCAGGCCCGTTTTTGGGCTTTCCATGTTAAGTGGAAAGCAAGATTCCACCATGAATGAGGATACTGTGGAAAACATGCTGAGGTTTTAGGAATACTCTGAGCAGTTGCTTGTATAATACAGCCAGTTACCACTGCCACACAGTCATCTATTGATGGCTGATTCACAATGGCAGGATCAAGTTCTGCGAGAGCAGTGAAAGTGGACCAGTCTACTTGATCCAGCTTCTACCGGGGCATTGGAAAATGATCTCTGCCTAATGGATTGTTGTCAACCCTCCATGAAAAATGGGAGAATAATGAAGGGGAGCAAACTGAGAGATCAATAGCAGTAAAGAACTGACTAGGTGCATGAAAATAAGTGGAAGAACCAGTATTGAAAAGAGCATAAGCTCTACAGAGTTACCCCTCCCATCAATAACAGCACTTTTCCAGAGGGGACGATGTCCATTAAAGTCCTCCAGGAAAAGAAAGGGAGATGGCAACTGATCAACGAGAGCATCAAGGCCTGATTGATCATATGTCTCTCCAGGGGACAGATAGAGAGAACAAATAGTGATGGTATGACACAAGAAAGCACGGATGGCTAAGGCCTCCAAAGGTGTGTTGAGTAATAAAGACAGGGTGGGCACATGCTGATCAACCAACAGTGTCACCCCCTCCATGTACTCGTCTATCACATAATTAGTCATTTCTGTACAGAGAAAGCTGCCGAAAGACGACTGTTTCAGCAGGTTTTAAAAATGTTTCTTGTAAGGAAAGACATATAAGATGGTAGGAAGCAATCACTGTTTTGATATCATCCAGATAAGAATGTAAACCTTCACAGTTCCATTGTATCAAGGTGATCATGTTTAACGAAGAGTACGCAAAGTGGCTGGAGAACCCTTCTGTTTACAACAACATCTTTTTCCCTTACTATCCTTAGTTTGGAGTCATGCAAGGATAATGCAGCAACACCAGGGTTTCGTGAGCACTGTACCAAAACACCAGCATCAGGCACAATGTCCACAAAACCCGTTGAGAACTTCCAACACTGATACTTGGTTGACTCCAGCCCAAGGGGAACCACCAAAAGGCCGCCCGTCTGCAGGAATTCAAGGCCAAAGTGGTGTGTTAAAGTTGGACCCCTCAACCACCAGGATCCTTTCCTTCCCTTCAGGGGTTGCCACGCAGGGCAAACACGTGGGTGGATGTTTAGATTCCAGGAAAGGTAACCAGACAAAACAAAACCTTTCCTGGGAGGTCCCTTCACCTTGTACAGGAATCCACACCGAGGGGTTGCCGTTGGAAGAGAATTCCACCGAATGAGGATGTGAAGGAATGATTGTTTTGAATCTTGATGTGGGAGAAGAAGATGTACCTGAGAAAATGCCTATACATAGAACCAAAGAAAGTGGATGTTGGGATTTGCTGGAATGTATGTCAAGGACAGAGATGGGTGTTGAAGTTAGTTTATCAACTTTTTTACCCATTGAGGTAAAAAACTTTTCATTTGGTTTGAAAACGATCTGTCTGCACTGTCTGTAGTAGTGGAACAATGTGTAGCAGCATGTGTCCAAGATGAAGCAATGGACAGAGACGTTCAAGCCTTAGGATAATTAATGTTATGAATCGTTTTAATTCCCTGCACTTGTTTTTCTCCCAACTATTTAGGGCAAGAACAAAAGTTGGATGGGTGAAAGCCATTGCAATTGACACAATGAGAGTCTGTTTAACACTCAGTCATAGTGGTCCTTGCCACCATAATAAGCACACGCCAAGAAACCCTGACATGAAGTCTTCATGTGATGAAACTGCTGACCCTGGAAATATGTGAGAGGGTTTAGAATGTATAATCATGCCATGCAATTAAGATAACCTGCCTTGATGGTGGCAGGTGGACATGGTAATGTAAATGCCTGAAAGAGGATATTCGCTGGCATCGTAATTCATCTTTGTGAGTGGAGAAACCCCTCTGCAGAAACTCCATGAGTGGAGAAACCAGCAAAAATCTCTGACTCAAGGATGTCCTTTTAATCCCTCTCAACAATGACTCGTTGTGATGAATTCAAAGCAGCATTAGGTGTAACCTCAATAGGTATATTCCCAATCCCTTTTGAATGCAAGAGTTCCCCGTGTTAAGATGTGGATGTTTCCACTAATATGTCACCAGACGAAGCTTCTTTACTGACTTTGGAGAGCCAGCAAGTCCCTCTAGTCCCTTCTGAAAGAAAAAGGGAGACATTTGCCCTAAAGATTTGTCTAAAAGAGAATGTAATATAAAATATGAGGTGCAACAGGTGTTACGTTGAAGAATGCTGCTCTGCTCAGAATTTTAAAGATATAGTCGTTTACCTATAAACTGTTTTTTGACTACTCTGAGTTTTTTCTTGGAGAATCCATAAAAAAAAGGAATACTTCAGTGCCCACTGACCCCACCCATCATGGAGCCCTACGAAGGGACACATTACAATGCCAAACAGGGACACTGCAGCAACACCAAGGACTTTGTGAGTAGTATACCCAAATGCCAGCATCAGATACACCTGTTTAGAACATTCAAAACTGGTATTTGGTTGACCCTAACCCAAGTGGACCAGCCGAATGACCTTACAGGGGCCCACCTCAAGGCTGCCTGTCTACAGGATTTCAAGGCTATAGTGGCGTGTTAAAGTTCGACTCCTCAACCACCAAGATCCTCTCCTCTTCTTGACGGGTCACCACACACTACAAACACGTGGGTGGATGTTTAAATCCCAGAGAAGGTAAACTGAAAGAGCAGAACATTTCCTGGGAGTATCCCTCACCATGTACAGGAATCCTCACCGAGAAGGACACTTGTAGTGTCGTGGTCTTTGCCATACAAAGAACTATGACAAAATGCATTAAAATGTTCAAACTGTTGTGCTAGAGACCAGTAAAATGAACTGACCAATTGCATATATTCTAGTTTCAGTTTACCCAACACATGGGATGTAGTACTTTTTGCATTCACCAGCAAACAGAAAGTACCTCCCACTAACTTCACCAGTTTTCCAGTTGTTTCAAAAATCCAAAGGTATCTTCAGTCATATATTCCATACAATTATCTATTAAAATATTTTAGAAGGTCCATATAGTCTTTACTATTTACCTTGACTGACAGCCAAGAGAATGTTTACATGAAATGTCATCTGGTGCCTTATTTCACATACTGGCAGTCACTTGTACGTACAATATTATCAAAAGGCCTAAATTAATAGTAAAGTTTAAATTTAAAATATTGTAAACATTCACATCTTTGTGCATGTGGGTCAAATATGATTGGAGATACCACCCCTTAATAACAATTTGTGGAGAACACTGGTAAACTGACATTTATGAATTAATGAGAAGCTGAGAAGGATTCTAGATTTTCCCAACAACTAACAAAGAAATGATTTGTTGAAAAAATGCTTATCAGAAATGTTCCAATGGTAGTATATGAAAAGGATATACTTCACTGTTGGGAAAGATGGGGCAAATTTTGATATTTGTCTGTTTATCAGAGGTAACATAACCAAAACTTCACTCAGAATAAGCAAATATGTCTCACTAACCCCTCCTGCCAGCTACTTTTGTTAAGCCAAGGCCCCTCTATGCTGCCTTCTTATGGGGTAATAGGATATAAGAAGTGGTACTGTCCAGAGGAAATATGAATATTATATGTCTCAAAAATGCTTAATCCCTTTTTGTACTCCCAACCTCTCCCTGCACTCTCCTGTAAATACTTTCAAAATCATGCAGTAACACAAATCAGGCATTATTAAGCAGTCTGCTAGGGAGTTGCAATAAGTCAGCCCTTTGTCATATTTCACTCTCCACTGCATTTAACAGTCTTGTATGTAGGCCCTGCACTATGATAGGCTGTTTGCTCAACTTGAATAAAACATAAATGTGCAACATCTGAATGTGGGATTAGCTGAATTCATTTATAGCCATACTTCATCCACATGATGCGAGACTTTCAGGTAATATTTCATTAAAGTTGTATCTTAATCCAATTTTTAAATGCAAACAACGTTCACAATTATTTTCATACATAGGTTTACTGTAAAAATGCATGTTTCAAAGCAACACATACAAAATGTAAAAGAAATTTAACTAATCTGCTAATCTTACCACACACAGTTTTAAACAAAACCAACATATCTCATTTCTTTTAACTTGTCGTCTTTCTTTGGGCACAATGGTATTTGCAACTCAGGTAAACATTATTAACTACAAATACTTTCAACTTCCCATTAATTTAAATGTATGTTTGCATTTATTAATAAAGAACATTAAATGCACAGCAAACCTTTTTCAGTCATGCAGATTGGGTTACACAGATCACCAAGAGTAAAAATCTTTAAACTTACCATGGAGTGTTTTACTTATGTTTGTACTGTTCAGACTATCCTCAGAGTAAAGAGACTGTGTTGAGTTGCAATGGGTAAAGTTGCAAAAAAGATCATTTGTTGCTATGCTATTATCAGAATCCTAGATATGAATGAAAGAAATTAAAAACATTAGAATTGTGAAAAAGTTTCTCTATCAATAGTTAGTTAATAAACCTTAAAAGACTGGCAATAAGGTTATAAATCTGAACTAATATGGATTTAATGTAACCAATCCAGTGTTATCATGCATCACATCTTTTTTAAATATTTCAGCAAAACCAAATACAACTTCAATAGGAAACTAAAAAATTTGAGTGTTTATCCAACATACATAATGTTCACACTTAAACCAATTACAGTCAGGAAATTATACAAAATAATTTCTACAACAAATATTGTTTTTTTCTCCAACTGGTTTTTAACTTACCCATTTATAATTGAACATACAACACATATTAAACACATCATCTAACATTTGTTTTTTAGAAGACTGAGTTTCAAAATATATTTTGTCTTTTTTATGGTCAACAAATAAATTTATAAAGACAAACCTGTTAAAAATAAGAAATATTTAAGTATTAAGGCTTATAAGTGAAATAAATACAGAAAACAAAAACAAACTGTGAATAATGTTACTGACTGATGTAAATACCTACAGGGTGCTAAGAAAGTCACTGTGCACTTGTATATGCATATGATTACAAAACTGTACAGTGACTTTCCAAACATCCTGTATATACTTAAGAAAGGATGTTTCAAAACCTTTAATCAAATACATAGTAATTTAAACAGTTGACTGTTCTTCTTCAAAAGAATAACACCCTTTATTCTCCCAAAGAAAAATACTCAATTATTCAAATGTTCTCAAGTTCTGGGTCTCATTTGAAAAATCAATGTTTGTACGTGATCCTTTGTGCTAACTTCTTAAAAAGAATTTATAATTAGTAATTCATGTTAAATCCCATACTTCTTAAATGAAGAAGCAAGAGAGAGCAAGTGTCACAATTTTTATATGAGAAGAGATTGAGGATTCTTTTATGTTTCCTTGTAAAATTAAGAACTTAGAACATATATATATAATATAACATATAATATATATATATATATATAATATATAAATTTGGATTAGTGACTATCTTAATGCCAAATTCCATTCATATATCATAAGCCAGTAAAATTTTGTAACATGAGCAGGAAAGGGATATCCATATAGGGAATTCAATAACTTATCCTATTCAGAAACTAGTTTTCATACCTCGTATTTATACCAGCATTTTAACAAGTTTTCTTTGTGAGAAATTTCTTGTTTTTCCTCTTTAGGTGTGAGACGAACAACTTCAGAAAAAAAACGTGGTTTGAAAGGTATTCCTTGAATCTGTCGGCCATGGATACTGTTGAAGAGTGTGTCTAAAGCTCGTGGAATTACCCCTGGTTCCTGTGGTGTTCCTAAATTTATAATATATATATATTTAAATGCAGTATATGCCAAAGTTTATGAGCAAAACTTGATCTTTTTTTTATATTATTTTTAAATATTTTAGTTTCAATTTATATACAGATTCCCCACTCATAAAGTGATTTTTGTGTTTATCATCAGAGACTGAAAAGGCAAACTATTAATAGTTCTAGGTATTAACTTTTAATTAATTTGACCAGTTCAAAAATAAGTATCATATTTGATGAAATTTAGTGGCAATGGTAGTTGTTTAGCTAGTATACACGGATAAGTGGCACATTAAACTTACGGCTGATCCTGGGTCTTAGCGAATATAAATAAGACCATGTCCACGGTCCTAAGCAGTCCTAAAAAGCCACAAGGGACAGATCTACATGCTCTTTGATGCATTCTGGCAATTTTGGGCATCAAATATTCACCCTACTTGCTACTAAGAAGATTATAAAACATTGGTCCTTTACCACTTTTATAAATGTTCCAATGAAACATCTAGAGATAATACATCGCTGCATTAATCATTGTGATTATAAATGCTAAAGTACCGATTGGTCTTTTCATGAAATATTCAGGCAATACTTGTATAAATTAGTTCCCACAGTGATTTATAAACTGTCTTTTAAAAACCAGATACTGAATATTATGTATACTTGTACATAAGCCTCAACCAAATCTTCCACTTTTTCTTCACAATTCTAAAGCAATTTCATGCTTGCTCAAAGTTGTATGCATTGTGACTCACATTTCTTCACATAAATTGTGGTTAATAATGAAAAATGACAATGTCATGGTAGATAATACAAATCAGAAAAACACAAAAGTTGGTCAGAATATTTTTTTCTTTTATGAAATTTACTAAACAAAACCCTTTACTTGCATTCAAGTATTTAGATTTTTAACTGCGTAATACTATTTAATTGGAATAATTTATTTACATTTTTTAGCAAACTTTTGACAATATACAGTACCTTGCAATAGTATTTGGATAAGAGAATATTATATCATTTTTTTCCCCATTTTAAAAGAACAAACAAAAAGGTAATGCTTCACTGATGCATGTTGACAATCGAATGTGTCAAGGAATAGTACTTATCATTCTTTAGAATTTTCATATACTTGTGCCAAGTGCATGTCTTCAGGGTACTGCTTGCATGAACAAATTTATCAAATGTAGGGTATGAAATAACTGTCATGGTACCCTAGATGGTGCCTTAACTATATAGAAAGAAACTAATACATGGTATTGGTACATGATAGAAGAAATCAATCTAATAGCACTCCACAAATAAACTTTAATAAAAAGAGTTTAACACTATATGTTAAGTTCTGTTGTCATGCTATGCCTCTAAATATGTAGAGAACTTTCAGTAGAGAGAGTTAATATAAAATCTTTGGTGACAGTGGTTGAACTTTCCAAAAAAAATGCCACAGACTTGAAATACTCCCCAAATACCAAGTACATCTAAAATCGTGAGACTTGAAGAGGTTAGTTTGAAAATAGGAAAGATAGATGCAGAACATTTAAATTTAATAATACTGATATCAATTATCTTTGTTTTTGTAGCCTTTTGGACAGATGCACTGCCACTGATCTCAAGCATGAAATAAATGACCATGTATCAAATAACAAAAATGCATCAAGATCAACAGTAACAAAAAAACAACAAAAAGAATATTTGGCAATGTAGCAGTTAAGAAAACCTCTACTTTGATCTCCAAATATTGTCAAGAGACTTAACTTTGATAAAATGTACAAAAACTAGACAGTTGATGATTGAAAAAGGGTGTTATGGATGAATGAGTCCAAGTTTGAAGTATTTGGTTCAAAGTGTAGCTTATATATCCAGTGGAAGAAAGGTGAAAGATACTTAAAATGAAGCGTGGTGGAGACAGTACAATGGTTTGGTTTATTTTTCTGCAGATGGAATAAGAGACTCATGCAAGTAGCATCAAATTCTGATTCATCATTGTATTCCTAATGGTTTGCATATTATCAGTAAAAAATATTACTTCCAAGAAAATAATGACTCCAAACACTCATCCAACCTACATAGAAATTAATCAGCTAAAAATAACAAAGCTGTTTAAGGCATTCAAATGATGCAATGGACCCCACAGAGCCCAAGTCTCAATCCAGATGAGCAGATCTGGGATTTGATAGAACAGAAATTTGACAGATTAGAAGTTACTTCCAAAGACACTTTATGAGAGTGTATCAGGCACACCTGGAATAAAATCCCCAAGGACAATTTTATTTGATTTAGTATGGTGCAACAGTGCTTGAAAGGCTGTCTGCAGTTATTAAATCAAAAGGGGAACAAAATATTAACTGTTTACTGAACTCAACTACTTTCACTAAATTTCTGTTGTACTAAATATGAAGATCAATAAAATTTTGATTTTTCACTTGATTTACCTTTCACTGTTCTATGAAAGTTGTGTGAAATATAATTTTTTACTTTGTCCTAACACTTTTACAAAGAACTCTGTTAAAAATAACTGTAAGAGAATAAATATTCTGTATGAGATCTATATCCTTTGTTTTATTACTTGAACAGATTATATGGACCAACATAAACTGATAACGTAATTCATTAAACGGACAATTTCAGAATCTGATATATAATATCTATAATAATTCACCAAAATTCTGATAATTTTGTCACACACTTGAGTTCCTCCAATTTTTACCAAATCAGAGAAGTGCTTTATCTTATTTAGTCTTTACATATATAATTTAATACACAAAACAACGATTTAAGGAAATTAAAATGTCTATTCTAAGCGATTATAAACAAACTGTCAAAAAAAAGCACACACATTACTAACCCTATGCATTTGGACTCAGTTTAATCAACCATGAAAATATATATACTATAATACTGAATGTGTTGGGTGTATCTTCATTATATTGGTAAAAATTATAACACTGCTGTATACAAAGAGTATTTTTGCTGAAAACTTATCTATGAATTAACCAAGTCTTTAATTAGTGAAAGATGATTTTCATGGTAAGGATTAACATTTCATCTTACAGATTTAATATTTCCTTTACATAACCTTTAGAACCTTCTAAATTAATACATTTTCTTTTATTTAACTTCCCACTTTACCTTTTATTTTCTCATCCCTAATACCAACTGTAAAGAAAACAATATACAGAAATATCAACACTTACCTCCTCTCATGTATTAGCATTTCAGATTCAGTGCTGCTATTTATACAAGTATTGTTTTAGCCACTAGATTTGGAATTCCTGCATGATGCTGCTGCACTGTTGAATAAAGCAAGCATGTGAAAGCCCCTCCTAGAGCACCAAAAATATGCAGTGTTGTACATATGTCAGCCTGCAAAACCTCCTCCAACAGACAACAGAATTAAGCAGCCAGAGAAAAATAATTTGTGATGACAAGAAAACCAACTTGTAGAGAAAATTATATATTTAAAAATGGCTGATATGAGAAAGCCTTCAAACATGTGGCCAGATACTGGTCAATAACCCTTTCTTTCTTTGCAAAACTGACGGTGACCAAAGAAGGCCAAAACATTGTTTAGTCCTCCACTAGCGCTTTCTCCACTCATCCTAACTGTTTTTAAATATATAATAGCCAGAGAAAGATTAAAGCATCAGATTTGATGAGAGGTTACACACTGAAGAGTCAACATGAATTTTCATCCAATGATGGTAATAGGAGAAACATATTGGGTAAATGAAGAATTTCAAGGAATAAATAGAAAAGACCTCAAAATGGAGCGGTGGAAGCCAAATAACAAAATACATGGGCCAGATAGAAAATATAATCAGGATCACATGGAAAATAATGGTCAGAAATGGATGCAAGAAAAAGATAGGTGAATGTTTTACCTCCTTCCTAACCTGCAGACTTTTTGAGTAGAAAAGTACAATCAGAATAAAGAATATACGAACAATGAAAAGAATGAGAATAATCAGTGGCATACATATCATATTTTTGATGTTCACAGACAAAACAGGGTAAGTAAATATGGTATAAATCACAAAAGAATAAAAGTCCAAAAGGAAGAAGGGTATGGGCAAAGAAAGAACATTCAGATCTGAGTTAGGAAGGATCAAGGTGTCAAAAAAGAAAGAGCACAATAAGAAATGGAGAGGAAAATGCATAACAGTGTAAAAAAACCTGAAAATATGAGACAGGGCTGCCCTGCAGCCAAGCAATAGTCAATTGTGATAAACTATGGTTAAGAGCCATAAAAAAAGAAAGATGGAAAGGAGGAAAAACAATGGCACAATGACCAACTGCAGAAAATGTACCATTGTATTTGACCAAGAATTAAAGATGAAAAGCAAATGGAATTAGAAAGAAGGTAGGTTACCAATGAAAGAGTCCAGAATATTTTACAAGGAACCAGACAAAAAATGCTTAGGTGAAGTAGGAGTGACAATACTACTGGGTGGGAGAGAAAAGAATGAGGTTGAAGGAGTAAGTACAGAAAAAAAATGTTGGATTAGTCCTGATTGAGTACAACCACAATTAAAGATGATGAATGAGAAACTGGCAACAGTAAAGAAAACGATTATTTTGAAATAAATGACAAATGCATGCATAAGAGGAGTGCCAAGACAAAAGCACAGCCACGTGAACACAGGAAAATCAAGAGACCATTATGTAGGTAATATCTTGTAGAGACTTGAGAAATAATCCATGATAAGATCCATGGAACCAACAATAAAAAATTTTTAGTTGTACTTGGAGATAACGGATAAAACAAGTCGAGTGTGTGGAAGTAGAGTGCATAATGACTGATATACAAGAAAAATGAAGAGGGTGTCTATATGGATCATATCTGAACAATCATGAGAAAACATAAAATACTCAAATGAAGCAGATGTGAGATGTAACTTCTTCAGTTTGGCCACCCAATCCAGAAACAATGCTTCCCCAAGTGAGAAAAAGGTATGGCAATAGAAGTCTTGTTGTGACAAAGCCTAATGTGAAAATAAACATCCATGCTTGTCATCCAAAAACCTAGAGAAAAAGACCACCAAAGAGTGAAAAAAGTCTTCATGTTATGATAAAGAAGGTCAAGGAACCAAAAAAGATGTAAAATTTCTGTGACTGAACGTCAAGCCTATATTCTTGTGAACAACAAAAAGGCAAAGATTGATTCCTGGAGAGGGAAGGTCCAAAACTACTATAGACAGATGCTGGTGAGAAAAAAAGACCACTAAACCCTATAAAAACGATATACAAATACTGTTTATATGTTATGTATCTCTCATGAAATTTCTTTCCCAAAATGAAACTAATGAATGAAATTTGACAAAAGTATGTTGTTTCCAAAAAAAAATATTTATTTTTCATTTTTCTCCTATTTCTAATAAAAATTTATTATATAATGTAGTTACTTGTACTCAGACTGAATAATACACCTGAAAGATGGTTTTCATTTTGAGTATAAAAACACTTATCTTACAATTTTCACATTTCATTTCATAATCTCTAGGACTTCCTAAACAATTATCATAAAGTTTTTAAAGCAGAAATGTATATTATTTTCAATTTTATCTACCATGTCACAAACTCTAGCTATTATCAATGATAATCAATCAATTTCAAAGAAATATTTAAAATTAAGAAACGAAAAACAAAAAAGTATATATAGATATATGCACACACACATACCTTTTATCTTTTCACTGAATAAATTCAAATATCTTCTTAGGGTCATGGGTGTAATTTGAAGTCTTTACCATTTTACTTACAGTGCAGTTTCAATGTTTCATTTTCTTTTGCTGTTCTTAATCTTATGTTAAAACACATCAACTCGTGCCTGTGAGTAATATGTATAAGCAAGGAAAAACTGCTAAATGCTGGGGACAATGACTTTAAAAGCAGGCTGCTTTTTGTCTGTAAACTAATTCATCACTTACATATTTTGTCAAGCTTGGGACACTGAAGTGAGAAATGTGATGTTTTTATTGGTCATAAGCATGTTACACTCTTCAAAAACAGAAATGCAACAGGGATATTTATTTTATTTTAAAGAGAAATATATGTACTAACTTTACAAGCTCAGAGTATGTGATGTTACACATGTTAAGATACTGATTGTCAGACCAATATGACAATAAAAGGTGTGCACTTTGAAAATGGAGGAAAACATCAGATTTTTTGCCACAACGCATTCATGTCCAATAAATTTGTTTGAGAGATCTGTACGTTCTGCAAGTGCAACATGTGCAAAATCCCTATAAAATTGACGGGTTCTCGATTTCCATAGCTCAGTGTTAAGCCACCGACACGCAATACAGTTATGCAAAGACTGACTGCAGCACAATGCAACAATGCCATTGGTCGCTTGGAGGCAGACAAATCTTAATCAGATGTTGCCAGAGCTGTGAATGTCCACCCACGCACCATCACAAGGCTATGGAATCGTCACCAACAACATGGATCAACTAGTGACTGTCCACGATCTGGCAGACCTCGTGTGACAACGCCCGTAGAAGATTGTTACATCCTGTTACGTCACCTTCAAAATAGGACCACCACTGCAACGTCTACTGCCTCAATTATACCAGGGCTGAATAGGATTTCTGATCAGATCATATGCAACCATCTACGAGATGCAGGAATCCAACCTCAACGTCCAGTGAGAGGCGTCATCCTGACCCAGCAACATTGTCAAGCACGGCTGCAGTGAACTCAGGCACATCTGGTATGGCCTCATCGATGATGGAGGCATGTTTTGTTCAGTGATGAATCATGTTTTATGCTTTTATGAACATTTTACAGTAAACTGTGTGCAGGAAGTTAACAGATTTGGTGTTGGCAACACCAGGATGTGAGTTGCCATCGCTTACAATGCCAGAAAAGACCTTTTACACAAATATTACGGCTTAATGATACGTCAACGAGAATCTTAGGCCCCATGTGTAACCCATCATGGTGACCGTCAACGACGTTTTTCATGACAACGCCAGTCCTCACACAGCCCAACTCACCACTATCTTCTTGAGACATAACAACATCAACGTTCTTCCCTGGCCCTCTATATCACCAGATTTAAACCCCATCGAACATCTTTGGGATGAGTTGGACCGACGTCTGCAACAGCTACAACCTCAGCCTCAGACTCTACCTCAGCTTTGCAGGCTGAGTGAACAGCTATTCTACAGGATGTGATTCGTCATCTCATCGCTTCCATGGGCAGGAGATGCTAAGCAGTTATTGATGCATATGGAGCATACTCGTTATTGACGTCAAACTTCAACTTCAAAGGACTTCGCCTTTGCAGACTTTGGATGTTCAGCAGTGAATATGCAGTTTCACACATGTCATACAAAACTATATGGAATAAACTTGTTAACAATATGTCTCAAATTTTGCCTTCTGCATTTCTTGTTTTGAAGAGTATATTTAAGTTAAAACTGTCCCTTAACAACATTGTTTCTACTTCAAAAATGGCTAGGACTTATCTTGAATTTGAGAATTTTTAGAACTGATTCTTTTGAGACCAGAACTTGGGATTCAAATCAAATTCCTTGTAAACAACTTGTATATACACACTTTGAATGTGTGCACAAAACCATCTATATTACACAAACTTGTTTCTTCTTTAAAATTTCTAAAGTTGAGATATTTTGAGCAACATACTGTCAAGTTGCAAAAGTTTTAATTATAGTTTTAGAAGATTCTTTTAGAATGAAGGAATAAAAACTTAGAGAAGATAAAAAAAACTTTCAATTATGACATACTCAATTATAATTTCATTAAAATACATTGATAGTAAAGCATTTCAATTATATTTTGAATGTAATTCAGTGACACAATTTGTGACATTAACATAAAGTTTGTTTTTGAATTTCACACAAAGCAACTTGAGGGCTATCTGTGCTAGCCATCCCTAATTTAGTTGTGCAAGACAAGAGGGAAGGCAGCTAGTCATTACCACCCACCGCCAACTCTTGGGCTACTCTTTTACCAACAAATAGTGGGATTGACCATCACATTATAACACCCGCCACAACTGGGAGGGCATGTTTGGTGCGACTCGGGCAAGAACCCGCGACCCTCAGATTACAAAGCATACGCTTTAACGTGCTAAGCCATGCCAGGCTCTGACATTAACATACAGAAATTTAAAAATGGCACTGGATCTTATAGGGTTAAGCAAATACCTGAAATGAAACTAATGCTTGGCAGAGTTGGGTGTTCTGGATGAAAGAAACATGTTTATTCATACATATCAGCCTGGTGCTGAGAACTTATGAATATTGTTTCAGCAGATAATGAATGTACACTTGAAACTGAAATAAAGAAAGTGAACATAGTGTTTAAGGACAATTATTGTCCTGTGACTAAAAGAGTAGTTTTAGATTATTAGACTTTGTATCCCATTAACAATCCTTTGTGGCTAAATTATCCAAGATCGTAGATCAATTGTTGACACATTTCAGATGGACTAAAAACCTTAATCAAATGTGTCAGCTGCTGAAGTGTACGGGTAAATAATCTTTTCAGGGCATTCTTGGCCAAGAAATTTCAGAATGCATCCTTGAGATGTTCAAGATTAAAGGGATTGGAGTGAGAAAGAAAGGAAACTGCAAAAGAATAAAGGGGAGGATGATAAAACTGGAGGGGCAAACTGTGAATGAGATTCAGAGAAACTCATCTCCTGGATAAAAATAAAGATTAAAGGTTGGCAAAGAAAAATAGATAAGTGCTCACTGAGTCAGGCTCAGCACAGTAGCTACTAATGAAATAATTACATGGATGGGAAGAATGAAACTGGTAGGCACAAAGAAAAAACATGGATCAAGTAGGCCTAGGAATAAAATAAGGTTGAAAAAGACAATGAAAACTAATGATGGACCACTTCAATAAAGATCTCCAGTAAGCCAGGGTCATCCCAAAGACCTCTGGACAAATAAATGAAGCCTGATGAAGATAATAGAAATAAGCATACATACATTATATACATTACAAAAACCACCCCAACAGCAAGTACAGAAAAACTGTATACATTACAAAAAGAGTATCCCACCCCAACAAAAAGTACAGAAAAACTGAGCAGAAAATGAAGAAAAATCAATGTGATGAAAAGAAAATGCAATTCTCCATAAAACCCTCCTACAACACACTGAAGTGCCCTAGACTTAAGTCGAGGTGATGAAAGGTGACACAGGAGAGTAGCAAAAAAAGACAAATGTGTGAAAACTTGGTATTAAAAAGGGAAATCAGTAATAGCAGTGCAACCTTTTAAAAAATGAACCTACTCAGACCCTAATGTCAGGCAAAGAAAAACCAAGTAACCTGTGATACGAGTTTCATGTTGTAAAATGTCAGAGGAATTGAAAGGAACATGGGAAAAAGAAAGAAACAAACATACAAAATCACGTCAAAGAGGAAGTAAGAAGGGTGAGAATTTTCTTCAAAAGATAAAGCTATGCCTTGACCAAATTCTGACAGGGAAATAAATGGTCAAAATTATCATCATCCTAATCATGCCCAAACTAGTGAGAAATAATATAATTTGAATGGATGGAAGAATACCCACTGTATAAGAAGGAACATGCAACAAACTGAAAGACAATTGCCATGTTCTCCACAGAACAGGAGCCTCCAATAGTCACAAGTCCAATCTGTGTCAGTAACACCATCACTGTCACAAAACATAATGGAAGTTACCAATACTTAAGAAATCATAGGAGTGGGATATTAACAAGTGAAACAAAAGCTTCTTGATGGTTTATGTAAATCACAAATACCAAATCTGTCAAGCTAAAAGAAAACTTACTTCAGTAGAAAAATCATGCTTTTAAACAACAGAGGAAATGAATCAAGTTCATTTCAGCAAAAATGCTGAAGAGAAACTACAACACAAAAGGTATGTGCCACTCATCTATCATCACATTATGTTGATATGAAGTAATGCATGAATGTGATTTTAGACAGTAGATAGTTTAAGGATAATGGAATTCAAATCTCTAACACAGATTTGTGAAGCAATCAAACTAGTCTGTGTGAGACGATGAGATATTTAAAAAATTGCAACTTTTCTACACACGTCTAGCATCAAGTTAATAGTTTTAGGGTTAAAAAAAATATATTTACATCACACAGTAATAAATACAGTTTTAAATAATTGGTTGGTATTTAATCAAAAATTGAAAGGTTTTATTTGTAAAAACTTAAGATTATGTAATAGTTCTTAAATGAATTACTTTGTTTTTCAAATTGCTTATTTCAAATGATTTGCAATACACTTTCAAATAGCTTCAATATTTCATTAACCCTTATGCCTAATTAGCAGGACATGAAACAGGGTTCAACAAAACATCAGGCTACAGAGAAATAAATAATTCTCTTGCTAGTCGTTGTAGTTTTATATTTTTATCAATAATAACAAAAAAAAAACATTTACCAACTTAATCTTAAAGCCACATAACAGAAGATGTTATCTGCTAAATTTTAGATATAGCGGACAGAAAGTCTGTTCCAACCAAAAGACAAGAAAACCTAACCACTGCAGTTTATAACAAATATAGCATAAACAGTATTTCCTATAACAAAAAAGTTTCTGTTTAAATCTAAAATACAATAATTCCTGTGCTTTACAATTAAGTTTGTATCAGAAAACTGCAAAAGAATTATAAAATAACCCATTTTCTACAAAAATTGATATTTGACACTTTCTACACAATGAAACTATTTAATGGCCTAATTTCTATATTTTGAATGTAGAACATGAATATAAAAATTTATAACAAAACAACCAACTAATACAGATTTGCTACTGATGTTTTAACAGCTGTCAGGAGTGAGCAAATGTTTCTTCAAACATGAAAATACCCAAATAAAATCAAGGAACTTTTAAGACATATTTGAACTCTACAACAATACTTAATGAAGCAAACATCTTTCTTATCTATAGCAAATGGTTCACTAACCTTGCATTGTGTAGGTTTTTCCAGAGCTGGTGATTCCATATGCAAATAACAGACAATTTTGTCCATCTATGAAGTTTTTCACAGGTTGAAAAACACAACCATCAAATACTTCTTGCTGGTTAGCTTTATCACAGAAAATATGTGAAACAGTAAACTTTTGTTGAACTCGGTGAAGCTCATAAGAACAGTTCTTGAAAGTTGTAGAATCCTTTGGAGCCTTCATTATAAGTGTATGAGTATTTTCTACTTGTAAGCACCCCTAGTGGATATATATGTATATATATACACAAAGATGTATGAAATTCATCATGTGGAAAAACTAATACTTTAATATTTTGTTGAAAATACTTGTTCTTTTTACTTTTGTTTTACAACATACTCTTTTTAACATGACATTTAAGATTCATAATAATCCTCAACAGACAACTCATGACTTTATTGCATGATCAAATAACATATACTAATGAAATGCAAAAAGTATACAATTTTCCCTGACTCAAAATTTTATGGCTTTCCAAGTATTTTACAAGATTTGTTATAGATTTCAGAGTCAAGTGTTAACTTTCCCAGGATATAAATGGAGATATAAATATCAAAATGAGTACACTGGTCAGTATCATAATTCCATCTATGCAAGTAAAGATACACATCACTGTAAAAACTCCTTGGATGGAGAAACCAGCAAGGATCTCCAACTCTGGGATTTTCTTCAAATCCCTCTCAACAATAGCTCCTTGTGATGAATTCAAAGTAGCATGGGGATAAACCTCAATGAGCATATCCCAAATTGCCTTTGAATGCAAAAGGAGTTCACTGCAGAAATGTATGTTTCCACCAATGTCACTAGAGTGAAGCTTTTTGACAGACTTTGGAGAAACAGCAAGTTCCTCTAGTCCCTTCTGAATGAAAAAGATTACTGCTCAGAGTCTTCAAGATGTGGTCATTTACCTATTGACTGTTTTTTCACTATATTATTTACATTTTTACTTGGAGAATCCATAATAAGAAAATATTTAGGTGCCCACTGACCCTACCCACCACAGAGCATTTCAAGAGGACCCACTACAGTGCCAAACAAGTACACTGCAGCCATGCCAGGGTTTCCTGAGTAGTATACCCAAACATCAGCATCAGATACAATGTCCACAACATTTGCTGAGAACATTCAATACTGATACTTGGTTAATCCTAGCCCAAGTGGACCAGCCATGTGACCCTAGTGGAGCCACTCCAAAGCAGCCTATCTATACAAATTCAAAGCCAATAGCGTATTAGGGTTTTTTTTACATGCAAAAACGGCTCATTTGGGTTGAGAAAATATTGTAAATAGAAGAGCAAACAACGTTTCAACCTTCTTCAGTCATTGTCAGGTTCACAAAGAAAGAGGTAACTGACCGGAAGCTGACCACATGTTTGGAAGGGGTCGTGTAACTGAGTGTCGTAATGTAGAGGGCAGGGTTAGATGTTTGAATATATAACTTTATCTATAATATTAATATAGGTATAATGGCGTACCTTTATATTGGTTTATTTTGGGTTTAAGTTGTTGTAAAAGTAAGGCTTCTTTAAATTTGCGTTTGTTTCTTTATTTAGTATTTGAGTGTTTTCTATGGTTATGTTGTGTTTATTTGACTCACAGTGTTCAAAAACGTGTGGAGATGACTTTTTATGTTCTTTGAATCTGGTTTCCATTTTTCTACTTGTTTCTCCAATATAGAAGTCGTGGCAGTTATCACATTGTATTTTATAAATAATGTTGGTGTGGTGTTTGTCAGTGTAGTTCTTACATAGTATAGACCTCAGTTTTGAATAAATTTAGTATTAACTGGAATGTCATATTTTGTTACTAGTTTTTGCCAAATGTTGGTTATTTGTTTGCTGATGTCAGGAATATATGGTATACAGCAGTATATGGTTTCGTGATTTTTTGATTTGTGACATTCCAGTTAATACTAAATTTATTCAAAAACTAGGCACAAAACTGAGGTCTATACTATGTAAGAACTACACTAACAAACACCACACCAACATTATTTATAAAATGCAATCTGATAACTGCTACGACTTCTATATTGGAGAAACAAGTAGAAAAATGGAAACCAGATTCAAAAAACATAAAAAGTCACCTTCACACGTTTTCGAACACTGTGAGTCAAATAAACACAACATAACCATAGAAAACACTCAAATACTAAATAAAGAAACAAACTTAAACAAATGCAAAATTAAAGTGGCCTTACTTATACAACAACTTAAACCCAAAATAAACCAATATAAAGGAACGCCATTATACCTATATTAATATTATAGATAAAATTATATATTCAAACATCTAACCCTGCCATCTACATTGCGACACTCAGTTACACTACCCCTTCCAAACATGTAGTCAGCTTCCGGTCAGTTACCTCTTTCTTTGTGAACCTGACGATGACCAAAGAAGGTCGAAACGTTGTTTGCTCTTCTATTTAAAATATTTTCTCAACCAAAACAAGCCGTTTTTGCACATAAAATTCTCAACAAGTGGGTTTCTTGACATCACTGAGTGTATTAGGGTTATATATCTCAACTACCAGGATCCTCTCCTCCCTTTCATAGGTCAACAGGCACAGGAAACATGTAAGTGAATGTTTAGATCCCAGAGGAGGAAAAATGAAACAAAATCTTCTCTGGGAGGTTCCCTCACCATGTACAGGAATCAACACCAAGATGCAAGACTAAAAGGAAGGCAGGTAGTCATTACCATCCACTGCCAATTCTTTGGCTACTCTTACTTATGAATAGTGGTATTGAATGTGACATTATAATGCCCCCACAGCTAAAAGGGCTAATATGTTTGGTGTGACGAGGATTCAAACCTGTGACCCTCAGATTAAGAGTCGAGCTTGCTTACCATCTAACCATGCCAGGCATTGTTACTGGTTAACACAACACCATCTTATCTCAATATTCTTTAAACTATTCGCTGATGGTTAATTTTTATAAGATAAAGTTTCAATTTTATTTTGTTTGTTAATAAATTTAAGCCACTAGAAGAAAAATACTAGATTTTTACATTAGCGGAGTATGCATTTGCCAAATAAATAAAATTTCTTGTGACTATTATTTTCCTTGGTAGGTTATAAAATGTGAGAAATAGCATAGTTATAGATAAATACCTTAAGGCTTTAATATCATTGTTAACAGACTTATAAACATGTAAAATAACACTGTTGCAATGACGTAAATGAATTTATTACTGTTTCTAAATGTTAAACCTGGTAACTTGGCATGTGTGAAACATTTTCATGTGCAAAGTTGAAGAACAAAGTAATTTTGTGATGACAAGAAACCCACTTGAAGTAAAAATGTGTTTTCAAAATGGCTGATATGGGTATTAAAACTTTTATTAAAATAAAGTACAGAATAATGTTCAGACCTTCTTAGGTCATCTTCATGTTAACAAAAAGTTTGCATGTATATGAAAGGGAAGACTACTTTTTCATTCTTACAAAGTAAACTATTACAGCTCCACTTAATTTATATATTTTGTGCAAAATATCATGACAACCTAAAATCAAAAACAACACAACACCAATCTTTAAGAAACTGAATAATGAGACATTGTTCAGGTGTCATCACACACAAAATATCAATAACTGATTTTTCTTGTAACCAGTGTATAAAGTACTCTGATTCTGATGTTTTTCAGCTTATCTTTCGCATAAAGAGAACAGCTCATAATCCCAATTTCATGTCTTTTTCGTGTTTTTAATGAAGAGATCATTTGTTTGTTGCTTATTATTTAGAAGATGACATGTTTAATTGGCAGAAGTAAAAGAAGACTTTTATTGATTGACCAAAAGTTATAATTTCAGTTAATATTGGGTAGCATAGATAGTTCAATTAACCCTTTCTTGATGAGTCATGGGTCAAAGGCTGTATTGCATTTGTTGACTTGCATTGAAAATTTTAAGTATGAAATCAAATTGCAGATTATAATTCAAACTTTAATATCATACATGACTTAATTTCAAAGTGAATATTTAAATAGCACACCTAAATGAAGACTTCAGTGACTCACGTGGTATGTTGAATGCAACATTGTTTGCAATTAGGTGTTTATGATGTCAAAATACTAAGTCTATAGTTCATACAAACTAAGAACTCAAATCACTTATATTAAAAGGCTAGAATATAAAGTACTATCTTCATAGCTTTTATTTTGCTGAGATATGACTTGTGTACTGAATCAAACACAGTAGCCATGCTCACCTCTAATTTTAGAAACGGTTCCTTAGATACTCTTACAACAACATGAAATATGAATACCAAAATGAAAGCTCAGAATGTCCCCATAGTGGTTTTATCAGCCATTTGAATATGTGAAAAGGCTACCACGTTCTTTTTGATCCAAGATTTCAAGGAGGTAGGCTATGTCTTTAGTATGCTCAAAGTTTCATAATTCTTTTCACACCTTAATACAGCTCAGTTATAAAGCTTAATAAATCGTAGTGGAATGCAATGGTATCAGTGTAGTTATTTATGAATTTTTGGTTATTCAATTGTATATAATAAAAAAATGTTTATTTCATGTTATCCCTGTGCGAAATTTTCAAAGGCTTAACAAACCTACACATACTGTGGCAGAAATTATACAGTAAATACCTAATGTGTGCAATTGTGTATATGAAATTATGTATATTACAATTTCATATACACATTTGCACACATTAGGTATTTACCCATTTTGAGATGGTTAAAAAATTATGATAAAGTAATCACCATGAGATAAACAAGGTAATGAATTGGTACATAAAGTTATTGGAAGTCAAAAAATTGTCAAAATCAACCAGTGGAAACTAAAAAGATGAATCAGAGGTGTAAAAGGATATACACATATGCATTTTTGTTCCACCATTTCAAACCTTCATTTTAACAAATTAGGAGTTGGTTGATAATTGTTGCAAGCCAAGAAAGAATTGCACCCAGGTGGCTAGCCAAGTCAGCAACCATATTGGACAAGCATCTTTTGGTGGTGAGGATTCATACTCAATACCCTTGGATTGTGAATCAAGCAAATTAACCACTAGGTTAACATGTATTTGCATACATACTAATAACATAAATTTGATTTTTATATAAAAAGAACATGCCTTATTTTTAAATGGCAAGGTAATCCCATATCCATTTCATGCACCTTTACACATCTTGTATACATAACAAATATACACTGAAAACGTAGAACTGTATGTGATAAACAACACCATCCAAACATAACAGCTTGCTAGTTACTACTGAATTATCAGTGTATTAATCAAACCAATAGTATTAATGCCACATTACTATATGAAACTAATTTTGAGAGACAAATTACGGAATGACTTTGGTGTGGTTTGATCAAGAACTGATTTGGTCACACTATAGCAGATTTTCAATGAAAGATGGCTACTGAATACTACCACCCACCTCTGGTTTATTAAAAGGGGGGTATTCTTAAGTTAGAGATTATTACTGAGGCTGAATGAATCACTCTTGAAAGTGCCAATATATTGCAACAAATATTGAAAAATTAGCATACCTAAACACTGTTATAAAAACAAGATAACTGCAAATGGTTTTATTCCACAGTATTCTTATTCACTATTTATCATTTTTGTCAGCCATCTATAATTTTGAGCCATAATGTAATTAATCAGTGTTCTTTTTCATTAATAAATCAAAAACATTAATAGCCCAGCTCTACTGACATGGCAATCATAAAATCCTAACCTTGATATACACATAACATTTAGAAAAATCTTCTTCACAATCTTAACTCAAGAATTATAATTTTTTTCAGTTTGATCCTACTGGTTGCCATACTCACTATATAAAACTGTAATTTGGACTTTTGATGTATAATTACAGAATTAATTCTATCTTTAAAAAGCAATATACATTTAGTTATGTCTGTGGATTTTTGTTGTTTTAGCCTCTTACATCACAATACTCCATATCAATTATTTATTCTTTGGTGATCAAACATAATGCAAAAATTGTGAAATACAAAACTTTAAAACTTAATGAGACAGTATGTTTTGATCATACAACTTAAATTATTTTCAAAATGTAAAACAATTTAAGTGGTCAAAATATTTTAGTTCAGAAAATACATTATTTTAATGATAATTATAAGTTGTTTGAATGAAAATTCCTGTTGCATGTTAAAATTTAATCATGAGAGAAATTTTTGGTTTCATGTAATAATTTGTAATAATTCTAGAATGAAAAAAGTGTAATTTATATCTATTTCCTACTTTTTTATGGTTGTTATAATGTAAGTTAAAAACAATGCTTCCCTCAAAAAAAGAAGTTTGATAATTATCTGGAGGTTATAAAGATTTTATATGTTGAGTTTGACAGTTTTTTGATGAATATTACTATTTTTAATCTTAAAACAAATATTACTCAGAATGTTGAATAACCAACATTCAAAAATAAAAAAAATGTATAAGCATATAATTAAGTAATAAAATATTACAACGTAATTAAAATTTATGATTACTTTCAGAAATATGGGTTTGATGGAATCTACCTACACATTTTAGAAGGGTTAAAAGGTAATAACTAACTGCAAGTACCGAGTTATTATAGAACACATTTCAAACTGATGATTGACATGTTATTTACCTCAACTTGGAGTGACATGACATCCATGTAAACTTGCTTAAAAATTATATGAAACAAGTAATCATCTTTTATTGTATATTCACATTATACATATATTTTTTGCACCAGTGATCCAGATAAGATGTGTATCTGCATTATTTTAAGTTAGATATAGCACTGAATATACCAAATATGAAATAATATGGATATTCCAGTTCAATGTAAAACTAAAATATGTGCATAATAAAACAAATAAACAGCCCAAAAGATCTCTTTACCATAAACTGATTGATGACTTGTAGATAAATTAGCTGTAGTTCAAGATGACTTTTGAACAGAAAATTATGCTAACTTAATTATATTAATCATTACTAATAAGTGCCTACTTTACTGATTTTATGCTGTAATTGACTCAGGTAGTTAATAGAACATTCATACATAAGTAAGAAACTCGCATGCCTAGTAAATACAGCAAAACAGAGCCAAAACTTCAGTTGTTGGACAATATAAAAGCTCAAAACATGCCTGTTTTTATCAACAAGTTTTCATTTTCAGGTTTAAAATACTCATTAAGTAAATAGTTACTCTGAAGCACTATGATGTGGAATAAAAAATTCTAAGTTATGTCACTTGGCATGGCAATCCATACCTGATTATCTCTATTTCTCACTTCTTCTGCAGTAAATGGTCGAATTCTTAAATAAACTTTCATTTTCTCAGCTCCTGCTTCAACAAACTCATCAAGAAGTTTTCTCTTTAATTTTGTATCATCTTCTTGAGAAATGACAGGAAGAGGATTCTCTTCTGGTGAAGGTACATAACCTTTAACATGCTCATCACTTTCTTCTTCACAATCCATTCTTTACAAAGAATAAAAATGTTAAAAATATATTTATGTGAAACTAAATATTATTCTAAACATCTAAAATTAACACCACAGTTTTTTTTATTGGCAAAATTGCTTGGATGTGATGGATTTAGTCATATAAAAGGTTTCTTTTTTACCTTTTATTAATAACATCAAATCAATATACATTGCTAAGCCTCATGGACATTCACATACCAATTTGACTGGCTAGATTTCAGAGAAAAAAAAAAAAAGCCTTAGTTTTACTAAGATCAAAGGAAGAAGCTCCACTAAAGCATTCATGTTAAAAGTAACAAAAAAAATTATGATTTTCAAAATTTCAATTCTCAAATATTTTTGAATAAGTCTATAAAATAAAGGTAGTATTTGTATGACAATTTAATATTATTATTAATTTAACCCTACAATTAACAGCTAAGGTCTGTAGAAACTCCACAAGTTTTGAAAACTATTTATGTACAACTCTGCTTTGGGGTTTATGACTTAATGTTACAAGTTCCTAATTAATGTGTCACACAAAAATGTATAAACAGAAACATCAGTTATGCATTTTATCTCCAAAATACAATCAATATTAATTTCACTTATTACTTCTCTAGTCCACTACGTGATTTACATAGAAAAGAATGTTGCAATTCCTTACCATCTCAACAAAATATCTTGGATCCATAGGAAAAAGAGAAAATTCTGGTGCCCACTGACCCCACCCACCATGAAGCCCTACATGAAGATGCACTACAATGTCAAGCAAGGACACTGCAGCAACGCCCGGTTTCAACTGACCCAAGGGGGACCACCTAAAGGCTTCCCCTCTACAAGAATTCAAGGACACAGTAGTGTGTTAGGGTTGGAACCCTCAATCACCAGGATCCTCTCCTCCACTTCACGGGTTACCACACATGACAAACACGTAGCTGGATGTTTAGATCTCAGAGGAGGTAAACTGAAAGAAAAGAACTTTCCCTGGGAGGTTCCCTCACTACATACAAGAATCCACTAGGAAGGGAAGACATTATTGGACACAGTAACATGAGTATAAATTCACCACCTCATTCTAACTTCTGCATTGTTAGCTAAGCATGGCTGAAAGGTCAATACAATAGAAATAATATATAAATGTATAATGTGATGAGATTTAAGTTATTTAATCTAAACATTTATGCTTTTGTGTTATACTTTATTGTGATTCTAGAATGAAAGAAGCATAATTTATATATCCTAGTTGTTTATGGTTGTTGAGATCTGTACAAATAATCACTACAAATAAGTTATTTCTTAAAAAAGATTTGATAACTATCTATACATTATAAAGAATTTAAATGTGAAATTTGAAAATCTTCTGATGCATAAAAGTATTTCTAATTTTAAAATGAAAATTACTTTGCATATTGGATAGATGACATGTGAAAAGTAAAGAAATAAGCCATGAGAAAAATTCTGCTTAACAAACCCTAAGACTTATTCAAAGAAAAAAAAAATTAATATTTTGTGTATGAAAGCACTGTAATATTTACTGTTAATCTACTAACTTTTGTTAACATAGTTCATTAATTTAAAAGTTATAGCATGAAAACTATAACATGCATAAACATTACAAGATTAGTACAAGGGACTAAGATGGTGTTGAAAGAGTAATCGTGGAAACTCTAAGACAAACTTGAAGAGCCTTAAGGCATGAGAACAATCCTTTTGACTATGAAAGTGAAGAACATGAAGTAAAGCCATGTTACATGTTGTAGCACATGCACAAAACAACATTAAATACCATTTGTTTTTAAAAGCAAAGCCATATGGTTATCTGCTGTATAAACTTCGGAGAATTTGAGTTTATGTTTTTAGTCCCAAAACTTGTTCTGGGATAATTTTTCAGCATTTCAAAATTAAATAGAAAAATTTTAAATTAGCATTGTATAATGATACCAGCAATAAGTTTATTTTAAGAAAATCTCAAATTATATAAATTTTAAACCAAGATAAACTCACAGCTGATTTTTAAAACAGATAATATATAGCCCATCCCATTACAAAACAATTCTGAAATGTGCTAGAAACTTGCAGCATAATGACAAGCTCCCAAACTGTGAGCCTTATTTTACTAAAATCTTAAAATGCTAATCTGTATTTATTAACACAAAATATTAACAGGATTTAAAAAAATATCTAAAATGTTGACAAAGGCTCTTTTCCATTTCAGCAGTACAAAGATCAAAGGTTTAAGAAATCAACAGTCATTTTTATTCTCTTTAAAATTAATGTTACTGCTGATAATATACACCAAAGTCTGATTATACTGTAATATGCTTCTGCATAATATTTACTTTTATACAAGATCAGATATGCAATGGTTTATAAGCACAAAGGGTTTTATTGATGGAAGAACACACTTCATGTTTTGACACAGCAAGGTCTGTCTTCATCTGTATCAAAACATAAAATGTTTCACCATCAATAAAACTTGTGGATTGTTGCTGGCCTACCTCATGATAAGAAACCCATCTGAAGTAAAAATGTATTCTCAAGACGGCTGACATGGTTAACTTAAAAATGACCTTAAAAGGTCAAAACATTGTTCTGTATTTTATTTTAATTAAAGTGCTTGTAATCATACCAGCCATCTTAAGAATATGTGCTGGCCTATCTATTTTTTGTATTAGTATAATGTGCTTCCGTACTGTTACCTACTTCTCATTTATGTGTTTATTTACTTTTTTACTTGAAGATTTTAACATTTTACATAAAGTAGCAATGTAAATTAACAGACTAAAGAGAAGGAAGCTAGTCAATATGAATCACTGTCAGCTTGTGGGAAACAAATTGATTAATGGAATTTGACTGCTACTTTTATAATGCATCCATGGCAGATCAAGGTTTCTATATGTATTCCTGTAGGTAAAGAAATTTCCTTACACAAGTCCCATTTCATTAAATTTTATCTTACTGGATAGAAATTACAGATGGAAGAAATATAGTCACCCTAACCTATGTAACCTGAAATCTGTTTCTTCCAAAATTGACTTTCTTTTCAAGAACCTGAACTACAATTGTAATCGTATTGTTTTTATTATAATCATCAAGAATTAAAATGCACCATCATTCTATTTGTTATTTTTCATTTCTTGTACATCAGCTACTTCTTTATTTTCCTTGCATTCTACCACTGCACTCTAACATAGGGAACCAAGGCAACAATAAACTAAGAGTATATTCACGAACCATGATCATATGGCATGCAAGATACAACTTCAACCCCAATCTTCCAGTTTCAACAACTGCATCAAAGTGTGGCTCATTTGACTCTGGTCATACTAGATTATGCCAAGAATTCTTTAACAATAAATTTTTAATTATCTGTTATACTACAATTAAATACATCATGATCTATTTCTTACACTTAAAATAAATTAACTAGAACTATATAAAATAATAGTCTTCTAACCCTTTGCTTTTGGTAATTTAATGAAACAAACAGAAAGCTGTATACTTGATGCCTAAGCTTTTGTAAGAAAAGAGCTGTAACAAAGGGTAGATTTAAATCTTTGATAATATTATACATAATTTACTCTATATCATTTCCATTTTGTATCCAAAAATCATTTTATACATAATACACATAAATTAAACAAAATACTTGCACAGTTTAAAAGTAAATCCATGATTTACTGAACAGTAATTATGTTTTTATATTTTATTTTCAAATATAAAAAAACAATTATGTTGCATACACATTTGAGGCTAATTCAGATATTCATTATAAACATAATAAAGAGCAAAATTAGCTGTAACAGCTCAATTAAAAAATAAATTTGTATTTCAAATTATAGCAAATTAGAAGTTATGATTACTTATTTTTCCTTACTTTTTTGATTAATTAAACCTATGTTTTGGTGAGGATGAAGGCAATTTTACCAGTTTTTTTTTTCAAAATTAAAATTATTGGCATTAGATTATACATATATCTATGGACAACAAAAATATCCATTGATCCAGGCTGACCCATCTATAAAACTAACTTTAAAAGAAAATACTCAAAATACTTAATAATTAAGATCTTTTATTTTTGTTGTTCATATGAGTATTTTCAGCATTATATTATAAGAAAAAATTATGGTACATAAAATCCTACAGCAAACAACTAAAATAACTGCAAACACCGAATGATGATGACCAAAGGTCAAAATGTTGTTCTCTCCTCTACGTATAAAAAATTTTCTAAACCTAAACAAGCCATTTTTACATATATAATCTTAAACACCTGAATCAGAACTATTCTATTGTTCTTTCTCATGAGAAAACAGTTTCACTTTCATGATGACAAGAGACCCATTTGAAGAAAAAGCGCATCTCAGGACAGCTGGTATGGGTATTAACACTTTTAACAAAGTAAAGCAGAGAACAATGTTTTGACCTGTATCTCAGAATGGCTGGTAGAGGTATTAACACTTTTACTAACAAGTAGAGAATACCTGTTAATACCTATGTTCTGACCTTAGGTCATCTTCAAATGTATGAAGGTCCAAATATTGTTCTCTGCTTTATTTTGGTAAAATTGTTAATACCCATACCAGCCATCCTGAGATACAATTTCATTTACAGGCATCTCTATATAATCTGGTACGACCTTTCCTGAGAAATTTTTACCAGATTCTTTGTGTTACTAATATTGTGATAACATTACTATCCTCTCAGCGATGTCGAGAAACGCACTTGTTAAGAAATTTATATGCAAAAACGGCTCGTTTGGGTTGAGAAATTTTTTTTACGTAGAGAAGAGAACAACATTTCGGCCTTCGGTCATCGTCATTCGGTGTTTACGATTGTTGTAGTATTTTATGTACAACCTTTTTTCTATGAAAAATATTTTCTCAACCCAAACGAGCCGTTTTTACATATAAATTACTATCCTCTGTTTTCCAACAATTCAATGTACTTCCTAACTCTAACTCTAGGATAGGAAGTCCAAGACTGAATAAAATAGTTTAAACTTTAATTTGAAAATTCCAAATGTGGCCTCACCAATGTTCTATAGAATGCCAATATTACATGTTTACATTTATCCAGTATTTCTGAAGAAACAGTATGAAACCTTATTTCCTTTGCTACCAAGCAGTAACACTGTCAGCAATTATGTTAGTATTTCTATCACAATAAAATTTTAAACAATAGCATTTAACGAACTGAATAAAACTAAGTAAATCGTAGCATTAGCATTGTATACTCAGAGCGTAAGTTACCATAGGCCTAAGACCTAGTTTTAAATGGTAAATATTTGCTGTATAACATCCATTGCATCAAATTCTAAATACAAATAACTTATTTTACATCGTGAAAAACTAAAAATTACATTTTTCTTGATCTTTTACCTTTGTTAGTAGGAAAATTTCAATAATCCTTAATACACAACACGACTACAACGTTCTCTTCTTAACGCCACTAACATAAAACAACTGTTTGTATTTGTCCAGTTTGAATCTGCCCAATCACCATGTAATACTACGTTGCCCCCTGGTAATGTAAAAGTTATCGTTTGTTAGTTCAATGAGGTACCGACCCATAAAAAAAAACAAAAAAACATGGGAGTTATATACACTGCTAGCCAAAATCTTAAGGCCAATTAACATGAAAAAAATATGCATTTTGCGTTGTCAGACTCAACCACTTATTTGAGTAGAGCTTCGAAAGATGAAAATAAGAAAAGGTAAAAACAAAACAAAAAGATTTTTAGCATTTAATAGGAAAAATGTGAACACGATGAAATTAGTTGGTCAAAGGTTTAAGACCATACTAAAACGAAGCGTTAATCGGTAAACACGTAACGAAATTTAGTCATTTGTTTTCAAGCATTAGCGTTGTCAATATCTCCTGTGTTATATTGTGTAAAAACATGGCAAAAGCTGAAAGATTGACATATTTAGAACGTGACAGAATTGTCCAGGTGCAAAAGCAAGATCTCTTCCAATGTGCCATCGCTGGTAAGATTGGGCGTGGTAAAACTGCTGTTGCAGATTTCTTAAAAGACCCTGAAGGATACGGAACGAAAATTTCAAGTGGTCGGCCCAAGAAAATTTCGCCGGCGTTGAGCAGGAGGATTCGACAGGTTGTCCTGCAAGACACCAGCCGATTGTCGAACCAGATTAAGGCCCTTACGGACGCAGAATGCAACTCAAGAACAATAAGACGGCGTCCACAAGAGAAAGGCTTTAAAAACCGTAAATGTCTTGAAAAGCCACTCCTCCTTCCACACCACGAAACAGCTTGGTTAAACTGTGCTGAGAAGAACCAAACATGGACGTAGAGAAGTGGAAGACAGTTTTGTCCTCTGATGAAACAAAATTAACCTGGATGGTCCACATGACTTACAACGTTACTGGCGCGATAAGGATATCTTATCCGAGACATTTTCTGCGATGGAGGAGGTTCCATCATGATCTGGGGTGTTTTCTCCTTTCATGAAATAATGGAGCTTCAGGTTATACAGGGGCATCAACCAGCAGCTGGCTATATTGGCATGTTAGAGAGAGCATCCTTATTGGCTGAAGGCCCTTGCTTGTGTGAAAGACCAGATCTTTCTTCAGGACAACGCTGCAATTCACAATGCCCGCACAATAAAGTACTTTTTCATGGCGAATAACGTAATTCCTTTGAACCATCCAGCGTATTCGCCCAAACTGAACTCCATTGAAAATGTCTGGGGGTGGATGACAAGGGAAATCTATAAAAATGGCCGTCAATTCCAAACAGTACATGATCTTTATGAAACCATTTTCACCACTTGAAATAACATTCCAGCCAGCTTTCTGCAAACACTTATATCGACTGCACCAAAACGAATATTTGCAGTTATTTGTAATGATGGCCGTGCAACTTACCCCTGAGACTTCTTGTTGGGCATTTCCTGCCCTAAATATATATGTTAAAACGGCTCGTTTGGGTTGAGAAAATATTTTACATAGAGGAGCAAACAACGTTTTGACCTTCTTCGGTCATCATAAGGTTTACGTGACATCACTAATTATTATATCCTACTCTGTTTAAAACTTCTTTGTGGTATGGTCTTAAATTTTGACCAGCTAGTATTTAGGCTAATTTTATAGTGTTCACATTTTTTCTAATAAACGCTGGAACGTTTTTTTTTCTTTTCCTTTTCTTATTTTCATCTTTTGAAGCTCTACTAAAATAAGTGGTTGAGTCTAACAGCGCAAAATGCACATTTTTTCTTTATGTTTATTGGCCTTAAGATTTTGGCCAGCATTGTAGTTTTAGTGGGAAAGATTTTTTACATTCAAAATTTGGGTGTCCAAGGATAAAGTTATCTCCCTTCGCCCCATACGCGTAGATGCTATGGAAGATTCGAGAAAGTTAATAATTCGCAGTGTCAGTGGCTGTTAGTGTGTGTAGATTAAGAAATTTGGCAAATTTTGTCAGTCACGAACTTTTGAGAATGCATAAGCAAGGAGAAGACCAAAGCTGGTGGTAAATGAAATGTTGTGGCATTTATGTGAAGATTATGAGAAGAAACAAGTCGGAAGTGTTCAGATAAAATACATCTCAACAGAATTTTTAACAGGGTTAGCTGGTGGCTGGGATCTATAAATTCCATGCTGTGGCTAGTATAAAAAAATTTAAGAGAACCAGGAAACCAGTTGTGGGGGTTTGAGTGGGGAAATGGAAGAGCTCCGAGAAAACCCCCTTTCACAGGACAGGCGACGAATATTCTATCTGTCCTATTCCCAAAGTTGGAAAACACGTAAATATATTAGTACTATCCCTTGCGCGTGTTTAAATTTCTTTCGAGGCAAGATATGCATTATTTGAGGATATTGTATTGAACGATACACTCCTCATTTCGTGGAGAGCGGCAGTAAGGGGGATTTTTATCCACTTTATTATAGTATTTAAGTACTAGGAAGGTTAGTCTTTCATTTATTGTTTCAATGTTGCGTGATCCATGTAGATAACCTGTTGGAGTAAATTTTGAACGCCTCAATGCCAGCTCTTAGAATGTAACCTTACAAACTGATAAGTTTGCTCTTACATCTTTTGTCAGGAGTTATCGATAGTCTAAAAATTCATTAAAACAGTTGCAAATAAAGTGAAACACCGTCACAAGTTAATAGAACACCGATTCACATGTCTAGAAGGTTTAAATTAACTAATAATGTTTATAAAATGAAACAGATATACGTTTTTAACAATATTTTTCTTATATTATATAATCTAGCAACCAGTTTTCAACTTGAAGCAGAACGAATCGAAACATTGTGCCAGATATTAACTTCTTTAAAAAATCAAAACCACCATGCATTCCATATTGTTCTATATATATATATATATAATACAGCTAAAACTAGTTATAATTGAAAGGGGAGTTATTTATCACTTTGTCTTTCATCAATCAATGAGTTTTTGAAATTCTAAGGAATGGCATTAGAACTCCAGATCATATGTGAACTGGATTTATCACAGAAAAGAAAGTCTAGATGCTTCTCTTCTCAAAGCACGTTTGAAAACCCACTTGGACATCTCTGACATGAGAAGTCCAAGAGGTGGTGGCATTTCTTTAAATGTCTTTTATTTACACACAGCACTATTTATTTGTGCTATTATTATGTTATAAATCAATATGTATTGAAATGTAACACAGCAGCCTCAGAGGATATGTTGAATTACTATATATGTCTTTTAGGTGTAGTTGTAAAAAGGTCTAGTGAAGATTATGGACTGTTATTTGTTGACTTCTCACTCACCATTCAACTAGATTAGGTGCATGATTTTAAAAATGAATTTGATTGAACTATTTGTAGCTCGAATTGCAAATGGTCACAACTTTACCTTTATGTTGTGTTTTTTATTTACGTGGAAATTAGTAATGCTGTAGATTATATATTCACTGAAACCTGATTTTCTTAGCTGTTTTAATTAATCATCTATCATCTTGTAATTAAGGGATATATTTTGTACTGAAACTCCACATCACAGTTTTAGTACTATTAAATCTCGTGATCCACACATCGTCATAACTTAAGATATTCAAACGCCATTCATGCGATGTAGTGCATACACTGTGTCCTACAATACCACCCAATAGTTCTGAGAAAAAGAATCACAACATTATTTCAACTAAGTTTTCATCATCTTCAGTCATGCAAATTATTGATGTACTCGGCGTTACAACTACTAGCATCAGTCTTACCAATGAAGTGGAAATTACTCTGGGTGGTGTATATACAGATATACTCTTGTAAAGTAAATAGCAGTTGATGGCTAGAAATATAGGAACTGTCATTTTCTTTCATCAGGTGGTTGGTCTAATGATTACACTAGGTCTAAGACTAAGTTTCCAGCAATATTATGTGTGGGGGCATCATTATTGGTTCTGTAGAGTGTCAGAGCTAAGTCTCATCTTATATTATGCACCACGAACAATCATATAAGTATTTACAGCTTTTTATCTTCACCTTCAGGGCTGAAGTGGGATAACACAATAATTTAAATTTCATCCAACTCACTACCTCTTTTGACTCTTGATTACACTAGTCTATTGGTCGCGTATGAATACAGCTAAACAATGTGTACTGCATGTTCTTATGTATATCTTTAATGTTCTAACTTGTAAAGTAATAGGCTGACTCATTGCAATAAAATCCTTTGCAGATAAGGCCAAGATATTTTTCATATTTTTTGGCAATACAAACGCTACACCTGGCTTTCACTTTCGTACATTTCTCCTTTATTATCTCACAATTGCTCTCTTATTATGGATGGTGACTATTCGTAGCTCTTGATGCAAAAATTAACGTAACCCATAAGTGAAAACTACAATCATAGTATGTGTATATGGGAAAACATAGGATGCTGCTTTAGTTAGATTACAACATTTCATGTGACAAAAATGCTTGCTCCCTATGCTTCGGTTGCTCATATCTATCCTACCCAGTGTTCTATCAGAAAAGCAGTACAATTGATATTTGACCAATAGATAATCTTTAGGTCATGATGCCCACGAGTATATAAAGGTGATATTTTTTTAAGCTCTGGTAACTGACATAAATATCCAAAGCTATTCTTTGTCCAGGGAAACCAACAATACTTTTCTCTTTATAGATGAACTTTTATCTAGGTTGTACATACTATACAGTGTTAACGCCAGTATTGAACATCTTGACACATATACAGACAGAAGAACTACCATTTATCTGTTCGAATTAAAGACCAAGGTAATAATATGTGACTGAATCATACTCTTAAAACATTGCTTTTCAGGCTGATATAATTCATTTATGGTTTTAAAAGTTTATCAACGATTTAAGCTATGCATCGTCCCCTCAACTACTATTGCTGAAAGCGTTTCCAAAGATTATTTATTTGTTTTCGAATTTCATGCAAAGCTACAAGATAGCTATCTGGGCGC
This sequence comes from Carcinoscorpius rotundicauda, assembly GCA_011833715.1. NCBI lineage: Eukaryota > Metazoa > Arthropoda > Merostomata > Xiphosura > Limulidae > Carcinoscorpius > Carcinoscorpius rotundicauda. The sequence continues at coordinate 40,074,385 of CM022393.1, forward strand.
ACCCCAGTGGCTCAGCGGTATGTCTGCAGACTTACACGCTAAAATCCGGGTTTCGATACCCGTGGTGGGCAGAGCACAGATAGCCCATTGTGTAGCTTTGTGCTTAATTCAAAAAACAAACAAACAGCTATCTGCGCTAATCGTCCCTAATTTAGCAGTGTAAGACTAGAGGGAAGGCAACTAATCATCACCACCTACCGGGTAGACTACTCTTTCACCGATAAATAGTGGGATTGAATGTAACATAATGACGCCCCCACGGTTGAAAGGTGTGATAGGGATTCGAACCCCCGACCCTCAGATTACAAGTCGAGTGCCTTAACTACCTGGCCTCTTTCCAAAGATAATAACTGCAAGCAGTTCTTTTTTTGTCGTGCAGTATATGCCCTCAGTCATCATAAAGGTACAACTATTATTCAAGATTTCATGCTGTAATTACTTTCTGGGGCTATTATAACACTATTGAGGCCTATTTTACTCCTTTTCTGTTTTTTCGAGATTTGTGGAAATTATTTTCGTACCTCTTGATTTGACCTAGAAATTCTGTTGGAGTGCACAATTTTTAGGTTTCAGTTTCAAACCAGTTGGGTTGTTTTGAATTCCGTGAAAATTTACACCTACACCTGTATTAGCCGTTCCTAAATTACAGGTGTAACACCAGACAGATGGCAACTAGTCATCGCCACCAACTCTTGGGCTATTCTTTTACAAACGAATAGTGTGACTGACCACGCGTTGTAACGCCTTCACTACTTAAAGGGCAAGCATATTCAGTGGGACGGGGATTTGAATCCGGACCACCAACTACATGAAAGAAAGAATGAAGAACCAGCCTTCAAATATAAGTATATCGTTACATATATTTCTTTACTTGTAATTCTAATTTCTGTGTTTCTTCGACATAATAATGTTCTTTTAGTCATACGCATTATATTAACAAATAATGTTGTTGTGATTTACTAATTACATAGTATTTTAATATTCGTATTCGATAGTTCAGAGACCTTGGAAAAGTAAAATTACATCCAAATAAGATATACTATTACACTATTTAAGGAAACAATACTTGTTCTAGCATATTAGTAGTCATCACAAATGAAATATATCATATAATTTAAATGCGTAACTAAATTGACTATTTTATACAGTTTGTTTGTTGTTTGTTTCTGGAATTTCGCACAAAGCTACTCAAGGGTTACCTGTGCTAGCCATCCCTCATTTAGCAGTGTAAAACTAGAGGGAAGGCAGCTAGTCATCACCACCAACTGCCAACTCTTGGGCTACTCTTTTACCAACGAATAGCGGGATTGACCGTCACATTATAACGCCCCCCCCCGGCTGGGAAGGCAAGCATGTTTGGCGCGACGGTGATGCGAACTCGCGACCCTCAGATTACGAGTCGCACGCCTTAACGCGCTTGGCCATGCCAGGCCAAACAGCTCAGAACAAATGTTCTGACTAAACGCTACCGTCATTACCTATATGTAAAGATTTTTAAAGCATCACAGTACTCAGACGCCGTGGAATGTTTAAATATTTACGCATACAACAGCCTAAATAGAATATATTAGTCACAAATAAACAGAAAACACCTCAAAGTGATCGCACTGTTTGAAAATATTCACCACAAACTATATGCGCATAAAGAAAATTTGAAAATGTTTATTTTTAAACAAATGTATAATAGAGATCGAAGAAACTCCATAAGAAGTGACGCTTAACGGTAAAACAGTGATTAATGTTTTCACTTTTGTTTATTAGTCACATGATCACCACGTGAGAAAAATAAGTATTTCATTCATTTATACAAAACGGACAAACAAATCAGAAATTCATTTTCACTATTTTTCAAGTTTCTTATGATAAAAGACAATATAATGCACATCTTTTCTTTCACATTTTGTACATAGTGTGTTTACAATCTATATAAATTATTTCCTGCATGCTAAGTTTTCTGTTTTCAATCTAAAACATATATTCGTTGTTTAAACATAACACATCAAGATATATACATAGTCTGACTTCTTGAAGACGTAATCATTTAGACACGTAAAGAAATGACAGCATGATGACATATGTTATTCACAGATAACATTCCTCTACGCAGTAAAACTGCATCAGTCTTATTATTAGTGGTGGTTTGTTTTGTTTTGATTTCGCGCAAAGCTACCCGAGAGCTACCTGCGCTAGCCGTCCCTAATTTAGAAGTGTTATACTAGAGGGAAGGCAGCAAGTCATCACCACCCACCGCCAACTTTTGGGCAACTCTTTTGCCAATAAACAGTTTGATTGACTTGATTGACCGTGATATTATAATACCCCCAGGCTGAAAGGGCATATTTGGTGTAACGGAGATCCAAATACGCAACCCTCGGATTACGAGTTGAGTGCTTTAATCACCTAGTCAATAAGCAGACAAAAAGCCCTCCAAAATTTAATGAAAGTAAAAAATTTAAGTTCAATATTTGTTTTTCAGATTAGCTGCATCCTGAGGTAGAAAGCAGGGCTGATGTAAGCATACAAAAAAGAAGCCAACTCTAACAGAAAGCACCAGTCCCTGAAATCACCCACACGTAGATTGATACCACCATCTTTGAGCGGTTCTCCATGATGTGGTCCCTATCACTTAACATCCCATTGTCTGGCCTGATGATCCAGCAAAGGCTCTGAAATAACTTGACTGCAAAGCATCAGGAGATTGGTTGCTTAAGTTCAAGAGCTGACACATTATCGAGAGCAACAAGATTTGTGAAAAGATGCCCACAGTGAACTAGGAGACTATTGATAACTGGCATGATTGCCTCCCTACCAATCGAGTTATAAGACTCTTTGAGACATTTTCAACATAGAAGATACTGATGTCTTGTATTGTGTCCTGTCTGACACAATTCTAGCTATCAAGTGGAGTGATATATATGTTGGAAAGAAAAGCAAGGGACATCTGATGACAGCCCTATGTGTCAACCAGCTTCCCATGTTTAAGAAATCCCTGGTCATTAATAAGTCCCTCCATACCTGCTGTATCTGGAACTTGGAAATAGGCAAGTTCTCTGTTATTTTGCATGCCAATATGAATGCCTGGGTGATTGGCACGACCCTGTTTGAGGATTGGTTCATGGACAAACTACTACATCTTCATTCAAGGTCATCAAGTCATCCTCCTGTAGGACAATACCTTATCTCATCCTCATGATCTGCAGCTCAGCAATGTCAAGCATATCTACTTGCATGCTAATGCCACTAGTCATTTGACCAGGACACCATACAGGCTATGAAGCTGCTGTATCAATATTGCTTCCTGCAACATTTCATACCCAAGGCATAACTGACCCTGATCTCCAGGGCATCTGCAAGTCCACTGATATGCACCCCACTGTGAACTGTGTCAGTAATGTCAAAGCAACCATGGTGCTGAAGTACTTTAAGAGGACGAACATCCCCCTCCTCATGGATCCCATGGCAGATGGTATCCCTCTGGCAGAGCTCCTCTGTCAGACCACCTATGTTTTGAGCCCTTCAGAGCCCACTGCAGCACCCATTGAACCAGATTCTGCTGGCAAAAATGAGGCCAACCCGTTTCCTCTATGCAGCTTGCAGACAGAGAGGCCCAGGATATGCCAGTTGACATTAGGGGTTATTTTCTGCAAAAGAATTATAGTCAGACCTTGACCTCCTAATGGTCACCCAGCAGCAGTTCCAATCTGAGAAACTCAACAAGTATACTTCAAAGGCCACCTAGCAGAGCTTTGGCAGACATGTGTGAAAGAAATATGATTTGAATGGTAATAAGACATTTTGTGAATGTAAATGTGTTTGTGATTATGAACTATGAAAGGATACAGTGTGCTATATTTATAAACTGAAAAAGGACACATTTTTATTTGTGATTATGAACTTCCAGAATGATTTGTGATGATAAACACTATTCAAAGTCCCATGTAGATGTTTGCTGCAGGCTATATATTTAATGCTTACTGTGGTGGTTGGTATAATAGTCATATGTTGCTGAAATAATTTTTACTGCAATGTTTTGTTTTATATGTTTAATAATTGTTTTTAATGTATATCTTTTACTTCATAAAATCATCAATCTTGTTTACTTTACAGCAGCAGCCAAGACCAATTGGCATGTAAACATTTTAAACGAAATTTAACCCCTCCAAACAGATGACTGAAATCTGAAAAAATTGTTTCTCAAAAGTCTACTGCTTCATGACATTTGACTAAATGGGAACAAGCTCTGTATTTATCAGAAATGAGGCCACATTTAAAATAAAAGTTCAGACATGGTTATGATTGGTACTCAAGTAGAGGCTACTAATAATTTGGTAAGATTTATTCAACTTAAAATAATGTGAAATATACATTTAATTGTAGTAAAACAGGAAGAAAATCAATCAGATATGAATGCTTCTAATTTAAGTGATATATGTAGCAATTAAGGTGTGAATGTCAGATTCATTGGACTCAAACGTCCAAGTGGTGTATTGTTGGCCTGAAACTGTAAATGAGGTCCTCTTGATACAGAACCATTGTCTTCCACCTAGACATATAAAACATATATTAGAATAACTAAAATTAAATGTTCTTAAAATTATGTTTAAAATAAGAATAAAATTTCCACAGACAGTCAAAAATGAGAAGTATGCATTCATTTGTTGAAACAATTACAACAGAAAGTAATTTAATTTTATACAGAATTGCTGGTAATAGAAGTTGAGTAATAAAAACATATTACATTAATTCTAGTTTCCACACATACAACATAAAAGTTATATATGGTCCAAATATTGATGTTGTTTACTATCCATTATAATCTAGCATCTTGGATGGCTTTCTCTTATTGTAAACCTAATTATTTTGTCATTCTAACATAATTGCAAAACAGTTAAAAGCATATCCTTAAGTAATCCTTAAGGCATTCATTTTACTTCTATGTCTTTTTTATTTATAAAGTTTTAGCTGAATCTCACTTATAGCTTTTTTGGATGTTTTAATCAAGTTTTTTTAGAATTTATATTAGAAATCATTATTACTATGTTGATTTAAGTGGTTTTTGGTATAATCACAGTTTCTTGATGTATAAAAGTAAACTTGTTTTAAAGCCTATTATCATCCCAAGTTCACAATAGCTAGTGTCGTAATGATAATTTGAATTTACTATACTGTGGCTATGGTGATCTGTTAGTTTACAGTTTATGATTAAAATAGTGTAATACCAAATATTTACCATGCGTGTGATGACAATTAGATGAAATTATTATTATAATGTAAGCAGCTTGGATTGCACTGGGCAGAACTGCTGAAAATGAGCAGTAAATACTACTTTCTGAAAAAAATAATAATTAGAGACAGCTGATCAAGTACAAACTATATAATGAAGATAAATAACAAATTATTTAAAATCTTTTTTTTTCACTTTCCATCCAGGAAAGCACTATTCAGTAATTAAAAATAATGTTACATCTTTTCAATTTATGCATTAAACCATAAATTAAGAATCAATGATAAACAAATAAAACATGAGGCTGATAACTAAAGACCACTGACTGATTATGGAAGTACACAAAAGCACTTAATCTAGAACTAGACACTATATAACTTACAGCTTGATTAATGAGGAAAAATATTTCCTCAAGACAAAAACTTGGGTGGACCCATCTACCATTAAGGTACAGATGTTAACTTGCTACAAGAAGTAATAAAAAGTGAGATAGAGATAAAATCAATAAAAGATTAACATTGTAATTTTTTGTGTGAATAATTCATTTGCATAGTTTTTACTGTATATAATTTAGAAGATGTTAACTCAGTATCTTGTTGGCCAGCTATTCCTGATCAAGAGGATAAATACATGGTAACTAATCTTAACAGAAATTAAAGTTAATCCGTAAAAAATATGTCTTATTGTTAATATGGTAAATATAATACCACTCAAAAGTAAATAAAAACTGAAAATAACAGAAAAAAACACTTAAGAGTTAGTTCCAGAAGATTTAAATTTCTAACAGCAGCAGATGGTTTAGTGGAAAAAGAGATGCAAGAATGTCTGTTTTAATAGTGATTTTATTTCCAGTGGTACTAATAGCCAATTTATAATAAATGGATAATAGAAATAACAAGTGTACGGCAATATAAACTGAGTACCACTGATAGAAGAGACTATATTCATTCCACCATTAAAATACATAAATCATGAGTTTGAAACATTTTTCTTTAAATGATGATGATCTTCAGATTATTAATTTTGTCATCAATTATAATTCAATTTAAGAAATAAAATTGTGAGGAGTTTCTTCACATATGAACATGATCTACAGGACAACTACAATACTGTCCAACTTAATTCTAAGATGAGTGATTAAGAATCGTATCATCACAGAATTAACTTCAGTTTCTTTAGCATTACATCCACTGGAAACTTGTAAAGTAGTGTTAAAATGAATTGCACTCAGCTCCTGGGTTATCTCTGCTAAACAGTTTCATTTTATTGGAAAAAATTAACGAAAGGTAAAACACATAAACTAGTATAGAATAAAATACATATCAAAAAGGGCCTGTTTTTTTTGTTTCAAGTTAAACTGGTGTGATAAGTTAAATAATTTAAAAAGGTTAATGACCCATAAAAATCTTGAAAAAAAGATTAATCATGGTGTCATTATAACTAATGATACTGTTCAACATTGTAGCACAATCTTAAGATAAAATATGGTTGGTAGTTTTTACAAAGATGTGAAAATAAAAAATGGACAATTGTGACTTGGATTTCACAACATGACCACATGTAAAAAAAATCTAACAGTCAGACAAAAGCATTAAGTATTACATGGAAAACCTGTTATGATATTGCTCATTCCAAATAGAATGCCAACTGGTTTGAAGCCTTGCTTTGATGACAAGGAACCGAGAGAGACCTGTGATATCAGTAAAGCAGATTTGTTTTGCAGTAGTTGGTGTTTAGTGAGCTCATTTTTGCATTCCTTGGAATCCAGAAAAATTGAATAAAAATGAAAAACTAATCTGTCTTTTCTGAATCTTCAGATGAATTGCATGAGAATTAAGTTTGAGTAATTCTACATATTTTAAGGAGTTTAACAAGTCAATATAAACTGTACTGTATAAACTGTTTAGCTTCTACATGATCAAAGAATGTAAAAAAGGCACATAACTTAACAATGAACATATTATGCAGAAGAAGTCTTGCAAGCAACCACAGAGCCACAGCAAACCACTGCAGAGCCCATATCTGAATTCATAGTATATGTAAAAACAGGAACAAAAGAACAGTTTGAAGATGTTCGTATAAAAGAAGTTCATACCTGCAGTTAGGAATATCTATTCTCTTCTGATGACTTAAAAAAAAAAGAGGTAACAAATGCAGCTGTTAACATGACAAGTTGGGATGGAACTTGTGTCTTTTCCAGCATAATTTAATACAAAACAATTTATTAACTCTTTCACTAACAAATTAATATTTTTTAACTAATACTTATTGCCATGTTCTTTTTGCCTGTTAGTACTGAATATGGGTGCATTACAAAAAAGTTTATAACTTCACTCCAAATGAACATATAAACATGAAATTTTCAGTTTGTTTGGAACAGAATAATCAGGTAGCCAGTTCTGTTCAGACATCTTTATTTCTTCCAGTTTGCCACTGAGTTTTCTGTTCTGAACTGGTTGTTGGTTTGGGTTCTGGTGGAGATGGGAACTGTACCTGATAGTGGAATTATGACCCCTCAGGGTTTTAACAATGCCTATTTCCTTGGTTGCTTCCAACTTGCTTTCTGTGATTGCTCTACTTTCTTCACCACTGTCTTTCAAGTCTTCTTCTGAACTTTCGTACTCAACAGAGTCACTCCTTAAGTCCAAATCTTGCTGAACTATTTCCAAAACTTGAGTTACAGTAAATGATGAATGCTGGCGTGAAGCCATCTTGAAAACTTTGTTGACAAAATTATTCCCTTTTTTTGTGTCTCAGAAACAATGATAATCACAAGATCAGGTTCATGAATATGTAAATAGTCTAAGGTAAATATCTATGGCTCATGAATATTAAGTGAGAACTTTGCATTTCCCCATAAAGTGCTGCTATTGAATAAAGAAGATACTATAAAAATTTGACAATAGTTGCAAATGGCATGAGGCTGTAGGATCGACTACAGTCAAATTTGACAGCGAAAAAGTTAAACCTAATATCACCTGCAGTTAAGAGTCACATCAATTTGTACACAGAGATAATAATAATTAAAGACATTAACATCTACAGTAATTGTTATCATCCAGAGTTAACAGTTATGAGACTTACTAACATCATTAGTAGGCCTCATAATAATAGTTCTCAAATCTACTAATATCTAGAATAATAGTTATAAAACCTACTAACATCAAACTTACTGACAATTAGATTTAAAAGCTGTCAAGTTACTAGTTTCAAATTTTAGGAAAAAGTTCAGTTCAGATTCTTATTATCTAGAACTATAATCATGTTTAACAAATAAAAAGTTGAATACCAAAACTAAACATTTCAGTTACAGAACAATAACATAATTAAATGTTACTTAACCTCTTATCACAAGTGATACAGACTACAGTGTTGAGTCATAGTGGTAAAAGCAGTTATGATAGAAACACAGTAACACAATAGATTTTGAAGAAGGTTAAACTGCTTGACATCAAATTCCACACAGAAGTATAAACCAAAAATGCTTCAGAATGTAGTAAAGGATAAAACTGGATTTGCATTATTATAAAAACTCACAAGGATATTCTTAGAGATTTTGTTTCCTCATGTCTCTTCCAGAAGTTGTAGAGGTTCTTACCCCATTGTACCAATATACACCTCATTGTGCAGTATCGGAAAAGCATTAGAAGTACTAACACCTCATGTCTTTTCCAGCATTATTTAATACAAAATCATTTATGTTAAGAGAAGTTAAAAAAATTATTTTTATATAGAAGTTTATCAAAGTACAAGAAAAACGTTTGTAACATAAATCTCAATAAAAGCTTATATGTATATATATTTTTCAAACTCAGGACTATCTTACCTGCATTGCTCCATTTTCTTGTATGCTTCTTAACTGAGCAATTTCCCTCAAAAGTGCTTTTGCTTCTTCTCTAGTCTACAAAAATGTTAGCAAAATTCACTTATAGTTTACACTTTTTCAACAATGATTATTACATTCAGAGTATAATCGCTAATTTGTGGTATTTTGAATGAGAAATTTCTAGTGCTTGTTTTAATTAAGGTACATTTTCAATACATGTTACCCCAATAACATTCAACACAAATAGTTTTACAAACAGTTATTTCTGCACTTTTAGTCAATTAAATGAAAATAATTTCACCTAGATTGAAATTAATAATAATGTGAGTGTATCAGTTTAGTTTGTGTTACAGAAAAACTCATGTTACTTTCGTACTCAGAATAAAATTGGATTTCTAACAAGCTGATACAAAACCTTGTTTACATTCATACGTACACAAATATAAACGATATACAATAGGTAATTTGTAAATAGGTGCACAATCATAATATAATTATTTTTGGAATTAAACAAAAATGAAATAGCAAACAATATGCTCAGGAAAATAATTACATATAATATAACAAAACCTCTTCCTCCTTATTCCTTTGTCCATTTGCAGTTATCTAGTTACCTCACTATATTCTGTACATTTCTGGGCATTTTCATAAGCTTCTTCTAGTCTTCCATGTTTCTTGTAATAACCAGCAAGGAAACGGAAGGCACTGCTTTGCTCTTCTCTTTCTATTCCCTGAAATTACACAAAAATAAACCATAGCAGCTTCTAAAACTAAATAAGGAAGACTTATATTACCTATTTGAATAATAAATTATTAAAAATTAGTTGAGTGCAAATAAAATCACATAACTTTATATTTATGAATGATACTTATGTCTCCACTGCAAATTCACACAAATTTATAAGATGCAATAAACAAGAAGCTTATGGAATATTATGAAATTAGTTTGATATAAAAAAATCTAATTCAACAAAAGTTATTTTATACTTGAATGATATCAAAACAAAATAGAAAGTAAAATATAAAAACTACTTTTTTTGGGGAGTATTACTGTAGAATAGTCAACAATTCAAGGCTGATTTAAATTGACAGAAATAAATCCCCTTACATTTAAGCCATGTTTTCTCGACAGTTCATTATTGTCTAATGAACTGGAATGCTGAATGTAAAATTTGTGTTAAAAACCGATTACATCTGATACAAGTTGTTTAGTTTAAAAGATAGGACAGGTTAGATATACCAGGTGGCCCCTTGTTGTCCCAAAAAATTATGTTAAGTAAAAAAAATAGTCATTAAAGTCAGTGAAAAAAAGTAAAAGAATGAAATGCACCCTAATTTTTGGTTAAGTGATTAATATTAATATGTCTGTTCTCTGCTTGAAACTCACAATAGTAAAGACAAATATTGGTATGTAGGATTAGGTAAATGCATGAGTTTTTATAATTTTTCTAATAATTTAATTTAATTTTTTTATAATATGCAAATTTGATAAAAAGTAGTCGCATCACAGTAAATGGTTTAATTTTTAGGTGGGTATATGTGTTTTATAAACTACTACAAAAATTTGATGTGTAAAATAAAAATTGAATACATAGTTGTTTTTTTGGGGGTAGAAACAGAAGCAAAAGGGCCTTAGGATTTTGAAAAAATCCAAAAACATGGATGAATCTAAAGAGTGGTATTGTAGTCAAGACACTTTCCAATGTTAAAGAGACACCAGAGGTTAAAATATGTCTAAAATTATGCCATTAACTTATGTCCTCTGTTTGTTCAGCCTATATCAATATGATTAAAAGTATATGGAGTGGTAACCAATACAGATGACACAGTGAAGTTATAACTGATACTTCTCACTATCATGCTCTTTGACAAAATGTTATAGAGTATCCAAACCACTGTTAGTGAAAAAAAATGAGAGAAAATTAAGAATATAAAGCCATTCTTTACATTTCAAACAACCTGCCTTTATATCAGCATGTGTGTGTGGGTAAGTAAATATCAACATGAGCACCCTCTTTGGTTCAGATGTCCTATTTTTTTTTTTTAAAGAATTTGCCCAACAGTTGGAACTCCTTGGTTGGAAAGACCAACAAAAATATTTGAATAAAAGATACCAAGGAAATATCTTTCACCTATAACTCCTCTTGATGAGTTCTAAGAACTGTGAGGGGGTGACCATCAAGGGTGTTTCTCCAATAGCTTTTGATTCCACCATGAGTTCATTGTCTTGTGGTCATGATGTCTCAACCAATAGGTTTCCAAATATTAATCTATTTATCAATGTCGAAAAACCAGCAATCCCACCTCAGCTCTTCTGTATGAAAAAAGAAGTAAGTTTGCAAACTGATGTCTTCAAAAAAGAATGTAAAATGAGAAACAGAGCTACAAGTATTTAATGTAAAGATTGTGTTTAATGTTTTCTTTGTGTGATCATTCTTCTGTTTTCTTAAATTCATAATGAAAAGATTTGGTGCCAATTAATTCTACCCAAAATGGAGTTTTACAAAAGGATGTGCTACAGTACCAAAAGCTGAATATGGTGATAGTAATAAAAAAAACTATACAGATTTGTGGGCACTAAACTCAAACAAAAGTATCAGATATAATATCCAAACAAATCCTGATACTTGCAGGCAGTTGACTCCAGCAAAAACTTATCAGTTAAATGAGCCCAAGAGAGCCACCCAAGAACTTTCCGTCTTTAGGAATTCAAGGACAAAGTATTGTGTTTTAAATACTAGAACTCTCTCCTTCCCTTCAAAGCAAACACATAGGTTAATGTTGTATTTATGAGAAAGAATCCACATTATAAGGGATTAATTTTGTGAAATATCTTTGTGGAGATTTGTAGAAAATTAGCAGTATATAAGTCTGAGAAATATAATACATATTTAAGGCTTTACTGTATAAAACCTAGAGAAAAACTACTATCAAATGGCCTAAAACGAACAAAACTATCACCAAGTTAGTTGTCATGATTTGTAGCCAAGTGACCTAAGAAGTCTACTTGTTAATTAGTTATTAATATAAGTTTATTCAATTTACTGGCTACTAAATGTTAATTAGTTTTACACCACATTTTGACTACTAATTTGATGCCATCTTCAAAATTGTCCAAAGAAAGACTATCTGTGATACTGGTTTCTGGAATGTTATGTTGGATCTTCTTGAAAGAAGGCTATGGTGCTCTGCTGAAGAAAAAGGTAGCAATAAAATCACTTGAATGTGACTTAGAGGAATAAGACTGTCTGCCTATTACTGTAAAAGGGGCAATAATAAATGTTGAGGGATTAAGACACAGCATTCCACAATGTTTGCACAGACAGTCTAGTTCTGTGTAATAGGCTGTTTTACCTTGAACGTGCCTAAAACTGGGTGGATATTGGCATTTTAACAACAAAGCTCTAGGAATCTGACATCCTCATAAGATGGGTATCTGGTATTGTTGGACACTAAGCAATGTCAGTCAAAATTTAGAAAACAGAGGTTTGAAGATTTTGAAATGTCACCTCTGGTGTGCTATGAGGATCTGCAATGAGTTTTTTACTCTTCAGCATATTCACAGATAATTTAGGATATGTACTGGAAGTTCCTGAAGCAACATAATAGATACATGTTGATGATAGATTTGTTATAAGCATTTCACACACGTCAATAGGAGTGGTTGAACATCTGTAAGGAACCAATAAAAGCTTCTATCAGTGTAAGATCAACAACAAATTACCCATCAATCAGTAATGTCGAGAAACCCACTTGTTGAGAATTTTATATGCAAAAACGGCTCGTTTGGGTTCAGAAAATATTTGAAATAGAAGAGCGAACAATGTTTCGACCTTCTTCGATCATCGTCAGGTTCACAAAGAAAGAGGTAACTGACCAGAAGCTGACCACATGTTTGGAAGGGGTTGTGTAACTGAGTGTCGCAATGTAGAGGGCGGGGTCAGATGTTTGAATATATAATTTTATCTATAATATTAATATAGGTATAATGGCGTTCCTTTATATTGGTTTATTTTGGGTTTAAGTTGTTGTATAAGTAAGGCTTCTTTAATTTTTCGTTTGTTTATGATTGTTTCTTTATTTAGTATTTTAGTGTTTTCTATGGTTATGTTGTGTCTGTTTGACTTGCAGTGTTCGAAAACGTGTGAAGGTGACTTTTTATGTTCTTTGAATCTGGTTTCCATTTTTCTACTTGTTTCTCCAATATAGAAGTCGTAGCAGTTATCAGATTGCATTTTATAAATAATGTTGGTGTGGTGTTTGTCAGTGTAGTTCTTACATAGTAAAGACCTCAGTTTTGTGCCTGGTTTTTGAATAAATTTAGTATTAACTGGAATGTCACAAATCAAAAAATCACAAAACCATATACTGCTGTATACCATATATTCCTGACATCAGCAAACAAATAACCAACATTTGGCAAAAACTAGTAACAAAATATGACATTCCAGTTAATACTAAATTTATTCAAAAACCAGGCACAAAACTGAGGTCTATACTATGTAAGAACTACACTGACAAACACCACACCAACATTATTTATAAAATGCTATCTGATAACTGCCATGACTTCTATATTGGAGAAACAAGTAGAAAAATGGAAACCAGATTCAAAGAACATAAAAAGTCATCTCCACACGTTTTTGAACACTGTGAGTCAAATAAACACAACATAACCATAGAAAACACTCAAATACTAAATAAAGAAACAAACTTAAACAAACGCAAATTTAAAGAAGCCTTACTTTTACAACAACTTAAACTCAAAATAAACCAATATAAAGGTACGCCATTATACCTATATTAATATTATAGATAAAATTATATATTCAAACATCTAACCCCGCCATCTACATTGCGACACTCAGTTACACTACCCCTTCCAAACATGTAGTCAGCTTCCGGTCAGTTACCTCTTTCTTTGTGAACCTGACGATGACCGAAGAAGGTCGAAACATTGTTCGCTCTTCTATTTAAAATATTTTCTGAACCCAAACGAGCCGTTTTTGCATATAAAATTACCCATCAAACAAGATAAAGCCTAAAAGATATTAGTTAACAGATCTCACACAAACATCTCTCTCTTCATGGTGACACATGCAGAAAGAAGAGTTCAACAAAAAACTCTGCAATTTTTCTAGGTGTAGTGATGGACTGGCAAGTGACAATATCTAAAAATATCAATCACCTAGGAAAGAAATCATAATTTTCTTACACCAAAAATAGATTTTTGATAGAAACTTACATCTCTCACACAAATGACTTTTTTCACTTGATGTTAAATAACTCAACCTTTATATCTCATTAATGTAAGCTGCTCATTTTTTAAGCACAGAGCATATGACAACCCTTTAACAACAGAAGTATGACACACTCTCTTAGAGCAGTTGGCTCCCTCTATATTGCTCTATGTGTACTTCAGTTTCGAGATTAGACACTCAAGAAATACAAGAATCATCGTAAGTGAGAATAAAGGGAAAATTGTGTGAGAGTGGCATCTATCTATAGGAAACCTATTTTTAGTGTAAGAAAATGATAATTTCCAATTTGATACATACCTTTCCTCATGCAAATAGCTACAATCTCACACTGAGTAGGTGGAAAAACCAGTGTAACACAGTGAGAAACCCCTAAAGGAAGGTGCCCATAAGTAATTGAACAAAAGTGCTCAGCAACTGAACAAAAGCATATATGAAGGAGACCACACCTCTTCTGGGATAGGTATGCTCTCTGCCCTCAAAGTAGTGATGTATTGTGAAAAGAATGATACTAAGGACCATACTAGGAAAGGGCCTCAGAAGAAAGATATAGGTCTCTCCCCAACCCCAACTATACATATGAAGTCCCACATCATACCCTTAATGTTAAGAAGGGAAGACAGCATATAATCACCAAACAAATATGATATGATGCACATTGTATGTGACTAGGGCAAGAAGATGGTGAAAATATACAGAACAGGCCCAATCACAAGTAAATAGAGTGCTATACTGCAAACCAAAAATACAAGGAGAAAGTATGTAAACAGATAACTTTGGTCAAGCTTCCAAATCAACCACAGGAGTTAGGAAGTATACTATATAATTATAGTGTTGTGTCTGAGACTTAACTCAACCATAAGAACAAGGATACATTCTATACCCAATATTACGAGCAGGAAAAGAACAAGTCCAATTCGAGTGTAAAAGTAGAAAAAAAACCATGTGCATCTGGCATTACAAATAGGATGTGGAACAGCTGCTCATTTACAGGAACAGAGCAACTGTATGCCTTACAACCAGTATTATGAGACAGATGAAGTTCCCTTAGCTTAAACTCTGGAGCATGATATGAAACATCTTGCAACTGGAACTTCTGAAAAGGTGGCATCTACTATTTTCAACCACAAGAACAGGATAGTATTTATCTGGAACTGATATTATAAGGAAAATCCAGAAGAAGCTAGTCCAGCACCTATTTCATTGTATCATTGGGAACAAAGTCCAGAAGGTACAGGGAGGGAGGGTTTCCAGAACTGCCTTTTTCTCAATACAATATAATGCTATGAAATATTATGATATATAATCAACACTCATGAGGTAAGCCTCCATAGACCACCACCCCAGCAGCTAAGAAGTGGGAAGTGGCAAAGTCCCCTAAAGTCTACTTGAAGAAGGGGGGAGTAAAAGGCAGTGAAGAGTCTGAGGAATGTCACACTAGAGAAAGTTCAATGAGCAACCATGAAACCCTATTCTGAAAAGCATACTGATCTCAACTTTTTCAATTGAAGGAATGGCAGCAGTCCCTTTCTATTTTAGTCATGATAATTCAGTAGTGACAGTCTGACAATTATTTAGTAGAATACAACATAGAGAAAAATCAATATTCCGTGAGGTAAAATTATCTGGTTTAGGTTTAGAGGAAAGCATACCAGATCAGGCATGAGGAGAAAGGAAAGGTCCAGCTGATGATGGGAAGTGAAGAAAAGGCCCAAGAGGACCTAAAATGGGTAGGAAGAAGAGAAACTTCTTTGTAATGAAAAACCAATCTATGATATCTAAGAGCAAACTCAAGCATTCTGAAGATACCAAACAGGAAAGAGTCAGAAAATGCAGTAATCCTGAGAAAGAAGAGACTAGTGACCAACACTTGAAGATGTCCAGCAAAGACCGTGACTACTGACCAAAATATGGAAAGGAATCAAAGCAAATCTAAGAAAAAAAAAAGAGCTTAGAACTGTAAATACGAGAAGGTGGAAAAGAAGTTACACTGGGTTTGTGAGTGTGAGGAAAGGACAGATACTACTTAAACCAAACTGAATTGAACATTATTACAAGAACCTTAAGAAGATTAATGGAAGGAGGAAAACTTGAGACACTCCTGTTATCAAATCTTTAAATAAATAATAGTACAAGAATGAATAGTACTGAAATAATTTTATTTACATTTGATACCAGAAATTAAATAAAAAGATACACAATACCTAATAATACCATAAAAAGGTAACGGTGGCTGTGGTTTGGAATTAGGGATAGCCCTATTCCATCTGGATTGCAAACCGATTACAGGAATTCACAACTAAAGAGAGAAGAACCTGTGGTTTAGCAAGTGCTAAACTCCATCCAGTTTAAAAAAAAAATTAAAAGATTTCCACAAAGCCAGTAGCCAGAACATAGAGTGAAACTAATTAGAAATTAAAAATATACTTCCAACCATTTAATAATTAGACTTACATGATTATATAAAAATACTGAGCATGCCAAAGATTGATATCTGGTTCATAAAACTCTACTGTGTCAGCCAGTTGTTTCTTTGTTACCTAAATACATCACAACACCTCTTATTTAGTTTGATTGATTTGCAAACTATGTGACAGAACAACCTTCAAAATAAAATGAATAATTTCATTCCTCATTAACATTTAAGGTAAGATTTGATCATTAATTAGATCTCACAGATAGATGAATAACTAACACTAAACTGAAAAAGATAGAGAAAGTGAAACACACCCTTCTAAACTCCACATCTCTTACATAATCACTATATGCTGCTGCAGCCTGTTCTTCTTCTCCAAGTTTATCATATAATCTATAGGTAATAAAAAAAATAATTATATCTATGTAATGATGTGCATAAAATGCACCTACAATGTACCTATTGTGCATAAATATTAAAAGCAAAGGAAACATTAAAATGTTTAGTATATACTGTTATGTTTAAATAGAATTAGCACTATGACAAAGTTGTTAAGAGCACTATTTTAGAATACAGTGAACACGTGCGACTATAATGAATTAAAAATCACTAAAATTAGTGATTTATTCACTCAGCTCTAAGTTGTTAAGAACCACTTGTATTTTCATACTGATATAAGCCATACAAGGGTACTAAAACTAAGTTTTAAAAATTCTATTCAGCAAATACTTTCAGTAGTTTAGAATGCTGAAAACTTTTATGCAGCTGAAGCATAAAATTATTCTGAGTGGTTTTACCAATACCTAATTACTTTATTACCTAACAACTATCAAAAAGATTTTCAAAACTAAATTCACAATTAAACTTACTTCATGTTATTAATATTATTCATGTTTTAATTTCCCAATAATGTTATTATTTCCTATATATTTTACCACATTATTATTTTATTTCCCAACATCTTCTTCCATTATATTACTTTTAATTTTATCTCTATAAAAATTGTTAATATATCTTATAACTATTATCATACTTAGGCCTTTTACAAAACTTAAATTTGACACCAAAACCTTTAGGCTGTAACTGGCTAGTTCTCAAGGTTAACTCAAACTGAAAATTTGGTTTTCATCATATTTGTACCTATTTATTTCATTATACTAATTAAACATAATCCTTGATTTTCTGAATAAGAAAAGTGAACTATTCAAAATTGTTAGAATTTTGGGTCTTGTCTGATAACAGCCACTACAACTTTTGTATGTGGTCCTTAATCAAAATATTAATAGTTTGTTAATTACACTGGTTTACAAATAAATTGAGGCAAGCACAAAAATAGCTGTTTTAACATAATTTGGGGGTGCTGAATTCAGATTTGAAATCCGTTTTTACTCATCACCTCTAGTTTTTTAGATATGCATACTGTACATTTTGTACACATACTGTACATAAAGGCGTATATGCATTCAGGGTTAATTTCTAATATTGTGTGACTTATGTCTTCTTTTTTAGTTATCATGCAATAAATGTAAGTGATAGCATTAAATTATATATATATATATATATATCAAGACGGATCACCAGTTTCAGGAATTGGAAAAAAGACCTTGCTTCATTTTTTGACATGGAAAACAAGTTGTGCTACTGCACAAATGTACCTGGCTTGTTCACTTTCCTTGGTTTGACACATAATCCTTCAGACTGGCATCTTTTCATAGACTCTTCCAGGCGAAGTCTCAAGGCTGTGCTTCTGCACAATGGGAATAAATATCCCAGCATTCCCACTGCACACTCTGTCCATCTAAAGGAGTCTTATGACAATATGGAGCTTCTTTTAGAAGCTGTTAAGTACAACCAGTACCAGTGGAGTCTGTGTGGGGACCTCAAGGTCATTGGTCTTCTTATGGGTATGCAAGTGGGCTTCACAAAGTACTGTTGCTTTCTCTGTCTCTGGGATAGTCGAACACTATCCCAGCGTTACAAGCAGAAAGACTGGGGGTCTAGAAGCACTTTCATTCCTGGCAAACACAGCGTCAAGGAGAATCCTCTGGTTGAAGGTGCTTCTTCTTCCTCTTCACATCAAGCTTGGTTTGATGAAGAATTTCGTGAAGGCCATGGACAAAAATGGTGCTGCCTTCCAAAACTTGTCTACTGTGTTCCCAGGTCTCAGTGCTGCTACGCTCAAAGAGGGCATCTTTGTCAGACCTCAAATCCGAGAAGTGCTGAAGGATACTGATTTTGAGGAGCTTCTTACCTGAAAGGAACTGAGAGCATGGGAAGCATTTAAGTCAGTCTGTAGTGGCTTCCTTGGTAACACACGTGTACCAAATTACCAAGCCTGTATTGAGAAGTTGCTAAAGACTTATGAGGATATGGAATGCCGAATGTCACTCAAAATTCATTTTCTCCATTCTCACCTCAACTTCTTCCCTCCAAACCTTGGAGCAGTGAGTGATGAGCACGGAGAAAGATTCCACCAAGACATTACGAAGATGGAGAGCAACTACAAAGGCAAGTGGAACTCCAGCATGATGGGAGACTTTTGCTGAATGCTCTTGCGTGACATCCCGGAGGCAAAATACACCAGATAATCTAAGAAAACACACTTCTAACTGTCTGGGGTACTATGAATTGTGTACATTGTGTCATCCAAGTATATTTATTCCGTCAATGTTCTTTATCTATCCTGTTTTATCTGTAATAAGCTGCTGCAACTGTTGAAATAAGCACGTATATACTCTGTATATACTAAAATGAGACTATTTAAAAGCCAGAAAACTAGAGGTGATAGAGCAAAACTGTTTATAAATTTGAATTCAGCACACTCAAATTAGTAAAAAACACCTATTCACATTCTTGCCTCAGACAAAAAATATTTTTTTGTAAACCAGTGTTATGACAGAAATAACAACCATACATATAAGCTGATATATGCGACCACTAAAAATCTGTAATTTTTGTAAGTAAATATGGAAATCTGTTTAATTATTTTGAAAACAGTTTTGGGAGATTAAATCACAATGAATTTTAAGTGTTCATAGATTGTGGCAGCATGAAATGTAGGAGTATATGATGTTTTAGTTTCTGTTCTGAGGTAATTATTGGGATACTAGGGAAAACAACAGTACAATTTCATCAATCAAGTGAAACCCTCAATATAGAAGTTAAAACATCATCTAGAAAATTCCAGAGAAAGTCCATAAATATTTACATTCAGTACATTTTCTCTTAATAAACAAAATGCTACAGCAACTAACTCCAGTACTTCAGTTTATAACAAAACAATGAATCTGTCAATAGATGACATCTGACAATAACACATTTGTTTCATTAGAAACTATTACAAGTTCCAGAACCCAGTAAGGACAGACATCACTGTACATGTAGGAGCTGACTAGAGACATGGACATAAAGAGTATGAATTGTCAAAAGTCAAAATTGGGTCATTTAATTCAGAGCAGAATATGTGGTATTTCTTTGGTTGATCAGTGACAGTAAAAGTCATTACACAAACTGAATTGGGCACTGCTACTAGAAGAATCTTGAGCAGATTAATGGAAGGAGGTAGCCTGTGTCACTGCTGTTGTCAAAATCTCCCATCATATGACAGATACTGGTATTAAAATCATGTTATTTACATTGGATACTTAAAGTAAGATACTCATCTATTCTCAATTAACAGCTTTCCTTGATTTGTACTGATCTCTATTCAAGTAATTTTTACTTGTCACTAGCCTTGAGGCTCCTACCTAACATAATATTTTTACACACGGTTTAGATGCATTGTAGAATGAAAATGAGCATGTGACAACCTTCCATCAATAGGAGTATGATACACCCTCTTAGCATAGCTAATTGCTTCTAAACTATAAGTACAATCATCACTTCAAGATAAGGCAGAAAGAAAAGCACCAGTAGTGGGAAGGATAGGTGAGAAGTGTAAAAAGAGGTATCTATTGGAAATGCATTTTTGGTATTGGAAAATGTTAACTTCTGATAAGATACCTTACCTAAGCTTAAATATTGGCTAGAATCCCACATTGAAAAGGTAGAGGGACTGATGTAAAAATTACTTAGATGAGCACTCTTCAAAAAGTGCCAGAAGAGAACCCATGGTGTGAAATACCATTTTGTATAGGGTCACACTCATAAGAGACTGCACTTAATCTGTACCAGGTACACACTTTGCCTGTTGTAAAGATAATATATCATGAAATCAGGCAGAAAGGATGCCATTTCAATCAGAAATAGGACATACTAGATCGTGCAGATTGGCTTGGGTGCATCAGACCATAACTGGTAGGTCAACTCCAATCCAAAACCAAGTAGCATCATTCAGTCCATGTGAGAAGGAAGGCCCCAACTGTGTTCACCTCAAGCTCAAAAAGCATTCTAACAATCAAGGCAGAGCATATGTGCACACCCAGGCCATCTGGGAACCCAACATACATGCAACAGTAGAAAGGGTGAATACAAATGTGGTGAATCAACTCAAGTCCAAAACGAGGTAAAATTGGGAATTTTTCATCCAGTCTGTAATGGAAGTAGTGCCCATACCAACAACATGTTTGAGGACTTATTTTGGCTGTTCCTATGTCAATCCAACACCAGATTGTCTGGAAACTGACATTCAAGCAGCAATAGGATTGGGGAAAGTCAGCCAGAGAAGTGAATTGCACGTGTAGGATTTCCCCAGTCCAAAACCACATTATATTAGGAAATTTTCTTCTGGTATACATTAGGAGAAGAGTATACATCAGATACACTAATAGAACACTACTGTCCTACAATCAACTGAGTGCAAAAAAGTCACACTTAGGAGGAAGCAACAATGGTCTATCATCCCAGCAGCTAGGAAATAATAACTGGCAATGACTTCTATACTCTAAAGAAGAAGGGGAAACAATGCAGTGGTGAATCTGGACATACACAACACCATAAGATTATGTGGTATGGATTTAAAGCTAAGTATACCCAGATGGAAGAAACCACTTGCAACAAAGTGGAATACATGGATGTAGAAATAGGCCACAATAAAGGTAAGATAATGTAGCCATTTAGAGCAAGTAAGGAATATGTAAAACGACAATAGGAAGATGTCAAAATCCAGAAGTAGGAGAGACAATTACAAAATGAATAAAATGTGCAATGTAACTTAGTGGAGCACTTTATGCACCAGTTTGCATGAGGTCCTCCAATAGATGATGGAAGTAAAGAGCCAGAGAAAGAATAGGTGTTGTATTTGGTGATGAGGTTGGTTGGTCATCTTGGAGGCTAACTTGAAAAAGAAAATCTAAAAAACTACAGCAGGTGCATAACACTTTTTATGATAATATGTAACTAAAATCATGAAAAGTTCATGTATCTGAAAAAGCCAGCATTAAAACTAGGATTTGAGATCATATTTGAACAGATCTCATTAAGTATGTTCTAAAAATATATAGTTTTACATATTTTTCTGTTATCTAATAAAATATATAACAAATTACAACATTTTCAAATGGGAGACCTCTTGTTTTTGTCCACTCCCTATATATGTTACTGGGAACAGTCCATCTTCATGTCCTTGTACAGTACTGCCCCAATTCCAATGTCTGAAATGTTGGCCTAGACAATGAATGGTTTGTTGAAGTCTGGCATTCTATGAATCAACAAATTTCCAAACATGTTCTCTAACTTTTGAAATGACTTTCTTTGTCTGGTTAGTCAATGGTACAGTAATTTCAGCATAATGTGGAATGAATTTCCGATAGCATAGGAAGGATCTGACTTGCTACTTGACCATAGGAGCTAGTGCATCTTGTATGTCGATTATATTTTCCTTTTACATGACTGTTTGTTGTTTCCCCACTTTATGTCCAACAAACTCCAGTACAAAGTATCCAATGTAGCACTTGGATGGTCTAGTGAGAAGGCATGCTGCCTTCACTCACCAAAATAGCTTTCTAAGCCTCTTCATATGGTCTTTACATCTTGTGGTGCGTGTCAGAATTATCATCCACATTTTGCTTAATCTTGGTGAAGTTGCACATCAGCATTCTCAACATGCAGTTGAATGTTGTTGCTGAGTTCACTAACCCAAATGATATCTGTTTAAATTGATAACATCCATCTAGTGTTACAAATACTGTCTTTGCTTTACATCCCATTTTTATTAGGATTTGCCAATAATCTTTACTGAGGTCATTTTCAAAAGAACCTGGTCCCACTTACTGTTGCCATGATAAGTTCTGGGTTGCTTATATATGTTTTGAGTAGAACTTTGTCACAAGATTCAACTTCTGCAAGCCTATGTAGAAATGGTTTGATTTGTTTATCTTCTTCACAATTGCAAAAGATGAGCAGTAGTATTCTGTGTACAATTCACTTACAATTATAGCATGAGTTATCACAGTTGTATAATCATCTGGTCTTCAGATATCATATGTTCCTTTCATCTAAGTGCACTCAGGATAGTTCAATTGCTTTGAAACTTGCTTTAATGGAATAAACTGTACTACTTACCTCTTCTAACACTTTCACAACAAGTCAGGGTTCAAAAGCAAAGTCACTGTGTTTGCTGACTTGCATTCAAAATGTTATTGAACTACTACTTCATGAATTTATGCCACCAAGTTTGAAATTAAATTGTAGATTAAGTTCATTCTTAAGTTGAGAAAAATTAAATTATATATAATATTAAAGAGTAAATATTAAAAAAACACATTTAAATATAGATTTCAGTGATTCACATGGTATGATGAATGCAGAGCTGTTTAAAATTAGATGTTTATGGTGTCAAAATAACAAGACTTTAGTTTCATACAAATTATGAACTCAAAGTACTAATGTAATCAAGCTAGAATACAAAATTAAAACTTTATATATTTTTAATTTGCTGAGATATGGCTTATGTACTGAATCATATATTGTGAGCTTTCAGATCTTTTCATTTTGGAAACAGTCCCTCTTATACACATACTTCAATATTTGAGAGGTGAATAACCAATCAACAGCTTAACATGTCCCCACAGTAGTTTTTACAGCAATTTTATTTTTTGAAATTGCTACAATATTCTTCCAATCCAAGATTTCAATGAGGTAAGTGTTGTTCAATGTTTTACATTTTTTAAAACCAAAATAAATCTTAGTTACTAAGCTTAAAAAAATATAGTGGAATTCTATGGTATCAGTGTAGTTATTTATGATTTCTGGTTATTCAAGCATATACATATATATATTTGTATGTGTGTGTGTGTGTGCGTATGCATATATGACAAAAATGTGTTTCTATATCCTGTATGTGCAAAATTTTAAAAGGCTCAACAATCAATGCCCAGCAGCAACTAACTACAAAGGTTGTAGTGACAATAGATAATTGTTTGTCTCTTAATTTACTGTTTTATATTTTAAGAAAAATAAGTTCAATAATTTATTTTTAAATAGTAATAAACTACATACACATGTATAGTGTATAATAATTTAAATGTGACTATATTATAAATACTAGTCCATTGAAGTACAGACAAGACAGGAAAGACTAAAAGTTTTTATATTACTGGATACTGACCTGAGTGTATGTGCACCACATCAGCATAAGTTATATAATGCTAGGTAAGCATGACTGGAAGGTCAATATAATAAAAAAAAATAAATGTATATGTCCATGTAAAGTGTTATGAGACTTAAGTTACTTGGACTAAACATTTGTATTTTTCTGTTATAGTATGTAGTTATTCTAGCACACACACAAAAATATTATTTATATTTATTTCCTAATTTTTGTGATGGATATAAGGATAGTCAAGTATTAGACCCTACATAGTTAGGAGTACAAAAGATAACAAAATATAAAATTTTGCTGAAAACAAACATTTAAAATGTATTTAGGAGGTTTTAAGAGTTTGTGCAAATAATATTTTAGATTTTTGGAATGAAGAATAGATTTTTAGTCATGAAATCACTTTGCAATCAGACTAGTAATGGAACAGACTGTTTTCACAAACAAATCTTGGGTAAAAATATTTTATAAAAAATTTGATTTCTTGCATACAAAATACTTGTAATCTTTAATAAAAGTTTACCAAATATTGTGAAGATAAGCATACTGTATCAAAAGTTATATTGCAAATACCGAAAGTTTACAAATGTGTAGAAAATCTTCTGTATATTATACTGAGCCTATTGTAAAAGGGTTAAAGCTGTTAGTTTTACTCTAACATAATAATTATTAGGCCTATATTGTCTGTTATGTCATTTACAAAGAAAGTGACAGGGGTAGAAGAGAAGAGGATAGTGAAAGGTCGTTTCGACACCACGGCTGAACCTGCTATTTAGGAATTATCAAGACTCAACATGGAGTGTCCAGAATGAGAGAAAATACAAGAAAAAAAAGTTTGATCAGTACTGATAGAATATATCCCAAACTAAAGCTGAAAGAAGAGGAACAAAGAGCCTGAAAAGATGGATGAAGGATGTTGAAAAAAAGAGGTGAAAACACAGAAAATAAGAGTGTTTTGATGAAAGCATAGTAATGTGAACCCCAAAGGGACAAAT
Source organism: Carcinoscorpius rotundicauda (assembly GCA_011833715.1). Taxonomy (NCBI): domain Eukaryota; kingdom Metazoa; phylum Arthropoda; class Merostomata; order Xiphosura; family Limulidae; genus Carcinoscorpius; species Carcinoscorpius rotundicauda. The sequence goes on from CM022393.1 coordinate 40,099,641, forward strand.
GACCAGTCTTGAGGTAGTATCTTAGCAGGCTTCAAGAGATGACCCACAAAAAGGCTTAGTGTAGCTGGAATACAACAAGCTATTAGATGTACTTGTACAGAATGGGACAATAAAGGATATCAATAGTGTGAAAACATGGAGAGGAGTTATGCTTCCATGTACCACCTTGACAGGAGGAAGAAGAATACCTAGTGGAAGTCTTTGAGTAAAAAAGAAGGAAGAAGAATGGTTGAGGGCAAGGGATTCTAAGCAAGAATCCAGAAAATGTGCTGTCAATTGGAGATATTGCAAATTTGCATAACTCAATGAGATACAGGATTCCATGGAAGCTCAATTCCCCAGATGAAAGAGAACATTCCACACAGTAAAAGGAGAAGATATAGCATGAGAAACCAATCACACAATGTCCCTCAAAATAAGAGTAGAAGGCTAGACCCTGAAGACATACAAAAGATGAAACACCTAAATAAATGAGAAACAAAATGGGTGTAAGATGTGATTCCTCCAAGATGAGCTGTCAAATTCAGACTAATTACTTGCTGAAGGATAATACAGTGGTTTTAAAAAGCTTGTTGGAACATGGAAGAGATGGTAAATCAGTTAGGATAAGGTATTACAATAGAATGTGATCCAAACATAGAACACCAGACACTGAAGCACACCAATGAAATAATACAGGTAGGTGAAAGAACCCAAAGGAATATGAAATATAAGGGAGGCAAAAGCAATTGAATAATAAGGGCAATCTGCCACAATCATTTCCAGCTAAAGATCAATCAAATAAAAATTGAAAACACTGAAGAAGATAAAAATGCCACTGTAGAAAAGATAATCAACACCTGTCAAAGATGCCACAGGGAAATGGTGAATTACCATGGCAAGACAGTTAAATAATGGTAAAGTGTGGCATATGAAAGATGAAGGTAGGAAAACCTAAGCCTAAATAGGATGCACAAATGACAGAGGATATGACCCAAAATCATAAGAAAAGACTCCAAAGCTCAGTAGTCAAAGAAAAGTAATACAGCACAAAGTTATGCCTCATCATACAGAGCAATAAAAGAATATGAATTAGGCATGTAAACTCCAAAGCAGTGGTAAAAATAATTGAATATGTAAATGACACCTAGTCACAAAATCATGAAAAGAGGGCTGAGGTAGAACCAACATAATATGTATAAGCTAAGATTTAAAAATAGGTGGGAAGAGAACTAGCACAATCTCTTCTATAATGAATGAGAAGCATAGGTGGAGATATCTCATGGATGAAAGAAGGTTCAGGTAAAATGAAAGGCTCCACCATCCACTGCAATAAAACTAATGCCTCTCTTAACATACAAAGACAAACCTAATGCCAATATAGTTAAGTAGTTTAGCATGCACCAAGTCTTATTGTTTCATATCAAAGTAGAAGTTATTTACACTTGGAAAAAAATGTTTTTGCAAATACTTCAACTAGAAAACATTATAATACGAAAAGTCCCTATTAAAAAAAAATTGCATGTTCTTACACAAGAGTGCCAAATTGAAAACTGATGATGCATGCTCATTTTAATACTACAATGTTGCTATGCCATGTGATGTTAAGTGGGAGTCTCAAGGCTAGTGATGAGCAAAGGTTGTACATATATATAAAGAAGCACAAATTGAGAAAAGCTATTATGTGAGATGAGGCACAGTATCATATTGGAATTAGGAGTGAAATATGTCATTATGTTGGGAAGTCTATTCTGTTTGTTTATTAAACAAAAAACATATCTAAATTATCTAAAATATGTATTTCTTTAATTAAAACTATTATTTACACAAAGCTTCTCAACAATAAAAAAACAAATTTCAAATAGTTTTGATATTAGAGAAAAGTGATTTTTGTATTTTCTTAGCTCAAAATTATGTACACAAATTCTGAATCTGTAATTCTTGTCCCTGACAATATGACCTTTTTACCCCACTTTTGTAGTGAATTTAATAAACCAAAATTATTTATAAGTAAACTATCAGAGTTTAAAAACACATTACAAGACAAACTAAGGGCAGAGAATAGTTGCTAATAACATGATTATATTCCTTAATGTGGTCAATCTTAATTTTTTTCAAAGGAATCTTAAATGCATAATTTTTTTGCCTGTTGAGTTCCAATGTACATATAAATGCCCCTATAAAATATCTCCCTCAACATAAATTATTACCAGTACAAAATAAAACACAAGAAAAAATTGCAATTAAAAAGTTTTTTTTTGACAAAATAACAATTTATGGATAATTCAAATTAAAGAATGTCCTTTTAAGCATGAATACGGATAACATAAGACACATGATGTAAAGTTTACTGAAATAGTGATTTGCAGAAATCATTTCTTCTTGACATAATGTGGGCATATTAGAAAACACCTCAATAACAGGCTAATGTATTCAAAACATAGATTGTTAAATCTGTAATGAAAAAGCTTAATTTAAATTAGAAAATACAATACCCTCTGTAAAAACTTATTACTCCAACAATCAAATATGTAAATTAAACAATTGTATTTATCAATGCATTTGTGCATAAATAATTGTTCCAATAAATATTTTCAAACATCTTACATGATCAAACTGTTTTTATCCATTAAAAACACCACTCATCTCCAATGGCATACATTTACTCAAAAAGTATCATAAGCATTTTCACATCAACTAATTACTGACAAAACAATTAACTTGTTGGACTAAGAATCAGAACAATGCTATGGTTTTACCACAATAAAATGTATTGAAAACAACCAAAATTGTGAATAAATATTTTGAAATGAAAATGAAATTCATGACTCTGCTGTAAATATCTAATATAAAAGCAATAACTATACTATGTAGCTTGGTATGATGATTGTGCACAACTAAATAACACCTCCTGGCACTTCAGCATACGAGTGATCTCATACCAACAAAACTACTTGTATCTTAACACATCAGTAGATGTCATTTTTTTCTTGAGTGAAATCTACATCTGCTTGTATCCTGGAACAAGTTAGAGATAAAATAATATTTAACTTGCTTACAAATTTAACTACCTACAATATTAAAATTATCATAAAACAACAACTGACATCTTACTTAGCAAGTTTAATTAATGCCATGCCTTCAATGTCTCCAACAGAATGAGCTTTCCAGTAACACTTCTTGGCTTCTTGAAGCTTGTCTAGTTTTTCATATGCCTCCCCAAGTGCAACCATCATCCGAGAGTCATTTGGCCTGTAAACATATTATGTTCCAAAAATGATGTCAAAATCATATTTTCTCATGATTAATGGCATTATCAACTATGGAAAGTTATAATTTTCTTACACTGAAAATAGATTTATGATTGATACTTACCTACACTCACATAATTTTTTTCTTGATCTTCAACTGCTCTCTAATGAACTGAAAAGGAATTTGCTTGCTCAAAACACCACTAGCCTTTATACCACACAAGTTTTAATTGCTCATTTAGCATGCACAGAAAATGTGAGAACTCTCCACAAGTAGAAGCATGGCATATTCTTCTAGAGTAGCTGGCTCCCTCTATACTACTTTACATGAATCTCACTTTTGCCATTAGGCCCACATAAACAGAACACCAGAAATAGAAGAAAGGATGGAAAGTGTGTGAATGGAACCAAGTATCTATCAGAAATCATTTTCAGCATAATAAAATAACTTGATATGATACACACCTTTTCTCACACAACAGATAGAATCCCACATAAATAGGTGATGGGACTGATGTAAGTTAAAACAAAAAAATCTTGGTGAAAAGCATCTGTAGAGGATCAATCCAGTGTGTACTGTACCATAATGGAAGCAAACATGAGGGACCACACCACTTCTGGAACAGGTATGCTCCATGCCCTTGAAGAAGAGGAATGCCATGAAACAGATGGCACCAAGATCAGGATCTAGTACAAGAAAATTTTCAGAAAACAATATACCATCTGTAAATAATCAAAATGAATCTCACTTCATACTCAGTCATACAAATGTGGCTGGAAACAAATCAATCTCAGTGAAATAGTCATAAAAAGCATACAGAAAAGAAAAAGGATAGTAAAAAGTAACTACAAGGCCAAAAGCCAGTTCTTGGAATTATAAAGATGAAAAGTCACCAAGACATTGTTAGTTAGCTGCTCAACTCCACCTGTACAGACAAGATTACAAAACTCATACTCAGAATTATGAGATGGAGAACCTCACAGAGGAATAAAATAAAAATATAGAGTACATAGTATCCAAGGCAAGCAAACCGTGAGTAAAATATACACTTACCCCACAACTAAGTAAACAGAGTACTATACTGTAAGCAACTGGAATGGTGATGGGGAGGTAATCAAATGGCATCCACTGGACACACATTCAAATCAACAATATGAGTCAAGAAGTATAACATTCTGAACCTGGACTTACAAAGTTGTAAGTAAACCTTACCTCAATCATACAAACAGGTAATCATCCTGTGTGTGGTGTTTTGAGCAGGATGTGGAACATTTGTCTAGTTGTATAAACAAGGCATCATTTGTTTTCTAAATGGTATTATAAGGTGGATGAAGTTCCCTGAGCACAACCACAGGAGCAGGGATATGAAACATCCTAGAATCAAAATTACCAAGAATAGGGTATCTACTGGTCTCTATCATACGAACAGCTGCTAGCTACCTGAATCCACTATTATGAGAAGGATCTAGTACTGGCTGGTTCAGCTCCCACTAATAATTGCTCCTGGAATTAAACTACTATGAGTTAGAAAGAAGGAGGGTTTTCTGCTGTTTCCTCTTCTTAAGTGAGTGGAAAGATATGAATTATGTGATGTGTGTTCTACACTCATGAGGAAACCTCCACAGCCTACCACCCAAGCAGCTAGGAATTGGTATGGGGCAAGGGCTCCCAAGCTCCAATCAAGAAAAAGAAGGGTAAAGGGTATTGGGGGGTCTAGAGAAGTGCCACACTTGAGAAAGAGTAGTGGGTGACAGCAAAACTCTAATTTGAAAAGCAGACTTTTCCTGATGTATTTGATCCAAGTAGCAACAGAGCTGGGCAGCAATCCCCTTCTGCTTTACTAATGTTAATCCCCAAGTCACAGTTCACCAACTAATTAACAAAATTCTACATACTGAGAAAGTGAGAAATATATATATATATACACACACACACATACATATATCTCTAGATAAGTTGCTAATAACCTTGCAGAACACTTCATCTCAACAGTGTGCATTATAGTTCTAAAATAACAATCACCATTATGCATCAACCAAGTATATGTTTAAGCAAAATGAGACTCCTGAGGGAAAAAAAGGAGAAAAAAAGACAGCCAAGTTAGAGTTAAAACAATGCTTGTAAAATCACCACGGAAGGCTGACAATATCCATCAGATGATGACATAAACAAGTTACTATAGAAATTTTGATATGCTGAACCTTATGACAGAAGACATGAGAATAGGATGGCCTTCCAATGGAGATATGAGTAAGTCAAAGATTTCCTGAAATAAACAAATGGGAACCATGAAAAGGAAGCCACAGAACACAGAGGGCAATCAAGATCTGACACCTACAATAAGTATGGGATGGAGATATATGGAAAGGTAGAATTGCCTTCCATGGGCAGCTGAGATTTTGGGAAGGAAGGAATAGCCTGGGTATAGCACAATATATGGAATATAATAAAGGACACAAGAAACATCCATCAAAATAAAGATTAGACCAACAACTACTGCAAGCTAGAAAAAGAAGAAGATAAGTCTTGAATGAAAGGTCACAAAAGGAACATGAAGTCAAAGGTTCAAAGGGAAGTTGGGAACGGGCAAACTGAAGAACAATGAAATTCCAGTCAGAAAACTCAACACCGAGAGGACAAAGAGTAACCTAGTGAGGAGACATACAGGTGAGAAAGCATAAATGTAAAGGATTCTTCATTCCTTACTGAAGAAATCTACTACTAAGTCCTGAGAATGAGGAACTGGAGACTAGAAATATGGCAGTTTGTAGTTCATATGGGTGTCAAATGCATTTACGTATGGGGTTCCCAAATGAGAGCATAACCACCAGAAAACTTGAAAATCTAGGTACCACTTCACAGGAATGACCCTTTGTGGATGAAAAAAACACTGGTCTAGAACAACATTCAAAGCACCTAAAACACAGCAATCCAAGAGCTGAATCTGGTATTTATAGCTCCAGAATGGGATCTACAAAGTCTAAATTATCAGAAAAACAAAACAACAACAACCTGCAGGTAAATAAGAAACATGTCTGACTCATGTGCTAACTGAGATGCTGAGGTTCACATAAAATAGTACAGAGGAAGCCAGCTGCTCTAAGGGGTGTAGCAACTCAAATGAGCAATTCAAACTTGAGGGGAGCTTGCATGTTGCACGAGAAAATTTCTTTTCAGTGCATAAGAGTTCATGAAAAGCTACTGCATAAGTAAATATATGCATTATATTAGAATTTATAAATGGAAGCTAAGCATAAGGCTTAGACATGAATGCGGAGAATTTAAGATGTTTGATGTAATGTTTATTGAAGTAGTCATTTGCATAGACCATTTATTAAACCATTTCTACTTTACATAACATAACATAATATAGAATATACTAAATATAATTTTAAAATACAGTGCACTTAAGTGTGTTTGACACTTCTTTCAATGATTATATTAACTTACAAGTTTAAAAAATTACAACTTTCACAGAAGAATACTTAAAACATTAGTCAAGACAAAATCTCAAATATTATTAAAACATCAGATATTTTGAATTATATTAATATTAAAATATTGTTAAGAGGGTATAACAAAATTGGATCATTTTAGTATCATAATAGTAATAGTTAAAGTTACCTTAACCTCAGTATACTACCTGGTTTGCACTTCAAGTCTACACAACTTAGAACAGATTGAGTTAGTGTAGCTGTGACAGTCTTTCCTCACTATATAACCATTTGTGAACACTAATCTATACTGTTCCAATTCCACATTTTGTATTATGGATGTTATGATTCCTGTTTTTTACTGGATAATTCAACTTAAATTGAACAAAAGTCTTTTTAAATGAATATAAGTGACTCATTAAGTGATAAAACATTTAAATTAAAAGTATTTTATTATTCATTTTGGATATAAACATAAGGTACCTAAGTTGTTGAGCAAGTCGATAATAATAAAGACAATAAAATGGCATTTTTAACATCTCATAGGTCTGTCCTAGCCCATACCAAGCTCTGTAATCTCTCCTGTTTACCTCTGAAACACAAAAAACAACAATATATATATAGTAATTTCACAACATAAAAAAAGCAGAACATTTTGATATTTTTAATTATATATATTTTCAATCTGAAAAATACTGCTTCATATCTTATTCATTTAACAATTTCTTTACATAAAACACAATTTCCTCATATACAGAATCAATGGTACATTTCAGAGAGATTTTGAATATGAATTTTCATATTCTATAAACTAAATTTTAAGTCATTCTTTTTCGATACTGAAGAAGAAAAATTCACATGTATAAATAAACACTAGTAATACCTATTGCTTGTCTGTATGATTGGATTGCTGCCTGGGTGTTCTTCATTTCCATATACTCATGTCCCATGAGAGTCCAGGCAGATAGGTAATTTGGGTTAAGTCTCAAAGCTCGTTGAAAATAGAGCACGGCCTTTTCGTGTTGAGATCGTAAACTGTAAAAATTTCCTGCAATATGGAAAACATTTATGCATACTAAAACACACACTAATACTTTTGATTAATTTCATTTGCAGCTACAGATTGTTATTTGATTTTATAACGTACTAGATTTTCCACATTAATTGTACTTTATGTGAGTCATGGTCTAAATAGTCAGAGCAAAAACTGCTAAGGTATGGCATTGCCATTTCTAATTTAGAATTGTTGACCAACTGGAAGGCAACAAAACAGCAAATTTTGCTGTCTATTATATGGATATTATATAATTGGGAACATTCTTATATACAGCTTGGAATGTTCAATAGTAGGTCTCGCTTTATTCATCACACTTCTTCCTTCATTATAAAAGAAAAACAATCCCACACTAGGAAAACCCAAAGAAAGCAGTAAGAATAGCACAACTAAAATTAATAATGACTCATAATATGAGCATTATACACACCCAAAATGATAAATGGGTTTTACATAAATTAGATTTATCAAAATTTATATGTTAATATTACATATACATGTCAAAGCAATGCATGTAGTCCCATTTATTCTTGGTAGTAATAAACAGTGAGTCCAAGAATGTGCTAACATTTTTATCACCCAAACTTATCTGTTTAGCACCCAATTTATCTGTTTCTTGAAGCTGTTTTACTCAGGTGATTCTGTAACGAGTGAAAGGTTTCAAAAATCCATCAAAATCCATTTCAGGACTCTCCATTTCTTAGTTTTCAGCCAGTCCTTGGTAGATTTACTGGTATGTTTTGGGTCATTGTTATGTTGCAGGGTCCAGTTCTGCTTCAGCTTTAATTTTCATACAGATAGTGTAACATTATCCTCAAGCACCCTCTGATACACAGTAGAATTCATGGTGGATTCTTTGATTGTGAGCTGTCCAGGTCCTGCTGCAGCAAAACAGCCCCAAACATGAGACTTCCACCTCTGTGCTTCACAGTTGGTATGAGGTTCTATACTTGGAATGCTGTATTTAGTTTAGGCCAAACATGTCCTCTGTTCTGGTGTCCAAAGAACATTATTCCAGAAGTCATGGTCTTTGTCTACATTTTCTCTGGCAAACTTCAGTATGGCCTTGATGTTTCTCTTAGAAAGCAAAGATTTCCTCATTGCACACCTCCCATGCAAGTTACACTCTTTCTGATTACAGAGGCATGCACTTTCACACCAAAAGTAGCCAGAGCCTGCTCTAGGTTTCGTGATGACATTTTAGGGTTTTTGGAGACCTCTTTTAGCATCTTGCAGTCTGCTCTCAGGGTGAATTTTTGCTCAGTCTCTCTTCAACAGTCAGGAGCACACCAAACTACATGTCTGAGGTTTAAATAGGGCAAGCCTCATTCACAATGCGGAGTAACAATCTTCTAATCATGTGCACCTGGTGTGATACACCTGTGTGTGAGTTGAACCATTTTAAGTGGGTTTAAATGTGGGGGTGTCCTGACTTTTTCCTCAGTTAAAATATACATATTTTTAGAATAACATTTTACAGAAGATCTCGAAAAGTCTTTTCTTCAGTTTTAATTGTTTAGTTATATTACTTTAATCTCTCAGTATTATTACAAATGAGATTAAATATCCATTTATCCAAATTTGTTACATATATACACATGCTTTCATAGGGTGTCCTAAATTTTTCTCATGACTGTACATTCTCTAACTTCAAGCTTAGATGTTTTATGCCATCTAAATTGTGCAGCTAGCTCTCTCTATACTATTCTAGAATAATCCACACTTTTGAAAACTGGCAGGCACAATGGAAAGAAGGGTGGGAAGTGGGTGAATGGAGATAAGTATCTATGCTGACTTCTGTAATGGTACTAGCTCTTCTCACTCACAGCTAGAATCCAACATAACTAATGTGGAGGGGCCCAATGAAGGTTCGTTACTCCTAAATGAAGCACAAAAGAACCATTCTGAGAAAATGAGTGTACTAGAATACGGAAAAAATGCACACCACTACTTTTGGAATAGGTATGCCCTTTGCCCAGAAATCAATACAATTGGGATGAAACTCAACTGACAGGCACAACTGAAGTCAATGAAGAGATATAAATCACTGAATCAGGATATAATATGCTGGATAACAATAACATGAATTAGTGTGGAAATGACAAATATGCATGTGTTAAGGGAAATATTTTGGGTTACAATGGATTATGTCACGTGTAGTCCACCTGGGTGAAACCATCCAGTGGAAACACCCTGTGTAATATATAATGATCAACAAGTGCTTGGAAATATGGGATTATGAAACACACAAGTTATTGTTATAAATGACATCATGAGGGTCATCACAACTAGCCCTTTGTCATAACAAGCCATTATAAGAAACAATATATAGTACCAAACATAGCAATAAAGAGACACAGTATGATACCAGTAAATAATCTTTAGAGAAACACCAAATAAGTGGCTAAGGCTTAGACAGTAAAATGTATTTAAATAGGCTCTCTGGAAAAAAAAAATTGCATAACAATTTGAGACCAGAATATGGGAATCATGGGTCAGTAAGGATTGATAAAATCTTCATCTGCTTTACTCATGAGGTCCATGATTGATATTCATTTATAAATGAAACTAGTAGTTTTTAGTGAACAAAAGTATATGCACATATCACTGGACAAGCTTCAAGTTGTCTTACAGAAATACCCAAACTCAATAATAAGCATTATACATTTATTCTTATCTAGTGCAAATGCAGTATGAAATATACCTAAGTAGGTAACACATGCCACCAGCTGGGATCCTGAAATATATGTATTGATAAAAATTATATAGGAAAAATTATATGTTGACTTACCTTAGTGAAAGGCAAAAAGATACATGTAGAACTGTCACAGAAAGAAAAAACTAGTTATCCAAAGAAGGCACAGCCAGGTTTCTGCAGAGAATGTTCAACCAATGTATTGCCCACTATCCAACCTAAACAATCTCCTAAAAAGGCCAGCAAAGACGAGCAGCTAGATATTGTTAGATGATGAACTAGGTGTGAAGAAACATTGTGCAAAAGTAAATTTCCACGGACAAGTTAGAATTTGCCAATCATATAAGTTGGCAAACCCAATCAGAGAGTGCAATAGGAGACAGATCATGGAACAGTGAAGGAATCCTTGGAACAAACAGACAGGAACAAAAATATGAAGGGAAGTAATATGAGCCACATGATGTCTCAGGAAATGATTTGGACAAAGAAGTCTGTTTGGAATCAAATGGGAGTGCAGGTGGGAAATACAAGGTTAGGAAAAACAAGAAGGCCAAACCACCTGTCAAGACAGCAGATGTCTAGGGAAGGAAAGACTGATCAAAATTGAGGATAGCATCAAAATAATGGTAAAAGATATGGGAAATATTAATGGCATCAATATTTAAATAACAATGAGCACAAGCAAGGAGGAGAAGGGAAAGGTCTTAAGGGAAGAATGGTACAAGAAACATGTAGCAATGGGTTCAAATGGAGAATAGGGTTGAGAATGAAGATCAAAACTGAGTTCCAATATAGCAAAACAAAGGGATGTGGACGACGTGCAGGACAAGATTGCTGTGATCAATACATTTTTATCTGCTGTTATACAAAGAATATTTCTTGCTCTGTGGCTGTTGATGATTTTGGCATTTTATACAGTTACCATGGTAAAATAGAGGAACATTGTAAAGACACATTCATCTATGCTACCTTAAACAAATGTCCAATCAAGATGGATGAAGAAGCAGCTAAAACAATACTTAAGCATCTGAAAGGGGAAAGTGATTTGCTGAAAAGATTAATGGAATTAAAACCCTCCCTGAAATATATAGAGTTGCAAAAGACCATAACCATTAAAACCCATAATGTCAGAGAAACAATCAACACTTCTTCATGCCAAATGCCATTAAAACAGAGCAAAAAGATTTTAAAACACTACTATTACAAAGTCAATACCCAGAATATTATATCTACAATGTTTTCAAAGAACAAAAAACAAAAACATGAAAGTAGTAACCAACCCAAAAATACACAAGAAAATGACAACAATGAACTTTACTTTTATAAATAACACAGTCACAACCAAGATTCATAAAGTCATTAAACAATCCCAACAGACAATCAACAGAATGCAAAACACAGATGAAACACTGAGAGAATTATTACTCTGATTTGTGTAATTCTTTGTTCTGTACCTATAGCAAATGAGTAAAATTTATTTTTTGACAATTAATTTGTTATTGTTCACATTTTCATTCTTATTTTTTAAATTAGTGAAGTTATACAAGATTTTTGAAGTATGCAGAATTGGAAAATAAAAGTAAACACACTGTACTCCTCTGTATTTGTCATAAACATTTCAGACATGTGCTAACATTAACGTAATGTCTGTAGCTTTTAATTGTACTAATTAGTTGTAACTGAATTGTATTATAATTTTAACTTGTGTTTATATTATTGTAATACTTATAGCTTTGGAAGGTATTAAAACATTTAACAATGAATACCTTTTCTCTCAAAGATTTACTGCATTTGCATTTGAAGTTAAACATTTTTAACATTTTTTTTGTGAACCATATCATTAACAGTTTGCACTTTTGTCACTGTTTCTATCATATGTACAATATTGCATACTAACTTATCCTTTATATGATGAAATTAACTGTCTCAAAGAAATATCAGAAGATAGGTAACAAGTATGCAAGCAGTACAGACTACATAAAACTAAATAAAAGTTAAGCTTAAAGAAGTTTTTGATTATTGCATAATAAACGTTTTTATTAACAGTAAACTAAACTAAATAGTTTCAAAAAATTATATTATTATTCTGTAAAAGGTTTATCAACCTTATGTGTATGCCTCAATCAAATGCATTTCATGACATGTCAGAGTTACATTCAAACTTTAATTAAACAACTTTGTTATCAATACACATTAATAAACTTGGAAGCAAATCATACTTATTATTTTATGCTATGTAAATTTTTGTTTCAAAAGAAATATTTAAACATATTCACAATGTGCACCTCTGAATCACATAGAATATTGACAATAATACTAAGTAAAATGTCAAAATAATATAATTTTTGAAGATATTAATAAATAATTGTGCTTTCCTTGAAAACATACAGTCAGTCACTTCTTTATTCCAATATTACAACTATTAATCAGAAAAGAAACTCCATACCTATTACACAACATGTTTGTACTCGATATTTGTCTGTTTCACAACACTGGTGAGCTAGGAAACTTAACTCAACCTTCATTTCCTGCAAAATAAGTATGAAATATATTTAGTTCTAACGTATAGGAATGACATATACAAAAACATTCCAATAAAACCTTAACATAAACTTACTCTTCATGATGAAATTTGAAAATCTGAAACACAAAAACAAACAAAAAACCCAGTATATTTCTAGTATATAAACAACCTACTGAATTGAGCACTTCCTACAATTTCCATCTCTTTTTAAACATTAATGACGTGCTTTGCTTCAATTTATACAATAAGATATACCAGGGATTAGAGATGTATAAATTAAAAACCAACTAAAATTTGAAAATATATGAAAACAATTAAGGTTATAGTGAAGTGAATCATACTCCAATTTATATCTTGGTTTCAATAACTGTATCTTGGCAAACTCTTGTCAGCTTCTTTTTTTAACAGTTATTATTAATCAGCAAGCCCCGAGATTTGATTACCTATAAAACATGACTGGTAACTCATATATATATAATGATTATGAATAATGCTTGATTAACAACCTCCATTCTGGACCTTTATCATCATCACTGATTATCTATTAACAAATGTAATCTATATAAGTATTACCAGAAATTTCTGAGTGCAAATACAATCTGCATGATAATAACAATAACTGACATGATTCAACATATATCTTGATTACTAGTATTTATTACAATATACATCATTTTACCTGTACTTCAAACTAGTACCTTTAATACTAGAGATTTTTGATTGAACTATATGATTATCAATAAATTTTTACTGGCAAGGAAAGTTTCAATATTACTAGCAGATAAAAATATGTATTATAATTCAATACATTAAATTGACAGCAATTGTGTATTATTTCAATTAAAATGAAAATTTTATAAATTTATCTTTATTAGGTTAAGAGAAAAAACATACTCAAGATGTTTAGGTGGACAATATGATCCACAGCCTTCTACAAACCAAACTTGTAATTTTTTTCTTTTAACTTTTATACAAATATAATTTATGATGCATATGAAATGTTGGTTTCATCATTTTTATTGAATGTTTTATAACTACTATTGCTCTGACTGGCATATTTCAGTTGAAATCATGAATACAGTAAATGCATGCAAATGTCAGATTCTTTAACTTTAATACTGTATTACAATTTGTACAATAGTTTATACAGAGACTTGGAGAATTAAAACATGGCAGCACAATTAATTTTGTAGAGGTTACCAACCATGTTTTTAAGGATTAAAAAGTTATTTCAGAAACATAAGAAACTAACAGTTACTATTTATCAACACTAATTTAAACTGCTATAAAATTTCAGTATCAATAATTTTCCAAAAAATCTTCATACTCATTAATACATGGTTGAGTGAAGTTTTACTAGTATTATTTCATTAGGTTAGTTAAACATAAATTAAAGGCTTACTAAAATCAAGTAATTCTCATTTTCAGAAATAGTAAATTACCAGACACACAAATGTTACATTACCTTCACATAAAGCAGGTTAGAGAAAATATCAGTGTTGTCTAAACGATAAGGATCCACTTTCTGAAGAGCCTGAAATCCTTCTATTGCTTGATCAACTTCTAACAGTGAATATTACAAATTTTACTAACTCTTAATCTCTGAATATGATGTAAACTACATTTGTGTCAATAGTATTAGTTAATAAAGAATCTAAGTACACTTATTTTTATATGCATTTAGTTATGGACTACTTCACATTTATTGTAATATTTATTAAGTTATCTACTCTTTTGGGATTGAGCAATCTTGTTTAAACATATGATATTTTAGTTTAATGATAGTATAATACATTAGAACACACACACTGTATTGTCTCATTTTAAATATGTATCATCTGCAATACTGGATATTATCAAATAATCAGCCTCTGGATGTTTGAAGTATTACGTTGTTCAAAAAATAATGGCAGATTTTAAATTTTCATTTTAATAAGAAATAGAAAAATTCAAAAGCAACTTTATTAATCAAAATAAAAACCTAGTGAATCTAAATAATCATTTGCCAGTGGGAAAGAAGATTACTTATCCCATGACTACAAAACTCTGAAGTCCCAGAACTCAAAATTTCTTTAAAGCTATTCTCTGCTGCTGTTCTTTTGTTGAATCATATTTCCTATAAAAATTTGTCCAATTCCTTGAAAAGGTCTGGGGAGTAAGAAGGATGAGGCAATGTTTCATAGCCCAATTTGTTGAGCTTCTGGAGTGTCATTTGAGAAACATGTGACTGAGCATTATCATGAAGCAAGATTAGTGCTCTCTGATTGACTTGGTGTTGACATTTTTTTTTCATATAGCTTTCCAAACATTTGTTCCAATTCTTGACAGTAATCATCTGCAGTAATATTCTGACCCTGGTTGAGCAAGTTCTAATGGAAAAGTACTGGATGCAAACCACCATATAGTGACCATAATCTTCTGCTGGTGCAACTTTGGCTTTAAGAAGTGTTTTCAAGTCTTGTTATGGTTGAATCACTGCTCAGGTTGCTTTCTGTTGTCATAAAGGATCCATTTCTCTTCACAGGTGACAATTCAATCAAGAAATAGGTCATTTCTGTTGCACAAAATCACCATAGAGCACAGTTCAAAATAGTGATTTTTCTTATTTTCACTGAGTTTGTGTGGAACCCACCTATAGAGCTTTTTCACTTGTTTAATTTGCTCAACATGGTCCAAAATTGTGGAAATGCCAAATGTTCTCAGTTGGTTGATCCCAACAGCAAAAGGACATGGTCTGCCCTCCTTATCTTCAAGACTCACATCTACATTATGAAATTTTTTGAACCAACTCTATACTGTACATTCAAAAAACCACTTCACTCCATGCTTGATTGATATTATGAGCTGTTTGTTATGCATTATGACCAAGTTTGAATTTATGTAAAACAATGATGTGCAATTTTTTTTCTCCATCATTAATAGTAAGTGTCTAAAATAATGGAAATAAAGTTTTATAAAAGAATAAAAGCACTAATGAATAGAAGAAGCTTTAGTTTGTGTAATGGTATGTAAGAAGTCAGGTTTCTTATTCCTATAAATTACTAAGATTTTGATGTAAAAATATGCCAGTAATTTTCGAACAACCTAATAGCAGTGAGAGATTTCTGGAGGTAAGTACATGAATTTATGTAAGCCGTTGAAAGTTATCTGTGATGATTAAATACTTGTTCAAAAAGAAAAAAAATATAAGGCAAAAAAATTAGAGACCATCTATCTCTCTCAGTGAAGAGAAAAGAATACACATACTTTATATATTACACAGCACACAAGTTAGTATCTCAAAAGTATGCTAGTTGTGTTCAGTGTAAATTTTGCTACTCTGTTAAATAGTGACATAGCTATTTGAGATTGCTATGTTTTAAAAACTGAACATTTCCACCAATAACTGATAACAAGTGAAGTAAATCAAAAGAGGTGTCACTGACATCAGTGAATACCCCATTTTGCTCTGCTATCATTGACAAGTCATCTTATTAACTTAGATACAACAAAACTGCATATTGTAGACTACACATTTTGAGACTGATATTTCCAACATTCTTATTACTGTTCACAAAACTAAGTTCATTTTAGCCTGAATGCTGTAAACAATTTGAAATCCATAACAATTTCCACTGATAGAATCAGGAAAGTTTCAGATGATTATAAAAGATTTAAAGCTTCTGAAAAAATTAATCAAGTAACCTATGCCATTTGAAAATGAAAAAAAAGTGAATGGAATATGATACAAAGAAACACAGCGAAAAGAGAATTTTAAAAGCAAGAATTATCTTTATGGTTTAACAATATAGTACTGAAAATAAAGTTTTTATATAGTTACCTGCTATGGCTGTGCTTTTAAACTTATTTTTCTTGAAACATAGTACAGTAAATAAATAAGTATAGCAAACAATTACATCTTCTAATCACAACAATCTTTATAATCATTTGCTACTTGCTGTAGATTGCTAAGCCTTTTCATATTTTGCACATGAAAGGTGTTAAATAAAACAATTTTTTCATGTTTTATATATATATATTTAAAGTAACCAAAAATTCATGTGTAACTACACCAATACCATAGAATTCCATAATAATTTATCACACTTAGGAACCCACCTATACTTTGTCAAAAAAAAAAAATCTTAATTTTGAGCAGACTGAAGACATGACCTACCTGCTTGAAATCTTAGTTTGAATGGACAATATGAATTTCAAGCACTTTAAAATGGCTGAGAAAGCAACTAGGGTAACATCCTGAGCTTTTGATTAGTTACCGACATGTCACACATTGAAGTGTATATAAGGAATTATTGAATTGTTTCCAAAAATAAAAAGAGGTGAGAAGGGACACTATTTGATTCAGTACATAAACAATATCTCAGCATATAGGAAAGATATGAGGTTCTTATTTTATATTCTAGCTTGTTAATATTGGTAGTTTGAGTTTGTAATTCATATAAAAGTACAGATTTAATATTTGACAATATAAATACCTAATTTGAACATATGCTCCATTCATCATACCATGTGAAACACAAAATTTGCTATTTAGGTGTGTTTTATTAATATTTACTTTTAAATTTAGAAATTAACTAATAGATAATTCTAAAATTTGAACTATAATCTATAATTTATTAGAAAACCTATTGACATAAGATCATAAAATATTAGTTCCGTTAAATTTTTAATGCAAGTCAACAAATGTATCAACGCGATCTTTCACCCATGACCTGTCAATATATGGTTGATAAGAAAAAAAACACAGAAAGAAACAATCTTAAGAAACTATAAGGCTACAAAATATCAACTATAGAGAGTTGTGTATTTTATATTGAAACAATTTTTATTATGCAAATCAACAAGTACTGTTACAATGACAAATGCTATAAAACTGAAGTGGAATGAAATTTATCAGAACTACATTCTGACGTTGCCACCTTGTAGACAAATTAATGCTATCAAAAACTCTTCACTTTTGGGAATGATATGCAATACCCATTTCTGATGCATGTATTCCTATGCTTAGATTGTAAAAAAAGAGTTCTGGTTAGGGATTTAGAATTTCTCTGTTATAATGACTGGAAAACAAAGGAACATGAATCAACGTGGGATGTTAGAGCCATCCACAAAGAGACCTGAAACAAGTCATACCTCATCCAAGGTAAAAAAAGTACTTTGTTTTATACAGGTGATAACTGACAAACATAATATTCAGTGGAAAAGCAATCTACATAACCAAAGCAACAGTACCAAAAGTAATGAAGAAAGATCTCCATTTAAAAAAGCAGAACAAGACACATGCTGAAGCTGCTTACATGACATATCAGTTTAATCATTGCATACTTCATGCAATTAGGTAATGAAGTAGGTATCTGTGCTGTTCCATATGAAGACAGACTAGTTAAATTGCCAGACTCTGGATTTCTGTGCCAATAGACTGTTATAAGAGTAGCTGAGAAACTGTCATCCTAGTATACTAGATGCATTTTGGAAAGAATTAGGGAGTAGTAGTTTGTGAAGTTGAAAAGAAAGACTTATGACAAAGAAAATTAAACTTCAAGTTCATAAGCAAAGTCAAAAGGTCATAAGCATGACCATCACAATTAGCATAACCAGACATGATAAAATGGTGAGGCTCTGAAACTATTATAATGTACCCAATGATTTTATTTTGTACCTTAATAACTGTAAATTACTTAACTATGAAACCTGTATTTTGCTCAAGTTTACAGATATCATTATGAAATATTAATTTCACTCTGTAGAAAGACAATATAACAATGGCTAACTTTTTGATTAATTTATTATACAATTAAAATATTGAAATAGTAATGTCATATTAAAATAATAATAAACTTTCCAAAATGCAGAAGGTGGAAATTAAGACATTATATAAAAATATGAGTTACAAACAACACATTACCAATTATTAAAATTTAAATATATATGAAACACATTTGTACAGCTTGTATTCAATACAAGAAGGAAAAATATAATGTATTATATCCAGTACAGTACAGTTGCCAATGTAAAATCTTCTAATTTTAGATTAAAACTTCACTTAACAAATAAAAATTATAGTCCCATTATGACTTACTGAAAATGTGTGTTAAAAGGTGAATTTGAAAGAAATAGGAAAACTTTTTTTTTCCACATTTACACTGGGTAGGGACTTATCTTAAAGATATAGTGACATAAAATATGAATGTTCATGTTCTTTTAACATTTGGATGTTCATAATTTATTCTTGTAAGCATCCAAATTTAACTTGCAATGTATTGTCCCATGTATTTAACAATAGTTGTTTTCACTTGTTCTGAATGGTCACCTTTTGGCTTTTATCAACTGTTATTCTTTACATTAAGATAAGTTTCTAGCCAGAATATTATAACTAACATGAGTTCACTTTTCCAGAATTCAGTATTTGTACGATAATTAGGTAGCAATAAATTCCAAGTAAACAACAAAAAATTGTTGCATCTTTGACTATAAGAAATGTTTCATGTGTCACAAACATACATACTGCATATGAATTGTCTAGTAAGAAACAATATTGAAAAACACTTCTGTTATAACATCTGTGCATTTTGTTTCAAATTACATTAACATACTTCATTCCTAATTGCAGTTATCATGTATATTGATCATTACCAGAAATGGGTTTTGACTCACTATATATATAAAATCATTATGAAAGTAAAATAACATAAATAAACTAACCTTTTAAATAAATTCCCAGCAACCAATTAGTAACCCTCATAGAATTCACCACGATGAAGACAAACTTCATGTTCACAAACCACAACCATATACAAACAAATAACCTAAGAATGGGCAACCCAGTATCACCAGTTCTAGTCAATATTTTTATGACACAAGTTGAAACACAAGCAATCAACACAGCATTACATCTGCCACTATACTAGTACAGATATGTAGACCACATGATTGCGGGATCCATATCTATATAACACACACTTAATTTTTTCAGTCACATTAACTCTATACACCCAACATTAATTTGACATGTGAACAGGAAGAAAGCAATAAAATATCATTTTTTAACCTCAAAATTACAAGAACCGATACACAATTTAAAACAGAAATCCACCGAAAAATCACCCATACTGGACTATACATTCCTTGGGACTCAGCCCATGAAACAACACAAAAACTCAACATACTAAGAAACCAAATAAACAGAGCCATAAAACTGTGCTCACCAGATAAAATTAATGATGAATTAAACAAAATAAAACAATACTTCATCAACATTAATAAGTTTCCTCAACAAACTGTAGAAAACATTATATGCACACACCTAGACAGAAAGCAAAATCAACTAACAAAAGTAAATATATCTCACGAATCAAAAAATCACGAAACCATATACTGTTGCATACCATATATTCCCAACATCAGCAGAAAAATATTCAGCATTTGGCAAAAAGTAGTAACAAAATATGACATTCCAGTTAATACCAAATTTATTCAAAAACCAGGCACAAAAATGAGGTCTATATGTGTAAAAATTACACTGACAAACATCACACCAACATTATTTATAAAATACAATGTGATAACTGCCACCACTTCTATATTGGAGAAACAAGTAGAAAAATAAAAACCAGATTTAAAGAACATAAAAAGTCACCTTCACACGTTTTTGAACACTGCAAGTCAAATAAACACAACATAATTATAGAAAACACTCAAATACTAAATAAAGAAAAACAAAAAATTAAAGAAGCCTTACTTATACAACAACTTAAGCCCAAAATAAACCCATACAAAGGAACACCTTTATATGGATATTAAAGTACAATATAATAAATAATAATAATAAAATAAATAATATAAAATAATATATTCAAACATCTAAGCCTACCTTCTACATTCGAACAATCAGTTACTCAACCCCTTTCAAACATGTGGTCAGCTTCCAGTCAGAATTACTCATACCTCTCATATCATGAAGAAACAGAACTACTTATAATCTTTATATCATGTAGAATCAAAACTATTCATACTCTTTATCATGTACAAAAAGAACTAATCATATTCTATCATGTACAAAAAAACTGTTCATACCCTTTATATCATGTGGAAACAGAACTATTTGTATCTTTTATATCATGTTGATACAGAACTACTCATATCCCTCATGTTGTGTAGGAAGATATCTAATTATATCTTTCACGTTATGTAAGAACAGCTTATCAAACTCATGTGTAAAAACAGAGATGTTATATATATCATGTAATATAGAAACATAGCTACTCATAGGTCTTGTATTATTGAGAAACAGTTACTCATGTCTCTAATACAATATGGAAACAGTTACTCATACTCTTCATGCTATGTACAAACAATTACCATAAATCCAATTTTATTTAGAAACAGTTACTCATACCCTTTATGTCATGTACAAAAGTTATCATATATTCCATTTTATTTAGAAACAGTTGCTCATGCCATTTATGTCATGTACAAACATTTATCATATATTGTTTTTTTTAAAACAGATACTCATGCCTTTTTTGTGATGTACAAACAGTTATCATAAATCCAATTTAACTTAAAAACAGTTGCTCATGTCACTTATGTCACAGAGTTATCATACATCCCATTTTATTTAGAAACAGTTGCTCATACCATCTGTGCTACATACAGTTATCAAATGTCCCATTTAGCTTAGAAACAGTTACTTGCATTCTTTATAACATGTAGAAACAGAGCTATCCATACATACCTCTGATATAATGAAGAAACAAAGCTAATTCCATCTTTAAAATATATATATATATAAAAAAACAGAACTTTCATACCTCTCATGTTATGGTAAGCAATAGACACTTGGGCTTTAAGGTAAGTGCTTGCTAGAAAGCCAACTTCCTGTAGTCGGGTATAAATATCTAATGCTTCTTCATTTAACTGTAGTTCAAGATAAGCATGAGCAAGAAAGAATTCCTTGATCCAGTGGTTTGGTAAAGATAAAGTTGAAAGCTGTTCAAAAGAGCAGTAAAAAACTATTGAGCTGAAATGTATATTAATATAAAGGTCGAGTAACTTCATTAAAACAATATTAAAATTGTAGTGACAAAGTATTACTTACATGAATTCCAAACCAGTTTACATAAGTTGCTTAGCTGTGCCAAGTTTCCCAGACAGCACTACTGCTTCAAGTGTACTTCATCAACACAAAGCACACAAAAATTTGTTGATAAAAACCAAAAAGAATTTCTGAAATGACATTTATTACTTTATGATTACTAACATTAATTTTACATAGTTAATATTTCTGGACTGTATTAGAGTTCAGTTAGTAAATGTTCATCCTCTTTCCATGCTAAAATCTTCTACTTTGAACCATTTCTATTCAGAAACTCTTAAATAAATCATTCCTTTAGAAACAGACTTTTACAGTTCATAGTTTTTACTGCTTTAATTAAGTACATGTGGAAATGCATAAATATGACACCATCATCATTTCACAGTAGTTGATAAATTGAGAACTAGCTATGAAGTTTTGATAAATTGGCTATCCAGTTAGAAGTTATTTATTACTCTGGCAATAGTATCTATTTAGTTAAAGCTTTTACACAATTTCTCCATGCTCTTTCTCTTTGCTACTATCGCTTGGCTTGATACCATAAATTAAGTGTATGCAGTCAGTTTTTGGTTACTGTGATGTAGCATACACAGCAGTTTTACCCTTCTTTAAATGGTTCCTTGTTACGAGTTTTAAAAGAAATTGTGGTTTTAATGATTTTTTTTTACAATTGGTTATTGGTGTGTCCATGTTACAAAGTTGTCTGATAAGTAAAGCATTTGAAGAAATCTGGACATTTCAAATGTTTCAAGTATTGAGCAAATAAATGTAGTAAGAAGAAATGTGATATATATATTCACAAAGGGATAAAAAAAATATACAATAATGCCTGATTAAAAACAGAGATATGTTTAGAAACATTTCTGCTTATGCCAACTGAAAATAATACTATTGTGATGAGAATGGTTATGAAAGCCTCATTAGAGAGATGAGAAATTAGATCATTATCTACAAACTGGTGCAACCACAGCAATGAGAAAGCTATGGCAAATGTTTACATTAACTTGAACAAAGTTACAAAGAAAGGAAATAAGTTGGAATTTGTAGTATCCATTTCAAAATGTGTGTATGGATACAAGTAAGAAGGCTGCTGAATTACTAACTTTTTCTGCAACCAAGGAGCAAATGGTTTTGGCTATGGTTTTGAGAATTATGAAATGATCAAAGGAAAACAACCAATTAACTGTCAGATCTACTTAAAGGTAATTACATACATTATTTGGAAGATTGTAAGAATACTAGAAAGAGTTTGTACAAAAACTCATGTTTAAAGCTCAAAAGTCAGAGTGAGTGGAAGAGTTTTGGAAAGGAGCTGAAAACTCAAGAAGTCAGTTGCAGCCATTGTCAGTAGAATCTCTAAGGCTGATAGAAGAATTATTAATATCCCTAAAATGAAGTTACACAATGTTTCTTGCCTAAGCTCTCTGTAAGTAACATGTAAAATAACATGCTTTGAATATAATTGATATAGTGTAAAAATTTAGTAATGTTATTAAAAGCACATTAAAAGAAGATTTGTTAGTTATACTGAAAATGTTTTGTTAGTTTATTCGAAGTTATTCTATCAGCTGATTGTAACAGGATATGTTAAAAGTGTTTTATTGTGTGAATCTTAGTCTGGCAGTCAGATTCTTTACTTTAACTGCAAATTTCTTTGAGTTATTCGTGACGAGTTGCAACCTCTCTCTTTATTAATATGAAGATGATTTAAAAAGGTCAAATGATTGTTCTCTACTTTACTTTAACACCCATTCCAGCTGTCTTAAGATACATTTTTCTTTGAGCTAGTTCTTGGGTGCTCCACTTGCCACTGAATTTGTCAATTTAATATAAATAATTTGTGACTAGTAGTAATAGTCTAAAATTCCAATTGCTAGCTTACCTGGCCTGCTCATCACATAAGAAAAACTTTTATATTCCTTGACTATGGAAGTTGTTAAACTGGTTTTGGAGCCTCACCACATTTTTATAAGTATGTTGCCAAATCCTATCATGCTCTATCTGATGCATCTTGACAACAGCTCTTCAACTTAGTTTCCTTTACAAAACTTCTGTCAATAAAGTTAATTTGTCCAAAGCACAACAATTCTCCTTGCTTATTTCTACAAGAACAGGTGTTTCAACAGTTGAATTACATAGAAAACCACTGGTACTACATTGGTAATTTAACTGCATGTTTTTGTATGGAATAAATTGAACATTTATATTCCTTATGCAGTGTGGAAATAGGTGTTGCATACAAGCGCAGAAATTAGAAAGAGCAAATTCAAAACATGAGAAAAATTGGGTGGGTACAAATGAAATATCACAAATTAATGAAATCTCAGTTCCAGATAAGAATGAATGTAGAATTCCCATCCACAAATATAAAAATACAAGAGCAATGTATTATATAGGATAAAATTAAATTAAATATAAAAACCAACTAAAATTCCAAAAGGAGGTAAAAAATTTAAATATATTTAAAAAGGCCAATGCCCCATAAAAAGTTAAAAACACAAGCAAATTAAAAAGTGTCACCATCATCAATGACAATGTCCAACATCAGGGGTAAACATGTAAAAAAAAAATGTCTAAAAATGGTGACTTCACTCATGGTCATAACTAAGCACAACAGTAAAACATAGACTTATGATTTACATGTTGCAAAAGCCACACACTGGGGGATCAGTTTCAGATAAAAGAAAACTATAAGTTGAAATCTGTGACCAATGTGTAACCTAGTTAGGACAGCTTCCTCCTTCTGATCGAAACAGAAACAGGGTGGTCAAAGAACAACAGAAGGTTTGACCTGGAAAAGCTCGTTATGATATTGCTCACTCCAAGTCAACTGCCAGTTAGCATGAAGCCAAAGCTTCAATATTGGACAATAGTCCATATATGGGATGAGCATAGCTGTGATGGCACTAGAGCAACGTAAACTTAGCTACAGTGTTAGTGAGCTCATTCCCATGAACACTGACATGATGAGGTGTCCAGAAAAAAATGGATAGAAACAGAAGATAAAGAAAAATGGGCTAATCCTTCTAGAATATCAATTAGAACAAGGTGAGAACTAATGCTAAGTGATTCCAAGGCCAGCAGAAAGCAAAGAGGGTCAGTTTAAATAGTATGATTAGTGTATTGCATAATCTCTACATGAACAAGGGGAAGAGAAATGGCATACAACACAACAGTAAGCACAAATTGTAGACGGGATTCTATGAGTAACAAATCATGGCAGAAACCTGATTTTGAACAATGTGTACAAATAGAAATGGAAGAATGGTTTAAAAGATGTTCAGCATATAGAAGATAGTACTTATAATTAGTAGTATTTGCCATCCTCAGATGACTCAAAGTCACAAGTGTGGATGGCAATAAGACATGGCAGGATAGTCTGAACAATGGAGATGGCAACATCATCCATTAACAACCCAACTCAGCGAGATACACATGAATATGAAGGCTGAAATAAAGAATGGCAGATTATCTATTCCAATACAATATAGCCCACTGAGTTATGAAGAAACTACCCTACATGGGATGCTGGAGTAAGGATCACATTTAATGGCATACTGCAAAGAAAGTTGCAAACAACAGAGGAGAAAAGGAGGTTTATGAGACTCATTGTACAAAATCTGGACTGTAGAAGTGCAGAAAGCCCATGTGCAGAGCTAAAGCCTCAGGTAATGAATTGTCCAACTTTCTGAAGGCCAAGGTCTTAACACAACCATAGACAAGAGACCCACAGTCAACTATGGATATAATGAAGGCATGATAAAATGTGAGCATATAACATCAATCTAATTCTCAAGAGGTAGAAAGGAAAACAAAGAGGATGTTCAGTGCCCTTGAACACTTGACATATAGCTGTTTAATGTGAGGAATGAAAGTCACATTATGGTCAAAGATAAGTCCCATAAACTTTGCTTCAAGGACCACAGGAAGAACATCACAAAGACAGATTGGGATCAGGATGTATACCTCCTTAATGGCCAAAGTACATGCAAATACTGAAACTCAAGACACAGTTATGAGGAACCCCAACATACTGTGGGAAAGAATGGGAAAATGTTGAACCCACATGGACTTGGAATCACTTGTTCTGCTTAAAAAGAGTAAATGGCCATGCAATACACAGGAATGGTGATCCTGTAGAATGCCTAAACTCCACATTGTATTGTGAGCTTTCTAAAGATGAAATAACATGGAAACAAGATATCCCCCTCTTGAGGAAAGCTTCTCTGATTGATGTTTCAAGTCAAAACAGATGGTACATAATGGAGCTCTGTTAATGGAACCGATACTGGGTGGATAAGAGAAGGTTATCTGATTTAAGGAATCAAACATTAATCATCCTAAGACTTTACAAAGACAGCTGGTAAGAGCAGGAATCTTGGAATCCCTTACAAACTTAGAAAGAGAGAGGAGAATAACCTGGTGCCAAGCATCAGGGAAAACATTCTCCTGCCAGTTCTTGTTAAGAACAATTAAAAGAATATCAAGAGAAGTAGGAGAGAACTGGTACAGCATCTTATAGTGAACATCATCAGGTCCAAACAAAGTACTACCAAACTGAGGAAGAAAGAGCTGGAGTTTCACCAGTGTAGAGGGGTGATTATAGTTGAAGAAATGATTGACCGAAAAGGATAGAGGTAATCACTCTGCCCACAAGCCTTAGCCAATAAGATGGGGGGGAAAGAAACGAAAATGCTGGATGCACAAGAAAAGCTCTTGCTGTGGGTACTGCCAATGCTCTGGACACCAGAATCTTCTTGGCTATTGGAGCAAGATGGAAAGGGAATGAGAAGTATACATTCTTCTGACCTTCCAAATCTTGTTCCATATAATTTTGGAACTGGTAGGACAGAGATGCTAATTCTGAAGTTAAACCAAGATTAATTTTGGCTTTGGTGACTAATCTGCTGTGAACAGGCTTGTTGGAAAGGAGTGAGATCCACAAGAGTATTCCAGGCCTGCTTTTAAGCCTTCCATACCTTCTGGCAGGCAGGATTCCACCATGGATCAGAATATCATGGAAGAAGAAACAACTGACCAACTGTCTGGATGATACAGTCAGTCACTACTACCATGTAATAGTCTATTGATGACAGACAGATGACAGCAGGATCAAGTTTGGAGAAAGTGATGAAAGAGGACCAGTTAGCTTGGTTCAACATCTAACCAAGGCACACAAGATCAGGTGACATTGATCACAACCAATCTCTTTCAAAACGATATAAAAATGATTACTGTCCCATCAGTCACTGTCAACCCTCCAAGAACTGTAAGAGAGAAATGAAGAGAAGTAAATAGAGAGATCAATGGCAGTAAATGGTTGACTAGGCACAAGAAAATATGTGTAAGAACTAGTAATGAAGGGAGAGGTTGTGACCTGAGAGCATACACTCTATGAAATAACCTCTCCAATTAATATCAGCACCACCCGAGATAGGATTATGTCAATTAATGTCTCCTAGAATTAGAAGGAGAGACAGTAACTGTTCAATGAGAGAATCAAGGTCTGATTGATCATTGGTCTTTCCAGAAAACAAGTAGATAGAATAAACAATGATGGTGTAACCTAAGGAAATATAAATGGCTACAGTCTCTAAGGGTGTGTTGTATGGCAAAAAAAAAAGGCAGATACAAGCTGGTCAACCAGCAATGTGACCTTTGCATGCACTTATACATCACACAACCTATTGCTTCAGTATAAAAAAACTGCCAAAAAGTGACTGTATTGGTAAGTTTCAGAAATGTTTCCTGTTTGAAAAGATACATAATGATAGGTATCAATCAAGGGCCTAATGTCATCCAGATTTGAATGAAAACTTGGCAGTTCCACTGTATCAAAGTGTCCATTTTCACTTCAGTGGAGAATCTTTTGATTTTCAACCATGCTGCTTTTCTTTATCAGAAGGAAATCTGTCAACCTTCATGATTCTGCACTAAGCCTAAATGGCAGATATGTCAGTGGACAGAAATTCCAGTGACTATAGGTGTGGCCAAATATTCATTCTATATCTAAGGTCTGAAGAAGGTGGATCTGAGAAGACACCAGAAGCTGTGGTTGTCATTGGAAGGAATGGTGGAGACAGAGAAAGGGGAAGACATTGATTTGTCAACCCATTTATCCATAGAGAGCAAAAGACTCCTCGCTTGAGTGGAGAATGACACTGTTGGAGACAAAAAAATTTGTATGCTCTCCCACTGCAGTTGTGAAATGTAGTACAGTAGCATATGTCCAAAACAGAGTAGGGGACAACAACTTTTGAGCCCCTGGAAAAGAAATGTTATTAATGGTTTTTAAATGCTGTACCCCTTTCTTATTCACCCACTGAAGGCAAGAGTGAAAGTAAAAGGGGTGGAAACCACTACAATAATGCAGTGAGGTTCCAAGTCACCCTTTACCAGCACAATATAATGCCTTCAAATGACTGAACCACTGACACTGGAAAAATTGGAGAGGGTTGAGAATATGTGGCCTTATTTTATAGTTCAGATAATTTGCTTTGACAACAGTAGGTGTATGTGGCAATGTAAACATCAAAATAAGAATGTTGGTAGGCCACCGAATTCTTTCCTTATGTGTGGAGAGACATTGCACTGCAAAAATTCTTGGTTGGAGAAATGAGTGAGAAACTTGGGAATGCTCTTCATATTCCTCTCAAAAATAACTCCTCATGAGGAATTCAAAGTAGTATGGGGAGCAACCTCAATGGGTATGTCTCCAATACTCTTTGAATGCAAGGAGTTCACTGTGTTGTGGAATAGATGTTTCAACCAAGCCCCTCTAATCTCTTCTAAATAAAAAAAGAGACATTTTCCCTGATAATTTCTCAGAATAAAGGATTAAAAAATGAGGTACAGGGTATGACAGTGACCAGGATTGTGGAACAGTTGTCTATGAGTGGTTATTTATCTATAAATCATTGTTTTAATGTTTTATCTGCCAAGGATTAGGTTATTCATAATAAAATAAAGGAAGAATCAGTTCCCACTGACTGACCCCCACCCATCATGGAGTCCTTCAATGCCAAACACCAGAATCAGACACAATGTCCACAACACTTGCTGAGAATGAGAAACACTGATACTTGGTTGTCCCTAACCCAACAGGACCAGCCAACCCAAAGCCACCTATCTACAGGAATTCAAGACCAAAATGTTGTGTTGTGGTTGAACCCCAACAGGCAGGTCCCCCTCACCATCTACAGGAATCCACACTAAAAGGTCTGAAGTTTTAAGTAATAAGGACTAATCCAGACAAAGGATAACACACATGAAGTGGAACAGAGTAAATGAAGTGTAAATGGAGAAAATATCAGATTGACAACACTCACAAGATAAAAGGAGAAAGAAATACGTCTGAAGGAACAGATGATACGTGAAATATTTGAACAAAGATTAAAACAGAGGGAATGTAAAGCACTGAAAAATAAGATTGACATTCCAATCTCGAAGAACTGCTCAACAAAGAAGTCAACAAATTCAGAATGAATGCAGTAAATTAGTGACAGTAGGAGAGAAAAACACCACATGGTATCTGTATAAGAAAAAAGCTTTATACAATAGTGCATTAAAGAGCTATGGAAGAGACAGAAGCTTCATTGAACAGACAGGTGAGGAAATCTGTAAGAAGAACAACAGGCTGAGAGGGGGAATATCCATGGCTCAAAGACCAACAGCAACAGATGTTCCACTTACGCTAACAGACCACAATGTAGGAAGAAGGATAAATAATTTTTGTCATAAGAGAAGTAATATGCAGAAACAATTCAGATCTTCTTGCAAGGGACAAAAAATTATCCAAAGCATGCTGTATTATCAGAAGATCCAAGAAGTTGATATAGTATGGCATTTCAATCTGCAACCAATGACTAAAAACCTCCTTCTGATTAAACCATGCCCCCAACTTTGGAAAGAAGTATCTGTGAGCACGTGCAATGCCAGAAGAGTTAAAGGAAACAGTACTCCCTATATCTTGTTGTCCTTGTTCAACCATCAATACAGATCACTGATAAGGAAAACATGGAAGGGTAACTGAGGAGTACAAGGGATCACAAGCAAGCTTTCAGTGGTCACATGATGTCCATTGAAAACAATCTATGTGCCCAACCTAAGGGAATAATGGCTTTTATAGAAAGCACAGATCTGCAAAAACACTAGATCCCAGCATGCAGAAAGAGAAGGAGCAGAAGAAATGAAAGCTCCATTAAACAGATATGAAATAGAAGATTGGGCTTGTGTGAGGTACATGTTGAAAAACATACCTAAAAGGACAAGATATTGGGTAAGCATCACAAAAAAAAAAAAAACTTCTCCAACTTGAGAATCCAACCAACACAAGCTGTTTCTGTCAATAGCTGATAAGTGTGTTGAAAAAACTTCCCAGTGTAAGCTAACAGGAGCCAGTTATTCATCTAATAATGGAAGTTCAATACTTGAATATGCATAAGTCAGGCAAAATCTTTGACCACCCAACAAAAGACATAAGGTGCAGAAGAAAGGCATGAAATTGATACAAAAATCTTTAATGAACAAACCAAAGACAGCATGGGGACTGATGAGGAATATAAATATGAGATGTCTACTTTGGTCATCCACAGACCTCGAAAAAATACCCACTAATGAATGAGTAAAGATTATATGGTTAAATTTAAGCCAGTGGAGAAAAGTAGCCATCTATTGGTCCCAATATTATATGAAAGGTAGACAAACTTGTGACAAGACAGCTTTCCAACTGAGAAGATTCCAACATCAAAGAAACCAAGTGTGAAAGGATAAAACAGACAAAAGAGGACAATCATATCAACTCAAAGATAATGAAGGA
Source organism: Carcinoscorpius rotundicauda (assembly GCA_011833715.1). Classification (NCBI taxonomy): domain Eukaryota; kingdom Metazoa; phylum Arthropoda; class Merostomata; order Xiphosura; family Limulidae; genus Carcinoscorpius; species Carcinoscorpius rotundicauda. The sequence continues at coordinate 40,130,491 of CM022393.1, forward strand.
AAGGGTATTCTCTAAAAACCCCTTAGAAGTTCAGTGTAGTATCAGGAGATATATAGATGAAAAGTATCATAGGAGAGCTGTAAGGGTAAGAAAAAGTCAGAGTATCTGGGCTTGGGATAAACAGATATAATTATCAAAATCAATCCCCACACTTGCAAACAGTACTACAGCTGCTGGGAGTTACGAAAGGGTTGAATGACATGATGATAAGCCAAAGCATAATGATCAGAAGCTCTTGGAGGACAAGGTATACGAACTCTGATCTTCAACTACAAAAGAAATGCTAAGCATGTAGCCTGATGGATGGTGAAAAGGTACTCTAACAATAGGGTTTCATGTAACAACAAACAAATAGGATTGTATAAAACTGAGGAAAGAGAAAACATGGAAAACACCTAAGAAATCAAATGCAAAAAGAACAAGGAAGGCACAATATAGTTAGGTGCAGGTAAGAGGTTTTCAAAACTTTCCTTATTATTAACAGATTCAGAGAATACAAATGTTGTCAGGGAACAAGATCAACTCACATAAAGAACAATCTCTCTACAACTGATAGCTGAAAAACTCTTGGCCAAAACTCCCAGTTCAGAAGCCTACATAATGAAATTTGAAGTAGTGCAAAGTGGATCAGAAAATACAACACAAACTTGTAAATTCCTATTTGACTGTAAATATTCCAAAATAATAAAAAAGAAAAAACTAACAAAAAAGTTGTGGTGGTAAAAAAACCATATAAAATCCACTGTAGCAAAATAAACAATGATTTATCACTACTTCTCAAAAAACAAGAACTTAGCATGAGTATAATTGAAAATGTCTGCACCAGGCAACTGTCTAAGGAGAAGAGATAATTTGGCAGAATCAAATATAGGGAGTCAGATGTGTTAGGAAGACACGTTAAACTCATACTGCTGGGGGATTGTTGCATGATGATTTATGTGCAAAGATACAGTAAACCATACTGACCACAAGGAAAGTGGAAGACAAAGTAAATATTTCATGTTTATTGGCACAAAGCTACTAGGCTATCTGTACCAAACAAAATGTAGTAAACTTTAATGGTATATGGAAATGAAGGTAAAAGTACTTAAAATATGTAAAATTAAGACCTGCTAGGAAGACTGAAGCAGTAACATCAAACTTACAGTTAGTAACCTTAAACTGGCCTTTCCAGTCCTAAATTCAGGTCAAAATAAAATTAAAATGTGTAAAAGAAATCATACAAAAACAGTATATCATCTAATAAAAACCCTAAATTAAGTTAAAAAAAACCAAAGGCTCTTAAAGTGAGGCAGCCAGTATTACCTATGACATTAGCAAATGTCAATAAGAGCAAACCTTCCTTAAAAATGTTAAAAATAGCACCATCGTTCTTGGTTGTAATGATGGTATGATAATAAAATATGTATGATTGTGACCTGAGTGCCACACAGACCACATATTGGTGCATCAGTACCAGATAAAAGGAAGTGTTGAGTTAAAAAACTGTGACCAATGAGTATCCTAGCCAAGACAACTTCCTCCCTTCAATCTTCATAGAAACAAGATGTCCAAAGCATTTAAGAAAGCTTCATTTGAAAAAGCTTATTATTTCGTTGCTCACTCAGGTCAAGTGTCAAGTGGAACAGGGATGGTGGTGATAAAACCAGAACAGATGGATTTTGCAGCTCTGTCAGCTAGCCCATTTCCACAAATACCAACATGACCTGGTATAAAAAAAACTGGACAGAAATAGATGGCCCAGTTTGTTTTTGATATTTATAGAATAGGATGGTAACTGACATGGAATGATGTCAGGGCCAATAGACAGCTGAGTGAATCAGTATAGATTATACAATTCATATATTACATAATTTAAACATGATCCATTCATTCACATACATAAAGATGGTTCAAAATCAAGTGACTCTGTAGGTTCAGCTGTGGTTTGTTACAGTTTGGTTGTAGCACACAGAATCCCCTCTACAGTTTCTGTGTTCACTGCCGAATTGTAACAAACCACAACAAAACCTACAGAGTCACCTGATTTTGAAACATCTGTATATATGGGAATGGATGGATCATTTGAAAGATGTTCAGCAAATAAAAAGTGATATTTCCAATCAGGAGTACTGGCCTTCCTCAGATGACTCAAAGATAGGTCACAGTTGGGGATAGTAATTAGCCATGGTGGAAGAGGCCAAACTGTTGATACTGCTATGCTATTCAAAAATATATCCAATTTTTCTAATTGTGCCCGAATACGAAAGCTAAGAGGAACAATGGCAGATTTTCTATTATAGAAAAGTGTGGCCCACTGAGGATGGAGAGCAGAACCTCAAGTAGAATGCTGTAGTAAAGAGCAAAGTTTGGAAGCATACATAAGAGACAATTGCAAACAGCAAATATACAGAGGGGGTTCATGGAACTCCACATGCAAACTTTGGACTGAAGAAGTGTGAAAGGCCCCAATCCAAAGCCAAAGCCCCTGATAATAGATAGGATTCAGCATTCTCAGTGCTGAGGTTCTGACAGAACCATAAACCATAGACTCATAGTGAAGTTTGGATCAGATAAGGGCATGATAAATTTCAAGCATGAAGTATCGAGCTGCTGCACAAGAGGTGTAAGAGAGGACATGGAGGATGTTCAGTGTTTTTATACATTTGACACGAAGTTGCTTGATATGGGAAATAAAGTTTAATTTTGCAGTAAAATATAAGACCAAAGAACTTTGCCTCAGGGACAACAGGAAGTACAACATCACCAATACAAAGTTCTGGATGAATACCCCTTTGGCAGCAGAAATGTACACAAACAGTTTTAGAGAGAGAAAGTTGAAAACCATTTGTTGTAGTCCACTTCAGTATATGATTGATTGCAGTTTGTAGCTGCCTCACAATAAACCTCATATTTGATGACTGACACGAGATGTGAAAGTCATCAACAAAAAGACCATTTGCAACTGTAGGGGGTAGCAGCTGTTTTCACTGAGGGGCTCCAAATTCCTGTAGGAAAAAACAGGAAAGTGTTGAGCCCACACAGAGCTGGAATTGGAAGTTCATTAAAAAATGCTTAATAAAAAGTGGCAAATTTCCATGCAATCTGTATGAGTGAAGGTCTTGCAAGATGTCATATCTCCTTGTTGTGTCATAAGCTTTCTCTAAATAAAAAAAAAGAAACAAGATGCTGTTGCATTAAAAAAGGCTTATTTGACTGATGTTTCAAGGTGAATTAAGTGGTCTATTGTGGAGTGTTGTCTTCGGAACCCACACCTAGTGGGTGAAAGAAAGTTGTTTCTTTCAAGGAACTAAACAAGACAAGCATTAATCATCCTCTCTAAGGTCTTACTGAGACAGCTTATCAAAGAAATGGGACAGTAAATCGAAGGAATCTTTGAATCCTTCCCAAGTTTAAAAATAAGGAGTACAATAGTTTGGCACCAAGCATCAGGAAAGACATTCTCCTGCCATATCCAGTTAAAGACAACTAGAAGAATAGTAAGAGAGGCAAGAGAAAGGTGGCATAGGATCTCATAATGTATATCACCAGGTCCAACTGATGTATAGCCAGACTGATGAAGTGCTATTTTAAGTTCCATCATTGTAAGAAGGATATTGTAGTCATAAGGATGATAAGTCAAAAAGGAAAGAGGCAGATGTTTAACTCGAGTATTAATAGCTAAGAAGGAAAGGAATGAGTTTGAAGAGCTAGATACATGAGAGAAACATTCATCAAAAGTACTGGCAATGCCCTGAGCATCAGCAATTTCTTGGCCATTGAATACCGAGATAGAGAGGGGGGAAAAAGCATACCGTCCACTCACCTTCTGGATCTTTTCCCATATGACTTTTAAACTGGTAGTTAAAAAAATGCTGGAGGTATACTTAATCCAAGATTCCTTCTGGTTTTAATGCCTAACTCACAAAGCCTGTGCACAGGCTTGCTGAAATGCAATGAGGTTTGTAAGTGTGGGATATCTATGAAAGTTATCCCAAGCACATTTCTGAGCTTTTCATGTTACAGAACAAGCTGAATTCCACCAAGGGCAGGGATGCCATGGGAAAGATATAAAGGTTTTGGGAATGCAGCTGCTTGACAATACAGTTAGTTACTGCTGCTTCACAATCATCTATTGATGATTTACATAAGATAGCATGATCAAGTTCTAATATAGCAGTGAAAGAGGGCCAGTTGGCCTGATCCAACTTCCACCAAGGCACACAGGTGGGGTGGCACTGACCATGGCCAATTTCTCTGAATATGATAGGAAAATGATCATTACCCTATGGATTGATGTCAACCTCCCAAGAAAAGGAAGTGAAAAGCAAAGGGAAGCAGATAAAAAGATCTAAAGCAGTAAATGACTGACTGGGTGCATGAAAATAAGTGTAATAGCTAGTATTGAAGAGAGACAGATTGTGATTCAAGAGCATATGGTCTATAGCCCAACCCCTCACATCAATACTAGAATCACCCAAGAGGGGATTATAACCATTAAGATCCCCCAAAAGTAAAAATGTGGTTGGCAGTTGCTCAATAAGGGTATCAAGGCCTGAAGGATAATAATTTTTCCTATGGGTAAGGTACAGAGACCAAACAGTGATGGTATGACCCAAGGAGATAAGGATGGCTATATACTCCAAGGGCATATTTAATGACAAGGTCCAGGTGGGCACATGTTGATCAACCAGCAGTGATACTCCCCCATGTCCTTATCCTACACATGACCTGTCATTTTGGTATAAGGAGTATTGTTGAATTGTTACTGTAATGGCAGGTTTTAAAAATGTTTCCTCTAAAGAAAGACATTTGGGATGATAAAAGTCAATCAAATTTTTGATGTCATTCACCTTTGATTGAAAACCTTGACAGTTCCATTGGATTAGCATGGCCATTTTTCTTTATTTTGGAGAAGAATATGGCAAAGAGACCTTCTGCTTGTGATCACATTTTTTTTCATTACAGGATGTGGATAAGCCACTCTCTAGTGATCCTACTCTGGATCGAGCAGACAGGTCAGAGTTTGTAGACATACGTTCCAGTGGTTGAGAACATGAACAAATGATTTGTTTAATTTTTGGGGTGTCAAGAGAGAAAGACCCCATGGAAGCACCTGGGCTTTAACAAGGCAAAGTTGGGCAATAACTGGAAGATGTGGAAGGGACAGAGATAGAAGTAGATACTAATTTGTTAACATTGTTAATTTTGGAGGGTATTAGATTAAGATACACTGTTAAGGATTCTGTAGGAGGCATGGAAAGGTCTGTCTGAACTTCTACTGTAGTAATAAAATGGATTACAGCAGCACAAGTCCTAGATGGAATTGGGAATAGTAATTTCCAGGCCTCTGGGTAAGTAATATTATGAACTGTTTTGAGATGTTGTAGTTCTTTCTCTTTCACTCATTTAAGACAAGAAGTAAAATAGGAGGATGTAGACCACTACAATTAACACAATGTCGTTCTAGTTGGCATTCAAAATCATCAAGGTCATTACCAACACAATGGGCACATGTCAAGGAAAAATGGCAAGATATTTTCAAGAGACCAATTCATTGACAAAGAAAACATCTAACACTGTTAGGAATATAAAGCTGTACCTTACAATTCAGATATCCTGTCTTGATTGTGATAGGAGGACATGATGTTATAAATGTTAATATTAGAACGTTTGCTAGCACCATAATCCCATTTCTATGAGTAAAAATTCAGCTCATGGCTGTAACACCTTGGGTGGTGAAACCTCCATGGGTTTCTGACTCTGAAATAGTCTTTAAATCCCTCTCAACTATAACTCTTCTGGAATAATTCAAAGTGGAATAAGAAGTAACCTCTATGGATATATCCCTAATGGCCTTTGACTTCAAGAGGAGTTCGGAATGTTGTGATGAAGCTGTTTCCACTAAAATGTCCCCAGACCATAATTTTTTTACCAATTTAGGTGAACCAGCAAGCCCTTCTAAACCATTCTGAATAAAAGATGAAGACATCTACTCTAAGGGTTTTTCAATTATAGAATGTATAATTAGAAATCACGAGACAGATTCAAGTTGTGAGTTTGACCTACAGTCATCAATGTACAGTTGTTTGCAAGAAGTCAGATTTTTCTCTATGCTATCATGCTTGTTTATTTTTTTTATTTGAGGATGTTCATAATATAAAAAAAGAATATTTCGGTGTCCACTGACCCCTACTCACCCTGGAACCCTTCAAGGAGATGCACTACAGTGCCATATAAGGTCACTGCAGCAATGCCAAGGTTTTGTGAGCATTATATCCAAACACCAGTATCAAACAATGCCCACTGCACATGTTAAGGACATCTTATTCTGACACTCAGTTATTCCTGGCCCAAATGAACTAGCCGATCGATCTTGGAGGGGCCACCCCAAGACTGCCTATCTACAGGAATTCAAGGCCAAAGTTGTGTGTTGGAGTTGGACCCCTCAACCACCAGGATCTTCTCCTCCCCTTCATGGGTCACCATGCATGCCAAAATGCAGCTGGATGTTTAGATCCCAGAGGAGGTAAACTGAAAGTATAGAACCTTCTCTGGTAGGTCCCCTCACCATATACAGGAATCCACATTAAAGGGATGGCAAGCAGGAAAAAGTTTTACATATAGAGAGCAGCAATCAAAGAAAATAGCTGTAAGTGTGAGAGGGGGTAAAATGCCATACCAGAAAAATTTACTCAATATCTATTACTATTTTCCATCTCAGTCAACAACAAACCTCTTTGCCATCTCAGAATCATTACACAGGTTTTGTATGTACAAACTTATGATATTTATTATTCATTGTTAGATCCAGAACTGACAATAGTGAATAAATTATATGACATTATTTGGCAATGAATGGTGTGATTAATTGATGAATGATTGTCTGAGAACAAAATTTACAATGTGGCAATTTCAAACAGGAACAAAATTAAAATATTAGTTACTACTAAAATGTTCACAGTAAGTATAACAGTTTGACACATGAAAGATGAAAATGAGTAGAAACTAGCAAGTCTAATACAATGTGTCCAGCAGCTTAATTTGATTACAGTTTGATCTTTGCATTATTAATGAAGGCAATGTGATTCTCAATGGAACAAGAAGACATCTTTATAAGTTACTTAGTCCAATCCAAGACAGAGTTGGCTGTGTGAGGTTCGATATGCTTGTATATTATACTGTCTGTGTCTATTGAAACACATGAATTCAAGTTTATGAAATATATATAGAAGTGCTTTTATACTGAGACTATAAATTAAACATTGAAAGTATTTATTATATTTTTAAATAGGGAAAAAAGAAAATAAAATTTTGCAAATTCCTCATGTAGAAGACAAACAGACAAAAATGGAATGATGGACATGCCAAGCAAACATTCAAATTATCTTCTTTTTTATCACTTTTGATATTCTTCTGACATTTCATTTGGAAATTACACTTACACAGGACTTAATTATTTCCTATATTTATTTTAAAACCATACTCCAATTTACACTCAAAGTTCCAAGTCTTGAAAGCTCAAATAGTAGAAGTTTTTAAATAATTATTTAAAGATATTTGCTGATATGTAGCTAGCATTAATTCTCTATCTTTGCTAACATTAGTAAATTACAGAGATTACTTGTTATAAAAACAAATAATTAAACCCTTCAGAATATAGAACTATAGCATAAACAAAACAAAAGTATTACATATTCCCATTCTACATACTAAAATAATTAAAACTGGGTGACCAGTGGTATTTGCTAATCAATTATTAAATAGCTCCATTAATCAAGTACATTTAAATAATTCTTAGTATAGTGTTCCTCAAACCATATTACTATGACAACAACAACAATACTGGTAGTGAATGACGACAACCAATTGCCTTTTCACAAAATAGCAGTTCAAAAACACCTCAGTTGAAAGTGCTGGCAGCCATTTGCCTCACTTTAAGTAGCAGTTTAAGAAAAGCACCAACAACAAAAAGAAAAGTATGATGACAGTTGCTGCCAGGTAACTGCTAATCCAGTAGTAAACAGTTATAAATTAGTGAAAGTATCCGATAGCCTCAGTAATTTTACCATAACAAAGTTAGAGTAAGCAAGCATAGTGGGAATGGGAATTGATACCCTTGAACCCCAAGACACCACCCTCCAATTATCAAATTTGAACAAACTTAAAGCAGAAAAAAAAGGCAACTTATAATGCTACAATTGAGCAATGCCTAGACAATCCATTATGTAGTTTTGTGTTTCACAACAAACAAACATAATGACAATATTCCAATTACTTGGATAGTTGGAATAATCACAAATAGTAACTCTGTCATCTCTTATTCACTTAAGATTTAATTACAGTTTTGGATTTAGAAGAGGAGATAAAATCCTTTCAAATGATGTACTTGACGATACCCAAATTCTCATAGATTAATTTGTTTAAATTCTGCCAAAAAGAATTTCAAGGGAAGTGGCTATTAAGGTTTTTAACTGTGATAAATATTTTACTACAATCTGAAAAATGTATGAAATAAATAAGCAACATATTTTAGATTAAGAATCAAACAGTTTCTCAAGCATAAATAAAAAAATAATTACATGGCTTCTTTTACAATTAAGGATGATCTCATTCTATGTGATATAACAATTGTTAATGCAGAATGTAGTTTTGCAAGTCTGGTGTATAAGACCATGGAAAACATCCAATTTAGATTATTCGTAAACAAACAAAAATTACCTATTGCAATCACCATCTTTTAAACATACGAGTAATCTGTTCACACATCCACATTTTGAAATGCACTATGCACTATATATGATACTTTATATTCATGACCACTTTTTAAACTTCCAAAAACATACCATCTCTCTGTCTATGATCAAGGTTGCCAATTCCAGCCATGCCCCCCAATGTAGGGGTTCTTTGTGAACTGCTTCACACAGGACTTCTATGGCTTGTTTTTGAAGTTGAAGTCTTTTCAAAATCACCCCATACCTACATATATAATACTAGCTCATCAGAACAATGCAAACTAATTATTTAGGTCATTCTGAAATAGAAAACAAAGTTTTTTACTTATTTGGGTAATTAATGTAGGACGTATGTAAGTATAAATCAAATGCAGCCAAATATACAAAAGAAAGGTCATATATGAAATATAAAAGCTTATGTGTAGTTTACTTGGCTGAAAGGCATTATAAAAAAACTTCTGAATAACAAACGAAAACAAAAACTAAAAATTACATTTAAAACACATTAAATTGTATTTAGATTATTATAATTAATATTTTTGAACTTCATATAACATATAACATTAAATCTAAAGTATTTATTAAAGTTACAAAGACTAGCTATTAACTGGAATTAATATAAACTGTAGATACAGAAAGGTTATAATGATTTGTATTGTGTTATTCTCAGGTGACTGATTTCCTCTAAGAATATTTGTGTAAAAACCAAAGGCTATATAGGTTTGATGGACAATTTTTTGCAGGTGTAAATACGAATTTCTTAAATCTCTGACTGATTTGCAAAAATAAAAAGACAGGACATGTGAAAAAAAGAAAATTTTTAAATTTCAAAATGAATGAATTCAGTTACTTTACTACAGACTTGAAGCTTTATTAGAAGTTGTAGAAAATTTGTTAGAAAAACTATTAAAAATAAGAAAAAATAACTTTATACACAAGAAAAAAGTTATTCTTTTCTTTGCTACCTATGTCACTGATTGCCATTCTCATAAAAATAAGTGAGGCTGTATCCTCAGGACATCACCTGACCCACCAGTGGGAAATATTGCTGTGTACTTCTACATAACATGTTCAACTTTTCAGAAATCATTATTAAAAGGTGCAACTGAATCAAACAAACAAAATAAATACTTTGTTTAAAATCAAGATGTAATATCATCAAGAATATACAAAATAAACCACTTGGCATTAAATCCCCAAATAAGAATAAAAACATACCAAGATCAAGAAACACAAAATTATGTTAAAAATGGAAATCAGTAGCATCAGAAAAACTAAATCTTTTGATACTGAACTAAAACATAAAATAGGGTAATCTTTTAAAATTCAAATTACAAAATAATGCATACCTTTTAATAGTGAACATAAGATAAAGAAACTCAAAATGTTATAAAACAGACATAAAATAACCAACAATGAAAAACAATATATATCAAAAGTTATGATTTTGCTACAATGAAAATATATTTCTGACTGGAACTTAATTCCTCTTACATGCCACAAGCCTTTCATTCCAGCATATTCCTGTTTAAATGATTCTCACATGCTAATTATCATAAAATAAACCTCTACCAATAAATGAGCCCCATAACCATATTACTCTCTCTACGTTATTGTACATATCATTTTGAGTTTAGGGAAAAACTTGAACTTTGATGGACAAGGAGTAAAAGGATGAAAATTGTGAGCTAAAGTAAGTTCCAACTTAAAGTATATTTTCAGTGTACAAAAATTAATTATATCTTCCAAGAAAGTACCTCACTTCTGTTCACATACATAGCTAGAATCCCAAATTGAGTATTTGAGAAGAGTAGTGAAAGGGAGAAAGTAGATGCATCCTTGAAAAGCACCCAATAAATACCTTCATGAGGAAGCTCTCCAATAATAGAATTATACTTGAGAAAACCTATCACTTCTGTAGTTGGTATACTCTTTATTCAAACATGGAAAAGTGAGACAGATCTGAAGGGACAATTTTGAGAGGCATACCCCAATAGGTGGGAAAACAATAGGGCACTGATTTTAACCACAATATACAATAATTTCCATCTCTCTAATCAGCTACCCAAAACTTGACTGCTAGGAACCAACAACCATAAGTGGGGGTATGACAAAGAATGTACTGTTAGAAGTCATCTACAGCCCAAAATTGAACCACTGAGAACCAGTATCCATCAATCATCACAATAGAAGTTTGGGTAATAGGGCGTTTGGTTTGGTTTTAAATCAAAAACTCAACACTGGATGCCAACATCCATGTGGAGGTAGGATGAGGAATCCCAGTCATTACAAAGACTCACTCCCAAGCTGCAACATACTGTATAAAAAGTCCATTCAGAGATGGAGAATCCTTTGTAAAATGTTTGTAAATTATACCAGCAGATAAACCAAACACTCCAGACTACATAAAATGAAGTAAAATCTTCAGCATAAAGATATCAGGAAACTATGTTAATGCTGGGGTAAGATGAGACATCCCAATTATCAGGACATAAGTGTTGGCAACAGGGTGAGAGATCCCAGTCCTTATAGATCACTTCAAAACTACAACATTCCCCTGAAAAGTTTATTTAGAGATGGAGTACCCTTTGGAAGGTTTTTGACAACTACACCAGCAAAACACCACTGCTCTAATCTCAACTGAGTAGAGTCATCATTATTTATACAACAGCTTGGAACCAGAAAGTGCTAAGAACTCTGTTAATCCACTGGAGAGGAGAAAGAAAAGCATTCCAGAGGCTGGAGAAATGTTCACACTGGAGAGAGTACAATGGGTTACCACAAGCTTCATTTTTTAAAAGTAAATCACTCCCAAGCTTGATTTATTCAATCTAATGAATGGCAGGGATAAGGAGCAGTCTCCTTCTGCTTTACCTGTGGTGTACAAGGGTCAATGTGATCCAGAACAGACATATTTATCAAACAAATATATCACAAGAAGTAACCTAGAAGTGAAACATCCCATCTTTTGTATATATATGATAGTAAAAAATAGTAAGCATTTAGTGGCTATGAAAATTATAGAAGTGAGGCCAACATAGCCTTACAGTCCAAATTTGAGTACATTATAAGTGACTGAAACATACATGCACCACTTGCAACAAAGTGGGATCCAGATCAAAACATTGAGCAGATATTTGAAAAGAATAAAAGAAAAGAAAGAAAACTTACCAAAGTTACAGTTGCACCAAAGTCTAAAGAATAGCAACAGGTGAAATAAAGTAATCCTAAACGGTAAAAACAGCAACATGATGCAGATAGTGAGATATGAAAGTATACAGAGTGGCTTACATACCCACTTGAAGAATTTCCTCAGAAGAATAATGCAGATGAGATGATAAGGAAAAAGTAAAATCAAGATCTGATGGGAACACATCCAGAATAAATGAAGTGAAAAAGGAAATAAGCAGGAATATGCAAATCAAATGAAAAACCAAACTCAATTGGTAAAATTGAAAGGAGAATTTGTTTGAAGTACAAAGCTGCATAATGGGCTATATGTGCTCTGCCCACCGCAGGTATGGAAACCCAGTTTTTAGTGGTATGAGTCTACAGACATATTGCCGTGCAACTGGGGGGCAAGAATGACAGATTGTGAAAAGAGGGAACTTGCTAATGAATGAATAAACAGGAATTATTATGATGTCACTTCCATCATAACAACTGATATAACAATAGAGCACAAACTGTAAATACAAGTCTATCCAGATCAGATCTGGAATAGAGGAGAGAAATGGGAGAAATTATCCTTTTGAAAAAGAAAAGGAATGGTACACAGAGTATATGAAATATTGATGGCAAACAAATCTAACCGATGACATCCACAAGGCAAACAGAGGAAAAAATAAGCCTTAAGAGATAAACTGAACTTCAAACAAGAATCCAAATGTTCAAATGAAAGTAAAGTAGTGAAGCATCAAACTGACATCACAATCTGAAAAGGTCTCATATCATGGAGAGCCACTAATTCAGAAAAAAACAAAAGTGATAACATATGGGAGGCAAAACGAGAAGGCCCCACGAAAATCAAAAAGTGCAAGATAAGGTCACTCAATAACCCCTGATGAAATAATCAAGTGATGAAATCTATAATATTAGGAACAGTGGGATAAACAGGAGAAAACCCATTACCCAAAGGCCAATGGCAAAAAATGTTCAACTTACAATAATAAATCTCCATAGAAAATGGTTGTATGGAACATGCCAATAATGAAGCTACTGAATGTGAAGTTGGTTGGTTGGTTGATTTAGTATTTTATGGCACAAAGCAGCTAGGCTATCTGTGCCATACATTCAGTAAAAAGTTAAACTTAAGGTAAAATTAGGAAATTTATAAAAGGAAATTAAAGTAAAATAAAACAAAGTTAAAAAAAGCATAAAAACCAATAGTCATATCTTGCCAACAGTATTAAGAGAAAAATTACAGTAATATAAGTTGTAGATGACTTTCTGTAGCATAACTGTAATAATCATAACTCACCAGGAAGACTAACAGGTAAGTACAAAAACCAACAAAAGTCACCTAAAGTCAGCCTTTCCAGTCTTGGTTCTGAGTTATTTGATGTTATGGCCATTTTCAAAAAGTAATAAAAAATTTTAAATATTTATAGCAAAATTTTACTAATAACTCACCAGGATGACTAACAGGTAGTTTGAACAGCAGCATCATTCACCTGAAGTTGGTCTTTCCAGTCCTGGTTTTGAGTTACTTGACTTTATGGCCATTTTATAATTTCAAATCAAAAGAGATGGACTGTGATACTTAAAAGGTAATCTCATTAAAAAAAGGTCAAATGTATAAATTAGAAAATTTAAATGGCTTAAAAAGACTGATGGCCTTTAAAAAACAAAAACATTTTCAAGGTGGACAATGTCACCATCACCAATAACACTGTCTAACATTATGGACAAACAATGGGATAAAATATGGTAAAAATGGTGCCGTCATTCATTGTCATAATGCTGGCAAGAACATAAAATGTGGTTTACTGTGACCTGAGTATCACAAAGACTAAACAATGGTGCATCAGTTCCAGATAAAAGAAAACAATGAGTTAAAAAATTGTGACCAATGCGTAGTCGAGTTAGAACAACTTCCTCCTTCCAATCCTTATGGAAGCAAGACAGCCAAAGTCCAATATAGGGTTTTATTTGGAAAAGCTTGTTGTCACATTGCTCATTCAAAGTCGACAGCCAACTGGCATGCTGATACAAGATGTTGTCATTTGAGATAGACTTCTCTGATGGATGTTTCTAGTCAAATTAGGTGGCACATGATTGAGTGCTGTCATCAGAACCCACATAAGGTGAATGAGAAGAGGTTCTTTGATTTGAGGAACTAAATGAGACGAGCATTAACCATCTTCTCTAAGGTCTTACCAAGAAGCTGGTGAAAACAATTGGATGATATTTTGAAGGAATCTTGGGATCCTTCCCAGACTCAGAGAAAGGTAAAACAATAGCCTGGCACAAGGCATTAGAAAAAAACATTATCTTGCCAGATTCGGTTAAAAACAAGCAGAAGAATAGTAAGAGAATCAGGAAATAGATGGTGCAGCATTTCACAGTGTACATCATCAGGTCTAACCGATGTACTGCCAGACTGATGAAGTGCCAAGTTTAAGTTCCTGCAGTGTAAAGGGATGATTATAGAGGTGTTTGCTCTGCCTGAGTCTTGATGGCTTAGAAGGTGCAGGAAGAAGCAGAAATGATAGATACCTGGCAAAACCTTTCACCTAGAGTATGTGTGTGCATTATTTTAGTGTTGCAAATCCATAGACTTACTGCTGTACTAGCGAGGGGCTCACCTAGAGTATCAGTTACTTCCTAGCCAAGAGGGGGACAGAATTACAATGCCTACTGACAATTTGAATCTTATCACATATAAATTTGGAATTGGTGATTGAGGACATGTTGGTTGTGAACTAACCCAAGATTCCTTCTGGCTTTGACGTCCTACCCACCGAGCATGTGCATGCGCTCTGGAAAGTGATGCAGTGTGAGAGTGTTGGATATCTACAAAAAGTAATCCAGGCTCATTTTTGAGCCCTCCATGCCAGTTGGCAGGCAGGATTCCACCACAGATGAGGATATCATGGAAAACATGTTGAGGTTTTAGGAATACACTAAGCAGCTGCTCGTAAAATACAGTCAGTTACCACTGTCACACAGTTGTCTACTGATGACTTACAGATGATGGCAGGATCAAGATCTGTGAGAGCAGTGAAAGAAAAGAAGGCCAGTTTGCTTGATTCAGCTTCTACCATGGCATGTGGGTTGGGTGGCATCCATCATGGCCAATCTTTCTCAAAATTATAGGAAAATGATCACTGCCTAGTGGATTGTTGTCCACCCTCCATGAAAAGTGAAAGGGGAGCAAATTGAGAGACCATAGCAGTAAAGGACTGACTAGGTGCATGAAAATATCTACAAGAATCACTAATGAAAAAAGAAAGGTTGTGATCAAAGAGCACATGTCAAGGAAGAATGACATGACCTCTTTGACTGACCAAACTTCTGACACTGGAAACATCTGAGAGGGTTTGGAATGTATGGCCATACCTTGCAATTAAGATAACCTGCCTTGATGGTGGCAGGTGGACATGGTGATGTAAATGTGAGAATGAGGGCATTGGTCAGCATCATAATTACATCTTTGTGAGTGGATACATGCTTCACTGCAGAAACTCCTTAGGTAGAGAAACTAGCGAGAATCTCTGAATCTAGGATGGTCTTCAAATCCCTCTAAACAATAACTCCTCGTGATGAATTCAAAGTAACATGAGGTGTAACTTCAATAGGTATATCCCCAATTGCCTTTGAATGCACGAGACGTTCACTGTGTTGAAATGTGAATGTTTCCACCAATATGTCAGCTTGTTTACTGACTTTGGAGAGCCAGCAAGTCACTCTCGTCCCTTCTGAATGAAAAAGGGAGACATTTGCCCTAACGGTTTGTTTGAAAGAGAATGTAGGATAAGAAAACGAGATACAGTGGGTGTTACAGATGTTGAAGATTGCTGCTCAGAATCTTCAAGATGTGGTCATTTACCTATAGATTGTTTTTTCACTATTTTATTAAGATTTTTAATTAAAGTATCCATAATATAAAGGGAAATTTTGGTGCCCACTGACCCTATTCATGGGGATACACTACAATGTCAAACAAGGGCACTGCAGCAATGGCAGGGTTTTGTGAGCACTATACCCATACACCAGCATCACATACAATGTCCACAACACCTGTAGAGAACATCTAACACTGGTACTTGGTTGACCCTAGCCCAAGTGGATCAGCTGACTGACCCAAGGGGGGCCACCCCAAGGGTACCCGTCAACAGGAATTCAAGGCCAAATTGCTGTGTTAGGATTGGACCCTTCAACCACCAGGATCCTCTCCTCCCTTTCATGGGTTGGTATGCACAGCAAACACATGGATGGATGTTTAGATTCCAGAAGAGGTAAGCTGAAAGAACAAAACCTTCTGTGAAAGGTCCCCTCACCACATACAAGAATCCACACAGATGGTTACTGAATGTGAGAATCCAAAACTCCCCACCAAGGACTAAATAAATACCAAGTGTAATGACAAAGGAGTAAAAATGGTGTGATGAACAACCCAGAATTAAGGCTGTTGTTAAATGGATGGAATTCTAGGAGAAGACAACAGAAGAGCATATTGGATCTGGTACAGCAGCAGAAACCACAGTTGGGCAGGCCAGTTAAGGGCAATTAGAAGGACTTGATATGGAGAGGAGTGAATGATAGAAAGCAACCTGGGAAGAAGTCATATAGGAGGATACACATAAATGAATTTGTCTGTTTAATCCTGATTGAATGTATCAACAGCCACAAATAATGGATGAGGTACTGGGGACCAAGAATGAGGATACGTGGTACTGAGGATAACAAAGTATTTAGGTGGAAAGTATCCACCTTAGTGCATTACCACTGGAAAAACTTGAAAATATAGAGATCACTCCAATGGATAGAGTTTGTATTCAGGTGGGAAAGATGATTAGCAACAGGGTTGAAAAACCTGGAACATGACATGCAAGTAGATGAATACTGTGTGTATGGGCTAAAAAAAATATCCAACATTCAACAACAAAGAAAATGAGAACAGCTGCCTCCCTGGTGATTGATATATGCCACCACCATACAATTGTCTGTGTTGATCATAAATAGATGACGGTGGACAAGATGAAGAAAATGATCCAAAGCCCAATGAATAACAGGAAGCTTCAGGATATTGACATGATAAAACTATTCAGTCACACACCATTGATCTGAAGTGACCTGCTTTTCAATACAAAAATTCCAGCCACGATGTAAAGTTTCCATTAAAATATGTAAATCTGGATAAGTGAAATCCCTACCAAAGCATGAGACTTGTCCAACCACAAATGCAGACTGTCTACAAAGTTTCCACTCCAGATTCCATTGTCTTTGAAAGATCTCCAAACACTAACCAATGCAGTAAAGGAGTTAGGAGTAAGTCCCTAAGAAAAGACAATGACAAACAAACATGATACAAAACCACATCTCTCCCCAAAAGTTCCCAACAAATGGAAAACCCACATATGTAAAGAAAAATCCAAAACTATGAAATGTGCCAAGAAGAATGTAATTAGGGCAAATTTATCTCCCAAAAAATCTTCAGAAACTTAATGGATTGTTATGAGCAGAAGATGTGCAGTGAACAAGTGATGTAAAATAGAAGTGAGGGTAAGACAATGGCAAGAGATTTGATATGAGACAAAAAAAAAGACAATTAGGGTCTATTCTTGAATGAGATAAAATGGATTCTTGATGCAAAGAATCAAGGAATCAAAAATTGGTCTGATAGTAGGCTAAAGTAAACTGATCCAAAGCCCACAGACAGTGTGGCATGTCAACATATCCGAGTAAGTGAGATACAAAATGCTCAGCATGAGCCCCAATATCAGACAGTGGAAACATAGAATACTGAGAAGGAGTATCATGTAACAAAGTAAAGAGGCCAGGTGTAAGTCCATAAGATAAACAAATGACAAACAAACATTTATCCTCAAATTTTTCCAACAACAGAAGAAGCATGTATGTAAAGAAAGATTGCAAGTTAAAAAACGTGGCAACAATAATATAATTAAGGCAAACATATCTCACTGCACATCTTTTCTCCAAGACAGTACATCAAACTCCTGAAGGTTTTTTTCCACGAACTTGATGGATTGCTTTGGAGAAAAGATGCAAAGAATAAAAAATTGGTCTGATAGTGGGCTGAAGTTAACTGATCCACAGCCCACAGATGATGAGACATGTCAGCATAATCTAATAGCTGAGATGCAAAATGCTCAGCATGAACCCCAATATCAGATGTTGGAAACAGAAAAGTGAGAGAAAGGAGTATCACGTAACAAAGTAAGTAGAAAATTATAGGAAATCATGGAGAGAGATAAAACAGAACACATCTGGAAAATTATGCCCAAAAATGTTGTACTGTGGAATTTACAATAGGTACTTTGGAAGAGATGACAAATTCAGGTGGAGGAAAAAGGCTGTCAAATGCTTTGTCTTTCCAAACAGGTTCAGTTTATTCAGAGCAACAATGGAAGAAGGTTGTCTCAAATAATATTCAATTTTTCATCACATAATTGCCAACAATTCCAATGTCGAGTTCCATCTACTTGAAGTCTTTGTAAATATGTTGGCAGATGTTACAGCCTTTTACGTCATAATTTGCACTTCATAATTCATAGTGCAAATGAAATCCAAACACAACTGGGTAAAGAAATAAAAGCATGGAAAAATGACTACATTCTGTAACTATGATGATGATGATGATGTTTTGAATTAAGCACAAAGCTACACAATGGGCTATCTGTGCTCTGCCCACCACGGGTATCGAAACCCAGATTTTAGCGTGTAAGTCCACAGACATACCGCTGAGCCACTGAGGGGCTCCTGTAACTAGGTAAAAAGATATTATAACTAAGTGAGGTACAAGAGAAAATTATTTAAAATAAGTACGAAGTCTGATAAAACAGTTGGTATGAAAACTGAAAATTTCAAAGCAAGTGTTCAATAAACCATCCAAACATTAGAACAACCAAATGAAAACTGATAGTTGTGTAAAATACCATAAAAAAGTCACGTGTGTGAGATGCTCCTGTTAATGGAGACTTGTCACATAATAATTTGCATTCAAGAATTAGTTAAACAACAGGAAACAAGAGATATATGGGAATGAAAGGGTTGTTGCATATAAAATCATTTTGTAAATAGAGGGCAGCACTGAATGTGATTATATATATGTGTCGTTTTTTTTGTTTGTTTGTTTTTTATTTTTGTGTAAAGTTACATAAGGGCTATCTGCAATAGCCATCCCTAATTTAGCAATGCAAGACTAGGTAGAAGGCAGCCAGTCATCAGCACCAATCACCAACTCTTGGGCTGGTTTTTTACCAACAAATAGTGGGATTGACTGTCATATTATAATGCTCCATGGCTGAAAAAATGAGCATGTTTGGTGTGACTGGGATATAAATCTGCAACTCTCAGATTACAAGCCGAATGCCTTAACCCACCAGGCCAAGCTGAGCCCATATACATGTGTATGCAGTAAGGTACCTTGTCAGAATTAAATCAATTTATTTACAGAAAAGAAACATTAAATAAAATCTTTACATACACAAAGTTACAAAGCTAGAACACTACAGGATAAAATTATCTTTAGATTATAAATGTTTTTATTTAACTTAATAATAATCTAGAAACTAAACAACATTCATTTTAAAGTCAAAATCCTATCAAATATACACATAATTCTGGACATAAAGGAAGGCAATGTTTCAAACAGAACATTTTGCTGTATTGTGCTTAATCCTCCAGTTACTTAGTCACTTGAACTTGTCTTGTCCTTTAACAAAAAAAATTATGATTGAAACATATGGTTGATCAGATTCTGACTGGTTAGGAGTTTAGCTAGAAGAGCAAGTATAAAGTAAAAAAAGGTCCAGTTACAATTCTTTGACACAAAATTGGTTTTATATATTGAATGAGAAAACAACTACTGTGGTTAAGTAAAATTCTCTTTGCATTATGTGTATTCAAGTGTTTACTACTCTTAAACAATGTATTCTTTGCAACCATGAATACCTTGGTACCCCATTTATCATGTCTTGCACTTTACCAATATTCAGCTGTTGTGACCATTGTTAATCTCATTATGATAACATATCATTGAACAAAACAACATTCCCCTCACTACTGCCTAGTTGTTATACAAATAAATCCTGGGTAACATAGAGGGAAGTGTGTGTGTGTGTGTGTGTGACACTGTAAGCATTGATTATTTCAAATAGAACCAAAACAGTTTAGTTACTGAATAATCACAGTGCACTGTTTTTTCTGCATTTTGATTCTCATCTTATGATTTCCAATTTCTGCCTAACTTGACCAACCAACCGAGCTCTTTGTACTTGCTTAAAGTCTTAATAGATTTAATACTTTTAACTTTCAATACATTGTGTATATCTTAACAAAATTTGCTAGTCTTGCAGTTAACATTACTGAGTGTTTCACATATAAAAAAAAATTGTTTTAGTGAAGTATTTTTAATAAACCCAAAATAGATACTTGTCCATGAATATATTGAGTATTTGGTTTAAATAGTCTATGTATAAAATAATTTTTATGTTATTATTAAAAATATTTTTTTACATCTCAGAAATCTCAAATTTCCTTTGTGTAATCCCTAAAACCTCTTTAAACACATTTCAAACGTTTTTTTTTCAGTGAAGGTTTATATTTTATCTGTTATTCTCTCTATCCTAACTTATAATGAAAATGATCCACTTGAACAACCTATTCAGCCACCATAAAAAATTTAAATCCCCTCCTTTTTTATTTTCTTTCTAGAATGATTTCAAATTCTAACAAGAAATCTCATTCATTTATACTAAGTAGCTTTAAAGTATACATCTACTTATAATTACATTTTAATGTTTATTGCCATTTAAATTGTGTATAATTACTACTGTAACCATTATAAATTGTAAATCACTCTGGATATTTGCAGCTTAATATTAATATTACATTACCAGCAAGCTGCTTGCATGTGCACCTTAGAAAACATTTTTATTATACTATTACTATTTATTTTACCTAATCTAATTTAACTAAAATAAAAAGATATCTGTTATTACATTTGAGTTACTTTTATAACAATAAATAAAGAATAAAATAAAAAACAAGAAATATAGTACTTACTCCATTTTCTTTTTTCATGCTGTTAAATGTTGAGGACATTTAAGCCTATATTTTGATACTAATGGCAGTAGTGTACTAACTTTTTTAAAATAAATAATGCATCAAAGAATATAGACTAATAACACACAAAAAGCAGAAAATTTTCTCTAACAATTACAATTTTTTAGCTTTCTGACTACACAACAAGAACTATTATAAATTAATCCAAACTAGCCACTGTGATTCCTGCAGGAACTGAAGTTGTATTATAAGTGAAACTGATGCTTATCTATTCAGAACACAGTTATAAAACACATAATTTGATAGATAAATCCTTGACTTTCTATTGGTTATAGGTAGTATATAATTAAATATAAGAGAAAACTATTTGCAAATTCTAAAAGAAAGAATGCGACAGGTGAATGTAGGAGGGGTCGGTCTGATTTTATATTTGGTAGCTCTATTACTAAACAAAATTGAAGGCTATAAAAGTTATGGTTTGTATGAGTAATAAAAATTTTGCAGTGAGTAATTTATGTTTAATTTCATACTTTTTTAAATAGGGTGATGGATAAAACAGAGAAGATGCCTTGAGAAAATGTGTTGTGTGCAGAATTAAGATCTTAAAACTTATATGGTATTCAAATATGGATTATTAGTTAAACTTTTATGTTATTCTAATTGATGTGACATAAACAAAAAGTAGTTTAATAAAATTTTCAATACAAGTTAATAAAACTTTGTGTTGTGCAGTAAAGGATACTTATGGAAAAATGGTTGTACAACTGGCTGTTGAAGTTATCTCCCTGATCTATATGAATTTCCTGAAGTGTGCTATTTTAAGATATCTCATGACAAGTTTCTATCCACTTAGTGCAGTAATTAACCAGAAGGACACTCAATAGAGAACACGCATTTGCTCGACAGCATAAACCATATTTGACCCTCAAAACGTAAAACATCCATTGTTACCAATGGATATGGACCATATTTGGTAGGGCAAAGAGGAATAACATTCTAAACATGTCTACCATGCTTCATCAAAATCCCATCATTTTTGACTGAGTTATAGAACATAATTAGCATGAAAAATTGCTCCCCATGTTAACATATAGGGATGTTTTTGTGACCTTGACAAACCCAAAATTCTTTAATTATAAGTTGGTTCACAGCCAAATGTATACCAACTTTTGTCAAAATCTATTCAGCCATTTTTGAGAAATCTTTCCAATAAATATACAAATAAAGAGGTGAAAGCATAACCTCCCTCATCTTTGGTAGGAGAGGCAATAATGACAAGCAATCCCAATTTTGAGATGTTTAAATATATTCAGTGACAAAAAAGGAGCAATATAACATTTAACCAAATCTAATGGAAATTCTTGTCAAAATAACAAAACAGATTGCACTACTGATATACATTTATCATTTTAGTATGTATTTAATTTTCCTTAACCATCCATACTTGTATAATTTATCAAAGCTCTTCTTCCAAAAACTGTATGAATAATTAGTATCTTTAAATACCACTTTTGGTTTTAGTGATACATTCTTAAATAAATGGTGTACACAAATCTTAAGATGTAAGTTATTCTGTGTAATGAAACAGTTTATTAATTTTGTAAAAGACTGAGCAAAAGCATGTTGCAGCAAATGTGTATTCTAATTTTTGGAGTCATGAATGTGCTGTAAAAGTGACAGATAAATCCCACTATTTTGTCAGACAGGAATTGGTGGTGGGTGCTGTTGACAAGATGTATTCCCTGCAGTATATCAGTTCAAAATTAAGAATGATTTTTGCACAGATAGCCCTTATTGTACCTTTGCCCAAAAACTCTGAAACAAATAACAATTAGCAAATATAAAAAACTTCAGTACCCCAGGAAAGCAGGAGTTTTCTTTTCAAATTCACAATTTTTTTAAGTTAAGCAGATCTTTGAGATTTTATTCATTATCATCTAAAATAATTATTCTAATGATTTATCTGCACTATAAAAACAAATATCAACAACTAACTATAGAATTTAATTCAGAATAATGTTGAATAATTTACTCTACAAATTCAAAATCAAATAACAGTATATGAGAGGTTTTGAAATAATATTATAATATTTTAGACTTTAAGTGTAACTGAATTACATTTGTAAACAAAAAAAGGTTTTGATATGTTATTAATTTCATACTGGATCATTCCAAGAGTTGAAAATTTATCGTTAACTTCTGTTATAAGTTAAACCATATCAATATTTTCTTTTATATGATAACATTACCTCAATCCAATGACTTTCACAACTATCAAACATAAAGTTATCTGCTAATAAACACTTAGAACTTTCTTGTATGTAATACTTTTTCTTTACAACTAATAATATTTAAACCATATCAAAAATGTATTATTGTAAAAATATAATTTTATTTATTGTAATTATATTTAAAACTTCAAATATTACATTTTGCTGGAAAAAATGAAAATGACAGGATGTGTTAACAATTTTAATTTTGATGGTTAATTTTAAGTACAGTTAATTAAAAAAAAATGTTATCAATATGTTTTTGTAACTTATGGATATGATTATTATGTGACATATACACAGTCTCCTATCAATGAACCAAGTAAAAATGCAATCAACTGTAGTGGAGAAAGTCGTGAAACACAGTATCCTTGACTGAGTGGCCAGTAGTTGAAGGTATACCATTTATGCTGATAAATTACCAAGAAAGAAAAGCAATAAATGAAGCAACATGCTTAAAATATCCAGATTGTCCAGTGAGGGACCAGACAAATGCCACGTATAAAACAAAGGGCAAAAATGGATGGATTATGCATGCCTGATTGAGGCTGATGAAATGGCAAAAAACAAAAGGGGGGAGATTATGCTGAAAGTCTGGGCAGAAGTGGACACTATGACTGAGAAGGCCAAAATTGAGCAAATGACACAGAGTGGTCTGAATCAATGTAAAAACCAAGATCATGAACAGAAGGACATGGATACAGGTAATATCCTGTCCAGTTTTTACTCATGCAGATAAATAGTGGGTAAACATACTTGAGAAAGAATGGCATCCTGATCCATAAGGTCTCAACAACATACCAAGAGCCAAGGCTGGTTTTCATTGTTAAAAATTTGCACCATTAGAGGGCTGCACTAATTGAGAAAAGAAACTTTGTGAAAGAGGTAAGATACAATATTCGAAATATATCTTGTACTTATTTACAAACAAAAAAGTAAGTAAACAATGTGGAGAACAACTTGTATACATCCCACAAGGTATAAGTATGTAATATGGCATTAAAAATCAATTTATCAGAAGGTGTTTTATATATACTTGAATGCAGAGAATCATTAACTGGGTACCTTCACCATTAATACTTACATTTGTAGCTATACAAATGCTTCCAAGGCTTCAGCTATAGTTAGGTTATTAAGCTAACAATAGAAAATATTTTTATAAAAATTATTTCAAAAACTACAACAAGGAATATAAGATGTAACAAACTTAACTGCAATGAAAAACAGATGAGGTCATTAATTAAAAACATAAAAAGAGGACTACAGCCAATTGCTCCTGAGATTCCCACACCTTGCAAATACAAGAAAACTTTCATGTTTATGCAGCATTGGATATCCTAGAGTGAAAAGTGATGAAAGTTACAACAGCCTTAAAACAAACCCATCAAAACAGGTTTCATAACTACTAATCACTAAACACAGAAAAATGATCTATCAAGTGTGGCAAAATATAACTAAGTTTATTTCTATCTAATCTTTCAAAATTACAGAGATCAACCAATAAATCATCATGTATTATGTAGAATTTTACATTCCAAAAAATGGCTTCTGGCATGTTACTGTTAATTAACAGTCAGTAGCAGAAAGATACCAAAAGTAAACCCTGAAAATATGTAAAAAAGTGTATATATATAGCAACATACTGATATTAAACTCAAGCCATCTGTACACAAGCTCAAGTAGAAAGAACAGATATTCAAGCAGGTGTAAACAAGTAGCCAAACTTTCAAAATTACTAAGAAAGGATATACTTGAATATATATAAACAATAACACTAACATACTATCATAAGTAATGAAATTAGTAGTGTTAAATACAACAACTAATTCACTTAAACCAATAAGGCCATACTATACTAAAGTTTATAATGCTTTACATTACTTACAGCAGTTAGAAAAGGAGGATAACACTCATTAAACTAAAATATAGCAATTAACACATTGAAAACATTCATGTGTTGAAAAGGTGGTGGTATTAGAAAAACTTTTATCCCTTAATCTGTTTGTTTTAAGCACAAAGCAACATCATGGGTTATCTGTGTCATGGCACAATAGGTAATCTTATAAGCACTAACATTTAGTGTATTCAATGTACCACAGAATGGAATAAAATTTAAAATTTTTTTGTGAAAAGTAAAAATAAGTTTATAAGCCCTGATTATTAAGTCTTGTACTTTTGAACAAATACTAACTAATGAAATATGAGAAGTGTTGTAGAATAACCCACTTGGATTATTTGTAACTTTACAATTAAAACAAGTGTTAAAAATCAAATCTTATTAGCATATGTTCAAAGATATAAATGTGTATAATGATTATAGTTATGAGCATATCACAGTATTTTTAGTAGTACATGTACTTAAATGTATTAGTAATTGCCAGAGAAAATTACATATGCCACTTACAAATATAATAAGTAACCATCAAGAGACTTCTGCAAGTATTCCTTGTGTAACTCTGCTCTCAATGGCTTCAAAGCTTCATTTCGAACCTTTTCACCTGGAACTAAAGATTTGAACAAATATATAAAATGTTTATAGAAAATATCACACTTGCAACTTGTACTTTTACTAATATACGTAGCTTTACAACTGTACTTATATACAACTCATAAGTGCATTGGAATTGGTATAGCATCTTTGATTTTAGACATTTTTAATTATAAATTTTGATTTAAATACTAAATGTGAGTAATATGTTTTTATTCTTTTTTGAATTTGATATTGAGTTTAAAACTTTGTTTGCCAGTGAAAGAGGCAATATGAAATAGTAGGTATTTTGACAGGTTCTATTTGTTAATATTTTTGTAGGATAATGTATAAAATTAAGAGAATAATCATTACTTTGCAATGTGTCATAATATGCAATAGTTTGGTTCATCCTGAATGGCTATTAGCCAAATGATAGAAATACCCCAAACCTATTGCTCGAAGTCTGCTCATGATGTAGATAGTGTCCCAATCTATGTAAATACATCAGAGTCAATAGTTATAAATGTGGACAATTGTAACCCTCTTCAGTCACTAGCATATAAACTACCTCTCTGGAATGTAATTACATGTATTTTTTTAACTGTGGTCAGTTAGCAGTGATAACAAACCTCAGCTTAAAAACCAGCATTTCACGTTTTCACATTTTACAGAAGTTATCTTTCAGTAAATTCTATGCACAAAGCAAACTGCAGCTGTGGTGGAATCATAAATTTATGACTCAACTATTTGCAAAACAGTAGACAACACAAGTCTATGAAAGGTGATGCTGTTGCAATCCTGTAAAATGCACAAGTGGTATTTTTTTGCTGTACTATGATAACAAGCTCAAGATGAAATACCACCAGTTAAAGCTGTGGTTAAGTGACTAATATAATCACCTGCCATATCTGATGATAGTGTACGAGGTCTGTTAAAAAAAAACGCAAACTGACGTCACAAAACAAAATGTACTTTATTTAGAAGTTACAGGTCTCGGACCCCTTCAAAGTACTCTCCTCCCCAATGCACACACTTATCCCAACGGTGTTTTCACTTGTTGAAACAGTCCCGGTACACTTCTTTTGTAATGTCATCTAGCTCCTTTGTCACATTTGCCTTAATCTCGGGAATTGTCTCAAATCTTCCTTTCAAGGATCTTTTGAGTTTGGGGAACAAGAAAAAATTGCAAGGAGCAAGATCAGATGAGTAGGGGGGGTGGGGAAGAACAGTGATCGAGTGTTTGGCCAAAAACTCATGAGTTCTGAATGGCACAAATGTCGCAGCAACACGATGCATCTTCAATTTTTCAGTCAAAATCTCATAACAAGATCCAACTGATACCCCACACTCTTCAGCAAGCTCCCTGACAGTCAGACATCAATTTGCCTGCACCACTGTGTTGTTTTGTTGACGTGTGGGTCATCAGTTGATGTGAAAGAACGTCCAGGACGCTCATCATCTTCAATGGACTGTCGACCATCCTTAAAACGTTCATGCCACTTGAAACATGCCGTATGCTTCATAGCAACATCACCGTAAGCTGTGTTAAGCATAACAAAAGTTTCAGTTGCAAATTTACCAAGTTTAACACAAAATTTCACAGCAAGTCGTTGCTCCTTCAGGTTATTCATTCTGAAATCTCCCAAACATAAAAATTGCACTTCACTTAAAACCATGTAGCTAATACACAAATGAAGATATCTGCAATAGGGAAATGGCATCATAATCAGCTGATCTGTGCAAACCTAGCAACACCAAGAGAATTCCCCTGGAACCAACTGGACCTGTGCAATTCAAAAAGTCTGCAAATTTTTTTAAAAGCCCTCATACTTTGTGAAAGAGCAACAGTTCATAAGCTATTCTCAAAATGTATTTGAAAGTGAAGTCACATTACAGATCTCACACACAACTCCAAACCAATTGTAAAATTGCTGGAACAATCTCTTTCAGTCAACATGCACGAGTTCATATGATATATGATGGGAGTGCAGTTTGTAGCAGCTGCTAAATATACCCGATGTTTGATGACTGACACTAGATGTGAAAGTAGTTGACACAGAGCCTGTTTGCAACAATAAGAGGGAGTTGTTCAATGGTGGCATTAATCTTTATACTGAAAAGTATGACAATCAAAACACAGCCCTGAGAGACTCCTAATTCCTGTGGAAAAGAATGGAAAAATGTAGAGTCCACACAAACTTAGAACCACCTGTCCATTAAAAACTTATTAATAAAAATGGGCAAATGGCCACATAACCCATATAAATGGAGGTCTTGCAAAATGCCATACCTCCATCTTTTCAATGTCAAAGAATATTAATACAAGATGTTGTTGTTTGAGAAAGGCTTCTCTGACTGACGTTTCAAGTCAATTCAGGTAGCACAGAGTGGAACGGTGTTGTTGAAACCCACACTGGGCAGGTGAGAGGAGGTTGTTTGATTTGAGGTTGTTATTTTGAATTAAGCACAAAGCTACACAATGGGCTATCTGTGCTCTGCCTGCCACAAGTATAGAAACCCGGATTTTAGCATGTAAGTCCGCAGACATACTGCTGAGCCACTGGGGGGCATTAAAAAGCTTTCCTCTGTGTGTGTTTTTGTATAGCAAAGCCACAAAGGACTATCTGCTCAGCCCACCAAGGGGAATCGAACCCCTGTTTTAGCGTTGTAAGTTTGGAGACATACCACTGTACTAGCGGGGGATGTAGATTTGAGGAACCAAACAAGATGAGCATTAACTGTCCTCTCTAAGGCCTTACAGAGACAGCTCGTCAAAGAGATTAGACAGAAGTTTGAAAGAATCTTTGGATCTTTCCCAGGCTTAGAGAAATGTAGGACAATAGCCTGGGACCAGGCATCAGGAAAAACATTCTCAGCTAGATCCAGTTAAAAACAATCAGAAGAATAGCAAGAAAAGCAGGAGAGAGATGGCACAGCATTTCATAATGTAAGTCATCAGGTCCAACCAATGTACTGCCACACCAATGAAGGGCCAGTCTGAGTTTCATCAGTGTAAAGGGACAATATAATAATAGAGATAATCAGCTCGAGAGCAAAGAGATGATTGCACTCCTCAAGTCTTGATGGCTAAGAAGGTGGAGGATGAAGCAGAAGTGCTAGATACCTGGCAAAAGCTTTTGCTCAGAGTATCTGCAATGCTCCAGGTATCAGCTACTTCCTGGCCCTCAGAGACCAAGATCAAGAGGGAACAGAATTATATTGCCCATTGACCTTTCAAATCTTGTCCCATGTGACTTTGGAACTGGTAATAGAAGATACGCTAGTTATGAAATTTATCCACGATTTCTTCTGGGTTTGACATCTTACCCACCAATCATGTGCATGGGCCTGCTGGAAAGTGATGTAGTTCGAGAGTGTGGGATATCTATGGAAAGGATCCCAGGCCAGTTTTTGAGCATTCCATGCCATGTGGCAGGCAGGATTCCATCATGGATGAGGATATAGTGGAAAACATGTTGAGATTTTAGGAATACACTGTGCAGCTGCTTGTATAATACAGTCAGTTACTGCTGCCATAGTCATCTATTGATGGCTGACTATGGAAGGATTATCATGGCAGCTGGTGGTATAAGATATGCTGGTTGTGAACTTAATCCAAAAGTCCTTCTGACTTTGACGTCTTACCCACCAAGCATGTGCATGGGCCTTCTAGAAAGTGATGCAATGTGAGAGTGTGGGAAACCTGAGAAAAGTATCCCAGGCTTATTTTTGAGCCTTTCATACCATGTGGCAGTCAGAATTTCATTATGGATGAGGATATCATGAAAAATGTGTCGAGCAGCTGCCTCTACAATACAGTCAGTTACTGCTGCCACACAGTCATCTATTGATGGCTTATAGTCAATGGCAGGATTAAGTTCTGGGAGAGCAGTGAAAGAGGGCCAGTTTGCTTGATCCAATTTCCACTGGGGCATGCAGGTCAGGTGACATTGACCATGGCCAGTCTCTCTCTGAATGATACGAAAATAATCACTGCCTCATGAGTTATGTCAACCCTCCATGAAAAGTGGGAGAATCGTGAAGGGGAGAAAATTGAGAGACCTAAAGCAGCAAAAAAACTGACTGGGTGCATGAAGATAAGTACAAGAATCACTTATGAAAAGAGAAAGTTTGTGATCAAAGAGCATATGCTCTACAGAGTGACCCCTCCAATTAATATCAGCACTTCCCCAGAGGGGATGATGTCCATTAAAGTCCTCCAGGGTTAAAAATGCAACAGGTAGAGAGAACAAACAGTAATAGTACAACCCTAGGAAACATGGATGGCTACGGCCTCTGAGGGTGTGTCAAGTGGCAGAGAGAGGGTGGGCACATGCTAATCAACCAACAATGCCACCCTTCCATGCACTTGTCCATCACACAGCCTGTCATTTCTGTACAAATAAAATTGCAGAAAGGTGACTGTATTCGCAGGTTTCAGAAATGTTTCCTGTGAGGAAAGACATACAGGATGGTAGAAAGCAATTAGTGCTTTGATTTTATCTATATTAGAACATAAACCTTGACAGTTCCATTTTAATCAAGGTGGCTATTTTTATTTATGTGTTGGCAAATTGAGTGAAGAGCCCTTCTGTTTATGACCGCATCTTTTTCTTCATTTTCTTTATCTGACAGCTGTCTTTCGACCTTCATGGATCCTGCCCTGGGATGATTGGGGTAGGACTTTGTTGTTGGAAGAAGATTCTAGTGACTGAGAACATGAGTGAATGGTCATTTTGCATCTTGGGACCAGAGAAGATGTACTCAACGAAATGCTCATACCTGAAACCAAAAGAAGTGGATCTTGGGGTTTGCTGGAATGTATGTTAGAGACAGAAATGGGTGTTCACATTGATTCATCAAATTTTTTTTAACCATAGAGATCAAAATGCTTTTCACTTGGTTTGAGAATGATTCTTTTGGAGGCATAGAGAGATCCACCTGCACTCTCGCTGTAGTAGTGGAACAAAGTGCAACAGCATACGTCTGAGATGAAATAGTGGACAGTAACTTTTGAGCCTCAGGGTAAGTAATGTTTTCAATCGTTTTCAAATGCTGCACCTCCTTTTCTTCCAACCATTCTGGACAAGAACAAAAGTAGGATGGGTGACAGCCATTGAAACTGATGCAACGAGAGTCCATTTCACACTCTTAGGCATTGTGATCCTTGCCACCCACTGCAACAAGAACACGTTAAGGAACCATGGCATGATGTCTTTGACCAAACAAATCACTAACATAGGAAACATCCAAGAAAGTATTGCCGTACCTTGCAATTAAGATAACCTGCCTTGATGATGGCAGGTGGACGTGGTGATGTAAATATCAGAATGAAGACATTGGTCAGCATCATAATTCCATCTTTGCAAGTGGAGATACACCTCACTGCAGAAACTCCTTGGGTGGAGAAACCAACAAAAAACTCCAATTCGAGGATGTTCTTCAAATCCCTCTCAACACTAACTCCTCATGATAAGTTCAAAGTAGTATGAGGTGTGATTTCAATAGGTATATCTCCAATCACCTTTGAATGCAAGAGGAGTTCACTGTGTTGAGTTGAGGATGTTTCCACCAATGTCACCAGAGTGAACCTTTTTGACTGACTTTGGAGAGCCAGCAAGTTCCTCTAGTCCCTTCTGAATAAAAATATGGAGACATTTGTCCTAAAGGTTTATCTGAAAGAGAATGTAGTATAAGAAAATGAGGTACAAGAGGTGCTACAGATGTTAGAGTATTATGTTCCTTTTCTATTTTGTATAGAGGTATCGAATAAATAGTACAATCCCAGATTTGAAGATATTTACAAGTATGTGCAATATAGGATTAATTTTCTCATGTAAACACATGCATGCATATATATATTTTTCTGCATTATACTTATAATTTCATCTATTTTAACTCTTATTCAAAGGGTTTATTTAATTATGTATAAATTTCACATTTTTAATGTGAAGGTTTTCATATTGCACTTCTGTACTCATAAAGAAGTTTTTTGGTTTATATGTTACTCATTTAATTAGTCGTGGTGTTTGTTAGGTGACGATGATTTGTTATGGAGACATCACTAATTTCATGCAGTACCATGTTGTGTAAGTTGTTGCACTGAAATTAGATTTAATCTAACTGAAGGTTGTTATCTTTAAGTAAGATTGCTAGACTGCACAGTTTGTGTACTAGACATTCATCTATGTGGTAAGTTTAAAATCCACATGGAGTCCCATTTGGTTGTAACATCACTCAAGGAGTCACTCAAGTGTTGTAGAAACTGAGGCAAACTTTAGATATGTAATAAATAATTGAAGAAATAAACAGTCAAACATGCATATATAATTTTACAGCTAATTTATTGTAAAGCTATGAGTATATATTACTGTAAAATACCATTGTTCATTTAAATGAAGAAATCACCAATTTTATTCTGTTTTCTGTGCCATGACCAGTACAGTTTTTCCATATTGTCTTCAATTAGTGCAATTTGTGAAAGAGTTTTTAAATTTCCTACTCTCACTTTCTAGAAACTTGTTACAAGTTTTCAATTCATCTGTTGTATTGGGAACTAGTTTTTCTCCTAAAACTTCAGTTTTTTTTTATTTTTCTCTTCCACTTCTTTTTCATCTTATTTGCCCTTCTTTCCTTTCAGCTCATTCAAAATATCACATTCTAGCAGGACTTGGTTAGTGATACCATTATCTGTTAACAAAGCCATTTAATCATGTGTGGCAAACCTGCTGTAGCTCATTTTCTACATCCACTTCAACAAAGCCAATTCATCATCATCAATAATGGTATCAGGTTCCATTGGTTTGAATACAGCATGACAGAAACACTTATAGACAGTTTTCTCTGTGACTCTTCTCCATGTTTTGTTAACATTCCAAACTGCATCAAAATGTAATTGTGTGATCCTGTTTCTTTTCAATGCATTCAATCATCCTTAGCAAAATCAACTTTAAAAAAATGACATTTTAGATTCATCACTCTTCGATCCATTGGCTGCAATATGCTTGTGCTGATTGCAGAAGGTAACTCAGTTTGATGTCATACAAGTCTTTAATCCTTGGATGTACTAGACAATTGCTAATGAATAAACAATCTTATATTTTGTCCATATAGTTCCTGATCCCAACATTTCAGCTCATCTTCAAATAAATCTAACATTATCATGCTTTGTTGAAACTATATCTTACAGGCAAGCTTTTTAGATTTTGAAACATCTTAGATCTTTGTGATAATCATTACATTTCTCTTTTCTTTTCCCTACATGTTAGCATAAACAAGAATTATAATGTGATCCTTATCACGTTTCTTATCAACACGTTTCATATTAAATTTTAAAGTTTTAACAAATGTCAATGTGAAGTAAAGTCCTGTTTCATCAGCATTTAAAATGGTGATTTCACAACAGTCTTCACACATTTTAAAACAAACTGTGGTGAGACACTCTTCCAACATTTAAAAGTTTACATCCTTGGCTTCATCATAAACTTTATTGAAACAAATATTGTGTTGCAATTTAAATCCATAAATTCAGCTACTGGACCACACAGACTACTCATCACTACAAAATCTAGCAAATAATTCAGTCTTAATGATAAAAAGGGGACTACTCAAAAGAACATTTAAATTTTTGTTGTTTGAACCATCATCATCTACTTTCATTATGATATTAAGACATAATGGATCTAAGACATGAAATGTATAACTATCATAATGTAGCCTACTTTTGAAATAGTGATGCAAAAATATATTCTATAGAGTAAGGTAGATCAGACCAACATCTGGATTCTGTTTTTTAAAATATCAATCAACAAATATATCTAATAGAGAAATTAATTAGTTTACTATAATGCATTTGATTTTTAAACGTCAGTATATTCTATGTAAGAAAATAAATTATCTCAATGCTTTTAACATTGTCACCAATTTTTGGCATTCAGCCAGTATCATGAGACAATGGCCTCACGTATGTCTGAATGAGAATGACCAATTAAGTGCTAGTTACCATGAGTAAATATAGCATTTCTGGCAAAGTGAATAATACTTTACTTAGTCAGTTCAGTACATGCATTCAACTAAAGAAATTGAATATGAAAAATCCAGTAGAAGTAATCATTCTATATTAAAAACAAGTACACACACATTGTGTTTTTGTTTTATATTTGCTTTTATAAAGACTGTTAATTTCATGTTTCATGTTGTGTCCAAGTTTTTATTTCATCCATTTTCAAACCTGAGTTGCTCAGAAATTTAGCATTACCTTGTGGTTGGTATTTGACCAAATCTCCTTTTATTAAACAGTTTTACCTCATTCCTCTAAAGGTAATTCAATTTTACCTGACTTGATATGAAAGAGAAACGTTTGATGCTGAATTTGCATGTTAACTGAATTCCTGTGCTTCAAGTTTAAGAAAGGCTTTTTAGTGAATTAAATAGCATTTTTCACAAATAGAAGGACTCATAATGAAGAGAAAGAATCAGTAACTGAGAAGAGATAATTTCCTGGACTTTTCACTTTTGTCGATACTTCAAAAGCCAATGACTTCTGTCTTAATATAGCTGAAAACTCAGGAAAAAAAACCACTGATATTTGGTGCTCCCAGATTGATGATATAAGTTCTCCCCCTGAGGACGGTTGAGGTGGTGTGGTGTCTGGCAAATCTGAAACTGAATGGAGCAGTCTATATAAAACTTCAAGGCCTTTGCCAGACAATAATTGGCACTATCAATTCTGGTGAGAGTCACCTGAGACAAGATGACAGAGACTACAGGCACTTAATTAGAAAGTGAGCTGATCATGGAGTAGTGGTGAGCCTCTAGAGTTAGAAGATGTACTGCTAAAATAGCCATGGACAACAGAAAAGTCTATTTTCAAGAAGAATTAATAGGTAAGCTGCAAAGTACACTATACTGTTTTACCAAACTAGAGCAGGGATCTCCAGGTCATCAGTATTGGGGTTCTTCAGAGCATTTGCAATGCTCTACAATGTCATGTGGTGGTAAAAAAATTCATGAAAGAATGCATTTAGCAATGATTACACTTCCCCAAGAATGAGGTGAAACAGATCACTCCTATAATATTCAAGGATATACTAAAAGATAATCTGAACAACGTTCTGATGAATTTCAGGCAGTTAATTGCCTTAACTTAGGAATAGGCTGTATAATACTTAGTTCTGAGGTTAGACAGTCCAACCTCTAGGGTTCATTGAACATTTTAATGAGGTGCAACAGTGAGGCTGTAAGATAGTGCCACTAATGAGATATAAAAGCTTAGGAAAAAATTGCTTAATCATTGTTTACTTCATTTGAACTATATGTTGTGGTATGAAAATAAAAATAAAGATTTATCATAGAACAAAATGGGAGACTTAGTTAAATCATGCACCTAACTGTATTAAGTCTTGTTTCACTAATAAGGCCACTGTGTTAAGCTTTATCAATCTAAGTATCTTTTCGAATTGACAACAGTGATCAGTGGAGCATTACCATAATGTTGAAATTTACATTCTACAGGGTGTTCGGAAAGTCACTTTGCATTTTTGTAATTATATTTTATTCAGTCTATTTCAAGCCAGCAACTGATAGCAGTGTTTAGAAACAAAATAAGAAGGATCCAGGCCTGTATTGATACCAACAGGGATCACTTTCAACATTGTTTATAATTGTCATTCATATTTGCCTCCTGTATTCCATATTGAAACATGTCTGTTAATAAATATACAAGTGCACAGTGACTTTCTGAACATCCTGTATAATGGCATGAAAGAATTAGTTCCTTACACGGGAAATAATGACAGAATATTCCACTGTTGTGACACTTTTGTACAGTACTTTATGTACTGCTATATATATAAGAATTTTATGACCAGATTAATCTTGTCTGAACATGTCCAATACTGGTTTAAATCTCACCCTGCAATATGTCCTGTGCTAAGTAAAAGTTGTAACATGTGAGCAGGTGTTGTTTTAGCAATAATTAGTAAAAAGAAGAATAGACAAGTTATTTGCAGTACACACATTGACCCCTGAAACTCAAACTAAGACTGCTATGAGTGATGGGAAGAGTGATTCAGTGATAACTCCTCTATTCACTGATTATCACAAGTCCTTTGTAGAATTACTTTAAAGTAACTGATGATTTTAAAGTGAAGTGTAAATCCTGTAAAACATTAATTTCATATGATGAAAAAGGAAAAGTAGTTTCTTCTACTCCAGTGCATACTCTTTTGAAAAATAAGCATAGTTAAGACTAAAACTCTGCAACAAATTTTAAATGAATACTGAAATACTTTAAAACACTAGGATTACCAATGACTAGTTTATCAAAGATCATTTAAATTATAGTACATTAGACAGATAAAGATTTCAATATCTGCTTTAAAAATAGTAATATTTACCGACTACACAAAACGATTTCAGTTCAATTTCACTCTAATGTGATTTAACATAAGAAAATATTAACAAAACCAATAAAATGTAAGAGTAATGTAAGAATATACTCTATATTAGCTGTATGGCAAAAATATGCTATTTCAAGTGTTTAAAGTGTGAGAGATGTTCTAAAATATTTTTTTATATTTTTCAGAAGCCTTACCAACAGTGTCGACCATATCATCCAACTTCTTCTTCTCCCCAGACTGAAAAAAGCAGACAAAACTATTTATTAACTGAAAATAAAAAAGTTAATTACTAGCAATAATAAAAACAAAAAACTGCTTTTAACCTTCTTCTTATGTCGAAGTGAAACTTTCACAACCTTTTATAGTTACATTAAAAATCTAATGAAACTACTTTATTAAAATTATATATGAATCAACTTGGGATTAAAACATAGTTAAATCAACTATTCATATAATATAAGCTTTAATTTCTTAATTTAAAAAGGATATGTTTAAATAATATAATTGTATATGAACTTAAAGATGTGTTCACTTTGATTTGTCCATTTTCTATTTTTTCAGAACTGACAATATAAAAAAGATATTGTTTATTCATTCAATTTAAAAAGAACAATTTATAATGCCCTTTTGACAGGATACCTTACATCTATGGATATGGGTTATTTTGACCTCAACTATCACCTGACTTCAACTCTTAATATCTCCAAGTTTATTCATTAACCAACCAAAATAGTAAATAGGAGCTTAAGGATCCAGTAACTAAGGAGTTATATGTAATTTCTAAAGACACAATTCAAAGTGTTCTATGTAATGTTATTATTTAAAATCATAGCAAGGAGGACATAGTGAATATGTCGTTAACAGTTAATTTAATACAATGTAGTTACTATAAACAGAAATGTTTCAATGTTCAAAATATACTGTTCATGATACCTATTAAAAAGTGGTGGTAATTTGACACTAAACAAAGGCAATAATTTAATATTTTACCATTAGTGTTCACTCTACAGATCTTTCATTATTCACAGGCATAAGAAAGAAGACTAAGATTTATCAATAGTTATTAGAGCTCTTTCTAATTATAAAACAATTTTTCTGTTGAAAAACCACATCTACTTTTGAGAAGAACAAATATCTGAAAAATTCATAATATATATGATTTTCTTCTTTGAAATGGAATGGTTGGAATGAATAAAAAATATCAAAACAAAATTTTAATGAATTTTCTTCTATAAGTATACCTTTATCTTTTATTAAAATCTTAGTTTCAGTTACTTTGTTTTTCAACTGATTTTCTTACATGATTCTCTATCTGTGGAATTTGAATAGTTCACACAAACTATTACATATTGTAAATGGATTGCATTTTTAAAGTAACTTTAAAACTAAAGATCTTGAAAAAGTCTACCAAATTTCATCATGAAAAATTTTACTCAAAATTAAAATCTTATCTTTCTTATTGCACTTTACAGAATTGTCTTAGTTCTCCGAAATATTTTACACACTATGAAAAAATGTAGAATAGCTGTAAAAAACATATTCCAGTTCAGAATTAAGCCAACAGTTTTTTCTTTCTTTATTAAAGATAATTTTTTGATCCATTTCCTAGTTTACTACTCAACCATTTCCACATTATATACATCTGGATTAACACAATGTAGTTGCTACCCTTGGGTATTCAGAGAACACCTTCACATAGATGTAATTAACAAAGTACAACATGCTGACAAATCAATCTATGCTTTCACTTTTCATCTTTAAAATACAGCTGGAAGTAATCTAATGCAAACAATGTACAACCATCTTGTTAAATCATTGGAATATTAAGTAACTCACATTATCATAGATTAATAAAAGAGTATCAGTAAAGAATCATGTTTTTAAAGTAGCTATTCATCATTATAGGTGGGAATTTAGTATTATATGCTAAATGACTTGATTAGCCCTTTTGCCATGGGTATCCTTTACTGCAAATGACACAAGGTTTTAGCATCTTACATTAAAAATGTAATTGAACTACTTTTTGTTTATGTTATACCAATTAGAATAGCATAAATCTTAGCTAATAATCCATATGTTAATGGTATATAAGTTTTAAGTTCTTAATTATGCCTGGCATAATATTTTTAAAAAATCCAGAATTTCTCCTTGAGTGCCACATGACACATTCTCTTTTGTTATGTTCATCACCCTTTGAAAAAGAAGGAAATGAAAGGTAAATTACTTTCTGTAGAATCTTCAGTGCAGAGGCAACAATATTTCTCATAGTCTTCAATTTTGTTTAGTTACAGAACTAGTAAATAGAAAATCAGACCCCTCCTGCAATATCTATGTGTTACGTCCTCTCTTTCATAATCCATTAACAGTTCTATCATATATTTAAATACACACTACCTACAACCAACAGGTTTTCATCCATCAAATGATGTTCTGTATAACAACAAGCTCTGAACTAAATATCATTTTCACTCAGAATACCAACATCATTCCCATATAAAAGTTAACAACTAGCTTGGATGAATTTGTAATGATTGTTGTTCCACAGTTAGAAAGCCAGAAAAATTTTAAAAGGTAGGAAAATTTGTCTACTTTTTGTTTAATTAACCCTTTCACAATGGATCATGGGTCAAAGATCATGTCATTGCATTTGTTGCCTTGCATTCAAAATTTTATTAAACTACTATTTTATGAATTTATATGTTTAGACTTAAATTGTAGACAGTAATTCAAACTTTAATATTATATGAGTGTACTTTTTAAATTTAAAAGTAAATATTAAACATAGATAAAATATAAATATAAAATAGATTTCAGTGCGTCACATTGCATGTTAAATGCAGCAGTTTAAAAAATAGATGTTTGTGATGTCAAAATACTAAGTCCATAGTTGTTTTTTTTACAAATTAGGAACTCAAATAATATTATCAAGTTAGAATATAAAATAAGAATTTATATCTATTTATTTTGCTGAGATATGGCTTATGTACTGCATCAAACATAGTAGCCTCATTCATCTTTCTCCATTTTTGAAAATGTTCCCTTTTACACACTTATTTCAATATACGACATGCAAATAACCTTTCAACAGCTTAGAATGTTCCCTAGTAGTTTTCTCGGCTGTTTTTACCTGTGAAAAGACTACCACGTTCTTTAAAACAAAGATTTCGAGAAGACAGGTTATTTCTTTTGTCTGCTCAAAGTTTCTTATTTTTTTAAAATCCAAATACGTTTTAGTTACTAAGCTTAATAACTTAGAGTGTAATTCTATTGCATCAGTGTTGTTATTCATGACTTTTTTGGTTATTCAACTGTATGTATAAAACATAAAAAAATGTTGGTTGATAACCTTCATATGCAAAATTTAAAAGGCTTAGCAACCTATGTCCTGCAGCAACTGAGTTCAAAGGTTGTAGCAAGAAGAAATAATGGTTTGCTTTACTTCTTGATTTGTTGTTCTATATTAAGAAAAATAAGTTTAATAATTTATTTATAAACAGTAATACTCTATACAGATACATAATGAATAATAACTGAAATGTGACTTTATATCACATAATACTAGTACAGTAAAACAGTAAGACAGGAAAAACTAAAGATCAGCTTTATATTACAAGATGTGTGACATAAGCACATGTGCACCTTATCAATGTAAGAAATGTAATGTTAGCTAGGCATGACTGGAAGGTCAACATAATAAAAAATAATAAATGTGTACAGTACTATTACACTCAAGCTACTTAAACTGAACACTTGTATTTTTGTATTATAATATGTAGTCATTCTAGCATGACAAAAGCATAATTTATTATTATTTCCTAATTTTTTGTAATAGTTACGTTTGTCAAGTGACACACCTCCCATGTATAGTTAGAGTATAGAAAATAACAAAGTCTTGATGAAAACAAACATTTAAAATGTAATTAGGAAATTTCAGAGATTATGCAAATAATATTCAATGTTTTGGGGATGAAGAATAGTTTATTGTAACATGAAATCATTTGTAATTTCAAATGACCTACTGGTTTAAGTGACATCAATTAATGTAACTGCTGCTCTTAGGAAAGTGACTTAATCATTCAACTCTAATCATAATATGATTAAATGCACTGCTTTTGTTAATTCTGGATTACAGATAGGTTCCTTGAAACCAGTTTATCTCATGTGAGTAGGTTAAAACAAGGTATGCTTCAACCTAGAAAAGAATGAAATAATGAAAATGGATTAAGCCTTCACTAACATTTGCAGTGGGTGAAGAAATTAACTCTGAATGATTGATTAACTTAGAAATAAAGAGTCTACATAGAACAGTTTATTTTATAATTATCATTTAAATTAGGTATATATTATGGAAAATACAAATGGTTCTACAGCTTAATGCCTCACACAATTTCTGATACTAGAGAAAACTGCTACCTACAAAAAAGCAGAAGAAAAACAAATTCTGTGTTAACAATCCTTAATTTTAAAGAAATAAACTACAGCAGTGCTTCTCAACATAGTTGCTATGCTATATCCTGTTATTACTAATAAGCTTTTCATCATTTAAACTTCCATAAAGTATATATTATATTTATTTCAATGAAGAGAATAGAACTAAATTAAAATGTTGGCTTAGAAAGAGAATTATCATCATTGCAATTGTAAATTTTCCACCTTTATTTCTCAGTATTACTAAATTTTTTATATGTATCTAAAAGAAGGCTATATTAATGGTAACAAAATCTACTATACTGATTTCAACCACATGTACACAAGTGAGTAAATACAGTTACACAAACTTTAATCCACCAGTTTGAAATTCAAAATGCTTCTAGAAGTAATATTTAAAGATATTAATAAAAACAAATGGAAAGAAGGACAACTTATTTCAATCAAGTAACATCTGTAACTCACCAAATATCTTGAATATAAATGAAGAAAGTGTGTCTTGGGAGAAACACAATCCTGTGAAAAATAAGCAGCTCTGTCATATTCCTGTACATCAAAATAACTTTTTGCTAAAAGGTATTTATCCCATTCCTTCATTGAGTCCTGAAAAAAAAAGAGAGAAAATTTTGTTACTTTATTAATTTATCTCAGTAATTTATACAAAGAAGTGATATTAAAATTAAAAGAAATACAGGTAAAAACAGTTTTTAGTGAAAACACTATACACACACATTTCTATGTAAAGCATTTTTTAGGTTAGTCAACAACAAATTAAACTCAGCTCCCTTTAATGGTAGGTTGGTAACATTAAATTTAAACAAAGTTTAAAAATGGAATTTAATCATCTACTATACATTAAGAAATAATTTGTGAATAGTAGTGAAAATATATAATTTCTTAATTTAGTGTATTTATAAGTTTTAAGATTAATATTTTAACAATGACAGTAGGCAAGTTATAAAACAACAACAACAACTTAGGCTGATGGTTACCTACATAAGATGTAACTCAAAATGCACAAGTTTTTTTTAACTTAAAAGTGCACATACTGTATATATACATAGTTGTATGGTATTATTTACCTTGTTTAACAGTTTGAACAAAAATATAATGGTAAGTATGCCCATGAATTGTAGCATTATATAAAAGACCGAGTAGCCATGGCTAACATAATAGTGAAAGCATGAAAGACTAACAAACAGTTAGTCTGAAGTTATGAAAAAAAAAATACCCTTATAATTTTTCTAAAAATCAATATATGAAAGATATTTGAAATGGTGTAGACTATACTTATATAATTTAACATTGATCATTACGAATCTTACCTGCTTATTCAAAACATAAAGAAGAACTAAAAAGAAAATTTCAATATTTCATATGTAAATATGGAGACTACCTACATCAGAAGTCTTAAGACTAGCACTACAATGAAAGTGGTCAGTGCCACATTAAGGCCCAGCATATTTCATGTGATAACTTATTCCTTCTTTAACATGTATTTTAATCATTTCTTTGATGCACTAATATTGTTTTTGTGCAAACAAATTTTTTTTGTATTATACTGTTATTGTGATAACTTATACTTATCTCAGTTTTGCACAAGAACACCACATAGGAATAGCATTTTAAAAGTACAATGTGAAAAATGATGTTATTTTTAAACAGAAAAATGTATACTATAAAAGAATATGGAAAACTACTATCTTAAAATTGGTAATACTAGCATCATACATACATAGACAGATTCCACATACTGGTATTATTTTTGTGAAATATGCAGAGAACAAATTATCATTTAAGCAAATCAGGGCAATACTTTTAAGTAGAAAAAATTATTCTCACAGGGTTTTCCTGGGTGAAATGGGGATCTTCTTCTGGTGGGATCTGAATACTGGACAAAGCATAGGACATCTCTGCTGACCTGTTGTAAAAAAAAATAAATACATCATAGTGACAATTTTTTCTGTTTAAAAAAAAACCCATTAAAAACAATGGTAGCATTGAAATTAATTTAATTAAAAGGTATTTGGTTTCTAGTAATTAGCTTCTTGTAAATAATAATTCTCAGTATGCAGCACTGAAAATACTTATAAAATGCACATTTGTGTGGTTGTACCTCTACTTTATCAAAATGAATTCCACCAGAACATAGCTGTATGTTGTTCATTTAAACTTTGATTGGCTGTCATCAAATCATTTATACAATTGGCAGTCATGTTACTTATTAGTGTTGTAAAAACACTCCTTATTCCACGATATAAATTGCACACAAAAACTCAAGAAGTTAACATTTTCTTTACTTTGAAATGTAGTTCAGAAAAATAAATCTCAATGCACAAGACGAACAACTAATATCTCACAGTACTATTTAAAATGTTCTGCATATATTCTACTATTCTATAAATGTAATAATGAGTGCTAAACCAGTTTATGATGCAATCAGCATTATACTATACTCCTGTATCAATAAGAGTGCAAGATATCCTCCATGCTACTCACTTTTCCACAAAACAAATAAATAAATACTTACAAGATATACTTATCAGAATGCTTTGGCATAGAGGTACATCATCTCAAACTTATATACTGAGAAAATTCCAAGGTCATCACAACCTTGAAATGATCAGGTTCATAGTTTAGGAAGTGGCTTGTATTACATTTCCAGTAAGACACTATTATCCTATTTCTGAATGAGAGATACATCCTCTCAGTCTCACACTTAGCTAGTTCTTGTTTTTCTCCTTTTCACAGTAACTTATTACATAGACTGACAGTGTTGAACCTTGCAGATAGTATATTACTTCTTTTCAGTCTACGCACTTCTCACATGTTCTCTTATTGCGAATTCCTTCCTCTAATTTTGCAATAGTAAAAGTGGAGAACACAAACCAGATCCTATACTGTTTTGTTTGGAAGCAGCAGTGCTATTTGGAAGGTAAAATATATAAACAGATGAAGCAGTTTACAT
Source organism: Carcinoscorpius rotundicauda (assembly GCA_011833715.1). Classification (NCBI taxonomy): domain Eukaryota; kingdom Metazoa; phylum Arthropoda; class Merostomata; order Xiphosura; family Limulidae; genus Carcinoscorpius; species Carcinoscorpius rotundicauda. Next base: position 40,173,993 of record CM022393.1, read on the forward strand.
AAAACAGCGGAAAATAAGCACAAACAAATAGGCTTAGCATTTTCTGTTATCCTCTACTTGATGTGAATTTTCAGAAAGAGATAGTGAAATATCCTCCATTTAGCAACACCAATCATACTGTGAATTCCTAGGTCTCCAGTATAAACAGTTTTTGTTAATTGTTCTTTGGTTGATATTTTTTGTGAAAGATGAAAGAAAAATGAAGTAATTAAAGAGTTGCTTTTTTACAGCCTCTGGGAAGATTGAAGAATGATGACTGGAATGACAAACTTCAAAGATGGAAGAAATCACAATATGGTGTAAGTAATGTAAGAGAAGGTGTTAAGAGTCATCACATCCCTCACTTGCAGTATCTCATTCAAAGCAAAGGAAACTGTAAGACAATGACGTTGATGGGAGATGACATGAGAAAAATAAAAAGTCACTTCCCATACAGGAATGGTTAAGCCAAGTGGGATGTATAAACCAAGCAGTTAATGTAGAAGGAGATAGTTCATCTAAAATGAAATTCAAAGCAAATGAAAAATATGATGTCAAATACTAAGACAAATGGAAACTGTTTCAGTAGAATAAAGGAGGTGATCAGTGTTGAATCAATGTATAAGTAAAAAAGGGAAAAAAAATTATTGGAAAATCATTAGGTTTCAAGTATTAAATATAAATGAATAATCTAGGAATAAAACCAAACAGCCCTTATGGTAGAATGGAGGAGGCATTTAAGACAAAATATCTGTTACACAGAGAACAGGTAGCAGTCGAAGATTCCAATACAGGGCATGCAAAAGCCACAAAAACCAAATACAGATTCCAGTCTATAAGAACTGGATGAAGAGAACAACTGATTAAAATAGCTCAAATGCCAGAACCACAAGAATAAAAGAAGGATACCCAGGGAAATGATGTAAGGTTATAAAAAAAAAAGTTAAATAACCTACAGTCATATATTTGGATTAATCACCATCAAAGCACCAGATACAAAAAAGAAAGTGAAATGAGGAAAAGTCAGATAACTTGGAGAAAATAGGTGACAAATGAACCAGCATTGATAAATCATCCATTTATGATGATAAAATGCATGGGTAAATGGCTGATAAGAGCAAAAACAGCTACTCTTAAAAAAAATAGAAAAATAAAATAAAATAGTTCAAAATAAGATTTCCAGATAGGTGCTACAAAAAATTGTAGTAAACCTTTAAACTACTCATACTTCAATGACATTTATGTGAAAAAAATGCTCAGTAAGAGATCCAACACTGCAAATAGTGACAATATTCAGAACCACACCCCACCAAGCAAGAGAGGTATCCATGAACTAATGTTATATATTGGCAGGGTAAAGTAAGATGGATGTTTAGAATCATGTAGAAATGTTTGACCTGCCATGTTTTTTTTTTTTTTTTTGTTTGAATTTTACACAAAGTCATAAAAGGGCAATCTGCACTGGTCATTCCTAATTTAGCAGTTAGTCATCACCACCTACCACCAATTCTTGGGATTGACCATCACATTATAAAATCCACACAGCTAAAACAGCAAGTGTGGTTATTGGATGGGGATTCAAACCTGTAACTCTCAGATTGTGGGTCAAACACCCCAACCACATGGCCTTTCTCAGGCCAAGAGCTGCTATGAAAGCAATGAGGTAATATTCTCATGATTTTTCAGAATTCACTAATGGAAACACAAAGGAACATGTTCAGAAGAAAGAACAAAAGAGGCAAGAGTCCTGAAAAAGAGATGAAACATCAAACATAGGAAGAATAGGAGACATGTAAAAATGTAAAAAAAACAAAGTTGAGTACACCCAAACAAGAACAAGGTAATACTTTCCAAATCAATCAGATATACTACCTTAAGAGCCTGACAAACCAACTGAAATGAGCAAACTCCCAAAGCAGGTCATAGTAGGTGATATTTCTCAGGATAGGTCCATGATGTGAATCAAGCAACCCCTCAAAGAAGATAAACCATTTTTTTTTTTGTTTTAAGACTAATACATTTTAAGAGTCACATAAATTTTCTTAAAGAGCTGCAGATTACCAACCCCTGGTGTAGGATATGCAAAATGTCCATAAAGTTGTGGAAATGCAAATTCAACAAAAGCATTCTCCAAATGAAAGACCTCAGGAATTAGTTGAAAACAAACAGGCATAAGCCCTGAAAAGCAAAGAGAACTCCTAAAAAATCATAATTTCCTACAGTGAAATATATTTTCGATAAATAAATAGCTATTTTCATTCATTGATGCCCACTATATGAAAAAAAAACTTTTTAAACATGCCACCAACCTTTTATCTCCCTTCAATTGTAAATAGCTGATTTCACTGTTTCTCTCACAAAAATCATGTGCTAACCCTCCACTAATAAGAGTACAACAAACTCTATGGAAGCATGAAACTCCCTCTATTCAGTTCAACCAAACTATTCCTTTAAATTTTATACGAGACAGAATCAAAGATCTAATGTGGAAATTCAATGAACTTTGAGGAAAGAGCACCTGAAACATGACCTTCCAGAAGATGTATGTCAAGTGTGTGGGTTAAAAAACAACCCTGTTTACTTCAAATGGGACTAGAAGGAGTGTCCCCTTGACATGTAATATAAGCCACCATCATTAACAAGTCAAACTAAAATAGAATCAGACAACCTGTACAAAAAGTAGAAGAAGGTAAACTAAAGCACCTTAGATAGACAAGTGTCTGGATGTCAAGGAGACCATTATCTTGAGTCCTCCTACTAATAGAACCATATTCCCTCACCTCTGGAGATGAACATCAGAGAAAAGAAACAATCCATAACAGAGCAAAAAACTGGTAAACCTGAAGTCATTGTGAATATGATGAACTAAAAAGACATAAATGAAGAAGGAAGGATAAAAGTGAAAATAAAAAAAAACCTCAATTAAAGGCTTGGATAACTGACTACATCTTTGATCACGTTTAAGGAGGAGAATGGATGTTCCCAGAGAGACTAGAATGTGAGGAATATAACAAGAAAACTTATCCAATTATTCAAGCCAACTATGGAAGGAGTAGAAGAGTATGAAGAGATTAGCACATTTGAAATGAGTTAACTGAAGCAAGACATCCGACGAATATTGTTGGTGAAATACCCTAAATACATAAGTTAGGTAAAATGTAGACTGCCCAACAAAAGACCCATGAAACTAAAACAAATTCAAAGATCAAGGCATGGAACTGATATCTAATCACACGTTAAAAAAAAATCAAAGTGTATTCTCATTCCTGCAGAAACAGCCTACTCATGTGTGATCTAATGTGACACGTGAAAACAAAGGAAGAAACATAAAGTGATTACGGTGGATTCAATCAATGTAGAACCACAATCAACACTGAGCAAAAATAACAAATGAAAAAACCCATAGGTACAGCAAGTATAGGACAGGCAGGTGCTGAAGGTAATAGCTGAAAGAGAAACAAAAGAGCAACTATCAATCCAAAACTTAGTTGCTAGGGATCAACATCCACATTGTGGTAGGATGAAGGATCTCAGTTGGCACAACACGAGTATGGACAATATATTGGTTGGTATAACTCTAAATCCAAAACTCAACCTCTGGTAACTGATTTCTATGTAGGGGTAAAATGAGGGATTCCAATCACTATGACAGTACACTCAAACTTGTGCAGATGTGGAACATCCATTTGGAGAACATTTCATCACCTATACAATCAAAATACCACCATCATACTCTCTTTTGATCGGAGTCTTTATTGTTTATATTGTATACCTTTCATTGAGGATGATACCTGCATGGTCTATCACTGCAGTGGCTTGGATCTGGAAAGTGGTAAAGACTATCTTACTCTATTGGAAGAAATGGAGGGGGTGGGGGCAAACATGGTGGAGAGCCCAAAGGTGCTTTCACACTGGAGACAATGCAACATGAAACCATAAAGCCCTATTCTGAAAAGCAGATAAAGTCTAACTTATTCAACTTAAGGGATGGTCAGCAATCCCCTTCAATTTTACCTATGAAGTCCATGAGTAAATTCAATCCAGAACAGACATATTTATAAATAGGATATCATTAAAAGTAACCTACGAGCAACTAGAGAAATACCCCATCTTTATGCAATTGTAATGAACTGCATGTATTTTGTAGCCATAGATATTATCAAAGTGAAGTAAACATGGCCTTACAGTGTGGGTTTGAGTACAAGTCTAGATAGGCATCACTCATCATAGATTAAGATCCTGGTGGAAGCATGGGACAGGCCCCTGTAAAATAATATATTTCACAAAATAAACAAAACTACCCAGTTGTAATCTCAATGAAGAGTGAAGAATGGTAACAAATCATGATGAGGAAGAAAGAGTGACTCAGACGAGATAATGGAAGATGAATGCATGAGTTGTAGTCCCAGTGATCAACTGACAGTTGGAGTGAGAAGCCGATAAAAGGTAAGGTGTCTGAATGAAGACACCAGGAATTGATTACAAGAAGAAAGAGTCAAGGAAAAAATGGCCAATTAAATCACAAGCTGAACCCAATGGGTAAGAAAGGAGAGGTGGGAAAATCAAAAACAGAGAAATGGTGCAAAAACAAAGAACCTGTGGGAAATGGAGTTATTGGAAGAAAACCTTGAAAGAAATAAAGCAACTCAGAGCATGTAAACTGGAAATAAAGGTAGAAGACATGAAAATAAAAAAAAATATTCAAACTAAGCCCCCAAAGTGTAGGTTAGTAAAATTTATCCAGAACAAAGAGAGTACATCTAGCCAAAATGACCAGAAAAACAGATTTGTGGTGATCAGAAAGGATCAATAGGAAAATAGTTGGAATAAAAAACTAAAGTTATAAACTGGACCTAATTCTGTCTGAACATATTAACAAGGTGAGTAGATGATGCACTGGAGGCCAAAAACAAAAGAGGTAACTTGAAATTGAGAAAAGTCAAACATTTCCTATAGAGGGGTAACCAACATGAGACAAAGCAATCAAAAATTTGAGGACTGAGAAGCCACTCCCTGGAAGAAAGTGCACTGGGACTAAAAAGGCAATCTGCAACAAGGATGAAAGTATCTAGAACAGGACATACCAGATGTGTGAGTCCAAAAGGGAGATTAACCATTTACCACAAAGGAAACAAAAATGAGCACCCCCTTTGCAAGTGATATAAGCTATCAACATCAGATAGTATGAATGAAACATTGGTAAAATCTGGATAAGAGGAAGAAAACTAAAGTATATTGGATTGCCACAAGTGCAAGGGTGTCAACATGGTAAGATATTTCACCAGTAGACCATTGTCCTGAAATCCCCTGCTGGTCAAGCTGCCAAAAGACATATGGAACCAAAACAAGTCCAAAGGGCAAGGCATGAAACTGAAACCAAATAATAGGGTGAAAAAACCCTGAAACTGAATCCTGGGAAATAAAAAATTAGAACATGTAGCATAAGCATTTCTCATTCTTGTAGACATATTCACCTGATAGTGAACAAATACATCTTAAAACACACAGAAGAACTAAGAAGTGATTGAGGCAGAATCAGCTAATTCAGAACTCCAATCAGCAGTAAGCACAGATGATTTGTTTTGAATTTTGCACATAGCTACACGAGGGCTATCTGCACTAGCTGTCCCTAATTTAGCAGTGTAAGACTAGAGGGAAGGCAGCTAGTCATCACCACTCACCGCCAACTCTTGGACTACTCTTTTGCCAATGAATAGTGGGATTGACTGTAACATTATAATGCCCCCATGGATGAAAGGGCAAGCATGTTTGGTGTGAAGGAGATTAAAACCCACAACCCTCGGATTACGAGTCGAGTGCTTTAACCACCTGGCCATGCTGGGTGAGCATATATGACAAATGGAGAAACCCATAGGTAGGACAGGTACAGAATCGGAAGGTGCTGGACATGGAACATGAATAAGGATGGCAATGACTGAGAGTGCACTAAAAGAAAAAAAATTATATAAAGCATTATGAATATATCACATGATGCATATGAAGAGTAGCAGCCCCAAATAATAGAATGATGGAGAACAAATAGTACATAACAATGTCTCACCCTAAAAGATCCCAAAAGCAAATAAACCATTTGTGAAGGGAAAGAATTGAAGATGGAAAGTTCCCCAACAAGAAAAGGAGGAGGAAAATGTATCCCACAAAAAATCCCTTAGATATTGGTGTAATAACTGAGAAAAGAGACATAAGGTAGAAACTTCTTGTAGGAGAGTCAAGAGGATAAGATGAAGCTGATAAACTAAGTAAGAGATGAAACAGATAGAAATAACAGAAACTGCTCCCTCCCCTCCTACATGCAACAAAGATTCTATGCACAAAGAATCAAGAAGAAGATATGCCTGAAGGTATGCTAAGGCATGCAAGTATCCTCTCCCAAAAGAAAGAAAAATTCTCATCATGAAATAATTTCAGGAAAAGGATGAGAAAATTATACTGTGAAATGTATAAAAACAAAAGGTAAGTTAAGCCTAGTAGATTTTGGAGTAAAGGCTTGGAAAGGCAAGTGATAATCGGGTGAAAAAAAACCTGACAAAACCTAGGTTGTTCTAAACAGGTTCAGTAGTTGTAGGAGAAAGACAAGCAATATTTGGAAAAGATAGGCAGATCTCAGGCCCCGTAGGTCCTCAAAAATTAAATTAATTGTAAGAAGTACAAATTAAATTATAATAAACTATGAAAATGAAATAGTTAATATAATATACATTTAAGTAAATGTGTAGTGATATAAACGTGTATAAAATGTTGTATGTTGAAAAAAACATTATATGTAACCTGAATATCAACTTACCAAAATGATGAACTACAGGTAAGTGACAATAACAGACATTTTTCAAGCCTAATCAAACTAAGCAGGACAAAGTACATCATTAAGCACTAATTTTAAAAAAACTTCACCAAAGAATAATATGCACAATACTGGAGGAAAAAGTTGTGTGAACCCTGGCTCCAGGAGTCTATACAATATTAATATGAAGAAGTATAAAAGATAAATAAAAACAAATATTTTATGTGAAAACATATCAAATACTTATCAGATATACCAAATTATCACATGTACCCTCACCTACATAAGCACTAACCTCTTTACAAAATGTCAAATTTTCCCCTAATAAAAACCATACAGACTATTCATCAGAATTTTATTTCGTTAAATAACTGCAAAGTATCTTTTTTCCCACCACTGATATAAGAGTAATAGGTTATAATTACTAGGACAATTTTTATTATCTCCCATAAAAATAGATGTGACAGTAGTCAACATCAAATCTTATTGCATCTACCATCTATTGAAGAACTACAAAAAAAATAGGAGTAAGTGGTTCACAATCCTTAACCTTCATCAAAATCCTTTGGTAATTGTTATTTGGCTCAAAGCTTTTTTGTTCTTTAAAATTCCCAACTGTTTTTTAACAAACTCAGAATAGCAACAATTCAGGATGATGAATATTGATTAAATCTTCATCAGTATATTCATAAAAAGGCAGAATTTAATAACCTGGCCACCTCATAATCACCGGATATTACCCTTCCTGTATTATCCTTCAAAGGAACTTCTTCAATCTCAACAGTTTGCTTACTCTTAATGCATTCAACTGAAATCCTTACCATTAATTTTTCCATTTTCAGACAACCTGTTTTTCATACATTTCCAAATTACTCATTTAAGCAGTTATTTTGATCTTTTATAATCTTCCAACATTGCAGTTAAACTTCTTACATTTATAATGCTATTCTCAATACTTACTGTGAGACACCATTTTCTCACTTGCAACTATATTTTCTATAACAAAATTATTTGGGATATTTATGAACCTTTTTAAAAATATTTTCATATTTCATCATATTTTGTATCACCCTTTAAGTATTATTTTTGAAACTTTGAACTGAAATATCATTATTCTTTAGCTCCATATACAGCAAAACTTCAAATGTAACTTAGTAATGATCATTTGCACCTAGATATTCCCCAGTCTCCACTCTGTCAATTACTGTCAACTATTTACATACTATAAGTTAGCAATAAACTTAAAATACTATTTTCTGAAGCAGGTTTCCAACTCAGTCAGTGAAGAAAACCATTATGAACAGTTTATAAGAATGTTTTGTTCATAATTTTACTCTAAAATTTCTATGTTTGTATGTTTGAAGTTAAAATTTCTTATAATTATAACTTCAGTAACAGACAAATTCTTTATTTCATTGCATAAGTTTCTCATTAATTTAATCAGTTTCATGTGGTTGTATCTAAGAAATTCCAACTAAAATCCTTCTCTTACAACCACTAACAAACCTAACTAGTTTCAACTTTAGTGCTTTTAACTTTCATGTCCTTAATTTGTATAGAATGTAACTCAAACTTTATGCATAAAGCCACTCCTCATTTTTACTACATCCCCATTAAACATCCTATAGCTCCATATTTCAATTGAATGATTGATTTAGTGTTTTATGGCAGAGAGCAGCTAAGCTATCTGTGACAAATGTTTAGTAAAAAAGGTAAAAATAAATTAAAGGTAGTAAAATACAGAAAAGGAAATGAATGTAAAACAAAACAACATTGAAAAACAGAAAAAGCATAAAACCAATGTTGACACCTAGTCTACAATGTTAAGAGAGAAAGCAGAGAAAAAAAAGTTGTAAAGTACTTACTCTAGCGAAATGGTAATGATCATAACCTGCTAGGAAGACTAACAGGTAAGTTAAAGAACCACCGTCAGTCACCTGAAGTTGGCCTTTCCAGTCCTGGTTCCAGGTTATGTGTCATAGCAGCCATTATCAAAATGTAAAATAATAGAAGTTTTAAAAGATATATAGCAAATTTGTAATGAGGAGTAGCTAAATATTCAGTGAAAAGGTGAAAGTAAAGTGAATGTAAAATTTGTGAAAGTAAATGAATGTAAAAACAAAACAGCAATTAAAAACAGAAAATTGCATAAATCTGATGTTGACATCCAATCTATAAAGTTGTAACAAACTTCTGTAGCAGAATGGTAATGATCATAACCCGCCAGGAAGACTAACAGGCAAGTACCAGAACCACCATCAGTCACCTGAAGTTGGTCTTTCCAATCCTGGTTCCAGGTTATGTATCATTAAAGCTAATACCAAAGGGTAAAGTAATAACAGTTTAAAAGACATGCAGCAAAATTGGAATAACAACTCGCCAGGACGACTAACAGGTAGTTCAAACAGCATTAGCAACCTGAAGTTGGCCTTTCCAGTACTGGTGTTGAAATTGAAATAGAGAGAATGAAACTGTGAAAAGGGAACCACAATTAAAAAGGTGTTATGAATAAATATCCAACACTTAAAGAAGATTAAAAAAATTAATGGCCATTAAAAAACTAAAAACTTTATCAAGGTGGACAGTGTCACCATCACCAATAACACTTTCCAATGTTACAGATAAACCCTGGGAAAAATATGTTTAAAATAGTGCCACTGTTGAGAATCTTAATGATGGAAAGAAAGTAAAATGTGGCTTATTGTGATCTGAGTGTTACACAAACTACACACTGGTGCATCAGTTCCAGATAAAAGAAAACGATGAGTTAAAAAACTGAAACCAATGCGTAGTTTAGTCAGAACAACTTACTCCTTCTGAAATTGGTGGCCAAAGAACAATATAGGGTTTTATATGAAAAAGCTTGTTGTCGCATTGTTCACTCCAAGTGGACTGCCACCTAGCACAGAGCCAAGCCTTGAATACAAGACTATAGTCCACGTATGAAATAGGCACAGTGGTGATAGTGCTGGAGCAGATAGATTTAGCTGCCATGTCTGCAAGCTCATTCCCTCGAATACCAACAGAAAAACTGGATAGAGGTAACAGTTAATGAGAAATTGGCCAAATGGTTTTGAATATCAGTGAGAACAGGGAGTGAGCCAACGTGTAGAGATTCCAGGGCCAGTATAGAACTGAGCGAGTCAGTATAAATAGTGCAGTTGGAGTACTGCTCAGCTTTAATATAATCCAGGGCAAGAGATATGGCATACAGTTCAGCAGTGAACACAGAAGCTGCAGAGGGGATTCTGTGCGCAGCTACCAAACTGCAGCAAGCCATAGCAGAGCCCACTGAATTACCTGATTTGGAACCATTTGTATAAATGGGAATGAAATGGTTGTTTGAAAGATGTTCATTAAATAAATGATGGTACTTCCAATCTGGAGTATCTGCCTTTTTTAGATGACTAAAAAAAGGTCACATTTTGGGGCTGTAATAAGCCATGGTGGAATGGGCTGACCTGTGGAGTCTGCAATGTTATCCAAGGACAGACCCAAGTCATCCAATTGCGCCTGGATGCGAAGGCCAAATGAAGCAATGACAGATCTGTTCTGAAAAAGTATGGCCCACTAAGGAAGAAAAATACATCCCCAGGTGGGATGCTTTGGCAAGGAACGAAGGTTCGAAGATCATAGTAAAGATAGTTGCAAATGGCAGAGGTGTAGAGAAGGTTCATGAGATTCAACGTATAAGCTTTGAACTGGAGAGTTGCGGAAAGCCCCAGTGCAGAGTCGAAGTCCTTGGTGATGAATGAGGTCCAGCATCTTTAAGGCCCAGGGTCTGACAGAGCCATAGACCATTGATCCACAGTCGAGTTTTGATCAAATATACCTTTAACATAAAACAATGATCTGTTTCCCAACTGGTAGTAGAGAGGAGACGAGGATGTTCAGTGCTCTTATGCATTTGACCCACAGCTGCTTTAAGTGTGGTATAAAGGTCAGCTTACAGTCAAAGATAAGCCCCAAGAACTTGGCCTCAGGGACCACTGGCAGTGAAACTTCACTAATACAAAGTTCAGGATCAGGGTGAATACCCCATTGGTGGAAAAGTGCATGTAAACCATTTTAGAGAGAGAAAAATTAAAGCCATTCGTCATAGTCCACTTCAGTACACAATTGAGGGCAGTTTGTAGTTGCTACTCAGTATATCTCATGTTCAATGACTGACAGGAGATGTGAAAGTCGTTGGCATACAGCCTATTTGCAATAGTGAGAGGGAGTTGTTCAGTGATGGCATTTATCTTTATACTGAAAAATGTGACACTCAAAACACAGCCAAAAGAACAGGAAAGTGTCGAACCCATACGAACTTGCAATCTCCTGTCCATTAAAAATTTTCAATAAACTTGGGTAATTGGCCACGTAACCTATATGTATGGAGATCTCGCAAAACGCCATACCTCCATGTTGTATCATAAGCCTTCTCAATGTCAAAGAATATTGATACAAGACATGGGCATTTGAGAAAGGCTTCTCTGATTAATGTTTCAAGTCAAATTAGGTAGTCTGTGGTGGAGTTCTGTCATTGGAACCCACACTGGGTGGGCGAGAGGAGGTTGTTTGATTCGAGGAACCAAACAAGATGAGCATTAACCATCCTTTCTAAGGTCTTACAGAGACAGCTCATCAAAGCAATTGGACGGTAGTTTGAAGGAATCTTGGGATCTTTCTCTGGCTTAGAGAAAGGTAAAATAATAGCCTGGCACCAGGCATCGGGAAAAACATTCTCCTACCAGAACCAGTTGAAGACAATTAGAAGGACATCAAGAGAAGAAGGAGATAGATGGTACAACATGTCATAGTGTACATCATCAGGCCCAACAGATGTACTGCCAGACTGATAAAAGGCCATTTTCAGTTCCACCAGTGTAAAGGGACAATTATAGTCAAAGAGACAGTTAGTTTGAAAGGAAAGAGGTGAGCACTCTGCCCGAGTCTTGATGGCTAAGAAGGTGGAGGAACAAGCAGAAGTGCTAGATACCCAGCAAAAGCTTTCACCTAGAGTATCAACAATGCTCCAAACATCAGCCACCTCCTGACCATCAGAGAATAAGATCGAGAGGGGGACAGAATTGTAGTGCCCACTGACCTTTCGAATCCTGTCCCATTTGACCTTGGAACTGGTGGTAGAAGATATGCATTCATGTGAACTTAATCCAAGATTCCTTCTGGCTTTGACGTCTTACCCACCTAGCATGTGAACAGGCCTGTTGGAAAGCGACGAGGTTCAAAAGTGTGGGATAACTACAAAAAGGATCCCAGGCCCGTTTCTGAGCCTTCTGTGCTAAGTGGCAAGCAGGATTCCACCACAGACGAGGATATCATGAAAAATGTGTCAAGGTTTCAGGAATAAGTTGAACAGCTGCTTGTATAATACAGCCAGTTACTGCTGCCACACAGTCGTCTATTGATGGCTGATTCAAGATACCAGGATCAAGTTCTGTGAGAGCAGTAAAAGTGGACCAGTCTGCCTGATCCAGCTTCCACTGGGGCATGTAGGTAGGGTGGCATCAACCACGGCCATTCTCTCTCAAAAGTATAGGAAAATGATCACTGCCTAGTGGATAACTGTCAACCCTCCATGAAAAATGGGAGGATAATGAAGGGGAGCAAACCAAGAGATCAATAGCAGTAAAGGACTAACTAGGTGCATGAAAATAAGTGGAAGAACCAGTATTGAAAAGAGAAAGATTGTGATCAAAGAGAGCATACGCTCTACAGAGTGACCCCTCCCATCAATAACAGCACTTTCACAGAGGGAATGATGTCCATTAAAGTTGCCCAGGAGTAGAAAGGGAGACTGCAACTGTTCAATGAGAGCATCAAGGTCTGATTGATCATATGTCTCTCCAGTGGACAGGTAGAGAGAACAAATAGCAATGGTATGACCCAAGGAAACACAGATGGCTATGGCCTCCAAGGGTGTGTTGAGTGACAAAGACAGGGTGGGCACATGCTGATCAACCAATAGTGCCACCCCTCCATGTACTCGTCCATCACACAGCCTGTCATTTCTATACAGAGAAAACTGCCGAATGGAGACTGTATCAGGAGGTTTCAGATATGTTTCTTGTAAGAAAAGACATACAGGATGGTAGGAAGCAATCAGTATTTTGATATCATCCAGATATCATCAACCTCCATGGATCCTGCCCTGGGTAGATCGTGCAGGTCTTTGTTATTGGAAGGGGATTCCAGTGACTGAGGATGCAAACGAATGATTGTTTTGCCTTTAAAGTGGGAAATAAAGATGTATCAGAAGAAATGCCTGTACTTGAAACTGAAGGATTGGGATCTTGAGGTTTGTTGGAATGTGTGGGAGGAACAGAGATGGGTGTGGAAGTCAATTCATCCACCTTTTTAACCATGGAAGTTAAAAGGCTTTTCATTTGTTTTAAAAATGATTCTCTTGGAGACACAGAGAGATCTGTCTGCACTCCCACAGTAGCTGTGGAATGAAGTGCAGCAGCATATGTCCGAGATGGAGTGGCGGGTAGCAATTTCCGAGCCTCAGGATAACTAATGTTATGAGTTGTTTTCAAACACTGCACCTCTTTTTCCTCCAACCATTTTGGGCAAGAATGAAAGTAGAAAGGGTGAGAACCATTGCAGCTGATGCAATGTGGGTCCATGTCACATTCATAGGCATCATGGTCCTTGCCACCACAACAAGCACATGTCAGGGAATCACGACATGATGTCTGACATTGGAAACATCGGAGAGGGTTTGGAATGTATGGTCATACCATGCAAATAAGATAACCTGCCTTGATGGTGGCAGGTGCATGTGATGATGTAAATTTCAAAACTAGGGTATTTGTTGGCAGTGTAACTCCATCTTTGCGAGTGGAGATGCGCCTCACTACAGAAACTCCTTGAGTGGAGAGACCAGCAAGAATCTCTGACTTGGAGACATTCTTCAAATCCCTCTCAACAATAACCCCTCATGATAAATTCAAGGTAGCATAAGGAGTAACCTCAATAGGTATATCCCTAATTGCTGTTGAATTCAAGAGGAGTTCACTGTGGTTGGTTGTGGATGTTTCAACTAATATGTCTGCAGATCAAAGCTTCTTTACTGACTTTGGAGAGCCAGCAAGACCCTCTCGTCCCTTCTGAATAAAAAAGGGGGACAATTGCCTTGAAGGTTTTTCTGAAAGAGAATGTAATGTAAGAAAATGAGGTACATGTGTTACAGATGTTGAAGATTGCTGCTCAGAGTCTTCAAGATGTGGCCGCTTACCTATTGACTGTTTTTTCCCTATTTTATTTAAATTTTTTTGAAGGAGGATCCATAGGGAAAAAAAAATTTCAGTACCCACCGACCCCAACCACCATGGAGCCCTATGAGGAAATGCACTGCAATGTCATGCAAGAACAATTCAGCAACGCGAGGGTTTTATAAGCCAAATACCAGCATCAAACACAATGTCCAAAACACCCATTGAGAACTTCTAACACTGGTACTTAGTTGACTCTAGCCCAAGTGGACCAGCCAATTGACTCAAGGGGGGCCACTTATTGGCCGCCTGTCTACAAGAATTCAAGGCCAAAGTGGTGTGTTAGGGTTGGACCCCTCTACCACCAGGATCCTCTCCTCCCCTTCATGGGTTGCCACACACGGCAAACACGTGGGTGGATGTTTGGATCCCAGAGAAAGTAATCAGAACAGAACCTTCCCTGGGAGGTCCCCTCATCACATACAGGAATCCACACCGAGGGGCCATATTTCAAAGAAATTTTTCTTAATAAAAATTGTCTACATTTAACCAGAGTTCAGTTATTCCCATTACATTAAAATCCTTTGTTCTGATCAGTGTGTTGAAATCATCTATTTTATTTCTTGTACTTCTAGCACTGCAAGTTTAGCCTACCTTTAAAATTACTTTTGAACTTTGTTTTTATATTGTACTTTTCTCTATACGTTATTTTCAATTCATTATTCTACCCCTTACAACTGTATAAATCTAGTTTAAAACTACCCTAAAATGCTATTAATGGGTACTAACATCTTTAATGCAGTATTTTTAAACTATGGTACATAAATATAGAAAATATAGTGGTCAGTGAAGTGATACACAAAATAAAAAGGTAAAAATAAATAAAATAAGAAAAAACTTTCAACATAAGTATTTAAAACTAACAAAGCAAAAAAAACTATATTTTCACTGTCAGAATAATAAAGATTTGCAAGTTGTAATAATCTGAAGAGTGGCATGCCCGTTTCAAAAACTTAGAACCACTGTTTTAAGGTTTAAAAACAATTCAGCTGATTAATAAGGAAAATTTTGATAACAAATACCCTGATTTTTAGAAAATTAAGTTCAGAAATGATTTGAATGGGTAATGAGAGAAACTTTATAACAACTGAAAAACAAGCTAATCATCAAGTACAAGTAGTCTGCCTACACTTATGGCTCATTGACTATAATCTTGGCAGATACATAGCCTAGGATTTGACATCTTACATAACATATGCAGGTTCCTTTCTACAGATATCTTAATTTCAGAATTACACTAAACCAGTTAGATCCTAAGGCCCTGATGGTCAACTTTGATCTAGTGTTACTTTTCATTGAAGTTCCTATCAAGAAAGCCTGAAACATTGCACTTGACCTCTACTATAATGACCTGAATCTTTTGAATTACCATACCCTGTACACTTTTTGTTTTCCTCTAAAAATTCACAAAAAAAAACACTTTACTTTCAATAACAAACATTTTCTTTAAACAAATGGTTTAAGCATGGACAACCTTGTTTCACTTGTTGTCACCAATATATTTATAATAAATGGAAATACAGACCATACAATCCATGCTTTACCCTTTCCTCTACTGGCATAGCTATATCAATGATACTTTTTAAACAGTTTCAATTCTATCAAACACACTCTTTCTTTGAACATAAGCTCCATTCACCAAAACATTAATTTTTATATTAAATATGAAAATGAAAACTAGTTATATTTTCTGAATTTAACATCATTAAATCCAATGCACAGTTGAAAATCACAATGTGTCAAAAATTAATCATTCACAAAATTCTGTCTATGACCCCAATGAAGCATTCCTTCATTCATACAAGCAAATTTCCACCAATACTGTCAAAATATTTTCAAACAACCACCAGAACATTAACTTAAACACTCAGCTCACAAACAAAACTGACACTGATATGAGAAACAAGTATACAATATTACACTACAGTTTACCATTTGTCCCTGAAATCAGTTTAAAAACAATTCAAACTTAGAGAAAAATTATGATTAAACAAAATTTCTGTCAACTTCAAACTCACTCAAAAACCTAGCACTAAACTAGACATTACTAAATAAAAATTATATAAAATCACATAATACCAATGTCATTTATAAAATAACATGCAATAACTATCTAGAATTCTACATTGGAGAACTGGAAAAAAAAATCAGGTTAACTGAACATAATGAAAACCTTCCCAAATTTATCATTACAACAGTTGAAAAACCATATAATGTCTTTATAAGATACTGTAATTTTATATAAACAAACAAAATAGAAGCCATCTAAACTGACATAAAACATCCCTAGTCTAAATTAGCACCTCAGGGTAGCATGATACTTTTTCTGAGCTGTTAATCAGTCTTTGGTCACATAACCTCTCTGTTCCTGTGTCTATGCAAACTACTTGTACCTGATGATAGCATAGGCTTATAGAAACTTTAACATTTGTAATAGTTATTTTTTTTCACTACCCATTTAAGTTGTTTCTAAAGTTTATTTATTGTGGAAGATGTCATCTGACAGCATAAACACTACTTTTAGTACTATGTTTTGGCCAAATGTTGGAATTTCTAAACGTTTCCCAAACTGAGAAGATTTAGGTATGAAGCGTGAATCAGGTAATTAGTTTTCTGACATTTATTATTTTAAACTTTTAGTAAGACATCTTTATTTGTTACTATAAGAAAAAAGAAAGAAACCATACTGAATGTTAACTAAGTTCAATCAGTTAGCAATATCAATCACAAAGACAAAGAAATAAATATTTCTAAATTCAAAAGCAAAATTTATTTTAAAATATTAGCTTAAGAATGTAAGCATAAAGCTTGAAACAAATGTAAACTGACTCAAAATAAACTAATAAAAGTATCCATGCTGTTTCACTTCAATGTTAGTTTAGAATTCATGGTAATGTTTTATTACTAGCATTTGTAACATTAATCTTACCTTATATATGTAAAAACTGCTGGTTTCAGCTGAGAAATTTTTTTATATAGAAGAGCGAACAACGTTTCGACCTTCTTCGGTCATCCTTAAAATGTCGAAACGTTGTTCGCTCCTCTACATAAAAAAATGCTCTCAACCAAAACTAGCCGTTTTTACATATATATTTTTCTCTACAAGTGGGTTTTCTCGCCATCACTAATCTTGCCTTATTCTGGTTCTTCTGATGCTGTATTACTCTTATTGTTGTTTATAACTTAATATAATTAATCTTTAAAGAATTAAGTGAGAATGCACGTGTAAAATTTGGACAAAATGTAATGTGATTTAACATAAATTAAAAGTAAAAGTAGTCTTCACAGTGCTTCACAAATCACTACAGAAAACAGCGTTAGTTTAAAACTCATGGTAGGTACCACTGATATTATATTACTACTACTAGCATTAGTATTGTAGAACTAATTTCGCCTTATTCTAACTTCACTGATGTTTATTGTTATTTAAATCTCGATATTTCTTTTTGATCTTTATCAAAAATATACCATTTTGCACTCTGTCTGAGACCCCTCGACGAGCAATCGTAATGTGCCTTTAGCAGATCTTGTTTCACTGTAAACAAATTCCATGTCGAAATGGGCGCCATTTTAAAACTGATAGAAACCTCTCAAACGATTATTGACATTTATATTCTCATTAAATTAGGCAAAAATATATAAGCGCCAAGTTTATCCAATGATCAGATATTTCTAAATGATTTAATTCAGTTGGTAATATGGGAAATATTTTGAATGTCAACACTGTGCAAGGTAATGCATAGGAGTTATCGTAACTTGGTTCACACGAGTTGTATAATTGGAACCAATTAAATATGAGGACTGAAGAACTATTCGGTTTCGTGTTTTATGACTATCTGCGCCAGGACTGAAGAAAAACAGGTCCATTAAAGTGCTTTCCCCTCTTCCACCAACTCTGAGGTTTGTTTGTTTGTTTGTTTTGAATTTTACGCAAAGCTACTCGAAAGTTATCTGAGCTAGCCGTCCCTAATTTAGCAATGTAAGAAGGCCACCCACCTCCAACTCTTGGGCTACTCTTTTACCAACGAATAGTGGGATTGATCGTAACATTATAACGCCCCCACGACTGAAAGGGCGAACATGTTTGGGTGAGATCAGAATTCGAACCCACGACCCTGAGATTACGAATCTAACGCATTAACACACTTGGCCATGCCGGGCCCATGAATAAAAGAAAAAGAAGATAATCTTGATGGTAGGAAAGGAGTGGAGAACAAAAACAATTAACAAGTGGATAGCAGATAATATTTTAATATTTTCTACTAACTTTTTTAACGACGGGAAAATGCTCCCCTCACATTGCAGCAATATGCAAACTTTTATTTCTCAATATTTTAGTTGTTGTTGTTGTTGTTGTTTTGAATTAAGCACAAAGCTACACAATGGGCTATCTGTGCTCTGCCCACCACGGGTATCGAAACCCGGATTTTAGCGTGTAATTCCGCAGACATACTGCTATGCCACTAGGGGGCATTTTAGTTGTAAAACCATTAGTTACTACAGCAGAGGTGGTTAAGGCGCTCGAGTCGTAATCCGAGTGTCGCGGTTTCGAATTTCTGCCCTACCAGCTATGAGGGTGCTGGTATCAAAGAATATGCAATTAATCAAATTTCTTCTTTACATAGAGAAGCTTTTGCACTTAAAAAAGTAATAAATAGATTGAGTGCTAAAAGTAAAAGCAACAATGCTGATACTGAGAATTAAGGTATTGCTTTGGAAAAAAGTGAGTTTATTTAAACCAACAGCAAGGGCTCATAAACCGACATGCTTTTTTGTCAGTGAACTAATTGCACATGAAATTCCAGAAAAAAGGATATCTAAATGCCGGCAGTCATTTCCAAAAATCTTATAACTGCTTATTATTGTGTAAAACACATTATCAGGAATATATAAGAAAGATAAAGATTGTAACATCTTTTTTCATCTGATGAGAACCACATCTGTTACAACGCTGATGATACTTGATAGATTGGAACAGAATACAAGCATTTGAGAAGCTTTTTGATTTTATTTTATAAGATAAAACACAAGCGATCAAGTAACCAGATTTAGTAAACAAACTTATTGAATAAATGATTTCTGAGGACATTCATGAAGTTATAATGCCAACCAAAACTTATGCCAGTATGAAATATTAAAGGTGTTCGGAAACAATCTTAACTTTCTGATAGACGACAAAGGCAAAGTTTGGCTTTATCTTCATAATTTGTCTTTAACATAAATGATTAAAGAAAATTGTAGGGTAAACGAAGAGCTATAAAAGATGAGAACAAAAACTTCTGACGTCATGGTGATCTTGATAACTGTGGCAAGTAATTTTCTTTCAGAAATAAAAGTTAAAAATATAGAAGAATCTTGACCTCTCTTATTTTCAGATGTCGTAATTCGATTGTTTAAATACCAGATTCTCCTAAGATGCACCTCCATTGTTTGCTGAACAAAAAAAAAAACGCAAATAAAAGTGACAGAGTGTAAAAACTAGTTGATTCAATATATGGAGTCACCAGTACAAAGTAGAGAAGTTCAAAACATATCTTTCTATCATAACGATTATGTCTTTGATTGTTTGTGTAAAATTGATTAGAATTGTGAATTGGTTAGGTTTATGGAACTTCTTGCTCCTATGTTGAGAAAATAGACATTGCATTGTGCTCATTCAGTTTTATAAACTAAATTGAAAAAGCAGTTGCTCTTCTTAAATAAACAGATCAAACTATTTACTTCAACAACCCTTCCGGGATAACATGGACAGAGTTGAGGATACTTAGTAGAAGTGAAATGCCCCGTATGGCAAATAGAATAGATGTTAAGTTCAGAATGTTTGGACCATATCTCTCTCTCAACAAGATGCCATCTTCTTAAAAGTTAAGGAGTGAAGAATCTCAACTGCAACTTTAATCATCCTTACAGTAAGACAAGGACTTCCACCTCACTAATTTATTGAAACATTAATTGAAATAATGCAGATTAACTAAAAGAGAAATCTACTTGGATATTCTTTTTTATCTTAATTCCTTATTTATTCAAAATATCTGCAAATGGATTCGATTCAATATCCTTGCAAGCAACACTGTTAAAGACTCACAAAACACTGTTATTATTTTCTTACTATTACTGTACGAACTATTATGGTGTTAAAAGTTTATGAAGTGCTTGAGAAAACTTGAAAATAATAGAGTCTCTTCAACTCAGAGGCTTGTAGTTGTCTTGGATCAGGTTTTGCATGCAAATGCAACTGAGATATTCTGGGAATTCACTGAGAGATTTTACAACATAATTCCAAGACTTGCGTTTTTCAAACCATCTGTACATTGCTGGGAATAGTAAGAACGTGTGTGGGTACTTTCTTACAACAAAGCCATTTCAGATTACCTGCTGTGTCTGCAAAAGACTTTCAACACAACACACCCAAAGTAATGGATATGCAAGACAGCAATTAAAGAGGTTATCCTGAAAGCAGATTATTAGTTGTTTATTTTCAGGATACTTATTGCTAAAAAAAGTATACAGCTGGATATTAGAGACGTTTTTTTCTTATTGTCTAGGACACCTAGTAGGAACTTGCAAAAGAAGAGAGTGAACTGAGAGAAACTTGTGCAGCACTTAACAATTAGTTGCAAAAATATTTCTCTTTCATATTAGATTACATTTAAGTCGTTCTGCTAGAAGGTCTCACGTCACACTAACTGTTTTAATATTTGATGTACACGAGAATAATCTAACATAATACTGAGAGAACTCGTATGGGTGTAGAACATGGTAAAAAATTCAACAAAATGGCACTAAGACATAGCATCCAGCAGTAGAGGATATCTTTCTCGAGTTCCATAAACAAGAAAAGTCTACATAGCTCATGATAATTTAACGAAAAAAGAGAAAGATAATGGCAAACTTAGAGGAATGAATGTATTTATTACTCTAAAACAAACGTTTGAATTATTTCCACAATTTGTATCCTGCAGCAGTTATGCATAAAATAGCACTGGCAACATCTGATGAGGTTTATGTATTTGTACTGTGTTCAACCAACTGTCATATACCTTTCTGTTAATTTTATTTTTGAAAGCAGCACCAAATGTCAAATTAAATACATTAACATCTTCAAAGTTGCAAGAACTATAAGTAATGAAATCTCAGAGCTCTGCCAAGTATGCAAACATTAACTGGCTGTGACAGCGTGATTGCCATTGTGAATCGTGTGAAGGTTTCTGGACTTCAATTTCTAAAAAGAAACACACAATGTTAACATGATCTTCATAAATGTGGAGAAAAATGGGAGCTGGAGGCAAATTTGTTTGATATCCTTCAAGATGTTACGTTTTATATATAACGCAAATAATTAAGTTACTCGCGCGATTGAGTTATGCCATTCTTTATAATATGCCAAGAAAAGGAATACCATGCTTACTAAAGTATAATCTTTGAGCAAACTACCAGTTTACTATCTGTAATAATTGAAGAGCCGACCAAAAGTTCCATCACTAGTGGGCAATTGGTGGGGTTGTAAACTGTACGTACTGGAAATAATGCGCATTTTCGATTTGTTAGTGTCTTAAGAACAAATCTAAATGCGCAGAGTTGTGTCACCTTTATGACGAAAGCATAAAAGGAGAGAGATGGTTTTGATGGCTAGTATAATTATGAAAGATGTATATGCTAATTTCAGCGTTATGTGATATTAGTACTTTGCAGAGATGTGTAATTGCTATACTTTAGATGTACAATCTTTGTATGTAATACCTAATCCTTGTAATTTTGATGTAATCTTTGTGAAATATGTGTTGTATAAACACTGTGCACGTCATTTTTTTGTAAAAGTTATCTTTCAGATATTCATACTTTAATTTTCTTTTCTAAAAGCTAAAATGATTTTCGTATTATTGTTATAATAATGTTTTAAACTGTACTCTAATAATTTTGTAGGCTAACAATATATTGTTTGGACATGAAAGTGTTACAGTAATTGATGTTTCTGGTATTTGTAAACTGCCAACTTCTGTGATTTTCCAACTGATAACTACAATGCTGTTTTACATATTTTATTTATTAAACTCATAGTTGGAGAATAAAGTACAAATTTGTTTCTCATTCAAGATAAAAAAGGAGCATTACGTACTATCAATATATATACATAATAAAAACAAGCTACTTTAACTGGATTAACCTTTACATTACGAATAAGCTTTACTTTGTATTGTAAAATATGACCACAAATTAATTGTTCATATTCCTAAAATCTTTACTCATCTGATGTGTCGTCCTAAAAGGTAGCTTGTTCAAATAATTGTGTGGCATACAGCATAAAGATACAAATTAAATACTGTAATTAGTTGTTTTCTTTCATTGTTAGGTTGGCATGGCCGAGCGTGTTAAGGCGTGCACTCGTAATCCAAGGGTCGCGGGTTCGCGCCCGAGTCGCGCTTAACATGCTCGCCCTCCAAGCCGTGGGGGTGTATAATGTTACGGTTAATCGCACTATTCGTTGGTAAAAGAGTAGCCCAAGAGTTGGCGGTGGGTGGTGATGACTAGCTGCCTTCCCTCTAGTCTTACACTGCTAAATTAGGGACGGCTAGCACAGATAGCCCTCGAGTAGCTTTGTGCGAAATTCCAAAAACAAACAAAAACATTG
This sequence comes from Carcinoscorpius rotundicauda, assembly GCA_011833715.1. Taxonomy (NCBI): domain Eukaryota; kingdom Metazoa; phylum Arthropoda; class Merostomata; order Xiphosura; family Limulidae; genus Carcinoscorpius; species Carcinoscorpius rotundicauda. Next base: position 40,196,686 of record CM022393.1, read on the forward strand.
TTAGGTTAGTACAAACATTCTAAAATAATTTCACGATACAACAAATTAGCCAATCAATTATGGTGCCTTCCCAAATTTTGAGTCTATGGCTATAATCCTCCTTGCTGCCTTGACCATAATTCAAATTTCTCATCTTATCATTTTCATTACTTTTTTTTGTAGTTATTCTCCATCATAAGTATATAATAGCACATTTCAAATGCATCCAACTGTCGTTTTCATTCAACAGCTATGGCCCACACTGTAGAATAGGCTATCTGTCTTCTATATTTTTATTGTGATCTCTTCTACAATTTTATTTTGTTATTCCTGTCCTTTGCTTTATCTATTTTCCATACTTGACATCATCGCTAATATTCATTTCTAAATAATTAACTTCTCTAACTGTTACAACTAGTTGATGAATATTCTGTAAGTTTCCTCAGATCGTGAAATTATTAAAGTCATAGTCTTTCCCTGTATACAAAAAATCTCTCAAGTAAGTATTATTTATCTTCTACTAACTTACCCATGTACGTTATATCTTTAGTGTAGCTATTACACATTCTATTTTCGTTAACCTGGAACCATTCTGAAGAGTAATTACTTCTTTCATCCACTGATTTGCGTGCAAGTTATATAAGGTCACCTATAACATACGTCCTGTTCACGAATGATCTTAAATCCACTCTATTTCCGAAGGTAATCAATGAAATTACAGATACTTCTGTTAGTATGCAGCTAGTCATTTGAATGATTTGTTTATTTTTGAAACACAGCTTAGCAGCCCCAGCTAAAAGTGAAAGTCAACACAAGTGCTGCAGAATGTGAATTGAAGATAATTCATAAATGAACTTGCTTATCTTTATCATGTAATTACTTTAATTTCTCAGTTAAAACATTTGTATTCTTTACAATTTTACATAAGTATGTATCCTTAATAATGATAATGTAAAAAACTGCCTTACTTAATAATGTACATTTTCTAACATTTCAAAAACACGTAAAAATATATTGAAAACGTTTTTGTGTTACGTTCTTCAGATCTTGTATAATTTATCTTCAGATACACAGTATTTGCTTACTTACACAAACATGAGATTTCTTCATCTACTTTATTATGTTTTTGTTCCCAGTCTTGCAGTTTTCTTCTTTCGTCCATCTTTCGCGGGTTCGAATTTCTGTCACACCAAACATGTGCACCCTTTCAGCCATGGGGGCGTTATAATGTTATGGCCAATCCCACTATTCGCTCAGGAGTTGGTGGTGGGTAGTGATGACTAGCTGCCTTCGCTCTAGTCTTACACTGCTAAATTAGGGACGGCTAGCGCAGATAACCCTTGTGTATCTTTGCGTGAAATTAAAAAACAATAAAACCGTCCATTTTTTATTACATTTGTTGTTGTTGTTTTGAATTAAGCACAAAGCTGCACACTGGGCTATCTGTGCTCTGCCCACCACGGGTATCGAAACCCGGATTTTAGCGTGTAAGTCCGCAGACATACCGCTGAGCCACTGGGGGGCTTTTTATTACATCTTTACTCATTCAGATTTTGCTTCTATTCTTTCTTCTTATCCTCATAACAGTCTCTCCTGTTTTGCAATACAAATATCTAAACAATAAGAACATTTATTATTTATCTCCTTATTATAATGTAATAAGAACGTAACCCTTATGTACTAGATACATAAGACTACAATAACTTTCTGAAATGAGCTTCTTAAATCATATTTGGTACGATAGGTTTACACAATCAATTTATTTCTTTTCTTTTTTTGAAAAGCAAAGATAATTTCAAGACACTGTCATCAATTATTATACGGTATGGACTAAGATTATCTGTTTAAATACTCATGTACTGTAAAAAGTAGTAATTACAGAGCATAGTTTTGTAATTTCAAGGTGCTTTCTGAAATATGATCATCATACTAATCAGTGATGTCGAGAAACCCACTTGTTGAGAATTTTATATGCAAAAACGTCAGGTTCACGATGACCGAAGAAGGTCGAAACGTTGTTCGCTCTTCTATTTAAAATATTTTCTGAACCCAAAACGAGCCGTTTTTGCATATAAAATGATCATCATACTGGTAAAATACCAATATCAGTTGTTATCACGTGAATTATGCTGATACAACGTACGTTTTGAATGCTTTTTAAGTGGTATTATGCTTATTTGCGTTGATTTTCTTATTTATATTCAACGATAGGGTTAGGCTTGAATACTTTTGCGTTAAAAATATGACTTATCTATATTTCGCCACTATGCTGGTCTGGCCTAATGCAGTCGAATCTGTTTCTGTATGGAGCCAGTGTAGGCGCGTCTGTTTCTGCATCTGAATAGTACGTTGGCCTAGTCCAGTGGAGCCGTATATGTTTCTTTATGTAATCAATATATTTATATTTACTAGTGCAGCCGTATCTATTTCTTCATGTGGCCTATCCGCTGCTATGGACTATTTCTGTATGTGCCCAATATGCTGTGCTGGTCTAGTGCAGTCGTATCTATTTCTATACGTTGTCAACACGCTGTTCCAAATTATTGCAGCTATGTGTAATTTTATATGTAGCCAATATTCTAGAGCAGGTGCTATTTAGTATTTCGTGACGTCAAGTGTGCTGTGCAAATGTAAAGAAATGTTTGTTTTCCCTTGTTTGATAACGAATTTACTCCATTCAACTAACGTGGGTGGCATCGTTATCTTTGAAATTTCTAGCATAGTTTTAACTTGAATATAATTACAAGCCAAATATTACTCAAGTTCAGAATCACCCTTGTAAAGGTTAAGCACAGTGGTTTTGATTTGACTAATTTTCATTTATTGTGCTTTCGTATATAGGAAGAATGTGTCGAGACATGATACACAAACTTATTGTTGTTTTGAAGTGAAACAGTTTAGTTCAGTCAGCATCTTGTTCTTGAAAGTTTAGTATATAACGGATTTACAATTATATATTTGTTTTAATATCAATGTTTATTTAAATATATATTTAGAAATGCACGTAACTGTTCCACTGTTCACTGTATCGGTATTTGGGTATTGATGTTAAATATCCAGGAGGGTCAGGTACATTTGACCTCTTCCTCCTTCCCGAACGTTTATAGCGTCTGTCTTTAGGATTTGTTTTTTTTAGCTTTGGGCCAGAGTAAAAGTATAACTTCATGCTCAGGCCCATTTCAGGGCTCAGTCCATGCATGGACAAACAAGAAGTTTTTTTTTTCTTTTATTATTTCTCTTGTGTGTTTTTTCATTTTTTTGTTTTTTCATATATAAATGTATATATATATATTTATTTTGTATTTTTCTCCTTTTTTCTTCATAGAAAGAATGCTACTACTACTTGTAGTAACACACACACACAAAAGAAAGTAATATTAATAATTATTATTCAATAATTGAATAATAAATAATTAAGGACTAAGAATCTAGTGCATAGTGGCCAGCTTGTGTTACATTTCTTAAATATATGTTAAAAGGGGAGAGGTATTTAGGACTATTTACATCATGTACGTGATATCTGTCGAGATCACACATTAATTCATTTCTATGCCAATTCTTATTGAAATATTTTAGAGAATTATGCAAGAGTCTTTCAGATATTGTGTCTATGTTTGCATACTTGTGCATGAATGTGGTTGAGGTGCTACGTGGTACTTTATATGCTGAAGTTAGTACTGAATTTTGTATACGTTGAAGTTTCTGTATATGTGTAGGTGCTATGTTAATCCAGGCAGGTGATGCATATTCTATTGTTGGTCTAATGTATGTTTTGTAGATTTTAAGTATGTTGGCTAGTGATGTTCCTTGGATTTTACCTGAAAGACTTCTTGCATAGTTTGCTCTTTTCCAGATTCGTATCAGTACACTTTTTATATGTGGTATCCACGTTAATTTGGAATCATAGGTTAGACCTAGAACTGGATAGTGCTAGGTGCTCACTATTAGCAGAAGTAACAGTCAGTAAAAGTGATCCATTCATATATAGTTTTGGTGGATCTTTTTTTAGCTTATTCAGTCTGCTGAATAATATGACTTGGGTTTTTGGAATATTGATTTTGATTCTGTATTTCTGGCAGTATTCTTCGATGTTATTTAGGACTGGCTGTAGGTTCGTTGCTGCTATCGACGGAGTGGGGGCACTTTTCCAGACTGCTACATCGTCAGGGAACTGTGATGCATAACCTAAATTTAGGTCCGACAGAGGCGTATTACTCACATACATGATAAATAATATAGGGCTAACAACCCCTCCCTGCGAGACTCCTGCTTCGGGTGAAAAGGACCCTGAGTGGGCCCCATTTACATTTACTTTACACATTCGGTTATCTAGGAAGTTGGACAGCCAGCGAATAGTTTCCTGGGGTAATGCCATTTCTACTAATCTCTGACTGTGTCGTATGCTTTCTCAATGTCGAGAAAGCAAGCTACAGTACATTCGTTTTTGTTGAAGCTGTCGGTAATTGATTCTGTAAGTCGAATCAGATGGTCTGTAGTTTGGCGGTATTTTCGAAATCCGTTTTGAACTGGAAGATGCTCACTATCCAAATCGTGACCAACATGAAAATTTACGAATTTGCGACTTATATTTGACGAAAACAGGCATAGGTCCAGTATTTCACTGGTGCAGTGTGCGTACGATATATGTGTCGGTGTTGCATCGTTTAATAACATCCCTAATTTAGCAGTGTAAGACTAGAGGGAAGGCAGCTAGTCATCACCACTTACCGCCAACTCTTGGGCTACTGTTTTACCAACGAATAGTGGGATTGACTGCCGTAACATTATAACGCCCCCACTGCTGGAAGGGCGAGAACCCGCGACCCTCAGATTACGAAGCGCACGCCTTAACGCGCTAGGCTATGCCGGGCCCAAGTACAACTAAAGTTACGTCATAATTAACATCTTACAACACCTTTGCTAACGAGATTAATGATAAATAGAGTGGGCTTATTTGTAAAGGAGGAAAAAAAAGAAAAGAGATTAATATTTGTTTATTTCAGTTTACCTATATTACAAACATTGTTTTAGCTACACATAATACGGTTTCAAATTATAGTTTTATACTTCGTTATCAAATACGTAAAAGTACAAAGAAACAGGATTTGTTGTTCAGTGATGATGGCATTGGGAGTTTATAATTTCTACGCCATGAAGGATTAACCAAAATTCCCAGTTTATTCCGACCTGAAAGCTTGCTATAACAAAACCGTGATTATACAATAGTTTTCGCCTCACCTAAATTAGCTAACAATTAGTTAATCAAGGAATAAGAAAAAACAGTCATCCAGTATCGGTAGAACACTGTACTTAAAACATATGCAAAGTAGTTTACACATAGACCTATACCATTTGGAAACCATCATATTAACGATATAAAATATTAGCTTTAAATAAAACAAATTAAATTGGTCTCAATTACAACTCAATAAAAGTCTAATAGTTATTATAGGAACAAGTCACGCTCGAGTCGTAATCTGAGGGTCATTGGTTTGAATCCCCGTCACAAACATGCTCGCCCCCTTTCAGCCGTGATGAGGGTGTTTATAAAGTTACCGTCAATTCCATTATTCGTTAGTAAGAAAGTAACCCCAAAGTTGCCGGTGGGTGATGCTGACTAGCTGCTTTTCCTCTATTCTTGGCCTGGTATGGCCGAGCGCGTAAGGCGTCTGATTCGTAATCCGAGGGTCGCTGGTTCGCGCCCACGTCGCGCCAAACATGCTCGCCCTCCCAGCCGTAGAAGCGTTATAATGTGACGGTCAATCCCACTATTCGTTGATAAAAGAGTAGCCCAAGAGTTGGCGGTAGGTGGTGATGACTAGCTGCCTTCCCTCTAGTCTTACACTGCTAAATTAGGGACGGCCAGCACAGATAGCCCTCGAGTAGCTTTGTGCGAAATTCCAAAACAAACAAACAAATCCTCTATTCTTACACTGCTAAATTAAGGACGGCTAGAGCAGACAGCCCTTGTGTATATTTTCGCAAAATTCTTAAAAAAATATTTAAAAAAAATGACGCAATACTTTAACGGTAAAGAACTTCGTAACTACAGCAATAAAAGACCATGTTACCGAGATTTTTTACTTACTTAACGGCCTATTCTGTAACAATGGGTTTAAAAAGGTATTTAGAAATGTAATGTTTTCATTCTCACAATAATTTTCAACCTAGTCTTAAGAAGTTTTGTATCGCTTACAAACTGTTTACATTTTTTTTAAAGGGCAAAGCAAAATAGCTTGTTCTGTGCGCTCCGTTAACAACAAAGAAGTTCATAAAATTGTTTTCTGCACCGGTGGAGGGGAAATTAACGCTAATTACGTGTTGAATAGTTTTGGTGTTATACGTTTGTTCTGCGTTAGATATTTTTGTTAAAGTACACCATCATTCTGTGTACACCTCACTCCCAAAAATGTATTTTGGCAATCCACTACCTATTGTGATATTCCTTTATATTTAAAATACCTACATTTCTACTCCAAAAAGTCAGCATGCCCATTTATTATCTGTAGCAGCAATATCTTAGAGTGAATTTAATAGTTTTCGGCTGTTATTACTGTGGATATACAAAAGGTAAAAACAAACGATTATCGCTTTCCGTTTATAGCTTGGGTTTGTTACGACTTGAAGTCCATATCACTTGTATAAAAAGTTTGTTACATAGTTCGATTATTTTTGTTTCAGAGCACTTCGAAATTCTATTTGTCGGTTCTATAACAAATGGCTTCATAACCTAAAATTAATATTCACTCAACCAACTCATCTATGTAATGAAAACTTTTAAATCTATGTTTAAGTTTCCATCTTGCGCCGACTTTGTTTATGGAAGGCAAAAGTAGTTAGGAACTACACTTAAAGGTTTTATTCTCAGAGTAATTGTTTTAGTTTAGAAAACTAACTTTGAATACGTTAATCTGAACACAATTGTCAGACGTCTGACACCTTAACAGATTTTTTTTTTTTTTAAAAAAAACAAGGAAAACTATCTTTTGTTAATAAAGTTAGGTTAATCATACTGGCTAAACAGTCAATAGCCCCTAACCAGTACGTGTTGTAAAACTTAAACCATACAAAACAATGAAAGGAACAAACAGTTTCTCAAAGTGTTTTATTTTCCACAGTTAACCTTATACAGTTTAACACATACCCGGTATTACATGGTTTGGATAAATCATAATTAAAAAAATAAATTGATCTGCATTTTCTACAGGTATATCGATTACCGATATCCTAGGTTTGACTTCTGTAGATTAAGCAGTTGAACCACTGTACACATACGAATTTCTAATGAGGTTTGTCAGAGATTTCATACCATATAAATGTGCATGCAAAATATTTCTAGCTGCAGATGATTTACATCACTCACAATTTTACCATAAAGAAAACTGAACTACATTCCTATAGCTAAACAACGTTATGAAGCGAAGTCTTAATAATTTGTAGTGGATGCATTTACCCAAGTAGATAACCAAGGAATTACAACCAAATTGTTTTCAAGTTTCGACTTTGGAGACTGAAATGCAGTACTTTGTTATATATAACAGAAGACTATTCTGTTAATCCAAGACACGAAAGAGTTATCCAATCCTTATATTTATGAGAACATCTTAATAAAATTGTTCTTGTAGTTCATTAGCTTCTGCGAAGCTAAGACTTAACCTTGTTAAAATCTATAGAATTCTGTCTGAATATTAACTGTTGTAGGTGTTCTTACGTAAATCATTAAAAACGAAGTTTACCAGTACTGTAAGATGAATTACAATGTCTGTTAACAGAAACATAACCTCAATTTATTAGTTTGGATAATTTAAAGCCATTTTTGGGGTGGGTGGGAGACTTGTGGGATCACATTTTATGCATTAAAATTACGTAACAAAACTTCAAATAATCGTAAAGTTTGGTTTTTTTTATAAATATATGCATAAAACTTAAATAACTTAAGAATAAACAAAGTCAGTGAAAAGCATGCGCTCCTAAAAGTCTTGATTAAATCATGTTATGAACAAATCTAAATATTACAAGTAAAACACTCCAAACATAAAAAGAACAAGTGAAAAAAAAATTCAAGTATGTGGTGAATTCCTAAACACTCCTCTAAGAAAATAAATATTGTTGTTATTTTTAAGGAAACAAACTTGTATCAACATTTTACAACAGTTTCCAAAGTGTGCTGTTCAGATTTTCTTACAAATGTGTGAAAACGTTCTGGCTGTTTCGAAAAAGAATCCTTGCCACTTAAAACAGCGTAAAAGTCTACAACGTAACAACCAAGCATTAATTAATTGCCCCCAGTAATGCCAATATAATATTTTTGAAAATGACAAGAGCTCTGTACTATAGTATTTACAATTTACTGATTTGTACACATTAAAATATTTCCTCTACTGGTTGTCTTACTGCAACAGCTGCCACTAGGGCAGCACCACGTCCACTTCCATCTTCAGATAACATCAGATCGAACTGAAAAAAGTTTTGAGACAATGCAGGTAAATACTTAGTTTTTGTTATAGAAATTCAAATAAAAGGGAACTAACATTTAACTTTCAACGAAAATTAACTGAATTCGTATAGTCAGTAATGATAAAGATTACATCGCTTACCTTACAATCAGCCACTGTAAGTTCAGAAATCTTTTTCTCCATCAGATCATGAAAATGAGGGTGATATCTGTACACAGAACCATCAACACCTACTGTTGTGTGTGGGCGTTTAATTCGATTCAAAATACACGATATAGCTGTTAACGGGAAATATAAAGGTAACTATTTGAGGTCGCGAACAACAGAAATAAATTTAAATTTCGTGTGTGCGTGACTGAAGTAGTTACATTTAGTTATGTTAGACATAAAATTCATTGAAAAAAACAAACTTACAATTTAAATTTTATTTCACTTTAGAAAGTCTTTGCAATACAGTACCAAACTTGTACATAAAAATAAATCTAAAATATATTCTACATCATTCAAAAATGTTTGATACACATTTTCAAATTGCCCAATTACAGTCGATAATATATTTAACTACTTGTTTATCCGAATACCTAATTAAGTGACAAGGTTTAGAAGTATTTTGATGAAATAAGTTGAGAAGTCTAACCTGCAGAAACAAGAAAAGCTGCTCTAGTAGAGATCCTAGCACACACGAGTTTCACATTTTCAAGGTCCTCTGATGAGATATTAAAAATTCCCAACTCAGCTAACACTCTGCGGGTATTGTCGTAGGCCTGTTTACCATCACTGGGGATATATATATATATATATATTAAACGAGGAGTAACACATGAACAAGAGATAACGACACACGTTAATACGTCAAATAGATGTTTTATTTAATATTTTGATAATGTGAATCAACCGATAAGTTAAACACTTTGTTACAATGCGTGCGGGGTTATCTAGGGTAAGTCTTCTTACAACAATACACAATATGTCAAGTTCGCAATATCTCGAACACAACAGTAAAACAATACTATAGACGAACAAGGATCAACTAAGAGTACTAGTAACAGAATATCTTCTTACCTTTCAATCATGGATACATATTTGGTTTTAAATGTGTAAGGTTCTTTGAGCTTTTCAGAACATTTACCACTAAACAACAGGCCTTCTTCTACCATATGAATTAACACCCGACGAACCAATTCTCCCATGTACATACCCGATATCATCTTCTCAAAACTGAAAAATTTTAGTTGAAAGTAACGTTTAATAGTAAATAATTTCTAGTTTAGTTTTGTTAAACAATACAATATTTGTATTACTTAATATTTTAGTGTAAATTTAAGCGTTCTTAAAAGTTTTAATGTTGTTTAAGAGTTAAAATACAACGTGAGAAAGTATTAATATCTATGGGTCCAAGTTTAGAACTAAAGGGACATGACCGCAGTGTATCTTTTTACAACTTGTTTTTCAATGAAATCATTTGGAGAACTAATCACGAGGCTAATTAATATAATTAAGCACCACAGAAACATACCGCACTGTAGTAATAGTGATAATTGTGATCTTACAGTTGTTTCCCAGTATTTAACGAGTTTTCATCAATTTCTCTGTCATAGCGCGTGCGCAAAAAATCTAGACATCCGTTGTCACCAAAAGCGCCCCATTCAGTGTTGATGATAACCTGTTTTGGTTCTTCCCGATCACCGTCCCATAACTCAACATTTTCCAATTTTTCCATGTAACAAGCATTAGTGCCTGTACCTGCAAGGTAAGTAAAAAGGGATATTTTACCGCACTGGAAACAAAGCTGTGTAACAGTCACAAAAATTGTTTTCTGTCAAGAATTCATAATTGGATAAAAATTAATTCATTTGTATCGAAAGTGATTCAACTAGAAGTTATTTATTAATTATAAATTTCTCTTCTCCAAATAAGAGTCTACAGAAATGCATGCGTAAAAAACAACTGGTGAAGCAATACCGGTATCAAAACAGATGTAGATAAAATGTGTTAAAAGATAGGGACTTACCCACTATAACGCCCACTCGACATTCTCTATTTTTATGAGCACACGACATAAGGGTGCCTGTTGTATCGTTCACTACAGCTACTACGTCGATGTTAATTTTCTAAAAAATAACGATTAAATAAATACTTAGGAGTAAAATAATAACTTTGGTTTCGTCTAAAACAAAAGTTAAGGCTTTGAACTTGCAATTGTGTACTAAATCACTTATTTGTTGTATTAAGACTGTACACAAAGAGATGATTCTTAAAAAAAAATCTTTACTCGAATGAGCTATTTGTATCGAAAGGGACAGAATTTATATTCTCAACCTAGGTGGCATTAGATAGAAAATATAGAATTTATGTTCACCCAATTTATAAATTTTTACCCCAATTACGATTTGTAAATGATCCAGTATTGATACAGGTTAAATGTAGTTCACACTAGGACAGTTAGTATTCACGAAGTTTGATAATGTAAATAGCGACACTTCTATGTCTGTTATATTACGTGTCCATACGAGTCCTGGTATTGGTGAAGGATCTCGTCAGCACTGAATACAGCATATAGTAGGGTTGACATAGTTAACTTTTTCCCACTTTTACGCTCTCAGAAGTTATACAAAAAAAAAAAAAAAAGAACTAAACATCCACAACAAAAGGACTTCCATAAATTTATGCTAACGATCAGTTAAAAAGTTAACTGCTGACAACATAATTACTGGTTACATGAAATTTCTATAAATTAACAGAAGTTTCATGTCGAGATAGAAACTAAGTCTTATCTACCTTTCGTAAAACTGCTTCCCGTAACAGCTGGACGACATCTTTGCCTTCCACACCAGCACACTTAAATCCTTTCGTCCAGGTGACCAACCGAGCTTTTGTCAAACCTTCTTGTTTACAAGGAAAACTAAACGTGAATCCAAGGGGAAGCTTCTTATCCGTCATTTCATTCTTCTCCATGAAGTTGGCTAAGCAGTCAGCAATGTGATTAAACAGCTGCAAAGTTAGAGGAGAAAGAGTCGAATGTGTAGACTTGTAGATACAATGGGATATTGTTATATAACCAAATATTAGGTGCAGTGTATACGAGACATGTATACTATATATTATGTTTTTAAAGAGTTATTACACTAAGATATGCAAGGTTAAAAGAAGCAACCAAGAGAAATTATATAAACAAATGAACATGTATCAAACTGAACGACTTTACAATAAAAAGGTTGCGTATCGGTTAATCTTAGAATGTTTTACAGACATTTCAAATAAGCAAGAGTCTAAATTCTGTGCTGCTAGAATCTAACTATTTGAATAGTTAAGTAGTCAGTTTATCAAAAATTTACCAACTTAAGAGAGCGATAAGCTTTCAATCCACTTTTATTTACTAGTCTCATTATTATTATTATTATTATTGAGATTTTTAATCTCGAGATAGGGTTCACTTTTTGTTTTTATCGAGTTTTTAAGATGTCTTAAAATGAAGTATAAGAAAAAGAAAAGGGATTTTATTATCAGAAAGGAAAATAAGTTACTTCTTCGCCAGTGCCCAGCATAATCCTCTGCGGGATAGGGTAAATAACATTTTCCATTTGAAACTTATCTCCATCCAGGTCTATTAATAACACCCTGAAGTTGGTTCCGCCGAGATCCAGAGCAAGAAACTTGCCTTGTTCTAATAAAACAACAAAACTTAAACTTTATCCGATACTAGATCATATTTTTACTATAACAGTTTTTTTTTTTCTAAACAATTAAAGTGCTCAAAACCGAAAGTTTATTAATCAAACACTGGTAACCACGTTAACTTTACGTTTTGTTCAAGCTTAGATGATACATTACTATCAATTAACACCAAAAGACAATACACGCAACACCTATGTGACCAGTATGAATAATAAAATGATACTTTTCACAGCCAGGAGAGCCGTTAGGTACTGACACACGAGGATTATACCTCAATTTTATTTGACGATGCCTATATTCCCCTGGTGGCGTCTAGAAAAATCAGGACAGAAAACCATGATCTATATCATACTGAAATAACAAACATTTCAGAGACTATGGGCCCCAAACCGTTAGTCGTTTAGCCATCTAGTCATGCCCCTTCTCATCGCCAACCTATTCGATCTTCCCAGTTTACATGTTTATTCATGAAAGGCAGTTTCACCACTTACTGGTCTGTCTTATTGGGAAAGATGTATTACGTCCAACACAACTAAACTATTTATAAAAAAAGTTAAATTGTTATTGCCTTTTCTTACACTATTATAATTCTAAAGTTAATATTTAAACATTATGTTATAATACTGATAGATATCATCTGAACACTCAAGATCAACAATGGAACAGGCTGTACAATGCAATGTTATTTACAGGGGTATCAGTGTGTATGGGTGTGCTCACCATCATAATTTTATACTATTATTAATAAAAGTACTATTAAGTGTTTATACAGTTCTGAATAGTATCATTAACACATTTAATAGCTTGACTTGTGGTTAAAAGTATTAGTTTCAAGGAATTTACCATAGTCCTTGACGAAACTAATTCAAAGAATTTCTCATTTCCGAAAAAAGGAATTTCCAGAATACTTACGAACCCTCAGGGGCATATTACAATGATAATACGAACAACTGTATCTGAAACTTGCAATATCCAAGTTTATATTTCAGAAGTGGGTAAAGTTTTTAGTGTGGTTATAAACAGAAATTGCTTGGTATGTTGCAAACACAGCCCAACTTTTACACAAAAGAGAAAAACACACGGTAGAAAAGATCGAAAGACTTGGAGAAATAATAGAAGAAATATTCAAAAATGTTAAAAACTCGTCTGTACCAAAGCTTATTACGTGCAACGTTTTGGGCATAAGCCGTTACAAGTTTATTATACATGGAGAGAAGGTGCGTGTCCTAAAGTAAATGTACGCGAGTGATTACGTAGGAGATGTATGTGGTTAGAACCACGTCGCCTTGTTACTACGAGAGTCTGAAGTCGAATCAGATTGAAATGCTTGTCATAATCTGCGCAAACTAGATTTTAAAAAACCGAGTTTACTTAATCACTCGAGTACATTTACGTCAAGAAACACACCTTCTCTCCTAGTATAAAAAAATAAATATACTCGTAACGTTTAGAGCACAATCTGGTTGGAAGTAAAGTTTTAATGTAGACGTGCGTTTTAACATTATTGAACATTTCTGGTGTTTTCTCCATATATTGCGGTTTTTCCTAGTGTACGTTCTCTCATTATATGCTGCCTACTCCCACACTACATATACAAAGTTACTGATTGCAGGGAAATAGTTATCGTGCACATCTGGAAACAATTATGACAAGCACACTATGTCATATTGGAAATTCTTTTCACGCCTAGATAAGCAGGGTGCAGCGAATATATGCACATGACGTTATTACGTCAAAGCAGTGGACTGTACTATTTTAAACAAAATTCAAGGTGTTTGAGAAATAAAAATAGGATATAGTGCAAGCTTTAAATAGCAACCGTGGAGAATTATGTACCTAAATTTAAATACATTATGAAGGCGGGAGGCTTTTTCAAATTTGCTTAAATAACAACCACGTTATTTCGTCCAAATATCAGTGTGCGTGCTTTCTTATAGCACACTTCTTTCTTTGTTGTGTCCACCGAGAGGAATCGAACCCTTGAATTAAGTGTTATAAATCCAATAGACTTAATGCTGTCCCAGCAGAGAAGGGACAACCAAATATTAGAACTGCTACCTTTCTCAGGAGGTAGAACAGAAACTTAGTGAGAAGGTAGTTTTACAGGGCTAATAATTCAGGTTTTACCAGGCAAACTAAAACGAGTGCAAGTTGTTGGCTAAATAACGTGCAACTCATGAACACTTCCTTACTTTTAATAAATGAATGCATCTCAATATATCTACAAATAAAATTTTAAATAGTAAAATATCCAAGTTACCGGAACCATTTGGCACATCTCGTACGTAGGTAGGAAACATTTTTACAGTCGACAAAGGGTGAGTTTCTTTCGCCAAACCACAGTTAAATTCGTGAAGTAGGAGAGAGGAGACTTTTTCCAGCTGGTCATTAGTCAACACGAAGTCACGGGTGAGAGATTCGATCTGGAAAAATACAATATTTTATTTACACCTATTAAACAAACTAGTTATGTTAGAAACAAACATTCATCATGTTCTTTAAAATGAAATTTCTATTTCCGAGGTACTGAAGCACGTCTTTTCTTTATTCATGATTTAAATTGTTTAAAGTAAACGTACTTCAACGGTACAATACTGTCACACGTTAAATATTTAAGTACTACTAAAGAATACAAGATATGCTAATTATTTTTATCGTAATTAACCTGTATTCACTGAATGAAACAATTACAAATGAACTACACTAATATGACACGATTCTTTAAAAATTACATAAAAATTCACTGGCAAAATTCAGAAAACGTTCCTAGTCATAAAATCCCTAAATTAGTGCATTTTATGATGTAAAACAATAAAATTAAAAAACATATGAACACATTCAACCAGGGGCGTGTATTTCATATAACATAATTAAACAATTTTTCTGTTTTAAACTATTATACAATAAAGTCATACAAAGCGTCTACAATAGCAAACGTAAGTGTACCTTCGCATTTCTAATTCTGTATTTTCTCTTATGAAACTTTCTCTTAAAATATTTCATTGGAGGGAGGTCTAAACAAGTTAACATGTTTTGAACAGACAGTTATTACTACAATATTTAATTATTCGCTAAGTCGGTACTTCCAACACTCGAGAAAAATCAGCACTAACTAAACTGACAAATTAAAGTCCACACACTCCAGTTTTAAAGCGAACTCTGGGTTTACTTAATTTTCTTACTAAAACAGAGAGTATAGGTATCTACCTGTTGGTACATATGTAATGCTGTTTTGCCTTCATTTCCCGTTTCTCTTTTTGTTTTTTTTATACTTAGGAATGAGATATTTTGTTTGCTAGTTTGCAACTGTGAAGCTGATTGACTTACCTGGTATATGTTTGTTTTTTATATTAACAAACTATACGTGACAACCTTCCCTCCCCAGTTAAAAAAGAAAGTGGGCTTGGAAATGTTTACAACTTATACTTAATATGCTACAGGTGTCTTCAGAACCTTTACACCAAACAACATTTTGTACTTTTTTATGAAAGATGACTACATTGTTGCTATTTCAAAAATAAGAATTGCGCGAAAAATTCTCTAAGATGTAGTGCATATCAAATAATTAGTAACACTAATAATGATGATGAAGAAATGTATACTTATATGATTTAACGTTTTGAATAAAATAAAATAGAGGCATTATCCACAAACGAAGGATTTTATCACGAGTGTTTCAAACTACATAAATGTTTCAAATTATACATTGTGGCTCAGCTGCAAAAACCTATACTACTCAAAAAATTAAACGAACAAGTTCATATTTCAGTATATTTTTGTCATAACTAAATCTATATAAGAAAACATATCCGTTCGTCTACAAGTGTATTTTTAAGCTTGCGAATGAAGTTTTCAGCAACTCAAACGAAACTCACCTCACTCAAGGAGAATACAACTCAAGATACCCTATATAAGGCTGTTACGTGAAACTATGCATTCCTCATTAATTCTCGAAACAAACACCAACGTCATCTTTTGTACTCAAGCAGCCAGGCGCCATCTAACAGAGAACGAGGTGGCCAGGGCGGTCCAGATGGTGGAGGATGGCCCAGCGAGTCGGAGTGTCCCCAATCGTCATCATCGACTTTGATGACGCTACCATGAAATGAACTCTCATGGCAGGAGACCAGGTCAAGGCCGCCATCGCTGCACAACAGCAAGAGAGGACCGCTATATCGTGACTACCGCTCTGCAAGGCAGGTTAGGCACGGTTCGGTCACTGCGAAATGACCTTCAGCATTCACTGAAACCCATATGTCGACCCAAACAGTTCGCAATCGTCTGCACAAAGGACGTTTTAGAGCAAGACATTCTGCAAGAGGAATAATTCTGACAGCGCGACACTGTACAGCCAAGTTGGAGTTTGCTTGTCAGCACCTGGACTAGGAACTTCGTCAATGGACCGTGCTATAGACAGACGAGAGCAGATTCACTGTGTCTCGTGATGTTAGACGTGCAAGAATTTGAAGACGCCAAGGAGAGCGATTTTCCGCCTGTAACATTGTGCAAGTCGACGCTTATGGAGGAGGTTCTGTAATGGTCTGGGCAGGCATATGCTTGGGTGGCCGCGCGGACTTACTCGCACTCGACAGGGGTGCTCTGAACGCACGACGATATAGAGATGAAATTCTGGAACCAATTGTGAGGCCTTCTGTCGGTGTTATCGGCGATGGGTTCATTTTTATGCAGATTAACGCGCAAACCCACGTTGCCAGACTGTGTATGGACTTCCTTTACAAGGAAGGAATAGACTTTTGAGTGGCTCGCCAGATCTTCATATTTAAATCCGATTGAACCTTGTTGGGAGATGCTGTCGAGCCGAGTTAGTGAACGCCAGTACCCTCCTCAGAATGTACAGGAACTCTGACAAGCTCTAGTAGACAAGTGGGTTGCCACACCTCAAGATAACATCGAAAGACTGATTCGAAGTGTGCCTGGAGTGTGTCACAACCCATGGAGATCAAATTAGGTATTGAATATTTCAAACATTTCTTGAACTCTATTTAAAGTATTGTTTCATATGGGATATCAGTTTTGGTGATATTTGTCATTTTTAAAATTTTTATTTCTCCATGTTTTACCGTTCATCACACATTAAAAAATGGATACAGATAGAACGGAAATGAGGCAAATTACCTAAGAAAATAAAAATATTATCACATTTGGAGCACTGAGATAAATTTTATAAGAAAACGTACTTGTTCCTTCAATTGTTTTGAACAGTTTATATGAAACAATGTTTGTTTGTTTTTTGGAATTTCGCACAAAGCTACTCGAGGGCTATCTGTGCTAGCCGTCCCTAATTTTGCAGTGTAAGACTAGAGGGAAGGCAGCTAGTCATCACCACCAACCGCCAACTCTTGGGCTACTCTTTTACCAACGAATAGTGGGATTGACTGTCACATTATAACGTCCCCACGGCTAGGAGGGCGAGCATATTTGGCGCGACGAGGGGTAAAACAATGACAGCTGCCATATGTAATTTCTAATTCTAAATATTTACTTCATTTTTATACGTGTAATACAAGCTTAAATGAAAATATATAAATGACGAAATAATACAATGTTTGTATTATATACACATGCAGAAAAAGTGTCTAGCCATTTCATGTCACCTCGATAAAATCTAGTCTTATAGCTTTAACATGTCAGTGACATTTCATTTTATCACAAACTGATTTAAGTCTTTCCCGGGTAAAATCATATATGCAACTATCGTTTCCTCAGAATATGTCATAGTATTCAATGTCTTGTGGTACGAGTATTTCATCTGTTGACAGCAATAGGACCACCTTCCCTCTTGTCAATAGAATTTCAACTTCTGGTGAAGTAATTCTGATGTAATACACTAGGATTTCCTTCATAGACCATAGTCTAGCTTTTTGAAGCTAGCCTCAAATCATATCCATGTTTCTAAATGAAGTCAGTTTCAACTATGTACTCTTTCTTGATGTCAATTACTCACACATTATAAGGTGTAAAGAAGCTTCCTACAACTCAACAGCTTCCAACTTTCCTCTTATTAGTACTTCATGTCAACTTGCTGTTTACATCAATCTGTCTTCTATCAACACCATTTGAGACAATCATCAATGTTTCTTTACTAGATTTATAGTAAGCTGTTATAGCTGTAAAACCAATGTAGCACAACATTTTGTAAGGTTTTCCACCAATAAACAAACAAAAAACAAACAAACTCAGGGACAGTTTCCTCAAATAATAAAATATTCATATCATTAGGGGTAGATAGAGTATCTTCTGTTATCTTTGAAGAAGAGTTTTTATTTCATACATTTTTTTGCAGGTTAGGCAATAAGTTATTACTCTTGAAATACCTCATATATTTTGGTTTATTTCATCTATTTTATATGACTAGTTATCTAACAGTTAGTTCTTTTAGACTATTATCAGGTGAAATAGGAGTTGGTGTTTCAGTACTACTGAATCTGATGATCCCATAATTTTTAGATATTGCTTCTAAATATTTATATGTGATGTTTACATGATTAAAGATCAATAGCCAATTAAAAAGCTTCCTTTACCAACTTAACTGCAACTTTATTCTCATGTTTGTCTGTTATAGCATTTTTAAATTGACCACATGCCAATTAATTCATCATTTTGCTTGAAGTATCTAAGTAGGATAAGTGATAAAGTCTTTACAATTTTTTTACAAGTTTGGCTGATATCTCTTCTTTCTTCTGTACCTTACTCTGGAATTTTGCATTGTACACTTCCTTTGGAGTATCACTTTGAACCTGTTATTTAAAGTATATACCCACACTTAATAGTTGTTACAATTTTCAGCTGGAAAATTGTTTAATATTATTAAATATGGCACTTTTAAATAAGGAAAAAGATGAAAACTTGTTCACTATTCCAACTATTCACTCTACAAATGATTTTGAGCTGAGACTGACATGGTTTTCATGGAACCCTTCCATCATCATCCATTGGTTTCTAGATGAAATGTTATTGAACTAGCCAGTTAAATACTATAATTTGGTTTTGTAATGTTATGGATGGAGTATTACTTGTAAAAGGTGAAATAGCAGTAGATGTAACAGATGTAGACTAAATAATCTGTGCCCGACATGGCCAAGCGTGTTAAGGCGTACCACTCGTAATCTGGGGTTCGCATCTCCGTCGCGCCAAACATGCTCGCCGTTTCAGCCATGGGAACATTATAATGTGACGGTAAATCCCACTATCCATTGGTAAAAGAGTAGCCCAAAAGTTGGCGGTGGGTGGTGATGACTAGCTGCCTTCCCTCTAGTCTTAAATTACTAAATTAGGGAGGCTAGCACAAATAACCCTCGAGTAGCTTTGTGCGAAATTCAAAAACAAACAAATATAATAATCTCTTCTAGTTCACATTTTGTAGCAGTTAATATTTCAGGTTGGAATTCTTGAACAAATACACAAAGAGTGTCTTATTTGATATCAGGCTTACTGATTATTCTGCAAATATTATAACTTCTCATTGTTCTTCCAATTTGTTTCATTGCTCTAGTTGTTAATCATTTTTGGGTACTTCAATTTTGTTAGTACAATCTTTTTATACTTCTTCAATCTTGTTATTGTATATTTTCCTTATATCTCCAATAGTTTCGTTAAGTTTTCTTCAGTCAGATTAACTTTTGTTGTTAATTCTTTAAATATATATTAAATATCTTTCTTTTAACTCTCTGTTAAAATCCTGCCACTTACCTCTTGTTTTTGTTTGATCCTTCTGTCTGCATCAGATGTTACAGTATGTTAAGTTCACCAATTGACAATCAAAAGCTTTTATTTATACTATTTTAATGTAATTATACTAAAAATATTGAAAGAATAATTAAGAATAGTCTTTCAAATTATCTAGACGCAACATCAAAATTGCCAGAATTCCAAAATGATTTAGAAAATTTATACAGACAAGTGACCACTTAGTAAGATTAACAGAGAAAATTACAGATAATTTTACTAAAAATGAATGCATTTTCGCAAATTTTCTCGATGTCGAGAAAGCATTCGACATTGCATGGCACAATGGTCTTTAGTTCCGTTCTGACTATCTAACTTTTTCTTGAAACAAAAGTTGTAAAATAAATGCTAGGGAAATCTTTTCGGACACTTTTACTCCAGAGGTTAGAGACCCTCAAGGAGAAATAGTTCGCCCATTCTATTCATTACGTATGAGAGCAATTTAGTTCTAAAAGACGGAAACTTTGGGGATTAACCACAACCACAATTAATACAGGCAAATACTGTCAACAATATTATATAAAATTAAATGTTCCTAAAAATATGCACAACATAAGAACGCTACTACACATACCTAAATAGACATTGACACGATAGCGGTCGGAGCAAGCATGATTTACTCCAATCCTCATTTTGTATCAGCATACGCATTCATCTGACCAAAAACTACAGTTCTGACGAAAGAGGTTGTGTTGAATATGAACCTCCCTGATATTTAAAGATCAAAATCTCGATTAAGAAAGAAAAAATATGATGTTGGTAAGACTATGAAAGTATTTTTGTTGTCTAATATATATTTTATAGCGTTTGTTTACTTATCTTTGAAACAAACCTCAATTTTGTTTTTCTACAAACTAAAACTACACAGAATGGTAAAAAATTAATGATAAAGCCGAAATTGAAATAGGATATTGTGATTGCACAAAACGTACAGTTCTGAGATTCTCATTACTTACCTGTTACATAAAGCAGTTGACGCGTTTTTTTGTTTTTCCTACAAGGGTTATTCAGATTCTTGCAAATCAATTGTGATGTGATAGAGAATGCTGATTTACACGAGTTAATTCACCCTCTACTCTAGTAAAGCATCAAGTACTCCAGTGAACACATAAATTAAAACATTGAATACAGAGCACAAAACAACATATATTTCACAAATTTATTAGATATGTGTGAATTGCTGTAAAGAAATCTGTTGTAAATAGTGTGCGAACACCTAAAAATATCTTGTTTCTGCTGCGAAGGTAGAGGTAAAGAACAATTTGGTTTGATAAAATGACGTGATTTCTTCTACATATAGCCTTCACTTCCTTCTTACAAAAGTTCTTTTTGAAGAGCAGAATAAAGTAGTGAAGAAGTGCTGAATCATCAACAGTTTTTGATTTGTATGCTTTCAGTCGTTTGCCCTAAACAGACAGTTATGCATAATTTGTGTAGAAAAATGTCTGCATATGGGTCACGTACCGTTTCTTAAATATCAAAACGTTTGATGCATGTTTGTGGACCTAACTAGGTTAAATTAAAAAAATCTTAAGCACATAGTATATAATGAAAACATGGTAATATTATATTAAAAATTGGTTGTCTTTTGCTATCCTTATATATGTCCAACTGCTTTTCTTAACATTTAGGTAATATATAGTTACTATTTACTACTCCATAAAGAAACCCATATTCATAAGTGTAACGAATTATTTTGTAGAAAGCATGGATATAAATGGTCTACGTATATTTAAGGATAAACATGAACAGCACAACAAATAAATATGACAATGAAATACGAAGTGTTCCAAAAGTCGGTTGCTGTAGGCTGGGTGTCTAACTAGTTTACAGATTATGCTGAAAATCTCTGCCCTAAAAAGTCGATAAAATATCGAAGACGATTCGTCCATATCACCTTCATGACGTTCATTAATATGCCCAGAAACAAGTAAAGCAATGTGAATATCTTCCTGAGACAATGAGCAATGTTAGTGATTTGTCCCGAAGAAAATATCGATCGAACGTCTACATGGATTACATTTATATACATGCGAGCTCTTGGGAAAAAGCCAACTAGGAAAGTAGCGTCATAACGTTGTCATCAGTTTTAAGGAAACACACTTACATACACGCATACAAAAAAAAGTATTTTAAAGACAAGCCCGTTTTTACTGTACAAAACTAGCCATTCAGATAAAGTGACTGATCAAATATTTCGTTGTCCCACATCGTTAAAAACAATTATATATGTAACACTCAACAACGGTTTTCAAATATAATAATATATCACGTTGAATCATCTGTTTGCAACAAGTTGTTAATGGATGAGTTGTATAAAATTCAAAATAAAATATTTTAATGTAAACAGGCCTTTATCTATCAGTAGCATTATTTTCGATCTTCTAAGATCCCAGCACTAACTATTTTTTTTGGAACAGTGTTGTACGCAATTACTTCTGTAATATTCAGGTATAATGAAGATGTTCAAAAGTCCAGCAAAAAAAATTAGTATATAACCTTAGGGTCAAGAGAAAATTGTTTACAGAAAATATATAAAACACAGAACAGTGAAATAAACTGAGGATCACAGTTGTTAGCACTTGAATACAGAGGTTAGATGCGTTATATTACAAGGCCTGGCATGGCCAAGCGCGTTAAGGCGTGCACTCGTAATCCGAGGGTCGCGGGTTCGCGCCCGCGTCGTGCTAAACATGCTCACCCTCCAAGCCGTGGGGGTGTATAATGTGACGGTCAATCCCACTATTCGTTGGTAAAAGAGTAGCCCAAGAGTTGGCGGTGGGTGGTGATGACTAGCTGCCTTCCCTCTAGTCTTACACTGCTAAATTAGGGACGGCTAGCAAAGATAGCCCTCGAGTAGCTTTGTGCGAAATTCCAAAACAAACAAAACAAAGCGTTATATTACAGCCACTTTGTAAGTGCAAATAAGCAATTCATGTAACAATTACAGTCGATATAAAAAACAACAAATGTATATCAGAATTACATTTTTATAGTAATGTGATGCTAACGAAATTAATTATATTTGGGAAGGGTATATAACAGCCTTTTCCAGTGTAAATTATTCATATACCCAGATTATAAAAATGTGTTTAGTCTGTGAACTCATATATTTTCAAGAAAGGATGTCATTTGTACTTAATGACATTTGAAAACAAAGTAATATAATCCTCTAGAAAAAAAATATGTACAAAACGCTGTACACCAGTTGTGGTAAGCAACGTGGAGGTTCTTATGAAAAGTGAGAACCAACGAACACAGAGATCATTTGCAAAAGCCTCCACATGCCCTATGCAACAACAAAAAACATAATTGAGAATGATTTCCATCTATAATTGAGGATGGCAAAATAAAGGGTCATCAAGATAAGGCTTATACTCATATTTCCCGTTCACCTGTCACATGCCTCAAGCAGACAGATAATGAAATGGTTATTTCATACGAAATAATACCCAGTCAAATTTCTGAGTACAACACATTTGGATTTCTATATGATTAGACTGTTGAAATGAGTGTTAGGAAACAGTCATCTTCGTAGATTATGAAAAACCATTAGGAAAGAATAATGTGCTTACTACAAAGGAAATAGTTGTATCGTATTTCATTTTAGGACTGCTCTATGACTGTCACATGGATTATAGCTATTTCCGCATCCTTGTGAGTCACGTTTAACTTTATTACAACTTTTATTCTGTTGATCGTGCGTGCTCTATTTTTAGTTTATTTGCTCTTTTTAATTAACTATAGTTTTCAGTTAACTTGTAGCTAAATATGGCTTTTCTTATTTTAATTCAATATGTAACATGATACAAAAGTCCAGTAATCAACTGGTCAGCTTGTTACTTCTAATTCTTTGGAAAAATTTAACACCGCATTTTCACCCCGTCCCCATATTAACAAATCGTTACACCTTTCTTCCTTATATTGGGTCCTAAATCCCTTATTGTTGCAGGTACCAGGTAATTCAGTGCTGGATTTACACTTCAACAAGCTGAGCTACCGGTCCTATGTCTGTGTTATGAACTTTAAAAAATGTGGGGTGGATGCTATGATAAATAACATGAAAATCTTAACTTTCATACCCGCCGCAATGGTACAGCGGAATGTCTGCGGACCTATAACACTAGAAACCGGTTTTCGATACTCGTGGTGAGCAGAGCACACATAACCCACTGTGCAGTTTTATGATTAATTACAAACAAACAAACTTTCATACATATTATTGTAGTACTCATTATTACCCCACCCAAAGGTTTGTTTAAGCTTTAAGAACTCACCATTTATATACTTAAAACACTGTGTGATTGTCAGGATGATTTTGTATGAAGAGGTAGAGGATAAAGTAAGGACAGTAGGGGTACATTCTCTTACCTGCTTTCAACACCCAGCTCTTAATGTCCCTCCAGACTGTTTCATGTTATTAACTATGTGATGTTATTAGGTCATTGGCCGCAGAAGTGCCTTACGGGATGAAGTTATAAAGTCATGGGTCAAAGTAGGAAGTGAGTACAGCTCAAGAAACAGTTCTTCATATCAGCATTATGATGGAGTGTAGTATAAACTACATCTGAGTTTAAGTATTACTGCAATAGTGGTGGCCATTTTGTTTCATTGCATTCCGCCATTGTGAGTTCTAGCTTCTCTCTGAGATATTTAAGACGTTTGTGCGCTCTCTCCCCACTGTTATAGAAAGTTTGTTTTTGTTTGAACGTGGCGCCATCTATGAACATAGTCAACGTTAATTTATGTTAAATATAAATGCTCAATAACATCAATAATGTTCCAAAATATCATTCATCTTACAAAGATAGGTTGAGATTGACCAAGTGATTTGCTAATAGTTAGATAACGAATAAACAGACAGATACACAGATATATATATATATTACAGAAATACAACGTCTGTACGACTCAGAGCAGCGGCACTGCACACCATCTTGCAATAGTAATTACTCTTAGAAATAATAATAGGTAGGTAGGTAACGATTTATAAACATAAAGAAAACTTTATGTACTTGGTGACGCATTCACTATTCTGCATATATTGCACTTTATACCGCTACACGGGAAGTAGTTAAAAAGCTAGATCTAACCCTTCAGTTATTCCTATCAAAGATCCTACTTAGTCTTTGAAACAGAATTGTTCTAGTTTATGTGTTTCTGTCATTACTATTGTTGATGCTATGGCATTTACAATTATTTTGAGTCAAGGGCTGAAATTTTTAACACATGCAGAAACACAATTTGGCGAAATAAGTCTATTTGCATTACCATGTTGCTATCACTAGCATCTGTCTGTGTTATCATGTTGCTATTCTCAAAGAAAATGTACAGCAAAGCTGCGTTAGTGTAATGTGGTATCTACAGCGTAAGCATACCCTTCAGGTTTTTAAATTTCATAAGCCATTTCGGAAAGGCTTGGCTCATTTCAATGCTGAACTTCCCACCACACAAGTTCCTTCTTTGTTATGCAGCGCATTATATTTTACTTTCACGCGAAATAACAAAGCCAGGAAAATTTTTTTATAAGACTCGAAGTATCAATAAATAAAACATAATGGCTCCATCCAGTTAAAAAAATGCCAGCATTACCAAAATGCTTACCCAAATTCATCAATGGAACGTTTAAGCTTGCATAAAAGGCCTTTTCAATTAACACTCCATTTGATAGCCCGGCATAACATGGTGGTTAGGGCGCCCGACTTGCAATCTGTGGATTTGAATCTTATCGTTGAACATGTTCGCCCTTTCAGTCATGGAGACGTTATAATGTGGTTGCCAATTCCATTATTCGTTATTAATAAACGGCCCAAGAGTTGAGAGTAAGTGATGTTGACTAGCTGCTTTTTCACTGGATTATCACTTTTAAATTAGGACTGGTTAGTGTATATATCTACCAAGCAGCTTTGTGCGAACGTAATAAATAAACAAATATTTTAACGATACAGTGTATTTTTTAATTCTAACATATCCAATGTTATTATCTATTCTATGGTAGTAAAAGCTTGCTTTACCTCAGGATCCATTTCGTTTTGCTTCATCATACTTTAGGTTAGTTTGCTTTCTGTTCCTCAAGACCCGTAATGTAATGGAGCAGGCAGACCTCAGCAAGTGAAATTTGTGTTGCGACATCATCAGATCGCAATTTTAAGCAATGATGAAGCAAATATATAACTGGCTTATCCAGTTTGCGGTAAATTATAGCTTATATATTTTGAATTATTCCGTCCTTCGAAAGGTTACTGCCAATAGTTTCATGGTGTAAGACAGATATATTACAAACACCAATACATCAAGGATTTGTAGTAGGATTTATAAAGGTTGAATGAGCATTTAAATTTAAAAAGTAAGATGAGTTTGTCATTCTTTTCCAGTTAAATGGTTTCATTTAGAAGAATCGTTCAAAATACAAAACCTCGCAGTTTGTCGAAACACATAAGAAGCGATAAGTTTTGTCACAAGTAACATTTTTTTTTCCACTTTAAACATTGGTTTTAAGTATTTCAATTGAAGTGGAGATTCTGATTTTTTAAAGAAGTCTGTAATCTGTAGTGATTGTTGACAGTTTGCATTAAAAATAAAAATCAACTTTAGCTTTTGTTAATTAATTGTTCAAAATAAAAAAGAACAGTCTAGTAAAATATGATTGTTATAAAAACTCAACTACGATGATTATGCAAGATTTTCTAGGTTTGATAATTTACTTAATTCACATTAGATGAAATGTAGGAGTTTGTTTGTTTGTTTTGGAATTTCGCACAAAGTTACTCGAGGGCTATCTGTGCTATCCGTCCCTAATTTAGCAGTGTAAGACTAGAGGGAAGGCAGCTAGTCATCACCACCCACCGCCAACTCTTGGGCTACTCTTTTACCAACGAATAGTGGTATTGACCGTCACATTATACACCCCCACGGAAATGTAGGAGAACAAATGGCTTCTACTGAGTAATGAGATAAAATTCAAGTGTGCAAAATTAACACCAGGGATGGATAAGCAAAAGTTTAAAAAAAGGTATTTGACGATGTCGTCTGCTTAAACTTTAAATGAAACAAGTTAAATATGTCACTTGACTGTTAGTGTTAACTATCTCTTGTAACGATCTTTCACTTTAAGTTTCAAACTTTTATACAATGGATATAACTCGTTTTTCTTTTTTTAGGACATTTTTTGAAGTTAAGCAGTAGACGCTCTAAACAATTATGGGGGAACAGAAAAGAGTCAAATCCGTCCTATGACAAAAAGGTACATTTGATCCATGCTGAGCTCCGGTTTAATTGGCTAAACTTTAACTGTGAACAAAATAAAGAAGACTAGATTCTGTTAAAGGTAACCTGTCATAGATATGGTGATTGAGCATAATTTTTATAATGAACACACTACTTAGTTTTAGACCTCGCAAAGAAATAACTATGGCAACAAACTCAATTACTTTTATTACTGAAAACAAACATCAAACATGTTCATTTTCATTTACACAAGAAAGCTTTATTTGTACATAAAGTACATTAAATGGTAAATAATATGATTTTTAAGAACAACTTTTATACAAAATTACGTTTTATACGTAAGAGCTCAACAAACGCCTTTTTCGTACGACTTTTAAATTACTAGTTTCTTTGTAAGACTTGTCGATAACATGAGGCACAATTTTTCTTTTAACGATAATGTAGTACGAAGCACAGAAAATCGGATTCACATTCCCGAGCGTTACACATATGGCCGAGCTCGGCCCAGACATACTGAATACGTACCTTTTTTTTCATTATATTCGTCTTTCATATTGGCTGACGTGAGGATATAGCAGTAATCATATCCTGATACATTTTCATATAAATGTTGTTCACTCGCTCCTTCGCCATGATAAATCTAAATTAATGGTAGTGTCGGATATGAACTATCGTTTCTATGACAAAGGTTCACCAGAAGTATGAAATGTAAAATACATACACACATACACACACAACATATACAGAGAGCGCTAAGCCTATCATCAGGCCCGGCATAGCCAGGTGGGTTAAGGCGTTCAACTTGTAATCTGAGGGTCGCGGGTTCGAATCCCAGTCGCACCAAACATTTTCGTTCTTTCAGCCGTGGGGGCGTTATAATGTGAAGATCAATTCCACTATTCGTTTGTAAAAGAGTAGACCAAGAGTTGGCGGTAGGTGGTGATGACTAGCTGCCTTTCCTCTAGTCTTACACTACGAAATTAGGGACGGCTAGCACAGATAGCCCTCGAGTAGCTTTGCGCGAAATTAAAAAACAAACAAACAAGTCTACCATCTATAATTCAACTGACCGACAACTTTAAGTATCCGCACATGTTGACCCAGATATTCTCGGGCTAAGAGGTGATCACTAGCTTCATCTCCCTCAACCAACAACATAAAAGTAACGTTTCTCTTGCATCATGTATCGTTATTATTTGTAATTCCATTGTTTATTTCTAATCTGAATTTATTATGTTAATTAATGGGTGGTGGGGAAACCTGAGTAGAACCTGGAGCTAGAAAAGCAAAGCGAAAAAAAACAACACTAAGTCAAAATTCAATGAGGTGTTTCAGGTCAGGTTGTGAGAGTGTTCTGTGTTGAGTTATTCGGCCGATAAGCTGTGAAATACTGTAATAAATTTACTTGAGAGTTACATATATAATTAGAGAGTAATTTCCTGTTAAAACGCTGTATTGAAATTTGGTCTACAACTTGTATCAAAGTGAACGTAGTTTGTAAGAAACATTATAGAAGAACTGTTTGTTTTGTTTTTCACGCAAAGCTACACGAGGGCTATCTGCGCTAGCCATCCCTAATTTAGCAGTGTAAGTATAGAGAATAGGCAGTCTTGTATGGAACTTTGAGGGTCAAAAAGACACGAATAAATTGACTGAGTTCAGGTGTAGGAAGTAAAAATTAATATTTGTAACAAGATTACGCAATCACAATTGTAAGTACCAACAGCATAAAAATAAATAATAATCGCCACTTACCGCCAACTCTTGGACTACTCTTTTACCAATGAATAGTGCGATTGACCGTCACATTATAACGCCCCCACGGCTAAAAGAACGAGCATGTTTGGTGCGATGGGGATTCGA
The DNA here is from genome assembly GCA_011833715.1 of Carcinoscorpius rotundicauda. NCBI lineage: Eukaryota > Metazoa > Arthropoda > Merostomata > Xiphosura > Limulidae > Carcinoscorpius > Carcinoscorpius rotundicauda. The sequence continues at coordinate 40,225,632 of CM022393.1, forward strand.
ACCTGCGACCCTCAAATTACGAAGCGCACGCCTTAACGTGCTAGGCCATGCCAAGCCCGTAATGAAAAAGATATAAGTACCCTGTTTTAAAAAATAACAGTGGTCAAAAAGTCAACACAAAAAACGCCCAATTAATGAATACGTTAACACTGTATTTTAGGCAAAACTGTCCATTCATGGTCTATATAGATATATATCAAAGTTAAATTATTTATCAATTCTTCCTAACCAAAGTGCATACAACAGACTATTCACAATGACTTCAAAATTACATATAAGAAATAATAATAAACATTGTCCATAACAAAATGCATTAGAATTCGTGAGTAACGTTAAGTAGCAAATATTGACGTATTATATATAATTAAATTGTACTGTATATTTAAAAAATTTGTTTGTTTGTTTGTTTTGGAATTTCGCACAAAGCTACTCGAGGGCTATCTGTGCTAGCCGTCCCTAATTTTGCAGTGTAAGACTAGAGGGAAGGCAGCTAGTCATCACCACCCACCGCCAACTATTGGGCTGCTCTTTTACCAACGAATAGTGGGATTGACCGTCACATTATACACCCCCACGGCTGGGAGGGTGAGCATGTTTAGCGCGACGCGGGCGCGAACCCGCGACCCTCGGATTACGAGTGCACGCCTTAACGCGCTCGGCCATGCCAGGCATATGTAAAAAAAAAAAAAAAAAAAAAAAAAAACACACACAAAAAAACGAGCGTATTCAGATATTGTACAGGGCATTGTTAACTCGGTATGTTATATTACGCCTATTATTTGAATCGAGAAGCGGACGGAATATGAATAAACTTTACCTTAAGTCTAACTACAATAAGCCTATTACATATTTAAATTACATATAAATTGTTTGGCTAGCATAGAATTATGCATCACTCGAATTCCACCTAATAAACTTTTAAACAGATAATACACGTACACAATATTTGTTTACCTTTGCAGCTTATACAAGCCTACTAATTGAGATTTTATGCTACAAACTGAGTGTTATAACTGCTTTATTGTGATGTAATATTTTAGCTGTTACTAGTATTAAAGTTAGGGATATCATCATTTAGGAATCAATTAGAGTGGGACTTTTGAAAAAGTAAAATTTAGTCGAATTTAACCTGGATCCAGCTATTCACCCAACAAAAATGTTATAGACAGGGTCAAAGCTATTAATTTCACCAAAACGTGATAAAATGATAAGATTAGTAATAATTAGAATACACCCTTCTCTACAGCTTACTACAAGTTCTCAGTAAGAAAACAAAAAATAATATTGTTTATTATAAAAACAATTGTACCTGTTGTATGATAACTTGACTAGATGCGTAACTCTAAAACGCAAGTTGTGTATATTAACTCCGATGAAGCCACAAAGATGAAACGTTGGTAAAAATAAAATTATTTGAAGCATGAAGATAATTTTTCAAACCTTTCATTAAAATGTATAAATCCCTCCAGTCCGCATTACAAATTTTGAAAGGCAAATACAAAAAGTGTTTTATTAAAATGAGATGTTGTTATTAGTGTTCTCACGTTTTTTAACATCAATAAACTATACTAGCTCTCGAAACATGCCTAAAAGAAGCCACTTCTTTAAAAAAAAAACTAAACAAGACAGTTCTATTAAAAAAACCTATAGCAGCAAATAACTTACAGATAAAATAATAAGTTCCAGAAGAAAATTTAGAAAACAATTCTCTAGAATATGTTTATTTATATATATAAACATAAGAAGAATAACTATTAACAACCTTCATCCAATGTTTCTCGTCTGTCTTGACACCGATGTCTGAACGGTACGTACTCGACTTGCCTTTTGCGAACGAACTCAGATTTGGCACTAACCGCCACCGATCAGAAGTGATACTAACGCTGCCATTATTCTGGTAAATTTCATAAACTACTTATGTGATTTTTTTTTCTTCTACTTACTAGCGTGGTTCCGTTTTTACACCGATAACCAGGACTTTCCTATTAAACGCTGCCATCTCAAAAAGAAAAAAAGGCAACCCGCAACCTCCCAACTATTAGAAGCGACTTGAAAATGTGGGGGCAAACTCCAATGGAAATGCAGGCTTGGCATTCCTGTCGTTATGTGGTGCAACCCAGGTAATAATTTCTGGTAGTGGCAGGTCTTGCAAGTTAAAGGCAGCGGCAAATAGCAAACTGACGCTACGTTGCTTAGACTAAATTCAAATAGCAGTCTTTTTATTTATTTCATCCAGGTATTTGTAACAAAAAAGTTGGAAACTTAATATATTTGATCTAATTCAAGACAAAGCCTAAACATATGAGTAAATCTCACTTACGATACGGGTTCCCATTTGTTGTACAATATACCATATTTATTTACTGTATATATATATATATACTGCTGTATAAAGAACTGCTTGATTCTAAACTGTTGCCAGTCTTATTGCATCACATCTGCGAGCTACTAACGAAGTGTGTTTTACAAGTTTAGACATTGTATATGCAAAAACGGCTTGTTTGGGTTAAGAAAATATTTTACGTAGAAGAAACAAACATAAACAAATGCAAAATTAAAGAAGCCTTACTTATACAACAATTTAAACCAAAAATAAACCAATATAAAGAAACGCCTTTATACCTATATCAAATATAATAAAATAAAATTATATATTCAAACATCTAACCCCACCCTCTATATTCCCACACTGTTACACAACCCCTTCCAAACATGTGGTCAGCTTTCGGTCAGTTACCTCTTTCTTTGTGAACCTGATGATGACCGAAGAAGGTCGAAACGTTGTTTGCTCTTCTACGCAAAATATATTCTCAACCCAAACGAGCCGCTTTTGCATATATATTTCTCTATAAGTGAGTTTTCTCGACATCACTGAATTTTAAACATTGTATAGACTTTTGAACACTATTTTGAGCACTTCGATTTAAACTGTAATTTTCGAATTACTATATTTTATATGACGCATATAAATAGCGTTTTAAAGCAGGTTAATTTTTGTTATTCATCCCAATTGACAACGGGGTTATGATGTTGGGAAGGCTTCTTAAGTAATGACTTTTTTTTAGAAGAAAGACAGTTTGAATTCAAAATAGACGAAAGAAAAGGAACGTGTGATAAAAAACACAACAAAAACAAACAACCTGCAATTTATGCAATTGTTTCGCAAAAGTAAAATAAGCTGAAATAGCAATAATTGACAATTCACCATATGAAAACAGCGTTAACATTTGAAGAACGTTTTTTATAATTACTCATCTTTTTGCTTTACAGCTTTGTTGGTTTTTGTGCAGAAGTATTGCTAAATCCACTAAATATACTGATGGAAATTATAAAGAAGCTCTTCTTATACATGTTCGACGAGACTGTAACACTTATTTTAACACACAGATTATTACATTTGCATGTATTCGTTGTATATTTTACGATGTTGCTTTTGTATGCTTCTTAGTTGCGAAAACATATTCAATTTCAATCTGACAGTGGTTGTTTCTAACATTTTGATCCTTAAAGCCAAATTTTGTTCTTAATCACAAACACATTATACTTATATATCTTACTTCCCTAACAAGACGACAACAACGTAATTATCAAAAACGTATTGACGTACCTCGGAACATAAAGCTACTACCTGGTTAGTGTGCTCAAACTATACATTATTAAAATGCTGTCGTGATTCAAACTACACATTATTAAAATGCTGTCGTGATTCAAACTACACATTATTAAAATGCTGTCATGATTCAAATTACACATTATTAAACTGCTGTCATGATACAGCGTGATGTTCAGTGTTATTACATATAAAATAAATATTTTTTTCTTTATACTGACGCTGTCCTTTTATCTTATATCAGTTTCAGACTTTATATATACAATAAAAGGCTGTTAAGAGAAATACTAATAAAGAATCCTTTACATTCCATCAGTGAAAAATGATTATCTCATACGTTGTGAGATTCACCAGTCTCGTACTGTTGAAAGAAAAAGAGAAATTAAAGAAAGCGAAAAAGGCGATATGGGTGCACAGTAGTATATGTTTTTGTAAGACTAGTACCCTTTATCATGTCAAAAGTAGGGCACGTCTGATCTCCCTTCGGAAAGTTTAGCTCTCCGTAAGCTCCTCTCCCAATCCTGAGATATCAGCATTTAGTCTTTTAAGAATTTAAAATCATCCTTAAATTGCGATTCCCTCTGACATGAACGGGTTAATTTCTTTCGAGGTGTGTGTTTTTTTGCATAGCACACCCACATCGGGCAATCTGTTAAGTAGAACCCCTGATTTTAGCGTTGTATATCCTTAGACACACCGCTGTACCTGGGGGGGCACATTTCTTTTGGACAGATGTGTTAGCCACACCATGTACATTGAACAGAAAGCTGTATCTTCAATTAAATGAGACCTTGGGGGCAAGGGGAACAGTAGTTTGAAACAGCATTAAACTACAAAGAAGCTGTTAAAAAAAAAGATAGTACAATGTAATCTTAGCTTTCTGATAATTAAATAAAACATTACGTCTTAAAGGCAAAACATTTTATTTCTTTTGTATTCAATTACAACTGGTCATCACTCCTCTCCCCCTAAAAAAATCACTGATAAAAATTTCTCCTGGACGAAGTACTTTTTATGGTATAAAAATTTTAAATGCGAACTATAGTTTATAATAACCCTATACGTATCACACAGAATGATGAAATAACCTGTGACTCTTCGCGAATAGATGAAATAAAATCTTAAAAAGCATAAAATATTTTTTATCATTTCAAGTATTTTGTTATACTGATCGATATGCCATCATAAACAAATAGAAGGGAAATATTTTTCGTTATGTGTACATTTATTTTTATGCTCTTTCCCTAGCATGGAGAATTCGAAAGTTTGTTTGTTTTGGAATTTCGCGCAAAGCTACTCGAGGGCTATCTGCGCTAGCTGTCCCTAATTTCGCAGTGTAAGTCTGGAGGGATGGCAGCTGGTCATTATCACCCACCGCCATCTCTTGAGCTACTCTTTTACCAACGAATAGTGGGATTGACGGTCACATTATAACGTCCTCACGGCTGAAAGGGCGAGAATGTTTGGTGCGACTGGGATTCGTACCCGCGACCCTCAGATTACGAGTCGAGTGCCTTTACCCATCTGGCGATGCTGGGCCGCCGAATTTCAACGTGTAATAGTAATAAATTTAATAAGAAACTATTTTAATAACTGAAACTAACCAATTCATATTATGAAAGTATATTGGTATTATTCATGGTTTAAATATACAGTACGATTTGTTCAAAAGAGGTTAAATAGCACTGTCTGTATTAAATCCAACATACCACACTTTGACGTCGATTTATGGTAGGCGTGTACGAACCTGTACGTCACCCATTTTCAGCGCTACGTCATAGTGCTTACGGAAATCGAACGATTGAGCAAGACGACCAAATCACCTAAATGACCTTTACTGCAGAAGATGATGTTTCATACATATCACACAAGTTCCCCATATTCTAAACTGTATTCACAGATCACAAGAATAAATAATAGAAAAACAATAATTGTCTAAAACTGGATTATTCAAACAAAACATAGGAGCTAATAAGGAAAGCTGAATAAACATATTATTTAAACGCCATTTTGTAAAGTTCACGTGTTTAACTAGTATAAAGAAACATCAGCTAGGTTTTTGCACATACATACATACTATCTATACCTCATAGTAATGTTAAAATAAAAACGATGCTGCAGAAGTTAGGAAATTACAGAGACCATAGTGATAAAACAATTGTTTAATGTTACGATCACGTCTCGTAAGTAAAACTGGATTTAAAGCCCAGTAGATTTTTAGTTAAACAAAATTATAAAGCACGTGTCTCACCATTTTTTTTTTGTCGGCTAACATTCTTTCTCACGGTCTTAGTTATTTGGGGAATCAAACTGATTTATGTAGAGAAATTACAAGATAAGCCGGTTCGCTTTCTTTCCAAAAGCTACACCACGTATACTACATACGTAGGCTTATATTTATGACGCTTTTACGGGTGTGTCAATGGATTCTTCTGTGATTGGCTAGGTTGTAGGCAAGGCTTTCCACACCAGATCGAGCCAGACGTGACGCATTCGACGTTGGATTTTTATTTTCAACGTATTTATTCTTTTAAAGAAATTGTTTAATTCACTTAAACCAAAGTCTTTCTTCTGAAATGCTATTAAAGAGAAAATACGAAAACATTCATTTTTTTTCAATTTGGTTTTTGAAATCTATATTATTATATGGCATTCACCAATCATCGTCCACTGATAATTTGCCAGCGAAAAAAAGTCGCTTAAAATTTACTAAAATTGAAGGATTTCAGCACTATGGTGTCAGAATCGAGCTGTAAGGTAGATACAATACAGTATGTAACTCTGTGATGAAGATAAACCATCTAAAACATTATTTTATCCTTTTCAGCTTAGTTTCCCATCTAATATCTGCTGGTTACAGATGTTTTGTTTTTTGAGCTTAATTTCGATAAAATCAACTTGTGAAAGTCTCTTTTTTGCCTTGGAATTATTACTGCACTGTTGAATACAAACGCTATATGAAATTCGAGAGAGAGCACTTTTCTGTAGGATCGTCGATATAAACAATCCTCATAAAAAATTGTCAAATATGCAATAAAAGTTTATTTCATATAAGCTGTTACGTTTGCTTCAAAAGTTGAGTTATCTGGTAATATAGGTTTCCGAACTGAACATCTTTAGACTTTTCGTACTATGCGTTGCACAATATATACGAAACATATTTTTAAAATAAAATCTACAAGAAGGTTCGTATGAAATATGGTTATATATAAAGAACCGTGTGATAAAAATAACCTTGTATTTGCACCGAAATGAATATGAATTGTTACATAGTAGAGTACAAATTAAGCTCGATGAAAAGCCAGCTGAAACCGTCATAATCAACCATAAGCAAATTGTGAGTTTTGTAAAGGTCACTTACTTAAGTTTATCTTTCAGCATCTGCACTGTACTTTGTGTTTTATACAGTAAAGTACACGACGTTGTCAAAATGTCCAGGACTGCTGACTGTCTTTTTCTAACTCATACGTATATATGGTGGGTCAATGGTGACCAACGGTCAAAATGTATAAAAGCATATGATGAAACAAACCACAGTATGTGTTAGAATGTTTGAATACTGAGTAATTATTATTGTAAATCCGAGTAGTAACAGAGAAGGTGATATATGATCGGACAAACATGTTCGACTTGCTCTTCTGGTTTGTTTAGGTTGTTTACTTTTCAGTAACTATTCGTTAGAACATACAGTACTATGCAAAAGTATTCGGACAACATCAAACATTAAATTTCAGGCTAATTTACGATGGAAAGTAAATCACAGATAAAACATCAAAAGTTTACTAGATGTGAAGATTAATACAACAGAAATTCAGTGGAAGTGCTTGCGTTCAGCAAACATTTAATATTTTGCATGTTTGTCCCATTTGCTTTAATAACTGCGAGCAGTCTTTCAGGCATTTTTGTAATATATCTAATCAAAGTGTCCTTTGGGATCTTACTTCAAATGTTTCTTTGGAAGCAACTCTTGACTTATCAAGCTCTTAATCTATCAAATCCCAATGGGGCTGATTTCGGGAATCTGTGGAGACCATTGCATCGTTTGAATGACTCCAGCAGCTTGTTTCTTAACTAAGTAATATCTGCATAGGTTGGTTGAGTATATGGAGTCATTATTTTCTTGGTAACAGAATCCTTTACTAATAATACGGAAAAACACTGAGTTTACCATGACCAATTGATATCTGATATGTAGCAGATTTACTTTAATATATTTATTTTGATATCATATTTATTTAGAAATATTTGTAACTTATATTATTAAGTGTATATTACGAGGTTCCCTCCTGTTCACTAGGTTTGTGTATGATTCACGAGCGTGGCAGTCAACAGTGTGTGTTTTATGAAAGGACTGGAGTGTCACATTGTTGTTGCCTTGGCTAAGATTTCTAGAAACCCTTCATTTAAGCGTGTAAAAGACAATCAACACTACGCGGAGAGACAGTATATTTATCGTTGGTTTAAATGGTTGGTATATTAAAAACCTCGAAAGCTATAATTGTGATAAAATTCTTTGCGGTTATAACAAATCATTCATGATGTCCATTAAAGATATATAATTATTCATATAACATGTGTAGAGTAGATTTTTAATATAACGTGTATCTTCCATTTTGACAGTGTTAAGTGTATTTACATTCCGTTTTAAAATATTCTTTGTTACAACCTCTAGTGGTGAAGGAAGATGGATCATCACATAATAGTACCATGAACTAAGGAATGCACTTAATGTCATAGGGTTGAAATTATAGTCTGATACCAGAAAGATAGTTATGACGTTTTACAAGCCGTCATGACACAATGGTACACATGATATGTGTAACGATATTTAATTAGTTAAAATCATGAATTTATTAATTAATCAAATTATTCATAATTAAATAATCCTAAAATGGACATTTATCATCAATTTATTAACTAATTAACTCATTTATAATTAAATCATCCTAAAAAGGACTTATTAGTTATTTAAATCATCTTAAAATAAAAATTAACATTAATTCATTAATTATATTTCCTGATCATTTATATTATTCTTAAAGGATGCTTAATACTAAATCATTGGTTCCATAAATTTTTTACCATTTGGATGTGTTTGAAGGACAATATTTTAATTAAAACTTACTGCTTGACTCTTTAATTATAAACCAAGTCCTGGTGGACGTTTAATACTAATTATTAGTTCTATACATTTCGTGACCACTTAAACTTATAAAATATAGTCATGTTGAGACACGTATTGTGTGAGTAATTGTGTCATGGTGGCCTGTAGAATGTCATAACTGTCTGTCTGGTATCAAACAAAAATTTCAACCTCTAACTTTATGGCCATCTGTTATTGCAGCTGAACAATACATTCTTTAGTTCATATTACCCTTTTGTAACCATCCGTCATGATCACATTTCATGGCGGCCAAGCAATGTAACCCTAACAATGTTTCATCTTGTGATGATACAACATCACGGATATCTTTCATAACGGTCAAGCAACACATTTCTAACATTTCGCCCTTTGGTGACAATTTATGACACTATGACGTCAATTATGATATCATTAACGACCCTCACTCCTCTTTAAGACAGCAAACCAGCGTAGGCGGCATTCTTTGGACTATAATTATTATTACTAAATAAACTATCTGTTCAATACTCATTAAGAAAGAAAGAAGTGTGTATTACAAATGACGAAGCGAACAAATTTTATAATGTATCTAATGAAACAAATTCTGCAATACTTCTGATGAAACATATTTTTGTAAAACTTGTAATGAAGCAAATGAATTGAATAGTGAAATTTTTGAAACAAACAAGTTGTATAATGGAGATTATGATGATGAAACAATAAATTTGCATAATGCATTCGATGAAACAAATTGTATATTACTTATGATAAAGCAAACAAGTATGTATTTGTAATACATATGGCGAAATAAACACGTCGTGTAATTTTTACGTTGAAATAAACAAGTTTACTGCATAGAATGAAGTGAGTTTTACAACGCTTAAGAAGATACAAACATTTTAAATAACAAATATCATGAAATAGACAACTTTAACGCATATTATAAAATTAGTTGTTTGCTGCATGTGACGAAGAAAGGTTGTTGTTGTTTTGAATTAAGCACAAAGCTACACAATGGGCTCTCTGTGCTCTGCCCACCACGGGTATCGAAACCCGGATTTTAGCGTGTAAGTCCGCAGACATACCGCTGAGCCACTGGGGGACACGAAGAAAGGTAGTTGCACAATATGTATAATGAAACAAACACGTTGCGTAATGCATACTATGAAGCAATTAATCTGTATCAAGTATACGACAAAACAAACTAAATATTTATCTATGATGAAGGAAATTGTAAAAGTATGTATGATGAAAGAATCAAGTTGTATTATTCGTATGATGAAACAATTTTAAATATTTATAATAAAACACTAGTTTTATAATACAATTGAAAAACAAACAAGATATATAATGCATATGGAGTATCAAACAAGCTATACAATGAATAGGATATGAGAATCATTGTATGATACTTAAGACAAAATAAGTAAGTTACATAATGCATATGATGAAGTTGTATAATGCGCTAGGTGAAATTTGTATCATATATATGGTATGATAAAGTAATTTTAAAATACATATTGTAAAATAAATTATTTTTATATTATAAACCGTGAATGAAACTAGTAGAACAATGCATAAGGGAGCAAATAAGTCGTATTATAAATCACAGGATGAAACACAGCATATAATACTTATGATGACACGACTACTTCATAAATTTGTATGGTGAATTAAATTAATTGTATGATTTATATGATGAAACGAACTATTCGTTCAGCGTAAATGGTGAAATTAAATAATTGTATATTATAAAATATGTTGTATGATATTTTGGTTTGTTTGTTTCCAGATAAAATTCAAGTGCGGCCATCTGCTATGTTCACCGCGGGGAGCCGAACCGTGGATTTTGGTGTTGTAAATGTGTAGACTTATTGCTGGGGAAGGTAATGCTGGGAAAGAATAAAATAAGTTTTGAAAGGTTTTCAATGAACTAAACTGGTTCTATAATGAAGCAAACAAGTTGTATTACTCAATACACAAAAAATGAAAGAGACAAATTGTATCATGCATGCGGTAAAACAACTTTGTATAGTGCATATGATGCAAATCACAAGTTGTATACGTATGTGATGTAACAAAGAAGATGTGCAACACATATGATAAAAAATTAGATTATGACACTTATGCAGCAAAAAACAAGTTTTGTAATGCATATGATGAAATAAACTAGTCGTAGAACGGTTATGATGAAATAAGTTTTGAATGATCATAATGAACTAGTCACAAGTATATCTTCTACAATACACTGCTGGCCAAAATCTTAAGGCTAATGAACGTGAAGAAAAAATATGCATTTTGCTTTGTTAGACTCAACCACTTATTTGAGTAGAGCTTCGAAAGATGAAAATAAGAAAAGGGAAAATAAAAAAAAAACTTTTTTAGCATTTAATAGGGAAAATGTGAACACTATAAAATTAGCCTAAATACTAACTGGTCAAAAGTTTAAGACCATACCAAAAAAAAGTCCTAAACAGGATAGGATATGCCCAACAAGAGGTCTCAGTAGTGAGATGCACGGCCGTCATTGTGAATAACTTCGAACATTCGCCTTGGCATGGTCGATATAGCCATTTGCAGAAGGTTGGCAGGAACGTTATTACAAGTGGTGAAGATGGCTTCACCAAGATCATGCAGTGTTTGAAATTAACGTCCATTTCTATAGACTTCTCTTGCCATCCACCCCCAAATATTTTTAATGTGGTTCACTTTAGGTGAACACGTTGGATGGTCCAAAAGAATCGCGTTATTCGCCATGAAAAAGCCCTTTTGGGTTGCAGTGTTCTCTTGCTGAAAAATCCAGTCATTTCCACACAAGCAAAGGCCTTCAGTCAATAAGGATGCTCTCTCCAAAATGCCAATGTAGCCAGCTGCTTTTTGACTCCCATGTATAGCCTGAAGCTCCATTGTTCTATGGAAGGAGAAAAAACCCCAGATTATGATGAAACCTTCTTCACTGTGTCGTGTAAAAAATGTCTCGGGTGGGATATCCTTATCGTGCCAATAACGTTGGAAGCCATGTGAACCATCCAGGTTAATTTTTTTCTCATCAGAGAATAAAACCTTCTTTCACTTTTCTACGTCCAATGTTTGGTGCTTTTCAGCAAAGTTTAACCGAGCTATTTCGTGGTGTTGAAGGAGGCGGGGCCTTTGAAAACTTTTACGGATTTTAAAGTCTTTCTCTTATAGATGCTGTCTTATTGTTCTTGAGTTGCATTGTGCGTCCGTAAAGGCCTTAATCTGGTTCGACGATCGGCTGGTGTCTTGCTGAACAACCCATAGAATCCTCCTGCTCAACGCCGGCGAAATTTTCCGACCACTTGAAATTCTCGTTTCGTGTCCCTCAGGGTCTTTTAAGAAACTTGTAATAGCAGTTTTACTGCGCCCAATCTCACCAACGATGGCACTTTGACAGAGAACTTGCTTTTGCAGCTTGACAATTGTGCCACGTTCAAATTCTGTCAGCGTTTTAGCCTTTGCCATGGTTTTACCCAGTGAAACACAGGAGATGTCAGTGGGAGATATTGACAACGCTAATGCTTGAACACAAATGATTAAATTTTGTTACGTGTTCACCGATTAACGCTTCGTTTCAGAATGGTCTTAAACTTTTGACCAGCCAGTAATTAGGCTAATTTCATATTGTTCACAGTTTCCCCATTAAATGCTAAAAGTTTTATATTTTTATTTTACCTTTTCTTATTTTCATCTCTCTATGCTCTACTCAAATAAGTGGTTGAGTCTAACAAAGCAAAATCTTTCATGTTCATTGGCCTTAAGATTTTGCCAGTAGTTTACTTTATTTCGTTTCCCGTGAAAGCAAGAAACTCACTTGAAATAAAAATTTATTCTCAAGACGGTCTGTTTGTTTATGAATTTTGCGAAAAGCTACTCGAGGGTTATCTGCGCTAGCCGTCTCTAATTTAGCAGTGTAAGACTAGAGATAAGGCAGCTAGTCATTACTACCCCCCCTTAGGCCCCTTAAAAGTTTATTTAATAAAGTACAGAACAACGTTTAGACTTTTTTATGTCATCTTCAGGTTAGCGGCCATCTTAAGAGGGCCCAGCATGGTCAAACGTGTTATGGCGTTCGACTCGTAATCCAAGGGTCGCGGGTTCGAATCCCGGTCACACCAGACATGCTCGCCCTTTCAGCCGTGGGGGCATTATAACATGACGGTCAATCCCACTATTCGTTGATAAAAGAGTAGCCCAAGAGTTGGCGGTAGGTAGTAATGACTAGCTGCCTTCCCTCTAGTCTTACACTGCTAAATTAGAGACGGCTAGCGCAGATAACCCTCGAGTAGCTTTGTGCGAAATTCAAAAAATAAACAAACAAACTTTTAATACCCATACCAGCCATCTTGAGAATACATTATTTCTTGATGACGAGAAACCCACTTGAAATAAAAGTGTTTCTCAGAACGGCTGGTATGAGTATTAACACTTGTATTGATAAGCAGAAAATCAAGTTTTGACCTTCCAATATCATATAGGAAAGATGATGACCTGGAAAGGCTAAAACATTGTTCTCGGCTTACCAATAAGTGTCAATATCTATACCAGCCGCCCTGAGATGCAATATATTGTTTCTTTTCGAATACTTATTTGATTATATTACTATTTGTACGTTTGGTTTAAATTTCTCATTTTGTTATTGCAACCGCTCTATTCTATATTTTGTTTTTATGTTGAAAATATATTGCATATAGAACTTGATTTAGTAGCTAATTTTTTATCAATTAGGCGCAGATAACAAACATGTATGACAGTTTTAATGACGTCAATAGGGCAACCTGTTCCTTCAAACAGTTAGACCATACAGTCTATTTTTGTTGTTGTTTGCCCCCCAGTGGCTCAGCGGTATGTCTGCGGACTTACACGCTAAAATGCGGGTTTCGATACCCCTGGTGGGCAGAGCACAGATAGCCCATTGTGTAGCTTTGTGCTTAATTCAAAACAACACCAAACAACTTGTTGTTGTTGTTTTTTACTCAGTATTGAATTAGTTTTAGTGTTGGATTGGTTTTTTCCGTCTGCTGCATATCAACTTGCAAAAATGTTCTTTTCTTACTTGGGTCGAAATACATTAATTTATTGAAGTTCAAGTTTGCAATGTACGATATCTCTTCTATTCTGAGACAAAATTTCCAGAAGACAGGAAAGTATGGAACCGTAGTCATTTCAACCGATTTTACAGCATGTGTTCTACGTGTTGTCCTTGTAATACAAAAAAAGTTTGTATTCACAGCAATATTAACTTGACCTTCTCATACTTTTACAGTGCTATAATCTTTCATATACCTCAAGTGAACAAAAGCTGCAAATTACGTGTGATTCCAGGCTTTTTGGACACCTGTATGCTCATTTGAAAACAGTTCTTTGAAAAGAAACGGCTTCACTTAAAAGTTATATCTGTTAGGCCTGGCATGACCAGGTGGATAAGACACTCGACTCGTAATATAAGGGTCACGGGTTCGAATCCCCGTCACACCAAACATGCTTGCCCTTTCAGCCGTGGGGGTCGTTATAATGTGACGGTTAATCCCACTATTCGTTAGTAAAAGATTAGTCGAAGAGTTGGCGGTGGCTGGTGATGACTAGTTGCCTTCCCTTTAGTCTTACAGTGCTAAATTAGGGACGGCTAGCGCAGACAGCTCTTGTGTAGCTTTGCGTGAAATGCAAAAACAAAAAACAGTATATTTGTTAAATAGCATAAACTAATGTTGTCAAGAATTATTACACTGAATAGAAAGAACAAGTATGAGAAAGAAAATTAGATCTTTAGGCGAAATATAAATAAAAATAATTAAGTATAAATAGTAAGGGATAACCGACAAGAAATAAAATCAAAATTCAATGGGATAACAGTATAGCAAGTAGAAATAGAAGTCAGATAGAAATATAGATAAGTACGTGTATATGTATGTATATTTAATGACAAAAGAGTTGAAGGTTATCTCAGGTTGTAAAAATAAATTTACAAAATTATGAAAAGAAGAGCTCGACAAAGTGAAACTAACACAAACTGAAAATAAGAATAATGGATGGGAATAATGAAGTAATCAGAAAAAACAGAAATTATTTTAAAAAGTAATAAAATGAAAACAAACACAGCTTCAGGTTAAAACAGCAATAAACTGAAATATCAAAATAATATTAAAACAGAGAACGAAACAAAGCAAGGAAATCTTAGAAGTATATAAAATGAACTCAGAATAGTAAATAATGTTAATTACCAAACGTTAGTGGTTAAAACCTTGGACATCTTAGTTTTAATTTTCGCTCTACGAATAAAAAAATTGAGCATTAATATAATAAATACTGATTTCAATTTGAACAAAAAATATGCATTGCCTTCAAAAAATACAGAAAGGAAAAAGAAGACACCATGGGAGTTAAATTCTCAGAAGAATGGTGACAAAATATAAGTGAAATATGAAGTAGTAGGTAAGAAAAATCTTGAATATTATTTTTGAATTGGTAAATGAATGTGGAAATCTGCTGGGTCAAGGAACTTCCTAAGCTGTGATCTCCGTGTAATTGATTACAGTTTGAATTGCTATTTGTGTTTTTAATTAGATAATATATGTTTTATTGATGTAAACCACAAATCGCGCGTGTTAGGTCGAAGAAATGGCGCCAACCTAATGATGTCTCACAGACAGTCTCTTTTCGAGAAACGTTTTTTTAAACCACAGAAACTCAATTTTAGGACAAAGGTTTGTTTTATATTTAAGAAGCGTATTTTACGTTGTTGGAAACGTCTCACAGTTTCATTTATGTTTAACTTCAGAAATATTTGAATAACTGGAAAGTTTAAAATGGTTAATGGTACTTAGAGTAGAGTAGCCATATGGATATGTACTAAACAGCTATTTAGGATAATGTAATCATGTAGATGTGTGCTAAACAGTACTGATGATAAAATAACACAAATTAAGAGGAGTTAATTATATTCTTGTGTGTGGTCATTGACTCTGTGTATTAACACAGCCATTACAAAATGAAAATAACTTTATTTATTCAAGACGCATGTATTCCAACAAAGACCTAAGCATTTAACATTTCATACATTTAATTTTATTCAACTTTACAATAAGCTGTATTTTACGCTGGTAAAAATTGTCACTGCATTGATTACTTTAAATTGTTTCAGATAGACAATTTTCTGGACATGGTTGAAGTCATTCTTTGGAGGCCCGGCATAGCCAGGTGGTTAAAGTTTTCGGCTCGTAATCTGAGGGTCTCGGGTTTGAATCCCCGTCGCACCAGACATACTTGCTCTTTCAGTCGTAGAGGCGTTATCATGGTACAGTCAATCTCACTATTCGTTGGTAAAAGGATAGCCTAAGTGTTGGCAGTGGGTAGTGATGAGTAGCTGCCTTCCCTCTAGTCTTACACTGCTAATTTAGAGACGGCTAGCGCAGATAGCCCTTTAGTAGCTTTGCGCGTAATTTAGAAACAAACAAACAGCTACTCTTTGGTACATTAGATTTGATTTCACTTCCAGAGCAGGTTTAATACTGTTTTTAGCACTTGTGATAGCTTGTCTGAAGAATAATGCAACATTGCCTGTGTAATTCACTTGTTAGTTTAAAGGATTAGTGAAGATTACAATGTTGCTTATCCGTAGGATGTACTGGGAAACAGAGGAGGTGTGATTACCATGTCGAACATATGCTTATTCTCAAAGTTTTAAAAACGTGCTTATTTATGGCATGCACATATCTAGTTTTGAACTGAATTATAGCCTCATTCTTGTGTCATTCACACATTGTCCAAAGTTATTCTTCTTTGATATTTCTATATAGTTTCAAGTCTGGTGTTGCTAAATATTTCCCTAAACTTCGTTTAGCAGGTTTTATAGTTTCATTTCTAATTGAAGTAACTAATGGAGTGGTTGACAATGTACTAAACGACAATTAACTTCGTTATAGTTTACTTACAGTTATTTTAATTTCGTCAGTTTATATATCTGTGCTGTCTGTTGCTGTAGTTTTCAGTCTATTTCTGTGAGTCAACATTAGATAGGCTCTAGAAACATTTCTTTTCACCAGTTACTATGCCTAAGATAACCATTCTATGCTATGTTTGATTAACATGTAGATGGGATACACAGCGAGTATGAAAAGTTCATAAAAAAGAAATGTTTTACAAATGTTACATGCCTTAAAACATGCTTTTCTTAAAAATAATTGAACAGTTTTGAAAGTTCTGAAACATTTTTAATTTGAAAGCTCCATTATTAACCTCTTGCTAAGGGTGACAATTTAAAAATAACTGTTTATTGAATGCGATAAGTCTTGAAAACAACTGTATTGTGAGTTTGAGAAGTCCAGAAAAGAACTATATAGTGAGTATGATAAATCCAGAAAAGAACTGTTTAGTGTATATGGCATGCATGGAGAAAAAATTTAAAGTGTGCAACAGTCTTGAAAACAACCTTTTAGCTTATTTCAGTGATTCCCAAACTTTTTCAGCTTGTTACCGAATTTAACATGCCACATTAAGCGTGTTACCCCTTTCACAAAATGTTTTCAACATTGATATATATGGCTAAATGAAACTAGAGATATATTGCACTTTATTTATTTACAATTTATTTATATAATTTATTTACACTGAATTACACTTTTAATTATTGTATTTGATCATTGTGCATTTCTAATGAATATTGCCAAAGATGTCAAGAACATCAGTGAGATGGATGGAGTTGCATACTTGAAGCTAGTTTAGGAATTCTTGGCTTTGTGGTTGAAAGTGCCAGCCTGGCATCGTTTGCAACATTCAAGTGAGTCCTGTTTTTTGTTTTCATCCCCAGCACGGTTGAGAACCCCTTCTCGCACAGATACGTTGTTGAGAATGATACCAACAACTTCAAGGCTCTCTTGGACAGAGTTGGCGAGTCAGCTAGTTGTGAAATCCAAAAGGAATCTGCATTTTGGTTTTGGAATTTGACTTTCAAGGCTTCATTGCTCGCATTGCGATCCACTCCTCCTTTGCAGGGAAATCATCATCATGAATGGCCTCATCAAGTACAGAAAAGGGATGAATGATCCACTGAAGACTGGCTGTTTTTAGGTCACTCTCTGGAAAGTAGTGCTGCATGCTTGTTTCAAGCCCCTTCAAATGGTTGCTCATCTCTTTGTTGATGGTCTGTAAAAGTGATCCAGTATCATAATTATTCTCCTCAACAAACTGGTCTAGGGTGGGAAACTGAGCGATCACTCCTTTCTCCAAGCGTCGAATCCAGAGTCTCAGTTTTCCCAGAAATGCAGTCACAGTGTGATGGGCATCAATGACAGTCGTGTTTTGGTCCTGGAGTTGCAGATTATCACTGTTAAGCTGCGCAAATATGTCAGCTAAGTAACAAAGTCGAGCAAACCACTCCTTATCAGTGAACTTGGTAGCAAAAGGAGATTCTTCTTGTTTCAGAAATTCCTGAAGAGCCGTTCGGAGCTCAATGACTCAACGTACAACCTTGCCTCGTGACAACAATCAAACATCGGTGTGGTAGAGCAAAACTTAATACTGCTCTCCCATTTCCTTGCATAGCTCCCTGAATATGTGCGAATTCACATCCCTGGATTTGATGAAATTGGCGATTTTCAACACATTTTCAAACACTAATTTCAGATTACTAGGCAGGCTTTTTGATCCAAGAGAGTACCGATGAATGATACAATGATCTACAGAAATTTCTGGATTCACAGCTTGTATGAGGCCCCATAATCCACGATTACGACCCATCATCGAGGGTGCTCCATCGACGGAGACCTAGATTAAAAAAGAAAAACTATTATAGATTGCTTCAGTTAGTCATTCTTACTTATCTTTTGCGTTATAATTATATGGTTTTAATTTAATTTAATTTATTTTGGTACTTTAGTATTTCAATACGACAGGCACGATACTTTTTTATGAATTATGTATAAAATATTAGCTACACTACAGCTACTTCTACAATAAATAAAACTATATGACTATATGCCATGTAAATCATTGTATTTATACTAATCTAGACTTTATATAAACATCTCTCCCTACCTGTTGAACGATGTTCCAATCCAATCCATTCGTGGTAAAGAAACTTTTGATGATATTGAAGATATCTTCTCCCTTCGTGGTTGTCAGCAGATCTTCGCATAATAGGAACTCTTCTTTGATCTTGTCCTGGTGGACGTAACGAACGAACCCAAGGAGAACAGTACAACTGGCTACGTCACACGATTCATCAAATTGCAAGGAGAATTTGCTATATGAGCTTTCCTTGATCTCTGTTGTAACTTGGGACAGAATATCTGATGCCATGTCATCGACTCGTCGGCGGATTGTGTTGTTTGATAGAGATATGACACTCAGTTTCTTCGCTTGATCCTCCCACATACCTTGCTTACCATCTCGTATGCACAAGGCATAATCAGATTCTCTGCAATGGTGTGGCAATTTTGTTGTTCGGCAACTTTATATGCAACAAAGTAAGATGCTTCGACCGCAGCTTGGAGCTTTTGGGCTTGAATTCCAGATGAACCGAGCTGGATATTCTTCAGTGCTACAGCCCGGCACTGAAAATAAGCCTGATCCTCATTTTGAAGATTTGGATGGCACTTCGGTGAGCTGAGAGTTTTGATGGCTTGAGACTTTCATTTGTCAACACTTTGTGACATACTACAAATTGTGGCCGATCCTCTCCACCAGAAGGTAAATTCACAAAGCCATAACGAAGAAAGTCGTCAGAGTAGGTGCGCTTTTTAGACATTTTATTGTTTAATCCGCAGAAAAAGAAAAAGTATTGTCTGTATGTAGTAAAAAACACAGAAATACGTATATACGTGTGTATGGTTATAAGTAACTACCACAGAAAATGATGTAAAAGCAGTCTCGCCAAGCTTATTATTATATAGATAGGCATCTGACGATCTGAAACATAATGTGAAACGCAAATGAATGCTTATTCAGTCTATATACGTATATATATCAGACGAATGGGAGGTAACCTATCACAGTATAATGTCACAAATTGGATTCAAGTATCTAAAAAGTGTCACTAACAGAATGTGGAACCGTTTTTAAGCTAATGATACAATTTATCGTACTTTTGTACAAGGTTGGACATCAATCATAATACGTTCAGACCAACAGCATCCCTCAAACCAAAATTGCTGCAGTCGTAGATTACTTTTCCGAGAGTAAATTACAGAAGTGGACACTGTATCAGTTTGGTGAAACAGTCTTTACAAGACCAATCTGTATGTCAGATGCATCATGCTCGTAGCAAGAATGCGAAGCAGATGGTGTGTAACAGTACTATGAACACCAAAAAACGTTTGTTTGTATACGTTTTTCCTGAGGTAACGCGGATTTTTGGTTTGTTTTAACACTGTGTCATATCTGATAACGTAGGACTTACAGACATTGATGTAAGGACTGTAAGGATCCGTTAAACTTGAGGTGTGCAATCGGAGTCAGATAAAGAATTACCTTAAAATGAAAAGTTATTATTACACTAAAAGTGTCATTTCTACAACTGAGTTACCTGGAGACCTCAAACTTGCACATTTTTTCATATGGGTAAACAATATTTTTGTAATAAACTCAGTATATTTTTTCTGACATCATAAACAAATTTATAAACTAAACACGATGACTTTAGAGCAAGAACACAGTCTTTAAATAGTAGAACGAGAAAACAAATGATATTAGTTTTAACTAAAAACAGTTATTTTACATTTAAATTTCAAAAATATTATTATTAAATAATTAGTTTTTAACATAAAACACATTCACTTTTATTTTTTCAAACTCTTGCGTAGCTTTGTGCAAAATTCAAAACAAATATCTGTCTTGACATGTTGCCATTCTCACCTAACCTGTTTAGAATAACGACATAGCTCAATTGTTTTAATATCCTCAAAAATGTATGAAATATATTAATTTACTAATGTGAAATACATAAAATAAGACAAGCCTGTGATGATTTTGTTGTCTTAATTTTTTTTATATATTCTACAGTAATTTCTGTATGCTGAATCCGAAAATGATATCCATTTCAGATGTAAAGTTCCTATCGATCGTTTTAAGACCTATGAGAAACACGCCGATAGTATATAAACGGTTAATAAGTCGAATGATGTGTCATTTCTGGAAAAAAAATGTTTGTTTGCAAAATTATTCGAAATCATGTTACGCATATTTTAATATAAAACTTGGGAACCAAGATAAATCATGGGCTCCATGTAAAGTTTGCACTGTTTGTGTCGAAGGTTTGAGAAAATGAACTAAAAGGTAAGAAAAAGTATTTACCTTTTTAATTCCCAATGATCCTGCGTGAGCATAGAAACCATGGAGATGACTGTTATTTTTGCTCATGTAACGTGCAAGACTACAACACTTGAAATACAAAGGAAATTTCTTATCCAAACCTTCAATCTGTTATAAGATCTGTTGCCATGGGCCTGATATGCCTATACCTACTCCATTGGAGACTTTTGGTACAGTTTCATGTAATTCTGAATCTGATGTCAAAAGAAATTATGATAGGGATTGTTTTCAATCTGAAACATCTGGGGAATTACAACTTTTCACACAAGGTAAGCTTAATGATTTGATGAGAGATTTTTGCCTTCCAAATAATTTTTCAGAGATTTTGTGGTTCAGACTTCTTTCTCCAGGGACAACATTTTATTGGCACAATTATCGTGATAAATATTTTATGTAATACTTTTTACAAGAAAGTTAACTGGTTTATTGCAACAATATTACCAGTGCTAGGAGCTGCAGCCTGTGAACTGAGTGAGGAATGATTGTTCATTAATTCCTCTAAAAGGTTTTCTCCGTCATTGTGGTAACATATATACAATAGGATATTGCTCATTCGGTTCACTTGAAGGAAACGCACGAAAATTTAGAACTTTTTCTTAATAAAGTCAAATGCAAAAAACATGCTTGGCTACTTTATGGAGATTTAGAGGTCCTTTGTGTATTGTGGGGTTGACAATTCGGTTATATACAGTTTCTATATATACATACATATATATACATATGCTTGTGTGTGTGTGTAAACGGGACAGCATAGCATTGGATATTGAGCAATAGCATGCAGAATCAACCTGATACTAAGATCGGAAAACACTGAACGTAACAGTTTAGTTGACACTAAGAAAGTCCTTTTATCTCCACTTCACATAAAACTGGGTTTGTTTAAGCAGTTTGTAAAAGCTCCAGATAAAGGTGGACACTGTTCCATGTATTTATGTGGGTAATTCTCAGCTCTTTCGAAAGTGAAACTTAAAGGTACTTTTGTTAGGTCTCAGATTAGAAAATTTACTTTGAATGAGCAGTTTGAAAGTGAAATGAGAAAAGTTGAAAAAGAAGTATGGATTGCCTTTAAAAATGTTACAGACAAGTTTTTTGGAAACAAGACGGGACCAAATTACGAAAATATTTTCATTAACATACTCAATAAATACAAAGAGTTGAGTTGTAATATGAGCTTGAACGTTCATTTCTTACACTCACATATTGAATATTCCCCTGAAAATCTCGGTGCTCTCAGTGCAGAACAAAGGAAAAATTTTCATCAAGACATCAGGCAAATGAGAGGAGATGGAACATCAGCATGATGATTGAGATGCCTCAGACACAATACATGAGGAAGGGCCACAACACGTAGTTGGGATACTAAAAATACTCAGATTCTCAAAAAAATTTGAATGAATGAGAATACATATTTGATTGACATCAAATTTTTCCCCTTTTTCTTGGCTCTGATTTTATTTTTGGTTACAAACGAAATAATAAAAAGTATTCATTATGGTAAACGTAACACTAATTTGATTTAAATAAGATTTTTTCTTTCAGATTTGTAAAAAAAAAATCGTTATGTTAAAGAAAAACAACTTTAATGACTGTTGTTTTTAAAATCTGCTATTAAAACCAAAACAACTTTTACGAAGGCCTGCATAATTCAAGAACATTAATTTAATAATATTATAGCAATAAAGCATATACTAAAGTGGCCAATCGTATTAAGGCGTTCGACTCGTAATCCGAGGGTCACGGGTTATAATGTGACGGTCAGTTTCAATATTCGTTGGTAAAAGAGTAGCCTAAGAGTTGGCGGCGGGTGGTGATGACTAACTGCCTTCCCTCTAGTCTTACACTGCTAAATTAGGGACGGCTAGCGCAGATAGCTCTCGAGTAGCTTTGTGCGAAATTCAGAAACAAACAAAATACAAGTGGGATTGACCGTAACATTATACACTCCCACGGCTGGGAGGGCGAGCATGTTTAGCGCGACCCGCGGATTACGAGTCGCACGCCTTACCCGCTAGGCCATGCCAGGCCAACAAAAAACAAACTAAACTAAATATTCTACAATCGTGTGTTATACCAGTAATACAATGAACTATAAAATAAGTACGTATTACCTTCTTTTCTTGATGTAGTATATTCCAACTAACTATAAATTGCTTATGCTTAAATAAGAATTATTAATTCATTAATTATTTAGTTTCTATATTTCAATACACTTTTTGAAGTGTATGGATTAATGTGTATAACCAATGATGTTAAACACTTACGAGAGAATATTTCTTAAACTTTCAGATCAATTTCATATACAGGTAGAAGACAACAGTGACTATAGTGGTAATTCCAAACATAAGTCACCTTGCTAAAGCAATGCCCGTTATCAAGTTTCGTTTAGGGTTAGTTAGCAACCAATGCATTCTAGTGCTGTAGCCTGAACAGGTTAATTTTCAGTGAATGGACACAATAACTTTAGACTAATCAATCAATAAAGATGATGCTTCTGCTTAGACACCACTTTGGGAGAAAGGAAAAAAGCATCTGCTTTGGATGTAGAGAATAGAAACACTTCCCATGAACTGCCCATAATTTTCTGAATAAATGAAACAAGCACAAGACAGTCTGCACAGGGTGTGGTGGTAGGCCCAGCTGTCTCAGGACTAAGTAGAGCTTCTGATTAATACAAAAGTGACCAGAACCTTGATAATTACATCGTGTAATATGAAAAAACTACTACTTTTGCTATTTAACACTCACTGATAAAATGTTTACATTTTCCATATTTATTACAAGCACTTCAGAGTTTTGTACGTGTTCTTTAGGTTGCCCATGTTCCCATACACGCTGATGAACATGGTTTTATTCAATGGATCTGTGCCCACAAATGATGACCTGGTATTAACTATTTGTAAAGGATAAGCAAATGGTGCAGAAAATATTCTGTTGTTAATTTGAAAAAGAGAGTCATTGTATCTTAATATTTTTTTTTGCCATCGACTGTTTCTGGGTTGTACTCAACCAGGATGGATGGAATATTTTCATGTGGTTGAACCGGATGTTGTGCAAATCGTAACTCAATGATTTACGAAATATGTACCCACCACTAGAGACTTCACTTCCAGGAGAGTCATCTGCTCCCGTCTCTGTTGTATTTCTAACTGATGTATGTAGTTTCCGTGTGTGTTGCATCTGTTACTATAATATTATCATGTTGGTTATTTTGAAATATTCAGCGTGGGAATTGATTTTATAGTTCTCGCTATCAAATAAATAAATAAAGATGATAATATCTTGTAGCTTGTAAAAATAAAATTTGCGGTATTCTAATATACGAATAATTTACACATCATTCTTATAACTGTAATAAGGCTTATTGTACTTAGTAAATTTGATGATTGTCACCAGCAAACTTTGCCACTTAGCATAGGGGTTGAAATGCTTCAGAGTTATTGATCAAATGCGTGTACACCAGAGAAATTTATTTCTTTGGTAAGACTATGTAATAAACATTCAATTTATTATATGAGTACCTCTTAAGAATTATGCTGGCAAACTTGTGTCCAAAATGATTATAATCTAGCAGCTAAACTAGAAAACTAGAGATACGCTGTTCAGTCCTATTATTGCTTACAAGATTCGCTAAATATTGATAAACCTTAGCCGGTGAAATTCACCAGCTAAAACGGTTTGTTTTGTTTTGAATTTCGCGCAAAGCTACCAGAGCTATCTGTGGTAACCGTCCCTAATTTAGCAGTGTAAAACTAGAGGAAAGGCAGATAGTCATCACCATCCACTGCTACTCTTTTACCAACAAATAGTGGAATTGACTGTAACATTATAGCGCCCCAACAGCTAAAAGGGTTAGTATATTTGGTGGGACGAGGATTCAAAAACACGACCCTCAGATTACATAAAATAGTTATAAGTATTTTCATAATCAATGTATGTAAGTACAGTACTCTTTTCAATCAAATTTATTTTATTAGATGATTCACGATGAAGTTTTAAAAACGTTCCATAACAAAGAGTAATTACTGAGGTACTTTTTGTTTCATGAAAGAACAGAGCAGACAGGTATCATAATAGCGTTGACTCTAAATGATAAAGAGCACCATTCTTTCATAATAAATGTTTCATGATCCACTCAGTTTAAAGATCCACACCACAAGAAAATAAAATATTGAAGATTCGTCACAATAGTCATTAACAAAGAAGAAACAAAGTTAATACAATAAGAACGACGACTTTTTATCAGTTAGAAATCCAAGTTAAATTACTGATGATCTATTTTTCTCACTGTAGTTTAATTATTTCTGAAATCCACATAAAGCAACACAAACACCATCCGTCTATAGCCGAGAAGGAAGGTAATTTCTCAGATATGCCTACCACTAACTGTCAGACTGGTGTAATCAGAGAGTTGAATTTATACGTAACTATTATGACGCACCCCGCTTGGAAAACAATTTTGCAGGAATGGGACGCGAACGATGAAAGTCAGGTTTACCGGATGGATTGCTATCAGTTACATCAGCTTTAGCTTAGTGTAGTTAAAACAGCAACGAAATATAAAATAATGAAATGTGTTTCAGATTTAGATTGGTTTAGAATAAAAATCATGGTATTAATTTAGGGCAGTTTTGTCCAGTTAAAGACTGTGTGCAATACAGATACCCAAACGTCATTTATACATGATGCACCACTTGCTCACCAAAATGGATTTGATTAAAACATATTAACATGTGACGTCATGCCAATGGGGAGATTAATTTCCCTTTTGTCTCAGATAGACGTTTTTAGTTCCTTATAGTTTTTTTTCTAAAAGGTCGAAAGCCTGAGATCAGAGTCGTGATCTTTCAGGAGACTAGACTTTAATTTTTAACACATACATACTGATGGCACAGATTATCGTGTTTCTACAAATGTATTTCCTTGGTTGATTAAGAATCTATTTGCAAATTATTTCCAGGCATAATACAACAAATATCTGCAGGGCATTTAGAGTGGATTGCGTAACAAATGGAAATCAAACAATGGTGTCATGTTACTTGTGAAACATGAAGTAATTTTAAAAATGAGGAAGTTTAATTTTTATATGTGACGTATATAAAAGTCTAGTATTCATCAGATGAGTAACTTCACAGTTTTCTAACAAATTGTTTCTTGTTTCCTAACTACCTTGAATAATTTCGTTGTGATTTGTTTTGACATTGGAGTTATGGAATGAAACCTTATAAATTGTAATTCTCGATTCTGGTTTATATGTGGCAGATCCCGAGGAATATTAAGTTACCCAACTACTGATTTATAAAGAAACGGATTGAAAAAGTAATGGATAACAACTGAACGAGAGTAGAATTCTGTCAAATACTGATATAAACAAACGTTTGACAAAAGTGACCCTAACGCTATGAAGCATCAATATCTCACAACCAAACTGTCCTGGATAAGTCAAGTTCCTTAGGGACGAGAGTATAAGCGGGTATGAAATTTTAGGAGGCGTTGCAACTGCAACGTTTGTTTATAATCAATAATAAATTTCCTGGTTTCTAAGTAAGCTGTACGAAAATGTAAAAATTATGTATGTTAAATAATTACATCTTATATAAAGATACTGGCTACGCTATAAAATCACAATAGACATCCATACCTAACTCTTATTAGATTTAAACTCTTAGTTGAAGGGAAAATCCTCTATTTTTTTAAAAAAAACTATATCGCATGAAACACTATTCTTAACAATATGGTGTGGAGTTAACATTGTATATACTAATAATTTGTGCTTCTTTTTTCATTGACTGGTTTAAAAAACTTGCTTATTTTTCTCAGGTTTAATCATAAGTAAGAGTTCCAAAATATTTTAGTTATTTGCTGCGATTGGTTAGGTTTTAATTTTAAGCAAAATTATACGGAAGCTATTTGTGCTAGCTGTCCCTAATTTAGCAGCGTAAGAATAGAGAAAAGGCAGCTAGTCGTCACTGCCCACCGCCAACTCTTGGGTTACACAGTTGATTGTCACATTATAACGCCCTCACGGCTGAAATGGCGAGCATGTTTGTGATACTGGGATTCGATCCCGGGACCCTCCAATTAAGAGTCGAGTATCTTAACCTCCTGGCCATGCCGGGCCCTATTTGCTGCGAATAACTCAATTGCAACAATTGTTAATGACGTAAAACAAGTATGAAAATACATGTATCATCAGAAAAACATACATTGATGGAACAAGCAACCCAATACACATTTACTAGTGCCTAGTAGTAGATACTGCTCTAGTAATAATGTGTTTGTAACAGAAACATTGTTAACATATTAATAGCAGTATATTTAATGCTATATACCTAATACATATACACATGTATGCATAAGTCATTCGAATTGTGTGTAAAAATCTTGTTGTTTTCGAGCCTGAGAAATATATTTTAGACAGTTGCAATCTAGAAAGATTTTATACTCAGTGATGAAAAACATCGTTTTCTACCCCCAGTGGCTCAGCGGTATGTCTGCGGACTTACACGCTAAACTCCGTGTTTCGATACCCGTGGTGGGCAGAGCACAGATAGCCCATTGTGTAGCTTTGTGCTTAATTCAAAACAACAACGTTTCCGAAATTAATGCTTATTGCGCCATCTTTATTTGAAAAAAAGTACTTTTGTTGTTCCTTCACTATCCGATATGCGAGTCGAATTGAAAAAGTAGACTACATTACATTAGGAAAAAAAACAAAACTACAAAGCATTTACAATGTACTTCAGTTATTAACATGGCTTATTTATGATATTAGTAAAATATAATTATTGACTAGAAACAACAGATAAAAAAACAACAAACAGATAGTAAAACCAATGATGGAAATGGAGGTGCACTCTGTATATGAAATTTCCAGTTTGCATTTTTACATCATTGGCCAGGTTTAGTACTACTGAAAAGGTTTATTATATTGTTCTTTGATAACTTTAGTACTAAGAATGTTTAATAAGTTGTACTTTGTCAAGTTTTTAACTAATCAGCCTTCACTTTGTTTTCTCTCTGGTTTCGTTTGTTTTGAATTTCGACTAAAGTTACACGATGGTTATCTGTGTTATAGGTCCCTAATGTAGCTGTGAAAGAAAAGAAAAAAGGCAGTTAGTCATTACCACTCACCGCCAATTCTTGGGCTAATGTTTTATTAGTGAACAATTTTATTAACTATCACATTATAATATCCACACAAATAAAAGAGCAAGCATTTTTGTAGAACTGGGATTCGAACCGTCGACCACAGATTACGATACAAGATCTCTAATTACTTGGCCATACCTGCCCCTTCTCTATATTAAGAGCCGAAGTGGTCGACACGACAACAACTCTCCTAATTTAATCTGGCCAACTGAAGTTATTTTGGAAGGTGTCGCACTGTTCATGCGTTAAAAATTAAAGTCTTTGCCTATCAAGGATCAAAATTTCATAATCGTTCACCTGGCAACATAAAATAATTGTGCATGTGAATAACTATTACTTTTTTATACTTAAAATAGTGAGGATTATCAAGCAAATGATAAAGATTGAAGGGGAGGGGAGAGCTGGGATGGTTCGGACAGTGACCATCCTAAAAAGTCAGTGGGCCTGTAGGCTCGAGAGTCTGTGAAAAGTCAACAGGCGTGATATTCTGATGACGTCGTTTGCATGGATCTATCAATTATTTTTATAGATTAGATTCGGTGCTTATTTTGCTTTCTTTATGTAACTTTTTATTGCTTTTCATAAACTCTAGTTTCGTTAATATACATGAAACTATTTATATCTCAACAATATTGAAATTGTGATGTGTTTATCATTAGACATGTTGTTACAGGTATCCCCTAAAACCTCTCCCGTATGTTCCTTTCTGTGGACATGTTTCGGGCAATTGACAATAGACCACTTGAAATACAAGTTCTGAGGAATTTGGAAAACTTTGGCTCAAAAAGTTACACGCAAAATAGCCAAGATACGGCATTATAGCATTGCATAATTAAAATGACGTATGCTGTATTTTTTATATATTAATTTGAAAAAAAAGACTCCCTAATCCACTGTTTATCAACCTGTGCAGCTAATAGCTATACGTTAGATAAGAATACTCATTTTGATATACGACTGTCACTGAGCAATATGTCTAATTTTCAGATTGATTTACCGTTGTAGAAAAATAAGCATACTTATGCAGTAAAGAAGGCTGAATGACTTGTACATCATGCCTGTCATTCAGTTGTTGCAATTGATACTGCCGCTACAAGTGATAACATTTCAAAAGAAATTCAGAAAAGTGATCTTCCAGGGTGTTTGTCACGTGATATGCATATAATCAAGAAAAAGAAGATAATATCCCTCGCTAACTGTGAAAATTGTAAGCTAGGATACAGTGTCTGCAGTAACACTGGTGATCCTGGACTTGAACAAAGACGGGTAATACATTTGTTAAGTAGGAGTGAGAGGTGACAAAATGAAGCAGTTACCATGTTTAAAACACGAGACTTTTAAGCACAAAAATAATGAATCTTATTATAAATGTAAAAAACAACAACAACAAAAAAGCTTATGAAACAGCTGATAAAAATTACTTAATGTATGAGTTAGTTAACAAAGGCAGCGTAGAAACAAGTAGATTACTAGAATCGTGTGTAATATTGTAGTCATATGTTTTATGATATTGAACCAGAAACTCTTGACTACACTTTCGCAAGCAATATATGCAGATATTGCATATTATACAGGGAAGCAAATGTGACAAACAATGGTGAAATACACAATTTTAAAACAGTCTAAAATCAATGACAAATCTACCACGATTAATGATAAACGTATTCTGTGCTTGTGAGCAGCAGTTGACGAATCCTATATCATTTTATTTTGGTTTAGAACATATGAAAAATGGGGCATATGAGAGTCTTGTGTATTGATTAAAAAGTGTTGGTTTTTCAATGCAGTACATGAAAACAAATGTAATTTAACTTGTAACTGATGAAGCATCAGGAATGTTGGGACGAAAATCAGGGGTTGCTAAACTATTTCTTGATGACCTTATGCTTTAGCTTAGCGTAAGTGATGCTGTAAACTAAGTTACGATCTTGAATCATTTACAGATTTTTTTGTGGTAAATTATATTTCCCCTATGAAGACGAGATTATTAAATACGCTGAGTTTCTTCACTGTCAGCTGCTGAAAATTGGTCATCTGTTCAGTGTAAGATATTTGCTTCGCCTTATCGAACTGTAAACCCAATATTGCAGTCTTACAAAGCTCTTTGGGAGCATTTTGGTAGAGCAAGCTATGATGCTTCAAGATCTTAGACGTGCAGAGAGAGCTAAGTATGAGTGGCTGAAGAAAGTGCTGGAATCTTCGGCTTTCGAGGACAAATTACACAATATTTTGTTTTGTTTTTTATTTCAAGAGAACGATTCAGCATCATTTATATTCTTGATATGTGTATTTACGTAATAGGTAATTTGATGTACGACACTTTCTAGTATCTTCAGACTTTTTGTGTACCTATCACCCCACTGCTTCTTCTAAACGTGAACCTAATTCCTAAAATCCATTTATTTTCATGATTAAAGACAATATTCCGTCAAAAGACATTGTACTAAAAATACTGTTTCAAAACGATTAGCTTGATTTCTTCTTTTTCCTCTGTAAGGATTACCAATGAAAGGTTGTTCTAACTTTTTGTGTAAACTTGCTTTCTTGAATAAGAACTCGATAAGTGATCGAGTGAGTAAATAACCAAACCCTATGAAGAAAACATATTTATGGCTGCTAATAATTTCATAAGACACCCTTGTGCAAATTAATTGAAACAAGGGGGAAAATTACGATTTTTCTAATTTTTTTACGTTTTGATTCTGAGAATCCAAAAATTACTCACAAATTAATACATGATATGACCACCTTTATTTTTCAGAAGATCATTAATCCGCTTTGGCATCGAGCCCACGAGTTGACTGCAATATTTACTAATTTTTGGATCGTGGTATCACACCTCAATTAGTTTATCTTTCGTAGTAGGCCCGGCATGGCCAAGCGTGTTAAGGCGTGCGACTCGTAATCTGAGGGTCGCGGGTTTGCATCCCCGTCGCGCCATACATGCTCGCCCTTTCAACCGTGAGGGCGTTATAATGTGACGGTCAATCCCACTATTCGTTGGTAAAAGCGTAGCCCAAGAATCGGCAGTGGGTGGTGATGACTAGCTGCCTTCCCTCTAGTCTTACACTGATAAATTAGGGATGGCTAGCACAGATAGCCCTCGAGTAGCTTTGTGCGAAATTCCAAAAAACAAACAAACAAATCTTTCGTAGCACAGTCTTTTCCCCGAAGTTTTGCTTTACAAATCGCCCAAAGATTTTCAATAGGATTTAAGTCCGGAGAGTTTCCAGGCCAGTGCAGCATCTTTAATCGCGTCGTAGTCATAAAATTCTTCACAAGTTTCGATGTGTGGTACGGAGCCAGATCTTGCTGAAAAATGCCAGATCCATCTGGAAATCTCTTTTTCAATTCTGGAACGACTCTTCTCTGCAAAACTTCGATGTACTGTGGTCCTTGCATCATACCTTCTACAATATGTAAGCTTCCAACGCCATAGTAGCTGAAAAAGCCCCATAACATCTCCTTCAAGGGATGTTTTACGAACTGATTGATGTGAGATTCTCGAAGTTTCTCACCTGATGATCTGCAAACAAGCAGACTTCTTTGACCCTGTACGAAGAAATAGACCTGCTCACTGAATAACACCTTTCTCCACTATTCTTGCGTCCAGTTCTCGTATTTCATATCCCATTGATACCGTTTTTTCTTCACGAGTTGGTAAGTTGTTTTTTGACTGATCTCCTTGCCCTTCTAACGCAATTTCGAATGTCGTAATATTTCTCAAAATTTCGTCATATATCCCAAAAACAGATCTACCGTACTGCAAAACACGGCTAATGACCCAGTCTGTGTGCAAAAACGACTATTAAAGGAAATAAGCGGGTCCAGCGAGCCTATACTGGCCGCCATGCTGAAAATATTGTGAAATAACCATTTGTTTCAATTAATTTGCATAAGAGTGTAGGATAATTTTTCCGAGTGTATAGGATTAAAGAAACAGAATAAGTCCAAATATATTTTCTTTTCTTTCATAGATGGTGTTGAAGATAACATTAGTCAGAAACATTCACCACTTTCTTGAATTCAAATAATTTATTTAATTTGCTCAACAGTCAATAAACTATTATTAACAACAGATAAACCAAAATTAAAAAAATTAATAACATGTTACCTAATCGTTGTTAAAATTTGTCACGTTTTCCTATCTACAATCTAATTATATAAATATTGAAAACGTTTAATATTTGAAAAGAAGTGGAAATTTTTTCAAACCATATTTAGCTTACTTTACAACATGGTGATAACTAAGCAATACATGGCTTAATAGTTTCGGGCAAAGCTATAAGAAAGTTATCTGCGCTAGCCGTCCCTAATTTCGCAGGGAATGACGAGATGGAAAAAAGCCAGTCATCACCACCCACCACCAACATTTGCGCTACTCTTTTACCAATGAATATTAGGATTGCCTGTAACATATAACGCTCCCCCAGCTAAAAGGGCAAGCAGGTTTGGAGGGACGGGATTGAACCCCATGACCCTCAGATTGTTAGTCGAACGCCCTAACCATCTGGCTATGCTACGCGTTCTGTTTTAAAACTAAAGAGAAAAACTTTTTAAAATACTTTTTCGTTAAAAATAAAACAAAAATTAAAAAGCAAACAGATCAAAGATGTGAGAAGTTCCCACTGCTTTCGACTTTCAATGAACTTGTATAGTTATGAAATTTATATGTAAAATGTCAAGAACATTTTGAGAATGTAGTTTGTTATTTGAATAATATATTTTTTAATATGAGAAATCAAGTCCTTAGATTCGCACCTTGCAAATACTATATAATTAAAACTATAATTATTTTTACATTTCGTTGTGAACGTTTCTTTGTAGGAAAATGGTACTGCTGGACTTTCAATAGATTCATCTTTCACGCTTTTCAACTGAGTTGCTATTCACTTAAGTTGCATGCACCTTCCAAATTTCTCAGTAAAAGATTTTCTTTTACGGACCACGCTCGTATCTAAAGTGCTTAGGAAGTCTACAAAAGAGGGTGGCGAGACATAAATTTTCCCACACCGAGATATTGAAAATGGGGGTTGAGCATTCCCGTGTTTAATGTGCTGGTACCTGGGTTTCCAAGGCCTGCGGGTTTAAAATACTTAACTCCTAGGGCAAGAGAGTAGAAAATAACTCTTACAAAGAGGATTCTGAGGAAGCAACTCGTGTACTCAATAAATATAAAGAGAGAAGATCTTCAAGTCTAATTTCTGAAAACGGGATTATATAAGATTAATCTTATTGAAAATGTCACGAATCTGTTTAATTCATAATTATTATGTTCATCCTGCTAAATATTTACATCACAAACGTCATGGTGTAAATAGTAACATTTCTAGCTTTATTATCAAGTGTGAACATAACAAAATTAAACGTTGACAAAACACAAAAAATCAAGCGTTTCAATAATTACCGAATGCTTAGTTCAACGGAAGCACATTATAAAAGCTCATTATATCATTTTTAAACCCAGGTGTATAAACAAGGAAATAACTGTAGAATACCAGGAATTCTTCAATATACTAAATACAACAGAATCTAATTATTCACATCCTTAATACAATTTAGTTCCATGTTTTAGGTACATTTTTAAAACAGCTACGCGTTATATGACATTTGCTGAACATGTACATATAAGAAGAAAATTCCATTTATAAAATGCATTTAAGTTAATCAAACAGGACCTTACAATGCAAAACTGAATGTCTAAACATGTAGATGCACGCCATTAACTTAGGTAACGGCCAGATTCTTAACCAGTAAAAATATTCAATAATTCTGTGAAGCCTAGCTCTTAGTAGCTTTCTTCAAGATAAAAAAAGGCTACGAATTTACAACGCTAAAATTAGGGGTTCGGTTATCCTCGGTAGACCCAACAGATAGCACAATATGGCTTTGCTATTAAAAAACAACAACACACACATTTCTTCAAGATAAAAAACGTTGACAAAAATAATAAAAACATACTTAAGGAAGTTCTCGTCATTAGTTTCCAGTGTCTATAGCTAAAATAATGTTTATAGATGTAAAAAAGGAGAAACAAATACAGTAAAAAACTCGGTAAATCTAGACAATTTGTGAGGTCATTGCCGATAATTTAAAAACAAAGTAAATTGAGAGGCAGATCCAAGAATTTACAAAGGGGGAGGTCTAGATGCCACTAACAAGATTGCTTCATAGGCATATTAAAAATCAACAAGTATGTTTTATTCATTTGTACTATAATTGGACACGAAACATTCGTGCGCAATTTGAATTGTCAGACGAAACGAATCACAGGTATCGTGATTTTGGAATACTGAAGAAAGAGGTTCCGGACCTCCTTTCCCTGGATCGTCCATGGCTACTGTTTGAAATGACCTTGGTGAAAAACATAAAGTTGGGGAAATCGTGTGGTTGTTGTTGTCGGATCTATAAGTAACATTGTGAAGATTATTTTCCAGGCGGCAGAACGTATTTAAATGGTGGTAGAGGGTGAGGGTAGCAACGATTGGAGAATTGTATTTAGTATGTTAAATGTGATTATTAAAACCGAAACTAAAACAGTGAATTTTACGATTGTTATACTCAATTTCTACCCTGTTTGAAAGATCATTCTGCTTTTGGGTAAAAACTTGGGTGAGGTACACAAGCTCACCTCCTTTGTTTGTAACAAGCTCAACACATATATGCGTTCAAATAAAAAAAAGTCATATCACTTTATGCTAACCACATGTTTTTATAGAATTCGCTAAACTGTTTTTAAAAATGGAAATAAGATTGAAAAAAAACGTTCAGTATCTTATAGTAAATGCAGTATTAATAATTATTAATGAAAGCTAAACGACAGCCAACTTTACAGACTTATAGTACTGGGTGCTTTAAATGGAGTGCTGCGCGGGGATAGGACATTAGATCCTTCTTCGCGACGTCGTTTGTTCTCGAGGTGGGTGATCTTCAGTTCTCCCAGTTTTCTTAGCTCTTCCATTTCTTGCTCCTAAAAGTAAAGAAGCCGCGAAATTAATCAACTTTACTCATAAGCATGCTTATCAGTAAGAAGCAGAAATACGTTTGTCAGTATTTAACTTTTGTTAAGGCTTTTGAAAAGTAATTCATTCTGTATTTATATATAGCTCAAATAATTTGTGTATATAACAGTTAGCTAGAATTTTGCTTCTGCATAATAACTTGTCTTATTAAATAGTTAAGTATGACATCAAAATTACGACCGGCCTAAAATTAATCATTAACTTAAATGGTAGACCTTTCCATGTCACACAATTTAATGTTCTGATCTATAAGTTGTCTTGACTATTACCTTTCTGGAAATAATTATTGAATAGATAAAATAACTCCTCATCAGTTAGAGCCTCACTGTTTTGTAAGTTTCGATTAACTGATAATTTTTTCAACGTTCAAATTTATAATGTCAGTTTGAGAGTTACAAATTGTAAGCTCCTTAACCAAGCTATACCTGTTACAAAAATCTGCATAACCTGTTTTCAATATAAGTAGATTAAACTTAAAATAAGGAATAAGCTCAATGATAATGCAGAACCGGAAAATGAAACTTAGTTAGAAATAAAAATAAAACACGGTCAGCACGATATTTTAAAAACATTGTTTCGGCATTTTTTCCCTGCATTATTTCCTTGAATCTATCGATATGTGTTAATTGATGTTTTCAAAATATTAAAGATATTTATACTTAATTACCATTTTGAGAGACAAAATATTTAGGTTCGAATTCGTGTTTCAATATAGAATAAGACAAGAATTTACCATTTTAGAACACACTTAAAACACATTTTTATTATAAAAATACGGTAACTGACAAACCATTTACGAATATTTTCACAAAATAAAATTCATATTTTTGATCTTTTTATTTCCAAATAAGACTCAGTAAAGTAAACTTTACATTTTGTTGAAGCCTTAGTACAAGGGCTCTTCGTCCGTCCGCCATGGCTTGAGAGTAGCGGAGAAGTTGCTCTAAACACTCAGAAGGTGGCACCCCTCTCTCTACAACTAACACAATTCTGGCCCACTGTATTCGGTTCAGAACAGAAGGGAAGAACAATTACTTCTGGGAACGTTTTAACGTTCAATGTTAAATATTTCAATATAATAAACGTTGTTTTATTCTTTTTTACAAGTATAGTTGAAAGTAAATTAATTGTTATGTCAAGTTAATTAATGCACTCTTATGTTTTAATTTTTTTCTTTTCATAAGATATTTTATTGCTAATTTTTAGTCCGTAATTATATAACGGGTGGTTTGCATTCTGTCCACCACATGGAATCAAACTTCAGATATTTGCATTTTAATTATATAGACTTATTGCTGACCTACCGAGGGACTTCACACGAGATCTCTTAGCTGTTTATTTTGTTAATCAGAAATGTAAGCCTGAGAGTGTAATAGTTTATTTTTTTAATACTGTAAAAGCACAGTTTAAGGCAATAGTTCTGAACAAAGAACACGCCTTGCCTTTCATAAATGCTCATCTACTAATAAATTGTAACTGAAAGAAGACTGATATAATTTGTTGAAGACCACAAGCTAAACCTGTGTAAGGCCTTGTGTATCAGTCAAGTCTTTTTACATTCGAATGGGCGGTCATCACTGAAATGCGAGTATGTTTGGTGACAGCGTTTCGAGGTCGTGACCCGCAGGTTGTAAGTCGAGTGCCTTCATCACTAGGCCATGCTAGGACTCGAGTTTGTCTATTATAGTACACTTTTAGAATATTCCGCCCCAGGATCTGTTTGAAAATTTGACACTTGTGTCACAGGATTAAAAAACACTCAGAACTGGAGTCAAATACTGACTGCCACATCATTAAAAGCCAATTTCACAAATTTGGACAATCGTAAATCAATACTATACATGACACTTACAGATACCTGGAATCTGGTTATTTTGTATCAGGTATTGCATGTAACAGTGTAAGCGACAACAAGTATCCACCTGGAATGGAGTTGTGCCTCTTTAGAACCTTTAAGATTTAAGTGTGCCTTCATGTGTACCTATCTCGTTCCAGCTCACATCTTGTGCTCCAGCTTTTCCCTAGAAGAACACTTTAGATACTTCCCAACCTCACTCACTTCCCATTTAAATTAACTGGACTAAGGTGTTGTTCTCACATTACCCTTATAAAGAACCTTATTTTAGACGAATCCATCTGCCAGATGTAACCACACTTAAATTGGTGGTGTATATTTTTACAAAACATAAAGGTTCCTACAAGATTGCACTGGAATTGAAGCTCTTAGGGACCGGAAAACACCTATGATGATTTTTCTATAGCCTCAACTAGGATTGAAAATATATCATATACCTGGAGAGACTATAAAATTCTTGACAGGAAACTAAATTGAAAAACTACACTTTAAACTTTCCAGATAGGTCATATTTTTAATACCTCAATCCTTTACAAAGCTGATTCTGAACTATTTTCCCTCTAAACCCTCATTTGAGAGGCACATAGTACCACCTGCCCAATATCTTAACATGTTTTTCAAATGCACTTGGAATTCTTACGCCATCAGTGAAGAAATATATTTAGTTATCTTGCCTTTCTAATAGTCAAGCTTCTACTTTTCTTACTTATATTTCATGTGGCATCATATTATCAGTACATCAGGTATTGTCTAAACGGCATAAACATCTGTCGTAAATGGAGATATGATAGTGACAACACACATGAATGCCCTAGATGATGGTAGGTCTCAATTTACCATAATTTGTATCTCAGAAATGTATGGGTCTACTCTTTTAACAACCATCTCTAACAGCCAAAACAAAAATGAGTTATAAAATCGCATATCCAATAGGTATTTCTATTCATAATGAATGTTAAGCAGTGATGAATTGTTTAGTGATAAATCTCATCTAGGATTTCTGATAGCATTGGTTCACAAGATTTCAAAGTTTACTTGGCACCCCAAAATGTTCCATAGCCAAATCAATCACCCTATGGGGTACCGAGCTATGAATGTTTACTAGATCTATATATAAGGAAGACATGTAGGTTCAATAAATCAACTTAATTTAAAAATACAATACCGAATAACCAGACCATTTTGAAAGGTGGACTTTTCTTCTTCAGGGGTAATTCTCATTACCTCTTTTTAATATCTTTGATTGCTGCCTAATTCATGATGAAATACTTAAGATACTCTAGAAAGCCTGGAACTCTCATTTTCTGCACTATTGTGTTTATGTACTCGTTTTCAATAATTATTAAATTATTACTTAATAGCCTATTATTAAATACATTGAAATAAATATAACAATCTACATTCAACAGTGAAACTGTTCGAAATTGTCCCCAGAATTCGGATTTTCTTCCATGGAAATGTAAATTTTAATCGCTGTATACCATTTATAGGCTTTCTTATCAAACAATTCTGTCAAAATTGATAGAACATGTGAGTACTTATAAATGGTATAGCTTATTGCATTAATCTTAGAGACATTTCCAACTTTAAATTTTCTCATAACCCTATCAATCTCTTCAAATTGCATGTTACCCATATCAAACCCCTATGCTGGCTTTAACCCTGGTATGTACTCAAGCCAAACAGCCATATTAACACATGCATATGTTTTCCACAAATGCCTTTCAACCTCTTCTTTCTAGTCTTTAGTTATCCACTGCTACCTTGTTCAAAAACCCTTTTCGAACATTTACAGCAATTTCTACAAAACAGCTCGATTTTCTTATGCCTCTTCTAACGGATTGCCTCACTTCTGTCAATTTTCTTGATATTTAAGTCTCAGCTTATCTATAATAGCAAGCATTTCCTCTTTCTCATCAAATACCTAACTACTATGTACACTACCATGATAATTTTAGAATTTCCTATCAAAATTTTTCGCCCATTTGTCTCCTTACAATATGGTTGATTTCCTCTTTTTCTATCACACATCTTTGCAAATGGTATAAGGAACATTAGGGGAAAGTTTAATTTTTCTATGGATTGAGCCTTGCAACTTGACCCCAAAAATATCACTTACGTACTTAGATAATTCGTTTTATTCCTTTGACCCCCGACAGTTTAGGCTACCTTATATTAACCATATTTTTCTCATCAGGTACACAAGTGTTGACTTCTTGACCGCTGTGATTTTTTAAAATAGGGTACTTATGTCTTTTTCATTACGGGCCGGGCATGGCCTATCGCGTTAAGGCGTGCGCTTCGTAATCTGAGGGTCGCGTGTTCGCGCCCGAGTCGCGCCAAACATGCTCGCCCTCCCAGCTGTGGGGACGTTATAATATGACGGTCAATCCCATTATTCGTTGGTAAAAGGGTAGCCCAAGAGTTGGCGGTGGGTGATGATGACTAGCTGCCTTCCCTCTAGTCGTACACTGCTAAATTAGGGACGGCTAGCACGGATAGCCCTCGAGTAGCTTTGTGCGAAATTCCAAAACAAACAAACAAACAAACTTATTCCTTACATGCACTAGGTGCATTGCACTCATGCTTTCTGACTTAAACTGCTGTCCACGATCGCAAATCCATTCTTGTTTTGGGTCAGCATCCAATTGACCAATCTTGTCGGGTTTGTCATCTCTTCCCACCATCTCGGAAGACCAAGGGGCATATTTCTCTGCTTAATATTGTGCTGTGTGTGGGTACGTTTCAGTAATACAAAAGAAATGATGAAAGGGGTAACCAACCCCTCATACCCATTGCTGTCTTTCCAGTAGCCAAATGTATTTTCCATCGACATATGAAGTAAAACTCCAGGAACAAAATGTAAGATAGAACATGCAGCGGCCTCAGATACTGTTCGATGTTCATGTCATCAGCTGGAAACAATAGGTATCACTGTTTCTGGACCTATTCCAGTACAGATTTAGTGATAATTTTTCGTTTTCGTCAATATGTCAATCGTTATGTTTCTTTTATAACCACAAACAAAGAACAGATCCTATAACAAATGACTAACTAATTTTAATTTGTAACATTTCAGGCAATAACATATTGTCAGGTTCATTGGTAGAGGTGTATAAAGGCATCCTAAAATAACGAGCAGTACAAGATAAGTAAGTTGGGTATCAAAGCAACAGTAACCTTAAAGGTCAAATAAATGAACTATTTTAATCCTGTTAATGTGTATTTGTAGGTCCAAGTTTGAAAATTAATTGGTCTTTTTTCTTCTTTCTCGTGAAGTTCTATTGGAAAAGGCAAAACTAAACATAAGAACGTGCATTTCATTGACAAAGTGGCTGTTAGAGCTAAAAAGTCATCCTTCTTTATTAGGAATAAATTAACTTGTAGATCTTTGCCGATCGGAGAATAATAACTCTCCAATGTATAAGTTATAATAAATCTTCTCAGTCCCTACTTTAATTATACAAGAGACTAACCATTCTCTATTAACCGGATAGCAATAATCATCAATTACTTTTTATCTATTTATGTATTCTAAAAGGAAGAGATAACTAACCTGCCTGACCCATTCATTTCTTCTTTCGGCGATGTCTTGGTACGTCTTTCCCATCATAGCAATCAGCATGTTAATCAACAGAATAGTGACTAGAGCCATGTACATGATGAACAGAACCTTCAGTATGCGAGATCAAAATAGCATGATCCTATTAACCAAAACAATAAGTATTTCGGGGCTTTACTCGTCTATTTATTTTCTAAGTTCTGATAGAAATGCAGGAGCTTTCGTGAATTTTTACGTCGCTCAACAATAGTCTTTATCAGTTAACATCTTCAAGATGCTAAATAAACTTTAAAGGTATACTCAACTTACCAGAATCGTTCAAATTACTACATCGTTTTCGGTTATTAGTTTCTTTCCACCAGCAAAAAAAATAGTTAGTGTTTCTTTTTCTTGTTACTAATTATACATCAAGGTTCATAAAACTACCATTCTCATTGCTTAACAACTTCGATGTGTGCACATTATTACGATTTCTTTATTTATGTGTAGTTAAGGCACTTGACTGTAAATCAGCGGATCATCAGTTCGAATGTCATTATCGAAACGCTCGCTTTTTAAACCGTTAAGTGACAGTAAATCCAACTATAGAATAATAGCCTAAGAGTTTTTAATGAATGATGTTGAGTAGTTATCATGAAGTACAGGAAGCCCTTGCGAAAAAATAATCAAACAAAAACCGTTTAACATGATACCTTACCTTTTATTTTCCATTAACTATTAAATTATATTAGTAGAACCATATATAACGTCAAGATATTAATATATCCTGAATTAAATGCCTATCTTAAAGGCAAATTTATCGCCTGTACAGAAGGATCGGGGTTGCCTGCTGGTCAGCATACCAAGGTTCCTGGTTTGCGTCTTATTGCCAGAAAAACAAAAATGCCCTGAACAGTCGAAGATTTGGTGTTGGATGCTGTTGAATAGCTGTCTGTTCTCTGGTCATAAAGTATGAAGTTAGGAATGTTTATGCAGAGATAGTTGTGCGAAAATTCTAACCAAATACGGCTTGCATATTACTATTATAATAATCTCCATGCTTCAAAAGGGGTACAATAATGATTAATAAATATCAACTAGATGACTTACAGATTTTAATAAAGGCAAAATTATAGTTCAAGGACATTTATTTATATTCATAAAGCAAAAGTTAAGACTGACAGTACATTAACTTGATTATTGAAAAAAGTAAAAAATATAATAATGAAATTTTACATTAAAAGTGTAATATAACAGAATATAATCTTACTTTAGCGGTAGTAGGATGAGCCGTATGTTCAAAGGCCTCATACATGTCACCAAACTCCGACAAAGACATGACGAACATAGCCATGATGCTGGACACTGGGCTCTTGAAAAAATTATTCCCTTCACCATCGTGAGTTAGGAATATGACGTAGTAAGCTGAATATAACAGAAACAAAAAACATGCGCTTAAAGACGAAAATTTGGCTTTAATTCGATTCAAACGATTTAGACGTGTTTTGAAACATGATTTTTGCCCATTAAAAATCGAATACCACATGTCCAATCTTTTCAATCATGCAGATGGGCTTTAAATGTTTTTAATTACTAATCGTTAGGTTATTTAACTGACTTTTCAGAGAAAATTTGGTGCCAAAGTATATTAAATAAAAAAACACTAATTCTTTTGCAATTACTTAAATTTACGAAATGTTTTGTCTGGTATTTCTATTTCAATTTCAGTCAGTTTTATTTTGTTGTATTTGTTTTAAAAATTAAAAAAAATCGGTAAAGTACTTTATTCTGGTTTTAATGTATTTCATTACAATTTGAAGAAAAAAGGCAGTTTTCTCATGACAAGATTTTAAGCAGTTATAAACTACAATAAGGAATTTTTACATTTTTATTTTTCGGATCTCATAGCTCAAAAAAAGAAATAAATCAAGATTGTTTGTTCATTTGTTTGGAATCAAACACTCAGCCACATAAAATGCTATCTTTGCTTTGCCCACCACGGGTATCCAAACCCGGTTTCTAGCGGTGAGAATACTGTGTGGCCCGGCATGGCCAGGTGGTTAAGGCACTTGATTAATAATCCAAGGATTGCGGGTTCGAATCCACGTCACACCAAACATGCTTACCATTTCAGCCGTGAGGGCATTATAATGTGACGGTCAATCCAACTTTTCGTTGGTAAAAGAGTATCCCAAGAGTTGGTGGTGGGTGGTGATGACTAGCTGCCTTCCTTCCTAGTCTTATACTATGAAATTAGGGACGGTTAGCGCAGGTAGTCCTCATGTAGCTTTGCGCGAAATTCAAAACAAACAATCAGTTTGTCAAATGGTATTTATTTTTGATGCCGTTTGATATTTAAATAAAAAGAAAACAAATAATTCTGCAAATAGTTACGTCATCAAACGCTAAAACAAATAAACAAAGTATTGAACACACGTGTTACAATAAAAGTAAGAAGCTAAAACACGTGGATTAAAACAAAAATAAAATACGAGTATTGCATTATAATGTTCTATAATACATTTATTAAGTAAAAAATGAAGAGATAAATACATATATTACGACAAACATAAAGAATGAAAATACATATGTTGCGATTACCATGATGTTACATGTATTACAAAAAACATAAAGTACTAAGATAACTGTCACGATAAGCATAACATTATATAGTGCATGTATTATAGTAAACATAAAGTGAATAAGTATTTGATTATATATGCACAACTTTCTGTATCAAGATACAATGAAAGGTGAGTAACGCCTTTACTAAGTACTCACGTGTAGTTGTGCCAAGTTACTAAAAACAAGAGAAAACTACGGTTTTCTCGTATTACTGTGCCAAATTATCATCTAAAGTGAATAAAAACAATATTGCCTTTTAACTTGGTACAGCAATACTCGGATAAGTAAAGTGAAAAACACTTGACAATGTGTAGCTGTCCCAAATAATCAGGTAAAGTGAAATGGATACTTTTTTATGTATTCACATGTAGTTATGCTAAGTTATAAAGTGAAAAAAAAACCTGAATTAACTTGTTTCTGTGTCCAGCTACGAGATTCAGTGAATAAAGAATTAACTATCTATCCATGTGTAGTTGTGTCCAGCTACTAGGTTCAGTGAATAAAGAATTAACTATCTATCCATGTGTAGTTGTGTCCAGCTA
The DNA here is from genome assembly GCA_011833715.1 of Carcinoscorpius rotundicauda. Lineage (NCBI taxonomy): Eukaryota > Metazoa > Arthropoda > Merostomata > Xiphosura > Limulidae > Carcinoscorpius > Carcinoscorpius rotundicauda. The sequence continues at coordinate 40,269,422 of CM022393.1, forward strand.
CTAGGTTCAGTGAATAAAGAATTAACTATCTATCCATGTGTAGTTGTGTCCAGCTACTAGGTTCAGTGAATAAAGAATTAACTATCTATCCATGTGTAGTTGTGTCCAGCTACTAGGTTCAGTGAATAAAGAATTAACTATCTATCCATGTGTAGTTGTGTCCAGCTACGAGATTCAGTGAATAAAGAATTATTGTATTACTTCGAATTTTAAGATGTACTTTTTTTTCAAATTTTTCCGAACTGAAACTTCTTGGTGCGTCTTAAATTCGAGGTATTATTTTACACTCTTAGAAAGTCTCGAAAACATCGTTTTCCTCGAATAACAAAGATTTTCTTTAAAAATCCTGCATTAATAAACAGATTGGATTATATTTTCAAAAGAACTAACTTTGAAAGCTAAAAAACACGTAGAAACGTCAAATTTGCCAATGTCAGCGCCTCTAGCAGTATAGTTGCGTATCACCGTCTTCAGTCGTTGTCTGACTTTCCTATTGTTTATTCGCTATTTATTGTGTTTTTCCCCATGGAAAAGCATTTTACCTACGATGCTGAATTTAAAAGAAAGGTTATTTTGCACGCTGAAAACATTGGGAATTGTGAAGCCGGTAAAAATTATACAATGAGTGAGGTAAATGTACGTCATTCGCGTGGTATGAAAACAAAGTTGTTTTCTGGCAAGAAACGTGCAAAGCCCAAGTCATTTTGTGGCCCAAGAAAAGGAAGACATCCTGAAATTGATGTCACCGTTTTAATGTATTTCAAAGAGTTACAAAATAAAGGACTGCCTGTAATGAGAGAAGTCTTCATGTTAAAAGCAAAAGAATGTGTAGGAAATATTAGTATTTCTTTCAAGTTTGATTGGTGTGAGAAATTTACGAAAAGAGAAGGTTTATCATTCAGGCGAATGACAATAAGTAGTCAAAAATTGCCGTCAGATTTTGATTGTTTGTTTGTATTGGAATTTTGCACAAAGCAACTCGAGGGCTATCTGTGCTAGCCGTCCCTAATTTAGCAGTGTAAGACTAGAGGGAAGGCAGCTAGTCATCACCACCCACCGCCAACTCTTGGGCTACTCTTTTACCAACGAATAGTGGGATTGACCGTCACATTATAACGCCTCCACGGCTGAAAGGGCGAGCATGTTTGGCGCGACTGGAATGCGAACTCGCGACCCTCAGATTACAAGTCGCACGCCTTAACACGCTTGGCCATGCCGGGCCATCAGATTTTGAAGATGCGGAAAAGGGAAGGCAAGATGGCATTCTTTAGGACTATGGTGAGTCAAGCGACGAAGATACTTCAACTTCAGAATATAACACTGAGTCAGAAGAAACATCAGAGTAACATTCTGATTAAATAAAGAATACACAAAAACATTATTATGATGAACATTTTAAACTTCCTTATATTTTATACATTTTATTTTAAATATATTATTAACATTTTTGATTCGTTAATAAAATCTTTTAAAATATATTTATTTATTTCCAATTATCATTCAATTGTTTTTCCTGAAAATCCTTTTTAAATGTGAGTCGCATCTTAAATTAGAAGTAATACAGTAATTACCTATCCATGCGTAGCTGTGTCAAGTTACTAGATTAAATGAATAAAGAATTAATTATCTATCCATGTGAAGCTATGTTAAGTTACTAGGTTAAGTGAATAAAGAAATAATCATCTATCCATGTGTAGTTGTGTGAAGTTACTATGTTAAGTGAATAAAGAATTAATTATCTATCCATGTGCAGCTGTGTCAAGTTACTAGGTTAAGTGAATAAAGAATTAATTATCTATCCATGAGTAGCTATGTCAAGTTACTAGGGAACGTGAATAATATATCTTAATTATGTATTAACGTGGCGCTGTATCTTTACTGGTGCTGTGGTCTCGTTTCCAACGAGTACAAATGTACAGATATAATCCGTACAGTACAATATCGTGATTGTTTGTCTTCTCAAAGTAGAAACACCTGTCTAATTGGTCCAAGCTGGAGATTGTAGAAAGGTATATATGGCGAGGGCGAAACAAGAGTATCTTGTTATTTCTATTAGTGTGTATTATATTGTGATAACCGTTTAATGATGTAAAGTGCTAAACGCTAAGTGCTTTGTGTTTTAATTATTTATTGTTTCATTCATTAACAGAATTGGTTAGAATATTTAACATATTTAGTTTTATCGCCTTTTAGTTTTTTATATGCAAAAACGGCTCTTCTGGGCCCAGAAAACACTTCAAATAGAAGAGCGAACAACGTTTCGACCTTCTTCGGTCATCGTCAGGTTCACAAAGAAAGGGTTACTGGCCGGAAGCTGACCACATGTTTGGAAGGGGTTGTATAACTGAGTGTCGCAATGTAGAGGGCGCGGTTTGAATATATAATTTTATCTATAATATTAATATAGGTATAATGGTGTTCCTTTATATTGGTTTATTTTGGGTTTAAGTTGTTGTATAAGTAAGGCTTCTTTAATTTTTTCGTTTGTTTATGTTTGTTTCTTTATTTAGTATTTTAGTGTTTTCTATGGTTATGTTGTGTCCATTTGACTTGCAGTGTTCGAAAACGTGTGAAGGTGACTTTTTATGTTCTTTGAATCTGGTTTCCATTTTTCTACTTGTTTCTCCTATATAGAAGTCGTGGCAGTTATCACATTGTATTTTATAAATAATGTTGGTGTGGTGTTTGTCAGTGTAGTTCTTACATAGTATAGACCTTAGTTTTGTGCCTGGTTTTTGAATAAATTTAGTGTTAACTGGAATGTTATATTTTGTTACTAGTTTTTGCCAAATGTTGGTTATTTGTTTGCTGATGTCAGGAATATATGGTATACAGCAGTATATGGTTTCGTGATTTTTTGATTCGTGAGATATATTTACTTTTGTTGGTTGATTTTGCTTTCTGTCTAGGTGTGTGCGTATAATGTTTTCTACGGTTTGTGGAGGAAACTTATTAATGTTGATGAAGTGTTGTTTTATTTTATCTAATTCATCGTTAATTTTATCTGGTGAGCATAGTTTTATGGCTGTGTTTATCTGGTTTCTTAGTATGTTGAGTTTTTGTTTTGTTTCATGTGCTGAGTCCCAAGGAATGTATAGTCCAGTATGGGTGATTTTTCGGTGGATTTCTGTTTTGAATTGTGTGTCGGTTCTTATAATTTTGAGGTTAAGAAATGATATTTGATTGCTTTCTTCCTGTTCACATGTGAAGTTAATGTTGGGATGTATAGAGTTAATGTGAGTGAAAAAGTTAAGTATGTGTTCTGTAGATTCGAATCCCGCAACCGTGTCATCTACATATCTGTACCAGTATAGTGGTGGATGTAATGCTGTATTAATTGCTTGTGTTTCAATTTGTGTCATAAAAATATTGGCTAGAACTGGCGATACTGGGTTGCCCATGCTTAGGCCATTTGTTTGTATATAGTTTTGGTTGTTGAACATGAAGTTTGTCTTTATTGTGGTGAATTCTATGAGGGTTGCTAACTGGTTACTGGGAATGTCTATAATCGGGTTAGGGTCTCGAATATAGAGTTCTAAGGCTATCTTGTAGGCTTCTGTTGTTGGAACTTCTGTGAAGAGGGATATAACATCGAAACTGGCCATTAAGGCTTTATGATTAAGTTGATTTAGATTGGACTTGAAATTAAAAGAGTCTTTGATGAATGAGCTGGCTGATGTTGCATATTTGGAGAATGCCCATGCTATGTATTTACCAAGATTGTAGTTAAACGATTCATATGTTGACATTATTGGTCGTAATGGACAATCTGGTTTATGAGGTTTGGGGATGCCGTATATTTGCGGTGTGCGTGAGTCGGTTTTACGTAGGTAGGAATAAAGTGTTTGTGAAATTGTGTTGGCTTTTTTCATTTGTAGTAGTAATTTGTTTAGTTGCGTCTCATGTGTCTTTGTTGGATTTGTGTGTATTGGTTTAAATTTGTTCGTGTCTGATAGGATGTTATTCATTTTTTGTATGTATTCATTCGTGTTCATTATTACTATAGCGTTACCTTTATCTGCTTTTAGAATTTTTATGTTTCTGTCTTGTTTTAGGTTTCTAATGGAATTAATGTCTCTTTTTGTAAGGTTGTTTTTTAGTTTTCTGTTTTGTGAAATTATGTTGATAGTTTTGTAAGAAAATTCTTTGAAAAAATCGTTTAAGATAATGTTTTTTGGTGGTTCTGGAAAATATAAATTTGTAATTTTATCTGGGAAGTTTGGCTGTTGGATGTCAATAAAGTTATCTACGTTGTCTTCTTTCTGTTTGTTGTTTTTGTTTTCTGTAGAAAGTATCACAAGTCTCCTGGCTAGGTCTTCTAAACATGTTTTGATTTCTATGGTTGGAATGTACCTTGGTGCTATTGCGAAGTTGAGTCCTTTGTTAAGTAGATGTATCTCGTCTGTGTTTAATTGTCGGTCAGATCTGTTAATTATGAGGTTGGTCAACGGTTTGTCATGTTGATGTCTTTTTCTGTTGCTTACATCTTAGTTTTTCAAGTTTGTTGTTGTGGCGGATCTTTTTGTCTCTATCGTTTTTAGTATTACGGACTAATACAACGAAACATAAACCAAATCAATACTAAAAACGATAGAGACAAAAAGATCCGCCACAACAACAAACTTGAAAAACTAAGATGTAAGCAACAGAAAAGACATCAACATGACAAACCGTTGACCAACCTCATAATTAACAGATCTGACCGACAATTAAACACAGACGAGATACATCTACTTAACAAAGGACTCAACTTCGCAATAGCACCAAGGTACATTCCAACCATAGAAATCAAAACATGTTTAGAAGACCTAGCCAGGAGACTTGTGATACTTTCTACAGAAAACAAAAACAACAAACAGAAAGAAGACAACGTAGATAACTTTATTGACATCCAACAGCCAAACTTCCCAGATAAAATTACAAATTTATATTTTCCAGAACCACCAAAAAACATTATCTTAAACGATTTTTTCAAAGAATTTTCTTACAAAACTATCAACATAATTTCACAAAACAGAAAACTAAAAAACAACCTTACAAAAAGAGACATTAATTCCATTAGAAACCTAAAACAAGACAGAAACATAAAAATTCTAAAAGCAGATAAAGGTAACGCTATAGTAATAATGAACACGAATGAATACATACAAAAAATGAATAACATCCTATCAGACACGAACAAATTTAAACCAATACACACAAATCCAACAAAGACACATGAGACGCAACTAAACAAATTACTACTACAAATGAAAAAAGCCAACACAATTTCACAAACACTTTATTCCTACCTACGTAAAACCGACTCACGCACACCGCAAATATACGGCATCCCCAAACCTCATAAACCAGATTGTCCATTACGACCAATAATGTCAACATATGAATCGTTTAACTACAATCTTGGTAAATACATAGCATGGGCATTCTCCAAATATGCAACATCAGCCAGCTCATTCATCAAAGACTCTTTTAATTTCAAGTCCAATCTAAATCAACTTAATCATAAAGCCTTAATGGCCAGTTTCGATGTTATATCCCTCTTCACAGAAGTTCCAACAACAGAAGCCTACAAGATAGCCTTAGAACTCTATATTCGAGACCCTAACCCGATTATAGACATTCCCAGTAACCAGTTAGCAACCCTCATAGAATTCACCACAATAAAGACAAACTTCATGTTCAACAACCAAAACTATATACAAACAAATGGCCTAAGCATGGGCAACCCAGTATCGCCAGTTCTAGCCAATATTTTTATGACACAAATTGAAACACAAGCAATTAATACAGCATTACATCCACCACTATACTGGTACAGATATGTAGATGACACGGTTGCGGGATTCGAATCTACAGAACACATACTTAACTTTTTCACTCACATTAACTCTATACATCCCAACATTAACTTCACATGTGAACAGGAAGAAAGCAATCAAATATCATTTCTTAACCTCAAAATTATAAGAACCGACACACAATTCAAAACAGAAATCCACCGAAAAATCACCCATACTGGACTATACATTCCTTGGGACTCAGCACATGAAACAAAACAAAAACTCAACATACTAAGAAACCAGATAAACACAGCCATAAAACTATGCTCACCAGATAAAATTAACGATGAATTAGATAAAATAAAACAACACTTCATCAACATTAATAAGTTTCCTCCACAAACCGTAGAAAACATTATACGCACACACCTAGACAGAAAGCAAAATCAACCAACAAAAGTAAATATATCTCACGAATCAAAAAATCACGAAACCATATACTGCTGTATACCATATATTCCTGACATCAGCAAACAAATAACCAACATTTGGCAAAAACTAGTAACAAAATATAACATTCCAGTTAACACTAAATTTATTCAAAAACCAGGCACAAAACTAAGGTCTATACTATGTAAGAACTACACTGACAAACACCACACCAACATTATTTATAAAATACAATGTGATAACTGCCACGACTTCTATATAGGAGAAACAAGTAGAAAAATGGAAACCAGATTCAAAGAACATAAAAAGTCACCTTCACACGTTTTCGAACACTGCAAGTCAAATGGACACAACATAACCATAGAAAACACTAAAATACTAAATAAAGAAACAAACATAAACAAACGAAAAATTAAAGAAGCCTTACTTATACAACAACTTAAACCCAAAATAAACCAATATAAAGGAACACCATTATACCTATATTAATATTATAGATAAAATTATATATTCAAACCGCGCCCTCTACATTGCGACACTCAGTTATACAACCCCTTCCAAACATGTGGTCAGCTTCCGGCCAGTAACCCTTTCTTTGTGAACCTGACGATGACCGAAGAAGGTCGAAACGTTGTTCGCTCTTCTATTTGAAGTGTTTTCTGGGCCCAGAAGAGCCGTTTTTGCATATAAAAGTTCTCAACAAGTGGGTTTCTCGACATCACTGATTGCCTTTTAGTTTAGTTTTTATTATTAGTATACTTTTATTATAAATATTGTTTACCATTGTCAGCTCTGTACGTGCGTTTGGGACTAGTTTAAATCTCCTAAACTGGTTTAATCTTGTGAGAAAATATTGGGAGTGAGGTTGAAAATATCGGTGCAAACGAGAGTATTCAACTGATTAAACAATGGAGTTTACTCGTCATAAACGAGAATGTAAGGAAAGTATATTAAACTGGTCATAAATGTTACCTATAGAAAGTTAAGTTTTAGTTTCACTATAAGCAAGAAGCTGTCTCTAATTGGGAACTTAATATCAATAAGTTGTATTATGTCTTACAGTGATTTTGCTTACACACGAGTAGGTTTAGGCTTACAAATATCAAGTTCAAATAAAATACACTTACCTTGAGAAAACCCCATTACAAAAACCAGATAAATCGTCACAAATCGTAGTAAGTCTGTCATTATCATTTTGTAGATCATAACCACGAAAGGTCCAACTAGCTTAAATCCCCTGTTAAAATGTAGGAAGAAACACATTTACTAAGCATAGCTTTGCAAATTATTATATAAGTAATCTTTAAGCCAATATCTGTGTTATTGGTTGGTTTGATGCTTAATATCAACTCATACGCACTTTTGTGTTATTTTTCGGCTATTATGTTTTAATGGGAAGCTCGTAACTAGCGCATTTCCGCATTCGCAAGGTGACAGCACAGTCGTCATGGTCCTTTACCTTGTTTATTGTTGCATTCTCTGGACGTGGACTATTACCAGGTAAATACACAACATTTGGTCCTTACATGTTGTATGTAACTTATTTAGGAACATGAAATAACTAATATATAAATACATTGTGTGTATTGTAATTGTGTATTACAACAATTTTTATTTTTTTCAAGTGAATCATGAACTTTTATTTGGCAATAATATAGGCCTTGTTATTAATTTCAATTACGGTGATAGTGAGCTTGTGACAGTCCTTGATTTTTATGCTTACTTGTTTATTTGTTTGTTTTAGAATTTCGCACAAAGCTAGTCGAGGGCTATCTGTGCTAGCCGTCCCTAATTTAGCAGTGTAAGACTAGAGGGAAGGCAGCTAGTCATCACCACTCACCGCCAACTCTTGGGCTACTCTTTTACCAACGAATAGTGGGATTGACCGTAACATTATAACGCGCCCACGGCTGGGAGGGCGAGCATGTTTGGCGCGAACCCGCGACCCTCAGATTACGAAGCGCACGCCTGAACGCGCTAGGCCATGCCGGGCCCTTTATGCTTACTAAGGCTAGGGTTTTGTCATATATGAGTATTTTAATTACGAAAATGATTAATTCATTGTAGCATGCCAGAGGACAGACTGTGGACAGATGACATTATCCCAGCTGAAAGAAGAGCTAAAAAAGAATTATTTATAAAAAAATATGTATCACTAAAATCCACCTGTACATGTACATGTTATGATGTACAACTTGTCATACTTTTAAATACTGACAATTTTGGGTTCATATGAAATCATAAAGGCTCTAGAAGCAAAAAACCCAACAAAAACAGATTACAGATGGTGGCAGGTGAAGTGTGTGTCAATATGTGTGTAGGTATGTATTATTATTATGTGTGAGTGTGTATGTGTGTGTTCCTCGGCCCCTGTGGTGGTAGTGGTTGAGGTAGTTGGGGAAAGTAGTGGGTGTAATTTTTTTTTAATATACTGGAATGATAATTACCAAAAGATATTTCACTGTAGCAGTCTGTCGGTACGAAGTGATCATGGCACACGACACAGCTTGATCCAGTTCCCACACACGAAACTTGGCCTTAGGGTTAGCTCTTTTGATGGCCAGAATCCTGCTTTTACGAACACTCTCTCTTTCTTTTTTCCGATTAGACAGAAATCTGTGTCCACTACAATTTTTGCACAAAAGGATCACAACATTCTGTTTGCAGCACACTGTTGTTCTCTGTTAAACTGACACTGTCAAGCTTCGAAGGCACTTGGACCCTCTCGATTGTGCTGCTACCCCGCGACTACGCCAGAACTATGATATTACGAGTCGACCATTCGGTGCATAGTACAGTGTGACATCAGAATGAAAAGTATTGTTTTCAACAATTTCAAACACAATCTCACCTGCAGAAGAAGAGAAAATATGGAGCCGTGCTGATCATGACGAAAACAGCGACGATATCCTCAGCACGACAAAAACACGTCAGTCTCAATGGTATCATTAATATTACGAGTATGCACGAAATAAGAAACAAAACCCGCGACGGTACTGTCATCTGCATATAAAATATATTATTTTTGCAGTGTCAGCTTAAAAAGCAGTTTCTTAAATACAAAAAAGAAGCCTTAGATATTAAAAAAAATCCAATAGATACTTAAGCAACATAATTTCATTATTATCATATATCTTCAATAAAAAATGCATTTTTATGTACATAACTAATTCATCGAAGCATTCATATTTTTGAGAAATGGTAAGATCAACCTTTGTAAATCTTATATAAAACTTTTTTGGTCTAGATGGAGTTATTTGAAGATTTTTCGTTGTCGTTTTACAGAACAAAGCCACTCTCTACGACCTACCAACTGCAGAACCCGAATCCCCGAGTTTGTCGTTGTAAATTCTTAGACTTAAAGTTGGTCTTCTGGAAGACACTATATAAAGTTAACTAATAGCTGATAATGAGTGAATCTTTTTTGAAATGTTTATGTAAGTAGTAGAGATTCCAACTATGCTTATTTGCCCTATATTATAAGCTCAAAATAAATTGTGAAAACCTACAAAAATTGTTATTTGAATTATTTATTATGACATTGGACTGTTTGTGTACATAAGTACAAGAACCAATTATGCAATAAAATTATTTTACATTTAATGAAACTAAGTTATTATACGTATATTATTAATACGATTTTAATGAAGGTTGAATAAAAATACCAACCATATTTTGCACAAAGGTTTGATAACCAAGGAAACGAGCCTCGACTCCAGAATTGATAAGATATATAAATGCGCCACCTGCCGTCAACCCTTCAAGGACTAAACGAAGCTATAAATTACAAAATTCATTTAATTCGTACACATGCACGAGAGAAATATGCAAATATATTATGATTTAAATAAAGTTTCACTGTTAATTTGTAATGATACGAATTGCATTAGTAAAATAAGTTTCCAATAAAGATGTTTCAAACAACAAAACTGGTTTACAAGTGAACAGATAAAACATTTGCAGCTTGTAGTTTAAAACTACGTCACATAAAAAGTGCTAGAAATAACCCACTAAAAATTAAAACTAATCAAGTCCATTTCGTATAATACTTTTTAACTTAAGAATTTTATTTTAGAGCTAGAAATTAATATTTATCTAAAACATGACTTATTTCATGTTATTTTTAACATTTGTTAATATGTTTCTACCACGAGAGGTGTCGTTCCATAAGATTTGTTATGTTTTGAATTAAGCACAAAGCTACACAATGGGCTATCTGTGCTCTGCCTACCACGGGTATCGAAACCCGGATTTTAGCATGTAAGTCCGCAGACATACCGCTGAGCCACTGGGGGGCCGTTCCATAAGAACTATTTATGATATATATATATTTTTTTTTCATATAGCAAAGCTGCATTGGGCTAGCTGTCCCTAATTTTGTAGTGTAAGACTAGAGGGAAGGCAGCTAGTTATCACCACCCACCGCCAACTCTTGGGCTACTCTTTTACAAACGAATAGTGGAATTGACCGTAATATTATAACGCTCCCACGGCTGAAAGGGCGAGCATGTTTGGTGTGACGGGGATTCAAATCCGCGGCCCTCAGATTACGAGTTGAGTGCCTTAACCATCTGGCCATGCCAGGCCAAAACAAGTACAGAAAGTTATATTAAACAACGTAATACACTATATGAAACAAGTATTATAGCTCCCCGGTAGGACAGCGGTAAGTCTTCGGATTTACAATGCTAAAATAAGGAGTTTGATTCCCTTTGGTGGACACAGCAGATAGCTTGATGTTGCTTTGCAAGAAAACACCCACCAGCATGATAAACTATGTTCAAAATCTTGATGAGTTGTTTGGAAAAAAAGTCATAAACTATGTTAATAATCGTGATAAGCTGTGTGGAACAAAAGTGATAAACAACTTTAAATAAGTGTGATAAGCTCTACTAAACAAACGTGATGTAGCATATTAAACAATCTTGATGAATATTTGAAGTGAAAATTAATTTTCTTCATATTCTCATTTCGATGATTTAGGTAAAGTATTAACGATGAACAAACACAGATGGTTAGAAACTGTTTAGTTCGGAGTGACCTATGTAGTGTAAAGGTTAAAAGGACAAATGTACGAAAACCTTTCGTTTTTCGACTTCAGATTCTTTTCCTTCGTTGTTTATAAAGAATTCTTACAACTTCCAGATTACACCTTAAAATTTTAATAATTATTTTTCTAGCTATCCGCAATAAAATCTAATTATCTACAATAAAACTTTATTACTAGTTTGAGCACCCTGGACAGAAGTTATGTAAATTCATGGTTAATGAAATGTTTTTTTGGGACATGAAAAATTTCTTCCTTTATACGTGATTGTATAAAACGTAAATACATCCATAAAAATATCAAAACAAAATTTATACCACAAATTTATAAGTTCCTTTTCATGAACTCAGTTAATTTCTGCATCATATATGGTGAAGATCCGTATAAAGGAGGCGAAACGTAATTTAAAAATATTAAAAACACCAATAAAAACTGTAAAATAGAAAATGTGTATATACCCTCGCATGTACCCAATAAACCTCTGTACCAATGTTGGGGATGATCCGTTCAAGCAATACGAAGTTATTACATAAGAATACAATAGAAATCAGAGAGTATTATTAGATTTGTATAGATACAAATAACATACTTTACACAATAATATTCTTATACAAACTTAATAATTTCAATTCACTTAAACTTTACTTTGACTCGTTAATATTTTAACACCTAATTTAGAAGAGTTCGTTTTAAGATTTTACTTTAAACATTTACTTCAATTTTCAAGTTATTTATAAGTTTTCTTACACAGTGTTCGACATTAATTCATCACAGTGATAAAGTTAATAATGATAATCTATTGTTATTTAAAAGCTTAGGATTACTTACAACTTCCAGTGTAGTGTCAGCATTTAGTAGATAACAATAATCCGGTTCTGTAAACTCTTTCATTGTGGTGTTGTCTTTGATGAAAGAATGGTTATCATTTTTTAGAGTTCTATTAAGTGTAAGGTCTTTCTGACTTATTACCAGCGGTCCCGGTCGAAGGACAAAACTCACAATGGATATTATGAAGTAGACCAAAAAGATGGCAAACTGCCGGTAAAATCTGTCCATACAAATAAACACCACGTTTTTCAAGATGGATAATATAGGTATTTAAACTTTAATTAAAATAAAGTACAGAACTTTTTAGGTTATATTCAGAGAAAGTTGTATAAATTTTCGTAGAATTTTCGATTAAATGAACAGAAAATAATATTTGATCAATCATATATTTCGTTTATTAACATTGTCAAGATTAAGGAAAAACAGTAAAACAGTATCAGTAACACTTCTAGAGTCTGGAACATAATAACAATAAAACAATATCAGTAACACTTTAAGAGTTTGGAACATAATAATAGTAAAACAATATCAGTAACAGTTCAAGAGTCTGGAACATAATAACAGTAAAATAATATCAGTAACACCTCAAGAATCAAGAACATAATAACAGAAAAAACATTATCAGGAATTCTTCTAGAGTCTGGAACATAAGGTATATGATTAAAACGATTGTCAAAATATATGTAGCTGATAATTACTAAACTTAAAATACTGCTTAACTACATATGTTAGCAGTTTTTTTTTATTCTTTTCACTGTACTATTTCTTTTTTATTTCAACATACTGGTGTTCATATTACATATTTTCAATTGACAGTGAATAGAAATGCCAAGACATTTGTATTTTGAAAATCATTGGAGCTACAGTAACAAAATAATTTGAATTTTTTTTTAACAGTACATGAGGTATATTCTTATAACATTTTAACAGTGACATGCCCATACCAGGGAATGGGCTCAGAATTTGAGTGTAACAAGCTCTCAAGTTGAGTGAGCGGGAAACCTGATGTATGGTGACCATTATTAACAATATTATAGATCATAGGTGAATAGTAAACTATTTAGTTGGTTTTTAAATGTTGAACTATTTGGTTATTTTTGTTATGTTTGCATATTTAATTAGTTTTTAACTAATACATTTAGTACTTTTTAATCCTGGTAGTTCATTGTCCAATAGTAAAAATAAAGTAAAAATTGTACTCGGTAGGTTTTACTAACGTTAAACATGATAATTTCTTGGAAACATCTTAAAATGACAACTCTGAAGTGAAAAGCTATAAAAGTGTATGAATATTATTTTGAATTGAGAAATTATCATTTTAATAGATTTTCATTGGTTGAAAAGATGCAAGACAATGTTTTTTTCATTTTGTATGGAATTATGTCATTAAAATAAATTTATATTTTTTGTTCTTCAATATCATCCAATTCTAAACATACTGATGACATTTTAAAAAATAATCTAAAAATCAGATTACACCATACTCTTCATTTTCCAAAAACAAAAATATGAATAGTTTACCTTTTTTATACGAACCAACTAAACATAAATGTAGTAAACGAACTACGTAGGCTGGTCACATATGCAATGAAGTACAATATTTTTTAATCATAAACCTTGAATATCCACATAGAGTTATATTTACAACAAATTGTAACAAAATTCCTTATCTAGAATGTTTATATATATATTTACTAATTTATGCTTCTACGACTGCGAGAATTATAACGAACAAAAGAAAGTATAAGTTTTTCGATCTATTTTCCAGTTTTGAAAAATGTGTAACTACTGAATTGTTTTTTTAATTTCTTTCCTAACTGTGAAGAACGAAAATGTTTCCAAACCCTCAAATTTTTACATTGGTTCATGCAAGTCATACATGCTATATATATATATTTTTTAATTTTAATGTATAGAGATTTGTTTTATTAGTTGCTAAAGAGATTTATAAACCTAAATTTATATTGAAAGAACCAAGAAATGTTACATCGACGAACACGTTACAAATAACGAGATAAAAACAAGTTTAATATCAGAGAAATGTGCTTTGAAATGTAGAAGAGAAAAATGAAATATGCAAAGTTTGCAACCTATAATGAGTAAAAAAACCTACCGAAACTTAACAAAACCGTTCCATTTGGCGTTCAATAGGTCAACTAGTAACCCTTCCAGCATTTCTAAATGCGCAATGTTATCCTACAAATAATAAATAGAAAGAGAAGGTATGAATTATTTTACAGGTTTATTTTGCAGGAGAGAAGATATGAACTACGATTTATAAAATATAAATTTATGAACTGCGGATATTGTAGCAAATGAAATCATTATGGGAAGGCAAAATTGGAATAAATCCAAAAGTTTAAAGTTTATCTTTTAAAAATCTAAGAATAGAAACAAAAATGTTATTCACTGAGAGGACCGTCTTCTAAAGTGAATGTAAATGTATTATCAGATATTAAAAAAAATGGAAGCAAAATTACAGATTGAAGTAGCAAGCAATCAGGATACAAGTAATCCTACAATGGGTAAATGAAGAGATGTACGAGTAGAAGAAACAGCTTGTTTATAAATTTTTTCTAGTGTAAATAAAGTAAATAATTAATTAAGATGTGTAAATGCACTGATTCCAATGGTTTTTGTGAATATAAAACTACAATGTGGAATATCTGTTTCGTGTTTCCTTACAATGTAAGGATCGAGACCCGAATATAGCGTTAAAAAAAACTCACGTTTACCGCCCGAGCAAGAGGTAAGATAAATGATCGATCAATAACTTTTTGAAATTTCAGAAAAAAAACTCAGCTGATTTAATAAAACACATTTAAACACCTAGAGAATTAGCAGCTATTTTCATTAAATCGGCGAAGTTCTGAGAACGCTGTAAGAATGTAGAATGTGTATATTACAATGATATTTTATTATTTGAGATGAAACTGGTTTTAACAAGGACATAGCATAAACTCTTAATATCACACTAATAATACGACGGCAGTTTTTGGTCAGTTATAACATAGCAAGAAACGCTTTTAGTTAAATATTTTTGGAACAATATATGTTTGTATAAAACTTTTAACGGCTTATATTAATTCACAAATACACACACACACATGCATATTTGCAAGAATTATGTATAACGAGTTCAATATTGAGATTTCTTTTTCATCCCCCAAGTGGCGCAGCAGCAGGTCACACCACTGGAAACCGTTGTTTGATACACAGGTAGCACACTGTGTGGCTTTGTTCTTAATTTTAAACAAAAATATTATTTTTAAACTTTTAATGCTTTATTAGGCTATTAAATGTCGCCACTTAAAGTTATCACTTTCTAACATGTTTATCAAAACCAACTAAACAGAGAAAAAAATTCTCTGTTCAAAATGCTATAGACATTTGTAATTTAAACTTAGTCAGATGTGAGATTTTTACAATCTGATAGCGCGTAAATCATTTTTCATCTGCTTGTTAAGAAGGTGGATCACTTATCTAAAAACTCTTTGTAGGCCCGTCATAGCCAGGAGGATAAGGCGCTCGAATCGTAATCTGAGGGTCGCAGGTTCGAATCATCGTCACACCAGATATGCTCGTCCTTTCAGCCGTGGGAGCATTGTAATGTAACGGTCACTCTCACTATTCGTTGGTAAAAGAGTTGGTGGTGGGTGGTGATAACTAGCTGTCTTTCCTCTAGCCTTACACTGCTAAATTAGGGACGGCTAGCGCAGATAACCCTAGTGTAGCTTTGCGCGAAATAAAAAAAAAAAAATTTACTTTTGAGTCCCTAGTGAAAAGAACACAATTACCCCGTAGTGTAGTTTTGTGCTTAACTTTAAACAAACAAAACTGGTTATGCTCATCTCCTCTTCAGGTAGCTGCCCCTAATTTAAAATTGAAAAACTAGAGGGAAGGCAGAAAGAGTCGACAATAACTATCACTAATATTGGGCTACTCTTTAAATAACGAATAATGGCATTGATCATTACATTATAATGTTGCCATGGCTGGAAAGGCAAACATTTTCGGTGATTGGTTTTGAACTCATAACCCGCTAATTTTGTTAAGTGTAGTGGTATTTATTTGTATGCATATTATTTGGGTGCATATGTTGAGATAGATATAGTTATAATATAATATACAAGCAAGACTGCTCGACCCTGGTCACGGGAAAAGTTTTGAGCTAATCTATCAATTTAAACTGTTTCATGGACTTTAAGAAAGGTTAATACGTGTGTGTGTTTTCTTATACCACAGCTACATCGAGCTATCTGCTGAGCCCATTGAGGGAAATCGAGCCCCTGATTTTAGTGCTGTAAATCCATAGACTTACCACTGTACTAACGGGGCCAAAAATATTAATTATATTGCACTCTTGATTACACTCAGAACCGAAGTTTAGTTACACTGTCTGCTGCGAAAAGTAACTAATTAGTATTTCAATCATGCTAAAAGCCACTATACAATAACAAACGGTAAATCTGCATTTTGATTCTTTAAGTTAAGTAACATTTTGAAATATGAATAATAGCGTGATTAGTTGCTAACAGTTTAGTGTAGAGTATCCTACTTGCGAAATAAAATTTGCTATCAACATTATTAGTGCCTGTTTTCCTGTCACTTCCAAATTGTTTGTATTTGAATTTCGCGCAAAGCTACACGAGGGCTGTCTACGCTAGCCGTCCCTAATTTAGCAGTGTAAGACCAGAGGGTAGACAGCTAGTCATCACTACCTACCGTTAACTCTTGAACTACTCTTTTACCAATGAATAGTGGGATTGACCGTCATATCATAAGGTCCCTAGGGCTGAAAGGGCGAGCATGTTTGGTGTGACGAAGATTCGAACTCGCAACCCTCTGATTACGACTCCAGCGCCTTAACCACCTGACTATGCTGGGCCTCACTTCAAAAGCGAAAGTTGCGCTTTCCCTGCATGCGCAGCTTTTGAAACACAGCATAGGAAGCGCCGCCATAAACCGGAGAGAGACGACCACTCGGACAGGCACCATGATTCGCAATAACATGCTCATACCCTGCTTTAAAGATACTAAATTTGAGATTATGAGAAACAAAATCACAATCTTTCATTTTTTGCCCATTGAGATTTTTCAGATTAATAGAAACACTTTTTTAAAGTTTTTCAAACAATTAGACGCACGTTCGTAAAAGCTGAAAAGTTTTAGTATTTAATAACAGATGTCTTGAGCTGCTATAACTTATAACAGACGAGAGATAAATAAAAAATGCTGACATACACATATAAACATGATGGAATCGTAAGATTGGGATGAAAATATTAAAAGTCTAATGGACATTTTCGTAAAAAGACACTATTATACAAACCCCATAAACAACGAGGTTTAGTGCTGACACTTTATTAATTTCTCCCGTACGATTATCAATAGTGTCTATCTCTTCTAGTGGGTAAGCTGCACATGTTATGCTCCCCAGCTGCCAATAGATCTCTCTTTGGATCTTCAAGATGTGGACGAAAATCTTAGAAAACCCAAATGTAAGTTGAGGTTATATTACCTTCGAAATTTGAAACTGTCTAAAAATAATAAATTTTACGAATAAATATAATCACATTTTACCTAATCTAAGAGAATATCTTCAGTACATTCTTTAAATACTTTTAAAACATGCCACCCTTACCCTTTTAAACTGAATCAGCAGATTGAATTTGTTCAATTTACTCTTAAGCTTAAATACTTAAAAGTAACAATTTTAGATTTGTTTAACTGTTTCATCATTTCTTTACAACTAAATTTGTTTAGTTTTCCTGAAATAACTTCGTGACTTTATTATGTCCTAAATATTTATTTTAATTATTTAATTTGGATATCTCATTCGAATTCTCATACTAGAAATATTATTTACAAAAGGTGGGATGCTTGTCGCCATTACTCATTATACTGTAAACTTGAACATTGTTTAACTTCTCTACCATATTCGTGTCATTATTTCCAAGTAACATTTCCAAAATTATTCACAGTTATATATATTCGTTTATCGATTTGAAAAGAACAACTATATAAATAGAATTCAAACAACCAATTTTAGTTACAGTGTGAAGGTTTGATATTTTTCGAATTGTTTTTACTTTCAGAATTCGGATATTTGTTCTTCAGGTTGTGCAAATTTAAAGTTGTTCAGTGAAAGGCAACAATTAATATTATTATAAACGTATCCTATAGATATGTTTAGTCGTTAGTACAGCAATTTGGAGAGATGTGGTTTGAAAGTAGCTGAAAAGATTTAATTAACAGTATCAGAAATGTGTTTTTCATCTATTTGAGGCACATAGGGTTTTATAATTACCTCTTTCCTGGCCAGTTTAGCTGCTAGTGTCAACGGGGTTAATCCTTGCCTGTTCACGATGTTAATGGAAGCTCCTAATTCATAAGTCATATTGAACATTTTCTGTAAAGTGAATACTAAACACAGTAATAAACATTTCCTGTACAATGAACACTTAACACAATAATGAAAATAATCCGTAAAATGAACACGTAATACTGAAAACTTCGGTCAGCTCGACACTAAACATAATAATTAATATTGTCTGTAAATAACCCTAAACACAGAAAATAACATTTCTTATAAAACAAGTGCTAAATACACAAAACTATTTCATACAAAATCACAATTAAACTCTATGTGAACCCCGTAAACAGTCATGTGAAAAAGTTAGGACACCCTATGAAGGCCTGTGCATTTTTGTAACATTTTTGGATAAACAGATATTTAATCTCAATTTTAATAATACTGGGAGATTATAGGAATATAAATAAAGAATTAAAACTGAAGACTTTTCAAGATCTTCTGTAAATGTAATCCTATAAAAATGTATATTCTAACTGAGAAAAAAATTAGGGTACCCCCACATTTATTACCATTTAAAATGGCTCAACTCACACACAGGCGTATCAAACCAGGTGCACATGATTAGAAGATCGTTACTCAGCACTTTGAATGAAGCTTGACCTATTTAAGGCTCAGACATTTAGGTTGGTGCACTCCTGACTGAGTGAGCACCATGGTGAGAGCAAAAAAGCTATCTGAGGGCTTCAAAAAGAAAATTGTAAAGTCTGGTAAGGGATTTAGAAAGATCCCAAAAGATTTTGAAATCGGCCATTCCATTTTCCGGAAAATAGTCAACAAGTGAAGGGCTTTCAAAACAACTGCTAACATGCCCAGGTCTGGTCGTCCAAGCAAGTTCACCCCAGAGAGGAGACCGCAAGATGCTACAAAAGGTCTCCAAACACCCTAACATGTTATTATGGGACCTACAGCACGCTCTGGCTACTGCTGATGTGAAAGTGCATGTCTTTACAATCAAAAAGAGACTGCACAAATTTAACTTGCATGGGAGGTGTGCAAGGAGGAAACCTTTGCTGTCTAAGAGAAATATCAAGGCCGGACTGAAGTTTGTCAGAGAGAATGTAGACAAATCCAGAACTTCTGGAATAATGTTTTTTAGACAGATGAGTCCAAAATTTAATTATTTGGACACCAGAACAGAGGACATGTTTGGCGTAAACCGGATACAGTATTCCAGGAAAAGAACCGCATACCAACTGTGAAGCATGAAGGTGGAAGTGTCATGGTTTGGGGCTGCTTTGCTGCAGCAGGACCTGGTCAGCTCACAATCATAGAATCCACCATGAATTGTACTATATATCAGAGGGTGCTTGAGGATCATGTCAGACCATCTGTTCGAAAATTAAAGCTGAAGCGGAAATGGACCCTGCATCATGACAATGGCCTAAAACATACCAGTAAATCCACGAAGGACTGGCTGAAAAATACGAAATGTAGAGTCCTGGAATGGCCAAGTCAAAGCCCAGATCTTAATCCCATTGAGATGGTGTGGGGTAACTTGAAACGGGCTGCACATGCAAGAAGCCCCTCAAACATCTTACAACTGAAAGAATTCTGCATTGAGGAGTGGGGCAAACTTTCTTCAGACCGATGTCAGAGACTGGTAGATGGCTACAAGAAGCGTCTCACTGCAATTATTTTTGCCAAAGGGGTAACACTAGCTATTAGGGGGTAGGGTGTCCTTACTTTTCCTCAGTTATAATATGCATTTTTGTAGAACTGCAATTAGAGAAGATCTTGAAAAGTCTTTTTTTCAGTTTTAATTGTTTAGTTATATTCCTATAATATCTCAGTGTTGTTGAAATTTAGATTAATATCTATATATCCAAAAATGTTACAAAAATGCACAGGCTATCATAGGGTGTCATAACTTTTGTCACATGATTGTAGATGTTTTGGATCTCCTGGTGATATTATAAATCCTCTATAGATCGTCTGGGACTCCAAGTAATATTATAAACCTACGTGGATTGTTTAGAACTCAAGCCAGTTTTATAAGCTCTACATGGATTGTTTATGACTCGAGATAGTGGAGATAAACCTTTTTTTTTCAAATAGATTGAAACTCCTGATTTGGCTGTAGATTGTATCTATATTCTTTTGAATTTTTAGTGACACTATAAATATTGTATTTATTTTTTGGAGCTTTTGGTAGTGTTACAAACTTTATCGAGAAGGTTTGAAACATTTGGTTACATCATACGAGAATTAAGTAAGTACTATTTAAGTTGGAGAGTAACCTGTAATGATATTATAAAACATATTCAGATGTTTTGTAGCTCCTAATGACATCATAACCCCTATCCTGATTGTTTAGAACTCATAGTTATATTATGAGTCCTATCCAGATTTCATATCTTGATATCAAGACGAGTCCTACAAAGAAGATATTGATAAAACTATATATTTCCTTCATTTTGTTTGGAACACCTGGTGACATTATAAACCATTACTGAATGCTTGAAATTCTTTGTAAAAATATGAACCTTATCAGAAATGTTTAGAACATGTGATGACATTATAAACCTATACAGATTATTTGGAGTTAATTGTAACTTGTTCATTCACATTTTGTGATTTTTTAACAACAAAAGAAGTCCTATTAACATTTTTATTTTGTGATGACAAGTAAAACATTAAATAGATTACAAGAACTTCTACTTCTTCGCACCTCTTCCCCCTTTCATCAGAGGTTCAGTGGTGAAATAGTAAGCTTACGATGCTAAAAGTCGATTTTCAATACTCAAGAGGAACAGAGCACGTATATTCCGTGGTGTAGCTTTTTGCTTAAGACCAACAAATCAAACCATCGGTTTAACCCTTAATAACATTAAAACTGTTCTGCAGATTTTTTTGAAGTACTGGTGATATTGTAATTTTTATCCACACTGTTTAGAACGATATTATAAGCCTTATCCAGTTTGTTTTCAATCTTTTGTAACATTATAAAACCCATCCATATTATATGGAAGGTCTGGGGTATTATAAAGTCAATACGTTCCGATTTTCTTTGAAAAAAAAGGCAAACACTGTTTACATTATATCATTATTTTTTATTTAAACTCTGTTTTATAGAAGATATGCATACAGTATAGACTTTATCCAGATTGTTTGTGACTGATGAGAGCATTATAAATCTTATTTCTACTTTGTAAGAACTTGTAGCGAGTATATGAATTGTATCAATATATTTTTATAATAAGACAAACCTTACATAAATTATATGAAACTTATGTTTAGTATAACTTATATTCCTTTTGTCGGAGGCTCCTGGCAATATTTTAAGCCATAGTAAAATTTTGAATCATATCTAGATTGTTTGGAATTTCTAAATGACAAGATAAACACTGTATAAATTATATGAAAACTGTGACTACATTATAACTTCTACTCCGTTTCTTTGGATGATCTTTTAATAAAATCCTTATTCGAATTGTTTGGAACACCTACTGACAATATAAGCCCTATGTAGATTTTTTTTCTCAGTAATGAAATAAACTCTATCTAAAATAATTAGTTTTTGGATAACCGGAAAGCCCCTACTTGATAGTGTGTAATTCCAGAATACATAGTAACATATATTTTGCTTCTTTGAACTGTTGGTGAAATTATAACGGCTGTCTGAGTTGTTTGAAAATCTCGGGGACTTTATAAACCCAAAACAGAAAGGCCAAAGTTTCCATGTTATTATAAACTGTTTCCATGTTTGGAACTCAAGGTATTACTTCAAGTCCTTTCAAGTTATTCGGAACTTTTGATGATACTATTAAATATTATCCTTTTTTTTTCGAATTTGTTGGTGACGAAAGAAACCCTTTATTTACTATTTGACATTTCTGATTACATTACAAGTTCTATATCATTTCCTCGAACATCTTGTGACACTATAATCGTTTCCAAAGTTTTTGAAACTCATAATGGATTGTATTATGAACTCAATGAAGATTCTTTTCCCCCTTAGTAACAGTACAAAGCGTATACAGACTGTAGAAAAGAACTGATTATACGACTACATTATAACTTTTGTCGATCTTGTTTGAAACAACTGGTGGTATCACACATTTTCTCTTATGGTGATTTTTTAACTATAACAAGATTATTTAGATCATATGGTAACATTCTAAATCCTAACTAGATTGTTTGGATTTCTTTTTGATAGTTTAAACCTCATTCACATTGTTTAGAACTCTAGAAAATATAATAAACCCAATCAAATCGCTTGGACTATCTGAAGGTATTATTAGTCCTATCATATAATGCCTTTTTTTTAACAGTCAAGAAAAATTCAGTGTAGATTTCATGAAAATCCTGAATATATTATAACTCCTTCTCTATTTGTTTCGCTTCTTCGCCGTGGCTGTGTTACAAGAAAAACGCCTGCACATCTGTTTGGTTCGAGCATCTTATGATGTTATAAAATACATCCAGATTTTTTATTTTCTTAATGACACAACAAACCCTACATAGATTACATGAAATCCTGACTGCACTATATCTTCTATACTGTTCGGGTGGACACCTGACGACATGATAAACGTTAAGTAATATCTGTGTAATACTTAATGTTACATTTTTGGAAGTACAGATTATACTTTAAACCATGTTTCCGTATTTCATGATGATAGTGATAGTATAACTCCTGAAAATAGTTTGAAACTATGATTATTTGTGACATGATAAAAATACACAAATGAAATAAAATTTGTGTAACAAAATAAACTATGTTCAGTGTATTGAAAATCTGAGGTAATAGTTTAAATTCATTTCAGATTATTAGGGTTTTTTACCACTTCTTCGAACTATGTGGATGGATCTTTCCAAATATGATACTTATATTTACTGGATCCATTATAAAAAACATACAATCTTGCGATTTCACATTGTTTGTTTTGCAGTTTTATCAGCATTTTTTAAAATTGCATATAAGGGAAGCGTGTTTTCATGTCCTAAGATAACCTTTCATTAATCATGAATTTACAAAATTAATATTACTTCTATCTAGGTTTTGGAAACTTCAGGTAGTATTTCTATAAATATAATAACACTGTCTGCTGTCTATTGTATCACCTTGCAAGTTCTTCGCAAGTGTGTGGATGGATATTCAGATTGGTATGGAGGCTCATTAAGTCCACGCAGGAATACACACAGATTATATAAAAATATTACATGCATTTGCTTTTATGAACCAGATGTGTCGTTTGTACAACAACCTTTAATAATAAAACTGGGTGGGTGAAAATGTTTCTTTTCTTCCCTGATTATTTATTTACACCGCAACACAAGAGCTTGGAGTGAGAGATTTAAATTTTTTTATTGATAATGTCATGAAAAATGTTTTACATCTATTCTGTTGAAAATGTTATGAATGATGACAAACGAGAAATAAATAACTAATAAGAAACGAAAATAAACATATATATTTTTAAAAACTCAGTTGAGTAGTGTCCCGTTTAGCTTCGTTCCAACTTCAAACTCTGACACTTTTGGCGTTAAAAAAAGAGAATATATATATATATGCGTGTGTTAAACGGTTTAAAAGTCAATTTATAATTAACACCGTGATCTTGTTTTTGAACTAAAAAATAAGCCATTTATGACTTTAAGTAAAATGGAATAAAACAAGAGAAATAGAGGGAGCGTTTTTAGCATTCAGTTGTCATTTTCAGTATTATAGCATAGAACAATAAATTTTTTAGTTTCAAAATTATAACATAACAAACACTCAGTCGTCAGTTTCAGTATTATAACACATTGCATTTAGTCGTCAGTTTTACTAAGATAAACGTAAACAACAACGTGAAATACAGAAAAAGTAACAGTATTTTGTAACTTACAGTTTTCTCGTATATCACCATAATGTGCGTCACTGTATTTCCATTTGTATCTTGTCGATTAGGATCTGCACCTTTCGCTAGTAGTAGCCGGTAACATTCCTCTTGTTCCAGACAGGCAGCGAAGCTAAGAGGGTATTCGCCCCAGTAGACGTACCTGTACAATAATAATGAATATTTGGTTAATATATTGTTACTGTAGGCTTGTAGTGCGAAGAAAGAAGTATGATGTGAAATGAACCTAAAGATAATCTTATAAATGTAGTGTGAACATGAGAGAACGAAGTGACGTATTGTTAAACTCCGCTTAAGCCTTTTAATGGAAGTAAGGTAATCTTATAATAAATACACCTATGACTTTTTACTTTCAGATTTTTAATTTCTTTTTTAGAAGTTATTTAAACTTTTAATAGGTTCAAAGTACCCTTCATAGTTGGTCTTCACCGCAACGTCCACTGTCTCATACTCCAGACTATCCATTCTAGAAGCCTTTTGATCTTCCGGGCAGAAAAAGTTCCCGATACAACGTTCATGATAGTTAACTCCGTTGTCTACCAAGAACTTGACCATCGCTGGATCTTCATTAACGATAGCCATGTGAAGAACATTTTCTCCTGAAAGAACAATTACGGGTAATATTTATGCATACAAATAACAATCCGAATCTCGTGTTCACATATGCTAGCATAAAAAAATTAAAAGGAACTAATGTAGATCAGGGATGGGCAACTCCATGGCCAATGGATAGCACACTTGTGGCCAATTCCAGTTTAGAAATCAACTTTTTACATCATTTATTTTTTATCGCAAATTTTGTAATCAGCAACTACTTTGCCCAAGTCATCGCTAATGTTGCGCGCTTCATCACTGCCACATATTCCACCCATTTTGCAACGTCAGTCTGGTTTAGATGTTTGTTATCGAGTGTGCATCGTTTTGCGTGTGCTTGCGAACATATTTTTATTGTGTAACTTTCAAGTGTTTAAATATATTCTGTTTTTAATCCTATAATATGGATAAGTGGATAATTTGAAAACGAAAGGATCCAGATGATGGTGAACACTCCTTAAATAAAGACAATTTAATTGATTCTGGTATTACTGCCTAAAAGAGAGTGGCGAGTGACCGGAAAAACGTGAAACGAGAATTTAACGAAAGTTCAGAGTTGAAATTTGCAGTGAAACAAATAATATACCAGTGTGTCCTTTGTGTAACAAAGTTTTTAGGAATAATAAAGTATACAACTTTAAGCAACATTGTAACAACACTATCTAACAAAATATTTACTTTTTCTTGTTCCTGGGCAGAAAGTTTTATTTCATAATTGCTTATGCTTGAAGTAAATGGAAAAGACCTTCAAACTTTGCTTTTGTGACCTGGGTAATGAAATTTACAAATTTACCCATTTTCCAGAATATTCCAGGTAGATTCAGTGCTGATTAGCTGATAGAGAATTTCTCAAACTTACAAGAATTTTCATGAACTTTCTAGAATGTTGTAGAACATACAAGAATTTTCTATAATAAGTATCTGTCGCTTCCCTTGGCTCATTCAGTGTACCTTAAAGAGGAATATAATAGTGTAAAGACCTCGCTAGAAGACTTGAAGCATAATGAGTATGGCTGGAAGGTCATCGAAGATTTCAAAATGGTGGCATTCCTGATAGGTATTCAAAGAGGCTTCACTGAGTTTCCCTGTTATCTTTTCCTTTGGGACAGCAGGGACACCACAGCGCACTACAACAAGAAGCACTGGCCACAACGGACCGAGTTTTCTGAGTGTGGTACAATGTTAAGTGCGAGTACCTTTACAAATTTTGCATTATGTATGTCTTGTCGGGAAGTACATTTACAAATTTTGCATTACGTATACCTTGTCACTGAAGTACAGTTACAAATTTTGCATTATGTATGTCTTGTC
Organism: Carcinoscorpius rotundicauda; assembly: GCA_011833715.1. Classification (NCBI taxonomy): domain Eukaryota; kingdom Metazoa; phylum Arthropoda; class Merostomata; order Xiphosura; family Limulidae; genus Carcinoscorpius; species Carcinoscorpius rotundicauda. The sequence continues at coordinate 40,295,654 of CM022393.1, forward strand.
AGGAAGTTTTGTTCGTTTTGGAATTTCGCACAAAGCAACTCGAAAGCTATCTGTGCTAGCCGTCCCTAGTTTAGCAGTGTAAGACTAGAGGGAAGGCAGCTAGTCATCGCCACCCACCGTCAACTCTTGGGCTACTCTTTTACCAACGAATAGTGGGATTGACCCTCACATTATAACGCCCCCACGGCTGGAAGGGCGAACATGTTTGGCACGACTCGGGCGCGAACCCGCGACCCTTATATTACGGAGCGCACGCCTTAACTCGCTAGGCCATGCCGGGCTCTGTCAGGAAGTACATTTACAAATTTTGCATTACGTATACCTTGTCACTAAAGAACAGCTACAAATTTTGTATTATGTATGCATTATCACGAAAGTACATTAACAAATTTAGAATGCGCATACCTTGTCATGAAAGTATATTCACAAGTTTGGAAGCCGTATACCTTGTCAGGGAAGTACATTAACAAAACTGAATTACGCATACCTGGTCATGGTAACATATTCACAAATTTGTATTATGTATATCTATTAACGGAAGTATAACCGATAGTTTGGTTTGCGCATAAGGTTACAGAAACATATCCAAGAACTTAAAATAATTATACTTGTATTTAGTCATGGAAGCATATTAAAGGTATGGAGGACAAACGTATGTTACCATATGATGTTCCTACCCTACTAAAAATCAAAAGTGGCTGCGAAAAATGACAACAAGTTAAGTGGAACCTTTAAGCAAAACGTTTGACAGATAGAAATCAAACAGTTGTTTTTTAAGCAACAATAACATTGTTGTTATTCTAAAAGAAAACAGTTTAAAATTATTACGTTAAAGAAGGCTTTTGGAAATTAGGTAACAGACGTGCAGTCATATTCTTACGTTATTAAAGTAAACGTACTTCAAATTCTGGTAAGTAGCCACATTTGGTTTTTATTAGAGTAAGAAAGTTATCCTTTGTGCTAAATTATAAAAATTAACATTCATTAATTGCAAGGGAAACCATATTTCCTTTATTTGCCACATTAGTGGCAAGTCTGTGAGCTTGCGATGCTAGAGTTGAACATTTCTTGTGGGCGCAACAAAAATAATCAATTAATGTAGCTACATGCGTAACAACAAACAAACCTTGTTTACTTTCTGTAGAAGTTCATTATGTGAAGGAAATAATGCTTTATGTACTTATTTTACTCCACAAAATTCTTGTTTTCTTACTTGCTTTTTTCTAATTTATTTGAAATGATTGACGCACAGAAGTTTTAGCATCAAAACATGTTTTTCTAGTTATTTACTTCTCTACGACTGTATTTCTGGTCAATCTATTGTAGCGCTCCTTATGACATAATGTCTCCATTATTCCTAACTAGGATAATGCCCATTGAATATTTTAAGTCAGCCACTTTCCACTGTAAGTCTCCAGTAACGCATATTTTACTTGACTATAACAATCTGAGCATGAAATAAAACAAGACTATTTTTACATGTAGTGTACACGAACTTGTGAATATTACAAGGTGGTGCTATTTGAGGGAGGAAGGAATACGCATATTTCACTTTGTGTCTATAATGGAGAAGGGTGAGGATTTAAATATTGTATTCCATTGCATAGATGATTTTTTGTAATTCTTGAATAATAAACATTTTTATAACCTAAACGAATCAAAATTGTCTTCTAAATATAGTCCGGCATGGCCAGGTGGTTAAGGTTTTCGACTCGTAATCCGAGGGACACGGGTTCGAATCCCCGTCGCACCAAACATGCTCGTTCTTTCAGCCGTGGGGGCATTATAATGTGACGGTCAGTCCCACTATTCGTTGTTAAAAGAGTAGCCCAAGAGTTGGCGGTGGGTAATGATGATTAGCTGACTTCCCTCTAGTCTTACACTGCTAAATTAGGGACGGCTAGCACAAATAACCCTCATGTAGCTTTGTGAGAAATTCAAAACAAACAAACAAACAATTTTCTAAATATCCTCAATCTGTGTAATGGGTTGAGAGCTTAAATTTCGGGAAAAAAAACTTTGTGTGGGAGTTTAGAGCGATCCCCTATTACTCCAGTAAGAAAGGACGAGGAATTCCCCTCCCGTACCTATTCTTGCTACTCCTTCGGGGTTTAGCCCTTTCAGATGTATTAAAACCAAATGTGGATAAAAAATGGCGAATCTGCTATATATAACCATTGTATATCCTCTCAGTAGCACCTCTGTACACAATGTTTATCACGACTGGTGAGACGATTAAACATAAAGAATGTGTGTATATGTTGAGGCAATTTAAGGAATGAAATGACCTGCTAACAGTAAAGGAATAAACAACTCGCTCACGGTGCAAGTCTCTGTTTTATTAGGTCCAGTCATTGCACTAAAAGAGTTGATAACAACCAGAAGTTACGAGGTTCAGCTGTACGATGTAGCTTATTTATGTGTTGGTGATAAAGAAACCTCAAGATGACAATGTACACATCCACACTTGGAGTGATGTCACACAATGGTTTTAGACGTACGCGACAGAAGCCAGATGTCCAGATCATCTTTTATCTTTCTCTGTGCGCGTGTGTAATAGCGAACCTTGATAATTCGTTTTATTAGATCAGGCACAACCAAGAATTTGATTAGCAACAATACCTTCATCATTAAAGCGATTCCAGACTTACCGTAATACTCGTCACTGAGGTATATGTCGTTCACCAGTTTAGGGTAGAGCCTGACGAGGCGCTTGGCTAATTCAGCGTGAATGGCGGAAGAGACGAGTAGACACAGGTGGAGTGCGGTTTCTCCTACGGACCCTCTTTCATACAGGTCCCAGCACACTTCCCGGAACATCGCTGGGTCTAGTAGAACAAAAATGAAATTTTTAGCTCGTTTCCAACGAGGATGTAATTTTAAAATTTATGCTCATAATTTACCGTTAACAAATAGTCTTGTGGAAAGTTAAGAATTTGTAATTTTCTACTCACAATAAGACACCCCATTACGTTTAGTAAATATTGTTATTTCATTACCGATATAAATAAAGCCTAATATATGTAATATATAGTGAATATTGTTAGTTTATCATGGATATTAATAATCTCTAATATATCAAACACCTGGCTATTATTTTTAGTCAGTTATTAGAATTAACAAACACCAGCTCATTTACTGTTTGATGGTTATGATTCGTTTCTTTATTGACGTAAGAAACACACTATCTTATATTTATACACCACTGTCTGCCTATAAGCCAACGGATGACGTCACGCTACGTTATTTTTGGAGTTTTTAACCTTCTATAATAATTTGTTTTAAAGACTTAGCCTTGACTCTCCAATTCTATAACATCATAATTTATAAATCGCAGAGTCAGACATTTCATCAAGTAAGAAAATTCATTGTAGGACCAGTTATTATCACACAGTTATCTAGCTCTAATCCAGCTTTATCAAGAAGCAGACTTGAACATAACATAAACATAAGACCAAATCCTAATCAATCATTCTCAGGTAATGATGAATCATACACAAAGAAAAGGCAATTTTTCGTGAAATACAAGATATGATGCTCAAAGAATCTAACAAATTGATAAAATTGTTAGATGATTTAAACCACAAATTTTAAAACTACGGCCTAGGATGGTCATATTCTTTGGTCGTTCGATTCGTAATCTGATGGTCGCAGGTTCGAATCCCCGTCACACCAAACATGCTCGCCGGTTTAGCTGTATGAGCGTTATCATATAACGGCCAATCCCATTTTGCGTTGGTAAAAAGAGTAGCCCAAGAGTTGACGGTGTGTGGTGATGACTAGCTGCCTTCCATCTAGCCTCTTGTGGCTTTGCGCAAAATTCTAAAATAAACAAATTTAAAACTAGAGGAAATCAAACGAAGGTAAGTCAGCAATAAAGACTGATTGTATCATGGTGTCAGAAATAAGCTCAACCACTTCTCTGTGATGTTTGTCTATTAACCATGGTGAGTGATAAAAAAGTCTTCTAAAATAAAATCTGGTATGAACAGTTTCTTAAAAATGTTCACAACTCTTGATTAACAACTGAAATAAAAGTTCAAATAAATACCAGTCAACAACACTAACAACTCTTTACTAACCTTGGGTACAATGACATAATTAATAGTTAAAAAGAATAACGTGTTAGCAATGTTACCAATTCTGTGTTAACCTCGGGTAACTTGAAATAAATAGTGATCTGATTCGCTCTTTGACAACTCTCAGTTTAGCATAAACGCTGCGAAACGTAAAGAATATGCTCATTTTGTTAAAATGTCTGTAACCAATATATGAGTGGAGAGATGTTAGAGAATGTTATGTGACTGTTGGTTGTCATTGGTAGACCTAAAGCAAAGAACCACGAGAAGCAAATAGGTACTCTTTTATTCCTATTCAATCAATCTATCAAGTACTTTTAAAAAACTCAGATTAAACATTGAATTCTTACGTGTCAACAGTCGATCATAATTTTTTTCTTACAAGACCTTGTGTGCTATTTATTTTAAAGCTGAAATGTTTATCTTCTAAGTCGTAGCAAGAAAGGTGTGAAATTAGACGTGTCTTTTATGTTATGTATGTGTAAATATTTTGTAAACGACAACATGTCGTATCGTGTTTGAATTTTCATTTGTATTATTCATTTTTCCATATTGATATTGTTTCGAAGTTTAAACTAAAATATGTTATTTATTTAGGGTAACATTTTAGAACTTTCTCGAATTAAGTAGACCAATCATATGTTAGTAAATGAGTGCTGGTGACTTCGTGTCTAGACGTTAGTCTCGTGCAAGAACGGATATGCGTGGATAGCTTTGGAGTTGTATGGAAATTTCAAGATTGTTCGAGAAGTAGGCCTATCGATATAAAAGACGGTGACAAGGGAGAGATTCAGTCATCAGTCATCAGTTTTATTCGATGGAGAGAGATTCAGTCATTAGTTTTATTCGAAGACAAAGAGTGAGAATCAGACACCAGTTTCATTTCAAAAGAAGAGAGTTAGTTATTTGAGAAAGATTAAGTGTTTGCTGTGAATATTCAACTTGGATTTGTGATTGAAATTAGATCTACGGAAGCCGTGATTTTATTTCGTCAATCTCTACGATACATCTGAATTACTGCTTGAGCTGAGAGACGGCGATTTCATTGAACTGTGAACTGTTTCGGAATTTCTTCGTGGGACCAAATTCACACCCTAGACTGGAATTTGAGACTTTAATTTTAGATCATTACATTAGATACAGGCCAGTACCGTTTTGTATTGTGATTTATTCTGAAGTTTGAAACTAATATTATTTTGTTTTTGTAATTAATTTCGAATGTTGTAACTTAATATCTGTCACTATTATTATATAATTCATGTTATATCTGTTATATTTGTTAATAGTTTAGTGTAATAAATTATACAAGCTGTTATCTGCGTTTTTCTGTTGCGTTTAGTCTACGAAGAACTTAAAACATCACCAAATACGTAACATTTAGTAGATAAGGACATTTTTATAACTGAAAAAAGGACACTCTTAAAACATAAAAGAAAAGCAGGGAAGCTTAAGCTCACCCAGCCACCTTAGTGTACGTCAGTTACTATTTGTTAAAGATGGCGGACAATGCACAACTTCGACGTTACACTCATTAGAGCAATGTTTTCCTCTCATCAGTATTCAGTCAGTACATTATCACGTTTCAGTAATAACTGTTGTTATAATATTATTTTAAAACGAGTTCAAATCACTATTCCGGTGTTGAAATATCATTCTTTAAAAATAAATACTCTAAAAGCAAAATTTTGCTGGAGCCACACAATTTATGTAACGAAATTTGAAAATGTTCGTCTTGTTTATTACATTCTATATATTTGTTAGTAACAACTATATTACTTGATAAACTATTAGCACAAGTAGCACTTGTTCTAATTTAAATGGTTGGTACTCAGGATTAAAGTGACTTGTATCCCATTCTGTATATCATTAAATCATGAATAAAGCACAAAACAATACCGATAAACAAATTTGTTGTTTCTTCAAGGTTTTAATTTCTTTTATTCTTTTATTCACTGTCTTTCTAGTTTTGAGTCTTATGTAAAGTAATACAGCATGCTTGTTGAGCTATTGTTAGAACAGTTTCTTGCTAAACATTGACCAACCATCTTAATTTTTTATATATATACAGGAGTGGACAAAAAAGTGGCCCCCTGGAAAAATGTTATTAATTTTTTATATATTTTGTTATGTAACAGAAAAATGTGTAAAACTATATGTCTTTAGGAAACATTTGACGAGACCTGTTAAAGTATGGTCTCAAATCTTACTTTACTTTCATACATACCTGAACATTTTATGATTTTTGTTACATTTTATCATAAAAGGTGTTGTATACCTTCTGTAGTTTCTTAGATCTTGTTCCAATTAGCCTACAATATCTGAGGGAAGAGGGAACAGAAGTGAGCATGTTTATACTTACAATACTAACAACTTGATGTAGCCATTAGTATTGCAAAGCAAAGATACGCACGCTTAGTTTGTTAACAATACTGACAACTAGCGGGTAATCTTGGGTGAGAAAACAAACATTTTCAGTTAGTTAAAAATATTAACAATTACACTATGTAACAAAATTTCTACTTTTTCTTGTTTCTGAGCAAAAAGTTTTATTTCCCAATTGCTTATGTCTGAAGTAAATGGAAAAGACTTAATTTTCTCTTCAAATTTTGCTTTTGTGACCTGGGTAATGAAATTGTCAGATTTACCCATTTTCCAGAACATTTCAGGTAGATGGCTGGGAGGTTATCGAAGATTTCAAAATGGTGGCATTCCTGATGGGTCTTCAAAGAGGCTTCACTAAGTTTTCCTCTTATCTTTGCCTTTGGGACAGCAGGAACACCGTAGCGCACTACAACAAGAAGCACTGGCCACAATGGACCGAGTTCTCTGAGGGTGGTACAATGTCAAGTGTGAGTCACTAGTGACCTCCAGAAGCTTTTGTTCCCACCATTACCCATAAAGTTGGGTCTTATGAAACAATTTGTCACAGCTCTTGATAAGGAGTCTGCAACCTTCAAGTACCTTCGAGACTTCTTCCCTAAGCTGTCTGAGGCGAAGGTCAAAGCTGGTGTCTTAGTTTGACCACAAATAAAGAAGATCCTGGGGTGCACAGACTTCCCCAGGAAGTTCAGTTGGAAGGAAAAAAAAAGCTTGGAGCAGCTTTGTCGCAGTGGTCCGAGACTTCTTGGGCAATCACAAAGCAGAAAATTATGTGGAACTAAACGAAGCTCTGGCGAAGAACTACGGCAAAATGGGCTGCAGGATGTCCCTGAAAGTCCATATCCTTAACGCTCATCTTAATAAATTCAAGGAGAACATGGGAACGTATAACGAAAGTACGGTGGGATACTATATTTGGGGGCTGATACGTAAAAGTGATTTACATTACAGTCACAAATCTCGAAAAAACTACTCACTTCTAAATATTTTTGAATAACTTTAGTAAAAATCATGTAAACCTTGATTCATATGTTGTTTTATTCAGACCTTATACAAATGAAAATGTGCAAATTTGTCCCTTTCTATATAAAAAATAGGTTAATTTCCAAATGTTATTATCCAGGTCACAAAAGCAAGGTTTGAAGGGAATAATGGCCATTTTCTTTTACAACGTAAGCAATTAAGAAATAACACATACTATCCAAGAACAAAATTTGTGTTACATAATGTTATCTGCTAACCTTTTGCATGGTGATACAAAAATGGACATCGCTATGGTACAGAGAAACAAAAATTGTGAACAACATGCTAACAGTATTAACACCGGTTAAGTGTATAAATAATGAAAAAAACAACAACTGAAAAACACGTCTTTATTTACACTGTAATAAAGTTACATATGTATATGTTTAAAATGAAACAAACATATTGAATTTTTTTTTATCAACAATAAAGGTCATCTAATTTCTTAATACTCAACATCAGTTGTATGCATTTTGTAAATTTAACCTATAAAATGAATGTTTCCTTGTTTATTATAATGTAATACATTTGTCCTGAGACAAAATTTTTGATGAAGATTAATTTATAAAACACGTTTCAAAGCAATTTTCATAATCCATTTCCATAATTGGTGTACGTGTATCAAATATAATACTTGGAATTCATTTTACTTTCTATGTAGCAAAATGCATGCGTGCCCGAAGTCTAAGATTTATTTTCTATTTTATCGTGTAGTGTAATAATCTTGTGATAATATGTCATTTTTTTTCTTCAAAGTTCTCTTTTCTTTCTATAAAACAATCTAAAAATTGAAATTAAAGTCGACCAGTCGTATCTATATATCACCAATAATTTATACGCACCCTAGACACACAATTTAGCTTTTCCAGTGAGTTAGTGTGAGCTTGAAGGAAGGCAATTTTTAGATATAAAATTATAATTACTTCTATGCTAGCGTGCCAAGCATACAACCAGATGGGTCACGCACAATAAATTCGTTCTCTTTGAGCCCCACCCTGCACCAGCTTCAGAATAAAGACATAAAATAATCACACACTCCCTGTAGTATTAGTACCTGAATAGTTCTGTCATTACAGCATATATTCGAAGCATCTACTACAAACTATCAAAGGTTCTTGGCGTTTGTTTGTTTTTAATTTCCTGAATATCATAAATAAAGTCCGACATGGCCAGATGGTAAAGGCACTCGACTCCTAATCTGAGGGTCGCAGCTTCGAATCCTAGTCACACCACACATGCTTGTTCTTTCAGCCGTGAGGATAATGTGACGGTCAATCCCACTATTCGTTGGTAGAAAGAGTTGCCCTAGAATTGGCGGTGGGTAGTGATAACTCGCTGCCTTTCCTCTAGTCTTACACTGCTAAATTAGGGACGGCTGGCGCAGATAGCCCTCGTGTAGCTTTGCGCGAAATTAAAAAAAACAAATATCATAAAAGTAAAATTAGATCTAGATTTGAAAAACCCAGAAATTCAAATTAAGATTTAAACATAAAAACAACTCTGTATTCCAAAATCAAATAACTAATATTTATTTCATCTGCCTATTTGAGATATTGAGGTAAACGTAATAATTGCCAGTTCATTAAGATTTACTTATTTTGAAACAAAAGTATCTACCTGTTCTCGAGATTAACAGGTTAAAAACATCTATTTTTTCACATAAAGCGTGATCTAGAGGTTAATATGCCAGGTCTGAGGATTTTAAAATAGAAGATTCGAGTCAGTGGTAACACACTGAACAGGCTTTACACTTTCGATGGGAGACGCATTGTAAAAGCAATGGTTTCTGTTTGTTCGGAATTAACTACATAAAGAGCCATCTATGCTCTGCCCACCAAGGGTATCAAAATCCGGTTTTTAGCAGTCTGAGTTCACAGGCATACTGTTGTGCCGCTGGGGGCATTAGTATACGCAAGTCTGTAAAGTTTTCATGGTATCACTATAACATGTCGACATTGTATACAGCACTCAAGTTTGAGCTTTTTGCGTGAACGTGTCTACGTCTGTAGCCAAAGGTATGCATCATGTTGTGGCCATTATAAGGTATGTAATTACACGAAAAAATACCTAAAATAGTAGTTTATAAACAAGTAGCCAGATTATCAGTTTTACGCACGTGGATGACTTAATCTCTCGAAATAAATATCCTTAAATAAGTACGTGTGTGGGGTACCGTCAGCTTGTTGATTATGTGTTCCTACTCTCACACTATACAGCATCCCTACTACAAACTATTAGTTTTTTTTTCTTGGTCACTCTGTTATATAAAAATGTCCGTCAACTTCGCGGACCTACTTGTGTTGCTGTTTATTCAGATTTTTTGCATAAAATTACATGAAATTTCTTTTTCATAAATGTCCTTCATTTTAAAATGATAAAACAGAGAAGGCATCCTTTATTTGGCTGGATAGTGGAATCTGACTGTCACTCTTATAACGTACCAATGACTCAAAAGTATATACCATATTTCTGAGGCAATGAGTTGTGAACCACGAGTCTTCGGATTTTCAGTTCAAGCACAGTATGAGGTATCTGACATGGTCTTTTAACTGTCTCCCATTAGAGGACGTTCAAGTTGAAAATACCAAATACACGAGTCTTGCTTCTTTTTCACATCATGTAAACAACAAAGAAGAGTAGCAAGCTTCGTCACAAGTGTTTGCAGTGTCTTGATTCTGTTCTAGTTAGGCCAATGTATATCTTCCACTTGAGATACTCAGTAACTTGTGGGACGTCTACAGCGATATGTTTTTTAGTTTTCCTCAAAGCTACACGTGAACTGTCTGTCCTAACCGCCCCTAATTTAGAAGTAAAAGGCTAGAGAAGTGGTAGCTAATCATCACCACCCACTGTACTCTTAGGATATTTTTTTACCAACGAATAGGGCGAACATGTTTGGTTGTCACGGGTATTCGAACCAGTGACACTCAGATTACGAGTCGACCGCCCTAACCATTGGGCCAAGCCGGGCTCACAGTAATATAACATCAGCAGAGAATTAGAATGCTGAATAAAAACACGTAATCTTACACTGAAGCATTTCAGGCTAGTTTCACAAATGTGATTTATTTCAGCAGTGATTTTCAATATTATAATAACGTTAAAGTACAACATGAGAGCAAAAACAGAACGTAGTCCATTAATCAAATAAAACATTAAATGGATTAGTTTAGTTGTATTTGCAAAGAAATCCTTTGTAGTACTCACGACCATTATTATGTATTCCAGGTAATGTGGAATCACTGTGTTTCACTTACAGTTGTCAGTTTCTTTTGATAATCCAAGTAGAAGTGCCTTGGATAGAACGTGACTACAGCTGCTTCTCGCACATAAATTAGTTTCAACATTAATGGCTGTCTGGTAGTAATTAGTTTTTAAAGATACTGGTTACTATTACACCCTAAAACGACTACATCTCAAACGTGATTGTTTGATACTGAAGATAAAACTTGATTTTTCTCGGATAATATTCAATGGGTGTTAAACAAATAACATACATATGTAACTCGACTACGTTTATATATCAAAAGAAATACTATTATTGGTAACAAATCTAAAACATTTTGAAGCCATGAGCTGTATTTCATAAAACGTATTACATTGTTATGAAAATAGTTAATGCTGATATTTACCATAAATATTAGAGACTATTTCAATAAAAAAAGCCTTGCTATTTTGTCCCGAAAAAAATGTATTTCGTTATTAATGTAGATCAATACATTGTCTTTCACAAACTTTTTACTACATCCTCAACAAACCCACCATTTGTTAACGAGACACGCGCAACTCACATTTCCGCAGTCAACTTTACTATACTGTCAAACAAATTAACTTACCGCAAGAGTTGTCCGTGGGTTCTGTCTTCCCTCTAGTCTATCACTAGAAAATTAGGAAAAGCTATACGCAGACACATCAATTATTGAATATGTAGCTTTAGGCAAACATTTTAATACGAACACAGAAAAGACAAATTAACACTTCTCACTACTTTAATAATTTGATACCTTCGAACTACCAGAAGAAAAAATCATTGACGCAAAAATATAGAATGCAGACTTCGTTTTCTTTCTGTATTGAGGCATGGACTGATATTTTGGACTATCTACTGGCAACCTTCTGCTCGCAAGTTCAAATTTTTGTTACTGAACACGCTTGCCCAAGTATAAAGATCAATAGCACTATATGATAAAAAAATGAGTACCCCGAGGTTTGGAAATAAATAATGATGACTTGCTGCTTTCCTTGCAGCCTTACACAGCGAAATTAGGAATGGCTAACACAAATAGCTCTTGGGTAACTTTGCACGAAGTTTAAAACAAATCAAATCCATATTTTATAAGTAAAAATCGAATAATGATAATGTATGAGTAATATAGAGTAAATTCCCAAAATAATGAAAACGTAATCATGGCAATATATTTCTTATTATAAACGAAAATGGCGACCAATAGGTAACTTAATTTTGTTGAAAGTAAAAATTGAAAAAAATGTCGTGTTGGGTTTACCAGAAGCTTTATGAGTGGAAAATATATAAAATATTAACATTTATAAAAGGGGAAAATATCAGAGACTTGATAATTTTAACTTATATAGGAAAGAATATTACAATACAAAACGTTCTTTTACATTGCTAACAAGTAAACACAAACATTGAAACAGACAGTAAATCAAAGGAAAACGGTTAATATTCCATAAAAATATCACATTAGCTTCAAATATCTTTTTTTACTACCCAAAAATCAGTCATATTGTTTGTTTTATTTTAAAAATACTAAGTTTACAGTTAAGTCAATAGAGTGTTAGTAATATTTATATAGCTTTTGTACAAAATCAAGCCATAGTTGCAAATGTTTCATTGACTTCTTTTTCCCTCTTAGGTATAGTCCAATCATATTTACCTCATGTTTGGAATCACTGTCTCGTTCAAAAATGCATTCTCACTTAACAGTTCTTTTTTTTTAATGGAGCATCAGGATGATTAAAAATTTATTGTACTTGTTAGCAGTCAAAATACACTTAATTTTGTGTAGTTTTCCGAAATCACTGACTGAGATGAAGGCAACATTTGTACTGGTCTCCTATTACGCTTCACTATAGATATTGCCAATTTACTTTGATGGCATTCTTTTCCCTTCCATATATAAAATCATCCTTGATAAGAGCCAAACATTCTGAACTTTGGTTAATGGTATAATCATAATTTTCATTTGACAAAAATGTTCTTTAAAATTGATCATTCTAGAATAAAAAGAGATAAGCCAAATTTTTATACAACATATGAAATACATTATATATATATATATAATAAACGTAAACGAAAACTGAAATTTAAAATGAGCCCTGATTAACGAAGAAAAGCAAACATTTCAACACATTTTGACAATAGCTACAATATATGATAATTGGAAAACACACAGTTGAGCCCTTAAAATTCCATTAACGAAAGAATATAAAATAGCTCTTAAAACGAACAGAAAAAACCAACATTTTCCGAAATAAAGACTTCAGCTCACACTAGAATGTAAAATACAGCTGGTTAGTTAAAGAACAAGGTAGTAAAAATGGTAAACAGTCCTATCTTAAATAGCAAAGATTTGGATTGAAGATGTATGGACGGGTTGCACAATTGGTCAGATGTTCAGTCTGATGCGTAAGTTAAAGAAGAATCATAATTGCCCAGTTACAAATATTACTCATTTCTAAAAGCTATTTTGAGGGCCAGATTAATAAACAGATTAAGCAAAATTCTTCTGGGGTACACAGGTGATTATTTTGCTATGTACTTATAGAACATATATCTTTATCACCTATGTACTTATAGAACATATATCTCTATCACCTATGTACTTCTTATTTTTATTTCATAGGCTTCGCTGGTTCTGTGCTTGATCAATATCTTATTAGCTATCTGTGCCATAGAGTAATTCCTGTTCTAATAGCAAATAAATCAGTAATCATAATTAAGTTCACAGCACGAATATAAATGTTTTGTGTGCATGTGGGACTAGTTGAATATTAATTTATATATATAGACGTCCAGATCAAATCCCTTTATTTTCATTCAAGAGATATTTAATAGTTGTGCTTCCAGTACAATTGATCCATTCTTTCCATTATCATCTGGTTAAAATAAACTTTTGCTTACATTATATTCACTTTACGATTTTCTGCCAGATATAAGTTTAGTATTGATTAGACGGAGTTTTTCAAACGTTCCACAGGTGGGTGCTACTTTCCGCCCCTCTTAGCATATTTACAATCTCAATTTTTAGGCGTTTTTTACTGCATCTTATAATGAAACAATGTTATAAAAACACTTAGAAACTCTGTGCCTTGTTGACTATTTCAATATGAATTATTTAAAAATTCTACCACGACGAAGTTAAACACTGGGTACAACAACTTCTGCATGTAAATTCACATACTACTGATAATTTCTCGTATTCGGACATATTTTGATTATATTTAATTAGTCAGACATAGTGTGAGTCTATTACTCTTGTGCTTTCCACGAAAATTCACTTTCTGCTGAATATTTTATTATAAAAAATGAGATATTATCTCACAAGTACTAATGAAAATGACAGATTCACTTCCTCTTCAAGTAATACCTTATAAGTCAGTAATCACAACTAACCTCTTGTTACAAGGTCTTAATATTCACGTCAATGATTTTTATTTATGGGTTGCTAAAAAGCTGTGTTCTTTGTATAATTGACATAATTCATGTTATTTAACACTCGTGAATATTATCGCATTAATGTTTTTTTTTATCTATATGGGACCTCAGATATATTTATACATGTATGCTAGATGTACTTCTGCAGGGGTTTTCTAAAACGTTCTGTTTCAAGAGTAAATAAAATCAAAACTAAGAGTAGCAAATATTTTTTATTTCTCGCTTTTGAAGTTCATATGTCATGTTATACTGCATAATTCTTCTCGTGGTTTATAGCATGTGCACGTTTTACTGAAGTCATAACAGTAAAAATTGCATGTTTATGTGACGTCTTATTAGTGTCCATTGACTGACTAACAGACAACACACTATTATTTAGGTGATTCGAATGGCTAAAACAGGTGGCAAGTGACCTCTCCGACCAAATATATATTTCACAATTATACGACATCACATAATTATCATCTTACAAAAGGTATTTTTTGATCCCACACACATTACTTCACAATCATTTCAGTTTACTTTCTGAAGTAGCTACTCAATAGTTTAAATCTAGTTGTGTTGCCATCTATAAGCCATTACATTCAACATGCTTTATTTTTCAAACACATTGAAATAAATAATGATTAATAGAATTCAGTTAAACTGTTATTCTAAGATTATTGTACTCCATGGATTAATAATCGTGTTGCAGATACAATGTGTTTCAATACGTACTCAGGAAACTCAGCTTCATGAAGAAGTTATAAGCTCTTAAGGTGTAATTCGACAGTTCTTGCGAGGTTAATGTTGTATTCTTTGTAAATCTCTCACTAAGAAGCTAAATAAACTAAGTGATTCTCATAAAATGATTCTGATATTTCAGCGCGGGAATATCATTTGGTATTTCAGGACGTAAGGGTTTACATACAAAGCCCTTTCAGATGAGTTTTCAGGTTCATGCTTTAAGTATTAGATTTACTAACACTAATCTTTAGCTGTTAAATAAACAGCTGAATCTGACAAACACTTCATATAGTAAAACGTAGTTCAATAACTTCAAAATAAAATGTTACAAAGCTATTATTGTCTGTCTAGCTTTGTGAACAACATAATGTATAATTTAGTGACAACTACGTAATGCAGTGTATCTTACAATACCACCCAATAGTTCAAAAAGCAATGGTTACACCACGTTTTTAAGTGAGTTTGTGAGCTTCAAGCTATCATCTTCAGTAATTCAAATTGGTTACGTACAAAATATTACATCTATTAGATCAAGTTGTTTTAGCTGTATGGAAAACAAGTGAAAATTACACAATGTAGTGCATACCTAAAAGCTTTGAAAGCAAGGACCACCACTTCTTTTTATTCTATGATTCCACGCTCAATGACTGTCTTAATTATTTCGAGGCTAATTCAAATTATATTGATTAGGAAATCATCGTCAATGATTCTATGAATTGCCAGGATTGATTCTTGTTTCTAAACCTGGTGCTCCTCTATCTGTCTCATCCTGAACGGTCAGATAAACATTCTGTATTCTTTTCTTGCCACCTCAAGGGTTCGAGAAGGATAAGACAGTTCTTATTCTTGCCTAACTCAACAGTTTTCTTTTCTGCTTCTTGGCCAAGCAAATTCACTAGATATTTATTGGTTGTTTACATACATAGTTCTTGAGGAGTATATGATGCTTTACACAATCGTAAGTGGTTAATGGAGTGACTCTTGGGAGCGCAAGATGAGATCTAGTCCGGCTAGAGTCTTGGAGTCTAGAGGTTTATACGCTCCTGGTATATACCAAAGCCACACTCAATCTCCATTCTGGCATATTCATTCTTTCACAATTTTTTTCATAGCATATCTTCCATCCTATGGATCGGGGCTATTTTTAGTTTTTGAACTATACACTCATACACATCATTTAGCCAATATACACATTTTCATGTATCGTGCGGATTAAAGAGTTCGCGGAGGGTGGTGATGACTAGCTGCCTTCCCTTCAGTCTTACAGTGCTAAACTAGGGACGGCTAGCACAGGTAGCTCTCGAGTAGCTTTGTGCGAAATTCCAAAAAAACAAAACAAATTTTTACCAACGAATAGTGGGATTGACCGTGATATTATTATGTCCTCACGGCTGAAAGGGCGAGCATATTTGGTGAGAATGGGATTCAAACCCGCGACCCTTAGATTACGAGTCGAACGCCTTAACCCACCTGGCCATGCCAGGCCTGTTTCCACAATCTATTTTCCATAGTGTGTCGGTCCGAGTTTAACGCATGAAACACTTCACACTACTACAGTATTACTATTCAATATGCTATCATCCTTTCGTGGTTTTTAAAGTTCAAACATTTAAGTGATGCAGGTTCACTTTAATAGTGAATTGTTTATCACACAATTTGTATATTTTGTGATAAGAAATCACAACTGGAAGTAATTATTTCTTTGCCATACAATATCTGCATTAAGAAACATTCAGTATAATACTAGCATGTGTTGATACATATTATACACTGTCATGCAACTGTGATAATGCTGCTCTGTTTCCTCTGTCACTAATGTCAATGTTTAACAGCATTGCATAATTTAAAATACAATACAGAGACTTGGACGACTGTTCACATTCCTTGCTTTTTCTGAAGTATATTTTTGCCTCAGTAAGAGTCAATAACTATGGGGTTAATTTGTAAAAGTACTACGATGGGAAACCAAAGAAACGCTGGACTCTACGTTTAGCCCCAAATTGATACCAATCTCGCACCACTACTGTTCTGACGGAGTCTTCTAGATTCGTTCTTTACCCATAACTTAGCTAATAAATTCCATTTTGATGTACATATTCCTGGTTTCAGATTGAAGTCTATGTTTTTTAACCATTGGAATACAATTTAGAAGTTTTCAACTGCAGACTCAAATATGCAACCCAATATTACTACACCACTGACAGGTCAGTTGCTTTTTTATTTTCACCCATTTAGTGTGAACTCTATTATTCTCTCAAAAGCGGAGAATATGCTACAAAAGCCAAAGGACGTGACTCAAAATTTGTACAATGTATCTCTTGTGCTGAATGCAGGCTTATACTTGCTTTCATAATCCAGCTATGTTTGCCAGTATATATACAGGGTGGTCGCTAGAAAAGCGGAAAATTTGTCAAACAGCTATTTATTTTTACAAAGAATAACGTTTACAAAGTTTTTTTAAAGGCATATGTTATATTACACTCATAGATGCTCAAAATTATTAAAATCATGCATTGTATTCATGATGTAAAGAAATCAAAATAGAAATGAGTAAGCACGCATTTTATTCATGATCTCATCTGACCCTCAAATTTTCCGCTTTTCTAGCGACCACCCTGTATATATATATATATATATATGTGTGTGTGTGTGTGTGTGTGTGTGTGTGTGTGTGTGTGTGTGTGTGTGTCATGTTTAATGTACTGCCTCATCAGGCCCCTTCCAATACTTCCATTCATCTGTTCATGGTAATGGAAAGATGTCAACGTAAGTTGTGACATTCAACCTAAAATCAATATATAATACTTAATTTGAGTGAAAGATCTTGCATCTTACTTCCCGATAACAACTACTAGAGTTAATCAAACCCTCTGTAAATTATCCATTGTACTTCACCGATAGCTACATCACTAGCGTTTCTAGGAAGCTTGAAAAGAGATTATTTAATCAACTTAGTATTCCTTGCACCCATATAAAGTTGTGCGACTACTGTTTCACTTAATTCGTCATCTGGTCCCATAAATCTATCATTATAATCCATCAGAAAGTCTCTGGATCGCTGATGCTGTATTCAGTCTGAATGTTTTGCTTATCCTTGGCTAACGATTTCATTTGAGTTTATCGAGAATTCTATATTTACCTTGCAATTCAGTATGAAAAATACATCTCCAATGTTGATGCTAACATCAGTTACTTGTCTGATGAAGTTCCAATATGTTACTCGATAATCAATCATAATTACAAAATGATACCACGATTTTCTTCCACACTTCGACAGATAATTGCCAAAAATATTCTGGAAATATTCTGGAAAGAAAACAGTATATTTCGCTTGTGGGTTTTATCACCATGTTAATTGTCAATCGTACATTCTACATTGTCTGTAGTAAATCATAGAACACCATTTGTGTACATAGGAGTTCTGTGATGTATTCCTCCACATATATCATTGCAGTCCATTCTTCATGGAACTCATCTAGCGTACGGTGGACATTTTTACCACAGAATATCAATTCACCAGGTGCACAGAATATCAATGTCAAACCAAAGTTGATGATAACTGTTTATCTTGTATTAGTAAAACTTCCTGGACATGATCAGATCACTACCTCTCCATTGACACCTAGTTTATGCTAATTTACTAAATAAGTCTTTATGTAATAGCTCGAATGATGGTTATGCTCTAAACATTTGATATACTAGGATTTCTACCATTGTTCTGGCCTCTCGTGTATAATTTTACTTTGACATACACATGCTAAAACCCGCCTAGTTCTGAGAACTTTTTGTGCAAATTATTTGTTGGTTCTTTTCAAAGAAAATGGCTAAGTTGGACTTGGGCTTCTATAATTTTCTCAAGGTGTAGCAGCAGTAATTAAAATCCATTGCTGACTTTCCTGCAATTGTTGCATCAGTCAAAATCAATAGTCTTCTCTGTCTTGCTGCTCAACAAGGTATAAGTATCTCACTCATTTCACATAGAAAAAAATGCTTTGCATCTCACTTCCAGAATGGTATTATTGTAAAGACATCAGTAGTATGTAAATCATGGGAAAACTGAAATAGTTCTGCCAATTTTCTGGATACCATTACGGTTACATCACAATGCAGGATATGTGGTTTCGTTAATTCATCCTTGGATGATCTGATACCTGGAATCACATTCTCAACTCAGACATTTTGATAAGTTGTAAACCATTGCTGTAAGATGGCAAAATGATTAAGTGTTCTTGGCAGCTCATCCATTAACTCTGCATGACCTCAGGGCCTTTTGTGATGCTCACTGTATAATGTTGGCAGATAATATCGGTCAATGCCATCTTCATTTTCTCTTTAATGTTTTGGAGCAGTTTTAACCAGTGTTTGGACTAGCATAAGTCTGGTTGTACTGTACAGACTACTTACTCACTCTCAGAGTTGCTGAATGACACAACTTTGTGTTGATTCTCAGTCTCCATATTTCCCTTACTTCTAACATTTACAAGAGAACTTCTTTTAGACCCGATAAATTTCTCGGTCAAACAACTTTTGGGTCCCAAATCCTTCTAATAATGAAGAAGGCCATTAATATTAAGGATTAAGCAACATTTAAACTGAATAGCACATGAATTTATATAAAAAGCAACTTAAACTTCAACAGAAACAATAAACTCTAACATATTATGATCATGACGCCAAAATTCTCCTTTCAAGCCAATCAGATGTTGAACTGAAATAACGTTTGAGCAGTGGGAAAAGTTCTGTCAATGGGTTGTTTGACAAGATATGTATAAATCACGTAACAACACTAAATCGCTGAACAACTGAGTTTGAGAAAGAATGAAATAAAAAGCTATACGTGAAGTTAAAAAAACAAACATTCTTTATACAGACAGACTAAACACAATCACAATTTATGCACTTGTTTTTATAGAACGGACTGCCGCTTTTACTGGATTCTCCGCATTTTCTCTCAAACTGCTAATACAATGAAGATCTATGAATATTTCTACCAGAGAGTTTGAATTAAATATTTCTTATTTTACAATAAACTTTACATTTATACAAAGCAACACAATTTCCACATGACTGGTCATTCTTATTCAAATGTAAGTGAAGCTATAACCTCGAGATACATCCTTCTGTGTCACTAAAGAGCGCTGTTGTCGACATTCTTGCACGGTGTGCAGCGCTTCACCAATACTTCAAATCGGCAGATAAAATATGATAACTAATTGATGCGATAGTAATACTGCTCAGTACACAGTTCGGACACTTGGTACATGTGCTTGATCAAGTGACCAGTGGTGCAAAACTACCATCCGTGGAATTACTTCTAAGTAGTTACGCCTCTAAGTCAGAATCTCATCAAGTCACTGCAATGATACCATTCGTTCCCTTACATTTAAGGGCAATCCTAAACGGAAGAGCGAGATCTCCTCGCAAGGAATCGACTGCGTCGAAGAAGCCCTTTGAAATAGATTATCTGCGAGTATGAAGGCAGATATTACCTGTTGATTTACTGATACCGTATCACAAAGTGAAATGTTAGGGCACCAGGTCAGTTTTATTTTATAGAGCAAATATTATCTCCAAAGAATGGTTAGGGATTTTTTTATTTATGGTTATGCACAAATCTATAGAAAGGGTTATTTGTACTCTGTCACTGCGTATACCTCAACCTGATTTTAGCGTTTAAATCTACAGACTTACAGCTGAGATTTGGGGAGCAATAACAAGTAAACAAAAAGACGTATTTATTGACGAGTTGACTCAACAACATTCTCCACTACATTTGTATGAAACCTGTAGATTTAGAAAATAACTGATAAATCAATAATAAATATTGTAATAACAAGAAAATAAAATATAGTTTATTTATGTTCCACAGTTGCAACCAAAATATACAACACAATCAGCCAAACATTCAAAAGGTACTGAATATATTGTCTCCCTAAGTGATCAACAAAGAAGAGATTGATACACGTAATACAAAATGCAAATATTTGAATGGTTGAACTAGCACTCCGACAGATTTTCTCTACTTATTTAAAATTAGCATGGCGTATGATAGCGGCGTAAGTTTACATACCAATTAAGCTCAAATCCGAGTTCGTTTCTGAGCGATAGACAAAGCAAATAGCCAAAGTGATTTTGTTTTAAAACCAAATGACGTTGTTGTATAGAATTAAGCACAAAGCTGCACAATGGGCTACCTGTGCTCTGCTCACTACGGGTATCGAAACCCGGATTTTAGCGTGTAAGTCCGCAGACATACCGCTGAGCCACTGGGGGGGGGCAACCAAATGACATTTGAAATTGACTGAACCGAAAAGCTATACTGATACTTGGATTTTCCTACAACACAACTGGACATAAACTTCAGAAACAGAGCAATACAGCTACATTTATAAAAAAACTTTATGTTTTGCCAAATTGCATGTAAAAACTTCAACCAATAAACTTGTGTTTAGAATATATTAAAAGACCACACGCGTAAGAAAGAAAAGTCATTCGCGTTATGCTGAATAATTTGGCTTTGGAGTGGGTGAGGGGTATGTTTGCGGACTTACAACGCTAAAAACCGGGCTTCGATACTCGTGGTGAGCAGAAAACAGATAGCCCATTGAGAAGCTTCGTGCTTAATTCAAAACAACAACTGAATAATTTACCAAACGAATTTGAGAAAAGTGAAAATGTTATGGTATATTTGAGTATGGGGTGTTATAGCTCCTTTCATAAAAAACGGTAGTTTACCTTGTAAGTATTCAATGGTTTTAAACGTATTTTAAACTTTACATTTTGTAAGGCTACCAGACTGTACGTCAACCATTCCTGGTTTACATCTAGTATTTTAGCCTACTGCTGAGAGAAAAATAGTCGTTTTAACATGTTATTCTAATAATGTGTGTTATGTAAATATCATGTAAATGTTTTGTAAACGACAACATGTCGTGTGGATTTCCATATTTATATTATTGTTTCAAAGTTTAAACCAATAAAATATGTTGTTATTCATTTAAAATAACATTTAGAAATTTCTAGAATTAGGTAGATCAAATATATGACTATAAATGGAAATGTTTGGCGGCCTAGTGTCTAGACGACAAGTCTCGTGCAAAAACAGACATGCGCAGATTACTCTGGAACTCTGTGGAAGTTACGGCGAATTTTCGAGAAAAGTAGGCCTACTAGTATAAAAAGACGGTGACGCGAGGAGAAGAGAAGAGAGAAGAGTCAGTCACTAGTTTTTATTTCGATTCAAGAGAAGTTGTCTTTGTTCGAGAAGTTTTCAACGTTTGCTGTGTGTTTATTGAACTTGAATTTGTGACTAGAGCTAGGTCTACAGAAGTTGTGATTTTGTTTCGTCAATCTTTGCGATTCATTCGAATTACTGGTTGTGCTGAGGGTCGGCACGTACGGGACTGTTTAAGAGAAACCGAGGCAAATTGGAAAATAACAAATTTGAGACATTCGTCGAAAACATCGTAAAAGGAACTTCAAATTTATCGAACTGTGAATTGTTTCTGGACTTCTTCATTTAAACTTCGGAATTTCTTCGTGGGACCAAATTCACACCCTAGACCGGAATTTTGGATTTCTGATCTGAACTTTTGGACTTTCATTCTAGATCATATTGCTAGATACAGGCCAGTACCATTTTGTATTGTAATTAACTTTGAAGGTTGAAACTGAATATCTGTCATTGTTGTTATGTAATTCATGTTATATCTGTTACGCATATAATAGTTTAGTGTAATAAATTATACAAGCTGTTATCTGTGTCTTTCTGTTGCGTTTAGTCTACAGTCAACATAAATAAAAAACGTAACATATTTGATGAATTTAAACTTCTAAACACATTTATACTTTCAATATCTGCTACATCAATGAGGTAATGCTGTATTAATCAATAAATGTAGAACACAAACATAAAATTATGACAAAATATCATCAATTCACAAAGATGAATGTGCAGAAATATTTCAACTATTATAACATTCTAGAGAATTACTCAAATTGTTACATTTCGAAACTGTCGCTGCAGTTATGATCAAACAAGAAGTTAGAAACTGATGCAAACAGCGTTACGCTAGGAAAGAAGCTTAGAGATAATAAAAGTTCTTATACCCTGAAGCAATCAAAACATTCCATATAACAGTACAAACACTATATCCATCAGCACAATCAAAGACGATCCAAGCATTAAAATAGGAAACATAAACACGATAACTGACGCAAG
The DNA here is from genome assembly GCA_011833715.1 of Carcinoscorpius rotundicauda. NCBI lineage: Eukaryota > Metazoa > Arthropoda > Merostomata > Xiphosura > Limulidae > Carcinoscorpius > Carcinoscorpius rotundicauda. The sequence goes on from CM022393.1 coordinate 40,318,761, forward strand.
ACTAAAACGCTGTAGGAAGCATTATGTTAAAAACATTAAAAAACGGTATAATAGTCAGTAGACACCAGAAAAACAATTAAAGTGTAGTCTGAAATATATACCAAACAATGAAACAAATATTCTAAAATGCTATGAAAGACTGTAAGGGTTTGATTATATCTTAATTGATGTAAGTTTTAAATGTTGTAATGAGAAACTGAATATATACTCTTCAAAACAAGAAACGCAAAAGGGATATCTTTTATTTTAAAAGAGAAATATGTGTAATAACGTTACAAGCTCAGTGTATGTGATGTTACACGTGTTAAGGCACTGATTGTCAGATCAAAATGGCAGTAAAAGTTGTGCACTTTGAAAACATCGGATTTTTCGCCAAAACACATTCGTGTCCAATAAATTTGTTTGAGAGATCTGTATGTTCTGCAAGTGCAACATGTGCAAAATCCCTATAAAAGTGACGGGTTCTTGGTTTCCATAGCTCAGTGTTAAGCCACCGACACGCAATAGTTACGCCAAGACTGACTGAAGCACAACGCAACAACGCCATTGGTCGCTTGAAAGCAGGCAAATCTCGATCAGATGTTGTCAGAGCTGTAAATGTCCACCCAAGCACCATCACAAGGCTATGGAATCGTCACCAACAATATAGATCAACTCGTGACCGTCCACGATCTGGTAGACCTCGTGTGACCACGCCCGCACAAGATCGCTACATCCGGTTACGTCACCTGACCTTTGGGATAGGACCACCACTGCGACGTCTACTGCTTCAGTCATACCACGGCTGCGTAGGATTTCCGATCAGACCGCACGCAACCGTCTACGAGATGCAGGAATCCGACTTCGACGTCCAGTCAGAGGCATCATCCTCACCCAGCAACATCGTCAAGCACGGCTGCAGTGGACTCGGGCACATCGGGTATGGCCTCATAAACGATGGAGACATGTTGGGTTCAGCGATGAATCACATTTTATGCTTCGTAGGCAGGATGGAAGGACCCGTGTTTACCGTCGCCGAGGTGAACGTTTTGCAGCAAACTGTGTGCAGGAAGTTGACAGATTTGGTGGTGGCAGCGTCATGATGTGGGCTGCCATCGCCTACATTGCCAGACCTTTTGCACATTTGAGGGAATCTTACGACTCAACGATACGTCGACGAGGTTCTTATGCCCCATGTGCAACCCATCATGGTAAATATCAACGACATTTTAACATGACAACGCCCGTCCTCACACAGCCCGACTCACCACTGTCTTTTTGAGGCACCACAACATCAATATTCTTCTCTGGTCATCCAGATTACCAGATTTAAACCCCGCCGAACATCTTTGGGACGAGTTGGACCGACGTCTATGACGGCGACAACCTGAACCGCAGACTCTACCTCAGCTTGCAGCAGCTTTCCAGGCTGAGTGGACAGTCATTCCACAGGATGTGATTTGTCATCTCATCTCTTCCATGGGCAGGAAATACCAAGCAGTTATTGATGCTCACGGAAGGCATACTCGTTATTGACGTTAAACTTCAACTAGTGAGTGTGGACTTCGCCTTTGCAGACTTTGGATGTTCAGCAGTGAATATGCAAAGTTTCACACATGTCATACAGAACTACTCGGAATGAACTTAACAATTTGTCTCAAATTTTGCCTTTTGGGTTTCTTTTTTTTAAGAGTATAGTTTGGTTGAAACACTAACATTATACACTATCCTACTTGAAAAGTTTTAAGGAACTAGATTAGTAACATTGTATTAAAAATATAATAAGTATAATCTTTTTTATGACTTGTGTAGTTTTGAATCCTTTTTAATTCACCATATGGTAAACTAAAGTAGTTTAGGTGTGTGAATAATATTATGAGATTGCGACTAACCTATTATTTGATATTGTAAATTGTACCAACAGCTTAACAGTGTTATTACACCAAAAGTAAAAGTGAAAATATCATCTTAAAAGAAAGGGCTTAACTCATTCCTTGATTTGCTGTGCAAAATTGTGACGCGTCACAATTATAGCAGTCTTACTTAACTGTACTTCTGTCGTTTGTTGATATAAACGCTCTATGGCAAAAATTTGGGGCGTGCGCTTCGTAATCTGAGGGTCGCGGGTTCGCGCCCGAGTCGCGCCAAACATGCTCGCCCTCCCAGCCGTGGGGGCGTTATAATGTGACGGTCAATCCCACTTTGCCCCCCAGTGGCTCAGCGGTATGTCTGCGGACTTACACGCTAAAATCCGGGTTTCGATACCCGTGGTGGGCAGAGCACAGATAGCCCATTGTGTAGCTTTGTGCTTAATTCAAAACAACAACAACAACAACAGCAAAAATTTGTTTGTTTGTTTTTGAATTTCGCACAAAGCTACTCGAGGGCTATCTGTGCTAGTCGTCCCTAATTTAGCAGTGTAAAACTAGAGGGAAAGCAGCTAGTCATCACAAACCACCGCCAACTCTTGGGCTACACTTTTACCAACGAATAGTTGGATTGACCGTCACATTATAACGCCCTTACAGCTCAAAGGGCAAGCATGTTTGGCGCGATGGGGATGCGAACCCGCGACACTCAGATTACGAGTCGCACGCCTTAACGCGCTTGGCCATGCTGGGCCCTATACAAAAAACATCGCCAAGTAAAGTATGTATTGAGGCACAACGTTGCAAGTGGTATTTTCAAATTCTACCGTTGGTCAAAAAAGAAATCTGTATCACAAACATAGAAAGGTTTATATGATAATGTTATGCACAAAGATTAGTGTTATTTCTAAATTAATTAATTTTCTACAGTCTATGTGGTACGGCGGTACGTTTACAGACTTACATTGCTAAAATCCACGTGCGATTTCCCACCGTGAATACAACAAATAGACCTATTGTGGCTTTACTTTAGAACGAACTTGATATCACAACTGTGTAATTTAGGCAGCATATCTTCGCCTCCGCAGTGGCATAGTGGTATGTCTGCGGACTTCCACACTAAAATCCGGGTTTCGATACCCGTGGTGGGCAGGGCACAGATAGCCTATTGTGTAGTTTTGTGCTTAATTCAAAAACAAACAAAATTGTAATACTAAACACTTGATTTCGATACCCGTCGTAGAAAGAGTACATATTACCCATTATGTAGCTTTTTGCCTAATTACAAACAAACATATCCTCCAATAAATATAAGGAATACCTATGGGATCTAGCTTCACACCACAAGTTGTGGATGTATGATATTTATTAAGATTTGAGTCTTTATACATTACAAATGTTAGAGAAAACAACTACAACAAAGAATCATACATTAGTTTTACTTATAAATATACTTTAATACATGTTCTTAACATTAGCAGAGACAATTATCAACTAGAACTTACCTTAAAGAAAAAGTTCTTTCCCTAATAAAGTACTCTACGTACTATTGGATATCAACATCGTTAGTTAATTACTTTAATTAATAATATTCAGTAAAATATACTTTAATTCTCAGGTTGTACGTTTTAATTACCGGTTTTCAATTTTATTACACACACAGTTTACTGCACACAATAATTCGTTCAATGTTACATAATTTCATAGACTGAGGAATAACCTCATTCTAATTTTCCATTAACTAGGTTTCTTCTCAAGCGTTTTGTAATACAAATTTAATATTTTTTTATGAGAATTATAATAACCACGATCTTTTCAAAGTTATCTTGTTTATACATGATTTTTAACAAATTTACTGTGATCAAAAGCCACTATAACGTTGCAACCATTATAACCTAGCTACTTAGTTTTGAATGAACGGTAGTGACACGACTTTCACACGCTCTGAGTGTCAAGATGCTGTTCTGATAGTGGGAGTGGAGCGTGTTCTTCCTGTTCCAAACGTATTTTATAAGCAGAGAATATTATTTGCCCTCCAGAAAGTATTTTATTCTTTTTATAAACATATTTTCATTAATAATATTGGTTATTATACTTGTAACAATTAATATTAATTATTGTTAATATTATTATTTTTGTATTATAAAGATTATTCAGACTGTAAGCTTATTTTAGGGCTAACGTAACTCTATTTGGCTGGCTGAGTCAAATTTAATTTTTACCATGGTGTGGTACTTTTTATTTGGAAGCCAGACTAGATCTGTTCAGACTAAAATAACTTAGAGGTAATGACAACATATAAGCCTTCCCTGTGAAAAAAAAAATATTGGCAGCCATAAGTTTAAACAACTGAAAATTTTACCAAAGTTTAGCAACAAAGTGTTAGTTAGAATAGCAAATATGTATGATTTTCTATTTTAATTTTATGTTTGTTTTTTACAATGGTTATTCTGCACTGTTATGTCAATGTATGGATTTAGGCATAAGTTTCTCTGCTTGATTAGATTTATTAAGTTTACATCTGGTGAGGACTCTCCTGAAGTAATAGTTCAAAGTTTTGGCACCAGAGAGCGCGTTGTTAGGGGCACGTTCCTACTCTGCCATGTCATAGTACCACATTTTGTCACCAGAAGTCGCTGTTTGTATAGCAATTAAAGTTTTACTTACCCACCCTTTTTTTTTTTATTACATTAAAACTGTTTTTGATTCAGATATCATATTCTTTTATGAAAAAACTGCATTTTTCTCATACAGTACAAACAAATTTTACCGTTAATCGTCTACCTGGACATTATTTAAACAATGACTGTAACTAGGCAACAAGCACACAATACCATTCACCCTTGTGCTAACTCTTCTAATACAGTTTGATCCTCAAACCCGTATTCCAGAAAGTAACCAGAAAACAGTTACACTGTAACTTTTTAAAAATATACATGTACCTTCAAGAATTTTTTTTAAATTATCAGCAAACATTACAAGATATTTTCGTGTTTGATGTTGAATATCTAACATGCAAAGTAATTTTAATTTTAAGATTAAAAATAATTTTATACATCAATTATTGGTTTTCACACGCAAAATCTCCATAATATTTTGATATCCTCAAGATAACTGTCCAACATTTTTTTTAGAAAATTTCATCCATTATTTTTCATTATTGCAATTTTATATGGGTTTTGCCGATTCTAGCGACCTCGTAACTACCACAAGAAATAGGAAATAAATATAAATTACGCGTTTCTATTTGTGGAATTACTACAAATTATAAAAAGAGATTGCAAATTCTTAGTCTAAATAGCTTAACCTTTCAACAGTATCTGACTAACGTTACAGAAGTTAAATGACACAACGCAGGGGTACTTATAGAATAAAATAAAACTGGCCTTTGCAAAGTGATCTGGCTTGGCTGTGTTCTTGTGATTCTGTACTTAGTGACACTTAGTTACATTTTAGTGATAATACACTATATATGCATATATATTTTCACTATTTATAAATAAGTTCTTAAATTTTAGTTTAGTTATTTTTCAAGCATAGAACAATAAATAAAGAATTATTGAAAACAATTATCTCTTGTGGTTACGAACTTTGTACTCGTTTACTGTTTTCCATAGCTCGTCAAGCTTTATAAAATTTCACACGTGAAAAATGTAAAACAAAATTTAATATTTTATATTTGCATTTTGAAATAATAAAATACCATATAAATGCTTCTTAGTCGCACAACAGAATGCTTGCGGACTTACAACGCTAAAAACTGGGCTTCGATGCCCGTTGTGGGCGGAGAACAAATACTTCAAACAATACTATATAAGATACCAAAGAATTAACTATAAGTTATCGGATTTTGTAGATAGGTTGTGTTTGGATCTGAAAGTGTTTGAAGCCAACCATAAAAAGAAGGAATTTCCTACTCAAATACATTGCATATGATCAGAGAACCACATTTTGGTTTAGCTTTGGCTTTTGAATTTCGCCCAAAGCTACACGAGAGCTATCTGCGCTAGTCTTCCCTAATTTAGCAGTGTAACAGCAGAGAGAAGGCAGTTAGTCATCACCACCCACTGCCAACTCTTGGGCTGCTCTTTTAGTAATGAATAGTGGGATTGACCGTTAAATTATAACGCCGCCACGGTACAGAGGGCAAGCATGTTTGGTGTGACGGGGATTCAAAACTATGCCCCTCAGATTACGAGGGGAGTGCCTTAACCACCAGGTCATGCCATGCCTTACTACATTTTAAGCTTACAGTTGGTTATTCACATGTTACAGATTTTGTTTGTTTGTTTGGAGTTAATCACAAAGTTACACGATGAGCTATATGTTCTCTGTCTACTACGGGTTTCGAAACTCGACTCTAATTTATGACTTTGCAGACATACCGATATGCCATTGGAGAGCTATGTCGCAAACAGAAGTAAGTGTACGTACACACGTTTTCCAAAAATGGGAAGAGATGAGCTGAGTCACTGTGTTCGATTCACTATATGTAGCAATTTCTTAGCAAATTGAAAATATAGCAGATTTTTATTTTATATTTTAATTTTTAAGTATCGGTAATTTGAATTCACAGTTTACCAGAAACTGTATATCTTGTATTTGGACAAAATAAACATTTAATCTAAACCAAAACTGCATTCAACCTACCACATGACTCACTGTTACGTTTTTTATGTGGACTGAACGCAACAGAAAGACACAGATAGCAGCTTGTATAATGTAATACAATGATCTACTTATATGTGACAGACACAAAATAAATTATCCAATGGCAATAACAGATATCCAGTTTCAACCTTCAAAACCACTTACAATACAAAAAGGTACTGGCCTGTGTTTAATGATATGATCCAAAATGAGTGTCCAAATCAGAAATCCAAAATTCCAATCTAGGCGGTGAATTTAGTCCCACGAAGAAATTTTCGAAGTTTGAATGGGTAATTTCAGAAACAATTCACAGTCAAATACGTGTTGACTTTCGGTATAATCCGTAACTCGACTGAATTGTAAAGATTGACGGAATAAAAACTTCACCGCTTTAGTTGATCTAGCTCTATTCACAAATTCAATTTGAATAAACACACGGCAAACGTTTAAACTTTCTCAAACGAAGACAACTTCTTAACCCGAGTAAAAACGGATGACTCCCTTCCCTCGCATTGCCGTCTGTTTATATACTAATCGCGTAACTTCCCAGAATTCCAGAGTACAGACACCAGGCCAATACAAGTGATCGATCTACCTAGTTCTAGAAATTTCTACGTATTTACATAACACTTTATACAAACACCAGGCCAATACAAATGAATAATTTGAATAATTCTAAATGAATTCTAATTAATTCTAAATGTTATTTTAAATGAATAACATATTTTATTGATTTAAACTTCGAAACAGTAATATAAATATCGAAATATAAATAATAGATATGGAAATTTAAACACGACATGACATGGTTGTCGTTTACATAACATTTACATGATATTTGTATAACACTCACAAAAATAATATTTTGGATTTTCTTGGTTTTTATTTTATATTTCAATGTGTCAGTATCGGTAATTTGAGTTCACAGTTTATCAGAAACTGTATATCTTGTATTTGGACAAAATAAACATTTAATCTGAGCCGAAACTGTATTCAACCTACCACATGACTCACAAAAATTAATATTTTGGATTTTATTTGATATTTTAATTTGTCAGTATCGGTAATTTGAGTTCACAGTTTACCAGAAACTGTATATCTTGTATTTGGACAAAATAAACATTTAATCTGAACCGAAACTGCATTTAGCATACCACATGACTCACAAAAATTAATATTTCGGATTTTCTTGGTTTTTATTTTATATTTTAATTTCTTTTAGTATTGGTAATTTGAGTTTACAGTTTATCAGAAACTGTATGTCTTGTATTTGGACAAAATAAACATTTAATCTGAACCGAAACTCTATTCAACCTGCCACATGACTCACAAAAATTAATATTTTGGATTTTCTTTGATATTAAATTAAAAATTTAAATTAAATTAAAAAATAATCTCATGCACAATAGTAAGCCTAAATTATAATCTACAATTGTATTCCAAACTTACTGATAAAATATTTAATGCAAGTATACAAACGATAAAGACATGGCCTTTAACTTGGAACAATAGGAAGACCCGTAAGACCTATTGTGGTAAGTCTACCAGATAAATTACAAATAAAATGGCACATTGCACTATATTGCAACCTAAGGAACAATTAGAAGCAAATAATGAATATTAAGACAAATTAAGTTTTTACAATAAAATTAGTTTGTGGCACATTCACTAAAAATATTGCAAAACGAAGAAAACTTCACAAATGATCGCAGTGCATACACAGTACACTACAATTCCATTGTGAATATAATTTGGTAACCACATCAAAATAAATATCTGTATAATTTATGTACATGGCTTGCAATGTACATTTCGTGTATAGTCCTGATATTTGAGAAATATGAAGTGAACAATTTTCCCACGCTTATAAAAGTACACAACTGTATTCAAGAGATGAACTAAAACACACATCAGTGCCTCGTGTCCAATCAAGAGCCTTAATTCTGAGTAACTATTGCCATTCTAACTTCAAAATACTCACCTTCGATGTTTGTTAGTATATAAAACACAGCTCGAAAAAGGCAATTATTATCACTTCAAATGTCCTTTAAAGACAGAACATCTAGTAGAGTTAGAACGACGTTTGGTCCATCTGATACACATTGAAATTTCCACACAAACCTAGACATAGCATATTACGAGCATTTCTCATCAACATGATAATACCTGCAATCAGACATTAAATCATTGGTTTAACAGGCATATCAACAGCAGTTATTTTGTAGTCTTTATAAGTAGCTTTAGTGGACTCAGCTACTTTAGATTTAATCTTGTGCTTCATATCTAAGGAGCCTTTTGCCTCAAAAGTAACAGCACCAGATACTTTGTTGTTTCTTTTTAAGTAGATTAGATTTGACGAATAGTTCAACTAGTTTTCGTTCTATGGATGTCTTCTTTTCCACAGTTAGTTGAGTCTGCAAACTGCCTTTTTTAAAAACTGCTACTAACCTTCTTTAAAGCATCTTTAGTCACTGGCGATTGTACATCACGCAATTTAGCACTTTGTTCATGTACAGGTAAAAAGTTCTTGCCAATGCTAGAAATGCTTTCATAAAAAATCAAGTACAAATATTTTGCCCTTTTGGGCCAATATGCAATTGTTAAAGTTTGATCATTACAATGAATCCATTTTCCATTAATTGAAGTGGTATCTATATAATCAACAACAACATTCTGGGTTTTATCTGTATTCTACACATGATTTTAATTTAAACAGACGATTTTCTGTTTGTAATTTACAACACCCGCCATTTGAATTAAAACTAGTATTTTGTTCACTTGTTACCTTTATCCGTTATATTTTTCCCTACACCAGTTTAAATACAATTAACTGTTGAGCACTACCATGCAGGGTGGACAATTTCAGTGATATGCTACAACTGTTATATAAGTTATTGTCTTGCATTGTCGACTCTAGAGCAAAGTTAAGCAAATCGTCCATTCTTATATTGTTTTGAATCAAAATATCGATGACTGTTTGTTCCTTGTGTATAACAATAATTTTGTTACATTTAGTGTAAAAAGTTTCTGTTGTAATATAATGATTTATCAAAGAAGACATTGTAGTATAATGCTTGAAGAAAATGTACAGGACAGTGTAAACAGTGTGGGACAAATGATTAAACAAGATCATTGCGAATGTTAGGTGCAACCTAAAGCTGTGGTCATCACCTTGATAGTTTTTTGGTCAACTGTTTAATAGATTGATTTAGATTTTTAATAAGTTTTATATGCACAGCTTTGCTACATAGATGCATTGTTGTGTGCTATTAGTCGAGCTTCAAAATCCATCACTATTGGCAAAATATTTTTGGTAAAAACATTAACATTTCTGCTACATGATTAACAAACTGATTCTGAATACGCTCGGCATGGCCAAGCGCGTTAAGGCGTGCGATTCGTAATCTGAGGGTCGCGGGTTCGCCTCCCCTTTGCACCAAACATGCTCGTCTTTTCAGCCGAAGGGCGTTATAATTTGACGGTCAATCCCACTATTTGTTGGTAAAAGAGTAGACCAAGAGTTGGCGGTGGGTGGTGATGACTAGCTGCCTTCCCTTTAGTCTTACACTGCTAAATTAGGGACGGCTATCACAGATAACCCTCGAGTAGCTTTTTGCGAAATTAAAAAACGAAAAAAACAAAACAAAGATTCTGAATAACCAATATTGCAGAACACTGTCTGTTAGGAACACCTTTGAACCTTTTTTATAGGTTAACGATGGGAGAATGGGTGGAAATTTTTGTCAGAGATAAACATATTCCCTCACAGCAGAACCCGAAGCTCTTATAGAGTGAGGGTCCAAGTTTATTAAGTGAAGACAGAAAGCCTAGGGACTCTAGACATTGTCATATAGCATAGGCCATAGGTAAAGATTGTGCTTCCAGTGTCTGTAAAAACACTGTGTAGAGTTAATCTCTGTAAATTGAGTATGGTGTTACCATTTGCAAACACAATTGGAAACTGACGTCAGATAATGAAAGCTTTATCCTATACTTGGAATATAATATTTACTTTCTTCAGCTTATGTTTATGACCATCAATAAATTTTATATTTATTATATTAATGATACAAACTTGATCTATGCTACACGTAACAGAACGCACAGTACTTATTATTCCATTTACGAATCCGAAAATCGTGTCAGTGCTTCTCTTGAGCACATCCTTGCAGGGAATCGTTGTTATTGCAAATTTTTCCAAGCTAACTGAGACTTTTAAACAAAGAAACCTAGAACTATCTACCATATATATGTAGTTAGCAAACAATTTTCTTCTCCATTAAGACTTGAATCATTTCTTTGTTAGCTCATCATACATGTGTCTAGTAGGTAAAGGACACACCGAGTCATATGTAAGGTCAGAAAGAGTTTTATCTTTTATTTCATTCTTCCACATATGCTGGCGTTATTGAAACATAACTTATGATTTTCCAGCATTATGAGATCGAAAGTAACACGATAAAAGCAACAACAATGAATTATGGCTATTATAGAAAGAAAGCTTTGCTATTGTTTCTATCTCATATTTATCAGTAACTCACCATAGGGGAATAAATTTATCTACATTTTTACAGTGCTCATACATCTAATGTACTTTTTGGCAGCCTCTTGTGAGAGAGAGTATACACTGGATCTTCAAACACTGGCAGAATCTGTGAAAGATACCTTAAGAACATTACGTTTCATCCACACAAACTATCTATCTTCAGCTTCCTCAGTTTGAAAAAATATCAATAAGACGAAGCTGTATGTACATTAAAGTCACACAAATGACCATGGATATCTCATCAATGATGATAATGCAACACTATGCAGCTTTTCATGAACAATTTTCAGGACATAATCAAACATGAACTAATATTGTGGTTTCTTTCCATGCACTTATGGCAACATCAGTAGTTAGTTAACCCAATAATGTTAAATGCAGCAATACCTGGGGGTGTTGTAAAGTCATCATCTTTACTACTTACTGATTGAACTCATACTTTAACGGGCTTTACTAAAATTCTCTTGCCACTACTGTTAGACAAACTGACTAAAAGCTTGAGTATTTCAGCATCACAATCTGGATCAGAATTCGCTTGGGGTCATATGGTGATCCTGACCTTGTTGAAAACCGTCAGTTTTCTTCATTCACCTTTCCAATCGTCTTATTCCCATCTACTTGTTTATCATGGCGAATAACATCTTCTAATTCTACAACACTATTGTTTCTTTCAGTAGCAAAATAGTACAACAGATCACCAGCAGGACGGTTACTGCTTTTCATTTGTCCTGCTTCCATCACTTCTCGATATTCTTGAATTAGTTCACGTGCTTTAGTGTTTGTTTCTTGCAAACGAGACAACTGATTATGATATTTCAAACCATTCAGCAGGCTATTTCTACAATAATTAAATGCCTTGGTGTAATTGGTGCAGTTTCCTATTTGGCGCCCCCCAGTGGCTCAGCGGTATGTCTGCGGACTTACAGCGCTAAAAACCGGGTTTCAATACCCGTAGAGGACAGAGCACAGATAGCCCATTGTGTGTAGCTTTGTGCTTAATTCAAAAATAACAACAATAACTTTTTAGGCAATCACGTTCTATCTAAACAACAATGTGGATATATCTGTAACGATTTATTATGTATAGTTTTTTAAAGAAATAATCAAATATAAAATATAATGTAGCATTATCACTGGACTGCCTGTTCACAATTTCACACCAAGCTAGACAATCATACTGATAAGTATTCTCCAGCTCAAGTGGCCTCTTGGGATAATAAGTATCAATTCAAGAAGAATACAGTGCATCTTCAGGCAACCCAAATATAACGGGGTGGTACTTAACTTTATGACTGTGAAACATGTTTACATCATTCCATCACAATACAGTACCTTGAATATATCATACAGTAGTAAACCCAATAACGTGTCACTAGCTTCGAGAGCACCATATTCGAGAAGAGAAAGATTACCTGGTGCAATATTCCAAAAACGATTTGTTAGTGAAGGTTAATTCAGTAAATGCAGTATTGCAATAACCTTTTGCCGCTTAAGTTGTTTACTTTGTAGCATATTAATTTATAATCTCCCACTTCTCTCCTATAAATTGCAGATTTATATTACCCTATCAAGCTGACAATACTGCAAGATTGTAGTTATTAATCATTAATTCACTACCTTTGTGTGGTTTCTTTGTGCCTTTTTATAGCAAAACTGCAACTGGCTATCAGCGAAGTCCACCGATGGGAATCGAACCCCTGAGTTTAGTGTTGTAAATCCATAGATTTGCCGCTGTAAGAGCGGGGGAACAGTGTGGAAGATCGTATAAACATGAATTGATAATCAATGCTTTTCTTCTGGCTACCTCTTCAATAACGCTCTGAAGATACAATTTCTCCCTTAAAAAAAACAAATGTTTTAATATCAGATTTGGTCTTCTTTGGCCATAAGTGGTAATTACTCCAATGGTAATAGTGCTATTTTGATACTCTTTCGTGTGATATTCGACATATATTTTTATTTGAAATCATACGAATAATATACTTCGAAATAAAAAAAATGTTTTCACTTTTCTTTTCACAACCAAGAAGCACGTTATATCCAAAGCTTTAGGTAAAAATGTTACAATTAGTGTCCTTCATATTTTCGTGTCCAAAAATGCCAGGTGAATGTACTAATAGAAGCTTCACTTGATATAAGGAATTGTAAGATTCCTTTAAACGTATTATTGATAAATATAGAAGCTTATAGTGAATCAGCTACAATGAATGCACTTGTGCATAGATGAGCCATTCCAGAAAAATTAATATTAGATAAATATTAACCCAAATTATTACATATTGTAGTGAAATGAGAGTAAGAGACAAACCAGCTGGACCATAATTCAGAGATATTGTTTCGCGGTTGTGCCCAGTACTGCTCGCTGTTTTCTTTATTTTCTAACGTTGCTAAATACCACCTAACCGTCAACTTCTCGTGCAGGCAAATAACTTTTAATCTATGGAAAATTCTACTATTTGGCTGATGCTTGATGGTATGATAAATACTGTAGAACAGAACTTTTTTATTTTATCTAAATAAAGCAATTTACTGCATTATAGTTTTGACATAATCTAAGTCACCAAGCTACAATTCCCATTCGTGATGCTATCCGCCATATGGGAAAAGGTTTAGGAAAGACAAAAATCTAACTTCTTGTAGCATGGATCTACAACAAGTTCAGTATAACATGTAACATTTGGCAATGATTATAATTAGGAGCATGTAGTGTATAGTATTAATACATCTCTACTTCCTCTTCTTGTGCGTTTCTTCTGACCATAGGCACTCTATCAGGAAGCTGCTCACGATGTACATCTTTATCTATAGCAATTATAGCTTCATTAGTACCAATGTTGGGTCACACGGTAACAAATTAAGTTATTATTTGGTTTAATTTAAATAGGTTTTCAGGTTTGAGCAGTCTTTTTAAGTTATGGTGCCATGACAAAACTGAGCCCTGCATCTTGTTTACAATGTGATTAGAAGGTAATCGTCTTCTAGCCACCATCCTTATTTTATCTACATCTATGAAGGATTCTGTCCACTGAATCAATACGTTTTCATATTAATTCGGCTGGGTAATTTCTGAAGGAACTTGGTGAATTATAAACCATTTAAGAAGAAACATGGTGAAAGTATTCCTACATGAAATTTCTCGATATAGTACCTACTGATGTATTTCATAGTGTACAGTCAATGATACAAATTTTGTAATCAGTCCTTTTGACACTGTATAATATATTGATTATCTTCATAATATAAGGATAATGAGATGGAAGATGACATACAAATAGCAAATTAGAGCCACAAGCATTTGAATCGAGATACCATTGTCTGTTTTGCCCTTATAGATGTGTATCATGTATATTCGACCGTGTGTAATCATCCATCTGCTATACATATTCTTGATATAGATAAACTGGAAAAAATATTGCGTGGTATCTAGTGGAGTACATTTACCAATGTTAGTGAATATGGTACAGATATCTTTATTTACTTCAGGCATATAAATTTGATACAATTCGGAACACAAAAAAGCAGCAGACCCACTCTCACAAGTGTCTTTGTTGTATGAAGAAAACTTACTGTAACCAACACATACATCTTTTCCAAAAACAGCACTCAGATAAGACGTTTTGTAAAAAAACAGTAATAAAAATGCTCGATACTAGAAGTGTGTAAGGTGTCTCCACACAACGTTTTGTGTACCACTATTAAAAGATACTTCAGATAGCTTGCACAATGATGCCAACACCATACTCTTTAAATATTTAAATAATGAATTCATGTTAGTGAGTCTCTTGATTAAGTTTTACCAAATGCTATGTTATAAGATGTTTCCTTGCAAGAGTTATCTAGCCCTACATACCCTGCCGTACTTGAAGGTAAATTATTGCTCATCCAAAAGTCAATTGAATTTACAACCAATCTAGTGATTCGACTTTTGTCTAGTAATTTTTCACTTCATTTTATACATATTTCCCTTTTCTTGTCTTCACTATACTCATGGTATTTATAACAGCTCTATAATATTTGTTTCTTCTGACAACACTGTTTATTCATAATAAGATTTAGCTTTTAAATGATCATGATCAGGGCTGGCATCATTAGTATATCATTTGTGAACCTTTGTTATTTGTTATTTTAAATTAAGCACAAAGCTACACAATGGCCTATCTGTGCTCTGCCCACCACGGGTATCGAAACCCGGATTTTAGCGTGTAAGTCCGCAGACATACCGCTGAGCCACTGGGGGACCATTTGTGAACCATTGCAGTCAAGTCTTCATTTTAGGTTCGTTTCATTTTAACATGTACAGGGTCAGTATTATAATCATACCTATTTTTAACATATCGCTTCATAAGTGATTGATTAGTTTAGTAGTTACCCCATTCCCGACGCTTTACTAGAGATGGATTACTATAATAGCTATCGAATGCAAGACACTTTAGTGGGAATTGGTTGGTATAATAGCTATTCAATGCACGATATGTTACCAGATTAATCTAATATCCTCTTTTTACATGTTTTAGTATTGACCTTCAGTTACTTTCCTAATATCCATTTCTAATACTTTATATATGATGTTGAGAATAATAACACTACTGAAGACTTTTTGTCTTGGAGTATTGCTTAATACTTTTGTATAACCAATTAATATTCCTTACTACAGTATAATTACCCCACTTAAAACCCATTTGTACGGGTTTATTTATAGTATGTTTGTGTAATGGTGTTCGTTTGGTTGCACTATTCTGACAAGGATACATGTCTAAGTAATACTTAGCTGGGGCAACTGAATGTCCGATTATCACATTATTCTGTGTATTACCAACTGGGTATTCACATATTTTGTCAATTGGACTTCTAGAATTAAAACTAACATCTTTCTCTCTCTGACAGCTGGACAACCAGAAGACATGTTACAGATGACATCTGTTGTAAAATTGATCGGTACCTTTATATTGCTACATATTTACCCACTTTCTTTCTATTTCGAACAACATATTCATGTGAACATACTGATTTTCTAACATCTATATTACTTTCACAATTAAGACAAACTGTATAAAGAAATGGGCTGGAGTTACTCTCAATGCCACCATGACAAAGGAGGAACACAACAAAACAGCACCACCAATAAAATAGAGGCTGCTATAATATTACATGAACATGCTTGTAAGTACAAAGTTTAAAGAAACTCTAATGATTTGAATAGCAGCTAGTCATTACTCAACAGAAGTAATACTTCCAACATGTGATACCTGCAAATATTTGTTTTTAATACCTATATAGCTAACTATACATATAAGCCTTTATTACGTGTATTTAAAAACAAAAAAGTCCATGCTAATATTAGAACTAGGCATAAACGACAAGTTAATACCACACATCAATAGTGGTTAACAATTAAAACTTGGATAATTTTAGGAAAATCCAACGAGCCATCCTAAACCTTTTACAAAGCTTTTATATTAGTAATTACATTTTTATAAACTGTAAACCTTAAACACACACCACTTACAAGGTAAATAGTAAATAATACTGGTAAACACCCAAGCCCTATGAATGTTTAGCTAGCGCGAGCTAAATACACAAGTATTTAGGCTTATGCGTATGGAAAATAAATTTATGAACCAAAATTACAAATAAAGCTATTAGCTTGGATAAAAAAGTAATGGTTTTAAATAATAATAAAAAAAAATCGATAACCTTAAGTGTTTTTACCAGAAGCCAGCTTAAATTCCATTACTAGTGTGAGCGATTTAAAACTTTACAACGTGGGTGTGAAACACAAGATAGAATAAAGGAAGAGTATATGACAACCGGTGACTCACAAACAAAAATGTCAAACAAATACACTCAGAGACAAAACTTAAAATGACGTTAAGCTATTAAAATTACAGAAATGGGACGTATAAGCAAATAAAGTCAAAACATCCCAAGAATTTCTTGTCTTATACAAAAAACGCTACAAAGTCAAACAAAACAACTATCACCACCTACATTGCCCTTAAACAATAATTAACTAACACATAAATAATAAACATAAAGCACAACTTAAAAAATAATCAATACACTAGACGATTCAAACATGGGCATCCATTCCATAAACATAGTAGAATAGTATATCACAACTAATAGTATGATCATCACATGTCTTTAAGGGCACTCATTGCAATAGCACAACAGAACAACTTATTAAACCAATCTAAACCAATCACAGTATCAAAAGTACAAGAAAACATAAAAAAATTTGAAAATAAAGCACCAAAACGAGATGAAATCAAAACTATATCACTCAATAAAGGTCTTCTGGGGTTTTAGAACATCTTAGATCTTTATACGAATTATCTATAAAAACAGAATACATACCAACTACTTGGAAATGCGTCAACGTTCGTATGTTCCAGAAGAAAGAAAATGAGCAAATAATCCCCAAAACTACAGGTTAATAAGCTTAACAAGCAATCTAGTAAAACAACTTGCAAAACTTATAAATAATAAACTCATAAATTACCCTGAAACTAAATCAACACTCTCGAAAATACAAAACGTTTTGTGAAAAGCAAGACAAACAACAGATCATCTCAAAAGATCAGCGGAAGAAATAATACACGGCTGTAATAAAAACAATGCACAGTCATGTACTTCCTAGATGTTGAAAAAGCATTCACTGAAGTATGAGACAATGAATTCATGTCCAAACTGGGACTCATAGAAATTGTTCGACGGTTCCTATCAGAGGAAACGATGAGCGCATCTACTCTGAATGTAACGCTCTGGAGGCGGGAATCCCTCTCCTTTATCCTGTTTATCAGCAGTCAGCCATATGCCTTTCAAAGACCCAAACCACATTTTTTGCTCATGTTTCGCATATGAGGTTGTAATCTGGAAGAGCGCCTCAAACCCAACAACGGCAGCATATGATATGCAGTCACTACTAAGTGAAATAAATTGTATTGCAAAAAAAGTAGAGAGTCAAATTTATGCATAAAAACAAAGATCATATTGTTTACAAATTGTATAAAACAAGCGAAATAATACCACAGTTATAACTAAATTATAGTGTCTTACAGGCAGCAATATCAACAAAATGATTCGGGTTGGTTTGAATTTAGAGCAAAGCTACTCGAGGGATCAATTTATCAAAATCACACATCAACAAACTACAGCAAATACAAAACTATATTTCAACGAAAGCATATAGAGTCCGACTACCAACAAACTTGGTACTTCTACACATATATTCAAACATACCAACTCTATCAGTCAGACTTCTAGCTAACTCGCTTTAGTATTTGTCTAATAATGTACGACTACAAAGAGGAACTATTCGTATTGAAAACACAAACAAGTAATGAGATCATGCATAAGTGAAGCTATAGCTAAAGTGAAACATACGAGTTAATATTACATGACGAATTGCACATGGTAAGAATAGGGAATGTTACTTGAAACTGTGAACAATGGATAAAATTTAATATACTGTGAGTAATGCAACAACAACGCAGCTGTTTGTAACAGTGCCGAATTCCGATGAAGGTACAATGAAAATAAAAAGACAAGCATTTTATCAGAAAACTACTCGTCAGAATTCCACAAAATTTTCCACAACAACATATGAAACGGTATTATTTATTCCTGTAAAGTGTAAAGAAAATTTAAAATTTAGATTGTGTTTTAGGTAAAACCATCCCTCTAAACCACTAAACCAATTTTTTTCTAAGTTATTGAACCAAAATTGAAATTATTGTTGAGGTTTAAAAATTAAATACACGCCTAAAGAACAAATTATATAAACGAAGGTGAAGAGAGAGAGAAAAAACAACAAAATAAACGAAAAGGCTTTATCTCGGTAGTGGTTCCATGTGCTCGTCTAATTTTTGATATGCTAGATACCAATGTGTTTAATGGTTTACAGTCTCAAATATCTAAGATGTAACTGTTACAATATGCGAGTTAGGATTAGAGAGAACGATTTTGTACACAATCACGTCATGTAAAAGTACTTTCTGTAGAGGCCAATTTATTTTTGGCTGATCAATCGTAGTAGACAGAATGCCCACAAACGATATATGTAAATATATATGTATATATTTATATAATGAAACAGACAAAATAATTATTATTTATTTTGTTTCTTCGAGTATACGTGTATATATATACTATAAGCATATGTTAATTGTACTTCGTTATTGTGGAAAACCATATGGTTTAATATTGAGTCTACACTTTTCTCAGCAGAAAGTATTGTTGTTGTTTTTGAACGAAGCACAAAGTTACACAAGGGGCTATCTGGGCTCTGCCCAGCACGGGTATCGAAACCCGGAATTTTACCGTGTAATTCCGCAGACATACCGCTGAGCCACTGGTCGACTAGTAGAACCCCTTGACTTGTTTTAATGTATGATTAACATTTTGTTTAAAACACCTTCAACAATTAAAATAGTTTAAATAAGAATGTTAAAGATTTCTGAAGTAAAAGCTAACATATTGTGGTTTTGTATAAAATACTTATTTGAACAATAAATTTATAAACGATAACCTAAAACAATTTTAAACTTTAAAATAATATTATTTCACAAAACGTCTTCAGAAATATATTTTAATTTTCCATCAGAGGGCGGGGGATTTTTTCTGATAATTTTTACTCTCAGTGGTTACCTTTGTTAACATTTAACGAGTAAATTCCTTTTTTATATTGCCTAGTTGTTTTTACAACGGAAGAAATTTGAACCCTTCTGTAGAACAATAGAATGGTTTTAACTTGTTAAGCCTTTTACAGTTTTGTCATTCCAAGTGCATATATGTATGTTCTCGTACTACATTCTTGAACACGAAGGACAAAAGCTTTAGTATTGACTTGTCTATTGGAGTGTAACAATATAAGTTTTGTTAAAGTTTCTCACAGCTAAGAGAGTTCCTTATACTCTCTCTCTCTTTCTTTGTCACTGTGTCAGACGGTAAATCTTCATTGTGAAATACTGTACCGTATAACAATACATTAACAGCTGGAACAACTATTATCTACCATATTTGCCTTGCGTCCTTTCTTCGCAATGAAAAGTATTGAAAATAGGCTTAGAGTAGTCTCTAAATTGAGGAATCGCGATGTACGGTAACCGATGATTTGTGATATAATCATGCAGTTGAGGGGTTGTTACTTCAGAGTCTAAGTGATAACGTGTATTCATGAAGTTACAAACAGACCACTTTTCATCATAATTATATTCACAATATTTCCAGAGTTGAAAAACGTAATTAAAAACAAAATCAGTCATCTCATCGCTAGTTTCTTCAAAGCTGGAAGCTCTAAGCTAATTTCATCTTCAGTCTTCCTGCATTGCAGACTTGTTATGATGAGAATGCCTTTCGTATGAGAATTCCATGACCTTGTGACTTCTAAAAAATTATTATCTATGCTAACCGTCCCTAATTTAGCACCATAAAACTGGAGGGAAGGCAACTAGTCATTACCACCCACCGCCAACTCTTGTGCTACTATTTTACAAAGGAATAGTGGGATTGACCGTAACATTATAACGTCCCCACGCTGAAAGGGCAAGCGTGTTTGGGGCGACGGGGATGCGAATCCGCGACCCTCAGATTACGAGTCGAGCACCTTAGTCACCTGCGCCCAACATGTACGTACTGAAATGTTTCGTAGCAGGGTTTATATATACCTATTTAAACAGACATCTAATCGTGACCTTGATATTCACCTACAGACATTTGGGGTTAACTTAAGTTGGTAGTTTAGAATTTTTTTAGGGTTTAATTTCTGGTCTTCTGTTTATTTATTTCCAAAAATTCGAGACCGTCTTGTGTAAAATTTAGCAGTTTTTTCGAATCAAATTAGTTTCGATAAGGTGGGATGCAACTTTTAAATCCATTTTCCTTTATTCCTAACTTCTAAAATGCTTTTTACTTATCGTTTTTAATTGATACATACCATTGTTCTTGTACTTTTCGATTCGATTTTTGTTCTTACACAACATTTTTCCTCGGTTAGCTGTAGATTTCTTTGTCTAGTTTGTTATATAATTTGTGAGGTTTTCTAATGTAACTTACCTTTAACCATTTTGTTGTTGTCGTTTGGTACAATATTTGGATATATTGATTTTAAATTTACGGTTTTGGTTTTTAAACAACAATGAATAACCACTGTTAACATCAATTTGTTTTATAGTTTTAATTCAATTCCATAATTTTCAGATGAGAAGAGTACAGTGATACGTCTGTATAACAAACTATGGAACACGGCAAGTTTACGACATATTGGATCTCTTGAAAAACCATGTTGGTTGTGTCACAAAAAGTCGTTTTTAAGATTTTGAAGAAATGCAGTTGTTAGTTGCATCAATATTTTAGTAAAAAAAAATAATGTTTCTATTTTCATCAAGTTCCACAGTAAACGTAATACATTTGTTCTGTGAGTTTTGAAAAAGTTAAAAAAATATTAAGTTGATGTTTGAATCCTGTCAAGAGACAAATCACATCATCAACATACCTATACTAATATGTAAAATGTTTTGTATTATTTTTATCAGTACAGATTTTTTTTTAATTTCGCGCAAAGCTACACGAGGGCTATCTGCGCCAGCCGTTCCTAACTTAGCAGTGTAAGACTAGAGGGAAGACAGTTAGTCATCACTACTCACCGCCAACTCTTGGGCTACTCTTTTACCAACGAATAGTGGGATTGACCGTCACATTACAAAATCCGCATGGCATGTTTGGTTTGACAGGGACTCTCATTAAACAACATTTATTCTGTAAATTATTCAAAAACTTCTGCAAACAAAGAAGAAATGGGGGACACATTGATAATCCATAGTTTTGTTTATATATTTGGTCTGTGCAGGATGATGCCTTTACTGACAAACCATGGTCATGAATAAATGATATATTTGTGAAATGTACAAATGTACTGTTTCTCCTTAATTCTTTTAAAGTTTTATATTTAAATGGGCAATTTTTATCAGTACATATTAAAATAAGAAAGTAAAAGACATGACGTCGAAACATGGTAATTTAATTATATATGTACATGATTGAAAATAATTTAGTATCTTCTTTATTGTCTCGTAAGAGAAACAAAACGTGTCATTTAGAAAACTGGAGTTTTGCATCCTGAATTATTACTTATAAGACGTTACAAGCTTTTTGAATAAAGTAACTGAACTCAGTATACAACAATTTAGACACTAGAAAGAAGAATAAATTACACATTTTGGTACACTAATGGTTAAAACGGCAATAGTAAAACAGTACGAATATAGGAACTCTTAACGTTCTCATCGCTTGCTTAAAAGTAATAAACCACAATCACACTGTTGTAATGTAATTAAAGTGAGAATTAAATTTACGATGTTTCCAGTAATAAGGCAAATGTTGTATAATGTGAAATACACAGAATAAAATTGAAATATACAGCTGTTATTGATTTGTAAACTCAGAAAGAAGAACAGCTGGACCTATATCATAACGTTCACTATATTTTACACTTATATAAATAGAAGTGAACTTGACAATAAACTGAATGTGAGAAACACGGTAAAATCTTTGTAAAGAAGTTCAATTGTAATGGAAAAAATATATAAAAAAGATGGTACTGAGAATATAGATAAGTGCAACTTGACAAGAAGTTCAAGAACGAATTGAAGCTATCTTGTAGAGTTTATTAGTAATGTAATTTTCTTAATCAAGTAGAATTATACTTAATGTTAGGTTTAATGTAGGCGGTAATTCATTTCTATCCAACCGTCAGATTATGCCACGTCATCATACTGGACTTGTTTTATTGTGTTTCACGGTAAAATTATCACCACTTCAACTCTACAGTGTCCAGTATCTAAACCACACACAAAAAAAGTTCTACTAACTCTGTCTAATTAGACATGACCGTGGTTACGACGTTGAAAATGCTCAGTCTCTCATAGAAATAGTGACGTAGGCTACAATGGATCAGGTTTCATTCTAGCCATGCCCGTAAAACTCAGGTTCTTTAACATGAAACTTTAAATCTATCGATTTTCAGATTTAAGTAATTCCCGACTGTATTCTCACTCTCTGTAATGGAATGAGACGTGCGTTGTTTGTGATGAACTGTGCTCAAAGAAAAATGACACGAATCAAATGTACAGCTGTGGTATTCTCAGGTACGGTGATTTTCAACGGATAATCGACAACATAAAACTTTAGAGTTAATCTGAATTCTAACTTTACTGAATTAAACAAGGTTTGGAAATAAAGATGCAAAGTACTTTGTTTATTTGTGATACCATGACAAATGGTTTTTAATTCACACGTGTTCACACAACGAAAGATAGTTTGGGTAAAACTTGTCCATTCTGTTAATCCAAACGTAAATACAGTGTCACACATATTACCCGGTCAACCCTGTTAACAAAAATAAAGCATATACAGTTACGACAGAAAGTGTTCGTACACCCCTGCGTACCGAGTAATTTTTTGCTCATATCTCAAAAAAGTATCAAGATTATGTTAATAAAAGTATAATATATTATAAATATTACACTAACACACATCTACATACATTTTTATGTAAATTAAAAGACAAATAAACTGTTTATAACAAATAATCAAACGTAGGAGGAGCAGAAAGTGTTCGTACAGTTCAGAACGTGTGAAAAAAACTGATATCTCCGTAAAAATTTTGTTTAGCTTGGCTAATAAACTACATTAAACCATTCCAGAACTAGACACTGGGTTCATAATTATTGGAATTTAGCCAGCAAAAAAATTACTTCCGGCAATTTAGAACCGTCACCGTCATTACCTGCTTGGTCATCATGCGAACAGGAAAGAACTGTCTAGTGATTTAAAACCCGAATTATTGTAAAATACAAGTTTCGTGTGTCTCTTTCCGGTATTGCTACACAACTTAATGTGTCGAAATGTACTGTTTAAAGCATAATTGCCAAGTTTAAGCTTACAGGATCAACTGCTAACTTCCCTCGTTCCGGACGCCCCACCAAAATTTCAGAGAGAACCAAGAAAGAAGGTTCTCAGAGAAGTTAGTAGGAACCCTCGTTTAATACGTAATGACATACATAAACTGGGATTGAAGTAAGCACTTCTACAGTTACGCACATGTTACGCTCTTCTGGGTTCAAAGCATGCCGTCCTCGTAGAACTCCATATTTAAAGCCTGTTCATTTAGAAGCACGATTGAGGTATGCAAGAAAGCATGTAGATAAACCCTTTACCTATTGGAAGAGTATTCTTTGGTCAGACGAGACTAAAATCGAGCTTTTTGCCCACAATGCGGTTCGCTATATTTTCCGTAAGAAGGGGAAACAAAATCTTCCAAAGAACACAGTCCCTGCAGTTAAACACGTAGGTGGCTCGATCATGCTATGGGGTTCCTTCAGCTCTTTTGGTGTAGGCAGCCTTCACCGCGTCAACGAAATCATGAAAAAAAGAAGAGTATGTTGATATATTAGGCACTTATATCAAGAATGATGCTCGGAACTTGTGGCTTGGGCGTCGTTGGATCTTTCAGCACGACAATGACCCCAAGCACACATCGAAATTTGTGCAATCCTGGTTACAGAGGAACCATGTAAGCATTCTGGAGTGGCCATCACTGTCACCTAATCTCAACCCAATTGAAAACGTTTGGCATAAGTCGAAGACCAGAATTCATCGGCGTCATCCAAAAAACTTGCAAGAGTTGGAAGCCTTCTTTAAAGAAAAATGGAAGAAAACACCAGTCGAGTAGTGTCAAACAGTCATGGGGAGCTATGAGGAGAGATTGCACCAAGTAATTCACCTGAAAGGCTACACAACTGACCATTAAAGTAGACACACGAACACTTTTTGCCCCTCCTATGTTTGGTTATTTGTTTATAAACAGTTTATTTGTCGTTTAATTTACATAAAAATTTATGTAGATGTGTGTTAGCATAATATTTATAACATATCATACTTCTATTAGCCTAATTGTGATACGTTTTAAATTATGAGCAAAAAACTACTCGGGACACAGGGGTACGAACACTTTCTGTCGAAACTGCAAATTTATCCAGTATGTTTTAGTCTTTAAACAAACGATGCAATAAAAAAACATTATTTAAAGCCTAAAGCAATTCTCTTGGAGACCTACCCGGAGGGTAATGGTTCTTGATAGTGCGTACGAATAAATTTAATGTGACTTATTTGTATTTTGCAACTTTTGATAGCAGTCTCTTCATTTTGTCCACAGTACTTAATATCTCCCACCAAAACACACGCGTACGTATATCGGTCCAATATGTCGTTAAAATATTAAAAAAGTGTAGTACACAGAAGGTTGAAATATACATGTAAGCCAACTGTGATGTAAACTTTACGTGAGATACTACTTACCTAGTAATAAAACTCATGCTCACCTGGGATACATTCACTATCACCCCTGGGGGTTGCATCCCTCACTTTGAGTACTACTTCTTTATAAGTTAACGTGTACACTAACGCATTAAAAGGGAAAATATTTGAAAGGTTTAGTGGCCAAGGAAATTTTACCTTACTAAAGTACTAAAAGAAATAAAACATCTGGTACGTTTCGCATATCACAACACACAGCTGTATCTGCGATATTCCGATTTTACGTTTGAACTCAGTGTCCTAATTCCTACATTGATTTAAGAATAGTGTTGACTGAAGGTCACGCAACTTTAATTTATTATAATTTACAATATTTATTGTCTTCATTATACACAGTCTTGCAAACCTAAATTTATGTGTGTGATTTAATATAGCAAAGCCACATCGGGCTACCAGCTGAGTCTACTGAGGAGAATCGAACCCTCTGATTTTATCGTTGTAAATCTGTAGACTTACCGTTGTACCAAAAGGGAACGCGAAATTAAATTTAATGAAAGTTGTTTTGGTTTTAGCAAAGGATTTTCCATAATTCAGCTTCGCAGATTTCGAAAATAATATTCATTTGTTTCTATCATGTAATGATTTTTTTTACAAACCGGAAAGTAAAAACAACAACTCTTACTTAGATTAAGTTATTATCTCCTTTAACATAATGAAAGAAAAACATAAAAATACAATCAAATTGACAAAAAAGAAGAACGTTGATGTCGAATGAATGTACATCCTTATTCATCCTGATTCTTTTTGTGAAATGTACGTCTTTTAGTCTCATAACTAAGTGTCGTGGCCTTTATTCTGTGTATTCATCTGTAGCATCTCGTTCTAATGAAAAGCAGTATTTAGTCATCATCCCTATGTTTAACCTTTCCTAATACCTGCTCACCATTTCCCTGATGCCTTGATGAAACCCTTCTCCTTGTTTTTCACTGACGGCACTGCCGATTTAGGGAAATAGTCGGTATATGAATGTAATAAATGAATCTTTAAGCCCATATTATAATCCAACTCTTGGAATTTGTTGAGCATGTTACTGACAGTATTTTCGTTATAACATCTTTAAAGACAATCTACGTTTCTTTTTAAACTTTCTTCATTATCTTTTCGAACTGTTTATCAAAAATCAATTTCTCTAGAAAAATTTACCACAAATGTGACAGAATGTGTTTGGATTATTTACATAAGGTCTTGTTGGCATAACGACGAATAAATAATATTGAAAAGAACAAAATAATGTCAAAGTTTACGCACAAACAAATACTATACAGAAAGAAATTTCTTGCGGTATGTTAATCGTTTATTTACAAGCTGTATGTTTTCCGTGAACAATAAAATAATCGCAGGCCTGTATTGTTGTTAGTTGGAATCCTGGAATTTTGTGTTTGATGTATCTCTTCGGCCCGGTATAACCAGGTGGTTAAGGTGCTCGACTCGTAATTTAAGGATTGCGGACATGGATCCCCGATCCACTCAACGTGCTTACCCTTTCAGCCGTGGGGGCGTTATAATGTGTGGTCGATCCCATTATTCTTTTGTAAAAGAATAGTGCAAGATTTGGTAGTGGGTGTTGTTGACTAGCTGCCTTCCATCTAGTTTTACACTGCTAAATTAGAGACGGCTAGCGTAGATAGCCCTCGTGTAACTTTGCGAGAAATTTAAAAACAAACAAATATGTATCTCTTGCAACACAAATCCTGATAGCTACAGGTATTTATTGTTGAATATATTTTTGGTCTTATAAACCTCAGACGTATTACTGGGCTACCCTCGGGGGAGGATTATATCTTTACATATAAAATATATTAAAGACAATTAAAAGCACGATTAACCAATTTGATGTTATTTTATTAGTTGAAAAGTAACTTTTAATTTAATTTGTTTAGGTACCTTTAAATTTTTAAAAATCATAATAATCGTTAATTCGAACTGGATGTATCATTATTTTCAGTTATGTTGAATTGTTGGTTTAAGAGCAAAGTTGCACGATGGGTTATCTGATGTGCCTAAAACTTAGGTCAAGCCTTACTTTTAGCCTTATAAACTCTTGAACCACTGGGGAGTGTTTTATCTTAAATAGCTTGAAAACTATTTTTGCAAAGTGAAAGTAAAAGTTGAAGCTATTTCAGCATTAGAAACTGTGCCTTAGAGAAAATGTTTGTCATTTAATTCATAATTATGTTCAAGATCGGAATCTTTTAAATATTTTCTTTTTATAAATCTCATGGTCATTAAACCGGATTTATTTTCTTATTCAATCATGCATGTTAAAGTACCACAGATATATATAGATTAAATTAAATTTAAAAATTATTTAGGTGTGAGTGCAGCAAAATTTTTTGCAGCACCTGGTGATTGAAATTTGACTGTTTTATTGTTGTCTCATAGGAAGCATATGAAAGTGGAAAGTACTAAACTACTCGTAAGAGGACAATGATCACACGTTAGAATGACGTTGTTAGCCGTACTAATTAATTTATTAAATGTGTTTGAATGAAGTAGTTAATTGTTCAGGTTTCCTGATTTATTCTACGTAAAGTTTAATTACTTATTTTGTATAGTATGTTCTAAAGAGCAATGATCCTCTGATATTTTAGATTTTATAAACTGTTTAGAGCAAAAAATAAAAAATTTGTTGTTTTTTTGGATTATAAAATATTTAATCTCAAGCGACAAATCGTAAACTGAAAACAAGACTTAGGGAGAAAATCTATCTTTGTAAAGATCTAAAGGCTTTCGATGTTATAAAGAATGGCTTTTTTATCTTTTCGCCCCATTTTCTCATATTTAGAGAAAAAAATCAACAATTCACTTGTAACATATATAGCGACATATACGTCTAGTACACATTCGTACACAAACAAATCAAAACAGTTTGTTTTCAGTTAAACATAGAGAGAATAGCGTTATAAACCCACAAACTTCACGCTGTGTCTTGGGAAGCGGTCAAAAAGCAGTGATCAAATAATTCTTGTAAATTTTCTCTAATGACGAATGAAGAAAAACATTTTAAAAAGAAATGGGAGAAAATTATTCTTTGTTGTATGGAACATGTTATATGAAGAAATAATCATATTTACATGGTCAATTTGGACATGCTGATGCAGTTTCGTAGCTTTACAGAAGCTGTGACAGTAGGAGCGACATCTATTCATTTGGTTCCGTTCTGACAATGGAATACGATGTTTACATGAATGGGCTTATGCTTAAAAGACTCTGTCACAGTTCTTTATGGAGAATGATATTTATATAACAAGATTGTGACACAAAGTAGAAGTAAAGGAAACGACATTTTAAAAAGGATAATTCTTCACTGATCTCTAACCTCGCATAGACAAAAACGAGTTCCAAAATAATACCATAGGTAGTGAAACCACGTTAATACTCAGAAAAGCTATAGCTAGCAAAAACACCCTAATTCTAAGAAATGTTATGGTTAGCGAAACTAAGTAAGTACTGAACAACGCAATTGTTTCCGAAACCATGCCATAACTGAGCAGCGTTATGGCTATCAAAACCAGACTATTACTAAGCAATTCTATCGCAAGCGAAACCACACCATAACTGATCAACACTGTAGTTAGTGGTTTGGTTTGGTTTGAATTTCGCGCAAAGCTACACGAGGGCTATCTGCGCTAGCCGTTCCTAATATAGCAGTGTAAGATTAAACGGAAGGCAGCTAATCATCACCACCCTCTACCAACTCTTGGACTACTTTTTTACCGACGTACGTCACATTATAACGCCCCTAGCGGCTGAAAGAGCTTAAAGGAGTTCATTTCTCTTATATTATTTGCTATTGTATTCCAGATTTTTACCCTAACATAAGTTATTGAACAATGACTTAACGAACTTTTAAAAGTGGTTTGTGTAAAGAAGCATTAATCCTTATGTCAGTAATAAATGTTTTTGTTATTTTAAATAAATGTTTGAAGACTGTATGTATTAATTAATCTAATAATTTTTATTCGCAATTAGTAATTATGAAATAGCTGTTACACAGAATCTAGGTAGTTTTAGCACAAAATTACTTTCATAAATATTTTTTAAAGAAAGTTTGTTTGTTTTTTAATTTCGCTCAACCCTACACGAAGGCTATATGCGCTAGTCGTTCCTAATATAGAAGTGTAAAATTAGAGGGAAGGCATCTAGTCATCACCACCCACCGCCAACTCTTGGGCTACTTTTTACCAACGAGTAGTGGGATTGACCGTAACATTATAACGCCCCCACGGCTGAAAGGGCGAGCATGCTTGGTGTGACGGGGATTTGAACCCGCGACCCTCAGATAACGAGTCAAATGCCTTTTGTGAAGAAGTAAATTTATATTACACCCTGATGATCCGTCCGAACAAGTATTTGATATATTAAATGTGGATATATGATATACTACTATAATATAAAGTTACAAACATTTCCTGTTAATTAATATTTTTATTTTATTTATCATATGTCTATATCAACTACTTTTCTAACCGGTCTTATGATTTCAGGTTAATTTAATTTGTTGTCATTTATAATTCCAAGAAAAGTTTACTGTGAGCATTTTTCAAACAATACTCCATTTATATGTGCACTTCTTTATTATTAGTATTTTTAGTATTATCAAAAAAGTATATATTTATTATTTTCAAGATTTACAAACAAATCGCCTTCACAAAGCTTAATAATTTGGCCTATCTAATGACAAATTAGTCAGTTCGATTAAAGACCTCAAATTCTTATTATGAGCTAAAATTTTAGTAGTCCCTTAACAGTGCTCTGAGAAACGCCTCTCGCATTTACTTCATCCATAGTTTATATACCTTTAACAATATTTATACAATCAATTATAACTTGATTTTTCTAACATTTTGGATCATACGTTTAAATATAGTTATTGGTCTGTTATTGCTAATTTGTCCTTTATTTTCCTTTCAAACATCTCCATTGTTTTTGTACTTTTTTCAAAAAATCTGAATATATTTCTTCGTCCAATACTTAAATGAAATTGCTGTGGAGCAGCCATAAATTCAATGATGTTGTTAAGACAACTAAAGAGATGTTGTTTAGTTCAACTGCTTTGGTATTTTTATTTTTACAATATCAGTTATTTTACTAGTATTTATTGATTTCACAAATACATTTTTAAATTATCTTTTTGATTATCAAGTTCATATTTATTATCTTTATGGTTAATTTGTTTCACCAAATTCTTTATTCCATTAGCACAAAAAATTAAATGGACTTGCTTTGCTTAACAAAGTTGTTATTGTAACATCATGAACAACCGTATCACAAATATACACTTTTGTTGATGATTTGTTCAATAATTAATTGTTATTGCAATTCCATTTACACTTTGCATAACTATGTGAAAATAAGATACAATCACAATAGCGTTAAGTGACATTTCTAATATAGTTTGATAATTTACTTTTAAGCATAGTATGTTTATTTCTATTGTTATTATTATCAGACAATTCAGCTTTGAAAGTTAACTTATTTTTAGTTTTCATTTTTTTATTTATAAGCTGTATTCTACGCCTTATAAGACGCACTTTTTTCTTTAAAAATACCTTGAAAAATCCCTCTGCATCTTCTAAAACAAAAGTGATGGTTAAGGCAAGAGGTTAGCTTTGACTCTACTCAAAACGGCCTCTCATACAGATCGTAATCTTATAACTTACCGATTACAAGTATTTTCAAACCATAAAACATTGAGTTTAACTAATACTGTCTATATAGCGTAAAAATATGATTTATTTGACTGTATTTACTCAGAAGATTTAAAAAACGTCGAGGCTGCATCAAGGTGTTGGTTGCTGCCTCAAATAACTTTTTTCTTAAAATTGTCTTTCCAAAATTAGGGTGTGTCTTCCACGATGTACGCGTCTTACAAAGCGTAAAATACGATAATTGTTCACCCTAGATTTATTTTTTGTTTGTTTTGAATTGAGCACAAAGCTACACAATGGGCTATCTGTGCTCTGCCCACCACGGGTATCGAAACCCGGATTTTAGCATGTAGATCCGCAGACATACCGCTGAGCCACTGGGGGGCCCTAGATTTATTAATTTGGATAACTGTAGCGCTCTTTACAAACGTACAGGTAACGTAATAACTACATATTTTTTTAAAATATTTCTAAGCTTTATTTACATCATGCATACTATATAAAGTATCCCATAAATTATATTTGGTTTGTTTTGAATTCTCGCGCAAAGCTACACAAGGGCTATCTACGTTAGTCGTCTCTACTTTTGCAATATAAGACTAGAGGGAAGGCAGCTAGTCATCAGCACCCACTGGCAATTCTTGGGTTACTCTTTTATCAACGAATAGTGGGATTGACCGTAGCATTATAACGCCCTCGCTGCTGAAAGGGCAAGCATGTTTGGTGCGACTGCGATAGGAATTCGCGACCCTCGGATTACGAGTCTAACGCCTTAACCCACCTGGCCATTTTTTATTTATTTTTTTGCTTTGCAAATATCGTATATGAAAAGACAGGCAGCATTGAGAGAAAATAAGTAGTCATCTAGCCAGTCTTATATGACCAAAAGTTTCTATATACATTTCAAGTAGTCTAACACAAGATCAAATATTATTAAATTGATGACACTTGAAAATTTTGCTTACACATTTCACGAACAGTTTCTGTGAAGTATGAAATGTTATCAAACAAACCCAACATAAATTAAGCACAACCATATGAGAAAGCAATACTGCAGCCAACCAGTGTGCTAAACATAAGAACTTATTAAGATTATACTGTCCCCTATGGTGAACAGTCGATACTTATGCTAAGTTATTTTTATTTGATGCTTTGTTGAAGCAAAGATCTAATATTTAGATGACAAGAATTATATTATATTACAAAAATTCTTTCAATATAAATATCTTTCGAAGATATCTCTTAATTAACTCTTTCCTGAGGTGCCTCACTGTTCTGAATCGACACAGACAATGTTGCATTAAAACTCATTATTCTATTCTATTGTATAGTGACAGCTAAAAGCTATATATAAAATGTTGCACCCTAGTTCAGAATACAGTCTTCTTGTTTAGTGAAAACTCAATTAAATATACTGTAGAAAATGAAGTAAATTACATACTATTATTTCATACTGAGTTATTTAACTTATCAATTGTAAAAAAAAATTATAATTTTGAAAAATTGTACATTCACACATTTAACTGCGGACAAATATAAAATGAAAATAAAAATCCTACAAGTAAATAGTGATTGATTAAGTTTTGAAAAATCGGCATTTAAAAAGAAAGCTTCGAAGAAAATATTCAAGCCATTATCGAAATATCTTACTTTTTTCGTATTCAGAAACGTCCCCATTGGCTGTTCCGTGTTCACTGTGGTGCTGATGGCCACTAGTCTTGTTTGATGTTTTAGGAGGTGAGAGTTTTTGGCGTGGACGGTCTTGGTTTCTAATGAGAACTAATTCGGAGATGTGAAACATCTTTCCTTGGCCCTTATTGTACAAGAACGGCTCCACAAACTCACGGATCTTGTTGTCGATCTGTTTTATTTTAAAAAAAAACTTGCGTTAAAAGCACGTGTTTAATTGATTCTGTTAAACCTAAGTGTATTTTATGATATTTATTCCCACTGGAACTATTCTTCATCACTGGAGGAATTGCATGGGTTTAAACAAAACTTGAGTTTCAAACAACTAAGACATATTAACCTAATCTTTTAATAATATATTACCAACCCGTAATATTAAGCATTAATAGTTCAAGGTAAGACGTTTGTGGAAGATTCAAAACATGTAAGAGTAAATCTTTTATTCATTGTGCAGTTTCTAATACTTCACAAACGAAACTGTTAGCTACATTTAACTAGTAAGCCACACAATTCAGAGTCAGAAACTGAAACTGTGAGAGGAAAAGGTAGTGATGTTATCAAAGATGACGAGATCATAGTTCCAAAAGCTGCAGCCAGAGGATATGTTGTTATGAACGCACTGCTAGGCGGCCGCTTGCGAAGTACAGGCTTACTACTCACCTATTTCGTGCAAAATGTGTTGAATTAAAAAAAATCTACAATAATGATATATAATATACATGCCTTACTGGAGTAACAGTTCTTAAATTTTATATCATAATTGAAGTTCATTACTAGCTAACTTATTTATTGCTGAAAACACTAAATAACAAGATCTGTTGCATGATGATATGCAAGCATGTGTTTCAGTCTTCTTCCCAGATAAACATAAATGAAATGTATAAGAGGAAAATCTCCAAACAGCTCCAAAGTATTTTTTTTACGTAATGAATAACAAATATATCAAAGTTTTATCTTAAGTTGCAGTACATTTAATAAAGTTGATCATAAGCTACTAGTCTTACCTTACATGAATTTGATAAGACTCTTGTAGTGCTGAAACACGGACTTTTGTAGTGCTACGAACCTTATGGTCTGAGCTGGTTGATCGTACTAGCTAGTAAAATTTATTAAAGCTGTCATACCATGTTAAACTTCCATAACACAGCCATGAAGGTGTAGTTGTAACAGTTTACTTGTTGAATTTCGCGCAAAAATACTCGAGATCTATCTGCACTAGCCATCCCTAATTTTGAAGTGACATATTAGAAAGAAGATATTTAGTAAATTCAACTCACCTTCGACTCTTGAGCTACTGTTTACCAACAGAAATTGGGACTGAGAGTCACATAATAATTTTATCAAGGCAAAAAGGGTAAACGTGTTCGATGATTGTATTCGAACCCTCAACCCACAAATTGAGAGCTGAGTGTTCTAAACAACAAGCCATTCTAGTCCTTTTGTGTTACTATAATATTCAACGAGTAGACAAAGACGTAAATGGGATTATAGTGTTCGTTAATTTGCTCCAGTATCTTACTGTCTGCAATATATGGAAACATTGCTTCTGTATGTAAGAAAAAGTTTCTTTACTAATATTTCAACCAAGTTGCCCTCACGATGTGTGACTTTAGACAATTCACACTTCTGATTTATGTCTTCAAGCAAGTCGTACACTTGATCTGTAATTTGAATTTTAGTTTCTGTCCTTCCAGTAAATTAACGTGAACGCCCAATACCAGACCATTAATGTTATATAGTGATTGTAGTATAAAAATAAACAATCATAACACTCTGTCAAACACCTGGTCAACACATACGACATCATTTTAACACATAGTCATATGTGCTATCTTTACATGTCATTATGGGTGGACCCAACTTTTGTTGCGATAAAATTGTGAATTCTGAGTGGAATAAATTTAACACAAGCGCAGATTTATAGGATCAGAATAAGCAAAGAGACTTTCTAACTCATTCCAAAGATGTTGTGTTCAATCGAATTGAAATTCGGTAATTCTGCCATTATGAAAGATTGCTGAAGTTTGTATAGATGACTAAAAGTTGAATTAGTTGTAAAGAAAGCGAAAATTATGGAGAGCGAGGGAAAAGTCATGATAAAATGATATGTGAGTATATGTATCAAGACGTCAAACAGATGTAGAAATACTTATTCAAACATTTCTCTGAATAATACTACATCACACCTTTGTAATATCACTGTGAAATGGACGCTGTAATATGGTTATTAGTTCTATTTTAAATACCATGCTAAATTTCTTGAAAAACTTCTCGTTCTGAAACCTTCGAACCACAGAATTGAGTGAATGGTTTTATACGTGTAAGAAAAAAATTCATTATATGTATGCATTATATTAAATTGCTTTGACTTTTCTTGTCAGAAATAAATTTTGGTTTATACTGATAATGTTCGCTGCAAAGTAATTTAACTTCCTGGAACTGTAAAACCTCCCTTGAATATCCCTGAAAAGAATGTATTATTATTATAGGTGTCTATACGTGAAGCTGGGTAACGATTTGAAACTAATTTCTGGAACATAAAAGCTTCTGCATAATTTCTAATCATCAACGCTTGAACAAAAGAAGAAAATTCGATCGTTAAGATTTCTACTTAAATCGAGTAACAATCACGAAGTTATAGAAAATTAAAGTTTCAGTAAATGACTTAGGGGGAAAAGTAATAATTTCTAAAATCGTTCTCTGGAAAGACATCAAAAGAATAACATTGCTTATGTTGCAGGCAGTTACGTTATCATTTTTGTTTGTAATTAAGCACAAAGCTACACAATGGGTTATTTGTGCTCTGCTCACCATGGGTATCAAAACAGTTTCTAGTTATATGAGTCTGCAGACATACCGCCGTGCCACTGGGAGGAGGGACATGCTGTCAGTTACCCTGTTTTTATAGACTAACCATAAACGTTCCATCCTTAACGTTTATTTTACGAGTTACAACAGCTGTGGATTTAGAATAAATTATTTTTATCAACTCTTGACAGGATTTCGCAGAAGAATACTATGATAACACACAAACGTTAACACATTAAATCAAAAAATCATTCAAAGTATACACTTATGTTTTCAGGTTTACAAATTAGAAAGGTAATCATTATTTCTTCTCTTACACTGTTGCTCCATTAGCTTCTATAACAAGTTTTAACGTATAGTAACTAACTATAGTAATGTTTAACATATTTACATGATTTCAACCTATGAAAGGTGATTATAATAATGTTCCGCTTACTTACACGAATTTTAAGCTATGGAAGGTAGTTATGATAATGTTTCACATACATGAATTTCAGTCTATGGAAACTAATAAATAATAATTATATTCCCCATACATGAATGTTAATTGATGAAAGCTAACTACAGCATTGTTCCACATAACTTCATAAACTGAAACCTTTGTTTTGTATGAGATATACCTGGTGAATGGTTTGTTTGTTTCGAATTTCGCACAAAGCTCCTCGAGGGCTATCTGTGCTAGCCGTCCCTAATTTAGCAGTGTAAGACTAGAGGGAAGGCAGCTAGTCGTCACCACCCACTGCCAACTCTTGGGCTACTCTTTTACCAACGAAAAGTGGGATTTACCGTAACATTATAACGCTCCAACGGCTGGGAGGGCGAGCATGTTTGGCGCGATGCATCTGGTGAATGGAAAAGTTTATATTTGCATTTATACCGGATTTATCTTATCAAATACTGTAACAAACTAACCTCTTGTTGCCACATGGGTGATATATGGCACATACCATTTGAATAGTGTCTATTCATAATGTGCAAACTGGATATGTGTGTCACACACTCTGGAGTAGCAGTTTCATATATATTATATATTTTGCATTCTATTCACCAAGTAAATATTTTGTAGGTGACTTAATTATTTCTATCATTATGCTGATGTTTTTTCAAAAGAGGCTAAAACATATTTTTCCAAAATAAAACCATTCAACAAAATTAGTGAGATTTTTAATATCACTGAATATAAAGTTGATTTCATGAGAAAAAAATGGTATACAAACGTAACATATGAGAAAGCAGTTTCAAATACAGAATAAATGAACACAAAAAAGCGTTTGAAATAACGACACAATATTGCATTTAGTTGAACGTACTAATGAAAGTAAACAATTGATTCAATGGTGCCCCCCAGTGGCTCAGCGGTATGTCTGCGGACTTGCACGATAAAATTCGGGTTTCGATACCCGTGGTGGGCAGAGCACAGATAGCCCATTGTGTAGGTTTGTGCTTAATTCAAAACAACAACAACAACAACGATTCAATGAAAAAAAAACTATTTCAACACAAGCTGCAAACATCAGTTGCAATGATATCTGTGATCCTTTTGAGGTAATCGAATATAATAAAAATAATTCTAAAGCATTAAATAATGACGAACGACCAGAAGGAAATGTTGTTAATAAATAGAGTGAAATTCTTTAAACTGAAGTGTATCATCTAATTCTTTAAAGTTTATAAAAGTCTTAACTCTTACAAAATATTGTACTTTTAATGATGTCGCAGTAAGACTAATTTGTTTGTTTTCTTATAGCAAAGCCACATCGGGCTAGCTGCTGAGCCCAACGAAGGGAATCGAACCGCTGATTTCAGCGTTGTAAATTTGTAGACTTACCACTGTACTAGCGGATGGGCCACACTAAGACATCGAAATATGTAAAATGTAGAGTACTGTTCACAATCTTTCAGTATCTTATTTTTAACTACACAGTAAAATTTTTAAGTAAAACAATTTCAACGTATTTTGAGACTGAGAAGAGACTAGTTTTAAATATTTATTGTGCACCGTTAAACGTTGGCTTTATTTCTTTAATACAACTGGGTGAAAACTTATGTAAGTGTCGCCCTAATCTTAATAAATATTAAAGTTGTTAAAAATGTTTTTGTTCTTTATCGACCACACATCTGATTTGCAGTAGATTTTAGAATTAATCTTAAAAGCTATGGACTCGTAGCGGCAACCTTTAACTTTAGGTATTTTATGAGAGTTTAAGGATATTGTCTTTACTTACGTTTTAATCACAAAACGTCTGTGAGGTACAGTTACGGGCGAGGCATTCTTTATGTTGTATCATATAAACAGTATTTGTCAGGTATGTCTTTTGGATGTTTCGACTGATATATTTTATGTATAAATAGATTTGTTTGTGCAAATGAAATCACATCCATGTAATACCTAAATGGCTAAAACTATTGTTTTAATGACATAAGCTGATGAGAACGGTGCTGCTATATTCTGGAGGGATGCCAATCTATCACAATTTAGGCTTAGTTACCTGTTGAACCACATAATAAACTATGCAGACTGGAATAAGGGTAAAGTGTCTTGCTCAAGAAAACAACAATGCAATCTTCTTACTGTGTGTCAAAAACCACTAGCCACCG
The DNA here is from genome assembly GCA_011833715.1 of Carcinoscorpius rotundicauda. Lineage (NCBI taxonomy): Eukaryota > Metazoa > Arthropoda > Merostomata > Xiphosura > Limulidae > Carcinoscorpius > Carcinoscorpius rotundicauda. The sequence continues at coordinate 40,356,926 of CM022393.1, forward strand.
AGTCATGTTTCGCGTGGATCTATTAGTTAGTATTTGTTATTTTATATTATTTTCTTTTTCATCAACATTTTCTGATTTTTTACTTGTGAGTCAGCTCTAGATTTGTTTGTTCATAGATTATTTTCTTCAATTGTAGACTGTTTAACTTATTTAATGATATGGCATGACAACCCTTGATTTCATAGAGAAGCACGGTTAACTGGTTTACTACTATTATTGGGAAAAGCGTCCTTCGCCCCACTGGCACAACGGCATGTCTGCGGACTTACAACACTGGAAGATGAGCTTCGATATCCATGGTAAGCAGAGCACAGATAGTCCTTTGTATAGCTCTGTCCTTAACTACAAATAGACAAACTAGCATCCTATCTTTCTATTAGTAAAGTGTATAATTATTTTAAGGCTTAGATACGTTAAACTGGTTGTTACCTTTTTATGTCTTTGAATCCTTAAATATAATGTTGATCAGACAACCACAGACATCCTTGTTGTTTCGATCATGTTGCCCCCAAGTGTTACAGTGATATTTCTGTGGACTTATACTGCTACAAACCGGGTTTCGATACCGTGGTGGGCAGAACATAAACAGCCCTTTGTGTAGCTTTGCGCTTAAGAACAATAACAATTGATCATGTTATTTAGTAGATCTATAAAAAACGATCGAATTTCTTTTAAAATGTTAATTGTATCTTTCATATTTGTTTCGGAATCTGTTCTCCTGGTAACTTTTTATCTTTATTTTTTAACTGTTATATTATTATTATTTTACTATTTCTGCTTAATTGTTGCCCCCCAGTGAGTTAGCTGTAGGTTTATGAATTTATAATACTAAACTCTAGTAATCAATAAAAAAGAACAAAGCATTTTGGGAGTTTTATTATACTTATCGAAGCAACAGAACGAACCTTAAATTTATGCAGAGTTTTATTCGAGAAAGTTGTTTGATAGATTTTCTCATGTTCAATGTTTTCATCAAAACATGACAATTTCTATACGATCGACTTACGGTTTTAGGGTTATAAGAAATATGTGGATAGACTTAGTCACAACTAGTCAGGATAAACTAAATGTAGGCGGCGTCTTTCTTTTAGATTTTTCATATGAACATGTCTTCCAGTAATGAAAATCGTGAAGGTATATTACTCCAAATATAGAGTTTCGATACTCATGGTGAGCACAACACTGATAGCATATTGTGTATTTTAGTGGTTAACGACATACGAACATAACCACAATACTAGGAAACTAAGAACTGCCCTCGACCCAGTTTGTGTAATAAGAGTTAAAGCCTCTAAAACTTGAAGCTCTACCAGTTATGGCACTTGTTTCTATGCCTTAGATACTTCGCGTTGGAAATTTATGAAAAAAAACTGTACATTTACTCTCGGTTCGCGCCCGCGTCGCGCTAAACATGTATTATGTGACGGTCAATCCCACTATTCGTTGGTAAAATTGAATAAGAGTTGGCGGTGGGTGGTGATGACTAGCTCCCTTCCCTCTAGTATTACACTGCTAAATTAGGGACGGCTTTGTGCGAAATTCCAAAACAAACATTTACTCTTTTCACATAGTTTATAACTGCTATCACCAAAACAATACCATTTGTAATTGCACAAGAGCGATAAATTGCACTGGGAACTCAATACCTTCAATAGCCTAACTTTAATCATGTGTAATTACAAAGTAAAAAATAAATATTTTAGCATTAATAACCAAGACGACATTTAAGATTTAATTATTTTCACGCTAACTATGCTTTATATTTGTATTAAATTTAGGCCTCCCGTATATCTATGTATTTATTCAAATGTATAATTTTATCTTACTTTCTGAAATAATTATGAATATTTTATGAGTCGATCACAGTACGTTTTGGCAAGTTAAACAAGTCACAAAGAATTTATTTTAACAAGCCATGGAAAATGTAAAAAATAAAATAAACGATTAGCTGCTTTAGGTAGTTAAAACTTCAGACATTATCTTCTGGCTATATGCCAATTTGTTTTTAGTATTGTACTAACAACGATTTTAAGTATTTTAAACTGATACACTTTGAATGCTAGCCATATTTAACTACCGTGAAGTCTTTAATTTTTGAAGATTGAAAAGTTAAAGTAATTGCTACATAAGTTAACGACATTTTTTATAATGTAGACCAAATCATTTTGGAAAATTGTCTGTTAGGATCAGTATATTTCAATAAGTAGCTCTCATTCCACAATTACAAAACCAAAAATTATCCCTAATTTATTAAAAATAATTCATAACTGTTTCTTACAATATATTCATAAAATATTTCTGTAAATGCTTAATGACTACAATCTCAGTTTCCAAATTGTTTATTCTACTACGCTTTTGGTATTTTCTAGAACGTGTATTGTACTGCGCTCCCAATATGTTGTTCCTTCATCATTAAGTATCTTGATTACATTGTTGAGAGTTTGTTCTTTCCAGGTTGTATGGCCTATTATGCTGTTACTGTTTTGTTATTCTAAAATTTGATTTTTTGGTAAAACATTTGTTAAAATAATTTTGCTATTTAAGGACCTACGAAACTATAAAACCTTAATTTATTAACATTCTTACTTAGGGTGTCATGACAGTTATTAAATTTACACAGGCCTGGCATGGCCGAGCGCGTTAAGCCATGCGCTCGTAATGTGAGGGTCGCGGATTCGCATCCGAGTCGCGCTAAACATGCTCGCCCTCCCAGCCGTGGGGGCGTTATAATGTTCGGTCAATCCCACTATTCGTTGATAAAATAGTAACCCAAGAGTTGGCGGTGGGTGGTAATGACTAGCTGCCTTTCCTCTAGTCTTACACTGCTAAATTAGGGACGGCTAGCACAGATAGCCCTCGAGTAGCTTTGTGCGAAATTCCAAAAAACAAACATTAAATTTACAAAACATTGTCTACAATTAGATGTTTTGCTAGAAATTTATTTTATTATGCTCTTGATGATATTAGATTATGCATTTTCTAGTAGTAGCTAATGTTGCTACATTTTTCACAATGTATTTATATAATCGAGTCCCTTTAAATGAAGGCAGAGCAGAGGGCGTGGCACTCGTCAGTTTTTTGGGATTTGTTGTAATCAATCACATCATGCAGTCATGTAACATGTTTTGATTTTTGAATCACAGAGTATGCTTTATGGATATTACTGATATTTCAGAAGTGTATTATACGGTGTGCTGACTAAATATTTTCTATTACATATAATAAAAAATAACAAAAATCTTAAATATTAAACTTCATACTATTTTCCCTTGTACATTCGTTATTAAAATAATTGATACTACAAATTAGATGGTGCATAATAATTTTATTTTTTTATTTTACATCCTTTTATGTGTTCCTCTCTATACTTAAAAAGGCTTTTCATAGAAATGGGGATAAGGTAAACGTTAATTGGATCATTCTCAAATAGAGAAACCAAAAAAATGAGCTGGTTTCTGTTCTTTTACATTGATGTCCTAGTGTTACATGAAAGCTTGAAGAACCACGGAGTGATAAATTCCTTTATATAAAGCAACATTACTGTGCACAACACAAATTGTTGTATCTATTATTTTTAATAGCGACGACGTTCAAAGTAACAAATATCCACCACATTATTTGTTTTGAACATCGGTAAATGACTCACACATCTGATTCCTGTACTCAGATGTTCACTGATTGTTTTGAAATTAAGTACAAAGCAACACGGTAGATCTCTGGAGATTTATAGAAATATAAATTAAGATATACTGTTTTTCAGGTAGGAGATGAGTATTTGAGTTGCCACAAAATATATATATAAGTAATGTACCTATTTAACTTTTCTGTTGTTTTTTTTTTACTTTCACAGAAAGTTGTGTAAGCAGTTACAGAAATACATATATGTATTAAATAAAAATGGAAAAATACTCATGGCTACATCAAGTTTATATAAATAGATGCCGTATTCAAATTTTTAAGCAATATAAAAGTAAACCTCCAAACGAATAGTCAATCATGTTATTTCTCTCATTTGAAAAGTGTTCATTTAACAATTAATTTTTTTCTGTAAATACAAAGGTTTGAGTAGGTTATATTAGGAAAATTCTAAATATATAAATTAGCAATTAAAGTGACGACAACAATAGCTATCACAGGCTAGCGAATTTAAACTTCGTAAACGTTGTTTTGGTTTTAGTAACGGATTTTCTACAATTCAGCTATGTAAATTTTTAAAACAATATTCATTTATTTCTTTCATGTAATGATTTTTTACAAACAGGAAAGAAAAAAAACAATTTTTACTTAAATTTTGTTATTTCGTTTACCACGGGCCTGGCATGGCCGAGCGCGTTAAGGCGTGCACTCGTAATCCGAGGGTCGCGGGTTCGCGCTAAACATGCTCACCCTCCCAGCCGTGGGGGTGTATAATGTGACGGTCAATCCCACTATTCGTTGCTAAAAGAGTAGCCCAAGAGTTGGCGGTGGGTGGTGATGACTAGCTGCCTTCCCTCTAGTCTTACACTGCAAAATTAGGGACGGCCAGCACAGATAGCCCTCGAGTAGCTTTGTGCGAAATTCCAAAACAAACAAACAATCGTTTACCACAATCAACAAACATACTATCAAATTGACGAAAAGTGAAGGACATTGATATAAAACGAATATGCACCATTCATCTTGATTATTTTTGTGAAATATACTTTTTAGTTTCAAAACTATGTCCAGAAATAACAAGTCATGTGGCCTGTTAATCGTTTATATACTAACAGCGTGTTTCTCGTGGATTCTAGAACAATCGATATGACTCTTACGTCGTAATTGATCTAAAAAATCTGTAGCTATTGGTTGTTAATGTTTTAAACACACTAAAATGTGACCCGATTTCAAAAAAGATAATTCACTTATGAAGGAGTACAACAACAACAACAAGGGAACACCCTCATCCCAGTCCTTTGAGTGTTCGTGGCAGTAATTTGGTGGAAACGTTCAAGGAAACCTTGTGATTCAGGATGGTATGCTCTGGATGAAACTTGATGGATGTTTAGTTCATGCATGGCTTGTTGAAATAGCTTGGACATAAAATTTGAGCCTTGATCTGATTCCACAACTTTTGGAATTCCGAACATGGTAAAGAATTTGACAAGAGCCTTGACAATGTTTGGAGCAGTGATTTTTCTCAAAGGGATAGCCTCAGGGAAACGTGTAGAAGCACACATGATCGTCAAGAGGTATTCATTTCCTGCTTTACTTTTTGGCATTGGGCCAACACAGTCGATAATGACCCTTGAGAACGGTTCTTCAAAGGCAGGAATAGGGTGCAGTGGTGCTTTTGGAATCCCCTGATTTGGTTTTCCAATCATTTGGCAAGAATGGCATGTCTTACAATAGTCAACAACATCTTGGCGCATCTTTGGCCAATAGAAATGTCGTCGGACACGATCTAAGGTCTTTCTTACACCTAAGTGTCCTAACAACACATGATCATGAGCAAGACTAAGAATATCATTCCGATAGCATTTTGGAATGACGATTTGGTGAATAACATTCCACTCTTCATCAGCAGCAACGTCAGGAGATCTGTATTTTCTCATTAACACACCTGAATAGTAACAAATAGAGACAGTTCCTATTTCATTTTCATCAACGGCCAGTTGTAGAAGAGAACGAGTTTCAGGATCATTATCCTGTTCCTCAACAAGTTTGTTACGATGAAGAGAGTTGAAAAATGACTTGGAGTCATCAGTAGAACTCAAAGTTGAGTCAGAAATCTCATCTATGTCAGACATGAACGTATCAGACAAAGATAAATCCTCTTTGGACTCCTGAAAACGTGTTTGAGAACGAGTAACAGCACAGGCGGGGAAAACATCAGGAAACTCTTCAACGAGTTGCTCTGCACTAGGACTAACAACAGGTGCTTCAACAACCCGAACCTCTGGTACCACCTTACTACCAGCCAAATCATTCCCCAAAAGCATAGACACACCTTCAACAGGCAATGAAGATTTAATACCCACAGTCACTAGGCCTGAAACTAAGTCCGAATGTAAATCCAATCTATGAAGAGGAATAGAAACGATGCCACCTTCTACACCAGAAATGAGCACATTGGCCCCAGTGGATGACTTTTCAGAAAACGGAAGTACACTTTCCAAAATCAAACTCTGAAAAGCTCCAGTATCCCGCAGGATTTTAATTGGTTGTAGATGTGAATCGCCAACAAAAGAAACAAAACCCTCAGTGATGAAAGGCTTAAATTTGTCCTCAACAAGATTTTCAGGTACATCAAGAATATTGGACTTGGAATCCACAGTGGACTGGACAGGGTCAAAATCATTGGGAACCAATGATGTATCCAAAGAGGGTAAAATGAAACTATGGGGTGATGGCTTGTTTTTGACCTTATAGCACTCAGAAATCAGATGGCCAGGTTTCTTACAATAAGCACATGTTTTGGATGAGAATGACACGTTTTTGGTAGATGACGAGCTTTGAGAATAAGATGAAGTCTTTGTTTGAGAATCAGAAGTTTGCTCTTTTTTGTCTTTGTTGACATTTGCATAATGTTTGAATGAGTCATTGAGTTTCTTTGCTGTGTGATTTGTTTTGCTTTTGTACGAGAAATCTTTGTGAGTCAAAGCATACTCGTCTGCCAAGACAGCAGCATCATAAATTTTGGAAGCTTTTTGTTCATCAATATAAGTTTTGAGCTCTACAGGAATTCATCTTTTAAATTCTTCAACTATCATGAGTTCTCTGAGTTTTGTATAATCACCTTTGATTTCTTTGAAATCACACCACCTGTCGAACAGAGTTTCTTTTTCGCGAGCAAATTCGACATAAGTTTGGCTGTCAAACTTTTTGTAACCACGAAATTTTTGTCTATACGCCTCTGGCACCAATTCATAAGCATTCAAAATGCATTTTTTGACGTGCTCGTAATCATAACTTTGCTCGGCCGTGAGTTTGGAAAATACTTCCTGAGCTTTACCTTTGAGAACACTCTGAAGTAATACTGTCCAATATTCGGTCGGCCATTTTAGCCTAAGGGCCAATTTTTCAAATTGTTGAAAATATTTATCTACAGCCTTCTCATTGAATGGAGGCACTAAACGAATTTGTTTGGAAGCATCAAAATTATCCAACCGCATTGGAACAACCTTTTCTTTTGTCTGTGCCTTTCTCATACTGATTTCCTTATCAGCTTTAATGCGTTCTATTTGTATTTCGGCATCAAGGCGTTTGTTTTCTTGTTCTGCCTCAACAACAAGGCGTCTGTTTTCCTGTTCTGCCTCAATACGTTTTTGTTCTGCCTCAAGACGTTTGCTTTCAATTTCTAAACGAAATTTCATTTCCATTTCCATTCTTTTTAATTCAAAATCTGGGTCAAAATGAGCGGCAGGCAATTGTTGTACAACTTTTTGAGGTAAAACTTTTTGGCTGACCAAATGTTCAACAACAATTCGTTTGATATCTGCTTTCTTCATTGCTTGCTTCACTTCTAAATTAAAATGTTTACCAACATCAAGCAATTCAGATTTTTTTAATTCATTGATCAATTCGAAAGAGGGATTCTGATTAAATTTGTCTATAAAATCTTTGAGTTGGAATGCCATTTTGAATATACAAGCTGTCGATCTGTATAGAATATAAATCTAATTTTAGAATAGAATTAAATTGTTTGTTCGATATCCCGGACGAGCCCCCAATTTTCTATTACGTTTTTTTATGTATGTTGACTGTTTCTCGTAGACTGAACGCAACAGAAAGACACAGATAACAGCTTGTATAATTTATTACACTAAACTATTATATATGTAACAGATATAACATAAATTACATAACAAAAATGACAGATATTCAATTTCAACCTTCAAAATTAATTACAATACAAAATGGTACTGGCCTGTGTCTAATAATATGATCTAGAATGAAAGTCCAAAAGACCAGATCAAAAATCCAAAATTCCAGTCTAGGGTGTGAATTTGGTCCCACGAAGAAATTCCAAAGTTTGAATGGAGAATGACGAAGTTCTTTTCACGGTGTTTTCGATGAATGTCTCAAATTTGTGGTTTTTCCAATTTGCTTCGGTCTTCCCTAAACAGTCCTATACGTGTTGACCTTCAGTATAACCAGTAATTCGAATGAATCGTAACGATTGACGAAATAAAATCACAGCTTCTGTAGATCTAGCTTTGGTCACAAATCCGAGTCGAATAAACACACAGCAAACATTTAAAATTTCTCGAACAAAGACACTATTCCTTGAATCATATACAAACAAATGACTGACTCTTCTTCTTTTGAATAAAACTAATGTCTGACTCTTTTCTCTTTTCGCGTCACCGTCTTTTTATACCAGTAGGCCTACTTCTCGAACAGTCGCGTAACTTCCATAGAACTCCAGAGCAATCCACGCATGTCCGTTCTTGCACGAGACTCAACGTCTAGACACGAGGCCGCCAACATTTTATTTACATACATATGATTGGTCTACTTAATTCTAGAAAATTCTAAATGTTATTTTAAATGAATAACAACGTATTTTATTGTTTAAATTTTGAAAAAATAATATAAATATGGAAATATAAATAATAGATATGAAAATCCAAACACAACACGACATGTTGTCGTTTACAAAACATTTACACGACATTTACATAACACAGGTATTAAATGTATTCATAAAACAAGAATAATAACTCTATTTCAGCCTTTCGATAGTACAACTGTCACTTTAGTTTGCTCTGACTTCCTTTTGAAATCTTCTATCAGCCACAACACACTGATTATATGTGATCTAATGCACCATTCTGGTAACACATTCATTCAAACCAGATGTGATTTCATTCATATCTTGCTAAGCAGATATTTAAATATTCATAATCCCCAACTAAGTCTTCAACATTAGGGATAGTTTTGGTGCTGTCTTCAACCTCTTCACTCTCTGTTTGTCTCTGGTTGAATCAATAACTATGCAGCTTCACAGCAACATCTTATATCAAGCTACTTGTACATTTAACCAAAGTGAATAAAAGTTGAGCGGTTTAGGTTGTTTGATGGAAACCCGTAGTCTAGTTCAGAACCAAATGATTGGAGCTGGAGAATACTACAACTATACCCAGTTTCACTCACTGAACCAGTTTTATCATCGCTTTGTAATACCATTTCTCATACTACTTAGTAAACTTTATTCAAGTGCAAACTTGTGCTATATGTTTATCAAAACTACCCATAATCGATATGTACATGCTAGAGATTCTATGCTCTTGTGGATGAACGATAATGTTGAAAAGGAAAAAAAAAGATTTTTCTCAGCTCGTGGATTGTTGTTCTTTGGCAACATAACCCTCCACCTGGGTTATTTCAGTCTTTTTGCTCAGGGTTGATAAACGCTTTACAACAGCCTTTTAACAAATTATGAGGCAGTAAATGATATGATGAACCACAAGTCATTAGGTAATCCTATAATTAATTTAGCTCAGTAAATATCTAACTGTGTAATGTAACTATGCACGTATTGTTAAATAAGAAAATATGTTGTTCGTTGCTTAGCCATCCGTTCATAGCTGTTTGACGTAATAACTCAGAAATAGTGGAATAAGAGAATACTGATCCAACTTACTATGATGCAGTCTGGATTTGTAACTAAGATGTGTATACAGTGTAATGTCTGCACTAGCTTTCAAAAGAAGACATCCTGTGAACAATGTAAAAATAGACTTGTCGTGGTACAAAACATTTTATGGTGACCAATGGTGCTGAAAGTGAGTTGAGATGTTCTATTTTCCTATCAAAGGAATATGAACACCATCAAATGCAGGATTATTCCGTGTAACTCATAGTAACATTATAACATGTTATCTTACACTTTCAGCTAGCTACAAAACTAACAGAGAGTGGGGGTGTAAACATTAAATTATTTTGTTATGCTTCGTGATGGCTGCATTTTCAACCAGTCTGGGTCCTTTAACTGTTTTCCCTTAGTTCTAAACTTGTCCTCCTCAGAACCTCAAACGATGACACTTCTACCACAGCCTATATTACTAATTTCTGAGGCTTGCTACTCGATAAGATAATGACTTGAGTTAGACCTTTGGGTATTTGGAGAAGCTCTCATTAAATTTATGAGAGTTGTGTCTATGCAGCTTACATCTGACGTTATTGAAAGATACACCTTTTCAGTTGGGCGATAGCTCCACCCAGTAGAAGTAAAGTAAACAGCCATTTGCTATTAATCATTCTGTTTTTAGAAATCTCGGTTCTAACAACAGCATCACTGGAAGTGAAAATAAGTAATTTACAGCCTAGTTTGTATAATCCATCACTGGTTGGTTAACCATACCAAACTTCAACAACTGAAACTTAAGCTTGGAGTAATCCTCCAAATTAAAAATGTTTATACGTCTGTTACTGCTGCACAAGTTGAGAAGTTGTTGTAACTGTAAAAGTTTCAGAGTTGTTTTTAGAGTGTGAGTTGACCACCATTTCTTGACAGCTACAATTTTTGCAAAATCCAAAATTTACACCATGTCTTTACCTACAGGGTGATCACAAATTTTACCTTTGTATGCACCAGCATCAGTTTCCACGCTTAAGCTTTAAGCTAGAATTTTAAATGCAGTAGCAAACAAGATAAATATTAATCACTGCAAGTTCAATTAATATTTGATAAAATGTCGCCATTGAAGTCTGTGTATCTCAATCAACTGATACACTGTATAACTTGAATGGCATTTTTCGTAACTCTTGTGATATTCGTGATTGATTGATGCTCGCACAAACAAACTACAACTACAATAAATAGATGAACAAAGGGTTTGGTCGACAAGTTAGCATAATAAAGAACTAAAAACTGTCAAATACGAAAGTTGAATGGCCATCATAACTCCCCTCTCAATTAGGTGTCAAGTGAAAGTTTGTAGCTGGACGTCATAACTTTTGTCAATAAAGTTTGAAACTGAAATATCATCGAACAAATACTCCACTATTCTGAAACAAAAGACATAAAATATATTTGTAACAAGAAAATTAAAAGCGAACTCTTTCCAAACTAGGCATTTTCCATGCTTTTAAATAGACGAATTGTTGTCATATTATTGTGGTGAGTAAACAACAGATAGCCCTTTATGTAGCTATCTGCCTAACTACAAAATAAATCATCGTTATTACTCTGAACGTTTGTCAGGTTTAATTAATAAGAGAAAAGTTGATTTTCCTTTCTGGGTTCAAACCTATTGTTACGTAAACCAACGCATCAGAAATATTTTACTTTTGATAACGATATGTATTGTGGACATGAGTTCAGGTTATTTTTCACACTCTCAAGGTTTTACAAGCAATTCAACTGGGAAAGTCAGCATTTCAGAAAGGCTTTGCACATAATGTTTATTATGAAGGCCATGAACATATCAATAAGTGATCTCAGATTCATAAATTTGGAGTTTCCTTTCTGCCCCTCGCTAGTACAGCGGTATGTCTCCGGATTTACAACGCTAAAATCAGGGGTTCGATTACCCTTTGTGGCTTTGTGGTTTACGTAACAATCGGTTTGAATCCAGAAAGGAAAATCAACTTTTCTCTTATTAATTAAACCTGACAAACGTTCAGAGTAATAACGATGATTTATTTTGTAGTTAGGTAGATAGCTACATAAAGGGCTATCTGTTGTTTACTCACCGCAATAATATGACAACAATTCGTCTATTTGAAAGCATGGAAAATGCCTGGTTTGGAAAGAGTTCGCTTTTAATTTTACTTTGTAAATTATTCAAAGATTCATCCATAGGCGAATTGTAGACGATCATAAGTTACTCACTTTGTCAATCTCTTTATGTTGTCAATTGCACATTAATAGCTGCAAAATATAAAAAAAGTATCTTTATTGTGGTATATTTTGCATTCCAAATTTTCCTGTTCAACCATTCCAATATTTCACTTTTGATTTCATTAACAGAGCTTATTACTTTAATATAGTTTAATTTTAATCGATGATTGGTTTTAGATTTCTCATAATTTTAATTACTTTCTATTGATCTTCACCAAATTTCAAATGCCTCAAATAGACCGATAAGTCTGAACTGCCAAACAAGTAAAAGATTTTGTCAAGCACAAAATAGTGATTATTGTGTGTCAGAGACTTTACAATTATCAACAATTTCAAAGCTACAAAACTGCTACTAAAGTCTTTTTCTTATAAATTGTTAAAGATTTATTTTAGAACGAAATTTATACACATGTGAATAATATCAAAAGAAGGGGAGACTCCGACAGTCGTGCCAATAGGAGAGGAAAATAAAACAATGAACCTACCTCAGCATAATTATGAAGTTGGGACGCTTCTTTCAACACTGACACCAGTTTCCCACCACCATTGACATCTACAAGAGTGTAAGTTTTCTGAGAAGAAGTGTCTGCCTGCTTCTTCACACCGGAAGTGACGTTGCTGTTAGTATTTCCCATTTTTGTTTTGTTTTTTAATACAGTTAATTGTTTTAATTAAAGTATAAATTTTATTTTGATATTTCAGTCTTGTAAAATTTGAACTCACACCATTTCTGGTGCCTTCTATGAAAGTCAAAATTGAATATTTTGACATCTAATTATTTTAAATTTTAGATTTTTTCTTTTCATACATGTTGTTGCAATATTAATAACGAAAAGTATATTATCTTTTCGAAAATAACTTATAATTAGCAGAACCCAAGTGTTTTCAGATTCTATGGCAAGAGGCGTTTACGCTCTCAACTACCGCAAAAGAAATAACTCCGGAGGACTCTCGCCTGTGTGCAGCTTCTATGTCACGTGCGAATATGATTTCATGCGCACTCCTATCTGTTTATTAAAAATCGTGATATGACTTATAAGTTTTTCGCTCCTACTTCTAAAGCACCCCTTTATACTTTTTAAGCTATCGTTCTGGGTGTGGTCATATTAATTCTATACACTAATATAGCAAAAACTAATATTTATGTAGAGATATCACTAGCTAGAAAAAGATAAATCATTGGTCGAGAAAAGTTTCTTCACACACGGATAACCAATCAGATAAAAACAGCGGTCTCTTTTGATGTATACCTATTTGGATAGAATGATAATACTCGTGCCTAACACAGGAAAAAATCAAACTAAGCGTGTACGGCTGTTTCTCTGGAAACCATATTAACAGAAATCGATTGTCGCTTAGCTACCGTTTTAGGTGCAGCAACAATGAATCTTACATTGCTGGCGCCGTCAGGTGGTAGGAAGTGAATTGACTCTGACATTAAGTGACGCTCGAAGGTGAGTAAGCTATTACTGAACCTTACATCTCTAAAATACTTAAATACTTTGTCATCATTTCTTGAAGAAAAGAAACTCTGTAGTAAAAGGATTTATTAAAACAGCAAAGTTTAATTTTGATCGAGGTATTGTGTGCGATCTTTTTAACAGAACTGTTTTACGCAATATTCATTCCTAGGTTATTGACTCTCGATACATACTACAAACTGAAGATGGCTAAATAAATATAAAAAAGAGTGAAAATACACAATATTCACATTCCCTAGTTGTAAATATTGCGTGCATCACTAAGTTTGTTTTATTCATACTGCTATAACAAAATCGAAACTTAAATATATAAACCAAATTTGCCTTTACTAAATGTATTAACAAATAATTTGTGTCTAATATTAGACAGAAATACAATGATGGCAGTGGCATATTTAGGTAGGGGCCAGAGAGGATTCAGCTCTAAGCCCCATGGTCTTAATGAGGGTCTTTTATATGCAAAAAAACGGCTCTTTTGGGCTCAGAAAACACTTCAAATAGAAGAGCGAACAACGTTTCGAGCTTCTTCGGTCATCGTTAGGTTCACTGATTGTTAATGAGGGTCTATTGCTTATTTTGTTCTATGTAAAATTACATGGGATGTAGAGGCCACAAAAATTATTAGCCCCTGGCCCCACACAGCCTTAAATCTGCCACTGCATATACATATTGTATATTATGGTTGATATAGAATTGAATTATATTAGAAAATGCTCACAAGTAATAAAAAGGCAGCATAAAATTTTAAGTAGAAGAACTAAATGGCTGCATGTAGACACTGAAAACAATCAGCCCTCCTCTTCCACTTGGTGCAGTAACATGTCTGTTGGCTTCTCACACTAAAACTGGGAGTTCGTTACTCGCGCTGGAATGAATATACATAGCCGAATGTGGGGCTTTGTGTTCAAAAACAACAAACAGAAAATGAACTACGAAAGTATTTTCGTGTATTCATCTTTTTCTTTCTTTTAATTTAAAATAATGTAGCCAAACGGGAATAGTTGTTTTTTGTCTTATTGTTGTCATAATATGAAGCTTAAGAAGCCATAAATGTATACAAGATTTCGTTATATCTACATATTTTATAGCTTTGTGGACCATATTCATAAGTTAATTATTGCAACACTTTATTTCCTTATTTAGTGAATAAAGACTAAAAATTCAATATTTGGATGAAAAGTGAAGACTGAGCAAGCTAGATATGTAGTATGTGGTTTAGAGAGCCGCCTCGAACAGATACTAGAGTTTGCTAAGCCTTTGACTCCCCGTTTTCCATCCTGTGAGATTAAAAAAAATATATTTACTTTCTGTTTGGTTAAATTCTTATTTAGTTTAAGTTTTCTGACATTAACCTACTCGTTTCTCGAAATTAGGCGGATAGGGCACTCAACGTAATTTACAATACTTTCGTCCTTTCAGCCGTTGGTATCGATATCACGTAAAGATTAACACTATCTATTCGTAAAGTTGAGTTTTAGTTTGTTCTTAGAACTTGTGTTATGGAAAGTTAATTTTGAATCTTACTTTTTATCTAATCACTGAGTTAATGATATGGTATGCGCATGGATAGAGAAAATACAGGTATAAGTTTTGTATAGTTACGAATTTTCTTTAGTTACGTACTTTCAATTCATGTATTGGCCCTAACATAAAAATGTTCCTAAACATGGTCCTATCTTCTTAGCGTATAAATTATTCTTAGGTGTTTGTTTCCTTTACCCTAACATATTCTGCTCATGTGTTTCCTTACCCGACATGCTTTAGTTTTAAGAGATATGATAATACAGAATAATTAACAACGAGAACAAATAAGTAATAAAAGAAATCTGATTATACCAATTTTTCTGCTTTTTTTTTTTTTTTTTTTTTTGCATTAAGCGAGTACCACTATTTTAAGAAGATAAAGTTTTCCGTTTATTTCCTCCATGACAAATTGATATATGCTGCAGTTTAAGTCTCCATACTTAAGTGTTATCCGCCTATTTGACTGTGCTAATTATTATTGATTTCAGAATTCAATTACGCAGGAAGTCCCGTCTTTACTAAAGGTTTAATCCCAACAAACACTTAGCTCATTGCAGCAAATGAGTCTCACAAAGTCAGCTCACACAAGCGTGTCAGAATTCCAGCTATACTGTCGATTTTACACGTTATTATTCTGGTATTCTTATGAATGTGAACAGTTGTTCGAGCACAGCGCCACCATAAAGTACGTGTAGTCCAAACGCGCCTACTCATAATCTGAATTCCAACATTACTTATCTTTTTCCGATTTGTCAAGGTTGAGAAGTCAGATTTATAAAAATATCGTTTAATCATGGATAAAGTATAAATGAAATATTGCTCAAATATTCACGAAGATTTGCCATTTTGTCAGAAACAAATGGTGTATTCTCAGCCGGATATGGCGCCAGCCTTGCTTGATTATAGTTTCTGGCGCGTTAACAAAAGCACGTTTATTTAAAGTTGTAATTACTAGCTGCAGGAAATACGTGGATTTGCTGATTAAAACCAACTGATTTAAACGTTAACGACAGGTATTAAGGTGTATTATTTCGAAGTTAATAGTGGTGATTTTAACACAATCACTGAAAAAAGCCAAACTTAAAAATGTGTCGCAATTCATAAAATGTATTTTCTAAACAAACACATTAAGATTATATCAAATATTTTATCATTCATTCTATTATTAACAGATTAATATTTCTTTTACCCTTTAGAACTATATCTGTAGCAATTTTCAGACTCCCATGAACCCTACATAAGACCCGTAATTGACTATGCAGCTCTTGCATGGATAAATGTAAGTAAAAAACTACTACAAGCTTGTTTGTTTTGGAATTTCGCACAAAGTTACTCGAGGGCTATCTGTGCTAGCCGTCCCTAATTTAGCAGTGTAAGACTAGAGGGAAGGCACCTAGTCATCACCACCCACCGCCAACTCTTGGGCTACTCTTTTACCAACGAATAGTGGGATTGACCGTCACATCATACACCACCAAGGCTGGGAGGGCGAGCATGTTTAGCGCGACGCGGGCGCGAACCCGCGACCCTCGGATTACGAGCGCACGCCTTAACGCGCTCGGCCATTCAGGCCGAGATACTACAACCAAAATTATAAACAATACAAAATACACTACTCACGACAACTTATAAAGTACCCAAAACTACATCATCAGAATTCATGCATAAATACGCACTTATAGAAACAATAGCAGATAGACTCCTGCATTGTATAATAAATTATTTTGACAAATATTGGAAAAAAAACAACTAGTAAGCGACCTAGACAGATACTGCAAATATAATGAGGATAGTCCTAAGCACCATTCTCCAGTAAATACATATATTCAAATAAAACAAAAAGGCCACCTATAAATTAGACTCCACATTAGTTTAGGGACTAACTAATAAACACTGAAAGGGATTTATGTAACTGTTTTATGGTTAATGCTTATCTAGCGATAGCGCAAATCGCTATGGAACTTTTGAGATAAATGATATATTTGCACCAAGTATACATGTATATAGCGCATGAACACTGCTCTGATAGAGGCCTGAGTTACTCTGGTTCTCATGTAAAATTTATAAATACATTTAACAGTTGCTAAAACCAATACAAAGGAAGGAGAAAGAGGTCGACGAAACCTGACCCATCTGGGTATATAAACACAAGTACCCATATAACGATAAGAGAGAGAGAAAGCGAACCGATCAAAAGAAATATCGTTCATTATTACGCTGAGGCTGAGATGGAATTTTGGCTTTGTCACATGCGTGACAACTTCAACATCTTTTCAGACTTAACTTTTGATTAACAGCGTTATTAGGATACTTATTTTGTCCTGGAGAACTAAAAAAATATATATGCTAGGAAAACGCTTCCTTGGTCCTAGAGAGCTTATCTTTCAGCTCCAGACACGAGCTTTAAAATAAGGTTCTTTAATATTCTTGCGAGTGTCCAAATAGTATTCGCATGTACCTACAAGTAGGTCCGACATTTCATTTCTACAGTTTTTGCACATTTCTGGGCTTTACCAGAACCAAAACGCTTTCATAACTGATTGTAACATGAGCCAACAAACCGCCAGCCTATTCATTGGTACTGCTCCACGATCTCTGTTCATCAACACTACCAAGTGTTGACTTCCTTCTGTTCATGTAGGATTTCTTGATAACATTTGTTCTGTTACAGTAGTGTTGGTATGTAGATACCAGCCCTATGACCAAATTCCATCTGGCATTTCCATGGCTTTGCTAATGTTAATTCATCTAAACGTTTTCATTATCTAATGGTATTTCAGTTAATGGTTCTTCACCTACTTTGTGACCTTTTCCCAAACGTTCCCTAATGTTACTTCCCTCCACATATGCGTCGCACCCAGAGATCTCTTGATTTGCGAGTTTTTCTTTTTCTTTCATTTAATTTTTCTGAAGCGTTTTAATATTTTAAAGTACTTAACATCCACAAATGCTTCAGTAAATACTCTCTCGTCCCATTGCTATTTTGCTTGATATAAACTCATCCAGCTTCTTCTTTGTATAAATGTAGCCTCACGTCTCATCTCAACTTTTAGTCAATACAGCCTCATATTTCATCAATAACTGGCATAAATATACTCGGACCTTACTGCTACATTATGAATACAATCTCATATGCTATCCGGTCTAAACAAACAATCTTTTTCGAACAAGAATAATATCGAATATTTAAAAAAAAGGTGGTATTCAAACCACGAGTTTCTTTCCGATCAAAATCGAAAATCTCTCTAGAATAATACCATTTTAAAATCATTGGAAAGTTTATGAGAAGTCGTTCATAATGTTCTAATGTGATGTGAGACTATATTCATATGGCGCATAAGAATATATTGACAAGAAGTACCGATTAGATGCAAGGCTAGAATGAAAGGAAGTGTGAAAAATGTTTGGCGACAATGAAACAAAGTAGGGATAAGATTTGTTTGTTTTTAATTTCGCGCAAATTTACATGAGGTTTATCTGCACCATCCGTCCCTAATTTAGCAGTGTAAGACTAGAGGTAGTCGTCACCACCCATCGCCAACTTTTGGGTTACTCTTTTACCAACGAATAGTGAGATTCACCGTCATATCATAATGCCCCCACGGCTGAAAGGACGAGCAAGTGTGGTGTGACAGGGATTCAAATATGCGACCTTCGAATTACGAGTCGAGTGCCTTAACCACTTGGCTATGCCGCCAGGTCTCTTCAAATCATTTTTGGCCCTCTTTAATTTTCAACGAAAATTTTCATGAAACCATAGTTTTCTTAAGCTCTAGACATTATGCCTTTTGTGCTTAATAAATAATCCGTCTTTGGAATATCTGATTTGGAAATAGAAGCGCTTTGATACAAAAATATAAATATAGTCCAACCACTTTTGAAAAGAAAAAATAAATTCGAAGGTACTTGAAAAATAGGTAAAGCAAGCGACAGGTATGAATAATGTGTAGATATATAATACATAATAGTATTTATTTTTCATTTTCAATTTTTGCCCGGCATGGCCAGGTTGGTTAAGGCGTTCGACTCCTAATCTGAGGGCTGCGTGTTCGAATCCCTGTCGCATCAAACTTGTTCGCCTTTTCAGCCATGGGGGTATTACAATGTGACGATCAATCCCATTATTCGTTGGTAAAAGAGTAGCCCAAGAGTTGGTGGTGGGTGGTGATAATTAGCTGCCTTCCCACTAGTCTTAAATTGTTAAATTCGGGACGGCTAGCGCAGATAGCCCTTGTGTAGCTTTTGGCCAAATTCAAAACAAACTTTATAATATTTTGCTTACTTCTTGGTATGAGACAATGAATTGTAATTGCATATTTTAATTTTTTAAGTATGCAGCTCACATTTGTTACTCCTTTTTCCAGGTAGTTCCATGAAAAGGACTTTTTGGTGAGAATTTCGTCCACTCTAGTGGAATATGATGTTTTCAGAAACTCATATTCCAGGCTAAAAAAACGTAAACTGACTTGTTATGCTTTTACTGAAGGTATATTGATATTTACTGAATGATTACACTAATTTTTTATTTTTCACGCATATTTTTATATTGTTAACTTAAAATAATGATAGATATATATACAGCTTGTGTGTGTGTTATAAATATTTTATGAAATACATAAAAATTATTTTTCACCTAAGATAAAATTAATTCCAATCCCTTTAACTGTAATGATAAGCTTTAATAATATTACTTTTTTCAGTAAAACTCTCAATTCTATATTGAAATTATGACTTTTTTAATATTGGCATATTTTTTAATATTCCATAAACTTTTTAATATGCATATTGGCGTGTAATTTTACAGACTTTTTAGAAACACGCAATATTTACACGTATCTTACAACGACAGTTGTGACAATGGCTTCAAGCATGACTTCTTTCATCCATGATTATAATTATATCTGATAACATCTATTTCTATACTGAGCGTTGCAATAACTCGTGTTACATAGTGAAGTCACATATTATAACTTATCTCGGAAGAGCTTCTACTTTATAATGTCATATATTAAGATTTCAAATTGCCAAAACTTTGAATTTAAAGGTTAATGATTTGTTTGTTCTGAATTTTTGCGTAAAGCTAGACGAGGGCTATCAGCGCTAGCCGTCCCTAACTTAGTAGTGTAAGACTAGAGGGAAAGCAGCTAATCATCACCACCCACCGCCAAATCTTGGACTACTCTTTTACCAACGAATAGTGGTATTGACTGTCACATTATAATGCCTTCACGGCTGAAAGGGCGAGCATGTTTGGTGCGACGGGATTCGAACCCACGACCCTCAGATTACGAGGGCCTAACAGTATAAGACTAGAAGGAAGGCAGCTCGTCATTTAAAGCAAATAAATTATTTTTATTTTGTTTATGATGTGTTTGCTTGTGCGCTTCAAAAACTTGGACTGTTGCCGAGTAACACCTGTCTCTTGGAAGTGACATTAAGATTATCTCATCATTTGTGGTAAAATGTTTAAGTTTGTAACGTTACTAACTTATATTTTGTGGATGAATTTTATCTCCTTTTATCTGTGCCTTTTATAATATATTAACAATATCCTTTCAAGAAAAATAAATAATTTTACTTTGTACAAGATCAAATCATTATTTTCCATACGAATATTCCTTTTTGTGTTCTCATATCTTTATACATGAAGCAAGAATCAAAATAATAATACGTAAACACACAGTAATTGGTTAGCACTACAAACGTGTTTTAATTTGTTTGTGTTCCGTTGCAACCTCTTAGCAACCGTAAAATTTCTTCATAGATATCCAGAATTTGATACTGTAGTTTAAAAGTAGCGAGTCCACAGAGAAGAAACGAAGTGAGACGTGCTGTAAGATAATTTTTTAAATTAAATGCATGTTTCGATTTAAATGTAGCTCGTAAGTCTGTTTTTTTATTTCGCGCAAAGCTACATGAGGGCTATCTCCGCTAGCTGTCCCTAATTTAGTAATGTAAGACTAGAGGAAAGGCAGCTAGTCGTTCAACACACACCGCCAACTTTTGGGCTACTCTTTTATCAACGAATAGTGGAATTAACCGTCATATTATAACACCTCGACGGCTAAAAGAGCGAACATGTTTGGAGAGACAGCAATCTAAACCCGCGACCCTTAGACTGTGAGATGAACGCCCCTAATCACCTAGTTATACGGGGCCGTTCGTAAGTCACGTGCATACTCAATAACAAAACTGAATTTTGTGCACTTTGCACAAGGACATTGTAACAATTTGTAAAATATGCCCACTTATTTTTGGTATTTCGTGAATGGTTACATTCTAAATAAATCAGATAGAACATTAACATGAAATAATCTACAGTCTAGGCCAAAATGTTTGCATACTGTTCGATACTGATGTTGTTGTCTCTATACATGTTGTGATTTTAGTATACTCTTTTTTGAAAGAGATAAAGACATTTTCAAACAATTTTTCTGTACTTGATGTAGAGAAATGCCTCGTCATGTGCTAGAAATTATAGGGCGTCCATGTTGTTACTGTCCAGAAATGGTATGAAGAAAACGACCATTGTGAAAACAGTATGGTGCCCCTAGTGTACCATGTCCAAAATTCTTAAACGTCATCGGACTAGAAAAGTCTCCTGGTAAATGCCGAAAACCTACTAATCGATATAACCGAGTTTTGATTAGATTAACAGCTTATGACAAGAATGGCAAAACCACGTTCATTCCAGGGTAACTAGAAGAACAGAAAATATGAGACTGATCAAACAAGATTATTTTGAAAGAAGGGCTATCTGCAAACCGATATTAACCAGAATTCATTGATGTCATAACTTCACTTGGGCAATACAGCATGCCATCTTACATTTATGACAGTAACGACATTTCATCTTTTCAGATGGGTCCTGTTTTCAGTTTGTTAAAGGTGACAATATGATTAATGTTCATTATTTGTCTGGAAGGAAGTTCACAAAAGGATCTTTCTCACAGAGATTATGCATCAGGTGATGCAGTACTAGTTTGGATAACTATTCATCATGATAGTAAAACCGCTTATCATATCCTCTGTAAAACTTCAATACCACTTCCTAAAGACATCAGATGGAGACGACATTTTTACCATATGTTCTCGGACGTTCTTTTGCACTCTTTACTTCAGTTAGTTATTTTATTTTGTATACTACATTGGTAGCCTCACTTCTGATATTTCATGCGCTTATTTACAGTGGTTGATGTACTTCAGGTGATGTGTGTATCTAGCTGTAAAATTAAATGTCGTAAACAGTGACCATACGGCACCCGTGTGATAAAGAAGGAAACGTCGTGATATGTAACAAAAGAACTATATTTTCATATCCAGGTACACAGGGTATGTCCCCGGTATACACAAATACATTGGACAACCTTATAGAAAGGTGGCAACTTTTGCTTGTAGGGTAAGTATATAAAAAAAGATCACTGTTAAAAGTATGCATGTCCTAGTTTACTGTTTTACTTAAACTGTTTTCGTCAGTCCCGCAAGTTCGATCAATTAAATACTTAGCATACGATTAGCATGCTGTATATTGATCAGTAATCAGTAGTAATCTATCGACAAATAGCTCCCATAAGTAACGGACCATCCTAATCGTTGTGTAAGTATGGATTACCATAAAGTGCATTTAATTCCTTCTTCTTCCAACTATCTAGCATGTAACAGTTTCTGTTCTTTATTATTTCTGTACAATATACAAAACTCGTCTATTCCTCTTATCAATGAATTAAGATAATGGTGACTGTAATGCATGAACTAAGTGTAGGAAATATTACAATGTTTGTAATGGTAAAACGTAGTGATATTAGGTAGTTCATTCCTGTTTGTTTTTCAAACTAGCATAGATTCTGTTATTTTAAGAGCATATTTCGTAATTTTTAAAAATAAACCGGAATAATTTTAATGCTAGGACTTTATGATACAGCCTTTCCAAGTAGCCATGTGGATACTAGAGTTGAAACTGTATCATACAAACTTTTCAAGTAGCTACTTGGATTTTAACACAATGACTGTAATATAGTCACTTCAAGTGGCTACTTGGATTATAGTACGGGACTATATGACCCTTTCAATTAGACACTTGAATTCTATTACTGGGACTGTATGGCACAGACCTTTCAAGCAGCCATTTGGATACGAGGTCTATGTTTTTTACAGCCCCTTCAAATAGCTACAGAGGTTCTAATGATAGGATTTTATGGCATAGCCTTATACAGTAGCTACTTGAATTTTGGTGTTATGACTTTGTCACGTTTCTTTATTTATGTGTTGGTAGTATTCTTTACAATAGGTGTTTGATTTACTGTCAATGAATTTCAACAGTAAAGAAATAGCACGAACTGAACTTGTTTTAATATAGTATGTATTATAATTACCAACGAATAGTTGGTAATGTTTTAATATAGTATATTAAAACAAGCCAAACGTATATATGATAGAAATGTTACTTACACTGTTGGTTATCACAGTTGTATCCAAAACTCTATCTATTTTCGACAAAGTTAACAAAATTTTGTTTAACTAATTTATAGCACAATTTAACACAACACAGTCAATGATAATTTCACTTTAAAAAAATCACTATACGCTCTTTACAGCTAAAGTTACACATTCTACGTCTATTTGACTATATATTTAACTTTGTCTAACCTGAATTACACTTTGAATACGTATTTATAAATAGCCAAACTGAGACCTAAAATCTTACACGCAATGCGAGACATTATGATGTAACAATACTCTAGAACTTAATGTTCTAGTAATACAACAAACACCAGCTTGTGATAACTAAACTACACACAGTTACATAAAGGAACCTGCGCTTAACTATCGCTTCTGAGAGTAATTAAAATTTAGAATCGTGTTTTACTTGAAGTAAAACTGTCGTGTATATCTAACAGATTGCTGAAGAGTCAACTTACCTCTTCTATCTACCCTGTGAAACATGGTTTTAGAATAAGGCTGGTTGTTCTGTTTTTTGTTTTTTTTTACGGAGGACAGACAGACTACAGCTCGTCTCTGTAGCTAAGAAAAATGACTAGCGTAACGAGTCTTTCGGTCAACGTTAGCACAAATGTGTAAATTTAATAGCAATATTGCTTTCGAAGAGGTTAAACACACTCAATATAATAATATGTTTATAATATTTCTTTATTATTAATTTAATATAGGACTGTTTTCTTTATATGTGAAAGAAATAGTGCTATCTGCTAGTTACTTTGACAAATAACAATACTGTGAAAAAGTTTTATATTTTTTTGCATGGAAAATTCGTAACTGAAAAAGAATAACTTACAGAGTCTCGTCATTTCTTTTAAAACTAACAACGACTGACTTGAGACAGGTCTACTGTAGATTGAACTTTATCCTCTTTTGTACTTAAAATTGTTTTGTGCTTTCATTTTGTTAAAGTTTCCGGGAAGACCTGTAACAAGCAAATCTTTTAAAATGACAGTAGATTTACAGCCAATGTTTTAACATAATAACTTTCACACATCACAATTCACTGACCATGCCACGAAGACAGAGCTGTCTTTCTAAGTTCCTTGCAGTTTGTCTGATGCAAGTTTGATGAATCAGAAGTCACCATCAACATGAGAAAGTAGCTACAAAACTTTAGTGCTTTTGTTTTCACCATTTATCAGGGTCGCTATGGAGAACATCCACCTCTCACGCAAAGCTGTGATAATCTGAAGACGAGATCTCCTATCATGCCAGTACGCACAATAGCCGGTTACACTGATGAGTCTTCATTAAATATCTAACTACAAAAATCTGGATACTTGAAGTAGAATAGGTATCACAATCCTTCGTGAAAAATGTTTACATATTTTATCACTGCTTTCAGCCGTATACAATAAGGAAGATTTTGAACGGAGATGCACTTACTACTGTGCCCTCAAAATGTCGTTTAACTTAATTTTGAAGTATTGCCTGTAAACTCTACTATTTCACTTAATCAACCATTTATAAATATAACTAGTATAACACATTGAATTTGATATATGTAGTTTTACAGTCTACGAATCTGTAAAAGTTTGATTTTTAGTTGATATAAATTATGATATAGATTATGGATATGAAACAAAATACTGGATATAAATAGCATCTCAATTCAACAAAGAAAACTACACTTGTTACAGCCGGTTGTTAAGAATTATCAGAATAGTATCATGTCAGGTTTATAATTCTTATTGTATTTTAGATTTTATTAAGATGTTTTAAAGAAACGTTTTGTCTTTTTAATGTATGTTTGTCCTATGGTAGGAGTGATTGCTTGAATTGCTTTAACACACGTTCTTATCAGGTCATTTACCAGGTCGAAGATTTCTGAAAAGAAGATCATTTTGTCAAGAACTAGAGACCCTAATGCCGTCGTTACAAAGCAGATTTGAGCGTAATCCAGTAAACGCCCAAAAATGGAGATCTGAATCAGACATAGTGTCCAAGCAGCTAACTTTAGGAATCACTCCACCTAGTGGAAATGAAATTCATCATTTCAATGACAGTGGAAATTTGGAGAAAAAGTTTGACAAAATTAATGATTTGTTAGAAAACATATCTTCTGAATCTCGAGCCATTGATTCTTATGAGAATTTCACATCGGTGCTTAGCGAAAGCAAGAACGATCAGGTTCTGAATCACTTGGCTAACTTACCCTCAAATTCAAGTTATCAGTCAGTGACAGCTGTAAGTGATGTAGAAAACGCTAACAAACTTGATCAAAGCTTTCTTTGGAATCGCATTCCTTATACATAAAAAAATACCGCTGCTAGACGGGACTACAAAGAGGATATTGTGATATAGGCTACAATACTCGATATAAAACTAAAGTTTAAATGTTTAGCTGTTGAAAATCCAGAATGTGCTTTTGGTTGGGGACATGTAGACATCTTGAATAAAGAAAGAAGCGATTAAATTTGTTATTTGCTATACATTCCCTTTGGTTTCACCCATGTTTACGGCATGTAGTATATGCATATAACTTGTAAAACTTGTTATAGGTTGTTTTTTTATCTTTATTTCTATGGTACGACGAAAACAGAGTTGGAACTATTGTGAACTAAATGTACTTGTGTATTTTGTTTTAGACTGAATTACATCTGACTGAACTGAAAATATCTGTTTGTTTATATCAGCTGTAAAAAATAAACAAGAAATTCATGGACAGTGTGCAATGTTACGTTGTTATAAGACGACAGATTATCTTATATTCAGAGAACGACTGTTGTAGTCAGTTTCATCTTGATTTTTAAAGCTATTTTTGAGTTATTTTTGTTGATGGTTTGAGTTTTTAAAATAGTTCTCAGAGGATTGTTGTTTGCATTATCCTTCATAATAGTAATAAAACAATAT
Organism: Carcinoscorpius rotundicauda; assembly: GCA_011833715.1. Taxonomy (NCBI): domain Eukaryota; kingdom Metazoa; phylum Arthropoda; class Merostomata; order Xiphosura; family Limulidae; genus Carcinoscorpius; species Carcinoscorpius rotundicauda. Next base: position 40,383,092 of record CM022393.1, read on the forward strand.
GATTTAGAAACTACTTTATTTAATGTTATATATATCGTCCAGAAGGAACGAATCGCCATCTCCATCCGCTTGTACCACCAGAAGTTGAAGCTTGAGAGCATCAGCTTTATTATCCTATAAGTATCTGTTTTTAAGTCACAAATTCCCTTGTGGAACAGACGTTTCCTGCTCATTCTCTAAGTATAAACGACTCTTGCAGCGTGTGTTATTGTTTTAAACGGAAACTTTAAATCTGAAGGTCTAACACAGGTTTTGACATTATTAAATAATTTTATTGTTACATATATACAAGTTCCAACAGAGAACGTTGCATATTATATATGTGGGTTTTTTATTGATGTGTTGATCTATAATAGTTATATTATGTGGGAATACAATTAAAAAGAAAACAAAAACAAAACAGCTCTAAGTCATCTCATTTGATACAGCTAAGCAATTTATCGTTCATACGTTTTATATTTTTTTGTGGATTATAAATATATATGTGTATATAAAAATTCTCGTTGTCTTTTTTTTGTTTAGAATTAAGCACAAAGCTACTCAATGGGCTATCTGTGCTCTGCCCACCACGGGTATCGAAACCCGGTTTTTAGTGTGTAAGTCCGCAGACATACCACTGTGATCTGGGTCTGGGGATAATGTTTCAGCACCCTCCCCCGAGGTTTGCAGGCGCCAACCTCAACTTTGGACAAGCTGCCATCACCCTGCACGTTCGCGAGTTTTTTGGACTTCCCCAGTCTTCCCTGTCTTTCTGGCTTGAGTGATCAGTATATGTGGTCTCTGCATGCAGTGCTGGCAGATTTCAACTTTTCACATGTCTGGCGTGTGCTGCATTGGTCTGCTTTTGAGGCTACCTGGACTGGTCAGGGTGTCTCTTGTCACCTTGTCAGGTTCTATATGACCTCTGGCCTTCGGCAGAGTATCAACAGCGCTGCTGTTCATCTGGTTGGGGATGTCTCGTTTTACGTGTCTGACCATCGGACGTTTCTCACCACATTCCGAGATTTTGTTCCCGTTTCTCAGGGCCCTGGTGTGTAGAGGCTCAACGTCTCTCTCCTTGCTGAGGATGAGGTTGGAAACTCTTTACTTGTCCTTGTTTGATAGCTCTATTCTGTCGAGTCTGTCACCGAGTCTTGGTGGGTAGGTCTCAAGAAAGCCTGTGCCTCCTTGCTGCAGCAAGCTGGCATGTGGCTTTTGCGGGCCTGCTGCCTGGTCTTGTGGGGCAAGCAGGACACCTTGGCTGCCTTGCTTCGTGGCAGACCGACGGATCGCTGGGTCCTCTCGAACATTAAGATACTCTGTTGGGAAAATGATTTGGACTATTCCAATCTGTTTCATACAGCAAGCATCTCTGATCGAATCACTTGATCGTACAGCTGTCACCAGGATTCTGCTGTGCAGGGCACGGGAGATGGCTAAGACGAGACACATCTCCAATATTGTGTTGGAAAATGGTCAATCGTCAACTGACATCTCCAACATTCTGGATGCGTGCCTTGGCTACTACTCCATTTATTCTCGGATTCACCCGTGGATGTGGAGTTGTGGGATGACATTACTCGATTTTTGCCCTCTCTCGACACTTCCTTTCACGACCAGCTGGTGAAACCATCAGCTTGGATGAGCGTTGGTCGGCCATTTGGTCCATGCCACTTGGTAAATGTCCTGGGCCAGATGGGCTGCTGGTGGAATTTTACAGCCACGTGTAGCATGTTATTGAACCCTCTTTGGTCAGATTTTTTACTGACTGTTTGCCTGCGGAGTCTCTGCCACCGGGAACGCTGGAAGGGCTAATTACACCTATCTGTAAGGATCCCAGCCAGTCTGAAGATCTATCCTAGTAGCGACCCATTTCTCTCCTGAACGTGGATGAAAAAATTGTTTCTAAGGTCCTGTGTGCCCGTTTGGGTGCAGTTATGCCTTTCTTGGTTCACTGCATTCAGACGTGCAGCGTGCGAGTCAAAAGTATCCAAAGAAATGTGGTGCTTTTCAGGGGCCTGTTCCTTGAGAACTTCACATCATTAGATTTAGCACTGGTCGTCGACCATCGTTACTCTCGGGCCAGTGCCGCCCAGCTGAATATTCCCAAGTTCCGTGCGCGGGGATTTGGCAATTGAGCCTCGTCTGCCGACTCTCCGTTTGGACTGGATTGGTCCCCCTCCCCGATCACTTGTTTTGGGCTTTGTTTTTGGTTCAGCATGTTGCTTTGGCTGTGCTCGATTACTGCTACTGCCCTGTTAACCTGTTTTACAGGGTGGAGGTGGTGAGGAGGAGAATCCTTCACTTGGTCTGGTACCTGGAGGCTGTACTTCTTCTGGATGACTGCACTGCATGAACCATCGAGCATCATGTCTATGCCTTCCTGTGGGGTGGCAAGTCTGAGGTGGTGTCTTGGCTCTCCTTGCCGCTGCTGCCTCGCAGAGTTGGGCTGGGCATCCCATGTGTCTGAATTCAGTGTCTTTCCCTTCTTCTGTCTGCTACTTTCATTGTATGTCTTTGGAGGGTCACCCCTGTTGCCACCTTGCGAGATTCTTAGTTGGTAAAGGGTGCAGACTCTTTAGTGTGCCTTTGAACCTGCAGATACCTATATGTTTTGACCCTCCTTCTTGGTACATTGACGCTGCTGTGGCGATTCGGCGGTGTCGTACCGTGTCTGTCAATGTACTGACGGGCTCCTATTCCCTCTACCGCCTGCTGGTCCCCAAATAAACCAACAGGATTGAGCAACACCACCCTGCTCTGCCGTGAACCGTTGTTTGGGGCCATGTTGCACTGCACCATATTAATAGCTACCTCCAGGTTCTCAAAAGATGTGTTTTGTATAACATCCTGCTGATGAGGGAGCATTCATACCTGTGGAATTCTTGTGCGACTGAGTTGTGTCCAATGTGTCACACTCAGGTGGAGTCTGTCTTGCACAGGTTGTTCCTCTGTTCGACGTCGACAGAAATCTGAGAAAAATTGCTCGCCTTTTCCGTGTCCCATGCTCTCGGCTGAGACCATACTGTACCATGTATCAGTCCCTGTTCCCAGCCACATGGCCTTTTCCTTTCAGTATACCATCACCATTTTTAAGTATGTCATCTGGTTTACTCGGACAGCTTGGTTTTAAAGTAGGAGATGGAGTCGTAGTTTTGGATGCTGGAACGGGTCAAGTACAGGCTGTTATTCCGCCTTGAAGCCGAGTATCGGCCCCTGGGTTCCGGGACATTTTACCATCTTTGGCGGCCGGACGTCTCGCCCCTTTGTGCGTTGATGAAGGTTTGGATGGAAATCGGCTTCTGAGCCGCCCTGCCTCCACTCTCGTTTCGTGTGTTTTTGTATATATTATTCTTGTACATATTTAATGTTTTTTCTCCAGTTCTTGATATTACAGTTGTATATATTTTATTTTTTTCCATTTGTTACTATTACTGTCGTATATATTTCTTGATTTTATAACTATTCATGTTGTATATATTTTTTGTTTTCTTTTTTCCATTTGTATATATTATTCTTATATGTTTTGTATGTATGTATGCTCGCCCTTTCAGCCGTGGGGGCGTTATAATGTGACGGTCAATCTTACTATTCGTTGGTAAAAGAGTAGCCCAAGAGTTGGCAGTGGGTGGTGATGACTAGCTGCCTTCCCTCTAGTTTTACACTGCTAAATCAGAGACGGCTAGCACAGATAGCTCTCGAGTAGCTTTGTGCGAAACTCAAAAACGAACAAACAAACCCTTTTTTTGTTGTAAATTTTTGTTTGTTTGTTTTGGAATTTCGCACAAAGCTACTCGAGGGCTATCTGTGCTATTGTTGTAAATAAATTCAAAAGTATCTCTCGACGGCTCAGGGATTTTGTCGGTACCATTGTTCGCCGTGCCCGTTCCGAGAGTTTGTGTTGTTTGTTACTGTGTACCGTATCGTGTTTCTTGGCTATATGTTGTGCAATTTCCGTGCAGTTTAGCAGTCTTTTCGTGTATGTGTGTGTACGAGCTGTGTAGGTCGATATGGCTATCCGCTTTGTGGTGCCCGCGGCCACGCAACCCTCGGCAATCATAGACGTCGTGAACGCTGCTCTCAGGGATAGCCATACTGATTGCTTGCAACATTTTGGCAACGGGCGTTATGTAACGATGCTGGCATCGGCCGCTCACGACCGTCGCCTATTGGACCAGGGGGACTTTCCCAGTGTGTGTTTGTGGAGCCGGCCGGGATGAACATTAAGTTGGTGATTCTCTGTTCGACCCCTTTCGAGATGTTCCATAACGTCGTTAAGGGCATATGAAAGTGTGAGAAGAATTGAACACGAGACGCACCAAACGCGTCCAACCGTGTGTACAGGGAACCGACGTGTGTATCAACATGAAGATGCTGATTCCAAACTTGTTGTTGGTGAATAGTTTCTGGGTAGTGTGTTATTACCAGAGTATGCGACGGTTGTGTCGCCGCTGTGGCCTTAAAGGACACCTATTGGCTGAGTGCCAGACCCCATGGTTTTGGATATGTCTGGCTCATGAACATATGGACAGTTTATGTGCCGTAACTTGTGTTGTTTGTAGTGGTGGCCACACGCCCTCGCGATGCCCGAGGCGTGTGGCAAGTTGTGCTGCAGTGGCTGTGGGGCCGCCGACGATTCCGCGTCCCAAAAGGGCGAGGGCAAAATGAATGGGATGGCAGATCTCCCTCCCGCGTATATTGCGGCAGCTGTGAGTGGGGTCCCCAAGGAGGTGCCTGAGCCAGAAGCTGCCATGTGCGGGGAGGGGGAGTCTCGGTCCCCTGAGAAAGGCAACGTCTCGCCCACCCGAGTCATGTGGTCTGCATCCTCTGAGGAGGAGGGTGGCGCTCTGAGTGCCATTCAGGTAGGGGCCTCCTAGGAGGCTTGGGTCCTTCCTTTGGGCCCTGGTCTGAATGGGGCCCCTGTGGGGGTTCTGGATGGTCTGGGTGCCCCTGTCTCCCTGGAGGCTCAGGCCTTTCTGTTGGGTGGTGTGATGCTAAGGGGTGGGTGGTCGATGGGGTCGCAAGATTCGACTTGTCAATATCAATGCAACTGCCCAGTCTGGGGAGTAAGAGGCCTTCTTCTCAGGCTTGGACAGGTTCATGGTTACATAGGCCAATATCATCCTTGGTGGCAATTTCAACTGCGTCTTGGATCGTCCCCTCGACATGATTGGAGGAGATTCTCTTTCTAGTGATTGATATATGTAGTCTCTGCTGTCAAATTTTGACTTTTCCGATATCTGGTTTGCATTGCATGGGTTTACTTTTGTAGCAACTTAGACTGGTAGGGGCGTTTCTTATCGCCTTGACAGGTTCTATGTAACACCTGGCCTTTGGCAGAGCCTCAGCAGGGTTGCAGTTCACCAGGTTGGGGATGTCTCGTTTTATGTCTGATCATTGGGCGTTTCTCACCACATTCCACAATTTTGTCCCCGTTTTTCAGGGCCCTGGTATTTGTAGGCTAAATGTCTCCCTCCTTGCTGTGGATGAGGTTGGAGACAAATTGGTTGCCCTTTTCCGAGGGCTCTGCTCTGTCGAGTCTGTCACTGGACCTTGGTGGGTGGGATTTAAGGAAATCTGTGCCTCCTTGTTGAGGCAAACTGGCATGCGGCATTCGCGGGTCCGCAGCCTGGCCTTGCGAGACAAGCAGAACATCTTGGCTGCCGAGCTCTATGGCAAGCCGATGGATCGTTGAGTCCTCTACAACATCGAGAACCTGCACAAGGACATAGGTTTTGATTATTCGAAACTGTTCCATGCAGCAAGCATCTCTAGTCTGATAGAATCTCTTGATCCCAGAACAGTTATGTAAGTTTCACTGTGCAAGGCACAGAGATGGTCAAGACCAGACACACCTCCAGTCTGTTGTTGGAGAATGGTCAATCGTCATCTGACATCTCTGACATTCAAGACATGTGCCTCTGCTATTACCGCAATTTATTTTCTGCTTCACCCGTGGACAAGGGGTTGTGGGATGACATTACTCCGTTTGAGCCCTCCCTTGACCCTTTCTTTCACGACCAGGTTGTGAAACTTATCAGCTTGGGTGAGTGTTGGTCAGCTAGCTATTTAGCCCATGCCTTTCGGAAAGTGTCCTGAGACGAATGGACTGCGAGTGGAATTTTATCGCCACATGTGGCATGTTGTCGGGCCTTATTTCATCAGACTTTTTAACACCTGTCTGAACACGAGGTCTATGTAGCCGGAAATGCTGAATTGGCTCATTACTCTTATCTGTAATGATCCCAGCCAGTCTGAAATCTTTCTTCATAGCGACCCATTTCTCTCCTGAAAGTGGATGCAAAGATTATTTCTAAGGTCCTATGTGCCCGTTTGGGTGTGGTTATGCCTCCCTTGGTTCACTTCACTCAGACGTGCAGCATGCAGGGCTGAAGTATCCAACAAAATCTGGTGCTTCTCAGGGACCTATTTCACAACATCATTGATCAGGATATTCATGCTGTCTTTGTGTCCCTCAATCAGAGCAAAGCTTTTGATCGGGTTCACCATAGATTTCTTTGGTTCATTCTGGAGAAGTGTGACATTTCTCCAGTACATGCAAGCCATGTATGTAACTGTTTCGAGCAGGATCTTGATTAACGGGTACCTTACGTCTTCCTTTCTCATCTTACAGGTAGTTTGTCAGGGCTTCCCACTGTCCCCTTCGCTTTACGCGTTGGTTATCGAGTGCCTGCTCTCTCATCTGTATCTCTCGGTCTCGATGCGTTGCCTCCAGACAATGTAAACCAGCTGAATATTCCCAAGTCTCGTGCTCGGGGGTTTGGCAAATGGACCTCGTCTGCTGACTCCTCATTTGGTCTGGATTGGAATCCCTCCCCAATCACTTGCTTTGGGGTTCGTTTTCTCGTGGGCCCTGGGACTGTTTGAGAGGGATGGTTCAGCATGTTGTTTCGGCAGTGCACGATTACTGATACTGCCCTATTAACCTGTTTGACAGGGCAGAGCTGATGAGAAGGAGGATACTCCCCTTGGTCTGGTACCTGAGGGCTGCTCTTCCTCTGAATGACTACACTGCACAAGCCATCGAGCATCATGTCTATGTCTTCCTGAGGAGTGGCAAGCCTGAGCCAGTGTCTCGGCTCTCCTTGACACTGCTGCCTCGCAGGGGTGGGCTGGGCATCCCATGTGTCTTTCCCTTATTCTGTCTACTGTCTTTTGCTGTCTGTATTTGGAGGATCACTCCTGTTGTCATTTCGCGAGATTCTTGGTTAGCATGGGGTGCAGACTCTTTGATGTTCCTTTGAGCCTGCAGACACCTATGTGTTTTGACCCTCCTTCTTGGTACGTTGACACTGTTGCGGCGAACCGTCGGTGACGTACCGTGTCTGCCGAAGTACCGACGGATTCCCGTTCCCTCTACTGCCTACTGGTCCCCAAACGTACCCACAGGATCGAGCTATTTCACCCTGCTCTGCCGTGGGACGTTATTTGGGGCTGTGTCGCTCTGTGCTACATTGATGGCTATCTTCAGGCTTTCAACTGGCGCATTGTGCATAACATCCTGCTGGTGAGGGAGCGTTCGTACCTTTGGAATTCTGGTGTGAATGGGTTGTGTCCAGTGTGTCACACGCAGGTGGAATCTGTCTTGCACAAATTGGTCCTCTATTGAATGTCAGCAGAGATCTGGGAAAGTGTTGCTCGCCTTTTCCGGGTCCCGCTGCTCTCGGCGAAGACCATGCTGTACCACGTACCAGTCCCTGTTACCAGCCACCTGGCCTTTTTCCTTTCACTATACCATAACCATCTTTCAGTAAAGTCATCTGGCTTGCTCGAAACAAATTGGTTTTCGAGCAGCTACTGGTGTCGTAGTTTTTGATGCTGGGAAGGACCAGATATAGGCTGTTAATTTGTCTTGAGCTAGACTATCAGCGACTGGGTTCCAGGACATTTTACCAATATCTGGCGGTTGAACGTCTCACCACTTTGTGCATTGGTGAGGGGGTCGAGTAGAGATCGGATTCTGAGCTGTCCTGCCTCCACTTTTACTTCCTGCTTTTTATTGTTTTCTGTTATTTTATGTTTTAGGTATATTTCACGTTTTCTTTTTTCTCTTGTATATATTTAATGTTTTTCGCTTGGCATGCTGTTTTGTACTGTTCCATTTGTTGTAAATAAATTCAAAATTTGATCTGGTTCGACGATCGGCTGATGTCTCGCTGGACAACCTTTCGAATCCTCCTGCTCAACGCCAGAGACATTTTCTCGAACTGACCACTTGAAATTCTCGTTCCATACCCCTCAGGTTCTTTTAAAAAATTTGTAACAGCAGTTTTACTAGGCCCAATCTCACCAGGTATGGCACGTTGAGAGAGACCTTGCTTTTGCTGCTCAACAATTTTCTCAACTTTTTAGCCTTTGCCGTGTTTTTACCCAATATAACACAGGAGATGTCAGTGGGAGATACTGACAACGCTAATGCTTGAAAACAAATGACTAAATTTCGTTACGTGTTTACGATTAACGCTTCGTTTCAGTATGGTCTTAAACTTTTGACTAGCTGGTATTCAGACTAATTTTATAGTGTTCACATTTTCTCTACTAAATGCTAAAAAAAAGTTTATTTTCCCTTTTCTTATTTTCATCTTTCGAAGCTCTATTCAAATAAGTGGTCTAGTCTAACAACGCAAAATGCATATTTTTTCTTTTTGTTCATTGGCCTTAAGATTTTGGCCTGCAGTGTATATCCGTTCTAGATCTGTAGTCCGATGCATTAATATTCCTGAAAATGAGTTCTAAAAGAACTCGGTTTTAATAAAGATTTTTAAGACTGCTTTGTTAAAAAGAAAATGTACACAAAGAAGTTGGCCGAGATTCTGATGAATAAAAGCAATGAAAAAAGAGTGACAGGTAAGAAGAGTCTCGCATGTTCGATGGTATAAAATAAACGGGAGAAGAGAATCGTGAATTAGGAAAGCTGATTTACGAATAAAAAAAAACGCACAGTTATCATCCTTCGTACCTTGGGAGAACATCATTATTTAATTTGTCTCAAGAGAAAATAATTTTGTACCTACGATGGAGACTATCATTTTGAATTATAGTTTTATTCTCACCATGATTGCTATGAAAGGCCAATTTTACAGTTTCTGCTCCAAGTGACACATGGTTTGTAACCACTTGTTTGTTCTTTTAACGGTTTGTGAGAAGGCAGATTTATCTAACAGTTTTTGAGTGAACATAATTCCGTTGTCTTTGATTAACACATTTTAAAATATTTGTTAACAACGTATATGCTTCATTTATGCCCCCCAGTGGCTCAGCGGTATGTCTGCGGACTTACACGCTAAAATCCGGGTTTCGATACCCGTGGTGGGCAGAGCACAGATAGCCCATTGTGTAGCTTTGTGCTTAATTCAAAACAACAACAACAGCTTCATTTATTGACGAAGTACTTCATAAGTAAGAGCGAAAGAGAATTATAATTAGACATACTTATTACTAGGTTGATTTTTAGTTTTGCCCTAAGTAACAGGTTCAGTTAGAAGTAATACTAAATAATAAAGTAACAGTAAAGCTAAACTTTTAGATGTGAAAAGTTATCTGATAAATTATATTACGTAGAATGAATGGCGTATACAATTTTTTAACTGAAAAATAAAAAGACTGCAATAGAAATCGACTCGTACGTTACGTATCTAATTACACTAAATTATTGAAACTAACATAAACTGTCTTTTATTCCTTTTAATATTTTAATTCAATTAACGGTTTACACTGCATAGTCCCTACTCGAACATGTTCAACAGCAGGTAAAGATTTTTAAATACTGTGCCAACCTTCGTGCTTTTAGAAGTTGAACTCGACCAAAAACGCTATAAAAATATTCATGAAATCAAGTTCGCTCTACTTCATGACTTTTGTTAAGCATTAAACATACATGATTAACCCTTTTTTGCCGCTGTTAAAAGTGAGAAGTGCTTGTGCTATCTTCATGTTCTTTCTTTGCCTGTGTGTACAAGTTTACTACAATGACAGATAATGTATTGACATCTATATTTTACCTTACACCACTGATTTGAAAGTAAATCAACTAAATTCATAGCTTTAAGAGTAATGAGCTATCAGAGTTGTATCAATCACGCGAATTGAGTCAAATAATATCCTTTGTGTTAACATTTGAAAAACTTCTTATGAGAATAATTATACACCCCCACGCTGGGAGGGCGAGCATGTTTAGCGCGACGCGGGCGCGAACCCGCGACCCTCGGATTACGAGTCGCACGCCCTACGCGTTCGGCCATGCCAGGCCTCATATTGTTACGATTTTACCGTTGTACATTTAATTCTTTCTGTATAGTTTTCTTTTTTGCATGTGACGTATTACGCAAGACCCGCCTGTTTTCGAAATGTGGAAGACAATTCTATAAAATGAAAAATAACCATATATGTTTGACGAAAGCGCGCGAGAAGTGTCGAAATTTCTTCAAATTTACACGATTTGAATTAAAGTAACACGCCAAGACAAAAGGAGAGAATATTATTGGATAACTAATCAGTGTAGCATAGGCTTAGGAAGCTATAACTGTGATTAACGTCTATTAATCGGAAACTAAAAAGTGGACCAGGAACACTACAAACCGTTCAACTTCAATGAAGTACTTAAGAAGTTATTATTTCTACGAGGATATTTAAATATCATTCCTGGAAGAAGTCACCATTAATCAATGTGAGGACAACCGAAGTAGTAAGCTTAAGTGAGGTACAACAGTATCAACAAAGGATTAATCCGCGCGTCGTGGACTTGATAAACTATTTAGTTCTAGATTAGATATAACATTCAGTATTGCATACAAGTTTATATTGTTGTATATAAACCATAAGTAATTACATTATTATAAATTGTATTGTTCTCATGTTCGTATATTATGTGTGTTAAAAGAGGAAATTGTATCAATCTCGTTAACAAATAACATGAAGTTAATATGTACTACACTTAATTTATGGAGTTCATATTCAAATTTCCAGTTATTTAAAATATGCAACACAATAAATCGAAGATACATTCGAAATAAATAATAATAATAATACATAACAATATCTACACACTTCGTTAATGATATTAACTTTCCAAGTTTAACATACATGTGCGAATCAAAACCAGTGAATGACAGCGATATGAAGTACATCATGTGATTCACGCCTCACAACAGAAAAATTTTAAATAGCGTTAGTTCGTCTCTGAGCAGTGAAATACCGAGAGTGAGTTCAAATCCATAAATAATACAGATGATACCTTCCCATAAAAAACAATACATTTCCAACTGTCATTTACGTAAATCAGCGATATTCAGAGACCACTTCGCCTGCCTCTTCATTTCTAGGATTTTAGGAATAACTAAATGGAGATGTAATCCGGGAGACATTAAGGTCCCCCTAAAAAAAACTTTCACGGTGGAGACGCATGATGTACAAAGCCTTCATTTCTTGTTTTCTTTAACCTTTTCTTCTTTGTTTTAAACAAGAACCATCACAAATCGGCCTAGTCACAAAATGTTGCGTCCCGGAAGGACCAGGACTGCAACATAAGACATTTATTTTTGCACACTTTTATTTGTATAAAGTCTTAATAAAACAACATATGAATCAAGATTTACATGTATCTATACTAAAGTAACACAAAAATGTTTAGAAGTGAGTAGTTTTTCGAGATTTGCAGCTGTAATGTAAATTACTTTCATGTATCAACCCTCAAATATAGTCTCCCATCATGTTTTCGTTATACACTCCTTGGTAGCGGCGTTCAAAGTTCAGTATATCTTGGTGGAAGCGCTCGCCTTGCTCCTCTGAGTATGCACTCATGTTCTCCTTGAATTTATCAAGATGAGCGTCAAGGATATGGACTTTCAGGGACATCATGCAGCCCATTTTGCCGCAGTTCTTCACCAGAGCCTCAACTTGTTCCACATAATTTTCGGCCTTGTGATTGCCCAAGAAGCCCCAAAATACTGCGACAAAGCTGCCCCAACCTTTTTTTTTCCTTCCTTCTGAGCTTCTTGGGGAATTTGTGACTCCAGGATCTTCTTTATTTATGGTCCAACGAAGACACCAGCTTTGGCCTTTGCCTCAAACAGCTAAGGGAAGAAGTCTCGAAGGTACTTATGCCTCCTCACAGAAAACTCGGTTCATTGTGGCCAGTGCTCCGTCTTGTAGTGCTGCTTCAGTCTCCCTGCTGTTCTAAAGGCAAATATAACAGGGAAACTTGGTATGGCCTTCTTGGAGATCCATCAGGAATGCCACCATTTTGAAGTCTCCGATAACCTCCCAACCATACTCATCATACTTCAAGGCTTCTAGCAAAGTCTTGACGCAGCTGTATTTTTCTTCGAGGTACACCAAATGAGCCAGGGGAAGAGACGGATACTTATTCTCATTATGGAGCAGCACAGCTTCTGGATGAGCTATCAATGAAGAGGCGCCACTCGTTCGGGTTACAGGTAATTCCAATTACCTCGCACAGACCAGATACATTGTGGCAGAATCAGAGCCCATCTTGATGAGTGAAGGAGCTTGAAAAATGTCGGTGACGCTTCCTCTGACTTGCAACTTGCACACTTTCATCTAACAAATCCCACTCTTTAAGCCTAGATGTCAAAAGCTCTGCATTTGATTTTGTTAGACCACGATCTTTGATCAAGTCAATGAGGTCTCTTTCTTTGGGGTAATATGGGTTTCTCTCACCAGCTGTACTTCTGAAATTGTAATCTCGATCTTGAACGTCTATATTCTCTTCTGATTTGCTGCTTTCTTCTAAGGATGGCTGTTTTCTTTCTGGCAGAGTGGGTACAGGGAGCTTAAAGGCAGTGTAGCACTGGAGAGATGGAAGATCCAGATACATAACAGCATGCTTGCCAGCACGACGTTTGAAAGGGCAAACCATGCAGAAGTTGCAATTGCTTGAGTGGTCAGTGGGTTCACGCCAAATTCTTGGAAGGGCGAACTTCATGGCTCTCTACTTCCCTCTGTACCATCCAAAAAAGAACAATATAAAATTATTATGAAGAATAAATTTATTTCATCCACAACTAATGTGTAAGAGGTTCGCGCAAAATATGTATTTTTTCTATACTATCAGAAATTTAAAAAAAATAGTAAAAGATATTTAAATTTTAAAAGGTCTAAAATTTGTATAATATAAAATCTTACTATTCAAGCCAGTAAAAATTGTCCGTCTTGCCTTCTGGAGTTTTTTGCAGTGCTCGCAGGTAAAATGAGGTGTTCAGGATTTGTCTTGATCCCTGACAGGCGTGCCGAAATGTGCCTTGTGGGCTTCACACATCTTAGCAGAAGCTGTCACAGAGTACATTTTCGCTCTTGTCTTGTTAAATTGGCCATATACATTGCAAAATGCGTCTGAAGAATGCTTGCAGCTTCTTTATGCCATCTCTGATAAAATGGAATAGGTCTATGTGTTCACTTAGGGAGTCAGAAGTAAACTGAAGTGGTGAGCCCCTGTATATATTTTACTATGGAAAGTTCTAGAATATTTTAGTAAGTTCTACAACATTCTAGAAAGTTTTAGAAGATGGGCAAATTTCAAATTTTCATTACCCAGGTCACAAAAGCAAAGTTTGAAGAGAAAAATAGGTCTTTTCCATTTACAGAAGCAATTAGGAAATAACACCTTCTGCCCAGGAACAAGAAAAACCTAAAAATATTTTTACATAGTGTTATGAGAAGTAATACAGGGGTATAGCGCATCCGGAACTTTGTATTACTGAAGCACAAACACAGGTAATAAAAGGGGAGGAGATATCGTAGATTAATTAAAATTAGACAGCATTAAAGTAAAAGTTCCACGACTATTGTGGATTCTTTCTTGTTTCACCTGGTGGAAACAATGTTTTGCTTCCTCAAAAACGTTTAAACAAAATTAGTATAAGAAAAGTTGAAAATATAAATATAAATGGAATTTTTAGATTGTCACAAAAATCATACTGAAGAAACCGAGCGAAAAATGGATTCTAGGTTATACATCTTATGTATTTGAACTTTTATTTTATGATATAGCACACTTTACTCAACATTTGAAAGTTCATGTTTTATTGAAAATAAAAAGCCTAAATAAAAGAAGCTTTGGGAAGCTATCCTAACTTTTGCGCCGATAAATAGAACGACATGAATTCGTGTCTATTTTGATATTTATAATCATGTGACAACGCGACCGTCATGTATTTAAAGTGCTGTGTTTCGATGTTTTTATCAGTTTGCGATGTCATTCTAGTGTAGTGATATTTTGTTCTCTCTTTTTCATTCTGTTTCTAGACGCCTTTAATTATTTATTCAGTTTACAACAAAATATTTATTGGCCTTATGACTGATATTGTATTTATCTAGCACTCACTAGTGAGGTAAAAATAAATATTTACAGCAACAACTTGAATTAATATTTTATTTACCAACGAAAAGAACAAGTCCAGATAAAACAGAAAAAAAAATAGCACATCTTACGTGTCAAACTTTCAGAGAAAAGAATATCTCTGCTTACTATTTAAAATAAACGGTTTTTTATATAATTATTAATTTCACAGTATGTTCCAATTAAGGTCACATACCACAAAACTTACAAAATATTACAATCATAATTTTCTAAGTTTATATTATTTTACCACATCCACAAAAAAATAGCTTATAACACCAGGCTGCTGTGGAACCCTGTGACACAACACAACTTCTGACCAAATAACATACTTTTTGTAGCTAATAAAATAAAGAATATATAACATGGATTATCTTTTTCTTTATGACAAGTGTCAACTGAACAATAATAACTTATAAAATTATATGATTTTATTATTGATATGAACAAATTCAAAAACCATACTAAATCTACGTTCATAAGCTAAAGAACTAGAACTGTGGGTTATATCAAAGACACATTTGGAGGTAGTGTTTGAAGTACTGATATAAAAATAATTTGATATTAATGAAAATTAAAATTTTAATTTAAACATAAAAACATACAAACTAAAACTGAAAATATCACTATGGTCAGACTTACTTTAATGTAGTTTTTTTTAGAATAGTTTTTAATCAAAAGGTGACTTAACAGTTATAGAAAGTAATTTAAATACAAATACTAAATTCAATATCTAACAAGCCATGTTCTGCTCGAATGTTCTTTAAAAGGGCTATATTGACAAATAAATTAAATACTATAAAAGTGTGATGATTTTGATTCAGAAAGCACTTATTCACCAGGTTAATTTAATTAACAACATCCATGTGATATTCTTAGGAAAATATATACAATAACATTCACATTGCAAAATCACATTCCTGTATTATCCTACAAAAATTCTTGCAGTTAAAACAAAACTGTTATCAGTACTTTAGTAACCCAAACACTGTTAGAAACTAATCCAGAAATTTGCCAGTTCAATATATTTTTCTTGGCTAAAATATTTCAATCTAGAAAGAAAACTAATATGCTACTTATTTTCACATTATAATCATGAGCAAAGAGTTATATATTACAAATGTAGTGGTTACAAAAAAACTTGTTTCAAATCCCGAAAGATGTTTTAATAATTTCAAAACTGTATAATTCTTGGGTCATGGATATGAAAGATTCCTGTGCTAAAAACAGTGCTATACTTCCACATTTTGGTAACCATGTGAAATTTGAATTCCTATTCATGGAACTCGTATATCTTGGTCATTTTATTATTTTTTTCCCAAAGAAAGCTAAAAAACAACATGTAATGCGACATACTTTGCAAAAAAATATAATTCAAAAATTAAATTGATAGAGACAACAAACACAACAATACATTAAAAGTTTCCATAACTCAAAATATTGTCTTCTATCATAATCTTAAGTTTCTAATACCACATGTTTGAAAATTCTAGAGCAAACATTTAGGTGAATAGCTACTGATCATTTTATTTCCAGATACAACTATAACAAGAAGGAATGAAAATACTAATAAAATAACTTGACTATAGTTTATTTTCATACATTAATAGTAACTATTACTTTGAGTAATTAAGTTACTCTGGTAATAACACCAAGAACTGTAAAACAAATGAAATTTGTTTACTTTTTTTTTTACATTGAGAACCAATTTTATCTTTGTGTTCATAAACTTATATATATAACAAAAATCATATTTAGAGGTTAAATTTTCCCAGTGATGTTTTTTATAGTCATATGGTATGTTATAAAATAATTCTCTAAAGAAAGTGTCAATTTTTAGATAAGTTTCATAACCTCTTATAAACAAGTAGACACAAACCAATTAATTATAACTCATGGTGTCCACAGTTTCTATTCAACTAGAAGAAATAACTGATGTGATGCTACAAAGTTTCTGGTCGTTCGGATGGAACAACAAGAAGCACCTTCTGCAGAATGTGAGTGGTTTTATCTAGGAAAGAAAAAAAATCAATAATTTTATTTCATATTTTTAACTAGAAACCATCACACAGTGGCTTTTAAACCTAGCTCAATAAAATCATAACATAAAATGAGTTCCGATTATATTAAAGCACTAAAATAAATGAATAATTTCTACTGATACTAATGTATGAAAGAACACAAGTGAAAGCAACACTAGTAAGTGCAACTATTATAAGTATGTATAGCTTACCTATTGCATTCTGGATTGGTTTAGGCTTCTTCCAATAGATAAAAATCAGGTAAACTGGAATTCCTGTTGCAATAATGAGAACTCCAAATCCTGCAGAAGAAATAATATCAGGTTTTACACTTTTTACATTTAATCTTGATATACTAAGAGAATTTTTAGTTAATAACATCTTTCATGAGCTATCACATCTAAACTAGTATTTTTTTGTTAGTTGCTAAGAAAAAAAATATAAAGAAAATAATTTTACCTGTCCCTACAGGATCAGCAATCATGGGAACAATGGTAATGAATATTGAAGCCAAAATGTAGACTATAGGGAAAACCAGGTTTACCTAAAGCAAATGAAATAAGCACTAGGTCATGATGTTCCAAACATTATGTAGTAAGCAGATTGTATAAGTGTTCACAAATACACACACACATTTAGTTTTAAATAGATAAATTCATGTTAAAAGTTCTAGTTAAGAGAATTGTTTTAGCATTAAGGAATTGTTAATCTGAAAGATAAACAAATATGATCACACAAGTTTAACTAAACAAGCCTTTCAGTAAAGGATTTTATTTCACCAAATGAAACTAAGTGGGAACCAATACATCCATTAGTGTTAAAAATCATATAACATACAGACAATTTTCTGCACATTCTTCTTAATTTGTCTATTCTGGTTTGGATTCAAATTCAAAAGTGTGTAAATGTAATCATAATACTGAGGAACTTATGGGTGATAAAAGATATATCTGAAACATTACTTGCACATATAAATGATTCAGAATGGACAAATGCATGGAAAATGTGAAAGGGGAGAAACATCAACATTATATGAAGCTTATATCACACATGTTAAGCACACTGATTTCTAATGTTTCAAAAACTTTCAATACTTTGGCTTTCCAAACTATAAATGCCTTTATATTTGAATGTGATGAACTGCATATGCTCAAAGTGTTGATCAAACTAATTTTGTTCTCAGAATATGTTAATAGTTTAATTTTTGTATTATATCATAAGTTTTTAAAATTTAATAAACTTATTATTCTGAAAATTCACTATTTTCTAACAAGTTAATCCACAGGTAGTCTTCCAATTGCAAACTTGCAGAGAATAAACATCTGCAATAAGCTTGAATATTTTAGCATAAAATTACACAAATACGTCTTCATAAATCAGTTGCTTTATCTTGACTTTCAAAAACAACCTATACCAACTATTCATTTATGCCAAGTGTAGAAGTTTCGAAGTGACTAAATTTTATTAAAGTTAGTTTTGTAATTAAAAACAAATCAACCTTAATATGCTAAAGATTTTCAGAGCTCCTTGAAAAACTAAATCATGATTTGTATTAGAATTGATCTTATTACAAGAACCTTCCACTAATTTACCTATATTTTACTTGTAGGAGGCTACATTTGTAACTGTAAAATCAAATGGTTTTGTTTTATCTTAAAAAATCTAGAAAAGCAAGAAAGACCGATATTTTCATTACAGGTGATGCTATTCATGAAGAATTAAAATGTTTGGATATTCACAAGTTAACATTTGGTGAAATGTGAGAAAGCAACTCTACAGTTCCAGTTAAAGTTCTATTATTCAGTTGCACTAGTAATATAGATTTTCACTAGAAATTTAAGCATACTGTTTCTAGGTAATTACCACACAAATACTGATTTTATATGTAATTAAAATTTAATTCTACATAAAAAAAACAAAACTGGTAAACTCGTTAGTTAGTTGGGTTTAATCTCCCATGATAACTGTGAACTAAACATAATCCATTATAAACAAATTGGTTAATTGGTTATTAGCATATAGAAGAATAAACTACATCTTTCTGCAATGCACATGTAACTGTTTATGTCTTGTAAATTAACAATTTTAATCTTATTTTAAAATTACACTACTTGTAAAATTCAACATTTATTACAACATAACTCCTGAAAAAATTTAAAATATGTAAAAGGTGGTCTTATTGAAGTTTACAAGACTGCTTGGGAAATTGATAGAATGGAAGCCTCTCATTTCTTTAAGCTATACTCTGAAGAGAACAGAATATGAAGTCACAATTTTAAGAATAGAAAAATACAGGCTAGGTTCCAGTTAAGACTTATTTCTCTAATATGGTGATTGGCTTATTGAATGAATTGTAACTGGTATCAGTTGAGACAAGAGGATAAAAAGGAGTATCAGTGATTTCCTAAAATTTTTGTTTTGTTTGTTTTTTGAAATTTGTGCAAAACTCCATGAGAGATATCTGTACTAGCCATTCATAATTTAAAAATGAAAGACTAGAGGGAAGGTATCTAGTCTCACCACTGACTGCTAACTCTTGGACTACTATTTTATCAACAAATAGTGGGATTAAAAGTCCCATTAAAATGCTGCCACAGCTGAAAGGGCAAGCATGTTTGGTGCAACAGTGTTTCAAACCTGCAACCCTAAGATTACGAGTCAAGCACTTTAAACCACCTGACAACTATGGGCCGCTCCAGAAAAGTAAAGAATAAGTTTAAATCTTTACTGTCGCAAAAGTGGTAGTTTAAGAACAGTCTTGAAGGATAAACTGGTAGTAGAACAATCTTATATTTCAATAACTATATCTGCGTTTATTCTTACATACTTTACATTTAACAGCCTCTTATAAGAAACTGAAACTCTAATTTTCAGGCTGAAATTAAATATGATTTATCAAGTTAGGACAAAGTGCCACATTTTATTTAAGATATCTGTAATGTTTATGGAAAAGTTGATAATTTTTCTTCAACATTTCATTTGTAAAGTTTATCCATTTCACACAACAATAAAATTGGTTATTAATATTTTTGTTTTTTTCAAATATAATGAAAAACATTATTTTAATTCAACAAGGAAGGTTAGACATATTCAAAAGATTTCCTGTTTTACTCAACAACATAATGAGTTATTAGTACTTTAATTGTGTCTTTTTTTCAAATGCACTGAAAAAAATTACTTTAATTGGTCGAGGAAGGTTTGGCATTTTCCAGCGAAGATATGGAAGGCAGACAACTGCTAAACCAATAGCCAGCCAAGTAGCAAACCCAACATAGTTGATTAGAGCATAGATATCACTGGAACACAAGTAGATCAATGATAGCAAAGCCTTTAAATAGAAGAAAAATAAACATTTATTGTAATTTTCATCAAAATACAAGATAAAATACATTAATTAAAACTTAAGTGACATGCATCACAAATCAAACATCAATACGAAAGCTTAACATATCTATTTTACAAAACCACTTTTTACAAAATTGTCCAAGGAAAACTTATTCCAATCCAGAGTAAAATATGTGTATGTGTAAATATCTGAAACACAGAATAGGTCATAAAGTTCTAATATCATATACAAATGAGAAGACATTTCCTATGAAAAGAAATTTATGTGCTCTACAAGGTAGACGTTTTACTGTTATTTTTCTTTCCATTTGAGTGTTGTACTTAATACTGCAATAAAGATAAAATACTTGAACCTCCTGTGATTTTAGTCTTAAATATTTAAAAAAAGTATAAAAAGAAATAAAAGCTTTTACTAACTTAAGACTTATGTGAATTTTTTGTTTCTTTTTTAAAATCATAATAGGTAATGTAATTAGAGCTTTTTTTTTGTGGCCTGGTGGTTAATATTTTAGACTATCAAGTCAGACTAAAGTAACCAAAGTGATGGTGGCAGGTGCTTTTCTCCTAGTCTATTATTTAAAAGTTAGAAATAGCTAGCTTTTCGCAAGTATCTGAAATCAAACATCAGATTAAAATAAAAAGCAGGGATAAAAATATTTAAAAAATAAATTGTGTTGAGATGTTGGCTATTAAATCCACATTATGTTCTTCTTAGTTTTAACCATAAAGATTTTTAATGAAATATGTATTATAAGAACTAGTGTTCATAGCATATATGTTAATGTTAATAAACAAAAAGTTTACAGTCTTCAATTAATATTTAAAGTTGTGACATTCAGATATCAATCATTACTATAGTTACTAGCATATATGATTGCTTAAATTTTATTAATAATACCTTGCTAAATAATTTTCTATACTAATCCTATACACTGATTTAGCAGTTTATGCTCCAGGTACTAATCTAGTACCAACTTTAGAAAACTAGGATTTGATTCTGAATTTTCTTGTTAGAAATACTTGTTTGCTATCATTCAAGAGGCTTATTTACCTAGATTTTGCTGACTAAGTTAACTGAGTATCTATGTATGTATACTGCTGGCCAAAATCTTAAGACTAATGAACATAAAGAAAAAATATGCATTTTGTGTTGTTAGACTCAACCACGTTTGAGTAGAACTTCGAAAGATGAAAATAAGAAAAGGGAAAATAAAAATGGGAAACTGTTTTAGCATTTAATACAGAAAATGTGAACACTATGAAATTAGCTTGAATACTAGCTGGTCAAAAGTTTAAGACTATACCAAAAAGAAGTCCTAAACAGGATAGGAAATGCCCAACATGAAATCTCAGTAGTAAATTGCACAGCAGTCATTGAGAATAACTGCAAATATTTGCTTTGGCATGGTCGATATAGGTGTTTGCAGAAAGCTGGCTGGAATGTTATTTCAAGTGGTGAAGATGGTTTCACGAAGATCATGCACTATTTGGAATTGATGTTCATTTCTATGGACTTCCCTTGCCATCCATCCCCAAACATTTTCAGTGGGATTCAGTTCGGGTGAGCACACTGGATGGTCCAAAAGAATAACATTATTCTCCATGAAAGTCCTTTGTCCTGCAGGCATTGTGGATTGCAGCATTGTCCTACTGGAAGATCCAGTTATTTCCATACAAGCGAGGGCCTTCAGTCAATAACGATGCTCTTGCCAACATGCCAAATGTAGCCAGCTGCTGTAGGGCCTTAATCTAATTCGATGATCAGTTGGTGTCTTGTTGGACAATCCTTCAAATACTCCTGTTCAACGGCAGAGAAATTTTCTTGGGTCAATCACTTGAAATTCTCATTCTGTATCCCTCACCAGCAATGGCATGTTGAGAGAGACCTTGCTTTTGCAGCTCGACAAATCTGCAATGTTCAAATTCTGTCAGCGTTTTAGCCTTTGCCATGTTTTTACCCAATATAACACAGGAGATATCAGTGGGAGATGTTGACAATGCTAATGATTGAACACAAATGACTAGATTTTGTTATGCGTTTAACAATTAATGCTTTGTTTCAGTATGGTGTTAAACTTTTGATCAGCTAGTATTCAGGCTAATTTCATAGTATTCACATTTTCCCTATTAAATGCTAAAAAAAGTTTTATATTTTTGTTTTTCCTTTTTATTTTTATCTTTCAAAGCTCTACTCAAATAAGTGGTTGTGTCTAACAATGTAAAATGCACATTTTTTTTTTATGTTCATTGGCCTTAAGAGTTTGGCCAAAAGTGTATGTCTGCTGTTGAGATCAAATAAAGTTAAGGTTGAAATTTCTACAATATTTCATCTTAAAAAACTGATTTTAGTGTAATTAAAGAGTTGAACAATTTCCAATTTATAAAATATACCAGTGATATACTTTTTAAGTTACACTTGAGCTTTCCAGTTAAGTAGTTGAGTAATTAACTGTATTTACTTAGTTACTTGCAATACAAGAACAATAAGTCAGTAAAAAAATTGAACAACAGATTATTAAACAAATACCACATTTATATTCTGAGATAAGCTAGCTTGCAATTACAAAATTAATGCTTATGTATTCCATCGTTCAATTTTTTTGCATATTAGTTTTCAGAAAAATCAATGCTTATGATCATTTCATTCATAACAATAGTTTGTTCAAAATGAATAAAAAAAGACAAATTAGTACTATGAGATAATCTTGAAAATAGCTCACTTTAAGGTTCATACACGGTGTTTGGAAAGTCACTGTGCAGTTTTGTCTGTTAATAAATTTACAAGTACACAGTGATTTTCTGAACACCCTGTACATACGAATGTTGAAAAATTTGTTCATTTCATTACCCTTTAGTGACTATTATGAAAATAAAGATTTATGAGAACCTCTTTTGGCACAGTTGTCACCATCACATATTATCAACACAACAGAAACTCAGAACATCACCAAACCTTTAGAGTCAACACATACATGTAATTACTGTCAAAATCCTGGTCAATACAGATTTTATCAACATGTAGACAGTGTACTGTAGGTCAATGATCTCAAATCATCACAAACTTACATAGGACCATTATTAATACACGAGAATATTTTTGTAATATTTTAAACTCTTTTTTCCTTGATAATTGTTCATTGTTTTTAAATATAAAAAGCATTACTTAGGAGGTAGCATCATATTTGAAGTATTAATTACTTCAAATGCTTCCATCATTTGTACAAAACATCTGCTAGCTTAGGTGTATTCCTAACAGACATTAATTCACATACATATATAAAAGAAACACAACTTTGTATCCTCAAGTAAAAATAAGAATAACTTGCAAAGTTTAACTTACTATTAATACAATACAAATAATTCACACACATATAATAAGCATAAGGTTTTAAAATGCACCATAGTTAATTAAATCTGCAGTCAAGTGCATTATATCATCAGTAAACCAAATAAAATTAAAGAAATATTTTTCAAGTGATTGGTAATATTCTTAAGTCTAAATGTTAAGAGCTTACCATAAACATTACAGCTGGGGCAGGAGTCAAGTGTTTAATCTGAATCATGGACAGAACTTCTGGCATCTGACCAAATGAGGCACCAGCATAAAACAAACTATAAGAAATAAATATAATGTTCTTTCTGATTGACACTATGAGTTACTTATTGAGTATAAAAACCTTAATAACTTCAGAGGCTCTGTCAAAATAAAAATTATAAATCTATGTATATATTTAAAATATACACTAAGCATGACCTCTTATCACATAGCAAGGTGAGTCAATGCAAGCTGTTAAGTTACCAGTTGACCACTGCATAGATTTGTCTCGATGTCAATATGCATATTTTCATCTTACAAATGTGCTCAATATAAAAAAAAAGTACAAAAATACCAAGGTAAGGAATAACACGCAACATTGAAGAACTGCCCAAGTCTAACCATCCTGACTACAAAACATGAAATAATTTGATACATCAACACTATCAACTCTCTTAACAATCTTAAATACCTCAATTTCCTCTTGTTGTGAGGAAAAGAATTGAGCTATGTACAATAAATAAAAGTCAAGAGGTACAGCTTTTGAGTGTATTACTTATTTTTAACATGTTTAATTCTATTACAATATTTTTTGTATCCATCATCAAGTAAATGTCATCTTTTGTGTGAAATATTACCTGACAGCTACCTGATGAAAGACACAAATGGATGCAAGGTTGTAATAAAATTAAACAAAGAAGAAAGTAAACAGTCCTCTCAAAAGCTATACCTTTAGCCTTTTACTCAATTCCCTCTCACCATATTTTCTGTTAAGAGAAAAGGAATTCACAGATCTTAGCTCGTCTTTGTTTAACAAGCTTACCACCCTATATATTATCATAGTAGCCCTCCCCTGTCCAATGTCACTTCTATTGCAAGAAATCCAGGATTGAACAACATTCCAAAAGTGGCTCAGTCACTGACATTATAACTTCTTTGGACTTGTATTCAATAGACCTGTAGATAGATAAAACCTAAAATCTTATTTCTTCTGCCATTAGCAACAGTATATTGCTTGGATAATTTAAACAACTAAACAATCAGAATACCGAGATTTTTCTCTTCCATGACACTGTTCAAGTCATTTTCAAAACAATTATAATCGAAACTAATATTGTGATATCCCACATGCATTACCTTGTATGTGTTATTGAACTGCTACCATTCCTTCATCTGTCAATGAAGTAAATAAAAAAAAAGTAAAGTTTCTAACACTGAACCCTGAAGTATCCCACTGATGACATTAATCCAGTTTGATTGAACTCTCTTTGTTTTCTTCCCATTGGGCAATATTTTATCCAATAAGTCAACCTGTTCCCCACACCTAGAGATAACAAGTCTTTTATTTAGTACCTTGTCAAATGCTTTCTGAAACTCCAGATACATCAAATCCATGCCAATATCTTTATCTACATAACCAGTAATCTCTTGAAACACAAACAGACCAATAATTACCAGGACAATTTTTATCATCTCTTTTGAAAAGAGAAGCAATATTAGTCAATAATAAATATAAAACAAATTGAATTTATAATAAGGAAAAAATTGTTTCCTAAAACATAACACTAGGTTTTAAGAGTAGAAAAAGAAATACTAAACTCACCGAGAAGAAGTAAAAAGAATACCATTTACTCCACCAAAAGTAGACATGGCAACAAAGACAGGAACTATCCAAGCCATCACACCATACAAACGATCTGCAAAAGTCTGCAAATCACTTAAATTTAGTTTAAGTTTTACAACAAACTTCTCATGTCACTTTTGCAAAATCCAAATATTACTGAGTTAAATAAAACAAATCTTAAACTTATAAAAGTATTTCCATAACAACATTTAAGTTCAAGTTTCACAGTACATTATTATTATCATCTTAATTTACACTTCTACAGAGTGGAGATAAGCGAGTTTTAAAATTTAAAACAGGGAGAAAGAAAATATAGTAACTGAAATAAACCGATAAATGATAATTAGAATTTTGTGTATTTTCTACAGGAATTACTTTATTGGTTCACCTGTTGTATTTGGTATGTCTAATAAAATTTACCATTCAATTTTTAAGTTTAAAAATAGAAATTACAACTCTAACAAAATATAATTATGTTGTTCTCTGTCTTAAAATTCCAAACTCACAAAACTATAAACTGAGATAATTATGCACTGTAAGACAGGAGTTTCAATATAACCATGGAAATACTTATATATAGATTTTTATTTACTTTTCAAATTTAACAGCAATACAAACATGTCACAGGAACTTTTATATAGCAAATACATAATGACGTTATAAACAAACTGCCTTTAGTAATTCTACAAACATTTCCTTTGACTCGTTTAAAAATTACACAATGAGAGGTATTTTGTAAGAAGTTGATAAAATTTACAAAATCTGTATTTTTAACACCAAATAATTTAATTTTATTTACATCTGTAGCAAAATTTATTTAGTAACAAGCCAATTTTCTTCAATAAAAACCTAATTTAGCTATCTATAATTTCTTGTTTTGTCTGGAAATTTGCCATATATGTGATTAGTTACACAAATCACGTGATATATTTAACCTGTCTTGCATAAATGAAGTACAACTTGTACTTATTATATAAACATATATTAAGTTATTCCATAAAAGTAGGTTATTATTTGCTTATATTCATATTCAAAATAATTTGTGTATTATTCCAACTTGATTGTTCATAATGCTACCAGATTAAGAATACATAAAAGTAACTGAGCTTTCATTGTTCTAAGCCATTTACCCTCAGTTTAACAAACAACTAGTTTGTAGTTTAAACAAATTTTAAAACAAACATTATTTTAACCACTGTGTGACCTACAGTGATGTCAAGTTTATAAAGTCTGTCTACTGACTTATGGGTTGAGGCAAGAGACTGTCTACTTTCTCAACAATGACAAGCCCTGCATCTTTAAGCCCTAGAGTTTAGTTCTGAAGATAAGAACTTGCTGACAAACAACATATGATGGAAACTTCGACTTGTACTAGAACTCAAGGCAGATTAAGTGTTTTCTATATGATACACTAAAGCAAAAGCATGCAGGTCTAAAAACAGTAATCCTATTGTCAGCTAGATCCACTGATAAATGCATCATTTTACCAGAGCTTTTTCTGTATTAATATGTTGAGATGAGAATTGTAGACATGAACTACACTCTGTGAGAATTTGCATAAAGTAAACCATTGATCTTGCTCTACAACAGACAGAATACATAATTTTAAGTTATTTTTTTTCAGGCATCTCAGTGGGCTAGTGGTTAAAGCATTCTTCTCAGGATGTGAAGATCATGGGATCAAATTCAGGGCATAAAACTACTACTGTTATCTGTTCTATATCACATTTATTACAAAAAGGATGCCAGGTGCTTAGTGTAGAGGAAGGAGAGTATAGACTATTAAGCCAGTGCTGTTATTCCTCTAGTATCCACATTTACTTACCTAGTCCTCCATCAATGCATTCACTATCTTACCATGTTTAACCTGATTACTTGAGGCAAAACAGAAGTAATTCTTTTAGAATATTTAACTGATATTTGAAACACATTTTTATTACATCAGCACAAAAACTTAACTGGCTTTTCTTGAGTTCTAACTCTTAATCTAGTGAATCTACAAATATTGTCTTTGTTTTTTTTAACTAACAGCTTGCTATAGAGAATACTAATATTTAATTTATTCAGATTATTTCCCATTATTTTTTAATGACTTTTATTATTCAAGCCCAAATATTTAGGTGCACAAGGATGAGATTTACAAATATCTTGTAGTTCTTCTAGAAGTTGTGGGATAGGTTCTTTTGTCTCATAAATCTCTCTCTGAAATCACAAACTGTTGCTAGAACAGCCTAGAAGAAAGTAGGTTTCAATACCAATTATAGTGTAATTAGTTACCTTGTTTAATTTCATGCATGAAAGTTGTATAAAAAAGCACACTTACAACAGCTACAGCCTCTGCTCCCATTACTTCCTGTACTGACAGGGTTGTATGAAAGGCTATAATGGTCAAGGTGTAGACAACAGTCACAAGAATGCAGGAAATGAAAATAGCCTTAGGTAGGTTCCTTGTCAAACAAACATTAAATAAATAATTCACACTGTATTTTGAAACATTAATACATAAGGCTAATTACAGGCACCATTTATATTTGTAAATGTGTTGTTAATACATCAGTTATTTATATTGTAAAATGTCTTTAAAATGTGGAAACTTTTTCTGATATAATTTCAACTTCAAAATTCACTGTAATTAGAGTTAAGTATGTGTATATTCATACCATTTTAAATAAACTTTAATTCACATCAGTAGTGAAAACAATTCAATTTCATAAAATTCATCAATTGTAAACTATTCAAATTTCTAGAAATGCTAGCAAATCTAATCTGCAAATCAGTTTTGGTTAAGGAAAACATGCAAAATATCTCAGTGAGAAATGAAATACTAATTCATGGCAGTTACTGTACAGCTGATGGTTCTTAAATTATTTCAAAATTATCAGAAAAACTATGAGCTAAATGCATAGGTTAAATCATGTAAATTTTACCCACTTTGAAACTGTTAACTTCTACTTTTGTTCTTGTCTACTCAGACTTAAGTTGATAGCTTGTTTGTCATCTGTTAGTGAATTTACACTCTCAATGCCCAAAACTACAACATTTATACTACTTCTGGTTTTCTTCATCATTACCTTTCTTTTGATACCAAAATAAACATTTCTTATTTCACATTGTTATATACTTAAATCTTATGTTAGTTATGTTCCTTCTCATATATTCTCCATTATGTAAATTAATCTATCTATTCAATCAAGTTCATCATCTTCATTGGTTCAAAAGATACTACATTAGCTTGATTGATTGATTTAGTGTTTTATGGCACAAAGCAACGAGGCTATCTGCGCCAGACATCCGGTAAAAAAGTAAAATAAAAAAAAAAATCCAGTAAAAGACATAAATGGAAATGAAGGTAAAACAAAAAAGTAGAAAACCAATGTTGACACCTAGTCTACAACGTTAAGATAGAAGGCAGAGTATAAGAAGTTGTAAGGTATTTACTTGAGCAAAAAGGTAATGATCATACCTGCCAGGAAGACTAACAGGTAAGTTAAAGAACCACTGTCAGTCACCTGAAGTTGGTCTTTCCAGTCCTGGTTCCGGGTTATGTGTCATAGCAACCAGTATCAAAATGTAAAAGAATAGAAGTTTTAAAAGACACATAGCAAAATTGCAACAATGAGTAGCCAAATGTCCAGTAAAAAGAGAAAAGTCAAGTAAATGGAGTAAAATTTGGAAAAGTAAATGAAGGTAAAAACAAAACAGCAATTAAAACAGAAAATGGTGTAAAAACCAATGTTGACATCCAGTCTTCAAAGTTATAAACTATTTACTCTAGCAAAATGGTAATGATCATAACCTGCCAGGAAGACTAACAGGGAAGTTCAAGAACCTCTGTCAATCACCTGAAGTTGGCCTTTCCAGTCCTGGTTCCCGGTTATGTGTCATAGCAGCTATTATCAAAATGTAAGAAAATAAAAGTTTTAAAAGACACTCGGCAAAATCGTAATAATGAGTAGCCAAATGTTCAGTAAAAAGATAAAAGTCAAGTAAATGGAGTAAAATTTGTAAAAGTAATTGAAGATAAAAGTAAAACGGCAATTAAAACAGAAAATGGCGCAAAAACCAATGTTGACATCTAGTCAACAAAGATGTAAAAAAACTACCTGAAGCAGAATGGTAATGATCATAACCCGCCAGGAAGACTAACAGGTAAGAATAAAAACCACCATCAGTCACCTGAAGTTGGTCTTTCCAGTCCTGGTTCTGGGTTATGAGTCAATATGTCCAGTACTAAAAAGTAAAGTAGTAAAAGTGTGAAACGATATGCAGCAAAAGTATAATAACAACTCGCCAGGACAACTAACGAGTAGTTCAAACAGTAGCGTTAGTCACCTGAAGTTGGCCTTTCCAGTCGTGGTGTCGAGTTATTTATTGTTCTGACCATTGTCCAATGTCAAATTGAATGAGAGAGATTAAAACTGTAAAAAAGGAGCCACAATTAAAAAGGTGTAATGAATAAATATGCAACCCTTAAATGAGATGAAAAAGATTAATGGCCATTAAAAAATTAAAAACGTTATCAAGGTGGACAGAGTCACCATCACCAATAACTGTCCAATGTTTCAGACTGACCCTGGGAAAAAATATGTTTAAAATATTGCCGTCGTTGAGAATTGTAACGATGGCAAGAAAGTAAAACGTGGCTGATAGTGATTTGAGTGTTACACAAACTACACATTGGTGCATTAGTTCCAGATAAAAGAAAATGATGAGTTAAAAAACTGTGACCAATGCATAGCCTAGTGAAAACAACTTCCTCCTTCCAAACTTTATGGAAGCTGGATGGCCAAACTCCAATTTGGGGTTTGATTTGAAAAAAAGTTTGTTGTTGCGTTGCTCACTCCAAGTGGACTGCCAGCTGGCACAGAGCCGAGCCTTGAAGACAACACCATAATCCATGTACAGAATAGGCATAGGGGTGGCAGTGCTGAAGCAGACATATTTAGCTGCCATGTCTGCAAGCTCGTTCCCGCAAATACCAACATGGCCTGGTATCCAGAAAAACTGGATTGAACTAGCTGCTAATGAGAAATGGGCCAGTTGGTTTCGAATATCAGCGAAAATAGGTTGTGAGCTAACGTGTAGCGATTCCAAGGCAAGTATAGAACTAAGCGAATCAGTATAAATAGTGCAGTTGGAGTACTGCTCAGCTGCAATATGATCCAGGGCAAGAGATATGGCATACAGTTCAGCAGTGAACACAGAAGCTGTAGAGGGGATTCTGCATGCAAAGCAAACCATAGCAGAGCCCACTGAATCACCTGATTTGGAACCATCTGTATAAATGGGAACTGAATGATTGTTTAAAAGATACTCATTGAATAAAAGACGGTACTTCCAATCTGGAGTATCTGCCTTTTTTAGGTGACTGAAAGAAAGATCACATTTGGGGACTGTAATAAGCCATGGTGGGATGGGCCGACCTGTGGAATCTGCAATATTATCCAAGGACAGACCCAATTCATCCAATTGTGCCCGGATGCAAAGGCCAAATGGAGCAATGACATATAGTCTGTTCTGAAAATGTACTGCCCACCGAGGAAGGAAAACACATTCCCAGGTGGGATGCTTTGGTAAGGAACGAAGTTTTGAAGTGTACTGTAAAGATAGTTGCAAACGGTGAAGGTGTAGAGAAGGTTCATGTGATTCAATGTATATGCTTTGAACTGGAGAGGTACGGAAAGCCCCAGTGCAAAGTCGAAGTCCTTGGTGATGAATGGGATCCAGCATCTTTAAGGCCGAGGGTCTGGCAGAGCCATAGATCTTTGATCCATAGTCGAGTTTCGTTCTAATAAGAGCATGATACATCTTCAACATTGAACAGCAATCTGCCCCCCAACTGGTAGAAGAGAGGACACGGAGGATGTTCAGTGCTCTTGTGCATTTGACCCGAAGCTGCTTTAAGTGTGGTATAAAGGTCAGTTTATGATCAAAGATAAGCTCCAAGAACTTTGTCTCCAGGACCACTGGCAGCAAAACTTCACCGACATGAAGTTCAGGATCAGGGTGAATACCTCATTGAGGGCAAAAGTGCATGCATACAGTTTTGGAGAGAGAAAAATTAAAGCCATTCGCCAGAGTCCACTTCCGTACACGATTGAGGGCAGTTTGTAGTTGCCGCTCAATATATCTCATGTTTGATGACTGACATGAGATGTGAAAGTCGTTGACATACAGCCCATTCGCCACAGTGAGAGGGAGTTGTTCGGTGATGGCATTTATCTTTATACTGAAGAGTGTGACACTCAATACACAGCCTTGAGGGACCCCAAGTTCCTGTACAAAAGAACGGGAAATTTTCGAACCCACACGAACTTGGAATCTCTTGTCCATTAAAAAATTTTTAATAAACATGGGTAGATGGCCACGTAACCCATATGTATGGAGGTCTCGCAAAACGCCATACCTCCATGTTGTGTCGTAAGCCTTCTCTATGTCAAAAAATATTGATAAAAGATGTTGGCGGTTGAGAAAGGCTTCTCTGATAGATGTTTCAAGACGAATTAGGTGGTCTGTGGTGGAGTGCTGTCGACAGAACCCACACTGGGTGGGCGAGAGGAGGTTTGATTCAAGGAATCAATCAAGACGATCATTAACCATCCTTTCTAAGGTCTTACAGAGACAGCTCGTCAAAGCAATTGGACGATAGTTTGAAGGAATCTTCTGATCTTTCCCTGGTTTAGAGAAAGGTAAAATAATAGCCTTGCGCCAGGCATCAGGAAAAGCATTCTCCTGTCAAATCAAGTTGAAGACAATCAGAAGGACATGAAGAGGAGCAGGAGATAGATGGTGCAGCATGTCATAATGAATATCATCAGGTCCAACAAACGTACTGGCAGACCGATGAAGGGCCATTTTTAGTTCCACCAGGGTAAAGGGACAATTATTGTCAAAGAAACAGTCAGTTTGAAAGGAAAGAGGTGATCGCTCTGCCCGAGTCTTGATGGCCAGGAAGGTGGAGGAACAAGCAGAAGTGCTAGATACCCGGCAAAAGCTTTCACCTAGAGTGTTAACGATGTTCTGGACATCAGTCACCTCCTGACCATCAGAGAGTAAGATCGAGAGGGGGACAGAATTGTAGTGCCCATTAACCTTTCGAATCCTGTCCCATATGATCTTGGAACTAGTGGTAGAAGATATGCTGGTTGTGAACTTAATCCAAAATTTCTTTCTTCTGGCTTTGACGTCTTACCCACCTAGCATGTGCTCGGGCCCGTTGGAAAGCAACCCGGTTTGAAGGTGTGGGATATCTACGAAAAGTATCCCAGGCCTGTTTTTGAGCCTTTCGTGCTAAGTGGCAAGCAGGATTGCACCATGGATGAGGATATCGTGGAAAACGTGTTGAGGTTTTAGGAATACACTGAGCAGCTGCATGTATAATACAGTCAGTTACCACTGTTACACAGTCATCTATTGATGGATGATTTACGATGGCAGGATCAAGTTCTGCGAGAGCAGTGAAAGTGGACCAGTCTGCCTGATCCAGCTTCCACCGGGGCATGCGGGTAGGGTGGCATTGACCACGGCCTGTCTCTCTCAAAACGATCGGAAAATAATCACTGCCTAGTGGATTACTGTCAACCCTCCATGAAAAATGGGAGAATAATGAAGGGGAGCAAGCTGAGAGATCAGTAGCGGTAAAGGACTGACTAGGAGCATGAAAGTAAGTGGAAGAACCAGTATTGAAAAGAGAAAGATTATGATCAGAGAGCATACGCTCTACAGATTGACCCCTCCCATCAATAATAGCACTTCCCCAAAGGAGATGGTGTCCATTAAAATCTCCCAGGATTAGAAATGGTGATGGCAACTGTTCAACAAGAGCATCAAGTTCTGATTGATCGTATGTCTCTCCAGGGGACAGGTACAGAGAACAAATAGTGATGGTATGACCCAAGGAAACACGGATGGGTATGGCCTCCAAGGGTGTGTTGAGTGACAAAGACAGGGTGGGCACATGTTGATCAACCAACAGTGCCACCCCTCCATGTACTCGACCATCACACATTCTGTACAAAGAAAACTGCCAAATGGAGACTGTATCATCAGATTTGAGAAATATTTCTTGTAAAGAAAGACAAACAGGATGGTAGGAAGCAATCAGCGTTTTGATATCATCCAGATTAGAACGTAAACCTCGACAGTTCCATTGTATCAAGGTGGCCATTTTTAAGAACGGGTAGGTGAAGTGGCTGGAGAACCCTTCGGTTTACGACCACATCTTTTTTTTTACTGTCTTTAATCAGAGGAGGTCTATCAGCCTCCATGGATCCTGCTTTGGGGCGAGTGGGCAGGTTTTTGTTATTGGAAGAGGAATCCAGTGACTGAGGACGCGAACGAATAATTGTTTTGTCTCTTGTGGTTGGAGAAAATGATGTATCAGAAGAAATGCCTGTATTTGAAACTGAAGGACGTGGATCTTGAGGTTTATTGGAAGGTATGGGAGGAACAGAGATAGGAGTGGAAGTCGATTCATCAACTTTTTTAACCATGGAGGTCAGAAGGCTTTTCATTCGTTTTGAAAATGATTCTTTTGGAGGCACAGAGAGATCTGTCTGCACTCCCACAGTAGCTGTGGAATGAAGTGCAGCAGCATATGTCCGAGATGGAGTTGTGGACAGCAAGTTCCGAGCCTCAGGATAACTAATGTTATGTGTCGTTTTCAAACACTGCACCTCTTTTTCCTCCAACCATTTTGGGCAAGAATGAAAGTAAGAGGGGTGAGAACCATTGCAGTTTACACAATGCGGGTTCAAGTCACAGTCATAGGCATCGTGGTCCTTGCCTCCACAACAAGCACATGTCAGGAAACCACGACAAGAAGTCTTGGAGTGGCCGAATCTCTGACATTGGAAACATCGAAGAGGGTTTGGAATGTATGGCCGAACCCTGCAAATGAGATAACCTGCCTTGATGGTGGCAGGTGCACGTGGTGAAGTAAATGTTAAAACGAGGGTATTTGTTGGCAGTGTAACTCCATCTTTGCGAGTGGAGATGCGCCTCACTGCAGAAACTCCTTGAGTGGAGAGACCAGCAAGAATCTCTGACTCAGGAACACTCTTCAAATCCCTTTCAACAATAACTCCTCGTGAAGAATTCAAAGTAGCATGGGGTGTAACATCAATAGGTATATCCCCAATTGCCTTTGAATTCAGGAGGAGTTCACTGTGTTGGAATGTGGATGTTTCAACCAATATGTCCCCAAATCGAAGCTTCTTCACTGACTTTGGAGAGCCAGCAAGTCCCTCTAGTCGCTTTTGAATAAAAAAAGGGGACATTTGCCCTAAAGGTTTTTCTGAAAGAGAATGCAATATAAAAGAATGAGGTATGTGTGTTACTGATGTTGAAGATTGCTGTTCTGAGTATTCAAGACATGGTCGCTTACCCACTGACTGTTTTTTTACAATTTTATTTAAATTTTTTGGAGGATCCATAGGAAAGAGGAAAAGTTTCGGTACCCACTGACCCCACCCACCATGGAGCCCTACAAGGGTACACACTACAAAGTCATGCAAGGACAATGCAGCAATGCCAGGGTTTCGTGAGCACTATACCAAAACACCAGCATCAGGCACAATGTCCACAACACCCGTTGAGAACTTCCAACACTGGTACTTGGTCGGCTCTAGCCCAAATGGACCAGCCGATTGACCCCAGGGGGGCCACCCAAGGGCCGCCCGTCTACAGGAATTTGAGGCCAAAGTGGTGTGTTAGGTTGGACCCCTCAACCACCAGGATCCTCTCCTCCCCTTCACGGGTCGCCACGCACGACAAACACGTGGGTGGATGTTTAGATCCCAGAGAAGGTAACCAGACAGAACAGAACCTTCCCTGGGAGGTCCCCTCACCATGTACAGGAATCCATTCCGAGGGGGCTACATTAGCAATTTCATCACTATTCCTGTTATAAATAACATGCACTAAATATTCAATAGTTATTTTAAGCCCTTTCACATTGATTTAACAAGAAAATATCACATAACACTTTCATTTCTTAAACTGCAGTACTATGGTATAAACAAGCATGGAAAGTGTCTGCACAAACTGTCAAATAAAAAATAAAACAAAGACATATGGACTTGTACAAGCTATTCCTAATATTTTAAGCTTGGAACGAATTCACAATGCATCTTAAATATTATAAGCACAGTCAAAGTACTTTAGAAAAATATATACTTTTAATTACACAAGTTAAAAAAAACCTTTCCAAAAGGGAAGTAAATTTAAAGAAGGCTAATACCACTCCTTTTAAAACAAGAAAGTAAGGATGGCATTTGCATCATCTCAACACACAGCATATTAGAATGTTAGCAAACAAATATAAGATACATCCAACTTAATTTTGATTGAATATTTATGTATGTCCCTATATGTTAATTCTTTCTGGTACTATTTCATATGAATGATGGCATCCCTACTACCTTGTTTGATATTAACCATTCCTACATTTACTTCCTTTTTTGAAAAGTTCTTCTATACTTGTTTCTTTGTGGGTTTTTCCAATGTAGTGTTTCAACAAACATAGGAAGGTTGTTTTTTTAAACCACATTCTAAATACAATGAAGTTCCAACTGTGATATTTATTGTTTATCTGCAACTTACTGGTAATTTCTGTTTCAGCCTGTACTTGAAATTTTGTGAGAAACCTAATTTGAAAAGGTAATTATAATTTATAAAATCAGATATTCACTCCATTTGAAACTATGTCACCTCAGTAAAAGTGGTTGACACCATTGTGTTTGCTTTGGAGTCACCATGTATTAAGAAAGAATAAAAAGAAATTCACACTTTTTGCTATGATATTTACTGACATTCCCAAAACTTGTAACTCAGTTACCACATAGGTAGTGTTATAAAAGAAAACACTGTATGGTGTAAAATTCTGATGACTTTTTCATGAGATTTAAAATAACATTAAAATAAATAATTTGTGTCAACTATAAATTGGTACTTCTATCATCTGCCTGTAAAGAGACTTCAAATGTTATCTAAATTGTAAAAAATCAATGTCTTTAAAAACATTGGTAATGATTAATTACTTACTTTAGTTATCTTTAGTTCTCACACTTAATAAATTACTTCACCACCTTTTATGTTTGCTATCCTGTTTATAATTAATATGGAAATTTCCTTGTTTTAATACTACACAAGCTACATGGAGGTGGACAAAAAGCACCCACCCTGAAAATGTTAATTTGTTACAACTTTTATGAGATAACAAAAAATATGTAAAACTATGTTTTTAGAATTCACTCAATGAAATCTATTCAAATATAACCTCAATCCTAATTTTCACACTGGCTTTCATAAATACCTGAACTTTTTATAACTTTAGTTACATTTTCACGTAAAAAGTGTTGTGCATCTGCTGTAGTTTCTTAAGTCTTCTTATTCTAATTAGCCTAAAAAATGATCAATCAAGTTTCTCTGCAGTTGTGGAGTTGTTAAAAAATATCTTAGATGTTATGGAATGGCCAGGTTAATCACCCAATATCAATTTGATTGAAAATTTATGGACCGAGTTAAACTAACTAGTAAAAGTTCACAAGCCAAACAGAGAAGATGAAGACTCAAGAACAACAGCAAAAACTCACTCAATATGAAGCAATGCTGACTAAATATTAACTTGTAAAACTGGTTTGTGTTATTTTGAATTTCATTTTTACATTCAATTATAGCAGAAAAACCTGTTTGGTCATTTTGTAAGCTAACTGGAATAAGAAGATGTATGAAACTACAACAGTGTGTGCACAACAACTTTATATGATAATATCTAACTTACACCAAGAAAAGTTCAGACATTTACAAAAACCAGCACTTTGAACAAATATCATGAAGTGGGTTTCATATATTCTTCTGTTATCTATTAAAAGATAAAACAAATTAACAACATTTTTAAGAGAGGCCACTTTTTTTTTATCCACTCCTTGTAGATTACAATTTATTATTTAAAAATTACAAAGCTATACGAGGCATTAGAAACCAACAGGTCTGAATCTGTGATAAAAAGAAAACATGTAAACTGTATATGTTCTTACTCTTAATTTGTCTATTTTGGGTTCAGACTCAGATCCAAGCAAAAAATAGAATCTAAGATCTATCTTTTATCACAGTTCATTGCCCACAATGCCTTTTGTTCAATATTAGAACTTGTTAGTCAAGCTGGACAGTGACAAACAAGATTCTCTGAAATGCTACTTAACTATAGAGTATATTCATAATGTTCTAAAAAACACATAGGTCCAAGAAGTCTTGATAAAAATGAAATAGAAACCCTATAACCCAAGTGTTTTCAAAAGGTGTACCTTTCAAAAGTGCTTGAATTATATAGTTTCTATTTCATAACTATAGAGCATAATACTTTCAATGTTCTGGTTTAAACACAACAAAAGCTGGCAAAGCACTAAAACCCAATAAGCCTAAAATTTGTGATAAGAAACACAAACTATAACACTGATATTTTATTCACATTTCTCTTAATTTATCTATCTTATGTTCAAAATCAGAAGCACTTAAAATTAAATTTTAGGCCTATCATTTGTCTCCCAGAACTTTCTACCCAAGAAGAATTTCATACAATGCTAAAACTTCAGCTCAGCTGGATAATAGATCTAAAAGTTTATCTTTCCAATCTGAATCAACAGATTAAAATTAATTAAAAAACATATGCAGTTCACATGATCTGTATTACAAATGTAATGGCTATACATGAAAAGAAATGAATAATAATAGTTTCATCAAGTGTTTTGATACCTTTGATTCAGAAGAATAGAATAATTGCTATGCAAACATTGTGTAGATAATCAAAGTATATCAACAAAAATTAGCAAAACACACTGTTAATTTCAGTTAAACCTATGAACAAATAACCTTTTAAAAAGTTTACGTTATACAAGTAATGTAATTATTTTATATAATTTTCCCATATATTCTACTTTCATATCAGTAACAGCGTAGAGTTTGTTTTGTTTTAAATTTTTTAATAATTTTAATGATATGCAAGTTAAAAACTCTTGTTTAAAATTTTAAAACAGTGAACTAACCTAACAAAACATTAACAGCATTACAATTTCTCAACTGACAAGAGAAAACTGTCTTTCCCTTGCATTTTTAATGACTCTAATTCTCAATTTAATTCAAAAATATAGTACAATATACATATTGTCTGTAAAAATTAGATTATTTTTATAAAATTTACCAACTTTTAGTACATCAATTGCTCTAAAAATAGGTCTAGACATCTATATTTTAATAATCTTCACATTCATGATGTTAGAAAAACAGGGAGGTTCAAAATGTTCTGAGAGAAAAGGGTTATAGGTTTTTTTTAATATTTTTAATAATCCTTATATTTGAATTATATATAAGTAATGCAGAAAAAAACACAATAGTTACTTTTGTTTTATTTTCATACATATGAATATTCTAAACATTGCAAAGTATTTAGATTGGAAAAATGTATTTGCTAAGGTAACTTATTTTCATATTATTCATTAACACTCCTACAAAAAAAATATTTACATCCACTAAAGTGATACCCTTAGTGGATGTTTTAATTTTTTTTTTTTTAAATATTATTTCGCAAATGTCTGGAAAGTCAAAATATTATTGCTTCTTAAAATATAAAGGGATAGGGTCAGTTAATGGCAATTTAATTTAAATACAAAATTATTAGTCTAATATTAATAACCTTTCAAGTTGCTCTGGGGCCTATTAGGCCCCAAATTTCGTAGGAGTGTTAAAAAATAAATGGATATCTTTAGGTAATTAAACATAAAGGAGACTATCAGTGCACTTTTAAACTGTACACATTTAACAAGGTTTAAGTTTTTAATATTTCTGTATAAGGTTGCTCATTAACTACACAAACAACTAATTACCTGTGAGGATCTTTCAATTCTTCGATGACAAAGTTAAGGTAGTTCCTAGTATAATAAAGAAAGATATCACACAATTATCAGTAAATACTAAAATTATAAAAAGAAAAAAAGATACAAAATTTCACTCGTAGTTTTAGTAATATCATGACTAAAAACTGCCATCGCAAGAATGTGCTATGTAAGAATGTTTAAATAGTTAAAAAAAAAGGTAAAATTTTACTTTGAAATAGAATTTGTATACCACACAAAAATATGAAAGGCAATAATGAGTTGCAACTTCATGATGTTTTAAGGTGTAAAATGTTCAAGAATGGTAGTTAAATCACTTTCGCGTTATGTTCACTACGTGAGAAAATTATAAATTACGTCTCTAAATTTCTGAAATAACATAATAGAAACATTACTTTATAGTTTATACACTGATTGTATTCAATATTAAATA
Source organism: Carcinoscorpius rotundicauda (assembly GCA_011833715.1). Lineage (NCBI taxonomy): Eukaryota > Metazoa > Arthropoda > Merostomata > Xiphosura > Limulidae > Carcinoscorpius > Carcinoscorpius rotundicauda. The sequence goes on from CM022393.1 coordinate 40,422,295, forward strand.
TTTATTCTAAACACATTTCCTACACCATTATTATAACACAGGTGAAAAATTATTTCTGACATAAATTATAATAAAAATAACATATTTGAAACAAGTTTAAATAACCTGTATTACCTACACAGTTTCATTAACTTACATAATAAATAAGTCAACCAATTTATTCATCTCATGCAGGAAAACACTTATTACTTGAAAGTTTAAAATTCTGTTGGCTAGCTAATACAAGGAAAATTTGCTCTAAAAGTCTTATCTCTAAAGATGTGGAGAGTAAGTTTTTTCCAATGGGTCAAAAAACGGTTGGATGGAAGACAGGTTATTGTGAATGGACTTCAGTCAAACTGAATTAATGTCACAACTAAGTAGAGTAATTCATCACATCTGGGTCAAATGCTGCTCTTTTTGATATTCATCAATGATATAGATGAAGAAATGGCCAATATGTTATCTACATTTGCATGATTATATTATACTGGGATCTTAGGTATTGCTGGATATGATTAAAATTCTATTTCTTTATAAAAAGTCATAGACTAACTGGCAAGATGGGGAAATAAACTGCAAATAACTATAAATTATAAGAACTAATAGCTAATGTATGTGGGTTATTATAATCTATAAATATAATTTTGATGGTATTAATCTTAACAGTGTTATTGAAGATAAATGATTTTGGTATTTTGACCGACCAGTGTTTTAAGCCATTTAACCACTGTGCTGTTGTTACTGGTTGGGTGAGTAGAATTTTAAGTTACAAAGAAATATTAAATACAAGTTCAGTCGTAAATAGGTTATAATTACACTGTAATTAGGTCACTGGTTAAGTCTCATTTCAAGAACTGTGTTTTGTCTTGGGTTCCTTACCTTAAGAAGAGCATTGAAATGTTGTAAAAGGTTTAAAACAAAGCTAGTAGGATGATACCTCAGGGTGGAAAGGTTTTCATAAAACAGTTAAGACCCCTGAAATAATTTTCCCTTGACAACAGAAGAGTTGGAAGGGATCTGGTTGAAATGTTTAAGACTGTTAAGGTAATATAGGTTGCTAAAACATTTTTTTGTTCATATGTAATGATAAGAATGGTAGGACACAAGTAAACCATTTGGAAGGGTAGGAGTCAATTTCAGCCAAAATACTTATATTTAACATGTTAATTGACTTTTGTAATGTGTTGACTTTGGATGTAGTGAATATAAGGATTTTAAAAAAGGCTTGATAAATACTCAAATGAAAAGATTGGGTCTGAAAACATTTTTACTGTTGTGATTCATTAAAGTTTGGTTTAATGAACAGGACACCTTCATTGAACTAACAGAACCCTTGTTTCCATAAATGTTGAAGATATAATGGAATATAACAATAATTTTGAAGGTCTTGGAAGAGTTAAAATGCAGATATAATGATGTTCTTAATGACTACATGTATATCAAAACTCTGTTGGAAGAAATCATAAATTATACAAACATATATAAGCAATGTTACAGTTTTATTACTCACAGTTGTAAAATTCTTATTTTTCCATTGTTTCACAAAAGAATTGATCAACTATATTTTATGGTACATTTCTTATCTAAGCAGTTAACATATCACACGTTTGAGTATCATATCTACAGATAATTGTACCTTGTGACAAATCAGACTGTGCAGAATCATATAATATTTAGTTGATAAAGTGTTACTGCACAATAAGCTCAACAGTTAACTACACAAGTCTGTCATGTGATGTGTTAGCTGATATTGTTCAAGTACAATCATGCTTATTGTAATGATGACAATACTATTAATTCACAAATCACATAATTCTATATATAGTACTAATGATAAAGTTGTGGTAAAGGAATCTCACTCATGCTCAGATTTAGTAGCCCATCCGATCATCTAAGTTTAATTATGAATTATAAATATTTTTTTTACTTAACTGAATAATAATTACAACTTTTTTTCCTACAATTCAGTTATTAATCTACTGCCTTCATCAGTAAAGTTGTGAAAAGGACTAATTTTGTGTTGATAAGAGCCAAGTATTGGCTTTAGGTCCTCCTGAAGGAAGTCCAGTGGATTATTTATATGACTTAAATCTTCCACCCTCTCAGTCTGAAGCCTGAATCAACAAACTGATTAAATATTTTATTAATAGAATCTAGATTTTGCTTACTTCTATGAAAGGCTGAATGAGTGCATTATCAGTTAGGTGGACAAGAGGGTTTTTTTTTTATTACTTTCTTACATGTTATTCATTAAATTCTATTATATTCTAGAATTTTTCCTAAGCACAATGAGCTATTACATAAAAATCAGTATTACTGATTCACTGTATACCAATTACATATTTCATTTATAACTTTATTCATACATTTCTTTCTCTAATATTATTTATTAGACTTAGAATATCTTATAGGCTGTTAACCATGACAATGATGTGATGTTACAGATAATACTGCTCATGCATAGTAATTAGAATAAGTAAAACTATGTAATTACATTTACACATCCAGCAGAGTAACTATAGAGGGAGAATATGACAATAGCATGGGACGTTACTTGTCCTGTAAGTAAACACAAACGGGCAATACAACTATGTCATAAAATGATGCATAATCCTGTAGATTAAATAAAAATGAAGAATATAACTATATTATAGGATATTAGAGAGAGAGAGAGAATATAACTTTATTATAAGAAGTTACATTTCATGTTTAATAACAACAGTGGAAAAATACAGCTATACCACGAGATGTTAGGTGGTCCTGTAAATATAGAGGGAGAATACGACTCCACCCTTGTTAACTACAGTAACTTTGTTTGGTAAGAAAATAAGCTTACACAGGAAACTACTTTTTACAGAGTGCAAACAACAAAGAAAGTACTATCTGTTTCCCGGCACAAAAAAGTTGGGTAATAACTTATAACAACATACTCTGGCCTTCAATGAAAGACTAGTGTTCTAATTTAGTTTATCAAAGCATATCTAACTTTAGTTCTTACTGATAATAGTTATTAAGTGAGCAAAGTTTAATGACTTTCCGTGAAAGTACTAATGATGGCAATTAGTCAATATACCCAACATTTGTAAAGTATAACTGATACTGACATCAAACAAGTTACTGTTTATTCTGCATACAGGACTCAAAATTAGTGGAAGTCCAAAACCCAACTGTCCCAAAAATGCCACCAGGCATATAAAAAATTGTCTGCTAGGTAGACCTCATGGCCTATTAAGGTCAATACTTACATTTCTTACACAAGCAGAAATTATGACAAAGCAAGAATGGATCTTCCCGAAACTACAAACGCTTGTCAGGCATCTACAATCCACGATGGTTGTCACTATGAATACTCGTGTACTCAAAGTAAATGTTCTTCCTTTAATAAGAATGCTATCATTATCCCATATTCACACTTTCTGTATCAGTGTAATGGAACTGATATATAAAATTCGAAATATAGTGATTATTTAAACTTTAGAAAAATGACTACTGTTTTCAATCAGAATACTACTTTAACTTCTTGTATGTCATCAATCCTGCATCAAAGCTCACACGTGAAAAATGTGCATTCAAGTTCTTTTAAGTCAACTCTCTCCAAAAACAGCCAAGCAAAATTGCAAACTTTTAAGTTGTACCTCACTGCAAGAACATTGTTTGTATATGTATGCATGTTAAGGCAAACACTTTTGAATCAAATATTACAGGTTACAACAAATAAACAACACAACACGAACACAAAACATAATATTACGGTTTTACTTATCATGTCACAATCGGAAATCATCGATTACCGATTATCAAAGCACACAAACGGCCCTATTCCGATTATGTAAAGTTGATTTCATTGTTTAGCATTGTTCAAATTTAACCTTCAAAACATTAACGACTGTACATAGTGTACTTTAAATCTTTATTACATTTGAAATGGTTGAAGTTATCATGGAAAATAAAATCACTATATTTTCTTTTCTTTTTTCTCCTGAACAAGTGATAAACAAGTAATTTTTATCCGACCATTTGCTTCCGACTCAAAAAACTCCAAATACCTTATTAATTACACGCAATCTAACCAATCAACAAATCACGTTTGTTGAGACACGGCTAACTTAGATAACTCGTTAAAATTATGCATATTCATTAATAACGAGAATGGGATGTTCCATAATGTTTAATAAGTTAGATATTTTGTAAAAATCCGTAGATACAGGTTTAACATTTCCAACCTTCAATAACATTTCCGATATACCATACTCAAGGTAAACAATTAACACAACCCCCCTTCTGTGAAGTAATGGGATATTCCTGATATCCAGTTGCCCTGTTATTATGTACTTTTTTGCGATTTTCCAAAAGAATGAGCAAATACACAATGTTGTACTAATGGGAACCACATGGTAGATCACACTCAGAAAACGTCAGCATAGATCTCCGCCCAGTACATAGCGTGTTTGTAAGCTCTACAGGGTGGCCCGTAAGTCCCTACCCATCCATCTAGCTTATGTATATGTGTGCTGTCACTCATTATCGCTGCATAATATTATGTGACGCCATGTTCTTCAAGTATAAATGGGCTTTCATCGGCCATATTTCTCTGAAGAAAAGAAACAAATTTATAATGCATGCGTAATTGAATATAACATAATATTATATGGATGGGTACGGACGTACTGGCCACCCTCTATGTATAGGGTGTTGTAATCGACCGTGTGCTACAGTATGGTCCGTAGATAATAATAGTCTTCGCGATTTGCGGGACATAGTTTTCACCCTTCATTCATTCAACGTATTATCTTATCTTATACAAAAAAAAAAATAATAATAAATGACAGCAGATTGTTTTAACTGATGGTATTTTATTCTAATTCTATTGTAAATAATGTTTTGTGTCGAAAAAAATGCACACGGTCATGATAGTAAGCATACTTAATAACTAGAAGATTGTTGTGATGAATAAAGCGATCAGGGTGGTATTATCTTTAATTTATCGGCAATGGATTTTCTATGATAAGGACTGTTTGTTTTCGAATTTCGCACAAAACTACGCGAGGACTGTCTGCGCTAGCCGTACCTAATTTAGCAGTGTAAGACTAGAGGGAAGGCAACTGGTCATCATCACCCACTGCCAACTCTTGAACTACTCTTTTACCAATAAATAATGGGATTTACCATCATATTATACTACCCCCATGGCAAAAAGGGCATGCATGTTTGGTGTGCCATGTCAGATCTTAATCAGTATTTGGGCTTGAAATAAGTAAAGCATATTTCAATACATACACTTAAATATGAAAATATACCATGTTCTTAGTTATTGTTGCAGTTCAAGTTTTATATATATTCACGTTATGGTAAGGTCTCAAAATTAAGGTCCTACTACGATCATGTTTAGTTACCAAATATAAGAACTGGCTGTATTTGTGTTTTGAATAACTTGAAAACTAGTGGAAGTTTAAATTTGTACTCTTTGCTTTTAAAAACATTACCAGGTTACTGTTTTTGAAAACCCTGTTGGTTATACTGCTTTCAAATTGTGTTTGTAAATTTCAGAAACCTTATCTATGAATAATTAAACAAGTACTTAAATAATAACAGTACAGTAACAAACATAAAATGAATAGTTCATGCACATAAGATAAGGAGAAAAAGTATTTTTATAGTTATATCAGAAGTCATGTTTAATCTTATTATCCTTCAATCCACAGCTGGGCAATTATATTGATTAATCAATAACTGATCACACATATGCAATGAATACATAAACTGGAATCATGTAAAATAATCAATTAATAAAAATTAAATTACTATTTTTATTATTCATATTACCATTATGATATATCAATATTTTTAATTAATTCAACATTATTCAAAATAACTGATTAGTATCATGACTCTCAAAAATAACCATCTTATCACTTACTCCCATTTTCCTTTTTCCAACAATTCAATTCTCATGTCAACAATCATTTAGATGAATATAATCAATTAATGATTTTAACAACTCATCAACTAGTAAATTACATTAAATGACTGGCTGTACATCAGTTCTTCTTTGATTTATTTATTAATCTAAAAAAAGAAGTTTCTAAAATAACTGGTGCTCTAATTTGTCGTACAGATTCTGAAGTAGATTTAATATCTAATTAAATTTTAACAAAATTTATGGTGAGCATTAAGGATAACTCTTGTATTAAGAGCTCTTTTTATGGCCTTTTTAAAGGTTCAGCATTAACAATAATTATTTCCATTTGATATTGGCTATACCATAATTTTTATTCATAGTTATAGAATTTGTGGATGGTTAATCCCAAGTATCAAAACTGTGAGGAACAAATCCTTAGAAACTGGAAGCAATTTTTATCATGAACAGACTACTGATATAACTTTTTACCATGAAATGTTGTTTGAAGTTTTCAAATATTTTTTTAATCAAACAGTGGGATCATTCTTTATCTCCTGCTTCCAAGATGGACACTGTAATCTTTATAAAATGATGCTTAAAGGAACCTCTTCTAAAACGTTTTTTCAACAGTGGAATCATTCAGGATATTTAGCTTCTAATGGATATTTACAAGTACCTAAAGCCTTTATCACATGGTGTGGTCTTTCTTCATCTCCACTTTCAAAGGCTGAAACTGCAATTAATGTAAAATGATGTTTGAAGGCACCTAGTCTTTATCAAACAGCAGGGTTGTTCTTGATTATGACCAACCAAGACAAATTGTGATCTTGAAAGGACCTTTCCTAAAGTCTCTATTAAATAGTGAGTTGGTCAGAGCTTCATATTTAATGTGGTTATAAACAGCAAAAGCATTTTTACTGCATAAGTTACAAAAGAACATAAACAGTGGTTGAGTGCATATTAAAAGCCTGAATATGTAGCTTAATAAATCCATGTCTATCTAAACTACTGTGACTAGATTTATAACTGACTTATGTTTGTATTTTGCTGATTGACAAGTGGTGCCTTCTGACCAGATTAATCATTATCAATAAACATTTGAAGAACAAAAGTGATTATACCGTTTGTTATATTGTATAATATACAAAAGTTAAGCAACTGTTGATGGTGGAATCAGATTACACCTAACATTCTCTTAAATATTACAGTTTTAAAATGTGCTTAGTTAGGGTTTGCATTATATAAAATTTTAACTCTGGTTGTTTTTACAGTTGTCAATTATTAATGATCAGTAATATTTCTGTAAATATTTTTTGTGTTTAGTAACTTAATCTTTAAAATTAAAATTAATTTGAATGTCATGATTAGTAATGGTCATATACTAGTGATCCTTAGCATACTAGTAAAAACATACTTATAAATGAGGTTTATATTGACAGAACCTTTCATTGTCAACTTGAATGCCAGCAAAGTCACTGACAGTGTTAACACACAGGTTAGAGAAAAGTTGTTTGGGTATAACATTTCTATCAAAGCAACTTTCAATAACTTTTACATATACACATATAATATGACAATTCATATATTTCATAGAAATATTTTTTCTTTCAACTTTTCTAATCATTTAGAATAACTTGGCCTCTAAAGAACCAGTTTTGTAGGCTTCAATGATTCTAAGCTCTATTTCATTTATTTGGTGTCTTGTATGTTGGTATATTTACATGATATTCACAATGCATTTAAAAAGATAGAGAAACCACTTCTTTAGAGGGTATGAAACTAAAGAATTGTAACACGTGTGAAGAAGAATAAAACACGTTGTTTTGTGTGTGTGTGTGTGTGTGTGTGTGTGTGTGTGTGTGTGTGTGTGTGTAAATATAAGAGAGAGTTGTTCAGCAATTATATTAATCTTTATACTGAAATGTGTGGCACTCAAAACACAGTCCTGAGGGACTTCAAATTTCTGAAGAAAAGAACGAGAAAGTGCCAAACCCACACGACTTGGAATATCCTGTCCATTAAAAAAATTATTAATAAAAATGGGCAAATGGCCATGTAATCCATATACATGGAGATCTTGCAAAATGCCATACCTCCATGTTGTATAAGCCTTCTCAATGTCAAAGAATATTGATACAAGATGTTGTCATTTGAGAAAGGCTTCTCTAACTGACTTTTCAAGTCAAATCAGATGGTATACAGTGGAGCATTGTCATTGGAACCCACAAAATAGTAATATTACGACCCAAGGAAACACACATGGCTATGGCCTCCAAGGTTGTGTCAAATAGCAAAGACAGGGTGGGCACATGCTAACCAACCAATAGTGCCACCCCTCCATATGCTCATCCATCACACACCCTGTCCTTTCTGTACAAAGAAAACTGCTGAAAGGTGACTGTATCGGCAGGTTTCAGAAATGTTTTCCATAAGGAAAGATGTACAGGATGGTAAGAAGCAAGTAGTATATTGATTTCATCCCAATTAAAGCGTAAACCTTGACAGTTCCATTGTATCAATATGGCCATTTTGATTTATGTGTAGGCGAATTGGGTGGAGAAGCCTTCTGTTTACGACCACGTCTTTTTTCTTTACTGTCTTTAATCAAGGGAGGTATATCGACTTCCATGGATCCTGCCCTGGATTGATTGGGCAGGTCTTTGCTGTTGGAAGAGGATTCTAGCGACTGAGAACGTAAACAAATGATCGTTTCGCATCTTGAGGTGGAAGAAGATGCACCCGAGGAAATCCTGTACCAAAAACCAAAATGAAGTGGATCTTGGGATTTGTTGAATTGTATGTTAGGGACATAGAAGGGCGTTCACTTTGATTCACCAACTTTTTTAACCATGGAGGTCAAAATATTTTCATTTGGTTTGAGAACGATTCTTTTAGAGGCACAGAGAGATCCCTCTGCACTCCCACAGTAGTAGTGGAACGAAGTGCAGCAGCATAAGTCCAAAAAGGAGTGGAGAACGGCAACTTTCGAGCCTTAGGGTAAGTAACGTTTTGAATCATTTTCAAACGCTGCACCTCTTTTTCTCCCAACCCTTTATGGCAAGAACAAAAGTAAAACGGGTGAGAGCCATTGCAACTGACGCAATGAGGGTCCGTTTCACACTCATAAGCATCGTGGTACTTGCCACCGCAACGAGCACACGTCAAGGAACCACGACATGACGTCTTCGAGTAACCAAACCGCTGACACTGGAAACATCTGAGAGGGTTTGGAATGTCTGGCAATACCCTGAAATTAAGATAACCTGCCTTCATGATGGCAGGTGGACGTGGTGATGTAAATGTCAGAATGTGGACACTGGTCGGCATCGTAATTTCATCTTTGCGAGTGGAGATACATCTCACTGCAGAAACTCCTTTTGCAAAGAAGCCAGCAAGAATCTGACTCTGGAATGTTCTTCAAATCCCTATCAACAATAACTCCTCGTGATTAATTCAAAGTAGCATGAGGTGTAACCTCAACAGGCATATTTCCAATCGCCTTTGAATGCAAGAGGAGTTCACTGTGCTGAGATGTGGATGTTTCCACCAATATGTCACCAGATCGAAGCTTCTTTACTGACTTTAGAGAGCCAGCAAATCCCTCTAGTCCCTGCTTAATAAAAAAGGGAGACATCTGCCCTAAAGTTTGGTCTGAAAGTGAGTGCAATAGAAGAAAATGAGGTACAATAGGTGATATAGTGAGGATTGCCGTTTAGAACCTTCAAGACGTGGTTGTTTACCTATAAACTTTTTTCACTATTTTATTAAGATTTTTAATTGAAATATCCATAATAAAGAAAGGGAAATTTTGGTGCCCACTGACCCCACCCACCATGGAGTCCTACGGAGAGATGTACTACAATGCCAAATAAGGACATTGCGGCAACGCCAAGATTTCATGAGCACTATACCCAAACACTAATATTAGATACGATGTCCACAACATCTTGAGACCATCCAACACTGGTACTTGGTTGACCCTAGCCCAAGTAGATCAGCCGATTGACCCAAGTGGGGTCACTCCAAGCCCGACCGTCTACAGGAATTCAAGGCCAAAATGATGTGAATGGTTGGACTCCTAAACCACCAGGATCCTCTCCTCCTCTTCACGGGTCACCACGCACAGGAAATACGTGGGTGTATGTTTAGATCCCAGAGGAGGTAAACCGAAATAACAGAATCTTCCCGGGAGGTCCACTCACCACGTACAGAAATCCACACCAAGGGGTTTTCTTTGAACATAAAATAACTGCATACAGTGACTTTTGTTGGTATTATATAACTGGAACTCTGAAGTTCTATTGCTGTTTTTAAGTTTTGTTGGTGGGGTACTTTATAGTAAGTTTCTACAATTTCTTGGCGATAAATTTCTACAATAAACAAACAACAATACAGCCCACTTGTTTTAAAATATTATTTAAAATAATAATATTTTAAAACAAGTAAAACTTGTATACAATTGTTCGATTCACTTTTGACTATTACAGTTTATCTGGAGCTTTAAATAATTGTTGTTCTTTTTTCGTCTAAGTCCACACAATCTGGCTCAATCTCTTTACAATACAACCGACAAGACGAATTATTCTTAAAAGTTCAACACCCCATGCAATGTTACAACAGAATGATTGATTTCTTGACTGTACTGTATTTTACGAGTTTTTGTTGTTTCGATCAATAGACGGTTTAAACCTTATATTAGAGAATATACATGGACGACAATTGTTTTATTTGAAAATAAACCTGATGTATATAAAATTCAAAATGAGTTGCACAGTCAACATGATGATATTAAATCTACCACTGAAGAACAAACTGCATCTACCCTCCCGTTTTTACAGACTAAAACAGTAATATTCAAATTCGTTGACAGCTTTTGGGTGTAGGTAAAAGAATAACGACGTACCGATCACCAACGTGAACACTAAAGTACAAACACCGATCTCCTCAATTTGGAATATCGTTGTAAAACTAACAAGGAGATAGACTAGTATACAGAGAGGATATAAAAAAATCCTTTATCAGAAATCATAGACACTTTTCCTCAGCAACAGCGGACAACGAAATAAACACATTTTTTACATAAACTAATATAAATGAATATGCTGGCGATGTTTTCCGAAGCTCCACATCCAAGGAAGAAATACAAAGTCCACAACATTAAAAAAGCATACATAAATATATTAAATTTATTGTAGAAAACAGAATTTTTTGCACAGTTAATTTTATAAATGTTACCATCACCTGATCTACTGAAAGAATTATATAAAAGAGACACATAGTGAAAATCATGTTAATTGGGCTTACAATCACAGAATATACCAAACGTTAGGCATATTAAAATTTTTAATTTACCTTACATTATTTGCACCAGAGATAACATCGATAAAGAAATAAACATAACCAAATGACGTTTATCAAAAAAACTGACCAAATAACAGGTCAGTTTTTTAAAAATATAAACCAAAAACTATAATGCTGTTTAACATCCCAGAAAATAACAATTCATAAAAACAATGTAATAAAGTAATCACCGACTCAGTTCCATAGGCTCTACATGTCTCGCCATTTGAGGGTCGAAGGTTCGGGATCACCATCTCACAAAATATGTTTGTCCTTTCAACCGCGAGGACTTTATAATATTACGGTCAATCTCACTATTCGTTGGCGAAAGAATACATCATGAGTGGGCGATAGGTGGCGATAATTAGCTTCCTTCCTGCCAGTCTTTCACTATTAGATTAGAGACAGCTAGCACATGTAGCCCTCGTGTAGCTTTGTGCAGAATTGAAAACAAACACAGTTCCATTTATTGACAAAATAAACTTCTCTTTAAGAGATTAATACGTACATATATAGAACATAAACATTCGTTCCAAATTCGTTCTCACCCTAGGAACAAAAATAAAACAAATGCTAAGAAAAATGTATGATGATCAAGGACCGTGAACATAAATGCACGCGAAACTAGAAGTAAATTACACATACGAGTACAATAGTACTACCTTCCCCCTCGCTCACGTCAATCATTCCAATCAACATGAGTTTCCCGTATTAACACCCTACTGTACATAAAAGGAAAGTAGTGAGTCTCCCTCATTAAATCACATAATCCAAAAATTAATAAACATCGAGTCATACCTCTTTACCTTTTTAACTTCTTGTAAGCTATAAAAGAGTATTTATCTACTCATACCTTTATGTAAATAATTTACATTAAGTTTACTGTTGTCATACCACTGTATATTATTTTCTACGAATCGTTTTTCACTTTTAGTTTTACACTCTTGCTATTAGTATTATAATGATTATTCGAATTTAATTTGACACTCAGTGGCGCAGCGGTATGCATGCGAGCATACAACGCTAAAAATTGGGTTTTGGTATCAGTGATGGTCATAGAACAGACAACCCACTTCACACAAATTAAAACAAACCAATCTAATTTATTCTGTGTATGTACTTAAAAATGGTCGTACTAATGATCGAAACGTTATTCTTATTTAATATTAAAAGGGCACCCTCTAGTACAGAGGTAAGTCTACGGATTTACAACGCTAAAATCAGAAGTTCGATTCCTCTCGGTGAGCTCAACAGATAGCCCGATGTGGCTTTGCTATAAGAAAACACAAACACACACGCTAATATTAAAAAAATCCAACTAACTATTGAAAGCAAGACTGAATACTCCTACTCTGTGAGAGAAAAAACAATTTTATCCTTGTATCAATATAGCTAAAATTCATGTAAAGGTTTTGAAGGTGTTACCACAAACTAACATCTACTGGGTTTCATCTTCATTTAATAATTTTTTCTATATGTTGAAACTAACCTACAACATATGCATTATAAAAAAACGCCGTGTATTTTCCAAGCACAGATTCGTACAGCTTCTACATAATATCTTCCGGATGTTTACTTCATAATCAGTTTAATTGAGAAAGACCAAGTAATGAGATGATCTCTGCAGTGGTCACCATTACAGTTTGGGTGGGAAGTTGGTTAATTACTCTTTCCTAGAACCGGAAGGTTTTCGTTTGAAGAGAGACTGGGAACAGAAATGAAGTAATGTCGTTGAACTGTCTGGTTATTACGAGCAGCGTCCTCAGATTTTTTTGATTTTTTTTTTTTGTAAGTACAATACGTGTAGTAAGACTTTTAATATTCACATCAGTTAGCAGCACACTGTCAACAACACATGCTAACGTTTCTTCCTGCGGCGTCAAACACCCGTAAACTCGTTTCTTTTTGATAAACTGAACAAATTTTATTGGTCTAATTGGATGCCACGATAAGTAATGCAGAAACCAGAAGGCTTCGAGATGAAAAGAAATATTGTTCATTAGCGCAACATGATTAACGGATCATTACAAGACTCAGACACGGCCTTGGAATTGGATATCAGTTAACAGGTTGCAATAGGATATGTTCGACATTTATAAGCAGGTTTTCAAAATGCAATGTCGTTCGTCTCGACGCGGTGAAAATACACTATATCAAGGCGTTATTTTGTAACTTGGGACCCAAACGGGCGAACAGCCCTTTTGGGTACCTGCCAATCACCCAAAGGCAAAAAAAAAAAAAGCAAAAAAAACTTACAAACGACCTCCCCGATGAAAATTTTGGCTCCAGGGGAAACATTTATTAGTTTCCAGCCTTTTATCCAGCGCCACAGAAATAAATACTAAAACACCGGTAAGCCCCCAAAACCATCTCGTACGAAAAAACCAATATTCTACCAAGTTCTCGCTTGAGGGAGGTAAAGTGAGTCAGAAGCTGGCCTTGGTGGATTTCATGAGCTTAAACCTTAATGTCTCCCTCTTGCACTTTATACTGTTACAGCCCTGACCTTGTGTATTTTATTAAATACCTACATACCTACTTTGAACTTTATCCTAAATCTAAAACGAGGTAACAAGTGCATAGTATCTGATTTCTATATTGCATAAAAATTTGAAATCGTTATATTTCCCGTTTGTAGATATATTCCAAAATTGACAATTAATAATATTTTGGGCGTTACATAGTATTAATTTATATTAAAAAAGAAACTTCCTACAGTTTTGTTTGTTTGTTTTGGAATTTCGCACAAAGCTACTCGAGGGCTATCTGGGCTAGCCGTCCCTAATTTAGCAGTGTAAGACTAGAGGGAAGGCAGCTAGTCCACACCACCCACCGCCAACTCTTGGGCTACTCTTTTACCAACGAATAGTGGGACTGACCGTCACATTATACACCCCCACGGCTGGGAGGGCGAGCATGTTTGGCGCGACTCGGGCGCGAACCCGCGACCCTCAGGTCACAAAGCGCACGCCTTAACGCGCTAGGCCATGCCAGGCCACTTCCTACAGAGACATTAATATCGTAATACTTACAATATACAATGGTTTATTTACATAAATTTCTCTACTTAATTCATTCATCTCGTTCTTTGTTCCTATTTACCTGTATGGTTTTGTTACTATTTGGTAATCCACTCAAGTTATGTCTCTGGTAAACGAAATAATTCTCGGTGACTATATTGCTTTAATTAATATCAGGTGAGTGACAATTATTGGACAATTATCGAGTTAAATGCATACTCAATAAAGTTAGAATAACTTATTTCACTTCTTATAAACACAATTAAAAATATTTATTGATAATCTAACACCACTAACGACGAAACGTTTTCAAACACTTGATCAGTGCTAAGGGCAGTATCGCCTTTTATGCAAATAAAGAACTGTTATGTTTTGTGTGTTGTTTTTTTTATAACAGTAAACTTATAATTGAATGTTATGTTCAGTATTTTAAGAATAAACAAACAAAATTTGTATTTTTGCATTGAAATGTACTCGTTTTAAAACTAAAATGAACTAGGGTACGTTAAAAATCGGTGAAACGTTCGCTAAATATAAGATAAATCGAATGTATTATAAAGTGAAGCTTTAAAAGTTGTCATGAGCATATCGTACAGACCAAGCAGACATTTCCTGAGACTACAGATAACAGGAAGTAACATGATAGTCCAGAAACGTTGGACGCTATCATGTGACGAGTTACGGAAAACCTATCATGTATCTTAGCAGCATATTTATACTAAATGCACGGATGAAAGCAAGAAAAATAAATCCATAAATTTCTTAGTACATAACATATATCTTTGTGTATGCACACGTGTTAATAACTGGAAGGTATATGCGTGTTTTTTTTCTTCTTTTCAAAAATAGTCTTTCACAAACGTTTATTCACGATACATAGGTCAGCATGCTCTTACTTATTCCGGTATTGAGAAACTAATTTCGTACTCCATTTAATCGAAATATCAAAAACTAAGTGTAAAGCGATTTTAATGCGTTTATCATCTTTGTTGCTTCTAAGTAAACACTACGTAATAGTTTTATATGACATATATAAAAAATTTTCTTAAATTAAAAACCGCTGGTGATATAACAGAAAATAGCTTAATTCAGAATTGCTTAAGTAGTGGTTTATTATAACTCATACTGAATTAACGTACGCTAGACATTATTTAGTCATGCTGAAGCAACACAAATTTATTGTTTGCTCTGTTAGCTTATATCAAATCCAGGTATTTGGAAACTTCGAAGATGCCCTCAAACAGAGAAAAACAGTCCTTTTGAAAACAGCGTCATACGTATTGAAATACATCAAGTGGTATTATTCCAAATGCTGTATACTTGATGATCATCCATATAGTAGTATACTGATAAAAGTTATCCTAGTTATATTTCTCCACCTCAGAATTCCACTTCTAGAACATCCTTATGCAAATAACAATAAACAAACACTAAGTATCAGGTGGAAGGAAAAACACTGAAATCAACGTTTTTCTTCCAAACGTTGATACCTAAGTATCATCTTTTGTAATTATATTACCATTCCTACTAAAGTCCGGTGCTACAAAAGCCACGTAAGAAACTTAGAGCAGCTTGTATGTAACTCATTGCAAATAATAGAAACAAAGAAAGACATTAATTTCACAGATGTAACATAATAGAAGTAAAATGTATTTTCTTCAGAACACGAATCAGCAGCAAAATGATTAATTTGAAAATACTCTGATTGATCTCACTAATTATTGTATATTCAATACTTTAAACTGACTGGACTGTGTGCCAGAATTCTACCTTTGAGGAATATCCGCGTAAGACTTCTGTGGACGTGTTTGAGGTTTTTCTTGGTAAACTTGTTGTGGGTTATTCAATCAAATACCGTCTATAATTTCCAAGTCTGAAATACATTTATGTTGTACAGTAAGAAATGCACTCAGCTCGCTCTAGGTTGTTGAGCAACGTTCCTTTATATTTTGGACATGAACAAATCAGGTACCAAGAACTGGTGTATAACCATATCAATCCTTTAGGAATTTTTGCCAGTACGAATGAGCAATGATGATATCTAGTTTTAGGTTGTATTTATTTATATATATAAAAAAAATAAGTGTCGGGTATGCATATCACAAATGCAGCTGCTGTATGTTACGAGTTGATTCCACAATACTTGTTCGAACTGGTAAACCTATCAACACATTCCACAGTCCAAAAGTTTAGCGCGCCAGAGGTCATTGATGTGAAAAAATAATGAAACAAGTGTTGAAAATTTTAGACTTTCCACACTTGTCTGAAGAATGTCTAATGTCATTGATGCTGGGTGTTTACTGGCTGAAGTAGACGTGATAACACCTATTTGGTGTGAACTGTATGTTGTGCACGTCAGTACCGAAAAGAACGGTTTCTGTGTGCGTTTTAAGTAAGGTGTGATTTCTTTGGATTCATGACAATGATTCACCTATACTAGTCTGGAATTGACTGTGTAGAACAGTGCAAGAATAGGCGGATGTTGTGCACAAGAAGTGTCAGCAGTGCCATACAGGACACACAAAGACAACAGGTTTATAAGGTAAAAAGAAGACAAAAACGATATCGACAATCATTCGTGTAGATTAAAAATCCACCAAGTTCCTCTAATGGCTTATTCTTGGATTTAATCTCAATATACTCAGAAATTGTCAAGTCGTTCCAAAAGGTCATGAGACATCGACAGTTTCAAATATTTAACGTTTTTTGAAAATATATATGCAACAATTCTTTCTGAGTATGACTCAATAGTTTAATTTTTTAAATTTAAAATTGCATATAAAATCACTGAAAACAATACCACATAAACTAATTAGTTTTGAAGGCTATACTTTCGTCAAAACCACTTCAATTAAAATTTTAATCTTATAAACTTGTCTAACAATAATTTAAATTTCTAAATTATGTTCTTGCCATGCATAAAAATTATTTTTCCAATAAAAACATTTTGGTATTATTTAATTTAGATTTATTGCTTCGGGTCCTTAAGTTGAATAAGGGCGATGTTGCAAATATACATGATAAAAAAGGTAAAAAATAAAAAGACGTAGATTTTGGTTGTCATTCCAAAGAACACCACCATTCGTCTGAACTTTATGTAACACAGATTTAAATTTAAAAACTTGTTCACGCTTTACAGAAGTCATAATATTTAGCGGATATCTGCAACACATCGTACGGTTTTCTTGGTGGTTTCTAAAGTAAAACCTAATGCCAGTCAAGCTTAAGAATTAATACCGTATGTAAAGAGGTATTTTAGAATCTTTGATAACAAGTTCAAAACCTGTCTGAAAAACATCTTATTGTTTCTATCACTCCACAGAAAAATAAAGTTACTCACCATCCATTGTAAGCAAAGAGTCCCGAGTAGAAGGAAAGCGCTATCTTTGTGACGTCCGATTCAGTTCCTTCAAATGAAAAGTGTTGTGTTTGTCCTAAAAGGAAAGTATTTGAAATTACAGAAATATTATTAACGATACAAATTGTATGATTTCAGCTGTATAATGATGTTTACTGAATTAAGCAGGTCAGAATACAGGGCAATACGCTTTTTTATAAAACGTATTTTAACAAAGACAAACTGAATAAATGACATGGAGCAATTAAATAAAAGACAAAATAATTTTTCGATACTAAGAATTACACAGATAAACAACAGATGACTGAATCTGAAGTGAGAAAATGCGACCATTCTAGCTTTATCGAGCATATTAAAAATAACAGTTAACAAAACAGTTTATAAATTATAAAGACGTGTATGTTTTACAAAAGGCACGAGATGACAAAAAAACAAGAATGGACCTTGAAATTTTTTTTCATAGCAAACTAAGTGGTTGAGAGGCATAAATATGGATGTTACTGCAGCACTAACACGTGAGTGTTTCACCTCAAAGACTGATGGAACATGTATAACACTTCAATTGTCTATGTAGTTAGTATATAAGAAAACAGAAATAATATTTATGAACTGAGCTAACAAACCCTATGTGTTTGCATGTGATGGTATTTCTAATACGATCGATCACATTACTGATTAGTATATTCGCAGGAAAAATATTTAAGAGTTATCTGGTAACATATGTCGAATAATTTGGATGAGACTTGAAATATATAGTTACTGCTTTAAAGGAATTTGGCTTAAAATCTGCCAATCATAACTCGGAGTTCAAGAGCACGAGTCAAGTTTGTCACCAAATGATGATTGGCAATAACTTAGGTTTTCCTTTTTTTTCGTTGGCTCCTTTAAAGCCAAATTAAATTCCCAAATATGTCTGCTTTAGTCTGTGAAGAGCGTTCTAAACAAATTTTTATGTAAAGTTTCATCTAATTAGTCGAAAAACAAAGGAATGGCAGCCAAAAACAGAAAATCTGCAAAATATTTTGAGCTTCAGCATTTAAAAACACAAGAATAACATGAATCTGCAACCTATTTGTTTCAGTCTACACGGATTGTTGCAATAGTAAAGTTGTTAAAAATACTAATACAGATTAATCGAAATATAAAGAAATAACAAGACACTAAAACCTTAATTTTTCTCATTTTTTTCCTTTCACCAAAATAAAGGCATAAATCTTGATTATTTCTGCTTTAGCCTGTGGGCGTTGTCACAACATGTCTTCATGTCAATCTACTGATGATAGTACAAGAAAACTTCAAGGCAAACCGTATTCTTGTCAGTCCTGGCTTCATCTTTTCTTAGCATGGGGAAGTGGAAGATGAAATATGAGGCCAAGTTTAAAGTATGCTTAAAAATTATGTGAATGGACGACAGAAGTTTGGAGCAACAATATTTCAAGGGATTATTGTCCTCCACTATCGTAAGCCATGGTTCATGTAAAATGTGACCTTTGATCCTATAAAATCAGAGGGATCGTAACTCAAAACACCAATAAACGACGCTTTCAAATTTCAAGATGATCAGACTAGAAATATGGGAGTGGTGCTGACAGACTTGTAACTGTTGGATAACTGAAGAAAACTTAGAAAATAGTGTCTTCTTTAAAGCAAATGCTTAAATCTAGTGATTAATAAGTACACATTAAAATAGCGGAAATGAAACATCCACTCGATAGTTAAATATTTAAGTATGGTGAACAGTAGTATTATTTTTACTTAGTTTTGTCTGAACAAATTCTTACACATATAAAAGATATCAAATTTAATGTGAAGAAATAGTACCTTTATCAATAATTATTTTAAACAAGTCGTCAACGTGTATTGTAAGTTAACAGCCACGTATACTACTGGTGTTTTAAATTCATATTTTTGATAAAAATAAATTTTCTTATAAGAGTCTTGCATTTAATTGACTTTATTATTATACTTTAGGAAATACTGGGAACTGGAAAATCTATATTATATACATATAACTTTCTAATTAGCAAAACATTTAACTATGATTTTTACAACACTTCAAAATTTTATTTTAAAAAAAGTTTTGCAAATATATTAATGGATTTTGAATGTTGATTCACATATACCTCTTAAAGATAAAAGTTCATGAATTTATCCATATATTGCATACTGTTATATAACATGTTTTAGTAATTAGCATATTAATATTCTTTGTGATAACATGCAATTTGTAAGTTAATTTCCTATCAAAATACTTAAAACAGACTCCTTTCTTAGCTTGACTGTTGCATTTAAATCATGGCAAACGGATTAGTAAGTTAATATGTTTTTAGTGTAGAGATATGCAATCAGCTACCTATATTCTGTCCACAGAGGAATCGAACCCCAAATATTAGTACTGTAAGTCCGCAAACTTACTGCTAATTCACTGGAGTATTATATAAAAAAAGTGATAGTAAATGCTATTACACGCGAACCATTTTATTTTTTGATGTTTGAAATGAATATTTACTTAACACTTAAAATTATTATAAACCATTTTTATTATACTATATAAAAGTTAATATTTCCGATGATTAACCTGCATATTCTGTATTATTTATGAAAGTTATGTTTCTGTCACTTTTTTTGAAATTCCATAAATCATATCAACCATGTTGTAAGGCCCTGAAAATATATTTAAAAGTGCGTACTTGTATTTTCATTTTATTGTTGTGTTTTCTTAGAGCAAAACCATATCGGGCTATCTGTTGTGTCCATCAAGGGGAATCAAACCCCTGATTTTAGCGTTGTATATCCGTATAAATCCGTAGACTGTTGTGTTTTGTTTTGTTTTTAGCTGAAATGGATTCTTCAACATCTCCTGCTCAAGATGGTGAGCATGGTACAGTCTTTCTTTCTACATTTAAACAAATCTTTTATACTAAAGAGATGAAATAACCTGAAACAACCGTCTAAAAGAATCATGTTTGGTCCATTGAAATGTCTTCTTCAACGTCCGACAACAGAGATTAAAATCAATCATGAAGTTCCAGTACAAAAGCAAGCAAAGTGGGCAACATTTTAAAGGCATCGCTGTTATGTCTGATGTATCAGCCATATCTTCGTTAAAGCTTCAATATGTTTGTTTGTTTGCTTTGAAATTTCGTACAAAGCTACTCGAGGGCTATCTTTGCTACATGTCCCTAATTTAGCAGTGTAAGACTAGAGGGAAGACAGCTGGTCATCACCACCCACCGCCAGCTCTTGGGCTACTCTTTTACCAACGAAAAATTGAATTGACCGTCACATTATAACGCCCCCACGGCTGGGAGGGCGAGCATGTTTGGCGCGACTCGGGCGCGAACCCGCGACCCTCAGATTACGAAACGCACGCCTTAACGCGACTAGGCCATGCCAGGCCCGCTTCAATATGATGGAACCATTTAGCTAGTTCAGTTAAATGTCAAGAGACTGGTCTCTCTTCTCCACCAATGATAAGTGGGACAAAAAAAACCACTGCGTCCAGTACTGAGCGGAAGTATATTTTTCATTCAGAATTACAAGCAAAAAACAGAAAAAATCACAAACTTCACATGTTATAGAAAGAAGTTATACATTCAACAAGAGTTAAAATGTGCTGGATGTCGGTTAGCCATAACCTTAATATTCAGATTTTGGGTTTAGTCAATACGTCTTGATAATAAAACCAAATGGAGAAGCACTGTTCAGTGAGCAACCATGAAAGATAAGCGGTAGTTCTGTTGTTTCAAACTCTTGCTCAAAGTATTGCATTGTTTGCTTCCGATTTATCACTTTAGATTATATTTTAACATGCCAAAAATCATTCCACCGTAACTTTCTTTTGGCGTGTAAAGTACTTAATGCAACCTGAAACACGAATTTAGACCAATCATATGCTCTTTCTTATAGCTGAGAGAAATTTACCGTCAAATTCTCTTAAATCTAAAATTTTTCCTTTCTGCTTTTGATAAATTTTCCGCAAAGCTGCTCGAGGGCTATCCACGCTAACTGTGGTCAATTTTCGAGTGACTTGAGGGACAGCAACTGATCAACATCCCTCACTACTTGGGTTAACTCTTTATCAACGACTGTATACCACATTACAACATGCCGAATGGGCATGTCCGGTGACGGGATTAGAACCTGCGACACACGGATAATGAGTCGAGCGTTCTAACCATAATTTTCTATATTAAAAAGAAAACTGTCCCTGACATGGCACTCCAGATGCCAGATCTCCAGACTAAGAAAAACAACCGTTACTAACATCATTTTCTCTTTGTGCCGCCATTACCACTGAAGACAGCGTTACACACAGGTAATATATGGTACGTGAAGAGAATATTGTTAATTATTTTATAATGTTGTGCGCAATTCAGGCGTATCAAAGTAAATTCGTATATCATGATAGCACCATGAAAGGTTGAGCTTGAAGTGTTTATTCTACTATCTTGGTACTATAATTACTATATGTTCATTTAAACCTACTTACGAACAATTTTTTAACATTTTTAGCATTAAAAAAACAGGTTGGTTATGTAAACCGGACATTCGTCAGAATCTTGATCAGAACCTAAAGACGTCATTAAAGTTAAAACTATTTTTATGTACCTTTATACTTTCCTTAATTGAAAAAAAAACCTCCAAAAGTAACATTGTGTCCATAAAAGCCTTACGGTACATCATACTCAATGTTAATAGCATTATTAATACAACTGCATACAGCTAATTTTGTTTCTTGTTGGTTAAGTAGATTTCTATCAACTGTAACGCCACCTCTTACTGCTGCCCCTGGTGACTCAGTAGTGTAAGTGCTTATAACACAAAAATCGGGGTTAGATGCTCATATTGAGCACCACCTACCTATACACTTCACCATATAGCTTTGTGCTTAACAACAAATAAAGCTGTATATATTCCATATTAATAAATCGTGCGATAGCGAGTCGAAGGCCTTCTTCACTCCTACGAAAATTACCACTTCAAATCATCTTTCATAACTATCACTTATAAAATATCAGATTCATACACAGACACACAGATTGTATTACATATGGCCTTAGAGATCGAGATGAACGTCTAAACTGCGCCAAAACAGCCGCGGATTAACACACCCCACGTGAAACGTGCAGAATGTTAAATAACACACTTCTGAAACAACCCTTTCATACATAATCAATGGTAACGTGTCATGTCAAGCCCTACCAAAACAAGAAATCAACGACAAAGATTTTACAAAGGTTAAAAAAAAACACCTTAAAATTCAATTATATTTTATTATAACTTTCCAAAAGAGTTTGGGTTTGTTCACAATGTAATCTTGTTTCTTTCTCGTTAAATTTCAAACATTTATTGACAAACATGTACATCTTCACCCACGCTCTAAACTGGACACCACGACACAGTATCCTCACTGCGCCAAATAGTTTCTCATGGTCTGAAATTCGAACACATATACAGAGAAGCTACTTTAAACCAGATATCATAGAGTATTGTATTACTTCCTTTATAAATTCCTAGATTTCCAATGGTCTCACACTACGTGTAATGACACAAAGAATTTTGTATTTACTTATTTTTAAATCATCCCCAGTTTTATTACGAAACAATCATGAAAAGTCTGCATGTTTTTCAACATTATCCGAGTCCACGACATGCAAGCATATCGTATGCTTTCTACCCACTAAGTTGCCAGATAATGTTTACATTTTAATGTCACTGTTTGGCCTTACGATACGACACCAGCCAAGAGAACTATCAACTTTCTCTAGCCTTTGTTAATCGGGAGACTGAATGAGCCACAAAGATCACAGTCATTAAACATTAAAGGGAAAACGCTGTAGTACGAAATACGTTATAGATGGAAACAACATTCTGCCCTACCGACAAAGAATATTACAGCCTAAGGAAATGACGCCCTTTCTTGAGGTGAACCCCCCCCCAATCACACGCGCACCATGTATATCTCTAGATGTCTTTGTGGTTTTTTAGGTTCTTTTACCACTTCATAGTCTAAAAAATGGCAGAGCCAGACATGTGCTAATGGTAGAACTCACATAACACTGGGAAACACTTTTTCAGTAACTTTGAGTTGCATTGGATACTTTTACTGATTCTGAAGGAGTTTTAGGCGCTGACTTCAAATCTGAAATTAGTTTTTCTCTACAAGCTCTAGTTTGTATGCAATTTTAGGTTAATGAAATTGTACAAATGTGAACTTGCGTAAACCATGTATAAGCATTTTCACGTCCATATATAGAGATAGCTTCTAATATTTTGATCATTCTTCTTTTGTTTCAGATCAAACATGGCTTCCAAAATAGATGTCATTGCAGAAACAAACCTGATGCCTTCTGCTACATATGTGGATGCTACACACTCAATCGTCAGAGACGTAACATATCCTCGTTCGTCAAGCGTGCCTACAAGGCATATTTTGAAGTTCATCTTGGTGATCAAGACAAGCAATGGGCTCCTCATGTTGTGTGCCACAATTGTGAGGAAATGCTTCGAGACTGGACCAAAGGAAAACGCAATGGTCTGCCTTTTGGTGTTCCAATGATTTGGCGCGAACCCACCAACCATGTAACTGACTGTTATTTCTGCATGGTAAACACAACGGGTGTTGGGAAGAAAAACCGACATAAGATTACGTATCCGAACATTCCCTCAGCAATTCGGCCTGCTCCGCACTCTGAAGAAGTTCCTGTTCCAGTTTTCAAAGGCTTGCCTTCATTGGACGATAAAGACATTGAACATGATACAAGCGAACAAGACAATTGTGACAGTGAATTGTCAGAAAAGTGTACACAATCGGAGAACTGTTCTTCAGACACTGAACCTTTCCCCGTCCCCAGCCTCTTCCCCAGGCTGAACTGAATGATTTAGTGCGTGATTTAGGTCTTTCAAAGAAAGCAGCAGAGCTTTTGACATCAAGATTACAAGGCAGAAATCTTGTTGATCACTCTGTTAAAGTATCATATTTCAGAAAGCGTGAGCAGCTTTTAGTGACCTTCTTTTCAGAAGACAGACAGTTTGTTTACTGCCATGACATCAAAGGGCTTCTCAAAGAACTGGGTGTACCTTATTATAGTCCTGCTGAATGGAGACTCTTTTTAGACAGTTCAAAACGCAGTCTAAAGTGTATTCTTTTACATAATGGGAATGTTTATGGAGCAGTACCTGTCGGTCACTCGGTGCATTTGCGGGAAGACTATGATGATATGAGAATGGTCATGGACTTATTAAAATATCATGAGCGCAACTGGATCATTAGTGTAGACTTAAAGATAGTCAACTTTCTTATTGGACAACAGAAAGGTTTCACCAAGTTTCCATGTTTCCTCTGTATGTGGGACAGCCGAGCACGAAACAGACATTGGGTCCAGAAGGACTGGCCTATTCGTGACACCCTTGAAGCAGGCATGCCAAATATCATACAAGACCCAATTGTAAGCAGAGATAAGATCATCTTTCCTCCTCTTCACATCAAATTAGGTTTGATGAAGCAATTTGTCAAGGCACTGGAAACCGAAGGTGAATGTTTCCAACACATCACAGCTTTACCAGGGTTATCATTTGAGAAAATCAAAGCAGGATTGTTTGATGGCCCAGAGATTCGAACCCTAATTCGTGATGATCAGTTTGTTGCTAAGATGACCGCTTTAGAAAAGGCAGCATGGTTATCCTTTGTGGCAGTCGTTCAGAACTTCCTTGGAAACAATAAGGCGGAGAACTACAGTGAACTTGTGAACAGAATGCTCCTCGCTTTTTGTGATCTCGGGAGCAACATGAGCATCAAGCTTCATTTTTTGAACAGCCACCTTGATAAGTTCCCTGACAACCTGGGGGCTGTGAGTGACGAACAAGGAGAACGATTCCACCAAGACCTAAAGATCATGGAAGAATGCTACCAAGGGCGCTGGGACAAAAGTATGATGGCTGACTACTACTGGAGCATTAAACGAGATTGTCCAGATGAAGTGTACAACCGCAAATGTTACAAACGCAAATTCCTACCTGAATAAAATACACAAACAAATTGATAAGCTATTCCTATAATTTCCTATAATAACGAAAAATTAAAAAATAAATAAAAATATCAAATTGCATAAAATCTGTAGCTTGCAGACAAAAACCGACTTCAGATTTGAAATCAACACACTCAAATTGACTATAGAAAGGTCTTTTTTTAAATGCAACAAAATGAGTGTTCCCCAGTGTAATTTGCAGGTCGCAGATTTAAATCTCGTCACTGAATATGGTCACCCTTTCATTCATAAGAACGTTTCCATGTGATATTTGTGTCATTATTCACTGGTAAAAGTACAGCCTAAGAGTTGCCGATGGGTGACGTTGACTATTTACCTTCCCTCTAGAGTCTGTCATTTCAAAATTAAGAATGGCTAGTGAAAATACCCTTCAAGTAACTCTGCGCAAATTTCACCAAACAACAAGAACAAAAAATGACTATGGTGTTTTCTGCAAAACAATGGACGTTTCATAAGGAGAAAGAGACAACCACTGGAGAACAGATAAGTTTAGAAGTCCTCTGGTAGACATCCTAATTTTACAATGCTGCAAAGATTTCCGACAAACATTTGTTTGTAGTTACAGCTCAAGGAATGGCTACTGCTATTTAAACTTCTTCTGGTTTGATTTTTACTCCATCTCAAACTTAATCCACATATTTTATAACTTATTATATTATTTAAAGATAAGCAATTTAAAAAGGCGCTAAATTATAGTAGTGTACTAAGTTGAAACAATAATAATGGGATGCACACTATCATTTTAACAATTGAATAATTCATACACTCTCTACTTTGCGTGTTAAAGCTATGTATGTACTTATCGAGAAGAGTTTCGAACGATCAGTCTGGATCAAACCTAAAAGCGGGTTGGCCAAGGAGTGGCGGACAACTTTCTTTTAAAGCAAAATTAGAAGTAAACCTATGAATATGATAAAGAAATTATGATGATAACCAGAGATGGATAGTAATTTATAAGGTGGGTTTTACTTATTAATGCCTAGTAACTGAATCTAGAAAATGTAGCTTTTGCTAAAGTATATACAATGACAATCGTCGCCTACCCCTACTCATATCCTCTTGGATTTGCTACTATAAACAATCTATTCTGTCAGTCGAAGAATTAGTCTATTTCAGTTTTTTGTGTTAGCGTTATCTAATGGCATATGTGCTATAAACGCAAAAATTAAGAATTATACATGCTCATCGTAACCTAAAATCTATTCTTATTTTAAACTATGTTAATATTTAAAATGGCTTGTGTGTGTGCGTGCGTGTGAATGGTACATTTATTTTTCTTTGGTTTATTTCAGTTTCGCCAAGAAACAAATTTACATACACAAAATAGAAGAGAAAAACAAGCTGGCGTCAATTTAGCGTTACTTTGCGCATGAAAAATATTACGAATTATTGACGGCGAGAAACCTATTTGAAATAAAAATGCAATTTAGAATAGCTGGTTCTACATCTAGTTTTCATTTTTCTGCTTGTTTCTCCAACATAGAAATCGTGGCAGTTGTTGCATTGTAATTCATAAAATATGCTAGTGTTGTGTTTGCCAGTGTAATTTTAACATAGTAAAGACTTTAGTTTTGTATCTAGGTGTTTTCTGTGGTTATGTTGTGTTTATTTGAAATGCAGTGCTCAAAAACGTGTGAAGATTTTTTTATGTTCTTTGAATCTAAGTAGGTAAACAAACATAAAAACTCAAAATCAAAGCCCTACTCATACAACAAAAACCAATATAAAGGAACATTTTTATAGTTGTACTAATTAATAACCTGACATATACTGCTGCTCCCCCTACGGTCCCGTACCCGTTCACTCTCTCGTACCTGAGACATGTGCCCTGCAACAGTCAGTTGCAAACTCTCTGTGTTCACCTGAAGATGACCTAAGAAGTTCGAAACGTTGTTCTCTACCTCATTTTCATAAAAGTTTTAATACCCATACTAGCCGTTCTGAGATATATAAATATTACCAATTACTTGACAACAGAAACACACAAATCATTTCGCACAAAACAGGTTTGTGTAGTCTTCAAGACACTCTTGAAGAAACGCAACAACTATTAAATAACAAGCAACTCTAACAAATGCTGGTTTTCAAACAAAAGTGGAAAGGTCGTCCCCTAGCGGTTAACATGCTCGAACTGCGAACGCGGAAGTTCACACTTTTCAAACATGACCTCCGCACTGTAGGATCGTGGGTGGGATATAAAACTGAACACTGCTGTATACCATATATTCCTGACATCAGCAAACAAATAACCAACATTTGGCAAAAACTAGTAATAAAATATAACATTCCAGTTAACACTAAATTTATTCAAAAACCAGGCACAAAACTAAGGTCTATACTATGTAAGAACTACACTGACAAACACCACACCAACATTATTTATAAAATACAATGTGATAACTGCCACGACTTCTATATAGGAGAAACAAGTAGAAAAATGGAAACCAGATTCAAAGAACATAAAAAGTCACCTTCACACGTTTTCGAACACTGCAAGTCAAATGGACACAACATAACCATAGAAAACACTAAAATACTAAATAAAGAAACAAACATAAACAAACGAAAAATTAAAGAAGCCTTACTTATACAACAACTTAAACCCAAAATAAACCAATATAAAGGAACGCCATTATACCTATATTAATATTATAGATTATTATATATTCAAACATCCAACCGCGCCCTCTACATTGCGACACTCAGTTATACAACCCCTTCCAAACATGTGGTCAGCTTCCGGTCAGTTACCTCTTTCTTTGTGAACCTGACGATGACCGAAGAAGGTCGAAACGTTGTTCGCTCTTCTATTTAAAATATTCCTAGTTATTAGTTCAAAATTAGATACGACTATGCACAAAGTCATTTATGTAGTTTGGCGGGAAAATCGGACAAAAAAACAAACAAACAAAAAATTCAATTAAGTAAAAATTAAAAGCACTGAAACCGACTGAACTTCTTGAACTAAACATTTATTATTTTAGTCAAAAAAACTGATAAAATAATTTGTCAGACGAGGATAATACACTGTTCTTCAATATTCCACGTTGTCACATTAACAAAATGCGATAGTTTCAGAAGACCTGTTTTTATATCATTATATCTTCTGAAAGAGTAACTCGAAGGCGATATGTAGATGTTTACTACTAAGGAATGGATTCAATTCCTGAGACCAGTGATAGTGTTGTTTTATGTTTCATTAATTGGTATTTACTTTATTTTAACAGGAGTTTCGTGATTTTCGAAAAGATGTTTCCCAAGAAAATCGATTGAATTTTAAAGAATTTAAGGTACATAAACTAATAAATTAAACAAGGTCCTGTTATCGGAGCTAGAGTTACGGTTATAGGAAAATTACAATGTTTTTACATCTTTGGAAAACTGCTATTGTTTAGTTAAATTAGAAAAGAAGTTCTGAATTTAACACAAAAATCAAGAAATATAAAACATAAAAAGTATAAAACTAAAGTTAATGTTTATTATTTACTGATTTCGCACGTATAAACACTCTTCACTGTCAAACCAAAAATGAATAAATGTATAAACGTACCTTAAACACATTGTGGGGAACTCTAAAGAAACCTTACGGTTATTCAAAGCGAATGTTACCAAAGAGTAGCCTCTGATGCCGCGAAACCAGGTTAATAAAGAACATTCACAAAAAAAAAGAAAAGAAAGAGAGGACTGAAGTTTTTAACACGTGTATTTAGAAGAAAAATCAATATTGTACCTCTCCGGTAACATTTTGATGGATAAACCGGACTAAATGGTTTCCGGATACACAAGACTGTTTAGTGTAAGATTTACTTATTGGTCTAATATTTAATCTTTATTTAGTTTTCATGAAAAGAGTGTTAAGTATCATTTTAAAAGGCAATGGTTATAACAAATTTCGTTGCGTAACTCGGTAAGAGTTGTACGTTTTGTGTGTGATTCAGTTGTAATTTGACGACATATTATGCGAACTTTCTGCTCTTTCACGTTGCTTTAAGTAATTATTGGTACATCATAGCGTCCTGTAGTTTGTAAAAAGCTCTGGGCCTCACTCAGCTGGGCGATTTAAGTCAGAAACGTTAAGTTAGTGAAAGTACAGTTAAACTGAGTGATTCTTAGTTTAGTCGTAATGGGCAATATTGAAAGTGGGTTACACGGTGGTATTGTCAGAACAGAGATGAATACTTTGTCTTGTCAAAGGTATTCTAAAATAACTAAACCCAACTGTGTAGAGTTTGACGTAAAGAAGACAATTATATGAAGTTCTGGATACAACTGTGATAACACATGGGGTAACGTAAGTGAATCTATGGCAGACTGCATGGTAAGATACAGGATAGAGAAAAATAATTCACTTTGCCAATCAAGTTCTAAAGTAAATGATCTAGTCTGTGTGGAATTTTGACAAGAAAAGAATTATTTAAAGCTTTAAATACAACTTCTATAATTAATAGCAAAACAAACTTTTGTACATACGTTTTACTTGTCTAAATATATTATTTTAAACAAGTGGATTGTGAAATGTTCGTTTATTATTCGAATTTAAAGCCAACAACTCACAGACACCTACTGTAAAGAATTTGGCCCTATATACATAAAAACCCTGACAATGGCAGATGAGATTCAACTGAATCTAGCATAATTTATTTATTCTGTATTATTCATGACTGAAATGAAATCATCCTGTGTGTTCATTACCGTCTTGTTCAATAATGCTCATTGTCGAGAGTGAACAGGGTGCGAGTAAGGGCGTGTTGCTATGTCTTAAGTTTATTATTATTATTATTATTCACTAAACGTCCTCATTCCCGTTTGCGTTGTTAAACATTATAAACTTGCGAGTTAAGATATGTATAGCAGTTTTCATCTGAATATAACGTTTGACAACCAATCAATCTCACCGCACGTTTACAGTTTGCACACACGAACACAAAATGATGATTTAGTTCTTTTCCGAAAGACTATATAAAATTAATAAACGTTTAGTAATTTGTTTGAGAGACCTTTGAAAAAGTAACATTTTAGCGCGCAGTTAAGGGTTATCATGACTCATTCTATAAACTGTGATACCAAAGAAATGACTGCACTTCAGTATCCTTTACAGCCTAAATATCTTATTTTGCAATCAACGAAACATTAGTCAAGAACAAGTACATAGGTCTAGTTCAATTTATTTTGAAAAATCGTATTTTTTGTTACATATTTCAAGATGTCACATTCAAGTCAATGTAAACGCTCGCATTCTTGGGAACCCGTTCAACTAAATTTTATTATTATTACTAAGCAATGAAACAAATCGGTGGTGGCGGCGTTTTTTTTTTCTTTTTTGGTTCAGTATGATGCAGAATTTGACGTACGTCCAGCCAGTAAAATGACCAGAATGCAAAATAAAAAACTTAATTTGATCCAAAGTTTTTTCTTATACATGTGAACGCGAGAAAATGGTCAAGATGTTTAAATTCTGACAGAGCAACAAACTGAATATACAGACACAAGCCATACATGTGCACAATAAATATACACCCTGAATTTACTTTCACTTGCACAAGCAGGTGCGACCAACACCACCAGCTCAACACAATAAAATTTCAATCCAACGTTCAATCACGTGACTCAACAGCACTGTGTACAATACACAGAGAAGTTTCGGTAGAGTTACTGTACATAGAGTAAAGTCAGTATGATATGATCACGTAACGTATTAATACTAAAATTCTTACTGTACAGCCTATTTATAAAAAGGCAAGCAACGTTAATAAAAGAAAATTCTTAAAGCATTTGTTTATTTTTATTTCGTCTTCCATCCGTGTTTTTATTTTCTTATCATATGTTAATAAATATTCCTCTTAAAACGTATCCAAAATAAAGAATTTGTGGTTTGCATTATAAGAAACATTTTTTCCCAATAACGTTTACTTCACACACACACACACAGAGAGAGAGAGAGAGACAGACTCTCAAGTAATACTGTTGTGCACAACTACCCGTAAGTGAAAATGGAACAGATTGTAGTAGTTTTCGCCCTCCTTTCTATTTTGGCATATAGCTTCCCCAACTGAGAAAGGCGTGTACTTAATACAGAACGGTTATAATAAACATGGGGGGGGGGGGATAAAAAGCTAGAAACAAACAAAAAAAACACCTCCCATATGACGGTATTTGAGACTTACATAAAGTTGCACATATCCTCGTCAAACTTGGTTCTCTTTAACCTTCAGCCTTGATACCTTTAAAAGTAGAAATAATAATCGCCGATTCTAACAAATAGAACCATCTATTTCAATTAACGCCTGTTTTGGACTTTTTATACGTGACTATGATATTCGGGTGATAAAAAAATGTTTATAAATTACAGGTACTTTCAGATCTTGATAGAGTACAAATACCAGCTGCGTCATAATCCTTGGTTTTGACTTCCACGGACAGACCAGAAGGTGACTTGGAATTAACTACCTGCACTTTGTGTTAGGCACAGCTACTGCATGACCATATATAATATATAATATCAAAAAATAAACACCAACAATAATTTTTATTCCCAGTCTAGGAATAAAATTACTGAAAACTAGCTTCACTAAATCCTTCTGAAAATACTATTGCATATATAAATTAAACTAAATAAAACCTCTTAAACAGCTATGTCAAATATAATTATGCTGTAATAATTTAGATTGTGGCTTATTTGGCCATAACAATAAGCTCTAAAACTCTTCTACAATATAAAGAATCTCGTTAAACTATAAACATCTTACCGTTCTTAAATTCGTGAACAATGATACGAATCCTCACCGTTGTTGGCTATTAAGTAACACTATTTTAAAAAGTTGAACTTGTGAAAGCTTTAACTGTACTACCGCCTGACCACTAGAAAAAACAACAACACTTAATTCTACTTACTGTTTTATAGTTTACCGTAAATAGAGTTAAAATACGCGGCTGGCTTTACATGCCATTATCTGGCCAGACAAGTTTAACAATGCTTTAACTAATGTTGTAACAAACATTTTCAAGATAACCAAAACTCTTAATACAGATAACCCATTGTATAGTTTTGTGCCTGATTACAAACTAACAAATCTACTACAACACGATAAACACTGATGAAGGTATAAGTATACCCGCCTCCAACAAACAGAAGCTACACGGCTGTCTGTTATTAGCGTGTGTTACACGCGGCTTCTTTTTCATGATTAAAACTCTGCAGAAGCACTGGCTGTAGTGTTATTAGCAGTGTTGTTTTAAGATTATTTTTTTAAATAGTTCATTATTTAGAAACTAAAATACGAACTTTATGTTAAATATATATCTAAATATGCCACTGCAGAGTAGGATTTGAATGATAAACTTAAGGAGGTTACAGTTTGACAGGGCATATGGATAGGTCAGTCTGTGGGGTAAATAGGGAGAAGATAATTAGATTATACTACCCAGGGGCATGGGTGGAGGATTTAACTGACAGATCAAGATATAAAATAAAAGAAGCTAATAAAGATAGTTTTTGTTAGGCATGTAGGGAAAGCTAGGTCAGAGGAG
This sequence comes from Carcinoscorpius rotundicauda, assembly GCA_011833715.1. Classification (NCBI taxonomy): domain Eukaryota; kingdom Metazoa; phylum Arthropoda; class Merostomata; order Xiphosura; family Limulidae; genus Carcinoscorpius; species Carcinoscorpius rotundicauda. Next base: position 40,455,472 of record CM022393.1, read on the forward strand.
TTGACTGATAAGTACAAACAGTTGATAATTAGATTTAAAAAAAAAAAGCATAACTGTGTCGGGGATAGAGCCCAAAATTAACTGTAGGGATGAAATTATAAATAGGTCAGTAGGGCTAAATGCTATACTTAAGTTATTATGTAAGGATGACCAGACTGATTGTTTGAACTTGTAGGATTAGTTTAATGGAAGTCTTTTGTTTTTAGAATGAGTAATTTCCTTTGAAATAAGGTAAGTGTCAACTTATTTGTAAGGTTATTAACTCAGCTGTAAGGAAAGTTTTAAAATAAGACTAGACAGTAATGAGGGCCAGGATATAGTAAAAACTAAAATGGAGAAAACGTTTAGCATAGTAATTAAGTGTAGGTTTAATTGTTACAATTGTCATGCTGAACGTATATGAAATAAATTAGATGACTTTGGAGCGGTACTATAAATGAAGGATTCCGATACAATGGAAATGACGTGTGATGAAATTTATATTCTTGATGACAGAAATTTCTTTGACATTCAGGGTTATAGGTTATTTACTAGAGACACAGTACTAAAGAAAGGGGAACAGTAGCTTTATATGTAAAATGCGAGTTACATCCTGTTGAAGTTGAGGATTTCAAAAGCTAGAGTGAGGAAATTGAATCTCTTTGGGTTTATATTACTATATATATATATATACTGGAATAAGACTTATAGTGGAATTTATTACACATGATATTAATGAAATCAGTGAGAAACTTTACAGTGAGATTAAGATTCCAGTTATTAATGAGACCCTAATTATAAATTTTATTTTCACATATAGACTGGGAAATATTAGAGTAAAACTATGAGAAAGAAAGATTTTTGGAAAATGTTCAAGATGTTTTCCTTTACAGTTTGTTTAGGAACCTACAAGAAATAATGCTGTTCTAAATTTACTATTAACTTTTATATTAAAAGTGATTGAGAGGGTAGAAATTGAGGAACAACTGGGTGTAAGTGATCATTACTCTATTAAGTTCACATTTTACTACAAATGGAAATACGAAATATTTTGTTTACAAATTTCAAAAAAGCAAATTTAAGGGATGCAAGAAGAATTATTTGTTATGAATTAGATAGCTGACTTACTTGGAGACATGGATTAATTGTAAAATATTCTACATAAACATATTTCTTATTAGAAATAAAAAGGATGGTTGTAAGTAAAAAAATGGCTTGGTTCACAAAAAATATAAAAAATAAAATTAGAGAAAATAATTACAATTTTTTTTTAAATAAATTGATTTATGATGGGAAATTTAGTAGATTAAAAAAGTTGATCAACAAGAAATTGGAACATCGGAAAGAATAAGAAATAAACAGTGTAAGGACCTTTCAATGATGATAAAGGAAGGCTTGTATCTAATGATTATATGATGGTTGGGTTATGAAATTGTTTTTTTATTCAAGTTTTACTGATAAATATTTAACCAATACCTCTCATTTTTGTCATGATAGACTGAAACAAGCACAAACAAGATAATCATGTTAATCTAGAGTTTGTTAAAAAAAAAGTTTAATGAATATAAAACTTTTACCATTAAGTACTGATATAAAGTCAAAATCGGGATTTGTAGTTTGAGAAAATAACGTACACGCTATTTACAGCCTAGTTTGTTCACTTATTTTAAGGGTCCCGAGTTGTAGGCTCGAAAATATAATTTCGACATTTTGATTCCACTTGTTTCTTTATTTTTTTGGTGATTTCTATCGTCTTTTTATAAAATTAACAACATTTACTAATTTTGTTCTGTATAATTATCACCTTTGTGTTTTTCAGAATTATTTCAGCTTTTGACTTCGCGAGACCTAAAGTTAGAGGACCATTATTTGTGTTTCATCTTATCCCATTCTTTGTTTGATTTTGTGGTAAGAATAAATAAAGATCACTTTTCGCTTTATCATTACAAATATTTTTTGTTTTGTTTTTTTAATTACTTGTTCATTCTCTCTTCAACTTAAAGCTGGAAGTTAAGATTTGAGACAGCAGAGCATTTTGTGTCATTCTTCCTGTTACTATGGTTCCTGTTCTTAACTGCAAAGTAATTTGTGCACATAAAGATAATACAGGAATCTACAGCCAACCACACACACTTATTCACAACACGTTACATGTGCTGTTACTAAAATAGATTCGAGTGAGGAATTTTTATCGACGTTCCAACTTACTATAATATAGGTTTAGATTTTGAAATTTTCGAGTGCTTTGGAAATGCTATCTGTAAAGATCGTAAAACTACAGCATACTATATTTGATTGTGTATGATGGCTATTATAAATGAGTAAGAATAAAAGAAGCTCCGATACATTTTAAAGTGTGGTTATACAAATATACTATTTAATGAGAAGTATCTTGCAACGTCATTAACTATCTGTGTTTCACGATCTCCGAAGAGTGAAGATAAGTCAGGATATTGTTAGAAACCTGATTGTTGCGCATGCGTTTATGTGGAGTGCGCTCGGTTACAGAGCTAGATGGTAAGCGTTGTTTACGTCAGGCATATTTTTAATGCTGATTGAGTAACTTTTGTTAAATGTAAAGAGGTCACACTGTACATATTGTGAAATCGGTAAAATAGTATTTGATCAATGTGAACGGAAAATAGCTTACATAAAAAAAGAGCAACAGCGTTCTGATATTATTCGAAATTGTAACCGCTGTTTCTATATATCAAACCGTCCTCATAAGTGGTTTTAGATATATACTTTATTCCATGTTAAATTAAGGTCCCACAAAAATTATTAGTCCCTGGGCACAGACAACCTTAAATCTGCCACATTTATTATCCTTCCATCCAACAGTTCCTCATGAGCACAAGCCAAATGTTGAAATCTGTCACTAGATCTTAGCTTGAACAAACTTGTATTTTTACATGTTTGCAACACAACAGTTTACAAAATGTATAGATATAATTCGTATCTTAAGACAACTCATGGTGACGTCTGTTGTTAGTATGAAAGAAAATGAGCTCTAACACTATCAGGCAAGTAAAACAAGCATTTTAGTTAATACCATACTAAAGTATAACAAGCTTGATACATAAAGAGATGAAAATAAATATTGATTTTCTGTAAAAGCTGTGATGATCAGACAGGTCTTTTGTAGTTACACGTACTTGTTATTTTGTTTTTCGTGATGAAAGTTGTCTAATGTCATAATTACATTAAACATTTTTTACCAGCATAATATAACGAATAATATTACACTGAAGGCTTGCTAATGTGGTAAACCTTTGTACTGGCTTTCAGTACTTGTTAAATAACAAATATCTACAAATTAAACATTTAGTAACATTTCAAATCATTTTCTAATCTATCCGGTGTGATACAACAGACTGACAGTGTTGTCTTCCAAGTCTTTCGCTTTCCCTATGATCTCTTTTAATCAGCATCAACCAGATTTGATACGTGTTCATCAACTTTCTTCTGTTATACCATCAGTATTAATACTAGTGGTAAAATAAACAGGCATGGTGATGTTACTAGTAGTGATATCGTGGTCTTAAGATCAGACCTACTTCATTATCAAACATAGGTCTAAATGGAATTTCAGTTAAAATTAATTAGTCAGACAAACATTTACGCTTGTCTCCCCTTTTTACAGTATAATGAGACAGTTTTTATTACAACAACATTTTCTAAGATAACTGATAAAAACAAGGTAAAGGACATGGCAAACTACAGCAGATGCTGTTTCTTGCCAACTATTCGTGAAAGTGTCCAATAGTGACATCAAATACTGATGCTGTTTGCAAAAACGACAAATTCATAGAATCTATCTCACTCGGTTGCAGGACACTAACCAACGATATATTCTGATAATCTTCAGCCGATCAACTTCCCGTATCCTGAAGTCTGAACTCAAAATCTGATCAATAGCTCTGGTAATCCAAGGCTGTGGTCTCTCTTTCCAAATCTGCTGCAAGATTGTGGATGCAACCTTCTGCAACATTACCAACTATATCCAGTAGAGGACTTCTCTTAGACCTTGACCTTGAAAATGCCATGTTAATTCAGACAAGGTTCAAAACTAAATAGTGCAAGAATTAATTAAGGCACATAAAATTATCGTTAGAGAAAACAGAACTCAAAATTAATAAAAGCTTTTAGTTATGACACTAATTTAAACTTGCTACCTCTTACACTGCGGGTATTCTAAGGAGCAACGATTACCTTGCAGATATTAATTGTAAATAAGGTAACAAGAGGAAAGGCAAGAAATGATAGTAAGAACTAAATTTGAATTTCAAACGGAACGAGTTGAAGAATATAAATACACAGTGTAAAAACAAAATGAAAAGTATTCTTTTATTTAAAATCGACAAAATCAAGAAGACGATAAACAGTTCAAATTACATCAAGAGACTAGATAAATTCACAAGTGTAATGAGAGAACAATAGTATCACAACGAATGCACTACCAACATCACTACTGGTTAGCTCTTAAGCAAACAAAAAAAAGAAAGAGAAAAACAAGTTTCTACGCATTTCTAAATATTGGCATACTTTATTTCAGTGCAAAACCTACACAGCAGTGACACCTTCCATGTTCGGAAACACTGAAGTGGAGCAAATTGTGACAACAACGTAACCATTACACGAGGAAATTGCATTCCAGAACTGATTTATGTGCACGTTCATAATGCACAAATAGTTAAATTCGTAGAAAGGTTGTTTTTGTTTTTTTTTACTGAAATATTTACCTGTGTAATATCTTATACTCTATATATGTAAAAACGGCTGGTTTGAGTGGAGAAAAAATTTTGTGTAGAGGTGCGAAGAAGGTCGAAACTTTGTTCGCTCCTCTACATAAAAATTTTCTCAACCCAAACCAGCCGATTTTACACATACATTTTTCTCTACAAGTGGGTTTTCTCGTCATCAATGATTATCTTATATTCTTTCTTCAATTTTACTTTTATTAGCAGTACTGTAAGAATGTTTATTGCCTAAACTTTTATTACAGAGGTAGTTTTGTCGCACTAGTTTAGTATATCGACTTAGAATTAACTTAAATCTCTTAAGCTAGCCAAACTTTACAATGGATTTTATACTTTATCAGAACGCATATTCAATGGCTATAATGATTACCGACTTAATATTTAGTTTTCATATAAGTAGTTTGGTTTCATATGAATTGAACATTAAAGTCAAAGGAAAAAAACAAATAGTTTATAATACTAAAAAAAAAACCCGTTAAATACATAAAACAAGTAAACCAACATTTCAACAAGTATATTTTAAGTAAATTCTGCTAAAAGTTGCAAAGCTTTGTTTACAATCACTAGCATGTGATGTCGAATTTCTGAAAAGAAAAATGGATATATAATACACGTTGACAAAAACTAAATAGTAAATTTTTAACAGTTATTTCTATAAAATTAACGTTCTTAAACCAGCAGAACTGCAACTGATTTACAATTAAATCTTAAAGTTATTACATAAGCATCAAATTTCAAAAGTTAAGACATTTCTTTACATTTGTTAGATACCCGATTAAAAAAAAAAACCGACAAAATTACACAAACATCTTAAATTTCAAGTAAGTGAACTCTCTTCATCGCGCCTTTCCACCCCTACAGTTGTATAATAAACTAGCTGCAAGAACGAAGGTCTGGCTAACTTCTACATAGTTCAAAACAAATTATTTTTGGCCCAACAGAAACTTACAATTACGGTATAACGCCAATACTTTACCCTATGAAACTAAGCCTCACCTAAGTTGTTAAATACTCAATTTTTAATTTTTATTCATCTCAAAGGACGCTTAGTCGAAGTAATAATTTCAAAGCGTAATTACATTTTTTTTTTATAGAGTTATGAGTAATTTGTTTTCAAGTATCATATTAAGAAAATCACCTTCTGATTATAATTACGACGTACAAAGATGCTAAACTTCGTCTTAAACATACGACATATACACAAGTTATGCCATATTAAATAAAACTATCAACGCATTAAAAAGCAAGCAAGCTGAATACACATTTTCTGTTGCAGCATTTAACTAAAGTTCCTACCTGTTTCTAAAAATTAATCTGGCCTACTTTCTGTTTGTTTTTAATAAATTTATGAAACACCAAAGGTTTGATGATAGACAGCCTATGTTTTAAGTATGGTGACGGTCGTCACTCCGAATAAGTTTTTTCTCAACAGTTAAACTGTTAAATTGTTTCCTTAAATGTGCAAAATTTTATGATAAAATCTGAACAAGATACGACCTAAACTACTGTAATTTCTCTTGAATTGAAAAATAATGTTTATCAACATTTCTCCGATATTATTTTATTGTACTCATGAATAGTGTCCGGCATATTTACGTAAAAGGATTGTACACAAGATTTAACTATTCTGGGAGAATGGATAAATAACATTATTATTCCAGAGAGCTACGACAAAAAAAAATGTTATAACCCCGACCTATTAAAGACACTGAATGCTTCCAGTTAGTGAAATTATCTTGTCACTGAGCCAATGCATTATGTTGTACCAAAAATGTAACCTTTCATTTGCGGTTACATTAATCTATTATGGGCTCACGAATGTGTTTGTTCATTCAATTCTGACTTGTATTTAATTATCGGTCCCTCAGAATATTGGAAGGTTCCCGTAGATACCGCAATGTACATCGCCAAACACATGAAAATACAATAGTTCCTATAACTTGAGATTTGTATGCTTAAATAAAGTAATGAGATAATTCCACGTAAATACTAACTTGCTTATCATTTACAAGTTTTCGACCTCGCTGCTGCGAGTAACATACACACACACAATGTAAAGCTACACAAGAAATGTCTACTATTATCTGTTCCTAATTTTGAACTGACAGAGGGAAAGCAATTAGTAAACAGGGCCAATTACTAACTATAGAACTAGTCTGTCCAACAACTCCATGGAATTTCACTGTTACTCTTATTGTATTCCCATGGGCTTTTAACTAAAAAAGTTTTTTTGTCCTTTTCTTTAAGTGACAATGTTAACAGATTCAGAGTTTGGGCATGCTATATACATAAACAAGCCCAGTTAATTTTTAAATAAAAAAATGTTGAAGTTTAGGTGGTAGCCACAAAAAGAAAAGGTGCATAAATTTGCATGATTATTGTTATTATTATTTGTAATTTCATATTATTCTGCTTATATTAAACATCAAATCACAATTACAAAAATAAAAAGGCAATTCTGATAGTTAACATTTGCTGCCAGAAGATTAACTGCCTAACCAAAAATAGACTAATTATATAATGGTCAATAACGAATTTCTTTCTATCTGGTTAGACTCGGACATATCTATAAACCGATTTACAGTAATCGCACATGAAGTAAGTACAAAGGCGGAGCATCTTTCGTCTATGTGAAACTAAACTTCTACAGAATTTTCATTAATTTGCAAAGTAAACTGGAGCTCATACAAAAGTTGTGACAACTTGAATCTCACAATTTTTATGAAATATTTTATTTATTTGAATGTATTATCCAACGACAACTTTTTACTCGCAAACGACCGGAATATTCATATCGTCAAATTCACCTTCACCGATATATTATAGAATATAAGGCGATTAAAAAGTCAAAACAAAACAGTCTAGAACGAACCATTTTAATATAGTGATTAAGTATTGTGCTCACATGCAGATTCCACTGGTATCTGGACATTAAAATTAGAGCAGCATGTAATGGCAAACAGCCATTACCATTAGTAACAGAAGTCAAAAATAACACCATGAAACTGAAACAACGGATATACTGATGGCGCTGTACTGCACCCTGGATACACCACAGGACTAACAAGATGTAAGCCCTCAATTGATGTTGCTGACAACGTGTTGATGAGAAAGTTCTTAGGTTTGGGCGTTATGGTCCCTTGACCTCATACGTGTTGATTACTGAGTGTGGTGTTTTCTGACGATGCCATAATCTAGTAACTGTATGTATGTATTCCTAACAGTTTCTATAGTATTGCAGTGACATACTGCAGTATCCAATATCACTGTTGGAATGGTGAAAGAAACTGAAAATGATGGTTTGTTTGTAATCAAACACAAAGCTACACGATGGGCTATTTGTACTTTATAAACTACGAATACCGAAACCCGGTTTCTAGCGGTATGAATCCGCAGATATACGAAAATGATAGTGGCAATATCGTTTATTTGAAATAGTGACGTCATTTAATGACATTTGCAGAAGCAAATGAAATGCATTTCCATTATCACTTACACAGTTACACAAAATCTTTCCCCCACGTGTTAAAGGTTCACCTTACGGATCGCTACAAACATCCATTATTACTTTATAACTACCTAACAATTTCCCATACAATTAGGAAAACTAACGAATTTTACCCCAGACAATGTATATCTAATAACATCAGGGATGTATTAACGCATAGGCACACGAGGCACGTGCCCTGGGCGGCAAATTTTGACCAAAAAAAAAAAGAAAAGAAAAAGATTGGACACCATTTTAAAATGTAGTCCCTTGTTATTTATTCCCCCCCAATAACCTCTTGAATCTGGACCCCCCCCACACACACACACACACTCACTATTCCACCACACCGTCGGGTCGGTCGCTTCAAGTTTAAAAGATTTATAACCTTCCCTCCCCGAGTCCCACCTAATACGCCTCGCCCCCCCCCCAATTCAATGCTGCCAGTAAAAAGTTGCAAAGTGCAGATATGGACATCGGACTTGTAGTCGAGCTTTATGCTTCCTTGCTGCAGTTTGTGAAAGATTCAAGAGAACTGTTCGATCATTTTGAAGACAAAGCGATGTTGAAGTCCAGCATGAAGACGTACGAAATTAAGCGAAAAAGGAAGCAAAAATTTTTAGATGGTGACATCCAGGCAGTAGAAGAAGGCAGAGAGGCATTTAGAGTAAATGTTTTCAATGTGATCATTGACAGACTTTGCTCAGAACTACAGCGAAGACAAACCGCTTATGTAGAAATCCACGCAAGGTTTGGATATTTGTTCAAAATAACAAATCTTGAACCCACTGATGTCATCAGTCAAGCTGGAACACTGTTGAAACTCTACCCCAATGATTTGGAGGTGAGCTTCGTAGATGAATGTCTACATTTCCGCGCACATCTTGTGAGTATGAAAGTGCAAAATGATGACTTCTGCGTTAGCAGTATACAGAAATCTGCGAGCTAAAGGACTTCAAACTGTATATCCAAACCTGGATATTGCTATGCGCATGTTTCTGTGCATTCCAGCAACTAATTGTACATCAGAGAGATCTTTCTCGGCTCTCAAACGTGTGAAAAATTACTTGAGATCAAGAATGGCAGAAGATAAACTAAATGCCCTGTCACTCCTCGCCATTGAAAGTAATATTGTTTGCAGAATAAACTATGACGATGCAATAAACATGTTTTCGGAACAGAAGGCCAGGAGAAAGCCTGTATATTCAGCCGCAGAATAATATTTAGTGGTAATTGATTTTGATGTTTCATTTTTTATTGTGTTGGAAAATAAACGTTGTGTTGATTTTGAATGATAACAACTGTGTTTGTCTGTTGTTGTGATGGTGATGCTTAATGCAAGTTGTGGCACGGAGGAGGGGGCGGCAAAAGTATCAACCTAACCTTGTGCCTAGGGGCGCCGAAACCCTAAATACGTCTCTGAATAACATTACGATGCTTTTCTGACAGATTTTTTTAAATCTTAGCTCCACAACTTGTATATCACTTACCAAATCCTAGCAGCACAATACCGGTAAGAATTATAGTAGCTAAGGCTAAAAGTTTCCCATAGGTGAAAATATCTTGAACTCGAGTTGACCACTTCACGTCCCAGCAGTTCACAAACGTTAGAAGGCCTATAAATAAAAACAATTATCATGAGTGTCTTGAAGAAAAATTATATATAATGTTCACTCACCGGAATGAAAGATATCGCTATACGAAAATATGCAAAATAATAATAATAATTAATTATTCGTAAATAGTGATATTTCGTGTTGTATAGTTTTTCTTACTGTACAGTAGCGTCTTCGTGGCATCGGCAGTGGGCGCGGACGAGAAGAGATTAATGAAAGAAACACCTAAGGGCGATAAACTTAGAAGCTTTATGAACTTTTTCTTTTGTGGAACGTTTTCGTAAATCTGCGATTTTACAAAATTAAAAATTCCAAGTCAAATTTAATCGTTTTGTCCACTGACAAGTTTTATCTTTGCAATAAAAAAAAATTAAACTTTGTTAAATTACTTTATCCAACAAGAAAAGTTAACAAAACTTATATGAAGTAAAATTTGAAAACTCAACATTACAGTTACAAGTGTTTGGAGTTAATTTGAGGGTGAGATCATACAGAATTTTCAAATTTAAATTGCCATCATTTTGTCCTTGTAAAAAATCGAGTTACTGGTCTGGAAAAACTTGCCAAAAATCAAATATCAGAAGGCTCAGTAAAATGCAATTAGATATTTTGCAAGCATGCACAATTTAACCAATTTATTCCACCAGTACTTAAAAAAGTACAGAACACAGGGAAAGCAAGAGAATTTATTTACTTATTAACTATGCTGACAATGAATGCAATCTGAATAGAATCAATACGTACATAAATGCAGTATAACATTGGATACATTTCGTGAAATATCACACTGATACAACCGTTAATTTTTATTTCCAAGGCAATAAATTCATCTGATTCTCTCTTAATAACAACGAGTAAATCACAGATGTGCTCCGTAATACTCAACGTTATCTAAACACAAAAATGTGTGTTCCGAAACCGTTACATAGTAAAACTTGCTGTCGAGTGCTGTTAAACAGAGAAAAAGATCTTTACACTGAAAAATAAACTATGTAAATTGACATGAAAATATTTAATAATGGCTTAACGATAACAAAAACTCTTTTTATGCGTTTTGTAAAGAACTCTTGCCAGTGGTAATTTTAGAATTCATAGATTCTCTTATTCTTTGTGGTACCTTACCACAAATTGTGAGAGCCTACGAGTTAAAAAAATTATGCTTTAACCCTATTCCTAAAAACGGGGATTATCAGTTTTAAGAGCACAATTTCGCGCATAAATGCATAAGAATCACTACGTACAAAGTACATACAGTATGGTTTTTTTTTAAAACACAACTTTCTATTATGCAGTATTTTTTCATCTGTGAAGCGCATTTTTTTTTTACACTGAGGTATCAAACTGACTCTAGAAATTATCTAAATGTTCAGAGCTGTATTTTAACATGAAATTCTGAAACTAGGTGAAAATGTTAAAATATAAATACAGCTTCAGTGAACAGCTTATACCGAATCTTAACACAGATACATGGCATAAGCAAATGCGTTAATAAGCTATATATAGGGTCTCTAAATATTGTAAGAATCTTCCTTCCGAAGATTGTTATGACCTACTTTTACACGTTGTTGTTAACTTGGTGATTAGCTGAAATGACAGAATAACTAAACCATTTTTGTTTTTTTCTTGGTGGGATCTTCTGGATTTAGTTGTCTAGTAATTAAAATATTAGATTCGTATGGCATATAACGAATACTCGTTTTATTTTTCAACTGTTTAAGTTATGTAAGTTGTGTACACGTGGCTTTTCGCGATTTTCTAAACAGAGATCCTTCCCGATTATGTTGCGTATTGTGCCTTGGGTAAATGGAACTTTCGCAATTCAACTGTATTCGTGGAATCTAAGCTGTACAAGACGCTCCACTTTGCAAAACCATGGTTAAGGTAGAACTTGTTGCAAGTCTCTTTCTGGATGTTATTGGGGCCCCAAGTTGATCCATATTCCTTTGTTTCCCAATGTTTTTAAGTATAATAATATTTATGTCTTATATAGCGAAATCCCCAATCTCAACACATTTATTATTTGATCGATGTGTTTTGCATCGGAAAGAGATGTTAGATACCTTTCCCAAAATGCCTAACAACGTTAAACTGTATAGTTATGGACATGTCGTTCCACTGCCATTTTATATTGTCTATAGTTGTTACGCGATATGTCGATTTGCGTATTCAAAATCGTTTCAGATAGCGTACTAACCCTTTTATATAAATACCACTTTCATTAGTTTTTAGCGTAAAGTAAAATAAATCTCAAACCGTCATTAAGGAATAGTTCTATACTGTTGTTAGAAACAGTGTAAAAAGCAGGAAGCAAACACTTGTATTGAAACAAACATTTAATTACTTCATTCTTAAACAGTACAAATTAGAATAAACAAACATTTATTTATGACCAAAGAAACATTTCGTTTTTAATTAGAAGCTGTAAGAAGTACTCATCCACCTGTATCCTAATAGATTTATTATTCTTCATCAGTATATCTGCTGTCAAGCAAAAGATCACACATTTGGCTATAAGTACTCTGCTCACCGCAGACATAGAAACCCACTTTTTAGTGTTATAATATCTGAGGGGTGCTTAATACACAGTCGAAATAAATACATTTAAATATTTATTTTCTTTATTAATCTCAAAGATTAAAAATGCCCTTCGTCTTTGGAATTATTTTAGCAGTCTTGGTCTGATCAAATGGTATAATATATATAAGAAATTATAACTTTAATAATCCATATAAAAAGTTCCTACAATCATTATTATTTCACAGAAACATACAATTTTAACATGAAGATCTAATTAATATTGTTTGTCAAAAAGCATTTGGCACGAAATATGCCCTCACAACAGCTATTTATTTACAACAGTCAAAAGGATCTGACATCCAGAGTACAAAATTAATTACACATGAATAAGCTAAAATTTTGTACTAGAAAATAAAAAATCTCAGAACCGTTCTACAAGTCGCTAATGCAACGGCTAAAAACCACGACAAATAAGTTATATTTTGTTTAACGTTGTATGTAATGTGTTTTTATTTTTCAATCCACCATAATTTAAATTTTAAGTGTGTGAACTGAAACTATAGTACAGTGGTTTCTGAACTTTTTTTCACTGAAATAACCCTAACTCGCCTTAATTTGCGGGACACCCCTGGCAACTTATTGCAGCACACAGTTTGGAAACCACTGTTATGGTAGATGTCCCGAGCTAATAACGATTTTCTCATCACTGAAAGGAAAAAAAAGTCCTTGCATGTTGGAACTTTCCGAGATTTATTCAAAACAGTGTGTACAAACAAACAAATTTGTATAGCAACAAATTCTTATTTATTACACTGGATATGTAATTCATGTCTGCTCCCATCAACTAATTGAGCAAAGATTCTTGGTAAAAACATGCCCAGTTGTTTTCTTGCAAATATACACAGTAGCGGTTTGACAGGAAGTCAAAATTTGTGTGTGTGTGTGCGCGTGCGTTTATATGTATATACAACACTGTAATGCGTGTAAAATACACTTTCAAAAACAGCTATTATTTGCAAAACAACAAACGAACTAATATTATGGAACATATTAATCTCAACTGTTTTCCCTGAAAAACAAAATATTTAATGTAATAATTAATATCTGCAAATTTATCTCGAGAACTTGTATAAACTTGTGATAATAGCAATTATATATAAATTATTTGTTCTCGTTTAGTGGTTCCCATTTTATGTTACAATTCTTAATTCCAAGGAACAATACCTTAAATTTGATATTTTAATGTAAAATAATTAAGTATTTCACTACTACCTTAATAAATTTAAAGATCTAAAGAATCTGATTGATTGATTTAGTGTTTTATGGCACAAAGCAACGAGGCTATCTGCGCCAAACAACCGGTAAAAATGTAGTAAAAGACATAAATGGAAATGAAGGTAAAACAAAAAAGTATAAAACCAATGTTGACACCTAGTCTACAAGGTTAAGATAGAAGGCAGAGTGTAAAAAGTTGTAAGGTATTTACTCTAGCCAAAAGGTATAATCATAACCCGCCAGGAAGAATAACAGGCAGGTTCAAGACCCACCGTCAGTCACCTGAAGTTGGTCTTTCCAGTCCTGGTTCTGGGTTATGTGTCAATGAATCTGAAACATTAATTCTACACACAAAAAATTGATCACATGATTATACTAATATTGAGAAGCCAACATACTCTGCAAAACAGCATTGACTCGCTTCGAAGTTGTGTTCAAGCATACCGTTATTTACTTATTTATTAGCCAGGGTTAAGTATCATTAACAAAACAAAACTGCTGGCAGTATCTTTACGATAAAATCACTCAGAAAACCAAAACATAAAAATGTAATCTATATATAGAATTATATAAAACTTAATAGTTCCAGAACATATTTATGCTGCACATAAACATAATAACACTGACTCATTTGCATTTTATAATGCACTTAGGATATTTCCAAGACAGTACATGTAAAATCACATATAACTGTATGCGATATACACTTCTGGCCAAAATCTTAAAGCCAATAAACATAAAATATGCATTTTGCATTATTAGACTCAACCACTTATTTGAGTAAAGCTTCGAAAGATGACAATAAAAAAAGGGAAAATAAAAATAAAAATGTTTTTAGCATTTAATAGGGAAAACGTGAACAATATAAAATTAGCCTAAATACTAGCTGGTCAAAAGATTAAGACCAAACCATAAAGACGTCCTAAACAGAGTAGAAAATGCCCAACAAGAGGTCTCTTTAGTGAGTTGCACGGCCGTCATTGCGAATAACTGCAAACATTCGCTTTGGCATGGTCGATATAAGAATTTGCAGAAGGCTGACTGCAATTTTGTTCCAAGTGGTGAAGATGGTTTCACGAAGATCATGCACTGTTTGAAATTGACGTACATTTCTACAAACTTCCCTTACCATCCACCCCCAAACATTTTCAACTGGGAATAGTTTCGGCAAACGCGCTGAATTGTCCAAACGAATCACGTTATTCGTCATGAAAATGTTCTTTGTCCTGCAGGCATTGTGGATTACAGCATTGTCCTGCTGAAAGATCCAGTAATTTCCATACAAACGAGGGCCTTCAGTCAATAAGGATGGTATCTCCAACATGTCTCCAGTAGGATATCCTTATCGTGCCAGTAACCTTGGAAGCCATCTGGACCATCCAGGTTAATTTTTTTCTCATCAGAGAACAAAACCTTCTTCCACTTTTCTACGTCTCATGTTTGGTGCTTCTCAGCATAATTTAACCGAGCTGTTTCGTGGTGTAGAAGGAGGTGTGGCCCTTGAAGATTTTACAGTTTATAAAGCCTTTCTCTCGTAGATGCCGTCTTATTGTTCTTGAGATCCATTCTGCGTCCGTAAAGGCCTTAATATGGTTCGACGATCGGCTGGTGTCTTGCCGGAGAACCTCAAATCCTCCTACTCAACGTCGGCGATACTTTTTTGGGCTGACCACTTAAACATCACTTTCTGTATCCCTCAGTGTCTTAAGAAATTTGCAACAGCAGTTTTACTAGGCCCAATCTCACCAGGTATGGCACGTTGAGAGAGAAATTGCTTTTGCAGCTCAACAATTCTCTCAACTTTTTAGCCTTTGCCGTGTTTTTACCCTATGTAACACAGAAGATGTCAGTGGGAGATACTGAGAACGCTAATGTTTGAACACAAATGACTAAATTTTGTTACGTCTTTACCGATTAACCATTCGTTTCACTACGGTTTTAAACTTTTGATTAGCTGGTATTCAGGTTAATTGCATAGTGTTCACATATTCCCTATAAAATGCTAATTTTTCACCCTTTTCTTATTTTCATACTTTGAAGCTCTACTCAAATAAGTGGTTGAGTCTAAGAACGTACAATGTATATATATTTTTTTATGTTCATTGGGCTTAAGATTTTGGCCAGCAGTCTATATGATTATCCATGTACAAACTGGAAAAACCAAGTTGTTATAATGTAGGATATGGAATATCAGGTGTTTCTTTATGACAACCTGGACATTTCGTTTTTAAATAAACAATTTTTCACTTCACAATAAAACACATTTAATAAGAAAACTAAATTAAACTACTAAAAACCGAGACTGATGCTTTGAACCGAAATTAGAATTTTTTTTTTTTTTTTCCAAATATGTGCATGTCAAGAATTATTTATCCTAAAATGATAAAATAATACACAAGGTGTTCTTTTCTGACATAAGAGAATACTCAATAGCATCGGCACTTGAAATTATTTTAGATAGAATTAGAGTAAACTGATCAACGATACTTTTCTTTTTACTTCCTTTTTCATTAAATATATTCTCAAGCGCTAGCAATACCAAGCGCGGTGCATGTGTATACCTAATTCGATTTTCTTACTCATCAAGACTACCTTCAAATTAAAATTGTCTTAGGCAGGATTAGAGTAAATTAACATATGAGAAAGGATTTGCCCTCCTGAGTACAAAAACTATGATTAGACGTCAAATTCGTTAACAGACGACGAAGCTATGAGATAAATGTTTTTACTTAAAAAACAAACCGAAAGACATCCTATGAGCCACTATGCTGCGGGGAAAAAAAATTAATGCTACATTTCTGTACTATGACGATACAAATTTTCTCATGAAGAGCAGTAAATCTTAATGTCAGAGCTGCGAAACAGGAGTTTAACAAAAATATCTGGAAAAGTTATGCTATAACATACAGCTACAGAATTTGTAAAATAGAAGATTTTTAACAAATTCAAAAAAAAATGTATTCGTGAAATAAACAAAGCGCAGTTGTCTTATCGTACTACTTTTCAGTAAAACATTCAATACCCAAAATAAACAATAATTATCGTTAAAAACGGTATTTTATTCAGAAAGGTTTTCGTAACTAAGTGTACATTACTTAAACTGTTTTATCTTTTTTGTGAAAACAAGTGGCATTACAATACGATTATTGTCTGAAATAACAAACTTAAAAGTGATACGATTACGATAAGCCAACGATGTGCTAAGTAAATGCTTTTTAAGGGATAAGATGAAAGGCAAATTTTTGACCGATGTGAAAATACTAAAAAACGGAAGAGATATGAAAGATCTTAAGTTACGATTGAAACAAGTTTCGGTGTGGAATTGGGTTTAATGTAATAATATCAAGCTCGATACTTTTTGACTTCAAGCAGAAAGTCTCATTTTTATCTACTAATATATATACTAATCATTGTATTTGTATATATTTTATCTGTTTTATATCTACATTTATTAAGAAGTAACTTTTCGGGTTTTAATTTCTTTGTTAATTATATCCCTTGGCATATTTGGGTTTCTGTTGCTGTTAAAATATGAAACAGCACAAGAAAAATAGTAGTAAAACACAACAGTCATATTTGATAACGTATCTCACAGCAACAGTGTCACAACATTAGTGAACACCGGCAAAACGAGCCAATTTTATTTTTTAAACATGCACTTAAATCCCACGGCATGAAATATAAAGGAACTAGAAAAGAACACACAAAGAAACAATGTATCCATAAAAATAAACACATTATCATAAAATTAAATATCTGTGGAATAATCTAAAAGTTGTTATGTCTTTGTAAAAAAAATGAGGGACAAGAATTGCCACTTCCATCACGTAACACCCTAACCTCACATTTCACAACTAAATGAAAGAAAGAAATTTTACAAATTCAAGCTTTTCCAACAAAGGCAGGAAAGTGCAACCACACGTCAGTAAATTCCTTTGTGACCCAATCAAAATTAAGATATTTCATGAAACGAATTCATGGTATATTTATGGAATAATTATCGGTGAAAATCAATCATATTAACAACTTTTAATGTATAGTAAAAAACAGAGCGTTTTGGTAACATTACGTTCCAACAGTGGTTTTCGTGTGAAGTTGCTTAGCAACAAAACTATAACTTAATATTGTTATTAGTTTATGTATTAAAATTTTAAAGGAAACGTATGAACTGCAAAATTGAAAAAAATGTCGATTTCGTAATTTAGTCTATGTTAATTAAGACGTTTGTTTTATTTTAAATGTTGGTGATAAAACAGAGAATAGTTTAATTCAGAAACGATGTAAGTTTAAAATGAATCGATATTTTTACTTTCATAACTTTTACATACTTAGTTCTAGACTAGGTGCATGTCGACTTTTATGGCTCTTCCCACACACACACACATTAGATTTTACCATCAGCTCTAAACTGAAGTTCACAGCTGGTTAGACGTTATTTAAATATGTAAAAATATTTCAAATCTATGAGATACGTTTCAATTAATTGCATGATAGTAAATCAATCACTCATTTCATTAAATAAATATTAACACCTTTATAATTCCATAACGTTATTTTAATAACAGATTTACCGTTACACATTTATTTTAACAGCTACGTTTCGGTTTTATGTGTGTGGCGTGTTTTGCGCAATTCCCTCCTATTGTATAAATTTGTAGATTATTGAGAGTAAGAATCAACAAAATTTGTTTTACAAAAGCACTAGAGTATTTTAATATTGTTAAACGTTCTAGAAACTCGCCAACGCACGAAGAGACATTAATATTACAGTATATAACAATAATTATTTTTTTCTTGTTCCTGGGCAGAAAGTGTTATTTCCATATTGCATATGTCTAAAGTAAATGAAAAAGACCTAATTTTTCTTCAAGCTTTGCTTTTGTTACCTGGGTAATGAATTTTTCAAATTTACCCATTTTCCAGAACATTCCAAGTATATTCAGTGTTGAGTAGCTGATAGAAAATTTTCTCAAACTTACAGGAATTTTCAAGAACTTTCTAGAATGTTGTTGAACTTATGAGAATTTACGAACTTTTCATAATAATATATATGCAAGGGCTCACCACTCACCACTTCAGTTTAGTTCTAGCTGCCAAAGTGAACATACAGACCTATATGACTTTATCAGAGATGGCATCAAGAAGCTACAAGCATTCTCCAGACGCATCCAGAAGCCTCAAAGCTGTGCTACTCCATAACGGGAATAAGTAACGTCTCTTTCCGTAGCTCATTCAGTGCACCTCAAAGAGGAATACAACAGTGTCATGACATTGCTAGAAGCCTTGAAGTATAATGAATATGACTGGGAGGTTATCGGAGACTTCAAAATGGTGGCACTGCAGCAGCACTACAAGACAGAGCACTGGCCACAAAAAACAGTTTTCTGTGAGGAGGCACAATGACAAGTGTGAGCCACTAGTGGACCTCTAGAAGATGTTTCCACCAATGCACATTAAATTGGGTCGTATTAAACAATTCGTCACAGCTCTTGATACGGAGTCTGCAGCCTTCAAGTACCTTCGAGACTTCTTCCCTAAGCTGTTTGAGGCAAAGGCCAAAGCTGGTGTCTTCGTTGGACCACAAATAAAGAAGATCCTGGAGTCACAAATTCCCCAAGAAGCTCAGAAGGAAGGAAAAAAAAAAGGTTGGGGCAGCTTTGTCGCAGTATTTTGGGGCTTCTTGGGCAATCACAAGGCCGAAAATTATGTGGAACAAGTTGAGGCTATGGTGAAGAACTGTGGCAAAATGAGCTGCATGATGTCCCTGAAAGTCCATATCCTTGACGCTCATCTTGATAAATTTAAGGAGAACATGAGTGCATACTCAGAGGAGCAAGGCGAGCGCTTCCACCAAGATATACTGAACTTTGAACGCCGCTACCAAGGAGTGTGTAACGAAAACATGATGGGAGACTATATTTGAGGTTTGATACATGAAAGTAATTTACATTACAGCTGCAAATCTCGAAAAACTACTCACTTCTAAACATTTTTGTGTTACTTTAGTATAGATACATGTAAATCTTGATTCATATGTTGTTTTATTAAGACTTTATACAAATGAAAGTGTGCAAATTTGCCCGTTTTTACCTAGAAAATAGTGTAATTTCTAAATTACATTATCCAGGTCACAAATGGAAAGTTTATAATAAATAATGTCAATTTTCTGTACCTTTACAACATATACTATCCAGGAACAAAATCTGTGTTACATAGTGCTATTATTAGTCAGCTACAGTCAGTGTGTTGCAGGCCTCGGAAGCTATAATTGTGATCAGCGCCTATAAATCGGAAAACTACAGAATCTGACCACTAGTGTTTATAGATTTTGAGCATCACAAACCGTGCAAGTTCAATAAATTCACTTTGGGCATGAATATCAAGTCAAAAGTAGTTTGTTCGTCGCAGAGATGGATCCTCGATAACGTATTCAGTTATAGACCGAATATAAGGCCCAGCATTATTTTCAAATTTGTAAAACTGTTGTATATAAATCATTGTTTGCAATAACTGTTATTATTGTGTTGTTTGTATATCAAAATATCTTTGTGTTAAGAATTATACAAACAATTTTATACCTTGTTGGTAAATGTAATAAATATGATATATATTAATATTTTAGTTAATTCTACATTCAAATTTCCGGTTATTTGAAATAGTAATACGTAACATAATAAATAGGACAGTCGTTCGAAATAAATTATTATACATGGCATTTTATTAACTTCGCTTTTTATATTACCATTCAGCAGCGTACTATTAGTATAGTATTGAGGTCAAATCAACCACACTTGCATACTTTGGCGTATCATTAAACAAATATAGTTGTAAACTGAAGAAATCGTGTGTCTTCTTACAACTCTTAGACCCACAGCAAATGATTGTTGTCATTCTAAGTATATGACGTGTTCGTCTCCACAAGCTAGATTGCGACATAACTATATACGTAACAATACTGATACGAGGTTAAATACTGTACTGATATATTCAAATTATTACGTACTTTAGTAATACCGGAGCTTATACCAAATGCACATTATGGTCTACATTTTAACTGAAACTACTGCCCAAACTTTAAACAATCTAATCAAAAACACCTTAAGTGATAAAGTGGAAGCGGCCAAAAAATCAATGCGTATGCAACTTAAAGAAATTAAATCAAAATTGTCGCCAAATTACTAGCTACACTTGTAGTATTGATTGGACTTTTATTGGAAATATAATCAAATATCTCGAGAGATTATATCTCCTATTTTTTTGTCAATACAAACCAACAAATCAGAGCAAGAAAGAATGTGATCTACATCACGTTTAGAATGGCAACCCTGTTACGTGGAACAAATCTTTATGGCAACCCTATTACATGGAACAAATCTTTAATTTACAGAATCACCCAGATTCTTTGGAATACATTGTGGCTGTTTCTTCTCTAAAACAGTGTTAACAACTTAATTTAAATTGCGTTGTGTTACTATAAAGGAACAGTTTCTGTTCACCATCCCCATGCAATCGGTACAGTCGTATCAAGCACCGTTATTTTTGCAAATTGTGTAAGCTAATATTACTGAACGTCCTTTCACTTGGTAGTTTTGTTGCTCTAAATCATTCGTCTTTAATCCGGATGACAAAAAAACAACAACTTAAAAATGGTCCACTTTTACTTTCAGATGAATCTGTAGTAAAAATGTCAGATAGCTCACGTGGCTTTTTGCGTAGACGTACGGAAATTTTTTCATCAAATTTGAGCGGTTTTTGTGAACAACTTTGTACCTGTGACTTACATTTACACCAAATGTGAACCATAACTGTAGGTCGAAAAAAATCTGTCGGTGAATCAAATTTCAAAATCCATTAAACATGTTTTACTGCGAAATGTTTCCGTACTTTCGATGCTAAGATAAAACAAAAAGAAAAACTGAATATTTTATATCCCAGGTACTTCTTAATGTAGGGTCTTGAAAATTGGAATGTGAAGTAAAAGTCCAGTACAGTACGTCCACTGAAAAACACATTCAGAGACATAGGAGGTCGAAAACTCACAAAAATTTCACTCCTCTTAACTTACACACAGTAAGTGTGTGTGTCCTGAAACAAGTTGGTTAGACCGCACGACACAGTACGCGTGTCTTGAAACTCTTGGGGAGAGGTCAAAATAACAGTCATCATTACTTCTAACAACAGTTAGATCATGCATACCCCATTTTTTAGTTAAGCATTAAAGATTATTTCGGAAGCTCTGCACCTAGTTTTGACAAAAATATTTACAAGCTGGTAAAACAACATGTAACTCGTGAAATGTCCTTCAATAACTCTTTCTGTCATACTAATCATAAATAAAAACAACAAAAAGATTATTTTTCTAAAGCTTACACAAACATTTCAAACATTAAACATACAGTATATCTAACTTATGATTAAATGGAAATTAATGACTATGGGAGATGGCGTACAATTTAAAGCAGTAGAACTGGACAATAAAACTACACCTAAAAGGTGTACAAGATTTGGTAAAATTCATACACGAAGCATATTTTTATATCTAAGTTTATAAGTTGTCATACTATTATTCTAGGTGAATTTAAATTGTCATAATTTTACCAATTTCCTTGTTAGCCTTTTGTGTGTGCGTACTTATAAATGTCAGTGTTTAATGAGGAGACTACTGAAACATATAACTACTTCAAAAATATAACAGCAATTTAACAGTAGAGATTGTAGTTATAGTAATTACATAGTTTCAGCCCATAGTATAGTCATCAACCCGCCAGTCTTTTTTAATTTAACTCTTACCCGATAATAACTTGGTATTATGGGCCGAAATCAGTAATTACTTAAACCAAAACTCGCCTACTGCAGTGATATTTTTGTGTTTCTAAATATCAGTTTCGAAACACACTGAAGTTCAAACTGTGAGAAAGCACTGTACTAAGTTCTGTGAGAAGGCACTGTACTAAATTCTGTTGACTCTCAAAACAGGATCTTTTTTTTGTAGTTTTGATTAAATCACGTTTAACATAAAGGTACGCTCTACACCAAACAGTTTCTACTCCGTAATTCTCCACTTTTCTGTTTTGTGAATGATCTGGCAACCACATTTACTGTCACAAACAGTAATCACTTTTACGTTAACTTTCTTACTACAGCTTGTGTGGGCGCGATATAATTTAGTTTCCCGTTTCCTTGTAAATAAAAAAAAATGTTTGTGCACTGGTTAACTAAGTTTTTGTTTCACTAAATTCAACCCCTGAACCTCTTACAATGTTTCAAGATGCTATCTTAATGTTTTCCAGCAAAAATGTAGGACACGTGTTAACGAACGATTTCAGCATATGATTTTTTCTAACGATAAGTCGATCTTTTATCATCATTCCAGTAAAGTTTAAAGTTCGTATAAAGTGACCAACAATTCTCACAACTCATGAATTAAAATATGATACTCAATGGAACTTGGAAGTAATAGATATAGGAATAATAGGGAGGGTGGGTAATAGTATTATCAATATGAGAATCTAGTTTCCGAGCTCCAAGCGATCTACACCGACCAGAGTTGTGTGTGTGTAAGACGAGATAAATAAACGATTTAAAAGATGTTTCGGTTCAACGTTTTATACACAGTACATTCACCCCCTAAAGGTATATTTTAAACATGGTATAAAATATATAAAAAAAGGTAGTTATATGAGCTAAAAGTTTTTACTTGCAAATAAAAAAAAATATGCAAACTTAGTCTTTCTAAGTCGTCATGGCGCGGCTAAAAAGAAAATAAAAATGGACAACAAAGACCATTCTGTACGCTAGTTACTACGTTTTTAGATCGATAAGGACATGGTAGGTTTCTGTTACATTTTCGACCGCTTCCTCCCTTCTGAATTAAATTAAGAACTGTCAAACGTTACTGATAGTATTCTAATACAAAATACTGATTTAACTCCTTTGCCTCCTTGTAGTATTCCCCTTGAATATAATTTAATAACTATTCGGTTTGTATGTTTTGAATTTCGCAAATAGTTACACAAGGTCTATCTGCGCTAAGTCCATTTAATTAAAACAGAAACACAATCTGTTTTCACTGAAAGTATTTACACACACACACACACACACACACACATATATATATATATATAATTTAAATTTCTTACTAGTACACTATTAGTGTTCCCCCCCTTTATCCTCACGTTTTATATAAACATCACTAATTTATACAGACCTAGGCTTCAAGATTAATATAGACTAACAGCCACTAACAGAAATAAGTTAAACTACTTTAAAATCATTTGAAAGTAATTTTTAGGTTGGGTTGGGCTAGCCAAAAGCCACCAATCGACTGATGTAGTTATCGTTGGCGATAACTAATTACGTATCTGATTGGAAAAGATTTTCAGTGCAAATATTTCAATACAATAACACAAAAATATAAAAGCCAGTATGATTTACATGTGATTCCTCGAAGTTGTCATAAAACCACAAATGCATTTATTCAAGTAGAATAGTTCGATTACTATCTGCCAATTACAATTTTAGTAATGTGGATGTAGGGAGCCGTGTGTGTGTATTTATCATGAAAGTAAAAAACATCGATTCCATTTTAAAATGTTTCTGAATCAAGCTATTTACTATATCTTTAACCAGCGAAGACTTATCAAAATATGAAATTTTTTTTTTTCTAGTTTCGTTGTCTATAAATTTCATTATATATTTTAGTACATCCACTGATAATATTAAATCATACTTTTGTTGCTAAGTTATTGTTGAAATGTAGTGTTACCAAAACGCACTGGTTTTTCTATATATTACAGTTTGTTAACATAACTGATATTTTTACACATAATTATCCCATGAATACACAACGAGTGAATTGCACGAGTAATCTTATTTTTGATTGGCTCACAATGGAATTTAACGACGTTTGACTGCACTTTCCTACTTAGTTGGTCAAGCTTGAGTTTGAAAAATGTATTTATTTTAGTTAACTATGAAATATGAGGTTAAGGTACACTATGGGGTGGGGTGGTAGTAATTGCCTCGTCACTTTTAGAGACTATACACTAGCACATTTTCTACTTCTCATGTAATTTTATTTACAAGTCGTAGATTCAGAAAAAAACAAAAATCATTACGTTTTGTTGAAAATATTTATAAAAATCACTACATCCTAATACTTTTAAAATAGAAAACAATAAATATGATAACAGAAACGTTTAATGTTTTAACAACTTTAAACGCGTCCTCTAACATAAACGTACAATTACCCCTACATACTGATATAAAAAGTTAAAAGGTTTTAAGTTATAATATTGAAATATCATTCTTACCTTGAAAGTGTTAATATTATACTTTGCATTCATTCACCTAATGAAACAAGTAAAAATTAATGACAACCTTTTGCCATAATTTTGTCATAAGGATAGAAGTATTGCTTTGTACGACTTTCACAAAAGTGTTATTTCTGTACGGATTTATTAATAATAAACAAGGTTTAAAACACTTTTAACAGAGATACGATACAAAAATATTACACTACTATGATTAGGTCTCTATTTTTATATTTTTTGTTCGAAGACTTTAATCAAAACACGCGATTACGTTAAACGC
Source organism: Carcinoscorpius rotundicauda (assembly GCA_011833715.1). Classification (NCBI taxonomy): domain Eukaryota; kingdom Metazoa; phylum Arthropoda; class Merostomata; order Xiphosura; family Limulidae; genus Carcinoscorpius; species Carcinoscorpius rotundicauda. The sequence continues at coordinate 40,480,698 of CM022393.1, forward strand.
ATAATATTAACATTAAAAAAAAGTATTTTAACAGTGAAGCAATGGCCGTTTCACCTGGTTTAGACTACAAAAGTTTCATGCTTCGCTAGTTTATGATATAATACCCCTCCACTGTTAATTGCACTACCACTACGTCATAACGAGTAACTCGTCTGGTTCAGTTAAGCTTTAAACGTCAAAAGTATAAAATCTCACGTGGCAAGCAATCCCAGTTTTACACAGAAGCCTACATAGCGGTCTCTTAAATTATGTTTATTTTGCGTTACCATATCAACATGTTATATATCACTTACAGAAAAACTATACCTAAGCCTTAAATTTCAATTTACTTAATTTAATAGACAAGAGCTAGAGCTTGCTGAGCCAGAAACGAGTGCTTATTTACGTTCCATATGTTTGTTCAAGAGCTTTAATTGGCTTTAAACGGTGCTTTAAATTTCATTTACAATAAAACTTATATATAATACATACATAAAACACAATTTTATAATACAAACTCACAAATGCAGAGACAGGCTAGAAATCGGACAGCTTCATCTGGAGGTTCACAATCTGGATACATCGGGCGTAGAACATAAAAAGAAAACGTAAGAGCCACAATAGCTTGAGAACATGGCCTAACGATCATACATTCCACCCACAAGCGAAGAAATGCCACAAATGGGCCGAATGATTCCATAATGTAGGCATAATCAGCTCCAGTTTTTGTTATCATGCATCCCAATTCTGCATAACAATAGGCTCCAATCAAAGAAAAAATTCCACACACAACCCACACTACAATTGACATGCCTACGCTCCCCGTTCCTAAAAGGACACCTTTTGGCGAAACAAAAATACCAGATCCGATAATACTTCCGACAATCACGGTTATCCCATTGACTAAAGTCATTTTAGGCTTTAGACATATTACATCATCATCATCCTTATCATCTTTAGGTTTTTTATTGTCTCTTGTCCCTCCTTCAGTATCGTTTTTGTTCTCTCTCTGAGAAATCTCCGCGTATTTAGCTGCGTCACCCATATTGAATGTTGATAACAGACAGAGAGGCGAATAAAGGATAAAATATTTGAGAAAAGTACTAATAGTGCTCAGACTTTGAAGCAAGTTAGACAAGTAACACACACAGATAGTATTTTAGCCCTTGCGTACAGTTCCAGTCGGCGGTTACTTTTGCTGAATAATGATTTCTTTTTCAACTCTTTGTTAGGCTTAATTATCTAGAAAACATTTAACAAACATATGCTCCACTTCACATTAGCAAACGTAACACATGCAGTTCAACGTCAGCTACCTAGCCAAAACCTACAACCAACAAGCTTACTACAACACAACACATTTACTCGAAGTATAAACCGGCTACTAGCGCCAACATCCAATGCGCATGTACAGCTTTTGGCACTGGTGCTATTGGTTTATTTAATTTTAGCGGCCTCAATGATTCTTTAAGGCAGGTTTGTCGCGTGAGTTGAGAAAAATGATGCAATACAATGGATTATTACATGGTCATGCTATTTCAAAAATAAGTATGACAACATAAAATAAGTTTTATATGATCGGTTTGAGATAAGATAAGTTTCGTACTTGCATTAACTGAACCCTTCGTAATTGGAATAATAAATTATGATTTTTTTAAAATTCAAAACATATGTAGATATTTTGTTAGTGCACAAAATGAACCATGCATCAGTTGCCCACAATATCACTGTGTTCAAAGAACAAAATCATCAAAACATGAATTTCACACAAAAACAAAAACGTAACTCAATGAATATTTACTGCAAATCAATGTGACTTTTGTTGTTGCCTTTCAGAGACAAGTTCAGAAATATGTGGCTTCACCTTGGCATGTGCCACTTTCATATCATTTTCGCAACAAAGGCTGTTCCTTTTCTTCGTTTTTATGTTTACCATCCTCGAAAAGGATTGCTCTCAAAGATACGTTGTAACAAACGGTATGAGTGTCTCAAGGGCTTTCTTAGCAATAAGAGGGTACCCTACGATTTGATGACACAAAAACATTGAGAGCGTTGTTGTTCTGAAAAGTTGCTCTTAAACCTGAATCAGCTGAAGTTCAGTGATTTCGTCGAGGTATTCATTATTGACATCTGCTGTCGCAACACTAAACGTGAACGGCTGTCTCATCCATGCTGGATATGACTCTCTGGTAGGGAAGTATCCGTCGAGAGACTTTACGAGCTCATCTAAGTGCATGACAATTGCTTTCTTCAGTTCCCCGGAGATAGAAATGTCTCCGATTTCAGACACATCTTCGAACTTATTTACACAGTCGTCCAGCAGGGAAAAGTTTGCGAAGTTATCATTCTCTTTTTGTCGTTTCAGTAACGGTAGCTTTTTTTAAGCCTTTAGATTTTCTTCCGCTTCGATGATGTTGACTCCACCGTTGTGCATCTGTTGATTGAGAGCATTGAAGATATCGGTCATGTATGCCAAAATGAGAATAAACTCAGATTTTTCGAAGCAATCTACATGACCATGTTGGTGCTCTCGCAATAACAGGGCTAATTCCACATGCATAACAAAAACACGATTCAGCACCTTTCCCTGGGATAACCACCGAACGTTAGAATGGTATAGAAGTACCTCGAATTCAGAACCCATTTCATTACACAGCTCTTTGAAGATGCTGTGCTTCAGAGTGCTATTTCGCACAAAGTTGACACATTCCACTACAATTTTTAATACTTCTGCCAGTTTTGAAGGCAAAGTTTTTGTTGCTAATGCATGCCTGTGCAAAACACAGTATGTTAGAATGATGTGTGGTGAATCGGTTTTTACCAGAGCATCAAAACCAGAGTTTCGTTCCAGCATGATTCGAGCTCCGTCCAAACAAACTGCAGAAACCATATCCCACGAAAGATCGTTGTTTCTGAAGAAGTCATCACGAGTTTCTTCACGTCGGCTGCTTTAGTTGTTGTTGTAAGTGACTTACAAAATAAAAAAAAAATATTCTTTTATCTCGTCGTTCTTCACATAGCGCACGAATACAACAAGCTGGCTTAGATTGGGAACGTCGGTGGTCTCGTCGAGTTGGAGGCTGAATTTTGCTGGGCTTGAAATCAGATCTGCAACTACTTGAGCCAAGATGTCATCTATTCTGCTGCTGATGGTGTCATTTGTTGGAGGAATTTGGGATAACTTATTTTCAGCAGTTTTTCCCAGCATGATATTCGCCATCTTCAACACAGATGGTTTTACGAGTGTTTCACCAATGGTGTGTGGTTTGACCTGCTTTGTGATCAAGTACGCAACTTCATACGATGCTTTGAGGATAGGTTTGTCGATGAATACAAAGCCGAAAACAGGCAAAGTAGCCTTTTCATCGAACCTGGCTCTCTTTACCTTGAACTCAGCAAGTGTTGTGTTCTTGTATTTCCCATATCCATGCAGCTTTAGAGAGACTTCACTTAGTTTCGTCAGTGCTAGACTAGAATTGTTCAACTTCGCATTACAAATCATGCATTGAGGACACCGACTCCCAACATGTTCCTTTATAGACGTGAATCCATGTAGTACGTATTCGTCCGACCACTTTCTGCTTTTGCTTGACATAGTTAGTATGAAGGGATTGAAAGATTAGGAAAAAATCACAAATGACGCACAATTACTACAGTCACAAGTTGACTGCTAAGCACACGAAGTTTCCTACAGCACAGATATTAAGGCCAAGTGATGTGATGTGTCAGCCGCAGCCAATGATTACCAAGTGGAGCATGACGTCACGAATCATACGAGTGGAGTGAACGGAATAGACACACACACACAGTGTGTATGGCTTGACCTCCGCCAAACCCTGAGACTGATGCACGGATCCCCTGAGGTTCGATTGAAACCAGGTTAAGAACCATTGAAACAGAAAAAGCTGAAGTCTACTTACAGTCTTACAGCTATCGTAAATCGACAGTCATTGCTATTAAATATACAACTTATCATTATGTTATTCTTGTTTTGAGATTAGAAAAAATTGACAAAGTCAAATAAATTAAATAATCATATAAAACTTCTTATTTAATTTATTTTATTTTATCAGATTTACAATATTTATTTTATAAACGAATGTGTTTTTTCTTTTTCTTAATTTCGCGCAAAACTACAAGAGAGCTATCTACGCTAGCCGTCTCTAATTTTGCAGTGTCGCGGGTTGGAATCCCCGTCGCACCAAACATGCTCACCCTTTCAATTGTGGAAGCGTTATAATGTGACAGTCAATACCACTATTCGTTGGTAAATGAGTAGCCCAAGAATTGGCGGTGGGTGGTGATGACTAGATGCCTTCCATCTAGTCTTACACTTCTAAATTAGAGATGGCTAGCGCAGATAGCCCTCGTGTAGCTTTGCGTGAAATTTAAAGCAAACCAATTCCTTCACAAAAAATTCTAACTTGTTTTATCAAGTGTTAATTAACTTGTCCATTTTAAGAACACACACACAAATAGATACATATGCACACGTATATTAAAATAAAACAAATTGTGGATACTAAAATATATACTCTAAAATGTTCACTTTATATTAAATATTACGTTCTTAAAATCTATTCTTGACCTTTTGAAGATATGTTCGTTAAAATTTTCGCACACTGAAATATCTTTAACACTTCATTGAAAACGTTCAAGTGCTATAACGTGTTTCATACTTTTTAAAGATGATTTTCACTTCTAGAGTCATTTTCAGCAACCTAAATTTTGTAGTGAATTAATTCATTTCAACCTGACAGAGGTTTGTATTTGAGTCAAATAACATGAACATAATCCCTTCAAAATATTTTTATAATAAACTCATAAGTATATAATACTTCATATAAGTAAATAAATTTCAAAAATGCGTAAATTATTAAAATTAATTATATTTTGCTCTTGAATATCTCATAATATTTTATTATCTAATAGCCCCTTTGTTGAGCATGTGAACTTGTCATATATTTATTCTTATAGAACATATTTTCTATTCCCCTCGGTGAACTCAGCAGATAGCCCAATGTGGCTTTGTTATAAGTAAATCACACACAGCATATTCTCTTACACCTGATTAGAGCTCAAAACCTATTATCGACTGAGTAAAAAGGTTAATCTGCTGACAAATGATACTTAAACCTTTTTAAGAACTAACTCAAATCCTGAATTTACCTCAAGATCGTGTGTATTTCTTCGGCTTGGATATGACAACGTGTGTGTGTGTGTGTATTTTCTTACAGCAAAGCCACATCGGGCTACCTGCTGAGTCCACGGAGTGGAATCAAACCCCTGATTTTAGCATTGTAAATCCGTAGACTAACAGCTGTACCAGCAGGAGACACTTGGATATGAACCTCAGACCTTATGCACACCTATAGAGTGGTCGCTCTACCAGCTGAGTTAATTGGTTAATATATTAACACTTACTAATAAAGACTTTTTTTACCATCATACTTCACATGTTTTTTTAGAAATGTTAATTAAACAACTGTTTAGTTCAAAGCGACACTCGAGAAGAAAGTCTTGAAATACTAATCTACAAAAACATGTCAGTCAGAAAGGACAACGTTTTGAAAGACTTCAGTCTTTAGGTTGGCTGGCACCTATTTTTTTGAATATAGCAGCTGTTTAGATTTAAAGACCATAAATGCTCATAAATTGAATAAGTTATTTTCGTGGTGTAGAAGGTGGAATTTGGAAGTCTTTGTTGAAAAACAATCTAACTGAAAATAAAAAAGTAAATCATACAATAAAATAAAAATGTAATGAAATACTAGAATCCAATGGTGGAGACTTGGATGGAATTAAGTAGATTCTGAAACGGCAAATATTTACTATGAATGGAGGGTGAAGTGCCCTGTGAAAACACACTTCTGAATGGAGAGTGGAATGCCCCGTGAAAACACACTTCAGTAGTTGGACCCTGAAAACTCTATTCGACCAGCGCTTAAACTTTAAACGTGGACTAGTTGTAAAAAAAAGTGAGTAAATAAACACATGAATAAGTTACCAGAATCTTGATTCAAAGAGTCCATTCTGACGTGTAAAGAAATAACAAAAAAAAGAAAGAAAAATATATGCAAAAAAAAGTATGACGTAGAAATGGCTACCAAAATGTATAGAAACAGGGTAGGGATTAATACAGAAGCCATACAAAAATCTTTACATAAGTAGGCAGTATATACTGAATCAATCATACAAGCTAACGGTTGTTAGCCACTGTAAGACTGTATTGCACTTTTCAGTTTAAATGCTTTTATTCTAATCTGAATTCATGCAACTTACAGAAATTCAATGTTTAGTTGTATATAATAGTTATTCTTGGAAAGATTTAGCTACTTATGCAATGATTTTTGTGTGTTGTTGTATATTCATCCTTAGCTACTTATCTGATGATTTTTGTAATATTGTTATATATTCACCCCTACCTTATTTCTATACTTTTTGGCATTATCATCCCCACATCATACTTAATGTTCTTTTATTACTTGTTTTCTTTCCTTTATAACAGTTACATTGAAGTAGGCTATACATGGGAATTATTTTTATTTTTATCATTCATTATAATGTATATTGTTAATATCATATCAGTGTTGGAAGTTTCTCTAATTTTATATTGTACTGGAGGGCTGGTAAAGCTGGATTGTTTCCTCCAGGATAGTACATTAAGAAAAAAAAAATTATAAACCCCAAACCTTTCAACTTCATCCCAACTCGATGCACGTGCATACAATAGTTCCCATTGCATGGAGAAGTCATGTTGATTAACAGAAAAAAACCTCACACAGATCCCATACTATGAAGTATGATTCTATGCATACACATACGGCTTCCAGACTTGGCCCAACTGAAAATTTGAAGAAAAGTGGACTATTTTATAATGTATTGTTTTGATAATAAAAAAAACAAAAAAAACACTTAAAAATCTGTGAGTTAGATTAACGGATACATTATTCATCTTCTTGCTACCTTGAATATAGATTAGGTTTGTTTTTGTTTTACTGAAATTGCTTTCGCAAATATCACGTTTATGCAATGAAAAGTTATGAACGAACGGTATGTAAGAACAATCTGTCCTGTCATCTAGCAACCAAAAATGAAACTGTTATTTATGAAATGTGAAAATAGTATAAGCTTATAAACTGAATTTATTGCATTTGTTTTCCTTTTTATTATATTTCTACAAAATTAAGTGTGATAGAAGTACATAATTATACTAATAGATGATCAAATAAGGCAGTTATTTGTAACCATCACAGAGTAACCGATTGGTTAAAATTTAATCTTGAATTCTGAGTTGAGACTATTTTTAAATATTTTTAATTTTTCATGTTTTTTCTATGATCGATTGAGGAGTGAAAATCAAAAGCCAGTTTCTGCTAGCGTATTAACTAGCTAGGATGAACATGCCTTGAGAACATAGTATCTATTACTAACACATACCCAACCACTCGCAGGCCTCAGAAGCATGGATAGTTTTGTAATTTGGCCTTGAAATCTGCTGCGTCCGGGCTCCAACACATGCAAGTGAAAGATTTTACTGTTAAAGTGAATATACTTTTTCGTTCTGTTATTGGTGTATGCTGATCTTTCTATTTGTCTTCCATCTGGCTTGGATTTGCGTTTGCTAGTCTATCATGCCCAATCCCTCTTTCGCTGTCATGTCCTTAAAGAGAAATTCTTTGATTTTTCTTGCTTCACAGAACTTATCTGATTTGCCTCTATAAGTGTCATATTCTGTTTTACATCCATCAACTAGGCATATTTTGCTTGGTCAGAATTCCGTGTTTTTATCAATCATGTGCAATCTTTGTGTTCCTTCATTCATATTTAAGTGTCTTCCAGTATTTTTCAATATGAGTATTTCTTAAACGACGTTCTTGTTTTTACGTTGAAATGTTCTATCTTTAATTTTACAATAGTTATGTTACACTAACATCCTAGGGTATGATATATATTGCTCTGACTCGTTCAGTGAAGTGTTGGGTTGTGTGCAGTATTACCTCATAGTAGTGATAAATACGAAAGAAAAAGCTTTGTAATGACACATTGAATTTATAATAGGTTTGAAAGATATATCAGGATTGTACATCTTAGGCAGTCTAAGAAACCAAAAACTTCAAAAATGATACCTGTTTGAAATCTTACATAGCATTCAGATTTATTCTTGTTTGTTTGATTGCTTGTTTTCTAGAGAATAACACAGAAAGCTAACTGCTGTGTCTACGGTGGATAATCGCACCACAGATTTTAGCTTGCAAATTCGTAAATTTATCGCTTTCCCACTGTTAAATTAACATATAGTCAAAATGACAGAAAATGCAAGTACAATAGAACTAATGATATCAACTTATTGTAACTCGAGCATCTATAATCATGTGGCCTGAGCAGTAAGAATTTCAACTAACCTTCCCAGTGTATGCTCGTGGAAAAACATCGAAGATGGGGCATGTGATAACAAATACCATTCTCATCATATAGTATATTATAAAACAGTAACGATATCGCCGATACTGGCGGCCCGATACCTGTAGTAAACGTCAACTACCACGGGAATTAGTATCGACTGCCAACCCTAACACAATCCAACCTGACTTGAAAATAAAAGACAGAACTCTTTCGAGACGTTGCGATTTTTTACCGATTTAACTTTTGTAGATTAGATCAACAGGATATTATCCAAAAGTACTATTTTGATCTAAGCAGTTGCTGTCTATTTCAATTCTGATCATGAAGACTGCCTCAGTAATGTGTGAAAGAATACACAACTTTTATTTAATTTATGTACATGTTGTACCTCAACATGCCTGTACGTTATTTGTAATTAAGCATAAAACTACACAATGGGCTATCTATGCTCTGCTTACCACAGGTATGGAAACCCAGGTTTTAGCGTTGTACGTCGAATATATTTAACTGAGACACTCGGGAGCGTTTGCAAGTTAAAAAGAGAAATCATTATGTGGGTGACAAAGAATTTGCTGAACTGTGTAACTGTGAAATTTTGTACGTAACGCTAAGTATAATAAATTATCATAACTGCCGATCAGAAGAAATTTGTGATATTCACAATATCGACGCATATATATATATATATACTGATAATAAAAAATGTTACTTAATGATGTTTTATACCATATGAACATAAAAACATGCAATTAGAGTAGTTTTACAATGGGTAAAACATTCTTTCTGAACGTGATGCAAGTTCATCGCAAATTAATCCATTAGTTAACAGCTGGCCCTCATCATGAAGCTGGGTAGACTAGAATAAGTGGGGTAAGATGTCTTACTTCAAACGTGCTGGACGTGACAAACAACTATCGTACCCTGATTGTGAATCTGAAGAGACATCTACAGCAATTTTCGAAGTGAGTGCACCATAATAAGAGCTCCATCATAGCCCTCTATTCAGTCATACAAAAGCACTTTAAGCGTTAGTTGTCTGTTGACTAGTCACACTGGCCTGGCATGGCCAAGCGCGTAAGGCGTGCGACTCGTAATCCGAGAGTCGCGAGTTCGCGCCCGCGTCGCGCTAAACATGCTCGCCCTCCCAGTCGTGAGGGTGTATAATGTGCGGTCAATCCCACTATTCATTGGTAAAAGAGTAGCCCAAGAGTTGGCGGTGGGTGGTGATGACTAGCTGCCTTCCCTCTAGTCTTACACTGCTAAATTAGGGACGGCTAGCACAGATAGCCCTCGAGTAGCTTTGTGCGAAATTCAAAAAACAAACTTTTAATATCCATACCAGCCATCTTGAGAATACATTATTTCTTGATGACAAGAAACCCACTTGAAATAAAAGTGTTTCTCAGAACGGCTGGTATGAGTATTAACACTTGTATTGATAAACAGAAAATCAAGTTTTGACCTTCCTATATCATATTGGAAAGATGATGACCTGGGAAGGCTAAAACGTTGTTCTCGGCTTACAAATAAGTGTTAATTCTCATTTCCGCCGTTCTGATATACAGGTTAAATCGTTGTTCTCTGCTTATCAACAAAAGTGTCAATATCTATACAAGCCGCCCTGAGATACAATATATTATTTCTTTTCGAATACTTATTTGTTCATATTACTATTTGTACGTTTGGTTTAAATTTCTCATTTTGTTATTGCAACCGCTCTATTCTATATTTTGTTTTTATGTTGAAAATATATTGCATATAGAACTTGATTTAGTAGCTAATTTTTTGCCAGTTAAGCGCAGTTAACAAACGTGTATGACAGTTTTAATGACGTCAATAGGGCAACCTGTTCCATCAAACAGTTAGACCAAACAGTCTATTTTTGTTGTTGTTTTTTTTTTACTCAGTATTGAATTAGTTTTAGTGTTGGATTGGTTTTTTCCGTCTGCTGCATATCAACTTGCTAAAATGTTCTTTTTTTACTTGGGTCGAAATACATTAATTTATTGAAGTTCAAGTTTGCAATGTACGATATCTCTTCTATTCTGAGACGCAGATAGCCCTCGAGTAGCTTTACACGAAATTCACAAAACGAACAAACAATCTGCATAGTTAAGTATTTCAGACCAAGTTTCATCAGCATGTTCTTTCAAGCAGAACCCTTGGGCATGCCCTTCGTAAAAGTATACGGGAATTCTAAAGAATGATAAGTATTCTCGCCTTGGCTCGTTCACTTATCAACAAGGATTGGTGAAGCATTAATATAGTGTTGAAATTCATATTCTTTAACCACATGGAAAATTTAGCCCTACAAAATAGAAAGAATGACAAAATGTTCTCTTGTCGTTGCACTTTTGCACATTGCCGTAAACTAACAAATTATCATTATGCATACAGAGTTACGAATTATTTTTGCCAACAACATTATAATAACATGTACATGCAGAATTGTATTTGCAATAATTGAACTGATGAGTTTATTTTGGGAATTTATTACATTATATTTTTTCATTACATCAAAATTACTTGAGCAAACGATTTTTACATTTCGGTATACTAGATGGCTCTTCGTCATTATTATATTAGGTTGTGAGTGAACGTTTGTCGATAAATGTGATTTTAATTGAAAGTTTTGATATGAAATTGGTAATACGTGGTAATTTAATGTATACTTTAATAATATTCTTTGCGTTAGTGACATCTTCCAGCAGTCTTTACTTCCATATTGCTGAAACAGAAAGAAAGTGTTTCATCGAAGAAATTCCTGATGACACATTAGTTGTTGGTATGTAAATTTTAAGAAAAGTATGTAAATTATATTGCAAGTGTAACTTGCGACAAGTTGCAACCTTTAAGTCTAGTTCAATTTACACAGACCGCTGTTAGTGCTACTCTTGCTTAAAATTAATATGGATATCTAAATTTATATACTGATTTGTAATAACTTCTTATCACTTACTGTATCAGGGTAGAACTAACACTAGTAGTACTGCTGTTAGCACTTGTAACAACGCATCTACAATTTTAGTTTACAACCATTTGTAGACTGTGACTGGTATTAATATAAACAGAACATTTAATTTCAAGAAAACAAGGTGTCTGTTGGTCTGCCAAAGTTGCTTCATCCATTAAACTAACCTATAAAGTATGGTTAAAAAAACTTCATAGCCATCGCTTATCATTTCAGTATTTGTCAAGCTTTTTCTTAGGTCGCTTAAATTTGCTGCCAGTTGTAACAACCACTTCTCTAGAGGAGCTTCTCTATAGGGTAACTACCCTGTTTGAAAAATGTTTTAACTGAAGACTATTCTGGCCCCTCCTAAAATTTGTTTGTTTCTTCTTATTACACCAGTACCATTTTCATCATAAGTATAAAAAAAAAAATCAAAACCATCAATTCTCTTAACTGTTAAAGTTTAACATCTCAGTGAGACATCATTAACTCTTCTTTAGATATCCTGACATGTTTGTATATAACAACTTTTCTATCTAGTAACTGACCTTTAAACCTTTTCCAACAGTCTACTGATGTTCTTTTTAAGAAAATGATCTCAGGAGTGAATTCAGTACCCTTCTGGTGTTGATACAGAATTTTTAAAGGGTTGGATTCAGCCTATAAAATGGCATGCATTTAAGAACAATTACATATTTGATTTTAAAATGTATATTTGTCTTTTAACAACCTAAAATGGATGCAGAAGTGTTTCATAAAAAAGTTGGTAGTTTGATCAGAAGTTAATGGTGAAATTGTATATATTCCTAACATGCTTGTTTTGAAATTTCCACTTGCTATCTGAATAAATGTTTCAGGTGATTTTCTTTATACTTATATCTATAAATTAACTTAAATACCCACATGTGGTAATTAGAATGCAAGCAGTATAACAATGCAGGGCATGGACATAACAGAGGAGTCTATCCAGAACAGAGCAGAGATAAGAAACAGAGGGTAGGCAGATTGGGAAAAGGAGGACTAATATTCTTTGCAAACTCTTTTTTTTTTTAACCTGAAGATGACCTATAAAGCTGTTCTCTACTTTATTTTGATAAAAGTTTTAATACCCATAACAGCCATCTTAAGATACATTTTTACTCCAAGTGGGTTTCTTATGAAACTGAGGAAACTTGTGATTGAGGGTGGTAGCAAAAGCACCAACATGGGAAATACCAAAATGATGAGAGTGCAATGAAAAACAGCAAGAAAAAAGGACCACTCCATGGCCTGATCCATTCAGGAAAGGTGATCCACCATCAGACTAAATGCATTTGGAATATGACATGCCATCATATTAAAGTTTTATCATCCTGAACCTGTAAAAGGGTCAAAGTATAATAAGAAGGGCATGAAAAGGAGACAGTGTGCATACATAGACTGCTCCATCTCCCCACATATAAAGACCACGAAAAATCCCTGACAGGTCACCTGTCCCTGAGGCCCAAAGTACAATGACAGACAATTAGTAAGCATTCAAAGTGGTAACAGTGACTTCAGAATACAGGTTAGATACTAAACCAGTGAAAAATGCACAACAAACAGAGTTAAATGCTCTCAAATAAAAATGAAATCAAATTAAATGTTCAAGTAAGGTAAATATAATTAACTTCTAGAGGAATCACTGGTCTAAAGAAAGACATCTGCATTTGAGCACTGCCAAATGAGAAATGATAGTTCAGTAGTGGAGCATAAAGGGAGTCACGCCATGCTTTCCTACTGATGGAGAGATGAGGCAGGAGGGATGTGCTGGAACTTTTGATTTCAACAGAGGAAAGACGAGAGCTTGTGGAACATGTTTGAAAACGTTCACAAACAGAGGGCAGCAAAACAAAACCTAATCTAGTGAATTGAGAGAGAGTATATGTCTATACAAAAGTGTTCAAAATTGGTAAAATACATGTCTATAACACAAACAATTATTATTATTTGCTATATATTGGATTAAGACCCTTTATCAGGCAATACATATAAAACATACTTATACAGGATCTTTGAAGAATTTGAATATAGAGATTCTAAATTACATATGTACTGTATGGAGCACATTAACAAAACATTGTTGGAAGCAACACTGATTAAGAGGTTTTATAAACTGTCTTAAAAATGGAAAACAAGTATTAATGTGACAAATTAGATTTCTGATATTAAAAGGACACAAAAGTCACAAAGTTGATGATTAGAAATCTTTTGAAATTAAAGCAATGAATCACCACTCTTGGCATTAGAGCTTCCCCAGTTTTCAAAACACAGTTGGGTTTGGTTTATCAGGTTGTTTGTAGTACAGTAATTGCAACAAACATTGTCTGAAGTACTGTATAAACATGAGATAAAATATTTGATATGGCTGTGTAGGTATTTGAATATTAGATACCTTCCGAGTTGGTCAAGATTTAAAACTATAGGCATGAAGTGTATAAGATCTTATGAACATCCTGTTTCCTAGTTAATCATACTTACTCCATAACTAATAAGTGTTTAGTTTCCTGTGTCATAAATATGGGCTGTTTTGGTTTAACTAACTTTTCTAACTTAGCCTTACTGTTAATTACAGAAAAGAGGCATTTCTATAGTTTATGCAGACAATTCGTTGCAGGAAACAGTTTTTAGAAGCATTGAAAAAATATGAGAGTAAAATGGCATTAGAAGCAGAAAATATCATTAAGGAAATGATGTTTCATTAATAACACTAACGAAAAACAATATTGTTTCAATCAGTCATGGTTAATTTTTTAACCAGTATCATAAACAATATGAAACAATGGTTATTAATTTATTAATACTAACTACTACGTATGAACCTAACAAGTCATGGCCAGGTTTTTCTAATTTCATTCCAAATGTAATTTCTGAATTTCAAACTTTAGAAGTTAATGAGTGGTGAGAAGAGATAAATCCAGACTTTGGAGAAGAGAGAATATCATCCATTTGTAAATGTTTCAGATTGGTATTTTCAAAAATAACCACAATTAACAGATACTTTTCACACAGCCATAGGCACCATATTTCACCAGATCTGAATTCTTTAAGTGTTCGAAAGTCATCCCAGTCTGCACGATGAACTCTAGCATGCAACTCAACCAGGCTGCTAAGAACATAAGAAAGCAACAAGTCTGAGATGCAACTCTCAGAAAATCCTCTGCCTTCACAGAAAATGGTATCCATAGGTTAGCAGACACAAAAATAAACTGGCAGATGAAGTGATATGTGACAGGTCACAAACAGGTGTGGAGATGGAACACACAATGTAACCATAATATGCTTGGTATGTAACTGGAATGAAAATTTGGGACTAAGCACCCATACCTGAAGAGAACTAGGCACTCAAAAACTATGTAGTCATGATAATCAAATGGTAATCAATAAGACTTCGCTAGCCGTTTTACATCAGGTTCTGTATAATATACATGGGTTAGTCTACACATTTGCACACAACAAGTTTTTGCACTTCAAGTTTTGATACACTCCATGTATCTACATAAAATTTGGTGAACTTTTAGTAAAATTTACAAGTATTTTGTATACAAAATGAGATTTTTTTAATTAAATATTTTTACAAAAGATTTGTGTATAGAATAGTCTTTCATTACTAGTTTGAGTGCAAAGAGATTTTGTTAGGATTAAAAAACTATTTTTATCCCAAAAAATCTGATATCGGTTGTGTAATCTCTAAAACCTTTTAGATACATTTCAAATGTTTGTTTTTAGTAAGACTTTACATTTTGTTATTTTCTATACTCTAAGTATGTGAGTATTCCAAACCTCAGAAGTTAATGAGTGGTGAGAAGAGATAAATCCAGACTTTGGAGAAGAGAGAATATCATCCCTTTGTAAAGTATGCTTTGTTTGTGCTGGAATGACTATATATTATAACATGAAAGTACAAACATTTGGTACAAGTAGCTTAAGTCTCATAATGCTGTTTATGAACATGTATATATTTTTTATTATATTGACCTTCCAGTCATGCCTGCTGAACATTATGCAATTTGCCTTGACATAGTGCACATGCACTTAGGTCACATCTCCAGTATTATAAAACTTTCAACTGTGTTTTAGTAAACTAGTAGTTTGTAATATATAGTCACATTTGAATTATTATACAGATGTATGTATACAGATTATTACTATTTAGAAATAAATTATAAAACTTTTCTTAAAATATAGAACAATAACTGAAGAAGTAAAGCAAACAATTCTCTTCTCAGTACGACCTTTGTATTCAATTGTTGCTAGATATGGAGGATATTAAACAAAATTTTTTGCTGTTTTATATACATACTTGAATAACTGAAAAATCAAATAAATACACTGATACCATAAAATTCCACTAATTTATTAAGCATAGTAACTAAGATTCATATAGATTTTAAAAAATATGAAACTTTTAGCAGACTAAAGACACAACCTACCTCCTTAAAAACTTGGATCAAAAGAACGTGGTAGCCTTTGCAAAGATTAGAATGGCTGAGAAAACCACTCTGGGGATATTAAAAGCTGTTGATTGATTATTCTCATGTTGTATACTGTAGTAAAATTTATAAGGAACCTTTACAAAAAATGGGAAGAAGCAGTGATGTCGAGAAACCCACTTGTTGAGGATTGTATATTAAAAAATGGCTCGTTTGGGTTGAGAAAATATTTCAAATAGAAGAGCGAACAACGTTTCGACCTTCTTCGGTCATCGTCAGGTTCACGAAGAAAGAGGTAACTGACTAGAAGCTCACCACATGTTTGGAAGGGGTTGTGTAACTGAGTGACGTAATGTAGAGGGCGGGATTAGATGTTTGAATATATAATTTTATCTATAATATTAATATAGGTATAATGGCATTCTTTTATATTGGTTTATTTTGGGTTTAAGTTGTTGTATAAGTAAGGCTTCTTTAATTTTGCATTTGTTTATGTTTGTGTCTTTATTTAGTATTTTAGTGTTTTCTATGGTTATGTTGTGTTCATTTGACTTGCAGTGTTCGAAAATGTGTGAAGGTGACTTTTTATGTTCTTTGAATCTGGTTTCCATTTTTCTACTTGTTTCATCAATATAGAAGTCGTGGCAGTTATCACATTGTATTTTATAAATAATGTTGGTGTGGTGTTTGTCAGTGTAGTTCTTACATAGTATAGACCTTAGTTTTGTGCCTGGTTTTTGAATAAATTTAGTGTTAACTGGAATGTTATATTTTGTTACTAATTTTTGCCAAATGTTGGTTATTTGTTTGCTGATGTCAGGAATATATGGTATAGAACAGTATGTGGTTTCGTGATTTTTTGATTTGTGAGATATATTTACTTTTGTTGGTTGATTTTGCTTTCTGTCTAGGTGTCTGCGTATAATGTTTTCTATGGTTTGTGGAGGAACTTTATTGATGTTGATGAAGTATTGTTTTCAATCAGTGATGTCGAGAAACCCACTTGTTGAGAATTTTATATGCAAAAAACGGCTCTTTTGGGCTCAGAAAACACTTCAAATGGAAGAGCGAACAACGTTTTGACCTTCTTCGGTCATCGTCAGGTTGTTCGCTCTTCTATTTGAAGTGTTTTCTGAGCCCAAAAGAGCCGTTTTTTGCATATAAAAGAAGTATTGTTTTATTTTGTCTAATTCATCGTTAATTTTATCTGGTGAGCATAGTTTTATGGCTGTGTTTATCTGGTTTCTTAGTATGTTGAGTTTTTGTTTTGTTTCATGTGCTGAGTCCCAAGGAACGTATAGTCCAGTATGGGTGATTTTTCGATGGATTTCTGTTTTGAATTTTGTGTCGGTTCTTATAATTTTGAGGTTAAGAAATGATATTTGATTGCTTTCTTCCTGTTCACATGTGAAGTTAATGTTGGGATGTATAGAGTTAATGTGATTGAAAAAATTAAGTATGTGTTCTGTAGATTTGAATCCCGCAACCGTGTCATCTACATATCTGTACCAGTATAGTGGTGGATGTAATGCTGTATTAATTGCTTGTGTTTCAATTTGTGTAATAAAAATATTGGCTAGAACTGGTGATACTGGATTGCCCATGCTTAGGCCATTTGTTTGTATATAGTTTTGGTTGTTGAACATGAAGTTTTTCTTTATTGTAGTGAATTCTATGAGGGTTGCTAACTGGTTACTGGGAATGTCTATAATTGGGTTAGGGTCTCAGATATAGAGTTCTAAGGTTATCTTGCAGGCTTCTGTTGTTGGAACTTCTGTAAAGAGGGATATAACATTGAAACTGGCCATTAAGGCTTTATGATTAAGTTGATTTAGATTAGACTTGAAATTAAAAGAGTCTTTGATAAATGAGCTGGCTGATATTGTATATTTGGAGAATGCCCATGTTATGTATTTACGAAGATTGTAATTAAACGATTCATATGTTGACATTATTGGTCGTAATGGACAATCTGGTTTATGAGGTTTGGGGATGCCGTATATTTGCGGTGTGCGTGAGTCGGTTTTACGTAGGTAGGAATAAAGTGTTTGTAAAATTGTGTTGGATTTTTTTATTTGTAGTAGTAATTTGTTCAGTCGCGTCTCATGCGTCTTTGTTGGATTTGTGTGTATTGGTTTAAATTTGTTCGTGTCTGATAGGATGTTGTTCATTTTTTGTATGTATTCATTCGTGTTCATTATTACTATAGCGTTACCTTTATCTGCTTTTATAATTTTTATGTTTCTGTCTTGTTTTAGGTTTTTAATGGAATTAATGTCTCTTTTTGTAAGGTTGTTTTTTAGTTTTCTGTTTTGTGAAATTATGTTGATGGTTTTGTAAGAAAATTCTTTGAAAAAATCGTTTAAGATGTTGTTTCTTGGTGTTTCTGGAGAATATAAATTTGTAATTTTACCTGGGAAGTTTGGCTGTTGGACGTCAATAAAATTATCTAAGTTGTCTTCTTTTTGTTGGTTGTTTTTGGTTTTTCCTTTGAGAGTTGAATAAAGACACCATGTTTGATTTGGCACATAAGATGTATCTCAGCAAAGTAAAAAGATGTGAGGTTCTTATTTCATATTCTACCTTGTCAATACTAGTAATGTGAGTTCCTAATTTGTACAAACTTAGACTTAGTATTTGGATATCACAAATATCTAATTTTCAATAGTGATGCATTAAACATACCATGCGACTCACTAAAATCTATATTTAAATGTGTTCTTTTAATATTTACTTTTAAATTAAGGAATTACTTCAGTGTTAAAATTTGGATTATAATCTACAATTTGATTCCAAATTCATAAAACAGTTCAATAAAATTTTGAATGCAAGTCAACGAACATGATGACATAGATTTTGAGCTCTGCCCCATCGCAAATGGGTTGAGGGAGATAATGTTCTATGAATTGATTGGCATTCTGTGGAGTCAGACAGTGAGAACTCTCAGATTCAGGGTGGTTTTCTACAACAAACAGTCATAGAGGACATTGATAATGAATTTAAAGTTGTATTATATTTCAATCATAATAAAGATATAGCTACAAGAGTTGAAATGAAAAAAACATCCAGGACGAATGATCATGCTGCTGGATTGGTTTCACATGATGGTTATAATTATTAGTTTTGTTGGTTGAAAAGGAGTTACAAGATCATCTGGGTGGACAATTTTCCCAGAGTGGAGATCAAAATGCAATTCTCCCACTTATTGGGTGCCTTCCTTCCACCCTTGTGTGGATGTCAGTATTCAGTAAATGAGGTTTTGGAGATCAAATGAACCAGTTACAAGTCCTTACAGAGGTTCTGGATTTTTTATCTTGCCCTCTCAATGGGTCTTCTGTGTTATGGGTTGCAGGTTTTCATTATATGTTTCTGATTTTATCCTGGATTTTCCCTATTTATAATCAGGTTGTTGGGGACATGGGCTGTTCTGGGAATGTGTCATAGTCACAGGAGTTGAGTGCATATGATAGAGTTCCCTTGGATTTTGGATTATATATTCCCTGGATCCCTGGCATTAGGCCACCCTGTGTTTTCCTGGAGTCTTCTGATAGGTTCTTACTGCACTCTGTGATTTGATATGATTGTCATCTAACCTTCTTATGATGTTAGTACACAGTGAGTGATGTTTTGGATGTAGTTGACTTACTGAGTGTATTTCATTGCACCCTAACCACTCTACACCATGGAGCAGGTCATCTGTTAGCCACTTTTAATTAGGGGATTGACTGATTTTACATTTTTGCTGTCTGTTTTTTACACCATCCTGACCATATTCCTTTTCATGGAGAAGAGATACCTGGGTTATTGAGGTGTGGTGCTCCTCCTCGTATCATGTTTTCTTTTCTTTTAGGATGTACATCTTTGAGGTGCTTCTGGAGTATACACCTGTGCTTCCCTTGCACTGGTTCCTCTTCCATTTCAATGTAAGATCTTGTAACCTAATCTTGTGAGCAAAGGGAATGTACCAGATTGGAAGTTATAATTTTCCAAATGAAAATTTATTTAACATAGGTACTTTCTTCTTCCTTCACTTTTCCCATTTTTTTTCCCCACACATTTTTGGTGCTGTGTCTTCTGCCAAACTTCAAGGTGATAGTTCTGTAGTGGCACATAGAGGGGGTCACATGCATCATGTGATAGAATGCTCTTTTATTGGTGGAGGGATGATTCTTGATAATTTACATAAGGGATGTGTTGAAACTTTGGATTTCAACAGCAGAAAGATGAAGACTTGTGGCATGCATTTAAAAAGTACATAAATAGAGGGCAGCACAAAATGGAAGAAGCTAACCTAATGAGAAGACAGAAGTCCTTATCAGAAGTACGTTTTCATTATTTTTCTACATCTTGAGTTCATTTCTATTATGTGTTTGTTACATTAGCAGAATAAAGTTTGTGACTACAGTAGGGAGAGCTGAATGTAGACCTTTGCCTTCAGTATGAATTAATATGAAGCTCAAACAATTATTTGGAGCACCACTTGTCACTGAGTTTTACCAGTTTGGGAGAATCCCACCCAATAAAGCTTATATCATGTAAGCTGAGGCATCTCTCCTGATTCATGGGTGTAATGGTTGAATGTAGGGCTTGAACTAATAATTCAGGAATTTGTATTCATGTGCAAGTTCATTTCATAAAATTTACTTTGCTTCACACCTACTTTTTTACATTACAGAAATGGTATTATTGTTACTTTTATACTTGTACTAATCTCTGTTTAACAGTCTTGGTGTTTTCTGATACTTTAAGTGCTTCTTGATGACAGACCACATTTTTTTCTTCTTTCCTAGGCCAAAATAAGAAATTTGTAAGTGATCCTGCTGTTCAACATCTAACATAGAATTGACAATGTGAAAAGCAAGGAGTTTTTAGATGTGGTCCTTCCAATTTAAGGGTTTGACCTTCTGGTTTGATTTTTCATCGTCTGGCAACAATGTGAATGTTTGATACTTTTAGCAAAAACTCAGACTTCTAAAAGAACTAAAGTTGGAGAAAATACTCAATAAAAATTGTTTTGAATCTGTGAAGTCATTAGCTAAATAACCATATTTTTGCTGTGGATGTCATAGGGTAGTTATTAATCAGGTTTGACCTACCCTGGGTAATAAACACCCTATGATGTGCCCTGTAGTATAGTGTATCACCTAATAAGTTGGTTGAAATTGTCCAAAGCCAACAGAGTAGTTCATGAACAAACAAATTTATCTTTATAAATATAGATATGTATTGTGTTTTGAGCTGTCATTTTTTCACCAATCATTCACCAATATTTACGTAGGATTTCAAGAATAGCATTGTTGTAAGTGCCTGATGTGGAAGTCATTGAACTGTGTAGTATTTAGCATTATATCAACATTGTTTGTTATCTGTCACATATCTGTTGGCAAAAGCTTCTAGCACAATAAGGAGTTTCCAAAGTAATACCGGAGCTTGAAATAATGTTCTTACTGACAAACACATACCTAATGTATTCCTGTGCACATACTATGTTATCAGTTTGACAGTACAATTGCAAATATGACTGCATACAAAAAAGTTGTATGTGATTAAACAATTATTTTATGAATTTCATAACATTAAATTATAGTTTATATTACACTTTGCATAAGTATTAATGATGTTTAAC
This sequence comes from Carcinoscorpius rotundicauda, assembly GCA_011833715.1. NCBI lineage: Eukaryota > Metazoa > Arthropoda > Merostomata > Xiphosura > Limulidae > Carcinoscorpius > Carcinoscorpius rotundicauda. The sequence continues at coordinate 40,502,113 of CM022393.1, forward strand.
TCTTGAACAGCAGAAATGTTGTAGGTAGCAGCATCAATTAACTATGGCTGCTGTTTAATGGTTAAGAATGAATTGAAATGATTTTTTTATGTAAAAATACACATCTTTTATCATAAGTCTTCAATAACCAGGCTAAAAGTTTGAGATGCCATTGGCAAACTGTGTATATGTCTCCCACTTTGAGAGAAAACTTGAGACTACATTTATCACATACTTAGAACTAATACCAGTATACCTGATAAATTGATATTAAACATTATTATATTTTAAAACAGCAACAAGATGTAAAAGTTGTACTACATTGGCAAATCTCAGTGTTTAATAAGTTTGTTGCTTTGTTAACTTCTCTAACAATGTGCATGCTTAAATATTCTGCAAATTGATTTCACCTCTGGTATTGCTATGTAGAAATGATTTATATTTTCTTACATGACACACACACACACACACACAAAATCAATGAAAAAAGAAATGACATAAAATCATTTTAGGTGTTTCTGAAAAAAATGTGTATTATATAACATTATATTAATATTGTGTTTCCATGCTTCATTGTTCCTAGGAAACTACAAGTGTCAACTTTTTGATCCCAGAACTGGAGGATTTATGCCTTCAAGTCCAGGAATAGGCATGCATGTTGAAGTCAGGAATCCAAGTAACAAGGTCATTTTGTCTCGTGTATACAGCTTTGAAGGCAGATTTACTTTCACATCTAGTTCTCCAGGTGAACATGTGATATGTCTCTACTCTAATTCCAGTAAATGGTTCAGTGGAACACAGCTGGTAGGTTTCAAATACTTTGTCAGCATTGCATGTGTTGTGGTGTCTATGTAATGTCTTTAATCCTAATAAATGCTTCATAGTGAAGCTGAGAGTTTGAAAAAAGATGTGATGGTATTGTGCAATGGTTTTAATATGGAGATCAACATGTAATATGTTTACTTCAGATCTAGCATGTAGCTTAGTGAGGCACAACTAGTAAATTTAAGAAAATTTTGCTGTTTATTAATACAATGATTTTATCGGGTAGGTGCAATATACATGACTTTTAGACTCAATAATAAAAATTCAGGTTTTAAATTTCTATTTAAACCTTGTCTTTGAACAATGCAGTTAATATACTTCAAACATACTTTGCTTTTTATTCTTTTTAAATCATGTCTGACAAATGGAATGTTTGTTGTTATAACTTTGAAATTAGAAATTATTTGTACTTTGAATATTTGTTTATATCTCCTTTAACAGAACTAGTTTACAAGCCTAAGTTAAGTGAACAGTATAGGAAAGTATTTTATGTTAGATTCTTAATCATTTTTAAAGCTTTATTTAAGTCTTACGTTAAGATTCAGTATAATTACACTTTTTAATTATTTCATACTACAGAAGTAAAGTTTAGATGCTTAAACTGTTACTTTGGAATAAAGTAATAACATCTGATATGGTGCATTATTTCTGTTCACTTAAATTGCTATTCTTGGTCAGTGTTGCCCTCTATACATTAAAAGAAATTTTACGTATACAACAAGCCATCTATTTAGCCTTCATTGAAATTGAGTAATTCCAATATGTATCATGAAAATTATTATGCATTAGATGTTATTTTCTTTTGGTGCTCTTCATGTGAATTGTGATTTTAATAGTTTAATTTCTAAAGTGGGATTTCTTAATTTTTTAGTTTTTTTTTTTTTTACATTAAAGAAATATTTTAATTTTCCAGTTTATTGCCTTGCACTCTATTTTACATCAAATATTTTTGTTTGTTCCCTATCAATCCTACAGAATAAATTAGGCTTAATACAGTGTTTTTTAGCATGATTTCTCAAGTACTTTTTGTTCAATTCCCCCTTATGATTACTAATTACTTCCTTTTCAGCTCAAACTGTATGTAGTTGGGATTTTCTGGGTCATAATGCCACCTTTGTTTTTTTGGAAATTTACTTTTCTTTGGTGCGATGGTTTTGACCATGTATCTAAGACTTTAGAACATGTACATAATCTGTGCATCAACATTTGACTGTTATCTCTTTGGCTGCATGTTTGCAGTTGGAGCTACGTCACATTCTACCTAATTTTTTCATGTCCCCTATCAGTAATTTCTCATCTTGTTTTATTATTCAGTGTTGATAGGTTGTGAGCATGTCACTAGTTGTGCTGGAAACTTACCAGAGGGATCTGGTCCAATGGGAGTTTCATTATATTGTTACATTTGGTGATCTTTCAATACAATTCCATAGGTTCTTCAGATTTTATCATTGGGACATACCATTATTATTTTTCCCTACCTCCTTTATCCTTTGTACCATATTCTTTCCCAAATATTTGAGATATTGCTACCAGGATCCAAAGATTTTCCACTTCTATAGGCCATTACACCAATTCACCTTTCTCCAGGCTGTTTGTTTATGCACCAAACTACCTTATTCTATTTACCAATATGCTCCATTTTTCCTTGGAGCTGTTTCTCACCCTTAGGTGTACTTTTTCTCCAGTTTTGTCAATTACAAAGAGAAATTTTGTGAATGATTATTTGTATTTCTTGACATTTTGTCACTTGCAGCTCTATCTTCTATTTATTCTTCAGGGGGCATTTTCCTTTGTTTCCATACACTTCGGTAAATTATGTACACCAAATCAGTAACTTACCAACTCTTAGAAACAGACTCACAGAATTGCATCACTATGTAAATTAGCCAGTGCACCCACAAAATATATTTTAACATATAACATATTTCAGCAATTAAAAATTGCACAACAAAGTTCATAAAAAGTAAACCTTATGACTATAATATGTACTTCTTTTTCAGATATTGGGCATAGGACAGGTAAATCTTTTGGCACCTGTCCTGTGAAAGTGGGTTTTCTCAGGGCACTCATGTTTCCCCCCTCAGCCACATCTCAGGCATTGGATCTTTAGATCCCAGCCAAGGCAACATTATTGGTCAGCCCTGAAATAGGTCGTTTCACATTCATATTTACTTTAACATCTGCTGGTTGGGTTCTGGTCTGGCTGGCCTCTCTGATGCTGCCTTTGTTTCGCCCACTACTTAATTATATTATAACAAACCTCACTTTTCCATCTTAAAAATAAGAAAAAAGTCAAAATAAAATAAAGGCAAAAACCCCATGTAAATTTCAATAATATTTCACATGAGGGGACGAAGAGGAACCACAATGATTCTGAGAGAGAATTATTTAGATTTCTTTCTCTCTAAAGTAAACCCCTGCCATGTGCTTTTGCATTTTCCTTTGTTTTGTGTATTAGCCTTAATGCTCATTCAGAGTATTTATTTATGACTTGCATGTTTTCGGGTTGGCCTTTTCTCTCTCTTTTTTTTGTTGTTGTTGTTGTCTGGGTGCTTTTGACTTATTCCAAAATGAATTTCTGTTTCCATTTTCAGCTGCTTCAGAAAATGGCTATAATGAGCTGTTATACACACTGTAGAAGTCCTAACTGCAACCTGTCCTATGTCTTATTCATTTGGTTGTTTTTCTACACACATTTGTCACATCTGTTCTTTTTTTAGATTAGATTTATAATTTGATGAGAGCTTGTGAAGTTTTATTGCTTTTATGGATGTGGTCATAAACAGCAGCTCTTATCCCCTTATATCAGGCTGATATGTAGGATCTTTCATGGGTTTTTCACAACCAGTTGAATTTTTGCAGGGATCCTTTATTAGCTGTTATTACTCTTTAATCTTACCCTTGTCATTGATTGGCATTGGTAGTTAAATATCACTTGCGTGTCAGTAGGTTTTCAGCTTCTTTCTCCAGTTTTCCATATTTCATGGATGTATACTTAATGTGGAGTGAGGAGTGTGCATTGATCAGTTGGAAGATTCGAAAGTTTGGGTCTATGGCTGAGAGGTCTTATCCTATCAACATCCTGAAGCTTCACACTGTGGGTTGTACTTTGGTTTGTTATCTCCATCTGGTCAAAAATTATATCTTCATTATCCATTCCAACTTTCTTATAGTAGTTACTTATCTCAATTACCACAGTAACACCTTCTCCATCCATTTGTATTCATATGTTGGATCTTCTTTTTGTGGAACACATGCTCAATATTCCTATCACTGCTTGTCACGTTCTGGAAGCTTTCATTTTTGTCATGTATTGGTTTCCTTTGTAAACAACATTTTTCTGGTGGAGTGGTCTCTTCATCCTTTCTATTTCCAGTAATTTTGACTTCAATGGAATATTCCTTACACTGAGTCTTTTGTCACATCCATTAAACATTGCTATGGTATAGATCTGTGGTTCATCAACTTCTTGCTATGACTGTTGATGTTTTTAGCCAGGATTAGGTCTACACATTTTCCTTCTTGTCCAAGTGATTTTGTTTATCTTTGACACACTGTGTTCAGTCCTGAGAGCTCTTTTTTGACTATCTCAACTGTGATTTCTGCATCTTTTACAGTTTTAACTTCTGTTACCTTTCCTCTGTGTTCATCTCTATCACCACCCTTGATGTCCACAGTTTCATCCAGACCTTCCTGTCTTCCATCTCTAGAACTGGTTTTCATCTAATCATTCAAGAGGTGATGAGGCTTATTCTGATGCATAGCATTTTTATTGGCTTGTTTCTTTACCCCTGTCTACATGGAAGTTTCTCAATACGAAGGAAATTTTTCCATTGTTGGTCATGCAAATTTCCTTTCTTGACTTTTGGGTTAGGGGTCTTCTGTATTCTAAGTCTTGGATTTTCAGGTGGTCCTGTTTCAAACATTCTGTTGTTCCCAATTCTGCAGGTTTTTACCTCTCTTGCATTTTACCAGTGGATGTCTTCCTTTGGATTTGTCATCTGCTACAGTGGGTTGCCTTTCCAAATGAGGATATTATATGGTCATGCACTGCCTCACTTTACCTTGTCTCATGTCTCCCTTCTCTTAATTGACTGTAAATGTCAATGGTTTGTTTCTTTTCCATCAGTATTTCCTGTACTCTTTATTCTTCTACATATCCTCTTCAGATAGTCACTTCAGTAACTTGTGAGGATAGCTCCTCCAATTAACCCCTTTACATTTATTCCATTTTATACCTTTATCATCATCCTGATCAAGATAGACTTCTTTGTTGTATACATGCCCTTTTCTGTTGCATTGCCTACATGGCTTCCTTTTGTAGTGTGTTTTCATCTGTTCCTTGGCAGCTCTTTTCAGTTTACAATCTTTCTCTTTTTTTTTCTTTGCCAGTTGGGTTTGGCTTTTCATTCCAGTGATTCCTTCCTGTTGTCTTCTTCCCATACTTGTTCCGAGTATCTTTTCACTCACTTTGACACCTTGCCTCGTTTCATCTTTGTTGTTCTTTGGAGGTAATTCTTTAATTGGGCATATGGACTACCAATGATATGTTTATCTCTCACTATTTGCATTGGATACCAGGTTTTGTCTTCAGGTTATTGTCTTCTGTCTGTAGCTATACTAAGATATCAGAATTCAGTGAGACTTTGACTAGGTGAGCTTTTTTTTTTTGTTAAAGCTCATAATTTGTATCCTGCTCTGTGGTGAGTGGTACATGACCAAGTGTTCTTTAGTTGTGGAAATCTGCACTGTGAAGCCACATCAACTTGAATATTATAATTCCATGGCCACACAATGCACACTGCAGTTCATCTCTTCAGTTGGGATTCCTTATCCTCCTCCTACATAAATGTTGGTTCCCAGAGGCCAGATGTTGGATTTAGGGTAGAACTAATCAGCTTAAGTCCTCACATATGTTTTAGAAAAGTAACTTTTTTCTCCTACATTTTTACTTCACCAGTGTTGTTGGGTTTCTGTTCAATTTATCATATTTACATGTGCCTCATTCATGATTCAGTGGGTACTAGGTTCCTTCTGGTCTCAAGAAATGGAGGTGAAGATGGAATGATCTTTCATGTGGTTGTGTTTTAGATTGTAGTTGACTTCCTGATGGTATGGTCCTCATCCTATTCCTGCAAAAATGCTGAGTTCTCACTGGCATGGGTTTTGGGTACAGTTGCTTGTAGTGTATAGTCCATCACACCCTAGCCACTCTACACCTAGAGGAAATTATTTTTGTTTTACTCATTTTTGTGTGATTTCATAAATATCGCATAGTTCAGATCATTTTCAAGCCATATATGTGACATGTTTCTTTGAGCAAAGAATATGCTTGGTTCAGAAGTGGTGGGGTTCTCAACATCAGATCTTAGAATCTATCTCATTTTAGGGAGTGTCCTTCAGGTACTTTCTTTCCTTTGCACCAGTCCCTTTACCTATTCAGTATGTGATTCTAGCTTTTTGTGTGTGTTGAGGTAATGTACCATATTAGAAGTTATAATTTTTCCCACACTGAAAATGTATGTGTAATAGATACCTCTTTTCACACTTCCTACCCTTCCTTTCTACTGAAAACTGGTGCTTCCATATTCTGCCAAAACTTGAAGTGATAATTTTGTAGAATGGAATACAGGGAGTTGCATGTGTCATGAGAGTATGTTGCACTCCTATTGGTTGATGATGATTTGCTTAAGAGATGCATTGAAATAATTCTAATGGAGGAGAGGTAGAAGGCATATAGAGGGTAGCACTAAACAAAAATAGCTATTTATGTAAGGGGAGGTGAGTATCAATTGACCAATTGGAAATACATTTTCAGTGCAAAAAGATTATAACTTCTGATTTTTTTTCTAAATGTAAGTTGTACTTTAGGAGAAAATTTTCTGGATAAGTAGGAACTTGTGAATGTTGAGGGTATGACTACTTAACGAAATCATTTACTAAGTTGGTTTTCACAGGGATTGTTTGTTTTGTTACAGTAAGTCTATCATTATAATTTTTTTTAAGATGCAATGAATTGAACACATCTGCTCTTTTCTTTCCATGTTAGAGAGTTCATCTGGATATTCAGGTTGGTGAGCATGCTGTAGATTATAGGAATGTTGCACAAAAAGAGAAGTTAACAGAGTTGCAGTTGAGAGTTCGTCAGTTACTTGACCAGGTTGAACAAATTTCTAGAGAGCAGAATTACCAAAGGGTGAGTTTGAAGGACCAATTTTCTAAATATTAAAGTTGCAAATATTTATAAAGAGTATAAGTTTTTATCACTTAGTACATTATTTGTGATTAAGTGTTATAGTGGGTGATACTGTTCCACACCAGGTTACTGAGGAAGACCATTTTACAATATATCCACCAGTATTTCAGTATTAATTTGTAATAGGAGATATATATAATTGAAATTAAAAATAACATTACTAAATCTATGCCCTATGTTAAATTGGAAATTTGATGTGTAAATGGCAACGTGGTGGAGGAGGCTTTTGTGAATACCAGTTTATTTAACTCATTTTCAGTTATTGCTTTTAAATGTTATGAATGGTATAATTTGATTGTTGCATTAAACAAAAATGAAAAATATTGTTATGCAAGTGACAAATAGCATCAACAAACTGTTACTTTAATGAAGTCATATCTAAATTATTTAATTCAAAAATGGTAAAAAATGTTTGAAATTGTTATTTACTTATTGGTTTTATGTTAAATAGAATATATACAGAAAAGGTTCGTAACTTTGTTATTTGTTTTCAATGCTTGAAGATCATGTCACTCAGGTCATACTTGTTTTTTCTGATGATAATATTTGACAAAAAAGTAAATAATGATAGTAAAGTACCTTAGAAGGGAAATTCAGCCTGGATTGATGCATACATACATATTTAACACCACCTGTATCTGCAAGTTTTATAAGCTCATTTTGGCCAGAAGAAAGGACTCACTTTGGAAATAAATGTATCTGTTTTGTTTTTTTTAAGTAATATCATTAACCAAAAATATGGCAAATTAGCCTACTTTTCGCTTCAGGGACCATTGGATGCTAATAATCAATAGAAAATTGCTGATGACTTCTTCAATAACTGTCAACAAATTGCAGTTCTATTTGTACAATGCATAAGCAAGTACTAATAATGCAAAAAAACTGAAGAAAATGACCACAGTCAATTATAATAAAAATAATATGATTATCAGTTTTTTTCTGTATTGTAATTTGTTTCATTTCTTTTTCTGTGCAATTTTGAGCAAGTAACTAATTTTGTTTTCTTGATTCTTTTATTGAGGATTAAATATATTTTGCAATCTTCTCTCCAGTGTTTTTGCTGACTATAGGAAGAGTTTCTTTACTAAATCTTATTATATCAGATGAATTTTGCCTGAACTTGTTGCTTGCTTATGAAAAGCAGCCAGCAGAGGCTAATTATGATTTTAGTCTTTTGACTTTCTTAAAGGTTGTTCTTCCTGGAGAAAATACAATTCACCCTTCAGCTTTTCCTTTGTCACATACGTCTCATTCCATGTTTTTTGCTACTTTTCTTTCCTTTTGACCCTCCTTTATTATCAAATATTCAATTAATCAAGGAGGGTATTCTCAACTAACTCATTGACACTTGTTATCCAGATGGTTTCACCATTGGATTGGAACTGTGTGGGGATTATCTCAAGCCAGTTGTACATCTGTGGAGTCCTTGGCTTCAAGATCTATGGATTCAACAGACCCTTCAGCCTGATCTTTTACATTCAGTTTCATTTCCTCTATCTGTTCAACCATTGTCTTCTGATAAAGTTTGCTTACATTTTCTATATCAGGAATTCAGATCTTCATCAGAAAGGGGCAGTTGAAATAACTTCTTGTTTCTCCTGTGTTTAGTTCCCATCAATTTCTAGTTCTAAATAAATTAGGTGATTGGAAATTTGTCTAAATTCAATTGTTACTTGGGGACACTTTATTTCAAAATAGAAAATATACATTTGTCATAATTGATTTATTATTTGAGACCATTAGATGAGAAAGATAGATAACACTTTTCTCCTTATTCCTATTCTTCCATTATCCAATCATTCTTTTTTTTTTGTTATCAGAAGGTAGCTTACCAGTACCTTTTCTTCAGCTTGACCTTAGTCTGTTAAATTTTCTGTTGAATAACAAGGTGTTTGTTAGTTTTTTTCATTCACGTGAAATTTTAATTTCTATGTCAATTTATTTTATTCAAAATACTCCTTTGACTGTCCACTTAGCTACATTCCTAGGATGTGAATTTCCTCATATCTAAGTTCTAGTTAGTACCAACACAGTATTTGGTACATCTGGGATTGAGGAACAACACAGTTTAAGGAAATGATACAGCTGTCTCGTAATATTTTGTCAACTGGGAGTCTTTTGATTGTACTCTTTTTGTCCTCAACTTCTATTGTTAAAAATATTCTTTCTACTTTGGCAACAATTGCTAATTTTTTTTCAAAATGTCATTCCCTTAAATGATTCTTCCATTACTGAGTTTCATCAGTTTTTCTGAACCAAGCACTTACAACATCTGGGTTTTTTCCTCCTTTTTTTTTTTTTTTTTATCCCTATACAGTTTAATCTTTGTATGGATATGTCTTCAGTAAGATGTGCTCTTGTGTAAGGAAATCAACATTTCTTCAATTCCTAGACTTCTCAAAAACCACAGCACATATTGTTATATTACAAATGTACCTCTTTGAGTTTCTTCACTTCCTAACCCACTATTCTGTATTGTTTGATACAGAATGTTCCAGAGTGGCAATTTACCTTTAAAAATCAGTGTGTTGCTTATTATTGGAACTTTTTTTATTTCTTTGGTTTCATTCTCATCTCATGTTTTTAGTGTATTGAACTTTGTGGCAGACTTTCTCAGAATTGTCAGCTTCATTCACCAATCTCCCAGGAATGATTTCAGGCATACCATAGAAAACCACTTTCCTCCACCTTCTTACTCATTTACTTGTTAAGATCAGTTAAGCTTGGTGTTGGATTTCTTGCATTGCATCACTTTGGAAAACTCAGCCTTTGTTTCTAATACTACTTCAGCTTTCACATGGAGTATTAACCCCATTACTATGTTAACATCCATTTTTCACACTTTCATTTGATATTTGTGGTGTCTTGGCTGGCTGTTGTTAGGCTATGTGTCCAAAATCTGGATTCTCTTCCAGTAGTTTTTATTTAGACCAATGTTATTGGCAGTCTTTCTTTATGGTCTGTTAGCCATGCTTTGCTATCTTCAAAGAGTTAATAGATTAGATATAATATTTTTAGTCTCCAACACCTCAACAAATTGCTTCTTTCTTCATGTTTTTGTTTCAGGATCAAACCTGTAAGCTTATTCCATAATTCGTTGCAGAGCTGATTTGTCTTCTAATTTCAGATGATACAAACTCTATTAGTCTTGATTGGCCCCATTGTTTTAGGGCTTTATCTGAGCCTTGTGTCTTCAGTGACTCCAAGATCTCAGACAGTTTCCAAAATGAAACTAGATTTGCTTCTTACATTTCTTGACATTTTCTAATTTCAAATCCATAATAACTTGTTTCCTCTATTATCTCTCTCTCAAAATATGATCTTTCATTGCTTGCACTTGGCAAAAGATGTTCCATTATTTAATCCTTTGATGCTTCTCATGCATCATTTTCTCAGAAGGTCTTGTACGTAAATCCGGATCTAGCCTTTGTGCCTTAAACTTATGTTACAATAAAAAGGTACCCATATTTTTTATATTTTATGTTAACAATTCTGTCTGATCCTGTTTCTCATTCTAAAAAACAACATATCAGGAAGGCTTGGAATAGGTTATTTTCTACATTAACAAATCAGCTTATTGATCTTTTGTGTGTGTGTGTGTGTGTGTGTTCATGATATGCTTGAACATCTCAGAAGTCAGTTTTAGACTACATTTCACCAAATGTACTATTTGTCAATATCTTTGACATCCTGGTTAGTATCATCTATGTGGACTGTCTCAACACACAATTTATATTTTATGCGCATCATATTGCAGTCTTTTCAGCTTTAGCATTCTGACTGCCTCCATTATGGTTCCTCAAACAAAATGGAATCTGTAACTGGTAAAATATTTCCTATTACCTGCTTTAACGTCCACACTTATGTCTGGCAAGTTACAAAACAGGTATGTTTAACATCCAACCCTCTGTTACTAATTTCATGGGTGTCTGTAGTTTAGCAATATTTTGAATATACATGCATGAAAAAATGAACTGTTTTTAAAACAAGATTTGGTTATGGATTCATCCAACTGGGCATTTAATGTCGCACATACATCTGTTTTTGTTCTAGACATAACTTCACCACCTATGAAGGCTCCATGAGAGGATGATTTTTTCTGGAAATGGGCAGAGTATATCACCTAGTGGTCATTAATATTTTGCAGATATCTTTTCACACCTTAGCTTGTAAATCCTAGTGTAGAATATGAGACCTGATTCTCTTTTTTATGTAATATATTATAGTTCCATCCAGGTTGAAAATTACATAATATCTCTCTTTCTGTTTTTTAACCTTAACTGGTGTTTTCAAGCTTGGGTCTGCTTAGGTCTTTTCAATTTATCCTAGATATCAACTGGCTTGGCTAGTGTTTTCAGAGTAGAATGAACAGGCTTTAGGAGTATGTTTATTTATTAGTTGTTATTGTCTTCTGGTTTTCTACATGAGAATCTTCCATTATAAATACAGGACAACACTTCGCACTGTGACACTGCTTACTTTTTTTGCCACAACCTGTGATCAAAATTCAGAGTGTGCATGGCTCCACAGGTTCAGTTGTTATTATAAATGTTTGTTATTTACACTACATGTGTGAGCTCGTATTGATATTAAAATCTCGTAGACTATCTTTAATCTTCACTTTAAGTTAGTGATAATGGATCTGGTTTCATTTTTTACAAACACTATTTGCTTGTGGTAGAAGGTGTAAGACTTGATTCTCCAGAGTTCCAATACTGTTGAATCATATGTTTGTACACAAGACTCACTTTTGATGCTGTCTGCTATTGGTATTTGCCAGGGATTTACATACATGTGGACTAAGGATTCTTCTACAGTAAGTGTCTGTGACTTGTTATTTAACCTTTTCACAATGGACTAGGTATTAATATACATGAGTTTGTATACATGTTTCCACATGTTAAGTATTTATACTATGACTTGTATTATAGTAAGTTTATCCTCACAAATATTGGAATACTTTTAGTAAACATTACAAGCCTTTTGTACACAAATGAAGTTTTTTAATGAACTATTTTTACTGAAGATTTGTTTGTAAATATATAAAGTCTGTTTCATTACTAGTTCAAGTGGGAGTAATTTTTCATGTTATGATTAAAAACACTATTATTCATCCCAGAAGTCTCAAATCTCTTTAGTGTAATCTTTAAAACCTCCTAATTACATTCAAACTGTATAATTATACAAGTTATTTAATGATATACTTAAGTCTCCGGCCTGCAAACAAACCTCTAAAGTGTAATAAAAAGACCAGTAAAATTAGAAATAAAACAAGCAGCTATGCCTTTTTTTCATTATTATTGGTCAAGAAGTTTCAAAATACTTCCCTAAGAGTTTGAACTTCTAAACATTTCACATTTATTTTCTGTGTTTATAATTTACTGTGAAAGGCTAAAGTAGAATCCTGCTGAAAATAAACCAATAAATTGCTGTTTGTTTCATTAGACTATTTACACCATAATATGATACCACTGAAAGCAACAAAACGTGTGAAAAGATAGTCTACTTGATGCCTGCTCTGAGAACAGAATATCTATTATATAGGATCATGTGTGTTAAAATGCTTTCTTGGAAAATTTAAAGTAATCACACTGCACTTAGAATCAGTGGAAGTATTTATGCCAACAACAGGAGGTAATGAATTGGCTTAGGTATATATTCTACAGTGTCCAAAACAAGACTTGTCCATTGTATTGGTGCTGTACTTTTGAACTTGTCAAAACTATTATTATATGGTTTGATACTGATACAATAAACACTGCAATTCTTTGAATATTAGTAATCATATCGGGTTGTTTAGAATTTAGTGGCAAAAGTGTACAAAGAGGTTATTTGAGCACATGCTTATAAAATACTGTTTCATTTCTCAGCACTTTTTCTTCAATCAATAAAAACTCAGATTTCAATATTACCTATGGCAGTTGTTTAAGTGTTTAAGCATTATAAGTCTAGTCTTCTTTGGAAAACATTCTTACTTCAGCAGCTACAGTGTAGCTTCAAGTTTCTTACCATTGTGAAACACTTTTAGTTGTTACTGACTCTTACTGTGAAGTAAGTAATCATTTATAATATATATACAGAATCTTTTCAGTAAGTTCAATATATAGTTGTTGATTAAGTTCAGTGTAGCTGTTTCTTTATCTTAGTGTATTGTGCTGCTTCTGACATCTATGAAACCACATCACAGAAAAGAAACACAATGTAAAGCAAATATGTACAACAGGGAATTATATATAATTTGCATAGAATGCAATTTTCCTTTTACAAATGGATAAACATGGATAAAAGAAAAAAGTGAAGCAATTGAAAAAGAAGAAACCTCTTTATGAGGAAGAGTTTCAGTTACTTTTGGATCTTTCTTTAACAGGAGAAGAAACAATTTAGTCAGAGGAATCAGCTCTTGAAGTACATGATGCTTCAGTTTCAATGCCTGTTTACAAACCAAATGGCTAATAAAGTTGAACTAATTCTTTTTGCTCTGTCTTAGAAACAGATCAAGATGTAGCTTCTGAGACTCTTTTTGCATAAGGATGCTCTGGACCCTCATGGTCAGGTACATCACAACAAACATCACTACAACCACCACCACAAGGAAGACGCAAAGGTAAAAGAAATAGAGGAAGTGAGAACTATCACTGCTCCTTCCTCACAGGAGAAAAGCCTCTTGTGCACAATAATTCTTGGAACTGGGTGAAAATCACAACATAAGAACAGATATGTCCATTCAAGAAAGGTAAACCTGTTTACTGAAAGATCATCTTGAATAAACCAATGGAAATTTTCAAACTTTTTTTTCACAGTGGAAGCACTGCAGCTAATTATAGATGAAACAAACAGATATGCACATAAAACACAAGTGAACCAAAATGAACCACCTCTGAAGTAAAAACTAATGTGGAAAGGTGTTACTGTTGAAGATAGCTTACTTTGGCCTAATTATAGTTACGAGCCTTTAGCTTCATCTTTCTATTTCTGGCTACTGGTCTCTATCTATCTTTCCTTTTATAATCCTTGGTTTACTAATATATTTTTGAGGGAGGGACAGATTTTTAGCTATCCATAGATATTTACATTTCAATAATAACTCTAACACTCTTCCTAGGAACTGATCCTAACTATGATAAACCTTTTAAAAGTTAGACCTTCTTCTGAAGTTCTTTGTTTGTCACTACCCTCCTAACAGGGTATTGTCTATAAATGAACAAACGTTGAGTACGAAATATAGGATTGGTTTCTTCCAATACCTACCAAAGAAACCAGTCAAGTGGGGTAGAAAGTTTTGGGTCTTGCCGAATGATGTAAGTGGATACTGTTTAAAGTTCAAGATCTACACAGGAAAGGAAAGAAAAATGCCAGCCAAAGGTTTAGTTGATAACATTTTTATGTACCTGATACGGATTTAGTGGACAACTTCTATACTTCTCATTTATTGGTAAATTAGTGGCTGTTGAAACTTGTGCTTGTAAGATAACTATGAAGGACAAATTGCATTTCCACAGGAATTGGTTGAAACAACCATATGGTGAGAATAAGCATAATTTTTTAAATGTGAGAGTCTAAAATCAGTGAAGTGGATGGACAAATGAAACATCCACACTTTTCTACTTTGTTCCAGTACCATAACAACTACAAGAAGAAGAAGAAGGGATGCTGAAGTTACAAAACCTTATCTAATTCTAGACTACAACAAGTTTATGGAAAGAGTAAACCTTGATGACCCAGTTCCTCAGCTGCAATTCAACTGTACAATACAAAAACAAGTCAGCCAAGAAGTATAACGGAAGCCTTTCAAGGTGGAGCTGGTCACTTTTCTTGTTGAACCTTCAAAGCAGATATGACCCCTCTGGTATTCCACTTTCAATATATGCACAGAACTTTCCTCTGAGACTACTCATTCTTGATAAGCATTATCTAACACTTGTAAAAAATTGTAAAAAGAAAAGATGCTGACTATTCTTTACAGATAAGAGGATGCTCAGTGTTCACTCTGTGATGAGTATTTTTGTATGAAACACTTTGCAGAGTATTATACCAGTAATACTCTTCAGAGAAGTTAAGCTTCTGCCAAAACTGCTGAATTATCATAACTAATTTATTTTGCATGTTATAACATAAAAATAAAAAAAAATTGTATGAAAGTTTCACTAAAGTGTTGTTTATGTACTAGGTACAAGTGTCTACTTTTTTTCTTTCTCTCCCTGTAAAGAAGTTTTTAACATGTCTGTAAAAAACTTAATGTTTGAAGCAACAATTTGGTTATAATCATACAACACTTTTAAGAAAAATTTTTTTTTGCTTCTAAGTTATTTATGAACGATTTTGAATTATGTCAAGTACAACCTGTTTGTTCTGTTGGTTTTAAAAACATCCTTAAGAAAAGTAAGTGGAACTAAACCAGAGATATGAAAAGAACAGAGAAGGAGGCACGATTCTGAATTTGTTCTACCTTGCCAGTATCTAAAATTCATGTTACTAATTTGTTAATTGTAGACCTATGTAGTAGGAGTAAAAAAATAATAAAAATAAACGGAGGCGCTATGTCCCATGCACAAATCACCTTCCCACAAATGTCTGCAGGCAGTGAAGGGTGATATAGATGTTGGGACATTGTGGGCTTGAACACCCACATCTCGGTCTCTCAGTTTCTATTTCTATATCCATTGTTACTATATCCATTTGAGGCTGGCAAATGGATGTTAAGATCTATAGATGGTGTATCCCCACTGCAATGGGGATCCTATTTCCTCAGTAATCTCCAAAACCAAGGGTACATTTTGTAATCTCACATTATAGTGTGTACAGAGTGGTCGTTTCAATTAGTGCAGAATTTTTGGTTATTCTTGTTTCAGCATAACAAACTAATATATATATCCTTTTACATAAAGAAATTAAAACATTCATACTTTTGAAATTTTAAATATTAACTGTTTTGATATAATTTTATTGATATATTGTAATAATAAAGTTAGTAATTAAACTTTTAAAAAATAAATCCCCAAAAGGTCATAACAAGACTCATCAGTTGTAAAAGGGTTAGTGATTATGGTTTCATTTTGTACAAACTCTATTTACCTGTGATAGATGGCTTAAGACTATGAGGTTCCAACATTGTGGAATCATAATTCTGTACATAAGGCTCACTTTTGATGCTAACTGCTATTTGTATTTGTCACGGTTTTAGGTATATGCAGGCTGAGGATTCTTCAGTAATTACTGTGACTTTTTGGTGATAAGTTAGACAAAAAAATAGCACATATTCATACACAAATTTTTCTTATGGTATGGAAATAACAGTTGTATCTCAAACCCTAAATTATCTTTCTTATCAAAGATCCATTTAAGCTGTTTCAATTACTTTAAAATTCAATTGACAAGTTGAATTATCACTCTATACTTTTATTACTTAGTATCACTGAATAATTCACTTGCCTCATCTTGTGTGTTACCACAGTTGTATCATGAACCTTAAATAATTATCTCCTTTTTGTCAAAATCTATCTTGTGGGATCAATTAATTTATAACTCTCTTTGACAAGACAAATTATTCTTCTTTTCCCTGTCAAACTGTAAAACTCACTTTAAAATACCAACTGTTAAGGCTAATCATTCACATATCAACTAACTTCACATTTTTTAACTTTTCTCTATTTCTACTTTATACAGATTTGCTTCTTTCATCCTTCTTAATTCATGCTTGTGAGTGATTTTATTCACCAACACTTTGAAAAATAATGAAAATTTGAGTAATGTGATGTCAGCAATATTAAAATGCATCAAAAGTAATAAATTACAAATAAAATGTCCAACTCTTACCAAGTTACATAACCAAACTTGTCATAACTGTTGTTTTTAAGATGATTAACTTTGAACTATTTTGGTAAGAATAACTAAACTTATATATCCAACAATAAGCCCCATCTTCAACAAAAAATATTTTTTACATTATATACAAACACTGTTTGTAGTTTATATTTTAAGTCTTTTTATAGTCCATACCAGCACCTCCAGTATCTTTGTTGATCTCTCCTCTCACAGGGCTTCACTTTGAGAGGATCCCTTTCCTTCATCTTGATCTTGTATTGCTTAAGGTCTGTCATTTTCTGTCTGTGTACTGACACAGTAGATCTTTTACCTATTTCTGCTTTTTGTCAACCAGTTCATCACTTATTTTGACATCTTTGTATAACTCATCTCTATAATGTGATCGTAGGCCTAGTAGGTCTTTATTTTACAGAACAAAGTCACTATCTTCATATTCTGCTTCTGTCATGTCCATCTGTATCATGATAGCTACACCCATAAGGTTTTCTGTTCTCTTGAGGTACCTTTTCAATAGGTTGAAATGGTAGATAGACCTTTCACTTGTAGCCCTCTCAGTGACACAGTGGTGTGTCTGTGGACTTAAGAATGTTAGAATCTGGGTTTTGATACTTGTGGTGGGCAGAGCACAGATAGCCCATTGTGTAGCTTTGTGCATAATTACAAACAACAACACTAAATGGTACACTGTGTTAATAACTTACTTTCTGAACTTGAAAAGGTTCATGGCTATGGGTAACAGAACTAAGACCTTCTATTTGACCTCAAAATGACAACTTTTGGTCTTCTTGTTATAGAATTGTTTATAACTGTCTTTGATGGTTTTTGTTTTCCCAGTAGAATTATTGTTATAGGTGTGGTTCAATACACCTTTCTGGTCCTCTGTTTTGTAGTCTTATATTTGCTTTGTCTTGTACTTGATTTACTTTCAGGCATTGTTCCAAAGTTTCTGCAAAGAAAAGTTTTTTTGCTGTACTTTCTTACATTCCATGAACCAATTGGGATGCTATTTCTCAAAGCTTTAAGATGTTTTATATCCTTCCTGCATTTTTCGTTTGAACTCTTGTGGTAACTGCAGATGTAACATTAATCTTTTTTTTTTCTAGTTTATCCAAATTTCTACCACTTGGTATGCTTCCAACTACCAAGTCTTAAATTAGTGCTTTCAAAAGCATGGCCTCAAGTTCTCCTATATAATATAGAGTATTTACCTTTATTTTTTCTAAGGGAAACTTTTTCACTGTCCAATCAATTATTATATGCAGGCATACTTTGCCTATCATCTATCCATGAGATACTAGACTGGTTCTTATTGCTATATTACTACAACTAGTGTTTTGTAGAATTTTTCCTTTCTCATCCTTGACATGGTATTCACATATTGGAGTATTGATGGCACCTCTTTATATTTGTAACATGCTTTGATCACTACTAGCAATGTTGATCCATATGTTAACTTGAGCTGAGTGTTAGTCATGCACTAATCATTCATGGAGAATCTGATGATTTGTCTCGATTCTATTTCTTCTGGCAGCAGTATCCATGATGTCAGTTACTCTTTTCTTGATTATTGTTCATACCACCATCCATGTAGGTAGCTCTAGGTGCTTTACTTGTGATTTTTGCTGTTGTTTGTTGGTGATGAATTATTTTCTTTATTTCTTACTATATATTATGTAATAAACTCGTTTATGTTATCTCATGAGTTACCACAGTTGTATTCAGGGGTTAAATAATAAATTCTTCTGTTTATCCAAGTCCACACAGATGGGTTAAATTACTGTAGAACATCATTTATCAAAACAAATTATTCTCCTTGTCTCTATTAAAGTTTAAAACTCACTTCCAAAATGTAAACTGTTAAGACTGATCCCTAATATGCTAGCTAAATTCATGTTTTCTTTCTTTTCTCTTAGTTGGCTTTACTTCACATGACTTTCCTTCTTTCATTCTTCTTAATTTGTGCTCATGAGCTACTTATATAAATAATTTACTCACTACAGCCTCTAAAAATAACAAAATTTTAAGCATCAAAAATAATGAATTATCTTACAAAACTTGTCATATTTTGATTATCTTTCTGTTTATTAAATTTGGGAACCTTGGGTTGGCTGGTCCGATTGTCGTTCTTGGGTCCTTTCTGTCAGGTGAACTTGGTGATCCCAATTTGTATCCTTATTTTTCTATTCACTATTCTATATCTGCATTCAAAATATTTGAATTAATGGATTTTTAGATGTTTCAAGTATGCTTTCAGTTAGTTTATATATATTGCTCTAACAATCTGAAAATAAAAATTTTACAACTGATTTATGTATTTTATTCTACATACTTGAACATTGTCCTTTGGTTTATTACACTAATATGTTACAAAAATTCTTAATCTTTAACTCTCTTGCAATGAAAAACTCATTAAACATTAACTCACAAAATTAATAAATAATACCTACACTAAATTATCTTGTATATACAACAGCATTCAAGAGTGTTAATTTGCATGTTAGAACCAATTTTGTAGAGTTTTGTCACTCTTAGAATACAGACCAATTATTTATATGAAAAACCTCTTTGGAGCACATTACTTAGAACATTTCATGCAAATCGTTGTTTTTTAAAATAATAATTTGATGGCCTTAAATATAAAATGATACCAAAAGAAAAGTTATAATAAAAATTGTGTAAAGAAAAGAAAAAAAGAACTGTCAAAAATACAAGCATGAGTGTTATAAAATAAAAAAATGGAAAGTGTTTCAACTTCCAGACAGTTTTTTTTATCATTTTGTTTACTTCATCCAAATGCTCATGGATTTTCTTCTTTGCTTGTTGCATATTTTGGTATCACACAGAAAACAAAAAAACACTAAGTTAAAACAATGATAATTTAAAAGTCTAGTATTTCTTTGTGTGTGTGTGAAGAATATTCTTTAAAAAATTAGTGTGATTTTTTTTTAGATATTATGGTAGATATCTGTATAAGTTATTTTAATTGGTATTTAATTCATGGCATTAAATGTTGGACATTTAATATTTCAACACTTTTTGTCTTTATTGCTTGCTTTCACTTCATCCATATATTAAATATTTACTACATTTGGTATAAATGAGACCGTGCTTTTTGTTAATTTATCTTAGTTGGTGTTTGTTTTGTAAAGGTATGTCATTACTAAATTGGCATAATAATCTGGTTTGATTCAATGTTTCATAAAAAAACCAACTATTAAATTGTGGAAAAAAAAGTAAAAAATGGTTTATTTCTGTTTTGTGTAATCAAATCAAATTATTAAATTGGCAAAAAATAAAAATCTTGCTAAAACAGTAAGTTATGTGAAAAATTCAGAAAAAGAAGAAGCCTAAAATACTCTTTACAAATTTTCATATTGTTGTTTTATAGTTGCAACATTCTCGCTTTAATGATACAAGTTACTTTTTCTTTTTTTACAGTATCGTGAGGAAAGGTTTCGTCTAACTAGTGAGAGTACAAACCAACGTGTTTTGTGGTGGGCTGTGGTTCAAACATTTGCTCTCCTAGTTATGGGTTTCTGGCAAATGAAGCATTTAAAGAGTTTCTTTGAAGCCAAGAAACTTGTTTAAATAATTTAACATGATGTTTTTGTTTGTGTATGACAGAAGGAACAACAAAAGAAGTTACCAGTTATTTTTGTAATGTAAGTCATTTGAAAAATAAGACATTAATTAACTGGTGCTAATGAAAAGCTGATACCTGATGTGAATATTTTTGAATTGATTTTAAGTTTTTATTAAAAACTAAAATTATTCAAAATGTTTTTGTAAGCTAAAAATTGTGTAATTTTTCGAACAATGTAGTTATCACTGACCCCAAGATAAATATATCATAAATAGGGTTTGCACATTTTTTTCACAGTTAAGTTTTACTTATCTATGGAAAGAGTGCTTGTGTTCCACAAAAAAAAAAAAGTAGGGATTATTCTGTATCTGCTGAGAATAAGGATATAAACAGGAATAAACCCTTGTGCCTTTAATGTCAGTGTTGAAAAAAATTTAATTTTTATAATTTTGAGTAGTATATTTTACCCAACAAATGTTTAGTTCTAACAATATTTTTCAATAGCTGCACAAGTAATAGATTTAAACATCTGTGTTGTTTTGTTTAAAAATATTTGAGTAAATAGACTTTGATAAATTTCAAATATACTGTTATTTGATACTTTTGTGAGTTAAATCTGATAAATCAATTGTTTTTAAAAATCTGAACATAAAAACTTTAAAACTGATTTATGTATTTGATTAAACATTCTTCTTTGCTTTATTACACTAAAGTTTTACAACTGTTTCATAAAATGGATAAATTGAGTGAAAAACAAATTAGCACATTGGCAGAATGCTAGAAATTTAGACAAGTGACTGATTTAGAATTTATATAACCATTTTAAAGTGCACAACCCCATATTTAGTGTCTGAATAAAACAAGTATGTATAATATTTTCTACTGATTTTAGACCTGATTTAGTAAAATCATATGATGCAACAAATTCATTGAGACATTCGTAGAACCATTCAAACCTCATTTACTTGTACTAATGAATACGAAAAATAAAGTCAACTGAAAATGGTTTGTAGTTGATATAAAGTTACCTTAATACAGTTTAAGGGTGTAATAGACCAAATTTTGCAGTGCATCTTGATAATTTAATGGTATTAGTTTATAGTACTATACAATGGTGAGTATACATTATACTTATTCATCAATTTAGTTTGGAAGATTTGTAGATAGACCTCAAATTAAATTCCAACAAAGTTTGTCCATACCTTGGCTTAAGCCTACCACCAGAGCTATAGTGTAGTTCATGACCTTTATTATGTACATAAAAAGATTTACATGATTTTACGTTAAGAAAGATTCTTCGAATAGTTAGGTAAAAATACAATAGTAAGAAAAGCCTCTTAATATCCTTACAGTGCAAAAAAATAGCTTTAAGGTAGACCAGGTTTAAGGGAAAGTTATAAATAAATAATAGTTTAAGTCTGTGGAACTATTGCAAAATGCATTTAGGAAAATATAAATAACTTTATTAATTATAATAAATAAAATACAGTAGATTTATAAATATTTACACGTATATTTTATTGGGTTTGTTTCATGTTACATCAAATTATCAAATACCTCAAATTTGTTTATTTAATTTGTTCATCTTCTAATTTATTATTTGTTGAACTTTGAATGTGCCTAAATAAATTTAAACTGTAAAAATACTAGTCCTAATGGATTATCAGAATTTGACACATGCACCCATATATAAATAACATATTCCTAATTTAAAACTATCCTTTTCAGCTATTTTTTATGTTGTATGAGAAATAAATTCTGTATACTAGTTTGTTTCAAAGGCTGTTATGTACAAACCTCATTCAGTCAATCACTTTTCCCTAGTTCTGAGCATTGGTGACCTTGATTCTTCATTACTCAGTTCTGCACTGCATACATCAGATGTCTTAACACAAGCTTATCATTTCCAATTCATTTTAGAGCATTTTGTTCAGTTTTACCCATCAGAAGCTATACCAACCTTCTTTCAAATGTAATCTTCTATTTCTTACAAATATTTAACAGTTGTCTTTCATATTAGTTTTATATACATAACTGATCATCATTTGTTTATAACCATGTTTTTATTTGACAGAGATATTTTGCAGTTATTAAAGATTTTAGTAGCCCATGTTTGAGACTCTGACATATCTGAAATGTAAGAGAATTTTTCAAAATTAGTTTAGAGATTTTGATTGATGTCTATAACTTTGAATAAATGTTTAAGAACTTTGACTATAAAGGAACTTTTGTTTTTAAAATTAATTTTTATATGTATGGTTCTACATCCAGACTAGAGATACTTTTCTGTTTTGTTTTTTAACTTCATATTTAAAGATTTATATATTTTTGTATCCTGTCCTCTTTTGCTTGAAACTCTCTTGGGGTCAAAGAGAGACAAACTAATGTACTGTGATATAGTATTTATCAGATATCTAGTTGTTATCAGTAACATTCATTTGTATTAAGAGAAATCAATGCAACTGAGAATACCAAAGAGTAGTTAGGAGGTGAAATTTTGATTTCAACACTATAGATGCTATGATTGCAGACATTTTTCTCCCTAAGTTTGTCTGTGCTCTTCAAAATTATCTAGTAAATTTGTTGTGCCACTGTTGTGGAAATGGTATTCTTTACACATCAAAGGATGTATGACCTGGTGGAACAGTTAGATGCTTAAGAGGCATAGACCTGTACATTGGACATTTTTCAATGCTGTGGAGGCTCCTGATAGCCATAAACCTCGAAAGGAGGACATGCAACTTCTGGAGCAACTGACAAAGTGTTCCCCATGAGATTAAGTCTCAGCATGATTGGAGCATGACTGAGGACTATTTGGGTTGTATTAAACCATAGGGGAATCTCTATAGGATTCAAAGTCATTTGTTAGTTTTAGCAATAGAACCCAGACTCTGTTCAGTATCACTCACAAATAAAAGAAGCCTGAAGTGCTAGTGGTGAATGATGAATACAAAAATGAGATTTGTTGCAAACAGGCAAGACAGTGGGAACTTCCTGGGGAAGAGCTATTTATGGGACATTATAAAACCTCTGTGATAGGAGGCTTATTGCTGAATCTATAGGGAGATGGGAGATGCCACTGGTTGAATAAATCTTCAAACAGGAACTGTTTCAGCTAATTGCAAGATAATGAGCAGTTGTGATAATCTTTGGGGCAATATAGAGCCTCTCCATGATGAGAGGCATACTTTAGTGGCAGTCATGGATTACGTAGTTATCATTCATCCAAGTGCAAGGGCCCTGGCATCAGAGTCTACTATACAGCAGTGCTAATATATCTGCTTGTCTATTCAAGCATCAACTATGAGTATATAGTTGTGAAGCTTATGCCAGAACTGCAGAAGAGTGTTCATTAGAAGTAACGATAGTGAAGGTGACTGTTTCTCTTGTAAAACAGTGTGATGCCTGAGGGCTTCACTCCTTTGTCAACTTGAGAGTGGTCCTCAGCCATGCACCTTTACAGCATGGTTGAGTATAAGGTTATGTTTTTCATTGTTTGAGAAGGTTCTTTTATTGTAAAGTGCATTATTTTAAAATATGTTGGTTTGTATGCCCTACATGGTAGGAGATATAGAAAGAATGTCAGTTTCTAATTAGTTTTTAGAGTTCTGTATATGATGTAGTTTTTTGCTATTCAAAGCTTAGATTATCATTGTAACCAAACAGTTATGAGCATTTTTCAACATACACACTTAGCTGAACTTTTACCAGTTGGAGCACACCTGACCTTCATGTTTTCAATTCTAACTTTTGCTACTTAAGGTTGAAGTCTTGACTATTGTAAGTATTTTTTTTTAAACCAACCTTGTTCCCAACTTCCAAAAACATTTTCTGTTGCATTATGGACAACTAGTTTAATGAAGATCGCTATGCCCAGGACTCTTGCCAGCCTGATTTTCACTTTAGTGGGTTTATGGATGAAGAAGCATTGCTGAAACATCAGACAGAGGAGAACTCATTTTCTTTTGTTGGATTGGCCCTGAAGACTCTTGGAGCCTTACGGCCTTTATTTACCATGATAGGCCCTACAGAATTCACATCTCTATTGGATTTACTGGTCATAGAGGGAGCAACATTAATTGTATCTTTATTGATACAGGAAGAATGAAGCTTCAAGTAGCTCAAGTGTGAACAGTCGGCAGTGTAAGAAGAAATGAGAATTGTTCCTAAAATGGTGTGATGAGATGAGCACTAATGTAGACAGATAGAAACATTACACACATAAACCATGGGAATTTGAATTCTTTAGGAATGTTAAAGTGGTAAAGTCCCCTAATGATGCCTGCTGCTTGTTGAGGAGATTGTAAAACCTGAATACATTATCAAAAATATATGCTGTAAATGAAGTAGTATCAACATTGCAATCTTGTCTAACTGCTGTCCACTTTTATCATTAATGCACCACCTGCCAGGAAATAACTGCTGAGTGAATAAAAGGTTGGACCCTCTATACTTGAGAATGATGATTAGCTGTATTGGAGAATTGTACCTCCTTTCTAGTTTACTGAAAAGGTGCTACACTTGTGGGGTGAACTTGCCAATACCAAAAGTGTCCTGATCAAGGCTTGGGAGGATTAGCAGACTACCATAGCTATACTTCAGAGTCTGCTGGTAGACTTGAACTAATAAAATGGAATTATATTGCCATCAGGAAAATATCAGTTCAAAAAATTGCCTTTTGATTTAGGTAAAGCCCCTCCAGTATTCTAGAGATTAATGGAGTACAAGACTGAATGCTTTCATACTAGGATGATGTCAGTTTTTAAGACAAGTTTTGTAGAACATGGATTAAGATAGGTACATGTTTTTAATAAATTATGGAAAGTAAAATTGAAAGGGAATACATTATATGGGTCATTTGCTCTCTAGAATGGATAAAACTGAATTTCAAAAAAAAAAATTATGTAAATCTTATTCAGTGCTAAAGACAGTGAAAGATGTGTATTTTTAGAATTTATAGAATATTTATTTTACATTATCAATAGTTGCAAGATCTTTAATGGAGTTAACAAAGAATGGTGTGTTTCCAGTAGACAGAGACAAGAAGCTTATGTAAAGTTAAGAGATTCACTTTTAACATCACCACTTCTGAGTTATCCTAATTTCAATGAAGAATAACTATTAATCACAGATTCTTCAGGTTATGTAATAATACTTGTTGTATTACATTTAGATAACATATCAATAGGAATGCTTATTAAAATATCATTAACGGTAACTGATGAATTATTTAAAGTATATAAGATAATTTCATTACCATTAGCATTAAGTAATGCTTTTAGAATAGTTTTTAAACTGATATCAAACAAGTTCAGCTGTGACCATCACATTTAAAAATAACTGAAAATGGCATACCAATTGTAGCATTGTAATCAAAACTCAGGAATATATTCTTTAATTATGTAACACTTGCAAGAATACAAGGTATGAGAAAAGTGAATAATAACCCCCACAATTATTTTTTTTCAAAATTAACTATTCTGGTATTTGATTATTTAATATTATTAAAAATGAAACAAATACTATCTGTAGTTGTACCCCAAGCTAGATGCACACAAGTTTGCTTAACAGGTAAGAATGATAAAATGTAGAAGTATTGACTCTGTAATATTAATGAGAAATTGCTCCACACATGGACATAATGTAAATATACATTCAAGCTTTAGAAGCAAAACTAAGTACACTATTTGAAAATTAAATATAAAAGTATCAAATGTGAAAGAATTAGCGACAAGAAACAGCTATTAGAAGTTAAGGGTGTATTAAACTCAGTATTTACTCCTGGAAATATCAGGATTAACTACTAAATAACTCACTCAATATTTTAAAAAGATACATCTGAAAGAAAACTGGTTAATTACCAGAAATTGACTAATTCAGTACTAGCAACACTATGTGTATTTTAACTGTAGCAGTACTTAATCTGTGGAAAATTGATGGACCATAAAAATTGAGTAGTATTAACCATAAGAAAAGTTATGAAAGCCTTACTTATTCAAAAGTACTGAAGTTGAATAATTTATAGAGGCAAATTTTATGAGATGATAGGAAATAATGGACTGTTTTAACTTCAAAACAGTTTAAAAGACATCAACTCAATTGATGAGATTACCCAATTATTGATTTAAGCAATATTCAGAATTTTGGCAAATCAGTATCAGTCTTAATTAAAATTGATTACAGTATAAAACCTTTGAAGCAGAAGTTGAAGACACAAATAGAATGGAAGCTATCTGACTTAAGCAGATTATCTGATACAAATTTTAAGAAACCATAAGGGAATAGCAAAATTAAAGTACAACAAAGAGAAGTTGAACAAGATGAAAGGAGAGACAGTGAAGTAAAAACCTTCATATAAAATTACAAAAATTATAAAAGGTGTATTGATGATGAAAAGAGTGAAAAAAAACTTAAAAATAATAATCTGGAAACCATTACATGTAAAAATAGAGTAAGTGTTTGTAATAATGTAAATGAACTAACATTGTGCATAAATCCCTTTCTTCCATACTGAGAAATGAGTGTCATGATGGACATCAATAAATTTAACAGAATAGATTATTATGTAATAAAAAATAACTACAGTAAAGTTCTGTGATACACCATTGGAGAAAATGTATCCATTGAGGCCTCACTACAATAAATAACTCCTTATTGAGATTGAGTGGTAACCAGGAACGTCAACACGTTTTTCTACCAACTAGAGTTGAAAGATGGAAAACTAGTTTATTTTCATTTATCTTATGTGTATTGAGATCCATACAGATTATGAGAGAGACAGTATGTAAAGGGATTGAACAGACAGAGTTAAGTGATATGCCATGTAATAACATGAAAAAAAGTCTTGTTGTCACACATTAAGATTGTTTAATATCCCAGGAGTTGCAGATTGTGTATCTATCATATAGGTGATAGACCCCACTACAGCATAGCTAATAGCAGAGACTGACCTTAGACTTTGAAAGACTAAATATTTTTGTTACACGTGTAGCATATATAGTTTATATATGTAGGTAAGTTATCAAGGAAATATATAACTATTATTTTTCCATATTTTGGTTGTTTTGTATGCACACTTTGTATAAGGTATTTGATATATAAGATATATTTGGTATATTTTATTGAAGTAATAGAACAGGTAACCAATTGAGAGTATCATGAGTACAGGTGTTTTATTGATTTTGGTTTCACAGTAATAAAATATTGTACCATGGGATATGATATTTAGAAAACTGATTTCTTTTAAGAAGTTAGTATTATTGTATAAGATATTCTGTGTTTTAAAGGATGTTATAATGTGTATTAGCATGAAAACTGGAACTCTAGAATATTTATTTATTCCTAGGATAATTTCTTTTATAGGAAGAAAGAATCAAACAATTAAGTGTGAGAGAAAGTAGAAAACTGAAATTAATAATAAAAACATAGAAGGAAAGACTATTTCCTTATCAGACATTTTCAAAACAGACAGTGATAACTTTGTTTCTCTCAAGAGGACACAGATAGAATATTAAATCACTGAGAAGGATCAAACCTACATTTTATTCTGTCGATGAGATTAATGGAAAACTAATGAAAAAACAAATTAATGAAAGACCAGAGCAACAGTGGTAAATAACCTGTGATAAGCAAGATATCCAATGAAATTCTTATGTAACAGAGATCTCTTTGTGTAGAGCTTGTGATCTTTAACCATTTTTATTGTTTGTTTTCAGTCATCTAAATTACATAGCAACAAATTTCTATTAAAGCTGAAGTAAAACCACTCTTAGTCAGTTTGTCAGCAGTCCACCAAAGAAGCCTACCTACAGTCCAGTTCACCACAGAACCATTTTTTGGAATGAAAAATATTTATTCCAAAGTCATAAGTTGTATTCTGTGTTAACTAAACTTAAAAGATATTTATAAACTAAAGTTTAGGAGAAGTGTTTGCAATTTTGAAGTGTAAAATAACTATGCCATATAATGTAAACAGTATAGGGCTAAATAAGTATTTTATATTTGTTAGTTCATAAAGTTACTTATTCTTATTATGGGATTGATCTGTGCAGGAAAATACACTAATTGCATATGCTGATATTTCATATAAATACCATTTGTAATGAATAACTACCCTCTGATAATGCCTGTTATAGACAAATTATTAAATATGTCACAAGCATAGTCATTGGTTTGGTAAGTGAAGTGGAAGTAATCAAAGCTAGCAGTAATGCTCGGGTTGAACGTTTCATCACATCTGAGATAACTGCTTGAGAATTGTACAAACGATCTGGACTCAGTGCAGTTTGGTGATCTGTTGATTGAGTATTCCAATGTAAAAAGATCATTTGGCCAGTTTAGCCAAATAAAAGTAAGTCAGCATTATATAAATACAGGCTACGCATGCCTAATTATGGTGCATTAGAGATGTACCTAGTAGTGAGACACAGCAGATGTTAAAGAACAGAGTCATACATCTCTCAGAGTACTTAATCATTGCCAGGAGTCATTGTCAGCCAAAAAGAAAAGTGTACCTAGTTATTTATAAACTTTAGATAGGTAAACATTGTAATTTATATTGATACCTTCCTCCTTTGCAAACAAATCAATATTTGGATTATTTTGAAGGTTTCCATAGGTTTAACACAGGATACTGACAAGCCAAGCTTTATGGTAAGAACAAGCCTAAAACTTGTGGTTTGTATGAGTTTTTCAGCTTGCCATTTAGAATATGCAATATTTGCCACTATTGAGAGGTTACTGTAATATACAGTAAAGGGGCTAAAATGGGAAAGTTGCTTGTTCTATATCAGTGATGTCTTGGTATTTGCTCATATGCACAAGTCTTTGGCTGGGAATTTGAGAATGATATTCCAGTATTTACAAAAAAGCAAACTGAAACCAGAAAAATGTGTACCTGTGTGCACAGAATTGAAATTTATTGGAGATATTGTAGCAAGATATATAGTTTCATTGGCTAACTTTTAGGAGAGTTACAATGTAATATTGACCTCAACCTGTGATGAAACATAAATTCCAATGTTTCTTTGGCTTTGTGTTTTGTTCTTGTGGTTTGTGACCAACTAGAAAATACTAAGAGCATGTTTTGCAGAGGCACCAATGCTAGCATATCCACATAACTGCAAGTTGTAATTGAATACTAATGCCAATAATAATGAAACCTTAAAATTATTATCACAGTTTAAGGACATAGCAGAATCTGTGTTTGTTTATGCTACTTGTATGGTGATGTGATGGCTCCTAAATGCAGGTACTGTATGATGAGAAAATAATTGCTTACAGTTGTTTTTTTAAATATGTTACTTGTATGGTACAAGATTCACTGTTCTGGTGGACCAGGCATTGCTTAAATGGTTAATAAACTTTTAAAATGTGAAAGGGACGACAGCACATTGGATAACAACACTGAAAAAATATGCTTTTGTTATGGTACTTTACTCAGGCCACAATGAAGCAACATTGATGAATGATTTCATTGCATAATGAGGCTGTGTTCCTTTGTGAAATGTCCTGACTGTGGATACTATGTGGGATTTGAACTAATTTCTGCTATTGCAATGTTCAGCCAAACAGTAGCATAATTCACTAGTGAATTGATATCATCGTTAATGATGAGATTTCTAGGAAGTGTGACTGAAAAACCTGAGGCTCATTGTTAGACAGGAATGTAAAGCTTAGCTAGTACAAACCAAGGAATGTAGCACCAGTGCATGTTACGTGTGACTCCTCTATAGTCAGCTACAATATCAGGAAGGTGTATTGTGCCATTGTTATCAATCACAGAGCCATAATTCTGTAGTTTTATTGCAGCTGTCAATTTCCAAAGCTCTATGATGAGAGATTCTCTATACTTTAATATAGAGAAAATATTTTAAATAGAAGAGCGAACAACGTTTCGACCTTCTTCAGTCATCGACAGGTTCACAAAGAAAGAGGTAACTGACTGGAAGCTGACCACATGTTTGGAAGGGGTAGTGTAACTGAGTGTCGCAATGTAGAGGACGGGGTTAGATGTTTGAATATATAATTTTATCTATAATATTAATATAGGTATAATGGCCTTCCTTTATATTGGTTTATTTTGGGTTTAAGTTGTGTAAGTAAGGCTTCTTTAATTTTGCGTTTGTTTACGTTTGTTTCTTTATTTAGTATTTTAGTGCTTTTTATGGTTATGTTGTGTTTATTTGACTCGGTGTTCAAAAACGTGTGAAGGTGACTTTTATGTTCTTTGAATCTGGTTTCCATTTTTCTACTTGTACGAAGAAGGTCGAAACGTTGTTCGCTCTTCTATATAAAATATTTTCTCAACCCAAATGAGCTGTTTTTGCATGTAAAAATCACATAGATAAGTTTCATTTTTACAGCCCTTTATGAATTACTTAAATAATTTGTCTCGTATACAAACACCTTGATGAGTATAATAAAATGTATCTTTAATTACTCTCCTATTCATATTAACTTTCTTGACGCCACTTTTTAAAGAACAATTTTACACACCAACCTGTACAAACAGACCATAATACCTTCACTATAAAAGCTGTCACTCGTGCCTGCACGGCATGAGGGATTATTTGACTCCTATTTCAAAGAAAAGCATACACTCTCGGAGGGAGATTAAAGGAAAAATATAGAGGGGCAAGAAAAGAAAAAAGGTAAAAACGAGAGGAAAAAGAAAATATGGATTATATCATGTGAGAGGAAAATCACTAAGTATATCAAGATTAAGATTTGACTTTTGTTTTTTCTTATTATTTCCTGAGTCTGAGCGCGAGCAGATAAATGCATGTTAGGGAAACGCTGATTCTCGTCGTTGAGACTTGTTTTGTGTGAGCTGAGTGCTTTCGGTTACGCTTCTGAAGTATTTCGAAATTAGTTTTTTTTCCGTTAAGTTCGTTTTAAATTCTATTCTAGTAGTAATCACTTTGAGTTATATAAGCTACATTAATTGCCGTTAGATTCAATATTCCGATTTATTTATTGCGCGGGCCATTATGCCTTCCCATGAAGGGTGATGATTTATACGATACGAAATCTTGTATGAAATGTTCTGTTTTTTGTTTCGTGGTAATATCGACAACGGGGATGTATGTCGGCAAACGTGCAGAATATGTGATGCATCAATCTCGGCAGTCGCCCCAAGACCTAGAGGATTATAAATTACGTTTGTTTTGCAGAATGATGCTGATTTAGCTGTTGGTGATGTTATTAACGGTCAAGTTTGTGATGTACTTATCGCGAACAAAGTTGTAACGGTTTCATTCTTTCAGGTACAAGAATACGTAACGAACAATCAAATTAGGACAAATTAATCGAACTAGGTTGCACTCTAAAAGGACCGATTGCATGGAAATATATGTTGATGTTATTTATATAGGAATAAGGCATGTTTGCAATCTATTACCAACAGGTGTATCATCTTTACCGTATGCTATTCGCCTTATAGATCCAGTCGGAAAGGGTGCATTCTATCAAATAAAACACAATGACCAGATAAAAGTCTGTAACAGATGTATGCCCGATGATCATTTGCACAGCTGCTGCCCTAAACGTAAATGTAGGAAATGTGGAGAGATTGGACTATGGCGCGAGATTGCATTAATACTAATAATCAATTTATTAATATCGAGCAATAAACGCCTACTGAATTCACTGACACCCCCATCGCGTCCGATATGGAAGTGGAATCGCCTGCTTTAATTACTCAAGTTCTTAACGCACCGTCGTTAATTGGCAATGCGAAACGAGAAGAATCGTTGGATATTTACCTTTCTATTGTTAAAGAATCACAAAAAAATGTTATAATTTCTACCGAAAGTGGAAAGGAAGATAACGTTATGGACTACACGAATGCAACAAGAAAAGGATATCAATTGATAGAAACAAACCACAAGAAAATACAAAAGTAAAACAGGAAACAATCAGAAAAATATTAGTAACATAACATAGTTTTCTAGTTAACATTATGCACTGTCAATATCAACGGATTATCTGATGTGTTTAAGCTAGAAAAAGTTTAAACTTTGCTCAAAAAGAGGAAACATATTGGTATGATGCTTTTGTTGATCATGCTAAGTTACAATGTAGAGGGGAAGTTATCTCTGACCATCGTAAATTAGATTGAAAAGGTGTTGCCATTTTAATTAGTATTTTATCATTCACTTACAGTGCTAAACATTTCACAGTTGGTAACGTTTATGCTCTAAATTCTTCTGCACAACGATGTACATTTTTCAGTAACTTAAAATCTGATATACCAACTGAGTTTTTCATCATAATAGGCGATTTCAATCGTGTTTTAAACGAAAGGTTAGATAAATACCAATTTCATGACAATGACAGATCCCGAACAGTATTACACGAAGTTTTCAGTTCATTTGATATAGTTGATCGCTACCGATATAGTTTTCCTACTACCCGAGAATTCACTCGGTCTAAAATAACCTGTGGTAATTTGTCTCAGTCTCGCATAAATAAAATACTTAGGTCTCAATAAAGTATGTCCCGTTTCTCGACAATTTTGAGTGTTCTGTTTTCTTACAGTGATCATAATATTGTTGAAAGTATAGCGAGTTTTTCCCGTACTCCGTGAGGTTGTTTAATAATAAACTAATAGACAATGTGAAGTATACTAGAAATATTTAATAACTGACCGAAAGAAGTAAACGCAGAAAAACGACTTAGCTGCTTGGTATCATCAGCTATTTAGTGATATTTATCTTATTATCCGTACATATGCGAAAATAGAAGCTTGCACGACTAGAGTCAAAGTTATGTAGCGAGAACAATTGTCGAAAGACGCTCAGCATAATCCTAAATGCGCTTTTAACTTGGAAGGGCAAATAAATGATATACAGCTTGGCAGTAGAGAAGGAACCTAAGTTCGGGCACGTGTTAAATAGTTTGAAGAGGGAGAAAGAAGTACACCGTACATTTTCCGTACAGAAAATTATAGAGTGAGAAATACATTCGGAAACTGTATGATGAAAATAATTTGCTTTCTACAGTCATAACTGATATTTTAAACTGAATATATTCTTATTACTGGAACTTGTATGTATGCAGCGATACCGATAGATACCTTATGTTTAAATTAACTAAAAAGTTGTCTTCCGTCGATCGTGAACTTTGAGAAACTCCCATTTCATCGGCAAAAGTGTTAATGCATAAAAGGAATGAAGAGTCGCAAATCTACCGGTCTCCGTGCTTTTACCACAGAATTTTTCTAGATTTTTATGCCTCTCATTGTGGTCTATTATGTTGTTAAATCAGCTGTACTTGCAAAACCAGCTACAACCAATTACGAGAAAAGGGTTAATTGTTTTGCTCCCTAAAGAAGGCGACAATACTAAAAAACTGGAGACTCATAACTCTGCTGTCTCTGTCTTACAAAATTCTATCCTGTGCCCTGGCTTCGCGTTTGTCACGTGTTATTGCTAGTGTCATTTCTATAGACTAAACATGTGTCCCTGGTAGGGATATCATTACCATTCCACTTGCGTTACGATCTATAATGGAATATTTGGATTTAGGGGGTGAGGGTGGGATTCTGGTCTTTGTTGATCAAATGCAAGCATTTGATAGAGTTGCTCATTTAAACATGTTTGCAGTTCGTTCTCGAATGGGATTTGGCGCAAATTTCTGTAATTGGATAAAATTATGTTATACCAACATCACTGGTCTCGTTAAATGTAATGGATATCTGACAAAGGAATTTACTATCTCTAGAGGGATAAGACAAGGGTGCCCCTTGTCGGCATTACTGTATGTTCTCTGTGCAGAACCTTTCAGAGAAGCCTTGGTACGTAACCTACAAATTAGAAGTATTTCTCTCAAATACAGTAATATCTGTTCGACTTCTTTAATATACATGCATGCTGGTTGATATTCAAATAACACTATCTGACACTGACTCTCTTATTGCCATACAAGTAACGTGTAATGATTGCACTCGTTTACAAAGAAATTGAGGCAAGCACAAAAATAGCTGTTTTAACCTAATTTGGGGGTGCTGAATTGAGATTTGAAATCCGTTTTTACTCATCACCTCTAGTTTTTTTAGATATTCATACTGTACATTTTGTACACATACTGTACATAAAGGCATATATGCATTCAGGGTTAATTTCTAATATTGTGCGACTTATGTCTTCTTTTTTAGTTATTATGCAAAAAATGTAAGTGATAGTATTACATTAAATATATATATAGCTATATATCAAGACGGATTTTGGCAGTTTGGCGTAGCCAACACGTCTCAATCAACAGCCAGTAGTGCACTGGCAGTCAGCGCAGGAGGTTGGTGTTCCTCGACAATTGTGTTACACAATCTTTTGGGTATATATTTGTATTACAATATCCAACGACGCACATAATTATTATTGCCTTACATATGATTTAATTTTACTTTATTTTTTTACTAAAGGAGTCCTATGACAATTTGGAGCTTCTTTTAGATGTTGTTAAGTACAACCAGTACCAGTGGAGTCTGTGTGGGGACCTCAAGGTCATTGGTCTTCTTATGGGCATGCAAGCGGGCTTCACAAAGTACTGTTGCTTTCTCTGTCTCTGGGATAATCGAGCTGTATCCCAGCATTACAAGCAGAAAGACTGGGGGTCTAGAAGCACTTTCGTTCCTGGCGAACACAGCGTTAAGGAGAATCCTATGGTTGACATGAAGAAGGTGCTTCTTCCTCCTCTTCACATCAAGCTTGGTTTGATGAAGAATTTCGTGAAGGCCATGGACAAAAATGGTGCTACCTTCCAACACTTGTCTACTGTGTTCCCAGGTCTCAGTGCTGCTAAGCTCAAAGAGGGCATCTTTGTCGGACCTCAAATCCGAGAAGTGCTGAAGGATACTGATTTTGAGGAGCTTCCTACCTTAACAGAACTGAGAGCATGGGAAGCATTTAAATCAGTCTGTAGTGGCTTCCTTGGTAACACACGCGTACCAAATTACCAAGCCTGTATTGAGAAGCTGCTAAAGACTTATGAGGATATGGGATGCCGAATGTCACTCAAAATTCATTTTCTCCATTCCCACCTCAACTTCTTCCCTCCAAACCTTGGAGCAGTGAGTGATGAGCACGGAGAAAGATTCCACCAAGACATTACGAAGATGGAGAGCAACTACAAAGGTAAGTGGAACCCCAGCATGATGGGAGACTTTTGCTGGATGCTCTTGCGTGACATCCCGGAGGCAAAATACACCAGATCATCTAATAAAACACACTTCTAACTGTCTGCGGTACTATGAATTGTGTACATTGTGTCATCCAAGTATATTTATTCCGTCAATGTTCTTTATCTATCCTGTTTTATCTGTAATAAGCTGCTGCAACTGTTGAAATAAGCACGTATATACTCTGTATATACTAAAATGAGACTATTTAAAAGCCAGAAAACTAGAGGTGATAAAGCAAAACTGTTTATAAATTTGAATTCAGCACACCCAAATTAGTAAAAAACACCTATTCACATTCTTGCCTTAGACAAAAAATATTTTTTGTAAACCAGTGTTATGAACGGACATCTGGTGGCAAAGTAAACTGGGAAAAAAGTAATGTGGTTGAGCTCATAAGTTGATAACCAGGAATTACAGATGAGTAAATTGGATGTTGAAAATGGCCTTCTAAAATTTTTGGGTATTCAGTTCCATCCGAATGCGGCAGAAATGCATGATATGAACTGGAAAGTAAAGTGCCAGAGAATAACACGCTTGTTGGTTGCTTGGAGATATCGAAGTCTGTCATTGAAAGGCATAGTTATGGTTATGAACTTGTTAGCTTTCAGTACTATTTGATATTATCTGACAATTAAACATGATATTTTATGGTTTATGTGGAATGGTGGAGTACATAAAGTACATTATGAAGTTTTGCTTTCTTCGAAAGACAAAGGTGGACTCAGTTTAACAGACATCAAGATGAAAAAGGCGGCGTTTAGGTTAAAATGATCTTCAGATCAGCAGAATACAACACATTTCCATCTCTGCGTATCCTCTTTAGTCATCATTTAGGCAAGTATCGCGATTTAATTCTTGGGAATGGTGTGTGGTATTGTGACACTCTCCCACGACACATAATGAATGTTCCTACATTTCTTTTATGAAGTATTAGAGCCATGTAAAACGCTCGTTAACTGCCGTCGAATCTTCCCACATAATAACGAAATTGTTTTCCGGCAATCACCGTTTCTCAATGTGTTTGTTCCCACTGTAGAATTAAGTACATTCTAAATAATAATAATAAAAAAAAATTATTCGCGCGGGACTTTACTTACTATTATCGAGTTATGTCAGGATGTATTTGAAAGTGTGCTACCTGTTCAAGTTAGACAGTATTACAAAAAGTTATATGATACTATTCCAGAAGAATGGAAAGACTGAGTTAAAAGAGAGATTCGCCCAATTACAGGTACGATACAATTTACCTTTAAGGTGTTCGACTCAGATGGCAAAAACGTTATACACTTAAATGGTCTTACTGTTAAAAAACTAATTGAGTTAATATACCACCCCGTTACAGAATTACTGCAGGGAAAGATATTTTAATATATACTAACTGGGAAAAAAATACATAAACATATGTATCACCCATTTAAGGGCTTTGTCTTTCCTGATGTGGATTATTTGTTTTATCACAATGCCTTAATGACGAACAATAAACATGTTGATATGCAAAAACATGATACCGGTTTATGTACAATTTGTGGTAAAGACACCGAAACAGTGAGACATTTATATGCCTGTGTCCAATGGTTCAATCCTTATTGACATTAGTTTTAAACACTATTTTCTTTATCACTCAAAAAGCAGTACCAATTAATTAGAAAAACGAATTGTTGTACAAGGCTTTCTAGACGAATTACGAAAAGATGACAGCCTACAATGAACGTTTTTGGTACTTTAGTTAAATATTGTATTATGACTGTTACGAAAATTTGTTTAGCCAAAAATATTCATTTAAATCTATTGTACTTTTATAAGGCTCAGTTAAGAAAGGAAATAAGTTTTGATCATTCGAGATATGTTTTTCGTAACAATGTCGATGCTTTCTTCAATTTTTATTCTAAATGTTTCGTCCTTGTACGGAACGCTATATTTTTGTATGTCCTTTACCACGAGATATAGATAGTATAAAGTGTATTTACTCGTACAAAACTGTTAATTTGATCTTTCTGCATGTCTTGCTTGTAATATATATGATTATGAGGCCTCTTCAGGAGGATTCTTAAATTAAAAAAAGTAAATAATTAAACACTGGATCACGCAAGATGGTGTCCGATGTAATTCTGTATGAATTTTTCTTTTTACTTCTATTTGTGGTTGAATTATTATTATTATTATTCAGCACTGACCAAAGCGGGTATGTTGACATGGGGTTTTGTCGTTGCTAGTCTCAGGAGGTGAAACAGAGAAGAATCCTTGAGGCGACTTCTGTTGTGGTGCTTAATGAATTTCATCGTGAAGAACACATTTTCACATGTATGTACTACCAAACATTGATGTCATTTTTTGTCCAAAAGCACGCAGATTTGGAAATCGAGTTTTGAGAGTAGTTTAAAGGAATCTGGTCCTTTTTCTTGTCTGGTTTGCAAAAATGAATGAGCTTGCAAGTCACACAATTCAAGTTAAACATAGCTTATTGATTTTTTATGTTAACACAAAGAACAGCTTTACCCTGCTTTTTAACATTTTCAATTCTTCGAACCTTGCATTAAATTCATCTGATATCTTCAATATTTACACAAAATTTTGAAAAATCAAGCGGCTCATCATCTTTAAACTATTCTGTTAATTTCTGACAACTTCGAATGTGGGCCAAGCAATTGTTTTCTAAACAAACTTCGAAATTTCTTATTTCGAAACCCATTTATGTTTCCCACTAAATCTTATACCATCTGGTTCCGCCCCTGGTTGAGATCGTTAAGGTGAGTGGTGATGTCTGCGAGAGAAACTAGTTGTTTCAGAAAATCCTCACTTTTGATCTCTTCTTCCAATTGTGTTGTATCCGATGAAACAAACTAATCGAGGAATGCAGGGATTTGTTTCCTTATTCCAAAGAATCGTTCAAGCCACTTTCCAGCACTGAGCCACCTTTACTGTCTTCATATCCTCCAAAAACTGCTTCAGCTGCCAATGTAAAAGAGCTTTGTTTCTTCCTCTTATTAAGTTAATAACGGGTTTAAAAACTTCGTTTTGTTTCACTGATTTCCCACACAAAGCTCCTGGATGAATAACACAATGAAATGTTGGACAACTTATTTCATTTTCCCTAAGAAATCCAACAAAACCTAATTTTGTTCCAGTCATCGCAGGTGCACCATTTGTCACTATTGTTAAACACTTACTGAAATCTCCGATTTTATCAACTGAATTTTTCACTGCCTAAGATTCCTTTCCTGTTGAGGTCCCTCGAAGAGCACATACATTCAATAATTCCTCTTTCGTTGAAAAATATTTATGAATAATGCATACAAATATTAACAGCTAACTTACATCTACTTGATCAGTACTTTCGTCAAGACAAAGCGAGAAATAAGTACTTTGTCAACCAATCGAACAAGTGAGTTTTCTAATTGTTCTCCCATATCGGTGACATGTCATTGTATTGTATGGATGGAAAGTGGGACTGATTCAAATTTCTCAGCAATTTTGGCATCCTCAAATGCATTTGCCATTCCAACAGCACCTTTCTTTACTAAACTGCTATCAATAAACGGTTTCTTTGCTCTTGCAAGTTCAAGAGAAACGATGTACGAAACATTCAAAGCAGATGTCTGGCTTTCTAAAAACTTGTTAAAAAAAAACAAACTACTCGTTTAACTTGGTGTTATTGTTTGTAATTAAATAATTAAGTTCTCAACGTTCCTGGTACACTATTTTCACCGTCAATCTTACGTTTCTTAAAAACTTTGCTCATGTTTATATTTACCACAAAACTGAACAGTGATAATTTACAACACGTCAACCTCCACAACAGTAAACGAACAATCTGGCAACAGCCACCAGCCGGTCGAGTTCGCTTTGTCTAGCAGGGGGAATGATGGTATAATACGTCGAGGTGTATGTGATATAATTTAAAAGCTATTACTATCAAGTTATTACTGTAAAATTATAGAGATATAAATAATAAACAAATAGATGCACACAAACAAAATTTTAAATTTTCATTAGTGTCAGTTTGACCTTTCATGCATTTTTACCTCGCAAGTCAAATTTTTTATTTCTTCATTAGAAAAAAATATTATAAAAGTAGATTATTTTTCAATAGACCTTCGCGGGCCCCACAAAACCATGCCGCGGGCCGCCTGTTGGAAATCCCTGATATAGAATAACTTGGCACTCCACTCACTCGTAATTTGAGGGTCGCGGGTTCGAATCCCCGTCGCACTAAACATGCTCGTTTTTTCAGTCATGGGAGCGTTACATTATTCGGTCAATCCCACTATTAATTGGTAAAAAAGTACCTCAAGAGTTGGCGGTGGGCAGTGATGAGCTTCCCTCTAGTTTTAGAAAGCTAAATTAAAAACGACTAGCACAGATGGCCCTCGTGTAGCTTTGCACGAAATTCAAAACAGAACAAAAAACAAACTATAAAATAACTTTTTTCGACGTTACACTTGTCATTTTCATTTCATTGATTTTTACCCCATTTTTGGACTAATCAGTTTTCACCTGTTTCTGTTCCAGATATTCTTCGTAATAAATACAAAGATGCTGGGAAAAAACATGCAAGTGATTGTCACAAAGTCAAATGCTTAGAACGTGAAAAAGTCATGGGCAATGACTATAGAAACAGACATATTCGAAGCTGTCATGCCACAGTGGTATGTTGAAGGCCATTAGAAGTCAAAGTTCTCTGAAATCATATCAGAATCGCAAAAGAAATCAAAAATGTTTTGTTCTGCTCCATCTACATCATCACTCAAAATGGAAAACAAAACTAATGAAGAATCAGTAGAAGTAAAGACTGATTCAAATTCTTAAGAAATCTGTTTGACTGACCCATTTTTGACAAAAGTCAAAAGCACTGTTTCAAAAGAGGCACACTGTTTTCAGGAAGAAACTCCTGGAAGAGATAGAACCTCTCATAGTAAATTTTGATTCAAAAGATGATCACAATGAATGAGAATTAATTATCTTCAAAAAGAAAGATTGTGGTTTGTATTCTCGATCAAGAAAAACAAAATTCCAATTCATCTTTGGATATAATTTGTTAAAATGGATTTATGAGAATGGCATCTCTAAATTTCAAATTATTCTCAGTTGGCACAAATATTCAGCACTGTTCCAGCCACATCTTGTTTTGCTGAAAAATCATTTTGTGCTTTATTGTTGAATCAAAACTTACGTTCTACCATTGGAGAAGAAAGACTGTCTCATGTCGCCACTTTGAATATTGAAGAAGAAATTACAAATTTTGTGATGGAAAACAAAACAGAAGAGGTGATCAATGTTTTTGCTCATCAGAATAATCGTGAAAACTTCTTTCCTATTTGAATTTTATATGGACTTATATGCATCAGAAAAGTAAAAACTAACTGCAATACAAAATTTATTTTTATGGTTTTTGATTCTTAAAAGAAATACTTGTTAATTTTTCAGAGCAATCAGGGTAATTAAAATTTATGTTTATGTTTTTTTGATTAAAATATGATGTTACTTTTTCGGAGGGATCAAGGTACTGATCTTCCAGTTGAGAAATCTGTGGGCTTGCTCACGCTAAACATAACATTTATCTACAGTTAAGCTTTTAGAAAAAAGAAAACCCGTTCAGATGAAACAGATTACTGAAAGCACACTAAGGATCTAAAACAAGCTATGTTACAAAGAGGGTATAAGGATACCGAAATTAACAGATAGATTGAAATAGCTAACAATAACTATGAAATAAAAAAAAATCCTGAAACACAGTTGATCCTACACCAAGAAGACCTGCCAACTGATTGTAGGGGACCACTCCAAGGCCATATGTCTACAGGAATTCAAGACGAAACTGGTGTGTTGCAGTGCCTCAGAAACCACTCAACCACCAGGATCCTTTCCTTCCCCTTCATGGGTTGCCATGCATGGCAAACATGTGGCTGAATGTTCAGACTGCAGATGAGGTAACTGAAAATAATTCCCCTTGCCACATACAGGAATCCACCTTGAAGTGTCCAGTAAGGAACCATCAGGGCAGCTCAAAGATGTAACAGAAATTTCTAGCATGTAAGAACCAAGGTTAGAAATAAATACAACTAAGATGTTAAATAATTAAGTATCTGATTGGTTAATAAAAACAAACAAATGGAAATTTTAGTGAAGAAACAGCATGGTAAACATGTAAAATGTGTAGCGAGGAAATATTTTGATAACAGATAGGTATGAACAAATTCCAGTAAGAAGGTATTTAGGTAGCAAATAGTTATGACTAAAATAGTTCAGTGATGAAACATGGAGAAACAAAGTGAAATGAAATGTACAATTTTAGAATTATAATCTCTAAATCATAGAACTCTAAATGGATATATTACTTCATTTACTAGTTTGTTATAATTTCTCAATTATTTATTAAAATAAAGTTCTCTGTAACCATAGGAAATTTGCAGGTTTTTTTTTAAGTTTAGATAAGTGAATGGGTATGGCACTGTAAAAGCTTGAAAAGGTGGAGTTAATCCTGCTGTTAATCCAAATTTCTTTGGAATTATAAAGTCAGCACATGGAACACATTCTGTAAAATGCATTCAAGTGTGTATAGT
Source organism: Carcinoscorpius rotundicauda (assembly GCA_011833715.1). Taxonomy (NCBI): domain Eukaryota; kingdom Metazoa; phylum Arthropoda; class Merostomata; order Xiphosura; family Limulidae; genus Carcinoscorpius; species Carcinoscorpius rotundicauda. The sequence goes on from CM022393.1 coordinate 40,544,319, forward strand.
TTCAAACTTTTCTAATACCCTGTACAAACAAAAAGTTTTTTTCTTGATGATGATAAACCCACTTGGAATAAAAATGCATCTCAGAATGGCTGGTATGGAAATTAATACTTTTATTAGTAAAGCAGAGAACATGGTTAACCTGAAGATGATCTTGGAAGGTTGAAACATTGTTCTCTGCTTTATTAATAAAAGTGTTAATACTCATACCAGCTGTTCTGAGATACAAAAAGGTTATGGTGTGGAGGCCTAACTATTATTTAAAAGTAGATATTGAAGTAAAGAACTGGCAAGCAGAGAAAGAAAACATTTTGTTAAAAAATATTTCAAGTGGATAGGCAGTATTATAAGTTAAATACTTCAGTAATCAAGTAAACTGACAGAGAAAAACCTTGTTTGTTATTTCTTAGATGCTTTGATGATTAGTCACTCTGAAAGAGTAGAAATTTATTTAAACCATTACATGTTTCATTTATGAACTATACTTAAACTACAATTTCATCTGAAATGCTGCATGTTTCTAAGCTCAACTACACAAAATAGTGGACATCTGTCTGATCTAGTGCATGCTTCAGTAACAAACTACATGTCTTTTTATATGCAAAAACGGCTCGTTTGGGTTCAGAAAGTATTTTAAATAGAATAGCGAACAACGTTTCGACCTTCTTCAGTCATTGTCAGGTTCACAAAGAAAGAGGTAACTGACTGGAAGCTGACCACATGTTTGGAAGGGGTTGTGTAACTGAGTGTCGCAATGTAGAGGGTGGGGTTAGATGTTTGAATATATAATTTTATCTATAATATTAATATAGGTATAATGGCCTTCCTTTATATTGGTTTATTTTGGGTTTAAGTTGTGTAAGTAAGGCTTCTTTAATTTTGCGTTTGTTTATGTTTGTTTCTTTATTTAGTATTTTAGTGTTTTCTATGGTTATGTTGTGTCCATTTGACTTGCAGTGTTTGAAAACGTGTGAAGGTGACTTTTTATGTTCTTTGAATCTGGTTTCCATTTTTCTACTTGTTTCTCCAATATAGAAGTCGTGGCAGTTATCATATTGTATTTTATAAATAATGTTGGTGTGGTGTTTGTCAGTGTAGTTCTTACATAGTATAGACCTTAGTTTTGTGCCTGGTTTTTTGAATAAATTTAGTATTAACTGGAATGTTATATTTTGTTACTAGTTTTGGCCAAATGTTGGTTATTTGTTTGCTGATGTCAGGAATATATGGTATACAGCAGTATGTGGTTTCGTGATTTTTTGATTCGTGAGATATATTTACTTTTGTTGGTTGATTTTGCTTTCTGTCTAGGTGTGTGCGTATAATGTTTTCTACTGTTTGTGGAGGAATCTTATTGGTGTTGATGAAGTATTGTTTTATTTTGTCTAATTCATTGTTAATTTTATCTGGTGAGCATAGTTTTATGGCTGTGTTTATCTGGTTTCTTAGTATGTTGAGTTTTTGTTTTGTTTCATGTGCTGAGTCCCAAGGAATGTATAGTCCAGTATGGGTGATTTTTCAGTGGATTTCTGTTTTGAATTGTGTGTCGGTTCTTATAATTTTGAGGTTAAGAAATGATATTTGATTGCTTTCTTCCTGTTCACATGTGAAGTTAATGTTGGGATGTATAGAGTTAATGTGAGTGAAAAAATTAAGTATGTGTTCTGTAGATTTGAATCCCGCAACCGTGTCATCTACATATCTGTACCAGTATAGTGGTGGATGTAATGCTGTATTAATTGCTTGTGTTTCAATTTGTGTCATAAAAATATTGGCTAGAACTGGTGATACTGGGTTGCCCATGCTTAGGCCATTTGTTTGTATATAGTTTTGGTTGTTGAACATGAAGTTTGACTTTATTGTGGTGAATTCTATGAGGGTTGCTAACTGGTTACTGAAAATGTCTATAGTTGGGTTAGGGTCTCGGATATAGAGTTCTAAGGCTATCTTGCAGGCTTCTGTTGTTGGAACTTCTGTAAAGAGGGATATAACATCGAAACTGGCCATTAAGGTTTTATGATTAAGTTGATTTAGATTAGACTTGAAATTACAAGAGTCTTTGATAAATGAGCTGGCTGATATTGCATATTTGGAGAATGCCCATGCTATGTATTTACCAAGATTGTAATTAAACGATTCATATGTTGACATTATTGGTAGTAATGGACAATCTGGTTTATGAGGTTTGGGGATGCCGTATATTTGTGGTGTGCGTGAGTCGGTTTTACGTAGGTAGGAATAAAGTGTTTGTGAAACTATGTCGGCTTTTTTCATTTGTAGTAGTAATTTGTTCAGTTGCGTCTCATGTGTCTTTGTTGGATTTGTGTGTATTGGTTTAAATTTGTTCGTGTCTGATAGGATGTTATTCATTTTTTGTATGTATTCATTCGTGTTCATTATTACTATAGCGTTACCTTTATCTGCTAAGAACGATAGAGACAAATAGATCTGCCACAACAAAAAACTTGAAAAACTAAGATGTAAACAACAGAAAAGACATCAACATGACAAACCGTTGACCAACCTCATAATTAACAGATCCGACCGACAATTAAACACAGACGAGATACATCTACTTAACAAAGGACTTAACTTTGCAATAGCACCAAGGTACATTCCAACCATAGAAATCAAAACATGTTTAGAAGACCTAGCCAGGAGACTTGTGATACTTTCTACAGAAAACAAAAACAAGAAACAGAAAGAAGACAACTTTGATAATTTTATTGACATCCAACAGCCAAACTTCCCAGGTAAAATTACAAATTTATATTTTCCAGAACCACCTAAAAACATTATCTTAAACGATTTTTTCAAAGAATTTTCTTACAAAACCATCAACATAATTTCACAAAACAGAAAACTAAAAAACAACCTTACAAAAAGAGACATTAATTCCATTAAAAACCTAAAACAAGACAGAAACATAAAAATTATAAAAGCAGATAAAGGTAACGCTATAGTAATAATGAACACATACAAAAAATGAATAACATCCTATCAGACACGAACAAATTTAAACCAATACACACAAATCCAACAAAGACACGAGATGCAACTGAACAAATTACTACTACAAATGAAAAAAGCCAACACAATTTCACAAACACTTTATTCCTACCTACGTAAAACCGACTGACGCACACCACAAATATACGGCATCCCCAAACCTCATAAATCAGATTGTCCATTACGACCAATAATGTCAACATATGAATCGTTTAATTACAATCTTGGTAAATACATAGCATGGGCATTCTCCAAATATGCAACATCAGCCAGCTCATTCATCAGACTCTTTTAATTTCAAGTCTAATCTAAATCAACTTAATCATAAAGCCTTAATGGCCAGTTTCGATGTTATATCCCTCTTCACAGAAGTTCCAACAACAGAAGTCTGCAAGATAGCCTTAGAACTCTATATCCGAGACCCTAACCCAATTATAGACATTCCCAGTAACCAGTTAGCAACCCTCATAGAATTCACTACAATAAAGAAAAACTTCATGTTCAACAACCAAAACTATATACAAACAAATGGCCTAAGCATGGGCAATCCAGTATCACCAGTTCTAGCCAATATTTTAATATTTTTATGACACAAATTGAAACACAAGCAATTAATACAGCATTACATCCACCACTATACTGGTACAGATATGTAGATGACACGGTTGCGGGATTCAAATCTACAGAACACATACTTAATTTTTTCACTCACATTTACTCTATACATCCCAACATTAACTTCACATGTGAACAGGAAGAAAGCAATCAAATATCATTTCTTAACCTCAAAATTATAAGAACCGACACACAATTCAAAACAGAAATCCACCGAAAAATCACCCATACTGGACTATACATTCCTTGGGACTCAGCACATGAAACAAAACAAAAACTCAACATACTAAGAAACCAGATAAACACAGCCATAAAACTATGCTCACCAGATAAAATTAACAATGAATTAGACAAAATAAAACAATACTTCATCAACACCAATAAGATTCCTCCACAAACAGTAGAAAACATTATACGCACACACCTAGACAGAAAGCAAAATCAACCAACAAAAGTAAATATATCTCACGAATCAAAAAATCACGAAACCACATACTGCTGTATACCATATATTCCTGACATCAGCAAACAAGTAACCAACATTTGGCAAAAACTAGTAACAAAATATGACATTCCAGTTAATACTAAATTTATTCAAAAAATCAGGCACAAAACTAAGGTCTATACTGTGTAAGAACTACACTGACAAACACCACACCAACATTATTTATAAAATACAATGTGATAACTGCCACGACTTCTATATAGGAGAAACAAGTAGAAAAATGGAAACCAGATTCAAAGAACATAAAAAGTCACCTTCACACGTTTTCGAACACTGTAAGTCAAACACAACATAACCATAGAAAATACTAAATAAAGAAACAAACATAAACAAACGCAAATTTAAAGAAGCCTTACTTTTACAACAACTTAAACCTAAAATAAACCAATATAAAGGAACGCCATTATACCTATATTAATATTATAGATAAAATTATATATTCAAACATCTAACCCCACCCTCTACATTGCGACACTCAGTTACACAACCCCTTCCAAACATGTGGTTAGCTTCCGGTCAGTTACCTCTTTCTTTGTGAACCTGGTGATGACCGAAGAAGGTTGAAACGTTGTTGTTCGCTCTTCTATTTAAAATATTTTCTGAACCCAAACGAGCCATTTTTGCATATAAAATTCTCAACAAGTGGGTTTCTCGACATCACTGATTAAACTACATGTTTATCGGAAATATTGCATGTTTCAATACTGAGTACAATATAATACAATTCAATACAGTGTGACAGTGAAAGTCAATCTAATTTACTGCATACTTTGTAGTTTCTTAATTTTTGCAAATGGTGCATCCCAGTAAGTATGAGAGCCCCACTCTTTATGCTTTCATGGCATTGAAAATTATTTTGTCATTAGTTATACTTTTAAATCTCATTGTAGAACATCAACTACATTTTAAGTTGCAGCCAAATGCTCAAATTAGGTTAGCTAGGACATGTGTTTATAAAACATCAATCTTATTGTAATGTTTGATCACACAAAAACTATTCTAAAAGCAAAAAAGTCATATATAGCTAGTTTTAGCATCATGTAATTATGGTATACAAGTAATATAAATAATGATACAAATACTACTCCTGGCATTTTAATGAAGCCAGCCTGACAAACTCTACATAAAAAGTTTGTTTAGCAGTAGGAAAAATTCTAATGAAAAACAACTTTATTACTTCTCGTTTTTTTCACAATTTGTTTAATGAAGGTGAACATGCAAAATTTAAAGATTTATTATTTTGTTTTAAAGATTCATCCTCATATCAAAACTATATTCAGTTTGCACCTTCAAAATCATGTTTTCTTAACAAAATGCTGACATACTTAAAAACATACTACAGTATGCTCTTATTTTTATGACCATACACTCTTGTGGGAGTGTGAACTGGATAAAATGCTAAAAAATTACTTTTAGTTTAATTTTTACTTGAGTGACTTGTACTTTAAGGTGGTTTAGTTGTTTAAGAGCAAAGAAACACAACTGCTATCTGTTGTATCCATCATGGAGAACGTAATCCCATATTTTTGTCCATATTACGTTACTTACCTTTCTGAGCTTTAAATTTACTATTTCACTTCTCTTTTGTATATTTTGAATAAACATCCAACAAGACTCTCCATGAACTCCACAACTGAAACTTGCTTAACCAGAGAAGAAATAGCTTCTTTCTTTTTTTCTTCTTCTTCTTCAGAAAGAAAACAATTGATGATTTGGTTCTCCAGAAAACATTTATGAGACACACTGAGTGGTTTCTCAGAACAAGATTCACAAACTGATTTCCAAGGTGAACAATTACCTTCAGACTTCAGTCTGTTACTGGATATTTCTGCAAGCATACATAAACATAAATTATGCACAATTTTCCTGATAAAATAAAATTACTCATGTTAAAATAGGGAAAATGATATTTGTAACTTTACATTATACTTAATTGGTATATCAATGTAAAATTAAGTTTATAAGTAATCATTAAACCCTTTCTCATTACTCAGTATTTAAAATTATTTTTTTACATTTTATAATCTTTATTAAATCATAAACAAACTTACAGCACTTTATAAGTCTAAAATGTAATGTGTACTTTCACAACTTCCAAAAGCTGTTCCTTAACTTTTCAAAATTTTCATTTCGTTTTTTGAAAAGATGTTTTATAAGCTATAAAATGACATGACATAATATAATAATATTTGTTTCTTATTTCAAAGAAAAGAAATAAATTTTCAATTCTAGGAGGAAGAAATAGTGAAAGAATGAAACAGGGTCTAAATTAACATTTAATGCTTCTCACTTTCTTCCCTTAAAAAAATCATCAATGTAAGAGAATCAATAACTTGCTGAAACAAATTATTATATATAAAAATCAAACATTTCAAATCATGATTATCAAAATTTACTTAAGTTGTGTTACACAATCTCTGATACTTCTTTGTTTCTGAGAGCTGAGTTGTCAGTGTTGAATTTTATGTTTGCAGATCAAAGCTAATATTCTGTTTCTGAAATATGAGATTTCACTTTTGAACATATTAGCAGATTAAAGCTGGCAACAGATTTCTAAAACTGGCAGTTCTGTCGGCTCCAGAATATTACAAGCTAAAACAGTCCCTGAATGGGATCACAACAGAAAACAGTGAGAATATCCAACTAATAAATCAATGCATTCTAATAATTTTTGCCAGACAGACAGACACAAATTAATTTGCTACATTATTTACAGTTTTAATATTTATTTTTGATACTGTAAATAGTTAACTCTGATTAGAACCTACTAGTTAAAGTAAAAGTTGTGAAATATCATTATAACATTTAAACCTTTATTTAACACTCCTTACCAGAATATCTGAGTGAGTTATATTCAAATGACAACCATCTTGGGCCATTCTGAAGGCTAATTTAGCAGTATTTATGCTGTCAACTATCCCTGTATCAATGAATAAAAATATGTGTGTTAGAAATTACAGTATTTTAAAGTAAATAGTATGAGGAAACCAGAACAAAATAAATAGTAATTTTAAGCTCATTTTTCTTAATAGAACCAATACCACTTTCCAACAGCTTGTGGGTTACTGCAAACTGGGTTTTTCTTGATGACGATGAACCCACTTTAAATACAAATGTATCTCAAAACAGCTGATATGGGTATTAACAATTCTATTGATAAGGAGAAAACAATTTTTCAACCTTCCTTGGTCATCTTCAGATTAAGAAAGTATAAACGGGTACAAGATTGTAGGGGGCATTGCAGGTGGATGTTAGGTTATTAATTAGTATAGGTATAAAGGTGTTCCTTTATATTGGTCTAATTTTGGTTTTAGTTGCTGTATAAGTAGGGCTTCCTTCATTTTGCATTTGTTTATATTTGTTTCCCTACTTAGTATTGGGGTGTTTCCTATGATTACGTTGTGTTTATTTGACCTGCAGTGTTCAAAAACGTGCGAAGGTGTTATCAGTGTTCTTTGAATCTAGTTTCCATTTTTTTACTTGTTTCTCCAATGCAAAAGTCATGGCAGTTGTTGCATTGTATTTTATAAATTATGCTGGTGTTGTGTTTTGTTATAAGGTTTTATCAAATGTTGGTTATTTGTTTGATGATGTCAGGAGCATATGGTATGAAGAAGTACAAGGTTTTGTAATTTGTTGTATCTTGGGATTTACCATTGTTTGTTTGTTGTTGGTCTAGGTGTGTGCATATAATTTTTTTCCATGGTTTTTGAGGAAATTTGTTGATATTGATAAATTGTTGCTTTACTTTGTTGATTTTATTGTTAATTTTATTGGCTAGCATAGTTTTGTGGCTGTGTTTATTTCTTTTCTTAATATGTTCAGTTTTTGTTTCATGTGCTGAGTCCCAGGGAATGTATAATCCAGTATGGGTGATTTTTCTGTGGATTTCGGTTTTGAATTGTGCATCAGTTCTAGTTGATTTTGAGGTTAAGAAATGCTATTTGGTTAGTTTTTTTCCTGTTCATAGGTAAACTTAATATTGGGGTGTATTGAGTTAATGTGACTGAAAAAATTGAATGTGTGTTCTGTGGATGTGAATCCAGAAATTTTATCATCATCATACCTGTACCAGTATAGTGGTGGATGTAAGGCTGAAATGATTGCTTGCAATTCAATCTGTGCCATAAAAATGTTGGCTAGAACTGGTGATACAGAATTCCCCATACTTAGGTAATTTATTTGTAAATAGTTTGGGTTATTGAACATAAAGTTAGTTTTGGTGGTAGTGAATTTTATAAGGGTTGCTAATTGGTTGTTGGGGATGTGTTTCAATGGGTTTGGGTCTTGGATGTAAAGTTCTAAAGCTATCTTGCAGGCTTTGGTTCTTGGCCATTAAGGCTTTATGCTTTTGTTGATTAAGAATGTACTTAAATATGTGTCAGCCTATTTTAGTCAAGTCATCAGTAAGCATCATATTTTAAGTTGTCATAAAATATAAAATGGGTTAGATTTGGTTTTTAGACAAAGTACAGATAGAAATTTTCTTTCACACAACAAATATTTTAATAAGGTATTCAATATTTTGGAAATGTCAAATTGCATGCATCTTTATTCTTTGGAATTATTAGGTTTAATTAATATATAACCAAAAGACTTGGCTTACATATTAGGTAAGCAAAGAAATTCATCTAACCTGAATGTTCTCTTCCTTCAAAGCATAAACCAAGGTCTTCAATGGCTCCTCGTAAACCATTAGGTGTACGAGAATAGAATTTCTGCTGATTAGAAGTTTTGTAAAATTACATATAAATATGTTGCTAGGAAATTTGTTTTAATGTTAAATTATTGAAAGATTTAACAGCTGAGAGGAATTCACTTCTGAAAACATAGTAATTATGAGTAATGCAAATATTAAGTGCAAAACAAATATGAATTAAAATGATCTATTAGATGCACTCAACATTTTAAAACACATATTAAGCAGACTAAAAGAAATGATATGGAAAGAGAATTCCATTATGCTTGATATTGATATTTGTACTATATGCAACAGCATCAGTGACAATAATCAACTCAATTGATGTCCCATTCAACCAATGTGCAACTAGAAGCATGCCTGTTATATGAACACAAATGTTGATATGTGATGAAGAGAAACCCACTTGAATTAAAAACGTATCTCAAGATGGCTGGTATGGGTATTAAAACTTTTATTAAAATAAAGTAGAGAACAATGTTTTGACCTTCTTAGGTCATCTTCAGGTTAACAAAGAGAGAGTTTGATAATACATTCACATGGATAAACTTATGAAACAAAAAAATCACTTAATGAGCTTTCAACCAATCAAATGTTGAGGGAAGGATTAATCCAAACACCTAGAAATATTATTGAAAAAGTGTAAAAATGCATCATTCTTCTGCTAGTAAATGAATGCATGCTTAGAAATATTATTTAACCATAAGATATTACACATTGCCTAAAGGTGTGATATGTTGACATATATTTTCTAACTGCTTTTCAGTTATACAGAAAATTCAAAATTGTGTTGTATGTAGTTCTTATGTAGTTTTATCCTAAACACACAGTCTATAAAAATCAATTCAGTTTGCCTAGTTTATTTGCTATGTCTCTTTATTCTTTGTAGCAGATATTATCTACTCTGACCAAATGTTCTGGTCTATTTCACTTCAGTGTTAAAAAGAGTGTGGTAGCATCATCCTTTTCCAGCCAAATAAATTGTATATGTATGTTAAGCCAGCAAATGCTGTGAGAGAAAAACAGTCATGTGATGACACCACCATAAGAAAAATAATTAATTTTTAAAATTTGTTTAATTTGACAATATACTTTCCTCACAAAAAAAAGGAATCTACAACTGATACAATGAAACAGTAGCACGAAGTACATTATGTTATTTTTGATTGAATATTGTAACAAATATTGTGTTAGTTTCTTTTACACATTTTCAAGTCTTTTTCTTTACTTAACACAGAATTAAAACAACTCAGTCAAGTTTTCTTGTTGCTTCACAAATTTTCTGATTGACTTGTGTGGAAATAAGTTTTATGTAAAAATACTACAAAAGTAAATCTTTCTCCAAGGTGAAAAATAAAAAAAATTAATCTGGATATAATCACCTGTTAAATACTGCTCTTTCTTTGTTAGCAAGTGAAAAAAAAACAAAAAACAACTAGATCTATTAATCTATTTTAGCCCATCCTGTAAGATGTTAACATTTTCCAACACTGAAAATGTATTTTCAAAAGATGCTTACTCTTCTCACGTAATGTTTTTCCAATTTAGTGCTTGCAACTATCCTTGAAACTGCCACCTATAATTAAACATTAGTTGTTGTGCTATTGCATGCAAATAAGTATAGGTCATCCCTCTACCAAAAGGATTGTGACACACCCTCCTAGAGCATCTGAATCCCTCCATACTAATAGTTTAGTCATTACTTCAATATTAGGCAATAAAAGACATACTTAAAGAAGGAAGGATGAGTGGGAAGTGTGATCAGAGGTATTTATCAGAAATACATTTTAAGTATTGGAAAACACTAATTTCCACTACCATAATATCCACAGTCTCACATTTAAGTTGGTTTGGTGTTTTATGGTGCAAAGCTACTAGGTTATCTGTGCCAAACATCTGGTAAAAAGTTAAAATTAAAGTAAAAGTAGTAAAATTCATAAAATGAAATTAAGGTATAACAAAACAAAGTTTAATATTTGAATTAAAAACATAAATAGCATTAAATCCAATTTTTATATCTAGTCTACAGCAGTAAGACTAAAACTACAGTAATACAAGTTGTAAAGGACTTTCTGTAGCATACTTGTAAATATCATAGCACACCAGAAAGACTAACAGGTAATTTCAAAAACTACTGTTAGTCACCTGAAGTTCACCTGAGTTATTTGATGTTATGACCATTTTCAGAAAGTAATACAAGTTTTAAAAGACTTTCAGCTAAATTTTAATTATAACTCACCATGATGACTAATGGGTAGTTCAAACAGCAGTGTCACTCACCTGAAAGTGGTCTTGACAGTCTTGGTTTTGAATTATTTGACATTATGGCCATTTTCTAATTTCAAATTGAACTGAATGTATTTTGGTTCTTAGAAGGGAATCACAATAAAGAGGTCTAATGTATAAATTAAAGAAACTTAAATAACATTAAAAAGATTAATGGCTTTTAAAAAACTAAAAACAATTCTAAGGTGGACAGTTTCACCATCGCCAATAACATGGTCTAACATTATGGATAAACCTTAGGACAGAACATGTTTAAAATGGTGCTGTTGTTTCATAATTAAGTATTGGAAATACTGGGATAAAAGTTCCCTAGATGAGCAAACAAAGGGAGTCCACAGAGAGTAACATCCTATACTACAGATATTTATAGGGGCATACCTGTAGAAGAACACATTTCATCCTGACCAAGGTACAATCTTCACCCATGTTGAAAACACGTCATTAATTCAGGTGGAAAATAAGTATAGTCTAGAATCTGATTATGGATTACAGACATATCAAATGGTGCAGTGTGGCTAGAATGGGTATTTTCCTGTCTAAAACCACAGAAAATTGAGTATTCTCCATCTAGTCCATAGCAGAAGGAGGATCTCTGCTATCTTCACTTGAATCCAAGGAAATAGAATGGAAAAGTAACCTCCATTGTTCCAATAAAGGGAGTGCTCATGTGTGATGTTTTTGCATACGTTCAATACCAGGCCACCCAGGAATCCAACATCTGTGCAGTAATAGGATGAAGGGAAGCATATAGGAGTCAACTCCAGTCCAAATAAAGGTCATCTGGTCCACAGTAAGAGGAGGGACCCAACCAAACATAAGAGTGAGGGTTCACATTGTTTGTTCCTGCACATATCCAATAGAAAAAGACATCTAGGCCATCTAAGAAGGGGTAAAGCAAGATAGGCAGGTGAACTGTGTGAGATAAAGCAGAATTACGAATTTTTCTTTTGTTCTCTGGCACAAGGAAGATCTATTCCATCTAAGTCAACAAAATACCACCATCTTACTCTCTACTAACTAGAAATCCTACATATTTCATTACCCCTGCAGTTAGGAACTGGTAAGAGGCAAGGAGTCCCATACTCAAATTGAAGCAAAAAAACCACATTTAAGAGCAGGCCAGTCCCAATTTATTCAACTATGACTGGAGAGATGGGCAGATGTCTTGATACTGACTTACTCATGATAGTCTATGAACAAGTACAGTCTGAACCAAGCATTGTGTAGCATATTTTATACCAAGAGAATACCACTAGCAGTTTTGTAAATCCCATTTTATATGCGAGTGCCATATCTTGGAATTATATAGGTAGTGTTAAAATTATTCAGCCACCATGACATTTCCTCAAGTAGTCAGACAGTCAAGAGCAATGGATCCTGTGAAAAATTCTATTAGTTGCACAATGTCTATTGAAAGAGATGCATGTGTGCAGCACCACAGGAAATGAATGGTTCTAGGAAAATCAGAGTCTCCAGAAGAGAAAGAATCTCTTGCACAAGATGAGAAGTAGAAATCCTAGTTCACAGATATATTGTAGTTGGTTGGTGAAGAGGAGAAGGCTAAGCTTGAATGCAATGAGAGTTGAAAAGGAAAAGGTCGAAATGTTGTTCGCTCCTCTACACAAAAATTTTTCTCAACCCAAACCAATCATTTTTACATATATATTTTTCTCTACAAGTGGGTTTTCTCATCATCACTGAGAAATGAAAAGAACTTCCTGGTAGACAAGATGTTGGGCATGTGTCAAAAAAAAATAAACTGAATATTTTGACAAGTCACACAAAATGAGCAGCCTCCTAAAAAAAATAATAAAAGTGTGAAAGGAATATTCTTGTTGAAAAGGGCCAAAAAGAAGCCAATCATCAATGTAAAAGTAGAATTGGAAATACCCTGAAGATGGTGATTGAAGGTTCTCATAGTGTGGGTTGAATACATAATAGGCACATGCAATGATGAAAGAAAGAGGGCAGCATTGGACGATGCAACTCTGGTGGATGATGTGCAAAAAATATCTTTTTATAGGGAAATTGAGATGTGAAGGAATGTATCCAAAACATCAATTTTGGTAATGCACAATCTGGGTGAAAATAACCAATGGAGAGAAACAGAGTTTTTTATTTTAAAGTATGGAACAATCAGCAAGTAACAGAGAGAATAAATCAGTTACTGGACACCAGTTTCTGGTATTCTTCAGAACCAAAAAGAGATGAAAATAAAAACCAAAAATTAGGGTTGTATAATCTCTCAATGGCATGTTTGGTTAAAAGATATGATAACAACTCCTTGAGATATTAAATACAAACAAAATCAAAAGGAGGTGTGAATGTGATGAGATGAAGAGAGAGACAAGGATGAAGAAGTGGAGAAACAGTACATGTGTAAGGACCCAGAGAATATATATCAAAATGGCTGGTATGGATATTAAAATTTTTATTAAAATAAAGTAGAGAACAATGTTTTGACCTTCTCAGGTCATCTTCAGGTCAACAAAAAGAGTTTGTAAACTTTCTTTGTTAACCTGAAGATGATCTAAGAAGGCCAAAACACTGTTCTCTACTTTATTTTAATAAAAGTTTTAATTCCCATACCAGTGATCTTAAGATACATTTTTACTTCAAATGGGTTTCTCATCATCGTAAAGGACCCAGAGTATCTATTTGTTGGAAGAAAACTGTGACTTGATGTTTGCAAACCATTACAGAGGGGGCTCCTATGGGCCATAAACTGACAGAATAGTCACAAATAAGTCATGTGGAAGACTAAAAATAGTTAGAAGTGGAATGAATAGAAGTGTAAAGCCTGGAAGATGGAACAAAAAGGCAAAGGGTAGAGGAACTTGGTGAAATCAAAGAAAACAGAAAGGACTGGTGTTGGGCAACTTCAGTTCTTGATTCATAAGAAATAGGGACATCACCAAAGATCCATGTCAAAGAAAGGAAGCAATAGAAATTTCAGAGTGAAAAAAATAGTAGTTGGCTGTTAGTAAAAATGGTTTCTTTGTTTTAAATTTCGTGCAAAGCTGCACGAGGTCTATCTGCACTAATTGTCCTTAATTTAGCAGTGAAAGATTAGAGGGAAGGCACATAAGTCATCACCAGCTGCTACCAACTCTTGGGCTACACTTTCACCACTGAATAGTGGAACTGATCATCATATTACAATGCCCCCATGGCTGAAAGGGTAAACATTTTTTGAGTGGGAAAGGAATTCAATCCAATGAACCTCAGGTTATGATTTAAGTGCTCTGGCCACCTGACTATGCCAAGCCAGTGAAAATTGTATCTCTACTAAATAAATCTCAACAGCAGAAAAGTCAAGTATGTAAGGACAGGGATGAAGAAGTGTCACAGGCCATAGAAGAAAAGAGAATGGAATGAACTTCTTTGGAAAATTTTCCTACTGTGTAATGAAGTGCCTCAGACATAAGGTGCAAAACAGTAAAGAAAAGAAAAAGATGGGGAAATTGACCAATGGAGAGGAAAAACAGGCAATAAGGAGTCTGCAACCAAAACAGGTGAAAAGAAATTCAAAAGACTGAGAACTGGGAAAGGGAAAACCAGAATGGCTGAAAGTCAGGGTATGAGAATCAAATAAGAGAGGAGGACATAGCATAAAGTTTAGTGATATGGTCATTACAGTAAGGGGGGTAAGAAAAATGAAAGAGTCACAAGGATTAGGGTTGTGAAACAAGAATGTGAGATGTCAAAAGAAATCAGTGAGAGTAAAATAATTAGCATACCTATAAGAAAAAGCTTTGAAAAAAAAATGTGAAAGATTAAAGCATTCCTCTAACTGGTAGTGAGGTACATAAAACAAAACCAGGGAGAAGGAAAAAGGTATTTTAATTTGTTTTCCTAATGTTCATCATCAAATTGAAAAGAATAGATCCCATCATAACTGATAGGAAAAGAACAATCAACATGAGTGATAGCATTATTCACAGTTAACAATCTTCCAAAAGCCATAGTTTTAATAGGTCCTATTTGTGAACTTTCTTCACTCCTAAAGGAACAAGTAGAATTCATATTAACAAAACCAAGCAATGAAGACTAATTTTAAATTAAGATAAAACCCAAGTTTTGTCAAGCAGAGAAACTCATCAAGTTGAAAATAACTTGCAACATATCTGCGTTGTACAGTGCTGACAAAAATGAAGTTATCATGAGGGAGTTATAGTGCATGGCAGTTGTGTCACCCTTCTACTGGTGAAGGGTTTTTGTCACATGATGAATATCAGTGCAATTTACATTAAAACACAAAATTAGTTAGGAGTTACCTCAAGGCTAAAATTATGCAAATCTCTAACATAGGCTCACAAAGAAGACAGCTAAAATGTGTGATTGGGTGACTTATCATCTCAAAAAATAAACACTTACTGTTCAAACAAGACAAAAGATCAATGACATTATTAAAACAAAATTATTATAATGTTCATATACTGCAAGTGACTAGTTTTAACAAATACATAGATATATGAATTATGATCTTAAAATTTAGCTCATTTTATAAAGAATTATAGTTTGATAGCAGCAATTTGCTAAAAATGTACAATAAATCAGATATTTCCATTTCATGTAAGCACTTGGCCAAAGGAAAGCAACACATACATAAAACTAATACATTTGAAACTGACCTGAAACACAGATAGAATATCTTACACATAAAAAATAAAGTGAGAAATGAAATTCATGATTAATGTACCCGATATGTGGTTTTTAAATCAATCCATGAATTCAATACAGCAGGTTTGTTAAGCTGTTTCCTCTTGCATTCTGAGTGCAAACAAACCCCTAGATCCCAACTGGTCCACGTCCCAAAAGTGCAACGATAGTTCTTAGAAGATGTGTTGTTGCTGTGGAACACAAGGTGGTACTTTTGGACTAAATTTTTAAGCCACTGTTTAAATAGTCTAAGGCAAGTTGGAAGAGGAATTCCCTCATTAACTTGGTCCTGTATAAAAATGAAACATAAAAAGAGAATTGCAGATTAAAACTTTTTATTTAATTATGAAAAAGTTTATCTGAAAGTATGGTTAAAATTTCAGTCTCCTGTTTACAGAAACGGAACATTAAATTTGGAGACTAGTACTATTAATTTGATAAAGAAACTACTGCCTGCAATAATAAGGTTGAAGTCGAATCAATCTACTATTTCAAGAAAAGGCTTTATGTTGGAAATTTATTAATAAAGTGTGAAGTATCACTTGTGAGTTAAATAAAACTGGTACAAGACCAAAATATCACCTGTAAAAACTAATCCCCCAACACACCTAAAAAATTATTAGAATGAAAAATAAGGGCTAACAGTACTTTAAGGCTTATTAGCTATATAATTTTGTCACATTCTTGTACAATTTTGATGAGCCATTCATTGACATAGATTATCCTCAACAATATTATACTGTCAATCCATACAAAAAAAAACAACATAAGCCTACAATTTATTATTTGTTACTCAGTCTTCTTCAGTAGTAGTATGACACAATTTTGTAAAATATCCCAGTACTTGTTACTAGTTCTCCCAGATAAACATGAATAGTATAATTTTGTAACAAGATATAATGAATGTATGCTGTTTGTTCTTTCAAAGTAGTTAACAATAATTAAAAATACATTCATTAAATTTTATGACATTTACACTATTGTGACTGCCCTTTTATGACAATAAACTGCACTCAGAAAAAATAATATACCACTTCATGTTTTGCCATTTGTAAAATGTGCTTTATATATCAAACCATACATTTGTTTATTTCACACATCTTTCAAGCATCAATGCAATAACAAAACATTTTGAATCATCTTCATTATCACAACTGCTTGAATAACTGATTTAAAATCAAATTCATTTCTATTTTTAATAGGATGTATGCATTACATCTGCCTCAGTTATGGCTGTTATAGATTGCCTCATGGATTGACAGAGCTGTATGATTTCATATTGTAGTGTAACTGTCCATTTTTCACTAAATACTGCTCTGAGTTGCTGTTCCATTCCTGAAGTGTGTGGACACTGACACAATACCTGTTCTGTAAACTCTAAAGATTTTTTCATGGTGTTCAAGTCTAAAAAATGACACTAACCTCACTGTTCTTCAGAAACTCAATATTGATACAAATCGTTTGATTTGATGATGTTTTGCTGAAAAACTAACAGGTCAAACTTGATCTAGAAAAAGCAGAACCACTGATTAAAGAACTTCATCCCAATATCTCTGAAAACTCAAATTCCCCTCAATAAATTAAAACTATGTTTGGTGATTGGTAGAGGTACTGGTCCATACCATTATGATAGTTACTCCCAATCTGTCCACTTGCTGTACAAGACAGGGCAATGTACCTCTCATGTTGCCTTCTGTATACTTTTTGTCTTCCATTGGAACTGAAACACTGAAAGCTTTTCTTATCAGCAAAAACAACTATTGACCACTATTGCAGCATTGTGGCACAATTAGATGCAGAGCTCTTGGTGATGAGCAGTAAAGAGAGTACAGATGTAAATGAAGCAAGTTTGGATTCCAACATTTCACAGATGATTGTGGATGGTTCTGATGACTATATATATAGGTATGTTTTGTGCCTTGATGGTGGCAGCAGATGTCTAGCAAGAGGGCTGGAATGTGTTGAGCAGATAAACCAGTGGGATCCATCAACCTTGATGAAAAATAGACACATGATGACTTGCTCGTCTTGGGTAGACTGTTGAACTTCCAGAATCTTCATCACACTAGCATAAACAACAGATCATCAAATAATTGACATTCAGTACTCTGGCTACAGCTCTGATGCTTTAACCAGCTTGGAGCAAACCAGTGGCCTTATTTATTCATGACGAAGTTAGCTGTGATATCATGAGTGCTGTGAATTTCATTTGTTTTTGGTGTATTTTTCAACAAGATGGGTCACACCATTTTAAGTGTGGTCATTTGGATGGTTGACATGTGCACACAGTGGACAAACACCAGATTTGTACACTTCATTTGGCTCACCAGTGTTACACCACCAATGTTGGTTATTTCATTTCAATGTTTAATTCAACAAACAAACCTAATGCCATTATTTGGATCAATTTTATTTTTCAGCAAAAAACAAAAAGAAACAAACAGGAGTGGTATGTTTTTTAATTTCTTTGAATGCACATGTGTCTATTTAAATTAAATTCTTTTGGTCAAATAAAATGATGAAATTTTATTTAGTTTTCAGTATTTTCTATACTAATGTTTCATGATTGCAACTTTCCCAATGAAATGTACTTTTTTGTAAAAATCAATTCATTATATACATTTTTAGTGTCTGTAGCCTTGTTTAATTTATATCATATTTAATTATTAGAAATTTAAAGTTAAGATGATTGCAACATAACTGTAACTGAACAATCTAAGGTTCAATCAACTATCAAAATTAAAGCTAATTTTAATGCATTAGAAGACAATAAATGAGATAGAACAGGATCTATCATAATCACAAATTCAACTCAGTACTCTCAACTCTTACTAGTGTTTTGCCAACTACACTGCCATAACTTTATAAATTATCTATTCATTGGCCAATAATTGTTAATGTATTGGCATGAACTGAGCAAGCTTTACATGCAATATTTACACATTTAGTAGCACGGTGATAAATCAACACAGGGGACGGGGATATTTTTGGTAATTATTCTAAGGTTTTTTTTGTTTGTTTTTGAATTTCATACAAAGCTACACGAAGGCTATATGCTCTAGCTGTCCATAATTTAATAGTGTTAGTTTAGAGGTAAGGCAGCTGGTCATCACCACCCACTGCCAACTCTTGGGAACTCTTTTACCAATGAATAGTAAAATTAACCATCACATTATAATGCTCCCACAACTGAAAGAGCAAGCATGTTTGGTGTGACGGGGATTTGAACTTGTGACCCTCAGACTGCGAGTCAAGTGTCCTAATCACCTGGTCATGCTGAGTCTTATTCTAAGTGTACTTTATCACATGCACATCATATAAAACACATTTTTACAAATTTTTAGATTCTCACAAGAAATAAGTTAGCAATCTGTCCTGAATTGGTCACTAGCCTAAAACCTTCAGTAGCTACAAACTGAAGGTCAACCAATTGGGCTACCACATCATTAAAATCAAGTAGACAGTTCTCCACAGAGTTCATTAAAAGATATAGAAAATCTAAACTATATATAAATAAGGTCAGTTAGATGATATTAGATTTCACATGCATGTATACATACACATACCTGAGAAATGCCAGTCAATTTTTGACAAAAATCCGTCAATTTTGGATGTTCCCTTGGTTGAACATAGGTATGAAATTGTTCAAGAACATCTCCTGTAGTCAAGTTTAAAAAGACAGCTGGGAATTCAACTGAAAATTAAAAATGAATGACAGTGTTTTTAAACAACATAGACCAGGTTATGGACATGAAAGACTGTTGTCTTAGTTGGGCACATTGTAATTAATTTAAAATTATTTTGAGAATACAATAGTAAATTTGATTCTTTTTACTCAAGATTATTCAATTTTATACAAAATTAGGCTAAAATTTGCACTTTTGTTAGCTTTTAAGAAATTAATTTCTGGAAAGATGGTAAAATGATACAACAGAGTTAATCCTGATTACTATTAAGCAAATGCCTAACTTCATGGTCTTAAAAATTATAATAATATGATATCATAAATGAATAGTGAATCATAGGAATAGAGAGCAATGAAACATTAATAAGGCTACAATATATATGACTGAGGACTGCTAAGTGATAGCATTAAAAAAATTCAACAACAGGTATGCATTTAAAAAAATCCAACTTTAACATGAGCTAATTTCTACTAAGTTAGTGAGATTCTGCATTCACATACTATAATCTGAATAACTAAAGTTATAAATATTACATTTTTCTTAATTTATAATAAAATATTCCACTTAATTTTGAAGGTACAATAGTTAACTTGCATTAAGTTGTCCAGAATTAAATGTTGGAATTCTCATGATGGCATTTAGAAGCTAAATATTGATCAGTGTAACTTATTGTTGGTTGGTTGGTTGGTTAAATCCAACATTTGTTGCTTACAAGGTGTCTTAATTGTTTGCAGTTTCAACTCTACTCAGAGTAAGTGTTGCAATCCCCAAGTGTTGCTGTTTCAAAAACAAGTCTGCTGTATGTTCTATTAGATGTTTTATGAAATTCCTAGGGCAACTCTATTATAAACCACTATCATAACTCACAATATTAAAAATACACCATCACCACTCAGTGTGAAAATGAAGTTTTTTTCAATTTGGTGATTTACATTTAAATAGCGTAGTGGTTGACCTGCTTTCACATGCTAATAATTGTAAAGGCAAATTTAAAGTAGGAATATATGGTGGAAATGACCAAATTAATGAAGAAAAAATAAAATGTTGGGAAAAGTGTAGTGTGGGAACAAGATATAAAACATGTTTTAATGGAAATTATTGCCAGTGTGATGTCAGAAATATAAAAAAAAAATGGAAGATTTTAGAGTATCGGTCAAAATAGTGAATTTTGATAAAATGTGAATAACTGAAACATGTAGACAATTCTTATGACAGGAACTTCTTTGAAATACAGGGTTTTAGGTTGTTTAACAAGGATAGAGTAATAAAAAGATGGGAGAAGTAGCTTTTTCTGTAAAATGTGAGTTGCAGCCTGTTAATGTTGAAGATATTAAACCTAATAATAATATAGTGAAATCTATTTGAGTGTCTACTAGTGTTTATAAAGGTTGAAATGGTTGCTGCATATGAAGACGAGGAATAATGAGATTTTGGTTTCAAATTTCAAAAAAATTTTGAAGAGTTAAGACAAAAATTATCTTGTGTGAATTGGATAACTAGATTACTTGGATGTATTGAAAAATGTGAAAAAATGTTAAAAATAAATTCTTAAATATTCAAGATAGGCATGTTCATTAGAGAACACAAGGGTGGGTGTAAGTAAAAGTTAACATTTTCTTAATCTGAAAATGTATTTCTGATAAATTTACTTTCTTGACTTACACTGTTTTTTATCAGAACAAATTTTCACTTGCCACTAGCCTTGATACTCTTACTTGCCCCTGTATATGTTAATGCGAGATATCTGCACACTAACATGCAAATGAATGTGCACTAGCCCTCCATCAACATTAGAGCAACACTACCCCTATTATAAATAATGCCTTCTCTAGTTTTGCAGCTGTTAACTACTTCAAGATTGCTCAAATTACACAAACTATACTGGAAGTAGGGAAATGTGATAAGAGGTAAGGATCTATCTGAAATAAATTTTTAGTTGAGGAGCCTGTTAATTTTTGATACACTACTTCTGAATTACGTATACTCTTCACTTGTTCGTGGTGTGTTGCTAAAAAGGGAGGAAATGAAAAAAGGACACAAGAAAGGCTATAGAAATAATGGGATCCCTTGGTGTAAAGTGAGTAGGGCAAGCAAAACTGTAAAATGGAGTTTTACCTTAACCACCACTTTGGTGGCATATAGAATTGTATATCAATTCCACAGTGGGAAGAGGGTCCACTATGTTTCATCTTAAGAATGAACACCAGCAGGGAAAAGGTACTTCCACACCAGGAACCTGACTCCACTGATACACATCTACAACAAAACTAACATTGAATAAACTGGGAATCAACATCTGACTGATGAGAGGAAAGTGAAAGTTCTAGGTGGGTTTCATCTCCAGTCCAAAACCTGACAACACTGGAAATTTTTTATCAAATCCACAGCAGGAGGAATGTACCTAACCTTAAACTCATGGGAATTCAATGTGTCTACAACCAACACTAAATCCATCAGGAACTAATATCCAATAGATGCTAGGAAGAATGAAGTAACAATGGGGTGCATTTCCAGTCCAAACCTTTGTAGAATTGGGAATTTATCATCCACTCCTTGGTAGGATGAGAGTAAAAATCCAAACATGTGGCTGGTACTGCTCAAATCAAAAACTGATTCACTTAAAACTGACATCTAGTAAATGATAGGAGGGTGAGTGCCTCAGCCAGAGAGATAAACTGCAATACACACACACACACATATATGGCAGAGTGTTACATTCAACAACTGACAGCATCTGGAAACGAACATCAGGCACAGTCATCTAGCATGATATATGATCACAGGTTTTACACAAAGGATTTATGACTAAATATACCTGGTCATGTGCCACTTGCTACAGAGTGAGATCAAAAAATGAGAAAGTCCCTTACTAAGAAAAATAAAGGAGTACTTACCACTCTCATAGTTTTACTATGCTATATTTTTGTAATAACTTACTTGTTATTTTCTGCAGGTGTACTGCCTGATCACTGATGTAAATAATGGTTTTAAACATGCACACTTTCTTTTACAATTTTTTTATGTTCTATATAAAATTTCTCAAGTTTCCATTAGTGGAAATAGAAACAGAAGTGTTTTTTTGAGAAGTTTATTTTAGTTTTGTTGAAGTGACTATTTCAAACATAGAATTTTCTATTTTGATCTTGAAAGAGAAATTGAACACACTTCTTTTCTGTTTACATTTCTAAAGAGTGAGTAAATTTAAGGTTAAGAATCAGCCTTAACTTTGTAGCTTCTGTAAGCCTTGTGTTTTTGAGAACTGTTGAGATATCAATTTTTGAAAATATTAGAGGGTTTTGGTACAGCAGGTGTTAGAACAGTAACTTTAGTAGCTGAACATCTAACATAAATCTTAACTTTAAATTTACAATCTGAAGCTAAATTTTGGCATACTACATTTGAAGTGATAACACTGAATTGATGAACAATTCCTACATGGATCTGTCAATAACAAGCAATATTTTGTATTGTACACTTCCATAAATTATTGTATGTAAGTTGATATTTGATGTTTGTGTTTTTGGTGTTGTAATATATATTTCATGTTATAACATTATATATATATATAAACTACAAACTGCAGAGTTGTCACTTTTTATTTTTATGTATTATATATTATGCTAATATGGGATTGTAATAACAAAAATAGAACACTGAAAAATGGGAACAGGAGAAAGATGAAATTCCTCAGAATAAGAAACAATTAGTTGGTGAAGATAACAAATATTAAAAGTATGGGAAGTTATCCACATACTGACATTAAGAACAGATGAAGAACAGCCTATTTTACTATTCGAAGTTTAACTCATTCAAATGATCAGTTATGTGTCAGGAATATCAAGAAATATCAAGTCTTTATTTCAAAACTGATCTATATTTTATTGCGCAATACTAATTTTCTCATTCCTGAGGAAAAAGGGTATTTCTTTTCTTATGGAAAAGAAACACTGAAAACAATTTCCTAGACAGTCACCTAGTATTCAAATGCAATGGTAAGCCATTAAATACTGCATTAACTTCAAAAAAAAAAAAAAAAATTCCTATTTTTTTTATTATCACCTCTTATGATACTATGCTGAGTCACAACACTGCCAAGTGTGCCACATAATTTTTCCTGCTGTATAATTTGGTGAAGATTGATAGCACCCATTACATTATTCTTAAGCAAACCAAATAATCTAATTTTATTGACATTTATTTTGCATCATCAATCACAATACACAAGCACTTTTGAAATCCATCATATTAATCAATAGCATATAAATGTGCTGCATAAATTTCAGAGCCTTCTGCACTGCTACCAAAAAGTTATCTTCAGGTGCTTATGTGTTAAGAAAACTTCATCAGTAGTGTGGATAAAAATCAGCATTTGAAAGATGTCATTATCTGGTTTTAATCCAAAGCTAATGAAAAGTATTTACAATTCTGAATGATAAATTTTAGTTTGGAAGAAACATGTTTATTTATTTCACTTACTATTTTTACTACAGTCTGATGTGATAATGATACACTTTCAAAATTTTTAACAAAATGGTTAAATGATTATCCTTGAATGCACGTTATGAGTTTCTCATAATTAAATGATTTAAAATCTTTTTCACAACCATCAGAGAGACCTCATATGATGCAGTAAGACTTGCAATTTGAGGTTTTGCATACTTAATTAAAGCACATTTTTGTTTTTTGAACTCCTTGAAACTATAAGCCCATGTTTTTCCTATACATTAGTCATACTTTGGCTTGTGTTTTGTGTCATAATGGTATCTTGCATTGTATTCTTTTGGTATAGCAAGAGTTTGTAAATATGCAAAATGCTATAATTTTCCATATTTTCAATAAACATTTTTTATGGACATTTATTTTGGGGTCCAATTCACAGGTCATTGAATATATTTTTATTTGCAGATAACTATATACTATGACACCAAATTTACATGACATGTCATCCATTGTATGATATAGACTAATTAAAAACGTAAAAAAAAACAAAAAACTTTTTGAAGTGTAACCAAGTACCTCCAGCCAATCACAGCTTGATTTCTAAAGTCAAAAAGTAATTAATCAATGTATAAAATAAACAATATTGCTTCTTTGTGAAGTGCAGACTAGAGTGCTAGGGTAAATTTGTACAGCATAAAAATTATTCCAATACATTTATACATAGCTTTTTAAAACCATATTAGTATGTTGTTTGAACTACTATTTATTTTTTGTTATTACTATCAAAGAGAAAGCATTTTTCATCTTTTTTGAGATAACTTCCTGAACAACATTTTTTTTTTATTTTTCTTGAAGTACCTGTAGGCCACAAAAATAATCTTGTAAGCCAGATGTGGCCTGTGGGCCAATTTTGGACCACCATAGTACAGGTCATTGGTTAGGTCACATCTGGAGAAGTGTGTTCAAAGTAGGGCTACTAGATTGATATCATGGATGAAAAGGTTATCTTATGAGGATAAGCTAAGATCTCTAAATTTATTTTACTTTTAAAATAGAAGAGCTAAGACAAGATTTGATCGAGCTGTTTAAGATTATTTATGGGAATTGATAGTGTTGATGCCTTACTTTTTTCATACTTAATGGTGAGAATGGTAAAATTAGGGGATATAAATAAAAGTTTTGACAGGGCAGAAGTCACATACAGCTAAGATAGCTTTACTTTTCTAACATGGTATTTGGCCTTTGTTTGCCTTCAGGTACAGTAGATACAATTAATTTAAGGAAAGCTACACAGATATTTGAATGATAAGGTCTGGCTTTGAATTTTATTAGTATTTAGAGGATAAGATGGCCTAGATGAACAAAAATGGCTCTTGTTGTTCTTTAATGTTATTTACATTTGGAACTTGGTTTAAAAAAAGAAGATAAATAATAAAAATAATAATTAATTACAGAATAAAAAATTAATGAATGCACAACAAATACAAGAAAGTGTAGTAGGCTACAGTCAACCAGTTGCCTCTCTGTGGTTAGTGGTTCAAAATTAAGGATGGCACATGCTACATGGTATGTATGCTGACAAATGTGCTGTAATAGGACTTCATAATTGGACAGAAGACAGCCTATGTATTGGCTAGGAATGAAAAAAAATCTGTAGTGTGAAACTGTGAAAATAATTGAACTTACATTCACATATTATATATCTTAAGCAAATTAATATTAAAAGTATAAAATACCATTATTTTTGATGAAACATATAAATTACTTCTGTACATTGTGCTTTCCAAACATTTGGAACTTTGCAGCTTTAAAGAAAAGTATTAAATATAAACAACTCAACAGTAATACGAACATACAGTGTGTTGAATTATAAGTAGAATATGAGAACAAATGACATACACTCTTATTTTATGAAATTTTAAATATTTTTGGATTACGCTCCAATCAACTGTATGTATATCTTAATTATACTAGTATGCGTTGTTTTTTATTTCTTAATTATCCTAAAATTAAATTATGTTTCATTCACATACATTTATTTGTCTTTGTAACACTTTAGTATTAATTACAGAACTTACTATTCACACATTAAGTGAAAATTTCAAATGCTACTGACAATAAATACAATTTCTTTGAAAAATTACTTGTTATGAAATACAATAAATACATTCATTGTTAATGCTGTAGTGCCAAAAAACAAACTCACACAATCAGAGTCTACTATACATGAACACAAATTCCTGGGTATACTAAACAAAACATTTTGCCTGTAAGCAACTCATGTCTTAGTTGAGATTAGTAGCATGTGATACAAATTCACTATTAGCTAACTTTTGTTTTCCTGACATGACCCACAACAACCTACCTAATAACCTGAGTATTAGCAAGGTCTACTTTAGTCAGAAAAGTGAAAAGGTTGTCCGAAAGAGAACATCAAGGAAGCTTGTGTACACAGTTTTCATTCTGCTATTAGTTGCCAGTAATTGGAAGATGCATGCAATTTTTGTTCACTGGTTATAATTTTTAAAACCTTAACATGACTTTTATCAATGGAACTCAAGAATAATTGATTTTTCTCTCAGGACCTTACTACACAATATTTTTATATATACATACAAAACAGATAAAATCAAATGCAATTCCTGGACTGATTTTTTTATTTATTTCTCACACAGTTTTGTGGTAATTTTCTTGCTATGAATGGTCAATAACATCATAACTTAGTCAGAAAAATTCTTGTTTTTACTTTATAGTGTGATTATGTACATTGTACGAGATGGATTAATTTGTTATGGTAATCAGTATTTCACCAAAATGATGACTTAGCCAAAATAACCTTCTACAGATCAAAACAAACCGAAGTACGAGGTCTGTTCAAAAAATAAGCAGACTGTTTGAATTGCGCGGCTCCAATTGGTTCCAGGGGAATCCGCTTGGTGTCGCTAGGTTTGCACAGATCAACTGATTACGACACCATTTCCCAATTGCAGATATCTTCATTTGTGTACTAGCTATGCGGTTTTAAGTGAAGTGCAACTTTTTCGTTTGGCGGATTTCAGAATGAATGACCTGAAGGAGCAACGACTTGCTGTGAAATTTTGTGTTAAACTTGGGAAATCTGCAACTTAAACTTTTGCTATGCTTAACACAGCTTACAGTGATGTAGCTATGAAGCATATGGCATGTTTCAAGTGGCATGAACGTTTTAAGGATGGTCGACAGTCCATTGAAGATGATGAGCATGAGCGTCCTGGACGTTCTTTCACATCAACTGACGACCCACATGTTGACAAAATCAACACCCTGGTGCGAGAAAATTGACATATGACTGTCAGAGAGCTTGCTGATGAGTGTGGGATATCAGTTGGATCTTGTTACAAGATTTTGACTGTAAAACTGAAGATGCACCACATTGCTGCGAAATTTGTGCCTCAGAACTCATGAGTTTTTGGCCAAATACTCTATCACTGTTCTTCCCCATCCCCCCTACTCATCTGACCTTGCTCCTTGCAAATTTTTCTTGTTCCCCAAACTCAAAAGACCCTTGAAAGGAAGAAGATTTGAGATGATTCCTGAGATTAAGGCAAATGCAATGAAGGAGCTGGAGGACATTACAAAAGAAGCGTACCAGGACTGTTTCAACAAGTGGAAACACCATTGGGATAAGTGTGTACACTGGGGAGGAGAGTACTTTGAACAGCCCTCGTATACTACTGTCTCATTGAAAACATTTAATACTAAGTTGACATATATCTGGTACCAGAAGAACTACACATACAACAATGTCCTTTATAAGACCACATATACATTTATTCCTTTGTCACATGCTCTGAAGTTCGCATATCTCTCTTGAACTAGTTACCAAATGATTTTTTCCACTTAACCATATTAACTAATAAAAAAGCTGGAAGTGTTTATTAAGCAAAGAAAGTCTTAAAACAAAATTAACATACTGATTTCCTGACACAAATGTGCTTTGGCTTTGTCCTCCCAACATGTTGATTCAAAATCTATCACAATCAAGTAGTCAAATAACTGCCCTGTAAAAACAAAATGTATTAAACTACTGAAAGTAAACCAAAAAATATACTTCCAATAAAGTCAAACTTATTCAAAATGAAGTATCATAAACATAACATCAGAAGAAATCAATAATTCTTCTGAGGGATACTTTTGTGGAAACTTTAAAATTATATTTGGGAAAAAAAAAGAAGTCAAATTGGTTTGTTAACTTTCATCTGCCTTATATCTAGACAGTGTAATATTTTAAAATGACTTCTTGTTTTTTTTATTTTCAAGGGACTAAACAACAGCCTATCTAGGATATCCAATTTTCTGTTACTCCTACAACAAAGTAAAAACTATTCATCCCTGATCTATAGAATATTTAACCAATCTCCTTTATACTTTTAAAATAATGTAGTAATACTTTACTGACAACTAAAAACAAATCATTCTATATGCCAAACAGTTTATTACAAAAATCTTAACCAATGTTCTGTCCAGCTTTCCCTGTCTTACATTTCAGTACTCTCATCCTACTGCCTGCAATTTCTGAGAAAACATCTGAATTTCTGAATTCAAAACATCTAATAATCTCAAAACCTAAAATGGTAACCCCCTAGGTCCTGCTTCTATATCCAACACTCCAATTCTGATTCCTAAAATACTCTTCCAATCTCTTCCCAAACTCTTCTGATTACAGCTTTTATCAGAAGTTGTAAAATTATTCCATAAGCTATTTATTTTATTAAAAAAATAATACTGCATCAACTGGAGTCATATTTGAGTGTTATATATCTCTTAACCTTGAGTCTTCTAGTTTCATTTGTCTGCAGTTTTGATTATGAAAATATTTTCTGCACTAATACATTTCAGACTTCCAATCTGAAAAACTCGGTTGTGTCTCTCAACCACTTCTCTTCAATGAAAAGACAGTGAGGGTTATCTTTACTCGCCACCCCTGATTTAGCAGTGTAAGACTAAAGACAAGGCAGCTAGTCATCACCACCCATTTGGGATACTATTTTACCAACAAATAGTTGAAGTGACTGTCATGTTATAATGCTTACATGAATGAGAAAGGGCAAGCATGTTTGGCATGACATGGATTTGTACCTATAGCTCTCAGATTATGAGTTGAGTACCCTGATCACCTGGCCATGCTGGACACCAAATAGGGAAGTTGGAAAAATAATGATAAAGAACACAACTATCCTCAGTAAATATGGGTCAAGATATAATGACTCCCTCCTGAAAGCAAATTATCCTCAAAATCACTTGAATAAATCTGAATATTTGGGGAAGAATAAAACATGAAAAAATAACCTTGAGGCTCATCCCTGAGAAGAGCAGGAGTGGAACTATAGGAAATGAAAGACAAAGACAGAAAAAAAAAAACATAGCTGAAGTTAGAATTTTACTACACTGAAAATGTATTTCTGATAGGTACTTACCTCCTCTCTCAAAACTAGCTATCATCATTCAGTTCTGCTCTCTATATGCAAATTGTTTCTTTATACATGCTACAAGCCTTCTGCTTTCCCTGTTGGACTGGAATGATTCCAACATTTCTCATGCATTTTTAATTGACCAATAAAAGCACAATATTCTCATGTGCTGCATATGACTCCTTTTACACTCCACTACAAAGTTTGGTAGAAGGAGCAGGCATTGGGGAGGAAGGGTGGGAAGTGTGAGAGAGAGAAGAGGTAAATACCTATCAGAAATACATTTTCAATGCAGGAAAAGTACATCTTCAGATACAGTACTTACCTCTCTCACAAAATTAGCTAGAATCCCACATTGAAATGGAGGAACAGAAGCATCCTCAAAGACTTCTGAAAGGTATGACTGATTACGGGGTACCTTCTTATATAGAGGGGAGTACTGAATGAGAATAGCCTTGAGAGTGGAGGGGTAATTGCAAATACTTGAATTTAATTTTCAGATAATATTATGTTTGTATCTATCAAACAGAATAACACTCACCTTTTTCATTTGCATATTTTAAATGGTTACTGTCCATTTCTCTTTTTTCACCACTATACTGTCTTAGAAGACCAAGTTCTCTGAAATACAAAGAATATATTTGTGTATTTAATACATAAACAGATAATACAGTTTGATATTAGCTTCTGTATGAAAAGATTTTTCTCCAAAGCAGTGCTGTTCATACACTGGCATAGCATAAAATGTTGGAGTCTGCCACCAAAAAAAAAAAAAACATGCATTGGACCCCCTTGAACATTCTGAAAAACCTGAATTTATGGTTGGCCCAGGTAACTCAGAGTTCTGCTCTGAGATGTTTCCTATTGTTTTAAAGTAGACTCACCTGCTCATTCTTGTTATAAAACATTAGTATTAGGTTAATAATATTTTTAAACAATACACTCTTCATCTAGTACCTCAGGGTTTTTCATGAATTATATAATAATAGTATTAAAACAACAATACTTATCCATTGCTTACAATATTGCTTGTTATTATGAAATTTTAGTTTCAGAAAAATTAACCAAGTTTATCTGCTTTCTATTGCATGAAGTTGTGGGGAATTGCATTCTTAACCCAATTATAAAACATCCTACCAGGAAAGATGAAATTTTAAACATTGTTCTAAGCACTGATTAAGATACAGTTAGATTCTGAATTATGTAAGAGTACTTAATTACTAACAATCATAACTCATAATTTTATGCCTTTTAGTTAAGAAATTAAAATAAACCACATTCATGATTTTTGAAAAAAAATGACATTCAAAAATTGCAAGATATTTTGAAAAAGTAGATGATTAATCTTAATGACATATGTTTAACGAAGTTTTGAAGTTTTTGGTAGTTTAATTTAAAATACCCATAAAGGTATATATTTCTACCAAATATTTCATATTTTTTAGCATAAAGTATTCATAGCTATCTGTGACAAACAATGTTATTGTAGTAAATTAATGAAATAAAAAATGGATGTATAAAATATGACTTTATTGTAAGATGGAAAGAAAGATTAAAATGTTGAATAGAATTATAGAGGTTTTACAGTTCACATAACAAAACTAAACACACAATCAATTTAAAGAATGATTCATTGCCAATGGCATTGTTAATCCACAAAGGAACACCATGAGATAAAATAGAATGGTATGGGATTAAAATATCATAATAATGGCAGAAAAGTAAAATGTCAGCAATTAAGATTTGAGTGTTACACTGGAAAAACAAAACAACAAAAAATGACTTTTCTGAATTTTGCACAACCCAGATAGTCATTCATTGATAACAGGTATGATCTAACAAAATTTGGTAAAGCCACATCCCAAATTTCCTACTAACTAGCCTTGAGCCATGGTTTGATGGCAGAATACATGAAATTGAGTTGGTTTCACCAGTTGAGGCTAATTTGATTGCATCTTCAGCAATCTCATTCCCTTAGGCTCCAATACAACTCAAAATCCAGAGAACTGGATGAATACAGATAAGAGAGAAAACTGCGCCAGTCTAGTTGTTCCTGATGATCCGAGAGAAAAGTTAAGCAATTGCAAAACTAAGCAAATCAGTACAGATAGTACAATTAGTTTAATGATAAGCTTCTGTATTATCCAAGGTAAATGAAATTGCATACAACTCAACTGAGAAAGCAGAATGTGTAGAGAAAATGCTGCGACTAACAACAGATTGTAGCAAACCATCAAAGAGTCCACTGAGTCACCTAATTTTGAGTAATCTTTAAAAAATGGTTAAACAGGTGTTCATTAAAGAGAAGTCAGGATTAGCCAACTCTAGAACTGGGTAAATAAATTTATTACCAATATGCAGTGATTACACTGATTAGTTTCATATAAACTAATAAATTAATTAAAATTGCAATTAACTTGGTTAATGTTCTGAAAATAAGTATTTTTTATCTTTACTGCTTGTAATTTTTCCAACAATCAATTAATCAAAATTACAATTACATTATCTGTGGCAAAATTAATCAATTAAACAAAACTAGGATTTTCAATTATGGCTATTTTCAATTATTTCAACTATCTTATCCCGGACAACCTTGGAACTTGTGGTGGTAAATATTCTGAAGAAATTCATACAAGACTCTTTCAAGCTTTCATGACTGATTGGTTAGCCAAGACCAGAAGACTTCTTAAATGTATTATGATTGGTAAGAGATGGATAT
This sequence comes from Carcinoscorpius rotundicauda, assembly GCA_011833715.1. NCBI lineage: Eukaryota > Metazoa > Arthropoda > Merostomata > Xiphosura > Limulidae > Carcinoscorpius > Carcinoscorpius rotundicauda. The sequence continues at coordinate 40,576,387 of CM022393.1, forward strand.
TTGCAAGTCATATCCTTGGTGCTTTGAAGCATTTCATTCCCTCTGGCACTCAGGTTTTCATAATGGACAAGAATATCATAAATGCACATCATGGTTTAAGTGATAGTAAGTACAGTTGACTGGACAATATAACTAGTTACTGCCCCTACACAGGTGTTAAAACTGCTACATAGTTGGCTATAAAATCAAGTGCTATGAGCATAGTGAAGAAAGATCAGTTTGTCTAAATCCACAACAGACAAGTCTTCTTAAAAATGAAGAAAAAATAATTACTGCCTTGTTGAATATTGTCACTTACTTAGAAGAAGAAAATACAACAGTACCATTTGAGAGACATCAAGAACTTCAGCCTATTGTGACTATCTAATTCATTTTATCAAACACCAAACTGTCTATATCCAGCCCTGATTCCTCAAATACTTCATCAATCCTGTTGTATCTACCACATTTCAAGGCAATCTATTCCAAAGGCTAACAACTCTGTTCAAAAATAAAACTGCCTAATTTTCAACAATTTCTACCCTGTCAAATTTAAAACTATATTTTAATTCCACTACTCCTACCAGTGTATCCTACCTATACAGATGAAGGTAATGGTACAGTGATTTGATGTTCATTGGTTGATTTAGTGTTTTATAGCACCATGCAGCTAGGCTAACTGCACCAAATGTGCAGTAAAAGTAAATCCAGTAAAATTTATAAAAGGAAATTAAGGTAAAACAAAATAATGTTAAAAAAACATAAATCCAATGTTTACATCTAGTCTACAATGTCAAGAGAAAAACTAGAGTAATTCAAGTTGTAAAGGGCTTCCTGTAGCATGACTGTAATAATCATAACTCGCCAGGAAGACTAACAGGTAAGTACAAAGACCATCGTCAGTCACCTGAAATTGGCCTTTCCAGTCCTGGTTTCAAGTTACTTAATATTACAGTCAGTTTCTAATTTCAAATCAAACTAGATGAACTGTGATTTTTAAAAGGGAGCCACATTAAAAAGGTGTAAAGCATATATCAAAAAATATAAATTTTATTAAAAAGATTAATGGGCTTCAAAAAACCAGAAACATAACCAAGGTAGACAGTGTCGCCATCACCAATAACACTGTCAAACGTTATGGACAAACCTTGGGACATAACATGCTTAAAATGATGCTGTTGTTGTGAATCATAACGATGACAAGAAAGTAAAATTTGATTTATTGTGATCTGTGTGTTACATAAACTACACATTGGTGCATCAGTTCCAGGTAAAAGAAAATAATGAGTTAAAAAACTGTGACCAATGCATATTCCAGTTAGAACAATTTCCCCTGTCCAATCATTATGAAAGCAAGATGGCGAAAGTCCAATATAGGGTCGACTGCCAGGTAGCATTGAGCTGAGCCTTGAATACAGGACCATAGTCCATGCGTGAGACCAGGCACAGTGGTGATAGTGCCAGAGCAGATAGACTTAGCTGCAGTGTTGGCAAGCTCGTTCCTACAAATAACAACATGGCCCAGTATCCAGAAAAACTGGATAGAAGTAGATGCTTAAAAGAAATGAGTTGATTGATTGATTGATTTGGTGTTTTATGGCACAAAGTAGCTGGGCTATCTGCATCAAATGTCCAGTAAAAAGGTGAAAATAAATAGTAAAATACACAAAAGGAAATGAAGGTTAAACAAAACATCATTGAAAAACAGAAAATGCATAAAACCAATGTTGAAACCTAGTCTACAATGTTAAGAGAGAAAGCAGAGTAAGAGAAGTTGTAAAGGACTTTCTCTAGCAAAATGGTAATGATCATAACCCGTCAGGAAGACTAACAGGTAAGTACAAGAACAACCGTCATTCACCTGAAGTTCGTCTTTCCAGTCCTGGTTCCGGGTTATGTGTCATTATGGCCAGTACTAACAGTAAAGTAATAAAAGTGTTAAATGACATGCAGCAAAAGTGTAATAACAACTCACCAGGATGACTCACGGGTAATTCAAACAGCGGCATTAATTACCTGAAGTTGATCTTTCCAGTCCTGGTGTTGAGTTATTTAATGTTCTGGCCATTTTACAATGTCAAATAGAACTAGAGACTGAGACTCTGAAAAGGGAACCACAATTAAAAAGGTGTAATGAATAAATGTCAAACACTTAAATGAGATTAAAAAGATTAATAGCCATTAAAAGACTAAACTTTTTACCAAGGTGGACAGTGTCCAATAACACTGTCCAAAGTTACAGACAAATCCTGGGACAGAACATGTTTAAAATAGTGCCGTCGTTGAGAGTTGTAACAATGGCAGGAAAGTAAAATGTGGCTTACAGTGATTTGAGTGTTACACAAACAACATACTAGTGCATCAGTTCCAGATAAAAGAAAACGATAAGTTAAAAAACTGTGACCAATGCATAGTCCAGTTAGAACAACTTCCTCCTTTCAAACTTTATGGAAGCTAGATGGCCAAAGCCCAATATAGGGTTTTATTTGAAACAGCTTGTTGTCACGTTGCTCACTCCAAGTGGACTGCCAGTTGGCACGGAGCCAAGCCTTGAATACAGGACCATAGTCCATGTACGAAATAGACACAGTGGTGATAGTGCCAGAGCAGATAGATTTAGCTGCTGTGTCTGCAAGTGCATTCCTGTTAATACCAAAGTGGCTTGGTATTAAACCTGGAAAACCTGGATAGAAGTAGATGTTAATGAGAAATGGGCCACTTGGTTTCAAATATCAGTGAGAACAGGGTGTGAGCCAACATGAAGTGATTCCAAGGACAGCAGAGAACTAAGGGAGTCAGTATAATTAGTGCAGTCAGAGTACTGCTCAGCTTCAATATGATACAGGGCAAGAGATATGATGTACAGTTCAGTAGTGAACACAGAAGCTGTAGAGGGGATTCTGCGTGCAACCACCAAACTGCAAAAAACCATGGAAGAGCCCACAGAGTCACCTGATTTTGAACCATCTGTTTAGATTGGAATAGATAGGTTGTTCAAAAAATGTTCAGTAAATAAAAAGATAGTACTTCCAATAGGGAGTATCTGCCTTTTTCAGATGACTTAAAGAAAGCTCACATTTGGAGGCTGTAATAAACCAAGGGGGGGATGGGCTGACCAGTGGATTCTGCACAGACCCAATTCATCCAATTGCACCTGTATGTGAAGACCATAAGGAGCAATGGCAGATTGTCTGTTTTGAAAAAGTATGGCCCACTGAGGAAAGAAAACACATCCCCATGTGGGATGCTTTGGTAAGTGGCAAAGTTTCAAACAACACAGTAAAGACAGTTGCAAACAGCGAAGGTGCCAAGACAGTTCGTGAGATTCCATGTTTTAGCTCTGAACTGGGAAGCTGCAGAGTCAAAGTCCTTGATGGTGAATGGGGTCCAAAATCTTTAAGGTCAAGGGTCTGGCAGAGCCATAGACCATTGATCCATAGTCGAGTTTTGAACGAATAAGAGTACGATATATCTTTAACATAGAACATCGATCTGCTCCCCAACTGGCAGTAGAGGGGACATGGAGGATGTTCAGTGCTCTTGTGCATTTGACCCATAGCTGCTTTAAGTGTGGTATAAAGGTCAGCTTATGATCAAAGATAAGCCCAAATAATTTGGTCTCAGGGACCACTGGCACCGAAACTTCACCTATACGAAGTTCAGGATCAGGATGAATACCTCGTTAGTCGCAAAAGTGCATGCAAATGGTTTTAGAAAGAAAAAAATTAAAGATGTTTGCTGTAGTCCAATTCAGTTGCCGCTCAATATATCTCTTGTTCAAAGACTGACGCGAGATGTGAAAGTCATCAACATAGATCATGTTTGCAAAAGTGACAGGGAGTTGTTCAGCGATGGCATTTATTTTTATACTGAAAAGTATAACACTCAGAACACAGCCCTGGAGGGACTCCAAGTTCCTGTAAAAAGAACAGGAAAGTGTCGAACCAACATGAACTTGGAATCTCCTGTCCATTAAAATTTTTTTAATAAACATGGTTAAATGGCCATGCAACCCATATATATGGAGGTCTTGCAAAATACCATACCTCCATGTTGTGTAACAAGCCTTCTCAATTTCAAAAAATATTGAAACAAGATGTTGGCATTTGAGAAAGGCTTCTCTAATTGATGTTTCAAATCAAATTAGGTGGTCTGTAGTGGAATGCTGTCATTGGAGCCCACACCAGGTGGGCAAGAGGAGTTTGTTTGATTCCTCGAATCAAACAAGATAAGCATTAACCATCCTTTCTTAGGTCTTACAGAGACAGCTCATCAAAGCAATTAGACGGTAGTTTGAAGGAATCTTGGGATCTTTCCCTGGCTTAGAGAAAGGTAAAATAATAGCCTGGCACCAGGCATCAGGAAAAACATTCTCCTGCCAGATCCAGTAAAAGACAATTAGAAGGACATCAAGAGAAGGCAGGAGATAGATGGTGCAGCATGTCATAGTGTACATCATCAGGTCCAACAGATGTACTGCCTGACCAATAAAGGGCCATTTTCAGTTCCACCAGTGTAAAGGTACAATTATAGTAAAAAAGACGGTCAGTTTGAAAGAAAAGAGGTGAATGCTCTGCCCGAGTCTTGATGGCCAAGAATGTGAAGGAACAAGCAAAAGTGCTAAATAACCAGCAAAAGCTTTCACTTAGAGTATCAGCAATGCTCCGGACATCATCTACCTCTTGGCCATCAGAGAGTAAGATGGAGAGGAGGACAGAACTGTAGTACCCCACTGACCTTTCGAATCCTGTCCTATATGTCCTTGGAACTAGTGGTAGAAGATATGCTAGTTGTGAACTTAATCCAAGATTTCTTCTGACTTTGACATCTTACCCACCTAGCATGTGCACAGGCCCATTGGAAAGCGATGAGGTTTGAAAGTGTGGGATATCTACGGAAAGTATCCCAGGCCCGTTTTTGAGTCTTCCGTGCCAAATGGCAAGCAGAATTCCACCACAGACGAGGATATTGTGGAAAGTGTGTCGAGGCTTTAGGAATATACTGAGCAGCTGCTTGAATAATACAGTCAGTTACTGCTGCTACACAGTCGTCTATTGATGGCTGATTCACGATGGCAGGATCAAGTTCTGCAAAAGCAGTGAAAGTGGACCAGTTTGCCTGATCCAGCTTCCACCAGGGCATGCAAGTAGAGTGACATCGACCATGGCCAGTCTCTCTCAAAGGTATAGGAAAATGATCACTGCCTTGTGGATTACTGTCAGCACTCCATGAAAAATGGGAAAATAATGAAGGGGAGCAAACCAAGAGATCAGTAGTGGTAAAGGACTGACAAGATGCATGAAAATAAGTGGAAAAACCAGTATTGAAAAGAGAAAGATAGTAATCAGAGAGCATACGCTCTACAGATCGACCCCTCCTATCAATAACAGCACTTCTCCAGAGGGGATGATGTCCATTAAAGTCCCCCAGGATTAGAAATGGAGATGGCAACTGTTCAACAAGAGCAACAAGGTCTGATTGATCATATGTCACTCCACGGGACAGGTATCGAGAACAAACACTGATGGTATGACCCAAGGAAACACGGATGGTTACGTCCTCCAAAGATGTGTCGAGTTGCAAAGATAGGGTGGGTATATGCTGATCAACCAATAGTGCCACCACTCCATGTACTTGTCCATCACACAGCCTGTCATTTCTGTACAGAGAAAACTGCCAAATGGTGACTGTATCAGCAGGTTTTAGAAATGTTTCTTGTAAGGAAAGACATACAGGATGGTAGGAAACAATCAGTGTTTTGACATCATCCAGATTAGAACGTAAATCTCTACAATTCCATTGTATCAAGGTGGCTATTTTTAATGAAGGTAGGCAAAGTGGCTGGAAAACCCTTTTGTTTACGACCACATTTTTTTCCTTTCTGTCCTTATTCAGAGGAAGTCTATCGATGTCCATGGATCCTGCCCTGGGTTGACTGGGAAGGTCTTTGTTGTTGGATGGGGAGCTCAGTGACTGAGGACACAAACGAATGCTTGTTTGCATCATGGGCTTGGAGAAAAAAATATATCAGAAGAAATGTCTGTATTTTAAACCGAAGAATGTGGATCTTCAGATTTCTTGGACTATAGGGAAGGAACAGAGATGGGTGTAGAAGTCAATTCATCAACCTTTTTAACAATGGAGGTCAAAAGGCTTTTCATTTGTTTTGAAAATGATTCTCTTGGAGGTACATAGGAGTTCTGTCTGCTCTCCCACTGTAGTTGTGAAATGAAGTGCAGCAGCATATGTTTGAGATGGAGTGGCAGACAGCAAGTTCTGAGCTTCAGGATAACTAATGTTATGGGTCATATTCAAATGCTGCACCTCTTTTTCCTCCAACCATTTTGGGCAAGAATGAAAGTAAAAAGGGTGGGAACCATTGCAGTTGACACAATATGGATCTGTGTGACACTCATAGGCATCATGGTCCTTGCCACCACAACAAGCACATGTCAGGGAACCACAACAGGACGTCTTTGAGTGGCTGAACCTTTGACATTGGAAACAAAGAGGGTTTGGAATTTATGGCCGTACCATGCAAATCAGATAACCTGCCTTGATGGTGGCAGGTGCACATGCTGATGTAAATGTGAAAACAAAATCATCTGTCGGCAGTGTAACTCTGTCTTTGCGAGTGGAGATGTGCCTCATTTCAGAAACTCCTTGAGTGGAGAGACCAGCAAGAATCTCTAACTCGAGGACGTTCTTCAAATCTCTCTCAACAATAACTCCTCATGATGAATTCAAGGTAGCATGAGAGGTAACCTCAATGGGTACATCTCCAATTGCCTTTGAATTTAAGAGGAATTCACTGTGTTGGGATGTGAATGTTTCAACCAATATGTCTCCAGATCAAATCTTCTTTACTGATTTTGGAGAGCCAGCAAGTCCCTCTAGTCCATTCTGAATACAAAAGAGGGATATTTGCCCTAAAGGTTTTTCTGAAAGAGAATGTGATATAAGAAAATGGGGCACAGGTGTTGAAGACTGCTGCTCAGAGTCTTCAAGACGTGGTTGTTTACCTATTGACTGTTTTTTCACTATTTTATCTAAATTTTGTGTTGGAGGATCCAAAGAAAAAAAGAAAATTTCAGTACCCACTGACTCCACCCACTGTGGAGCCCTATGAGGGGACACACTACAATGTCATGCAAGGATATTGCAGCAATGCCAGGGTTTCGTGAGCCCTATCCCCAAACATCAACATCAGACACAATGTCCACAACACCTACTGAGAACTTCAAACATTGGTACTTGGTTGACTCTAGCCCAATTGTACCAGCCAATTGACCCAAGTAGGCCACCCAAAGGCCACCTGTCTACAGGAATTCAAGGCCAAAGTGATGTGTTAGGGTTGAGCCCCTCAACCACCAGGATCCTCTACTCCCCTTCATGGGTTGCCATGCATGGCAAACACATGGGTGGATGTTTAGATCCCAGAGGAGGTAAACTGAAAGAACAGAACCTTTCCTGGAAGGTCCCCTCACCATGTACAGGAATCCACACCAAGGGGAAAGTAATGGGCCAGTCAGTTTTGAATATCAGTGAGAACAGGGTGTGAACCAAGATGATGCAATTCCAGGACCAGTAGAAAACTAAGCGAGTCAATATAGATAGTGCAATTTGAGTTTTGCTCAGCTTCTTTGTGATCGAGGACAAGAGAAATGGCACACAGTCCAGCAGTGAACACAGAAGCTGTAAAGTGGATTCTGTGTGCAACCACCAAACCATGGAAGAACCCACACAGTCAAATGATTTCAAACTATCTGTTGAAATAGCAATGGAAGGATGATTCAAAAGATGTTCAGCAAATAGGAGACAGTATTTCTGATCAGGAGTGTCTACTTTTCTGAGACAACTTAAAGATAGGTCACAATTTGGGACTGTAAGAAGCCATGGTGAGATGGGCTGACCAGTGGATACAGCAATGTTACACAAGGACAAACCCAATTCATCCAACTGCACCTGTATATGAAGGCCAAAAGGAGTAATGGTAGATCATCTGTTCTAAAAAAAGTATGGCCTACTGAGGAAGTAAAACACAACTCCAGGTGGGATGCTTTGGAAAGGAATGAAGTTTTGACGCATATTGTAAAGACAGTTGCAAATGGCAGAGGTGCAAAGAAGGTTTATGATACTTTATGTATAAGCTCTGAACTGGGGAAGTACAGAAAGCCCCAGTGCAGAGTCAAATTCCTTGATGATGAATAGGGTCTAGCATCTTCAAGGCCAATGGTCTGGAGAGCCATAGACCAGTGATCCATAGTCGAGTTTCAATCAAATAAGAGCACAATATATCTTTAACAAAGAACATTGATCCACTTTCTAAGTGGTGGTAGAGAGGACATGGAGGATGCTCAATGCTCTTGTATATTTGACCCGTAGCTGCTTGTTGCATGGTACAAAGGTTAGCTTACAGTCAAAGATAAGCCCCAAGAACTTTGTCTCAGAAACCACAGGCAGTACAACTTCACTGATACAGAGTTCAGGATCAGGGTGAATACCCCGTTGGTTTTAGAGAGAGGGAGTGTATAGCTGTTTGTTGTGGTCCACTTCAGTAAACAATTGAGGGCATTCTGCAGCTGCTGCTCAATATACCTCATGTTCAAAGACTGACGTGAAATGTGAAAGTCATTGACATAGAACCTGTTTGTAACAGTGAGTTGTTCAGTGGTGGCATTAATTTTCATTCTGAAAAGTGTGACACTGAGAACACAGCCCTGAGGGACTCCAAGTTCCTGTAGAAAAGAACAAGAAAATGTTAAACCCACAAGAACTTGGAATCTCTTGTCCATTGAAATTTTTTTTATAAAAATGGGCAAATGGCCACATAACCCATGTATATATGGAGGGCTCGCAAAATGTCATACCTCCATGTTGTATGATAAGCCTTCTCAATGTCAAAGAATATTGATATAAGATGATGTTGTTTGAGAAAGGCTTTATTGATTGATGTTTCAAGTCAAATCATGTGGTCCATGGTGAAGCACTGTCATTGGAACCCACAATGGGTAGGTGAGAGGAGGTTGTTTGATTCAAGAAACCAAACAACATGAGCATTAACCATCCTCTCTGAAGTCTTACAGAGACAGTTTGTCAAAGCAGTTGGACAGTAGTTTGAAGGAATCTTGGGATCCTTCTCAGGCTTGGAGAAAAGCAGGACAATAGTGGTGCCAGGCATCAGGAAAAACATTCTCCTACCAGATCCAGTTAAAAACAACCAGAAGGACAGCAAGAGAAGCAGAAGGTAAATGGTGCAGTATCTCAGTGTACATCATCAGGTCCAACCAATGTACTGCTAAACCAATGAAGGGCCAGTTTGAGTTGCACCAGTTTAAAGGGATAATTATAGTCATAGAGACAATCAGCTCTAAAGAAAAGAGGTGATTGTTCTGCCTGAGTCTTGATGTCTAAGAAGAGGCAAAAGTGCTACATACCCGGCAAGCTTTCACCTAGAGTATCAGCGATGCTCTGGATATCAGTTACTTCCTGTCCATCAGAGAGCAAGATCGAGAGGAGAACAGAGCGATATTGCCCACTGACCTTTAGAATCTTCTCCCAAATGACTTTGGAACTGGTGGTAGAGGATATGCTGGTTGTAAACTTAATCCAAGGTTCCTTCTGGCTTTGACATCTTACCCATAGAGCATGTGCACGGACATGCTGGAAAATGATGTGGTTTGAGAGTGTGGGATATCTATGGAATGTAACCCAGGCTCATTTCTGAGCTTTCTGTGCCAGGTGGCAGGCAGGATTCTGCCATGGATGAGGATATAATGGAAAATGTGTTGAGGTTTTAGGAATATATTGAGCAGCTGCTTGTAAAATACAGTCAGTTATTGCTGCCACAGTCATATATTGATGGCTGACTATGGCAGAATTAAGTTCTGCAAGAGGGGTGAAAGAGGGCCAGTTTCCCTGATCCTGCATGCCATAGTTGAAGCTGGTCAGGTGGCATCAACCACGACCAGTCTCTCTCAAGATTATAGGAAAATGATCACTGCCTTGTGGATTATTGTCAACCCTCCATGAAAAATGGTAAAATAATGAAGGAGAGCAAATTGAGAGATCAATAGCAGTAAAGGACTGACTAGGCACATGGAAATAAAAAGAAGAACCAGTATTAAAAAAAGAAAAATTGTAATCAGAGAGTATATGCTCTAAAGAGTGACCCCTCCTATCAATAGCCTTCCCCAGAAGGGATGGTGACCATTAAAGTCTCCCAGGATGAAAAGGGAGATGGCAAATGTTCAATGAGAGCATTAAGGTTTGACTGATCATACATCTCTCCAGGTATAAGGTAGGAAGAACAAACAGTGATGTTATGACCCAAGGAAACACAGATGGCTACAGCCTCCACTGATGTGTTGAGTGGCAAAGACATGGTGGGTACATGCTGATCAACCAACAGTATTACCCCTTCATGTACTCATACATCACACAGCCTGTCATCTCTGTATAAAGAAAACCTTCAAAAGGTGACTGTATCAGCAGGTTACAGAAATGTTTCCTCAAGAAGAGACAAACAGGATGGTAGGAAGCAATAAGTGTTTTGATGTCATCCCGATTAGAATGTAAACCTTGACAGTTCCATTGTATCAGGGTGGACATTTTTATTTATGTATAAGCAAATTGAGCAGAGAACCCTTCTGTTTATGACCACATCTTTTTTCCTTACTTTCCTTATTCGAGGGAGGTCTATTGACCTCCCTGGATCCTGCCCTGGGTCAACTAGGCAGGTCTTTGCTGTTGAAAGGGGATTCCAGAGACTGAGGATGTGAATGAACGATAGTTTTGCATCTTGGAATGAGAGAGAAAGATGGATCTGAGGAAATGCTTGCACCTGAAACCAAAGGATGTGGATCTTGGGGTTTGGTGGAATGTATATCAGGGACAGAGATAGGTGTCAAAGTTGATTCATCAACTTTTATAACCATTGAGGTCAAAAAACTTTTCATTTGTTTAGAGAACAATTCTTTAGGAGTCACAGAAATCTATCTGCACTCCTACAGTAGCTGTAACGAAGTGTAGCAGCATATGTCCAAGATGAGGTGGTGGACAGCAATGTTATGAATCATTTTCAAATGCTGCACTCTTTTTCTTCAAACCATATCGGGCAAGAACGAAAGTAGGACAGGTGAGACGCATTGCAACTGATACAATGAGGGTCCATTTCACACTCATAAGCATCATAGTCCTTGTCACTGCAACGAGCACATGTCAAGGAACCATGACATGATGTCTTCAAGTGATTGAGCCATTGACACTGGAAACATTGGAGAGGGTTTAGATCATATGGTCGTACTCTGCAATTAAGATAACCTGCCTTGATGGTGGCAGGCATATGTGGTGATGTAAATGTCAAAATGAAGATACTGATTAGCAACATAGTTCCATCTTTGTGAGTGGAGACACACCTCACTGCAGAAACTCCTTGGGTGGAGAATCCAGTGAGAATCTCCAACTCTGGGATGTTCTTCAAATCTCTCTCAACAATAACAACTCATGATGAATTCAAAGTAGCATGAGGTGTAACCTCTATAGATATATCCCCAATTGCCTTTGAATGCAACAAAAGTTCACTGCGTTGAGATATAGATGTTTCCACCAAGATGTCACCAGATCAAAGCTCTTTTACAAACTTTGGAGAGGCAGCAAGTCCCTCTAGTCCCTTCTAAATGAAAAAGGGAGACATTTGCCCTAAAGGTTTGTCTAAAAGTGAGTGCAATAGAAGAAAATGAGGTATAACAGGTGATACGGACAGTGAGGATTGCTGCTTAGAGCCTTCAAGATATGGCTGTTTACCTATAGACTGTTTTTTCACTATTTTATTGAGATTTTTAATTGAAGTATCCGTGACAAAGAAAGGGAAATTATGGTGCCCACTGACCCCACCTACCATGGAGTCCTATGGAGGGATGTACTGCAATGTCAAAGAAGGACACTGCAGCAATGACAGGGTTTCGTGAGTACCATACCCAAACAACTGCATCAGATATAATGTCCACAACACTTGTTGAGAATATCCAACACTGGTGTTTGGTTGACCCAAGCCTGAGTGGACCAGCTGACTGACCAAAGGGAGAGCTGCTTAGGCTACCCATCTAGAGGAATTCAACCCCAAAGTGGTGTGTTAGGGTTGGACCCCTCAACCATTAGGATCCTTTTCTCCCATTCATAGGTTGCCACGCATGGCAAACACGTGGGTGGATGTTTAGATTCCAAAGGAGATAAACTGAAAGAACCTTCTCTGGGAGGTCCCCTCACCATGCACAGGTATTCACACCTCAGAGCGATTTGATGTATTTGAGTTTTCATATAGCATTTGATAAGGTGCCACATGAAGGTATTGTTAAAAAGATAATTTATATAGGTTAGGAAGAGAAGTTAACTTATTGGGTAGAAAAGTGGATGGAAAGAAGAAAATAGAGGGTTGTATTAAATAAAGTTCAGTCAAACTAGGGTACCTCAGGGCTCACTTTTAGGACTTTTATTGTTGTTTTTTATTACATAAATCAAACAGATGAAAAATACAGTGTTTAAAGTTGTTTATGATATTAAGGTCTTTGGTGTTGCTGGCTATAAAGATGCTGCTGCATTACAAAATAATTTAAATCATTTGATAACTTGGGTAAATAAATGGCAGATGGCTTATAGTTTATAATAAATGCAAAATAATGCATGTGGGTTATCATAATTTGAATTACAAGTATAATTTTGATGGGATTAGCTTCAATATTATAAAACAAAGAAACTCAGTTTTCTAGTTGATAAGTTTCTAAAGTCATTTATGCAGTGTTTTGTGGCAATTGGAAAAGCAAATATGATTTTAAGCTGTAACTTCAGAAATCACTGGTTATGCCTTATTTGGAATCAGTCTTGGTTCTAGCTTTTCTTAATTCAGAAAGCAAATGAAACAGGAACAAGGCCAAAACTAAATTAACTTCAAAATTTGTTTAATGGATGACATCAGTTTGGGAAGAAGGGCAGACCAGTGCCATCTCTGTTTGGAGTGTTACATTGTTTTGGAAATTTGAATTGTTGAAAATAGTTAAGAAGAGCTGGGAAGAAAAGGTTGTTACACAAGGATAGATTGATATCTGTGAACCTGTTTTCTCTTCAAAAAAGAAGAGTTAAGAGAGATCTGATTAAGTTGTTTAAACTTCTTGAGAGAATTTATATTTTTTATGATTTTTTTCCCCATACATAATGGTAAGTAGGACTAGGTTACACAGGTATTAATTTTGGAAGGGTTAAGAAACATTTTCTGCTAAGACACTTTTATATGGTTGATGCAGTAAAGTTAAGGAAGTTAAAGAAAGATTAGATGAATATATTTTAAATGAGATAGATTTGAGTTTTTTTTAAGTATAGTTAATGGATAGGATGGCCTAAATGAAACAAAAAGTCCCTTGTTGTCCTTAAATTTTATGTTACATAACAGACAAAACATAAAACTACTCTATGTGATAAATATGTTATACAATAAAAAATGTTACATTAGTCCTATCTATTCCTTTTATAAGTTTCAAAAGTTTAATGAGATCACATTTAAACCTTCTTTTCTTAAGAAAACAACCATTTTTAGGATTTTAACCTCTTGTCATATGACAATAATAATGCTGTTTGCCTTCATTTTCAACCAGTTCAATGTCCTTCTTAAATAAAGTGCTCAAGCCTGAACACAGATCTCTAAATGAGGTTCAAACAGATATGCACAAAGAAATGAAAATCTCCTTTGACCTGTTTACAATATTCCTATTTGCTTTTCACCACCAATACATTTATTGTAAGGCTTAAAAGACTGATTGATCAAAACACAAAGACCATTTTCTTTTATAACATTACTAGGTTTATCTCATTATGGTGGTAATTATAATTTAAATTGAGGTATCTAACGTATATTACCTTGCATTTTGCAAAATAAATGCTATCATCCTAATAGCTCTCTCTTGAATCTTTTCCATTAAACATTATTCTTTCTTAGGTTTGGAGACCAAAACTGTAAATGGTATTTTAAACTGAACTTAACTGGTGATTTTTATTGTGAACACTTTTCACTTATGTTCAATATGTCTAGAAATATAAACTCAAATTCTATTATTTTCACTATGGTTTGAGTAATTTATCCACCACTATGTAAAGTTCCTTTTCTTCAGTCACACCGAGTGTTTCAGTTCCTCTCTATGTGTAGCATTGGTTCAAATACATTAGCTTGCACAGAAAAATAATTAAAAGTAATTTGCTAAATATCTGTCAAATAATAAAATGATTCAAGTCATCTTACATCTTCAATACACCCAAAAATACCCATAAGTTTAATATCATCCAAACACTTAATTATTAAGTATTCCTTTATTAAAATCATTGTTAATAATAAAAAGCAAATGCTCAGGTACTGACTCCAATGGTATGCCATGATTAGTAATGATTTAGTTTAACTAAATTCCATTAATAATAACTTATTGCCCTCTCTCGAAAATCCAACCATCCAATTTACTAGTCTTACCCTAATTTCTACCAATATGATTTCCTCAACTTTTCTTTTTTTGTAGCACCTTATCAAGATCTTTTTGAAAATTTTCCATAACAACAAGTCCCTTTCCATAATCCAAATACAGAAAAACATTCTCAGAGAAAGTTTAAAGTCCAGTTATGGAAGATTTCCATTTAATTAATTTATGTTGACTTTCTTCTGTAAGACATTTCATTAGATCAGTGAAGTACAAACCCAGGTCTAATTAAAAAAAAACAAATTAGCAAAATTATGTTTGAAACTAACACAGTAAAAAGAATGATGTTGTTTCTTCTAGTACAACTGAAAAACATACGGTGTAATTTTTGTCAGTTTAAAGGGAAGAAAATACTGGTGAATTTAAGCAGGCAGAAAATAATTCTATAATTGAGGAGAATAGCAATGTTCAAATTGATTTTATTACAAATTTTTTAGTTTTTACATTAATTCTTTCTTGTATCACAAACATTAACTGCACTGGTGGTATACCTACCACAGCTTCAGAATCTCTGTTCAAATGACTAGATCATCATGTAATGCTTTGATACACATCACCATCACAGAAATACAATGATCTGTATTTTCCACAAAACTTATCACTTCCTTTAGAAATGCACCTAATATTGAAATTGTCAAATCCTCTGGCAACTGTTTATTTGCCTACTATCAGCATTCTTTTAAGAGCCCATTTCACTTACCTCTAACATACTCACAAAAAAATATTGCTATCAGAGTTACTGTTATCAGCAATCTAAGTTATAAGTCATTTTGGGTTTTCTAATTTCTTTTTCTAACCAAATCTATATAGTTTCTCTTTTATGTTTTTAATAAGTAATTTGATTTCTATTTTTTTTTAAATACATCAAACCATGGGTTTCCTATGATTATGCAAGTTTCCTACTCTACCTATTAATATAAACCTTTAAGTCTCAGTTATGCAATCCTAACAAAGTAAATATATTAATTGTTACACTACTCCATAACAAATAAACCATTAAAAATTATAAACAGCTTTTAAATCAATATGATACAATTCATTAATAGTAATACATTAATCATTGTGTGCTTTCATTCTATTTCAGTTTCGTATTGTTAAATTTTGCAGCTTTTGAAAATAATCAGATTCGAAAGCCAATTTTCAAAAGTAGTAGTTCATTGTTTCACCAAACAGATTAAGTTTAAATCTTTGCTACTTAATAAAATTTGAAAAACAAAATATACTTACTGTGCTAATTTTTTTGTAGCCATTTGCACCTAAACACCTCTAGTTTATTATTATTTATAATAAAGTGATGATATACTGCCCATAAAGTAATAAATATTTTAATATGAAAGTTGTAAGAAAGAACAAGCCAGTCTAAACATGAGAAGTTAAACCCTTACCACGACACGAAGTAACCAACTGAACTATGTATAGCATTAGTATCATTCATTTATTCCGACCACACGCACGATTCAAAAGCGATTACCTGCTAACTGCAGCTACCTACGTTTAACTTTCAAAATATATATATATCATAGCGAGGCTAAAATGGTGTATTACCATTAACTCAGTGAAGTGTTTAAATTATGCCATAATACAGCACACTGCTATTACTATATATCTCTGTTAATGAGTGTTATTCTTTAATTTGACTTCACATGCATATTTTAAATATAAAAACTTCCAAAGTTCTTTATTTTGAACGTACTTTTGAATATTACGCTACTATAAGGAGAATCACACTCTGAAGTTATATTCATTAATTAAATACTTAATAATAGTTACTAATATTGTACCGTGTCATTTCGTTAGCAAAAGCTTTTAAATCATTGAGAAAAAATATTTTCAAACCCAGTCCACGTGATAATTACAGATTAATTTATTTCATTCTTTAGTGTTACTATTAGCTTAAATACGTATACACTGTTGTAAAATGATATAGATCTATGTCAGAAATGGCGGTAACCAATGTAAAACAATAATCAACATATCTGTACAATGTGACTTCACATGCGTGAAAGCAAACACATAACAAACTATTTCACGAATTGTTACACGAAAACACACCGCCTGATTCAACTTTATTTCTTAAAAACTAACAGTATTCAGAAAGAACAGAATCAACCGAAAACAAGCAGCCTACCTGAAACAAACACATCAACAGAACATAATAAAACAACAAAAACCACATATGCAGAAATGTTAAAAGGAAAAGAACCACATAAACAACAAGTACAGAAGACTAATACACAGAACAAGAACATATTAACACAAAAACCAAAAGAAAACAACACCACCATACAAGAAACCAATATTAACACAACAGATAAAACAAGTCTGTTTTCAACAGATTTCAAAAATGTAATAACAGATTTTATAACAGAATATACCAAACCAAACCAGACAACTAACTTTCTAGAACTACTGATCACTATTACAATAAAACACGTTACACCTCATATACCCTACATTATAACTACACTAACAGGTTACATGCTCACAGCGCAATGTTCACAATAGTGTATATCAACATCCAAGGTGCAATAGCTTCCAAGAAACATGAGATCGAAGATCTAATAGAAGAATTAAACCCTCAGATTCTAATAATAAGTGAAACTTTAACATATAATAATAATAGATTTAAAATACCTTATTACTCAACAATTAGAAAAGACAGGAAAAATAAAAATGATGAAAACAGAGGCATTATGCTGCTTCATAAAGTAGATTTATCTGTAGAAGAAATAGAATTAAACAGTAACAATGAACATGTTACTGTAGATTTCTCCAATCAAATAAAACTAAAATAACCGTAGCAGGAATTTACTGCTCACCCAATAAACAATTAGATACAACTTTACTAAATAACATCTTTTCCCACAATCAAAACACCATAGTCATGGGAGATTTAAATAGTAAAAATGTTTCATTTGGATGCCGAAGTTCTAATTCAAATGGTAGAAAATTAATAAAATTTATTGATGATAACAATATAGCTTTATTGAACGATACTACCCCAACACATACATCCTATTCCACTAACTCTAGTAACATACTAGATCTGTGTATGTGTACATATAATTTAAGCCAGAAATTAGTAAAATTTCAAGTGGGAAAAGATGTAGATAGTGATCATCTCCCAATTTTTTGCGTCTTCGATTTCACCCCCTATAAAAATATAACATATAGGAAAGAAAAATTTAATTACAGTAAGGCAAATTGGCAATGCTATAAACAAGAATTAGATAATCTATTACCTAATAAAATTATTAAAGAAGTTATAACGCATGTAGAAATGGACAACTATTGTCAAACAATCACGGATTGCCTTCAGAAAGCAGCCAAGTTAACAATACCAAAACAACACCACAAAACAACAATCAACACATGGAAACCCACCACAGAAATAATCAACCTAATAAAAAAGCGCAGACAACTAAGAAGACAGTACATGATTACAAGAAACAAAGAAACTAAAACACAAATAAACAACATTAGAAATCACATCAGAACTCAAATAAAACAACAAAAACTAAATAAATGGGACAATTACTGTAATAAACTAAACGACATAACTGACCCGAAAAAATTCTGGTCACATCTTAAAAGATTCACAAGTGAAAACACAAACACAAAGAAATATCCTCCACTTGAACATAATAACACCATTGCACGTACAAATAAAGAAATAGCCGAAGCTTTCAAGGATCAACTCCAAAATACATTTAAAACTCACACAGATCCAGATATGAATACAAACTTCTACAATAAAGTCACTAATCACATAGAAAACAATAAATATCAATATGAACCAATATTTCCAGTAAACATAACTGATACAAATACAAGTTCTAACACTGATTTTGAAACCACATTACTAACAAAGGAAATATCCCTACATGAAATACTAGAAGCAATAAAAAACACCAAAAACAAAGCGCCAGGAGAAGATGAAATACAAGCTATTCTCCTAAAAAACGGCACTCCGAAATTGTTTGACCACCTAAATTCTCTATTTAACTTATCGCTATCCTCAGGATATATCCCAGTTTCTTGGAAGCTAGCAAATATTTTAATGTTCCATAAGGAAGGAAAACCAGCGAATAAACCAAATAGCTACCGACCAATCAGTCTGACCAGCTGTGTAGGCAAAATTCTCGAAAGAATAATAAGTAATAGACTCTCCACATTCTTGGAGGTAACATCAAAATTACCAGAAGAACAGAATGGATTCAGAAAATTTAGACAAACGACAGACCATTTAATAAGATTAACCGAAACCATTATAGATAGTTTCAACAAAAAAGAATGTACAGTCGCTTGTTTCCTCGATATCGAGAAAGCATTCGACACCGTTTGGCATGATGGTCTAAGGTTCCGAATGAATGAAATGGAACTACCGCGAGGAATTATTCGCTGGTTATCTAACTTTCTGGAAAACAGAAAATGTAGAGTAAACGTAGAAGGAACTTTTTCCGAATACTTTACTCCACTAGCTGGTGTCCCACAGGGAGGGGTGGTTAGCCCTATACTCTTCATCATGTATGTTAACAATATGCCATTGAAGGATCCAAATCATGGATTCTCATCACAGTTCGCAGATGATGTGGCAATCTGAAAAAGTGCTGCAACACCCACGATAGCAGCTACAAACATACAACCACAATTAAATAGAATTAGTGAATACTGTGAAAAATATAGAATTAAAATAAACACTGCAAAAACTCAGCTCGTACTCTTTACGAAATCGACTAAACACAGAAAACAACAGCTAGAAATATATATGAATGGCACTCTGCTCCAGATTGCCCAATCAGCAAAATTTTTAGGTCTGACTTATGATTCAAAATTAACTTGGATCAATCATGTCAATGAAATTAAAAATAAAATTTGGCGAAGAACAAACTATGTTAGGAGTCTAACTGGTAAACACAGTGGAGCATCTACAGATAACATTTTGAAAATATACAAAACTTATATTAGACCAGTAATAGACTATGCAGCTCCAGCATGGGTAACTGTATGTAATGAAACAATCAAAACCAAACTACAAACAATACAAAACACACTTCTGACAACAGCATACAGAGTTCCGAGAGCAACATCATCTAAATTCATTCACAATTACTCGAACATACCAACCATATCAGATAGACTCCTAAATATTACAATTAGATATTTTAACAAAAATTGGATGAAAAATGATTTATTATGCGAACTAGATAGGTACCTCATACATGATGAAGAAAATCCTAAATACCTCTCCCCAATTAACATATATATTAAACATAAAGAAAAAATAAATTAAAGTAAAATATGTTTGTATATAAACTTTAAATCTTGTATTTATAGTTTACATATTTATGTATTTTAAAATAATAATAAATTGCCACCAGCAAGCTTGACTACTGTGAATAAGTTGACTATAAATGGACATTGCCCTGAAAAGGACCTAACATACAAACAGTTAGGGAAAATACGTTCAGGAAGGAGGAAGAGGTCAAAGTGAACCTGACCCTCCAGGGCAAAATACCCAAATACCATTGACCAAGAGTATTCAGAACTAGGTCATATTTGTAATATACTTTAAAATTTACCAGAACTAAAACTGACATCAGATCTTAAATCTTTTTAGAATGATTATACACTGGGGAACACTTTTTCAGTAACTTTGAGTTGCATTGGATACTTTAACTGATTCTGAAGGAGTTTTAGGCGCTGATTTTAAATCTGAAATTAGTTTTTCTCTACAAGCTCTAGTTTGTATGCAATTTTAAGTTAATGAAATTGTACAAATGTGAACTTGTGTAAACCACGTATAAGCATTTTAACGTCCATATATATAGATATCTTCTAATATTTTGATCATTCTTCATTTGTTTCAGATCAAACTTGGCTTCCAAAAATAGATATCATTGCAGAAACAAGCCTGATGCCTTCTGCTACATATGTGGATGCTACACACTCAATCGTCAGAGACGTAACATATCCTCGTTCGTCAAGCGTGCCTGCAAGGCATATTTTGAAGTTCATTTTGGTGATCAAGACAAGCAATGGGCTCCTCATGTTGTGTGCCACAATTGTGAGGAAATGCTTCGAGACTGGACCAAAGGAAAACGCAATGGTCTGCCTTTTCGTGTTCCAATGATTTGGCGCGAACCCACCAACCATGTAACTGACTGTTATTTCTGCATGGTAAACACAACGGGTGTTGGGAAGAAAAACCGACATAAGATTACGTATCCGAACATTCCCTCAGCTATTCGGCCTGCTCCGCACTCTGAAGAAGTTCCTGTTCCAATTTTCAAAGGCTTGCCTTCATTGGACGATGATATTGTTGTTGTTGTTTTTAATTAAGCACAAAGCTACACAATGGGCTATCTGTGCTCTGCCCACCACGGGTATCGAAACCCGGATTTTAGCGTGTAAGTCCGCAGACATACCGCTGAGCCACTGGGGGGCATCATTGGACGATGAAGACATTGGACATGATACAAGCGAACAAGACAGTTGTGACAGTGAATTGTCAGAAAGTGTACACAATCGGAGAACTGTTCTTCAGACACTGAACCTTTCCCCGTTCCCAAGCCTCTTCCCCAGGCTGAACTGAATGATTTAGTGCGGGATTTAGGTCTTTCAAAGAAAGCAGCAGAGCTTTTGGCATCAAGATTACAAGGCAGAAATCTTGTTGATCACTCTGTTAAAGTATCATATTTCAGAAAGCGTGAGCAGCTTTTTGTGACCTTCTTTTCAGAAGACAGACAGTTTGTTTACTGCCATGACATCAAAGGGCTTCTCAAAGAACTGGGTGTACCTTACTACAGTCCTGCTGAATGGATACTCTTTTTAGACAGTTCAAAACGCAGTCTAAAGTGTATTCTTTTACATAATGGGAATGTTTATGGAGCAGTACCTGTCGGTCACTCGGTGCATTTGCGGGAAGACTATGATGATATGAGAATGGTCATGGACTTATTAAAATATCATGAGCACAAATGGATCATTTGTGTAGACTTAAAGATGGTTAACTTTCTTCTTGGACAACAGAAAGGTTTCACCAAGTTTCCATGTCTCCTCTGTATGTGGGACAGCCGAGCACGAGACAGACATTTGGTCCAGAAGGACTGACCTATTCGTGACACCCTTGAAGCAGGCATGCCAAATATCATACAAGACCCAATTGTAAGCAGAGATAAGATCATCTTTCCTCCTCTTCACATCAAATTAGGTTTGATGAAGCAATTTGTCAAGGCACTGGAAACCGAAGGTGAATGTTTCCAACACATCACAGCTTTACCAGGGTTATCATTTGAGAAAATCAGAGCAGGATTGTTTGATGGCCCACAGATTCGAACCCTAATTCGTGATGATCAGTTTGTTGCTAAGATGACCGCTTTAGAAAAGGCAGCATGGTTATCCTTTGTGGCACTCGTTCAGAACTTCCTTGGAAACAATAAGGCGGAGAACTACAGTGAACTTGTGAACAGAATGCTCCTCGCTTTTCGTGATCTTGGGTGCAACATGAGCATCAAGCTTCATTTTTTGAACAGCCACCTTGATAAGTTCCCTAACAACCTGGGGGCTGTGAGTGACGAACAAGGAGAACGATTCCACCAAGACCTGAAGGTCATGGAAGAACGCTACCAAGGGCGCTTGGACAAAAGTATGATGGCTGACTACTGCTGGAGCATTAAACGAGATTGTCCAGATGAAGTGTACAAACGCAAATGTTACAAACGCAAATTCCTACATGAATAAAATACACAAACAAATTGATAAGCTATTCCTATAATTTCCTATAATAACGAAAATTAAAAAATAAATAAAAATGTCAAATTGCATAAAATCTGTAGCTTGCAGACAAAAACCGACTTCAGATTTAAAATCAACACACTCAAATTGACTACAGAAAGGTCTTTTTTTAAATGCAACAAAATGAGTGTTCCCCAGTGTTATTTCACTTCATCAGTGAACGGTAACTACGTCTAGCTAAGAAATAATTAAATCACATATCTTACAACAACATTAAACAAGAAATAAAATGAACATTAAACTTGGGTGTCGTTGAGAATGATCACGCCAGTGATTGAGAGTTCGTACCTGTTAAAAAAATACCTTACATACTATGAAAGCTGTAAGTTGTCATAAAATAATATTTAATTAATAAACAATCTCAACATAAAATGAGTAGTTATAAACACTAGAATCAGCATGGTGTAAATCAATGAAGCATTTAATAGTATAGTGCAAGTCAGTATAGCGTAAATTCAGATATTAATTAATTAGCCATGAAATTACAAAAAGTAATTTTATTTGTACATCAGTTTTAGAGCCGTTAGCGGAGTATTTCTGTTTGAAAGTTATTTTTTAAACTTATGTTTACAAATTACAATAGAGAAAAGCTTTTAGAAGCGTAAAATAAGAAATAACTTTTTTATTGTCACGTGGATTGGACAATGAATTATATTTACGAAATAATCTGAAAGAAACTGCTCAATAAAACGCAATGTTACAGCAATATACGGATAAAAGATATCAGTTGTTGGAAAAGGTAAGTATGCATACGTGCTTTTACATATTTTCTGCATTTTGTCGTCTTAGAAAAGGGCGTGGATTGATCTTTTGGTACAGAACTGGATTTTCAAGCTGGCTAACTGGACTCAAATTTAGTCTTATAGCAAAATATTCCCTTCCACACTAAAACTGTTGTTACATTATAAGAGAGACAACCAATCCGTTAGTGTGGATAATGGGTGGTAGATTCTGATGGATGGTCGACTACTCTCTGGTAACGCCCTCCAGTGGCACAACAGTATGTCTGCGAACTTGCTAGAAGCCGGTTTTTGATACCCGAGGTGGGAGCCTGGCATGGCCTAGCGCGTTAAGGCGTGTGCTTCGTACTCTGAGAGTCGCGAGTTCGCGCCCGAGTCGCGCCAAACACTCTCACCCTCCCAGCCGTGGTGGCGTTATAATGTCACGGTCAATCCCACTTTTCGTTGGTAAAAGAGTAGCCCAAGAGTTGGTGGTGAGTGGTGATGACTAGCTGCCTTCCCTCTAGTCTTATACTGCTAAATTAGGGACGGCTAGCACAGACAGCTCTCGAGTAGCTTTGTGCGAAATTCCAAAACAAACAGACAAACAAAAAAATACCCAGGGTGGACATGGTAGAGAAAGCCCTATTACAACCAACCAACCAACTAGTAAGTAGATCAAAATCAGGAACAGAAAAAAATAGTTTTAGTTGCTTCGTTATAAATACAAAATATGACAATTTAAATGGCGCCATTTTACCACATTTTGGTCTTTTCATTATTAATGGTGCATATTTTATTGATTTATTGGTTTTTTGTTGAATTTCTAAACTGAGAAAATAAGAGTAGCATAGGTTTGATATAGAATTGTGATTTTATTCAAACAAATTTATATCTACAAGCATATTTACATTTGATTATGTCATCCAGTTTGATTTAAAAATTATGTTGAAAGTGAATTGTATATTATTGTAATAAACTATTGTGTCATTTCTTCAAAACCTCTGTGAGTTTTCTGTCTAACGAAAGTCTTACTACTTATTAATTATTTTTAAGGGACGATGGAGCATTAAATCTATGTTTTAGAAAAAGCAACATCAGGTTATCGCCTGTGTCTACAGCGGGATTCGAACCCTATATTTTCATATTTTACGTACTCAAACTTACCAGAAAGTCCTACCAGAAAACAGACAATGTAGGAGTATATGTGTTTCTCTTTCTATGAAATATCTAAACTTATTTTTCTTTTTTTATATGAACCATTGCAATCTCTCTTTCTCTATCTTTTTTTTTCCTCTAACAATGCAAGAGAAATAATTACCAAGTGCTCGGCGAAAATGCAAATAAGTGAAGATAATAATTAAAGAAGGCTTATAATTAATGCATTCATGTTTAAAAAATATTACAATGCCAAAATAATGCAAGAATCGAAATATTTTAAATAGTATATAATACTATTTGAGTTTGTTTTGTTTGTTTGCTTTAGAATTTCGCACAAAGCTACTCGAGGGCTATCTGTGCTAGCCGTCCCTACTTTAGCAGTGTAAGACAAGAGGGAAGGCAGCTAGTCATCACCACCCACCGCCAACTCTTAGGCTACTCTTTTACCAACGAAAAGTGGGATTTACCGTAACAATATAATGCCCCCACGGCTGGGAGGGCGAGCATGGTTGGCGCGACGGAGATGCGAACCCGCGACCCTCAGATTACGAGCCGTACGCCTTAACGCACTTGGCCATGTCGGGCCTGCTGTTTGAGAAAAAATAGTAAAAGAAGAAAGACATGACGATCTTCATTATTACACGTTAGTTATTATTTTAACTTTTGTATTTACTTCGTTCTACTATTGAAGATGTTTTCTTTCATTAATATTGTAGCATGATATCTTTTAGTATAACTTCATCTAATGCAATACAATATTGGAATTTTCACAAAGTTAAAAACAAAAAAGGTTAGTAATGCTTAATGAACAGATGGCGTTCTTTACATTACGAAAGTTCAAGAAGGTATGTTCTGAAGGTACAAGGCTCAAGCAGTGTGTAACTTATGAGTTAAAGTTCTATTGTAATTACATTTATATTTTTTATTTTGTTCTTTTCTGTATAAGTTGAGGACAGAATTCACTGAGTGCAATTCTTCCTTTTTTTTTTTATTGAAATTGTTGCGTTACAGGTAGGAGGTATATTAGGGGCGGGTGTGATTGGTTTCCTGAAAGTTGTGAAATTAAACAAGCGGAAATTAAAGCACACATTTTTTAAATTTACTGTACGTCATGAGAAAAAGATATGGACGTGGAGCAAACATTTTTAAGTTAATAATTTTGGATTATATAATGAATTAATATGAATTGGAATATTTCTTAATGTTAATAAAAAATATTTGCATCAAGTTATTACCTAAATCACTCGAAATGTCAATATACCAGTTATCTAACGTTTTCGAGATTAGGTTTGCAATCAACGCTTGAATTGCAGCATTCTGCATAAAGATATTTTTTAATCAGAATTTGTTGTTAGTGAATTAAAATTTTGACTATTTCTATGTTTACAGGTCGATCATAGCTTCTAAGTATTCAGCAGTTCTTATAAATCAAACAGATTCAGTGTTTAACCAAAGATGTTAATCGGACTTGTAGTGTTGATTTTTGGTTTGTATATGGGTATCTACTTGAGTCAGAACTACAACATTCCTGCAGTCGATAGTCCTTGTGAACTTTGGGAAAGAGTTTGTCGTTTTGTAAGTAATTATTTTAAAGAAATAGTGTTTACTAAAACAGTAGTTAAGGGACTTGTACGGTTGATCGGTAGATAAGTATTTGTTATTTTCCTGTTTTTAAATGTTGCAGCTACACTTGCACAAAACCGAGTTTCTTTACTTAAATTAGATGAATACTAAAAAATAGTGAATAAAAACGAATATTCAAGTCCTGATAAAGGACGTGATGTTCAAGGAATGTGTGAGGGGGGTTCAGAATTTGGCTTTGTAAATAAGTTAGTGTAGTTTTGTGCTAAATTACAAAACAATCAACGAAACAACTCATCAGTTTATTTCCTGTATTATTGTTATACATTTATTTTAACTCAGCTATTTTGTGATGACTAGGAACCACTTTGAATTAAGGATAATGTAGAGACGGCTGATACGGGCTTTAAAAACACAAGTAACAATAGAGGTTCAAACATTACTTGCTTTTTTGGATTTAAATAAGTTTAAAAGTTGTGTCATTGTTCCTTGTTCAGCGGTTATTTTCCTTCATATGTATATGTATGCATAATCATCGATTATAAGTAATGTGTGAAGAGTTACAATAACCAATTTTGAAATGAATTCTGCATCTTTCTACAGGTTGTGTTTTCACTAAGAGCAGTAACGAATGACAATTCAGTTGATCATCAGTAATTAATCTCATCTTACCGCCACTTAATGTTTGAAATTGGAGGAAGTAATCAAGTACGAAATGGCTTTACCAAGAACCGAAGTATATTTGGTTTAATTCCGTGGTTGCATTATATATCAGTAATGTTAATTTATTTCGCAGTCTTTCTCTACGTGTAACGTTTGTTGAGTAAGATTAGTTATGATAGCTACGGAACCTTTGTTCTAAATTAACTGAGGTCGTTCAAACCAGTCGTCTTAGTGTCTGCATTTTGTAAAATTTGTAATACAATTGCTTTTGAAATTTCCTTTGATAACGAAACCACGTTTTTAAGTATATGATTATTTTCCTAATACGGCATTGTATAATAAACCCATGAGTGTTAAATAAAGGATTACGTAGTTCTAAAATGATTATTTCACCTTATTTTTGATAAATTATATTGAAGCCAAGAGTGCTGATGTAAAAAATACTTTTAGATTTAATAAAAGATTGTACGGCCAAAAAATATTGTAGTTAATTTTTTTTATTTTTTGCTTTGCTTTGCTTTAATAATGACAATTTTGAGAAACAATTTACGTTTATATTACATCAACTTTAGAAATGTACTAATGAAGTTAGCAATCATTAAGAAGTTGAATGAATTTAAGAATAAATAAAGTATTTCTAAAATGTTGAAAAAATGTTTTTTTTATAATATTCTACACACATGGCTTTCCAAGTGAAATACGTCCTGACATGGCCAGGTGGTTAAGGCACTCGACTCTTAATTTGAGGGTCGCAGGTTCGAATCCCCGTTGCACCAAATATGCTCGCCATTTCAGCCGTGGGGGCGTTATAATGTTATGCTCAATCCCACTATTCGTTGGTAAAAGAGCAGCCAAAGAGATCGCGGTGGGTGGTGATAAGTAGCTACCTTCCCTCTAGTCTTACACTGCTACATTAGGGACGGCTCGTGCAGATAACCCTCGTGTAGTTTGAGCTAAATTTAAAACAAACCAACTGAAGTAATACCAAAGAGTAAAAATATTCTATTAAGTAAAACTACATAAATTTCAAAACAGCAGTCATGTGTGCTTCTCATAATAGACAGTAGTCGCAATTAAACAGTATTTTTCTATTGTTCGATCAATTTATTGCCTATTTATAAACACTATATTATTTCTAAAACAGTATAAAACGGTGTACGTTACTCCAAAGTGAAAGGGAAATATTGCAGAAATTATACATTATCGTGTACTTGGCCCCCAGTGGCCCAGCGGTATATCTGCGGACTTACACGCTAAAATCCGGGTTTCGATACTCGTGGTGGGCAGAGCACAGATAGCCCATTGTGTGTAGCTTTGTGCTTAATTAAAAAAACAACATATCATGTACTTTTCATGACATACAGCAACAAAATGTCAAAATAAGTTTAAGTCAACACATTTTGATTTGTAATATTATTCACCTAAATAATAGTAAAAAAACGGGGTTCAAAAACTCGTGGTACTTAAGAAACATCACATATGATTAAAAGTATTTTGTACTAATGGATATAAACTGCCATCATGTTTCTTATTATGAAGATGATATATTAAATATTTATGTGTTTGCATCCATCTCTCAAAGTTAACTGTCTCGATTTCTAGAATATTTTGTATAACAACTGGTAACTGGCCATCATTATACATGTACTCTTTATTTTAGGACCTTTGGTCGAGAGGAGGGTTTAAAAAGACTAAAATTTCTTATTTTTTTTATGGATTTTTGGCCTCTATCATTCACTGATTAAGTAATTTTTTGTACGGTTAACTGGAAACTTACTGATTGTGTACCTGGGCTATTTACCTTAAAATATTTAACCGAAAAAGGAACAAAAAAGTTCTCAGATTGCGCACATACGCATTTTAAAAATAGGATTTTGATTCTAAGTTTTAAGACAAATTTTTTTTTACCGCTTAAATGAGTGAATTACTACCTTCCATAAAGCAGAGTATGCAATTCGCATCTAATAAGATCATTACAGATTAAATAACAAAAGAATGGGCAACATTTTCCTTTGTACAACTTTTTCTACATTAACGGGTTTAGATCATTTTAACAATTTGTGCTCTATTATACTATTTTCGTTATGTAAAGGTACACGATGGACTGTCTGCAGTCTGTTCTCTGTGAGGAATCGAACTATAAGTTGAAAGTTATAGTTATGCTCGGCATGGCCAGGTGGGTTAAGACGTTCGACTCGTAATCCGAGGGTCGCAGGTTCGAATCAAATATGCTCGCCATTTCAGCCATTGGGACGTTATAATATGGCGGCCAATCTCACTATTTGTTGGTAAAAAGAAGCCCAAGAGTTGGCGGTGGGTGGTGATGACTAGCTGCCTTCTCTCTAGTCTTACAATGCAAGACGGCTAGCGCAGATAGTTCTCGAGTAGCTTTGCACGAAATTCCAAAACAAACAAAAAGTTATAGGTCTTTAAATGGGATGCTGAAACATCAATAAACAATAAACGGTTAATAACTTTGCCATTATTCAAAACTCGAATGAATTTATATTCGTTATACAATTGATTTTTGAGAACTTTTGTTAGACTGAATGTTGAAGTAGGCTTTTTCCATTTCTTTTGCTAATTTACTAATTAGACTTATTATTTTCCCTATTTTGGTTCCTACTGGTGGCAAAGGTACATATTTTTGCTCATATTTCCGAGTGATAATTTTATTTTTTCTAGATTTTTTCTTTGTTTTTTTTATTTCCTGTAGAAGGTGATTGCTCGTGTTTTGGTTGGATTTAACACTACTCTTCACTTGTTACTCCATGTTCAGACGTTGTTCAGTGATTCTTGTATGCGAGACATGGCCATCACTGGGTTTCTGGAGGTGCTCCAAAAAGCGATGTAATTTGCGAATTCTGAATTATGCGTGTATGTTGGATTTGGGAAAGGTATGTCGCTGACGAAAATGATATATAGAAGTGGAGAGAGGACTGATCCTTGAGGCACTCCTGCGGTTATATTAAATTATTTAGATATAGTTTTATTGACTTTTACTTATGCTGTTCTACCTGTTAAGAAATTTGAAATCCATTTAACTATATGGGATTTATTTTCAGGTGTTTTAGTTTGTATTTGATAGCATTGTGCCATACTCTGTCGAATGCTTTTTTGACATCTTGGAATATCCCAATGGTTACTTGGTTATTGTTGAAAGCTTTATAAATTGATTCGTGTGAGGTGATTTGTTGTTTGCCTGTTTTTCCTGGAGGCATTTTGGGATTCTGGAAGGATGTAATTTGATTCACAAAAATGGAGAAAACGGTTTGAGATAACTCTCTCTATCAGTTTGCCAAGGCAGCTTAACAGACTGATGGGACGGAAATTATCTGGATTGGTTCTGTTGGTTTGTTTCTTTGGGATCGTGGTTATGATGGCTTTTTTCCAAGTGTCAGGGTAATATCCAATCGCTAGTGAAATGTTCATGATGTTTGTGAGGTGTTGTAATAGGAGAGTAGAGCTTTTTTACAGAATAATGTTTGGAATTTGGTCATGTCCGGGGGAAGTATTCTTCAAATTTTTGATATTAATTTTTAGTTCGGTTGTGGTTATTTTTCTATTGATTGAACTTGAGTATGCTTCCAGTGTCTCGCCAGGGAATCGTGGTGAGAATGAAGCTTGGTTTGTATTTATGAAGTTGTTGACATGATGTTGGTGTTGTGTGTCAAAGTTTACTGAATTTAGGTCGCTAAAGGAGGATTCGTAGTAGGCAGCTAATAGGTCAGCTTTCTCTACGTCCGTCCTTGCGATTTTATGGGTGCTGCTGATTGGCCGATTAAAAGGTGTTCCCGATTGAGCCGTTAAGTTCAATGGTTCCCAACGAGTAGTACGACACACACAAAAATAAACCTTAGTAGTAGTGGTCAGCCCCGATGAGTTACCAATATATTGAACTACTTGGAGTTCATATATTTCTGCTTTACCCTTGAATTGCTTTTCTTGGTTTACCCTTCTATTAATAAAAGCAATTTCTAATAAATTAAGCAAGATATATACGTAATGTACGCCTCTGTCTGAAATGTCGACTGGCGTATGCGGCATATAAAGATTTTGAACCATTAGTTTATCTTATACGTACGTGTCAAGTGCCATTTAGGTTAAACATTCAAATTCTGTCAAAATAAGTGATATTACCATAGTACTTCGCATTTCTTATTACTTTTGTATAGAAACTAAATGTTGTTAACTTCAGTAGTTTAGGTAGTGTTTGGATTTCTACAAATGGAATATTCATGTCATAGTTTACAGTCATTATTGTGGAGTCTTCTGTCTGCCTAGTTTTCTTGATTCAGAGTTATGTATGAAGTTATTGCATTTTAAGTTATAGTTGTTTAGAAATATACACGCAAACTACTTCACTCACACTTTTCATTTCGCAGTAAGTAAATATTAATTTTGATATACTTTATAAAATGCTTCTGTTCATAAGAATTTTGTAAATGGGGCCAGTAAGAGTAATAATAACAAAGTTGTTATTTTTCAAATTAATTTCATATATTCTGAATGAACTAGAACCAGAATTTTCAACCTGGACATGGGATAAAAAATAAGGATAAGATCCTTGGACTCAGGCGTAGTCATCTTATTTTAAAATACTAATCAGAACTCACATCCACCAGGTCTTTCTTATCTCTTATGAATGAATAAAGCTGTTGAGTGAGTCTTTTCTTACCAATTCACAAATAAAAGAACAAAGCATGTACACGTTCTCGATGAGTAGTTCGACGTGACAAACACTTAGACATTTTATTGTGGGCACGTAGTTCACACAAAACTGATCGGTGACTTGTTTGTTTTTTTGGGAATTCGCACAAAGCTACTCGAGGGCTATCTGTGCTAGCCGTCCCTAATTTTGCAGTGTAAGACTAGAGGGAAGGCAGCTAGTCATCACCACCCACCGCCAACTCTTGGGCTACTCTTTTACTAACGAATAGTGGGATTGACCGTAATATTATAACGCCCCCACGGCTGGGAGAGCGAGCATATTTTAGCGCGACCCGGGCGCGAACCCGCGACCCTCGGATTACGAGTGCACGCCTTAACGCGCTCGGCCATGCCAGGCCCCTGATCGGTGACACTGATCTCTTTGTTTAACCTTAGGTATATTTTGTTTGTAACTATATGTTAGCATTGATCTCTTTGTTTTACCTAAGATATATTTTGTTTGTGACCACACGTTAACATTAATATCTTTATTCTATCTCACGTATATTTTGTTTGTAACTTTATCTTAACATTGATCTCTTTGTTCTACACTAGGTATATTTTGTTTGCAATAATGTGGTGACATTGATTTCTTTGTTTTACCGTAGGTATATTTTTTGTCATTATATGGTGACATTGATCTCTTTGTTCCACCTCAGGTGTATTTTGTTTGTAACTGTATGATGACATTGATTTCTTTGTTTAACCTCAGGTATATTTTGTTTTTATCTATATGGTGACATAGATCTCTTTGTTCCACCTTAGGTATATTTTGTTTGTGACTATATGTGAACATTGAGTTATTTTTCTTCTACCTTAGGTATATTTTATTTGTAACTATATGGTGACATTGATCTCTTTGTTCTACCTTAGGTATATTTTGTTTGTGACTATATCTTAACATTCATTACTTTCTTCTACCTCAAGTATATTTTGTTTGTAAAAATATGGTGACATTGATCTCTTTTGTTCTACCCAAAGAATATGTTTTTGTCATTATATGGTGACATTGATCTCCTTGTTCTACCCGAGGTATATTTTGTTTCTGTCTATATGTTGACATGGACCTCTTTGTTCGTTTGTAGGTATATTTTGTTTGCCATTATATGTTAACATTGATTTCTTTGTACTTCCCTTGGTATATTTTGTTTCTGACTCTATGTTAACATTGATATCTTTGTTCTGCATTAGGTATATTTTGTTTCTAACTATATTGTGACATATATCTCTTTGTTTTACCCTAAATACATTTTGTTTGTGACTCTATGTTAACATCGATTTCTTTCTTCTACCTCAGGTATATTTTGTTTAAACTGTATGGTCACATTGATTTCTTTGTTCTATTCTAGGTATATTTCGCATGTAAATATGTGGCGACATTAACCCCTTTGTTCTACCCAAGGTATATTTTGTTTGTGACTATATGATAAAATTAATTATTTGTTCTAATTTAAGAATAGTTTGTTTGTTTCTATATGTTAACATTGATTTCTTTGTTTCACCTAAGGTATATTTTGTTTCTATCCATATGGTGACATAGATCTCTTTGCTCTACAGCAGGCATATTTTGTTTGTAACTATAAGGAGACATTGTGCTCTTTGTTCTTTCCCTTGTATATTTTGTTTGTGCCTATATGTTAACATTTATATCTTTGTTATACATTAGGTATATTTTGTTTCTAACTATATAGTGACATTGATCTCATTGTTCTACCTTAGATATATTTCGTTTGTAATTGTATGGTGACATTGATTTCTTTGTTCTATTTTACGTATATGCTTTTGCCATTATATGGTGACATTGATCTCTTTGTTCTACCCTAGGTAAATTTTTGTCAGTATATGGTGACATTGATCTCCTTGTTCAACCGTAGGTATATTTTGTTTGAAATTATATGGTTCCAATTATCGCTTTTTTCCCTAGGTATATTTTGATTGTGAATGTGTGTTAAGATTGATTTCTTTGTTCTACCTAAGGTATATTTTGTTTGTAACTGTATGGTGACATTGATCTCTTTGTTCTACTCTAAGTATATTTTGTTTGTGACTACATGTTAACATTGATTTCTTTGTTTTAACATAGGTATATTTTGTTTCTGTCTGTATTGGGACATAGATCTCTTTGTTCTACCATAAATATATTTTGTTTGTGACTATATATTAAAATTATTTTTTTGTTCTACGTTAACTATATTTTGTTTGTGACCATATGTTAACATATGTGTTGGGACATAGATCTCTTTGTTCTACCATAAATATATTTTGTTTGTGACTATATATTAAAATTATTTTTTTGTTCTACGTTAACTATATTTTGTTTGTGACCATATGTTAACATTGATTTCTGTGTTCTACCTCAGGTATAGTTTGTTTCCATCTATATTGTAACATAGATCTCTGTGTTCCACTGTAAGTATATTTGTTTGTAAAAATATGGTTACATTGATCTCTTTGTTCTTTCCTAGGTATATTTTGTTTCTGACTATATGTTAACATTGATGTCTTTGTTCTGCATTAGGTATATTTTGTTTCTAACAATATTGTGATATTTATCTCTTTGTTCTACCCTAAATATATTTTGTTTGTGACTTTATGTTAACATTGATTACTTTGTTCTACCTCAGGTATATTTTGTTTTAACTATATGGTGACATTGATTTCTTTGTTATACACTAGGTATATTTTGCTTGTAACTAAATTTTGACATTCATATCTGTTGTAATTTAGGTGTATTTTGTTTGTGATTATATGTTAACATTGATTTCTTTCTTTTACCTAGTGTATATTTTGTTTAAACTATATGATGACATTGATTTCTTTGTTCTACCCTAGGTATATTTTCTTTGTGACAAAATGATTAAATTATTTATTTGTTCTTTCTTAGGATAATTTTGTTTGTGTCTATATGTTAACATTGATTTCTTTGTTTCACCATAGGTATATTTTGTTTCTATCTACATGGTGACATTGATCTCTTTGTTCTACTTCAGATATATTTCGTTTGTAATTGTATGGTGACATTCATTTCTTTGTTCTACTCAAGGTATATATTCTTTTCAACTTTATTATGACTAAAAGAAATCAATGTTAACTTGTAGTCACACAAAAAAATTATACCTAAAAAACAAGAAATAAATGTTAACATGCATTTACAAACAAAATATACCTGAGGTAAAACAAAGATATTAATATTAACATAAAATCACACACAAAATATACCAAGAGTAGAACAAAGAAATCAATATCACTTTAAAATTACAAAGAATATATACCTAAGGTAGAACAAAGAAATCAATGTTAACATATAGTCACACAAAAAATATACTTAAAGTAGAACAAAAAAATCAATGTCACAATGTAGTAACAAACAAAATAAACATAGTGTAGAACATTAAGATGAATGTCACCATAGTGACAAAAAATATAGCTAGGGTAGAAGAAAGAAATCAATGTTAAAATATATTCACAATCAAAATGTACCTAAAGTAGAACAAAGAGATCTTTGGCATCATATAGTTTCACACAAATGTATACCTAGGGTAGAACAAGTAAAACAGTGTCACCAAATAGTGACAAAAATATATTTAAAGTAGAACAAAAAGATCAATGCCACATATAGTTACAAACAAAATATACCCCGAATAGAAGAAAGAAATCAATGTTAACTTATAGTCACACACAAAATATACCTGGAGTAGAACAAGATCAATGTCACCATATAATAACAAAGAAAATATACCCCGATTAGAACAAAGATATTAATGTTAACAAATAATCACAAACAAAATATACCTGAGGTAGAAGAAAGAAGTCAATGTTAACACATCTTCACAAACACATTATACCAAAAATAGAAAAAATATGTAAATGTTGACATAGGGTCACTTACAAAATGTACCTATAGCGGAAGGAAGAGATCAATATCACCATAGAGTTACAAAGAATATATACTTATGGTAGAACAAATTGATCAATGTCACCAAAGATTTACAAATGGTAAATTTATGGTAGAACAAATTGATCAATGTCACCACATAGTTACAAACAAAATATACCCTAGGTAGAAGAAAGAAATCAATGTTAACATAGAGTTACAAACAAAATTTATCTAAGGTAAAACAAAGAAATCAATGCTAACATATATTAACAATCAAAATATACCTAGAGTAAAACAAAAAGATCATTTACATCATATAGTTTCAAACAAAATATACCTAGGGTAGAACAAGTAGATTACTGTCATCATATGGTGACAAAAACATGCGTATGGTAGAACAACGATATCAATTTTAACATATATTCACAGTCAAAATATACCTAGGGTAGAACAAAGAGATCATTGGCATCATATGGTTTCAAACAAAATATACCTATGGTAGAACAAAGAGATGAATTTCACCATATAGGGACAAAAAATATACCTGGGGTAGAACAAAGAGATCAATGTTAACACATAGTCACAAAGAAAATATACCTACAGAAAAACAAATAGATAAATGAAAAAGTATAGTCACACACAAAATATACTTGAGGTAGAGGAAAAAAATCAATGTTAACACACAGTCACAAACAAAATATACCAAGGGTAGATAGAACAAAGAAATCAATGTTTACACATTGTCACACACAAAATATACCTAGAGTCGAACAAAGAACTCAATGTCACCAAAAAGTTTCAACCAAAATATACCTAGGGTAAAACAAAGAGATCAATGTCACCATATAGTTATATACAAAATATACCTAGGGAAGAACAAATAGATCAATCTCATCATATAGTGACAAAAACAAACCTCGGGTAAAACAAAGAAATCAATTTTACCATATGGTTATAAACAAAATACACCTAAGGTAGAAGAAAGAAATCAATGTTAACATTTTGTCACAATCAAAATATACCTAGAATAGAACAAAGAGATCATTGGCATCCTAAAGTTTCAAACAAAATATACCTAGGGAAGAACAAGTCAATAAATGTCACCATATAGTGACAAAAATATACCTGAAGTTGAACAAAAAGATCAAAGTCACCATATAGTTACAAACAAGATATACCCAAGGTAGAAGAAAGGAATCAATGTTAACATATACACAAAATATGCCTATAGCAGAAGAAAATGTTACAATTGATGTCGTTATTTCAACGTAAGTATATTTTTTGTCACTATATGGTTACAATTTTCTCTCTGTTCTACCCTAGATATATTTTGTTTGTGACAATATGGTGACATTGATCTCTTTGTTTTACTATGGGTATATTTTGTGTGTGACTAAATGTTAACATTGATTTCTTTGTTCTAATTTTGGTATATTTTTTCTGACTACAAGTTAACATTGATTTCTCTGTTTTACCTTTAGTATATTTTTAGTGACAATATGTTAACATTTATCTCATTTTTCTACCCTAGGTTTATTTTATTTTGTAACTATATGTTAACATTGATTTCTTTCTTGTTCCTCAAGTATATTATGTTTGTAACTATATGGTGACATTAATCTCTTTGTTCTACCTTGTGAATATTTTGTTTGTAATTGAATGGTAATATTGATCATTTTGTTTTATTCTAGGTGTATTTTATTTATAACTATATCATGACATTGATCTCTCTCTTCTATGACATGTATATTTAGTTTGTGACTAAATGTTAACATTGATGTCTGTTCTACTTTAAGTACATTTTGTTTCTATCCATATGGTGACATAGATCTCTTTTGTTCAACCCTAGGTATATTTTGTTTGTGGCCACGTTTTAACATTTATTACTTGGTTTTACCTTAGGTATATTTTTGGTAGGTATATTGTGACATTGATCTCCTTGTTCTACCTCAGGTATATTTTACTTGTAGCTGAATATTGACATTGATTGTTTTGTTCTAACCAAGGTATGTTTTGTTTGTGATTTTATTTAACATTGACTTTTTGTTCTACTCTAAATATATTTTCTTTGTGATTATATGTTAACATTAATTTCTTTGTTCTACCTCAGGTATATTTTGTTTGTAACTTTATGGTGACATTGATCTCTTTGTTCTACTTTAGGTATATTTTGTTTGTGACTTTTTGTTAACAATTTATTTCTTTTTTCTACTTTAGGTATATTTTGTTTGTGACTATATGTTAACAATGATTTCTTTCTTCTACCTAGGGTTTATTTTGTTTGTAACTAGAAGGTGACATTGATGTCTTTTTTTCTATCTTAGGTATATTTTTGTTACTGTATTGTGACATTGATCTCCATGTTCTACTTAAGGTATATTTATTTTGAAAGTATATGGTTCCAATGATGTCTTTGTTTTACTCTAGGTATATATTGTTTGTGACTATATGTTACCACTGATTTCTTTTTTCTATCTCAGGTATATTTCGGTTATAACTATATGGTGACATTGATCTCTTTATTTTACCCTAGGTATATTTTATTTGTCAGAACATGTTAACATTGATATCTTTGTTCCACTCAAGGTATATTTCGTTTGCAACTATATCATGACTTTGATCTCTTTTTTTTTTGCTTTAGGTATATTTTGTTTGTGACTTTAGTTTAACATTAATTTCTTTGTTCTACTTCAGGTATATTTTGTTTCTAACTCCAAAGTGAGTTTTATCCTAGATATATTTTTCTGTCACTATTATGTGATATTTATCTTGTTGTTTTACCCTAGGTATATTTTGTTTGTGACTATATGTTAGCATTGATATCTTTGTGCTATCTCAGGTATATTTTTTGTAACTATATTGTGACATTGATCTCTTTGCTCTTCTCTAGGTATATTTTGTGTGTGAGTATATATTAACGTTTATTTCTTTCTTTTATTTATGGTATATCTTGTTCGTAACTATATGGTGACATTGATCTTTTTGTTTTACTCAAGGTATATTTTTTGTCACTATGGTGACATTGATCTCCTTGTTCTACCCTAGGTAAATTTTTTGTCACTGTATGGTAACATTTATCTCTCTGTGCTACCCTAGTTATATTTTGTTTGTGACTATATGTTAACATTTATACTTTGTTCTACTTTAGGTATATTTTTATCACTATATTGTGACATTTATCTTTTTGTTTTACTTTAGGTATATTTTGTTTGAACCTATATGGTTCCAATGATATCTTTGTTCTACCTTCAGTATATTTTTCTTGTAACTAAAGATGACATTGATCTCTTTGTTCTAACCTAGGTATATTTTGGTTGTGACCATATGTTAACATTGATCTTTTTGTTCTACCCCAGGTGTATTTTTGTCACTATATGGTAACATTGATCTCTTTGTCCTACTCTAGGTATATTTTTGTGTGACTATAAGCTAACATTGATCTCTTTGTTCTACCTTAAGTATATTTTGTTTCTAACTATGTGGTGACCTTTATCTTTTTGTTCTACCCTTAGTATAATTTGTTTGTGACTCTATGTTAACATTGATTTTTTCTTCCACCTTTAGGATATTTTGTTTGCAACTATATGGTGAAATTGATCTATTTGTTCTACCCTAGATATGTTTTTGTCACTATATGGTGACATTGATCTATTTGTTCTACCCAAGATACATTTATCTCTCTCTGCTACCCTAGGTATATTTTGTTTGTGACTATATGTTAACATTTATACTTTGTTTTACTTTATGTATATATTTTCTCACTGTATGGTGACATTTATCTCTTTGTTCTACTTCAGGTATATTTTTCTTGTAACTGAAGTTGACATTGATCTCTTTGTTCTAATCTAGGTATATTTTTTGTGTGACTATAAGTTAATATTGATTTCTTTGTTCTACCTTAGGTATATTTTGTTTCTAACTGTGTGGTGACCTTTATCTTTTTGTTCTACCCTAAGTATAATTTGTTTCTGATATTATGTTAACATTGATTTTTTCTTCCATTGTTAGGATATTTTGTTTGTAACTATATGGTGACATTGATCAATTTGTTCTATCCTAGATATGTTTTTTGTCACTATATGGTAACATTTATCTCTCGCTGCTACCCTAGGTATATTTCGTTTTTGATTATATGTTAACATTTATACTTTGTTTCATTTTAGGTATATATTTTTCACTGTATGGTGACATTTATCTTTTTGTTCTACTTCAGGTATGTTTTGTTTGTAACTCTATGGTGACATTGATTTATTTGTTCTACCTTCAATATATTTTGTTCATTACTGTATGTTAACTTTGATATTTTTTTCTACCGTAGGTATATTTCGTTTGAAACTATATGATGTAAATAATCTTTTTGTTCTACCCTAGGTATATTTTGATTGTAAATATATGTTAACATTGATTTCAATTGTCCTACTTTCGATGTATTTTGTTTGTAACTGTATTGTGACATTGATCCCTGTGTTCTACCCTAGGTATATTTTTTGTCACTATTAGGTGATATTTATGTTATTTTTCTACCTTAGGTATATTTTGTTTGTAACTTAATTGTGACAATGATCTATTTGTTCTACCCTAAGTATATTTTGTTTGAAACAATAATGCCAATGATCTCTTTGTTCTACTCTAAGTATATTTTGATTGTGAATACATGTTAATGTAGATTTCTTTCTTCTATCTAGGGTATATTTTGTTTGTGACCATATGTTATCATTTATCCTTCTTTTTTCAGGTATAATTTGTTTTTGACACCATGTTAACATTGATTTTCTCTTCTACCTTTGGTATATTTTGTTTTTAA
Source organism: Carcinoscorpius rotundicauda (assembly GCA_011833715.1). NCBI lineage: Eukaryota > Metazoa > Arthropoda > Merostomata > Xiphosura > Limulidae > Carcinoscorpius > Carcinoscorpius rotundicauda. The sequence continues at coordinate 40,616,191 of CM022393.1, forward strand.
CTCTATGGTGACCTTGATCTGTTTGTTCTACCTAAGGTCTATTTTGTTTGTGATCATATGTTAATATTAATATCTTTGTTCTGCCTCAGGAATATTCATTTTTTTAAGTATATTGTGACATTGATCTCATTTTTCTTTCTCAGGTATATTTTCTTTGTGATTATATGTTGACATTAATCTCTTTGTTCTACCTCAGGTATATTTTGTTTGTAACTATATGGTGACATTGATCTCCTTGTTCTACTCTAGGTATATATTGTTTGGTACTGTGTGTTAAAGTTGATTTCTGTTTTTTACCTTAGGTATATTTTTTGTGACAATATGCTAACATTGATTTCTTTGTTTTAACTTAGGTATATTTTTTTCTTTCTATATGGTGACATAGACCCCTTTGTTCTACTGTAGGTATATTTAGTTTGTGACTATATGTTAACATTGATTTCTTTGTTCTGTTTCAGGTATATTTTGTGTGTGACTATATGTTAACATTGATTTTTTTCTTGTATTTAGGGTATATCTTGTTTGTAACTATATGATGACATTGATCTTTTTGTGCTACCCTAGGCATATTTTGTTTGAAAAATATGATGTTAATGATCTCTTTGTTCTATATTTTTTTTGTAACTATACGGTGATATTGATTTCTTTGTTCTATCTTAAATATATTTTGTTTGTTACAATATGTTAACATTGATATCTTTGTTCTACCTCAGGTATAATTTGTTTGTAAGTATGTGGTGACATTGATCAATTTGTTTTACCCCACGTATATTTTTTTTGTAAATCTATGGTGACATTGATCTCTTTCTTCTACTTTAAGTATAATTTTTTTGTCACTATATTTTAACATTGATTTCTTTGTTCTATTTTAAGTATATATTTTTTGTGACAATATGTTTATATTGATTTTTTGTTCTATTTTAAGTATATTTTGTTTGTAATTGTTTGAAATCATATGGTGCCAATGATCTCTTTGTTCTACCCTAGGTATATTTTTATTGTGAATATATGTTAACATTGATTTCTTTTTTCTTCATCAGGTTATTTTTTTGTAACTGTATGGTGACATTGATTTGTTTGTTCTATCCTAGGTATATTATGTTTGTAAGTATGTGGTGACATTGATGTTTTTGTTCTACTCTAGGTATATTTTTTGTGACTATATGTTAATATTGATTTTTGTTGTTCTACTTTAGATATATATTTTTTGTAACTATATGGTGAGATTGATTTTTGTGTTTTACCCTCGGTATATTTTTTGTCACTATTAAGTGATATTTATCTTATTGTTCTACCCAAGGTATATTTTATTTGTAACTATATGGTGACATATATCTCTTTGTTATACCCTAGGTATGTTTTGTTTGTGATTATATGTAAACATTTATCTCATAGTTTTACCCTAGGTATATTTTGTTTGTCACTATATGTTAACATTGATTTTTTGTTCTACCTTAAATATATTTTGTTTGTGATTATATTTTATTTTCGATCTTTTTGTTCAACATTATGTATATTTTGTTTGTGACTATATGCTAACATTGATATCTTTGTTCTACCTCAGGTATATTTTATTTGTAACTACATAGTGACATTTATCTCTTTGTTTTACTCTAGGTATATTTTGTTTATGACTATATGTTATTGTTGATTTCTTTATTCTATCTTAGGTATATTATGTTTCTAACTATATGGTGACATTGATGTCTTTTTTTTTACTCTATGTATATTTTTGTGACTATATGTTAACATTGATTTCTTTTTCTATTTCAGGTATAGTTAGTTTGTAACTGTATGGTGACACAGATCTTTTAGTTCTACCCTCGGTATATTTTTTGTGACCTTATGTTAACATTGGTTTCTTTGTTTTACCCTGGACATATTTTGTGTGTAACAGTATGTTAACATTGATTTGTTTCTTCTACCTTATGTATATTTTCTTCGTGACTATATTTGAACATTGATTTGTTCTGCCTTATGTATATATTTTTTTGTTTCTCTGTTGTGACATTGATTTCTTTGTTATACTCTAGATATATATTTTTTGGGACTATATGTTAACATTGATATCTTTGTTCTACCTTAAGTAAAATAAATAGGACAATTTTTGTTCCAAATTACATGATAAATCTGACCCGAGAAATCTCTGAACGCACCTCAGACCACTCACCAACAACAATTCATCAACAAAGAATATCCAACATTTGAGTACAATAAATGTGTTTTTTTAATTTCGCGCATTTATGTTTAAAAAATATTACAATGCCAAAATAATGCAAGAACTGAAATATTTTAAATAGTATATAATACTAATTGAGTTTGTTTTATAATTTCGCTCAAAGCTACTCGAGGGCAATCTGCGCTAGCTTTCCCTTATTTAGCAGCCTAGGACTAGTGGGACGGCAGCTAGTCATCACTGCCAATTCTTGTGCTACTCTTTTACTAACAAATAGTGGGATTGACCGTAACCACAGCTGAAAAGGCGAGCATGTTTAGTGCGACGGAGATCCGAACCCGCGACCCTCAGATTACGAGTCGTACGTCTTAACGCACCTGGCCATGCCGAGCCGTGAGTATAAAAATACAATAGCTTACACAAATAAAGAAAGAGCCGATGTTTTCAAACACCAGCTACAGAATACATTTAAAACAAAAATTTTATACTTAACAATAAAGTTTGTTTTATTTGTTTTGGAATTTCGCACAAAGCTACTCGAGGGCTATCTGTGCTAGCCGTCCCTAATTTAGCATTGTAAGACTAGAGGGAAGGCAGCTAGTCATCACCACCCACCGCCAACTCTTGGGCTACTCTTGTACAAACGAATAGTGGGATTGATCGTAACTTTATATACCCCCACGGCTGGGAGGGCTAGCATGTTTAGCGCGAACCCGCGACCCTCGGATTACGAGTCGCACGCCTTAATAGCTCGGCCATGCCAGGCCCTAACAATTAAGAACAATTCAATCAATTTTCCCAACAAGTGTATCTTAAACAAATACAAGACATATAATAAAATACGAAGACACGATGCTAACGAAAGAAATATCCATACATGGACTTCATGAAGTAATAAAAACACAAAAAAACAAGTCTTCGGGTAAAGATGAGATACAAGCCATCTCCCCTAAAAAAGAGCACTCCGAAAATGTTTGACCGCCTTAAAGCACCGTTCAACATATCACTATCTTCTGGATACATACCACTAAAAAAGAGCACTCCGAAAATGTTTGACCGCCTTAAAGCACCGTTCAACATATCACTATCTTCTGGATACATACCACTTTATTGAAAGCTTGTTAATATATTAATGTTCATGACCAGCTGTATAGGCAAAATTGTAGAACACATAATTAGCAATAGACTTTTCACATACTTGGAAATAACATCTAAATTGCCTGAAGAACAAATTGGCTCCAGAAAATTTAGACAAACAAATGACCTCTTCGTCAAACTAACTGAAGAGATAATGGATAACATTACCAAAAAACAATGCACGGTTGCCTGCTTTCTTGACATTAAGAAAGCATTTGATACTGTTTGGTCCAATAGTCTACGGTTCCGTATTGACACTGTATGGCACAATGGTTTACGGTTCCGTATGCACGAAACGAGACTACTGCGTGAAATTATTCGTTGGTTATCTTTTTGGAAAACAGAAAATGTGTAGGGAACCTTTTCTGAGTACTTTACTCCAGAAGCTGGGCGTCCCTTAGGAAGGGGTGGTTAGCCCTTTGCTCTTCATCATCAATGTAAACAATCTGCCACTGAAGGATCCCAATCATGGATTCTTCTCACAATTCGCTAACGATGTGGCAGTCTGGAAAAGTGCTACAACACCAGCAATAGCAGCCACAAATATACAACCACAATTAGAGAGAATAAGCGAATAGTGTCAAAAATACAGAATAAAAATAAATACAGGAAAAAACAAAAAATTACAGCCTAAAATATATACGAATGGAACATTACTTCAGGCTGTCACATCGGCAAAATTTCTGGGTCCAACCTATGACTCAGATTGTTGTTGTTGTTGTTGTTTAGAATTAAGCACAAAGCTGCACAATGGGCTATCTGTGCTCTGCCCACCACGGGTATCGAAACCCGGATTTTAGCGTGTAAGTCCGCAGACATACCGCTGAACCATTGGGGGCATGACTCAGAACTAACATGGATTAACCATTTATGTTAAATTAAAAGTATGCTGGGAGTCTAACTGGCAAGAATAGTGGAGTATCAACAGACAATATGCTAAAAATTTACAAAACATACATTGGACCAGTAATTGACTATGCAGCTCCAGCTTGGATTACTGTAAGTGACAAAATAATCAAAACCAAGCTACAAACAATACAAAACACACTCCTCACAACAGTATTTTGAGTTCCCAGAACCACATAATCTGATTTCATACACAATATTCAAACATACTGTTACGTATTTTTTAATGTTTTAAGTTCTTCGTAGATTAAACGCAACAGAAAAACACAGATAACAGCTTGTATAATTTATTACACTAAACTATTAACAAATATAACAGATATAACATAAATTATATAATAACAGTGACAGATATTAAGTTACAACATTCGAAATTAATTACAAAACAAAATAATACTAGTTTCAAACTTCAAAATTAATCACAATACAAAATGGTACTGGCCTGTATCTAATATAATGATCTAAAATGAAAGTCTCAAATTCCAGTCTAGGGTGTGAATTTGGTCCCACGAAGAAATTCCGAAACAGTTCACAGTTCAATAAATTCGCCGTCTCTCAGCACAAGCCGTAATTCAGATGTATCGTAGAGATTGACGAAATAAAATCACAGCTTCCGTAGATCTAACTTCAATCACAAATCCAAGTTGAATATTCACAGCAAACACTTAATCTTTTTCAAATAACTAACTCTCTTCTTTTGAAATAAAACTGGTGTCTGATTCTCACTCTTTGTCTTCGAATAAAACTAATGACTGAATCTCTTGCATCTTCGTCTGTTTATATATTGTAGGCCTAAAATCCTCGAAAGGCCGCGAAAGTTCTACAGGTCTCCAGAGCAATCCACGCATATCCGTTCTTGCACGGAGTCACCAGCACTCATTTACAAACATATGATTGGTTTACTTAATTCAAGAAAATTCTAAATGTTACCCTAAATGAATAACAAAATATTAGTTTAAACTTCGAAACAATAATATCAATATGGAAAAATGAATAATAGAAATGAAAATTTAAACACAACACGACATGTTGTCGTTAACAAAATATTTACACATATACATAACACATACCAACCACAGCAGACATACTCCTACATGGTACAATAACGTATTTTGATAAAAATTGGATGAAAAATGAATTATTATGCGAACTAGACAGGTACCACATACACGATGAAAATTGTTCTCAACAACTCTTCCCCGATCAACACATATTTTAAACAGAAAACAAATAAATGGAAAAAATGAAAATAATGATAATAAAAATAGTAAGTAGAAAAAAATATATATATAAAGGATGGAAAAAAAAGGTCACCATCGAACTAGATAGGGAAATAATATCTATAAATATATGGAAGTAATACATGGACATTGTCATCATCAAGAAGCCCTGAAAAGGATCGGAGTAATTCAGACCACTCGACTCTAAAGCTGTAACCATACCATGATCATATAAGTAACGGAAGAGATCAAAGCGCACCTGACCTTCCAGGGTACACGTGATTACCCAAATCCAAAGAGATAGAGAGAGGGAGTTCGGCAGAAGTGGCCCTACACACGTGTCTGCATTGAGTAGCTTTCTGTGTAATTCTCGCCCCACCCTCTTTCGGCAAAGCGGAAAGTCTGCGAACTCACACCACTACAAACCGAGTTTCGATACCCGTTTTGGGCAGAAGACAAATAGCTCATTGTGCAGCTTTATGCTGAATTCCAAATAAACAAGCAATCAGTATGAAATTCCAAGAACAAACAAACCTTTTCAATTTTATTTTCAATTATTTGATGATAAATATGTTGTTTCCGCTCAGTTATTTAAATTACTAAGATTTTATTTTATTTTCCCCTGCAATTTAACTCCTATACGATTGCATTAATAACTTTGATGAAAAGTAAGCTAAACATAGAAAAAAAACCTGAAATAAAACATTAAGTTTCTTTTTATTCATTTGCGCTTATGTTTTATTTCACAGGTATAAAACCTGTTTTCAAAAACGCCTAATTTATATTCATTTTAGCAGAACAGACAGTTATAACTTTTTCTGGATGACGTCAAACGTAAGTACTACGCAAATACATGGATAGTATCTCTGCGGGAGTGGCGTTTCCCTTGGAAACACGACACAGGATTGTTGTTGTAGCAACGGTGCAAAGTGTACCCATGTATAGTATCAGCTTTTACTTCTATTCATTACCTCGCGCAAAGGCTACATTAAATTACAGAATCCAAAATTTTAATGAACCAACTGCATGTTGTACAAAGGGTGAATTAGTGGAATAAAAGGAGAAATGTGCTATGGTCTGAAACTATTTGTCCACACTAATGTCCGAAGTAACTAGTTTGAAAGAATTTAAAAAAAAAATTGCAAATAATAATTTGTGGATGAGAAAGTGAAAATCATGGATGTGGCCGAAGAGAGAAGCCTTTCAGCTGTAAGTTCAGTCACGTGTCCGTCATGTAAGATTTCTATGGTTCCAAGCTCCCGGTCAAGGACAATGTGTCCGTTTTGTGGGAGTTTCTATAATCAGGCAGCCAACAGTAATTTAGCACTTCGACAGCGTCAGGACAGGTCAGAAGAAACAGTTCACTTTCCAAACATTGTAAGTTCACATTTTATTGTTTGAAACAAACCTACACCTAACTTTCCTTTCACTATAACTTAAAATGGTTATAAGTGCTGAATTTCTTAAGTAATTTTCCTATTCTCCCTTTTTATTTATCATACGTGTTTACCATCATGTTTACCAATATAAAATTTGCTCTAATGTTCCAGTTCAACAGTGTTTACTTTGATGGTGTTTTGGTAAAATAACATACTTTAGGGTTATATTTCACAGATTTTGAACAGGTAACGCTTCATTGCAATTGAATAACAACTATTGCATTTATTCTTTGTTGTTTTTTGGCTCACTCGATATTGCTTTTTCAAATATGATTTATTGTCTTCAGTTAGTTAGCTACAAATGAAAAACTTTAGAATACTTTGATTACAACGATTTTATTATGACGTAAAATAGAAAAAAACAACATATGTACAGTATTTTTCGTTTCATCTTTGTATCCATAGGGATGTTTTCCTATACTTATAACACGTGCTGGTATCTCCGATATTAGCAGAAACAACAGCAAACTTGCATCGTCTAAAACATAAATTTGTCAAAACTTATTTAAGATAAATGTTTTTAGTTGCTTTTACATTAATTTTTTTAAATATTTTCGATTAACTTTTATAAATAAACTTAAACGTTGACAGGTTCACAAGGACATTAGGTAACAGGCGTACCATGATTTGATCTTATCAAACTGTAACCTTGGTGCTTATGAAATCTTTCTCTAATTGTCACTATAAAATTATAGTATTCTTTGATTAAATAAAAATATACATAGTAACATGATTTTTATTCTGTCGTCGAGTGTGTTCATACAACTCACTTTATTCTTAAAATTCAATGAAAAGCAAAACACGAAAGCAAAGAATTTTATTAAAAATAAAGTTTACACATTCTCGTATAAGTATATAAAAATAGTTTTATCTCAGGTATTTTTCAAACAGTAATATACAACACCTGGTGGTGGTAGTGCAGTGAGGTGTGGGGAAAGATTTAAATATCTCTTCTATTAAAGGTTTGGTTATGAAAAAAGAGTAAATATAAAACGAAATGTTCATGAAGAAAAAACTTATACTTTTCGAAAGCGCTAGAGTTATAGGGCTTTTATTTAATCTTTATCATTCTTAAGCCTACTTGTTTTTTAACATCATGAATATAAAAACATTTGTTACCCATTTTCAAATTCATATATTGAAATAGTATTTAATCACAAATGATTTTATGTATAACCAAATACATATTCGTGTTTATAATATTTGTACAAATATTTGTCATACATATGCAAAATATTCGAACGTCAAAAATATTCTTGTATATTTTGCATTAAAAATTATATTGTTAAAATGCATTTGTTATCGCATATGAATTCTTCGTGATGAGAGTTAGATGCCATAGCGGCTGACAGTGTCAGCTTTTGGGTTGTTATGAAAGAACAGATCATTACTCTTATAATTTATGCCATACAACATTATATCTTATTAAAATTGTGCGTATCATGCTAGATTGAAAAGCAAGTGAAACTCACGTAATGAGAGCTGAACGAATGGTATGACAATGTTCAAGCGGTGTATATGTTAGCTGTGCACAAACGCGTTTTTGGTTAGTGTGTAAGTTCTCATTACCAGATAAATATCGCTGTATTTTTAACCTGTTAATGTCTCACTCACCTGCTTATGTTAGGTTTATGTGAGTTGTTAACAAACATGTTTAGGCTAGTGTGTAAGTTTTTCCTAACCAGACAAACATCGCAGTATTTTTAATCTATGAATCTTTGTAAATTTAACGATGAAATGAAAGGAAATACTTGAATGGTTATAATATTATTAGTTTAATATACTGTATGACTAATAATTTGTTTCAGCTAGAATTTGCTTCTGAAAAACTGGGAAACTTTTTTGTTTTTTCTTTCAACTTAGTGTTACCATTTTATCAGTTTTTTTTTAATTTCGAGCAAAGAAAGCTACACGAAGGCTATCTTCGTTAGCCGTCTCTAATTTAGCAGTGTAAGACTAGAAGGAAGGCAGCTAGTCATCACCACCCACAGACAACTCTTGCACTACTCTTTCACCAACGAATAGTGGGATTCATTGTAACATTATAACGCCCCCACGGTTGAAAGGGCGAGCATGTGTAGTGTGATTACGAGTCGAGCGCCTTAACTACCCTACCATGCCGGGCTCCCATTTTATCAGAGTTGTTTTGTTATGTAACCCGTGTAACATGTTATTTAATAATTTCGGAAAGGAGAGTTCTAGGAGGAGAATGCAAATTCTTTGTAGTAATATTGCAATCCGAAAGCAACAAAAATAACCATAATGTTTAAATTGGCATTAAATAAATAAGCATTCTGGGAAATCGAACCTATATCGTTTATACTATAACGATAGTATAATTGCGAAAGAACTACGTCTGGATCATTAATCATAGTTATAAGTGAAAATTAAGGCAGCATACCGTCTATTTTATGTGAATTTTTCAGTTGCTCCATTTTAAAATGTGTATGCAATTAGGGTTACCAGATTGCTAAAGTGAAAACTCGAGCATTGTGTTATCATACGGCATGACACTGTAAAGGATCTGGAGAAGTTTGAATCACAAAGTTTTACTTTTTACAGTTCGCTGAATAATCTGTTGATTGCTGCATTGCGTTTTAAAACCACAGACAAAATATTTTCAAAAGTTTATTGAGTTGAAAATAATATAAAATCGTGCCTAAGTTTTATTGAATCTACTCGTAAGAAAAAATTGTTTCTTCGTTTCATTCTTCAGTGCTGGTAAGGTCTTCAAATTTCAATTTTTGTTGCTATCCAGTGGCAGGTTAGATTAATAAAACGAAGCAGAGAGGGAAAAAAATACTGTGGCATGCGACATTTCTTAGTCAGGAGATTTTCGAAGTAAATTTTAAAGTATCCGTATGTAATGAAAAACTGAACACGTCAAACTCACATTGAGGTACAGAGGAACTTGAAATATTTAATACTTATAGTGGTTCTAATCAGGAAGAAAAAATAAACTGATAAATTGGACAATCTCAACTTTACTGGAACGTCTGGTGACCCTAGTATAAGTACAATGATTCTACGGTATTGCATACTGTGTTTAAAATAGATGAATTACACATCATAGAGTAACATTATATATATATATATTTAAATTAATTAACAAAATTTTTTTGCAGGAGTCTCACAGACCTTATATGCAGTTTGCGGGTTTTGGTCCCCTTTTAACCGAAGGTTTAGGAGTAATTCATACATATATTACTGGTCTTTTGTTACCCCCAACTTCTCCTAACTCCAACAGCGCCCTCTATCTTTCACTACCGCCTATTCAGCAGACTACAGAGGGACGGTTAGTCTCAATTCCAGGCAACTCTCAAGATTCTGACATAAGAAATAATAACCAAGCTTTCTCTAGTGCGAGATCAAGGGGAAAGTCCTCCATTTCACAGAAAATTAATTTCGATAATGATGTCATTGTTTATCCTAACAGACAATATACAGTGGAATTTCTCAGGTGAGTTATGTGCTGTTTTTGAATAATAATATAGCTCATCATGAGATACTGTGTGTATATATATATATAAAACTGGATTTGTATAATTAATACTAAATTTTAGGAGTTATTATACTTTCATATTTAAAACACAATGAAAATTAAATAATTTAAAAAAGATCATGAAACATATAATTATCTAATATTGCTATATGCTGCAAGTAACTTTCAAAAATACATGTGGTGATAATGATGGTTGTGTGTTTTTGGGGGGATGAGAGATGTATAGAGGTTGATATGTTATATTAAAACGGTTTTGAAGTCTCACTATATCATTACTGTCGCCACTTCCGGTGATGCTCTGTCTCACGACCATATATATCCTAACAATAGTCTTGTCTCAACTTGGGGAAGTAGAACTACCCAGAAAGAAACCCGCAAAAGTTGTAAATACCTCAAACGTGGTAAGCAAAGAGTGGCTTCTTGTTACAGAAGAGAATCCACAAACATAAAGAAAGGTGGAAAAAACACAGTCATTGTTTCCAGGCGACAGAATGTAACATATTAAGTGAGGTCTAAATCTAAAAAAGCAACACAAGAGAATGACGTATCAGTTTAACATTGCAGACGTCAAATAGCTGGAAATAAATGACAAATGTTATTTCATATGAATACACACGATTAACTAGCTGGATTTATGCGGGATCAGACAGCTGAAATATAGGTACTGAAAAACCGTAGTTCTCATATGCAAGACAGATTATGGAAAGCTACAAGAAGTGAGCTGTGCTCTGACCAAGAACATCTTATAATGGAGCCTTTTGCAATGGAAGCTGTGTTGTAGAGCTGTTATAAATATACACAATAATCATTAGAGAACGACTGGAAACATTTTTGTAAAGCTCTAAAATAATCGTGTTATATTGTACTTAACCTCTGTATTTTTATGTCTTTACCCCATGGCTACACGACTTATTCTTATGAAGTTATTTTATTTAAAAAGTCTTTTTGGATTACACTGTTTAACAAAGCCTTATTGGGTAACACCACTTATGTAAACTTCAAAGTGTTGTATCGTATCTTAGTCTCACGGAACTACTTTATATTCGTGACTCTGTGGGGATACTTCCTACATCAGATATTACCATCTACTAACGTATTTCAGTTCCTAAGATCAAAATTTGTCAACGTCTACCAAAAATAATAAACTTGCTCATATTAAAAGTTACGATTCATTGTACTATATGCCTCAACTGTTTTTAAACGTCCATGGCCGGGCAGTATTATAGTAATAGTCCGATAACTATGATAAACAATGCATTCATTAATGAAGTTGTAATGGAACATACAAAACTCTACATTAATTTTTAATGTAGATAAGCGGCCCGGCATGGCCTAGCGCGTTAAGGCGTGCGCTTTGTAATCTGAGGATCGCGGGTTCGCGCCCGAGTCGTGCCAAACATGCTCGCCCTTCCAGCCGTGGGGGCGTTATAATGTGACGGTCAATCCCACTTTTCGTTGGTAAAAGAGTAGCCCAAGAGTTGGTGATGACTAGCTGCCTTCCCTCTGGTCTTACACTGCTGAATTAGGGATGGCTAGCACAGATAGCCCTCGAGTAGCTTTGTGCGAAATTCCTAAACAAACAAACAAATTAATGTAGATAATGCACTTTTGTGAATATACTGACATATTAGGTTGTCCAGGATTAAATGTTGGAATTTTTACGATGATATTTAGAAGCTCAATATTAAGTAACGTAACATATTGTTGTTTAGTTTAATCCAACGTTTGTCTCTTACATGGTGTCTTAATTGTCTGCTATTTCAACTCCACTCGGAGTAAGTTTTACAACCCTAAGGCAGCATGGACAAGAAGGACATTCGTCTGATTTTCCTCTATGACTTCAAACTTGGACGAAAAGTTACCGAAACTACATGGAATATCAACCAGGCGTTCGGCTATGGATATGTTACTGAATGTTAAGGTTTCGAGATGGAAATGAAAATCATGAAGACCATGAAAGTCGTGGGAGGAAGCCATCATCAGATAAAAACACATTAAGGGAATCAGTTGAGACAGACCCTCGCACAACAGTACGTGACCTTGCAGAAAAGCTAGGGACAAACAAACCAAGCACTAAACACCTGAGTGTGATTGGAATGACAAAAAGTTATATAAGTGTGTTTCACATGAGCTGACGAAGATCAACAAAATCGGCGTTATGAGACCTCTCACGAATGATGCTCCAAAAATTGAACTAATTTGGAATCGAGGTTCTGCATCATCCTTCTTATTCCCCAGACCTTTTTCCCTACACATTTTCATTTTTTCAAGCACTTTGGCAAAAAGTTTGTTTTTGCCAAATACAAATAAATGTATGGCAAGCCAATAAAATATTAGGTTATTCAGAAATAAATGTCGTTTTTAACAAAAACAAATTTTTTAACAGTAATGCGCGTAGATGGAACAGAATACATAGAAGCTCATCTAGTGTGCTGCGCCCTTTATGTACACTATTGACAATTTGGTAATGCCTATTACTAAAGCACACATTTCCTGTCAGCGTTATGAAGTGAGATCTTACAGGAATAGTGGTTATATCATGGTACATTATGTTCCCTGTTGTTTATTACTATTTTTCCAATTTCTAATATAAATATTTTGTTGTTTCTTTGAGTACTTGATAAACCAATTTTATGAAAATATATAGAGTAAGCTAAAATAATGAGATGGAAAGAAAACATGCAACAAAATTCTTGAAACGAATATTTATTTTTTACTTTCCTTTGTTAGAGATGAAATAGAAGAAGCAAGGAGTAGTGGAGAATTCACCAAAGTCCAAGAAATTTATGAAACAACTTTTAGTTCTCTCGTGGAGTTAAATGCTGTCTTTAAGGTAATAGTTGAGATTCTGCAAATATATTGCGTTGTAATACGTTTTTTAATAAATAATAGAGAAATATTTTTTTTTACGAACAGTGGCTGTTCAAGAATATTTTAAACTAAATGCAAAAGCATTCTTCTGATATGTTTTGTCATAAAGTGCATCAAGATGGGATCTTTTACGTTATCACTTTCAAGAATTTCCAAACAGTTGCTGTAAAATTGGAACGTTTCTTAAGAAATCCATGCATTTGCAATCTATGCAGAATAATGAGTCACATAGTTTTACAGATTTTTTGTTTGTATTGAGTCTGATCGAGCTACACTGACCTAATCATGTAAACAAGTTGTATTCTCTGGGGCACTGATTTGTCTTAAGAATAATAAGCTTAGTTCTACAGAATAGAAGAAGATTCAACGGAAAATGACTTGCGGAGCAAATACAAATTATTTATCTTTGACTGAGTTCCAATAACGGAAGAAACTTGAAACGTTTTGTAACAAAATGAAACAAGCTTTATTTAATACACAGTTAGACTGAATTAGGCCTTCAGTCTGTTTCTAGATTTTATTATTAAATTGAAAAAATATTTTTTTCCACACAAGTTTTGTTAAATTTATCACATATACAATTTTAATTAGAGGCACATTGTTTATTCTTTATACTCGTAGTCATTTATCTGATTTTAATAAATTTTAATTGTGTTTACACAACGTTGCTCGTTTGGGTATTTTAATATTTTAACTGCAAGAACTGTGACTAACTCTGTTCCAGACAGAAAAAAAAAACATAGCATAACGTTATGTACACACAACAAATAATGATAATTTTCTTAGGATACATGAATTATCAACATGGCTGTTGGTTATTCCCACAAAAGTATAAATGGGGTTACATTCGTAGGGTATTACCTGATTTGTCATAAAAATAGATCACTCTACACTTTCAATTTATGAAGCATAATATGTGATGCCATAAGCGAATGACAGGAGTGTATTTAGCTGTGGCAAAATTAATTTAGTGACTCTTAAGACCAACGTGAATTACTTGCAACCTCATGAATTTGCATGTATAAGATTTTTGAAAATCTTATGTTTAGTAATGGACAGAAAACGTGTGCATGGAAGATAAATACCGTTCACTCCCTCTTTCTTGAGGTCGTCTTTGGTACTCCTAGCTTAAACATTTAAAACTCAAATCAAATAAATCTATGTAACTTATTCTCGCCTCTATTAAATATTTGCAAAGTAAAACAATCGTATGAGCAAAAACCAAGAATATAACTTCAAACTGAAAAGCATAGAAATCAAAATTCAAAAGGAAACAATAAACTTCAAAGACGTATTAAATATAAAATATGCCTTCCACTGTGTTTTTATCTGTTATAATTTTCCTGACAAAAGTTAACATAGCTATTCTGCTGCATTTCTGTCACGACAGTTTGGTTGTTACATAAACGAAGTTCTGTTCCAGTGAGAAATAAGTCGAAAGTGAAATTACAAAAACTTCGTTTGTGTATTAATAACTGAAAAAATGCCAGCCAGCATATGACATCTGGCACTGGAAATCCATTGATACTTACTTCACATTTTTATTAGACTTCTTTTATTTGCAGATTTAACACAGGTCAGTCGAGACTACAGTCTTGGCCAACACGTTTGCGTGTTTTATAACATATAAGATCAATATTATTAAAATGGAATGCACATACACTTAGCACTGTAAAATGAAAAATGCATGTTATATTAATTATTTTTTTTTTGTAATTTGTAAAATTAGAAAGGTTCTACAGATACTACGAACAATATTTTAGAACAAGAAATAAATATTATCAGACACCCATTTTAAGATGTGCAATTCAACATTTCACCTATCACAACAAACTCTTACCTAAACAGATATAATGAAACAAGTATAGCATCAGATTATTATATATAAACAGCATCTGCAATCTTATTTTATATCAGTTCACATTCAACATTTAGTACGTGATCAACCCTTCTTGTGTTCGAAAAACTTCCACAAGATGATGTGGCATAGTTCGATAAGGTTGTTGATCTAACCCACTGTGATGTTATTCTAATTTGTCGATATAAGGTACTGCAACTTAGCTACATTAGTTGGTTTAGAGTCGTGGTTAGTAATTTTCCTGCTCCGTTCTGCCAATCAGTTCTCAAAGAGATAACAATCTGTCGATTTTGCTGGTCATGACAATCTTGTTATGTCCTCCTGGCCGAGATAATCCTGTCTAATATGTATGTTGTGAGCAGTAGTATTGCCAAATTGAAACACAAATTTATTAATAAACCTTGCTTTAGCATATAACAGGAATATTATGTTCATATGATGCCTGTAGGAAGTGCTATTGACGTTTCCCTGGAGGATATGAAAAGCAATTTTCCACTGTGATGAGTAATTACTCAAAGTTATACTGCACCATTCGAGTATGAATCTCTGTAATGTCTATAGAAGCGTGCGAAACCGCTCAATTATGTTTATTCATACATGTGTATTTTCATGTATATAGAGGATGTCCCAAAAATTTGTACACACTTTGAATGATTATAAATACAATGCTTATTAAGATATATCTAGGTTTTACAATCCAAGTTTAAGAAGACAAGTGTAGAATATTTTGAGTTATTGAAGGAGTTAGAACTGATCACCGTTCTGATCCAAGGATTGCTGATAACGCGGACAAATGGAATTGTAAACTTCACGAATCATTTCATTTGGTATTTGGGTGCATTTTATTTCAGTTGCTGCTCTCCGCTTGTTGAATCTTGCAGGTTTTGTGCTATAAACCTTATCTTTGATGCATCCCCATAAAAAAAAAGTTAAGAGGTGTGAGGTCTTGTGAACAAAGAGGAAATTCAGTGCTACCTCTTCGTACCATCCATCTGTTCAGCAAATTTCGTCAAGATAGGGCCTCACATTACGATGGTTGTTGGGAGGTGCTCCGTTTTGCTGGCCTCACATTGCGATGGTTGTTGGGAGGTGCTCCGTTTTGCTGGCCTCACATTGCGATGGTTGTTGGGAGGTGCTCCGTTTTGCTGGCCTCACATTACGATGGTTGTTGGGAGGTGCTCCGTTTTGCTGGAAATAAAACTCTTCGTCTTCAAATTGCTCTTAAATGTATGGCACGACAGATTCTTGTAGCAATCTCAGATAAACGAGACTAGTGACTGTGTTTTCGAAAAAAATGGTCCAGTTACGCCCAACACTGATAATTCACACCACACTGGTAACTCCTGGTAAGTTTACGTGGTGTTTAACCGTAACATGTAGGTTATGATGTGCCTAGTAGGTGCAATTGTGGCGATTAACTGAGCCATTTAACTTAAATGTGACCTCATCGCTCCAGATAATCTTCAGATTTTACCAGGTATCACTTACAAAATTCAATTCTCTGGTCACGATCATCTTCATTGAAGGCGTGGAATAATACCGGAGACTTTTCTAATGAATGCTCTTCAACATGCGATGGAAGCTCGATTTTGGGATTCCAGTCTCAGGAACTGTTTGCCGAACAGATTTTCTTGGAGATCGGTGGAGACTTTTCAACAGCTCTGCTTCTCGTGTGGGACTGGTAGACGACTGCGGTCTTCCAAAACGCCCTTTATGGACGTCTTGAACAGTTCCATTTGTTTCAAACTTATCTCTGATGCAAGTAATGGTGATCGTGTTGGTACATCTGTTTGAAACTCCCTTCTAAACTGTCTTTGCACTTCAGCTACGTTCTTGCACTTCCAGTAGTACTTTAATATGAATTTCCTTTCCTCGAAGCTAAGTTTTGCTTCTGCGATTACTTTAAATCAGTTGCACCTGTAAAAAATGAAAGTTCGAGCGAGTTATATTCATTCAAAGTGTGCATACGTTTTTAGGACACCTTGTATATATATTTCTTAGCCGTACACGTAACCATTTATATTAGTAGCTTTCAAAAAAGCGCCGTCAGTTTGTATGTTGTACTACTGCAATAAAACGAGGGCTTTCTATGCTATCCATGTGCCTATAACTTGATTGCTTTAATGTACTGTTATCTATGAACCATTAAACTCAAGACTTTTTCGCCATCAAAACATAAAAAGAAACAGTATTTCACAGCAAAACAAATTTACAGTCCTAAGCAGCTGCCAATATCAGTATCTAAACTTGTAAAATATTGTATTGCCACTCAAAAGCTGATAAATTTACCTTAATTAATATCAATAAAAAATAAATACAATCAAATCCAGTTAAAATACGATTAATCATTCGGATTCATAACAATGTAATTCATTCTTTGCACTGAGAAGCAACGCAATTGTCATTTCAAATGTAAAAGTGATTGATATATGTACCTACTTTAATACATCCAGTAGAGAATCTTGTGGTCTCATCTAAAAACATTCTATCATTATATAACTTATTACGATGAGTGATTCTCACAAAATGCCACAACTACATTTCACCTTCGAGAATTGCTTGGAAAATAAGGGTCAAAATGACATTGGTTTTTCTAATCTCTGTTAGTAAGTCTTAGGTATCATTCTAGTGCTGTGGTAAAGTTATTTCAGTTGACGAAGGCCTGAAAGTCTTCTAAATACTGCCCTATTCAACTTACACATGGCACACCACACACTTCTGTAATAACTCTCAGTCATACATGTCTTTTTTTTTTATACTAAGATCAATCGTCAGGGGAGGATCTTGATTGACTATCTCTGGTTGTGCTAGATTCCAGCAATTCTTCTTGTTGTAATTATAAATTCCAGCAGCAATAGACATTTGGAGCATTATTATAACCCTGATACCCAAGGGAGAAGTTTTACAAGACATAAATATTCTCACAGACAAACATATCCTAAGTAATTGGACCGGCATGGCCAGGTGGTTAACAAATTCGATTTGTAATCCGAGGGTCACGGGTTCGAATTCCCGCCACACCAAACATGCTCGCCCCTTCAGCCGTGGGGGCGTTATAATATGACGGTCAGTTTTACTATTCTTTGGTAAAAAAGTAGTCCAAGAGTTGACGGTGGGTGGAAATAACTAGCTGCCTTCCCTCTAGTCTTACACTGCTAAATTAGGGACGGCTAGCGAAGATAGCCCTCGTGTAGTTTTGCATGAAATAATAAAACCAAACCAAACCGAAGTAATTAATTATTTCTCCTAGCAATAAATCCTTTGGTTCGTAGAAAATGCCACCTTCTTAAGTACGAAGCTTTTTAAAACATAGTAATTTAGGTATTAAGGAACACGTAAGGAGACACTTGTCATGAAAGAAACAAATCCTGTGGTCAAAAAATCAAATTTTCTTCTTTTTACCAATTTTGTGGTATTTTCAGGTATGCTGATTTTCCCTAACATAATTCTAATGTTCCACATAATAATGGAGGTTCAATAAAAATGTTTCATGGAGAAATCCTGAATTTTCTGACTTTGACTGAACTTAAGGAATGAGACTGACTGGACATATTGAATAACACTGAAACAGTCTACTTCACTTAACAGTTTAGGCATACTTATGAATAGGCGAACCATTAGGTGTTTACTGCCACTTCAAAATTTTGTAAAGGTAATAGTACCTTGGGTTTTTACCTTTAAAATGTTTAGCATATGTTACGCAAATGTACTTCATAACGAGAGAGAGCTAATAAATACGATTTATTTTCTTTCTTACAAGGGTTGTGTTGGTTTAAATTATTTCCAACATTTGTAAAAGAACTATTTCATACACAAGTCAGATGGAAAGAAAATATGGTGTTTATGACTCTAGCACAACAGCATTAACCTTCAGAACACAAACCCTTTTTAATTAGTTAAAAGATAATTTTTATATAGATGTAAACAGAGACAAACTATTTACTTATGTGAGATGGTAATTGATCAGAACTCTTACTTTTAAATAACAATCACTTAATTGACACTTTTTTAAATCAAAATTCATAATTTTTACATATTTTTATACTTAAATCACAATTTTGCAGTTATATGTGTATCAAAAAGTGATAAAATGAACCAAAAAGAGAGAAATAAATATTATTATAGGATGAACAGAATTGAGCACATTATATTTAAGTTCATGTTGCTATGCCAAGTCATACTGTAATTGAGAGACTGGCCTTTTGATCACTGGTGCATTTGGCAACTTAAATGTCTTCATATCGAATAGCACAGTTATTTGCTTTATCTTAAAAATGATTGAGGTATGCAATAGCTGAATAGATATGTTATGAATGCTATTTGTGTACACGTAACTTGTATTGCTTTTACAAATGAAGATTTTTTTTATTATTTTACTTATTTTACATACTGACTGGGACAAAAAGAATAATTTTGCCACTGACCTGTGTTTTAACTGAATCTCGAGGTACAATTTATTTCAAGGCTCTTTTCTGATTGGTCTTGGTATCTTTAGTTAATCCACATTATTTTATTTTCTAATGTTATTACATACAAGGGATATTTTTATTTTCGAAATTAGAAATCCCGTATATAAGTGCATTATCTGAGTGTATGAATATTTTGTATTGAAAATGGCTGTTACGTACAAAAGCGTTTTAGTAATATCACACTATCTATGAAAGTCAAACAATGTTAAAATAATTTTGAATATACAAATAAGCAAGTAATGTGGTAACCACAACCCTTTTAAAAGTCTCATTGTAATAGCACGCATAAAAATACATAATCTGAGTTAGTAATAACACTTTGTAACTCGTGTTGTTTATAGTGTTTTCACAAAAAAGGTTTTAATTAATTCTAGATTGTCCCTATTACTACTACTTACAATTTTACTTTACGTGATTTTTTTGTTCCTTAGGAACGTCCACAAGAAGAAGTTGTCAAAGCAGACAATCCTGAAATCAAAGTTGATCTTTTAAATGCAGTGTACGACAATCTTACGTATCTTGTGAGTAAAATATCTTTACCAAATTTAAATCTATATTTCCAAAACACTTAACCTAACGACACACATTGTAACAGTATTCCCTTTCACGAACCTGGCGAGTGTGTGTTTAAACGTTTGGTAGATTTTTTAAAGTTTAGGCGATGAATTCATAGTATAAAATATGCAAGTTAGAGAAGAAAAGCTGTTGAGATTGTTGCTTGCTTATTGACTGAGCCAGTTAGTGTAGGTTGTTCAGAATGTTGATTGATTTATGAGTGAGCCAGTTAGTGTAGGTTGTTCAGAATGTTGATTTATTTATGAGTGAGCCAGTTAGTGTAGGTTGTTCAGAATGTTGATTTATTTATGAGTGAGCCAGTTAGTGTAGGTTGTTCAGAATGTTGGTTGATTTATGAGTGAGCCAGTTAGTATAGGTTGTTCAGAATGTTGATTTATTTATGAGTGAGCCAGTTAGTGTAGGTTGTTCAGAATGTTGATTGATTCATGAGTGAGCCAGTTAGTGTAGGTTTTGAGATTTTTGAATGATTCTTGAGTGAGCCAATTGTTAATTTTATTGATTGATAAAAAAATCTAACAGCTAAATTTTAGAAAGTTAGCTACAATAGTAGTTATATATATTTAAAAATGTTATGACATGAAAGGCTGTTCAGTGTAGATATTATTTATTAGTTTATTTTGTGATTGTTAAGTTTTTATTAAAATACAGTTAAAAGCAAAGTATTATTGGAAGTCGTGCTTGTAATTCATTGATATTAAGAACATAGCGAGCACACGATTTAGAAATAAACATATTTTACAACATTCCTGTTATGTTTTCAGTACACCTTATACAGCCCTTGCTTAAAGGCATCGTGCTAAATTTCAAGTGGATGCAGATAGTCATTCAAGTAAATATTATGGATTCTCCTTAACTATCATTCCTGTGGCGAAATGACTAATGAACTGAAGTTTCCTTGGCCCTATGTCACGTGTACGAGATGTCTGGCGTAAACAATCTGTTATTGTATTACATATTTAAAGCCACACTTCAGTAGGTTTTCCACAGAGAACTTAATATCTTGCCTGTTTTAACTGTGGGTTAATTTTTCTTTCAGTTTTAATTTTCTTTATTAGGGTACGGAAGGAGTCACAATAGACAAGTAAAGGAAATATTATCCGCACTCAGCCAAAAAACATCCGCCCTTAATTTGTATTTACTTTTTTTTCTGTTGGAGGACTCAAAACATAAATTGTTTCATGCTCCATAATGATATATCAATCAAACCTTCGGTTTAGTAGACCATCGATTTGATCTATAGGAGACTTATGAATTGAAATATATAATGGTTCTGTAGGAAAAGATAACTTCTGGTACCAGAAGTTAGTTACTGATATTGCAATGGTTCATGCTTTTCAAACTGGGTGTGTTATCACACTTTTTCACACTCAATAAGTATACTGGGAGAGGAGTCAGGCTTCAAGGAAATGTCATCTGCAGAAATGTTTGTTAGGTCCTGAGAAAATCCACTTTTAGGTTTAAGTCTGAAACTGAGTGGTCTTTATAACAGCCTCAAGCATTTATTGGTCAACAAGCAATACTGTATTTGCTAAAATCCACTCATATCAGGAAAAAAGTTGAGAAGTCTAAGATGCCATTTGTAGTTGCACTTCATCACCACAAGCTGTATCATCAAGAAGCAAAACAGTGAGCACTTGTTGTAAATGGAAGTGTTGCCAACTAGAATAATGGGGAAACCTTTTCCCAGAACCAGATTTCAGGGTGAAAGAAAAGGGCTGTAAGTAGACGAGACCTACCAAGAGAAACTATATCACTGACAGGTGACACAGTGGGCACTTTAAGATATGAGGAAAATTGTGTTACAACAGAAAACCTTCTCATTATTGATGGAAGGTGTGCTGACAGGTGGCCATAGGCAAGACTCGTAGACAAGAAATTGCTCCTTACTTGTTGTACCCCCATCATACCAGATTGTTTAGCCTGGATAATAACACATATCTTCTAGGAGCGATCTATGCATGTACATGATAGAGGAAAGCATATCACTTTCCAATGCATAGACAGACAAGAATGATCTGAACAAGTTCATTAGTCATTTCAGCCTGAAACCAGTGGTCTCAGCAACTGGTATTGCAATGTCTGATCTTTAATTTAGATGATCTTGACTTTGAAGCTACTGAATATGTGATGGAACTTTTCCCTTGGATACCAAAACACAGTCATAGCTGAGCTGATTTAATAGTTTTTACCTGGTAAAAATCCAAGCCATCCACCTGATGGCATTCAAGACTCGAAGTATAACTTCAGAATCTTCAAAGTTGATCCATGTAATTTACAATGGTGGCTACAGATCATGAAATGATCCTTGTTAACATGTTTATTGAGAAAATTCTGAGTGATACCATAAAGCATTACCAATTAATATAAGATATTTGCATTCTGCTGATGTTGTATGTTGAATAGGCAGATATTGTATATTTATGTGTTGCAAGTATTGAATTCCAGAAAACGTAAAAACACTTAATTATGTTAAAATAATAATAAACATAGAATATTAAAATAGGTATATAATTATCAAAAAATTAATTAAAGTCAGTTGAGTTCACATGTTTTGATGTTGCAACGTCATATTCAGAAGTGAGTTGCAAAATATGATCATGCCTTATTTACACTTTTTTGTTGTTGAATAGATCATATGATCTATGTACAGGTTTAAAATTTCTACGTGAAGACTTCAAAGAAAATTACCCCACATTTTTGCATTATATACAAGTGATAAGAAATTATACATAATTATGTATGAGAATGTTTAGCACGTAAGTCAAATTGGCTATGTATTTGTCAGATAAACATACAGAAATAATATTATTGAATTTAAAGTGCTATCCAGGGAGAAAATAGTAAAGAGAATCCGCATAGGTTGTTGGTAATGGATATAAATATACAGACTAGAGTTATTGGTGTTGAAGTCGAGAATATGACACTGAAAATCTTGTAGACAGTATGGGAAGTGGAGAAAATTTCAGAGGACTGTTAAAAAAGTAGAATGGTACCTGTGTAAAATAGAAGGATGCTGTATTGGAATGTGATAATTTTAGATACATGAGCCTGATTAAATATATATTTAAAATCTTTGAGGGAATAGATTAAGTAGTTAATGCATTTAATATCAGTAGATGAGAAACACTTTGATTTTATGCAGGTGATGCAATATTCATTTAAATGTAATTACAGCAGGTCTTAAAAGGAAACGAAACATTATACAAATGTTCATACACATGTATTAAAAAAATAAAGCCAACATTTAGTAGTAAACAATAAATGTTTAAAATTAAACTGTCCCCATGTTTGAAAATACAATAAAAATTGTTTTACTTAACAATGTTACTGTATAAAGGTAAAATAACATACTGTGAGATCAGTGACTTACACTACACGATTTGATGTTTTTGTGCATTATCATAAGAAATGCAATATTTGGGTTAAATTAATACATTTATATAATTTCAAAATCACATTGTTAAATTTATATACCCTTTAGCTTAAAGATGGTGTGATTTTGAAACAATATGTAGATCATAATTCGTGGAAAATATTGCACTCCTGGTAGTGAGATGTCAAAGGATATAGAGCATATAAAACTGTTCCCAGTCTCATAATGTTTTATCATGGTACAGTAAAATTATTTTCTATTTTATTTTGAAACTTGGTCTGTTAATTTCTTTGATGCAATGAGAGAAAATTTCGCTTTTGAAATTGAAACCTATAAATGATGGATTTATTTCTTTAATACCACAATGTAAAATCTTAATTATACTGGAGTTTGTGGACTTAGAGAAGGCTTATAACTAGTTACCAAGGGAAATGTTTATTGATATTTAAGAAAGAAAGGGGTTACAGAAAAAAATGTCAGATTGATCAAAGGAATGTTTGAAGGTGTAAGGACGCTGGTAAGAACAGAACAAGGAGATACCGATGAATTCAAAGTAAAAGTCGGATTTAATCAATGGTGATTTCATAACCCATTCATTTGCATAACACAAATGAAGGGTCTTTCAGAAAGTATCTGAAGAGGAATGCTGTGAGAATTGTTATTTGCTGACGGTCTAGTGATTACAGCTATAAGCTAGGAGAAACTACAGGTGATATATAGATTACGGTCAAAACAGTTGGGGAGAAGTGGAATTCAGGTAAGTACAGGAAAATGAAGACAATGACATGTAGTAAACGATGAGGGCAGTTCGTCAGAATTTAAGGTAGGTTGGATAGAGAGATAATTAAAATAGATAAATGTAAGTATCTTGAGTCACATATAAGTGAAACTGGGAGATTCAGCCTGGAAGTAAGAGAAAGAAAATAATGAGTATATAGTGACAGTGAAAGAATGTTTTACAAGTTGTTTCTTGTAATAAAATACCAAATAAATTAAAAAAATAAGATTTGTAAGGCAGTGTTAGATCAGTTCTGTTGTATAGAGTAAATACATATATGCCTTGAAAAGAACAGAAAAATTATGCTGGAAAGGCTGGAAATGAGAATGCAAACTTGAATGATGGGAATATTCTAAAGTATCAGGAGAATAGTTAATGATATTAAAAAAATGAGCTGGGGATATATAAAGTAACATAAAAAGCACATTAAGTTAAATTTAGGTTATATAGGTTCGTGGCAAGTCGTGAGGAAAATAGTCCTGTTAGAAGAATATTTCTAATGCCAGTAAAGGCTAGATGGAGTACAAAACGCCAAAAACTAAAATGGAATGAGACATGAGAGAAGCAGATGTAACACCATAATACATGGAAGATATGAAATATTAGAAAAGGATTACTCAAATGAACGATTACATCTGTATGGGGTTAAAGTCGAATAAAGAAAGAAATGTAGTATATATAGTGATGAGGTCTGAGATGGTTACTTCAGGTCCATTGCAAATGCAGAAGAATCAAGTAGCAGTATCTTTAATGAAAGCTCTCAACATGGTGCCAC
Organism: Carcinoscorpius rotundicauda; assembly: GCA_011833715.1. NCBI lineage: Eukaryota > Metazoa > Arthropoda > Merostomata > Xiphosura > Limulidae > Carcinoscorpius > Carcinoscorpius rotundicauda. Next base: position 40,641,271 of record CM022393.1, read on the forward strand.
TTATCACCCTCGGGTCTTGCAGAAAATAGGCCAAAAGCCATTTACTTCCTAATACTGTAGTTCCCAAGGACTGGATCCCAATGGATAGGCAAACCTAGCTAGGCTTTACCACGATGTTTATACTTCAGCCAGTGCCTCTGTATGTACATCTGTCTAGAGCAGAGGACTAAAGAATTTTATAAGGTTGTGAGCTGCTTGGATATTTTAAAGCAAACTATTCTTATGTTACGATGAAACAAGGTAGAATGATCTCTTCATTCCGATAAACTACACAAAAGGTGCTTGAGGGGTAACAGTAAATAGTAGATGCTATTGTTCAGACTTTGCTAAACTAATGAGGACTTATTTATATTTGATGATCAACTTGGGTGAACATAAGAGATAATTTGTGCTAATAAACGTGGTGTTCGATCGAGCTTTTTCCATACTGGATGCTCTTACTAAATATGTTCCTCCATTAAAAATATACAGGAAAGGACCGTTGTAAATATAATTGTGTATTAGACATTGTAAATGAAGCCACTGCTCTGGTAAATAACCACTTACAGAATTGAATAGAAACAAGACAATTGCGCGTTTCACCAACACGTCATTTATTCACGACTATGGTTTCACCAGTAAACGCATAAACAGGTACACACTTTACTGGCAAAACTATGGTCGTGTATAAATGATGTATTTGTGAATCGTATAGTTATCTTGTTTCCTTTAATTCTGTAATTATGGAATTTCACTAAGTACTAATGGCCTCAAGTATAAATTACATTAAACACTTATTATGGTCTAGTGCACAATTAACATTTAAGTGAGAATATGGAAACACGTTGTAGACCACATGAATAATGAAATGAAAGTCGTCATTGCAGATCTTCATTCAGGCACTAACATCCTTAGGATGGATCTAATGCATAGGTTCTTTGTCAACTACGCTTCTTCAACAAGTGAACTAAGTTTTGGTGAGAAATCCGACTAATGCCAGTCAGGACTGATTCAGGAAGCGTATAATTTACGTTTATCTTATGGAGAAAATCATATTACCTCCCTATACAGGAAAAAAAGAACCCTATACTATGTTTTTCTAGCAAATAAGCAGTCCTAGCAAAACTAATGATTTGTCCGTGGGAACAAAGACACAGTGTTGCTCTGCAATTATGAACTGTCAACAGTAAATCATATTAATGTTATTGTTGGTTTTTTGCACCACATCAAAATGAAAACACTTGGCTTCCAGTTCAAAGCAGGTTGCTAGTTGAGGATTGTGGCAACTATTTGGACTCAACAAGTTTAAAGACGTGAACAATCAATTTGGTTGATACCTTACTTAAATGGTTAATGGACTCTAAAAAGTTTAATAGTATGACAATATGTTGGATAACTACAATGGAGAGGTATAACATCATCGTATTTTATGCTTGGGAATAGAATATGAAAATTTAGACAGGTTATATAACTCAGTAATGCCAAGAGGATTGTTTGGTCAAGAAACCAATGCCTGAAAGGCCTCATAACATTTTTTCTAACTATAGAATATTTTTGTTTATTTCAAAAATGGTGTACAACATTTCATGGAAATTTGCTCGCCAATATATAGACTGTCCTGACAGCTTTTCAGAACAGTATATCTGATATACGAGAACATTTCTTACACAAACATTAACTGTCTATGTTTCCTCTATGTGCAGAAAGTTGATTTAATACTGTGAATTTCGGAGCAATAAGTCTTATTCTATTGAGGTTAATTACACTTATTTTTTTGTGATGCTAACTTACACGAATGGAATTAAGGTGATGTAGTGTCCAAATGGTCCATGCTTGGGGCTATTCCTTGTTGTAAATGCCTATTCACTAAGTTTAATTATATTTAGCATAGTTTGTTTGAGTGTGTATTGATCTATTGTTCGCAGGAGAAAGTGTATTTTCAAATTGCAATTAACAATGCATAATTTAAAAAATAGCACAATTCAATAGCTATGCTGACAGCATACGTGTAAGAGATGAACATTTAGAAGCTACCAGTGTATGTGAAGATCTACAACTGTTTGAAATATACGTATGTGAGAATATAAGATAGTATGCATACATGTGAGGTGTTACACTTAAATATCATTTTTTTACAAAGTCATTGGTGATTGTTTTGTTGCACACAATTAATCAGTTCATAATAATATGGCCAGTAGGCAACATTTAAGAGCTCTATAAAAATTTGGCACCGGTGAAGTTAACTGTGGTTACTGGTCTGTGATGCATTATTTGAAGAAACAGTGAGTCTGTTATTTTCATTAATGCAATGAAGGAAAATTTTGTTTTTGACATTGAATCATTTGTGGAAAGGGATAAGATTAATGGCTATGCTCATGTTACTCTCGTAGGAAAACACAATTCAATCTTTATTTCAATTTTTGAACTGAAATGTAAATGACTAAAGAGAAGTTAACTGCAGAAAGTAAACTTGGTATACCAAATGTTTTATTTCGTTATGTAGCACAGCTACATATATGACTAAAGCTTTTCCATTTCTCTACTTCTGGACCTAGGCTCTGTTTTGAATAACAACCATGTATTAGCAGAGGGAATGTGATGGGGATTTAGAGTAGCTGTGGAATGCTAATATAGTCGTGATGATTTCAGAAAGCACAGCTACATAACTAAGTCAAACTCAAAACGCAATAATGCCTGCATTTACCAACTTACCTGTAGATAGTAGAGATCGTGTTCTGTGAGGCAGGTTAAGCATGAGCATACATAATTTTGTTGACACAGATCTTTACCAACAACGATTATTTTTGGATTTTTCACATTCTATTCCCAACGGAAATTTTAGACAGAGTATGTTTTATCTCATATTCTCCATCAACTTTTTCTGATCAATCAGAGTTATTTTGAATTACATTTTCAATCCTGACTTTTACAACTTAAAATCAATTTCTTAATCTCTCTGACTATTTTGTTAATTAACCAGATGTAAATGGCACTGTATCAGTTGCTGTCAATAACCTGTATCGTGTCCCACAGAAATGGAAAGATCTTCTCATGAGTACTTTTATTTCATTCTTATTGGATATTTCGGAATTTCAGAATTGCTTACCGCTCCAGGAGTCAACCTTATGTTTGATTCATAGGAGCCACTGGATAAAGATATATTACTAAACTACTGAAATACATACTCTGGTAGGATCCACCAAAGGATTAACCCCGTAAGCTCTGGGATATCAAAAGTCAACACCTGTCATTTCATCAATGCTTATACAAATGATAAAGTAGAGGAGTAAGGGTTTAGATGAACCACCAATCAAGCTAACCAGCTTTCAAATACATCAAGGCGATAATAGATACATGCCATTAAGAGGTTGCTTTGTGGAAAAGTTACAAGAATATAATGGCTGCTGATCTCTGGTTGGACCACTACAACCTCTTGTTCTGGCAAGGCCTAACCAGGGCTACGATTAGTTCGGTAGTTTGTTTGTTTTTTGAATTTTCGCACAAAGCTACACGAGGATTATCTGCGCTAGCCATCCCTTTAGCAGTATAAGACTAGAGAGAAGGCAGCCAGTCATCACCGCCCAGAAGTTGGTGGTAAAAAAATAGTGAGATTTACCCACTCTTTATGCTGTCCCACAGTCTGAAAGGGCGAGCATGTTTGGTGTGATGTGGATTCGAAACCGCGACTCTCAAATTGCGAGTTGAGCACACTAACCACCTGGCCATGCTGGACCGCTGCGATTAGAATGCAGATATATGAAGGTTATTCAACCACCTTAAACACCTCTCCATAGACAGTTGTAAGTATGGTCATTAATACCACGACCACACTGGCTTTTGTTAAAACAGCTGAGACGGCAATCATCAGTACAGGAAATTCAGTGACTTCTTTCAAGCTATTGAAATGAAGTCTGACAAGTTGAAACTCTCCTCCAGGCCCTGCCAGAATAAAAAAAATGTTCATTATGGAGTAGGTTACGATTCTAAAGTGTCATTTACAAGAGAAAGCAGTCTGCTGGACGGAGGCTTGGTTACTTTGTAATTAAGAGTAAGATTACCTGTTGAATCACAGAGATAGCTGGAAGAAGTTCTTCAGGTTAACCTAGAAAGGTCGAAACGTTGTTCTCTGCTTTATTAGTAAAAGTGTTAATATATTTACCAGCCGTTCTAAGATACATTGAAGGAAGAAGTTCATTGTCATTGAGAGGGTCTGGTGCAAATACAGTTGCTGTTGGGCTGTTATAGGTAAGTAGTTCTGGCTACCCTATAATTTGCAGATAGCAAGTTAATATTTTTTGTGTAAGTTTCAAATTTAATTTATCATTGTATGGTTTAAGTATGTGTTTTAGTAGTGTAATTAATTAAAATATATATATCTGTGTGTGTGTGTGTGCGGACGTATGCTCGCTTTTTTACGTTTGGTTCCGTGTGCTGTATATACTGTATAAAATATTATACATGAGAATATATTTCCTTACAGTAAGTTATTCTGGGAGTGTATCTTGTCGTGAGGGTTATTTTCATGCTTGGTTTTTGGGTTAACCTGTTTCAAGTCTGTTTATTCTATAAATGCTTATCTATATTTTAGTACCCCTAGAAGAAAAAAATTATATTTGATTAAAGGTATATATATATATCTTTGTTGAAAGGATGTGATGTGTACTGCACAGTGTGTTAGGCTACTTCTTCCTGAAGAACCTGGTGGTTTCTGTGATGCGGTTTGTTTTATTATTTTTGAAAAGGTTTTTCTGTTTTTGTACATTTAAGAGCTCTTGGGCAATTTTTTTTTTACTGGAATGTGGGTAAGTGATTTTCATTTTTGAGTTTGATGTTTTTGTCGTTTTACAATTAGGATCAGCTGGGCCAGTCTAGAAATAAAAGTTCAGAAAGGACTATATATTACCACATGATAGTGTTAGATATCCCCTTAATTAATATATAATTTTACAATTTCTATTTTGTTTCAGTTCAGTTTGGTGCATAAAATTTTTCAAGTAAATAGCATAGCTTTTTCTGTAGTTGACATGGTAGTGAATTCGTTAATTGACCCAGAGTGTGTATTCTTTTACTGGAAGATGGATGTTACCTCAATTAGATGTCCTTAGATAGACAGCTTTTTTTTCTCTTGACTAATAGGGAAAATAGTCTGGAGTTTTCATACGCCAATGTGTAAGTGCATCCAGGTCACGTGCAGAAGGAGCGTGGTTGAATAACCTGACTTTGTTATTATTATTATATTTAATACTTTCTGCAAGACTCTCACATATTACTTGGAATGCAAGTAGAGCTTTTCTAACCATGCATAGCTTGGTTGTCAGGGCTCTTTATTCGCACTCTATGAGCTACGAGACTGATATTTACCACCAAAAATGCTAGCCGTTTCAGCTGTTTCGGAGCAATATAATATCATGGTTAATCCTACTATTCACTGATAATAAAAAGCTCAATATGCTTATTAATCTGAGTCCAATCTGCGCGAGAATAATCAGATATTAGCGGTAGTGTGTTTGATTTTGGTATGAGATTAAGGAAAATTTCGATGTAAATACGCTCTTAAGAATCTAAAAGTTACACAGTTGTCGTGACGGTTCCATTGGGGCTGTTACCAGGTCAAGGATGTTTTCGCTGCCATTTCCGTGTGTGTCAATGGATTGATTATTGTTTATAGTAACAATATTATTGTTTTCTATGAATTTATGTAGTAAGCTGCCACTGGTTCTTGGTTCAGAGTTGAAGTCGGTGTTTTTGCTGTTGAAGTCGCCTATGATAATAGTGCTATAAATATGTTGTAAGATGTTTATATCGGGTTTGGTTCTGGTTAAGACATAAATAACGACTAAAGTAATAAGGATATATTGTGTGGTGTGTATTTGGTAAATAATTATTTCGTCATCAGTAGTGTACGGGAGTTTTGGGAAGGAGATTACCAAAGAGCTACAATATAATAGGGCAATACCACGGCGATTTTGACTGAGTGGTATATGACTGATATTATATTCTGGGACACTAAAATTAGTTTTTTTCTTTTATTAAAGTTTCATTTATGCAGAGAATATTGGTATTGGTTGTTTTAAGTAATTGGAAACATTCGTGTTTTTATGGTGAAGACCACCTCCAATATTTATGTGTGTTATAATTACCATTAATAAAACTAAAAAAGAACTTATGGGTTGTCCAGGATTGATTTGTCTGCTTGCTGCCGGGCAATAGCTTTCCTTTTTAGGAGTCTGCCCAAGAGTACAGGATTCATGACTTCATCGGTGTGGAGGTGTTCCTTGGCGCTTTTCCTGACCATATTAGCGATGTTATCGTGTTGGAAGTTTCATCGGTAAGTTGAGTTAAGACATCGGACGGGATGATCATAACTGTGGAGAGGATATCACCAATATTAAGTATGACCTGATCCTCTAATTTATTTAGGGGGTTTGCTGCATCTGCATATGATTTCTTGGTAGTGAGGTTGGATGAATGTGTGTCTTTTCTGGGGGTTTACTCTTAATGGGTTCTGTAACGACTGGCGTGGAAAGCCGGATAGATTTCTTTGTTGTGGTGACTAGTTGTTTGGTCACAGGTGTAATTTCCTGCGCTTGAAGAACTGCCTTAAATTTGGGGCAGCCACGGTAAGAGGCAGCATGAGACTCGTTACAATTAGCACAACGGGTTGCCTGTCTTTCATTGGGGCGTGAGATGACTTGGTGTGGTCAACCACATCTTACACATCGAGTTGAATATCTGCACGCAGTTGTGGTGTGTCCAAAACGTTGGCATTTATAGCAATGAGTTATCTTTGGGTCTGTAGTTTGGGATTCTTCCACCTGGTGTGTGAGTAAAAAGTTATCACATCTGTTGATAATATCTTCTCAGTTTTTTGGACAGCAGGGATATTAATCCGTATTAGCGGTATAGGTAATTCGCTCCTGGGTGACTTAATTCGGTCTATTTTATTAAGTTGAATGTCCTAGTTTCTATAATTTTCTTCAATATTTTGGTTCAGTTTAAATGAGATATAAGGAACAAATTAAGCTGGACTCAGTAAGTGATTTTTGTTAATCAGTAAAGCTTTTCTGATGCTTTAAACCAGCTAGTTTATAGTTTAGTGCTATATATTTTGAGTGTATGCTGCAAACAAGTAGAAGGGCTATGAAAATTTGCAGGTGAAATTTCTTTGGAAGCAATGTGATCATTATTTGTTTGTTTTTTGTGGATAACTCTTGGTTTTTATTTGTTGATGACAAAGTTTCAATTTTTGATGGGTTTTCTTCAAGAAAACTTTAGGCCCTCCTGGAGAAGTTTTAGGAATAATACAAGAAATATTAGTAACTTTTAAAGCCTGATATGTTTAAAACAAACTGCGGAGAAGATGCATAAGATTAGTAACTTTTGTAAACTCAGTTAAGCCTACTTTTATGAAAATTGCAAAGAAGGTTAGTATTTTTTCTTAAAGTGTTTTTTTTATAGAATTTTAAAAGATTTCATTATTTCAATTTCTTCTCTTAAAACGTTTAATGAACTTCATCCGTATGTTGTTAATTCATCACTAGCAATGATGACGTGCATGTCTTGATTCATTGTATGATTTAAGGTAAAATTCTTGGACCTTTACTGATTCATGGAATTATTATTGAACCATAAGTTTGTGTTTTAATAATGTTATATTTCGTTTTAAAACTTTTCTTCCAAAATCTATGGATGAGATCTCTTAATAAATTAGTATAGTTTATTATTTAACTTTCTTGTGAAAGTGGTACTAGTTTGGGTTGTCCAATGTTTATACTATTTTGTCCATTAGACTCAGGAAAATATCTAAACCTTTCCAGACTACACAGTCAGAGGATTGCAAGGTCCAAGCCACACTTGAAAAGTAATATCAGTACACTATTTGAACATTGTTTTGAAAATTTGCATCAATTCAGTTGCGTTTAAAAAAATCACTGCCATTTAGAAATAAACCTTTGCAATATAAGAACACTTCAGACCAATAAACTAAAACGTTTTTGCAACCTTGAATAATCTTACTAACGTCTTTCTGTCTGTTCTTATAGCCTTCTTTCATCAGTAAAACTGTACTTAAAGGACTGATCACAGCATTGACCAACAAGGATGAGAGGTGAGATAGCCCATAACTCTTAATAACGTATAAACTGATTTTTAAAAAATTTATTGGAAAAACGCTGATTAGTTTGTTTGTTTTTTCGCATCTTTAACCTAATCAAGTTTAAATTTTACTTTTATTCGAATTTTATATTTCCATTACGCTAACGTAGTAGTTTAATTTGTGAATAGGTTATATGTCCACGCGTATAAGTGAATATTTTTGAACATTTATATAATTAAGGCTCTTTGAGTGTTTTACATAAAATGATATATTTCTTACTTGAATATTTCTTATTTTCAGGTTGATGACAAAAGACGACACCAGAGCGTTTTACATTTTAATACAGGTTGTCAGTTTCACTGTTTAAGATATTATGTATATATATAATATGCGATTTAACAAGGATTACGTGAATAGTATTTGTTGTTTATTCAACAAAGATGCCATCTTTTGCCTATTTTTTTATATTGCTTTATTTTGTTATTCACTTTTTGTTTGAAACATAAAATAGATATATGTAAGTTTAAGTAAAATATAATAACACGAGTAGATAGAATTATAAAGGGTTGTATTCGTCACTTTTACTCTGTTTCCACCGTATAAAAACGACGTCACGAACTGAAGAGGTTGTTCAGAACTTTTCATTGACAAGTGCTTCTCTTACTCTTTGAGAAAATTTCCCAGAACATATTTCAAATTGTGGAGCATAATATATAATAAAAGGTTGGTTTAACAAAACCCAGGATGGTCAAACGTTTTGGCTATATAAGACTGCAGAGGATGGAAACTTTGGAAACAATAACTGATTATTTGAGTGACTTTCCTAGTAAGATATATTTGAGAATAAATTTTTGAATGTACAAACTTGACACTGAACGCATAGTTAATAAAGAGTGCGTGAACTGGATAAACTAAATTGTGAGACTGGATAAACCAGTCTACAGATGGGTTAGCCGATATAAGCCGTCATTAAGAAAATTATGTGGTACATAATTTAGATTTTGATAAAAACATAGACACATCAATTTTCCAGTTATTAACGTTTTCCTTCTCAATGCTCTCTTCAAACGCATCGTGTTTGTTAGTACACTCCAGTCAGGTAAACAGTGAATAAAGTTCTAATATTCTATTTGATTATTGTTGCCTTTAATCCAGATTTCTTTACTATTTTTCCCAGAATCCTATCTTTGCCAGCCAGTCATCCTACAATGTGTTGGCGCACCTACTGAAACGGATAATAGGTCTGACCAGCGCAGATCATCAACTTTTGATTCGATGGTTCACAAAGTAGGTATTTCTCCTATTTCACACTTCCAAGTAAAAGGTTGACGCGTAAGTTTCCAACCATTTTGTAACCTTTGAATTGTTTATACTGTTTTAAGTATAATTTTCTTTGGGCAAGATAAAATATTTTTGTCTTCGTTTTTAAGTCCACTTTTCTGAATGAAAAGGCCCGGAATAGCCACGTGGTTTAGACGCTTGACTTTCAATCTGAGGGTCGTGGGTTCGAATCCCCGTCCCACTAAAGATGCTCGCCCTTTCAACCATGAGGAGGTTATTATGTTACGATCAATCCACTCTTTGTTGGTAAAAGAGTGGCTAAAGAATTTGCAGAGGGTGGTAATAACTAGTTGCCTTCCCTCTAGTCTTTTATTGCTAAATTATGGACGGCTAGCGCAGTTAGCATTCGCGTAACTTTGCGCGAAATTTAAAACAAACCAGCTCAATAAAAAGTTTAACAATTAAGAAGAACGTCCATACTTACAAATACATGTTTCTGGAGTTTATTCTTCTATTGACTATGCTTTTATGAATTTTGTTGGGGTAGTTAATATTTGTATATTATGCTAAGATCTTAGCAAAGACAGGTTACAAAAGATGAGCACAGAGAGCGAAATGTTGCCTTCTAAAAAATAGGGACTTGCATTCTAAGTATCCTCAAAACAAAACTGCTATTGCACTTAATATATAGGATATCTTGTGTTATGTCTTTTTTGTTATACGTAATTCTATAGTGTTATATGTGTGGATATATTTATATATAGGTTTGTTTGTTTGTTTTGGAGTTTCGAACAAAGCTACTCGAGGGCTATCTGTGCTAGCCGTCCCTAATTTAGCAGTGTAAGACTAGAGGGAAGGCAGCTAGTAATCACCACCCACTGCCAACTCTTGGGCTACTCTTTTACCAAGTGGGATTGACCGTCACATTATAACGCCTCCACGGCTGGAGGGCGACCATCTTTGGCACGACTCGGACGCGAACCAGCGACCTTCAGATTGCGAAGCGCACGCCTTTACGCGCTAGGCCATGCCAGGCCTTTAGATATAGGTAAATAATGTTCTAATGTATCTCAATAATCGTTGGTTAGTAAATACTGTTCTCGTTTGAAGTTAAGCACAAAGCAACAAAAAGGGCTGTCTTTGATTTGTCCACCACGAAATCCACTTTCTGCCAGTGAAATCAGCCGAAATACGGCCATGACACTGTGGTACTAGTAAACATCCACTCATTTTCTGTTTGTTTGTTTTGGAATTTCGCACAAAGCTACTCGAGGGCTATCTGTGCTAGCCGTCCCTAATTTAGCAGTGTAAGACTAGAGGGAAGGCAGCTAGTCATCACCACCCACCGCCAACTATTGGGCTGCTCTTTTACCAACGAATAGTGGGATTAACCGTCATATTATACACCCCCACGGCTGGGAGGGTGAGCATGTTTAGCGCGACGCGGGCGCGAACCCGCGACCCTCGGATTACGAGTGCACGCCTTAACGCGCTCGGCCATGCCAGGCCCCTCATTTTCTGATATCATACCTTATTAATAAACGGTAGTTAATTAATACTATATAACGTTCTAATGTTGTACTTCAATAAACGTTGGTTATTAAGCATTGAACAATGTTTTAATATTTTACTTTAATAAACATTAATCAAGTAAATGTCGAATAATGTTTCAATGTCGTTCTTATTGCGCGTTAGTTTAGTAAACACTGAATAATATTGTTTATTTACTGATAACTTACAATTTGTAACATTATCATATAAATTATTTTACCAGTTTTAAATATGTTTTATTATTACTGACTATTATTCTTATTAAATTTACAGTGAGTAGTATTATTGACTACTATTTTTATTCGATTTACAATATGTAGCATTATTGACTGCTGGTTTTATTCTGTTTACAATGTGTAATATCATTGACTACCATTTTTATTCGGTTTACAATATGTAGTATTATTGACTATTATTTTTATTTGACTTACAATATATAGTATTATATTGGCTACATTATTTTAATCAGTTTAAAATATGTAGAAATATTACATGTGGCATTCAAGTCTGTACAAATATCTGCACAAGGTGGAACATTATTCGTGTAGTTACTGTATCTAGTTTGCAAAGCATAATATTATTATCTATTGCACTTCAGTTTCTAAATATGTACCTGTAGCTTTTTTTATTTCCGCAGTCAAGTAGTTTACAAAATAATTTGAAAAATTAGTTTTTAGAGATAGTTTGTTTTTTTTTAATATAAGGATGTGACCTGGAGTTCCATTACAGGCTCGACGCCGAACGATTCCGTTACCTCGTAAAGAGGCTGCTTCAGTTCACCACGATCCGCGAGTTCCCTCCCGCTAATGGACACAAGCTGCCGTCAATCAGCAAAAGCAGGTGGTGGATACCCTGTGCTACAAGAGTTTTAGCCTTGATCAGTAAGCGTTCTAAACTTCGTGAGGCGTAAGACTAAAAAATACGCAGTTATATAGTACAAAGATTGTTTACTACATTTTGGAAAGAAATATGTTCGAAATTTCCAACACAAAATGATAAAATGTTATCTTCACTTTGTCTCTTTTAACATACTGATATCTTCATGTGATAAATCTTTGTTTTCCAAAAGAACTTAATATAAAACAGCAAGCTGTCTTCGGAAGACGAGGAATTTTATTCTAAAATACTCATCGAATATATTTTGTATTTAAGAGGTATTAACAAAAACTGCATACCTAGGTTACTAATTCTACAAGTGAATCTCACTGAAAATACTTGACTATTATGTAATGTTATTTCTGAAAAGTTAAAACTTAAATAAAAGAGATTATCATAGCCACTGCAGCGGCGAGCATTTTGTGTGGCTGTGGTAATCTCTTTTATTTAAGTTACAGAGTCAACTGTCATGTCTATGTAACATCCTCATAACTGAAAGTAAAGAGCATGTGCGACAGTATCACACTAAATTGTAAGTTACACCCTGATAAGTATTAAACACATAATTAACTGCTTACAACTTTCATATGTGTTCTTGTAAGCAGGATAATCCAATAAATAAAGCAATCCATAAACTTATGTTTATGTCTCCAACACACAGCACCTAAAACTACCATTCACTTACCGTCTACAGCGATTTTGGACTCAAAACATATAACACCTAAAATTATCATTCATTCATCATCTACAGTAACAACACATAACAACTAAAATTATACCATTCACCTTCATCTACAGTCATATGTGGATCACAACACACAACAGCTAAAACTACAATTCATTTACCGTCTACACTCATATGTGGGATAAAAACTCAAAACATCTAAAACTACCATTCAGACGCTGTCTACAAACATTTGTGGGTTGAAACTCTGCATCGAAAACTGTCATCACCTAACATAAAATAGAAAAAATAAAATAATTATTTAAAAAGTGATAAGAGGGTTTAAAAAAGGGGTCAAACGGGTTTTTGAAGCTCTTGGGATTCATTGAAAGAATTTATTTGAAAATCTTTATAATTTAAGGAACTATTAAAACTATAATATAAAATCAGATTTTGGAACGTTTCAAATTTAAATTCTCCACAGAGAAGCAATTGGCTTTAGGGATTTCTCAGGATTAGATTAATATACATGCATGTAGCTATTATAAAAACATCAAACATGTTAAAAATAAATGTTTAACATCCAGATTTGTAGAAGTTATATGTCTAAACCCAATGGTATGGAACAAACGGAATTGGGGTATTTTTTTATGATTTACTGCATGGAGTTTCTTGAACATTAAGAAAAGCATGTAAATATCTGTTCGAAACAAGTTGTGCTAAGTGTTATTTCACGTGAGTTTTAATAGGTAAAGTATTAGCTATAAACAAACTTGTACATTGGTAATAACAATAGTCATTTTGGTGACTCATGATGCAAGCTATAACTAATTGTTTTGGTGACATACAAATGTTGATAAAAGTCTGAATTAAAACATAGTTTCCTTACAAATGTATTTATTTTCTTTAATTATAGACACTGCAAACAGCCGAACCACTCCCAACCTAATAAGTTACACTGAATTTTACAATAGCGCGTTGGATCACATTAACTTGATGGCTGAATATTACAGATGGCAGAATACATCCAAGCACAACAAGTAAGTTATTTGAACCCAATTCTATAAAACTAGCTAATTTATTAAGCTGGTAGTTTTAAACACTGCAAATATGACTGTTGACTCCTAGAACTACTTTTGGGGTTCCCAGAATATTTTTCAATAGAAATTAGAGGTTGTATCAAAATCTTGAATTTTGAGGCTTATCCAACTCATCTCTTTCTGTGTTGTAATTATTTTGGATTTTGTTCTTAGAATGTATAAAGCAAAATGTAAATAGAAGTAAACCGTTATGACAGCACTTTATATAGAAAGTCTCTCTAGAGATGGTTTTGTTTCAGTTTAGTAAAACAAAAATTCATAAAACGTAGTTTGAACATTTTGTTTTGATTTTTTTGTAATTCTCCTACCGCCGTGAAAGTGAAACTTTTTACACTTTATTATGTATTTGTGAACTTTAAAAAAGTGTCTGTTAATAATACAATAATTTTAATAATTACATCTAATTCATTAATAATTTAGTGATTCTAATTTTTACATATACTTTATTAATAAGTTAATGATTATGATAGTTACATATACTTTATTAATAAGGTAATGGTTATGATAGTTACATATACTTTATTAATAAGGTAATGGTTATGAAAGTTACACATACTTTATTAATAAGGTAATGGTTATGAGAGCTACATATACTTTATTAATAAGGTAATGATAATGATAGTTACATATAATTTATTAATAAAATAATGATTATCATAGTTACATTTACTTTATTTATAAGGTAATGATTATTATAGTTATATTTACTTTATTAATAAGGTAATGATTATTATAGTTACATTTACTTTATTAATAAGGTAATGAATATTATAGTTACATATACATTATTAATAAGGTAATGAATATTATAGTTACATATACATTATTAATAAGGTAATGAATATTATAGTTACATATACATTATTAATAAGGTAATGATTATTATAGTTACATTTACTTTATTAATAAGGTAATGAATATTATAGTTACATATACATTATTAATAAGGTAATGAATATTATAGTTACATATACATTATTAATAAGGTAATGAATATTATAGTTACATATACATTATTAATAAGGTAATGAATATTATAGTTACATATACATTATTAATAAGGTAATGAATATTATAGTTACATATACATTATTAATGAGGTAGTTAAGGGAGGTATACAGATTTTTTGCTTTAATTATTTACGTGACGTGGTGAGTTACCAAAGATGTCACTATGTTTTCCATAAGAAAGGATTTATTTAGTGTGATGATGATGACAATTATTGTTCTTCGTGATAAAAATGGCGGTGTTATTAGAGCTTGACATCCTTCTGTTGATTTGAGAGTAGCTCTTGTGACGTGGATAGCGTGAGTGCCTGGAGAGTGAGTGTGTGTTATATTATTGTGTAATTCTTTGTCAGTTTTACTTTTTACATTGGATTTAATTTTGATAGAGAGTTAATTTCAGTTTAGCTTTGTAGATTTTGTTTTTAACTAGTTTTAATTCATTCTTTAAAGCTTTTATTTAGATAACACTGGTGAGTTTAATTTGCTTGCTTTGTTTTCATGTTTAACTTGCATCTTAACTTCAAGACAGAACTGTTGAGAGAGGCTTATTACAGGTCACTCTTCTTTACAGTTCTTCACAGTACATTAAATATTTTTCTGCGCTTAAATGTTTAACTTTAATTTGTGTTTGGAAGTAAACACTGTTGATTTATGACACATCGTGTTCACTTCAGTACTAAACAAAGAATCACCTAAATGTGTAAACTAATACATAACGGTGTAATGTGGGATTCGTGCAAAATATTGAAGGGCGGTGTTTTTTACATCATATCCACTCATTCCCACCATACTACACCTCTTGCTCAGTTTTTTTTTTTAGTTTAAATCAGGCTCAGACATTTAGTCCGAATTATATTATCAGTTAGATCTCCTGTTTTTGTGGGTTCTGTCTGTTTACTTGATGTAAATGTTTATCTAAGAATACCAAAACTTAAACAGTAAACAGTGTTGCTTAATCTGCATGTTTTAAATATAACATTAAATCATTTAAAATAAAGCTTGAAATGTTTGAACTGTAAACTGAATAATTTAGAATAACTGAAACTGAAATAAATCTTTGTGTATTAAAAGAGTAAGATTAAAACTATTTTGAAAGAGTTACATCGCATTTATGGATTGAAACAGTTATACTGAAGGTAGATGTTTGAATTATATCTATAAACAGTGTGTTTAAAGCGTAACACTAAAGCTAGCCCTCTAGTGGTACAGCTGTATGTCGTCTACGGACTCACGTCACTAGAAACCGTGTTGTTTTGTGCTTAATTCTAAACAAACACTAAATCCCTTCATTAAAAATCCAACTCCAAATATGTGTTCTTCTTCAAACTATAAATCGAAACTTAGAATGAAAGAGAGAATGTACGCAAAATTTTATTAATGTATAGTAAAAATAAATAAGTTTCTTATAAGTTTAGCATAATAAAATAATCGTAGTTAATTAACGTGTATTGTGCATACGGTAACAGTTTAATATTACAATTGAAGCGTCCTTGTTTCTTTGTTGCCTTTCCTTTCTCGTAAATATTGGTATTACTTCACCTTATCGGGTATGTTTGTTTCTTTATCTTCTTATTTTAAATATTGCTAAATTTCTTTACTTAGCAAGTTCATTTGTTATTTTGATCTCATAATTGTAAGCATTATTTAATTCATTTATCACACTATGTTATATTGTCATCATCTCCTTATCTTTACACATATTTCTTAATTATCTCTTTTGTCTGAACTGTTTAAGTGCCAGAATTTTTTATAACGACTCTCTACTATAGTGTGCTTAATGTACTTTGCCCCTTGTGCATATGATATTCGAACCTATATTATCCTGTAAAATTTTTACTTCGTTTCTTTAGGTTTTCATACTGTCAGTATCCTTTCATCCTGAGTATTGTTGCAAAGAAAACAATTCTGCAACGAGATTCTGAACAACAGATGATACTAAATGCTCGGGTGAGTTGGAAATTATAATAAAAATGGTGTGAAATAAAATTTGTGTAATTCCAGCTAAACGCATAATTTGACGATACTGATTTTCCCCTATTATTGATAATTCTGAATTTACCTTGTACTTCATTATACATAATTGCCTTATAACTAATATCGACTTTATCTTATTGATAATATTGACTTTACTTTATAGATAATAATAATTAATCTGTCTTATAGTTGATAACATTGACTTTTCTTTATAAGTGATAATACTGACTTAAACGTATAGTTAATAATACTTGTTCTTTTTTATTGTTGATAATGCCAACTTTGTCATATAGTTGATAATACTGACTTTACTTGATCATCGATAATACTGACTTTATAACCACTGATACTTATCTAATATTAGAGTTGTAAATATTGATTTTTCCTTATAGTTGATAATACTGACTTAGCTCTATGCTTGATGCTACCGATTTTATGACTAATAATAATGACGATTTCTTTCTAAGTAGCCATTAGCTAATCAACTTTCGTCAAAAGCTGATCTTCAAATGAAACTCAAAATTTCTTCTTACTTTAGCTTAAAGCTATTTTAAAAGTTTAAGCAAATAATTTTGTTTTTATTTAATATAACAACGAGCTCGTTAACTCTACCGGAAATATGAACTACACGTGTACCAGTCTATTCTAGGTATGTATTTATTTACACAAATACTAAACAGTGGTTTGATGTAAATTTTTAGCATTTAGATATTCAACCAGAACTGCGACCTTTTTTCTTGCTCTTGTATGGTCTTATATATGTTATAACACCAACAATCAAACGTAACTTCTATTTACACCGAAGTCGTATTATTACATCTGTCAATGCAATCATATTTCTATTTAATATTTCATCAACAAATATTTGTATCCAATGTCATTTCCATTTTCATTATTGTAATAGTTTTGATATTACGTGACGAGGAGTTAAAACCAAAATGTTAGAAATTAAATCATGGCAATGTTAGTTATATTCAGTTTCTTAAAATTACTGAATGTCCACATATAAATTTTCTATAATGGCATTAAACAAAACTTTATTATTAATAGTATAAAATATTATTACATAAAGCTTGAAATAAATAGTATATATGTACATATAATAAACCTAAACGTGAGCTGTTACTTTCTGTCTTTTCCGCACTCTAATTTCTATCGAAAACAGTCTGCTTGTTAATTTCACTAAAACACAGGGATTTTGTTATCATAAAACTTCATAAATGTAAACAGGTACCTGTTTGTTTTCTTTACATCTCTTCCACTCTTAACAATTCGGGGGAAAAAAACTGTGTAAAATATAAACACTTGTATGTTATTGTGAAATTATATTATTCCGATAGCAGTTATAATTTAGTTAATCTTCATTCCAGCGGAGCTTACTGAGTCGAACTCTGCTTCAGCAAGCTGCTGACATCGACGTATTCTTTCTTAACCTAAACGTTCGTCGTTCTCATCTGGTGTCAGATTCGCTAAACGAGGTAAATGAAGTTCTTTCAACACTTCAATGCTCCCGCTAATACAGCGGTAAGCCTACGGATTTACAACGCAAAAAGCAGGGATTCGATTTCCTTCGGTGGGCTCAGCAGATAGCCTGATGTGGCTTTGCTATCATAAAATACATAGAACACTTCAAAGAGTTTATTTTCCTACCTTTGTTTCTGTTATAGCTGGCTTTTTAGCATTAGTTTTTTCTCTTATATTCGTGGCTGTAATATATTAATTTTAGGGGCCCGGCATGGCCAACATGGCGTGTTAAGGCGTGCGACTCGTAATCTGAGGGTCGCAGGTTCGCATTCCCGTCGTGCCAAACATGCTCGCTCTTTCAGCCATGGGGGCGTTATAATGAATCCTACTATTCGTTGGTAAAAGAGTAGCCCAAGAGTTGGCTGCCTTCCCTCTAGTCTTACAATGCAAAATTAGGGACGGCTAGCACAGGTAGCCCTCGAGTAGCTTTGTGCGAAATTCACAAAGAAACAAACAAACAAATATCAATTTTAGGCTCAGTTTGTTTTCTTGCATCAATGGCTGTTGAAGTTGATTTTATTGTTAAGAAAATGTTAACTAGGCGTGAAGGTTTTCAAAACTCTAACTGTAGTGCTTGATGTGCAGAAAATGAGTAAAAAAGATGGTTTATAAAAGTTATGAACCTGATTTAGCTGAATACTGTATTTCTTGTTGATCATGAGCGTTCTTTATTTATTACGATAAAAGTATCTGAAATGTAAAAATTAGAAAATTATTAAGCTAGTAAAAGTAACATAATGAAAAATGAAAATAATAATAAAAAATTCTTAACGAGTTGTGCTCGTGAGTAGCCTGTGTGTTACATAATTCGATACAGTAACGTGAGCTGCACGTTCGCTGAGAGATTTTGAACTTGTGTAAGAGACTTTTTAGTTAGACAATGTCAATGGGCTACGAAACAATAAAGTTAATTATTAACAGATGTATACTGTTACGAGTTATGATATGAAAAGTCTGATAATTACTCTGTGGTTACGAATTCGGTCGCACCAAATGATCCCATAGCTGACAGGTTCATTTTCTCCATCCTTGTAATATTTTGTTTCATTCCTGTTTTGCCTTTGCACAACATTTTAAGAAAAATATATATGTTCTCTCTTGGGTCTCTTGTAGTCCTAAAAATTTATTTCATCGTCAGTTGAACCTTTTCCTCCTGAGATATTTACAGCCTACTAAAAGGTAAGAAGTGGTTTCAGGCCCTTCTTAGAAAAAAATGGGATGGTATTCCGTTCCATTTCAAACACTGTTTACATGTATCACTTTAAATATATAAGGCCCAGTACAGCCAGGGAGTTAGGGTGCTAAACTCATAATATGAGCATCACGGGTTCAAATCTCCGTCACATCAAACGTGTTCGCTCTTTCAGCCGTGGAGTCGTTATAATGTTATGATCAATCCCATTATTCGTTGGTAAAAGAGTAGCCTAAGTATTGATAGCGGGTGGTGATGATTAGCTGCTTTTCCTTTAGTTTTACATTGCTAGCTTAGGGATTGTTAGCGTAGATAGCCTCGTGTTTGCGCGAATTTTACAAACAAACAAACAAAACCCTCAAATATAATTCACTATTTTGGAGTGGTAAATGTTGTACCTTTTAGTTTGATTCTATCATTACCCACTGTTTTTAGGTTGCACGAAAGCAGTCAGACTTGAAGAAGAAACTGAAGGTGACATTTGTTGGAGAACCCGGACTTGATATGGGCGGTCTTACTAAAGAATGGTTTCTCTTACTGATTAAACAGATATTTGATATTGATTACGGTATGTGTCCAGTATTCTTACAATATTTTTTGCCATTATAATGACTATAAAGAGGTTAATTTAAAGAAAAGTTATTGTAGTGCTATTATAGTGTTCAAAAGTCAAATGTTCAAGACGTGAAAACTTTATAATTTACAATGACAAATATCAGATATCTTAAAGCCATGGCAAATTTTAGTTTGGTGATGTCCAGTTGTATTTCTCTTCCAAGCAAATCCGATAATTTCTAGATAGGCTGAAACCTTCTCAGTTTACTTTAATCATTCGAATTTGATAAATAAAAAGCTTTAAAAATAAGCATTCATATCCTAAGAAAAAAATTTAGTGTTTTTCCCAGATAATCTGCTTTCAATATAACAATTGGATATCTCGGTTGTTATTTGTTTGATAACCTTAAGGAAGGTATAAAGTTAGTTCACAATATTGAAAACTTTAGAAACATATTGATTACAACTTCTATATGACACAGAATGGTAACCGCAAAAGTTTATTCTAAATGCAAACTTTAAGGAGGAAAGGCTTACAAAGAATAGTAGTTAAGGTCATTTACTGAAGAAATAACTTCGAACAGAAGAGTAAAGCAGTTGACAAGAAAGCTAGTCATCAAGCAATACTTGTTTAATAAAATAAAACGTGTATAAGAATGTTAGCTTTGAAAGTGAACTCTGTAAATAACCTCTTACAAGTAAATTTGAGAAAAAAATTGTAGTCACTGAATCTATCCCCAAAAATAACTTCCTACAAGGAAGGTTTGCACAGAACAGTAGTATTTGATGTTATCTCTGAAAATAACCTTCAAGCAATGTTTAAAAAGTACAGCTGTCACTGACTCTGTCTCTGGAAATAAACTAATATATATATACACACACACTCACACAAATATATACGTGTACGAGTATAAATATTTGGGAATTAATAAGTTCTGTTAACATTTCTATTGTAATAAATGGTGACTTTCTTCTCGCAGAAGTCCAAATTAATTGGGCTGGTGCAAATGTGGTGAACTGATGTTAAAAATGTGTAAACTTTTAACATGTATATTTTTGTGTTAAGATAACTTCTTTGTTTCCTTCAGGAATGTTTGTATACCATAAGAAAGCAAGATGTTACTGGTTTAGTACTGCACAGATGGGAAATCTGCGGGAATACAACCTCATTGGAGTTGTATCTTTTTTGGTGTGTGTATTTAGTATGACTTGCTTTTCCCTTGTTCAACTAAATTTTGGCTACAATAAAATTACAACGTACCTTTACACTCTTAACCCTCGATAAAATGTATAAAGAATTTACTTGGTTTGTGGTTTAATTAAGTGAGCATTGCTCCACATAAGAAATTTTAATTTGATGCAGTTATATTTAAATGGAATTACATTTATGTTAGGTTTACGTAACAAACAAAGTTGTATATTCATGAGTAGTTACGACAGTGTCCCAGCGTCATGCCACCAGAGGGCACCACACGTATGTGTGTGTGTTTGGACCTCAGGCAGTGTGGAGACAATCATATCACAAGAGACGACGACGTCATAGCTACACGAAAACTCACCAGGGGTACTATTGTCATGCGATGATGTTATCAGAAGTGATAATATCATAGTTCCAAGTGCCATCAAAGGGTATATTGCTAGGTCTCCAAAACAGGCAGACATGACTATGAAACATGAAAGATGACTTCATAGTTCCATGAATTGGAACCACAATCACAATGATCTCATCATAGATATCTCAGTAATCAATAGCTAGATTTGATTTTGATTTAAAAGCAGTACAGTCGCTTTATGTATCAAAATACTTCACTAATTGGTTAGCTCTATACTGAATTGTAATTTTTTTTACATTTTCTAACCTTTCTTATTTTACATATAAACCCTTGAAAGTCTTACAGTTTTATTAGTTTACCTCTATGCGATCCATATAACTATTATTTGTTATTGTTCTTGACAAGGTATTTTATTTTACGCGTTACTTTATGGTTTTAACAAACAAGTTTTACAAAGAGAGATTTACTATAGCTAAACGATACCACCAGGTGGATAGAAGTACTAAGGTTCTAAAAGTTAATAGTCTGACTAAGCATAATATTAATTTTATCGTTTCGTTTTTTAAGTAAAATATTAAGTACAATTTACAAAAGCTGACAGCTCCATGGGTCTGCATAAAGGTTTTAATTGGTGTTTTTGTTTTCATTTATACATTTATTGGTATCTTATGTGTTTTACAAAGGCAAACAATATGACTAAGGATAATGTTTGTATAAACAGAGTTTGATGAACGATTCGTATTTTAATATAACAATAAGTCAGTTCTCTACACAATATTTTTAACGCTATTACTTTCACCAGAAATATTTTGCAACCTGATCTACATAAAAAGACATACCTATTAAGGATGCATTTACATGAAAACGTTTTGCAATGAAATCGTGAACATACATATAATTAACATCTTTATGGAATTCACATTTAGATAACAAGTTTTGTTTCAATACATATCAACAGAGATAATTAACATAATATACAAAACATTACTAACACCCAGATAAATATGGTCATAATGTATAAAACATTACCAACACCCAGACAAATATGGTCATAATATATAAAACATTTCGGCCCGGCATGGCTAAACGCGTTAAGGCGTGTGACTCGTAATCCGAGGGTCGCGGGTTCGCGCTCGAGTCGCGCCAAACATGCTCGCCCTCCCAGCCGTGGGTGCGTTATAATTTTTCGGTCAATCCCACTATTCGTTGGTAAAAGAGTAGCCCAAGAATTGGCGGTGGGTGGTGGTGACTAGCTGCCTTCCCTTACACTCCTAAATCAGGGACGGTGCAGTGAGCTAACAACCTACTCACTTAAAAACTTATTACGGAAACCGCAAGTGATTGTGGCTCTATTTTCCTTAAAGAAATCGAGTGGCAGATGAGGATATAAAACATTACCAACACCCAGACAAATATGGTCATAATATATAAAACATTACTAACACCCAGACAAATATGGTCATTGCAATACTTTTTTTTCCATGTCCATACAAAACACTTCTTCTTAATACATTTTCTTATGTTTAGGTTACGTGGACACAGTCCTAATGTATCTAAATATTCTCCTTTTTCACTTCAACCAAAGTGAAAACAAATCCAGTAACTTCCAGATTAATGACTCAGATCCAGATTGATTGTATATAGTTGTTTTTCTCAAAGTCAGGTAGTCGATCACTGGCAAACAAACCTATTTTTACACCGGTCAGTTCCTAAAATAGACTGGAAAAGGCGATAACATGTATAGTGTTGGAAAAGACACTACCAAAACGTATTTCAATTCATAAATTTTCTTGTTCTTCTAGAGTGTTCTCCTTCTATTCAAAATCAGACCACGTTCCTGCTGTAAAGCTGGCGACGTTGATCCAAGTTTCACATTGAGGCCTGTATCCTCCAAGACCATCAAAAAGCAGATGCTCAACCTGTTTGGTGATGTAGCGAGTAACAACTCTCTCAGGGATCTTTCCAATAAAGTTCTGTACTACAACGTGACGATAACCATTGAGGCTTTTGTGGTCTTTTCCTGGCTTTGGCACAGAATTTATGTAAGCATCTGTCAAGACTTCTGGAAAGACTCTCGACCTCCAGCTCTGTTTATAAGCCTTTGCTCAGTTCTGGATCACCTCTGTTGCCAGGCCTTTAACGTTTTTGCTGGTCCATATTGAAGCACTATATAGGCTCACTGGACGTAACCATCTCTTCAATTTGATTCTTGACCACTGTCCTGTGATCCTGGTCATAGTTACTACTTTGATTGATGAATCTATCAAGAAAGGTTTTTTTTTAATTTAATCAGTGAATAGTACTTTTTCAGAGTTGCTGTACAAAGTGGTTCTTCCAGAAGACCTCCGAGTTTTCAGCTTGTTAAGGAACTTCCAAAACTTCCTGATGTTGAGGTTGGACTTATCACATAATCCATCCCATTGTGCTGTAATAGTTCTAGCTGCAGTTCTTTTAAATCTTGAGGTAGCATGGGGACTTTCAATCCTTAGCTTGGCGAAGACTTCCAAGTTAGCAGTGCCTCTACACTGCTCAAACTCTCTTTCCTTTCTATTCTTTTCTTTCCAGGCTGCATCCACGTCAGGATTCCACCAGTTTGGAGCATTCTTGCGTGTGATTATGGCCCTTGGAGGTTTCTCTTTTCTGATCCCGTCCTTGATGGTAGTAGCCCAATTCCCGGTTTTGTCCCTCTGACTGTACAAGGCCTTTTTTCCCTGAATTAGTGACATGATAGAGCTGGTAAAAGAAGCGTACTTTACACAGGAAGTGATCACTTCCAACTCGATAGCTCCTTCTCCAAACAGCCAAACCCTTGGCATCTTCATTTATCAGAACCAGGTCAATTACTATGTCAGGGTCCCCATATCGCTCTGGAAGTCTTGAAAGTTTTATAGTGTTGAAGATGTAAAGATTTAAGTCAGCAAGGGCCTCAAACAGTCCTTGACCATTCCTTTTACAGCCCATGGAATTCCAGCTGGTGTGGCCTAATGAGAAATGGGCTATAACATTAAGTAACACAAATTTTGTTCCTTGGTAGTATGTGTTATTTCGTAATTGTGTTGTAAAAGTACAGAAAATAGCCATTATTCCCTTCAAACTTTGCTTTTGTGACCTGGATAATGAAGTTTAAAAATTAATCTATTTTCTACGTAAAAACGAGCAAATTTGCACATTTTTATTTACACAAGTTCTGAATAAAACACCATATAAGAATCAAGATTTAATGTATTTATACTACAATTATACAAAAATGAACAAAAGTGTTTAGAAGTGAGTAGTTTTTTCGAAAATTGCAGCCGTAATTTAAATCACTTTCACATATCAGCCTCCAAATATAGTCTCCCATCATGTTTTTGGTATACGCTCCCAGGTCACAAAAGTAAAGACTGAAGAAAAAAATAGGTCTTTTCCACTTATTTTAGGCATAAGCAATTGGGAAATAACACTTTCTGCCCAGAAACAAGAAAAAGTAAAAAAATTGGTACATAGTGTAATTGAAGCTCAGGTCATGAAGGAATTCCCACTCTTTAGCACTGGGTGCACTGTCACAGCCCATATAAAGGCTGGTCATGGTGAGTGGGCTGTGTAGTCTGAGGTCGGACACTCTCACTAACTGGATTTTCCTGTTGTGGGTGTTATACGCTTGATCATCCAGACGTTCCACTGTGATAGTGCTATCTATCCTGCTAGCGATGGCTAGTCCACTGTTGCCTAACAGTCTATCCAAAGTCCATTCTTCCAGATTGAATTCAGGATTGTTTTGAAGTTTGGTATCCTGGAGAAGTATAAGGTCGAATGCCCCAATTACTTTCTTCATGATAAGTTTGCCTCCTCTTATTGCACTGATGATACATTATACCACTATGAAATGATTCACACTTTTCAATGAGTGGTCTCTTTTCAGCTCTTTTCCCATGCCTATTCTTCCTAGGACCTCTTTTTCTCCTCTTACTTCTATCAACTCTTCTCCTATTGACCATTTGGGTCATCGCACGCACACTGTAGCGCCAGCCAGCAGCCGCTTTGGCGCTGATTGTCGAGTTTATTGTATCTGTGGGTGAAAGGTTACTGTTCACTTGTTGGGGTACTGCCCTTAAACCCCATACGCCCAATGAGGCAGGTAGACAGCGACGGGTCAGCGCCTGTCGCTCAAGGACTGCCTGGATTAGGCGGGCGGCGACTGATCAATGGCTATAAATAGCACCCCCACTGTCTTATACGACCCCTAGCAGGCATTCTTACGCCGATATGGAGACCCTTAAAATCTGTGATTTCTACCTACCGTATTGTGTCTGTTGGTAGCACCATCAGCAGCTGGAATGTCCTCGCCAGGACTCAGATTGAGCCATTGGTCGCCTAGAAGATTTCTCATCAGCCTGGAGAACATTCCCTTCTCCTCTTTTCTGTTAGGGCCAGTCTCGTTAGCCTTTAGATAAAAATCCTAATCTGCAAGGCAGCAGAACTATTTAACCCATATGGATGGTGGATGTCAGGGAGTGTCCACACACCAATGGGCCATGCACATCGCACCTTTGGGGCTCAAGATGCTCCGAGATCCCTTGCAGTCTAGCCTGGGGTCGTGAGGTGCTCAGTTACTGTGTGTTGCCACGGAGAGGCATTGCAAGTGTCCTGGTGCAGGAGAGGCTCTGTACTGGCAGAGGGAGACTTACACAGTCCGCTCCCCTTCTACCCGTAGGCTAGCCCGCGGAGGCAGCTGAAAGCGAGAATGTAGAAGCACTACACTACGCCTACTTTCCCACCAGTCACATCACTACACCCTGTGGTAGCTCCAGCACCAACACACCAACGTTATCTACATTAATTATTTGACTTGATAAAAAGGATATACTACGAATAAGAATAATTAATTTTGCCAAATTTTCATATTCCAACAGCATTGCCGATAATCTATTCTGCCAAACCACCACTTAATGAAAATATTGTTGCTCTAAGTAGTGATAAGACCCTCCTTTCTGCATTAACAAGTTTCTTTTCTGTTTAACTGTTACTTTCTTGACAGTCAACTTTCTTAATAACGACTTGTATTATTTACGTTTCTGCTTTTGTGTGTTTGTCATGGAAGCATAGCCCTTTATAATATGTAAAGGACATTCACAAATACACAGGGTAAATTCGCTTTTAGTTCTGGTAATTATTCCTTTGCTCTGTCTACGTGTTGCTTTAGGTAGTGTGCAGAACAGTTATTGATGAAAAAATTAAAAGAGTTTGTAAGTATAACGTATATAAACTTTATTAATGCAATAAATGTATATGTTTACACCACAGTAATAATAATTGTTGATATGAAATGGACAGGCTAGAGTTAATTTGGGAGTTGAATTAACTTTGGGGCACCTAAACAATTCCAGATTATGACAAGGAATTTTCACCAGGCTTTTCAGTATTTTGGTTTTTCTCTTTCAGTTGTATCAAGGGTTGTAAAATTCTCTCTCACCAGTTTAGGAACTCTCCACAAGTTAGGATAATTGATGTTACAGTTTTTCATGGAATATGAGGAATGTATTAAGTCACTCCTTCCCAGTGACGATGATCAGTATCTGAAAGACATTCACTCTAAAGTGGTTATTTAAACAAAAACACACATATCCGTCAGTTCTTTAATTACATATAGTCTGTTCTTCAGATAAAATCCGTTTTTGTCACTGGGTATAGTCATGATAATAAATGAATATATATTCAATGACGCATCAGAATTAATTTACTTTGGTGCATACTCTATAACTTTATCTTAAGAAAGAAAGTTCCATTCTCAGGCAGAACTATTCAGATACTTGTGGTTTCCAGGCAGTAAGTAACCATATGGTTTTCTTGTCGCATCATGATAGGCTTCTTCAAAAGATTTTGAAACGTGCTAGAAACATTTGTCTTACTGGAACATCCAACTGCTGTCGTTGTTAAGCACAGAGCAACACAATGGACTATCTGTGCTCTACTCAACACGGGTATCGAAATCCGGTTTTTAGAGTTGAAAGTCCACAGACATACTGTTGTGCCAGAGACCCATGCATGGGCAGTTGGTTAACGCACTCGAATCGTAATCCGAGGGTGGTGGGTTCGAATCCCCGTTACATCAAACATCCTCGCCCTTTCAACCGTGGGGGCGTTATAATGGAACGGTCAACCCCACAAGAGTTGGCGGTGGGTGGTAATAAGTAGCTGCCTTCCCTCTAGTCTTACACTGCTAAATTAGGGACGGCTAGAAAAGATAGCCCTCGTGTAGTTTTGTGCTAAATTCAAAACAAGCAAGCTTTACTAGTACATTCAACTTAGAAGTTATATGTGACATTTTTATACAATATAATGTATGGAAAATTTAAACTAATACACTGTATTTTTCTACCCTAATGAAATAAATTATGTACAATATAAAACACTGACAAATTAAAATGGTGATTTCAGTTTATTTTTTCCACTTTCACTCATAAGATCGTCAATGATAAAAAGGCTTGGTTTATCAAACCATAAAAAATCGTGAAATATTTGAAGCAAACCTTTGATAGATTGAACGTTGGGAATAATTTGCATCACTTTTGTATATAGAGGTTGAAATTCGACATAAAATCACATGAAGTTTTCAGGAACACTACTGTGTGATCCCTAAGAAAATCCATCAAGCCTGAATCGTTAGATTTCATTTTCTTATAATTACGTTTCCATATTGTTACGACCTTGTACCCTGAGCTTTGAGTTGTTGTTTTTCTAATGTAAACTTCCTAACAAATCACATGGGGCTATTAAAACTATATCTGAGTATAAAATTAATAACATGTATTACATTATTGGTAGTAATACTCGAAAAATTCATTGATTATGTTTTTATTCCTTTCTGAATGTCTACTTTATAAATTAAGATTAGTTATTTTTCTTACTTGTACATCTCTTCCTGAAAGTCAAAGATCTCTTCCTCTTGTCGTTGACAATGCCAATCCACGAACTTTGTCATACAGGTGCTGACAAGATGTTCAGAGTATCATATGGCATTCATTACATATTATCAATATTCTTGATTTGATTTTATGTTGAAAAATGCGAATAATATCCTTTCTGTAGTCCTTCTAAATCGAAGGGTTTTTTTTTTATTAAAAATGACTGTCATGGGTATGAATTTATAACTATTGTTTATTCTAATTTCCAAACTTTTGACAGTCATAACCATAATTTTATCATCATTTACAATAATGTCAGGATTTTTTCTTTGATAAACAAGATCATTTAAAAATAAAGTACTCACAAAAACCTTTCATTTTATGAACTGTAGCTGTACAGTTCTTATGCTCTTTGGAAAATAAGAATTTACAAAATTCATCATATGAATTGTAACCTTTGAAAACTGTTTTCTTGCTGTTAAAATCATGGATCTCACAGCAGTATACATAATAAATTTCAATTTCTTGATCAGTCTCAAACTCAAAAAATAGATACTTATTCAATGTTTCTTTGAATTTTTTTTATCCTTCAGAAAATATAAATGGTTACTTGAAACATATTAGTGACATTCTCTGCTGCTTATTTCACCATACCAATGAAATTATAATTTACGTTGTCGTTGTTTTTTCTGCCAAAAATGTAAAAGACATTTTCACATGAAGCCATTGTTTGTTTTTTCATTCTTTATTTTATGTTTGTTGTAACAATATACCAGTTTACAAAATCTATTACGATCCATACAAAGTGTAGGTTAACCTTTTGAACGTTCTTTACTGTAATGAATGTTATAATAAATTAAACAATAATATCTATTTAAAGGAACAAATCCCTTGTCAAATATGAACAGTAATAACCTGGCCTGAGAAACTTTTCATTGGCGTGATAATATCAAAATGATGATCATGATAAACATTGGAAATTTTTTTCAGGACGTGAAGAACCTTCATAAGTCACGTGATTGAATTTGTCTGATGAAGTTATAAGTATTTGAACACTTTAATGGCATTCAAATTCAGAAATTTCTTCTACTTCACAAAATCCTTCTCAAACATTAGATAAAGCATCTGAATTTTTAGTCATACACGTAAGTAGCTTATGTGTTGATCTCTAGTATTCTATATTTTAGATCATTTTTGAGTCATGATAGGGATATTTCTATAGCCTTAGCACAGCAAAGATCATTGTTATTATTTATAAAAATAAATAATGTTTTTTATCTTCATTAAGGCTGGTATTTGATAACTTATATTTACTGCTGCTTATAGGTACTTCCATTGTAGTAACTTCAGTTTTAAAAGACTCGTCTAAAGGACCATATCATACGTAAATATAAGTACATATGTCAATATCTAAATATGTTTTTAAGATTACTTGTTTCATTTAGTTCGGAAACATATTCACAAACATATTTACTGGCTATAGTAAATACTATAAGACACCATAAATGCATGAATATTGAATTCAAATTGAATGTATACTGATTTACTTTGTTTGTTTTTTTTAGAATTTCGCACAATGCTACTCGAGGGCTATCTATGCTAGCCGTCCCTAATTTAGCAGTGTAAGACTAGAGGGAAGGCAGCTAGTCATCACCATCCTCCGCCATCTCTTGGGCTACTCTTTTACCAACGAAAAGTGGGATTGACCGTCACATTATAACGCTCCCACGGCTGGGAAGGCGAGCATGTTTAGCGCGACGCGGGCGCGAACCTGCGACCCTCAGATTACGAGTCGCGCGTCTTACGCGCTTGGCCAAGTAAATAAATTGGTCACATGTATGTCAAGTATACATACAGTCAATCACTTGACTGTGCAGCATTTCATCTGATATATAGCAATACTGATTTTAATTGTTACTGTAATGTTGTTTCATATCCATTAATTATATTTCCTGATTCTATCGAAATTATAACATGAGATAAATAAACTGAACTTTGATGGATTGTTAACTATTGTTAATAAGCTATATAAAGTATAGCATATTGATTTGGAATGAACACAATTTGTATGAAATCTATTCCAATAAACGTAAGATATTTTAGTTGCTTTTTATTGTAGGAAAATCCTATTTACACCATTAAATTTAAGATATTTGCATCCTAATATTCTATAACTTTCCATACTCCTTGACTGACGACACCAGCTCATGGGCCTAGCAGTATATAACTCTACCATTCTAGATTTGCACTTTCCAACAGCTTGTTATAAAAAATTGCTAAGTCCGCCCGTGGTACCGAAGGACTTAAATCATGCCGAAGTGGGATTATGTAACTTCTCTATGGATGACTTTGCTGAAGTCATGCCGGTGAGTGCAGAGTTATTTTTTGTAGTTGACGCAACTTCATTCAATCTCATTACTAATGATGTTATTTTATAATGTGTATTAATATTGTACAATGTAAACTTCAATTAAGAATTTTTGATAAATTTCGAGCAGGAAATTTAGATTATATTTTTTTGTTATTTGCTATTTTTCAACCACAGCCAATAAAACAATCAGGACAAAAATCCGAAAGCTCAGGCATGGCCCTCTTTATATTACAAAGCAGATCAGCGAAAGGGCAACTAATCAGTAGAACATAGTGTCTAGATGGCACTGAATTATAGTTATAATGCTCTGACAGCTGGAAGTTCGGTTTGTGTCAGCAGCATATTGCGATTCACACCTTGGACCTTCCTATAAACAGTTTGACAACCAAACTACTAAGCCTTACTTAGATCAGGCTCTCGGACGTTGTGATTGTTACCAGAGGGACACAGAATTTTCAGTCAGCATACAAAATACAATTTCGAAAAATGAAGATAAATACTGATAATGTCAGTTTTACCCCAGTACTAAAATATATTGCGCATATACTACTGTAAAAACATACCGGAAAAATTTATGTTCTGTCAAGACTTAAAAATAATGTCATTCATTCACCACTCAATTCCATCAAGGAACATAAGGCCGCAATCACTTGCGAATTCTTCAACAGGTTTTTAAGTGAGTAGGTTTTTAGCACACTGCACCGAGCCGTCCCTAATTTAGTAGTGTAAGACTAGAGGGAAGGCAACTAGTCATCATCACTCACCATCAACTCTTAGGATACTCTTTTTACCAATGAAAAGTGGGATTGACCGGCACATTATAACGCCCCAATGGCTAGGAGGGCGAACATGTTTGGCCCGACGTGGGCGCGAACCCGCGATCCTCGGATTACGAGTCGCACGCCTGACGTGATTGGTCATGCCGGGCCTTAAAAATAATGTATAAATTATTATTCTTGGTTTTGGCAATACTCAAAAAATTTGTAAATTAAGTCAGTAAATTAAATGCGACACCTGGCGATTTTAATTACTAAAAATACTTTCAAACCTGTAGTTGCTATTTTGAAGGTTTTTGTTTGCCAGTTGTAAAAGAATGAGTATTACATACAAATATTCTGTTTCTCCAGGACGTAGCAATTGGGCTGAAGGAACTACTCGCTTATGAGGGAAACGTGGAAGAGGATTTCTGTATGAACTTTCAGGTTAAAGAAGTTTGTTTATTGTAGCAAAAGTAAAGCAAAGCTGATACTGATACTGAACACCAGTTTGTCTAGTCAGACGTATATCATATTCAACACGAAATATTACACAGTTTAGTTTACCAGGGAAACAGACGAGTATTTTGTAGGCTAATCCACAAAAGACAGTAAGTGTTAATTACAGATATATATATATCAGGTACACATTATATATATATATATTAGAGAAAATTAATACTGATAAAGTTAAGTAAACAAAGTGAAAAGGAAAGACTGCGTTAGAAACAGCAAATTCAAATCTCTGACTAATTATATCTGTTTATTATAACCTTAAAACAAGTTGAAATAAAATAAATGAAAAAATAAACAAAAATGCTGCACCAACTGAAAAAGTCCCAGGGTACAAGTTATAATGTGGGATATAAAATGTACCCTAGGTTTTGGAGGTGACTTTGGAAATGGGGATATACCGTTTATCAATCTTAACCTCTATTCGGCAGTCTCACATACAGAAATAAAATAAAGAATTAGTAATAGATAAAGAATTATAAATTAGGAGAGCGAGATGTGGGTGCTCATGCCCACAACGTCCCGCATCTGTATCAACCTTCACTGCCTGCAGACAGTTCTGAGAAGGTGACTGCTCTTCAAAGTAAGGAAAAAGAAAAAAATAATTGCAGAAAATAAAAAATAAGAAGTAAATAATGTTATTAACACTCTTTATCCAGCAGAATTAGAAACTGGAAATACTTCAGTATCTAATACAGGTACACATTATTTAGATTTAGAAATTAAAATAATTGATACGTATATCAATGTAAATATTTTTGATAAAAGAAAATATTTTGCCTTTCCAAATTATAGTTTACTCTTTTTTAATAGTAATGTACCATACCCTTTTGTTATAAACATTATAACTTTGCAATTATACAGATATTGTAAAATTTGTATTAAAATACAATTTTATCAGTAATGTTGAAATACTGATACAAAATGAATAGTTAATGGATTTAATAAAGAAACTTTAAATAAAAATTATTAAACTATTCTGTAATAAATATAAATAAATAAAAAATAGAAAGATTTACTGAAATTTTTAATGACTATTTTTAGTTTTGAATAAGGTCATTTAACAACTTGGTACTACTTTATGTAGGTGTACACCTTGCTACATATAAAGTCTTGTTTAGAGCATGATAGTTACAGTAGACTTAGTAAATTGGAGGTGGTTGGGTGCTATACTAGTTTATTTATATAACTGTATGAAACTCTTCATACTAGTATAATTCATTTACGAGGCTACCAATTAGCACCTTTGTACCATAATGGAGTTCATAATGTTAACTTCAAAACGTAAGTTTTTAACTTACTTATCCCCAAACGGTAGCACCTTATTTTTCTTATTTTTATTTTTATTTTGAAATTAACTCTTCACACGTTTTCGAACACTGTAAGTCAAATAAACACAACATAACCATGGAAAACACTCAAATACTAAATAAAGAAACAAACATAAACAAACGCAAAATTAAAGAAGCCTTACTTATACAACAACTTAACCCCAAAATAAACCAATATAAAGGAACGCCATTATACCTATATTAATATTATAGATAAAATTGTATATTCAAACATCTAACCCCGCCCTCTACATTGTGACACTTAGTTACACAATCCCTTCCAAACATGTGATCAGCTCCCGGTCAGTTACCTCTTTCTTTGTGAACCTGACGATGACCGAAGAAGGTCGAAATGTTGTTCGCTCTTCTTTGTAAAATATTTTCTCAACCCAACGAGCCGTTTTTGCATATAAAATGCTTAATACACCCTGTGTGATTTCCCTTTATGTTCTCTAGGAGTACCTTATGCTCAGTAATGATATAACTACAGTCAGAAGTTCATGTTTACAAAGTTTTAGATACATGTCTTTTTTTTAATAAACCAATCTAGAAAGAAATAATTAATTTAGTTGGGTTTTTTTGTGCAGCTTTTCCATGTGTCTAATTTCAGTCTAATTACAAAACACTTTAAACATTCATTTTTAGTGTTAAAAGTATAAAAGTTTTTCTTGAGATATTAGTAAAAAAATATTGTTCTTGCTACGCTTGGTGTTTTTCTTAGCTTAAACTGTCTTGAAACCAATTTTTATAACGTTTGCTATTCATGGTAAGCTTTATTTTTCTTAACTTACGCTGTGTTAAAATTAATTTTTGTAACGTTTAGTATTCAAGGTAAGCTTTATTTTTCTTAGCTTACACTGTGTTAAAATTAATTTTTATAGTGTTTATACATTTTTGACAAAATGTTTTATTTAAGTAATTCATCGAACTGCAAGAAATTCCAATTAAAGCATGGTATCTCGGAGGAAACAACTTTGTCCGAAGCAGTATGTTTTACTTTATTTCAGTTATTTCACCTCTAGTATTTTCACAATAAGTTTATAAAAAATGCTTGATGGCCTTCTGGTTTCATATGTTAGGTATCTGTGGAAGAATTTGGAGAGGTCAAAACACACGTACTCAAACCGGACGGAGAAAATATTCCTGTTACCAATGAAAATAGAGAAGGTATGTTCTACAGCTTCTGAGGTTGTTAGAGTTGATTTTCTATCTTTTTATTTTAAAGTTGCATGAATTAAAGTATAAGTAACTTTGTTATTAACTTTAGACAAAATTACTACAAAGTTTAACGAAATATCAATTGTCCATGTTAGATTATTTTTACGAAGTGTACGTGTATATAATTATAGTTTTGTATGCGAATAGCTGTAATATATATATCTTCATATATCTAAGACACAACTAGTTAATAAATTAATTGACGTCATCTTCTAGAATACGTTCAACTATACAAAGACTTGATTCTAAATAAAGCCATCTACAAGCCATTCAAAGCTTTCTACCTTGGTTTTCATAGTGTATGTGCATCGAATGCCCTCATTGTAAGTAAAATGAGATTTTTTTTCAATTTATGTTGGTCTGACGCTAGCTAGTTCATTGCAATTTATAATGAAAATCAGCTACTACTGGAAACATGAAATGGACTTAGATTGTACCCAACCGTCGTGAATAGTTAGGAAGGACATAGAAATTGTTCTGTTATCAGAGGTCTTGTTGCCAGAGGTGCGTTTCTTTGAGAGAGGAGAGGCGTCACATTATTAAGTTATCAGCACTATTTATTTATCTCATTATAATTATAGTCTCCACTTCTGTATGCTGATATTTAAGTAAGACAGACATTTTGCCATTCAATAACTCAAAATACTAAATTATACTTTTGCTCTATAATGAATAAATGATTCAAACATATTAGTTATTGTTTATTTTTTCACTTGTACAAAATCCGAACATGTTTTAACTAATTAAAATATGTGAATTAAATCACAAAATTAACGATACTGAAACAAATATTACTAGCATATATACATTACAGAGGTAAATGGTGTTCTAATCTGAAGAAAATGGCTTTGTTTTAACAACTGAAAATGTTCTCATAACCTGAGAAAGAGAAGGCAATGATTACATATGTCATTCTACTGATGAAAAGGTTTCTCACTTCTAATATTTACAATGAATATCAATATTGGTCTATTGTCTGATATTTCTTACAAGTTTACTGTAAATGATTGGCTATAAATCTGAACAGTTGATTTAAGATCATGATCCCCTGTCCAATACTCGAAGTTTTGTGAATAAACGTCTCAGTTTGTGTAAACGGTCTTATTTAAAGTTTATGATTTTACTTCCTACATTGATAATAGTAAGTCTATATTGAGACTTACTTGTATTTGTTAGAAACACGAATCATCAGTTCATGGAGTCTAATTGTATAGAAACTATACAATAATTGTGTGCTAACTGAAATGTACATGTTGAACATGCCCTGTGAAACCTGATCATAAGTACACTTTTAGGATTTTGTGTCGTTATATAAAGTTAAAGAATCAATAAACTATGTTTATTGACTTACATTCAGTGACATAAAAAATTTGGTTCAAGGCCGTGATGAATCAGACCAAATATCCAGTTTGAAGTCTTCACACTGTTTAAGAACGCTTCTGTCATTTACGTTCAAAGTTAATGACCCTCAGATAGAAATGGAAAGAACGTCTATATGCAATTACGTTTCGTCAGCATTGTGGGTAAAAGTCCAAGCCAATAAGAAACAGTATTGAGATTAAAATTTGTGAAAATTCCTACAGAAAGTATGTAATGTAGCTAATATAAATAAATGATATCTGCTTGAAACATGTTGGGGTTTTATGTAAATGAAAGTGAAGCCAATTTGAAAATGTAAAATATGAAATATGTTTCAATCCTTTTTCATTATACAGTAAAATTATATTCTACTATTTTGAATATGTGTACGGTGAAATGCGTGTCTAGCTCAAATATAAGTGACAAACTATAAGGATGAAATCATATAACGTCATTCTTACATCAACGCGCTCTCTAGTGCCGGACATCTTTCATTACTCAAAAATTAATAAAAACGCTGATGACGTAAGTGTATGATATCGCCCCGAGCAACGTGTCCTTTGGAGTTAATGACCTAATAATATGAATTCACCCCTCTAATAGTAACGCGATTTAGTAATCTGGCCTTTGGTAACAGACAACTACTGTTTCCCAAATCCCATCCTAAACACTGTTATATCTCACGAAGAATAATTTCCAAACTAGATGTAATGATTGTTTTTAAGTATTACTTACTTATTTTTCTCATATTTCACAAAAATAAATATTTAAATATATTACAGAGAGAGAAAGAGAGAATTTGTTTATTTTGGAATTTCGCACAAAGCTACTCGAGGGCTATCTGTGCTAGCCGCCCCAAATTTAGCAGTGAAAGACTAGAGGGAAGGCAGCTAGTCATCACCACCCACCGCCAACTCTTGGGCTACTCTTTTACCAACGAATATTGGGATTGACCGTGACATTATACACCCCCACGGCTGGGAGGGCGAGCATGTTTAGCGCGAAGCGGGCGCGAACCCGCGCGCCTCGGATTACGAGTCGCACGCCTTAAGCGCTTGGCCATGCCAGGCCAGAAAAATGGAAATAGATAGATAGGTATTTATACTAAAAACTAAAGCGTTAGGCGTTTCAGTGGAACATTGGGCATAGAAAATTTCGTACGTTTTAAACCTACAGTAACTAGTTACTTTTCTTCTAGTCTATCACTTTTAAATTAAGGACGGCTGGTGCAGAGAGCCCTCTAGTAGCTTTGTATAAAATTCGACAAACAAACTTTGTCATAGTTAGTAGTAATCTTATACGATCATTTAAATCTAATTATTTGCTATTGGATACTAATAACAAATTAGTTTTATTGTGTGTTTTGGCTGTTAATTTGTTGTAGTATTCATGGAAGACCTGAGTAATGATGGTAATGGTTAGGATTCGATCAACTTTTGATATCCTGTGGTGTCTCCAATAGAATTGGAATCAACTAGTTATTTTAATATTTTTACTGGCAGTGTGAAAGTTTTGCTGTTTTCTTTGCTAAGTTGGCTGAACGTGTTATTTTTAGGTGGATATAGAAGGTTTTTTTTACCTTTTCTTTTCTGCTGTGAGGTTTGTATTCATTACTTTATTTTGTTTTTTTTTATTTGTTTAGTGGGATAAGTAATATCAGATCGTACGATTTCTTTATTTTCTTGTTAATTAAGTCTTCAGGACATTCATTATTCACCCTATTCATTGGCAAAAGAGTAGCTCAAGAATTGGTAGTGGATGATGTTTTTTAGTTGTCTTCTCTCATATCTTACACTGCTAAATTAGGAATTATTAGCGCAGATAACCCTCGTGTAGCTTTGCGCGAAATTCAAACAAAAACAATTATATATTCTTAGCATTTTCTTCATTATAAATCTTCTACAGTTTGGAAAACATGATTTTGTATTTAGGCAATGGAAGTTTTTTTTCGAATTTACTCTGTGAACTGTGTATTTGGATGTTATTTGTTTATGTGGCTCATGATGTTTGGACACATTACCTTAATGTATCTTATCTAAATTGTGTGTCTGTGTGTGTTAGAGCGGTTGTTTTGAGAGCAATATCTCCATAATAAAATGATGATGAGCCATCTTTTTAATGATGATATTTATCTTCATGTTTGATATAAAAAGATATGAGTTCTGCTATTTTAGAGATTTGTTTGGTAGTACTGCTATGTACCGTCAGTTGTTTGATTATTTTTTTTGTGTTAGCGATTGGATTGGATCAATCTGATAAGCTTAAAGTCCTTAACTCGAATGTATAACTTGATGGTGCATCTCTTTTTGTCCATAATTACAATGACTTTACTCCCGTCTACTGGTAGCCTCAAGAGACACTAGACTTTCTATAAGTTCGAATACAGACCACTATTACCCTCAAACAGTCAACTTTAGGACTTCCCAGGCTAGCATCCGAAATGTAGATTATAAACTAAAAAGTAATCAGTACGTAATAATGGAAAATAGTTACTAATCTGTAATTACTTTGTGGTAATCATACAGAGTATTAATCATAATAACGGTTGATAATTGATTACACAACCTCATTTGCTTTTAGAGAAAAGCCACATTGAGATAAATCGAAACCCATTGTGAGTCTGTAAATTGTCTTACCGGAAAACAACCACAATTTTACCATAAGTAATATTTCATTCTTGTTTAAACTGGTCAGTAAGTTATCAATGATTCAAGTTCACAAATACTTTTTGAAAAGTAAGAAGCCTGTTGTTTTTAGCGCAAAGCAAGAAACTTTCGTAATTTATTGTTCCTTTTTTCACTAGTGAAAAGTCTGAAAAAAAAGACAACTTCAAAATTAATCAAGAAATTATGTTACTAAATTAACGAACTTTTTCATCTCCATATTTATAGATCAGAAACTTTTCCCAAAAGAATGTTTTTTGTTAGGGTAACAGTGTAAACATGTTTTGTTTTGTTTTCAGATGCTCAGGCCAGAAGAAGTGGAAATGCTTGTATGTGGGTCTCCAACTCTAGACATGGAAGAACTACGAAAAGTTACCGAATATGATGGCTTCCAAGAAGATGAACCAATCATAAAGTATTTTAACTTTATTGGATGCTAGTGTTTAAAGTAGTTACAGTCTTGGCCAAAATGTTTGCATACTAATGTTATTAAATACATACATGGAGTAGTTATAGAGTAAATTCCCAAGAATTCGAATGCCATCGAACAGAGATGTACAAATTGTTTTTCTGGTCTGTATAACTTATTTTGAGCATTTGTTCATGAAAACATACATTTGTTTGTTTTGAAATTTCGCACAAAGCTACTCGAAGGCTACCTGTGCTAGCCGTCCCTAATTTATCAGTGTAAGACTAGAGGGAAGGCAGCTAGTCATCACCACCCACCGCCAACTCTTGGACTACTCTTTTACCAACGAATAGTGGGATTGACCGTCACATTATAACGCCCACACGGCTGGGAGGGCGAGCATGTTTAGCGCGATTCGGATGCGAACCCACGACCATAAGATTACGAGTCATTACCATGCCAGGCCTCGAAAACATACATAACGTATGTTTTGTATAAAAGGCTGCCAGAAGAGTAAGGTACCCACCAGTATACTGTATCCAGAATCCTGGAACGTCATCGGACTACATGAAATGTTGTTCTAGAAAAGTCTACCAGTAGACACTGAAAACTATTGAACCAAAAAAAATTGCTAGCCACGACCCTAAATCAACTACTGTAGCTGAGTTGCAGTGTCCTCTAGTAACAAATAGGGATGAAATCACGGTGGATTACATAAATAATCTCATCGTCAGCATATCATGTGATCTTGGCGCAGATTATTAGAGTACGAGGAGGACCAATCACTTACTGAATGTTAAAAATAAATTGGTATAAGGTTATAGACAATATTTATAATAATTTCATGTTATAGTTTGTCGTTAGATATGTTTGGGTAATATGTTTTTTTATCATAGGTGAAATGTTGAATTACATATTTTTCTAGGGGAGTCTGATAAAATTATTTGCTGTTCCAATAAATTGTTCATGGCGTCCATAGGATCTGTCTCATTATAAAAATAACATAAGTAGATGTTTAATATAACATGCATTTCTCAGTTTAACAGCATTTGTATTTCATCTCAATAATAATGATCTTATTTTATGTATTATATGCAGACATTTTGGTCAAGGCTTTAATAAATTATGTAAAATACTGTTAACAATAGTCGATACCTTAATATATTGTTCATTAATGTAGCAGTTAATTTATTACTAATTAGGGGACAATGGATGATTCTTATAAAAATATAATGTTGATACAAATTGTTGTCTGACCAAAACAATTTTTGGTAACTGAAATTTTATTGACATTGAAAGTATTTTTAATGCATTGTTACTAACATTACAATGTTGTTTGGAACTGCAACAGTAGTTAGAACATTAGTAATTCACTTATAATATAGATGATTATATTACAAAAAAAATAAAGGTTCCACAGTTTCCTGAAGCTCTCTGTTGTTTTCTATTTAGGGAATTCTGGGAAGTAGTGAAAGATTACAATCAAGACCTTCAAAAACAGTTTCTACGTTTCACGACAGGAAGCGACCGCGTGCCTGTAGGTGGAATGGGAGAAATGTCATTCAAGATATCGGCCCTAAACCACAATACTGAAATGTAAGTTGTGTATATTACTTTAATTTTATTAATATATTAACGTTTGTTAAAAACCAGATTAAAGACACAACAAACTTGGTTATAAATGTAAACATGTCAAAGTATTAGCTCTTTAGTCTTTCAATACTAATTGTTTTTATTTGTTTGTTGTTAAGGAAAAACAAACTACAGAGGGGCTGTTTGTACTTTCTCAACAAAGGTATCGAAATTTGAATGTCTGAGTTATTAGACCACCGATTTTACAGCTTGGCCACAGATGGGTGCAAGAAATTGTATTATCTTCATGACAATGAGTTACTAATTTAAAAGATACTAAGTGAGAGTTAATTAGCATTATCTGCGTGTAAGAAAGACAGACTGAAACTCCTTCAGGTTCTTGATAGGAGTTCGACATTTTAAACGTTTTTGTTATTGAAATGCAACATGTCTGAATAGGATCATGTAACACGGATAAATATGTAAACACTGAACATAGGTTAATATTGGGATTTTGAACACGAGTTACGATGAAAAACAAAACATAGTTTAACATGAAAGACAGACAAACTAAGACAGGAAAGAGTACGTGTACAGCTTAAGATGAGAGATGGGCAGGCTAAGAAAGGAGTTGGAACAAGGTTAAGATGGGAATTGTAATGCATGTTAAGACAGAAGCACAGATCATAGGATAAGGTATGAGTTAGAATACAGGATGAGATGGGGGTTGGAACATAAATTAAGATGGGAACACAGACAACAAGTTAAAGAGGGAGCTGAAACACAATTTGTGACGGGAGTTGAAACAAAAGTTAAGATGGTGGCACAGCATACAGATTAAGATGAGACCATAAGTTAAGATGAAAATTGGAACATGAGTTGAGAAGGGAGACGGAACAAAGTCTAAAATAGAGGCATAGCACACAGGCTAAGATGGAATTTTAACACAAATTACAATGAGAGAACGATTTAGGGATTAATATAAGAGATGGAACACAGGCAAAAATGTGGTAAGACAGAAGCATGTACATAGGTAAAGATTATAGCACGAAACACACGTTAAAAATGATAATCTGATTGTCAGTGCATTGAAATTCACTTTTGAAGCATCAAGAGCGACAGCAATGACTCAGCGAAGTTTAAAAATACAATATTTAAAATTGTGAATAAAATCAACGAAAATATCTACTCTGTGAACTCTTGCTTACAGAATAAAAACTGTCACTAACTTCTTGTTAAAGAGTACTTTGTGAAAAACCAATGTTGTGTCAGAA
The DNA here is from genome assembly GCA_011833715.1 of Carcinoscorpius rotundicauda. NCBI lineage: Eukaryota > Metazoa > Arthropoda > Merostomata > Xiphosura > Limulidae > Carcinoscorpius > Carcinoscorpius rotundicauda. The sequence goes on from CM022393.1 coordinate 40,682,971, forward strand.
TTGTCTGCCCACAAGAACTTATACTGATATATTTTTATCTCTATAAATAAATATACAAGCACTTTAAATGTCATTAGTTATTTACATAATTGTGTGGCATTGTCGAAGTTTTCAGAAAAAGGTCTATAGTTAAGGTAATTAAATTATCTATTTAATTAAATAAACATATTCAGCTCCCCTACAACCTACGCCATATGTTAGAAAAAAAATGAAGTTTGCATACTGCAGTCCATGGAGATAAAGTGACTATCAGGTTTTGTTCTGATGTCACACGCCATTATTTTTATTTATTATAAACTTAAACAAAATCACACTTTAAGACTGGACATTGTTTCGTTCCCAAATATTACTGACTACATATCTTATGGGCTCTTTGTTGAGCTGCATATCTGCATTTCATAACATTTTACAGTAATTATTAGGAAAAAGTTGTTTCAATCTCATAAATGAGAATGGATAGTTGTGGAAACATATACATTCTGTTATGTATAATCTTAAACAATATATCCAGATTCTCCGTTTTTTTCTTGTAAGATATTATTTTCTTCATGAATAATTCAATTTTTTATGTTTTTAACCTCCGTGCTGAAATATTTGGTTTTATTGCAGGCTCCCAATTTCTCACACCTGTTTCAATCAACTGGTTTTACCTCGTTATAAAAGTAAGGATATTCTGAAAGAAAAACTTACTATAGCAATCTCGAACGCTGAGGGATTTGGACTAGAGTGACAAACAAGCTCATTTTCTTTACGTTATAGACCTAAGCTTTTCCAAATGTTTCACATCATATTTCAATCTGACTCATCTATACAACCTAACTCACGTTATTAAACACATTATATTACTAACTACCTTAAATTTTTTTATTCAAGGTGAAATGAATCTCTGGAACTTGTTAATTATCACTGTATACTTTAATAAAAAGCATCACAAGTCGAGTGACCGACTTAAAGTTGCATAAGATGGATTTATTTTAATGCTGAAAGATGAAACTATTTATTGTATTAGCCAATACGAACCTGAAATTTGTTAATTTTCAAATGTTGTTATTTGTCTTTATTGACAGAGCTGATAAATCTTATATTTTATATTTTTAAAATGTGATAATTAGATGAATTTCAAATTATAATGAATGCATTTAAAAACTGAAAACTTAAGGAGAATTTGTAGACTAATATATAATTATTTAAAGGCTGGTTTGTTGGTTTGTTTTTTTATATAATTATTTAGAGTTAAAATATATAAGAGCAGAGTAATAATAAAACCGAAATACCTATTTTAGTCTTGAGGTTTTCTAACTTTACAACATGATCAGTGTGAGAGTTTGAAATATATATATCCTTGTGAATTTTAAGCGTTGTTTTAACTAGATATTTACATTCTCGTCTGTAGTTTGAACAAAAATATTAAAAATTAATTACAAATCTTCAGAAGGTAATTAATTTGCACAAAAATTCGAGCTTTTCACAACATTTTATTTTTTGAACTGAACATAATCTATTCATTTTAGACAAGTCTGGCAATTTAGAGATATTTTGGAGTGAATAAACAATAAGAAAATCATTTAGCTAGTAAAGCACTAAATGATTGTCACTGATGATTTTATATTTTCCTTTTTTCAGACCCATAGCCGATAGTTAAAATACCAGTCTCATGGACTACAAGAAAATAACTAACGTATAAAATAAAACTCTTATTTAATGTAATATCTGTAATAATAAAAGACAGCATTGGAGTTCAAAATGAAGAATATAATGAAACTTCTTACCCTAAGTTAAGTGATTTGACATTTAAGGCCACTACATGCCTATTAAATAACTTTATACTGGGAGATAAAATTATAAGAAATGTTATAACAAATGCAGTTATTTTATTTCAAGACGTAATTGGTTAAAAAGTATCTTTTTGTGAAAAAATTATTTTCTTGAAAATAAAGGGGCAAAATATTTGAAGAATAAACATTGGTCCTTTTTGTGTTTCACTGTTCATAAATTTAAACATTTAGCAGCGAAATTAAACTAAGATATAACAGAGAACTAATACTCAATATCAGGGTTTTGTGTTTCTGAGCTAGAATTATTTTACAATAGGCAATAAATGTCAACAACAAAGGGACAGCAGACAAACCACTTCTTTAAAAATCATATATTAAAACCAAGTTAAATGTATGTACAAAAACTCGTTGCACTGTTGGTTATCATCGTTGTGTCTAACACTTAAAAGTATTCTCTTTTATTGTTAAAAGTCCTCACAAGCCGATTCAATTACATTAGAATTCAGTAGACTAGAATTATTTTTCTCGACTCTGTTTCTTACTGGCCTGGCATGGCCGAGCGCGTTAAGGCGTGCGCTCGTAATCCGAGGGTCGCGGGTTCGCGCCCGAGTAGCGCTAAACATGCTCGCCCTCCCAGCCGTGGGGGCGTATAATGTGACGGTCAATCCCACTATTCGTTGGTAAAAGAGTAGCCCAAGAGTTGGCGGTGGGTGGTGATGACTAGCTGCCTTCCCTCTAGTCTTACACTGCTAAATTAGGGACGGCTGGCACAGATAGCCCTCGAGTAGCTTTGTGCGAAATTCCAAAACAAACAAACAAACTGTTTCTTACTATACAGTTTGCGATAAATGCTCTGACCCCATGGATTACTATAGTTACATCCAGAACTTTAAATAACTGTATCCGTTTCGTCAAAGCCCAAACAGAAGGGTTCAAATACTTCAGAACATAATTTGAAAAGAAAAATTATCTCTTTAAAACTGAAAAACTCACTTCAAAATATCGCCCGTTTCGACTAAACTAACAATCACGCAGTTTAACTTCACTTTCACCAACTTAGCTTTTTCTGACTTCACTTATTTTGTTGGTTTTGACAGTTGTAGTTAGAACTTTTAAATAGCTGTAGCTTCTTTTTTTTTGGTCAAGAGCCTACGCAGTCTCGTTCAATTATTTCAGAACACATCTGATAAGACAATTTTTTCCTATCTGTTGTTAAACATAGCTCTAAAATACACTATAGAATTTGGTTGTTTAGAATTAAGCACAAAGCTGCACAATGGGCTATCTGTGCTCTGCCCACCACGGGTATCGAAACCCGGATTTTAGCGTGTAAGTCCGCAGACATACCACTGAGCCACTGGGGGGCGACACTATACTATAGAAACCAGCTGTTAAGGTTAATCACTCTACGCTAGCTAACTTGACGGGTTTTTTTTCCATTAATTAACTTTTATTTTACCTCAGATATAACATCTTTGCGGCTAGACTGCTAATCAACGTTTTGATTTAATTAATTATCTGTCATTTAGCTTGCTTTCTTGAATCTGCACGTATTTATAACGCGAGACAGAATAATCTAGAAATCCCGAGCTTTTTAGTAGCAACAATATTACTCACGACGAGAAGACTTGAAACCTTCCAGTAAAATAACGTCAATGATATTCCGAAAACCTAGTACAACCATCAAACTGCACACGCAACATATTACATGCACCTAGTTATGTAACGAAATTTGTCACTACTATCGCTTAAAATAATCGACTTTTAGCACTTTTGTAATGAAAAATTAAATAATCATTAAATAATATAAATCACTAATATATAACTTTTAATCTAAATGTTTCCCAGTTGCTCAGCGGTATGTCTGCGGACTTGCAGTGCTAAAACCCGGGTTTCGATACCCGTGGTGGGCAGATCACAGGAAAGTCATTGTGTAGCTTCGTGATTAATTTAAAACAATAACTTCAACTAAACAGTCTTGTATGTTTAAACTAAATAATAAATTATGAAACCATAATGTGTATACGCTTGAGCTCAAGAGTTTGAAGATTCAAATTATAAAACTACTACTGACACTACCATGAGTACTAAGTTTAAATAAACTTTTAAATGTGATGTTTTATCTCGATCATCAATGGAGTGTAAAATTTATAGGCCTGTGAAAATTTGAGTTAAAGCAAGACTATAATATATTTTTAATAAAGATAATTTAGCCAATGTAATCTAACTAGTGGTTTGGCCCCAAAACCTAGAAAACATCCAGAATTATTTGAGTTATTTGTTACTTTCTGCACAATATTTTTGATAGTAAGATAGTTTAATTATACATCATTAGACAGTGATGTCGAGAAACCCACTTGTTGAGAAATTTATATGCAAAAACGGCTCGTTTGGGTTGAGAAAATATTTTACGCTCTTCTATGTAAAATATTTTCTCAACCCAAACGAGCCGTTTTTGCATATAAACATCATTAGACGGTTCTACAAAATAACCAGACATTAATGTAAAATGTCCTCTTTACAGGGATGCAAATTATTACGTCTAAACTTCATATACAACTACATATAATTGCTTGTGACCTGGTATCTGCAATGAAGACATAAAAATAACATACACACAATGTACCACTCATACCTATTTATGTAACAAAATCTGACACAACTACTGCTTAAAATAACATTAAGAATAAGAATACGGGACCTGTATCGAGATATCTTTTTTAAGGATACTGTTAGACTTCGTGTTGTATCAGGATGTATGGGTCAAGTTTCCTTAAATTCTGATGTAGAACTTGTATAGTTATTAAAGGTATAGTAGCTGAATATTTTATTTGAAATCAAAGCAACAAGAAAACATAGAAGATTCTATTTATATAAAGCAACAATGTAGTAATCCCAGTCTAATAAGCTATAACTTGTAGGTTTTATAAACAAACCTGAGATAATTTGTTATTCTGAAAATGCTAAATTTTACACTCGCGATTTATAACTATACAAATCATAATCCTAGTACTAAATACAAATGAAACCGTCGTGTATATCTAATCTGCATTTAAAATTTAATATGTTGTAGCAGGGAAAGAAGGCCTAACTACTTCAAATTGTGATTTAAAACTTATGTTTTTGCGCTGTTTAGGAAGATTAGCGAAACTTCGAATTCAGATTTAGAATTTTTGTAACATGATGTGTCCAGAATTTATGGAATTTAGCTATCTCTAGTTTTGGTTTAGAATTTGTATAGCGTGCTGTGTCAGAGATGGATATGATCTAACTTCTTTAAATTCGGACTTGTAATTTATATACTACATTGTGCCACGAATGAAGGGAGGGTGTAGAAACTTGAAATTCAGATTTAAATAGTCTACCTTTTTAATTTTTGGATTTAAAACTTGTGATGTTCTTTTGTTGGAGTTTGAAACAAAAATTATTCAGTGTCATTGTCTGTCCCTCTGTCATAGAAACTAGGTAAAATTTCAAGAACTATTTTTCTGTTGACTTTTACTTAGCATCTGCGGAACTAAAACTGTTTGTAGGAAACGAATTTATTTTAATTGAAGTCACATTTACGCATTATATATGAACGTAACAATATTAATTTTTTCCAGGCATATTTGAAATTAATATTTTATTTTAAAACGCTCTTGTAGCTTCTCCTCGTACCAGTTGTTAACATTATTTACTGTTAAATACTCCTTACCGAACAACAAACTAATGTGGCAGCGGTTCAGTTTAGAGAGAGAGAAATCAGAAGAGTTGTCTCTCCAACTGGGGTGTTCAGGAACTTTGTGGTTCCTCTTCGCCCCCTTTCGTGAACTGTTATTAGGAATAAGTTTTTTATTTTTTTGAATAAATTTATTATTATTTTTAACTCTTTGGGTGGAGGATGTCTCTCTAAATGTTGTCTTGGGTGGAGGCAAAGGCAGCACCGGAAAGAAAGGCCGGGACCTGTCTCGAAAGGAAGAAGTCAGGCAAATGTGAACATGAATACAATTCAAATAAAATCAAACGGCACGATTCAGGGTCTGGCAATAAAGTTGCCCGGGCTGGGATCCAGAAATCCAATGCCTAAGTTTTTGCTGTGGGGGGAAACGGGAGTGGCCCGAGAAAACCCATTTTCACAGGACAGGCGCCGAAAGTTTTGCCTGTCGTGTGCCCTATATCTGAAAAAAAAAGGAATACATGTTAATGACATGGATTTATTTATTTAGATTCTTTGTTGAGTAGTTTGTGATTCTTGAAATATGTTGTAAGGTGAAATGTATTTTGTTGGTGCACTGGATAGTTTGTGTAGTGATGCCGTTAGTTTGTTTCTATTTTCTGCTTTTAGATAATATTTGAGTGAAATTTCCGTTAGTCTATCTCTTATTGTTGGTAAATTGCTAATTTGTTGGCGTGAATGATGGTAGGCTGAATGCAGATTTTAATATTCTGTTTTGCTGAACTTGGATTTTCTGGAGTGTGTTGTTTGACATATTGTATGTTACTTGACATCCGTACTCTATTAGTGGACGGATGTAAGTCTTGTATATTTGTTTCATGGTGTTTGGTGCGCATTTCGATTGTTTACTGGTTATAGTCATTAGATGTGAAATCCTTTTTCTGATTGATGAGTGTATATTGTTTTTTTCCATGTTAGTTTTGTGTCGAAAGTGATGCCAAGAAATGTGCTTTTGCTCATGTTAATGGTTGTGTTTCCAAGTGATAGTTTTATTTTTTCTTTGCTTCTTACCGCTGTTTACAAGTTACTAATAACGTACTTATTCTTTGAGCGATTGTGTGATAGAGGTGTAATAAGTTCTTCTGATATTACATAAAATTGTTCACAATGTTGAACATGAGAAAATATTATCAGCTAGATTGTATCAGAGGAGTGGAAGTTGGACCATGTCGAGGCTGCACTTTGGAACTGTTATCCAAACTCTGAATGATCTCGTATTACTTTTAGGTTTATATAATCGGGTCAACATATTTTATAAACAACCCTACTAATGAAACTTTCAACAGCTAATTATTTGCATACTTTGGCCTGGCGATGTTTACTTAATTCTTTGATGCGCTGTTGTTTTTTTAAATAAAATGATTAGATATAATCGTAGTAAAATATACAGTACAATTTATTTGCATGTAACCATCTTATGAATAGCTATCATTCACGGTGAAAAGTTACAGCCTTTTTTAATGAACTATTATCAACTGATGATTTTAAGACGGGCTAAACATTTCTCTCTTATATAATGGGTTAAATACATATATAATTTTATATGTATTCAATTTATAAACAATTATTGACAGGAACTAGTATCAAAACAGTTTCACATACACTGAGGAACTAAAACATTTACGCGATCATTCTGACGTTACCTTTAAAAAATATGCAAGTGGATCTTAACTAAAGAACATGCCAATCAACAATGCGATTCCTCGCCCTTACAGTAGTGACGCCCCCCAGTGGCTCAGCGGTATGTCTGCGGACTTGCACGCTAAAATCCGGGTTTCGATACCCGTGGTGGGCAGAGCACAGATAGCCCATTGTGTAGCTTTGTGCTTAATTCAAAAGAACAACTACAGTAGTGACACAAAGTATTTCTATTAATAGTTTGCCTGAACTAACGAAAAATTAGAAAATATTTCAAAAATTGGAGAGACAATAACGCTGAAACAATTATTGACAGGAACTAGTATCAAAACAGTTTCACATACACTGAGGAACTAAAACATTTACGCGATCATTCTGACGTTACCTTTAAAAAATATGCAAGTGGATCTTAACTAAAGAACATGCCAATCAACAATGCGATTCCTCGCCCTTACAGTAGTGACGCCCCCCAGTGGCTCAGCGGTATGTCTGCGGACTTGCACGCTAAAATCCGGGTTTCGATACCCGTGGTGGGCAGAGCACAGATAGCCCACTGTGTAGCTTTGTGCTTAATTCAAAAGAACAACTACAGTAGTGACACAAAGTATTTCTATTAATAGTTTGCCTGAACTAACGAAAAATTAGAAAATATTTCAAAAATTGGAGAGACAATAACGCTGAAACAACTTAAGAATTTGTATTGGTTCTTTTAAGTTCCGAGGCCTTTAATGTTGATGCATCATTTTTCTCCGTCAGATTTACTTGGCGGTACTCATCTCCTCTCCAGGTAGCCGTCTCTAATTTAGCACCAAAATGCTAAAGAAAGGGTAGCTAGCTAGTCAACACCATCCCCTTCAACGCTTGAATTACTTTTTTTTTTTTTTTACAACAAATAATGAAATTTAATGTCACATTATAAGATCACAATGGTAAAATGGCGAACATATACAACAACGGGAATTACAACCCGCAAGTTTCCGATTGTGAGTCAAGATCAATCCCACTATTCTTTGGTAAAAAGAGTAGCCCAAGAGTTTCGCGGTAGGTGGTGATGACTAACTGCCTTCCCCTTGATCTTAAACTGCTAAATTAGGGGCGGCTAGGGCAGATAGTCCTCTAGTAGCTTTGCGCGAAATTCAAAAACAAACAAAACCTAACCTACTGGCGAAATCAGACTACACTGCTATATACAAGAAGAAAAACTCACACTGTAATTTTTTTTTTTTTTTTTTAGCTAACCGCTGTTTTGGACAATATCTGTTGTACTTACTGTAGTTATTTTGTTTTTGAATCTTAATTATTAATATACTGTTTTCATTCATTAAATTTTACTATTAAAGCAAAAACAATTCTAAGCATGAATTGTATTAATGCTCAAAAGGTCATTTTTCAAATAAACGTCCACGCTTTGAAATGGACAAGTACATAAAATTTATTTCAGATTATTTACATACTTCTACAATAAATATGACTCATGAAAACTTAATAAGTAACTAAAATCGAAAGTAAATACAAACACATATTAACATTTTCATAGGTTCCAATAAACCACTGTCACTATAATAATCTCACATTTATCAAAACAAAACACACACACAAATGTTACGAACCACAAATATCATCAACAAACACTTTAACCTGTTTACCGGATACAAACTGTGGAACCATAAAGGTTCGTTACTTTTCTTATTTTAGTGTTATATATCAATTATATAAAAAGAAATATCGCTGTCTAGTTTAACTAGGCCATGCAATATAATGAACCAATTTAAATCCTACTACTGGAGTATGAAGTGGAAATAAACTTTTATAAAGTTAATAAGTATCTCAAGTTCAAAAATAAAAGGAAAGGGATTCATTATTCATAATTATTATTGTAAATACAACTTGAGGAACACCACTTGACTACAGATCTAAAAACCATTTTGTGCGAATATATACAGTTATTATGTACAAGCAATGCAACTCTACTTAACAATGTATTCACAGGCAAAGAACAAAAATTGAATTTGAATAAAATATACTTGATCAAAATGTGAAGAAATCCACATAGATATAACGTGTTTTGCTCAAATAATTAAACTGATAATACTAACATAGTATTATTATAACATTATATTATTATTATATTATTATTTCATTATTATAACACTACACCCGTTTGCATCTAGCCTTGAAACTGTTCTAAGGTAGTTTTAGCTTCAATAATAATTCAATGACGAAAATTACAGAAAATTCTCGACTTGAAATCCCATAAAAAATAGAAAGCGTCTGAGGTTTGTTAAGATTATAAATAAAAATACAACTTATTGTACTGTTACATTTCTTCTTGATAAATTAATACAGATCAGAGAATTTTAACACAATCATTTTAAAAGCTAGGTTTCAAATAAAACAAAGAATTTCTCAACTTAAGATTTCCTAACATAGAACATAAACACCATTCTTTACAAACCATAGTTCACTCCTTGCAGTTCTTGATAAAACGTTTCAATTCCAACTATAAATAACCTTCATCTTCTTTGTCAGTTACTGATGAATTGTTACTTTAAATCAAAGGTCGGAAACCTCTTTCTGCCTAAGGGCCAGTGGCCACGTCTGTGAGAAGATGGAGGGCCACATTAAGTTCCAAACTTGAATTCTTTCTTAGGATCACCAAGGGATGGGTGGATGTGATATTTTGTTTGGGGACTGAGAGCTGTAGGTTGCTGACCCTTGCTCTAAGTAACATAACAGTATTACTCAAGTTTGATAAGAATTACAGGAAATTACTACATTTCCTTTCACCAAAATAACAATACCCTTAAACAAATGCAAGAGAAAAAAAAGTTATATTTTTTTATACCTATATAAGAAAGTAAGACAGGAATAAATTAATTTGATACAGTTATTTACAGAAATTATGCCATTTCTAACAATAATTTATATAAAAAAGAACTCTAATACAAGCATTGTAAAGGGAAAATAGAGAATTAATAAGTGTTTACTGCAAACATAAGGTTCTTTTCTGCTATCTAAATCTATGTTGTATTGGCACAATTTTTCTCGATACATAAAATTAAATACAAAAATAGTCATAATATGATTAAAAGCGACAAGAAATTTTTGAATGTTTTATCACCTATTGATTAGTGACTGGTAAAAATTAAATTAAGAGATTCACATGAAAGTTTTTTTGAACTCATTGCTCTTAAATTCCCAAAAGTACACTAGATAATGACAATATGTAAAAATGAATTATGTGTTGTTTATTTTGGAAAGACACTTCTTTAAAATTGTTACTTTATATTAGTTTGTTATATAATTCCACAGTGTGCTAGCAAGTGGAAAAATCACACAAACAAATGAATTAATAACAATAACTGTAATATTAAGCATTAATAAGTTTAACCAATATTTACTGAAATAAATAAATTTTCAAAATTTATAAAACAACGTGCAAATTAGATTACCAACACCTAAAACTACTATGTGATACATATTCTCATATGGTAATATTACAGAATCAAAACAACATTAGACAAAAATAGTAAATACAAAACTTGAAATTATAAAAATGATTGAAAAACATAGGTACCTTTAACATATAAACTGATGTACTTACATGTTTTTTTTTGGTTTTTACAACCAATGCTACAAAGTACAATTTTAAAACATACTCTTAATGATTGTATGAATTCATGATAATTTTGTTTCACACACCTACTACTACAAATACAGTGTAAATAAAGTAATACATGCCTCCTTTATCTAAATTAACATTAATTTAACTTTAAATATACACTGATACAGTAAAAGGTTAACTTGAAACTAGTAAGTCTAGAGCTTGATAAAAACATTTGAGCACAAATGATAGAGTACAAGAAAAATAACTTCTTTTCAAAGTACCCAATAATATACAACAATAATAATCATCACGAGCCAACAGTTACCAAGTCTTAATTTCTCTAATTCTGAAATTAAAGTGCTTTTCTACTAAATATACACAGTGCAAAAATCAAATATATTTTTTAAACACGGGAGAGAAAAGTATTTCTGAGAATAAATTATATTAAACAAAACACACTACAGCTATGCGAAGCACAAAACTGATCACATTATTCTGATGTTTAATTTCCATTAAAGAATGCATGTACAGCACATTTCTTGTGAGATATAAATCAATCACAGGTTTTAACTGTACTTCAATGTATAATATCCTTTGAGATTATAAATAACTGAATAATGAAATGTAGCAGTGTTCCAAAACACTGTCAGATATTCATCTTTTTACTGTTTTAAAATAACATGGCACTACTACTTTTACTTCAAATTGATTTATCAATAAATATAATGATATAAAACTTTTTTTTGAATAGATGTTACACTAACTATGGCACTAAGAGATGTTCACATATCAATAAAGACGGAGAATGGGAAAGGAATATGAATTGTGGCAGTGAGTTATGTTTGAAACAGCCAGGTATACTGTTAATAGTTGTCCTATATTAATTAATAAACTTTTAATATTAAAGAAAGGTTATATCCACGTATTTCACTATCAAGCAAGGTTTTTCATCAAACAGACAGATATTAAAAGATCAATGTGCTATACTGGTAATGTTTTTATACATAGTATTCTATAATATATTTATGGTGTAGAGTGGTCTTCGAAATGCTGAAGTAATAAAATATTGAATTGTTAAAAACATTTCATTTTGATAAACTTTTGCTTCCTTTCAGTTTAATTTTTCCAAAGGCTTCAGGATTTACAATGGTTTAAAATAACAGATTAATAATTCAAATTATTTATTATTGTATTTATTTGCAACTTTTATGTCTTCTTTAATAACTTTTAATTAGGTAGTTAGAGAAAACAAAAAGACATAAGATTAAAGACATAAATAACATAAGTCTTTTTCTTTTAATATAGACTGACACATAAGATGTTCTACATAAACACTACACTTTCAAAAATTCATAAATGAAAATTATTCAAAACAAAAACTCTGAACATCAACCAGTCCTGTGAATTCTACGGGTAGGAACAAGTACACAGAATGAATTCCAAAACTGTTAATAAACTGAAAACAATTCAGCATTACAAATACTTTACGAACTAAGCTGGTATGATAGAACTATATACAGATAAGTGGTAAGTTGAAATGAAGGTCATGTTGAAATATATATATATAATAAATAGCTTCTAATTTTGCTCTTTACATTGCTATCTATTTCATATTTGTAACACTAGTAGTTTTTCTCTAATAAATTCTTGGTTCATTTCAGCTGGAGCACTGTACTTGTATAAAAGCTGGTTCAAACATTTCACAGTAAAAGCTTTAAACAAATAAAACAATTCTAAACTTGTATGTGTATATATTGATTCAAGTTTGTATATGCTATCTGATAATACAGTTCATATTTTTCTAAATGTATATAAGTAGTGTAAGAGTAATCCTGTTTTTACTTTAATCCAGCTTTACTAGACAGAATACTGATAATGCACTGTTTTGACTGTAAAACATAACCCTTGGATATTGTCAATTAAGTAACTCACATATTACTTCTAAACAGAAAAAGAAATATCACTGAATATTTACTGACAAGTGCATGTCCCTAAAATATATTAATATATATATATTAGCACACATTATGAAATTTACTGTATGAATTTTAAATTCAAAACAGTGTTTTACCTACTAGTTGTCATTCAAAGTCTTGAAATATCAAAAACATTATAACTCAAAATAAAAATTTGAAATATACGAACATGCATTTTATAATCTTGCATGTTTTCAACCTAATTCTGTTTACAACTTGTAGTTCAGATGATATGTATATTTCTTACTAATGTATTATAAGAATTATCATATTTTTTATTTTAAAAACCTATTTTTCAGTTACTATTTTAAAAAAGCATAGTAGAATATAAAATTTATGTTACTTTTCTAAAATTTTTAGGATTTATTTGTTGAAGTTTTATTGTACTCACATCACTTGATTTTTACAGTTTACCTCAGTGAAATAGAGCTACATACAGCTTACTGGTTTGGAAACATGAAATACATATGTATGTAGTTAAAGAATCAATACACAAACTTGGAAGGCTTATAAGGGAAGAAATTTTATGAGTAACTTTCTTTGTATGTAACACAATTATAAATGAATACTAATAAATGTATACTAAAACTATTTTCACAATTTAACAAAGGTCAATGTATGCTAAAAACATTTCATTGACTTAGTAAAAATTTTACAATGCTTTTCTTTTTTAATTTTTCTTTCTTTTTTCAGTACAGAGTTAAATTTTCATTCATAACTTTTCAGGTGTTTGTTACACTTCTTTCTTCAATCATGAAAACAAAAAAGGTTTCCATCATACTAGAAAATATATTGGAGCATACAAAAAATAATATATAAATCCACTACCGACAATACTGTTTTGTTAATATGCAGACTTATGACAATATCACACCAAAATCAAACGTTTTTATATTAGCAAAACTTTCAAGCATGTTTCATTTTCTCTGACAAGCTTTCAACCATCCAAATAAAGAAAAACAAAAACAAAAAACATCAACAAAATAAGATGTTTAGCATTCGCAGGAGTTTCTACAAGTTCTAAAAGATTGAAGACTTAACCAAAGTCTCGACAGTATGAAGAGCATTGGAAAAATATTAACTCATCACCTGTAAAGGAAAAGTCTGTGAATATGAGCAAGAATTGGGTTATTTTGTGCATTGGGAAGTTAAAAGTATCCAAACATGAGAGTTACTCAGAAAAGAAAAAAAAATTAAAACTCTCTTTGCTCATTATGTAATGTTACACAGATGTTGGTAGAGACATCTAACATTTTGCTCTCTCACTTTGGTTGAACTGGTTGAGAGCCTTGAGTTGAATAATACGGTGGTAGTGGGTCCTACAAAAAGAAAAGGAAAAAGAAAAAGTGTGTATACATTTTTACATCCATCTACAGAGTAATTGTTTAATTTCATAAATGATATACTTAGTGTTGTTTATGAAAGAAACTAGAAACTCTCTCATGGTACTGTAGCACTTGTAGGTTAAAATAACCACATTTTCATGGTTTATTGACAATGTATTTCAATAACACTGGTAATACTCTACTAAACATCTTCCATTTTTGGTTCTGTATAGGTTTACAGTACGAAGAGCATCTTGCTACATACTATTTAGTCAGTAAGGCAAGCAACACATAAAGCCTAGGTCAAAGCACTATTTACATCAGTTATTTATTAGATATTAGTTATGCTTCTATATAATGGCTTATTATAGCGTAGTATGATTTACAGATTAATAGTTTTTGTGACATATTATCATAATGACTCTGAAAATTATTTTAAGCCTTTCTCCACTAACCTTATACAAATTTTCTAGTAAGAAGTTCATAATAGCATCTCCACTGTATCAGGCCAGTAACAATAACTGAATAAGTAGCTGATATAGATAGGATTTTGAAATAGACTTTTCATATTGCATGCTGTGGTACTGAGTAAAAGACCATGTTGCCAGTGATGCATGGTTCAGATATTCTCTTACTGGAAATTGTTTAGAACATATCTGATGAACAATGCAATATGACTGATACAAACAGTAGTAAATACTTGAGCTTCTTTATACCACAAATCAGATTAACTTTTAATTAATTCTGTCATTAATCTTTCATATTTAATATCAAATTTGTTTCACCGACCAATTCAACTAAAATATGTCTATGCCATAACTTGTATCTTAACCTGGAAAAAACAATAACTGTTTAAACAACATATCCTACAATTAACAAAATGTGGTAAAAATAAAATATTTATATACTTTTCTTCTCAACCTTAGTAGTACTTAATTTCACTAGCCCATAAATAATTATTACTAACATTATGCATATTGTGGCAGTATTGTTGATTACACAGACTAACAATTGTATTTTCTTTTAAATTCAAGTACAACTTCTGTGAAAATATTAAAAACAAATTATGTTTTCTTTTATGTTCTTTTCCTCATTTCAAAAAAGTAGCCCTTCTGTCTGTTATTTCTTTCTTTTGATTAATTTCCATTTGAAAACACTGACCTGTCCGTTGTCTCCATTATCAGGAGGAGCTGATGGCTGAATGGGCGATGCAATAGAGGATGTACCTGTTGAGTAACTGCCTCCTATGTACAAGTAATAATACACTATATACAATAAATGTTTATAATGACTAACTCAACATATAATACTGTGATCTGAGGTACCAAATATGAAAAAAACTATATTAATCAAATAGCATCACTTTGAATCTAAAACAGTTCACTCCATTATTGACTATAATTATGGTACAATTAGCGGGACTAAGAACAAAACAACAAGGAGTAGATAAAAATGGGTATATATTCTTAGTACAGTTTTTGAAAAACAAGCAACTATGTCATCTACATCCAAGTACTGGTTAACCTACATAAATGTGTGTATTGATAACTATGGTGATAAAGTTATAGTGACATTAATAGTTAAAATTAATTGTTCATTTTGGTTTTAAAAAGTATATGTGTATATATTTTATTTCCAAGTGTGATTAACATGTTTTGCTGACACTTTCACAAAAGTAAATTAACAGTGCTAAAAAACAGCTGACAATAATGGCAAACCATTAGTAAACAACTGATTAGACTATTAAATCAAAGCACGTAAAGTTCCTAGTACCTATAAACAGTTAAACATAATAACAAAATGATGTAAGCATTAGATATGAATAATAAAAAAAAACATCCTTATAAATAAAAATAAGTAGTTTGTTATATTGATGAAGTGGAATATAAAATGAAAAAAGAATTATTAAATAATAGAAAAAGTGGAAAGAAAATGAAAAAAGAGGTAATAAGAAGACAGAAAATTTCAGATGCAAGATATCAAGCAGTTCAAAGAAAGTTGATAAAGTATCTTAACTCCTGTAAAGACAACACAATACAATACACCTTACACTGCTTTATTTTTCCTGCCAACAGACATAGATCATGTCACAAATGGGAAGCTAAAATAAAACATTTCAATAGTACAAGTACCTGCAGTAAAGCTTGGCACCAACAGGTCACTTCAAACATCTTTTTCATGTTAGCAACAAATACATCTTCGAGAGTTTAAATCAACAAAATAATTTCTAAAAGTCCAAGTTAATAAACACATCCCCAAGAATTTAAGCTAACAAACACATCTCCAAGAGCTTACACTTGTGTTCCAAATAGTTGTATAATGTGAAAAATTCCAGTCTTCAAATTTAATGACTATACAAGTCAAAACCATAGTAATAAAATAAATTTTGTGTTTTTAATTCAAATGATTCCTCATTTTAGAGATGCTTGCTGTAATTCATCTTTTACATCAAGCTTTTCACCTTGTTCTAGAAACTTGATATATTTTAGGTGAGCCAATGTAATTTTATTGCTGTTGTCTGTCCTTTTTTTAATTATAATGAATAATGTATTTTCAAATTAAGAGATATACAAAAATTTCATAAACAAGAAAACTAATTGATTAATAAATGAAATTTATTAATAAAAACAACCAACATGATACAAATTAAAAATAATCTCAAGTATTGTGTTTGAAAATCATCCATTATAAAGAAAATATCCTGAACAGTTTTCAGTAGATGTACAATGAAGATACTGGAGAGAGAGAGAGAGAGATAAAGACATCTTCGTAGTCATTCAAATGTTAGAAATTTTTCAAGAAAAGTTATTTGTCACAAAAAATAATGTGATATAATTTGGAGTAACCATTTACAACAATTACACATAATTAACTTTTATCCATTTTCAATAAAAAGCAACTTTAAGTCTTAAGATTGTACATTATTTTAAAAAATGCTATATTAAAAGTGATGTATCGTTTAAAATATTATTAGACTTTGTTTACTGTTTGACTGAATGGCAACACAAGGAATTTAGCATTCAATGCACAATTTAAAACACTAACTACTAAACAGAGAGACAAATTCTACTAAGGCAAACAAAATCTGGAGTAATGGCAAAAGTAACAACAATGTTTATGATTTTACTTATTACTGCTGCTGGCTGCATCAAACAAATTAAACTCATTTGTTCATTAACAAATTAACTCATTATCTGAGTTTTAAGCAACATGCACACTACTCAAACGAAAGATGAAATTAAAAAAAACAAATATTTACAGTGATAAGTAATACAGGTGTTCACAGACTGAATTTACAGAACAATTTTCTTGATCCACCAAACACAATGCTAGAGTTAAAGAATTTTTTTTCAATGTATCCTTGAGAAGACACTGCTAGAGGACTTGTAGAGTCCTTCTTGCCCAAACAGTAACTTAAAATATCTAATAGACAAAGAACTGATATTAATGATGCAGGATAGTAAAACACAGATGTATGCCCTCACAAGCATAAAAGATCCTGCATGGAGGCTATTGTTATTTTCAATGTTTCCTTTACACTTTTTCTTCTCTTCCAGCTTTGAACTGCTGTCTTCTATTTGTTACTTTAAAGAAGAGGAATCTGGTGCTAATAGTTTACAGATGTTGGCATCAAAAAGAATTTTTATTAATATTTCTCCTAGATTTGGAATAAGTGTTCTGGTACTAACACTTGAAGAAAATGTAATGTTTTGAGATTTTTGTTTGCTGCAAAAGGTGATCTGGTCCTCCATCAAAGAGTACAACTTGTCAGAAACAAAACAATCTTCAATTCCATCACAATCATTTTAAATTGTTTATTAGGTCAGTGACTGTTTTCAAGAGTTAGGCTTTCCCAGCTTGTGACCAGCAGCATTCTGATCATGCCATCACTGCTGGGTGAAAGAATTCTCTTTGGTTAGTCTCTCATTTCCTCAAACATCAGCACATTTTCCAGCTCTCTGTATGTTACGTATTTTTTAATGTTTTAAGTTCTTCGTAGATTAAACGCAACAGAAAAACACAGATAACAGCTTGTATAATTTATTAAACTAAACTATTAACAAATATAACAGATATAACAAAAATTATATAATAATAGTGACAGATATTAAGTTATAACATTCGAAATTAATTACAAAACACAATAATACTATTTTCAAACTTCAAAATTAATCACAATACAAAACGGTACTGGCCTGTATCTAATATAATGATCTAAAATGAAAGTCTCAAATTCCAGTCTAGGGTGTGAATTTGGTCCCACGAAGAAATTCCGAAACAGTTCACAGTTCAATAAATTCGCCGTCTCTCAGCACAAGCAGTAATTCAGATGTATTGTAGAGACTGACGAAATAAAATCACAGCTTCCGTAGATCTAACTACAGTCACAAATCCAAGTTGAATAATCACAGCAAACACTTAATCTTTCTCAAAAAACTAACTCTCTTCTTTGAAATAAAACTGATGTCTGAATCTCACTCTTTTTCTTCGAATAAAACTAATGACTGAATTTCTTGCATCTTCGTCTGTTTATATATTGTAGGCCTAAAATCCTCGAAAGACTGCGAAAGTTCTACAGGTCTCCAGAGCAATCCACGCATATCCGTTCTAGCACGAGACTACACGTCTAGACACGAAGTCACCAGCACTCATTTACAAACATATGATTGGTCTACTTAATTCAAGAAAATTCTAAATGTTACCCTAAATGAATAACAAAATATTAGTTTAAACTTCGAAACAATAATATCAATATGGAAAAATGAATAATAGAAATGAAAATTTAAACACAACACGACATGTTGTCGTTTACAAAATATTTACACATATACATAACACTGTACTTTAACTTCCAAGTGTTGGTGAGCATGATGTCATTCATTTAAACTTCCCCAGTGATACTTCTGCTTATGATGATAAGGATGTATCCTCTTTTGAGGAGTTTCTTCCAGACTTTTCTGTGTAATGAATGACGCAGACACGCAATACCTAGATGGCAAAGTTTATTTACAAAAATATGTTGATCACATTTTTTTAGGTGGCTGATGGTTCTGAGTATTGTTTCAAGTCTGTATGAACCTTTTAGAGCCTGCTGTATATGAGAGCCTGTTGGGAGGAGACCTGTGTGAAGACAGAAATTGGCTAACAAGATAGCATGCAGTTCTCTTTGACATATCTTGGTTGACCATTGAGTGGTGGTATTTTCTGATGTAAAAACTCATTCCTACTCAGAGGCATTTAATCTCCATTTATAATTATGGGTGCCTTCTTCAAGTTCATCACAAAGAAATGACAAACTCTTTACATGTTCTTCAAGAAGCCTACAATTCTCTCAACCCTGTCATTCCATGAGAGAGCAAATCTTCTGTTAATTTTAAAACCTCACATAACATTCCCTCATCCATTCTTTTAACCATCTTTGGAAAAACTGCAATTTGTCTTTTTTATTAATTTGTTCTTTTCTGTCTAGCCATTATTCATAAAGAGATGACCTTCAAGAACCCTTCTCATATCTATGAACCAACCAAACACTACTTGTCTTATTTTTCAGCTTTATGTTTTCTGCTGCTGCCATATTTTCTAAACCTCTTTGTCATTTTTGGCTACATCTTCATTAGCCATCTTTAGTTGTGTTTACAGCACTAGGCCAGTAGATGCCAAAAAGAGAAGTAAACTACTGCCTGGAAAATGAAATCAGTAGCCCACATAAAAAAACAACAACAAATAAATTGCATATGTCTAGTGTGTGCAATATCTTTAGTCTGTAATATTGGTTGAGGAAAATCCATTTGAGTAGGTCTACCTACAAAGTGCATTTGCTTACAATGGCAAAAACTTTTACAACCTAATGTTTATGAAATCTAAATCAGTTATGTCAGAATCAAAACTTAAATCAAGTTTTTTAGGTCTATATCTATTGGCAAATGTGTGAAGAAAAAGATAAAATGCAGCACAAATATGTAATCCAAGTTCCAATGGCTTGCAAAACACTGAAGAAAATTGACTGTTTGGCTGATAATTGGTAGTCCTCAGCCTACTACCTAAGATTTAAATATTTATAGGCAGAATTGAGTTACACAAACCAAACCTGAGTGGCTAATATGCAATTTGGTAAACCTAATCATAATGAATATGAATTGCATGTATGAATTGCCTAATAAGTCAAATGTGATCACTGCTGGCTTTGCAAAGTGTGAACTAAAAGCAAAGCAACAATGAGTGAATGATATACGTAAGCTTACATAACCACAAGCAGAAGTAAGCATACACTTGAATGCAATTAGCCTAATTGTACATTCCTAAAATTCCTTGATTTTTAAAATCACAGTTTATGATGATCAGAAAAAACAACAACAAAAATTGTACAGACCCAAATGAGCATCATGCAAAGCGGAATTTTTTTCCAAAGTTAATAATTGTTAAGGTATGATTATTTGGAGCATAAGAATTAGTAAACAAATACACTTCCAATATTTCAGATCAACAAACATATTTCCAAGAGTTTTGGACAACATATACATTTCCAAAATCACAAGTTAACATACACATTATGAGGAACTTATGTCAATAAAAATGCTTCCAATAGCTCAAATTAACAAACATACTCCTAAGAATTTAAACAAAAAAACAACACAAAAAACACTTCAAACAGCTTAAGTCATATTCCCCTTACTTTGAAACACATTTTATTTTAAATATAAAACCTGTAGTTTGAAAAAACAAAAACAAACAAGTTTGAATAAGCCTTATTAAAGGTGTATAACTAAAACTACTTATGTAAAGGTTCAATTTCCATATTTGTGACATTTTGATTATAACCATGAACTTATGCACATTGTAGTAAATTACGATGCTAAAAAAGAGAAAAGATTTTCAACTGAATTGTGTCCCTTTTTTTGAACAGTTAAATAGCTTAGTTCAGAGTATACAGTTCCAACAATGCTTTACTTTCTTAGAGCAGAACATTGTTTTTACTATGTGACCAGAAACAAGCTCTAATCACAATGTTATAAAGCTCTGTTGCTCAACAAGAAGGATTAAATTTTCATACTATAACAAATACATCTCTTTATGTTTGACCTTATTATGTAATGGCTGTTCAACTTTGGTGCAAATGGTTAATTAGATTAACAGCTATTTGCAAATTACATTTTTAAAATGTACATGTGAAACACAGAATACTTTCTTAGTATGAGGAAGAGCTTGATCTATATTTCTCAGTTTTGGCAAAGATGTATAAAGATCAAAGTGGACCTTACATAGAATTTTGTGAAAATTTAATGCAGCAGTTTTATAAACAGTTTCAGCAAGAGATAAGGCAACATTATCATTGCCAGTTAATTTCAAATATTCCACTTCAGCAATCAGCTGTTGTGATTATTAAGTTCAAAAAGTTTTACTTTTTACATAATTTAACAATAGTTTTCCTTTCTTAATGCAAAAAAGCTAACCCAGAATTGAAATTGTGAAACAATTTTATGTTTGAATAATCTGAACAATGGATTTTCAGAATTTACTGCACTGAATAGATTCAGTATCAGTATAAATGTTTTGAGTTAATACATTTCAACTGAAAATTATTTTATCTTGTGCATATAATTAATGATTTAATCTATACTTGAGAATCTTTTAGTTAGGATATTCACTGAAATCCAATAAATACTGACCATTACAATAGAATTAAAATTGCAGAACCATAAAATGAAGATTTTTTTTTATTTTTCATTCTCCAACTTGTTATTATATTTTCACTTTATCACACCATATTGTATTTAAAAAAACTGTTAACGACTCCTACATACTTGCCAGTTTTGGGTAATGTAAAGCAATAAATACTCAGTTAATTTAGTAACTAATTCAACTATTGGCAAATTTTTCACACTTACAATATAAATGCTAATATATTTTTTGTGATTACAAATAAATATCTTGTCTTCTATATAATATAAAGTTATAAAAATATCTAATCAAAATGTTTTTCTTAGGGAAAAATTTTATCACTCCTCAAAATACTGAACATAATGTGACAATGGCTACCACACGGAACACCATCATTAGTGGAAGTAGTCTTGAAGTCTAGACACATTCCTTGTATTATTACCTTAAATTATTACCTCATCAAAATATAAACAAAATTTGATTATTGTTATAGCACTCTGATGTTTAGTCAATGTCAGAATGAAAGGCCAAGTATTTTTCACACAGTTCATTTGTTTACTCAATCATACAGTGCAGGTTCAAATATGTATACCTTTATCAATTAAAATTAAATAACATAAGACATAAGGTTAAACATTCTTTCATTATTAATTAACTAGTAGGGCACAATTTTCTGCAAGTTAACTTCACCAAACATATGCCAGGAAAGTAACTTATTACCAGATTACAAAATGCAGATATTCAATACAAACTAATTTCATGATACTACACTTAATGTGCTGCTAAGCTTTGTAAGTCAAAAGTTATGTTTTGTTGTGTTAAATAACATTATTTAATAAAAATGATGTTCAATAACACACAAGTTCTTATTTAGTTTTAGAAAAAAGTATGTTATAGTTCTGAAGTTTGTTTTGGCCATATAAAAATATTATGGTGAATCAGCCATATAATAACTAAAATGATAAAGTTACTCCACTTAAATTACCTGAAAACTAGATCAGAGTCAACACATAACACTAATTCTCTCTTACATTAAAATTGTACAAAACAGAAAAGTTACATAATCTTACAAATGTACCTACTTTAAACTTAAAAACAACATTAATGTTTTTCATGAGCACATACATGTAATATTACTGAAGCTATTTAAGAATGGTGCCAAGCAATGGAAGAACTGTTACTATCAAAACCTCTGTTTGTTTCTACATACAAAACCAAACATGGTGTTGAGAATATTAAATTCACACTGTCTTTTAATTACAAAAAAACAACTATTCATCGTAGCTGATAAAAAAAATTCAAAAAAGCAAAATGCTTTGCTTAAGCTGATGCAAAGGAGCTAAAACGAAGAATAATCCTATATGCTGTATGAAAAGAGAAGAAACAGATATACAGACCTGCAACAGAGAAAGGTACAAGCTTTTGAAAGTATTCAGAATATCCAGTAGGATAAGGTGGACACATGTAATTACCCATTTGAGGGGGGTTCCCATATAGTGGAGGTCCTGAGATTGGGGGATAAGACTGAAACTGTTCTGTCTGGGAAGTGTTACTGTAGTTTGGATATACAGGCATTGGTGGGTACCTATGGTGTTCTCCAGGTTTAGGGGGACCATAGTAACCTTGAGCACCTGAAGGAAAGTATCCACCAGCAGGAAGTGGGCCTCCATGACCACTTGTTGGAGTAGGACCTCCAAATCCTGGATACCCTGGTGTTACTGGATATGGAGGGTAATTCACTTGTTGAGAAGAAACACCAGATATTACTGGTCCACCACTAGCTTGGGGGCAGCTTTGATAGTTGACTGCCGGTTGGGGCTGCTGCTGTTGATTTCTGTTGAGAAAATAGTACACACTTGATATGTAAAATATTATACTTTATTTAAAAAAACTTCATCATCCATAGCTATTTTGAACAGTATTGTTAAAGTACTTACAGTTATAAGAAATATTTAACAATATTTGATTTAAAGTAACATTCATAATCATTGAATACAATATATATAATATAATACAAAAGGGTTCCAAAATAACTACTTTTGACTGAGTTCAAGTGGATTTAGCTTATAACAAGTTCAGTGTTTCAAACAGATTTATTCACCAAACACTGATCTCGATATAATTTTGTGGTTCTAATAGAAGTAAATTAAATCCAAGCAGCAATGATAGCATACCATATTACATACATAAATGGCAAATTCATATAACACATTTGAATTGATAATTTACTAATTTGATATCACAAAAAACTAATTTAAAGTCTTAAAAAAGTACATATTCAAAATTTTCCCTAAATATGTTTTCTTCTTTGTTATATTGATAGTCACTGTGATATACACTGTTATTGGTACATATAGATGATAAAATCTGAAAAAGGTATTTAAACTTTACATTTATTCTTGTATTGTGTTAGTACTGGTATAAAATTATACTTTTATTTTATCTTGACCTAGTAGTTTTTAAATACATAAATGTTATTCTGAAGACAAGCTTATACACTGGGATATTAAAGAGTAAAAAAGTTTTGAAATCTGATTCAAAATGATAATTTTTTATATGAAACTTTCTTTAACAACTACATATAATGTAGTTTACATAAATTTATTCTTAAGTGCACCAAATAAAAATAATATTAAACTAAACGATCAGATTAATTTAGTGCTTATTAAGAAAAAAATAGGGAGTTCAAAGAATGATGAAACATCTGAATCAAATAATATTTTCAAAAAGGTTTCGAAAAAGGTTAAGTATCAGATATGTGAGCCAATTTCTATCCTTTTTCTAAGTATTTCAGAGGTGAGAAGGCACCAAAGATCAAGAGTTGGCTAATGTAACTCCTCTTTTCAATGGAGGCAATAAAAAGTATCCCAGTGATTATACACTCATTAGTCTTATATCAGTGGTGAAAAAAGTTTTGAAAGTGTTATAAAATATGCTTTTCAAATGCATTCAACAAAGTTTAAAAATTTGTTGGATAATCAGTGTGATTTAACTCGAAGACACCCTTCTTGCCTTACAAATATTTTGCATTCTATGAAGAGGTTACTGTATTTATGAAGATGAGAGTACAGGTATGAATATGATGTATCCAGATTTTTAGAGAGCATTTGTCAAGAAATATAAAAACAAGTTAAATATTTATCTTTGCATGTTTGGGAAATAGATTACTTGACTGCATAGAAAACTGGCTAAATAGAAGAAAGCAAAGGGTTGTTATAAATGGAGTCTAGTCAAACTGGTTTAATGACAAAAATGTTATACTTCTGGGCTTAGTATTAGGACCTTTACTCTTTTTGATGCAAGGAGGATACTACTATCTTACAAAAAAAAACAAAACTGTATCAGTCTATTAAGCCATCCAAACAAGCAAGACAAATAAAATTGTATATACGGGTATACTGAGTACAAGTCCAAAGATATTAAGGTGTCATTGGTTAGGCCACATCTGGAGTATTGTGTATTGGACTCTTTACTTCAGAAAAGGTTTTGAAGAGTTCATAGAAGAGCTACAAAGATGATTCCTGGCATAGAAATGTTATCATATGAAGATAAAGATCTCTAACTTGATTGCTCTTAAAAAAGAAGAGTTAGAGGTAATTTGATTAAGTTGTCTAAGACTGTTAAGGGAATTAACAGTATTAATGCCTCATCATTTTCATATCTAATGGTGAAAATGGGAATGAAGGACAAATATAAATTAAAGTAGAGAAGAAATCTTCAGTTAAAACAGCTTTATTATTCTAACAGAATATATGATCTCTAGAACAAGATGCATTCAGCAAACAGGCAGTTTGTCTCAGTCCACTTTTCTCAGGTTTTCCAACTTTTAATGCCTCCCAATGGCTCAGCAGTATGTCTGCGGACTTACAATGTTAAAAACCGGGTTTCGATACCTGTGGGGAGCAGAGCACAGGTAGCCCATTGTGTAGCTTTGTGCTTAATTCAAAACAACCAACTTTTAACACTGAGTTGTAAAAAGGCAATCCTATTGGTTCTAAAGAGTTCAGAAGTTAACTTGGAAATTATACTGCTTGGTCTTGGTCCATTATAGTATAAACATATTTATAAACAACTTTGCAATCTAGTACCTGTTTCAGTAATTCAGCATTGATCAGGTTGAAATAATCATTTTTGACTGCCAGAACAGTTTGCTCACACAACCATTTGTGATCTTTACAATGATTTTTAATGTTTGGATAGATCCTCTTCTCTAGCTCTATTTGTTTGTACTAACCACAGACAGAAGGGTATGACAAGTTGACTATCTTTTGTATAAAGTGGTATGCTTCCATTTCCTAATTTGTGAATGATATTTGTAAAGTTTACTGCTACATCACCTTTCAGATAATTTTGTTGATTGTATGGCTCAATTTTTCTACTTCTTTCCACAGGCAGGATGATTTCAGGCAGGTTTTCAGTTCATATGCTGGAGTACCATAGGTAATATCTTGTAGAGTCTGTAAAAAGTCATCTGACACCACAAGATTAATTCTCCCATCAGTTTGTTGTTGTCTTAGGTATCTTCCAATGTCCTATCCAGGGCTTCAAATCAAAACTTGTGAGACAGTACATTCCCCTCAAACAATCCACCTTCCACTAAGGTTATTACAATACCTGATGAGGCAACAGCAACTGCAATATTGCCCTGGTGTTCTACCTTTCTTAGAAGATGAATTTTTTCTATGTGCCATCTAGAGAATTAAGAATTATAATTCCATCCTTGTCATCTTAAACATTTTGAACAAATTTTCATAAGCACTTGCTTGGTGAGGTTCATGTACACCCTTGTGCAAATTAATTGAAACAAATGGTCATTTTACAATAATTTTAGCATGGCAGCCAATGTAGGCTCGCTGGATCTACTGATTTCCTCTAGTAGTCATTTTTTCACCTAGATGGCATCATTAGCTGTGTTTTGCAGAACGGTCAATCTATTTTTTGGGATATATGACGAAATTTTGAGGTATATAATTTTATCATTTGAAATTGCACTAGAAGGGCAAGGAGACCATTCAAAAAACTTCTTACCAACTCAATGAAGAAAAAATGGTATCAATGGAGTATGAAATACAAGAACTGGACACAAGAACAATGGAGAAAGGTGTTATTCAGTGACAAGACTCATTTCTTCGTACGGGATCAAAGAAGTCTGCATGTTCACAGATCTCCAGGTGAAAAACTTAGAGAATCTCACATCAATCAGTTCGTAAAACATCCCTTGAAGAAGATGTTTTGGGGCTTTTATAGCTGAAAACAGCTACTATGGCGTCGGAGGCTTACATATCGTAAAAGATATGATGCGAGTACTACAGTACATTGAAGTTTTGCAGAGAAGAGTCATTCCAGAATTGAAACAGAGATTTCCAGATAGATCTGACATTTTTCAGTAAGATCTAGCTTCGTGCCACACATCAAAACTTATGAAAAATTTTATGACTACAATGCGAATAAAGGTGCTGGACTGGATTGGAGACTCTCCAGACTTAAATACTATTGAAAATCTTTGGGCAATTTGTAAAGAAGACTTCAGGGAAAAGACTGTACTATGAAATATAAGCTAATTTAGGTGTGATACCACAATCCAAAAATCAGTAAAGATTGCAGGCAACTCATGGAATCAATGCCAAAGCAGATTAATGATCTTTTGAAAAATAAATGCGGTCATATTATGTGTTAATTTGTGAATAATTTTTGGATTCTTAGAAAAAAAATGCAAAAAATTGAAAAGAATCATAATTTTCCATCTTGTTTCAATTAATTTGCACAAGGGTGTAACTACTTTGTAATTTGTCTCTTGCAATAAGTCTTTCTTGAAGCAGATTTTTTTTTATTTAGATTGGATGACGGAAAGCCAAAATATCCAAGACCCTTTCCAACCAGTGATATCTCTTTGTCTTGCAAGAAGTTAAATGACTTGTTGAAAATAGTATCTTTAGCTTCAGGATTTTCTCTACATATTTGGTAAAAGACATCTGAAAAACTCTCACTCTGATTGTTTCACAATTTACTTGGGTTTAAAAATGATTTTGCATTTTTAAAGAGAACTATGTAGCTACACCTTCCTGCAATGTTTCATTTCAAATAAGCATCATTTTCCAGAAGACCTCTTTGGTGGAGAGCTTCCCTTTATGTTTATATTCTTGCCCATTCATTGTTCTCATGTCTTGAAATTATCAGAGGCCGTAAATACTGTGTAGAAAAATTATATGCAAAAGAATTCAGTTATTTTGGAACATAGTGTATACTCTGTACAAGACATCACTTGACCTAATTCTGAGATAACTATCCTCATTAGCACCTTGGACGCATTTTGTTAATGCTTAAATTTTTGCTTGTCAGGTGTAAAATTTTGCTATTTCAATATACAACAACGTTTTAATAAATTCATCCTCATGGTACATTCTGAAAAGGGCTGCAAGTATTTTGTTTGGTGAATTCTGCATTTTGTGTTGAATTGTATCTTCTGTAAAGCAGACCCACAGACCATTTTTCTGCAAGGACACTAAGATAAACTACTGTTGGAGAAAGTTAAATATTCTTCACAAAACTTCATCGCTGCAAATTTATTATCTGAGTATATATTCTGTTACTTCTTTTACAATACTAAATATGGCCCGATCTGATTCCTTATACTCTTGCAGACACATTTAATGAAAAATTCTACATTTATGTTAATACTGAAAGTTTTCCAAAGTAGCAGACTGCATGGAACCACCCATTCGTTATCCACTGTGACCATTTTGCTAGCAGCATTTATTTTTGGAGTAAACCCATCATCACCATTTTGCCTCCATCTGTTGAGTGGAAAACTATCCATGTTGGTCCAAGTCTCTTTTGTTTGCCCCTCCCACACATGAATAATTATAATTGTTTCACATGGATCATGCTTCATTTAGTTCTTGATTATTTCACACAGACAAAAGTGTTCAACCAAACAGGAGAACTTCCACTTATGCAGCTGTCAAATATAGCAGGTCTGATGTTCTTATGAAGCCAAATTAAAATGTGTGAATAGAACAATCCTCTTTTTTTCCATCCTATTGTGCACACATGAATAAATGGTTTATCAAAGATTGGTCTTTTAAAAGATCTATGAGCTTGATGACTATTTATTGGAAAACCCTAACAATGATATCATGTTTGCCTTGTGGCTTTTGCACTGCCATTAGAAATGTTAGTATTTCTGTCCAGGCCAAGTTATGTGTAAAAGTAATAAACAGATTTAGCCACCTGTCATTCTTTACATATGCCATTGTATCGTGTTCTTTAATGCATGCATCTAGGGTTACCCATAAACAAAGATGGTAAAATATCAATTGAACAAGATTCACAACAATTATTTCATTACAAAGAACATTTCTAAGATGGATATAATCATCAACACATATTATTGTTTGTTTGAATCTAATACCTGTTAATCTTTCAGCTTCAATTTTTGCATACATATCAGCAACATACTGATGAAAAACATGTCTACATTTCAAGATTTGGTTGAATATGTCTGCTCACAACATATTCCTACAGAATAGAAATTACCTGATGAAACTTTTTTTTTTTCAGATTTGGGCATGCCAGTGTTGTTTTTTCTTTCTGGATTACCATAAAGTTTATCCATCTACACCACAATAAAATATCAGTGGATACTGCAAAATAGTTTCAATTAGTTTTTGAAATACATTATAGACTCTAATTATTTTTGTACAGAATGATATCTCTTTTCTGAAATTCTTGGTTAACAATTAAAATTACCACATTTTTAAATTATCATTTACTTTATTTTAATTAGTTTTAATATCACACCAGCTATCTTTAAAATGTACAAGACTATCATTTCATCTGTAAGAAGAATATTGAAGTGATGCTCATATTCACCAACTAGAGTTTTGTCTGCATGAATTATAACTATAAAGGCATCAGTGGGTATTCTTTTCAGAACTGACTTAAAGGAATTAACATGTCTTTGCAAAATCTTCTGTAAGGATAAAACAATCTCTTGCATTACAACAGTTATATTCTTGCAAGTTTCCCATGAAGTAAATTTGAAGGAACATTGGGTCTTCTTCTGGAAGTGGTGATAGTGATCCTGCAGTATGATAAACTTGACTTTGCATTTTAAAAATTAGCATGTACCCTGGTTTATGCACTTCCTTTGAAATCCCAAGATATGTCATTTGGAAGGAGCTGTTATACTTTTTGGTAATTTCAAGAAAATGCATTTACTTCAGCATGCATTCCTATATTAATGCCTAGAGAAGTTCAAGTGATTCTATTAGCAGTTGAATCTTAATCATTCCATTAAAACAACACATTCCTACAGTTTCATTCCTCCATTAGTAAGCCTGCATATTTCAGACATTCCACCAATAGCTGGATCCTTATCATATGCTGTTTTCTTATCAAATTTAAAGACTGACCCTTCAAGGCAATCCTATTGGAATTTGCATTTTGTAGAAACATTTGTTTTTTTGTTTGTTGCAGTCTTCTTTCGCTTTATTGAGTTGATTAATTTGCACATTTTATTCTTTTAAACTTCACTTTTTCAGCTAATCTTTGGGAATCATTCTGGTACTTTCTTTTCCTTCCAATCTATAAAAATTAAAAAATATCTTTCTTGTCCTATAAGTCTTTCTACAAAGTATGAAGCCAATATGTTCAGCCATTTCAAGATCATGAGCTATGATGTACATAAACAAAAGTTTATGTATGTAATATGGAACTGTATGTACATAATATGAAATGATAGATATACAACCATGTATTATTTTCTGAGACACAACCACACTTTGCTTTATATAGTAGATAGCTTGACAAAGCAATATTGCCTTGGGAACCCTTCAGGGATTATTATAACAAAGCTTTAGAACTATTTGGAAATTATAACAATAAGCTTCAGAAACTGAAACTTTGAAAGTACCCATGAATCAGATGCATGAAATAAAAACTTGTTTGTAACAAAAGTTAGGAATTGTGTTACTATTTGTTTTTCCCCTTATCATAATAAACATTAAAAGTGGAATAAAATACATAAAGATACCAAAACTAAAAAGAAAGGCGTACTGTCTTCATTAATTATATCAATATGAAATTAGATGGAGGGTGTCTAACCTCAGGCCATCCTGTAACTGTATGCATTTTGAAAAGTAACAGAATTTTATTTGAAGTGATACTTTACATGCATACAAGTATCCTGCAGAATGTTATTATTTCCTAAAAGAATTATAAGAAGTTTATCAAGATCTTTTAAGAACTTTGGATCATGCTTCAAAACTCACAAAATATTGCATATTTCTCCTAAAAATCCTACAAGATATTGAAAGATCTAATAAAAAATAAACTAGGATCCTATTTATGATCTTATGATGTCTTAGACAAGACTATCATCTGAAAAACCATCAATTACTAAATGTGTCATTATAACAACTAATGGGAACAATTACCAAATAAATAAGTTTCATACATCCAAAGCAGGGAGTTAGATTACAAGAATTAACAATATTATGTGGATATTAAAGACTATTTCGTTGAGATTTGTACCAGACCATTTACATCAAGTCTCTTTGGGTCTAAAGTGTACTTCAGAAAGAACTAAAAAAACATTCACTTTAATTCAAGAGCAATTAGTAACTGATTACTACAACCTAAGTTCATCACAAACACTGAATTGATATAACATGAAAAAAAAACTATTTTGTTTACTCTCTGTAAGGATATTATTAAAACCAACAATCTTTAAAACTTTTCTTTTGATAAACAAATACAAAAAACTTGGTTAAACCTTTGTCTACACATTTGTACACATTAAGCATTTGAGCTATTACTTTTGATACAGCATACGTATCTTCACAAAATTTGGCAGACTTTTAGTAAAGATTACTAATTTTTTGTTTACAAAAAAAATAAGATTTTAAATAATATATTTTTACTAAAGATTTGTTTGTCAAAACAGTTTGTTTTGTTACCAGTCTAAATATAAAGCAATTTCATATTATGATTATAACACTATCCTTTGTGTCAAAAATCTCTATTATTTGTGTAATCTTTGAGACCTCCTAAATATATTTCAAATGTTTGTTTTTGGCATGACTTTGTGTTATTTTCTATACTCTAATTATATGGAGTCTGTCACTTGATCACCATCATAATCATAAAAAAAATGAAATAAGTATAAATTACACTTCTTTTCATGGTAAAATGATTACATATTATAACAAGAAATTACAACTATTTAGTTTAAGTAGCTTGAATCTCATAATATTATGTATTTATTATTGTATATTATACATGTCTAGCTAACATTACAAAACTTGCATTAACATGATGCAAATCCACTCCTGTCCCATTCAGTAATATTAAACTGCCCTTTAGTCTATCCTGTCTTGGCTGTGTTTCAATGGACAAATATTTTGTAACATACAGTCATATTCAATTATCATACATTATATATCTATATAGATTATTACTATTTAAAAATAAATTATTAAACTTGTTTTTCTTAAAATGTAGGACAATAAATTAAAAAGTAAAGAAAACAATTATCTTTTCTTGCTACAACCTTCATACTCAGTTGCTGCTGGACACAGGTAGCTAAGCTCAAATTTCACACATGGAAGATTAAAACAATTTTTTTTAGGTTTTATATATATATTATAGTTGAATAGTCAAATAATCATAAAAGCTATAACAATACCACAGATTTCCACTATAATTTATTAAGCTTAGTAGCTAAGATGTATTTAGATTTCGAAAAATATAAAACTTTGAGCAGACTAAAGACAACCTACATTTTGAAATCTAGGTTCAAAAGAACGTAGTAGCCTTTTAACAGAATAAAATAACTGAAAAAACTACTAGGAGAATGTTCTAAGCTGTTGATTGGTTAGTCACAAATCATATGTTAAAGTGTATACAAGGGTCCATTTTCAATAATGGAAAGAGAGGGATGGGGCCACTGTGTTTAGTTCAGCACATAAGCCATATCTCACCAAATGAACAGATACATGATTTTTCTTTTATATTCTAGCTTGTTAATATTAGTAACTTGAGTTCCTAATTTGTACAAAACTACAGACTTAGTATTTTGACATCACATACAAATAATTTTAAACAATGCTACATTCAACATACCATGTAACTCACTAAATTCTATATTTAGGTGTGTTCTTTTAATATTTACTTTTAAGTTAAAAAAATTAACTCACATATAAAGTTTGAATTACAATCTACAATTTGATTCCAAACTTATTGACATAAATTTATAAAAGAGTAATTCAATAAAATTTTGAATGCATGGCCACAAATAAGATGACATGGCCTTTGACCCACGACTTGTCATGAAAGTTTTAATAAAATTCCATCAAAATCAGAATCCAGAATATATTTTACAAATGACATTTAACATAATATTATAGAAACTTACCTCCTACGACATCGTAGACAAAAGTATATGCATATTGCTAAGATTAAAAGAGCAACAACAATAGCAGCAATAAATGGCCACTTTGAAAATCCAAGTTTCAAATGTTCAAATGTGGCAGAACTGTTAGTTTCTAAAGTTGTAACATCATGATTTTCTGCTGAAAGATAAAGAGGAAAAAATATTAATCCCTCCAAATACCTCCAGCATTGAAATTATTTGATATATTTTAATCAGAAGTTATAATTTTCCTACATTAAAAACATATTTCCACAAACATCTCTCAAACATAATGGTTTTATCATACAGTGCTACCATTTTTACATACAAATTTTATCTCACCACTAGTCTTGATACTCTCATTTACCCCACTTACAGCCTAATAAAAATATGCAACATGTAGATATGCAGGAAACTATGGTACAAATACCATTTAGTAGACACTAAATTATCTAAAAAACACCAAAGAATAAAAAGGAAAACCGAACAGGAGTTAAGAAATGCTAGAAGTGTGCAGTTGGGATTATTTTACATACTAAAAGACATCCCATATGATGCCAAAGTGTGGGTAAAGTAGAAAAAAGATAAGAGGGCAGGATTACAAGAGGTAATTCAGACAGAAAGTATATCCCATCAGAACAGTGCAAGTTTTTCTGTAAAAACTGCAGTAAACTTGATCAGCAAAAAAGAACTCTCCTGGGAGCATAACCAACAAAGGATCTGAGAATCATGTCATGGCAGAGAATCTTATTTGAATGAGATAATCAATCTACAAGATTGAAAGCACCCAGAACATAAGCTGAAAGGTGAATGTGCAATGTGTGATCCCAAAAGAAGAGATTCCACATTTAAAAACAAAGCAAATGAGAATAGGTGCAGCCTAGTCCATAGGTGGAAGAAACAGTGGACAAATTCTGAAAATAATTCAAACCAACCTACCATATACCAAAGGCAAAAAATAATCTAACAATTGCAAGAAGTTCCAGAAGAGTGATGTAGAACACAGACTTGACCTGTGACTAGCAACCAAAACAAAGGTGTGAAGAAACTGTAATCCACGTGAACATGGAGAAGTGGCAAGAGTCTTCACTGTCTGACAGAAACATAGAAAATTACAGCTTGACTCAACAGTATAGTGCACGATTAAAATTCCCATTCCCCATCTCTGAGAACAAGTATGTTCTCCGAGTTACAGAGTTAATTATGGATGTGAAAGGAAGCATCCAAGACATTCACCTTATTTGTCTGAACAACAAATGGTTAAAAAAAACTCCAAAGTTAACCAAGAAAAGTTAATGAAATGAGCAAGGCTGAAAAATAATTACAAAATGACCAACACAATGGAAGAATGTTTTAAAACAACCAAAAACAGAACTTCAGATGAGAGTATGTGACTGGTAAGATAGCATGCCAATGCAGAACTTGTACTGTTTCTCACAGAAAAATGTTATCTCAAAAGAGAAGATAATGTAAGGGTTTGTGAGGAGTGGAGGATGAGAAACAGTGAGCACTAATCACATATTAAGCACCATATATCTACAGTAAATGTGTGGAATAGATGTGACTAAAACACAGAAGGGAGACTCTGAGAAAAGTGAAGGAGAAGGAGAGCATGACACAGGAGTGAACACAATACAGTTATGAATGTTGAAAAATAAAGACAATAATTGACACAAAGGTGCCAACCTGGATTCCAACAAGGTAGAAACATCCCCAAAAATGAAGAGACAAAATTTATAGTGTTAAACAAAGGAGAATGAAGAATTGGAGAGAAGATTCCCCAGATAAAACAGTATATACCACCAAGGAACTTTAACCAATAGAAGAGCCAAGTATACAGGGACAAAAATAGAAAAAGAAAGGGAAGGAATGAGTCTCCCTGGAAAATTCCACAGGGAATCTGGTGGATAGACATGATGAGAAGAGGCGTGAAGGAAAAGGTAATAAAGCATGGGGGAAAGCACAGACAAAAACAGGAAAACTGGGCCTGTGAACAGTACATGAAATTTGCAGGGTTTTATTCCCATGCTTGAATGAAAGACTCAGGGATTTAAAAGGCTATGAAAAAATGCATATTGGATAATGTAGCTGGATTACAAAGTCATCAACATGCACACTGAAATCTGTATGGAAAGGCTAAACTAACAAATAGACAAAAGGTACCATACTTGATAAATTATATTAACAAATGGCAGACAAAAAACATGGAAACCTTCTTAAGCTTATCCCTTGGGGTGGTAAAAAGCCATCCTAAACAATTAAACCAGATATACCAGGGAGAAGTACATCTAGTCTTGGTACAGGAGACCTAGCAGGTTACATGAAAAAGTCAAATTCAAAGAAAAAAAATGCTGAAATGACTAAACTGAGACAATGGAGCCTAATGCCACTTAAATGACAGCAGGACTACAGTAATAAGTGTTAAAACTGTAGACACAAGCTTGTAAAATCAAATAAGGAGAACTTAAAATGTTAGAGCAAATTCAATCCACAAATTGTCACATAATAAAAATTGAATAATTTATTTGTTTGTAATTAAGCACAAAGCCAGATAATGGGCTATCTGTGCTCTACCCACTAGATGTATCAAAATCAAGTTTCTAGCACTGTAAGTTTGCAGACATACCACTGTGCCACTGGAAGGACAAAAACCAACCAAGTCATTTGTTAAACCAATTATGTTAAACATAAAAAAAAATGAAGTAGAAACGTAAAAACACTCGAGTGTGCCAAATCAAGGAGTGAGGATTAGATTCTACAGTATAGAGGGACGCAATTGTGCCAGGAGGGTATATTGCACTCCTACTGGTACAAGACTACCACATGCTTATTTGCATACTACAAGGCATGCTGTAACACAGTAAACGTGAAATAAATGGGAGTATCAAGGGAAGTGCACATAAAAGGCAATACTAAATGAGATAAGCTGTTATGCGAGAGGAGGTGAGGTATGATGTTGCAGCATACAATTTCACAATGCAGTTGATTATATGCACAGTTTCACTAGTATCCTTAAAACTGTTACAAATTTGGCTTTACATACTTTACTTCTTCTCAATTCCTACAGTAGTTATAAAAATCATAGTTACATTTGAATGAAATATTTTTTATTTTAAAGCATAATTATAGTAATACTAATGTACACATACATTTACAAACACAAACTATTTGAAAAATTAAAACTTACAAATACTTCGACCATTAATATCTTTGAGAAATCAATAAAGCAGAACATTATTTGGAATAAAACATAACTACAGTTAAGCACAAGAACTTGAAATTGTTTCAAGCATTCCTCTGATGAAAATTTAACTGCACATACACTATATTTTGATCAAAAGTTATTGAGACATTATTCTACGGGGAAATCCTTCATTCATAGCTTTTGAAGCAAAGCTAATTTATACAAGGTGAACAATAATTTAGTTTTTTAAATAATAATAATTATGAAATACAAAGTTGTATAATTAGCATTATTCCTAAGGTATTTATAAGAATTACATACACACATATAATTAAATAAGTGCCTCCAACACTATTCATTACATTAATTGTTTTTAGGAGATTAAAATCAACATTATAAAACAATAATTAACTTATTATAAAATAAACATCAGTTTTTTTTTGGGCTTTTTTAAGTTTTAATTGTCATTTTAAGTTCCTACCTTGAAGTCAGAGCAGATAATATATTTAATGGTTTATTGATTTGAAACAATTACTAGTAGAAGTTATTTAAAATTCTTGAAAACTCTGTTCTCCAGTTTATAGACAAATTGGCCAGGGTATGCAAAAACAAATTGAGTACAGCACCAAAAAAACAACAACTTTACTACCACTCTAGATGCTATTTTATAAAGAAATTGGATTAAAAAGATACATTTTAATATCTTTTATAATTAAACTATGGGAATTAACCTGAACAATTTATAAGAAAAATTTCTTGCTAATTATAATTAAAAGTCCATATGCTTAATTTACAATAAGTATAAATGTATGTTTAAGTGAAAAACATAATATTAAAAATACAAATATTTCATATTTTAACTGGTACCAGGTAGTCATCATGAAAATAATGTTGTACAACGACATCCTCTGTTTTGCTATTACTTATGTTACGTTTTTTTTATGCGGACTGAACGCAACAGAAAGACACAGATAGCAGCTTGTATAATTTATTATAATGATCTACTTATGTGATAGACACAAAATAAATTATCCAATAGCAATAACAGATATCCAGTTTCAACCATCAAAACAACTTACAATACAAAAAGGTACTGGCCTGTGCTTAATAATATGATCCAGAATGAGTGTCCAAGTCCGAAATCCAAAGTTCCAATCTAGGCGGTGAATATAGTCCCACAAAGAAATTTTCAAAATTTGAATAGGTGATTTCAAACAAATATTCACAGTCCAATTCGTATTGACTTTTGGTATAATCCGTAATCCGACTGAATTGTAAAGATTGACGGAATAAAAATTTCACCGCTTTAGTCGATCTAGCTCTATTCACAAATTCAGTTTAAACTTTCTCAAACAAGACAAACTTCTTGATCAGAGTAAAAATGGATGATTTACTTCTTGACCCGAGTAAAAATGGATGATTTCTTCCCTCGCATCGCCGTCTGTTTATATACTATATCGCGTAACTTCCCAGAATTCCACAGTACAAACACCAGGCCAATACAAGTGATCAATCTACCTAGTTTTAAAAATTTCTACATGAATTCTAAATGAATTTTAATTAATTCTAAAATGTTATTTTAAATGAATAACATATTTTTTTGGTTTAAACTTCGAAAAAATAATATAAATATGGAAATATAATAGATATGGGAATGCAAACACGACATGACATGGTTGTCGTTTACACAACATTTACATGATATTTACATAACACTCTCCCCCTTAAAAGCAAAAAAAAGTTTGAACTTGTTAAAACCTTTTTTTTTGTTTTTTTAAACCAACTCAAAAGGGTTAAATCCAGTAGATTCTTGCATAACTTCACGAACTGCAAACAACAACAAGGGAACACCCTCATCCCAGTCCTTTGAGTGTTTGTGGCAGTAGTTTGGTAGAAACGTTCAAGGACACCTTGTGATTCAGGATGGAATGCACTGGATGAAACTTGATGGATGTTTAGTTCATGCTTGGCTTGTTGAAATATCTTGGACATAAAATTTGAGCCTTGGTCTGATTGCACAACTTTTGGAATCCCGAACATGGTAAAGAATTTGACAAGAGCCTTGACAATGTTGGGAGCAGTGATTTTTTTCAAAGGGATAGCCTCAGGGAAACGTGTAGAAGCACACATGATTGTCAAGATGTATTCATTTCCTGCTTTGCTTTTTGGCATTGGGCCAACACAGTCGATAATGACCCTTGAGAACGGTTCTTCAAAGGCAGGAATAGGGTGCAGTGGTGCTTTGGGAATCCCTTGATTTGGTTTTCCAGTCATTTGGCAAGAATGGCATGTCCTACAAAAGTCAACAACATCTTGGCGCATCTTTGGCCAATAGAAATGTTGTCGGATACGATCTAGGGTCTTTCTTACACCTAAGTGTCCTGACAATACATGATCATGAGCAAGACTAAGAATATCATTCCGATAGCATTTTGGAATGACGATTTGGTGAATAACATTCCACTCTTCATCAGCAGCAATGTCAGGAGATCTGTATTTTCTCATTAACACACCTGAATTCTGGTAGTAACAAATAGGGACAGTTCCTATTTCATTTTCATCAACGGCCAGTTGTAGAAGAGAACGAGTTTCAGGATCATTGTCCTGTTCCTCAACAAGTTTGTTACGATGAAGAGAGTTGAAAAATGACTTGGAGTCATCAGTAGAACTCGAAGTTGAGTAAGAAATCTCATCGATGTGAGACATGAATGTATCAGATAAAGAGAAATCCTCTTTGGGCTCCTGAGAACGTGTTTTAGAACGAGTAACAGCACAGGCGGGGAAAACGTCAGGAAATTCTTCAACGAGTTGCTCTGTACTGGGAGTAACAACAGGTGCTTCAACAACATAAACCTCTGGTACCACCTTACTACCAGTCAAATCATTCCCCAAAAGCATAGACACACCTTCAACAGGCAATGAAGATTTAATACCCACAGTCACTGGGCCTGAAACTAAGTCCGAATGTAAATCCAATCTATGAAGAGGAATAGAAACGATGCCACCTTCTATTGAAACTAAGTCCGAATGTAAATCCAATCTATGAAGAGGAATAGAAACGATGCCACCTTCTACACCAGAAATGAGCACATTGGCCCCAATGGATGACTTTTCAGAAAACGGAAGTACACCTTCTAAAATCAAACTCTGAAAAGCTCCAGTATCCCGCAGGATTTTAATTGGTTGTAGATGTGAATCACCAACAAAAGAAACAAAACCTTCAGTGATGAAAGGCTTAAATTTGTCCTCAACAAGATCTTCAGGTACATCAAGAATATTGGACTTGGAATCCACAGTGGACTGGACAGGGTCAAAATCATTGGGAACCAATGATGTATCCAAAGAGGGTAAAATGAAACTATGGGGTGATGGCTTGTTTTTGACCTTATAGCACTCAGAAATCAGATGGCCAGGTTTCTTACAATAAGCACGTTTTGGATGAGAATGGCACATTTTTTGTAGATGATGAGCTTTGAGAATAAGACGAAGTCTTTGTTTGAGAATCAGAAGTTTGTTCTTTTTTGTCTTTATTGACATTTGCATAATGTTTGAATGAGTCATTGGGTTTCTTTGCTGTGTGATTTGTTTTGCTCTTGTATGAGAAACCTT
The DNA here is from genome assembly GCA_011833715.1 of Carcinoscorpius rotundicauda. Classification (NCBI taxonomy): domain Eukaryota; kingdom Metazoa; phylum Arthropoda; class Merostomata; order Xiphosura; family Limulidae; genus Carcinoscorpius; species Carcinoscorpius rotundicauda. Next base: position 40,722,875 of record CM022393.1, read on the forward strand.
TGTGAGTCAAAGCATACTCATCTGCCAAGACAGCACCATCATGAATTTTGGAAGCTTTTTGTTCATCAATATAAGTTTTGAGCTCTACGGGAATACATCTTTTAAACTCTTCAACTAACATGAGTTCTCTGAGTTTTATGTAATCATCTTTGATTTCTTTGGAATCACACCACCTGTTGAACAGAGTTTCTTTTTCACGAGCAAATTCGACATAAGTTTGGCTGTCAAACTTTTTGTAACCACGAAATTTTTGTCTATATGCCTCTGGCACTAATTCATAAGCATTCAAAATGTATTTTTTGACGTGCTCGTAATCATAACTTTGCTCGGCCGTGAGTTTGGAAAATACTTCCTGGGCTTTACCTTTGAGAACACTCTAAAGTAATACTGTCCAATATTCGGTAGGCCATTTTAGCCTAAGAGCCAATTTTTCAAATTGTTGAAAATATTTATCCACAGCCTTCTCATTGAATGGAGCCATTAAACGAATTTGTTTGAAGGCATCAAATCTATTCAACTGCATTTGGACAACATTTTCTTCTGTCTGTGCCTTTCTCAGACTGATTTTCTTATCAGCTTTAATGTGTTCTATTTGTATTTTGGCATCAAGGCATTTGTTTTCTTGTTCTGCCTCAAGAACAAGGCGTCTGTTTTCCTGTTCTGCCTCAATACGTTTTTGTTCTGCCTCAAGTCGTTTGGTTTCAATTTCTAAACGAAATTTCATTTCCATTTCTATTCTTTTTAATTCAAAATCTGGGTCAAAATGAGAGGCAGGCAATTGTTGTACAACTTTTTGAGGTAAAACTTTTTGGTTGACCAAATGTTCAACAACAATTCTTTTGATATCTGTTTTCTTCATTGCTTGCTTTACTTCCAAATTGAAATGTTTTCCAACATCAAGCAATTCAGATTTTCTTAATTCACTGATCAATTCCAAAGAGGGATTCTGATTAAATTTATCAATAAAATCTACAAGTGGGAACGCCATTTTAAATACACAAGCTGTCTATCTGTATAGAATATAAATACAATATTGGAATAGGATTAAACTGTTTGTTCAATCCCGGACGAGCCCCTAATTTTCTGTTACTTTTTTTTTTATGCGGACTGAACGCAACAGAAAGACACAGATAGCAGCTTGTATAATTTATTATAATGATCTACTTATGTGATAGACACAAAATAAATTATCCAATAGCAATAACAGATATCCAGTTTCAACCATCAAAACAACTTACAATACAAAAAGGTACTGGCCTGTGCTTAATAATATGATCCAGAATGAGTGTCCAAGTCCGAAATCCAAAGTTCCAATCTAGGCGGTGAATTTAGTCCCACGGAGAAATTTTCGAAGTTTGAATGGGTAATTTCAAACAAAAATTCACAGTCCAATTCGTATTGACTTTCGGTATAATCCGTAATCCGACTGAATTGTAAAGATTGACGGAATAAAAATTTCACCGCTTTAGTCGATCTAGCTCTATTCACAAATTCAGTTTAAACTTTCTCAAACGAGACAAACTTCTTAATCCGAGTAAAAATGGATGATTTCTTCCCTCGCATCGCCGTCTGTTTATATACTATATCGCGTAACTTTCCAGAATTCCACAGTACAAACACCAGGCCAATACAAGTGATCAATCTACCTAGTTTTAAAAATATCTACATGAATTCTAAATGAATTTTAATTAATTCTAAAATGTTATTTTAAATGAATAACATTTTTTTGGTTTAAACTTCGAAAAAATAATATAAATATGGAAATATAATAGATATGGGAATGCAAACACAACATGACATGGTTGTCGTTTTCACAACATTTACATGATATTTACATAACACTTATAATTATAATAATAATAATAAAAAATCAGATATGATATCTCACAAACATACACAGGCCTTCCATTAATAGTATTAACCTAGCTAATAGCATATTCTACATTCAGTAAAACTCCTATCAAATTATTCAAGCAAAGGTGGACAAATACTAGAAAACAAGACGACTCATATTATCTTGAACCATAAATGACAAAACAATTCTTATACTAATGTTACTTGTTAGCAAAAGTGGGATTTATATATTCTGTTACTCCAAGAGACATTACTTTGGAATAATGATACTTACTCACATAGAAAAAAATGATTTTACTTTCCATGTTATAACCATATTAGCTTACAAAAAAACCTGTTTAAAACGCCTGATAGCCAGACATCAATTTTCAAAATAGTTCATTACACACGGCACATTTTCTCTTTACTCCATCATAAAAGAAGGTAAACTTTTGGTGTGGTACATTACTAAACAAATGTATACACTGTGATACAATAATAAAATTCAATGAATACAATAATTATATTTAAACTGGGAGCTGAGAAGTATCATTCATGCAGACTATTCTTGAGAAGTTTAAAACTAAAAAGTGTAACATCTTAAAACAGGTCTATGTGCAGTCATTAGAGCAACATGAAGCCTACCATTATGATCCTGTAAGATATATTAAGAAACTGTAATTTGTTAACCACTCACATTCAGCTCATGGAAGAATCAATTTTAATTCTTCTTTGAATCTGTTTGTAACACTTAACCCTATACAAACAAGTATAGCACAGTAACAAGAGTATGTTTTATAAAAATAATTATAATCTCAACAGAATGTTGATATCGAGCCAAAAAAAAATTAATATAAAAATATTTTTGTTTAATCAATGAAAAAGAAAAGAAAAATTATAGAAAATGCAAAGTTTGATCATAAATTACTTTCATTGATATTTTTTCCCTTTATTTCACAGACTTTCATTACGTTTGATAAGTTTTAGAAACACTTTTCATGTAATTATATAATTCTAATGTCCTTTTTTAATGTAATAGTTTTTTTTAGCAAACAAAAAAATTTGAAGTTTTTGTTTTACCTTCCAAATTGTAGTTTTTGCTATCTGTAAATGTAGAAACTTTGGAATATTACTGAACATCATTTGTAAACTTTTTTTCTTTCTTGAACCAAAGATGATGAAATCAAGTTTAGTAAATGACAAGTGTTCTTGGTGTGAGTAGTAAGTCAATTGTTTATGAATCAATAAAGAATTTTTTCTTTAGTTCTAGTACATTTTAGAAAAACAAAATTGTTGCTGTCATGTGCTATGAGTTACTTAATGCTAAATGTAAATGATTACTGAAGTTTCAATCAAAATGCAAAGTTAGAAATCATTAATAACTTCAACCAGAAAAGTGTACCTTTAGATTAACATGGCATTATTGATTTTTCAATATACAAGTTTGAAAACTTATAAAAAAGACAAACACAAAATAACAAATGTTTGTTTTTTTCAATTTCGCACAAAGATACTCGAGCCATCCTTAATTTAGCAGTGTAAGACTAAAGGGAAGGCAGCTAGTCATTACCACCCACTGCCAACACTTGGGCTACTCTTTTACCAACGAATAGTGGGATTGACCGTCACTTATAATATCCCCACAACTGAAAGGGCAAGCATGTTTGGCACAACAGGGATGTGAACCCGCAACCCTCAGATTACAAGTCGCATGCCTTAACACGCCTGGCCATGCTGGGCCAATAACAAATGATTTAAATTGAAAAAAAAAAAAAAAAAAGCTAGGTTGCTAATGAATATAGCATAAAATCTATAGAATTTGGCAACAATATTCCAGACTACATGCCAAGCATATAAACAAGCATGCATGTTTCACTTTGAGCTGATAAACTTCAAAGGAAGTATGAATCTTCTGAGGAGTCAAAATATACTAAAATAACTCACAGTAAAAGAAGAGATGGAGAACCATAATATCAATCAAGAAAAATTATAATTATATTCTTGAAAAACCAAACAAACTGTCTTAAATCATTTATTTCTTTCATATTAATATAACTGGGATTGTGGTAAGTATTACCAACTCAATATGTCAGTCAGATTGGATGATCAATTGCTGTAAAACTGTAGAAATGGTTTTGGATACCAAAAGCTAACAAAGCATTATACACATAAACTAAACTCTTTTTTCCAACCTAAATGTGAATAAAGCTTTGCTTGTGACAATATTTACTTTTATCCTAGAAGGAATGAAAAGCCGACATAGATCTCAGCTGATGATGGTGTGGGATTTTTGACATTTAATACTGTGTAACGGGTTCAAATGTTAATTGTAGTTCATATATATATATTGGTATTTTTTCTTTTGAAAATATTTTGAATTATGTTATGAGGGATTTCATATGAATATAGACAAAAATTCAGCCATGTTACATAGTAATCAATAAAAGAATACATTTACATAATCATAAATAAACTTTCCATTTAACAACTGTAGACCCCGAGATAGTCTGAGATTTAAGTTAAACATCTGCCAATAATGTGTACATTGAAAAATAACAAATGTCATTACCTCTTACACAAAAGAAATAACCATGAAAATATTCCTTCCTATAACCTGGGTTACAGCTACAAATCCCATTAGAACAGCTTGCATCTAAAGGTGGACATTCTTCATCTGTGGAGCATTCTTCGTTGAATGCTCTTTCTTAGAAATGAAACACATATATATTAAATTTTATGATAAGCCAGTTTTATTACACCATAAATACAGCAGGTTTGTTACAAACAACAAAGGTCAACTAGAAAATCATTCTTGAAATAAACTGTAGTTTAGACATACTTTATCCTCCACCACAGAAAAGAAGTGTGGAAATATAAAAGTAGTAAGCAAAATCACTATTCAGAGTTCAAACACTTACAAAATTGATTAATAACAGTTTAACCCTTCTATTCTTAAAACCCCTATGATGAAGCACATAACTTTAAAAAACTTGTACTTTAGCAAAAAATATAAAATGTTTTAAACATTCTAAACCTTGCTAAAGTAACAAGAATTAAAGCATGCATTGAAATGACAAGACTTTTGTCAAATTAATTTTAAAACAATTAGCGGTTATAAAGAATGTGGAGCACATAATAATAAAACATTTTCAAAGCTGAAAATCAATAAGTTAAATGACAACTACAGAAAATACAGTCATGATGAAGTAAAATGTATCAGAATTACATTATGTCATTTTGCAGCATTTCATAAATAAGGTGATGCCTTTTGAAAACGATTATTTTTGGAAAAGGTATGTAAAAAACTCTTTCTAACACAAAATATCCACGTTCTAAAATCATGAAGACATGTTCAAATGGAGGATTTAGAATTTCCAAGACAAGGCTATCATTTACACCCAATGGTATAAGAAAATAAAGGAATATGGATCAATTTAGGTAATCAGAGCCATTCATAAAGAGACCTGCAACAAGATCTACCATAGCCACAGTGATCAAGGTGTTGTCTTGTAATAGGTGAGAATCAATAAACACAAAGGTCAATGGCTAAAGCCACCTTTGGGACCCAGACAGCATATGTATCATAAACAAGAAGAATCTTCATCTACAAATGAGGCTAACAAAGTATGGGTTCACTACAATAAAGTCACACTTTCTAGTTGACAGATGAATACCTCAAGCAGATGAGGAATGAAATAGGTAATCATTATTCTATTTGTAAACTATGGATTTCTTTTTGATAAGACTGCTGAAATGAGTGTGAGAAACCATAATGATTATACATTAGATGGATTATGGAATATCAAGATAGGAAACGCATGATTTGTATGTAACAATTTTACAATGGTACATTTTGTAATGGAAACTGCAATGTAAGGATATTGCTAGGTTGCACAATTGTTAGATATAACATGACTGAAACTGTGACACTCCAAAATCATTTTGGTATGACGTACTCATCCTTCTGTTTTCATATTCCATTTATAATGCTAACATACAGGAGAATTAAAGTTAAATACAGCATAACATATGATGCTTGTGAGAAAAATATATTAAAATAAAATATTACAAGTCACAGGAACACAACAGGAAGTGAAAATCTTATTCCTCCTAGTGAGTAAACTGTATGCAGAAGTAATTGAGTAATCTCTTTTTGTTGAACTACCAACTCCTTTAAAAGTTATGCAAATACCAACAATATCTAACATGAAGTAAAAATGATTTTATGTAGTAATTTGTATACTTCTTCAATACAAACAGTGACTGTTAGTCAGCATACATGTACTCAGAATTAAAATCAACATGTAATTAACTGTGTTTGTTGTTTGTCTGAAGTTAAGCACAAAGTTATACAATAGGCTATCTGTACTCTGCCCACCGTGGGTGTCAAAACCCAGATTCTAGCATTGTAAGTCTGCAGATATACAGCTGTGTGACTGGGGAGCAAATAATTGTGCAAAATAAATAAAGATGACAAAAAAAGGGAAAAAAAATATATGGGAACAATCTTAATTAGGTAATTTAGTGAATATAATCACCAGAAAACTCAAAATCAAATGAACATAAAATAAATTAAGTCTGAATGAGATACACATATGAAAAACAAACATTAAAAAAATGGAAAAATAAAAACATTACATATTGCAATTAATCATGATCCTTTATGAGTAAAAAGTTAACTATAGTGCAACTGTAATTCAACAGATATTGTACAAAAATATATTTGATTGCATACTTCTTTTGTTTGTATTATTTTTTTTATAAAACTTGTTTATGGCTACATTTTGATATCAGATAATTTGATACTGTATGTACTTTTCCTTTTTTATAATAGACTAATGAAATTTCTGCAGAACCATGATGAATAACTGCAACTTGAGAAAAAGTTCAATCCATAAAGCACAATCTTTAATAGATTTTTGAATTTCTTGACACATGTATACTAAATTTTTATTCACTAAAGTCCAAAAATATAACAAATAAAAATTATAAGATTATAGTTTGAAGTAAAACAGAAATATCAAATTCTATTCATTTAATGAATTGAAAGTCATCATTAATTTACATGTTACAAGACTTTTTCTTGAATCCTGTAATTTCTGCTTTTCATCTGCTTCAGAATTTATCACAAAGCAGCCAGTTATGATAAATTTTTAAAAGTTGACTTGAAATACTCTAGTTCTTAACTTTTCTCAATGTGTTATTTTATACGAGAGACAATCATGGATAAACCAGCTAATATATAAATTAATTATTTTGGATAACATAGTGATAAAGACCTGTTAGAGGCAAAGTACTTGTAGTAATATTAAATTGCTAAATAAGTCACAGAGTAGAAACATCCAATATTTAGTGAATATTTGTAACTTAACAAGAAGTGTAGCCTAGTCAACAACAGAATGGAATCAAATCTACAAAGAAAAGAGATACACCTAGGACGAATACTAGATCCTTTAAATAAAAGTTCACATGGTCTGGCTTACTATAGGAATTGCTACAGTATTATGGATATGATGAAACACTTGATATGAAATAGTTACAAGTTTGGAAGGTACTTCACATTATACAAGCATCACAATAGAAGGTTGGGAACAAACAGTTCTGCAATCCAAAGACAGGTAGTTAGAGACGTAATACCATAGCTCAAGAGTTATGAAATCCATAGTGGCTAATGAAGTGTTAGAGTAAGCTTGAAAAGAAGAGGCAAAACTAGAGGAAGAGTAATATGATTGGTCCATGTACCTGACTAATGTCATAATCTGGATTTCAAAAACTGAACAAAGTACATAAACATGTTAGGAGACGATAGTGGCTAATGAAGTGTTAGAGTAAGCTTGAAAAGAAGAGGCAGAACTAGAGGAAGAGTAATATGATTGGTCCATGTATCTGACTAATGTCATAATCTGGATTTCAAAAACTGAACAAAGTACATAAACATGTTAGGAGACGATAGTGGCTAATGAAGTGTTAGAGTAAGCTTGAAAAGAAGAGGCAGAACTAGAGGAAGAGTAATATGATTGGTCCATGTACCTGACTAATGTCATAATCTGGATTTCAAAAACTGAACAAAGTACATAAACATGTTAGGAGACGATCCTTGCACATTCATTATACACAAAATAACTTATAGAAGCCTCACAAATTAGTTAATGAAAATGTCAGTCTCAATCAATTTTATGGAGTTGATGAACACCATTGAGAGTTGTAGTCTATATGTAGTTGAGGATTGTGTTTTCAGCACTTTCTGACTGAGAACAAGAGCTCAATTTAATATGATGAGGTTGACAGTCATCAACATCCACAGATTTATTTTAAATTTTTTTAAAGTTGGTAAGTGGGCCAATGTAGGTCAACAAGTAACTAGGGATTTTTTACAAGATAACAATTCAAAAATTCTGTTCAAAAAGCACCAAAAAAATTTATAATATTTTAAAAGCTTAAAATACTGTCACTTATCTTGTTACTGATAATGGAAGTATTTCATTGAACAAAATCTGAAGCCTCAGAGAATAAAGAATTGAAAGACATAGATAATTTCAATCTAACCTAACAAGTTAGGTCTAGTCATATTCTAGACCTCAATCTTGATTGACACTGCAACCCATAAGGAATGGCCCTAGCTGACAGTGTCATGAAAATGTGAAGATCAAACCTAAATTTACACAATAAGCCTAACCACATGACAGCTAAACTCTCTCCCTCTATCTCTTCAAACAAAATTAGACTCACATGATTTTCATTACACACTTTCCTCAAAAAAGAAAAATATACTTTTTCTTTAGCTTGGGGTTGGGGTTACAACCCCCAAATTCCCTGCCTTAATCTACCCTTACTCTTATTTAATACCAAGGCTCATTAAGCCAGCTTGGAAAAGACAAACACAGCAGTAGTTGAGACAGTATTTATATTATCAATCATATGAATAATTACTGCTATAGTGTAAACTAAATTAAGTTTAATTAGTGTAAAGATTAATAATACAACTTTAATTATTTATTAAATATCAGTTATTTATTATTATCTATTTTTACCTGAATTAATTTTGCTCATCAGTCAGAGGTAGTTTTTTTTGTTACAGGTTTATAAGTAACTTATGATCTAACCGAAAGGTGAAGTAACAGCACATAAATACTTAAACCTTAATGAAGACGAGATTCACATTAGAATGAATACTTTATTATAAAAAGTGCTTATCTGTGTCAGGAAGATAATGCATTATGTTAAACTGTTAACAGTGTTAACAACTGATCCTAAGAAAATGAGAAAGAGTTTGGATACCTAACATGGTCACCACAGTTACATTTTAAATGATATCAAACTGTTGTGGTCTGTTGTTGAAACTAAGTTTCAAAGATTAAAAGAAGCTTTCAGAGACAAATGGTGAACAATACTGTTATTTGATACAGAACATCTTGTTTAATAGTTCCATGTCATATTAATTCCATGCTCTCTAATACTGATGGGTCACAACTCTATATGAATAAATAAAATATTAAAATTAGCAGGTTTTTCAATTATTTTTTCCAACTTCTGAATGTGTATCAGCATGTATAAGAGCCATCTTGTGTAAATTGCTTAAAAACCTAACATAACATGATGGTTAGGGACAACAGGTGACATGTTGGTCCATTTTGGCTGTCCCATCCTCTAAACCAAACTAAAACTCACTCAAATTTAGTGCCTCCATGACATCCAAACCACCGTAATTGAAAAAACATGTACTTGTATCAACTGATTCAAGCTATATACTCTTTATACCCAATATAGTGCCAGACATCTACACAGTGTAAATACAGATATTTTCCATTAAAGAAATCATGGAACACTTGGTTGTGTTTTACTACCATGGAATTCTTTTTTTTGCTGCCAAATACTTTTAATTAATGATGGTTTTTGCAAAACAGTCATATTAAAACACCATATTTCTCATTACAGATGAAAAGTCTGATATATTTCATTTAACAGCTTTCTCTTAACATGATTTGTTTTGTCTCATTCATATTTTTGATTCACATTACAAGTCATGAACCTACCATCACGGTACTTAGAAAACCTTTCTTGTTTCCAATAGTGTTATACCTCAGTGTTCTAATCAAATTCCTTCTGTTCTTCACATAGCTTCTGTTACATTGAAAGTCTAATTCTATTTTCATTGTTATGAAAATTTTTTTTTTTATTATCCATTTACATGAATTCAGTATTCATTTCCATCATAAATTAAAATTAAAATATTTTAACTTTTTATTGACTCATTTTCCTCTAAAGAATAAAGTACTTCCTATCAAAGAAGATTATTCTGCTAACTTTGACATCAGATGTCTTATTTATTATATTAAGTAATATACAGTATATAATTACACTAGTCCTGTTTAACCAAATGTGTGTGTGTGTGTGTGTGTGTGGATATTAGAGGAGTTCCAATGGGAGCTAAAATATTTTACTCGTACAGCAAATTTATATTTTTACTATTATGAGAAAAGATTTATTGAAAACTGCATACATCCCAGTATTTTTACCATACATTACAGGTATATAGATAATTTAATTAGTATAAATAAGAATTAGAAATTGAAAATACTTTAATATTTAATAGAGAAGCACATTATTTAGATTTAGAAATTAAAATAATTGATACGTATATCAATGTAAATATTTTGCTTTCCAAATTATAGTTTACTCTTTTTTAATAGTAATGTACCATACCCTTTTGTTATAAACATTATAACTTTGCAATTATACAGATATTGTAAAATTTGTATTAAAATACAATTTTATCAGTAATTTTGAAATACTGATACAAAATGAATAGTTAATGGATTTAATAAAGAAACTTTAAATAAAAATTATTAAACTATTCTGTAATAAATATAAAGAAATAAAAAATTAGAAAACATTTACTAAAAATTTTTAAAAACTGTTTTTAGTTTTGAATAAGGTCATTTAACAACTTGGTACTACTTTAAGAGGATCTACACCTTGCTGCATATAAAGGTTTATTCAGAGCATGTTACTCAGAGTAGCCTTAGTAAATTGGAGGTGGTTGGGTGCTATACTAGTTTATTTAAATAACAATGGGACTCTTATACTAGTATAATCTGTTTATTAGGCTACCAATCTTTCTATCATCATGGAAGTTGGAATGCTAACTTCAAGAGGTAAGTTTTAACTTTCGTTCCCCCAAATGGCAGCACCTTATTTTTTTACTCTTATTTTCATTTTCCAATTAAATTTTTTTCTTTACTTTGGGGAGCACTCACCTTCCCACAAGTGTCTGCATGCTCTCCCTCTCCTAATTTCTATTTCTATATACATTGCTAATCCTTTATTTCTTTATGTGAGAGTGGCAAATGGAGGAGAGAACTGACAGATGGTGTACTCCCACTGCAATGTGGGCCTTACCTACAAAACCTAGAGTACATTTAATATCCAATATCATAGCTTGTACCCTGGGATCTTTTTAATTAGTGCAGCATTTTTATTATTTTTTAATTTATTTTTATTTTGATTTGTTTTTAGGTGATAATTAACTAATATACAGGGTGGTCGCTAGAAAAGTGGAAAATTTGAGGGTCAGATGAGATCATGAATAAAATGCGTGCTTACTCATTTCTATTTTTATTTCTTTACACCATGAATAAAATGCATGATTTTAATAATTTTGAGCATCTATGAGTGTAATATGACATATGCCTTTAAAAAACTTTGTAAAAGTTATTCTTTGTAAAAATAAATAGTTGTTTGACAAATTTTCCGCTTTTCTAGCGACCACCAGGTAATATGACAAAGGTTTGGATTTGCTGTTTTTAATGCAGTACTACATTTTGATTGTCTTTACTTAACTTTAGTATTATTCATTTCCTATAAAATATATATAGGCTGAACACTTAGTTACCAATCAAGAAGAATCAAGAGCTATTTCACCGTAAGATCTAATTTTACATCATAATTGTCTGAAAGCTACATCTTCTGCACATCAGCAATCTGAAGATCAATAAATTGGCCAGTGACAGAATCAAAATATCTCTACCACTTATAAAATACCAAAAACTAATCAAATTGAAATATAGCATTTCTCTCATCAATTGCTTCATTAATTGAATAAATGTATTTAGCAATTTAATTTTTTAAAATTTTCACACTACTAAAATATACGGATTCACTATGCCTCAAAATTTTCTGAAGTTATCCCTGAGGTGTGCAACCTCCCCCTCCTCAATAAATTTATCAACCTATGTTGCTATAATCTAGGGTTCAGTTTTATACAGCAGACAGAGTGCAAAAAATCCAATGTGTAGCCTTGTGCTAAAAAAACAGCACACTCCTTGGGGTATTTTTTTAACAATTGAAATTTTTACGGACCTTTACATTTTTAAAAACTAATTGTGATTTTAGAAAATACCTTTAGATACACTTTCCTTGTTATCTTAACAGTTGGTTTCTAGCTCTTCCTTCTAATGGCAATTCCATGTTTGGAATGAAAACTGATACATAAAGGCATGCAAGTTTTACTTTTAAACCAGTTTAAAACTTATTTGACGAAGTGATAAGATATTCAAACCTTTCTTTTTTCTTTTCTTACATATTTTGCTCACCATCCATCAATACTTCCTTATCTGAAACTCTCTCATTATCATTAATGGAGAACTCTGAATACACACTTGTTTTATTTAGATATGTTTGGTAACATTATAATAATAAACAGCATACTGTCTGAAAATAGGAGAATATGCCAAATGTCTCGTAATTGTGAGATATTCCCTAATTATTACCTCTAATAAGTTGCATCATTGGTCACCTCTTTTCTTAAGTGATCTTTTCATAGTTAATAAACCTAATTGGATATTTTTGTCTTTCATTTTTATTACATCTAACTCTGCTATTATTTTGTTTCTTTACCTATTTGAAAAGAAACTTTTCACTGTTGACATTACAACTTACCAGGTGGTTCCATTTCGTTAATCTGTGACCTTTATCTTTCTTTTAAATAATGTTTTTCTTCCTTTGATTTGCAATGCTTAAAATCATAGTTTTCTAAGCAACTGAAATACTACTGCTTGGCAAACTTTGTAATCACTTGTTACATTATTTCTATCTGAAGATTATAACATTTAATCATTTTGCATCTTGACTGATCTTTTACACCAGGACTTATACAGTTCAGAAGTGACAAACTCATTTCAGCTCAATTTTCTTGCTTATTCAATAGTTCTTTGTTTGATATATAGAATCTTAACAACTTGTACAATAATCAACGTTTCTATTTCTCAGCCAGTTATATATAACAATATCCAAATGTAGAATGAAAGAACCTTATAAACACATATTTTTATACACAAAATTCTGTAAAATCAAATTGTCAAGTGGCACAATAAAATATTAAAAATATCAGTATTTCATTTATTTATGTAAACTCAGAAACATAATAAGAAATCAAATACTGCATGTATTGTAACTTAGATAAAAAAAAAAGAAGTAAAATCAAGTCATAACATTCTGCTGAACATAAATGTTATTAGTTTGAATTTTGAAAGTTCTCTCACACTAGTGATTTGTTTTCAAGGCATTATTCATAACTTTAACAAGGTGTTGTAACATTGGATTGCTTACAAACAAGTGTTTTTGTTTAGAGAACACTGTAAACCAAAGATCAGTATTCTCTAAACAAAAACAATACTCTAAATCAGTTATGTTTTTGTGCCAAAATCTATAGCTTTAAAGGTAAGCAATCTTACCTCCATATTTTGTACAAGAATACTCAGTAGAAAGAAGCTCTTTAACATAGCCAGATTTACAAACACAAGAATTCATGAAACAGTAGGAATGTGGAATTGTACAGTCTTTATCTGAGGTGCATAAGTCTCCCAGTTTCCTTTCTGTTGAAAAAATTATTTGTCCATAAATTAGGATAAAAATATTTCATATGCAATTTTACTTTTTCTTTATAATTAAAATTATAATGGATGCAGAATAAAATACATTAAAAAATAACATGAAAAAACTTTATTTTGTAGCACCAGAAAAAAAATTATGTGGTAAGGTGTTTGAAAAAATCCAACAAAAATAAAAAACACCAAATGAATCTCATAAAATTGATGTAATATCTGACTAAAAACTTCACATTTCTTCACCACCAGTGTTACATATCATTAAACAACTAAAACATTATGATTAGAAATTTTAATAGCAGCTAAAGAGTGAAATGGATGTTGTGTTGTCTTGTTTTTATATTCATTTGTATTCTTTTATCTCTTATAGTTCAGGGCTGTCTAAATATTACATTAACCACAAGAAAAAGATTGGATTTTCCATTTGTTGTTGAACACTTTTACACACATTCAGTACAACTACTGCTAATAAAATAATCTGCCAGCAATGGTGGACAATGAAATAAGTTCATCACTCAACAAGAGCTCCAGAAAACATTGTTCATAGTGTTATTGAGAATTAGCTAATATAAACTAATAACCCCAATGAATATTCTACAAAAAGTTATGAATATCAATATTATAATATGAAACTGTCAAGACGAAAACATAAAATTCATACTTAATCATGTTTTTGACTACAAATGTACTAGAAAACAGAATTTTTTATGATTGTTTTTTTGTGCAGAAAAGTTTCTGTATCCAGTTTAGTAATACCATGTATTAAACAAAATTAATCTATGTGCACTACAAAAACATGTACATTACAGTTTTTTTATTAAATGCTGTATACTAGTTAACAATTTCCTTACCCAATAATTTATTTTAAATACTCTCCTGCCCACAGAACTGATTGCTATTAGTTCACACCACTGTTTAAACACTTTTGCATATGCACCAAACTTCAAACAAAACTATTACATGTATTAACATGTAATGCAACAGTCTACAATGCAATCAGTATCAGACTATTTCCATTGACAAAAAGGCAGTACATCCTCTTTGGGCATTACTCCCCTTAAGCATAGCATTATGCATAAAAAAACCTCAATGTTGAGGAGGCAAAAGATTCACTCCAAAAACAGGGAAAGAAGGGTGGAGAGAATATGCAAATAGGTATATAAAACACTTTTTCAGGCAAGGAAAATATTAACTTTAACATTAGTAATTTCTCAACAGAATTGATAGTTTGAACCTCACAATGTAGAAGTTGGTGTGATATTAAAAGATAAATTTCTTTCTTATAATACAGCATTTGAAAAAAATAAACTCATGGGTCTTGTCACTCACAAAGGATAACCTAGTAAAACATCACTCAGCAGAAACTCATTCATCTCATGTAGGAAATACCCTTGACTCAACAGAGGTGGCAAAACAAAAGTTAAAATATAAATAACCTTCTGTGCAGTGCTAATCTGTTGTATAGGTTGATGAAATACAAAGACTGCTAAACTGACTTTCGTACCTCAGATGTTTGGCAGGGCACGCATGTGAATTGTGGCAATGAGACAAGACAAGCTATACAGTAGTGGAAAAATGATTACCAAAATATATTTGTCTAAACAGGAAACATCAAAGACTTGCATCGCAAAGAGAACAAAAGACTCCTGCAGCTGGCATAATTACTGGGAGTGATTTGGTTTTTAAAGTAGGAACAACTAGTACTTCACTTCCATTTAAGCAGTAATGTGTCCACTCAGTCTCAAACCAGTAGAATTACTCTTCACAATAATTTTGTGACTGGAGAAGAAAGTATTCTACTTTTACTCCAGTAAAAGAAAACAAGAGTGAAGAATATGTATAAAGCAGAATACCAGAAAAGTGCTGAAACTGAACAGAAGTCATCACACCAAAATAAGGTATAACACTGATGAACAGTACAGTGAGTTACCACAAACAGGGACAGTAGATGCAACCAAAGTGTGAGGACAGTCACACCTGTTTTGTTCTTGGTTGTTTTTCCTGAAGTACAGCCTGGAAAGTAATGTGTGTGTGTACACACACACACACACACACACACACACATGTATAATGCCTGAACAGTTTTTCAGAGAGCCCAATCTCAACAGCAAGCACCCAACACACAAGCTTAAGATTGTCTGTCTCTTATCCCCTTACTCAATATGGATTTTGAAAAAGTATTCCCTGTGATGTAAAATTAACCATGATTGCAAGTTTCAACATTTACTAAATAGATATTTTAAAGTAATAAGGTGATTGTTGGTACTATGAAAAAAAGGAAAAACTAAAAACTCTCCTCCTTGGATCTTCTATAAATATTAAAGAACGGCAACTACAGTGAGATGAAACCAGAAGCAAAAGAAGCAGAAGTGTAATCCAGAAAGTATTAAAGGCTAGAGGCAAAAAAAGCCATAAGATGAGAAACTTGAAATGAAAACTGTTAACACTCACAGAAGAATAAAGGTTTCAGATGAGTTGCTTAACCCATCTGATCAAAGTAGAAAAAGTAATGTAAGAAAGGGAAAAAGAATCCCAGGGTAAGAAACAATTATTTCAAAAGAGAGCAGTAAAGGTGAGATATATATGAACTGCTAAAACAGGATAAAGGTTATAATCAGGGTAAGAAATGACTGGAAAAATCAGCTCAAGTCCTTGGGAGGAATAAAGAGTTTAAGAAAAAAGTCAACTTCTCCCTGTGGTAGAGAATACAGAATAAAAACCACCAGCATAAGATCTCTCACAAACAAAGAAAAATACATCATTGGGGAAGAGTAATACAGAAAGCAGGTAATCAAAGGTTTTAAAGGGTAAGTGTGAGAGCTCTGAGAACTAAACAGAGGCTCCAATCCAGAAGTGAAATCAAACAAGGAGAATGATTGACAAGAAAGGTTGTGAAGAAGTCTGTAGATGTTAGAGAAAGGAGAGTAGAATAGCCAAAGAAATGACAGAATGTCATTGTCATTGAACAAGCATAAAAAGGGAATGTACCAATCTTTACTCAGAACATCCACAACCAAAATTGTATAGTCCTGCGCTTATAAGTGGAAATTTGGTGGTTAGTGGAATCTTAAATACTTCAATAAATGCACTCACAGAGTGTTTTAAAATTTACTAAAACACTAAGAAATGTACAGAATAATCTGTGAGAAGGATCAATTCTAGATGAGTCAGCTGGTTTGATACTGAGATCAAAACTTCTGTGATATCACAAGTCCAATAACCATAAAAGTTATGGGCCAAAAATATAATGAGAGTCTAAAATAAAAAAATAGTGGTCCAGAAAATGAATGCTTCCCCACTGGATGATATAAGACGATCAGACAATCAAAACAGAAGATGGTGGCAACGTGTGAAACATTTTGAGAATATTTATATGAAAAAATCACTTCTCTAGAAACCAGACCCTGGAAAGGATGCAGGTGTCTAGAAATGTACCCCACATGGACAGAAGCATCTATGATCAGATGGAAATCTAGATGAGTTGGTGCAAGAAGGTTAGTATGTGGGACTGACTGGGTTACCATGACATCAAGAGGTGAAGAGACATATGAGAACACAGTGAATCTGTGGCCACACCACTGAATAGGGCTAAAAAGGCACATGCTAGAGGTCTTATTAATAAAAATGATCTATTGACCAGATGAAAGTAAACAACTCAGTTAAAGGATTTATTGCCAATCTCATAAAAGGCCTACAGCTTCAATTACAGAGAAAAGAACAGGGTATCATCTCAATTCACATTAGGCTTATCAATTATGAAAGTCCCCAAATGAGACAGAACTTCTCACAAAGGAAGTGAAAAAAATATTAGAGCTTTGGTAACCAAAAGCATCATACATGGCCCAAATATGTAAAGAATGAGACTGCTCTGCAGATGAGTTGAAAAAGACTCCCAAGGGAATCAGATAGTAAGCCAGAGTCAAGATGCACCTGCAGAGCATGACCAACCAACAAAAACAAAACAACTCTCAAAGAAGAAAGAAGGTTACAACCAAGAATGTTTAATTGGATGTGGGTGAAAAGGAGCCAGTCATACATATATTACTATAAATGTAAGCCCTACAATTGAATACTTTACGTGAATGCCCTAAGAACTTAATTCAAAACATACAGATTCAGAAACTCAAATGGAAGAGCACAGAATAAGGTTTCAACTGTCATGGAAGAAATAATAGGTGATCAAACATATTACACTATAAATAAACACAAAAAACTTCAAACTTGGTTATCCATAGCCCTCAGATAGAAAATACTGTTATTCTGAAAGAAAAAATAAGATATTGGTTTAAGAATAATATATCATTCATGTTTCAACAGTCTTGTGCATTTTTTTGTAATGACTCAAAAAGTCTTTTGAAAAGAGAATCCACACAAGTGCAAAGTGGTTCAACCAAACTTCTACTGCACAAGAAACAAATTAACTAAAGTGATTTTCAACAATTAGCCCTTCATGAAGAGAATGCAGGAAAGTGACAAAAGGAAAAGAAGCAACAAAGAAACTGGTTCTTTGAAGCTACTGAGAATCTAAGACCTGATGAGCTAATTCAGCTCATATTTCCAATGTATAAGGACCTCTCAAAAACCTCATCAAAAAAGAAGGTTGCTACATAGAGGACCCTAAAACAAGATCATGAGACATGCCCTCAAAATAAGGCATTCCAATTAAATATGTCCCAGAAAAAAGAAATCACTTTACCTTGGACGATGCAAAGAAAAAGAAAAAATAGAAGCTAAGGTAAAAAAATAAGTGAGTACAAATGTCCCTGGAGAAGATGTAAAGGTTAAATATAAAGCCTCTTAAAAAAAAGTAAAATAACAGATAGCAAAAAAGCAAACAAAAATAAAGATGACAAGAGTGAGAAAAAGACAAAAACAAAGGGGACCCATAGCTGGAAGACAACATTTAAAAGACTGAAACTGAATGGAAAAGAAAAGAACCATGAGCACATGCTACAGAATAAGGTTCCACACGTTTGAAGGACAAGGAAATTTAAGTTTGATACAAAGTTGAAACAAAGTAATGTCAGTTTAACATGAACATCAAGGGAGGGAAGGAAAAATTCCACATTCTACAACTTCCTTGCAGCAAACTGTGTTGCAAGATCTCAGCAATCTAATCTTGTTACTTTTTTCTTCTTGATGAAAAGCAGAGAATGTTTACCCAGCCTTTAGAGACACATTTGTCCTAAATTTTTCTTTTATTTAGAAAAACTTTTCTCCCCTAAAGCCACTGTAAATGGGATGGTCAACAAAATTATAATGATATACGTAGAGGGTAAAGTTTTGTTTAAAGTTTGACAAATGAGCAAAAAAATGTATGGCAGTGATATGAGGTAATAGCTTTCAGGTCTGTAGAGAAATGACTGGCATTTCTGAATTTAATATAAATCTCCTCAGTTTATTATTTAAGTTTCTTGCTAGCTATAGCTGCATATACATATATTATCTTTGAATTATAACTTAATTTACATGTGAAAAAATAACAATGTAAAATCAAAAACATTAACTGTTGTGAAAACAACATGTACTCATTCAATCTGCAGAAGATATGTAAATCACATGTATGGTTTAAAACAACAAAAGCAACTTACCATCATTACATGCACTAAAAAAGTGGATCTTGTGATAAGCTGTGTCACAACTGCAAATACCACTTGCACAAACACTGAAGAGATCAGCACATTCTTTATCTGAAGAGCATGCATCTCCAATCATCTCTAATGAACAAAATGAAATTCTGTAACATGCAAGTAAAAATCATTGAAAAGTTTTGATATTCAAGTTCTTAGTTCATCATGAAAAAAATATATATGATTAGTTAATTCCAATAAATATACTATTTTTAACAAGTTAAATATACACAGAATAATGCACATTTAGCAGCACAAACACAAAGTATAAAACAAAGGAAAGAAACTAACAACTTGTTAACATAATTAATATACGGCCATAATAACATGAGATTTTATTTTTAAATTAAATCTACTTTCACACAAACAACCCATTCAGGAGCAACATAAACTTGCATACAAGATGGGTACATAACTAAATCAATGCATCAAGTTCTGTGAGAAGTTACATCACAACAGCAACAAGCTGTGTTTATTTAAAACATATATCACCAGTCAGAACAATGAAGCCCTGTCTGCTACCAATGCATTTTGAAATGCACTTTTAGAAACTTTGAGCAATGCAGTAAATAAATGATTTGTTCAGATTTCAATTAAAAAACAAATGCTTCCAGGGAGACATCCTAGATGCTTAAAGCGTGCGAGTCCCCAAGACATCCATGTTTTGACTCCTCTATTCTCCTGAAGAAGAACAGCAGATTATTCAAAGGCACTCCTTGGACACCCACAAACACATTTATTCAACAGAACATTTAGAGAATGTCAATTGGTAATAAACTATTTGTCAAAGTGTTAATTAGTTATTAGTTTATCATGTACTGTTTATCAATCAGATGTTTTGGCTTTAACTATGTCTCTCCTGATTAGACTGTAATTATTTGATTAGGGTACAACTTAATGTTTATAAAGCCAACGTATTATCAATTTCATCTATGTTTTAATAAGATTGTCAAGAGAAAATGCACTAACAACTCAATTTTGTATATTTATACAGCTTCATAACAGAGACACTCTCTGGAACCATAGAACTCTAAATTAATGGAACTCTCATTAATAGAGTTTTGAAAAATCAAATACAATAAACAAACTCAAGATAATTCAATGTGTATGTATTAAGTAATGCATGAAATTACACAGGTGCTTTATTCATAGTTCATTATTAGACCAGTAAAATTCCATAACATGAAATTGTTATTGTTTATTTATAACGGAAAGAAATGCAGATGAATGTTTTGGAATTGTTTAAATGATGTTGTTTATCTTATGTATCATATCCTATTTACTACCAAACTTAATTTTCCATAAAACACATCAACTGGTAATAAAAGCCTTAATGTGTTCAAAGTGTCCTGTGTATTTTTAATTTGGAGAAATCCATTTGTATATTTCCAGATTATGGTTGAATTTATTTTATTGCTGAGATCCTAAACTGATTTTGGAAAGGGTGAAATGGTCTTTAAAATTAAATAACTTTTTCTTTATTCCTTGCAGCAGAGTAACCTTTACAAGTTCTACCATCTGAGTAGCAACACATCATATGTTAATTTGGCTACTGTTATAATTTCTTGAAGTATTTGGAATACACTGGTATCATTCATAACACTTCTTAATTAAACACGCTCCTATTAATATTGTACTTGCACAGTTAAACAAGACAAACAGTTAATAAATGTTTAGCTCAAATGACCTGTAATAAAGTGGCAAAGTTGCATGGCTACAACATTTAACATACAACTAGTACAAGGTTTTAAAACTTCCACATCTGTGAGAAGGACTTCTAAAATTGATACCCTGTAAGTCCTGGATTTCCTGCTTTTACAAATTAATGTAAAGGGCAAATTAGACTATATTTGAAGTTTTCATTTATTTGTAGGATAGATACTTTAATTAGTTACAAACTAATCCCAATGTTCCACAACCTGTTTTTATACTTTATTCCCATATCAAGTCTTTTGTTGAATGATGCAAAGCAAGTATGCTATTACCAGATAAACCTAATGATATCTTACCATACTATAAAACAGTTACCTATTTATAAAACTAACTGTTCTGGAATGTAAAAAATGTAAATTGTGCACTGCTTATTCAATTTTACAAATGAAAAGTAAAATGTTGCAATGAAAACTTGTAAACAAAAATGTACAGTCTAGAGCTTCAAATGGATTAATCAATTGCATCATGAAAATATATATCTGTCTAAATGGTACCTGCAATTTTAATTTTTGATTTTACTTTAATGAATTAAAAGTATATCTATGTGTGTATGGTAATTTCTATATATGTGTTATTTAAACATCTCCAGGCAATTACCTTCTGTAAACAGAGAGAGAGAGAGAAAAAGATCAATTTATACTATATAATAAACTATATATTTAAATAAACATGGAACACAAGTGATAGTATAGTTATTTTACACACAAGCACACACACATATGTAAGGTCCAATTTTTAGCATTCATCTTGGTACAAGCAACTGTAAACTTTTTGTTCAAAGTTTTAGACAAATAAATACCACTTACATTCCTGAGAACGATTCTTATCTTATACATGTATAATAGTGCAAATTTTGTGGATAAACTTGACAAATAAAAGAGCATACTTAGGTCCCACTCATGAGCTGCCATTCCAGAAGGCAATGAAAACTGCCATATTATGATATAACAAATAGCAAATGACACCAGTCTTAATTTTTTCTTGTATCCATTAACCATGGTGTTCTTGATACTCATTCTATTGTGCTGTTAAAAAAAACAACAACAATGAAAAAATTAATCTATTAGCTTATACGATATTTGTCCAAAATCACAAATTGATATGAAAAACTCTTCCAAAAAATAATAAAACTTAAATCATCAGTACTGCATTATAAAAGTCAGTAAAATAATTAACTGGTTCAATAAAATGAGAAAGAATGCACAATTTTAGCTTTGAATAAACAAACCTAACATGATAATAATAATACACATATACATTTATGTGAGGGATAGAGAAAAACAAACTATATTTTTTTCTTATAATATATTTTAGAGACAATTCAACCACTGATCACAGTTTGAGGACTAACAGGCAACTGATAATCATTATCCTTACATAGCTAGTTGTAGGAAAAGCAGTAACTGTATATATAACCTATTAAGAACATTTACTTTAAGAAATTCAAAGCTATACAGCCTCTAATCCTAATTAAACTTTAACTGCATAAAATGTTAGAGAAACACTCATGGTGACTTGCAAAGAGTCTCTACCCATATCAAAATTCTTCAGTGGGATCCCTGCTGAATATAAGTCAGTTAATTTCACCTTTTACTTCAAGACTATTTATAAAAAATAACTCAAAGAAACAAATGATGTCATGGTTTCACAATACCTTTTGTAATTTGTTTGCTGAAATGAATTTTAGGACTGCCAGAATCACAATACATGCATAATAACTTATGCTTACCACTGATCAACAAACATCACTCAAAACCAAAACCTTCACTTAATCAACCAATGAAGGTCCAGCACCATCACCCAATCATACCATTCATTAACCCTTTTTGAATATCAGTAAAACAACTTAAAAGTGCAGTCAATTCTCATTTTGATTTGAAGATGGAGGATGTGAAATACCATCAATTTTTCCTTCCTTATAAGAAAAAGAAATCTTATGGTAAAGTTCTATTGCCTGTATAAGATAGATGGTATTCATTTTCACCTAATTAAGAGTTTCTACTTCAATGCATTGTTTATATCATTAATAAATTGTTTTTCAGGGAAAAAGTAGCAATGAGCAACATTTTACCAACTACAGTGCAAATATTTAATAATAACCATACCAAATTCTCTTTAAGCCATGTCGCATTCTAAACTTGTTTAAAAAAATTTAAAAATAGGAGAAAAATATTTAACATTACAACAATCCCATGGATTCATGTGTAGATCAAACAATGGATAATTACAGTTACCATAAATATTCTACAGAAATTTGTACTTTATGTTTGTACATAATACTAATGCACATATATATCTACTACAAGTAAAAATATAAATAATAAGCTACTAAGACATCTTTATGGTAATACACAACATAATCTTACAACAATGATAAAATATTATACAAAAGATCTAGCAGGATGAGGAAAAACTTTGGATGTTAGAGTAAGATATACAAATTACCTGTGAATAGAAAATATGATGATGATGATAATACAAATTTCTTCTAATATAACTTAAATTCTTAATACAAAAAGTACATACAGCTACTTGCTACATGGTTACAAGTGTTATGGACAGAGTATCTGGTTATACTGACTATAATTATTGAACTCAATAACACATGAATAAAAATGGTAAATTGTAATTGATAAAATGAATATGATTTTTATTTTCTGTGTAATGATACATACTCTTACCATATATGGGTTTCAAGTTATGAACCTATAATACAATTAATATTTTAATTTATTATCTTATGATTTGCTTTTCCTAACTATAAATGGACATGCAATATAAAACAAATGATTAATTTTTGAAAAAATGTTTCATATGTTTTTGACACCACTTAAATAGACAGAGGTAAGAAGTCACAGGTAAAAAAATGTAAAGTTAGTTAGAATTGTGCAACAGTAAAAACAATTATAAAGAATCACAAACAAGAAAGTAAAAAAGACCTACATTTTCTGTTAAATTGCTAAAGTTTATGAAACAAATTAGTTTTCTATAATTTAAAAAAAATTAACATTTTAATAAAAAAAGTGATAAATAGAAAAGCAAATATATTTAACAAGTTCAATTTATTTTCGAGTACCTTTTAATCTACTTTATTTATATGATGATTGTTTTGTGTTTGTTCATATCAAAACATGTCTAATTTAGAATATTTATATTTAGTTGAAGGAGTGTTATTTCAATGCTTTTATATATATTGGCCAAAAAATTACATGAAGAGTGAACTTTAAAGTCATAAAATTAGAAGAAATTAATAATAAAAAAAATAACAACAGAAGACATCAATGAATGCAGTATTTTGTATCTAAAAGCGGAAATTTGTACTCGTTTTGATTATACATACATATGTATGAAGTAGTGCCAGATAAAATAAACTGATTAATAAAAAAATGTGATTAAACTGCTTAATAACATGAAAATAATCAACTATTCAAAATTAGTGTTTATGACTAACTGTTCCTAATTATTACAAATACTCAAGTAATCATGATACTGTCACTATAATTTTTGTATTATTTTTTTATTAATTCAAGGATGTTTAGCTCAAAAAATTAGCATTATGACTGGTGTGTAAAGTCAACTACTTAAGTTAATGATCTCATTATTATTATTATATCTGATTTTTTTCAACTATTCAAATCTAATTTGAGAATAACAGATCAGTTGAATATAATTAATTGATAAGTAAATTCCACTAACTGTCCAGCATTTTTACAAAAATATTAATTACAGGAAAAAGCAGGTGATTATCCCTCTATACAAATCAATAGTTAAGACCTTACTTGAACTACTATGTACATATGATATATCTTTTCAAGAAAGATATTGACTAACTTGAAAATATTCTAAAAATAGCTACTAGAATAAATGTTGAGATAGAACCGTCATATAGTACAGATAAGATAAGGTATCAACATATTTTATTTTCAGAAAAGTATGGTAAGACTAACACTAGCAGAGGTGATTTTATCAAAGTATACAAGATTACCCAGGAAATTGACAGAATAAAAATCTCTATTTTTATATGGTATATTCTGAAGACAATGTTTAAAAGGACACATATTTAAGAATTCAGAAAGACAGGTTTGACACCAGTTAAGAAACAATTTTCTAACAGGGTGAATGGCAGTAGCAAAGGCTAGTATTCCACGAGTTTAAAAGAAACTTCAAATATTACCTTAAAAGTAAAAAAAAAAACCAATCAATTTTTATTTTTTTAAATGTAGATATGCAAGACTAGCCATGAAATATCAATAACATTTAGATGTCTGCTTGTTATAGTATATTACATTCTATAACTTTTCCAAGAGTAATTTTGTTTTTCTGAATTACTTTTTAGTATTGGCACAATTAGTTAGTTACTGGTGAACAGTATTGTATTTTATAAAATTTTCAGTAACAAGGTTAATGTCAGGTGTTCCAACAAATCATGTAAACTTTCGATGAAGTGGTATCATGGGTTTGCTGGTTTTTTTAATTTGGTACAAAGCTACACAAGGGCTATCTGCACTATACCCATGGGTACCCAAATACAGGATTTTTGTATTTTTAAGTTCACAACTTGCCTCAGAACCATATGAAGGGGGAGAAGATGAAAATGTTATAAATACGTTTCGATAATACAATTATGAAAATAATTGTTCAATAAATTACATACCTAGTGAAACAATAAGAACATCTTTGAATACTTCCGCTATGAAATTTGTTTTATGCATTTAGTGATTTAAAATATAACCGCATAAAACAAATGGCGGTCAAATTATTAGTCATACATATTGATTAACGATCTACGAATACAACTTCTATTCTTAAAAGGTTTAAAAATAAAAATAAAGTAGACGCTTTGGTATGTACATTTAATTGAATTACTTTTTATTTTAGTTAATTTATTTAGCAGAGTTTAACCTTAGAACTATTAATACTTGTATTAATAAAGATACAGACCTCTTAAAACTTACTTCTAATGTTTTCTTTTAAAATTTCCTAAGATCACAATATTGTCACTTTATTCAAATCTCGCCCTTAATAGTATGTCTCACAAAGTCAGACGATATTGGTCTTGAATAACGTAATTACTTTCAAATATTATTTGCGTTTCATCCTCACATCTGTCGTTTATTTACAATTCCACAAATAGTAGAACAAAGTGACACTGAATACAGTAAAATTGCTGTTCTATAAAAGGCATTAAAAGAATAATTTAACAACTATGAACGTAATTAAAATGATACACACACAGTTTTCCAACTGCTTTCACAAATAAAGGTTTGAACGCATACTGTTGTCGTTCAAAGTCACATAACAATAATGCATAACATCAACACTGTACAGAAAGTACGCAATTGATTGGTTTAAATATGGGAAAGCTCTTCAAAAACAGCACTGCAAAGTCAACGTGATACGTTTAAGAAATTTATGAAATTAATTTTTCTTACCACCGTTTTTCGAAGGTACCTTTCACATAAATTGAATTTTCTTTAATATACTAATATTATATATTAATATATTAAAGTCCAACTCAGTAGAGTATTGGCCCGGCGTGGCCAGGTGGTTAAGGCACTCGACTTGTAAACTTAGGGTCACAGGTTGAAATCCCCGTCACACCAAACATCCTCACCTTTTCAGTCGTGGGGGCGTTACAATTTTATAATCAATTCTACTATTCGTTAATAAAAGAGTAGCCCAAGAGTTGGAGGTGTGTGATGATGACCAGTTCCTTTCTCTCTAGCCTTACACTGCTAAATTAGGGATGGCTAACGCAGATAGCCCTCGAGTAGCTTTGCGCGAAATTCAAAAACAAACAAACCGTAACGAATTTAGGTAGAGGCTAGAGAAGGCTCACCCCATGATCTTAATGGGGGCCCATTGATAATTTTATTCTATGTAAAATTATATGAGATCTAAGACCCACAAAAACTATTAGTCCCTGCGCCCAAACAACCTTAAATCCGCCACTGGTCCAACTGACAATAATGTGTTACCGTGACACTGAAGGTTTAATTGTTCCCAGTGGCTTAGCTGTAAGTCTAAAAGCTCATAGCAATAAAACTTGAGTGTCAATACATATTTTGTGCAAAGCAAAGTTGCGCTATTGTATAGCATTGGGCTTAACAATAAACAGATAGTTATAATTTTACATAATATTATACAGTTTGTTTGTTATATAAACACGACCCGATTCAACGGGCACTCTTTGCTCTGCGAATCATGACTATTGTAGAGGCCTGGCATTGCCAATCGCGTTAAGGCATGCGCTCGTAATCTGAGGGTCGCGGGTTCGCATCCGAGTTGCGCTAAACATGCGTGCCCTCCCAGCCGTGAGGGCGTTATAATGTTACGGTCAATCCCACTTTTCGTTGGTAAGAGAGTAGCCCAAGAGTTGGCGGTGGATGATGATGAATAGTTGCCTTCCCTCTAGTCTTACACTACTAAATTGGTAACGGCTAGTGCAGATAGCCCTCGTGCAACTTTGCGCGAAGTTCAAAAACGAAGAAAACAAACAAACATTCGTTCAAGTAGTTATTTCCAAGTATGGATGAAATTATAATACTGTTCTGCAATAGGAGTGATGGTCAGCTTGATAAGAGAAGTTAATGTAATCAATGTTAGTAGTAACATTAAGGTTGTGTAAGTTGTGCAGCATCCAGAAAACGACTACGTGGTTATCAATACTTTTGAGATTACTAGTTAAAAATTGTACAGATATTTTAAACTTACTGTGATAGCAGCGTCTCAGCGACCTAGTGACAATATGTTATCCATTTGTGGGACCAGATAATTGAGTGTGTTGAACAACAATCACACATCACGCGCACACTGTTGATGCATGTGCAATTAACAATCGTTATGTTGGATTCATTAGAGTTGTAAGGACATGTCCAGAGCAGAATTATAGCAAATGTTAAAGGATAAAATATTACAGCCTTTATAAAGTGGTTGGTTGTTTCCTGTAGTGACTGTCAGAAATACAATGATACACGTGGTTTATAGGTTGATTTTAGGTGGATAAATGTGGTAATAAATGGCTCTCAACTATTTCAAAACAATTAATAGTGATATATTGCAAGAGATCTTCGGGCTCATTAAATAAGAACCGGCATCTAAATACTAGCAAATGATATTATGAGAGCAGATGTACAACTGTTTTCAACTGAAAAGATAGTTTGTATGATTGCTACTCAGTCGATGTAATGAGCCTACTACTATCGAGAGACAGGGACACAACGTGCTTGATCTATGTCTACAGCATCTGAATGGTTGATTGTATGCTCAAGTCAGTGGCTGTAAGTCTGAAAACCATATTCCTCTGGATAAAAAGATAGACTTTAAAAAGAAACAAAAAATATATGTATTCATATTTATGGGCATGATGAAAACAGGACTGTTTGATCATATTGTGGTTAGAGAAGGTACTTCCTTGGAACATGTTTCAGTGTAATGGCAAGAAACCTCGCTGTGAATGGTGGTAACCGATTGTTAAGCCAAGGATCAGAGATATAGTGATTGAGATTTTGAAAATTTACAATGTGAATTGACCTATTAACAGGTGGAACAACAAGTCTCTTTGGACAACCTCAATCTGTTAGGCAGTAAAGCTCTTCCCCGAAATGTGAAGTGAGCTACTTGACAGCAATGGATTACAGAGAAGGCAGACGAGTTGGGTCCAACATCTCATCACACTGTGGAAAAGTGTGGAAACCACCTACTCATGGTTTCTTCATTGTTTGGGACTTTTCATCCTATAGCAGATCACGATCCTGTCAAAGAGTGACTCACGTTCAAGTCCGTATCTCCTTCAGTATAGGAAAGAAAAGTTTCCAAAAGACATGGTCACACCAATGAATATTTGATTCAGGTCATTGAATGGAATGACCATACTTGAGGACTTGATTGGGAATGTTCATCACCTTAAGCTTGCTTTAGTCAATTAGTTAGTGAAGGGTGTTAGCATCATAACTGTAATGATCGGCTGAGATGAAAATGTCAACATCTTTATAGCCTGGTTGACATAACAATCCAGTTAGGATTATTATTTGATTGAGAAATAACCGACTGAAAGGATTTTATGGCTCTTATCTTACAAGTTAACAAGCGGTTGTCCGCAGCTTAGCCTACAGTAATTTCCTGGAAATTTATGAATGAGATATCGATCCAAAAAATTATTTTACTGAAGACAGGAGTCCTGAAGTTGTCGTAAGTAATCCTGAGTAAGAGAATTTCTTTGTTTTATACAGAATACATGCATACGCATGTATGCACTTTTGATTAAAATAAAAGTTTACTGACTCTTCCATGTGCTATGTTATGTAGGTGCCTTGTAAGTATGTATGTATATGAGTGTGTTCACTTAACTTGTATTTAGAATATTTTATGTCGTTTGTTATTTTATACATGCAAAGTGGTTCTGAATGAATAACTTTACCTGAGTGTACTTCGCATAATTTTAATGTAAAATGGAGGAACTGGATTTGTACCGTATTTCATCAGCATGATTCCTATTTCGATCGATAAGAGGTTTTCTTGGTTAAAGAGTTGTATTTTAGAACTTCCATTTCTTTTTAAAGGATTTATCTTTGTATAGCATGTAGTTTCATTGGTAAAGCATATTTGTATGTTTCATCTTGGTTCAATAGTTTTTAGTTAATTCTCATATTTCATCGAATTGATTTTGTTTTTCGATGCTAAAAGGTTTTGTATCATGTAAATTTGTGTTGTTGCTGCAGAAAAAAACTAATTTCTTTGTTTCAGAGAGTTTCTTTGTTTTGGTTTTGGGATGCTTAATACCCCTTCTAAATAAAATACCAAAATATTGCTCTAAAATAATGAAAAATAACCAAAACCCCTAAAATCGTTAAAAGAGAAATTAGTAATTCTAATTTATTTTCATCACCCTGCCTCCCAGGTCTCTCAGTTTTGTCTTCCCATTATGGGTACTCGCTTGGGTACCCGTACCTTGGACGGTAGTGATGTAAATTCATGATAAATGAAAGGTTGCTTTAGGACATTAAAAGTTGATTCCTTTATATATAATTTAAAAAAACGCTCATAAAAACAGCAAAACACAAAATGTGAAACAGTAAATTTGAATGGATCGCTTCTTGCACTCAAAAAATCTTCATGCCGAATTTTGTGAAGATCCATCAACAGGATGAAGTTGAAAATCCTCATAAAAACTGCAAAATGCAAAACAAAAAAATTGTGTATAGTTTCCTGTGGGTCTAATGATCCTCCTTACCAATTTTGGTGAAAATCCATCCACACCCTGAGAAGTATTTAGATGAACATACAACAGATAGTACTATTACATTCATGTGAATGGCACCAGTGCATTAGATGTTCGTGTGATGTATTCATGACGCTATATCTGCACCCTGAAAATGGAGAAAAACAAAGTTCTCCGTGACGGGAAACAGAGGCGAAACGGAAAAAATCGTAACCACTTGCAAATCCATATGCATGTAGGATAAAAATTTCGCGAAGTTAAGAACTGCACATCGTGTAATAAAAATGTTTTCCAGTATCGTATAGGTAAGGGTTCCATTACAGTATGAGGTTGTTAAATTAGCTAAATATAAAAAATATCAAAAATTAAATATGTTTATGAAATATAAAAGGTCTTAATAATTATAATTTACATTAGTTGAACTAATTGTGTTTTGACAACTTTTTTAATTCATTACTTTATTTTTTTACAAATCCATAAATTCTCATATTGCAAAGTACACATTACTGTCAATATCATTAGAAGACAATGATGTTGACATAATCTTGTAATTTTTTCAGCTGTAGAAAACTTAGTTTTGGGTGCATAATATTCATTCATTTCAAATGGACCTAAATGTCTTTGTTCAATTTTCAATGAACAATTTCTATTCACATTACTAAATTATGCGGTTGATTTTAAATGCATATTTTGTTTGAGTACCGTAGGTGTTATTTTCACACTTAAAAAAATCAAATTAACTATTTTTTATGAAAAAGTATCTTTAATTCTGGCATGACCATCATTCACTAATTTTCCGATAGCGTACAATGTGAAGTTTCCAGCTACATTATGTGTTTTAAAATGCCAATGAAGATTAGTAACTGATTTTTTTCTGCAGAAAAATCAGCAAAATTTGTATTTCTTTTTTTTCATTTGCGTCAGTCGGTCATGAGCAGGTAGTTAATATGTTTGATTTGAGATCTGAGAATCGCGGGTACCCATCTCCGTCTCACCAAACATGATTACCCTTTCAGCCGGGGAAGCATTATAAAGTTTCTATAAATTTCGCTATTTATTGGTAAAAAAGAAGTCAAGAGTGCATGGTGGATGATGGTAATAAACTGCTTTAACTTTGTTTTGTCTTTCTGAAATTACAGTCAGATATCTTAGATAACTCATGAGTAGCTCCAGGTAAAATTCAAAATAAACCAATCTTGGAGTTAATATTTTCTAAGTATCGTATTTTTGGCTGTTTTTGTACTGATGTTATTGTTACTTAATATGTTATAAACTGACTTTTTCGAATTATTTTTAATTCACTTATAACATTTTCGAATACTTTATTACAATATTCGATTCTGTTAATTTTTAATGTTTATCAATGAAAGATAACAAAATGATGAAATGTGTCTCTTATCTAGGGTATTCTTTATCAACATATCAAAATAAATCATTATATGTTTTACTTTATAATAAGGTTTTTCACTCTAGTTATCACAATAATAATATATACCATTATCACCAACTTCCTAACAAAGCCCTGGTGTCATCTCTTATTTTATATTTCGTATTCTTTAATTTCACATGATGCATTATTACTATTTGCAATTATTTCAAAAACTTGTTCAAGATCATGTGTTAGATATCTATTTATTTAAAAGCTTTTTCAAATTTACTAATTAATGAAAGAAAGTTAAAATGTGTGTTCCTGTTATTATTAAAAAAAACCCTCGGAGAATTTAATAAAAAGTAATAAAACCAAAAATTATCTAAGATCATCTTAATTTAAAAAAAAATGTCCCCAGTAGCTCAGTAGTGTGTCTGCGCACTTACAACACAAAAAACCGGGTTTCGATATCCGTGGTGGGCAGAGCACAGATTGTGTAGCTTTGTGCTTAATTCTAAACAACAGCAGAGCAAAAATATGTTCGTAATTGTTGTCATAAATTTAAAAAAGTGAAATGACAAAATTCAATGTGAGTGTGGTGATCTATCCTTTAACTACAAATAAAGAATAGCAGCATTTTAATATTTTATATATCAAAGATAAAACTAATGCACATAATTGTCTTATCAAATACTTATATCATTTAATTAAAAGTCAAGAAATAAAAGCCTAAATCACAAATACCCATGTGATAGATGCCTTCAGTAATTTTTATTCAGAAATCAGATTGATGAAACACGAAGAAGACTGCAAAACAGAAAAAGGTATAAAGACAAAAATGTCCCTAAAGAGTTCAGTAATTACATTTAAAAATATAAATAATTCACTATAAGTTTACTTTTAATATATGCTAGTCATTAATGCTTAACAAGAAAGAAAGAAACAGAATTTCTCTTATTATTACCTATCAGTTTTAAACTCAGGAACGTTTCACGAATTCTGAAAAATATTTTCATCTTCTGTAACTGAACGATTGCTTTAACCCTATATTTTCTGAAGTTTTCGTTGTTTCCTTTGAAAAAGAAAAATTCTGAAAGTGAATTAATTAGATTCCTCAAGAAATGCTTGTTATTCACACAATAAAGCTCGTTTTTTGACAAATACAACTAAAGAAACTTCAAAATATTCAAAGAAATCATTTGTGTAACACAAAACACCATTTGTCTTACACAACGTAAAAAATGCAACTCCCAATATACAGAACATACATAAATAACTCTTAAAGAACGAAGTTTAATAATGAAGGTGAGGACAGTTGACAAAACAAAATATTTTATGTACAAGTTCAAACGTTTGAAATAACCTATTTCTTAATCAGTGAAATCTGAAAATCATGTTTAAAAGATGATTACCACTAAAATTATAATATAATAACATAAAAATTAAGAAAATCTGTAAATAGACAAATAAAACAATATTTATATATACATATTACACAGCACTTGAATTAAGTGTGACAATTTAGGAAAATTTTAAGTCTTAAGAGCTTTCTGAATCATCAAGTGTCGGTAGCCTTTAGCTATGAGTAAACTTTCTTCAACAAAGAGTTCAAGATGTGAAGATTTTGTGATATTGATAGAGAAATTATTAAATGAGATATTATGACCTATGGTTTCAGAATGTGCACAAACGGACAAGTGGCTGGGTTTAAGTGGTGAAGGTTGATTCTGTTAGATACTATTAAATATTCACAGTTTCTAGTTTACAAGTGACGTTTCGTTTTGCGGAATGTACGTGACTTTATAGTCACTACATGAGCCATAAACGTATAAGTTTAGGCATTTGATCTTCGTAATGAAATAGGTATTTAATGTGAAGACCAGATCTATATACTATTCTAAGCTAAATGTGAGGGTAAAAGGGTTTTATTAGAGAAGATAGTTGTTTTTTTAAATTGGTAGAGATTGCTAACCCATAAAAACAAAGGAGGTAATGATGGGAAATTTGGAAACGTTGTGTACATTAGTTGGTAGTTGTAATTTGTTGTTTAGGAAATTGCGCGTAATCTTTATTGTAAAATGAGTCGGATAGCCATTATTTAACGTGTTTATGTAGATGGATAATTTCTTCATGTAAAACAAAATAATTAGAATAAATATGAAAAATTTTGTTTAACAGTGATATAACCAGATTATGTTTGAAGAAGTTAATAATACATCATAACACACAACACATTGAAGTTTTAGATTATTTTCTAACTTAGTACAAGCAAACCCAAATGCTAAATGTTCGTCAAAATATTTACGCCTTTTCTGTTTTGATTCACGCTCTAAAGTCCTAACATTTTGGCCTGATGCATTTTCTGCAGTGGAAAAACGTGCTCGGACGATGGTACACAAGCACAATATGTTTACATCCTCTGGTTTATTGGCCAATGGATGACGTATCACACTCTGCCCAGTAAGCATAATGATAATCTCTATTATTGGATCATGGCAAAACTGTTTCATATACATATTGGTAGTAGCGTAGCGTAAAGCAGTTGGTAAACAGTGTGCTTGGTAAAGTAGTGCAACAATTCTAATGAACGAGCCAACTAAGTCAGGCTTAGCCCCATGGAGTTTTGATTAATTACGTCAGTCACACTTTTAATTTATATTAATTGAGGAATACAGTGGGCGAGTGGAGTACACAAGCACAACTCGAGGAATTTACAGTTAAAATAAAGAATCCGACTATGAGACAAAGTTTCATTCAATAAAACACTCTTAATATGCTTTTAGAATATTATAGGTTACAAACAAGTTGATATACTTTGATTAAATTAACACATTCTGAACTCCTTTAGTATAACCAACCAATCGTTCTTTAAGCATACTCTCCATTATTAAGTAATTATACTCTATAAATTCAACTGTCTTCAGCTATGGTATCCAATGTTAGGAATACTGGCAATAAGTTGATTACAGAGAGTTTAGGTGAGAAATGTTTGGTGAGCTCATCAGCAGGGTGGTCTTAGGTGTTCTTCAAAGACCCAGCTGGCGATGGCTGTGACTCACCTCAGCTTGGGAGGAACTATCTTCGAGTTCACGAACATTGAGTTCATGAGGACTTAATTTTGAGCTTCAAACACGAGTTTTTATACAAACTCTTTCTGGTATTCTTACAATCTTCCAAGTAATACACTTAGCTACCCAAAAGTAGTTCTGACACTTAATTAGTTACTTTTCCTTGATTATTTAGCAATACTAAAAATTCAAATCGCTTGTTCATTGGTTGGTAAATTGGCAGCCTCCTTACTTGTATCCATACACACACTTTTGAAATGGATACTACATCAAAGTTCCGACTTCCCATCTTGGTAGTTTTATGCATGATAATGTAAACATTCGCCACAGTTTCTCACATGCTGTCCATATCAATCTCAGTCCCGTCTCTCTACTGAGGCTTTTGTAACTCATTCTCATGACACTGATAGCATCGCTTGTAGTTTGTATTAACAGACAAGTAGAAACGTTTCTAAACATTACTATCTTCTCAGACAATCGATGTTACATAATAATTGTTTATACTTTTATGAATATACATCACATTTCTCCTTAATACCTATAATCACTCGATACTTGAAGTATTTGAAATGTCCAAAATGCCTCAAAATGTTTGACAATATTTTAATACTCTAGTAATGAAACAAAGCGACATTGTTTTAAAACTATTGGTAGTAACTGGTTAATGCTCTATTTATGAAATGGCACGAAGTGCTACAGTATATGGTTGCATTTGGAATGGCAAAACAAACATATTTGGGTGTTGAACATGTCTTAAGGGTGGTGAAAAAATAGATTATTGAATTATGGTAACTGACATATGTTAATAATATCCGCTTCATAGGTATTGAGGTTTCATATAAATGAAAGAATAACTTACCTAAAAATTTAAAATATGCAACATAACTGTATCTTTTTTTTTCCATTATAGAGTAAAATTATAATATACTGAAATCAATGTATGTTGTTAATTTAAAACAGAAAAATGCCTAAAGATTAATAATAATAAAAATTGCAAATCCAATGAAATAGTATGAAAAATATCAATATTAAGAATGCCTCTCTAGTGATGATATGGCTTAATGAGATGATGTCACAAAGCAACACACCTCTAATGTTTATAACGCAATAATATGATGACACACAGCAAATGCCCCTAGAAATGCCTCTTGTGTTGATTGCCTTATTTAATTAAAATGTGTATATATCATATTCATTAAATATTAATAATTAATTAATATATCATTTCCATCCAATAAATTAACGAACCTTTAATTGATGCATATTACTCTCATATGCATAGTCATTATATAATTCACTCTTTCGCCTGCCCAATGTTTGTTTTGAATTCCGCTCAAAGCTACGCAAGGGCTATCTGTGCTAGCCGTCCCTAATTTAACAGTGTATAACTAGAGAGAAGGCGGCTAGTCATCACCACCCACCCCTACTCTTTTACCAGCGAATAGTGGGATTGATCGTAGCATTATACGACCCCACGGTTGGCATGTTTGGTGCGACTGAGATTTGAACCCGCGACCCTCGGATTGCGAATCGAACGTCTTAACACACTTTGCCATGCCGGACCGCCTGCAGAGTGCCGCCCTTAGTACTTGTAACTTTCAGCGATACTATATATTACGAAATTTCATGGTGTGCTGTCTTTAGTGGTTATTCTCTGCTTGGTTTCTGAAAAGACCGGTCACGCTCCTAAATATCACTCTGAACTATTTTGTAACCGTTTTCTTCATACTAAAGATCAATGTACTGGTGGTAGTTTTTCTACTGTTGCTGTAATGATGTGTTGCGTATTATAATTGGTCTCGGACGAGTTTCTGATTTATAATGCTAAGCATTATTATTTCAAAATAGCCGATAATTTAAATTTGAAGTTAGAAACTAATTGAATGCCTGTATGTGTCAGATTTATTATATTTGCCAACAAGATTAATACACACAATTTTTAAAACACAAGTATATTTTGATATACAAACAAAACATACAATTTATAATAACTGTTATTGCTAATAACTATTACAAATGATGGTTTATATACAAACTTTCAAACAATACTGAGTCTTGTATCTGATCTCTAACTGAATCTTTTATCGACGTTCACGGAGAGCAAATTAATTCTTTGTATCAACACCTGTACACTTCTTTTGACAACTAATCTTTGGCCAAAAGAAATGTCTCATGACACATAGATGACCTCCTGTTGGAAGTTTATGGGAAAACTCCAAGATTTAAGAATGATATGTTTTTGGAACAACGACTCAAAAAAATACAGCCGAGTCCTTTGAAGCTGGCACATATGATGAACTCTATTTTCTCACCAGCACACCATTTTTGAAAAAGAAAGCATTTGGAACTTCTACTGCTCATTCTTTGTGAGTGAATATTTCAATAGTGAAGAGACTTGTGAATTCTTATCATGTTTATTGATCAGTTTATTTCTAGCAAACGTAACTTCCCCAAGTGAATCAAATCCTTCAGTCCATCATTACCATTCATCGAAAAGTTGTCTGTAGGAAAACCATTCACAAGATCCATTTCGAACCCAAATCATGTCTGTAACAAATCTATGATGTTATCATTTGAAAATGTGTCTATAATTTCTTTTCCCCAGATCGAATCAAAGTACACAAGGAAAATACTTCTGGGTTCTCCTCAACAACATCACTTTAGATGCAACAGTGATTGATTCGCTAACCATCTTAGGTTCAACAACAGCTTTTCTCTCAGTCAAATCGTTTCCCAACAAAAATGATGCACCTTTAATTTGCAGAATATGTCTTACTACAACTACAACTGGTCCCGAAGTTAGGTCTGATGTTAAGTAAACGTTGTGGAGAGGAACATTAACAAAGTCACTTCAAATACCTGGAGCAATAATAGAATCGCTAATGGCGTAATTCGAATCTAAAGGCAATACACATGCTATCATCAATGATTAAGTTGCCCTAGTATCACGTGAAAAAACGTATGGATATGGGATTAGCAATGACTTTGTCAAAGACACAGAACCAATATACACAAAAAGTCTCTCTAACTATATCAGCCTTTTCATCAGTAACCAAATCAACAAAATCGAGTGATGTGGTGAAACTTCTTTCATACGTAGGCATGAACGCACTGGGTGTTGCCTCCTTTTCTTTTTCAAACTCCAACAATTAGATATAACATGACCATGTTTTTTATAGAAATGGCAGACAGGTTTTGGTGATTTGGATGAAGTTTTATCTTGACTGTCAGAAGATTTTTAACTAGAGGGGTTGGATTTTTGGTGAATTGAACAGGTACAGGTTGTAGTTGAAATGGTAAGAATTTATTCTTATGAAAAGTAGTTTTATGAGTTAAAGTGTAATTGTTGGAAACAGCTGCTGCTTTTTGCAGTGTTTCAACCTTTTTTCATACAAATAGGTTTTGTGGTTGTCACTTGTACAATCAAATACTGCATAAAATTACACCATGGATCAAAATAAACCTTTTTTTTTCTTGGCAAATTTCATATAAGTTTGGCTTTTTAGCTTGCGATAACCACAATTTTTGACAATAATTTGCCGGTACTAGCTCATGTACTTTTAGAATAGCTGTTTAATCTTATCATAATTTGTAAGATCTTCTAGAGAGAGAGAGTAGCATAAGCTTCTTGGGTTTTGCCAGTCATAACACTCTGCATTTTATAGTGAGTATGTCATGGTTTGAGCAAATGTCTCAAAATGTAAGCAATGTTTATCAATTTCATTTTCATTAAATGGTGGTATCTTAATATATTGATTTAATTCAAAGTTGTTATTTTGCCTTTGTCGATCAGAGTTTAGTCTAAATCCCATTTCTTTCAGCCTAATTTTTTTCTTGGCTTTGATACAGACTTGTTTGGTCTCGAGATATTTCCTTTTTTCCGTTTCGACAAGGGCTTGTTGAAGTTCGATTTGTTTACGTTTTAATAGGATTTCTGACTAATTTGGCATTGAATTATGATTTGAATTTGAATTTAGATCAAATTTTGTCTCTGACTCAGATCTCGGCGAGCTCCGAACTTATTATGTTACATATTATTATTTATGACGGACGAGTCTCCGATTTATTATATTACGTATACTAGGTATGAAGATTTCGAATTTCTGAACATTTTATTTTTAATTTAGAAGCTAATTGAATGTCTGTATATATCAAATTTGTGAAATTTGCCAACAAGATTAATACACACAATTTCTTTTTTAACACGAACATATTTTAATATACGAACAAATAGAAGAGAGAAATATAATTTATAACACTGTTATTACTGATAGTTATTTCAAATAATTGTTTATATGCAACAGTTTTACAAACGTACAAACAATACTAAGTCTTATATTTGGTCTGCAAACTGAATTTTTTTTTCGATGTTCACTGGGAGCAAATTAATTGGGCCTGGTATGGCTAAGTGAGTAAGACGCTTGACTTGCAGTCTGAGAGTTGCGGATTCGAATCCTCGTCACATCAAATATGCTTGCTTTTTCAGCCGTGAGAGCGTTATAATCTAACAGTCAATTCATTATTCGTGGGTAAAAGAATAGTCCAAGAGTTGGCGGTAGGTAATGATGACTAGCTTCCTTCCCTCTAGACTTACACTGGTAAATTAGGAATGGCTAGCACAGATAGATCCTGTACAGCTTTGCGCAAAAGTCAAAAAACGAACAAAAACAAAACAAAATTATTTGATGATATACCTGTATATTTCTTTTGACGGCTGGCTAAGCTCGAAGCACCCGTATGCCTTCACTGACGACAATATCCAACGTACTCACAAAACTACCAATATCTGAAGTTAATTCATTGAAGTTGAATGGTTCGTAATGTTCGGAGTCTACAAACTTTCCTAATCAAATTCTGTAGTTTGCTAATTAATAGGCGTCAATCACAATTTTAGCTTCTGAGACCTATATCACACTGACTGTAGCTGTCCAATAATATTCTTCTTTTATTATTGTCTCTTGGCTAACTGCTTTTATACGAATCACGAGAGTTTCTAGAAGTTTTGACAATGCTCATAAAACAAATATTGTTAATTCTTAATCTTGAGAATTTCTACAAATTTAGAGAACAGGTGGGATTTGCGCAAAACATATCAAACAATATACGTCACATGCATTTTCTGAATTGTTATATAATATATATAACGATAAATCAAAACCTACCAAATTTGAAACTTCCAATATGCAACTGCAACTTTGGCGTTTGTAAACAAACATAAGAAAAAACTTCGGGTAATAAAAGCTTATCACTGACAGAATCGATCCTTGACCCAACATTCATTGATTACAGCTGTTTTTTTTCTATCATGACAAATGTATTATTGCAATTGTTTTTTTTTTAAAAACGACATTTCTTTTAAGTACTTTACCATCGTTCAAAATTTCTCTTTATAACGAACAACAAGTTATTTTCACTCCGTCTAAATAAATTCTTTGTATGGGAACTATTTACTCCTATGTTAGTGACTGATTTCAACCAAAGTAGGAACAAGCAATCAAAAAAGAAGTGTTCTAGAAGAGAAAAAAGAAATGAAATTGTACTCGTGTGTGTAACTCACAAAATTCAGAGAAATCAAGCGTGACCGAAGGACTGACTGACCGACACTTGACATTATGATTATGATATATGTCTAGGTTGTACAGTGTTTTCGATTTTATACTCCTGATAATGACGTGATTGTATGTTGGCAAATGCACATTGTCCATTTCTAAATCTTTCAGTTTCAAAATTTAATTGTTAACTTGTGTAGATAAAAGCGTTTTAGTGTATTAACTACTCAAAAGTCATTTTCATTAGCTTTGCATGATTTAGTGGTGATAAACAAGAGGAAAGGTACCTAGTTAATAAACATATAGCTAATTTTTGGGATGATCTTTAATAAGGAAGAGTATGATCAAACATCCCATTTCTTTAATCAAAATTTCCCTCCTTTGATTTGATTCACTGAAGAAAAGTATATATTTGCTGAATCACATTAAAAACGTGTATTGTTCAATGCGTAATGGAGCATATTGTCCTACTATCCTTAAATAATAAGCAAAAGCCACATTTATAACATTCAGATTTAATTTTTTATATTCTAGTTTCTAAACCAACGTACGCATCCGATATGTTGTTGGCGTTGTTGTATGATTACCTTCGATAACTTTTTCATTAGTAGTATTAACTAAGTATTAAAAAAGTATTAACTTTTTCAGAAGCAACACATTTCACACTTTTCAGCTTTTTGTCCAATAATGGATATGGAGCACAGAGAAACAGAACTCCACAGCCAGGGAAATAAGCAACATAAGTTGTATTCCCTGTTTCTCTATTTAACGGTTGGCGAAAGAATATTTCTCGTTAATAAAGTGCTATCTTTCATTTCTTATCATGACATTCGACTAGCCCAAATATATTGATTTATATTACTCCATCTGATGGAGGCGAGGTACGACTTGAAACAACTAAAGAAGAAACGCTGCATAAGTAGGATTTTTTCTTATGATATGGAAAAAGTTTTCGCAGATCTTCAAAAAAATCACAATCTTTGATATGTTTAATACCATTTTTAACGAATATTCAATGATAATCTAAAAAACAATTATCCTTTTAATGGGGTCATCCCTAATATATGGTTTACTCATGATGCCACTGCACAAAGTTCTCAATGACGTTCAACACTTCTCACTTTTTTGTTTCAAAAATCCATAAAACCAGTGGCGTAGCAAAGGAGGTGCAGGAGGGGTGGTCTGCCCCGGGCGGCACGTGCCAGGGGGCGGCATTTTGAGGGGGTAAAAATAGAAAAAAAATTAAAATAATAAAAAGCTAACAAAAATCTGAAATTTAATACTAAAATGAAAATAAATATTTTGAGGACTTTCTGGAATTTTGAAGGTTAACGGATTATCGACGGCCAGCGGGGGGGGGGCAATCTTACGACCGCCCCGGGCGGCAAAAATAGTTGCTACGCCACTGCATAAAACACAAAATAAACTCGTTGAATTAAATATTATGTGTTGTTTACTCATAAAAAACGTGATAACTTAATGTTTATGAGAAAAAATAATACATTTGACTTTTTTTAGACCAAACCACCAACTTTTCAGACAACCCTCGTATATTAATAATACACGTCCTCTAGGAATGTGTGAATGTTCAGGTATTCCAGACTTTCTCGTGTAGATATGTTAACTGCCATCTTGCTGTCGTCATCAGTACTTCCTTACCGAATAACTGCAACCATCAGGGCTATTTTCACATACATGTGAGCTTCCCATCATTTTCAGGTTGTAAAAACTACGCTAGGTAGGGTCCAATAGAAAATGATATGAGGGTTACAGCTGAATTCGGGCCAGTGTTGTGCAAGTGCTATCTTTCATTTCTTACCATGACATTCGACTAGCACAAATATATTAATTTATATTACTCCATCTTGATGGAGGCGAGGTATGACTTGAAACAACTAAAGAAGAAACACTGCGTAAGTAGGATTTTTTCCTATGATTATACACTCAATCTCCACTAAAGTGTATTCTAACTGCAATTTTGAATATAAAAATTAAGAAATGTTCAGTAAAAAAATAAAAAGTTATAGGAAAATGTTCCATTCTGCTAGAATGAATATATAACATGAAAGTAAGATAAAATATTGAATACACTAATTTTAATTTTGGTGTGATTAAATAAACTATTTTCAGCAAGTTTAGTTTTTGCAGTTAATTTCACTCGTTGTTAACATTTCCTTCATTCTAACCGAAAATATTAATCACTAAAAACGTCCGGTAGAAGCACGTTTTTTAACAATCGTCTCTTGGACTTTCTACTTGCACATTCATTTACTCGTTACTTTTATCTCTACATAAAAACGTTGCTATTTGCAAAACATTTATTTGTTTCGAAATCTGAAATATTATTTCACTAGCATAAAAAAATAGACAAAATGCGCTGTTTCTGATAATTCTTTTTAGACCAAAAAGCAGTATTACTTCGTCTATTGGCCTTTTAAAATTCCATGGAATTTCAATTTATTTATTGCTTGGCAGTGGTATTTTCTGCATAAAAGTTTCACATATTTAATACATCATTCATAAACAAGTATGCAATATCGGTATACTTGCGATACACTACCCACATATAATGATTTACGAATAATTCATACATAAACATAGTTAAAAGTGTTCAGCAGAATGTCTCGAAATTATGATTTCTAATTATATCAATTTTTTTCTCCCATAAGCTCTACCCTGAAATTCGTATAAGATCTATGTTCAAATTCCGTCTCACCATCTAATACATTTGACTTTGTCCAGGGCATCATGAAATAATTACGAGCAGAATTAACTCGAACAAGACTTGCGATCTAAAATTTCTTTAACAAGGTTTAACATTCGTACTGTCTGTGGGTTAGTTCACCCGTTATAATCCATATCACAAAAAAATACATTCAAATATTTTTAAAATTAAAATGATTGATAATGAAATTTAACAAATGTAAACATAACTTAAATAATAAATTTGCATATCCCTAAAATTAAAAATAAGATGTTTTAAAATGTAAAAAAATAATCCACATGCACACAATGCACTTGTAGCAAGGCCTGGCATGGCCGAGCGCGTTAAGGCGTGCGCTCGTAATCCGAGGGTCGCGGGTTCGCGCCCGAGTCGCGCTAAAACATGCTCGCCCTCCCAGCCGTGGGGGCGTATAATGTTACGGTCAATCCCACTATTCGTTGGTAAAAGAGTAGCCCAAGAGTTGGCGGTGGGTGGTGATGACTAGCTGCCTTCCCTCTAGTCTTACACTGCTAAATTAGGGACGGCTAGCACAGATAGCCCTCGAGTAGCTTTGTGCGAAATTCCAAAACAAACAAACAAACAAACAAAG
Organism: Carcinoscorpius rotundicauda; assembly: GCA_011833715.1. NCBI lineage: Eukaryota > Metazoa > Arthropoda > Merostomata > Xiphosura > Limulidae > Carcinoscorpius > Carcinoscorpius rotundicauda. The sequence continues at coordinate 40,766,456 of CM022393.1, forward strand.
CACTTGTAGCAAACGTCGTAGATTCGTTCTACGAGTAAATTAGTGTAATACATTAACGATGTTTTCGGTGTCGCAATTGTTTTTCTTGAACTTATCCAGGAGAATTTTTTTTTGCTTTTAGGAAGTTGAAAACACACAACACCAATATTTATATTGAATATTATTTTTTATTTACTCAGAAAATATTTAATTTTATACAATCGGACAAACGACATAGCTTTCGTTAAACCATTATTTGTGTCTTTTGTCACTACTTTAAAAAGCAGTAAAATCTAGGCTTATTATAAAGCCAAAATATGAACTGTGACGCTGGCTCAAATAGGTTTATTCGTAAAACGAATAATACTTTAAGTTGAAACTGTGTGAAATATCATTAAAACTGATAATAACTTCGAACATCAGTGTGATGCAGAGATTAAGTAACAACCATCAACAACTTGTTTTAGATCACTAAATAGATATTGTAGCTTCTCACCAACTTGGCTGCGTATTATTTCTAAACATGCGTAATAAGAAATCTATTTCTCCTGTATACTTTTATTAATAGCGTAGAAGTGCTTGTTTGTTTTCTGTGACAGTGAACAAGGTGGTGTTAGAGTTTTAAATATAAAGACATTATTTTAACAGAAATTAGCTTTACGTAGATGCTTGTATTCATTCAAGCCTCTGATATCTATTTGGGATTTATTTTTGTACATTATGTAGTTGAGTTTCGTCAGAACATCCGAACAGCTTTCTTGAATTGACATAATATCTGAAAACGACAGCTGTTGTTTCAAGTGTGATGTGAAGTAACTTGAATTCATGTGCAGGATACTACCAGTTATTGAAAATCGCAAAATTCTTTGTTTAAGAAACTTAATGACGCTGTTAGAAAGTATTTTGAATCCAAGAAACTTAAATAATGATTTAGTAATGTTTAGTGGGTTTTCAATTAAATCTTCGTAACGTAAAAAGAAATATATCTCTCGATCTCCACTTCTTTTCAAAGAACAATAATAATTTAAGTCATAACGCACTTCATTGCAGTAACTACTTACAGAAGAGCATTTCGTGTTTTTATCACACCATCTCTTCGTTCTTCCTCGTTGACGTGAGTTAATTACGGCACGAGGATCTCGGACAAGATGAATTATTTTGAGGTTAAGATCTGGGTAGTTTTCATGCACTTTCACAGCATCTTTTAATGATAATCGAATAGTTTTAATGATGTGTAAAGTCTGGTTTTTACAGAAACAACTCATCACAAATGGAGTAAAACATGGTTTAATATTCCTCCTTCTGGTACATGTTTTCATAAACTGTTTGTTGTGATAAGATTTCTGGTTTAGGTGATTCCTTACTAACGTAAGATGGATTCTTCTGCCCGAAAAATTGCACTTAAACAAATCATAAAGGAGCTTTTTATCAGGAATTTCACGCATTGTCTTCAGCTCATATCTGTAGGGGTAAAGAGGTTCGAAGTGATAGAAGGAGTTTGGATGACTTTTCAGCAGGAGTCCAGTAAAAGACGAACCACTTCGAGCATAAGTGACGATAAGTGCATATACATTTTCTTGCGAATGACGGAGAACATCTTGGGAACTTGCTGTCGGTAGATAATAAAAAAAAAAAAAAAAATCATCCGTTAGGACAAAAATACCTTAAAGTTCACTTCAACCCATAAATTTATACTAAATCATAATTTAAATCAAAGATACGAAAATAAATTACTCGGTGAATAGCGATCACCTAAAATCTGGTTACAACAATTTTGTGCCACTGGTAACATATTTTATTCAACAAAATTATGAAATGTGGTATTTTATAAAAAATATTATACAGTAGGATTTGTGTATATCTTCTTTATGAAACTTCTTTTTTGACTAAAAAGATATTTCACTATCATATTGTAAACACTAAAAGTAAAACATTTATAAGTTTCTTGTTGTTTCTTGTTGTTTCGAATTAAGCACAAAGCTACACAATGGTCTATCTGTGCTCTGCCCACCACGGGTATCGAAACCCGGATTTTAGCATGTAAGTCCGCAGACATACCGCTGAGCCACTGGGGGGCAACATTTATAAGTTACTTAATGTGTGAACCGGCATGGCCAAGCGTGTTAAGACGTGCGATTCCTCATCTGAGGGTTGCGGGTTCGCATCCACGTCGCGCCAAACATGCTCGCCCTGTCAGTCGTGGGGCGTTATAATGTGATGGTCAATCCCACTATTCGTTGGTAAAAGAGTAGCCCAAGAGTTGGCGGTGGGTGGTGATGACAAACTGCCTTCCCTCTCGTCTTGCACTACTAAATTATGGACGGCTAGCGCAGATAGCCCTTGAGTAACTTTGCGCGAAATTCAAAAACAAACAAATAATTCACACAATTTTTGCTATCATCTGGAAGTTTTACATCAAATTCGTTGTGAAAATTGTTAAAGTGTTACTTGAGGTTGTATACTTTATTATTCCTGAAACCTTTGTTACACAAAAGACACACTGGCTTATTATTTGCTTCAATCACTTCAAATTTCAACTCCGAACTTTCGTTAAATTCTCGTTTTACGTTTTTCCAGTCACTCGCCATTCTCTTTACATCAGTGAAGCCAGAATCAAATAAATTGTCTTTATTTTCTTAGTGTTCACCATCATCTGGATTATTTCGTTTTCAAATTATCCACTTATTCATATATTCAAATATATTTAAACACTTAAAAGTTGCACAATAAAAATATGTTTGCCAACGCATGCAAAACAATGCACACTTGATAGCAAACATTTAAATCAGACTGACATTACAAAATGGGCGGAGTCTGTAGCAGTGATGAAGCGCGCGACATTAGCGATGACATGAGGCAAAGCAGTTGCTGGTTACCAAAGTTGCGATAAAAAATAAATGATGGAAAAAGTTGACTCCTAAACCCGAGTTGGCCACAATCATGTTATCCACTGGCCACATGTGTCCAGCGACCATTAAGTTGCCCATTCCTGGACTATAAGGTAAACATTCATTCAATAACGCCCAACGCTATCTCTTGGATGTTTCTAATCAATTAGATCTGACAACACCATTATAACGCACCCATGGCCGAAAAGTAAAGAAAATGATTTTGCGGCAACGGTATTTCTGTTGGTATTGATTTCTGCGTTTCTATTTATATCTATGCATTACTGATGATATTAGCTCGTTAAGTTATTTGTTTAGAATTTTCGCTAAAGTGGTAGATTACGTGGAAAGTAGCTACATATGGCACTTTCCGTCAATTTTTGGGATATTCTTTTTCTGACCGATTAATGGGATTTGGCCGTCAATTTGGCCAGACTGCGTTTTAAAATGTTTGGGCGCTAACTACGAACCCTTGGATACACAGTTCGATATGCTCTTATCTCGGCCACGTCCGGTCTAATGGTTATATAAATGAGAGAATTACAAGCGATTTTTAACAGGATAATTCCTGTTTTTTAAGCAAATAGTAAAAATAATTATTATAATAACTGTAATAAAACAAAAACGAGATTTATTTGAGTTGTTTTTTGTTTCTTTTTAACGATTAAACGTTTTTTTTGTTTTTTTTTCCTTTTTGAAAACCAGGTCCAATTTACCCATCTGTGTGTTTGTGTGTTGTGTTTTTCTTATAGCAAAGCCACATAGGGCTATCTGCTCAGCCCACCGAGGGGAATTGAACCCCTGATTTTAGTGTTGTAAATCCGGAGATAGTTACCCATCTGAGTGCCTCCATTATTTTACTGAGAAATTCACCACCGTCTCTGATTTCTACATACATATCTGGTATTTTGGTAAATGATATTGTTTAAATACAAATCTACACCATGAGCCACCTGCGAGGAATCGAATCTCAGATTTTAGTGTTATAAGTTCATAAATGTTCTAGTAATTTACCTAGGATCTATTTACATGCCAAAGCCACAGTACGTATGCGGCAAAAAATAAAATTATGCAGCCAACAATTTTAAATTATGTTGTGACTATTCGAAGAAAATAAAAATGGTGTATTGTTTATACGGCAAAGTTTTAAATTATGTGACCCTAACTTAAAAATAGCTTATGATAATAACATATGAGAGGAAGTTAGACATAACTAATGAAATTTCACCTTCAACAGCAATTCAAAATTTATTCAAATGCTGACTGTCTGGTCAGCAGGCTCTACTTAGTAAACAACAAGAAACAAATTAAGTCATAATTAAATCAAGAGCTATAAATCTGGTAATACTGACCCAGACTCGACTTTATTAAGCCCAAAAATTCAAACTTTTACTATGCAATCAGGCACTGCTTAGGCTTTTGTTACTATAGTAATAAATATACATTTGTTGATCTCGAATGTAAAAGTTTATATCTGAAAGTAACACTAATACATTAAATATTATTGTTCAAAAGAATGGATAGTTATGAAACATATTTGCTTACATATTTTCACTGTTTTTTGTACTTTCCAAAGCTGTACCAAATCAACCGTTTCGAAGTGCAAATAAACAAATGTCAAGAAACAACTTGCAAAAAGAAAAAGTATACGTTTCATTTCTGTTATCTCTCAGATTTTTTTTCAAAATATATACTTCACACTTTTAAATAAAATAATGCTAATAACGATGCAGCAGTTTCTTTTAATGACGATGAAACGTAAATAGTCAACCTAAAATATTCCTGCGTAATAACATGCACGTTGTAATAATTCTGAGTGAAAATATGCACGTTGCATGTAAAAACCTCAATTTGACAATATTGATCGATATTACCATGCTTCGTTAAGTTACGAAGTAAACCATGGCCATAAGGAATGTTTCCATGGCTGCAGAATGCGTAATAAACACATTTCATCCTGAAATTCTTAAACTAAAAACAAGATTTTTTTTTAAATTTCGCACAAAGCTACTCGAGGGCTACGTGTGCTAGCTGTCCCTAATTTAGCAGTGTAAGACTTGAAGGAAGGCAGATAATCACCACCCGCCGCCAACTCTTGGGCTATTCTTTTAGCAACAAGTAGTGGGATTGACCGTCACAAATAAAGCCCCCCAGCAGAAAAGACGAGCATGTTTGGTTTATAGGGATTCGAACGCGCGACCCTCGGATTACGAGTCGAGTACCTTAACCACCTGGTCATGCCGAGCCTTTAAAAACAAATATAATTAAATGGTCCACATTAAATTCTGAAACGTTTGTATATTTCTGAAGGAACTCAATCGCTGTTTTCCATATATAAAATCCATGTGGTTGCAATTCGATTCTTGCAGTAGCTATGCCACAAATAGCTCACATATAATTGTGTTTATTGTTATAACAATGAAACAGTTAATCACCACCAGTTCTAAATCAAAAGCAACTCGATTGGGAATTTAAACGTATATTTATCTACCGATGTATGGTTATCAAGTTGGTGTTTTTCATAATGATGAGTCACTCGTGATGAAGGCTCAGTAATCTCGAATAATATTCAATATTTTACAGAACTTTGTAATTTTTTAAAAGCAAACATGAACTATTAGCTTTCTATGGCAATAAAACGACTTTTTCCTTAGTGACTTGTTGTTCAATACATTTTGATTATTTTTACCGTAAAAAACTGCTTAAAATATAAGTTGATGTAACCTTCTTTGTAACAAACTTAATTCTGTTCGTGCCCAGTTAATTACACAATGCGATTTAATAAGAGATGAAAATCGCTAAGAAGCGCATTAAGTTTTAAAATAACAACTCGAACGTATACGCTCTTTAAAAACAAATAATGGATAAAATGACATTGAATCACATTTTATATCAAAGACAACGCTTTCTTACAATAAAATATAAAAATACTATATGACGTTGTCAACACGCACCACGACAATACAGCGAGACTGAAAACGGCCTCTACTAATTGTTGAGATTAATTTAGCGAATTTATAACAAAGTAAAATTTACTTTCAGTAAAATATTACGTTGAATGTGCAAAGAATTTGCATTTGATTATTCCTTAACTGTTATATTTTGTATAATACTTTCAATAAATAACTGTATTAGCGTTTTAGATACATGCACATTATGTACATTAATGGACAAACTCACTGAACTGTTTACAAACAAGATCATCATAAAGCTACTTACATATAAACATAATGTTTTCCAAGAGATGCCAACACATGATAAGTTTTCATATTCATAAAATACATATGAGTAGTTATAGTGTTGTTTTCTCATCTTCAACTTGATTTTTTTTATTGGTTTGTTTTGTTTTGAAATTCGCGAAAATTTACACGAAAGCTATTTGCGCTATCAGTCCCTAATTTAACAGTGTAAGACTAGAGGGAAACAGCTAGTCATCACCACCCACCGCCAACTCTTGGGCTATTTTTCTTAACCAACGAATAGTGGAATTGACCATCACTTTATAACACCACCACGACTGAAAAGGTGAGCATGTTTGGTGTGACTGAAATTCGAACCCTCGACCTTTTGTTTACTAGTCGAGCGCTTTTACCACCTGGCCATGTTGAGCCAATTTTTCTTGAAGACACTATTGTAGGCCCGGCATGGCCAAGCGCGTAAGGCGTGCGACTCGTAATCCGAGGGTCGCGGGTTCGCGCCCGCTTCGCACTAAAAACATGCTCGTCCTCCCAGCCGTGGAGGCGTATAATGTTAGGGTCAATCCCACTTTTCGTCGGTTAAAAATAGTAGCCCAAGAGTTGGCGGTGGGTGGTAATGACTAGCTGCCTTCCCTCTAGTCTTAAACTGCTAAATTAGGGACAGCTAGCACAGATAGCCTCGAGTAGCTTTGTGCGAAATTCCAAAAACAAACAAACAAAACAGACACTATTGTAGGTGAATTTTGAGCTAAAATCACACATGAACTATTAATGAATATTGTCAGTTTTGTCAAAAGTTCCCCCAGATATCTTATCGTTCTACTTTTTCCACTACAAAGTATATAACTCTTTTATATAAAAAACAACAACAACATATGTAACTAAACTTAAGTTAATAGTCGTCTTTTAAGTTATTTAACTCACTGTCATTGAAGTTACATGCTAGTTTTACTCCATGTCATTCTACCAGAATAGGCATACACTACTGGAAATTTATGTTTCTTTGTTTTTAGCGCAAAGCAACACAAAGAACTCTGCACTTTTTTCACCATAGAGAATTGTACTTTTTACCTGTGTCTGGATAGATTGACCAGCTTTACAACATTGTTTTCTCTAAATTTTTAGTGGTTTTAGAATAATAGCTAGAATCATCAATTATTTTCTGAAGGGTGAACAATTTACTTCAACTCTCTTTTATGTTATAAACTTGATAGCGAACCACAAATGACCATGGAAGCAATCCTTGTTATTATGGGCCACCTGTCGGTGAATTAGAAGACCTTTTCTACATGCCTCTGATTATCATGTATGTAGAGCCAAGGATTATCTTGATCCTGGGCCTTTGGTGGTGTAAAGTCCACTGCCAATCCATTAGATAATGTACATAAATTAATATTTGTAATAACTATTTGTGCTAACCATTATCATAAATTGTATTATTTCTTATACAATAAAATATATTTATTTGTATTAAATTTGTTTGTTTTGGAATTTCGCACAAAGCTACACGAGGGCTATCTGTTTTATATGCAGGTTTCGACCTTCTTCGGTCATCGTCAGAAGAAGGTCGAAACGTTGTTCGCTCTTCTATTTAAAATATTTTCTGAACCCAAACGAGCCGTTTTTGCATATAAAATTCTCAACAAGTTGGTTTCTCGACATCACTGAGGGCTATCTGTGCTAGCCGTCCCTAACTTGGCAGTGTAAGACTAGAAGGCAGCTAGTCATCACCACCCACCGTCAACTCTTGGGCTACTCTTTTACCAATGAATAGTGGGGTTGACCCACTATAACGTCCCCACGGCTGGGATAGCGAGCATGTTTGGCGCAACTCGGGCGCTCTGACCCTCAGATTACGAAGCGCACGCCTTAACGCGCTAGGCCATGCCAGGCCTATTTATGTTAAGAAAGAAAACGGCGTGTATCAATTTTCTTGGCAAACATCATACATTTGATATATCTCTACATCTATTGATATGGGAACTTTAAAAGATTTATTAATTAATAAATTTTATTAGATTTCTTGGTGCAATATTTATCCAAGCTGAAATTGCATATTCTATATCTGATTGTGTATACTGTTTGTATATGTTTTAGTGTGACATACCTTTATTTTTACACGATAGCCCTTTATGCAATTTGTACGTTGACATACTTTAATTGTGATTTGATTTGTGTGCGTTTTTCCATATTAGATTCGAATCATTAGTTAGATTTAAAAACTTTTCTGATGTAATGGTATTTATAAAAGTTCAATTTAGGTATACTTGTGGTTTCTGTCTACATATTTCTATCTCTCTTGTTTGGCAAATTTTCTCCTTTTTTTTCGTAGTAGTTTGCCAATGCAGCTAGTTAGTTGACTACTCTGTAGCTTTCTGATTTACTTGCTAGATTTCCTTCTTTCAGAGAATATTATCATAACTGTGAGCTCTGGGTACACGTAATCGTTCAATATGATATCATGTTGCAAGTTCCATTTCTGCTTCAAAATATTTTCATGTTTAACAGATAATTTCGTTCTATATTTGTGGACATCATTGATTCATATTTAATTGAAGTTAAAGTTAAATTAAAGCTAAGTTAAAGGAAATCCAGAGATAGAAGAAAAAATATAGAGCTCTAGTCTACACATATTACAGACATTACTTTCCTATAGTATATATTAAGTCTATACATTTTTCAATTTTCCCTTGTTCTGATATAAAACTTTTCTAGATCCAGTTGAAGCCGACTGTTAAGGTCAACTGGATTATTTACTTTATCATGCATTAGTTGCATTGTGTCCTAACTGACTTTATGTATGGAGTAATATTTTCAAATTCTTATTAAGTTTTGTAAAAACAAATAAAAAATGTAACTTATATTGTTAATGCTAGAGCACGTTCTTCCGATGTGCAAATAACTCCAATGACGTGTTATATTACATTTCTCTACTATTCCTGTTCCTTCCTCATCTGTCTCCCCACGTGTTTGTCTAAGGTTTCTCCACGTTCTGGAGAAGTGTGACATGTGTTTTATGTTTCACTCTGATCTCACGAAGTTGAATTACTGTGTTCTGTCAATCACCAACTGCATAGCTAGATAGCGACACAGTTGGTGACTGCGACAATTTGCAATCAATAAGTGCAGTTGGATGATACAAAATATAAAAGTCATTCTCGAGTTAATATTTAACCATTGGCTTTAGGTGAGTAAAATAAATTTTGTGAACAATACTTATCTTGATTTTTAATCGATTTATTTGATTTATTAATAGACATTTTTTTTCAATTTTGACACACTAAGAGATCTTTTTTAATGACCTCATCACCAACGTCATTGAATTTGACCAATCAAGTGAAGTTTCAGTAATATCCTCAGCTATAAGTTCATTCTCAGGTTCAATTGTAGCAATCACACTCACATCAGTTGATTTATCAATCTTACTTATGGAGGGTGTAGGAATTTGTTGATCTTGTGAGTCAGGCTGAGCCACCTTTAATAAAATAATAAACGTAAAATGACTAAAATCTCAATAAAGTTTAACAGTGTAAAAATTCATTGCATCCAACAGATGTTATGACTTTTTGTACTTTTGTCTTCTAAATAATAACACCCTGCTAAATAGTCATCTATTTAATAGATATTTTGTTGAAAATGTCTTCAAAATAAGGAAAAAATCAAAACTGCCCATATAATATATACTGAGTAGCTAGACTCTAGTCTAACCCAAAACTTTGCCCCTTGATTGTCAAAGAAAAACGTATCTGCGCCTATGAAACATTGAAAAAGGAAACAACATACAGCTAACAGTCACATGGATTACACAGTAGCAACTTTCAAATAGAAATATAATCCTACAATGTGAGCCACTACAAATTCCTTTCTTTGCACAATATTTTTTTCATAAGGATAAAAAATGTAAACCATTTTGAGGCTCTCCCGTAAGATCAGGCCTGAAGCTATAGTTTACTAGCATAAAGCAAAGTCCGCCATTGATTTGAGCCATATAAAAAATGAGGCAAGCTAGAATTTATTATTGATTGATTTGTGAAACGGTTACAACAGATAATTGATTATTGAGTTAGGTAACTTAAAAGTCTATTTGTTTACTACTTTTAGCCAGACAGTCACTTAATTCGTTTTTATAAATATTTAACTTGTGTTTTGACGAAGAAATAGAAATACAACAAATTTCTCCACTGGGATAGTGGTAAGTCTTCGGAGTTACAACGCTTAAATAAGGAGTTCAGTTTCCCTCAATGGGCACTGTAGATAGTCCGATGTGGATTTGTTATGAGGAAATGCACACCTAAGCGAAAATTAAAAAGTAAGTGAAGTATTGTACTAGTGTCCACTATGAACTTAAAATTTTCAGAATTTTTTGTTAAAACACATTTGTAGAATTTCAATTCGAGAAATAAATTGCTTTCGTTATCATTAAATGGACCGGACTTTACATTGTTTTTTACTAAATAATTAAAAAAAAGCCCTATCAACAACAAAAATGATTACAATAATATTTTGTATTGCATTATATAATAGCATTTTTGTCAGTTTTTTTGAGTAGTCACACCAAACATGCTCGCCCTTTCAGCCGTGGGTGCGTTATAAAGTGATAGCCAATTTCACTATTCGTTTGTAAAAGAGTAGCCTAAGAGTTGTCGGTGAATGATGATGACTAGCTGTCTTCTCTCTAGTCTTGCACTGCTAAATTAGGACCAGCTACCCCAAACAGCCCTCGTGTAGATTTGCTCGAAATTCAAAACAAACAAATATTTTTGGGTAGAGTAAACTTTATTGACTTATTTCAAACTAAACTGTTTTAAACGCCTGTTTTTTGCATTTTTTAGGGTTTCATTGAATATTTTTTTATTTCATGGATTTAATTTTGTATTTGTTTATTTCACGATTTTTAGTATGATGTATCAGTATTATATTGTATTTTTGTGATTTTGTACCTTTATTAAAGAGACCTTTGAAAACCAATGCTCAGTTATGTTTAGTTTCTTGGCAAAGTAACCGGCTTTGTGTTTGATAACAGTCAATTTCACTATCCTTTTTTTCTTCAAAATTCAATACTAGTTATATATGAAAATATTATATTTTTAATATAAAGTAAAGTATATCGCTCGTGCCCAAATTTGCATAAAGTAAATTAAATAATTCGAGTAACCCTTAAAATTCTCAACTTGCATTGAACTTTGCTAAATTTTCTAAATTCTTCAAATCATTAGATAAATTTAAAAAGTTGTGATTTATTTAAGAAAGTGTGTGATTTTTCTTATAGCAAAGCCAGAGCGGGCTATCTGCTGAGCCCACTGAAGGGAATCGAACTGTTTATTTTAGGGTTGTAAATACATTGACTTATCGCTGGTATCGAAAATTGAGTTTTTGTTAATATTTAATAACATACTGAAAAAAAGATTATATAATATCTCTCACATTATATACTGGTACTCAAAATCTATCATTATGAATTAGAAATCAAAACTTTGCCAATTATATTTCCTATATATGGCCCCCCAGTGGCTCAGCGGTATGTCTGCGGACTTACATGCTATAATCCGGGTTTCGATACCCGTGGTGGGCAGAGCACAGATAGCCCATCGTGTAGCTTTGTGCTTGATTCAAAACAACAACAACAACAACAAAATATTTCCTATAGTAATTAAACTGATAAAAAAGAAAATTTCGCAGTCTTTGAAGTCTGATTTTTTAAGTAAGAATTCTTATGAAAATTCGAAATTGAGATGATTTATATTTTAATTTTCTTATTTATTTGCTGTTCGACTTCGATTCATCTATTTTCCATGTGTATTTCTTTTACTTGAATAAATATAATGAAAGGGGCGAAAGTATTGAGTTCGTTATTTCTGCAAAAGGTAGCAGGACTGTTGAACAAAATGGCAGGTTTCAGGAGTTTACAAAGTTTGTTAAATTGCGTTACTCCAAAGATTAAGGTAGGGCAAAGTTAATGATTTAATAACATTAAATAAATGAAAATATGTTTAGAATTAAATTTTATAAGTCAAAGGCGATGTTTTATTGTCGTATGTGGCACTGCGTTGGTGGCTAGCGTGTACGGTATAGTTTATAACTGTAACTGGACGAATACCAGTGGTAGTTTCACTGACGCTCTATTCTTTGTTTTTCAATTTAGTGCAAAGCTACACGAGGGTTATATCCACTATTCGTCTTTAATTTAGTACTCTAAGACCAGAAGGAAGGCAGCTAGTCATCACCACTCACCGCCAAATCTTGGGCTGCTCCTTTACCAATGAATAATGGGATTGGCTGTAACATTATAACTTCCACACGGCTAAAAGGGGCGAGCATGTATAGTGTGACAGCGATTCGAACCCGCGACATTTTAAGATTACTTGTCGAGTGCCTTAACATTCTGGCTGTGTCCGGCCACTAATTCTGTAACATGGATACTTTGGCAAATATTCCTCTCCAAAAATGACTGGAATAGTATTTCACTGGTGTATTTGTGTACTTTAAATTTGAATCCCCAAAACGTTTTCATGCATATGGTGATTTTTGCAAATTAATCAGACTCCTAATGTCGGGAATTTTACTATCATTAATATTCAAAATATTTTTGAAAATCCATACTGCAATGACCTGGCATGACCTGTTGGTTTAGTGGTTCAACTTGCAATGTGAGGGCCATGGGTTCAAATCCCCATCACACAATTATCGTAGGTAAAATAGTATCCCAATAATTGGTGGTGGGCAGTGATGAGTAGTGTCTTCCCTCCAGTCTTACACTGTAGGGACAGCTAGTGCAAGTAACCCTCACTTAGTTTTGTACAAAAGTCTTAAAGAAACAAATAAACCTTACCTTAGTATCAGCCTAGTACTTTAGGAGTAATACTATTACAGTATTAGTACTGTTGAGGTCAGCATGATATTACTGTTGTAATTTTTGCCTGGTAATGCATTTGCCATCATGACAAAGGGGCAAACAGTAGCAGTCAGTACAGTTGTGTGTGTGTTTACACAACTTATATAACCTTGTAGGTCTACTGTGCTACTTCTGAAGTTTCTGTGCAAATTCTTCAATTATTTCGTATACTGTTGTTTGATAGTCAGTTGTGTATTTTATATTTCAGTCATTGACAATAATTTGTACATAGTATTATGTTCAGTTATTATATTGTTGCATTGTTTAACTAGAAATTTATACATTTTTCTCGTTATTTTAATTGAATACAATTGCATCTAGTATTGCATGGAATGTTCTAGACTTCTATCAAAATGTAAATGTGCAGTGAAAGATGATTCTTTAAGTCTATGCTGTGCAAATACGAGTTTGGTGATAAAGAGTGTACACTGGTGATTTTGAAAGTGAAATTATAATATACTTCACTGTGATAATAAAATAGCAAAGAATAATTCATCTCAATTGTGTTCTAAGGTAATTGGACCTGACTGCATGTTCTTTGGTGAAAAAGAGACAATGACTTAGACCACTGGATACAAATGTGATAACCAACAGTTTAAAAAACATTTGTATATATGTTTTACTTTTCTTACTATATATTATCACTGTGTTTCTATTTGTTTTTGAAATTTATTGCCAGCAAGTTACTTACACACTATAAAGAATCCAGCTTACAGAACTTGATTGGATCAATATGGCTATGAGCTTCCAATTACATAGTGACAACAGAAGTCATTGTGTGCAACTATTTTAAGCCGAAAAATGCTAATGGTTCATCAGAAGAGTGTAAACTACGTAGAAAACATTAAAAGTATAGCACAGCAGTTTATAGTATATGTAAAATTGATTTAGATAGGGAGTTTGGTTAAATCTCCATGTTTATGTACATGGAGGTATGTTGGTTCAGTGGGGGAAAAGAGCTTTTTTAATGTTGTTTTTGTGCAAGCTGTTAGTTTGAATCTGTTCTACAATGATATATTTTTGAAAAAATTATATGATGTATGAAGATACTAACTGTATCAAACAGAATACTTTTTAAATATTTCAAATGCTCTTTGGCTCCAAATATTATAGTAATATAACCCTTTAAATGTTTTAAGTTCAGGGCATCAGTGTAATATTTATCCAGGCATTTGTGGATATAACAGTTACTGAGGTATCTATGTAAGTTAAGTGTTAAGACTAAGACTTTTATAAGTAAAACCCAATAATTTGTGTAAAAGATTATTAAGACTGTTTTAAGTCTTCACATTCTTACTCTCAACTCACTTTAGGAAGAATATCTGCAATTTGATCACTTACAACTGTCCCTGCTTACTAAGTGTTAGAAAACTAGATTCACTGGAACAGAAGCATCTTTTTTTTTTTTTTTTTCAAAATCTTAAATTTATGTCTTCATAAGTTTGAGAACTTCATTATCTCATTAAATGACATTTCTGTTTCAAAAGTAATTATAGTAGCTTTCCTTTATTCTCATACATGCCTATATTTCTTTTAAGGAGACTAAAACTGTTCACAATATTCTAAGTTAGGTCTAACTTAATGTGTAAAAAGAGTTAAGTACTTCCTTTGACTTGTACTCAATGTGTTTATAAATAAGTCCTGAAAGCAAAGTCATCACTAGGTGCTGGTATACAGGATCTGTGCCCAAGTTATCAATTGATGTCTTGAAAAATCAGAATAGAAAACCGTGATCAATATCTTACTGAAATGCTAAAAATGTCCATTACCTAGTGATGCCTCCACCTGAAAGTGTATCAGATTTACTACTGGTAACAGAGCACTTCCTCAGTGGCTTGTGTGATATGTCTGATACTGCAGGTGTGCCATAGTGTGTGAAAGCATACTCTGCACAAGACAGAATCAATAAAACTTCCTTTAGTTCCATGTGTTATAGTTTACAGACTGTTGCATATAATTACTGAATTGGGTACTGTGTCATGAAGTTGACATCTCCCTGTATTGAAATGGAAAGAACTGGTATCAGTACTAGATGGGAAAAAAAAAAGACTTGAAAATGCTCCAGTTCCATTCACCAAATTTACAAAGATACGACTGATACATTATGAAAATTTAAATTATTTCTCTGTGACTAATACTTTCTACATTCAATGGGTTTTTGCAAAAACAGTATGCAGTACTCATTTTGTCAAAGGTCTGTAAGCAATCATGTAATTAGAAGTCATCTTTGGGTTTTTTTTCTGGCATCTACAGTCTTATTCAATTGTTTAAAATACAGAACCTGATTTAGTTCACTGTGATAATGGGTAGTTTGTTTATGAATGTGTGGTGGAAAAGTAGAAAGAGTTATTCCAGTGTCTGTAATAGGTGTTTGTAAGTACTTTTCTTATATACAAATATTGGGTTGAGTACTTTGGAATACACTGGAGCAGAGTACATAACAACAGGAATATATTTCTACAGTTTGAAGTAAGAGTATGTATACAAGTATTTTAAAATTCTTAAAGAAAGAATACTGGTACTTTTTAATTGCTGTGTTTAGTTGTGTTGTTTGCAATTCTCTTTGTTCACTTGAAGGTGACCTAAGAAGGTTGAAATGTTGTTCTCTGCCTTATTTTAATATCCATACCAGCCAGTTTGAGATACATTTTTACTTCATGTGGGTTTCTCATCATCATGAGTCTCAGTGTTTGTTTCTTGTATGTCATTTTTAATCGTTTTCTTGATCTGTTATTTGTGGTCTATTTTTGGGTGTTCCAGACTCTTTGCCAGTGTGGTAGCATTTCTCTTTTGTTAAATTTAGTGAAATATGGATTGTATGTGATGTGATCATTCTGTTTTTGGAGATGTGTGATGGACAGTCTTTATGGAAAATTCTTTAGATCATTTATTAATATTTTTTAATTCTTTATGTAATGCCAATATCCATGAAAGTTGGACAGTATATAGGTCCATTTGAAATAATTTTCGTTATTACAGGTAGAAATGCTGTGGTTAACCATAATCATAATTTTATTATAAAAATTATCTTTCATTTTATGGCAAGTAGAAACCTAAACAAATTGTCTCTGTTGAATCTATGATCGTTTTAAAAAGACCTTGCATGTATGTGATAGGATAAAATGCAGGGTAAAAACATAAGAAATAAGGTACTGAAATCAAGTAAATGAGCAGATTTACAAGTTTGTAAGTGTGCAGTTATGTTTGTGTTATATAACTTGATAAACTACTGGCATTGTCTCAATTTAACAAATATCAATAACGATAAAAGGGGTGAGTTGATTATAAATGGCTTAAAAACTTTTGCAATTGATTCTAATGTTACTTGACAGAGATATTTTTGCACAAAGCACTTTGTTCAAGTGCAAAACTTGTAATAAAATATCTTTGCTCAACCTGCAAATTAATTCAGTTATTTTGATAATTGATACAAGAATTCTAGTTGTGAACATGTATAAATAGTCTGAATAATTTTCACAAAATTGCAAATTAATGTAAATTTTCGTATCTTTTGCTAGATGTTTAAATAATAATATAATTAGATAGACTATAAATTAAGTCTTTAAAGAAATATTTTGCTTTTGTTTAATTCTATTGCAAAGATATTTTATATAATTAATGCTTGAAACTCTTTGTTTATGGTGATACTCTCTAATTGTAAAATTGAAGAAATGGAGACAATTCAGTATTGCATAACTATTTCATTTATTCTTTGGTTGTTTTTGTAAAAGCTGTAGCTGATGATACACACATTTATGGACAAAACTGTGCTGGTAATAAATGAAATATTTGTAAATTGTATTAATGTTTCCATCAGTTTTTTATAAAATTTTAAACTTCATCATGTATTTGTTCATTGAATGAATTTTTTTTTTTTTTACATTCATAGGGCCATAGTTATCAGAACATTACAAGATTTTTGAGTACAGGCTCTATCCTAAAGTATCCAGTTGTGGTAAGTATTAGTTGTCTATTTCTTAATTATTATTATTTTTATCATTTATTAGACTTGTAAATTTTATGAATGTTAAAATACTTGATTAACAATTGAAATGTTTTCAACAGAAATAAAAGATTGTATAAAATGATATTTGCTAAACCTTTTCAGTGATTAAAATGATTGAGATGACCAAATGGAAAGGTACATCTTCAGTTACTATCAAAGCTGCATATGGTTATTGTAGTTTAATATATAGATATTAATAGTATTAATATTTATGTAACCATAAATACTATTCATGAACATTTTTTCTTTGCTCTTTTCATGACTTGTACATGTATTTCATTGGATTTAAAATTATCAGCAAGTGGTAAGTATACACTATGGTAAAGATACATTAAACAATATTTTTCTTGTGTGTATGTGCATGTTTAATTTTCTATTCCTCCAAGATTTTTTTAATTATTTATTGGAGCATGTAGTACTCTAGAGTGCATGTGTAGTGCACTAAATAATAGTAATAATAGTTTGCTTCAACAGGAGAAAGTGGCTTAACTTTAATACTTTAGGTTTTTATATGTGTGACAAATATTTATAAATGTTGTAGATGCCTTTTATATATATATATAGTAGTTTCATTTTACTATAGTAATATTCAATTTTGAAAAACAAAATTGAGCCCTCTGAAAAATTTCAGAGTGCATTTTCATGTTGTATTTCATAAAATCGAAACAGTTTTACATAATCTTAATTACATTAAATTGACCAGTTTCAGTTTTAACTTCCAAGAAACAAGCTCTTTTTCTTAACAATTTGAGTTAGTTTGTTTCTGAAATAATAATGCAAAAAAGTAAAAGATGTTTAAATTCTTTTTTGCTAAATAATAGGTATTTTTTTAGATTTTTCTTGTTATTAAAAATGTTGCATCAGTGTTTCAGGTAATCCTGTTTAGAATATTTTAACATATGAATTATCAAATGATTTCATTTACATCTAGAACATGTAAAAATAATAATAAATGAATTTTTAGTAATTCCCTTGCATGTATATTCTTCATTTTTCTAATGCTTAACATGTAAAATATACTAAGTTTTATTTGTGTGTTCAATCTAATATTTAAGATGTTCCAAGTGGTTAAGGCCTGACAGATAATAAAATATATTTAAGAGAAATCTGCATAAACATCAGTCTCTTAACACTGAAATTATAATAAGGATTTCTAGTTTGTCTCTCAAGCCCTTTGTGAACAGTTTCTCTATGAACTGAAATTATTTTTCTGAATTTACTAATTTTTATTATGCTGGCCTTCCAGTCATGCCTATCTAACATTACACAACTTGCACTGCACTGATGTGGTGGCATATTCATGTAAGGTATTCAATAATATAAAACTGACCTTTAATCATCCCTATCTTGTTTATGTTCTAGTGCCACCACATCAGTGCAGTGCAAGTTGTGTAATGTTAGATAGGCATGACTGGAAGGCCAGCATAATAAAAATTAGTAAATTCAGAAAAATAATTACATTTTAATGAAGTTAAATAGTAAAACAAGTAAAACCATAAGAAAGGACTGCATTAAAATAACAAATCCAAACCTCTGATTAACTATATTACAATATATCATTAGCTCAGGCTGTTATACTTAACTTCAAAAAGATTGAACAAAATAACAAAGTGCAACATATTCAGTGACAATTTGCATACATTTAATATATTTTAGTGAAAATAATTGCATTTTAATGAAGTTAAATAGTAAAATAAGTAAAATAAAAAAGGACTGTGTTAAAAACCGCAAATCCAAATTTCTGATTAATTACTTTCCATTAACTTGTGATCTCATAGACTTCATCAGACAATGTGATATTCAGTCAATTCCAATAGGTGATTGGATATTTGTTCTGTTCCAAGATCTAACTCTACATTTGTGTACTCTCTTTATTGCACTACTGTATCAAATAATGGTTTTAAGTAGCTTCAGCTTGAAAGTGTTAAAGAGAAGTGCAAAAACATTTCCCTAGCATGCTATAGTGATTTGTGAATAAGAACTTCTGAGTGAAAGAATGTGTCAATCAAATGTATGTGTTATAAACAATGGAAATAAGAACTTTCAACAAGTATCAAGGTTCTTCATGCTTGCTAGGATATGACAAATGTTGCAATGTTTGATATGCTACTGATATTAGTAAATTACTTGACAACAATTCTTATTGTTTGAAATGTATAAAGCTAATGAAATGTACTTTTTTCATCAATTTCATTTTTATTATAACATAATTTTTAACACCTTATATTATTAATTATTTTTTGAAGTAACATAGTAATTAGTCAGAAGAGCTGGAGAACAAGCAAGTTAGTCTTTTTAATATTTTATATGAAATAATTTCCCTAATCATTAGCATATGTTACATTCATCTGTTATGGATCTGGCCCAGCATGGGCAGGTGGATATGGCACTTGACTCGTAATCTTAGTCATGGGTTTGAATCCCTGTCTCACCAAAAATGCTTACCCTTTCAGCTGTGGGGTCATTATAATGTGAAGATCAATCCCACAATTCATTGGTAAAAAAGTAGTCCAAGAGTTGGCGGTGGGTGGTAATGACTACTTACCTTCTCTCTGGTCTTACACTGCAAAATTAGGGACGGCTAGCACACATAGCCCTCGTGTTGCTTTGCGTGAAATTCAAACCAAACCGTAAGTTATGGATCTTGTGTTCTTTAATACAAAATTGATTCAGTTGTGCTTTAATTAAGTGTAGTTTTATTATCACCAGTAAACTAAAAGGACAAAAAAAAAACTATTTGCATATTTTTCATGTATTGCATTCCTTAATTCATAAACATTGGTGAAAGAAAAACATGTTAATTTGATCACTGTTAAAATCAAATATCATAAAATAAAAGCATAAGTAGAGTTGTAATGATTTTGAGAAGCCC
The DNA here is from genome assembly GCA_011833715.1 of Carcinoscorpius rotundicauda. Taxonomy (NCBI): domain Eukaryota; kingdom Metazoa; phylum Arthropoda; class Merostomata; order Xiphosura; family Limulidae; genus Carcinoscorpius; species Carcinoscorpius rotundicauda. The sequence continues at coordinate 40,786,290 of CM022393.1, forward strand.
AAAACACAGTGTTTCTGTTAATTTTTTTTATCTCAGTTTTTAACATTTTTCAGGAAAATGAAGATATTAGTTTTTTATATTTACTTTAATTATTGGAGTAAACAGTTATTAAAAAGATAGTTCAGTAATTAGAGTTATATATTTTTAATGTGAAAAAAAATTTCATGTATAATTGTGTTAATCATTAACTTTTAAGATAAAGTTAACAGTATGGATAAATATTACAGTAAATTGCAAAAATACATGTAGTCTGAAATAAAAACAGTCAAGAGCATTGAAACTTTACTAATGTATGTTACTAAAATAACTGGTTACAAACTGTGGAACTTGAATAGATAAAATATGAAACAAAACTCACTGCAGGATATTATTAATTGAACACTTGTATCTTTTTGTTTTATGTGGTAAAAAATATTTCTTAGCATTCATGCAGACCTTCCATGATAATGTATTCTTTTCTGTATCATATTATAACCATGTGTTGAATTGTACACTTTATGTCTTGATTTGTTTTTCAGAGTAAGTTTCAATGACAGCTTTTGTTGGCTCAATTTGAGTTACTTCAATGCCTTGTTGTAATAAAAGCTAATTAAAAGCCATTTGTGTAAATCTGTGAGATTGTTTCCTGTAAATCAACTATTATTGCTTCATAAAGCTAGAAAGGGAACATTTTTGTTCAAGTGAACATTCATATAATTAACCAGTCCAAACAAATTCTGTGTTTTGGGTGTAGTCTAATCTATGTTTCACATGGATTAACAGTGTCAGAAAAGGTATCATAGAACTTACCTGAAATTGAAGCAAGATTTAAGATTAGTTTCCATCTTGGTGCTGAATTGAATTGGTAGAAATAAGTCATCACATGCATTTAATGTACATTGATGATGACAATAGCATGATTATCAGTGTTTGAAAATACACTATTGTAACATAAAGTTTTTAAAAAAATATCAAAATTATGAATTTTTTATTGTATGTAATTTCAAGCACTATGAACACGTTTTATGAAAACTTTGACTGCATAACATGCAGATGAAGTTTACTAGCATAACTGTAAAATGGGCTACAAATTACAAATCAAGCAATTACCATTTGCATTATGTGCATGGAGTGAGGTGTGTATGAACTAAGAAGCACAGTGTTTTTATTCAAATTAGTTAGTTTTTCAATATGTTTTATTTACTTACCAGCAAGAGCCAGTTTCTCATCCTGAAGGACGCTTGAAATGTACCCTAATACCAGGAGATGGTGTCGGTCCAGAATTATGTACTTCAGTGAAAGAAGTGTTTGAAGCTCTTAATGTTCCTGTAGACTTTGATGAATTATTTCTTAGGTAAATTTCAGGACTGAAAAGTATAAGTTCTGTTGTATTCTTTATCTCTAATATAAAGGCTCTTTATTTCTGTACAAGTAAGCTTCATTAATGAGTAATACTATATTTTATACTTTGTTATAGGTGGTGATGAAAAATGAAAAAAAAACGTGTTTTTAGAAAAACATTTTTTTGGTTGTAGGGATTTTGGAGTATTCTTTTTAACTTGATCACTACTAGCTGCTTACTTTCTGTGTGACCAATGCAAATCTTGCTGTATTTCATTCTAACAATAAAACTAGTGGATGAAATTGTTTGAAATTTTGTAAGAACATTCATAAATTCAAATAGTTTTAGAAACATAAAGTCTGTTATTTTTGATAAATTTAGTTTGCCTGGCATGGTCAGATGGTTAGGGCACTTAACTCACCATCTTGTGTTTGTGGGTTTGAATCCTCATCATTCTAAATGTGCTTGCCCTTTCAGCCATGGGGCTTTTATAATGTGACAGACAATTTCATTAGTCATTGGTAAAAAGAGTAGCCCAAAAGTTGATGGTTGGTACTGATGATTAGCTGCCTTCCTTGTAGTCTTTCCCTGCTAAATTTTGGACTGCTACCACAGATAGTCCTTGTGTAGTTTTGTGAGAAATTAAAATTGAAAATTAACAAATTTGTTGGTTTTTTTTGCATTATGGTCTTCTTCATCTTTGAAAATGACATCAGGAAATGGTATTTATAAGATATGGTTGTGATATTTATATTGTTCCAGGTTTGAACTTTTTACTTTTTGTATTATTTTAAAATCTCTAAAATATTCTTAATATTCATGAAATGTAAATTTTGTCTATTTTTAATTTTTTACAATCACATACTTTCCTGACAGTTGAAGTAACATACAAGACTGAAAATAATATTTCTAAGTAAACCTAAACACTAAATGATTTTTTTAAATTTTTTAATTTGATTTCATATGTATATATGTTCATAAAACATTTTAATTTTGTTTCATAAATGTAGTTTTATTTCATATTTGTTTCTTTGCAGCCACACTTTTTGTTTATTGTGCCGATAAAACCATGAACCTGATCTTCATACATTTATCGTAATTTATCACACCTGTTGGGGGTCACTTTTGTTCAATCCAATGCAGGTGCATTTGAGCATTATTATAATTATGATAGTAAGGAAGTTTTTTTGGTACTTGGATATCATTTCTTTAAACTTTCATACAAGTTTATTTCAACACGTGTTCTTGTATGTTGTTTTATCATATAGATAGAACTTTTAATTGCCATTACTAGTGCATTTATTTAATAGCTTATCATACAACTGGTTTGAATAACACCACCTGACCCTAGTTATTTGATACTTACTGTTACAAGAGACTACCAAAGGATATAGACACCACAAATTACAAAGCAAATCACTGTATAGTATTTAAAGAGCTCTGGTCACATATTTGTCATTATAGACAAAATTTATATTGGAATTTGAAATTTGAGCTTTTCAGCGTACTGACACCCCAACTGTAAGAATAGCACAGCTTTCCCTCTATTATTGAGACAAATGTGTTTAGTCTATTTCACAACCAACATATGGGTTTTATTGTTCTCACTTGTACACTAAGTTTCAAATCTTTGCACAATATCACAATGAGTTTTTTATATATCAGTTAGACTGTTTTAATTATAAAGCAGCAACAACAGAAGTGTGGGTCTTACTACAAAGTAAAGATAGTAAGAAGGTAAAGAAAAACAAACTTCTTATGTGGTACTACTAGCATGTACAAATCACACAATTATTTTAGATACTGAATCATGTTTTTATTATGAACCAAATATAAAATAATGGTGAATTTTTGTATAAAAAATTAAATGCAAAATAATGTAAAAATCAGTCTTTCATACAAAGATCATACATTTGCTACTTGATAGATCATCAACCTAACATTTGTGGAACAACTTCTTTTCTGAACATATTTATTTTGCAATTAATTTTTGAATATAAGTAGAGAAGTGATGTATCATGACTTCTGCTGCTATATGAAAGTAATAAGTCACATACATCCAATGCACTTTTTTCCACAAACAAATTTTTAAGGCTCATGAAAAAGAACTGTTGACCACTACTAAATACAGCTTCTACATAAAATGGTAGTTACTATAATAACCACCATCCACATTCATATTTTAAAATCCAAGAACAATGTTTCATCATGTGCTTTGCTTATTATCGTGTGATTTGTGAAATGAGAAATACAGTGATTGGAATAACGTGGTACTGAAATAAATGCCATAAACTAGGACCGACAAAAAGTTTTATAACTGCTGTTTTATAGGAAAAGGTTTAGATATCAACCATAGATGACACAACCAGCACAGAAGTGCAAGGAAAAATGTTCGTTTGGAGGGTGCTTGTTTATTTTCTCAAATATATGTTGGAATTTTTTCTGTTTTAAATTTTTCTTCAAACTTTATCAAATAATACAATTTAGTACACATAATTGAATGTTATGCCTCTATTTACAAAAAAAATCTGAAATCCGATGAAAGATGAGTTCTCTAATTTTTTTCACTTCACAAATTCAGTTTTGCCCTCATAAGACAACATTTCTTAATGAAAAATCTTTATTTTTGCCAATAAATCTCTGTATGTGCTCAGTTGACTTGAGAAATCTTATAACTACCAGAAAAAAATTGGAAATAAATTTTGTTTATCATTTTAGAAAAACTACTGATTATAACAAGAAAACAAAAATATTTAGAATGAGTAGCTTAAATTTGATACATATTTATTATTTTTATTATAATGACCTTTTAATTATGCCTGGATAACAGTGCAGAAGTTTCAATGATGAAGCACACATGCTCTCATGTTACTTTATCTAATAATATAAAACTGACCTATCTTGACTGCATTTTAGTGGACTAGTATTTGGTGAACTTAGTAACATTTGAATTACTATACATTATATATGTATATAGGTAATTAGTATTTACAAACAAGTTCTGAAACCTGTTTGTTTTAAAACATGCAACAGTAAATAAACAATTGAAACAAACAATAATCTTTCACAGTTACAAACGTTTGTATTTGGTTGTTGCTTTTTGTAACTTGTTTTGCTTTAAGAAATTTTACAAGTGGAGGGTGTGAAGTGAAGTAATTCTTTTTTCATATTTTATATACATGTTTAGCCAAATAATAATATATTATCACATTGGTATTGTATAAATCCATTATGTTCAGTAAATATGTTGTATTTGGGTTTAAAATATATGAAATTTCAAACATACTAAAACTCAACTTACCAGCTTGTATGGTTGTCCCAAAAGAGAGAGAAGATGCCATTATATTTGAAAATGGCTGAGAATGCCACTAGGGGAATAAATTTGAGCTTCTGATTGGTTATTCACATCTTATATATGGAAATAAGTGTGTATAAATGATTGTTTCAAAAAATGGAAAGAGTTGATTTGTTTGATTTAGTACATGAGTGATATCTTAGCAAATGGACAAGACTTCATTTTATACTCTAGCTTTTCAGTATCAGTAGTTTAAGTTCCTAATTCATACAAAACTATAGACTTTGCATTTTGACATCACCAACATCTAAATTAGATTTGAACTAGTGCTACATTCACCATTCCACACAACACATTAAAATCAATGTTTAGGTGTGTTATTTCAATATATACTTTTAAAGTAAGAAATTAAATAATGTATACTACTGAAATTTTAATTATAGTCTACAATTTGATACCATATTTAATGACATAAATTCATAAAATAACATTTTAATAAAATTTTGAGTGCAAGTCAAACATGTTTACATGGAAACGAATTAAAGATTTTATTTTATTCATTTTAAACTTTTACAAATTGTAGTTAACATTGGTGAAGTGAAAAGTGAAGTAAAAGATATGCAGTAATTGTTTTAGTGCAAAACTACTTAAGCATTAAATGCTTAATAACAGTGCTAGGTATGAATTTGAATTCATTAAAAATTAGCTTCATTTATAATGTTTTTAGTAGATTCAACAACGTCTTTGTAGAATAAGTTAGAGGTAAGTTAGATTTATGGTAACACAAGCACATATGATTAAAACTTGTAGATATTATGCTAGTGAATTTATACACAGAAAGTATATCTAAATGTGTACATGGTTGGTCCAATGGACTTATCCTGTGTTGGAGAAGGAATGTTGACTATAATTCCAAATCTACTACATGTATCTACACAAAACATGGGAAACTTTCAATCAGATGTACAAGTACTTTATACACACAAAAAAAGTTATGAGTTACAAAAGTTTTTGTACTTAAGATATGTCTATGAGTTTACAACATCAGTCTGATTCATACTCTGGCAAGTTAAAGTGCAAAGTAATGTTCTTGTGAAGAATGAAAATACTTAGATAGTTTGCTTATTGTATTTACTTAATCTCTTACAACAGTTTTTCTCAAACTGTCTTTGCCGAATCCATGTATATTTTGAGGTGCACTTTATCACCTTTGTTATGAAGTATGCCAAGAAACAAAGAATTTTTTTCATCTTTTTAGTGATAATGAGGGATTGTAATGACTAGAGCCTAGATGTGGAAGTCATCTGGCATATCTGGCTGAATATCCATGGTCTAGTGTGTATAGAATGTATATCTGCAATTTGTATCCCTGTATATGATATCTGGTATTACTTTCCTCTACCACAAACTGTTTCTAAATTAGCAATGTAAGATAAAGTGAATATTTAAAAACTTTAAGATCAACTACATACGACTATGTTGAATAACACTAAAATGTCCATGGCTTGCACATAAGGTTAAAGTGAAATACTTTATGACACAAGTCTGCAGATCTTTTTAATCATAGATCAAGTGAATTTGTTGTTATTACCACTGAGTATTCAGATTCATTAGAAGTGACTGGAAAATTCATTATTAAGAGTTTCTTACAGTAACATTGCACTGCAGTAAATATCTGAGGAATAAGTGTAATATTTGCAGTAACTGGAAGGTTTAAATTTATCCCCCCTTTTTATAACATTTAATGCTGAATTTTGTAGCACTGTTTTTCCCAGATTTATTTCATGAGTTTAACCATTTTTTTTTTTTTTTGCATTTTTTAAAGATTGGTCATTTTGTAGAAAGATCTTGTATTTTCTAAAGTAGAATAAAAAGTAAAATTCCAAAATTAAAAAAATAAGCTGTATTTAAGTAAATAGCATAAAAACAAACTTTCACTGATTAACTTTAATGTTTTAAATAATTATGCATGGACAGCAGTAAGAGCAGTAGAGAAGCAATCAAAATTTCACTTGCAGAGCATTTTTGCTATATATTTGACCAATCTGAAAACTAGATTATCAGACTCCTGAAGTATTTCTGGGATATAGTATGCAAATCCAATAAGAGTAAATAAGTTCCTTATACAGACCTTTTATAGAAGCTAACACCTGTAGCTGAATTAATCATGAACTTGACAAGATTTTGAAAGTTACAGATGAGAAACTTAGAAAGTTGTATGAAATGCTTAAACAGTAAGAAACAAGGTATGTGGTATCTGTTTTACTACATGTAAAATGAATATCATAGTCTTCTACTGACACTATATCACTACATGATAGTCTGTATATTGGCTAGTTGCATATACATTTTCCATTTTTGAGCTGCAGGGTAATGGTATGAAATATACTGCTAAGACATGAAAAGTTACTGATTTTAAACTAAATTTTTGTAAATTTCGTACAAATTTTCCAGATTTAACTTGTATTTGTTGAATACAAACTATTATTTGAGATATGGAGTATTTCAACAAACATTTATAACACAGAAGTACTTTTTGAACATCAAGTATTTTCTTCAGTTATGTTTTCACTTATGTATGAATTTTTGATATTATCAGAAGCATATGAAAATAAGAATACAAAAATGTTATGTAAAATATTACAATTTTGTAAATGTCTGATATTGTGTTGGTGAAGGGCACATGAGGCATAGCCAATGATTGTGGAATGTAATAGCTCTTAGTTCAATACAATTTAAATTAATGAATATTTTAATGTTGACAGAGTTACAGAGTTTCATTTTCAATAATAATATGTAAGTAATATAAAATATTTTCATCTTCCACAGTGAAGTTCACCATACAATGAGTGTTCCATTAGATAAAGTATTGGAATCAGTTCAAAAGAATAAAGTTGCATTGAAAGGAATTTTACAGTCACCTTTTAGTAGTCACACTGGAGAACTGCAGACTCTCAACATGAAAATCAGGTAGGCTCTGAACTTTAGATAAAGCATATACCTGTCTTATTGACTATTAAATATGTTTATTTTTAAATACTTTTACTGTATGTAGCAAGTATAGATAGGTACCAAAAGCCAAAACATACATGTTTGTTATGTGTAAATGTTAATACAGTCATTAAATAAATACAGTACAATACCAGAAGCATAATGTTACATTTCCCTTCTCTCAGCTCTTAGAGGCATTATAATATGATGGTCAATATTACTGTTTCTTGGTTAAAGACTAAACAAATGGCAATAGGTACTGTTAGACTGTTGCCATTCCTCTGTTTGGTAGCTCAAATTTGGAGGCAGCAGCAGATAGCTGCAGTAGCTTTGATATAAACAAGGCAAACATGAAGAAATTCTGATAAGGTTTTTTTTGGCAAATATAAGAATAATTAAAAATATAATAAGTTTAAAGTTAATTAGAAATGTTATTAAATGTGTATTAAGTTTTGTGCTTAAAAATTGGGGCATTATATTCATTGGTAAAAGAGTAGACCAAGAGTTGGCAGTGGGTGGTGATGACTTGCTGCCTTCCCTCTAGTCTTACACTGCTAAATTAAGGACGGGTAGCACAGATAGCCTTTAAGTAGCTTTGTGTGAAATTCAAAAAACAAAAACAATCAAAACCTTATACAATTCCTATTACCATTTCCCATCCTATTTTTTCCCCACACTTACCTGCCCTTCTCCTTATTGTTTTTTACAATACATCTCACATTGCCATAGTACTGGTGACTCCCTAGCATGTTTTGGTTTAGTGGAATCTTGATTTGCTGATTTTCTTCTTTGATGGCATTTGTTCATTGAGGATCAATGGGTTATTCAGATTTTATCAGAAGGAGTTGTGATCCCCTTTCTTTTCCCACCTCCCATATCTCCTTTTCCTGTTTTCTACCCTCCTCCTCCTATATGACCTTATGTGAATCCTATTATCATTTCCCATCCTTTCTCTTCTCAACACTTACCTGCTCCTTCTCCTTATATTTCTTTTACAATGCATCTCGTATTTCCACAGTACTGGTGACTACCCAGTGGATTTTGGTTTAGCGGGATCTTGATTTGCCAGTTTTCATCATTGATGGCATTCCTCCATTGAGGATGAATGGGTTTTTCAAATTTTATTAGAATGAATTGTGATCTCCTTTCTTTTCCCACCTTCTGTATCTCCTTTCCCAGTTTCTTTCAGGAATTTCTATCTTAGCAGGTATTTGAACCTGTTCTTCATCCTTTGAGAGGTTTTTATTCCTGGTTGTTTGTTGTTCCCAAGAAAATGAGAGACTGGAGGCCAATCATAGATTTATCTTGCCTCATGTACTACCATGATGACTTGCAGTGCTCACTGTTAAGATGGAGTGTCCCACAAGATTTGCTAGTAGGTAAATAACCATGTCATATTTTGGTTCATGACCATGTACATCCCAAACTTCCAAAATGGAAGGGGATAGCAGTTCATCCTTGTCATGCTTTTAATATATAGTCTTTTTTTTAAAAATAGGGTTTTGTGGTCACCCATTGGATGGTTTCAGGTGACAACATTACTCTGGACTCACCTCTACTTTTTCACCTTCCTTTCTTCTAGTGGAGTAGGATAATTCTTACTTCTTTCCAGTTCCAAGCAGCTGGGGTGGTTGATTATGGAGGCATCCTTTTGAGTGGGTTACACACTAAGATGGCTATAATCATTCAATGCATTCAATTCTCACCAATGGTGAGAAATTGGTATAGATGAAGATTATGTTCTCCTCTTTGCTATATACAGTTACAAAGGAGTTGAACATTAAAAAAAAAAAAATTTAGTTCACCCATTCACTTTGGAGCCCTCATCCTACCCCTGTGAGGATGTTGCTACTCAACAGCTTGATATAGAATAGAACCAATTGCTTTAAGTGCTCACATATATTTAAGGTTGTTTGTCTTCATGTGTTGTAACTCACAGAAGTGGTACATGGGATTACCATGGCTCCATCCTTTTGGCTCCCTTGTCCTATCTTAATATAGGAATGTTATTGCCTTTTGAATGGTTCTAGTCAGTTCTTGATTGTAGGGAGTTGATTTAATACTAGGTGTCAAGTCCCCAGATTGATAGCTTAGTGCTCATACTTGTGATATACTTGGGAAATGACGTGATTCTCAATATCCTGGTCTCTTGACTTTGTGAAGATGGTATTATTCTTATATTCTGTGTGAATGTCAATTCCCAATTGCATGAGTTTTGGATGTAGTTGACTTACTGTCTGTGGTTCATCATTTCCTTGCCAGTTCACACCTAAGAGCACATTCATCGTTTTACCCATTTTTCTATTTATGGAATTTTTATATTTATTTTATGTGGTTTATAACATAATTATGACATTTGCATCATGTGCTATTTATTTTAGCTGCATAGGAAACAGCTAAAATGCTCCTGTTACGAATTATTGCTTGTGATACAAGGATTAGCTCTTCGATGAGCACAAAGTACAGTAATAAAAACTGTAAAATTAAAAGATAAAAATTGAAATAAGTTATTTAGAACTTTCAACACTGTTGTCAGTGCAGAAGAAAAAATGATATTATTCGTTTTATTTCAAAATTTTCAACTTTTCTCTGTGCATAAATGATTTCTCTATAGTTAGTGTTTGGATAGAAAAACCTAAAGAAATAAAGTAGAAGTTTAAACAGAATAGTTTTTGATATTCATTTAAGAGGTTTTGAAAACTGTAAGATGAAAAAAAGTATTTTTGTTGTTGGCATGAAAATTACCACTCACTTTGATTCAGTAAAGGCTTTGGAAATGTACAGATAGTTTTGAATTAAAGTTCTATATATTTTTTGTGTACACCATACTTTTTAATGTTTACTAAAAACTTCATTTTTTTATATTTCAGAATAAATTGATTAGCAAATGCTACTAATTACCCAACTGTAGGATCATAAACTAAATTATTTTTATCAAAATTCTTCTGTAAAAGCACTAAAATAATTATGTATTAAATGTAATATCACTATAATAGTTTTATATGTAATCACATTAAACTCAAAAGTTTCATTTATCATTGCTTTTTAATGAAGTTGTATAATATAGTAAAGAAACAAATGAAGTTACACTTACAGATGTTGAAAAATTTAATTTTGCTTGTGTTTAACCAGCTTCACAGTTGTCTTTTATATTATCTATTGCTGCTCATAACCATCCCCAAACTATACCAATGTTTTAGATTGTGGACATTTCTTGGACATGTTTCTTCTTTCATTATTTGTGTTATGTTCATTCATAAAAATCACTTTTTTTTTTTTTTTACACCAAGGGCTTTTGGACTTTTTTTTATAACAGGCAGCTTTATGTTTCTTGTGGTTTATTTCTTTGTGACTTGCTTTATGGCCAGGTAGGTTAAAGCATTCGACTTGTAATCTGAGGGTTACGGGTTTGAATCCCCATCGCACCAAACATGCTTGTTTTTTCAGCTGTGGGGTCATTATAATCTTATGACCAATTCTTCTATTTGTTGGTAAAAGAGTAGCTCAAGAGTTGGTGGAGGGAGGTGATGACTAGCTGCCTTCCCTCTAGTCTTACAATGCTAAATTATGGAAAGATACTGCAGATAGCCCTCGTGTAGCTTTGTGTGAAATTCAAAAACTAACAAACAAACTTTATGTGATTTTTTTTCATCTCTTTGTTATTAATAAGTAAATCATCATAATTCTTGACTTTTTCTGACACTGTGTAATGTAGGTAGTCTAACTGCAGCTCCTGTTTCACTGAATGCACTCTAGTTTGTCAGTAGTGTGTTTCAAAATTAAAACTTTCCTGTGCAAACAGAATAGCTTAATTTTTCACGCATCTATCTGTGAAACTTGCATGCTACTAATCTTGAGTTACCTATTCCATAAATACACTAGAATTATAATGCATTGTGTCTACTCTCAAATAGTATGCAGAATTTATTTTAATTAATAATCTCAAATAGTATGCAGAATTTATTTTAATTAATAATCTCAAATAGTATGCAGAATTTATTTTAATTAATAATCTCAAATAGTATGCAAAATTTATTTTATTTAATCATTCTTTATAACAATATCAGTAAATTTCATTCAAGATGTATATTTTTAACAGTTTTTAACCATATAATAAAATGAATAAACTACAAAAGAAACATTGTTAATAGTGACTGAACTGATTTTTACTGTAAGAAAGTGTTTCTGTTTTAAAACAAATGATTTGCACATATTTGTTAAGTTGAAATAATTTTATTTGTGTGGTGATATAATGTTTTCTTGGGAAATTTACATGTACTTAACTAGTTTGTCACTAGGTGGATCAGCAAATAATTTGCAGACATAAAATATTCAAATCTGAGTTCACTTCCCTGTCGTGAATGAAAGAAGGTAGCACATTGTGTAGTTTTCTACTAAAACAATGACAACTAGTCAGAAACTGTATCCTGTGCATCACTGTAGAAAAGGTTATGTTGTTATTAGAACTAATGTTTTAAATCTGTATATTTTATATTTTCAATTTTCTCTAATTTCAGTCAGGTTAGGTTTAAATAAAATAGGAAGTACTAATAATTTGTCTATTTTTTATAGGAGAATGCTTGACCTCTATGCTAATGTAGTTCATATTAGAAGTCTGGCAGGAGTTAAGACACGGCACTCCAATTTAGATTTTGTCATAATTCGGGAACAAACAGAAGGAGAGTATAGTGCATTGGAACATCAGGTATCAAAACCAGTCTTAACTTTTTGTCATTATTATTTTAACTTGTAAAGATGGGATGTAACCAAATGGTTATTATAATTTGACAATTGTTTGCAAAGAAGAAAAAAAAGTTCAAACTTATAATTTGTGCATGATATTTCTGCTAATTCCAAAGCATAGACATATATTTGCTGAAAATTTATAATCCTTTGAGAATTTTACCATCCATGTTTTGTTATGTGACTCCTTCTCCTTTAATAATTTTCTTAGTACACACTCTCTTTTGCACTCTTATTATTTGGATAACTACCAATAAAGCTAAACTTGGAGAATAACCAAAAATAAAGTTTAAAAAGCAATAGATAAAGCATAGTATTAATCCTATGTACAGTAAATAAAGTAGCATGAAACACAATTGATGACTTCTTGGAAAAGTGATAAGATGTAAATTGTGTGAGGAATAACAGTGGAAACCAATGTGAAGTTGAGAAGACTCAGTAACAAATTACAAGTGTGTGAAAATTTTAATTTCTTTGACAAAACATCAGATAAATTTAGTTTGGTATAGCAAATATAATAGGTGATTTAAGTCCTTATTTACTGAGTATTACTGTTTATTTATTAAAAAACACCTGAGGTGTGAATAAAAGGTGCAGAAAAAAAGGACTGAGTGTGTAACTTAGAGGAATGAAATTGAAGTCAGTGATTAAACTGGTAACTACACTTATAGCACTGATGATAATTTTACTGCAAATATTCACTCTTTGGTTAATCATATGTCATTTTTTGTAGAACTTGAAGCATGATATTGGGTGAAGCATAATACATCAAACAGTTGAGCACAAGCCATTCAGAATTTTTTGCATAAAGAGGCTAAAGCATATTATGTCCTTTTTCAAGGGCTTTTATTCTCAGTTCTTTATAGTACAAAGAAAAAAACTGGAAATTTGCAATCATTCATTAGCCTTCCTCAGTCAGTTCCTCAAATTACAGTGGAGTCATTTTTTTCTTCAGTGGCTCTTTTCACCCAGGCTGAGGATGACATTATTCAATATCTTCAAGACGTTGTCTCTATTTTATAAAAGACAAACAATTTTGTCAGTATTATGCACTGCTATTTGACTTTGCATCTGCTCTATGCATTTTTCCAATTTTTGTTTTTTTTATATTATCTTCAATCTTTCAGCATTCACATTCATTATTATATCACTGACTGACTTCTTGCCTTTTGACAGAACTACATACTTAATCACTAGTATCAGAAGCTTCAATTGCTGGCTCTTTCTCAATTTTTACATGGTTGTTTAACAAAGGTTCAGCACTTTCTCTCTCTATTTCTTGCCCTGCGTAAGACTGTCTTATCAACTCCTTTTCATTTTTCTATGGGAAGAAAAATTTATTACTTTTCAAATCATTTCAGGTTATTTGTTCTCTTCAACCTTTCAAGGTTTCTAAGTGGGATATCACATGTATTGTCACATCCACCTTAAATAATGTTATCCTACATTAGTAAAAATAACTTCTTACCAAGCAAACTTAGGTTGCAAGAGTACTTATGTTCTTTTTCTATGCAGTGATTTGTCAGTAAAAATGTTTATTTTTCAGAGTGTTCCTGGAGTTATAGAATGCCTTAAAATTGTTACCAAAGAAAGGTCACAAAGAATTGCAAAGTTTGCATTTGATTATGCTACTCGACATGGTAGGAAAAAGGTCACAGCTGTTCACAAGGCCAATATCATGAAGCTGGGTGATGGACTTTTTCTCCAGTGCTGTGAAGAAGTCTCTCATCTCTACCCTCAGATTGAATTTGAGTCTATGATTATTGACAACTGTTGCATGCAGCTTGTTGCTCATCCCCACCGTTTTGATGTTATGGTGATGCCTAATTTGTATGGAAATATAATTGACAACTTAGCAGCTGGACTAGTGGGTGGAGCTGGCATTGTACCTGGAGCTAACTACAGTGCTGATTGTGTGATTTATGAACAGGCATGTGAAAAATGTTATATTTTTATTTTAAATAATTCTTTGTACATTACTATAGAATTTATTGTTCTACCTTAGGCAAATAATGAATCAGGTTGTCATGTGGTATATTTTATTTAATAGTCTAAACATAATATGCAAATATAAAACTATTAAAATCAGTTAGTTATGAAAAAGTACCAGTGATTTGTGTTATCTTTATATTTCTTCATAAGCATTATTTATTTAGTTGTCTTTATTTAAATTGGTACATAATTTTGTTAATGGAGAAAAGGGCATATATTGAAAAAAATCTTTGTATATGAAGTAATAGTTGTTACTAGAAGCTAAAATTTTACAAACTGTTTGAAATCTTGCCTATTTTGACTATCAGAGAAACTAATTGTCAGGCAAATGCAGAGAAATAACAGTTTGTGTTTTTATCTTATGTTGATTTGGATCAACATGATTAGGAGTAGCATTCTTAGAAACACCATACATTCATTAGAACTGTTTAATGTTACATAGAAGGAAACAGCATACATACATACATCAGAACTATTTTAAGTTACTTAAAAGAAACATGTATTCACCAAAACTGTTTGTAGCTACATACAAGGAAACACAAGTATACCAGAAACATTTAATTTTTCATGCATAAAAATGCCATTGTTTCACCAGAATTACTTGTAGCTACATACAATAAAATGCCATACAATTATGAAAACTTTTTGATTTGCATACAATGAAGCTCCATAACTGTTTGATGTTACATACATAAGAATGCCATTCATTTACCAAAACTATTTAAAGGTTAAAATATGCTAGTTTAAACATAATCAGTGATGTCGAGAAACCCACTTGTTGAGAATTTTATATGCAAAAACGGCTTGTTTGGGTTGAGAAAATATTTCAAATAGAAGAGCGAACTATTTGAAATATTTTCTCAACGCAAACGAGCCATTTTTGCATATAAAATTCTAGTTTAAACATTTTGTCTAAATTCCAAAATGGATTTCAACTGACATTGCCAGCTTTTCTTTAATTTCTAGGCTTTCAGCATTGCTCATCTAAGCATTGGTCTTGCCTGCTCCAGTGTTTTATACCCCATGCAAATGCTGTTGGTGATATATGCCTTGAGATACTCTCTACTTACGTCAGTGCACCATCTATCTTGATACTGTATATAAGCACCCCACTCAGGTAATGTGATCACTTTTTGTTGTTTTTTTTGACAGAGCACTTGGTCACAATTTTCTCTGATGCAATGCTGTGCCTGGTTACTTTATTGCTTCCAGCTTTGGTTCTACCTTGTGTTATTCTGTAAAATTATAATTTTCCAAACAAAACTTTGATGCACTGTTTTTGATATGAATTTCCGTGTTGATGTTGCCAGCACTGAGACTTTCGAGTCTACTTCTTCCTTGGTAGCAGAAGAGAGATCCTTTACATGATATCAATGTTCATGTTGTTAGGTTTAACACTCAGTTATTTGAGGGGAGAACTGTAGCTTGTTCTCCACATTTGTTGGTACAGCAAACTTTATTGCCAGGAGGATGTCTATTTGGATTTGCAAAGGCTAGATTCCCTTTTGGACATGTGGGATTTTAGACTGGAGTCTGTAATTAATTTCAGATCACATTTTTCTCAAATTTATCCGAACATCATTACTATACTGAGGATATATATCTTCTCTCCAACTTTTGTCTCAAGCATCTATGCATTTACCAGTTCATTTTGTGGATGAATTTGGTCCTTTGCTTATATCTGTAATGGTCAAGTTGTCAGTTCTGCTGTCTCTTTGGTTTTATAATTCGTATATTGTTGGGATTTATTGGATATAAATACTTTATTGAAGGTACACCTACTTGCTGCCACAAACTGTGAGTTATGGAAAGTTCCTTTTCTTCATCCATTGTTTTTAAGTGTTCCATTTACTTTCTTGATTGTCATCCTTGGCCTCTTGACTTTCTTTGGCTCATCGTGTAATCTGGGTGCATCTGCTTATTGTGTTTCTCAACTTCCACTTTCAGTTCCTTGATCACTTGCTACTCACCATAGATTCTGTTCTTATCTTTGTGGTTTTAACAACATCAGTGACTCTCCTATACTAGTAGGATCTGTTGGTGTATGGTTATATTTTCTGAAAGCCTGGACTTCCTTCACTACAGATCTATGGGATCAAGGGTGGTCATTCAATTTGCATTTCTACTTTCAACAGATTTGTTGGGATTGGCTTTTAGTTCCCAAGTTGTAAGGGACTTGTTGGTCTTGGGGGTGAAAAAGGGAGTCAGTACCCTTTCTTTGAGAGTTTATTCTCTTTGTTGTGTCAGAATAGGTGGGAGATTGGCACCCAATCATAGATTTTTCTTTTTCAACCAATATTTGGATTCTTCTTGATTCACCATGGAGTCTTTTCTTAGTCTAATATGGCATTTTCATCAGGTCTGTGGATGATCAGTTTGTTGTTGCCAGTGCATACCTTCACATTTGGTTGCCAAGTCATCCTGCTGATTCTGTGTTTTTTGCTCAAGTATCAGGTTCTGCATTTTGCCATAGCATCTGCACTTTGTTTTCTATAGAGCAGTATGAGCTTTTTCTTGGCATCTTCATTCTTTAGGCCTGAATACACATCATTATATGGATGTCTGGTTCCTTCTAGCATGCTCTCATCAGGTGACAGAACTTCATGCCCAAATTCCCTTTTTGGAGGCCACCAAAGCTTGTGTTTTGTATGAGAACAGAGAAACCTATTCTACTGCCAACTCAGTACATTTTCTCATTTTTAACACATATCAGTTGGACTGAGCTAACTTTCATCCAGCTCCAGGCTATGGAGGGAGCAATCAGATTCTTACATGTACTCCTGCATAGATGGCTTTTTCTTTTACATATGTAGGCATACCTCAAATATCTTGTTCCTTTGGGCAAGCAGAAATGTCTTCTCAGTGGTTATTATGTGACTAATGAAACCTGACCTCTGATCCAATGGATCAACCAGTCTCCTTACTCAGAATTTATTAGGTCTAACTTATTAGACCTTAAGTGGAGGTTAGTTCAGAACCACATATTTATCAGTGTTCCTCTCCTACTCTTCTATCCTGAGGCTCATGTTTTTACAGGGATGGAACATATTTTAATGGTCATGAATTCCAGGGTCTATAGACAGATGAAAAATCTTTCCTTCATGTCAAAATTTTAACTCTTTCCTGTTCAATGGGCAATGGCTCATGCTCTGTCTCTATTGAAATGTAAAAAGGTCATGACTCATTCCAACAATTCAGTGGTGGGGTCTAACATTTCTTGTCAAAATAATGGTTGACTGGAACTACAATATTTTCAGTGTTCCTCTCCCACATCTTGCCTGATGTTAATCTTTTCATAGATGCCTCATTTCAGGGATGAGGCATATACCAATGGTCAGTAATTCCATGGTTTAGAATTCCTTGCTGTTCAATGAGTAGTAGTTCATGGTCTGCCTCTCTTGAAAGGGAAAACCGTCATGATTCGAGAGTGGTGTCTTACATTTCTTGACACAGGAACCCACATTCTCAGGACCTTACTTTTTGGACTTTGGATGTTCTCTACTGGGCTCATTCCCAGCTTATTATGTTCTGGGAATAATGAATTGCAGATTGTCTTTCTCAGCCTAACTTAATTCTTCAGAATGAACAGATGCTACATTGCAAGGTTTTCCAGTGGATTTGCTTGTGGTTTGGGTCTCCAATGATCAACACATTTGCCACTCCTTCAAATTCATAACAAGTTTTTTTGACCCTAGTACCTCATCTTTAAGTTTTGGAAATAGATGCATTTTTGTCAGAACTGGCCAAGTTTGCACCCACGTGTCTTCACTCAGTTCATCTATTGCCTAGAGTTCTGGATCCACTCCTTGCCAGGTGCTGTTGGTTATGTCTTATTGGCTGGTGTAGCTGTGGTTTTTGGTTTTCTCTTTTTCAGCATCTCCAAGTGGGTTCACCTCTTTCTTTTTTGCCATCTATGTTACAGAAACCTTAATCCAACATTTTACACTGGGGATAAAAATTGACTTTTTATTGAGTGGGATCCTTCTGTTTCTTGCGGTTTATCACCTATTACTGAAATGAGGTTGTTTCACATACTGCTTATTCTAGCCTATCTTTAAAGGTGAGGAATATGATAAGTCATATCTTATCAGATTAGTCATACTTCAATCTTCTTAGCTGTCTATTTGAATTGCTCACTTGGGGACACCATGTTAGCAAGCAAGTTGTCTTCTCACAATACTTTTCTATCCCATTATGTACATGATCTTATTCGTAATATCTAGTGGCTGTGTTAACCACATCTGCTGGATTGTAATGAGGGGTGAGTTTTTATATTTTTTCAGGTTCCCTTATCTTCTTCTTTTTTTCACTGGATCCAACTCTGTGATGAGTATTGCCCAGGCTGTGTTTTTGTCATTGCATTTTCACATTAGCAACCATTAGTTTATTATTACTATTTCAAGTTTCAACAGAATCTGTAGAAATGAAATATTACATAAGACCACCTAGGAGCTCAAGTTGGTGTTACTGTTCCATCCTGGATCATCACATGTGGAGTAAAGGGAATCCTGCCTGCCCCTGCTGGTCATTGGATTGAATAATTCATGGTTAATTTGTCTTTAAAAAGTAGGGAATTTGGTTCACTTAATGCACTGTTTCCAGAGCACTGCTCTTCAGGACTCCCCAGTGTATATTACTTCACTAGATTCTACTACTGGAGCTAGAGAGTCCTTACCACACACATCCAGTTTCCAGTTACTGGAAGGGCAGACAGAGGTTTTACTCCAGATTGTTGGTGTGAATTCTCCACTCTTGGAGAAGAGATTGAAGTTGAAGGCCTTTCTACCCAACTCTCTAGAATTTTTTTTCCAGTTGTAGATTAGAGCTGCACTAGTCTATATTGGAGGGAACCTACTTGTAATACTGGTTCAGAATTGATGCTCTTTTGTCCAGTTAAGGCATACCTAGCTCTTCTTTCTGAGATTTTTGTTCACTGATAAGGATTCACTACTTTCTCATAATTACAAATGCAACGTGGTCTCCTGCTGGGTCTTTGGCTGAGCACAATGGTTTTATGTCCTCCCCATATTTCCAGGGGCAAGTGAAATTGCTTCTTGCCCATACAGTTGGGTTGCAAGGATATATTTCAGACGAGATTTGTTCTGTTCCTTTGCTTGGGTACAGTACAGGAGATCCTGTCAGTCTAGGATGTTTCCTTTTGAGCTTTTTTAGCTGGTGTAGGAAAAGGTTTATTCATTATGGTATTGCTTACCTTATTGTTATTCTGATGGTTTGGAATACACTCTATGGTTACAGGCTGGGATTCAATGTATAATCTTTTTGTCTAACATTGCAATCCAATTGCTCTTGCCACCGACATGTGATGCAAGTACCATAATCCATTCATTTCAACCATGAGTAGTAGAACCTTGGCTATCTGTTTTGAGCTGGCCTATAGTGATGATCACTCATGTACCATTTCCATCCTTTCTTCTGGACCTAATTTCATGATGATGAGCATATCTGTTCTAGGTGTAGTGTGGTTCCCTCACTTTTCTGCATGGATAATGCCCTCACTGGCCTGTCCACTTTGTCAAAGTGGGATTATAGGTGTCAGTTTTAATAGAAATAAATATGTTATGAAAGTTAACATTTTCCTGAATTAAACATGTATTTCCAATCATACTTCTGCTCACACTGAACAACTCTTCTTTCCCACTATAAGCTAACTAGGATGGCAGAAGTCTCAAAAAAGTGATCACATTATCTGAGTGAGGTGCTTGTATACAGTACCAGGATAGAGGGCACATTGATGCAGCTGGAGAGTGTCACGAAGCAAATATTGCCAAGGGCATCTGACTAAGGTGTAAAACAATTCAGCAAGCAAGACCAATGCTTAGGTGGGAAAAACTGAAAACCTGTAGGTCAAGGAGAATAGCTGTCAGTGTCAGTGAAGAAAAGTGTTATTAGAAATACATTTTCAATTGAGGAAAATATTAAGTAATATGGTAATTGTCTGTTATTAGGTCACCTCTTTTTCCATTATTAGATAACTTTTTAAGGAAATGTGATTGGTTTTCTGTTTCAACCTGTTTTTGCAGATAATGTATTTCATCTAAAGAGGACTTCATTATTAAAAAATTGTCTGATTACCCAAGGAAATTATATGCTAATTATTAAAATTTTAAATGTTTGAATACTGTTATTTTTTCTGTTGATAATGTATTGTAAAAATAACTTTTCACTGTAGAAGTTATATTATGAAATTTATTAAACATAAAGGAAAGAATTCAGTGTGGAAACATGTTATATGACACAGAAGAGTGAAGATTTTTAAATCTTTCCTTTTGAAGCTGAAACACAGTTAACATTAAAATTTTAATTATAAACTGTGTTTTGACACCAAGTTTATAGTCATACATTGACAACAAAATTGTTTAAGTTTTGATTATAGCTCTGTGATGGATCACGACATGAACACTTTGGCCCTACTTTTAAATGTACAATAAATGTTCAACAACAGTCGGTTATATATTAAGATTAAAAAAAACAAAACTGCATCCATTATTTAGTTTTCAAGTAAACTAGGTTGATAACGTTTGCCATTTAAAAAATTTCAAAATACATTCAAAAATATTTTTGAAATACAGAATAGTTGTAGCTATTTCTTCATGAATGAGACACGCATATTAGTGAATTAGTTTTGAGGAGTGTTAGAAAAAACTAATTACTTATTCTCAGGCTTTTTTGTCTGCATGCTCCAATAGAAGTGTTTCATAATTAATCTGCAGCCCTTATATGTTGTTTCAGAATTTTGTTAATTCTCTGCTTTTCACTCAGAGCAGTACTTGTGATGATTTCTAATATGTGAGCATTTGTCACTGCCCGAAAAATTATTGAAATGCATGTTTAGTCTTTTTATTCAAGAGAAAATGCATTTATTTTCCATAGCAGAAATGACAAATGAACAACTTTGATAAATAAAAGGACACTTGCACCAAGTTCAAGATTTTGTTTGAAGTGGTTTCTCTCTCTGTATATACAGACACTTTAGTTCCAGCAAGTACCTTAATACTGCACTCAAAGTAATCCAGCTGATGATGTCAGATAGCCATCACACAGGTTTACTCTCCATGAAAACCAATAATAACAGTTGTTTATGGTATTGAACAGTTAGCTACTGTATAAATTGTCTTAAACATTAAAATTTGATCTTCACACTATATTCTTGATATATGTGTTCATTTTTATTTTTTTTGCAATTTTAATTCACAACATGGGCAGAGTTAATTTTAAAGAGATTATAAGGTAAAAAGCAATATTAAGGCAAAATACTTATTTCACACAGACTTGTATGTTGAGAAAAGAAATTTCTTCACCTGTTTGTAATTAAAAATTAAATATCTTGACCACAATTGAAAAAAATGCAATTAACACCAAACTATATCCAATATGAAAGTGAAAAATTCTAATTGGCTTATTTTGATTTCAGCAGCACTTAATTTAGTTGAAAAAATGTATTTTGTAAACAAAATTGGACAGAAACTGTTTTGTTTTGTCTTTTTTAAGTGTATGACCATATAAAGGTTTCTGTATACTTTCACTCTTATATACCTGCATGATGAATTAAACACTGTATC
Organism: Carcinoscorpius rotundicauda; assembly: GCA_011833715.1. Lineage (NCBI taxonomy): Eukaryota > Metazoa > Arthropoda > Merostomata > Xiphosura > Limulidae > Carcinoscorpius > Carcinoscorpius rotundicauda. Next base: position 40,808,212 of record CM022393.1, read on the forward strand.
TTAGTGTCGTACATCACAAACATAACAATGATTGTTGTTGAAATTAAAGAGCTTGCAAAGAACATGTTTTATAAAAACTGTTAAAAATATTGAACTATATTAAATTTGTATTCATTAGACTTTCAAGCTACAGTTTCATGACCATTTTTTGTACTACACAATGTTGTAGGAATAACAGCAGTTTTTTTTTGCTAACAAAAGGTACAGAGGTTGAAAAATTGAAAGCAAGATCAGGACAAAAAAGATTTACTAGTGCAAGAAATTTTTTAAATAAATAAGTAAGAACCCATTAAATTAATTGTTAAATAACTTGGCATTGAAAACTGTTGATATTAAATGTTACTTTCAGGGTGCACGACACACTTTTGGAGAAGCAGTGGGAAAAAATATAGCTAATCCAACAGCAATGCTTCTGTGTTGTGTAAATATGTTACGACATTTGAATCTTCACTATTATGCCTCTGTAATAGCTGATGCTACAGAGAAGGTAATTAAAAGTGGAAAGGTGAGCATTTGTTTAAGACTTCTTTGTACTTGTCTGGGACTTTGTGTTTAGTGTAAGATTAAATTTTAAAACCTTATAAAGTTGTCTATGTTAGTTGTTCTGTGATTTTATTTTACTGAAAATATTTAAAGGAAAATAGAGAGACCTAATTCATCTTGGAGTATTTAGCAGGTTTCATTCATCTATGAACTTGTTTGGAAATGATGTTTCAATCTGCTAGTGCTGGTTAAAGATCTCATCTAATGAGGGCTCAATATTAAGAGTTGTCCAACTGCTAAAAACAAGAGAAAACAATAAAAGACTTTGCCTGACTTGGCAAGTGATCTTCAAGTGCTATTCATGAGTATAAAAAGAGGAAATGTTTGTAGTAAAATTTAATTCAAATGATCCCATAAAGTAAATCTTGTACCCATTTGCCTTTGTACACTTTTTATTAATAATTACAATACTTTTGTTGAAATATTTCATCCTGTATTTTAAGTGAGAACCTGTTCAAAATATAAATTCATGCTGACAGTAATTGATTGTCTGAATCCCTTCCAATGCAATAATGTTTGTCTACCAGAAACTTAATATAATGTGTCAAATATATTTATGACATTAAACTGTTTAAAATAGGTATCTCAGTTAAGGTTTTTAACCAAATCTTGTCATGCTAATACTTTAATTATTGTATTTATTTTGTTGAAATAACCTAGAGCTTAACAGTTAATGAAATTTGGTGATTAATGTCACTCATTAACCATATACACTCAACTGATCTATGTATTTTTAACTTTTTTTTTTTATATAAATACATTTTTGAACTATTTCTTTTTTATGACAGACATCTTCAGGTGAAACAATTTAGGATTTAGCTAAACTGTTGACAAGAAAATTTATGATGTAAGCAATGTAGAACTAAAACTGTAATAATTTGAAAATACATTTAATACTGTTCCAAAGAAGTTTCACGAGACTACTGCACTGACTGTTTATGAAAATAAACATTACTTTGGAACATTGGTTGTAAATCAGAAGAGTACTAAACATAATACTGACTAGAGGGATTTCTGTGTTGTACATATTAATGTAAGTTCTGAGAATTGAGTTATGATTTTATACAATCACAACATCTAAGCTATCGGTCACATAGATACTGTACAAATTAATAATAAACTTAACAATACAGGTCATTTCACTTCTTTAAATGTAGAAAAAAAAAATTAGTCATTATTCTGAAAGAGTAAAATCTCAGTTCAGCATATCTATATCTGTGTTAAATGTTTATTTCTCGTTTCAGTTATAACCTATTTAAATGTAATTGATTGTGAAATTTTTGTTTTGTAACCCTAAATAAAATAACTGATACATTCAAGTTTTAATACTATATTAATTTACCGATTTTGTAAGTATTTCTTGATCTACTCTTTACCAGAAAAATAGATTGACTGTCACAATATAATGTCTCCAAGCCAGTGTAGCCTAATGGTTAGGATGGTTGCTTCCTGAATTGATGGTTGAAGATTCAGTACCATGTTTTTACCACACGTATTTGTTCTTTCAGATTTAAAAACATTGTTGGTTTAGGTACAGTTTTGCTTGTAGAACTGTGATCTTATTGAAGTTTTAATTTTACATTGAAATAAATATCCCAATTAGTAATTCATGTAGCAAATACTTTTCTGTTCTCATTGCTGAATGAAGTTGAAATGTTATATTTAAGTATTTTTACTTTTCCAACTAAATAAGCTTTTTGATAACTGTACATAAAGTTTCTATAAATTTAGTTGGATTGAATCATTTATCTTATGACAATAATATGACTGACTCCTTTATTGTTGTCCTCCGTGTACTTAGTGCAAATAGCCCTTGTGTAGTTTTGTGCAAAATTTCAAAGCAAACCAAATCCATGTATTTACTTCTAATATGTAATTACAATTGATATTTATTTACTCCACAATTCTCATAACATCAAGTGGTATCAAGAGTAACTATTGTAATAATACTTGGATTTTACAGTATTTGTCAACTGATCTTTTTCTTGACTATGTCAACAGTAATACATACAACCTAAAAATTTAATTGGTATGAATATATGTGAAACTACTGAGATAAATTAAAGAAGGATGATGGAAATGTTGTCATTTGGTGGCATGAAATTATTTAATATGATAATTTGTCTTCTGGTAATTGTATAAACAAGGGTTATATTTTATAAAACATTACAGTCCTGAAGATGATGCACTGATGTATGTTGAAACATTCAGAACATATGAGACAATTTTCTGGTCTCATCAGGTTTTATTACTGATTTCAATCATATATTGTGAGTTACTTGTATCTTATTGTACTTTTAGAATTGTGTATTAAATAATCATGAGTTCTTAAACATTGAATATTGCACGAGTGCCAAGGAATTTTAAAAAACAATTATGTATATGTGTGATCAGGGCACACTGATGTAATAGGTAGTTTCAAGAGCAACATGGGACAAGGAATATTGTTCTTTAAAAGTGTAATTATTCATACATGTATATTATTTGCCCTGGTTACATCACATTACACTTCTGTTTTACAAGGTATTTTAGGAATTGCCAGTTTAGTACTTGGCTATAAAAATTTCCATCTGGTCAAAAATAAGTTTCATAGCTTTTAATACTAAACTGTTATACTACACCAGTTAAATTATTTATTATGGGTTGTTAATAAAGTAAAAGATATGAAGAATATTAATTCAAAAATGAAAGTGAATTGCAATGTTTCAACAGTGTATTGAAAGGTTAATGTGAACCACATGTGTGAGTAAATACATGAATTGCATGAATACTAAAGTATAAAGTTAAAGAAGTATTTTAATCCTTTAATATATGTGCATTGTATAAAAATGTGGAAGTGGATATTTTGGTTTGTTCATTGTAATAAAATACAAAATAAAATCTGTCATCATGAAACATGACATTTCTAAAATAAATTTTGTGAAAGAATTATGGCAAATATTTTTGTATTTAATGATTGTTTTAAAATAATTTACAAAACAAGTCTAAGTTTTTGTTTTTCTTTATTGAGTTCAGCTAGCTAAGTTTATTTTATGCAAAATTGCAGTTTTTATAGTATATTTTGTGTAAGTATTGAAATACTGAACATACAAATATCATTAGCAAACACATTAAAAATAATAATGTTTATAATGTATTTTTTCCACAGGTTCGAACCAGAGATCTTGGTGGATATGCCAGTACAACAGATTTTACAAAAGCTGTGATTTCTAATTTATCATATTAGTTACACACTGTAAATAATTTACATATCATTATATTCTAGTGTAGTTAATTTTAAAGCTACCCATTTGCAAAAGTTTCTTTGCCAAAACATACAGGTATTTGGAAAATTTATTTGCTTTCACTTTCTCTATAAAAGATATCCAATTTACAGAATATGACATTAAAGGGAAAAGTAACCAGTAGAGTATATTTGAAAAAAACAATTATTTTTTTCTGTAATTTGATCTAATGTATGTTGTATAAATCCATAATTTTATTTGAAGTTTCCTAGGGCTTTAATTTTTTAAGAACATGGATAAAACTCTTTATACATAATAAAGTTTGTGGCTTTTGTACTGAAGTACAGATATAGTAAAATAGTTGTTAAATATTATAACTTCACAGTTACCTTCTTTACTCAAGGTATGAATATGACTAGAAATTAAAAATTGAGGTTTGAGAATTTCATGTTTAAGTATAAATTATTAATTACCAATGATGGTGTGTGTTTTAGCATATTAATGTAAAAAAACAAAACTTTGTAGAATAATTTAAGGATAACTTTTGTAAATGTAACACTAGAAGACTTGCTTTATGATAGTCATTTTCTTCCAAAAATTAAGTGTTGATCGAAGATGTATTTAATACCTTCAGTGGTGGAACATTTGTTTGGTTAATATCTAAAGTACTTAAATTCTATATTTAGTGAAGTATATCATTTGCGTAAGTACTGATGAAAGTCGAGTTTTGTCGTTGAATTGTTGATTATGAAGCTTTAGTGCAAGATAAGTTGCAACATGAGGAAAGATTGAAATCTTCATTAGCCATTTTTTGTGTGAATTATTTATTTAATTTTTGTACATAAAACTTGAAGATACAAATAATTCAGAGTTGCTTTTGTTACTAGGTTTTTCAAATTACTGATTTATATTTGTGATTAATTTAGAGGTTTAGACTCTTTCCATTTAAAGCTAGAAAAGAATATAAAATATTCTACTATTGAGTAAATCAGTGTAGCAATTAGAAAAGACATTTTGAATAAAGAGAACTTATCCAGGCACTTACCATATTACATGTATTGACTATTGTTTGTTACTGAACATTTCAGTAGAAACGTTATGTGTTTTTGCGTATGGGTTACAGATTTTATACAGTAGAGTGCAATAGAAAGATGAAGTTATAACTGAAATTATTTTGGACGGAACATAAGGTGGAATGGCATAAATAGAGATGTGTGTTGCATTGCATGATACCAAACATGAGACTAGAGGTCAAGGGCTAACTACATATTTTACTATACTACTTCCTTTTGATGTTTTTACACACCCAATCAAGTCCATCCTAGAAACAAAAACAGGATATTATTAAAATGATTCCATTTGTTGAGGTTTCCTTTTTAAATATTACTTTCTAAAAAAAATGGTTATCTTTGCTTAATCATATTACGAAAAAAATTCAACAAACATGGGAGCCACAAAATAAAAGTCTATTCATTGTCTATCAACAAATGATATTAAAAGTATCAAAATGTCTCATCTACATTTTAAAATAATTTAATTAAATACATTTAATCTTCAAAATATAACGGGTCACTTGTAGTAAAGAAATTTCATTAGCTGCATGTGCTTTAAAACCTTTTCCTATTAGGACTTTATTAAAAATAAATTAGATACAATAATTTGTTAATCATCCAATTAACTCAAATGTAAATTTTCTCCTACTGCTTCCTTTTACATTACCTCACAAAATGAACAAAAGCGAACCTAATGTATCAAAGCTTTTTAATCATTAAAAATAACTTTTCAAATTTACTTGTATTTTCAAGAGCTACTTTGTAAACAACTGTGCCCAAAGTATATTAACTTACTACTATGAAAGCTATTCAGTCACAACTGTACTATATCTTTTTAGTATTGTAGCAACAGTTGTGACAACAGACAGTGTGTTGTATAAAAGTACAGTTAAACAGAGTACTTTATTTACCTCATACATGATAGTTTCAAATATGTTTTGGCTTTTACAGAAAAAGTATTAAATAGCCATCATTACTGATTTTTAAAACTCTGTGGAAAGTATACAATATATATGTACACATATATTTATATCGGTGACAAGAAGGTAATGCTTTTCTGTATTTCTCTGAAAATTAGATTTTACAGTGTTTACAACACAGGTAAAATAACAAGTTAGCTGTGAAATAAGTAAAATAATTTCTTCATATATTACCTTTAATCCTTCTCCTGACAAAGCAGAACAGGCTTGAATCTGCCAAGCTCGATCCAAAATGGCAGGAAGGTTAAGGCCCTCTGCTAATTCACTAGCTGGTGCAGCATTTAAAAGATCTTGTTTATTGGCATAAACTAACAGAGGAACACCACATAGTTTTTCTTCTGCCAATAACTCTGCAAGTTCCTAATGAAAATATAAAATTGGAGAAATTTAAAGTTATAACAAAAAATTTTATGTAAAGCAACACCTCTAAAATGTTATAATTTAGATAAATAAGTATACAGTATTTTTCTCATTCTTATAAACATTGACATGAAAAATATGAAAAACAAGGTAGTATTCAGTATCTCACAATGATTGAGTACTATAAGAATTTAAAATGATATTCAAGATCTACATTGACTATTACGTAAGGATAAAAGAAGGTTTGAAAAATACTCTTCTTGTGCAAATAATATAGAATGTGTCCAATACTCTGTTAATACATGTATAAGCACTCATTTTATAATATTCCTTACATAAATATATTTCTGAATGGAAAACTTATTTTAAGCTGTTTTAAAAAAATGTTTACCTCAAACAGTTCTTCCTATGGTATAAAATAATTACATTTGAAGTTACTTCCTGCATATGAATCATATGTTAAAAGCTTGTAATGTCATTTCACGTAAGATATCTGTAATGACACACATTAATTTATAAATTTGTAACAAATTGCTAGATTGCATATAACTTGTAGTGTTCTTAGTCAAAAAGTAAAAACTATAACTTACAACACCTGTTTCTTCAAACCGCTTCCTATCTGCACTGTCTATAACATAAATCTGTAACATAACAGCAACATTATATTTTAAATCTGCACTAAGACAAGTCTAAACGTGTTATACATTTAATGTAATTGAAAGACAAGGGTTGAGTACATTTTTTCTCCAAAATAAAAAACATTTTATCCTACCAATTCCCTCTGACACATTTTTGTAAAAGGGCTGAATGATCCCTATCTGAGCAGATAAACCATCATACCAATACAAATTAACAGTGTTCATCTAAAATTAAAAACACTTTATCGTTAAACAATCAATATCAAATTTAATTTAAAAAGAATACAGTGAAAATCCATCTAATTTCTAACATTTTTATGGATAAAACAAATCTAGAAAACTTGGTGTGTGTGCATAAATTTTTGAAGACGTAATAAGAACAGCAACTGTTGAGAGTATAAACTTGTTCATTTTGACTAAACTTATAGCATTTTAAATGTGAAACTATATATATAATTTTTAATATACAAAGTGTAATTTCACAATGTTTACCAACCTTTTGCAAACATTACAAGCTATTATACAAAAAATTAAATACTTTTACTAAAGGTTTGTCTATGTCAAGCCTCAGTGGAAGGTGATTTGCATGTTAATTTTCTCATCTTACAGTTTTTCAGGTTTCATTTGCATAATCTCTAGAACCTAAACGAATATCAAAAGTTTTTGTTTGTTTGTTTTTCACAAAAGATCTATATTATTTGTTACTCTGTCTACCATAACACTGTACAAGTTTCACCTATGTTAGTGACCTCATAACCATCACAAAAATTTAATAAACTACCCTTTTTTTCTCTCTTTCTGGAAGGCCTGGAGACTGCAAGAGAAAATTACAATTATTTAAGTTTATATTTTAATTTTATTTTACTGTTTTTTTGTCCTATGAATTGGCTGACAACTAACCATGTGTAACACCTGGAAAGCACACTGCTAAGTTAAGTACACAAAGCATTGAATTATGTAATGCACATGCAGCTCCCATACCTACCTCTGAGAAAAATTTATGACATAATTTTTTTCATTTAAGTTTTCATACATAACCCATTAAGTTTTTAATATTTTAGTTAGTTTTATAACAATAAATAAAAATGTATTCATGATAAACAAGAAATTCGGTACTTGTATGTAAGTCTTTCACTTTATTTCAATAAAAGATAACCCTAATTTTTGGTAGGGTCAATTTGGTACTTTAGTGATTTTAATTTATTTCAAATATTCTATTATAAAAACAACATATACAAAAAAGTACAATATTCTACAACAATTATAATTTACCTCGCTTTTTAATTAAGCTATAAGTACATTCAAATATTTTCCTTACTTGGTCAAGGTGAAGTTATCAATAGCAACTTTGAATCTATAGGCTAAATGATTTAAAAGCTGTTATGAGAACAGCCTGTTGTGTACTTCAATAAATTGAAACCTTTTCTTCTATTGGTTATAAATATAAGAGAACTACTGACATCTTTTAAAAGATTGTATGTGATGGTAGTGTGTGGCATGTGGGATTTATTTTCTGGTTTATATTTCTGTAAACCAATATGATTGGAGGCTGGTATTACAATTCAGAAGCTCAAACAGGGGTGGATAGGATGGAACAAACAAGTGTCATGTGATACAGAGAAGTGAAGATTGAGAATTTATTCCAATATATCTTTTGAAAATTAACAGTTTAAAACTTACATTAAAAATTGATTTGTTAACATTTTTGTCACGTTTAGTAATGTACATTGATAATAAAGAAATTTAATTAAATTTTGAATGTAACACCAAAACCACTGTGACTTTTACCTACAGACTCAAACAACTGATGAAACTTACAAACACTGTGACAACTTACTCGACAAATTTGCTTTCAATAAACTAGTAATTAAGAATATTTAATAATTCTTCCATCACAATACCAGGTAACTCTGATAAATGCAGCGAATAAATTCAAAATGATGAGAATAAGAACCATTAAAGCTGAAAAATTACATACCAAGACATCTGTATTTTCAAAGTAGTTTCTCCAGTATGGTCTAATTTTTCGTTGTCCACCAATATCCCAGACATTCAATTTAAATCCTTCAGATTGAACACTCTTAATATTAAACCCCTGATTTAAAGAAAAATCAACACTTGATATACATACAACATTGTGTGGTAAAGTATAAGAATAACCTATCTTGCATACATTTATCCAAATTATTCAAAAATAATTCTCATGACATATGTCAGAAGTAATAACAAAAAACATAAACTTTGTTGGAAACTTTCCATTTTCTGAAATATTAGCTACTAATATGAAATAGTCCTTTATTTTAGAAGAAACTATAAATAAGCTGGTAAGAAATGATGTGTATATGTTTTAATGCTAGGCATGAAAGTATCTATGAAATCTAATAATGTTAGCACTTTATATTTACCCATTAAACGTTATAACACTAGAATACTTTTCATGTTTTAAAATTTCTAAAATACATATAAATAAAAATACAGTCTCAGATATTAATGTTATTTATATTGTATCATTCTTATTTATGATTTACAAACACAACATATATTTCTGTAACAAATAAGTAGTCCAAATATCCATATTTTCATAGCCAGAAATGTTTAGCAATCATTATTATAGCTTAAAATCATTTATATTTTTTAAATTAAAAAACAAGTACTCATAATAGAAAAACCTTTCTTTCATAAGTAAAGTGCACTTTATTGGATATCTTTTTGTGAAAAAATTGCAAAATTATAATCCAGATATCTTACCACAATAAAATCTATAATTATATGTTTACCAACCATTGCCTAGACAGAGTAACAAATGAAAAGCACTCTTCATGATATTTTATTTAATGACAATTTGCTTTACAAGTACTGACTGAAGAAATATGTTAAACAGTTTGATTTTTTGGTTTGTTTTCAATTTCACGCAAAGGTGCACTAGGGCTATCTTGAACTAGCCATCTCTAATTTAGCATTGTAAGACTAGACAGAAGGCAGCTAGTTATCACCACCAACTGCCAACTCTTGAGCTACTCTTTTACCAATAAATAGTGAGATTGACCATTACATTATAATGTCCCCATGGCTAAAAGGGCAAGCATGTTTGGTGTGAAGATGGTTCAAACCCGCCATCCTTTAATTACCAGTCGAGTACCTTAACTGCCTGGCCATGCCAGGCACATGTTAAAAAGAAGATATATGTAGTTCTTGATGCTTTTGTTATGACTACCCATCCTAGACACCAAGATACAATTCTGTACACTTAACAGTTCAGCATTTTCTTTGTTTACATTTATCGTTATGTGTTGAAGGATAAACTCAAGTTTCCTTCCAGAACTAGCAAACAAAGAACAAGTTGGCTTAACTAGTGCATATATACAGATAGCAGAGAGCTTCTACTAAATGTTCATGGTCAGGATCGACAAACGTGAAAAATTGTTCAATCAACAGCGACCTAACGCCTTGACACGAATAACTCATTTATATGTGGTTGATTAGCGGCGCTATAATTAAAGGATGACCACGAATATTTCGATGGCTTTCACACACGTAATTACATTATCTAATGGCGCATGACTCGGCTGGTAAGTTTAATTAAAAGCGGTTACTGGATTAGTACCATAATAGGCATGTACTTGTAAAAAACTAAATGTTAATTAGTGGAAAGATTCTCTATAAATTGACCCAATATGCAGCAAATTCATCAGATCTCAGAATGGCTTCTTTGCAGGCAAAAAGCCCCTTAGACAGTGAAAGTTGTCTGATGCTTCCATAAAAAAAATCCAAATCTGAAACTGACAGCTCATGATCATTCCAAGAAAAATGGTTGAATGAATTTAACTGGCTCAAATATGAAGCCTCTATAAAGCAAATGTTTTGCACATTGTGCATTAAAGTACAGAACTCAAACACTTTCACAACTGGTTGTGCAGTGATGAAAAAAGACAACCTAACCAAGCATCAGAAAACAAAAGGTATTTATTGACTAAGTAAATGCTGAGACTTATTTAGATAGTTAAACTTATAAAATTATTAAATATAATAAAAAATATGCCCATGTCAATTTATTTCCTGATACTTTAATAGTGTTATTACATTAAAAAGATGTGATGCATGAGGTAATTCATTTTTTATAATTTATTTCAGACCACAGAGATGCAATGGAGGCATCCAAGCTGTCTACAGTGATGACTACGGCCACAGTCTCAGCCACAAACAAAAGTGAGACTGCCATCATAGCTGCAATGCACAATGTTTACTTTGCAGCAAAGCATGAACTACCAAGTTCCCTAACTCCAGATCTAAACAGACTATGTATGATGCAGGTAAGTTATTATATATACAATACAGCTTTTCTGTTCTTGTTACAAGTGAATTTTATTTGTTTTTCTTGATGAAAAATTTGTTATTGTTACTGATTTACGTATTCATGTTCCACAATTACTAATCTCACAAATTATTTATGTATATAATACAGTTTTTATGTTCTTAAATTGTCGAAGGATTATCAGCTAATGTTTTACAAATGGAATTTCTCTGTTGTTCTTGATTTATGTATTCATGTTCTAAAGTCACTACTCTCATAACTTATTTATTTATGTATTTATTCTTTTTGTTTTAGTTCCACGGTGCAACACAGCTCCAGCATCTGGTAGTAGACCAACATACTACCCATGAACACAACACTAGTATTAGTGACTTCCAAGATTGTATGGCAGAAGTGTTGAGAGAAAATTTAAAAATACAAACTTGCCAAAAATGGAAAATTCAGCATCATTATTGATGAAAGTACAGACATTTCAGTAAAGCAGAACCTTGTCAGCTACATGCGTGTACTAGAGATGGATCAGTTTGGTACAGTGACACCACAGACCTATTTCCTTGGGATCTGTGAACTTTACAAAGCTAATGCTGAGAACATTTTTACAAAAGTCATTAGTATGTTATCAGAGAAGGGTATTGAAGTGAAAAATTTATGTAGTGTCAGCTCTGAAGGTTGGGTCAAAGTCTAGGGTAATTACTAGACAAAAGCAATTTGTTCCAGGTGTTCTAGTCACACACTGAATATCACACAGACTAGCTTTGAGTTGTACCACAGGAGCTGACAGCATACCATATCTTGTCAAGTACCAGGATATTATGAATTTCTATCTAAGTTTTTTTAAGTACTTGCCAAAAAATATGGCAACTTTGACTACAGTGCAGAGCATTATCAATGCAGAATAAAAGAGGTTTAGAGATCTTTCACACCAGGTGGTTAAGTTTTGAAGGTGCAGTAGATGCACTGCTTTCCAACTACTCCAGCCTTTGTGTCTGTATTTATGGAAGAGACCTCTGGTAAAGCTCTTAGCTTATATAAACCCATCACTACATTCAAATTTCTGTATATGTCACATTACTTCGATGATTGTTTGAAGCCATTAGCCATTTTGTCAAAAACATTTTATATGAAAAATCTTAATTTCTCTGAAGTTCACCCACTGCTTGCTTCAATTATTGAGTGTCTGAAGGGAATGAAACAAAACAAATCTGGTGAAATGCTGTAAAAATTTCTGAATGAGGTGCCAGCTGAGCCTCAGTTAGATTCAGATGGACTGTACACTTTTCAGTTTGGTGGGCATACCATAAAAGATAGTGCAGTTCAAAGGTCTGAGGCAGAAAACATATGTGATAAGTTCACAGAAAATATGATAAGAAGTCTGAATGACAGGTTTTCAGATAATGATGATGCAGCTATTTTGACTTCCCTCACAAATTTCTTCAACCCACTGCTCAAAGACACAGACATTTCAGCAGATATTGACACAATCAATGATTATTTGTCAACCTTTGGCCATGAGGGAACAAAACAAGAATTGAAATAATTTTCAAAATTTGCTAGATCTACTTTTGAAAGTGGAAGCAAGTTTGTAACAGACATTAAGAGTTTCTGCAATTTTGCAGTAAAATACAGAGAGTCCTTTCCTGTAAGTGCAGAAATGGCAGAGAGACTGCTGGTAGGTCCAGTTTCAACAGCTGATTGTGAGAGAAGTTTTAGTAAGTAGAATTTGATAAAAATGTGTCTGAGGAATTCAATGAGTACTAGAAACCTGGAAAATATCATGTATCTGTCAATAGATGGTCCAAACACTGGGAATTTTTATTTTAAATGTGCCTTTAAGGTCTGAAGTACAAAAAAGAAAGATGTATTCTAATGTAATCATTGAAACAAAGGCACCAGTTATAACTGTAAGGCACAACAAAATGACATGCTTCAAGGCATGCATATATTTTTCCATTTTGTCATGAATTTGTGTTCAGCTTTTCAGCATGAATGTTACTAAAACTTGTCAAGTTTAGTTTGGTGATGTTTGAACGATATTTATTTTATTACGCAGGGTTCTCACCAGAGAGACTTGGGAGAAGTGGTCTCCCAAAACAGACCAAACCTCAACCTTCGTAAGCTCAAGAAAAAGTCATCTTATAGAGATTATATTACAGAAGAAAAGAATGCTATTCACTGTAAACTTTTCCATAATTTTGTAAAATTAGAGCAAAACTTCTCCCTGGTTTGCAAGTCTAGAGAGACCCCTGTTTAGCAGCATGTAATAACAGTTACTTTTAATTTAGTGACTTGTCTTCCCATGTCATTATTGTAATTATTTCTGTGTGAAAAAGATTGAACTTTGTAACTGTGAAACTGTTGTTTTATAATAAATTTGATAAATAATAAATTCATTGAAATAAAATGTATGATAAGAACTTAGTTGTCATTGATTCTTTGACTGTCTTATCGTATATGATTGGCTGGAGGGTTGGATACGGTTCAAACCTATCTGGCTAAAACACTGACTACCAAAAAAGTCATTTGGCTAATAGCCTGGCTACAGAAAAATTTATTCCAGGGTAAGCCCTGAATCCAAACTAACTTTTGGTTGTGCTTACTACATTTACATTACATATGTAGACAGACAATTTTGAGTTATAACAGATTTTTTCCTAAAACAACTTAGTTGCATAAAGCATCATTGTTTCCAAAGTTAAAAGTTAAATAATATATAAATAATCAATAAAAATAGTTTAATTTACATATTTGTAACAAATAATGTAGATCACAATATAAACTTTATATTTTATTTTATTATCTGCTTCAGGATCAGTAGAAACTCTGACAAATGCATACAAATGTTTAATAGTTTTGTATTTCTTGTACATAAAAAAATGTTTGCTGGTTGTCAATTGACATATTACCCTCAAAAAAATTTTAATAAGCTCATTTGCCAACAAGGTCTATGAAATTTGGCTTGTTGTAATGTGTGATTTGGTAACTAAAAAAATATTTAACATGTAACTATATCTACATGTACATGTGTAAAAATACAAGAAAAAAAAGTTAAAATAAACCATTTGGCCAACTAGGTCACCCTTCACTCACATAAAAGAGATTGTAAAAATACTAATTATTGCAAATTAAATACTGCATTCCTAATCCATAACATTTAAAATACTTGTTATGTATATGTGTAAATATTTTGTAAACGACAACATGTCGTGTTGTGTTTGAATTTTCATTCGCATTAATCATTTTTCCATATTGATATTGTTTCGAAGTTTAAACTAATATTTTGTTATTTATTTAGGGTAACATTTTAGAATTTTCTAGAATTAGGTAGATCAAATATATGACTATAAATGGAAATGTTTGGCCTAGCGTCTAGACGTAGAGTCTCGTGCAAAAACATACATGCGCAGATTACTCTGTCGAATTTCCGGTGAATGTTCGAGAAAAAGATTCCTAATAATATATATAAACAGACGGAGATAAGAGGCGCGGAGTCAGTCATTAGTTTTATTCGAAGAACAAGTGAGGGATTCAGTCATCAGTTTTTATTTTAAAAAAAAGAGAGAGTTAGTTATTTGAGAAAGATTAAGTGTTTGCTGTGAATATTCAACTTGGTTTTGTGATTGAAGTTAGATCTACGGAAGCTGTGATTTTATTCCGTCAATCTCTACGATACATCTGAATTACTGCTTGTGCTGAGAGACGGCGAATTTATTGAACTGTGAACTATTTCGGAATTAATTCGTGGGACCAAATTCACACCCTAGACAGGAATTTGAGACTTTAATTTTAGATCATTACATTAGATACAGGCCAGTACCGTTTTGTATTGTGATTTATTCTGAAGTTTGAAATTAATATTATTTTGTTTTGTAATTAATTTCGAATGTCGTAACTTAATATCTGTCACTATTATTATACAATTTATGTTATATCTGTTATATTTGTTAACAGTCTAGCATAATAAATTATACAAGCTGTTATCTGTGTTTTTCTGTTGTGTTTAATCTACAAAGAACTTAAAACATAAAAAAAATACGTAACATACTTCAAAATAACAGAAAACACCACATCATCAGTTAAGCCATTCTACAAATTCAAAACCCTAGAAATAACAAATACTGTGAAAGAACATGTATATATATGAGATTCTAAACTTAAAACTTGTTACCTTTAATTTTTAAGATTTTTACTTTCAATCTTTTAGCTCCACTCTTAAATAAAATAGCAACAAGAAGAAGCCTCTTCAAGATACAATTTTGAGCTCTGAATCTAATTCTTCTTAGAAATCCAAAGTTAAAAATGACAAAATTTTATTTCTGTCAAAATACTTTTATTATTTTAGTAGCCTGTGTTTTTCCAACACAGTGACATTCTTTTTTATTAAAGTGGGCCAAAACTGCACCAGTACCCAAGTTTTGTATGTGGTTATGATAATCTATTTTTACTTAAATTCAAAATTCCTGATAAGTGGAATCAAAAACTTTGTTATTTTCATCAAAAATTAGAGACACTAAGAGATTTATGGTTTTACCAACACTCCCACCAGAATCATTCCTTGACAATTAATAATAATTCACTTATGACACAAGAAGCATTACCATACTTACATATCTCAAATTTACAAGTTATCACCTCCTAATATTAAAAAAATATTTTTTAAAGTTTAGGCCCATTCACTAGAGTTTCTCCTAATAACCTTTCAAATAGGCAACTTGTCAGTACCAGTTTATAATCAAAATATATATACCTGGGTTGGTGTTATATGCGTTACATCCTCAGAGGCTAGTGATTTTAAAATAGTAGTTTTTCCCGCATTGTCTAAACCAAGCAAGAGGATTCGAAGTTCTCTGTTTGGTGCAGACTTAAGTTTCCGTAATAGTGAAAGTAAACCCTTGAAGTGAAACAAAACATTTCTTTATGTTAGTGGCTGAATTTATAAACTTTTGTCTGTTGATTCTACTAAAAAGTATTTAAGAACAATACAAATTACACCTAAATATGGTCAAAACATTCCTTATCAAGGTACAATACAAGTTATTATTCCTACACTTACATCTGAATAACTTAAACTGATAAACAATTTTATGGCTGATACTTCTCTTATCAGAACAAAACCAACAGAATAAAAACTGAAATTATTTTTAAGAGTAATAACAAATGTAGACACAAATACTGCAATGTCTAAAGCATACAGTTACGACAGAAAGTGTTTGTATCCCTGCATCATAAGTAGTTTTTTCCTCATAACCTAAAAGGTATCACAGTAGGATAATGAAAGTACAGTATATTATAAATATTATACTAACACACATCTACATAATGTTTTATGTAAATTAAACAACAAATAAACTGTTTATAAACAAATAACCAAAAATAGGATAAGCACAAAGTGTTCATACAGTTCAGAACATGTGAAAAAACTGATATTCCTGTAAAAATTTTGTTCAGTTTGGTGAATAAACTACATTATACCATTCCATAACTAGACACTGGGTTCATAATTATTGGAATTTAGCGCTGTCTCCGTCATTATCTACTTGGTCATCATGGCGAACAGGAAACAACTGTCCAGTGATCTAAAAAAACAAATTATTGTAAAATACAAGTCTTGTGTGTCTCTTTCCAGTATTGCTAGACAACTTAATGTGCTGAAATCTGCTGTTCAAAGCATAATTGCCAAGTTTAAGCTTACAGGATCAACTGCCAATCTCCCTTGTTCTGGATGCTCCACCAAAATTCTTCTATGAACACACACACAAGACAGATATTCATTATACAATTTTGGAATACATTGTTTCTGCAGGACAAAAAGCATCTGTTGGAATTTTAATCCTCCACAAACTCCCTCACTATATTTGAGATCTAATATGAAAAGTTAAATTGTAACCATTATATCTACCATAATCCCACATACAGGTTACATATTAATAAAACTAAGGTATGACTACCTATTTTCATACCTATAACAGATGTAGATTTAAAACTATACAAGTAAGAAATAACTGTAAAGTAAGCAAGTTTGTATTTTGCAGAGATACAGGTAAAAAATAAGATTGAAAGTACAAATTATGTTAAATAATTAATCCCAAACAACAGTTATACTTATAAAATTATAATTCATTAGTTCTTTCAGTGGCTTTGCAAAAAGTCCTCTGACCTTACAATTAAAAATTTGTTTTTGATAACTGCGATAGACACAGTACAAAAAGTTCATTATATAACTTTGCACTTATTAACAAAGACATAAAACTAAAAGTAATAAATTACTTATGGGATACAACAGAAATTATTATTATTAACAACTTTACAAGTATATATCATGGCAAAAAAAAATGTATTTGTTCTAAACACTATATAAAACATTATGCAGTGAAGACTGCATTCATAATAAGGAAGTAGTACCGTTGTGTGATAGCATTAGTTTGTAGGACACCATAGCACCTTTATCAGATCACTGAATGAGACTATTCATTCACAAGAAGCAAATTCATCATTTTAGTCATATATATTTATTACAGGTTGTTTCTAGGCTATTTTTCTTTACAGTTAGGTTTATGCAATCACTTGTTACTACAGAAGAACATGTACTCAAAGTTGTACAATCGATTAAAAAAATATCTATAAAACAATTTTTGGACAAATATGTTAACAAAAATATTTTTATGAATCCTTGATATATTATAATTTGCTGTACAGTGCATTTTTGTTCTTAGTCATATGCAGTTAACCAAACTATTAATTGTCTAATATAATGAAATACAAATAAATAAGCTTCTAATAAAATGTACCTCTATGTCATTAAGGTATAACAATTACTTATTTGAACTTTTATTTTTCTTAAACGAATACTTAATTTGAGAAACAATTATTCCTGATAAAACACATTTCCCGTTTCTTATACTTAATCTTTTTTTTTTGTTACAAAATATAATAAATATACGTTATATACAGACCGCCAATAGATATATTACAAATATCATGTCAGTGTGAAACATGACTATAGTAAACTAATATACGTAGTATAGTAATAATATAAACGTTAATAACGGTACTAACTTTATAATTCCATTCCATTGGAATAAGCACTTACGTGGGTACTATACGTTAATTATATGGTGTACTTAAACTACTATACCACATTAAAGAGTAGCTGATTAATAATTGTTATTGACGGCGATACAATCGTTGGACTGGTCGAATTCTAATTCTAACGTAAAACATAACTTCATTTGAATATTCATTATTTAAAATTGTTCATTTCAATTAAAACTGCAATTATATTACAACGAATACCACTAAATATTATTTATTTACCATATTTTTATTTTGGTTGTTTGCCTATAGATTTTCCATGGGATGAATTAACAAATGCTTGTTACTATGCGATAGTCGTGCCATCTGTTTTGGAATTTAAAATAAAAATACAAATAAAAAATGATATATATCATACTTAGTTCCAATAAAATATATTTATTTCTAAAAATTATCAATAATGTACTTAGCACTTTAATAATTTCAATCAGTTATATATGAAACCTATTATTAGGCTTAAAACATTAATAGTATAATTTATTATACTCAAACCATGGTTTATCATGCAGCGAATAACAATAATACAAAAAATATATATTTATATATTAACTTTTAAAAGCAACATGTGAATAAATATTTTCATATTATTTTGCAAATAAGCACAAAAATAAGAACGAAATGAGCCTGACTTATAGAAGCAAAACAATTGTCTGATTAGAAAGGCATACAAAAAGCTTTTTTCTCATTCAAGTATTCTGACATTGACCAAAAAGTTTAAGTATGTTGCAGGTTTCTGGTAATGTTAAACGGAAAATAAAATAAACATGGACAGAAAAATAAATAAAAATAAGAACAAGCAAACAAACCAAAATATTTATTCACATATTGCTTATAGATTCCACAGTGGCGTAAGAATCTTTCAAAACCAATAAGGTTATAAGTTCGTAATCTTAGCACTGATTCACCGAGGGACATAAAAACAACAAAAATAATAATCAACCTAATCAGATTTAGAACTATCGGTACTTTGCTTCTTGTAATAAATATGACTATACTCTAAGAGGTCATCAGCGTGACCATGTAAGTATGAAGTTATAGAAAAGGCGTTGTAGTATATAACATTTGTCGAAAGTAGAGGGTGAGTACAAGTTTACAGCCTTGTCGTATTTTCTTTACAAGGGTGCTATTAAATACTTTCACGAATATTTAAAAAAAGCTACTGGAATACGTCTAAACAAAAATATTTACTGATACTATGTTAGTTATGGAAAAGTATTCAAACAACTAACTATACAAGAAATAATTGTGAATTTTAAAAGGAAAGACACGTTTTTTTCTTTATACGTTGCGAACAAAGTTACTTGAAATAGCGAAGGTTAATATGAGCTTAAAATGTGCTTTTATTGCTAACAAATTGTAGTAGGTAGACACGCACACGAAATTATTTTAAAATTTATCTACATAATTTTTGTTTTTTCCCTAGATTTTAGTTCTAAACGAGAAAAGTTGGGAGTAAGATATGAGCTAAATAAACCTCAGGTGCTGCTTTCTAAAGTAAGAATAAGAAGAAGGAGTATCAAGATTCAATGTAGTGTGTAGTGCGTTGAAACCAACATGCAGGGTACACTGTTTGATATAAACAGAAGTGATCAACAGTTTAGTGATTTTCCACGTTCTTTAGCTCAAACTATCACATGTTTTCGGTGGATGTTCATTACTGGACTATTATTTTACACACCAAATTTAAAGACAACACATTAAGAAATACATAATACATAAAATATCCCAATTTTGATTGATTTTTTTGATTTCGCTCTGCCCCCCAATGGCTCAGCGGTATGTCTGCGGACTTACACTAAAAAAACCGAGTTTCGATACCCGTGATTGGCAGAACAGAGATAGCGTCGCGCTAAACATGCTCGCCATCCCAGCCGTGGGGGCGTATAATGTGACGGTCAATCCCACTATTTGTTGGTAAAAGAGTAGTTGGTGATGACTAGCTGCCTTCCCTCTAGTCTTACACTACTAAATTAGGGACGGTTAGCACAGATAGCCCTCGAGTAGCTTTGTGCGAAATTCCAAAACAAACGAACAAACATATTTAACAATAATATTTTTAACATGTTTGAAGATGTGTTAAAACTGAATTTTAGTAAGAAACAGTTTTGAGCTTTGACAAGTTTATAAACGTTAGATTAAAAAAACCCAGCATACTTTAAGAATATCGCTATTGAATTTCACATAAATATATTTTTTAAATGGAATAGAGACATCTGTTTTAATTAAAAGTTTTTGAACTTGACACCGAGTACTGCCAATTGCATTTCCTTTATACTAATTGTGAAGAAACTGATGAGGTAACTACGAATCAAAGCTTGCTCCTAGTTCAGCAAATGTATTTCTCTGTTCCAGGAAGAAGAACCATTCAGTCATGGGCCTGAAGTAAAAGGACCTCTTTACTGACTGACACATTTTATTTATACATTATAATTATATATTACAGTCGTAATGAGAGAGTTTATATATAGTCTTTTTTCATAATATTTAAAGAGTAATTATTTACGGTAAACTTGAAGAACGATTTTTTGTTAACTTCTAAAGTTCAATAGAACAAAGTAATTACTTTCATTTTTTGAGATAAATTGTCATATGTTGATAGTTTGTCGTAATGACAACGAAACTTTGTGCCTTTTTTAACTACTTGTTGATAATATCGTAAAAGTTATGAATATTAATCAACATCTCTAAAATTCTACAACTCTTAATACCAGGTATGCTGAAACATTAGTTTCATCACTTTGGTTCTTCTTAACTGTAGTTAAAAACGAAACTAAAAAGAAAAAAACCTTCACATCTGGTTATTATATTCTCAGTTGCAAGGTTAATTAGCAGGTATATTTATCGCTAAGATAATGTGTATTTTTAAGTTTCATGTTCTCACGTACAATTTGTTAAGGCACAAAAATCCTGTTTATCACTCCTACTATGGGTGACGGAAATAGAAGCAGTAAAAACTAGTTCTGTTATGCGTAAGGAATAGCAGCACTAAAAATGACCATTCATTGAAAATTTAAGAAGTGTTGAAAACAGGTAAACCTACTTGTAGTTGCTTTGGTTGTTGAAATTAGCGAACGTGAGAATACTCAGATATCAGATTTAACATAGCCGTACGAAATCCAGTAAAGAGCTGAGCACTGAAATTAGTGAAAGTAAAGATACTGAAATTTAGAATCATAATACCTAGTACCTTTTGTTTAGTTTCTTAAAAGTCTCAAATTTTCGATTGTAACTTTTTTAACTTAAGTATTACATAAAATTTACTTTTAACCAATCTGAGAGCTTAAATACTTTAATACAAATTGAGTGTGAACTGTCAATCATTTTAATTTCTGTTCTTTTTATTGTACTCAAACAGACGAGGCGACAAAATCCGACATGGCCAGGTGGGTTAAGGTATTCAACTCGTAGTCTGAAGGTGGCGGGTTTGAATCTCCGTCGCACCATGCTCACCCTTTGAGCCGTGAGGGCGTTATAATGTGACAGGCAATCCCACTATTTATTGGTAAAAGAGTAGCTCAAGAGTTGGGGGTGGATGGTTGTGACTAGCGAGCTGCCTTCTATCTTGGCTTATACTGCTAAATTAGGAAAGGATAGTGCTTTTGTGCTCGTATAGGTTTGCACGAAATTCAGAATAAAGGATAATACAAATTAAATATTTATTCCGTTAATATTGTTAGATATATATACTGCTGGCCAAAATCTTAAGGCCAATGAACATAAAGCAAAAATATACATTTTGCGTTGTTAGACTCAACCACTTATTTGAGTAGAGCTTCGAAAGGTAAAAAACAAACAAACAAACAAACAACTTTTTTAGCATTTAATAGGGAAAATGTGAACACAATGAAATTAGCCTAAATACTGGCTGGTCAAAAGTGTAAGACCATACTGAAACAAAGCGTTAATCGGTAAACACGTAACAAAATTTAGTCATTTATGTTCAAGGATTAGCGTTGTCAACATCTTCCACTGACATCTCCTGTTTTACATTGGTTAAAAACATGGCAAGGGCTAAAAGGTTGACAGACTTTGAACATGGTAAAATTGTCGAGCTGCAAAAGCAAGGTCTCTCTCAACATGCCATCGATGGTGAGATTAGGGGTAATAAAACTGCTGTTGCAAATTTCTTTAAAGACCCTGAGGTATACGGAACGAGAAGTTCAAGTGATTGGCCCAAGAAAATTTCGCCGGAGTTGAGCAGGAGGATTCGACGAGATGTCCGGCAAGACACCAGTTGATCGTCGAACCAGATTAAGGCCCTTATGGACGCAGAATGCAGCTCAAGAACAATAAGACGGCATTTACGAGAGAAAAATTTAAAAACCGTAAACGTCTTCAAAGGTTACGTCTCCTTTCACACCACGAAACAGCTTGGTTAAACTTTGCTGAGAAGCACCAAACATGGGACGTAGAAAAGTGGATGAAGGTTTTGTTTTCTGGTGAGAAAAACTTTAACCTGGATGGTTCAAACGGCTTCCAACGTTACTGGCACCATAAAGATATCCCACAGAAGACATTTTCTCCACAACACAGTGGAGGAGGTTCCATCATGATCAGGGGTGCTTTCTCCTTCCATGGAACAACGGAGCTTCAGGTTATACAGGGGCGTCAAACAGCAGCTGGCTACATTGGCATGTTGGAGAGAGCATCCTTATTGACTGAATGCTCTCACTTGTGTGGAAATAACTAGATCTTCAGGCATGACAACGCTGCAATTCACAATGCCCGCAGGACAAAGGACTTTTTCATAGCGAATTACGTGATTCTTTTGGACCATCCAGCACGTTCGCCCGAACTGAACCCCATTGAAAATGTTTGGGGGTGGATGTCAAGGACAGTGTATAGAAATGGACGTCAATTCCAAACAGTGCATGATCTTCGTGAAGCAATCTTCACCACTTGAAATAACATTCCAGCCAGCCTTCTGCAAACGCTTATATCAGCCATGCCAAAGTGAATGTTTGAAGTTATTCGCAATGACGGAATTGCAACTTACTACTGAGACCTCTTGTTGGGCATTTCCTTCTCTGTTTAGAACTTCTTTTTAGTATGGTCTTAAGTTTTTGACCAGCTAGTATTTAGACTAATTTCAGTGTTCACATTTTCCCTATTAAATGCTAAAATGTTTTCTTATTTCCCCTTTTCTTATTTTTATCTTTCGAAGTTCTACTCATGTAAGTAGTTGAGTCTAAAAACGCAAAATGTATATTTTTTCTTTATGTTTATTGGCCTTAAGATTTTGGCCAGTAGTGTATATCTGACATTCAATGCAATTAGCTTGTTGTGGATCTAACTTCTCTTTTCAGTGGTCAACAATGCTTTAAACAGTATTCTTACATTTTGAATAAAACTTTAAGTAAAAGAGATTTATAATAATGAACTAAATCTTATTTCATTTTACTACTAATTAGAAATAATTTTTGTAAAAGTTCGTTAATCATATTGATAGTTGATGTATAACATGAAACTGTACAACTCCTCTGCAACTTTCCAAATGTGATGTATTTTGCTCAAAAAATGCACAACACATTATAATTACAAAATATTTATATTAAATCCATTTGCCAAAATACATAGCTGTGAACATATTCTAAAATGTTAAAAGTATAAAACAGCACAGTTATATAGAATAAACTCGAGAGATAAGGAACAAACATATGACTTGAAATTATTCATCTACAACTATTTGTTATGCGTTTGCTAAAACAAATACAAGTTTTCTGTGATATATTATTTACTGGTTTGTCAAATTTGAGTAATACAGAAGTATTTAACAAAACAATTAAACAATAAAGTGTCACTTCCTAAGGTGCAACGAAGCAATGAAATAATTAAGTAATACGGAATAATACATAAAAATATTCTACTCAAACCAGAAATACAAACTAATTGTAGATGCAGTTCCAATAACCTGTTTTCGTCATCAATGATTAACACACTAAATCTCTGAAGGTGGTAAGAGAGAAGAGTTAAATCATTTTAGACAAAAACTGTGAAGCTTTATCCACATATCAAATTTAACCCAACCGTATGAAGCCCAATAAACAGCTTGGTACTGAAGCCCAAGAAAACTTGTGAATTTGGCACTTCTTCAGTTCGAGACCACACTAATTCTAAGTTACATTTCTATGGCTAAAAGATAAAAGCGTGAGAGCCATAAAATACCTCTTCATTATCTGTCGTTTCAACTGTGTTATACACTCTGCGAAAGTGTTTTAATGTTAGATGTGATTTATTTAACTTAAACGTCATGTAAATAAATTTATAATTTATAACACTACCCTGCTTTAAACATTTTCGAATTTCCTTTGTGCACATGAAATAGGCAGTAGGCACGTTTTGTAAAGTAATCTAGTGACAATATATACAAAAGAGAGCAACAGTATGTTTCGTTTCGGAAAGTAATTAGGTATACAGTACAAAAGCTTAAGAATAAAATCAAAATTAGATTTCAGACTACTTTAAAAAAACAATAGAAAGTAAATCTCAGGTGAAACATCAAATGGAAGTCTTGTTTGAATAATACTGGGAAAACAAAAACTTATTTATTAAGCGATGTGAAACTCTTAACTTCCCGAAATTTTTATCTTGTGTGCATGTAAATTTGCAGTAGGGGATTTTCCTGTTTTGCCTCCGTTTCCTGCCACGGAGAACTTTATATTTCTTCATTCTCAGGGTGCAGATATTGTCATGAAAATATCATATGAACATCTAATGCACTAGTGCCATCTATATATATGTAATATTACTATCTGTTGTATGGTCATGTAAATACTTTGCAGGGTGTGGATGGCACTATATATAGATGCACTAGTGCCATCTATATATATGTAATATTACTATCTGTTGTATGTTCATGTAAATACTTTGCAGGGTGTGGATGGATCTTTCCCGAAGTTGGTATGGAGGTTCATTAGGTCCATGGGGAAATAAATACGTTTTCAATTTTGCATTTTGCAGTTATTACGAGTGTTTTGGCGTTTGTTTTCTTTTTAACCACTACTTCGCCCCTGTTGATGGATCTTCACCAAATTTGGCATGAAAGTTTGTTGGTCCCAAGAAGAAATACATTCAAATTTACGGTTTTACAATTTGTGTTCTTGTTTTTTAATTATATATATAAAGGAAACAACTTTTCATGTCCTAAGATAACTTTTCATTAATCGCATAAATTCCATCCAGGATACCTCAGCTAATATTATTAATCTTCATATTTAGTTTTTAACAAATAGTTAATACTTTGTGCCCCCCCCCCTTTTGCTTTAATGACTGCAGACAGTCTTTCATGAATTGTTACAACATATTTAATCAAAGTGTCCTTTGGCATTTTACTACAAATATCTCTAATATATTTCCGTAAAGTTACTTTGAAAGTAACTTTTGATTATTTAAGATTTTGATTCATCAAATCCCAGAACTGCTCAGTTAGTTAGGTTCAGATAGGGACTCGGTGGGGGCCATTGTATCATTTAACTGACTTCAGCAGTTTTCTTAGCTGAGTAACTTCTGCATAGGTTGGATGTTTGAGATTGATAACGTTTTAGTAGAAGAATCTTTTAACAATAATAATACGTAAACCACTGGGTATACCATGACGAATCAGTATATGATGATACTTTCAATGGCTCATTCTTCCATCAGTTTTAAAAATATCTCCTTTCGTCTCAGCAGAAAAAAACATTCCCAAACCACCACACTCTCTGCTTCATGGTAGGTGCTATTTTAACGAATTTACTGTTAAGTTAAACATTTATTTTAATACCTACGTTTGTTTCAGTTTGATGCATGTGAGGTATATTGTTGGTTGGGTATTGCGCTAGTCCTGCCTATTCTCGAGAGTGAGAATCAACAATATATGTTTTGACGTAAATTACCATGTTTTAGATTATTGTTGAAAAATCAAGGATCTCGCCTAACCGAGAGACGAAATAAAATATTGTTGATCAGCGACAATCAGAAATACTCTAAGCCTCGTAGGCTATAATTGTGATTACAGCTTATTAACAGAAAAACTACACAGTTTGAACGGGAACATTTTTAGATTTCGAATTTTACAAAGCGCTCTACTTCAGTGAATTAACTTCTGACGCTAGTATTTCTAAGAAGAATTAAATAACTTCGTCGACAAAAGTTAACTTGTAAGCGATGTAAGGCCAGCTAAAATACAAGTAGCTACCTTAAGTTAGGTGTAAATATATCAACTAAGGACTAATATATACCAATATTTGTAATGACCGCTTTTATAAATTGCATTGTTGCTTACATATTAAAATATTTTTGTAAAGAAAATTGTCTGTATCAATCTTGTTGACAAATATCATAAATTTGATAGATATCAAACTTTAGTTAACTTCTAAATTAAAATCGTAATACATAATAAATGAGAGACTTGTCCAATATAAATTATAATACACAACACTATGCATTCAGATAAGTATCTTTCACCTTTCTTCCTTCGGACGTACAATCTACACTTTGAACTAAATATTTCAAACTTGCATTCAGCTGTTCACATCTTTTCCCAATAATCAACAGTGCAATTTTTGTACTTTTAGCAAATTTCAATTTCTGGACAATATTTGGAGATTGAAGTTAAGGTTTTTTAACTACTACATTACCAAATATTCTATTATAGTTGAATCTTCTTGATACTGTATATCTTAACAATTTTCTGTCATTTAGTGTATGGTAGTTTATTTCATGTTTGAGATCAGTGACAGTCTTTCTTCTGTCCCAAAGACTGCATAATCAAAGATACTTAACATCAGCATCATTGAGTTTAGATGTTCTGCCTCTTCCTTTCCTATTATAAAATTTACTTGCCTCGGTCTCAAGATCAAGGGTGCGATTTACAGTGTTGGGAAAGCATTTCAAGTCTGCAACAATTTGTCTGATAGTCCAAACAGCATCATGTAAAGCTTTTATATCAACTTTCTTTTTCTACTAACAATTCTCAATGCTTTCCGGCCCATGGCATGACAAAAAAACTGAAAAAAATAGTGTTAAACACTGTTTTTATTGAGGTTTATTTGTAAAGTGCTATTAAATTGATTTATTCTAGCGTATACTGATACTATATCCTGAGCTTGCTAGCTTATTGCTCCCCGCTAGTACAGCGGTATGTCTCTGGATTTACAACGCTGAAATCAGGGGTTCGATTCCTCTGGGTGGGCTGAGCAGATAGCCCTTCGTGGCTTTGCTACACGCGAAACACACACACACACTGCTAGCTTATTTCGATACAGTCATAACACTGTATGGGTTTCATGACAGTTATTTCAAACCCTAAATCTAATCAATATCTTCATTTAAGCAGAACACTTATGTCACGCCCATGGTACAATTATATGTGAATTGTACACAATGATAAAATATTCTCACCCTGGTTCATTCAGTTGTCAAGAGGAATCAGAGAAATATTACCATAGTGTTGAAATTTGCATTCTGTAATGGCATATAAAAATATTATCTTTTCTCACACTTTTGCACTGTACTGGACTTATATTGAGAAAAACTATATATTCTTAGTATGATAATCAGGCTTAAATAACTAAAGAAGTTTTTTGCTGTGTACACGGCCTGGCATGGCCGAGCGCGTTAAGGCCTGCGCTCGTAATCCGAGGGTCGCGGGTTCGCGCTAAACATGCTCGCCCTCCCAGCCGTGGGGGATCGTTATAACGTTCGGTCAATCCCACTATTCGTTGGTAAAGGAGTAGCCCAAGAGTTGGCGGTGGGTGGTGATGACTAGCTGCCTTCCCTCTAGTCTTACACTGCTAAATTAGGGACGGCTAGCAAAGATAG
Organism: Carcinoscorpius rotundicauda; assembly: GCA_011833715.1. NCBI lineage: Eukaryota > Metazoa > Arthropoda > Merostomata > Xiphosura > Limulidae > Carcinoscorpius > Carcinoscorpius rotundicauda. The sequence goes on from CM022393.1 coordinate 40,836,211, forward strand.
CCCTCGAGTAGCTTTGTGCGAAATTCCAAAACAAATGAAATTAACAAACAAAATTTGCTGTGTAATATTGCTAGAAAGAGGAACAAAATAATAAGAGAGGTTTATTTAAACTTAACTGCCACCAGGGAGTTTAATAATGTTCTTTCAACTTCTACATTAAATTTGAATAAAACCAGCTCTTACAAGAATTTCCTACACAGATAATGTTTTATATACGAGTAATATTACAGTATTCTCAAAAGCAACTAGTCACTACTTTGTATAAATTTTCTGAAAGTTTTGTAATTCTGAAGACCGTGCATCCTGACAATAACCTTGCAGAATAGTTTCTGTTGCAAAAGACTCTGACGTAAGGCTGTTATATCCAAAGCATTTACCCCCCCCACATGATTTTCCATACTCCAGTTACATTATTGGACAAGTTATATTAGAGATACCAGGTAAATATAATTTTCTAATCGATACTTTGTACTTCTACAGATAATTTCAAGCTTTGTTAAGACCATTAGCTTCCGGGAATCTGTGTAAAGGTGTATATATTTCTACTGCCCCATTTTTCCTTTTTAACATTCTTACTATCTTTTTCAAAATTCTTCGTACACTTTTTCTATCTGTGCCCCCCGTTGCTCATCGGTAAGCTTGACGTTAAATTTGGGATTCAATTTCTGTGGTGCGAACAGCACAGATGGCTCATTATTTAGGTTTCTGTTTAACTATTAACAAAGTCACAGATAATATATTATGATTATCTGATGTATCCTAATTGCATTTGTTTTCAAAAAAGTTGAAACTATATTTTTATATATACATCACAAAGATGATTTTTTTGTCCTTCTTACGATACTCTACAAAAATGTCTTACTTTATTCTCCAGTTTCTCTTCCAAAACCAGTACGACTGGCATTACATATTCCTCAAGCCGGCATATAACATCAGTTCTTCAACTGAACCTATATCAGAAACCTTTAAACAATTATTAGCGACGCTTGATGTGTCATACGATGTTGATACACATTTAACATTGTGACGTAATGTCTCAACAGTTTCTGCCTTCCTCATTGTTGGTCTTTTCGGATCTGATTTTGTTGATGGAGATGGCTCCTTACTCATTGTCTGCATAGATTTGTCCCGAAAACCTGATTTTAATTCCAAATCTTCAGTCATTGTGCCGACATCATACATTTTTTTGTTTCCTGAAGATAAAAACATGTTGTAATACATTAAACACAATAATTTCAAGTTTTTAGAATTAATAATTATTAACCAATAGTCTTCTTCCATTGATACTTGACCTGCTTAGCTAATTTAAGTAAAAATGTGTAACGATAATCACACTTATTATTAAAATAAATAAATAACATTATGCTCTCAATTATTACTTTAATTCTGCCTTGTAAATAACTCATATAAATTTGATAGAAGTTATATTTTGTCAATTAATCTAGTTCACACTATAATAGAGGCTTTTCATCGAATCTGACAGTAAAGTCTAAACTACCTCTCCCTCTGTAACCAAATCAGCCTGATGAGATGTGGTACTGAGGAAAAGCTGTGTCAACACTGAATGTAGCAGAATGTTTGATTGACATATTGATATACATTCTTTTGAAAAGTATTGTCGAACTATTTTAAACATATTGTGAATCAAGTTGATTTGTTGAAGGTAGCGAGGTTTGTTTGTTTTTTGGAATTTCGCACAAAGCTACTCGAGGGCTATCTGTGCTAGCCGTCCCTAATTTAGCAGTGTAAGACTAGAGGGAAGGCAGCTAGTCATCACCACCCACCGCCAACTCTTGGGCTACTCTTTTACCAACGAAAAGTGGGATTGACCGTAACATTATAATACCCCCACGGCTGGGAGGGCGAGCATGTTTGGCGCGACTCGGAAGGTAGCAAGAACTTGGAACATCGATTTTATAAATTGCGATTAACATCAATACACTAAGCTACAGTTAGGCTTGATATTCGTTAATGAATGTTAAGAGTAACTAGCTATTATCACTTCGTTAGAGTTGAGACAGCAGTAGCCAACGTATTTAAATCATTGCAGACGTAAAACTGTGTGATTAACGATTGCACGCCAGGTCAAATTTAAATTATCAGTGCGTCACTTAGGGGTTTCTGGTAACAGGTAGTATTAGTTCATTTGTTTTCCGTTCACGACGTCTGCTTCTCGCGTTGCGTTTTAAAAGCTTGAAAACTCAACATTCACTTTTGAAATAACAGGAGAAAAGGCACTGATAACGTTGACGCCAAATTTTTGGCAGCTAATCACACTATCGTTCACACTTGAAAATGTTACTAAACTTAAAGAATGAAAATGTAGATTTATTGTTCGTTATTGTTTATTGGCTTTTTGCATGACTGAAACGTTCAACAATTACTTTTCACACTGGGTGGTATAGGTAGCTCTAAGAGAAACCGAGGGTGCAACACAATCAACCTCTTTAAGTCCATGAAATAATTTAAAATGATAAATCAATTGGGAATTGGTAATTTTGTTTGTGCCATATAATTCTCGGTAGATTTGCGTCAAAGTTTTTAATAATTTAAATTCAAGATATAATTACTATTTTCCTTATCTGTTCATACTTGTTTTATCCATAAAACTGGAAGTGCACAGTAGACAAGAAACGCAGCGATGCATGCTCATTACAGAAGGTTAATCAATCTTTATGTTAATAATTCCTATGCGCCCAGTGGAGTGTTTTCCGCAGATACGAGATGTTTCTTCATTGCTTATATGTTTTGAACCTATATATTTAGTTTACAGATAATTCCGTCCAATTCGACAGTACAATGTCAGGAAGAACAAGTTTAGTGTTGGAGATTTATATAACGTGCTTACGACGATAAATTTGAAATATCCACTAGAAGGCACAGCATTTCGGAGAAGGTTTGTTTGAATTTCGCGCAAAGCTACTCGAGGGCTATCTGCGCTAGTCGTCCCTTATTTAGCAGTGTAAGATTAGTCATCACCACTCACCGCCAACTCTTGGGATACTATTTTATTAACGAATAGTAGAATTGATCGTAACATTATAACGCCCTCACGGCTGAAAGGGCAAACATGTTTGGTGTGACGGGGATTTGAGCCCGTGACCCTCCGATTACGAGTCGAACGCCTTAACCCATCTAGCCATGCCGGGCCGAAGAGAATTAACTGTCTAATCCGAAAATTCAGCACGATGAAAATGGTTGCGTGCACATACATACACATGTGACAAACAAGAACTTAGAAAACACAAGTATACGGAGTGTGTGCGTTTCTTAAAGCAAAGCCCACCGAGGGGAATCGAACCCCTTATTTTAGCGTTGTAAATCCGGAGACATACCACTGTACTAGCGGGAGGTGAAGTATACGGACTTCCAGACATATCCAGAACTCAGTGGCTCTTTTCTTGAGCAATATAGTCATATAAACTGGAACTACAGTCATTTCTTGAACTAAACAAATACATGTCAGGTTACTTAATGTAACTCAATTTACAAGTTTGCTTGGTTGTGATATTAAAAGATAAAGTGCACGTATAGGAAAAATAGTAAAGATGAGTATGGTCTAATGTTAACCTCGTCGTATTTCGCAGAACATTAATATAAGGAAAAATAGGCACTAACGTATATCCAGGTCATCAAAATATCGATGATTAAGGAAGTAGTTTAAAAGTGGGAAGGACTTGGAACATCATTCTTATAAATTGCAATTAACATCAATATAACTAAGCTACAGTTAATAGGTGTTGAGAACATTTCGGTGCTCCAACTTGTCAGGGTTGAGACATCAGTAGCTAACGTATTTAAATAATTGCAGGTGATAAATTACGTGATTAACGATTTCATAACAAGTCAACTTGAATGATCAGTGCATCATTTAGGGATTTCTGGAGATAATTTATATTAGTTGTGAAATACACAATTCATCATAGAAAAGCATTTCCTACTTCATAATAAGTTACGTATATAAAAGAAATCTTAACGGTTTGTTTTTGTTTTGAATTTCGCCCAAAGCTACTCGAGGGCTATTTGCGCTAGCCATCTCTAATTTAGCAGTGTAAGACTAGAGGGAGGGCAACTAGTCATCACCACTCACCGCCAACTCTTGGACTACTCTCTTTCCAACGATTAGTGAGATTGACTGTCATATTACAATGCCCCCACGGCTGAAAGGACGAACATGTTTGGTGTGACAGGGATTCAAACCCACGACCCAATCTACTTAATAAATACCATTACTTAGATTAAAAATTCGACTACGATGTTTTATGTTTACAAAATGGTTATTGCTTAAAATTTATGTTTTCAATAAATTTAGCATTAGATAAAACACGTAAACAACTAACCAAAGTTAAAAGTTTGGGACCTTGAGAAAATATATTCCGTATCTTGTTCCAGCTTGTGTTTATTTCTTTAATATTGGTTGAACTTATGGTTGTTCCTCGAGTAATGGCTGAACTTACATTTGCTTTTCTAGTACTGGTTGAAGTTGCGTTTGTCTCTAGTTACTGACTAGGGTCAGCCCAGCATGGCCAAGCGTGTTAACGCGTGCGACTCATACTCTGAGGGTCGCGAGTTCGCATCCCGGTCGCGCCAAACATCCTCGCCCTTTCAGCCATGGGGGCGTTATAATGTGACGGTCAATCCCACTATTCGTTGGTAAAAGAGTAGCCCAAGAGTTGGCGGTGGGTGGTCATGACTTCCCTTCCCTCTAGTCTTACATTGCTGGATTAGGGACGGCTAGCACAGATAGCCCTCGAGTAGCTTTGTGCGAAATTCAAAAACAAACAAAAAATGACTAGGGTCATGTCTGTTTCTCTAGTATTGGCGGAAATTATCTTTGAATTAATAAAGTATATCCTTCCAATACCCCCCACCAACACTTATATGAAAACTTTGCACAAAGTGGAAACTAACTGAATGAGGAAATTCAGTGTTGAATGCAAATATGATAAAGAAAATAACTGCTAAAGCCTGTAATTATATAATAAAGAATCAAAATGTCACTCTGCGCCTAGAGAAACACTTTCTTACTTAAAGAAAATTCAGGCACAGGAAATAATAGCAATGAAGTTCAAATATACAAATAATGTATAAAGTTATCACGAAAAGTAATGAAGGGCTTTATATATTTTAGGAGGATCATTTTCGTATGAGATAAATGGGTTAAGGACGAAAACTTAAAATTAAAGAACCCTCCGCTAGTACAGCGCTATGTCTCCGGATTTACAACGCTAAAATCAGCGGTTCGCTTTCCCCTCGGTGGGCTGAGTAGATAGTCCGATGTGGCTTTATTATAAGAAACACACACACATTTAAAATAACAGAAGGAACTAAATAAAACTTCTAGGGTAGGCACGAGAAAAGTCATTGAAAAAAATGAAATAATTAAAAACAAAAGCAAAACAGAATTTATGCATTTAGTTGTATTTATCTAAATGTATCATTTCTAAAAGCGATGAAAAATCGAGAGATGTTACTAAAAATCTATGAAGTTGTTTAACTAGTTTATAATGATTAACTACGAAAATAGTGTGATATATCATGTGTTTACTAATTCATTGTATTAACATAGAATTTTTCAAATTTTTTTATTGTTTATTCTAATGTATGTGTAGTTTACACAACATGATAGTCAAAAAATCGTTAAGCATTTATTCCTCTGTTTGCTAGCTATCGTGTTCGTGTCAGTCGTTACAGTTGAAATTTTTTCTACCCATGGGGATGATAGTTGTAAAGTTATTATTGGTATGTGAACGTAGACAGCAGTTTTCTCCATTGGTAACCCCCTCCACTAACTCAGTAGTAAGTCTGAAGGCTCATAACGCTGAAAATTTGGTTTTAGTACCCGAGGTAGGCATAACGCATATAGTTCACAGTTTAGCCTCATGTTTTACTACAATAAAAACAAACAACCAAAAAAATGCACAAATCTATTAGTAAGTCTGTATAAGATTAAAGTTCTAAATTTTTATTTTTATTATATACCAATAGGCCCAGATTTGACGAGTTTTGATACTGACAAAGGCCCTCTTGGAAGCCAGTGAAATGCTATTTTTAAGTTTCTAAGTGAAAATAGGCAAATTAAAAGGAATGTGGGAAAACAAAACATACCTGTAGTTTGCGTGATGTGATCGCACATTTTAAACTGATTAATACACGTAACGTGATGTTTTCCCAGAGTGTAGCAGTATCAAAATCACATACATTTACAGAGAATGTAGTCTGGACCAATTTTAAAGGAAACATACGATCTAGAAATATCTCTCAGGTAAAAATGATTGTACTCTAGAACAGTACTGTTTTGTGTTGAAAATAATTATTATTTATAGTGCGTATTTTGGCCCAGTATGGCCAGATGGTTAGGTTACTTGACTCATAATCTAAGGATACGGGTTCGAATCTCTGTCACACCAAGCATGCTCGCTCTTTCAGCCGTGGGAGTGATATAACGTGACGGTTAATCCCATTATTTGTTGGTAAAAGAGTAGCGTAAGAATTAGCGGTGGGTGATGTTGACTAGCTGCCTTCCATCTAGTTTCCCACTCTTTCTTTCTTAACCTAAAGATGACCTAGGAAGGTCGAAAAGTTGTTCTCTCTTTATCAGTAAAAGAGTTAATACACACACCAGTCGTTCTGAGATACAATGACTGATAACATTATGATGAGTTGCCGTTAAAATAAAAACAACAATAAAATAAAATCAACCAAAATTTTGCTGTTGTTGTGTTATAGCAACGCCTATCTGTGCTTTGTCCACAGCGATGAATCGTACCTCGGATGTTAGTCATATAATGCTATAAAATTATTATTTACATGTCGAGGAATAAAAGAATTATTGAAATTAGAACGAAATATAAGTTTTTACCCAATAAAATAACTGAAATCCAATAAGAATTTTTTTTAAATTGCAATAAATGCAGAAGAATCCTTATTCGAAAACATAAATTCAACATTTCCTTTCACCTGTAATTTGTTACTAAAAACTTGTTACACATTTTAATGATTCTTGATAACTGTAATTAAAATATTAATAGAAGGTTTTTACTTTTAAGATAACTAATTTAATTATGTCTTGTTTTGAACGATAAAATTTTATATTTATTTGCAATTAAGCACAAAGCAAAACAATGGGCTATCTGTGTTCTGCCCACTACGGATATCAAAATTCGATTTATAATGTTTTTATTCCGTTGACACACCGCTGTGCCACTAGGGGTGAGGTACTGAGTATTATGTATCTGTTCAATAGACATAAAATATTTTATGTTTTCGTTGTTCTAACAATAACCTCATGCCCATTAGAGATATATCACATATATTCTGATTTTAAGTAGGTGTTAATCAATATTCTTCTAGTGGCACAGAGGTATATCTGCAGACTCACACTGCTAGAAACCGGGTTTCGATATCGATGGTGGATAGAGTACGGGTAGTCCATTGGTAGCTTTGTGCTTAATTTGAAACAAATCTAACGAATATTTGTTTTGTGTTTTTCAGTAATCATCAATCTTATATATCAAAAGACCAATATGGCCAGGTGGGTTAAGGCGTTCAAGTCGTAATCCGAGGGTCGCGAACACGAACCCCCGTCGCCCCTTTTCAGCTGTAGGAACGTTATAATGTGATGATCTATCCCACTATTCGTTGTTAAAAGAGTAACCCAAGAGTTAGCGGTGGGTGATGATGTCTAGTTGCCTTCCTTCTAGTCTTAAAATACTAAATTAGGGACAGCTAGTGCAGATATCCCTCGTGCAGCTTTGCGAGAAATTCAAAAACAAACAAACAAATATATAAAAACAGATCTGCTACTTGAATTAATGTATTTTATCATACTTTTCGAAGTAAATATCTATGCGAAAAGTTATAAAATCTAGGTGTTCTTTTTAATGTGAAAACTGTTTAAGATTCATTATTTCAGAGGTCAGTTGCACTTTATATAGCTAATGTGTATATACTAACTTAGTTGCGAGGCGACACGGGTGACAGTTACCACTTACATATTTAGTTCATTTACTCTTTGTTTGTTTTTTTCATTTCGCGCAAAGCTACTCGAGGGCTATCTGCGCTAGCCGTCCCTAGTTTATCAGTGTAAGACTAGAGGGAAGTCAGCTAGTCATCACCACCTACTGCTAACTCTTGGGCTACTCTTTTACGAAAGAATAGTGAGATTGACCGTCACATTATAACGCCCCCACAGCTGAAATGGGAGCATGTTTAGTGCTACGAGGATTCGAACTCGTAACCCTCGGATTACGAGTCGAACGCCTTAACCCACCTGGCCATGCTGGGCCTTAGTTCATTTACAGCGAATTCTCGGCTTATGGTGAATAAATATGACGCAGCCCTTTCTGAGGAAGGGCATTAGTATATTTGACACTGTTAAACGACAGAGATTCAAAATTCACAAGGATTAAAAAAAGGAAGTCTTTAAGATTTTTATTGAAGTTGTAAATTCGTAAAATGTTTAGAACAAATCGGGCTCCTTAAGCCGATATGTATCAACGTACTCACCCGCAAACTGAAGACTATGCTTAATCAAAGTATCGTTCTGGACCAAAACACTACTGTGATGACGCTGGAAGTGTCTCTGTGCATAGTTAGCAATGTTATAAGTGAGGACTTGAAGCTGACGCAGACTCGCGAGCAAAAAAAAAATCATGAATTTCTAACTACACCTCAAAATTAATAATAAGAAATCTGTCTGACTACATTCTTGATAAGAGCCCCATCCCCCGATGTAGCCCTAAACGCCATCTTGGAAAGTTTGTCAAGTATATAATCTCCAACTGACGTTGCTCTACATTGCTGAATTTTGATCATTGTTGGGCAGTAATGCATAATCACAGTTATCACACTGATGGCGATCGACAGAAGAGATAAAATTACCACAAAGTCCAGTTCATCCTTAGTAAAGTAAAATACTTTATATATTTATATCTACACAGTAGATTGGAATAGATAAAAACATCACTTACTTGTTGTTGTAGCTGTGGGTTAATATTTCTCAACCCTTCTCTCCACTCTTCGTTGTGTATCGTTTCAATTCTTTTCAACAGCTTAGCTTTGTCTTCTTCTAATTGAATTATTCTATAAAATAGTTCTCGAGATTTTCCAGAACAAGAGCGCAACTGTAACAATTCATCTTGAAGCGATGCTTTATCTTCTTTTAAGCGGGTGATGATGTGTTCTTGGTTTCGGCGGACACAGTCAAGGTCCTCCAAGTGGGAGTTGGAAGCAGACAAACACTGACGAAGGCGAGTAATCTGTATAGTGGCGAAAACATTTCTAAATATTTAAATATCCTATACAGTGGAAGATTTAAAATGATATATCAAAAACATGCTGTTTTGTTCAAGTGTTATATTTTTATTCTATAAACAAACAATATAAGTGTCTCCTTAGAAATAGATTTATCTGTAGAAAATATGTTGCTGATTGACCTGAAGTACATGAACTTTGAGTGTCTCTAAAGTTCAGACACTAAGTAATTTGATGAAAATGCTCATATATATATAGCTTGGTTAAAGGCGTGCGTATGTGTGTTTTTTTTATAGCAAATCCGGCCCGGCGTGGCCAAGCGTGTTAAGGCATTCGACTCATAATCCGAGAGTCGCGGGTTCGAATCCCGGCCGCACCAAACATGCTCGCCCTTTCAGCCATGGGGGAGTTATAATGTGACAGTTAATCCCACTATTCGTCTGTAAAATAGTAGCCCAAGAGTTGGCGGTGGGTGGTGATTACTAGCTGCCTTCCCTCTAGTCTTACACTGTTAAATTAGGGACGGCTAGCACAGATAGCCTTTAAGTAGCTTTGTGTGAAATTACAAAACAAACAAATAATTGTACTAAAAGGTGTGCTTTTGGTATAATTTTTTTCGAAAATGTCAACGTTCTATAAAGATAATTTTTCTTTAATTAGTGGAGTTATGCCTCATCATGTGCTGAAAGTTATTGGGCATTAAAGTGTTCGAACGTCTGGAAATGGCATATAATAAGTGGAAATTGTTAGAACAATATGGTACCTCAAAAGTACCGTATCCAGAAACCTGAAAAGTCATTAGACTATAGAAAACATTCTTTCAGAAAAGTCTTCTGGCAGATGCTGAAATTCTACTGCCAGAGATGATCGTATTTCGACCAGATTAACACACCAAGGTCGAAAGAAGTTTCATAACTCTTTGCGACAGGAATGGCATTAACAATTAATTCCAAGTATCTAGAAGAGAAGCAAATAGGAAACAGATCAAACAATGTTAATTTGCAAGAAAGGATATCTGCAAACCAATATTAACCAGAGCTCACTGCTATCACTGTGCTATTTAAATAAGACAGCATTCCAAGTTACAGTTACGATACTGACGACATGCCATCCTTTTATATGAATAATTTTTTCTGGCTTATTGAAACTGATGATAAAATTTGTTTTAATATTTTGCCTGGAGAACAGATGAGGGAAGGCTATACTTCATATAGAAAACACACAGGAGGTGTGCTGCACATCTTGGGGCAACTATTCACCATGATAAAAAGTGAGCTTCATTTCATTCAGGAAAACATCAATGGTATCTCATAGAGGTATTACATGAAGATGATAATTCTGTCTTATGTAGAATAAGAGTTGGTAGTACTTTTGTGCTTTAGGATAACAATGCCATTGTTTACAGTGCAGGAGTATCTATACAAGAAGAGCGTTTAAAGATAATAATCCATTGAGAATTGGGCTGCAAAATTGCTAACCACGAAATTAAACAAGGTACTGCGGCTGAGTTACAGAGCTTTCTAATGATAAACTGTGATGAATTAATAAAGTATTACATCAGTAACCTCATGTACAACATGCCTTGCAGAGATTATTAGAGTACGAGGAGGACTACCTAAGTACTGAATGTTTAATATCAACTAGCATAAGGCTAAAGACAATATTTATAATCATTAGATGGTATATTTTGTCATTATTTATGTTTTGGTTAAATTTAATTTCCCTAGATTATATGTTAAAGAGTAAAATTGTTTGCTGTTCTAATAAAACCTGTCCCATTACAAAAATTACATATGCTCCATGGCCAAAAGTATGTGTACACCCTTTCCAACTAATGAGTTTGGCCATTTCAACAACACCCATTACTAACAGGTGCATAACATCAAGTAAACAGCTATACAATCTCCATAAACAAACATTGGCAGTAAAATGTGACTTTTAACGTGTCAATGTCATAGGGTGCCACCTTTCCAACAAGTCAGTCTGTCAAAGTTCTACCTTGCTAGAGCTGTCCTGATAAACTGTAAGTTCTGTTGTTGTGAAGTGGAAACGTCTAGGAGCAATAATAGCTCAGCCACGCACCAGTAGGCCACACAAGCTCATAAAACGGGGCTGCTGAGTGCTGAAGTACGTAGTGCATAAAACTCGTCTGTCTACAGTTGCAACAGTCGAAACCGAGTTCCAAACTACCTCTGGAAGCAACATAAACACAAGAACTGTTCGTAGGAAGCTTCATGAAATGGATTTCCATGGCCGAGCAGCCGCACACGAGCCTTGGCTGGAGTGGTGTAAAGCACACCACCATTGGACTGAATGCATAGTACCAACTGTAAAGTTTTGTGGAGGAGGAATACTGGTCTGGGGCTGTTTTTCATGGTTGAGGCCAGGCTCTTTAGTCCCAGTGATAGGAAATATTAATGCTACAGCATATAATCATATTCTAGAGAACTGTGTGCTTCCAACTTTGTAGCAACAATTTGGGGAAGACCCTTTTTTATTTCAGCATAAAAATACCCTCATGCACAAAGTGAGATCTATAGAGCTATGGTCTGCCGAGGTTGGTGTGGAAGAACTTGACTGACCTGCACAGAATGCTGACCTCAACCACATCGAATACCTTTGGAATGAATTGGAACACCGAATGCGAGCTAGGCTCTCACTAATGCTCTTGTGGCTGAATAGGAGCGAACTCCCGCAGCCGTGTTCCAAAATCTGGTGAAAAAACTTCTAAGAAGAGTGGAGGCTGTTACAGCAGCAAAGGGGGCATCAATTTCATATTAATGTCCAAGGTTTTGGGATGGGATGTTCAACATGCACATGTGAGTGTGATGGTTGGCTGTTCATATAAATATGTAAAATCGGCTAGTATGGATAGAGAAAGTTCTATGCAGAGGAGCAAACAACGTTTCGATCTCCTTCGGTCATCGTCAAAAGCTGTTTTTACATATATATTTTTCTCAACGAGTGCGTTTTTTCGTCATCACGGGTGTCCACATACTTTTGGCCATATAGTGTGTGTAGATTTTCAATATGGCACTTATTTCTCCGTTTCACACAGTTCAGTGCATTTGTATTCCAATTTAATAATAATAATGACTTTTCTTTGTTACAATTGTGCAAACATTTTGCTAAAGACTCTCGTAAGTTTGGAATTTTGTACCAGCACGAAGAAATGGTATTTCTTTTCAAACTTCCCAAACTCTATCAGTTTCGGCTTGCATATACGTAATGAAATACAAAAATGTGTATCTGAGTTTTTCAAGTACAAACTTTCAGCTCATAATTCAATCTTTTCACCTATTTGAGATCTCAGAACAGCCACAGATTCATTCTTTTCTATTGTGTATCTAAACATATGGCTAATACCGAGACAGTTGTTAATCCATAATTGTTGCAATGAAAGACATGAGATTCTCACGATTATAGCCTTGCTTACCTACTTATTCGTGCCTTTTTCAAGTCTAAGAGGCTTAGAGAGTTCCTGAAACACTGTCCATGAAAATTTTACATCAATGAACAAGTACTCATTGTGATAATCTAATCCTTATAGAGAAGCAGCTCAAGTGTCAGTTGATTATGAAAGCCTTCAGAAATTTCAGAAATTAAACATGTTACACAAAAGACTTGACATCAAAATGGGGTCAAAACTTTGTTTCAAAAACATTTTTTGTAACCGTTCATGCTGCTTAACAGTACAGTACTGTACGTTATTAAATTTCTTCTTGAATTTGTATTCACTGTGTTTGCATATTCACTAAAAATAATAAGAAAATTATGAATGCCACTCTTGCTCACCCAGTATGCTTAGTTCATATGATATGGTAATTCAACATTTAATAACATATGTAATATTTATAACAACAGATAAGTATTAAGGTAACCTGATAAATTCCTGGTTTAAATTCAGAATTTAGTTTTCTAATACGACCAACTTAATTATAATGATAACGACATAATTTTGTATCTTCTTACCTCTAACCTTAAGTCTGCTTCAATGTTTTCAATCTCTCTTTTTCTATTGTCCTCCATGTCATGAAGATGATACTTTTCAAAATTTTCGTTCATTTGAACATTAGGTACTTTAAAAGAATAAACGTTTTTTTTTACTTTTTCATTTTCAATTTTTAGGTCCATTATCTGTTTTTCTAATTCTAAAATTCGAAACTTGTAGCCTTCTTTGAAATGATGATCATCGAAGGCAATTTGAAAGCTTGCTTCTAATTTTTCTTTCTCTTCTTTCAGTGGAGTTACATAAATTTTTATGTATTCTCCTATTCTTTTTATCCCCCATTTTAATTTTGTTTCTATCATATGATGCTCTTCCTCTAAACAATTCACACTATATTTGTATTTTTTACCACATAGCTCAAAATCATATGGTTTAAACGTTAGTTTTTTCTCTATTTCTATATATTTTTTATGACGCAATGAGACATTGTCATCAAGATTCAAATTTTGAAAACGAAGATCTATTAATTCTTTTTTTAATTTTGGTTCATTTCTAGCACATTCTGACTTCAAGAGTTCCAGTTGTGACTTTAGTGCTTCTTTCACTTTTTCTAGATGTTCTTCAAAGCAATTTTGTTCATTGTTTTTTGTTTTTGATCTTATGACAGGAGATGACACATAACTAATTTGTTGAATCAATCTATTGTTTATCTTTGCTTCTTCATTATATCTAGTTATCTTATCTTTAATTTTTCCAACTGTTTTTTCCAAACCATTTATTTTATTGCTAAGATTTGCAATTGCATAGTTATGTCTGTGTTCTAAATTTTCAATTTTTCTAGTGTGTATGTTCTTGCAATCCTTAAGTGTTTGTTGAATGCATTTTACATTGATTTCGAGATTTTCTAAATCTGATGACGATGAATTTTCAAGGAACAAAGGTTTTTTTCCATTTAATGTTTGAATATTTTTCTGTGCTGACATTTCATCTAGTTTCCATTTTTGTTGCTGCATAGTTTTTTCTTTGTAAGATCTTTCTTTTCTTTCAACTTTTTTTTCGTTTTCATATTTCATTCTTTCTAGTTTGCAAAATCTTTCCTCGAATTTTTCTTGGCTTCTTTCTAAACTTAACATTGATGAAAGAAGATATTCACGTCTCTGCTCTAAGATGCCCTTATTTGTTACTGGAATAATTTTTAGTTGAAAAGGGAGAGATATTTGCACTTTTTTCTCAAATGTATCATACTTTCCAATGGTCAAAAGGTTAAGACATATTGGTGTTTTATATTCTTTTTCTTCGGGTCCTTTTGGACATGGTAAACTGATAATTACACTGTTTATATTGTTTTTCTTAAAAGTCCCAACGTGATTTTTCAAGTCATGTAACTTTTTCCAAAGAAAGCTATCCGGCTGATAAGATTGCTTTTTCAATGCAAAATCTTTATGTTTGAAATAAAACAATAAATCTTTTTGTTCTTTATACCTCACTTCAAAAAAAGAACAAAGGAGAGGATTGAAAATTTTATGGACAGTATTAATTGCAGGATTGCGATTGCCAGCATCAAACCTTGCCTGAAGATCTTCCAAGGTTTGAGTAAACTTTTCTAACATCATTTGAGAAGTATTAAAAGGGCTAATATCAACCTGAATTTCTACAGAAGATTTCCTACATAACAACTTTGGATCAGGATTTATAGTTTTAAGAAGTTGAAAATCACCAGAGCACATCAAACTGTCACAATTTTGATGAGTTGCGGCGGACAGTAAATGCAATAATGACCGTTCAAGCTTTAAAATTTTCTGTCGCAGTTCTGTTTCGGAACCTTTGAGATTTCGGATGTCAGCTTTACAGTTCTGCAGCAGTGCTTCCATCTGGGCTATTTGTGATCGAAGTTCATTTTTAGTTGCCTCCATTACTCTGAACTGCTCAAAGGGGATTTCAAAGCTCATGTTTTTTTCAGATAATTTTTTCGCTAATGTCTTCTGGTTTTTTAACAAGTTGTCGATTTGTTCTTGTAACTTTTCCTTTCGACATATATCATCATTTTCCACCTTTTCCGACTCTAACAGTTGTGGTTGAAGTTGATATTTTTCTACTTGTGTTACTAAAAGCTCCTTCTGTAACTGCTTTTTGTCTTCTTTGAACGTAGCTTGTAGTTGCTCGATCTTCCACTTGTTTATTTCATCAGGATTATTATAATGAGCGATACAGTTTCCAGACTGAGTTTTGTACTTCAGTTTTTTTTGGACTTCCAGTTTTTCATTTAATTCCACGAGAAAAATTTTCGAACCATCACGGCGCTCAGAAAGTTGGTTTTCATTACGTCGTAAGCTGTTCGTCTCTCCAAACTCTGATCTCATTTGCTGGAATTCCTGTGTTGTATAAAGATTAATTGTTAAATCTGGATGTTCCAAATTATTTTCTTCAGCAAAGTTAAAATCCGAGGGCTTAGTTAAAAGATCTTCTACAGTTTCCTGAAGATCTACAAGGCTGCTTGGGCCAGTTGAATCTCCCTTTCTGCTGTCGTCTCCAAGACCTTCGTCTTCACTTGTAGCAGTTCCTAAAGAATCAGGCTCTTTAGGAACTTCTTCACTTTTATCGAATCTGAATTGTGCATCTGAAGAACTGTGGAAACGTGGTCGATGGTTCTGTTGTAAAAGTCTCTGTACTTGTTCTCTGGCCGACATGAAGTCTATGTGTAGTTGGAGATTATTTTCCTCGAGTTCTTGCTTTGACTTTTCTACTGCCGCTAACTTCCCAACCAACTCGTTGTTTAGCCTCTCATATTTGTGTAGCTTGTTTTTGAGATAATCACAGGCTTTACAAACTTCTATGTATTGTTTTTTCAACCATTCTTTTTCAACTTCTTGCAAAACTTCATTATGTGGTTCTGAAAAGACTGGCATTTCCATCTCTTCACTTTCACGAGCTGAAGATGTGTTGAGTTTTAATATTGTTTCTTTTAACAATTTATTTTCCTTCAGTAACTGTTTTCTAGATTTGTCCTCGATTTGTTCTAGTTTCTACAAAAGAGAAAAAACGTAGTACATTGAGTTAGTTGTTTTTTGTACAATACGTTAATCACGAAAATACAGTTTGTTCATCCTTTTAAATTTCTAAAAACAATTATCAATTTTTTTATTTAAATATATTCTGACCTGCCTGTAGTATTAACTCAAAATTCACAGCATCTAATTTTTATTTTTTTGAAATTATATGAGTAAACAGGAACCTAAGTTTCATTAAGTCAAAACCTCGACCCAAACTATCATGTTTTTCTCATATCATTTAAGTTTCTAGCATTTTTCGGTAGGAGAGTATAATTAGTAAAATGTAACTGTTAACTCAAGACAGATTTGTAAATATGTCGTAAATCATAACTTCTTTGACAAAATAATCTGAATAAAATTTGGTTTTAAGCAAAAATTATTACTCAAAAAATAAAAAGTGTATACGCAGAATACAAATCTAATGCTCAACTATCTGTTTAATTTGAATCTCAAGTTCTTCCAAGGCCTGCTCTCTAGTAGTAATAGCTAGTTGACATTAGAAATTTTAAAAATAATTTCATTGATATTTTACACATTGTTGGATCATATCTTCCATCTGGACCGTTTCAGTTTCATAAATAACAAATATCATGTTATACGTACTGACATACTTAATTGATAAATATCTTAAAGTTTCATGTATGTTGAATATTCTGGTATTTTTGCTATTCCAGAAAACGTATAAACGTATTTCAGATAAAAGAAAACTGATTTGAATGGATAAATCTACTCCAACTTCAACGAAATTAACAAACCAAAAATATATTATTTGTTTTCAATTATAATTTTAAGCATCTCGAAGTTTTTAAAAGGATTAGATCATTATATTTTTTTTACGTATTTATAGGTTGTCACAAGTTATGGTGAAGGTGTGCACCGACAACCCAGTATTAGTTTATAAAGATGCTTTAGGTAGCAAACAGTATAGCTCTTTATAATATACCAGTTGTACATAATCAGCTATCAGATTTGTGTAAATCAAAGCCCATAGTAATATTTTCACACACGTTTCTACCGGAAAAAAGTATCTACTCCTGTTGATACTATTAATATTTGAGAATAAAACTAATAAACACGTTTGTAATAAGTAATAAAACTAATAAACACGTTTGTAATAAGTAAGCTTACAACTAACAGCATGAAAAAATCATGTTTATCTGAATGTCTCGTTTGTTTATTTGTAATTTTGCTCAAAGCTATACAAAGACTATCTGTTCTGTGTCTACTTGGGGTATCGAAACCCGAGATTTTGAGTTTCATAAGACATCAGCCTTACCGTTGTGCAACTGGAAAGCTCAGGTGTTTTGAAACGCATTTTTGTTTTATGTTGATACATAAGGCAAGATGGACCTTTATATATTATAAGCATGAGAGGATTAACTTTCAAAATCATCTAAAGAGTTTTAACAAACTTTATTTTTGAAACACGTTTTTTGATTACATCTAAATCTTCTTGCAGGCAATTAACATGTTCGTTATCCGCTAAAAAGATTTAATAATTGTTCAAACTCAAATTTTGTTTGGAAAACCGAAATGTTTTTATAAATAGTCAGTTCAAACTGGATGTTCGTAAGAGCAGAATTTTAAAGGTACAGCACTTTCTTTACCAAACCACATATTATCCTCTTGGTTTTGTGTAACGAGCTTCCTTTGCCAACAGTACATAATTTACATTCGTATACATACAATACCAAAGTTATCAGTAATGCCGGGCTGAAAAAGGAATATAAGTGGGAACGTAAGCTAGCTGTTTCTTACTATGTACCATAGTAGCAAACAATACAAAGATGCCTTATTTTTTCGGTAATGGATCGTTTCTTTCGTTTGGCGTTGGCTTCGAGAATGTTTCTCATGACTTCCTTGCTCAATTCATGAATTATTCAAGCATAAATAAGCTCACATTTTAAATGACTTATTCGTAAAATACACAAATGTCCTACATAATAATTCTCAGCTAGTAGTGCTATCTGACGATATAAAGATACACATTTTTTTAATCTGGTTAATAAAAAAGGGAAAAGGACACAAAAAGTCAATAGGAGAGGCATAAACTGTACGCAAAGTATTAAAATCACCATTATTCATACACTTTACCATTATGTTATACTTCGTCGTTTGTGAGAGTTTTATTAGAATAATATATCAGCTTCATGTGTGTAACATTATTCTCGTATATATCAAATCCTAATAAACTCCACCTATATTCTTCACGTCTTTGTGTCATCTTATTACGGTAAATAAATTCTTGTGAGACCTAATCATTACTCTTACTTTAAGGTATCACGTATCGTGAGGCCCAGTCATTATCCTTACTCTCAGGTATCATGTCTTATAAGACTCAGTCATTACTCTTAGATTCAAGTATCGCGTCTTAAAAACCTAACTATTTGCTTAAATTCACTTATCACGTTTGTCTTGTGAAACCTAATCTTAACCCTTAAGTAGTATCATGTCTTATGACACCCAGTCGTCCTTAGATTCATGCCCACGTCTTTTTTTTCTTCTCATCTTATAAAAACTACACCGCTGGTTTAGAAATTCAATATCATGTTTAACTTGACTTATTTATAAAGTATTTAAAATAATATTAGAAACATTATGATACTTTGCTTAATATTGGAATTTATTTTGCACCAACTATGAGAAGTTAAAATAGAAAGGAAAGAAAATTATGAAAATCAAGTTTGACTGTACTCGAGCACGAACTTCATTTCAGTCGTTAGGCTAACACGAACCTCTCATTTCACTATCTCACACGTTTCATGCCACAGAACAAAAGTTTTTTGGATTGTTAGTGAGATATAACTTTCTGATAAAATATGCACTAATCATAAAAACACTTCTTTGACCACACTTGGTCGAAATTATAGAAAGATTTAGCTCAGTTATGTATTCATCATGACAACTTTATAGTTAACTGCTAGTGGTAATACATTTGGTATTTTCAGCCTGAACAGCGCTATTCATTGGATTATTTGGTCAAAGGCTCAGGTATATTTTCGTAATTTAAAACTGTTGACAAGAAAGAGGGCAACTAGTCAGCAACTCCTCCCCCCCTTTTGAGTTGCTCTTAATAGAAGAGCGATATTGACACCTACATTTACAACGTTTTTGCACCTAAGAAATCATAATAGAATTACTGAGAGAGATCTTAACTTTGTAAATATTAATATAAACTTTTGTTAATGTTTTTAAAATGTTATATAAAATTTCAAAAATATGTAGCTTTTTGTGATATTCATTCTCACCTTTGTTGTTATTGCACCGAACTTCTTGACAATGTCCTCGAAATCTAAAATATTTTCAGTTCCAATGCATAAGTCTGTATTTATACCTTTCTCGAGTAAGTGATCATCTTCAGTTACCTAAAAAGAATTATTGTATTGAATTTTGTGATTTGATTTACAAAAAATTAAATTATTTTATATTGTGAATGTTTAACGATTAAACCCTAAGTGCTACACTTAATTACTCAACGAAATGAACATTCTTTCATATAATCTTAAGCTACATTTATGTCCAAGAAAAATTTGTTGACACAAAATTACGCCCCCCAGTGGCTCAGCGGAATGTCTGCGGACTTGCACGCTAAAAACCGGGTTTCGATACCCGTGGTGGGCAGAGCGCAGATAGCCCATTGTGTAGCTTTGTGCTTAATTCAAAACAGCAACAGCAACAGCAGACACAAAATTACACAGGCTTGCGAATTTAACCCTCATAAAAGCTATTTTGGCTTTAATAACTATGTAGATTTCGAAAATGATATTAATATTTTATAAATCGGGAAATAAAAAAATCTTTGTTAGATTAAATTATCATTTAGTTTACAACAATGAATATTTATTCTTATTATGCTTGTAAAAAGGCCTGGCATGGCCGAGCGCGTTAAGGCGTGCACTCGTAATCCGAGAGTCGCGGGTTCGCGCCCGCGTCGCGCTAAACATGCTCGCCCTCCCAGCCGTGGGGGCGTATAATGTAACGGTCAATCCCACTATTCGTTGGTAAAAGAGTAGCCCAAGAGTTGGCGGTGGGTGGTGATGACTAGCTGCCTTCCCTCTAGTCTTACACTGCAAAATTAGGGACGGCTAGCACAGATAGCCCTCGAGTAGCTTTGTGCGAATTTCCAAAAAAAAAACAAAAACAAACAAAGCTTGTAAAAAATAATATGGCCTGGCACATGGCCAAGTGGTTAGGGCGGTCAACTTGCAATCTAAGTGAGGGTCGTAGATTCGAATCCTTGTTTCATTAAATATACTCGCCTTTTCAGCCGTGGGCGAGTTATAACATAATAGTCAATCCTACTACTTGTGGGTAAACAATTAGCTAAAGCGATGGTAGTGATAACAAGGTGACTTCTCTCTAGTGTTTGAGTGCTCAATTAGGACAGCTAGCGCGAAATTCAGAATAAACTAAAGGAGAAAACATTGAAAAAAAAAGAATATGTATGCTCATTCATCCTATTTTTTTGTGAAATCCATATCTTTTAGTCTCAAAACTGCATGTTGTGGTCTTTCTTTTATGTATTGCGTTTGACCAGCAGTAAACAGCCATCACATTGATGCTCTGCCTTCACTAATACCTCTTCTTCATTTCTCTGATGTTTAGATGAAACCTTTCCCTTGTTGTAAAAATGGATCTCAGGACGGTTGGTATGGGTATTACTACTTTTACGGAAAAACTTTATTAGTAAAAATGTTAATAGTCATACCAGTCGACTTGAGATACATTTTTACTTCAAATGGGTTTCCCTTTGTTCTTCGCACCGAGATTTTCAGGGAAATAGTTTGTATGTGAAATGAACTTTCAAGCTCATCTTATAACCCAACTCTTTGAATTTATCAAGCACGTTACTGACATTTTTCTTTTGTAATTTGAGTTCTTGTTTTTTCCTAAAAAATTGTCAATAAGATTTTTGAAGACAATCTACGTTTCTTTTTAAATGGTCCTTATTGTTCTTTCAATTTGTACAGCTGAAGTCAGTTTTCTAACCTGTGGCCCACTCTTCTTTAAGTTTTGCTTCTGAAAGAGCTGTGAATTACCCACATCGGTACTTGAAACATTTACCATATTTGTATAAAGCCTTTACAAACTGTTTTATCAAGAACAATTTTATGTAAAGTGGAAGCAATAAAACTTTCTTTGTGTCAACCGAACTTTCATTTCAATGTTCTTCGATTCTAGTATTATACTGACTCTGTGTGGTCATTACTTTTTTTCCATTGCTAATTTTGTGATCTGCTGTTTCATTCATAAAAAGACAACAAAAATAAACTTTATATAACCGGATTGGTAACATAACAACATACAAATTTCCTTCTAATCTTCATAAAGTAGCCAACCATTTTATTTGTATTTGACCTTATTAAGAAGAAGTTCGATATTTTAGTATGTTTCTTTCTGGTGAACCAAATGAGCAATAGGAAAATGTGCAGGTATGTTACCATTGTGAAAGAGAACACCTTTTAGACTTGTTTTGGAGAAACTAATAAGCAGTCACCACTTGCTTGATTCATAAAGTGTAGCTCCTCACGTTCGTATTAATTGAGCGGTATTGTTCCAATTTAACCAGTGAACTTTCTTGCGAAAAGTCTGGTATAAATTCTTTCTCAAGGTTTCTATACCAGTAAAATGATACTCTTGGAAAAAGTAATTTCTCAGAAGAATCCTTTGGAAGGCCCAAATAGCTCAATAAGTCATTACGGTTACTTTTTGTGAAACGTTATGATTCAATAGACGTTTTCGTTTGAAAACCGTTCTTATCATCACTTTTATTGATATCAGTTTAAAAATAATATGAAACTGTATCAACAGTCCTCGTTGGACAAGCACAAGAGGTCCACAAGCATCAGGTCTTATAGAAGATTGAAGGTTTGGATAACAAACTTTCTTTTTGTGCTTTGTATGTTACATGATTACAAAAATAGCATTCATTTCCGTGGTTTCTAGGCGCATCCAAGACCACTGGATTTCCAAACAGAAAAAAAGTCTTAATTTCAATCCATTGTCTCGACTCTTTGACACATAGGTACAAACTTTGTGCGGAGCCCATGATTTGTCTTGGTCCACAACTTATATTCCAAAACACATGATATGCTTTTTTTGACGAATTCTGCAATGTTTTGGATTTGTTTATTTACTACAAATTTATTATAAATATAACAGTTATATTTACGTTTTGGTCATTTGCACAACATTTGTTGCCATAGCAACAAGTAAATAATGTTGAAAAGAAAAAATAATGTCAAAATGCATACACAAATAAATACTATTCATAAATAGTACGTCATACGGACTGTTAACCGTTTATATACTAGTAGTGTGTTTCTAGTAGGGTGTAAAACGAGAGACAAGACTAACATTGCAATTGGTCTACGAATATCTACAGCCAGTGGTTGTCAAATTTTTAAACATAATAAAATGTGACCAGTCTCAATGAAATTGATTCACTTATGTAAAAGTACATATAACGTTTTGTGAAAAATCTGTAGGTGATGAAAAAAAATGAATATTATTTTGGATTCAGAGTATATACAAATTATTGTAAAACATGTAAACATTATAAAATAATAAATCCTTCGCAAGCCTGTGTTATTTGTGTATATTTTCATTGAATATCCACGTCTGAGCATGAGCTTCTATATATGAATATATCTTTAACAAATAGCTAAGCTAACAAATTCAGCTCTGAATTTCCCCAGCTTGTATTATTGTTACCCTTGCCTCTATAGAAAATGGGTACTGCGTTTTGGTCCACATGTATATCCATGCACATATCTCGAAAAACAATGAATTTATTTACGTGAAATGTTTAGAGAAGTTACGGTATCCTCATAGGATGGTCCTTCACAAATCTGATTGGGATTCGGGATCACTTTGAAGAAATATATAATGGCGATATGGATCACTTTCTCATCTTGTTGACAATAACTATATAAAAATGATTGGATTAGGATAAAATTTCAAGCACACATTGAAACCAAAAATCTAAACATTTGTAGTGCGGCGAGAGTGTGCAATTTCCCTGATCACTCTTGTTGTGATTTACACTACAACGAAGTTAAGTAAGTTCTTGTGCTTAAAAACTGTCCTCACGATGACTCAAAGGTTTTAAAAGTGTCTCATATAGTAAACAATGGTTCGTACAAGGCATTAAGACGCTAGCAGCATATTTTACTCTTAGCAATGGTTTATATAGGACAAGAAGCTTCTGGCAGTGTACTATATTGTTAACAATGGCTAGTATCTGACAAGAAGGTTATGACAGTATGTAACAGCTTAGTAACGATTCATACATGATTCGTAGATTCTGGCAGTATGTCATAGACTTAGTTATATTTCTTACACAACTTGAAAGTTCTGGTAACATGCCACGAACTTTGTAATAGCCCAAACGCGACAAGATGATTTTCCCAGTGTGTCACATTGTCAATAATGATCCATTCATAATTCGAAGGTTTGAGGAATGTGTTATGGGATACATGACTCAAAGATTCTGGCAGTCTTCCATATGCTTAGCAAGAAGGTTTCGGCAATACACGATTCGAAAATTTCTGGAAATATGTCATAGGATTATCAGTTGTCTACACATGAAAAGAAGGTTCAAGCAATATACCATACAGGTGTACATGACGCGAATGTTTTGGCAGTATGTCAGAGGCTTAACAACGGTTCATGTATGACGTGAAAGTTCTGATAGTATGTTACAAGCTTACCAATGATGCGTAACGTTTGAAAGCTATGGCAGTATTTCACGGGCTAAGCGATGGTCCATACATGACTTGTATGTTCTGGCATTGTGTTATAGGGTTATTTTCACCCTTAATGATGCGTTTGCAGAGCAAACGTCAGATAACAGAAAACTAAAAGATAGAAATTGCTAGCACATAATAAAAACAACAAAAAAGAGATCGCACATAATAAAGGATTAAAGTATTTACATAAAACATAATCTTACTGTGAAGTTAACCACTTTTACGCTTAACTCAATTTACTCAACAAATAACCATACCAACTGTCATACATTTTTTCTTCAAGTGGGTTTCTCATCATCACGAATTATTAAACTATAATTTATAGAAATATTTTTAACAGTTTAGAAATATTTAAGACTGTTGAAGCATTACCATTACCACACACGTGAGTAAATCGAACTGCAAAATTATCCAAGACGAGTGGAACTTAGTTCAGTACAACATACCACAAACATTTAAAAATCGTGTTAGCGTTAAACTGTCGGTGGAGAATTTTAAAACATAAACACATGAAAGGTAAGCTGTTTTACTTAAGGTTTATCACTAATGAGCTTAACAATAAATCACATGATGAAAATAGGCTACTTGTGTCCAATACCGCTTACCGTAGGCTGGCATTGCTGAAGTTCCAAGAAACGAAATTCTAAAAGTTCATTCAGATCTTGAGCTTCTTTCAACTCCTGTGTTAGTTGATCCACCTAAAATAATATTGTGTAAACGACTTATAACATCAAAATATACGAAATACATTTGAAATATCAATTTACGGGAGTAAATTTTTACTTTAGGGTGCATGTAATTTATTTAGAACTTCAGTGTTCCATGTATGAAATCCAAATTTCAGAAAAAAAAAAGATTAAACTAATAAAACTGCTTTCTAGGTAGCTATTGCTATAGTTCAGTGTGATGAATTTTCTAGCATTGTTGCTGCACATATAGGTTTTGTTAATATACGATTTTTAATTATTGAATTAAATATGACGCAGACTTCTTACGTAGAAATTTTAATATCTGATCTTACTGTCCAAAATGATTGTTCTTTGCATAATAGTATAAACAGAAAGATAATTCCACATTAAGAAATACATTTTTTAATTAAACAAAAGCAGAAACTGGTACTACGATATGTACTTCATATCTGAACATATCTGTATATTAAACCTCAGATGTATATCATGCAGTACTTAAACAATTATAATTCACATAATTCCAACCCTTGTATATCAGGTTGGAACAAATTTAGAAACACACGGTCGAACGGTTTTAATAATGTTATAACTTTAACATTTGTAGTGGGGCATCTAAATATCCCTTAAAGGTATACTGAAGACAAAAGTTTCACTCCTCACGGACATAATTTTACATAAAGCACAGTGGTCTCATTCATTCATAATGATCTTTCTACCGCTTTTACGTTTACTTTACAGGTAACTTACAAAACCAAGAAATTGTGTAATTTGGTTCAATATTCGTGGGGCTCCTACAATTTGTCCTGTTTGAAAGTCAGTTAAGTCACATTTTTATCCATTTGCTTAATTACTTACATCCAGTACAGAATGTTTATATAATACAGACCATTTGTAACTGGAATAACATTAATCACTTACCTTAGGATGATTTTTAATCAGCAACTGAAACATAATGGGCTCATATTTAAGTACGTTTCTTTTCTTATTTTTGTCCAACCCTTACTTATCCATATAACTAAATAACTCCCTAATTAGCATAACTGAACTTCAATTGTATGTCCACAATTTGTGTAATTCAAAAAGTGAGACTATATATACTTTGGACCTTATTCAACTCATTCGAAAACCGGAGTAAGATATATGTATATTTAGCTTAAGTTCTCTCAAGAGAAAGAATCCTTTAGTCAACCCTTTCACTAACTGGACCTAACAGACAAGTCCTGGAATTAGTTTGAAAGATGAAAACAAAAGCGATCCATAGAGATGGATTGTCATACATATCCATTTTTTTCAAATCATCCATACTTTTATTTCATGTCAACAAATTAAGTTACGACTTTTACCCTCAACTTAACCCATACACATATACCGCAGCCATGTATAGCTAATTCATCATATTAAAAATAAAGCTAAACTTACACTTCTACAAATCAAATCTAAGACATTGCAACTACAAACGAAAATGAGTTATTGTAATTTGTGGTACATTTGTAACGTTTTGTTTTCAATTGCAAAGCCTAAAACTTTAACAACTATGAATCGAAAATATGAGCATGTTTAATATGATGGTCCACTTGAGTGATAAGCTGAAGCAGGAAAATACTTGGTCTACTTTTGCATTCCCAATTTTATCAGTTGAATGCTCAAAAGAATCATTACTTTAATCACCACTATAAATATTAACTGAAACGACTTGTTTCCACGGCGTTTTATTTATCTATCGATAAACTTGTTGTTTTGTTTAATTGAACTTCCAATGGAATACAAAATAGGTTCTAAGAACAACTTTAAATAAGGGTTTCTAACCATAAAGCTCTGGTAATCCAACCCTTTTACGAACAAAATTGAATGAGGACTTCTTTTTCTGAACCGGTAAGTGGTATAAGTTAAAAAAAAATTAATATACTAGTCATGAATACTAAGACATTATTTTCACGACTGAAAATAATTTTTTATATCAAACAATATTTCAACATTTAATTTTTATCCGATTATTATTATGTTACGACTGTTTTTTTTCAGTTTCGATAGTCCAGTGATTTTCAGTTTTCAGTACTTTAAAATATTTAACTTGTGTTTTTGTTGTATCAGAACAAACAGGTTATACAAATTTAAAGACGAAAAACAAATACATCGGTTGGTATTTCCGTAGAAACAAACTGTTCTTTTGTTTTTATTAGTATATAAAACAGGGTATATACATAACATAAGTGAGGTGAGTCACATTAACTGTCATGTTGATGAAACCTACGCTAAAAGCTCTTTGAAATGTTGTAAGCTAAAATATCTAGGTATAAGTTCTATTAATTTGTTGTACAATTATAGACGTTGAACCTACGGTCATTACATATTCTAGAATAAGCATGTGGACAATGTGACTTTGTCAAAAAAGCACACGCATAATGGATATTTGGCCCATACGATAAAGATTTCATTACTCATTTCTACCAAAAGTGCAAACAAAATTTTGAAACACAACACATACCATTCTCTTCAAACTTTCTATCATATTCTGAAGTTTCTGTTTTTCTTCAGCCCATGAAAGTATCTGTTAATTGTAAAAATATTCTTAATTACTATTTCATAAATTTCGAAATATAACTTTATCATTTGCGATCTCTTGCACTACCACAAAGAAACTGTTAACTTGTTTCGTAAGATATCGTATAAACAATTATCACAAGAAAGAAAAGCCTGGTCAAAACCATGCCTTCTTATTGTAGAACTACAAATGGTAACAAAGAGAGGAATTAGGCCATATTATTACCGAATTATGACGACATCATTTAAAAATTATAACAAGAGATAAAAGATAGGTCCACATAATTACTGATTCTTTATGATATCATTTACAAAATATTAATAAAGTAATGAGTTAAGACAGGTTAAAATCATTACTGATTTCTTATATCTACAAATATTAACAGAATGAGGAGTTAAGATAGGTCAAAATCATTAATAGTTTCTTACGATACCAGCTACAAAAGTTTACAGGAGAGAGAGAGAAAAAATAGGTTCACATAATTAGAAATTTCTTAAAATAACATAAAGTACTTACAAAGGATGAAAAATAAGTATAAACATTTGTGATTCTTTTACAATATTAACAACAAATTGCTTGTATGGTGTAATTATCTATGTTTAATTGTAAAAATTAAAAGGGTAACTGCGAAAGTGTGCATTATATGTAAATGAATGTTCCACAAAATAGCATAAAAGGAGTATTACTCTCCCATTTTGCATAACATAAACTAGGAAACGTAAATGAATTTGCATAGAAATTTTAATATATTACACATATAAATATTAATATTTATATTAATTACGTT
Source organism: Carcinoscorpius rotundicauda (assembly GCA_011833715.1). Lineage (NCBI taxonomy): Eukaryota > Metazoa > Arthropoda > Merostomata > Xiphosura > Limulidae > Carcinoscorpius > Carcinoscorpius rotundicauda. The sequence continues at coordinate 40,864,234 of CM022393.1, forward strand.
TTGGAAAGAACGTAATGATTATTTCCAAAGTTTAATTTTACACACACTAAACTTTTCCTGGTGGTGTAAAAATGTGCCTTTGATTTTACGCTTATATGTGTCGCAAATAAATACAAAGTGTTTTCCACACTTTATATAGCTTTAATAAAATAAGAAATGTTTTTATATAATTTACTGTTTAATAATGTGAAACGAGATTCTGTATTATACTTAAAATATCAAATTGTATACTTAATCAGAAATGATATGGCAATTTTATAACTCATTAGTTATCTTGTACATATGGTTACAAATTAAGTATTGAAAATAAGTTTGGAAGACAGTTTTACGATTTAAGTAAAACACACTAAACAACTTACTATTTTAGAATATCATGTCAGCCAATCATTAGGCCGGTTAAAATGTTAAGTTTTACACTTAGGTTTGATTTCGATCGATTAAGTACGAAACAAATAAAAACAATGAGATAACCTTAGCGGTTTTTTCATCTCCATGACTTTCTGCTACTAGACGACGCAATAAAGCAAAGGCCCTCTTTAGCTGTAGATGTTCGCTGTAAAGACGTTTGTACATTGTGACTGCTAAGTCTGAAAAATATAAACGTAAAAATATACAAGTTACACACGTTTTAAATGAAATATATGATATATTAATCCATCGTTACGATAACTGTTTAGCTTATCAACAAATAAGTGAAAAGGCAGTGCAAGTTGTTTTTATCAAATTGATTAATTCACTTTCATTATTTTTGTTTATTTTTTCAACTGTTTATTCTTGGTGCTTACCTTTATTTCCAAATATTTATTTTCAAGAACAATTGCAGCTCTGAGCTGGAATTCTTATTCTTATCTTCATTCTCAAATTAGGTAGTCTGTAACGTTTGTCTTCACAGTGTTGTGATGGACTTACCCGTATATAGGAAACAGTTCCTATATGGGTTTTGTATATTGCCCTTCAGTGGCACAGCGGTATGGCTACGGGACCCAAAACGACAGAAACCAGATTTCGATACTCGTGGTAGGCAGAGCACAAATAGCCCATTGTGCTATTTTGTGCTTAAATACAAATAAACTGTTGTATATGAGTTGTGTGTTTTGGTAACCATCACGTAACAGAGTAGAATTTTGTTATAATTTTATTGTAAATCTCAACACAGATATTTTCTGTTCAGCTGTTTTAAGAATTATTGTCTTCAGTATGTGACCATATTATGAATGTATCTTCAATATATCAGAGCTACATTACAGGAGTGGCGGTTTTGAGGGCATTAAATTTGTCTTCTTTTTTGAATTTCATGCAAAGCTACTCGAGAGCTATCTGCACTAGCCGTCCTTAATTTAGCAGTGTAATTCTAGAGAGAAGATAGCCAGTCATCATCACCTACTGCCAACTCTTGGGCTACTCTTTTACCAACGAATAGTGGGATTAATCGTTATATTATAACGCCCCACGGCTGAAGGAGCGAGCATGTTTAGTGTGACGGGGATTTAAATTCGCGACCCTCAGGTCACGAGTCGAGTGCCTTAACTACCTGGCCATGCCGGGCCGCGTTAACTTTGAAATACCTCATTAAAATAGGTTGGTTTGATACAGAAAGCTGTTATATCAATTATTTTGAAGATTGTCATTTTGGTGCATTTTAAACGGCTTTATCATTTTAAAGCTGTTGGCATCTTATTTATAAGGTGTTAGGGATCGATACACGAGTGAGGAGATTGGATGCATTGTATCTTATGTGGTTATTTGGCCGAATACTTAACCTGTAAGGATGTTTTACCTGTTAATAATTATGTTACATCCACAACATATCTAATTAACAGTTGGTAGTGAACCTTTACTCAGCAAAACAACAACCTATTTCAGTAATGTAAAATAAGAGACTGTCTTGTTTATTATCTTTTATCTGGTCAACTGCAGGTAACAGCATTTATATATATATATCTCAACTGGCAAAAACATTAATCTATATTTCTTAACCGTCAACAACGTCTATGCGTGTTTCTGAGCTAATAAGAGTCTATGTGTGTTTCTGAGCTAACAACAGTCTATGTGTGTTTTTGAGCTAACAACAGTCTATGTACGCTTATAAACTGGCAACAAAATCTGAATATGTGTATTAACTGGCAACAAAATCTATTGATCTTTTTGACTTGGCAATATTAAAACATCTTACAGTTTTTAGATTCTTTGAAAAGTAAACAATGTATGTTATAAAATCTAAAACTATGAAGGGTGTAAGAGTTAAAGAACGTATTATGATGTGTATAAATAATGATACCTGTGTTCTCCCAATAGGTCAGCGATAAGTTTACAGTCTTAAAATATTAAAATTCAACACTCGATTGTTGGTGGATAACAAAGCACAAATGGTCCATTTCGTACTTTGCTTTGAAATAACATAAGCAATGCACACATTGTATGTGTGGATGTATAAAACAGAATTAATTTAAAAGTATTAAAAAGTTACAACGCATAACATAAAGCGCCAGCAGTGACACAACATATAATCTAAACTTGAGGTATTCTTGGTTTTTTGTTGCATTTACGGAAAAGACGATGTATAAGCACGTAAGAGAAAGATGAAAGTTTGCAGTGTTTATATGATAACAAATTACGTAACACTAAGTAGAGTAGTAACTACATGATAGTTTAAACAGATGATGTTAACATTTTTAGGATAACCAACAATAAATTAATGCTTTACTACTGCTACAACACAATTTACAGAGTCAGTGGCTCATTTAATATTTTGTGCTAAGTATAATAATGTTCAAACTTTGAGTTTATATCAGAACTGTTTGTAGCAGACAGAAGAGTTAAGAATAGGGGTAATGTAAGAGAATGTTTTCACTTATGTTGTTCCGTGCACCGGATTTATTGTTATATGTTAATTTTAAAGCATACGCTTGTTTCAGTATAGTATTCTCTTTTTGCATGTGACGTGTATTCTTGACTATGTATTACGCAAGTCTTGCCTGTTCTTGAAATATTTAAAAGATTTTTGAGAGTAAGAATCGTCAATATATATATATGTGTTTCGAAAATTTTCTAGAACATTCAAAAGAGCGAACAACGTTTCGACCTTCTATTTCTTTGGTTCTTTGTGAACCTGACGATGACCATAGAAAACACTAAAATACTAAATAAAGAAACAAACATAAACAAACGAAAAATTAAAGAAGCCTTACTTATACAACAACTTAAACCCAAAATAAACCAATATAAAGGAACGCCATTATACCTATATTAATATTATAGATTATTATATATTCAAACATCTAACCGCGCCCTCTACATTGCGACACTCAGTTATACAACCCCTTCCAAACATGTGGTCAGCTTCCGGTCAGTTACCTCTTTACCGAAGAAGGTCGAAACGTTGTTCGCTCTTCTGTTTAAAATATTTTCTGAACCCAAACGAGCCGTTTTTGCATATAAAATTCTCAACAAGTGGGTTTCTCGACATCACTGTTGTTGTTGTTTTGAATTAAGCACAAAGCTACACAATGGGCTATCTGTGCTCTGCCCACCACGGGTATCGAAACTCGGATTTTAGCGTGTGAGTCCGCAGACATACCGCTGAGCCACTGGGCGACATCACTGATTGTGTATCAATCTTGTTGACAAATACCATAAATGTGATACATATTAACATTTAATTAGCTTCTAAATTCAAATTCAAACTTCCATTTTTTGGAAATAGTAATACGTTAACAAACGTAACAATAAATCTGAGACTCGTCCGAAGTAAATTATAATATGTGATATCAGTATTTTCTGGTTCCAGCAGAAATGCTGTCCTAAGGGCGGTTGTTTGTAATAGTAATTAGCAATCTTAGTATTCTTAATTCATTGTAAAAATCTGCAAAAAAAAAATGAATATTTTTTAAAAATATTTTTTTTCTGGGAAATTTCGTTTATTTTGAATTTCGCGCAATGCTACACGAGAGCAATATGAGCTACTCGTCTCTAATTTATCAGTGTAAACTAGAGGGAAGGCAGCTAGTCATCACCACCTACTGCCAACTCTTGGGCTACTCGTTTACCAACGAATGGTGAAATTGACCGTCACATTATAATGCCTCCACGACTGAAAGGGCGAGCGGGATTCGAACGGATTACGAGTCGAACGCCTTAACGCGCTTGGCCATGCCGGACCCTGCACCAAAATGATTTAATGTACAGTGCTCACAGATTTTCATAAATTTTACTGATATAAACTGTAATTCTTTCATATATTAAAAGTTCTATACTTTAATGAAAAAATAATTTTAATAATTTTATTTGTTTAGTGACGCATTTAAAGATTACATCAATAATGATATAATCAAACCCTTGCTTGTAGTTCTAGTGAAAGTTATGTTCTTGTTGTGAGGTTAGTTTTTATTTAAAATTCTGTTCTGTTTTTAAGAAACGGTTGTCACGCATACCACAGTCATTTTTATAACGGTCTAAATTTTAAGTACCCAAACTTTGAATTTTTGTTTGTGATACCATTCAATAGATAACGCAACACTTCATAAGTCTCAATCACCTCTTCTGGCATTGACATCTTGTATTTCAATGCAATAGATAGAATTATTGTATTTATTACTTTGGTCATACAAGCTATTGCTTCATTATCGTAAGATGTGTTTTATTTTATTTTAGAGTATTTTTAATATACGAGATTAGGCTTTTTAAAAATTAACTAGAGTTGAGGTTTAAAGCAAGCCATCCTTTTTCGTCAAAATATATTGCCTTTAAAAATTTCTAAAGCTCGTTTTTATCTGAGATGAAATAGTTTACATATTTAACTTTTGCGATGTTTCTATTGTTCTAAGATGGAGAGAATGTAATTTTATTCTGTCAAGTTTGATTAGTTGATAGTTCTCGTACTTTGTTTTTGGTGATGCAAATATATTACTTTTTGCATTCTGATTTTGTTCTTTTGCAGGTATTTGTTGTAGTTTGGTAACTAAGGAGATAGAATATGCAAACATTTTGGTACAGTGTTTTTGACGTTCTTGTAAACCAAATGCAAAAAGTCATAAACTTATCCTCATTCTGTACTTAGATTTAGACGATTGTTCAAAAGAGCTTATATTTGTTTTGCTCTGTTTCAGTGTTATGGCTCCTAGGAATGAGGTCATAATTATTTTGGAAGATGTCACAGGGGTTCACTCAACTTTGTATGAGTTGAGGATTTACCTCACTCGATGGTATAGAGTGGGAATGATAATTTTTATCTCAGAAAGACCTATGAGAAATTAAGTATTCTAACATTCTATTGCATGAAGTTAGGAACCCTAATCCGTCATCGTAACTTCCGATGCGTCTGTATTTTATTTAGCAAGTTGTGGTGTAATGAAAATATTAATATAACACTTCTATTGTATCATATTTAAAGTATATAATGCAAAAATATATTAGTTCACACTTAGGTAGCAGAAATTGAACATGTCACTAGTAATATTATTTGTTTATTCTTCTTGAGCATTAAAATGTTATTTTCTTGGAACTTATATGACTAAAATGTTTTGGTCTGTAAATCATAAGCCTGACTAGTGGCATTTTAAGTAATAGCGTTACTACAGAAGTGTGTTGTGATTTTTATTGCACGAGAGACTGAAGGGAAGTTGTGTGTGAAAGTTTGGAATGTCTAACTACATTTTATTTGAAGTAGCTTGAACAATAATATAAGATGAACGTTTCTGAGAAGTTTCATCTGTTTTATACACTAGCAATTACAATTAAAACCATATATTATCACAATAAAATTATATTAAACTTGTCTCTGCTTTGGTTTTACCAAATTCGTCTCTCTCATTCAAATTATCAGTGTATAGATTTCACAACCATCTTCTTACAGGTATCTTGACACTTATAAAGAGAATTCTCAGTTTTCTGAAAAGGTAATTTACCGTACTTTCAACAAAATCATCGATATCCTGTATGCACTGTATGCTTACTCATCCAATTAACTCCTCATTACAGTGTAAGATAGTCATAACACTACGGCCAACATAATAGCTTTAGTTGTTTTTTCACATTTTTTTACATTGCATAAATTTGAAACCAAAATATTCTCTATGTCAATAAAATGTTTATTTTTTATAAACAAAACAATTGATTATTATGGATAATATTATTCTGCAGAATATCATTTTTCATAGCTTCTTTAGAATTTTACAGTTCAGAAAATAGATAGAACATACTGTTATACTGTATTGTGTTATAGTGCAGGAAATATTGTTTTATATTCAAATTCGACATTTCTAAAGAAATAAAAATCCAGTTTAACTAATGTTTTCCTCAAAATTATTTTATATCTATGTGGATTTTATATATGTAAAAACGGCTCGTTTGGGTTGAAAAAATATTTTATGTAGAGGACCGAACAACGTAAAATATTTTCTCAACCCAAATGAGCCGTTTTTACATATATATTTCACTACAAGTGGGTTTTCTCGACATTACTGACATGGGGATTTTAAGATTACTAGGGTTCAATTATATCACTACACAACAAAGTTTTTGCTTCATGAACACTGTTGAGTGTTCCTTATAGATTTTTGGCTGCTGATCTCGAAAATCTCGTCCAAATTTGCCCATCACGTACCGTTTCATCAAAATCTTCAGTTTTTGTCATTTTTTTCTTATATTTGAGTCCAAAAATTTTTGTTTCTGTAAGAGATCTATGAACAATGTTTTGTATAGTCTGGGCATATCAAGGCATGAAATCAGGCCAAGTTGGAAGCTGTTCTGTGGAAGTACGCAGCCCGGGCATGCCTGGACAGGCCGGTTTTGTTTTCATTTTTTGAATTTCGCACAAAGCTACTCCAGGGCAATCTGTGCTAGCCGTCCCTAATTTAGCAGTTTAAGACTAGAGGGAAGGCAGCTAGTCATCACCACCCACCGCCAACTCCTGGGCTACTCCTTTACCAACGAATATTGGGATTGATCGTCACATTATAACGCCCCCATGGCTGAAATGGGCGAGCATGTTTGACGCAATGGAGATGCGAACCCGCGACCCTCAGATTACGAGTCGCACGCCTTAACGCGCTTGGCCATGCTGGGCCAGACAGGCCGGAGCCAACTTGACACTGTCTCAACAGGTTATAAAAGTCGCTTGCATACACAGATGCTGCTCATTGGATTAATATAGAGCTTATAGTGTGTACGTAATGTTTCATAATATAGCATTGTCTCAGCAACACTGTAACAAGTAAGTTAGATTGTATGGACGTTTTATAGGACGATTGGTGTCGGTCAATGTGTCTCGTCAAACGAACCAGATGAAGAAACTGCAATGCAGGGAACTGGCAGCGACATTGATCTGGATTTTGAACCGTGGTCCTCAGGCGATCCACATCTCATAACACAATCAGAATTAAACGATTTGGTCAGAGATTTGGGTCGGTCAAAAGCAAAAGCCGAATTGCTGGATTCAAGACAGCAGGAATGATGTTTGCTGTCATCAGATACGAACATTTCTGTTTTTCGAAGCCGCCAAGATGATATAACCAAATTCTTTGCACAAGTTGACAGTTCTTTGTTTCTGTGTTGACATCAAAGGATTGTTCTCTGCTTTGGCTTGTTACCATGATCCGCAAGAGTGGCGTCTCGTTATTGATTCATTAATGTTAAGCCTTAAAGCTGTTTTGTTACACAATGACAACGTTCACCCTTCAATACCTGTTGGCTATGCAGCACACATAAAAGAAACCTACGAGAACATGGAAATGTTGCTGAAGCACATCCAGTACAGCAACTACAGCTGGAATATCTGTGGAGATCTGAGAGTCGTTGCTCTGTTACTGGGCCTGCAGCTCGGCTATACAAAGTATTGTTGTTTTATCTGTGAATGGGACAGATAAATCGTAAGGCCAATGAACATAAAGAAAAAATATGCATTTTGCATTGTTAGGCTCAACCACTTATTTGAGTAAAGCTTCGAAAGATGAAAATAAGAAAAGGGAAAATAAAAGTAAAAACCTTTTTAGCATTTAATAGGGAAAATATGAACACTTCTTATAATGGGACAAGGCAGGCACATAGCAGTATAATTCATCACGCTGTGACTACAGATAAGAAAGCTTTAAGTGAAGTAACACGTATTACGATACCATAAAAACACAGGTTTTAACACTAGCATTCTATATTATCGAGCTAATGCTTTGTAACTATAACAAACAATACTTGAACTCCAGCAACACACAGCGTAATACTATAAATCACAGGTTTTAACACTAGCATTTCACAACGCTGCATTACTACATTGTAATAATAGCAACCAATACTTTAACTCTGGCAATACGCATTATGATACAATATCTTTATAGTTTTAGTAACAAATGTACTAATTCCAGTAAAACCAAATATACTGATAGAATGTCTTTTAATATAAACACATATCTTAAAGTGCAATGTTATAGTTTAATTCTATAACTGCAATGAATAATGACGTTTGGAGATAATTTGACCTGGCATGGCCAAGCGCGTTAAGGCGTGAAACTCGTAATCTGAGGGTCGCGGGTTTGCATCCCCAAACATGCTCGCCTTTTCAGCCGTGGGGGCGTTATAATGTGACGGTCAATCCCACTATCCGTTGGTGAAAGAGTAGCCCAAGAGTTGGGGGTGGGTGGATATGACTAGCTGCCTTCCCTCTAGTCTTATGCTGCTAAATTAGGAACGGTTAGCACAGATAGTCCTCGAGTAGCTTTGTGCGAAATTCAAAAACAAACAAACAAAAATAAGCAATGAATAAAATGCAATAATAGAAACAATTGACAGTCCAAATTGATATAACTGATGTAACACACACACACAGAAACCAAGTGAGATGGAACTTCTCTTTACGTACAGAGATTTTTTCCAATTGTATAAACTCTTTCTACAGTAGCATTAAAATACCTTTAATCGTAGCAATATATTACCCATAGTTCTAATAATGTCTTGCATACCACGATATTTCAGCTTAAAAATGTTTAATTTAAAAGCCTCTAATAACACATTACATAACAATAGAATATAAACCTTTCTTCAAACATTTTCGGAGCAACGTTAAGAAGGAAAACTTTTAGCCCCAAAGATGCACAGCAAGAAAAAAAAACCCAGCAAAACTAAGAATATAGTTTTAAAATCATTCCTCGTATGTTTGTTTGTTGAACTTCGTATAAAGTCACTTGAAGGTTGTATACACTACCTGTCTCTAATCAGGAAATGATAGACTAGAGGGAAGGTAGCTAGTTAGCATCAACAACCACCAACGTTTAGGATTCTTCATACGAATATTCAGACTAATCGTAACATTATAATGGCATTACAGCTGAAAAGACGAGCTTGTTACGCGAGTGAATTCGGAACCGGGTCCCAAAGATTGCGAATCGAACACTATAACCACCAGAATATGTTATATTATTACAGTATGACTAAAATGTGTGGGATGGTATTAGTTCTTGTAAAATCTGAACACGTCTTCCGCGGTTATATAAGTGAAATGTAACACTCAGTTAATCTCCTGGGGTTGCATAGGTCATGTGTCACTCGTCTCTTTGGGTTACACGTTTATTGCGTAAAAGCACAAAAAGTTTCCGTAAATGGCACAGGTAATATGTAAAACTCAACCAGTTGTAATAGTCTTTTTATTCTTCCTGTTAGGCTTAAGGCTTCTCACTCGCCTCAACCCATACAGCTTTTCTAAACACTCCTATCCATTCACAATTCTTTACTTCCTCTAATATTGTTCTTATTTCCAACCACCTATTTTTTTTCTCCATCTCACTTTTGACCTTCCTAGGATTTCCAAATGGTATTTACTCAATACACTTATTTGGGTAACTCACTTCATCTCTCCGCTTCGCATGCCACTCCAACAAGTTATTTATGATAAACTCCAGCCATGAATCCACTCCAAGACTATTCCTTATATTCTCAATTATTTTTCTACCTCCATGATTATGTTTGAATCTCAGTGCTCTATTATTTGTTGCCTGTATTTTATTCTTTCTTTACTTTTCCACCCGTATATCAATAATGGCGTAATAAATGATAACTTTTACCGTATAGAAAACTCAACCTGTCTTCATTGGTTGTACAACTAATAAGTAAATACTCAACCCATCTCCTGAAGCTGTACAAGTAATGTATAATACAACTTCTCAAACAGTCTAATTAGTATGAGAACCGTCTTTTAGAGCTTGTAGACCAAATTTATGTAGTTTTGTGCTTGTACTGAGGTTATAATATAAAATATTATTATAATACGAGTTATTAACCTAAACAGAAATGTTCGAAACAGGATGAAACATCTGTATAATTCCAGTAACAGTAACAAAATACGTTAGCATTACAACAAAATCTGTATACACTTAATTTTGTTTCAAGGTAGTTATCACCTAAACATTTTAATTGTTGCGAAACATGACGTATCAGAGACATAACTAATTATGGTATTTCTCGCTAGTTAAATCACAGTCTTACGGTTATTTTCCTGTTCACACTGCGTCATTTCATTAATTTCTTGCAGTTTCTAACACTGAACTTACAGGTAATATGTAATACAACCTCCCATATACTGGCACCAGTATGAGGATCGCTTGTTAGAGCTTGTGAGCCAATATTTCGTGACTCTGAGCTCGTGATGAAATTATAATATAAAATATTATAAATACAAGCTATGAACCTAACCAGAAACGTCATCTGAGGTTGCAAGCGCAATATGTAAAACTTCAACCCGTCTCCTTCAGTTCTACAGGTAATATGAAAAAGATAAACAACAGCACATTTTGGGTTTTGTGTACGTAACATGTAAACACCTCAATGCATCTCCTTAAGTAATACAGGTAATATTACTTGACTATACAAGAAATGGTATTACAAATTACCTCTATACCTTAGAAGACGGGATAAGATTTTACAGACTACCTAAATAACTCAAGGAAACGGCTTGAACATTTACATATTAATTGTACAATTCTAGGATAGTGGTTTCTAAGATCGAATTTACAGTAAAGGCTGACTTGACTCGTGTAAACATGGGTATGGCACAATTTTCCTTGTATTTTATTCTATTTTAGAGAAATTGTAGAGGCCGTTTCAAACGTTCGATCACACAAACATACAGATGCGTCTAGATTGAACTGTTTTTTTTAAAGTAACAATTTGTTGAACAGTTCAGCAGTTGGGCGGCTTTACTTTATGTTAGCATCTACGCTAGATAGATCTAAGCTTGATGTGTGGCTTTATTGTATGGTAATACCAGTTCAGTAACTGTTTAGGTTTATGGTATGGTGATACCAGTTTAGTAGCTGTTTAGATTTATGGTATGGTGATACCAGTTTAGTAGCTGTGTGACTTTATGGTATGGTGTTATCAGTTCAATAGCTGTGTGAATTTATGGAATGATGATACCACTTCAGTAGCTGTTTAGATTTATGGTATGGTGATACCAGTTTAGTAGCTGTTTAGATTTATGGTATGGTGATACCAGTTTAGTAGCTGTGTGACTTTATGGTATGGTGTTATCAGTTCAATAGCTGTGTGAATTTATGGAATGATGATACCACTTCAGTAGCTGTTTAGATTTATGGTATGGTGATACCAGTTTAGTAGCTGTGTGACTTTATGGTATGGTGTTATCAGTTCAATAGCTGTGTGAATTTATGGAATGATGATACCACTTCAGTAGCTGTTTAGATTTATGGTATGGTGATACCAGTTTAGTAGCTGTGTGACTTTATGGTATGGTGTTATCAGTTCAATAGCTGTGTGAATTTATGGTATGGTGATACCACTTCAGTAGCTGTTTAGATTTATGGTATGGTGATACCAGTTTAGTAGCTGTGTGACTTTATGGTATGGTGTTATCAGTTCAATAGCTGTGTGAATTTATGGAATGATGATACCACTTCAGTAGCTGTTTAGATTTATGGTATGGTGATACCAGTTTAGTAGCTGTGTGACTTTATGGTATGGTGTTATCAGTTCAATAGCTGTGTGAATTTATGGAATGATGATACCACTTCAGTAGCTGTTTAGATTTATGGTATGGTGATACCAGTTTAGTAGCTGTGTGACTTTATGGTATGGTGTTATCAGTTCAATAGCTGTGTGAATTTATGGAATGATGATACCACTTCAGTAGCTGTTTAGATTTATGGTATGGTGATACCAGTTTAGTTGCTTTGTGACTTTATAGCATGGTGATACCAGTTAAGTAGCTGTGTAGCGTCGTGGTATGTTCACAAACTATGAATCTGACCAGAAACATCATCTGAGCTTGCATGCGTAATATGTGAAACTTTAACCCGCTCCTTCAATTGTATAGGTAATATGAAAGAAAACCATACACACACACACAAATCCCTCTCCTTGGACTATATGGGTAATACGTAAATATGGTGTTTATTCTTGATTACGCAACTGGGTAGCTTTATCATATGTTCACAAAGATATCTGTTTTAATTTTCTTCACTCTTCTTTGGAACACAAATGTATGCTATTTGTAAATTAATTTTAACCCTAAAATTACATACGTGATTAGCCTATCAGTTTTTAAACGCATTTAAAAAAATATTTATGCAATAAAATATCTGTGGATCCTAGATGATATCTGTTACAGGGTCTTTAATTTCATAAAAATGTAATTAATTTAAAATATCTTCAACACATACCACAGAATCTCTTTTAATTCCTGTTTGGAATTTCCTTGGCTTTTACAAAGAAAACGAGTACCTTCACCCAGTCGTTTTGGCCAGTTCTTTATACTAAATGCTGTATCAGGAAAAACATAAAATTACTCAACGACCTTAAAACCTAGTAAAGACCCCTAACTATGACATTTTGCGTTGATGAAAAGATATCTTAAATGTGGACAACAAAGGATAATTTGCTCTTGCAGGGAGATAACACAGGATAAGTCGTCCTTACATAAGCAAGTTCGTAAAAAGTAAGAAATTCAAACCCGTCCTGTATGATTTTTCAGGGAATCACAGATTCCTCTTATTAAACTTTTATAAAATATTGATGTTCATTAGTGCCTATGACGTCTCATTCCATCATACTTTTACAAAAATAGTACAGTCGTGAATGAAGCCTAGCTGTCTTTTTAACACCCAAAAGTTTTCTTCTGGCTCTATATAATAAAAAGAAATCAGAGGATTTATCCTATCGAAATCTCTTTAGATGAAAATATGTTAAGGGATCCCTTAGCCTATAAGATAGCCATTCCATCCCTAGATTCAGACTAATATTTTCAATTATGTCTAACTAGTAATTTGTATGAAGAGATAATTAGATCTTTCGATTTATACTCAGTGTTGACTTTACTACTTCGATGTCTTGAGTGATTTACCTAACACAATGCCAAAACAATTTATTGAACTTCGGATTCAACTTATGGTAACTTGTTTTATCTTTAAAATAAATATGATTAAATATTATTTGCCAAATATCTGTCCAACTTACCAATTGACCCAAATCTTTCTGTAATACTTCTGTATCTTTAGTACAGCTGAAACTACCCAATAATATAATGCTATCAGCAAAACTTTGCTAACTTTTCAATATCGTTAAGTAAGTAAATAAAAGCAAAGGCCCAAACAAAGACCTTTCATTTATTCCGCTAATAACAATGACCTAGTTTAATTGGGCTCCATTAATAACAATTTTTCGCTTTCTCTCACACAGTCACCTATAATCCAATAAACTAATTCTTCAATTACTAGTGATATGATTTTCTTTCTGATATGATTATCTTTTGCATGACACTTTGTGAAAAGCTTTTTGAAAATGTATATGTACCAAATCTAAACTTTTTTCCATCGTAGACATATATTCTAAAAATAAATGATAACAAATTATCCTTTTTTGAACCAATGTTGGTGTTCTTTGATGATACACTATTTCACTAAATTATTTTGTAAACCTTCTTGTATAAGATGTTCTATGATGCTTCACAGTACAAATGTATGATTTACTCTTATAATCTCCTTCCAGCCCCTTTAGAAACGGGAGCAATGAGTACTCAGGCGCATGTCCACTATCCACTGATTTACCAAAAATGAAAGAGACTCACGTTATTTGATCGCCTTACTGCTTGTTTCCTGCATGCATTGCACCGTTCGTTATCTTCTTGTGGCTTACATCTGAGTAACCAGATCCTTAAGTTCAGCCTGATATGCTATCAACTGACATCAATTTCAATGTGTTGATTATGATGCATGTCTGTAAGGTTCTGGCGTGAAGACAAACTCCAATCATTTGCTATTTTGCACTGGATTTCAAACAATAGTTGTTATAAAAATGAAGATCATCATCACCAACACTGCTAGAAGCATTTCTTGTTGTCAGTTTGATAGTTTATTGGTACTATCTATGGACTTGTTATTGTTGTCAGTTTGATAGTTTATTGGTACTGTCCATGGACTTGTTATTGTCGTCAGTTTGATAGTTTATTGGTATCTTACATGGACTTAATTCCATAAGCAGGCTACAGATAAATTTCGAAATATTTTCAATAAAACTTAATATTAAATATTAGACTACTAGTATATGCAAATTTTAGGAATGCTTAGACAGTTGCTTTTGGCCTAGGGCTTAAGTACCATGTTTCGATATGCTGCTGATTATATTCCGCACTTTCAGCTCTAAGAGTCTTTTAACTGTTACAGTCAGTTACGCTATTCAGTTGTAAACGTTCACGTAGGCAACATCTGATGTTGACTTGTTGCCCGTTCTCTGGTCAACAGTTTTAAATTAGAGATGGTTATACCTGAAGTTTTAGATTTTTTAACTTGATCTTGCTTGTGAGCTGCCGTACAGGTTGAAAATACAAAATATCTGCTAAATAACGTACTCAAAGTATTATTAATTTTAATCAATACATAAAAAATGCTAACTAAAACACAAGGAAAAACAATAATCACAAGAAACAAAGGAAACAGAAAAACGTGTGAAACACAACGTGTGCAGATTTTTGACAGTGGGTGAGATATTAACATCCCGTTTTTATGTTTTGCAAGATCGGTTGGAGACTGATAAAAAACGATGTAATTCCTAACAATCTAGCGGGTTTCATATATACTTTGATAATTTCCTCCAGGTTTTTCATAAGATGACAAACCATATTCTCAAGGCAGTGAACAGGACTTCTTGTAATATAGTGACATGTACACATATTTAGTTGATTGAAAAACAAAGCAGCAGTCACAAGTATTGCTTGTGACTGTTACAACTGAAAAGCATTTGTTGGAATACACCGTACATACATGAACTCACAAAAGAAATAAACAATTATTATAAGCAGTTTTGCAAATGTTGGTTTAGTTACGTCGAAGTTTCTGGCAGTCCTGCAGAATTATGACGAGTGAACATTACTATGTTTTGAGTGTTTTATTTGAAAAACGCAAATCAAAGTGTTCTTTTGAAAGAAAAAAATATTTAGTATTCATATCGGGACTACAATAACCACATAAAATGGGTTATGTTCAACAAAAACAAGCGAGGTAAATTTCCATGATTTGTCTGTCAAAATGTGCATTATAAACAAAACAAGTTTCTTGCTATAAAATCAGAATTAATGTGAAATTTACAGACGCACAGAAAAACGAGCACTTTTCTGCATCAGCCATCGATGAAAGTGAACATATAGTATAGGCATGTCCACTCATACTCAACCAGGGGTTTGTTTGTTAGCTGAGCAGATACTTCCGTTGTTACACTGCTGATAAAAAGTATTCCAGTAATAGTTTAAAAACTAACTTGCTGTCCATGAGAACGAATAATGATTACTATTTCGTTAAAGTCCTTGATAAAACTGTCTGAAACGCAGTTTGTCATCGCCTACGTTGAAAAATAGCGGTAGGTTGAAACTTGCTTTTCGTGATTAGAATACTCTCGGGTTCTGCTGTTTTCAACTTATTCATGCTTGGAAAAACAAATGTTGTTCATAGCACACTGGACTCTTAGTTATTTTTTATGGTTTGTGATAAAGAATAGATTAATTTATACGTAAGTTAAATAGTGTAATCTGTACTAATCAAAGTGTACATTTCGAACTGAAGTAAATATACTATATGTACTTACTACTTCTCAGCTGCATTTCATATTCAAATGTATTAAAATAAATTTTCCGTGTGTAAATGAAAGATAAAAACATTCGTAAATCTGGGTTTATATAATTATAATCCTTAATAAAATAAAAATTACGAATACTCCAAATCGATTACAAATATTTTGGTTCAATCAACAAAATTAAATATATGTAAAAATAACTATAAAAATTTCAAACCTATTTTAACACAAACAAACAGACATGTTTTGGTGTAACTTTCTAAACCTTCTCTCTTAGAACACAAGACGTACGATGTCAAAAAGTATATATATACATATATACGAAACAAAATATACCTTACATGGTTACAATATGCTAATCCAAATATACGATTGTTAATAACGTCTCGATCATATTCATTTTAGCAAGTATATTTACTTTCTAACCTATTAATTATTAAACCGGTCATCAGCAAACTTTATTGACATGGTAATTATGCCCATATAAATAATATTAATGTAAATAAGAAAAACAAAGGCCCTGGTACTGACCATTGGGGCTTTCCACAAGCAGAAAATAACCCAAATAACATTCCAAAGATGTAGAACAACTGAATTTTGGTTTAATTTATGTTGTGTAAAAATACTGACTCAGGAACGTTGTGTGGCAGGTTCTTTGTTTTATCTTTAATCACAAATACAAGCAGGGATTCAAAATATTCATACTAATCCAAATGATATGTAACATTATTAAAGCATGGATTAAGTACATGGATACTAATTCAAATGATAGAAATAATAAGATTTTAAAGAAAGGAAGCAGAAATTTGTTAAGAAAAACTTACTGATGTTTAGTGATCAGAACAGTGAATTAACCAGACCAGGACATTTCTCACAGAACGAGTAGGAACGAAGTCATAAACCGGCTCTCTTCTCTCCTGATCTCGTAAGGTGTGAACTCCCTCTATTGTTGGCTGAAAGAAGGACACCTAAAACACCTGTACAGTTAGTTCTTACGCTATTCAAAGCTGCAACTCAACAGACCGGTCTGACCCTACCTGGTAACCCTGCACGTGCATTCTGTATTTGCATCGCAGTAAAACATGGAATGCTTGACAATATAGGAATTAATTTAAGATGAACAAAGATGCATTCAAAAAGCAGCGGAACAGGAATTGTATGTTAAGACCTTCTCATGAAGTTCACTAGTTTTTCTTTGTTTTGTTGTTCACTTTTAGCGAGGTTTTGTAACTTTTAACTCAGGAATTAGAAAAAAAATATAGAGCAACAACAACGTGTTTATTTTAATATTTGTTAGCTTATGGTTAAACAGAGTATGTAATTACCATAACAGTGAGAAACACGTACTAGCCTGTCATAGATGAAAATGGGTGTGTGCTAATCTCTCATTCCACTAGAATAGCGACAAGGAAAGCAAAACATTTTTTCCACAAATTAAACTGGGATATATTACGCACGTATACCCTGCAATGCGTAACGGGTATGCACGTTTAATTTTGTGCATATGAGGTATTTGTGGAAGTGTGATAACAGACCTGAATAAAAGCTAACGAGGCCAGTACTCCGAGCACTAAGACTACCATTATTAATGCTTACAAAAACTTCTGCTATTTAATTTCACGGGTGTTTAAATCCCATATAGAAACTGTCTTTTCTTTACAGGTATATTTACTATTTTAGACAACAAACAATCAACATATGAGCATTGTGTTTTCTTTCTGAGGATTTCTGTTTGTTGTTGTTGTTTTTTACTTTACGAGACCTGATTAAAAAAAACTATTATATTGGAGCCAATCTGTTCACCAGTTGTTAAATATATTCTGCTTTATTTTTGCCAATAAAAAAACGTTGTTTTTGTAACAGAGCAGAGAAACCAATGCTAAATTATATAGGTTTCTGTAACTAAAATATTTTATCACTTTTACAAAATAAATAGCCCCATTATTTCCCATTGTGTAACCCACTGAAGAGTTTCAGATTTCCAGAAAATATTTTTCTAGAAAACAAAAGCCCCCCAGTGGCTCAGCGGTATGTCTACGGACTTACACGCTAAACTCCGGGTTTCGATACCCGTGGTGGGCAGAGTACAGATAGCCCATTGTGTAGCTTTGTGCTTAATTCAAAACAACAGAAAACAAAATGAAAGTAAATATTTGTTAATCGCCATATATCTGGGCCGGCATAGTCAAGTGGTTAAGGCACTTAACTCGTAATGCGAGGTTCGAATCTCCGTCGCGCTAAACATGCTTGCCCTTTAAGAAGTAATAAATAACAACAGCAAGCTTTCTCGAAATCAGATGAATAGGTTCGGACGAAAGTTAGTATACATTTGGAGTATGACCTAATTTAGAAGTCATTAATTTTTTAGAAGGTTAAGATCACAAAAAATATCTATCTGGCAAATTAGGGATCGATTTTTTAAGCTATGTTTGCTCTATGCATCAGTGAAAAATTTTCAGGTTTTGATGAAATTTGGTGGATGTATATAAAATAATACTAGTCATTATTTGCCAAAAGTTTGTCTGTTTTTTTTTTAATTTCGCGCAAAGCTACACGAGAATTCGAACCCACGGTCCTCGAATTACGAGTCGAATGCTTTAACCACCTGGTACTAAAGATTACACTACGTAGCTTTGCACTGAACACCAAAAAAACAATTTTAAAAGACTTATTAGGATATTTATTATAATTTCGATTAATTCATAGTTGCTATGATTATTATCAAGTTACTTGTGAGGCTCAATAGCTACTTTAAGCCTAAAATGTAAATATGTGTTTCTAACCCAAACCAACAAAAGCTCTCACCTTACAGGCTCAGAAACACTACATTGCTTTCCAGATTTATTAGATGAAATAATACTATACTGAAGCTTTTATGTGTGTTTTCTTACACCAAAGCCACATCGAGCTATCTGCTGAGCCCACCGAGGGGAAGTGAGCCCCTGATTTTAGCGTTGTAAATCCGTAGACATACCGCTGTACTAGCGGAGGGCAGTGAAGCTTTTATAATCACATTATTGATATTGCTTTATCAAAAGCGTAAACATTAAATTATAATATTTTTGTTTTAAGTTAAAGAATACTTTAAAGATGGATACTGCTATTTAAACAAATTAAAATAATAATATCTGTTAGTATTCCGTGTTACCATGCAGAAACAATTACGTGAATATTGGTGACTTAACGTCTTTGAAGGGTGGTTAAGGCGTTCGTCTCGTAATCCGAGGGTCACGGGTTCGAATCTCCGTCGCACCAAACATGCTCGCCCTTTCAACCGTGGGGGCGTTTCACCACTATTCGTTGGTAAAAGAGTAGCCCAAAAGTTGGCGGTGGGTAGTGATGACTGGCTGCCTTCATTCTACTCTTATTCTGCTAAATTAGGGACGGCTAGCGCAGATAACCCTCAAGTAGCTTTGCGCGAAATTCAAAAGAAAGAAAGAAAAGAAATGAAGGGTATCGCTTGCTTCCTTGATATCGAGAAAGCATTTGACACTGTATGGCACGATGGTCTAAGGTTCCGAATGAATGAAATGGAACTACCGCGAGGAATTTTTCGCTGGTTATCTAACTTTCTGGAAAATAGAAAATGTAGAGTAAATGTTGAAGGAACTTTTTCTGAATACTTTATTCCAAAAGCTGGTGTTACTCAGGGAGGGGTGGTTAGCCCTATACTCTTCATCATGTATGTAAACAATATGCCACTGAGGGATCCAAATCATGGATTCTCTTCACAGTTCGCAGATGATGTGGCAGTCTGGAAAAGTGCCGCAACACCCACGATTGCAGCCACTAACATACAACCATAACTAAATAAAATAAGTGAATACTGTCAAAAATATAGAATAAAAATAAACAAAGCAAAAACACAACTTGTAGTCTTTGCGAAATCGAAAAAACACAAAAAAAACAGCCAGAACTATATATGAATGGCACTCTACTCCAGATTGCCCCATCGGCAAAATTTTTAGGTCTGACCTATGATTCAAAACTGTTGTTGTTTTTGAATTAAGCACAAAGCTACACAATGGGCTATCTGTGCTCTGCCCACCACGGGTATCGAAACCCGGATTTTAGCGTGTAAGTCCGCAGACATACCGCTGAGCCACTGAGGGGAATTCAAAACTAACTTGGATCAATCATGTCAACGAAATTAAAAACAAAGTTTGGCGAAGAACTAACTATGCTAGGAGTCTAACTGGTAAAAACAATGGAACTTCTACAGATAACATACTAAAAATCTATAAAACATATATCAGACCCGTAATAGACTATGCAGCTCCAGCATGGATAACTGTAAGCAATAAAATAATTATAACTAAACTACAAACAATCCAAAACACACTCCTCACAACTGGATACAGAGTTCCAAGAACAATATCATCTCAATTCATTCACAAATACTCGAACCTACCAACCATACCAGATAGACTCCTACATATTACAATAATGTACTTTAATGAGAATTGGATGAAAAACGAAATACTATGCGAACTAGACCGGTACCTCATACGTGATGAAGCTAGTCCTAAACATCTCTCCCCAGTTAATTTATATTTCAAATATAAAAATAAATAAAAATATATCTATAAAAACTTTAAATAATAATAATAAAAAATATATGTAAACTTTAAATAATAATTAAAAAAATTCTTTTCAGTTTATTTATTTATCTATTTAAAAAAATGCCACCAGCAAACTTGACATTCTGCTAATAGAATAAAAACTGTATACGAGCCAAAATACACGGACATTGCCCTGAAAAGGACCAGATAAAAATTCAGTTCTCAGTCAAAATAACAATCAGCCAAAAATATAAGTACGGGGAGGAGGAAGAGGTTATAGAGAACCTGACCCTCCAGGGTATGAACTTATATTACCCAAACACGACGACATTCAAATGAAGGGTGGTATATTCCGTCTGGAAAAGAAACAAACGCGTGTTGCCGTGGTGATAATACTGGGAGCAAGTGGATGTATTATTTTAAAATAATCTCGTCCTTGAGTAACGAGGTGGCTTAGTAAATTGAACAGTCACAGGTACAAGGATTCAAAAAGCTTTCATACATTGTATGTATTAAGAATTCTGTTGTTGAAACATCTTAACGTGCACATTACTTTCCGACCACAAAAGTAAAGACAAATAGTGTCACGAAGAGAAAAGGTAAATATTATTTAACACCTTATTTCTCTTCATCTTGAAGACCAAAAATAGTAATTTGAGCATTATCAAGTGTAAACAAAATCCTTCAGTGTGCTCGTTTTACGAAGTAATTAAAACGTATGTCATATGTAAAGTTACACAGTCTTGTGAATTATTTCTACACCCCTAAAAATAAAAATAAAATGTTTTCATGAATGATTCGAAAGACAAAGAGTTTGTGGATCACTTTAATGAACGACAAGTTAAATTTACAGAGCTGTTGTTAGAACAGAACGTACATAAAATTGTGGTTAGAATAACACGTACATAAAACTGTGGTTAGAATAATATGTACGCAAAACTGTGGTGAAATAACATGTGCATTTAAACAAATCTAGTTATCATCTTATTCAACTAAAGTCACTGTAACAAGGTTCTTCCCAACCCGGCTTTTGTTCAGAATTAGAGTATGACTTTGAATAGGTACTATAAAGATCTGCTCAAAAACCTTACTTATAGTTGGTTTCTTGTATAATGTAAGCGATGTCTAATGATGAACAGTAAGACTAGATGAACGTCCATCTTCATCACATTCATACACTAGATACAAAATTATAATCATAAATAATAATCTGAATTGCGTAGAAGTATATTTAGTACAAGGAACATTTGTAAGGGCAATCAGTGATGTCGAGAAACCCACTTGTTGAGAATTTTATATGCAAAAACGGCTCGTTTTGGGTTCAGAAAATATTCGCTCTTCTATTTAAAATATTTTCTGAACCCAAAACGAGCCGTTTTTGCATATAAAATTTGTAAGGGCAATCTTGATACTCAGTGGGGAGTCTTATAAACCAGTAGCTGCTTGGATATAGACCCATATTAATGGCCCGACATGGACAGGTGGTTAGGGCGTTCGACTCGCAATCTGAGAGTTGCAGGATCGACTCCCCGATACACCAAACATGCTCGTCCTTTCAGCTATATATTTGTTAAAATATGACAATCAATTCCACTATTTGTTGGTAAAATAGCAACCCCAGAGTTGGTGGTGGGTGGTGATGACTAGTTGTCTTTACTTTAGTCTTACACTGCTAAATTAGGGACGACTAGCGCAGATATCCCTGTATGGCTTTGCGTGAATTGAAACAAACAAACAATTGTTGTTGTTGTTTTGAATTAAGCACAAAGCTACACAATGGGCTATCTGTGCTCTGCCCACCACGGGTATCGAAACCCGGATTTTAGCGTGTAAGTCCGCAGACATACCGCTGAGCTACTGGGAGGCACAAACAAACAAACGAACAGAAGGGTCAAAACATAGCATTTGATGACGGAGTAACTAATGTTCATATTAGATTTTCTATGCACTTTGACTGTTCATATAAACGGGTTAGATCATATTACTCGGTATTAATTTAAAACAAACAGAAAATCGGATGTCTGTTACTCAAACATGTGCATTTTTATGTCACACCAAAAAGAAGCAAAACCCCAAGTTTTTTACTGGTTTAAACCTGCTCAAAATTATAATTTAAACTCTTACAGATTCGTAATTTTTGTTCAACTAACTTCTTCTGAAACTTTTAATTTTAAACAATTACACAACGTGTTACTAATTCCTGAACATAATTGTAATTCCATCAGTGTCACATTAAAAAATATTAAAGAAACATAATATTATGTTTGCATCTGTGAGTCAGAGACAGTTATTAAGAGATTGAAATTAAATTGAAAAGATGACAAAAATGACCTTTGTTATTTTGGAATGATGAAAAACCGTTGATGTGATTGTGGACTGTTGGACATGCTAATACCGATATCAATGAATGAGGAATAAATGGTACTTTTGTTTAAGTAGATAAAAATAAAAAGACAATATTAAACATAATATATCAAAACTATGAAATACTATTTAAGCAACGTGCATTGATAAAAAAACAGTAACGAACTTAGAATTTGAGAAGAAACGTGAAGTTGAAATTTTATTGGTTTATATTAGACTCGTAGTTACAAAGCTGAATGAAAAATACTAAGTGAGTAAAGCATATTGATGATAAACAAAAAACAAACTTGCGTTTGGAAGAAAAGCAAAAAAGAGAATATTTCTAGGTTAGATTCAGACTGAGGGTTTCAAGTACGTGTACACTGCATACTTATGAATTCATGTGTATTTTATTGAATGAATACGAACCTAGGTTACTTTAAATTGTTTATCTCTCTATCCTATTTCCCAGTAATTTCTCT
Source organism: Carcinoscorpius rotundicauda (assembly GCA_011833715.1). NCBI lineage: Eukaryota > Metazoa > Arthropoda > Merostomata > Xiphosura > Limulidae > Carcinoscorpius > Carcinoscorpius rotundicauda. The sequence goes on from CM022393.1 coordinate 40,887,680, forward strand.
TTTAATTATTCATAAGGTTGTCAGATTAATTAATCTCAATTTATTTTGCAAGGAAAACACCAGAAATGAGGTTAAGAACACCAGAAACATAATACTATCTTGATATCAATGAATGACACATCGGTGCTGTTGTGTTATGTTTACTGGGTGCATTAAGGGTCAATAAAATGTAAATTAAATATATGAGAGGTAGAATAGCAAATGTTAAATAAACGACCCCTGATATGTTGACATCACTTGATTTTGGTGACAGAACATTCACTGATACATCCAGATTGAATAGATAATAGATATGCAATAGAGCATGGAAGACAGAGGTACTGATACACTGAACGGATGAGGAAGATACTGTTACAGCATGTGGGTTGAAAGTAGAGAATGTTCATTGATATGTTGAGAGGTGTGAAGAAAAATACCTTCAATAGATGAGAATATTCGGAATTTATAGGTGAAGAGTGGAGACTAAAGTATTGGATTAAATGAGTGATGATAGATACAACACTCAGAATGATGAATAACATTGATAGATACAACACTCAGAATGATGAATAACATTGATAGGCACAATACTCAGAATGATGAATAACATTGATAGATACAATACTCAGAATGATGAATAACATTGATAGATACAATACTCAGAATGATGAATAACATTGATAGATACAATAGTCAGAATGATGGATAATATTCTACCGTTTCTAAACAGTTGAAACATAGAATACACATATATATCAAAAATATAGGACTTTGAAATATAGGAATAAAGCTTTTTTCTTTCCTTGTAAACGTAAGTTGAAAAATATTTTTGTTAAAACACTTTAAACACTGTGCTCATCTGACTTTTCTACCAGGCTTAACTTATTGAAATATGTTGTGTATTTTCAAAAGTAAAAATAAATTTTGTACAAACTTCAATATTTATCTTACCTGAATAACAAAAAAACACCAACAAAACCAATCGACATAAACAATTACGTTAAGAACTTATTCCTACGCACCACATTATCTCTTTTCTCATTGTTTACTATCTGTAGTGCATGTAGATGTATATCAAACACTTTAATACCAGAAACAAACGACCTCGTAACATCAAACTTGAAGGAATTTACTGGCAGTTTCGGTTTGTGTTTTAGTGGAACTCTTCTTAGAAACTGTAAAGCATATTGAGTGTCTAATTAGCTAAAAACAAAATGGTGTTATAAGGTCGTTTGTTTTTGGTATCGTAACTTTTCTGCCATAAAATTATTAATAAGTTGAACATTTTGGAATGTTTGTAAAGATATTTCATTAAACTTTGTCTTCTGTTTTACCCTGAAGATTGTGATCCATTTGATCCGTAAGGCTCGTTGGAACTCGTGTAAGCCAACCTATTAGTCCGTGCCATTATTGAGTTTCGGAAGTAGATGACAGTAAAAAAACAAAATTCTCAAGCGAATTATTCGCTTTTGAACTAATAACATTGATTTGTTGATATAGATTGATAAAATGAAATATCAAATTGTTTTTACTTCTGAAACTGTAGAAAATCTGGAATAACTTTAAATTCTGCTTTTCTTCGAACTGGGTGTTAAGTAATCTTCAATTCTATAAAGGAATAAGTTTCGTAAATTGTCTGTTTTACCTATTTTGTTATTAGCTTTGTAAGTTATTTTGCTTTATAATAAAGTGGCCCTCTGATTAATTACATTTCTGTATCGGATTACAACTAACACTGAGGTATTAGACTATTAAATATTTGTCACAGCAATAAAACAAAACTCCTAAGTCACACTTGAAATATTAAGTTTTTCCTTCTTTATAGTGCAACGTTCCGTAGCTATTAGAGACATAATGACAAAAAACAAAACAAACAGTGGTACCTAAAATAAGATTTTAGGAGTCGAACAAACCATGTCGTTAGAATAAAAGGTTTCAATTTTATACAAATGTATTAAACTTTATAACACATACTTACATTCTTATATTTTTACCTGAGCTACTTAAAGAGCCAGCTTTTCTTATTTATTTCAACTTCGGAATCAAAAGTTGTAGTGTCTTATAGGGGGAGCTAATAGAATAGAAAATACGTCATACAAAATAACGATTCCTCGGAAACTGAGATGATATAATGATGCTACTTGGTTTCTGTTGTTAAGTAGGAATATATATCTGCTTTTCCCTGATTTATATAAAAGAATAATATCTTGCTATTAATAATTAGTTTAACGCTTAACGCAAATAAAGCATGTAATAAAATTGTACCTAATTGGTTTGTTTGAAGTTTATCACAAAATCACACAATGGGATACCTGTAATCTGTCCACCACGGGTATCGAAACCCAGTTTCTAGCGTTGTAAGTTCGTAGACATACCGCTGTGACACTGGGGAGCCGATAACTAGTTGTAGTGGGTTGGACATGGCTTAATGGTTAACGTGTGAGCGTGAGGAACCGAGGATCTAAAAGTTTGCGTCCTGTTGTCACGAACTTTATGGCAGTTAGTATACTATAAGAGTGACAGGTAAATCAGAGAATCCAGTTACAGTAACCACAGAGATGGCAGCGAGTACTGCCTAACAGCTCAAAAGTAAAGATGTCCAAGCGATAACCCTTGTATATCTTTACGTGAATATCCATAACAAACAAACCTACTTTTAGAACTATAGTTGAATTATTTATAAACAAGAAAATACCAGTATCTAATATCTTATGGTTTTAGTGTCTATGAGTAAATCAACTAGAAATAGTGGTTGCATATTATATTTGAGATTTTTGTTTAAATAAACAAAAAGTAAGGTTACATATTAACCCACCTTAGTTAGAGGTGACAGATTGTTTAATATTCAGATTGAACAAGATTTGTAATACAGAAGATTTAATAAGATATAATACAGAAGATATAAGAAAAAAAGAAACATATTCTTAGAATCCTCCTCAAACAATGGATACCTTGAACACTTGATAAAGAACGCAATAAAGAATATACACGAATAAGCACGAATAGAATTACAGACAGGTAAAACAGAGGTTACATTAGCAGCACAAGTCAGAACAATATTTAGAAGATGAAAAAAGAGAAAGGATCAAAATCAGTACTCGTTTGAAATGTTAAATAACTTGAGTATTTGATGTGAATTTAATAAGAATATTTCACTCACACGCAACATGAGGTAATTGTTAATCTTTGCACAGTATTACTAATAAATAAAATATTACTTATAATAAAAGTTAACAATACCTTTGGATATATACTTTATAAATAATTTTATTAAAGAGAATAAAATAACATATATACTGGAAATATTTATTTATAAACAAAATAAAATAAGTTATTACTACAAATACGATAAACACTGAAAGCTTGATTTCTTAACATTCAAAGAAGAAAAATTAAGTAACAGAGTCATTCCATACTTGTCCTACTTCTGTTTTTCGAACATGATACGATAAGACTAAATTTACATTATTTCAGGTGCGGTCATATCCGCGTGTTTTGTTTCGCCTTGATGGAAATGTTCTGATACACTGCCATCGTTACAGAAGCCGTAGGAGGTCAAATTAAATTTGTTCTCATTTTTAAACCACAACTATCGTTCGTCTTGCCCTTGATTATAGTCCTTGAAAAGAAAACATTAAGAAGTATTAACTTTTTTGTATTTCTAATTTAATTGCATAGTTGTGTTTGATAATACGAGACACTTTCTACCTTTTTATAGATCTGTACAATAACACATCATTTTTAGTTGGGTTATTTATTTACAAAGTACATACTTTCTATAGAAATTATTAAAAAATCATCTAGGTATTAACTGTCATCAAGTTGTTTAACACAAACACTAAAACAGTTTTATGGAGATATGTCATCAGAAATATGAATGGCAATTTTAATACACAAAACAGGAAAATAAGATTCAATTCGGAATAAAATTTATAATTTGCAAAAATGGCATGAAACTCTTCTCCACAGAAAATACCCAAACTTATTTGGACACGTTATTCACCATTTTGCATGGTCGGGTGGGTTAAGGCGTTCGACTCGTAATCTGAGGGTCGCGGGTTCGAATCCCCGTCACATCAAACATGCTCGCCCTTTCAACCGTGAGGGCGTTATAATGTAACGTTCAATCTCACTATTCGTTAGTAAAAGAGTAGCCCATGAGTTGGCGGTGGGTGATGACGACTAGCTGATTCCCTCTGTTTAGTCTTACACTGTTAAATTAGGGACGGCTAGCGCAGATAGCCCTCGTGTAGCTTTGCGCGAAATTCAGAACAAAACAAACTCACTGCTATTTGGTTTTGGTTTTCAACGGATCTGCTTGGGTGTATAACACCAAATCCTTCTCAACAGACTACAACTAAAGATATTCCAACATTATAAGCTTTGAATTGTTACCAATACTATCCGTATGTAGATACAATACCAAATTCTCCTCCAAAGAATGTACACAAAGATATTCCACCTATAATATTTAAATGGAAACAACTAAGCAAGTCCACCTCAAAAGATTATATGGGAATACGTAATATTATCGTATTCCCTGAGTCCTTTACCAATTATATTCATCCGAAGTTATCGTACCAAATAGTTTCTTATAAAATAAGATTTTTAAAACTGTTATCACAGTGTGTATTTATATATCTAAATTAACATCAATCTCAGTGTTATTTTCTTACTCTCTACCACATTTTCCATCACATTCTTCTGAACATAAAATATCCGGGGTCGTTAATTTCCAATATTCCCTAAATTATTCACAATTTTTTTCATACATGTACTTGAGATTATTCTATAACAACCCTTATTATTAGATGATATCTACCTAAAATGCATTCTATCAAATATTTTCTTTGTTAATCTGTTCGTGTTCTATCATTCTTTCTGAACTATATTTTGTTAAACGGAAGTAATCATATTACCATCTACTAATAAGTTTTATCTGATCTTACTTCAAGACAGTTTTGAAAATATTCTAACAAATTATCAACCGTCCTTGATCTATTTACCACAAGCTATAAGAATTGTTTAACTTATTACAGCTCATGTTATGTAATTTTTTTCATTCCAGTGTTCCAACCCACATACGTTTAACTGATTATCTTTGTAGATTCTTAACAGTGAAACTTTAAAATATTGGTGAAAAACAAGTAAGTGACGGATACAACTTACTCAAACATTTTATATTCTCTGTACAATTTAAAATATTTTTGTCACAGGACAAGTTTTTGCACCTGTAAAAGATAATCTAAGAGTGTTTTACTTCTGCTGGTTATGATTACGAAAAATTATTGGGAACTTTCATGTGCATGAAGAAAAGTTGAAGTATGGTTAATCTTAGTCTTCATTTTATGAAGCTTATTCTGTCGCTTCAAATTGTATAATATATCGTGAGGTTTTCTTACGTAATATAAATAAATGTTTTTCACAATTCATTCGTATTAGCAAAGACGTTTTTTTACTAAACATGTTACATCACAACGAATAATTAAATATATTTATTAGCCTGATATTACTCATGACAATGTTCCTAAGAACAAAACTCCTTATCTATTTAACACCTGAACACTTGGCTCCAAGAATAACTCCTTACTTCAGTTGTTTTGCTGAGTTCAGTCAATGTGAATAGTTACCCCTGCCCTTCAGACACACGTGCTGAATGACTGCTTCAGGGTTATTAAGAGCACGTAGTAAGACTAAAAGGTGTTTGCTGCCAAAGCGTGCATTGATAATAAATGTTATACGACATCAGAGTCTGAATGTTACCCAAGAGAAAGCGTGTTGCTAGGAGTGTTGAAGAATCAACGAAGTTTTATCAATGGGCACAGTTGTTTTAGGGAAAGTTTGATACCAGAGTGTCTGTTACCATAAGTAAACAGTGTTACCAAGGGTCTATGGACGGGATGACTCTATTACTAAGGATTCATAGCCTGATGGTCTTACAAAGGTTCTTTAGCCAAACAGTCTTACTAGATGTATTGTGTGTGTTTTACAAATCTGGGTGATGTTTTTATAGATGGACAGTGCTACAATATTACTGTAAGTTTGCATACAGATTTCAACTTATCTGAAATTGTGTTTATAATTTTCATTTATATAATGAATATTTCATCTTACAAAGGCAGCAGATGATTTTACTAGGCAAATTGTGTTGCTAAGGTTGGTGTTACTAGGTAAGATAGTTTTACTAGACATACTGTTCGTGTTTTTAAAAAGTGGACGGTGTTGTTATAGGCGGACAGTATCACTATACTTCCATAGGACTGAATATAGATTTCATACTGTTTCTACTTATATTTGATTTTTATTTATATATTTCATTGTATCCCTTGTGTTTTGCAAATGCAGGTGGTGTCAGTTGGTGGAATGTACTACTAAAGTTCTGCAGGTGGATGGTATTACTTGACAAAGTATATTACTAGGGTTGCTGCTGCTAGGGCGGATGATGTTTCTATAAACAGATAGTTTGATAGGATGGTATGTTCATCGTAGAGTGCTTCAACGTGTCTCAGCTTCATGAATTTATATACTTAACTGTAGTACACATTTTTCCATAGGCAGATAGTTTTACTAACAGTAACACATAACTGCTGACAAGATCATTTGTTTAACATCGTAGTTTATCAGGTTGGCTAGATATGTTACAAAGACTTGATTGAAACATTATATTATCGATGTTACTTTGTTTATTAGCGTATTTAGCAATTTGTATGATTTTTAAGTGAAAAGATAATTCATGTTATCATAACAGTGTTTGAAAATCCACGGGATAAAATATGTTTTGAAATAATCAATGAACTAGTTTTTGAGTCTACGAAATGAAATCTTACATGTGTGATTTGCATTGAATCGTTTATTAATTTATTTATGTAGTAACATATTTTTAGTACGATGTCTAGTGATAAATGCAGGGTTTATTTTTACATGTTATTACACAAATACAAAATACAGACTTTTACTGAGTAAAATAAACATAATGTACAAAAGCTGTATGAAAGCTAATCCTTTATTTTAAATGCATAACATACTAGTGTATCATGAAGTTGTGTTAATAAGTGATTTAGTACGGTTGTTAAATCAGTGATTTGACATTGTTTTCATAATAAGTAGTAAATGTGTTGGATTTATAAAACGTAAAAGAACAAACACTTGATTTATGATTAAAGGTCCTTTTAAGATTATGATTATCAACTCATTTTCTTAGTTATAAACGATGTTTATTTGTGATAAATGTGTTTATTGCTTTGATGAACTAATAAAATTAAATGTTATGGTGAAATTTAATTTATTATTTGCCAACAAAAACTCACTATGTACATTTGAATCATTATAAAGTAATATAACGTTAGCCTCACACACATCATTACAAATTAGAAATAATACATTTTACAAAAAGGCATATGTTTCTGTGTTATACAATTTTCTAATTCTAGACTTAACTTTCAATGTTTTTGAACTTTTATTCTGGTAGTTTTAAGAGGGAACTAGTTGTTTGGCCATGTGATGACTTCTCCTGTCTTTGTATTTCTTAACAGTGTCAAAGTTAAGCAATATTACCTAGGTTGCACCTCTTAGTTTTAGTGTGAGTGAGAAATCTGTGCAAGATAATCGTTGCAAACGTTTCGATTTATGTATAAAGACAGTTTGTCTTCAAGCTGAAGCCTAAAACCACAACGTATTGTTTGTTTCTTGTAGTTAAGCACAAAGCTACACAATAGGCCATTTGGGCTCTGCCCACCACTGGTATCGATACCCAGTTTTCAGCGTTGTAATCCCGCAGACATACCGCTGTACCACTGAGGGACCCGACCCACTCATACGTACTATGCACAATGTTCCAAACGAGTAAGAAATAAAATCTAGACAAATATTTGCGAAAGTATCTACGGAAAGGTAATAAAAGTAATAGTAAACATAACTATTTATAAAAATCCTTCAAACTTCAGCGGAATAAATTAACTTTAAAGTAAAAGATTAAATTATAGTATATTATTTAAACATTGATATAAGCTTCCTTTTCAGGATTATAATTGCAAAATGTAATCTTTGCCAATTAAATATACAAGTGAAAACTATGCTAATATATACTGTTTCATAACCAACAATACAATAACCGATTTCCTGAAGAAACCTTGTCTTGCAGTACTATTACACCACCTACTGACATGAAAATTAATTACATGGCATATAATAGTTCAATAGCAAACTTATGATTTTTATAACATCAGTGTAACAAATGCACAGCTTCATCACGTACCATATGAAAACAAGAGTTCGATAACTCATGAACTATATATCTGATATGTATAGATCATTATGTCCTACAATCTGATATTTTTTTGTTGTGATACAACTTAATTCCCCATCAGATACCTTCTATCACAAATTAAACAACTCTATTAGTTGTCGTTTTAAAAACAATCACACTCAGTACTCCTGATTAAGACCATTCAAACGTTTATGATGACTAGAAATACTTTTTATCGTTTAAATGCAGGACAGTATTTAATCAGAACATTGACTCATAATTCGTCATTCGAGTATACTGACTAGAGAAATGAAAAGCATAAAACTACGTAATATTTTCACTATTTAATGCTTTCATAAGTTATTCAAGCTATTCTTTGTCAAAAACCTGAAATACAGGATAAATAAATCTTATTAAAAAGGGAGTTAATTCCGCCTCATTATTTCTCATTATTTTATGAATTGAATTGTTGATGGTGGAATTGTAAACCTGAGATTGTTAACATAAATATATATATATATATAACTTCAGATATAAGTATGTCCGAAAGAACCAATTAACGATTTTTATATTCTTCGTTTTAGAGCCCAGCATGGCCAGGTGGGTTAAGATGTTGGGCTCGTAATCTGAGGGTCGCGGGTTTGAATCCCCGTTGCACCAAACATGCTCGCCATTTCAGCCATGAGGGCGTTATAATGTGGCGGATCAATCCCACTATTTGTTGTAAAAGAGTAGCCCAAGAGTTGGCGATGGGTGGCGATGACTAGCTGCCTTTTCTCTAGTCTTACACTGCTAAATTATGGACGGCTAGCACAGATAGCCCTTGTGTAGCTTTACGCAAAATTCCGAAACAAAGAAACAAATCTTCGTTTTAAAGAGCATTATAGAATTAGATATGACACGGATATTTTCCATTTAGTATTTATTTACCTAATTTTCTAAGAATTACTGCTGGAGTGACGTGTTTGTTGAGTAAGAATTTTTAATTAAAGGGAACTAACCAGTTTACAAGAAAGAGTTTGGTGAAGCTACTGAATTTATGAGGGAAATAAATACTATGTATGGATTATATATGAAATATAAACAGTGGCGTCTGCAGAAATGGGCAAGGAAAGACATTTTCTCCCCGTTACATTTCGCAAAACATTATATTTATTGTGGTGTAAACTTAACATCGTAGTTAAACCAAATAGCGTTAGTATTTTTATATCAAAACTGTAAATTTATGTTTGCGTTTCAGTACACCTAACACATGCTCATTTAGTCTGCTGACTCCTGATCCATGCGTTTCAGTACACCTAACACATGCTCATTTAGTCTGCTGACTCCTGATCCATACATATATGTTTTCACCCCACCTGAAAATATTTCTGATTATAGATACAATGAAAAAGTTAAACTTCATATCGTATTAGTACTAAATGTCTGTTTATTATTATGTTTTATACACTTGTCAACATTCGCGGTTTGATGCTTATTGTAGATACAGAACAAGAAAACCTGTAATGCAGCTTTATGTTTGATGACAACAAATTAATTAAAACAAAGTTATTTACTGGGTATAGTTACAAAGATCAGTAAAATGAAACATATGAGAAATGATGTTCTTCGAAAATCTTCATTTCGGAAAAAAAAAATGAATGTGGCTCGTTAACCAATAAAATCAACTAAAATATTAATATTAAATATTCTCATCTAATTGCATACATATGGAAAAACTAGTAAATTAATATGTCATGTTTTAATACATTAAAACAACCCATTAACTTTCAGAATTTTCGCTAACATTAGTTTATTGTGTGATATTACGATATTTGAGTTCGTTGCTTTTTTTAAATTTCGCACAAAGCTACTAGAGGGCTATCTGTGCTAGCCGTCCCTAATTTAGCAGTGTAAGACTAGAGTGAAGGTAGCTAGTCATCACCACCCACCGCCAACTCTTGGGCTACTCTTTTACCAACGAAAAGTGGGATTGACCGTTACATTTTACGGCCCCACGGCTGGGAGGACGAGTATGTTTGGCACAACTCGGGCGCAAACTCGCGACCCTCAGATTACGAAGCCCACGCCTTAACGCGCTAGGCCATGCCAGGCCTATTTGAATTAGAACATTTTGCTAATGTAACATAAGTTGATAAACAATTATTGGTAAGCATAAGGAAGAGTTTTACTAATTGTGGAACATAATACATATTTGAACAAAACTTTGATCTGTCTTCTTCAGGTATTTTGCCTTTATTTTAAATTTATCACCACCTTTGAAATTTCTTCGATAATACCAAATTTTGCTGTTATAAATACTTTGATGTTACTTACATTTTGTGAAAAATTAAAACAATTAAATAAGTAAATGATACCAAACACGCGTAAATTATTTTTTCTTCTTTAGACTACAGTTGTGTTTAGGTAAAACCGACACAACTCGTTTTTTTAAATTACCCAGCTTTACTCGACTCCTATATATTGATAATACCGCCACCCCTTACCAACATCACACTACTGCTTTCTAATAACTTTTGTGAACGTCTATGCTATTTAACAGCATTCACTGCCAGCTATTCTTCCTGCTGTTTTATGATCTAATGATGTGATTTTTGGCTAAGTTTACTTTGAATTTTGCGCAAAACTACACAGGACTATTTGCGCTAGCCGTATCTGATTTAGCAGTATAAGACTAGAGGGAAAGCAGCTGGTCATCATCACCCCCCGCCAACTCTTTGGCTACTCTTTTACCAACCAATAGTAGGATTGACTGTTATACTATAATGCCCCCACTGTTGAAAGGGCAAGCATGTTTGGTGTGACGGGGATTAGAAGCCGCGACCCTCGGATTACGAGTCGAGTGCCTTAACCTCGTGGCCATGTCTGGTCTTGTGTTATTTAACTGCTACTTTTATAGCACTTCCATGAACCAAAAGTACAGGCGCGTTTATATTGCAAGAGCCCAACTTTTTCTTTTCAAACTACTCTGAATTTTCTCATAGTTGTGAATGTATCATTGAAAATGTCATTCTTTAGCACAAATGTGGCGGTATCTAGCGACAAAATACAAATTAAACAAATTTTAGAGCTCATTGGTTCTGTACACCAACACATTTTATTCAAATGATGATTAGTTTAAGAACATGCTTGATATACTGATTGAAAATGATAAAAAAGCTTACGGAACATCTTCAGTGGTAGTTTATATTGCACTCTAAACCAGAACACAACTTATTCTTTTCAATGTACTTCTGGTGGAATTTAATTCTTTTAAGGATCTGAGCTAACACAATATAAAACATTTAAATTTTTTCTACTTGATAATCACACATTATACTTTAAAAATGATTGTTTATATTTAAAAAAAACATTAATATTAATCATTGAAATAATCTGTCTGCCTCCTGATGTTTAATGCAAATGTAGTTCCTTCGCTGAATAGTTTTACCAATACAGTTTTATTCACTCTAATGCTAATATAATGTTGTTCATGTCTGTGTTGAATTGTATGTAAATCCATCGATCTATTCTCTAACAATTTACTCACTAACTGTTCCTTCCTTCCTCATGGTTCAGCTGGAAGAATGAGGGCTTTCAACGAAAAAAAATCAGATTTCGATACTCGTGGTGGGTCCAGCATGATTGTGTAGCTGTATGCTTAAAAACCAGCTGACAAAACTTTCTGCGCCTACTATTTTATTATAATGTTGATCAAGCCATGTGTTAACGATTTCCCCTCTGGGTCAAGCTCGAAACCATCACCTGTGCATCTCAGTGTAAAAGACGGTATCCAGCTATCACGAAAGTGATAGTTTAGCAGCTGGGAGTAGATGGCCGCTCAAGGTTAATGTATAATCAAATGTCGAAAGGCAAAGTGTTACCATGCTCAGTCAGGTCCAAATAAAACTGACAGGCCGAAGGTGAATGAGCGAGAATAAATAACTATTACGTTTATGTATCCTACCATTAAGCGACCCACTTAAGGGCAGACCACTGAATCAAGAAATATCAAACAGCTTTTGTACAGAATACGCAAATCAGATTTTCAACTAGTAACTTACGCTACAAACTTCCGAAGTTTCTCAACCCGAACAACAGAAAACTAGATCACTAGCTTTTTAACTGCATAACTTTTTCTTCAGTAAGAAAATCAAAACTGCTGTTTTGACAAAGTAAACTCTATTTTTATGGTAATAGTTACGTTTAAAATTAATTTACTATGTCTTCAATCGTTTACTTCGTTTATCAATTTTTATTTGCGTTTAAACGCTAAGTCACAATCTGCATAATCACTTGTATTTTGAATAAATATGTGTGTATATAATAAACTGTCACAAGCTTCCTTAGCGGTGACGTACGGATACTAATAATATAGCAAAAGATCATGCAAATTAGTTATCACATAAGATTGTACTCTTGTTACCTACTTTACTAATGAATATCTTGCTAGAAGTCTCATTAAGACAGACCGAAAGTCACTAAATAGGTAGTGAATTATTGCTGTTTGTCACTTGACAGTGATAATGAATGGTATTTTTGAAATATTATATTTGTTACCTTTATAATTTTTCTCGGCTTGGTTTGTTTTGTTTTGAATTCCGTGCAAAGCTACACGAGGGCTATCTGCGTTATCCGTCCCTAATTTAGCAGTGTAAGACTAGAGGAAAGACAGCTAGTCATCATCACCCACCGCAAACTCTTAATTTTTCTCGGAGGAGCCATCAATTTATTATGTTACATTTTACAATTTTAAATAGTTGAAACTGAGTTAAGTGTAATTTAAATTAAGAAGTTAATTAAATGTGGAGATGTATCAAATTTATGATATATACCAACAAAACTGTTACAAACAGTTTCCTCCTGAATGTGTTTTGATATATAAAGAATAACACAATTTATAATAATTATTAAAACAAATAGTTATTACAAATAATGATTTATATATAAAATGTTAACAAACTTACAAACAATACTAAGTCTTCTATCCGATCCGAAACTTCTTTGATTTTTTACCGAGGGCTCACGATGAGCGAATTAATTCTGTGTTGATAGAGGGAAAATTCACTCAACTGAAAACAAGCTAGATCTTCACTGATCACACGTGAGTTTTCACAGCTGAAGTTATATAGTGTCTTCATAAAAATACTAACGTCCGATTTGTAATGTTCGAAATCAATAAACGTTCCTGGTCAAATACCTGTAATTTTCGGATTAATAAGAATTAATTAATCACAGTTATAGTTTCCGAGGCTTTACAGTTTATCAACTGTAACAAACCAACAATATATATTGTCTCTCCACGTGTTGATAATACTACTTTTTGTAATCGTTAAGCGAGATTCTACAAATTTCAGCTCCAACAACAATACTGGCAATCACTAATATTTACATACACATTTAGTAAATATTTGATTTTTACACTCAAGAATCTTCTTTAAATTTAGCTAACAGGCGGGAATTTTACAATATAAATTTAACAGTATAAGTTACATACATTTCTAAATATACAGACATAATAAGGACCTTAGTTTTGCGCCTGGTTTTTGAATAAATTTGGTATTAACTGGAATGACATATTTTGTTACTAGTTTTTGCCAAATGTTGGTTATTTTTCTGCTTATATCAGAAATATATGGTATGCAGCAATATATGGTTTCGTGATTTTTTTAAATCGTGGGGTATATTTACTTTTGTTAATTGATTTTGATTTTTGTCCAGATGTGTGCGAATAATGTTTTCTAGGGTTTGTGGAGGAAACTTATTGATGTTGATGAAGTATTGTTTCATTTTGTATAATTCATCGTTAATTTTATCTGGTGAGCATAGTTTTATGTTTGTGTTTATTTGGTTTCTTAGTATGTTGAATTTTTGTTTTGTTTCATGTGCTGAGTTCTAAGAAATGTATAGTCCAGTATGGGTGATTTTTCGGTGGATTTCTGTTTTAAATTGTGTATCGGTTCTCGTAATTTTGAGCTCAAGAAATGATATTTGAATGCTTTCTTCCTGTTCACATGTGAAGTTAATGTTGGGATATATAGAGTTAATGTGATTGAAAAATTAAGCGTGTGCTTTGTAGATGTGAATCCCGCAATCGTATGGTTCGCATATCTGTACCAGTATAGTGGTGGATGTAATGCTGTGTTAATTGCTTGTGTTTCAACTTGTGTCACAAAAATATTGGCTCGAACTGGTGATACTGGTTGCCCATGCTTACGCCATTTGTTTATATATAGTACGTATATATCTATACAGGAACACCTTTACAACTATATTAATAAATATAATCAAACATCTAAGCACGTCCTCTACATTCCTACACTCAATTACACGAGCCCCTTCAAATATGTGGTCAGCTATCTGTCAGTTACCTCTTTCTTTCTTTATGAACCTGACGATGACCGATGAAATTCGAAACGTTGTTTGCCACTCTAAACATAATTTTCTTAATCCATACCAGCCGTTTATATAAATTTTTTTTCTGCAAGTGCGTTTTCTTGTCATCACGGATTATGAACTCTCCTCTTCTTTTTGTTCAGAAGACTTATGATTTTAGATTCTGTGTAAACTACAGGAAATTCAATCAACTCTAAGAATCTGACAGCTATTCATTTCCTTATACAAGCGATATCCTAAAGAGTTTATCAAGAATATCCTATATTAGTGTATTAGACGTATTCAGACTTTATCATTTTAACTATCTCCACATAAGTCACAAGTCAAAAGCCATCTCATACGTTTCTTGATTCTCTTTCAAAACTTTATCGAGCTACCGTTTTATGAATTTATGTCATTAAGTTTGATATTAAATCGTATATTATATTTGAAGTTTAGTAATATTCATTATTTGATTTCTTAATTGAAAAGTAAACACAAAACAAACGCACCTAAACATCAATTTTTGTGAGTCACATCACTCACATGATATGTTGAATCCAGCACTGGCTCAAATTAGATGTCTGAATTGTCAAAATACAATGCGTATAATTTTGGTAGAATTAGGAACTCAAATTACCGATATTTACAAGCTGGGAAATGAACGCAAAACCTTCCATCTTTTCCTATTTGCTAAAATATTACTCACGTACTGAATCAGATACAGGGGCCCAACTCGCTGCCTTCCATCTAGTCTTACACTACTAAATTAGGGACGGCTAGTGCATATAGCCTTTGTGTAGCTTTGCGCGAAATTCAAAACCTGCTAATTCTCATGCCTCGGCCTGGCATGGCCAAGCGTGTAAGGCGTGTGACTCGTAATCCGAGGGTCACGGGTTCGCGCCCGCGTCGCGCCAAACATGCTCTCCCTTTCAGCCGTGGGGGCATTATAATGTAACGATCAATCCCACTATTCGTTGGTAAAAGAGTAGTCCTAGAGTTGGCGGTGGGTGGTGATGACTAGCTGCCTTCCCTCATGTCTTACACTGCTAAATTAGGGACGGCTAGTACAGATAACCCTCGAGTAGCTTTGTGCGAAATTCCAAAACAAACAAACACATGCTCCTTTCTAGCTTTGAAAACACGTTCTAATACACACTTTTGTCTGTGACATGTGAATAACCAACTAAAAGCTCAGAATGTATCCCATTGTGGCTTTCTTAGCCATTTTAATGTATTATGACGTTAATTTGCTCATTCGACACAAGACTTCTGTAGCACAGATAGCCCTCGAGTAGCTTTGTGCGAAATTTCAAAAACAAACTGATAAGTTGAGTCTTTAGTCTCCTCGAGATTTCATAATTTTTAGATCCAAATACAGCTTACTTATTAAGCTTGGCAAATTATAATGGAATTCTATAGCATCGAGACAGTAATTTATGGTTTTTTATTTCAAATATATATATATATATATATATAATCTCAAGTTATTTTCTTTCACATCCTCCAAGTGTAAAATTTTGTAAGGCTTAGCAACAGATGGCAAGCAGCGAGCGAGTACAAAGTTTATGACTAGACGAGATAATTATATGGTACACATCGTTATTTATATATTATTATATGTTTTAAGGAAAATAAGTTTAAGAACTTATTTATAAATAGCAATGTGTACACATGCACACACACACATACATATTGTATTATTACTGAAATGTGACAGTACTTTTAAAAATACAAGTCTTCTAAAATGCTGCCAGGACAGATCGCATTGTAGATATCGGTTATGGTAACATAAGTATACGTACACGCGCGTCATTATTTCTGTGGTGTTATTCAGGCACAGATGATAGGTCAGTATAAGAAAAATAATAAATATGTATAAATTTTCTTTATTTTTAAGTAAAGCATGAAGCTACACAATGGCCTAGATGTGCTTTTGCCACCATGGATATCGAAACTCGCTTTCTAGCGTTGTAAGTGCGCAGATATATCGCTGAACTACTGGGGGGTATGTATAAATGTATAGTGCCATGACAGTTAACCATTTGGATTTAACATTTGTGTCTACGGGTTGTAATTTATAGTCATTATAGAACTAAAAAAGCATAATTTATATTTATTTCTTAATTTTTTGTGATGCTTATGAGATTGTACACATTAAATAGTGAAAATAAAAAGTAGAATAGAAAGTTGCACTTTAAAAACATTTGACAATTATGTGGAGATTATAAAAAATTGCATATAAAATTGGAAAACTTCGTGATACATAAAAGTATTTTTAATCTTAAAATGAAAATTACTTTGTTTGTTGGATAGGCAGCATACAAAATAAAAAATGGTAATAGAAAAACAAAATTTTAAGACTTACAAAAATATGATAATTCGCACACAAAATTTTAGCAATGTTTACTGATAATCTGCTAAATTTCGTGAGGAAACGCTCATTAAGTTAAAAGTTACAGCATGAAAACTATAACAAGCACACAATGGTTACAAAGTTGGTCTCAAGGCAATGCTGAAAGAGTTACGTTTGGTTATAAAAATACAACTGCCACCTTCAAAATACTTTTTAGAAAGACATTAATAGAAACAGCTCAATGTTTCAAAACTTATAGTTATTATATTATAATGTTTTCACACGCATTTGAATAACACATGACAGACCATCAGTTAGTTTATACAAGCGAATCTTGTTGAAACATAGTTTTAAAAGCAAATTTTGCCAAGGGAAAGAATCATATTTAGGATTTAGACTCTTCTGATATAAAAGTGAAAGCTATTACCATCTTCCTAACTGCAAAGATTTAAGTACGTTCTTGAGTAGGTGTGTTTGATAATAAATCTATTCCAAATTTATGTGAAATATTTCTCTTGCAACTTCCAAAAAAAATGAACTCTAGTTTCTCCATACTATTGCTTGAAGAGTTGGATTAAGAGAAGATCTGTGTCAGAATGGTGTTATGGCATATGCTAGAAGAACATTGAACTCTGCAGAAAGAAACTATGCTACTACAGAGTTAGAATGACTAACTGCAGTCTAGGCTATTGAAAACAAAATTAAATACATCAAGATCGAGAAGAATTTACAGTTATAGCTGACCGCAATACCATGAAATAATTTTATAAAATTTACTTTTTACTAAAAGAAGTGGAAAACATGTGATACATCCCAGTATTACATATGCTATGCAAAAATCTGTATTTGTGAAAAATGTTTCAATTAATCAACAGAATCGAGGGCTGTTTTTTTTTCCTTTGTTTTAGCCCTTTAACTATGAAGTAACTTTTATACTTCCTGAAGATACTGATGTTGTAAATTCAGGCTTAGAAATAAATAGTGACTAACATTTGTTTATTGAGTGTCTCAGCATAGCTCTACCTGTGAAACTGGTAACTACATATGTTACGTTTTTATGTATGTAGACTGAACGCAACAGAAAGACACAGATAACAGCTTATATAATTTATTACAATAAACTATTATATATGTAACAGATATAACATAAATTATATAATAACAATGACAGATATTCAGTTTCAACCTTCAAAGTTAATTACAATACAAAATGGTACTGGCCTGTGTCTAATAATATGATCTAGAATGAAAGTCCAAAAGTCCAGATCAGAAATCCAAAATTCCAGTCTAGGGTGTGAATTTGGTCCCACGAAGAAATTACGAAGTTTGCTCCGGTCTCCCCTAAACAGTCTTGTACGTGTTGACTTTCAGTATAACCACTAATTCGAATGAATCGTAAAGATTGACGAAATAAAATCACAGCTTCTGTAGATCTAGCTACAGTTACAAATCCAAGTTGAATAAACACACAGCAAACGTTGAAAATTTCTCAAACGGAGACAATATCTCTTGAATCGAAAGTAAAAACGAATGACTGACTGATTTCTTTTCCTTCCTTGCGTCGCCGTCTGTTTTTATACTAGTATGCCTACTGTGTTCTCCAACAATCGCTTAACTTCCACATAATTCCAGAGTACTCTGCGCATGTCTGTTTTTGCACGAGACTCGTCGTCTCGACACCAGGCCGACATACAAATTATTTATAAACAAATGATTGATCTACCTAATTCTAGAAATTTCTACATGAATAACAACATATTTTATTGGTTTAAATTTCAAAACAATAATATAAAACAACAACATGGCATTTCAAGCGCATTATACATAACACATATTATCAAACCATACTAATAGAACTAGTATCAATACACCACTACTGTTCTTCTGTGGAGAGAATTCTTGTTAGATGAGTTGTTACTCTATAAAGTGTTGCCCCCAGTGGCTCAGCGGTATGTCTGCGGACTTGGACGCTAAAATCCGGGTTTCGATACCCGTGGTGGGCAGAGCACAGATAGCCCATTGTGTAGCTTTGTGCTTAATTCAAAACAACAACAACTATAAAGTGTTGAAATCTGAATGTGGTAGAATATCTGGATTGGATAAAGTAGATAGCCACAGGAACACTACAGAAAATAATAAATGAAAGTCTTGTCCAACTCTTGGCCTGGCATGGCCGAGCGCGTTAAGGCGTGCACTCGTAATCCGAGGGTCGCGGGTTCGCGCCCGCGTCGCGCTAAACATGCTCACCCTCCCAGCCGTGGGGGTGTATAATATGACGGTCAATCCCACTATTCGTTGGTAAAAGAGCAGCCCAATAGTTGGCGGTGGGTGGTGATGACTAGCTGCCTTCCCTCTAGTCTTACACTGCTAAATTAGGGACGGCTAGCACAGATAGCCCTCGAGTAGCTTTGTGCGAAATTCCAAAACAAACAAACAAACTTGTCCAACTCTTCTTTCTAGAGGAGTTCATGAATATTCCAAGAATTTAATAATGGGTCCATGATAAAGATTTACCTTTTTGGAATTATTTCATGCCAATTAGAAATAATGTTGCTAGTATAATGGGATTTTGTGTAATTTAAAAGTATGGTAGTATGCACTAGTGGACCAAATCGATACTTTAGGGTATAAAAAAGTGGGAAACAGGTGTCAAACTTTTGATAAATGTTAGAATTAGACATTGAACAATGAAACGTGTGGACAAAGGACATAACCACTTAATTATTTTCTTCAAGTTTGAATTTTTCGATTGTATGGACGCTCTTTGTAAAGAGAAGGCGTTACAAAGCAAAGTTTTTATAATATTATGGATTTTTAATGTTATTTGTTTCTACTATGTTGTTTTTATAAATTAGAATTGAATAACAAAACAAACTAGATTTAGTAAGATTTGTTAATAAGATTTTTCTTATACATTCTAAATTGTAGGTATAAGCTTTTAATTTAGATTTTAGTTACGTAAAGTGAAGCATAACGTTAGATCAGGCTTATTACGTGTAACGATTGTTTAGCAGTAGTTGTAATTCAGCTTGCAATGAGATTGTAAGACAAATTAAATAGATTTTGTATTTAATAAATACAGCTTAAAACTAGTTAATTTTCAAACATAGGTTTAACATTGTTAACAGTAGTCTACTTATATTTTATAATAGTATCGAGTGTTTATTTTAATTCTTCAAAAATACAATGATTAAGACGAGTTCTGGGGTTAAGGGCTCCCAGTTTGTAAGGTGCGACAAGTGAAATGAATGGACGTTTTGGGGAACTTTTGGCTACTATGCACTTTTAAGGAAGTTAGGAAAAGTAGCGTTAGAGTCAAGTCTTAAACTTAATTCTAAATATCCTATTCTATTGCACAGCAGGTTTGAACTCTCAGCTGACGTAGATGAATTACTGGGGCCATAATAGCAATGATCAGTTGCAAGACATTCACAGCATCAGTCATACATTTCTTGTGAGTTTAGCATATGTCATGACTTTACATAAGGTTTTTCATAACTTACCTTAGAGGTGACTACTTTTTGGCCATACAAACCTAACACGAACTTTATGGTCCATTGCATTTATGACTCTAATGATAACATCTTTACTTTTCTAATATAAAATAATTCCTCTAACCATTAATCCTTCAGGACACACTGGAGTATTTGATTCTACTGTGGCCCAGTCAGTAGATACAAATTTATTTCTAATAATGGTAGATACGAACATTCACTTCTTGGTGTTAATGTAAGTGCCCTCCTCTTTCTCACTGGAAGTTTAGTCTGTGGTATAGTAACTGTCATGCAGTGCAAATGAATATAATGAAATAGTTTGTAAAGTTATTTAAAAGTGGTGTAACCTTACATTCATGTTTCTGCATGAAGTAAATTCCCAATATACACTCTTCCAGAATGCCACTTCTCCTCAAATCATGAGAATTGTCATAAAGTAAAAATAACTTACAGCATTCCTCTTACTCGAACTTTATGTCTACTTGCTGTTTTTATTAATCCATCTTCTTTCATTGCTATTAAAGGCAACAATTTTCTACATTTCATAACCAAACCGAGTCCAATTATTGTAGCTGTAGAACTTCCCATTTACAAAATCGTGGACTGGTTTCTTTAAATAACTAGCCTCTCATCTCACTGGGGATAAATGGAATATTTTCAACCAAATGTCGACCAATAAATCTATCCAAATCTTACTTCTCAACATTTGATTAGCATTTAGTCATTTCTCTGATCTGGTTGTATTTAAAATACATATGCTTAAGTTATTTTAAATTACTCAGTCTCTTCTGTAATGGATAGTTTGCATATTTAAAACAGTTTCAGTTTTTGTGGTCTTTTGGGAAGAATTTATATACCCTACATACTTTTGTCTGCAGTTCAATGTGGTCTTTCAAGTTACACTTGGAACATTTATTGTCATGTTATTTATTTCTATTGTGCTATGGTAATTAGTTGTCCAGCAAACCCTGTTCATTCAATTAGCTATCTTAAGGTAGAACTGATACTATTTTAGACTGGTTATCACCTAACTTCCAGACAGTGCCTTTATTCTGTTTTATTTTATTTTATTTTTTGTTTTGTTTTTAATGTGTGACGTTAATGGGTTCAAGTTCCTGCACCAATTGGATATCTTCCTTTAAAGATTCACTTCTATTTTGGTTCATTACAGTTCTCATACCTTCAGCTCTTCTAGTATCTATAAATTAGCAATGTGCCAACATCATTTCACATTGATTGTCTGTGTAACAGTCAGATCTTCTGAAAGTTTAGCTGTAAATACTTCATTAAGATATGTCACTCTGAATATTTGAATGAAGCAACTATGAACACTTGTTAGTTCTTAAAGAATATTGCTTAATGTCTGTTACGTAAATGTCGTGCAAATATTTTGTAAACGACAACATGTCGTGTTGTGTTTGGATTTTCATTTCTATTATCTATGTTTCCATATTTATATTATTGTTTCGAAGTTTAAACTAATAAAATATGTTGTTATTCATTTAGGGTAACATTTAGAATTTTCTTGAATTAAGTAGACCAATCATATGTTTGTAAATGAAAAATAAGGATAGGTGCACTGAGACACACAAATTTCAAAAAAAGCATACACCTTGCTAATCCCCATAAGAAAATTCAGACATTTGCAGTGGTAAAAAAATATAATCATTAATGAAAAAAAAATGTCTTGCACACATACAACCAAATATCTTCTCATTAAATAATGTACAATTTTATGTAATTTAGTTAACACACCTCACAACATAATGATTAGAGATAACAAGGGATCTACTGATACATCTTGACTCTCCCATACTCTAGCCCTCCCCAGTGGCATAGTGGTATGTCTGCAAATTTATAATGCTAGAAACCAGGTTTCAATATCCTTAGTGAGCAGAACATAGATAGTCCATTCTGCTGCTTTGTTCTTAAACTCAAACAAACAAATAAACTCATTCTCTAAGCCAAATTAAAACTATTAACTAAAAAAGAAATTAAAACTATCCCTTATCATTCATATATCTATCAAGCTTTCTTTTAAACTCTCACTCAAACTTACAACATCTGAAGGCAATCCATTTGACAGTCCAACAACCCTATTTGAAAAATGAAACTGTCTCAGCTGAAGACAGTTTCTACCTTGCTTAAATCTACATTTGTATCCCTCAGTTCAATAATTCTTGCTGTTAACTATAAAAATCTTAAACTCTTCAACCAGATTTCCAATAACTCTTCTTTTTCAAAAAAATTTAATGATCTTCATCTCTTCTCATATAACAATCTCTCCATTCCAAGTACCACTTTAATAACTCTTTTCTGAACCCATTCAACAATTTAATGTCTTTCCTAAGGCAATGAACCCCAAACTGAACACATTATACAAAATGTTGCCTAACCAGTGACCTGTAGAACAACATTATAACCTCTTTAGACAAAATTCTATTTACCCTTCCACTAGCAACAACACACTGCTTGGATGGCTTAAGAGTCTGATCAATAATTTTACCAAGACCCCTTTTCTTCATGACACTGTTAAGGTTATTCCCATCCAAATTATAATTATAATACAAATTTTGATAACCCACATGCAATATCTTAAATTTATCATAATTAAAACCCATCTGTCATTCATTTACCCAGATCATTAAATGATCTAAACCCTTTTGTAAAACGGCAGCATTCTCTTCACCAACAGCAATACCAAAGACCTTAATACCATCAACAAATTTAAACAGTTTATTAACCATTCATTCCTCTATATCATCATTGTAAATCAAAAAGAGCAATGGTCCTAAGATTAAGCTCTAAGGTGCACTGCTTGCAAACATGCCAGACCCTTTCCAACTTAAATGTAAAACATCCATTCCAATAAGTTCCCTCCTATCACTGAACTGATCCCATAAGCCCAACCAGCTAGCCTTCTCATCTTTACATAGATATTAATTTCAGTCTAGCAGTTAGCCCTAGTTACATACTCAAAATCTTCTGCATAATTAATTCTTGGTAGTATTCCTAACACAGTTAATTTGTGATATTTATCGACAAATGCTTTTATCAATTCCTTGTACTTATTAATGTGCACCTATATCGTTAGCCGCTGTATGGAAAAAATGCATCTTTGCCAGTATTTTTTATAATATCTCTTAGTCTATCAGATATATATCTTCCACTTGTGTCCAATTGTGCATATTCTAGTTGTTTTCTCCTTATTTATTTCATAGACTATTCTACCACATGCTTTGTCAAGGAATCACTTATAACTAAAACCTTTTTAATTTGATAATCCATATTTTTTCTCTATTCCTATAGCTTTCCCTTTCCCCAGACTGCTATACATATTACTCTTTTATGGAAGAATATGATACCATCCTTTGTGAACCTCATAACATCTTCCAAACAAATAAAATGTCTTATAATAATAATATTTAGATGCATTCTGATATATTTGTCATGTAGAAAGCTTCCTTTTGTAAAAGATACTGAGGCTCTAAAGGAGATAAATTAAACATAAACATTAGGTCCAATTACTAGTACTTGAAGATCAGTTTTTATACTTGAAAAGAAGAAGAAGGTTGAATCACAACATTTTGCATGAGTTAACAGAAGATAAATAATCTCCCAAAAAGATGTCAGCTAATATCCAAAGATTAACTCTGCTTTTAAGGCTTTATCTAGATCAACGAAAACTTTTCAAGATTAGATCTTAAAAGTGGATATTGTCATGTGCAAATTTACAAAGCAAATAGAGAGAAAACAACCTTTACTGCAGAAATTGATTGTGGAATTTGTTATGTTGTCATTTCGATTATGTATAGCGTGTTGTACATTCCAACAACTAGCTAAAAACATCATAGCCATATACTTTTATAATTGCATAAACTTCGATAATGCTTATGTCAGGCTAAGAAATGTTTTTAATTAGTTGAGGAAGGGTAATCTTAAGAGCAATTCCAAGAAGTACGAATTATGTTTTCAACAGATGAATGCATTAAGACGTGTAATCAGTGAAGAAAAAAAATATAGATCCATCTAACATTAAATTTCTTCATAAGTGTACAACATCAAATAAGTTGTACAAGGTAGGAATAATTTGTATAATGTGCCATTACTATTTCCATTTTGTAAAATAATTCTCTACTGTAGTCTATTCTCTACACAAATTACTTTAAAATAAATAAGTTTTTACAACTGATTGTGAACAGGTATACAACAGCAAAAACTAAAGAAAGTATTGACTACTACTCTTTCATTAATATAACCAGTTCTTGAAGATAAATTCACTTTAGATACAGACGTCAGTGATTTGTAATGGGAACAGTGTTATCACAAGCACAACATAGAATGGAAGATATAATTGCCTTCTATCGCAGAGCAATGAGTGCCACAGAAAGGAGGTATCATACCACTCAGAAAGAGCTATTAAGTGTTGTTTGAGACTTGTTTCCATCATTATCCATGTATATAGGTAAAAGTGTATTGATACTACAGCAAATCATGCAGTATTAAAGTGATCGATGAATTCTTTCAATCTGGAATGTCAGATAGACACTTCAGGAGTGTAACTTTGATATCATGCAATGACCTAGATGCTCTGACAAGTTATAACGAAAAATGTAAACACTTTTAAAAGATAGAAGCAGGTGTTGATAAAGATGATCGATCTAGAATATAACAGACTGCAGTCTATATTGGAACATCTAAAATTGATGTTGACGACCTAATGTGGCACAACATTCAACTGGAAGATGTTTAAGCCAAAGATACAATTTTGAACAACAAATAAGTAGATTAAAAATACTCTAAAATCTTGTTTGTAAAAACAGTTATTCCAGTAAGCCTGTAGACAAGAATTTACTGGGCACAGTGAGATTAATTGTCCATAAAAGAGATATTATTAATTTGTAAATGGAAAGATACCAGTGGAAGGAAATAATGAATAAAGTTGGTAGATACTTCCACAGTCTATACATTTTTCAGCACTCTGTCATCTCCACAACATAGCAGTTGAACAATTAGTTGAGAAGACACTAAAGAGAGTATTTCTATTTGGTTGTGTGTCAGGTATCTATAAACATTGATGTCAACTGTTAGAACTGTGTTGTGAGTGAAAATTTTCATGAAAGAAACAGTATTTGGAGCATCACTTGAGAGAGCTGTTGTTGATGTGCATGGTCCTGTGCCAGAATGTAACAGTCAAAATACAAGCATCATGGTCGTGATGGGTAGAAATACCTGATCTTTCAAAAGAGAAAGTGCAAACTCTAATAAGGGAATCATTCAAGAGGTGGAGTACCTATAGAGCTTCTTTTAGATGAGAAATTAAACTTTTAATTAGCTTTGTTTCTGAAAATGTTTCAGATCCTTGGAATCAAAGCAACCAGGAGAAGAACACTTAATTTATTTTCTGATGGTATGATGAAGATATACAACCATATATATATTTAAACCAGTTATATGGGTGAATGTTAAAAATCGTGAAATCAAAAATTTCCACTCTTACTTGTGAGTTATGCAATATCACTAAAGAAAACTACATGTAACACATCCTCATCATTGATGTCAGGAAAAGAACTTAAAGGTGATATTGAACCTTTTCTACTCACATTCAAAGAATAATCACTCATGATAATCTTGCACATATCAAACAGAGAAGCTAAGAAACCCACTGATATCTTTCATGATTATATATGGAAACACTTAAATGAGCATGTAAAATAAGGGAAATACCACTATGATGTTAATACTTATGAGATTATATCCCATTGAGGTGAGCTTATATGGCTGTATAATCTCCAGCACAAGAAGGGATGAACTCCAAAGTTAAGTAGCCAATAGCAAAGGCCACATAATGTGTAAAATATTATCAATTACTTGACTTATAGCGTTCAGTGACAGGTTGTTCTACCCAACATTAACCCACGATGATTGTTTTAGAAGTACATTGATGAAGAAATTGTTAACTGTGCAATTTCAGAGAAGAGACCAGAGTCGAGACCACTCTTAAATTATCACCAAGGATATAATCACTAGTATATTTGCTTCACCAACACAAAGCACTCTCATTGACAGGATAGCAAGTGATAAAAAGGATTTAGACCCAATCTTGTCTGTACACTAAAATCATCATTAGAAGAAGTCTTGAAGAAAGACTTGATGAATGAACAGTAATTTATTGTCTTACTAGTGCATTAGAATTGTTCAAGATATTTCACAGTCCAGGAAAACGTAGGGCTGTGAGCTATACTTTTAATATTTTATAGAAAGTGCATTAATTTAGATTCTGGAAATTTCTAACTAAATAAATTAATAATCGAAAAGGTTTGTGCAATATTTATAAATAAGGAGAGGGTGTAACTATTATAAACCAGTAGTGAGCCAGTTTATTCAGTTCCAGTCAGACAGTTCAATAGGCTGTATTTACAGTACTTCACCAGCTGATCCAAATCCCTCCCTTTATTACTGCCATTCATCAAAGAATTATGTGTGTTTTTCTTATAGCAAAGCCACATCAAGCAATCTGCTGAGTCCACTGTAGGGAATCGAACCCCTGATTTTAGCGTTGTAAATCCGTAAACTTACCGTTGTATCAGCGGGGGACAAAGAATTGTCAGTAGGATTATCATTCATAAGATCTATATTCGACTCAAAAAATGTCTGAGAAAAATCTATAATATCATCCTCTTACCACATACTCATCATTTGTTTTTAGCTTAATTTCTGAGCTCTGGATTCCCCTCAACAACAATATCATACTTATCAGTGATGTCAAGAAACCCACTTGTTGAGAATTTTATATGCAAAAACGGCTCTTTTGGGTTCAGAAAATATTTTAAATAAAAGAGCGAACAACGTTTCGACCTGCTTCGGTCATCGTCAGGTTCACAAAGAAAGAGGTAACTGGCCGGAAGCTGACCACGTGTTTGGAAGGGGTTGTATAACTGAGTGTCGCAATGTAGAGGGCGCGGTTAGATGTTTGAATATATAATAATCTATAATATTAATATAGGTATAATGGCGTTCCTTTATATTGGTTTATTTTGGGTTTAAGTTGTTGTATAAGTAAGGCTTCTTTAATTTTTCGTTTGTTTATGTTTGTTTCTTTATTTAGTATTTTAGTGTTTTCTATGGTTATGTTGTGTCCATTTGACTTGCAGATAAACACAGCCATAAAACTATGCTCACCAGATAAAATTAACGATGAATTAGACAAAATAAAACAATACTTCATCAACATCAATAAGTTTCCTCCACAAACCGTAGAAAACATTATACGCACACACCTAGACAAAAAGCAAAATCAACCAACAAAAGTAAATATATCTCACGAATCAAAAAATCACGAAACCATATACTGCTGTATACCATATATTCCTGACATCAGCAAACAAATAACCAACATTTGGCAAAAACTAGTAACAAAATATAACATTCCAGTTAACACTAAATTTATTCAAAAACCAAGCACAAAACTGAGTTGTATACAATGTAAGAACTACGCTGACAAACACCACACCAACATTATTTATAAAATACAATGTGATAACTGCCACGACTTCTATATAGGAGAAACAAGTAGAAAAATGGAAACCAGATTCAAAGAACATAAAAAGTCACCTTCACACGTTTTCGAACACTGCAAGTCAAATGGACATAACATAACCATAGAAAACACTCAAATACTAAATAAAGAAACAAACATAAACAAACGAAAAATTAAAGAAGCCTTACTTATACAACAACTTAAACCCAAAATAAACCAATATAAAGGAACGCCATTATACCTATATTAATATTATAGATAAATTATATATTCAAACATCAAACCGCGCCCTCTACATTGCGACACTCAGTTATACAACCCCTTCCAAACACGTGGTCAGCTTCCGGCCAGTTACCTCTTTCTTTGTGAACCTGACGATGACAGAAGAAGGTCGAAACGTTGTTCGCTCTTCTATTTAAAATATTTTCTGAACCCAAAAGAGCCGTTTTTGCATATAAAATATCATACTTAACTGAAACAGTGATTGGCTCACTTACCACACTGAGTTCGGCAACAACTTTTCTCCCAGCCAAATTGTTTCTCCATCCGCAACAGATCCCAAAACTTAGTTTGATTTTAAATAACTGTTATGAAGAGAAACATTAAGAAAGCAATAACAAAATCACCAGTGGCATAATTTGAATCTAAAGGCAATACACCTTCTAGCATCAATGATCAAGTCGTCCCAGTATCATGTAAAAAAACAAAAAATGTACGTATATGAGATTAGCAATGACTTTGTCAGAGACACACAATTTCCTTTTTCAACACAAATATATTTTAATATACAAACATTTGTTTGTGTTTTTTAATTTTGCGCAAAACTACTCGAGAGCTATCTGCGCTAGCCGTCCCTAATTTAGCAGCGTAAGACTAGAAGGAAGACAGCTAGTCATCACCACCCACCGCCAACTTTTGGGCTACTCTTTAACCAACGAATAGTGGAATTGTTCGTCAATTATAACGCCCCACACGGCTGAAAGGGCGAGCATGTGTGGTGAGACCGGATTCGAACCCGCGATCCTCAGATTACGAGTCGAACGCCTTAACACGCTTGGTCATCCCGGGCCCAATATACAAACAAAAAAACAATACAGCCCCCCGGTGGGTCAGCGGTACGTCTGCAAACTTACACGCTAAAATCAGGGTTTCGATAACCGTGGTGGGCAGAGCAGAGATAGCCCATTGTGTAGCTTTGTGCTTAATTCAAAACAACAACAACAAAAACAATACAATTTTAATAACAGTAAAAACAAATGATGGTTTATATACAACAGGTTTACAAATTTACAGAGAACAATAAGTCTTATATCCAGTCTAGAATTGAACATTTTATCGATGAATTAGGTCCACGACAAGCAAATTAATCCTGAGTTGATATTGTTACACACCGTTTAGTTTTACCGGCGATTATATTTAACGTTCGAAGTAATTCACTGAAGTTAAATGGTTTGTAATATTCAAATCCATAAATGTTCCTGATCCACTCCTGTAATTTTCCGATTAATTGGAGTTAATCACAATTTTTGCCACCAAGGTTTGTAGCGCATTGATTGTGGTCTGTTGGTTTTTTATATATCAATTACGCGAGACTCTTGAGATTCATCAAAGTTCGTTTCTCGACAATACTGTAATTAACTTGTATTACATACACGCCTTAGTACATTGTTCTGTATTATTTAGTAAGCTATTCCTCAGGATTGGAATATTTCTATTTTTTCATGAATACGGTTGTCTAGCTTTTCTCATAGATTTTTGAAAGACTTGCATATTGAAGGATATTTATATTTTGTTATTTAAATTCACTGCTATTATACTTAAATTTCACATGGAATCTTCTGTTGTTGATCATTTTCGGAATTTTACAGTAATACAATGAAACTGACACTGGAGAACCTTTCTACGATATGGTTTTTGTAATTTCAGATTGTGTTCTGATCTTTCCATCATAAGTTTCACTTGGTTTCAAAAAGTACGCTTCAGCAACGATAACGACTTGCAAACTTTACAAGAACCATAAAGTTAAAAAAAAAGCTTGTTCAAAAATCAGATTTTGACCATGCCACTAAGATCAAATACAATAATTTAATCTTTGATGGAGAGATATTGTGCATTATAACCTATAACAAGTTGCAATTTCAGAAAATATTTTGCAAATAATAAATCACACGTGGATAGCAAAAAAACCTCAAAAATACAAATAAAACAAAGAATAATGAAAATCATTATTCTCACAAACAAAAAAGTCACTGGGCTCTTACCATAATAGCTGGCTTCAAAGCTTGTTGTATAACTTTCCTTATTACAGAGAATGGAAAGAAAAACATCTGGAACTATGATAATGATATGTTGCACTAAGAAAGTGATGTCTTGCATACCTAGATTATCTGTAACAACGAACAGTGGCGTGACACATTCTAAGGATATAAATTCAACTCTTTCTAACTTGTGCAAGTCCATATATCACACCTGAACTTTAGAATAACAGCATGTTAGTGGAAATAATTATAGGGCAACAGGGTCAAGCAAGTATAAGTCTTTCATGTAACAGTCGCTATAACGTGTAAGTGTTGTGTTTGATAGAAAATTAGTGCAAGTTATTTCAATATTCTTATTCCAATAAGACTACTCTGCAGGACGAAACATTTTAGTGTCTTTTAAAATATGATATTTCTCCTATCTTTAATATATTGTATTTTGCATTTCAAATTCTGTTTATTGAACTAATTCAGTTGAAACACCAAAAATGAACTGCATTCGAATAAGGATCAAACATGAGGATTTGGAAGGTGCATGTAGTGTGTTTTTACAAATTTTGATGGTTAATAATTATCACAACAAATAAAAGAACTAATTATTAAAATTTTAAATCGGAGAACTGTAAAATTAGTTTTAATGTGTTTGTAAAGTTGCAATAAATTAATAAAAATATAATATGTTAAAATAATTTAAGTTCAATATGAAACTACTTTCTTAATGGGTGACATACAGAAACTGAAAACACAAACCTGTTTTTTTTTCATTAACAGTGCTATTTCATAACATGAGTAAGAGTGTAATGCAATCTAAATCACATTAAAATATCTGCAATGCTTAAAGTTTAAGAACAAAACTGTAACAAGGATTCCTCTGGATCCCAGGTTATTACTAAACCAGGTGAACCTTTACTTTCAGCAGTGAGAAAAATAAAATTTGTCTTTGCTCATTGACGATGTCACAAAAGTTTTGAAGTAAATAACATCACATTTTGTTATTGAACTGACGTTAACAGGTTTAATGTTGTTACTTTTAGATTAACTATTTTATTTCAAAACTAAGCTTTCTTTGTATTAAATAATGTATTTGGACTGTCTCTACTTTTTTCAGTGTTTTCAAATTCATGCACAAGCTTTCAGTTAAATCACTTAAACCTTCTATAAGTGCAAGACATTTGATAAACAACAGGATATAAGGTAACAATTAAAATCGCAAGTTGCATAGCAACAACAAAAAACAAAACGTGTCTAATACATTAGAAAAAAATGTTATAAGGTGAAGAAACATAGCAAGCAATACTATAATTGTGTTTGTTATGCTAGAAAATAAAAGCAACAACAGCAATAAGGTAAGATAGATAAGAAAATAAAAATAAAATTATGTTCTTAAAGTAACATTTTTACAGTTAATGAATAAATTGATACATGTGGTTATAAGGGTAGGTTTAATTGTTACTGCTGTAATGCTAGAAGAATAAAAAATAAAAATGATGACAACAGTAACAGGAATGGACAATTTTGATGTAATTAGAATAACTTGCACATAGATGATGTTGATGACAGAAATTTCTTTAAAATGCAGGTTTACAGGTTGTTGATAAAGTACAAAAGAGGAGTGGCTTTATTTGCCATTTTAGTTGTGAGAACATTGTAATATGACAGTCAATCTCACTAGTTGTTCGTAAAGGAGTAGCCCAAGAGTTGGTAGTTGGTGGTGGTGATTAGTCTTACACTGCTAAATTAGGGACGGGTAGCACAAATAGCCCTGGTGTAGCTTTGCATGAATTCAAAATCAAACAAACATACCAAGTGAGCCCTGAGAATATGCACCTGAGTATTATTACTTATTCACACACGTGCATCTATGTTTATAATAGAAATTAGGGTAAAAACACGTAGAAAAAGATATCTAACCTCACAATTTGAAAAAGGTAAGAGCTTAGAAACCTGAAATTTTGCATGCATACTAAATGGGCCTTAAAGATGTGCACCTGAGTATTATTACTTATTCACACACGTGCATCTATGTTTATAATAGAAATTAGGGTAAAAACACGTAGAAAAGGATATCTAACCTCACAAAAAGGTAAGAGCTTAGAAACCTGAAATTTTGCATGCATACTAAATGGGCCTTAAAGATGTGCACCTGAGTATTATTACTGATAGACATGCGAGCGTATTATTATGATGAGACTAGCTAACTTAAAAACAAATTGAAAAAATGTGACTGTCATAGTTCGAAAGAGAAATAACCTAAGAACCTGAATATTCCTCTAATACTGAAGGTGTAAACTGAGTATTACTTATCCACATGCGTGTGCATCTTCTTAATGAAGTCAGCTAGCGAAAACCTCCATAAAGAAGAAATGGTTCCTGATGCTACAAATAAAAATCGGAAAGAGAGAAAGAAACTCGTGTGCACGAGCGTGTCTGTTTATGTTTTACTGCTATAGCTTCATGACAAAAGAATCTATGAACTTGAAATTTTGCATCCATATTAAATGAACCCTAAGGATTTACATCAGTATATTATTACTTGTCATCTTGAATGTGCATATCTTTTTGTGTTAAAAACTACATACAAAAGAAATATGACCATCATATCTCTAAGAGGAAAGAATCTAGAAACCTGAAAGTTTGCACTAATGCTAAGCAAACCCCGAGGGTCTGCATTTGAGTACTGTCATTTATCAACAATAATTCGCACGTGCGTGTGCATAACTTTCTAATGAGGCAAGCTCATGTAAACGTACTTACAAAAGAAGTGATATTTTACAGTAGAAATTACAGATATAAATCACCGACAAATAGATATGTGGCCATCTTTTAAAGAGTAAAATCTAGCAAAAACAAAGAAGCACAAAGGAATGAAATAGTTTCTTACACAACAACCTCTAATATGTGGAAAAGCCAATCCATTTTGACAACAATGTATTCCAATATAATATTTATATCACACTGCTTAGCAATAATTTTATAATCTAATATCGTTGTTAAGAGGTTCTGAAAGTATCACCTAAAATGTATAAACAAAAAACTGAGAAAAAATAAACTTGTTGATTTGTATATGTAAAACCGGCTGGTTTCGGTAGAGAAAACTTCATGTTGAGAAATGAACAACGTTACGATCTTCTTCGTCTTTGTGAACCTGACGATGACCAAAGAAGGTCGAAATGTTGTTCATTCCTATACACGGAGCTTTCTTTACCCATTCCAGCCATTTTTACATATATATTTTTCTCCGCAAGTGGGTTTTCTCATCATCACGGAAGTTCTTGATTTCTGCATCAGAAGCTCTGTTAATTGAAAAAATTTGTTTTTATTTTTTAAATTAACATTGGAAAACAAATAAATATGTTGTTTTTTTTAAATTTCCCACGAAGCTACTCTGTGATAGCCGACCTGAATTTTCCAGTGTATGATTAAAGAGAACTCAGCTAGTCATCACCGCTCAATGCCAACTCTTTTCCCAACAAATAGTGGGAGTGACTGCACATTATAATGCCCTTGGCTGAAAGGGCGAGCATGCTGGGTGTGACCAAGATTCGAACCCGTGACCCTTGGATTACAAGTCCAATGCCTCAACCATCTGGCCATACCCAGCTATAAAGAAAACAGAAAAAAAGTACTCGATGTTTTAGAGACCGTACCACCAGATGCTTATTTTAGGATATGCGTGCGCAGGTGTTTATTTTTTAAAAGCACAGGCTTGTAAATTTGCATGTGTGTGAGGAAGTGCTCATTTTCACACATGACACATTCACGTGCATAAATAGTTACAAGCACGTGCAGGTAGTAATTTTGTAGTTGGGCACGCAAGTGCTTATTCTCGTACATGCACACACAGGTGCATAAATTGGTACATACGTGTTCAGGTGCATGTTTTCATACATGTGCACGCAGGTGTATCTTCTGTAGTTGTGAAAGCTGGTGCTCATTTTCGTACATGCTCACGCCGGTTAGAAAATTGGTACATTCACGCGCTGGTGTTGATCACACAGGTGCTAATTTCCGCACTGTACTACTTCTGTATGCTTACATGGGTACAGTAATCAATGTTCATCTACACTATCATTGTAAGTTTAGTTATCAATGTTTGTCTGTTTTACCTCTGTATAATATAGCTTGGGTACAATAATAAAGACTCATCTGTATTAATTCTGTATGTTATATCCTGAATATAATAATCAATGTTCATCTGTACTACCTCTGTATTGTTATATTCTGGGTACAGTAATCAAGTTTCATCTGTTATACCTGTATATGTTATTTCCCCTGTACAACAATGTTCATCTGCTTTACTTTTTGTGCTATATCCTGAGAACAGGAATCGTTGTTTTTCTGCTTTATCTCAGGATATTATATCCTGGGTACAGTAATCAATGTTCATTTGTTCTACCTGTGTATTGTTATACAATGGTACCTCGGTTCTGGAATGACACCCTTCTCGAGCAATTTAGTTGTCTTGGTTGTCGAACATAAACTCGGTTCCAGAACCAAGCTATCGTGGCCTGAACCCCCAAAATAACCCGGCTGATGACCTGAACGACCCATCAATTATTTTTGGCTTACGCCAAGCTTGCCCAAAACATTTTACCTGCACCTGTCGTTCAGTCCACACCCCTGCTAAAATCTGCTGTGTTGTTTTCCTAAATATTCTGATTAAATAAGCCACCATTGGGTCAAATAAGAATAATGAATGCAGCAAACCAAAAAGAAAAGTTGTTAGAACCACAATAGAGGTGAAAAAAGATCTCATAGGGAAGTATGAGAGTGGTGTTTGCGTATCTGACCTTGCTACACAGTTTGGTATGGCGAAGTCTACAGTCTGCATCATACTGAAATATAAAGAGGTCATCAAAGGAGCTGATGTTGCAAAAGGAGTGACAGTGCTTACAAAACAAAGATCACAAACAATGAAAGAGGTAGAAAAACTGTTATTGACTTGGGTAAACGAAAAACAATTATCTGGTGATAGCATTTCTGAGACCATCATTTGTGAGAAAGTGAAGCATTTGCATGCTGACCTTCTGAAAAATAC
Organism: Carcinoscorpius rotundicauda; assembly: GCA_011833715.1. NCBI lineage: Eukaryota > Metazoa > Arthropoda > Merostomata > Xiphosura > Limulidae > Carcinoscorpius > Carcinoscorpius rotundicauda. The sequence goes on from CM022393.1 coordinate 40,922,944, forward strand.
CCCTGGAACGAGTGCTGATACAAGTTATGCCCTTAAGGCTAGTAGGGGGTGGTTTGAAAAATTTAGGAAGAGAAGTGGCATACATAGTGTGGTGAAACATGGGGAGGGTGCCAGACAGAAACAAACCTCATTAGACACGTTTTTAGTGAGAAATAGGTCCAGTGAGTCTCAAGCAGGTCGTAGCAGTGCAAAAAGACAGAAAATAGAAAGAACCCCAGAAGGAGAGTTACCTGACGTTTTTATGGAAGGTGACTCCCCCTTTTAAACAATAATAACCCTCCTACTCTCCACGTTCCTCACCACCTTTCACTTATGTCATCAGCTTTCTTTAGCACAAGTAAAGTGCAGTTAAATTTTCATTTATTGTTTTTTTAATGGTGTTTATAGGTTTTGTGGTTGACTTTATGCATGTAAGTATTATTATACAGGTATAAATAAGCAATATTTTTACTTAAAATGCTTCATAATGCATAATTTTTGAGGTCTGTAATAGATTAATTTAATTTACAGTATTTCTTATGGGTAAAGTTGATTAAGTTTTTGAATAGCCTTCTGGAACACATTAAGTTCGAGAACTGAGGTACCACTGTATTTTGCATACAACAATCAATGTTCATGTGTTTCACCTCTATGTTATATCCTGGGTAGAGGAATAAATGTTTATCTCTTTTAACTCTGTATGTTATATTCTGGGAACAGTATTCAGTGTTCGTATGTACTACCTCTGTATCTTATATGCTGAGTAGAATAATCAGTGTTCATATGTATTACCTCTTCATGCTATATCCTGAATAGAATAATCAGTGTTCATCTGTTCTACCACTTTATGTTAGATCATGAGTACAATGTTTGTCTGTTCTACCTTTGTATGTTATATCCTGGGTAGAATAATCAATGTTCATGTGTATTCCCTCTGTATTTTATATACTGGGTACAGAAATATGCATTTATCCATTCTACCTCTGTATGTTATATACTGGATAAAATATTTAATGTACAGTAGTCAGTGCTTATCTGTAAAACCTTTGTATTGTTATATCCCGAGTACAATAATCAAAGTTCATTGGTTCTACCTCTGAATGTTACATCCATGGTAGATTAATCAATATTCATCTGTACTACCTCTGTATGTTATATTTAGGGTACAATACTCTCTGTTCCCTTATTCTACCTTGCTATGTTATTTTCTGGATAAAATAATCAATGATCATCTGTACTCCTTCTGTATGTTACATCCTGGGTACAGTTATCAGTGTTTATCTCTGCTACCATTGTATGTGATATCCTGGGTACAATAATTAGTGTTCATCAGTACAACCTCTATGTTATATTTTGGGTTATATTCATCTGTAATCCTTCTGTATGTTATATCCTTGTTACAGTTATCAATGTTTATCTATTTTACCTCTGTATGTTATATCTAAGGTATAATAACCAATATACATTTGTACTACCTTTCCATGTTATATCCTGTGATTTATAATCAATATTCACCTCTTTTACTTCTCTAGGTTATATCCTGGGTATAGTAATCAATGTTCATCACTTTTACCTCTATGTATTATATCTTGGGTACAGTAATTAATGGTTATCTGTACTTCCTCTCCAGGTTATATCCTGGATACAATAGTCAAAGTTTAGCTTTTTGAATTCTGAATTTTAGATCCTGGGTACAATTATGAATATTCATCTGTAGATTCAATGTATGTTATATCCTGGATACCATAATCAATATTCATATGTTCTACCTCTGTTTGTTATATCCTGAGTAAAATAATCAATGTTGATATTCACTACCTCTTTAAGTTATATCCTTGGTACAGTGATCCATGTTTATCTCTACTACTTTTTCATGTAATATCCCAAATACAACTTTTCAAAAAAATTGTTGTATTGTGTAATATAACCTTTATATGTTATATTCTCAGTAAAGTAATCACTGTTCATCTGTTTTACATATGTATGTTAAATCCTGGGAACAGTAATCAATGTTAATCAGTTCTACCTCTGTATGTTATATCTCGGATACAATAATCAATATTTATCTGTACTTCTTCTGTGTGTTATATCCTGGTTACAGTTATCAATGTTAATCAGTTCTACCTCTGTATGTTATATCTCGGATACAATAATCAATATTTATCTGTACTTCTTCTGTGTGTTATATCCTGGTTACAGTTTTCAATGCTCATCTGCTTAACCTCTGTATGTTATACCCTGGCTACAATATTCAATGTTCATCTGCTTTACCCTATATGTTATAACGTGTGTAGAGTAATCAGTGTTCATCTGCACTAAGTGTGTATGTTATATTTGGTTACAATAGTCAGTGTTCATTTGTTCTACCTTTGTATGCTATATATTTAACTGTGTATTTTTATAGTGGCTGCTGTAATCAGTGTTCATTTTATGTATCTTATATCCTGGGTAAAATAATCCATTTTCATCTGTACTCACTGTATATGTTATATCCTCAGTAGAGTTATCAATGCTCATCTGTTTTACCTTTGTATATTATGTCCTCGATACAGTTATAAATGTTCATCTATTTTACCTGTGCATTTTATATCTGGGTATAGTAATCAATGTTCAACCATTTTACCTCTGTATATTATGTTCTGAGTAAAATAATGAATGTTTATCTGTTTTAGATCTGTATTTATTTTATTAAAGAATGGATATTAAACTACTTACTTTATTTATTACATAATCATTTGAAACTGCTTACTTTACATATTACATAATAATTGTAAACAACTTATTTTATTTATTGCATAATGATTTTAAACTTCTTATTTTATTTATTACAGAGGGATTTTGAACTACTTACTTTATTTATTACATAATTATTTTAAACTACTAACTTTATTTATTGCAAAGGATTTTCAACAATTTACTTTATTACAGAGGGATTTCAACTAATTACTTTATTGCATAAGGGATACTTATCTACTTACTTTATTTATTAGAGATATATTTTAAACTAGTTACTTTATCAGTTACATAATGATTTTAAACTACTTACTTTATTTATTACAGAGGTATTTTAAACTATTTACTTTATTTATTACACAATGATTTAAACTACTTACTTTATTTCTACAGAGGGATTTCAAACTAGTTACTTCATTTGTTACAAATGAATTTTAAACTATTTACCTTATTTTTTGCAAAGGAATTTTAAACCCCTTACTTTATCTATTACATAATGATTTCAAATTACTTACACTATTTATTGCAGAGGGTTTTTAAACTACTTACTTTATTACAGAAGGAATATTAACTATTTATTTTATTTATTACAGAAAGAAGTTTAAACACCCTACTTTATTTATTACTTAATGATTTTAAGCTACTTACTTTATTTATTGCAAGGGGATTTTCAACTTCTTTTTTTATTTATTACAGAAATAATTTTAAACTACTTACTATATTTATCACAAAGTTTATGTTGGTTTCATTTTATTTTGAAGTTATCTCTAAATATTAAGATTTATAGCCTTCCCACAACAAACTCCCAGTCTCCACTCTGTCATTTAATAATTAGTGATGTTAAAAGGAAATAAAATCCTTTGTAGCTTTTAAACCCCCATTCTTCCCCTTTGTTTTGAAAATTTGTTGAGACAAGCCAGTTACCTGAAGTTAGTATTTTTGTCCCAGTATTTAAATACTGATGAATAACTAAATATTTTAATGTCAGTAACTTAACCTTGAGTAACTAATGTTAAGTTCTCAACTAGGTAGTTTACCTCATTGGGAATTTATTTTTTAATATACTTTCATATTTGTTATTAAAAATTTTGAGTTTTTTTATATGTTACTCCTTTTAACCATTATTTTTCTATTTATTTATGAATAACTTAACATAATTTATCCATATATAAAGGTACTTTGTATAGAAAATGTGGCAGAATAATAGCTTGATTTATAACTTCAGGTTCTTTTGATATTATGATTGATAAGTTTCTTTTGGTTATAATCTATATTCAGGTGTCAGCAATGTTGCTGAAAGAGTCCCCAACGTAAATATATATATATATATATATATATCTGATACTGATCATGAAGTATACAGCCACTGTTTAATGGTAAGAATATTACTAAGGTAGAGTAGTGTTCGAATAATTTTTGATAATGAGAATTTATCGAGCTTTTAGTACAAAAGCAAACAGTTTTAGTCAGCACGAAATCAGCTTAAGTCAAATATTTCTAGAAATATCTACAAAAGGACAAGAATATACTTTTTTGTTTTATTTTATACAGTATTGTAGATTAAACATAATTATTTCTTTAGATAATTTCTTTAAACTCTAGTGTAATAAATCGACTTGTAAAGCTAAACATAAGATTTAAAAATCGTTCCCGGTTATTACACTGAATGAAATTTCCTCAGACAAAATTTAATACTAGGCATTGTACTTCCAGATTTTAACAATGTTATTCGATTCTGAGAGACAAAAATAGTTAGTTATATACGATTTGATCGGGTGATGTAGGATATTCTCATCATATATTCGGCTCAGCATGGCCAGGTGGATAAGGCACTCACATCTTAATCGGAAGGCTGCGGGTTCGAATCCGCATCACACAAACATGCTCGCCCTTTCAGTCGTATGGGGCGTTATAATGTTACCATCAATCCCACTAATCGTTGGTAAAAGAGTATCCCAAGAGTTGGCGGTGGGTGATGATGACTAGCTGCCTTCCCTCTACTGTTACACTGCTAAATTACGGAGGGCTAGTGTAGAGCGCCCTCGTGTAGCTTTGCGCGAAATTAAAAAAAAAACAAATAAACAGACCTCATCATAGTTTCAGTTATAGTTAAGTCAACTGAATAATCGAAAACAATTCCAATAGCTTCCTTACTTCGTGTACAGAGACCGACTTCTAACCCAGAAATATTGATTATTAGATATATTTCTTTAATGTTCTTACGAATTACCACATAGTGTACACTTGGTTGGATGATTTTTGTAAACTCATTGTGATTCTTGGAAACAAAAATACTTTAATAATTGATCACAGTGAAATATGGTAAATTGACAGTTTGTTTTTGTAACTCTCGTTCTGAACGTCAAAGTTCCGATTAATGTTTTATGTGCGAGTTGTATTGAAGTTATTATAAACTTTTCGTGTAGCTTTTTTTCTACCACTGTGGCGTCAATTTGTAGATAATGCAAACAGTTTCTTCTTAATGTCGTTTTAGCTTATTTATACTTGACATATATTTTCCTTTAATGGTCAAGCATTATTATGTAACTTCTGGTACGCATACATTAGATGTGCTCAATTTCTATTCATATTACTTGTGTGTAAATCCCACATGAAAGTTTATAAAATTTTGATTTTCTTCTCTTAAGGAATTTGAAAATAGTCTAAAATACATCAGTTCTTCAATTTTACAGAAATTTTTATCATCGATAGAAATGTTTATCATTAAACTTCCATGTGTCTTACTTTTCTTGTTGCACTGAACAACGGTTGTATTAATCCATCTAAAATATTTAGTGATTTGATTCATACTATAACCCAACCTTATTATTGACCGAATAATAGTTTCACGATTAGTTATTTCACCACAATATTATATTATATTTTATTCATTACCACAACTCATTAAATCAGTCAGATAACAATATTCATTCACATTACTAACCGTATTTAAAATTAGATTCCGTCAATATAATATACAACATAATTCGTACATAATGAATGTTTCTCAAAGCAATAATACTGTCATCAAACAGTTACTTCATTATCATAATCGTATATCACAAGATATATTACCTAATATATTACTAAATCCAATACACTCGAATAGCGTTGTACATCAGCACATATCCTGCTGTGTCACTGGGGAGTGTAAGAGTTAATTTTGTATATCCTCATCCTGTTTGTCGGTTTATCCTTCATCAGTTAAACATTTATATTGACGCAGTTTATAACATTTTATCATCTTTAACCTAACTGGGCTTGTTTGTTTTATGATTCTATATGTTTTGTTTTGTTTTCACAATTTCGCCAGCTTTACAGTGTTTCCTATTTTTTAACTTTGGAAATGCATAACATGCATTAACTGAAAAGGCACAGTTAAACTTGACATTCTCCTTAAGTTATTGTAATTATTTTTTTCCTTCTTTGTTTTTGAATTTCGCGTAAAGCTACACGAGGATAACTTGCTCTAGACGTCCATAATTTAACAGTGTAAGACTAGAGGGAAGGCAGCTAGTTATCACCACCCACTATCAACTCTTGGAATACTCTTTTACCAACAAAGAGTGGGGTTTACCGTCAGTCATAACGCCCCCACGGCTGAAAGGGCGAGCATGTTTGGTGTGACAGGTATTCGAATCCACGAGCTTCGGATTAGGAGCGAGCGTCTTAACCATCTGGCCATGCCGAACAGTTATTCTAAAGTTGAGCCTAGTTTTCTCTTCTCACATTCTATGCATGGTTCATTATAATTTTTAATATTTCTTCTGGTATTCAACCGAAATAATATTTTACTTATCTTAAAGCTAAGTGTGCTGAAAATGATATGTCATGATCCATTTTCATTACTTTAGTTTTCTATTTACGTATTACAAGTATCTGCAATATTATATTATTGTCAGTCTTTTCTTACAAGTCAGAGTTCAAAGTGTACACTGAATGTTCTTCCTGTAGTATTCTGTTCCTTAAAGTTTTCTTTCACCTTTATATAGGTTCGTTTGTTTGTTGTAAATTTTGCGCAAAGATATATGATTTGTGTGTTTTAGACTGAAAATATATTTCTGACAGATACTCACCTGTCACATTTTTCACACTTCCTTTATTGCATTTTTTTCTGCCTGATCTCAAAATGATGGATGAATTCAAAGGGAGTCGACTATATTAGGAGGGCGTCACACTCCTGTTAGTTTCTAAAATCGTTTGGTTCAGAGGGACCACAAAAATGTTATTTCCCACATAATTTCAACAAAATATCCATTCTCTAATGTCGAGGACATACAACAGATCCCACATTTTATTACTCTGACAATAAGTCAACTCTTGTGAGATAAAAGTTTCTAGAGTGACACAACTTGAAACGAAAGGAAGAAACGTTAGGGTTAGAAAAATAATTGTCATTGTTGACTCTTATTATAATTTTTGTTGGGAGCTATATCTATTATTCATTTTTTTATTTATAGCTAGTCAGATTTAGATAATACTTCTCACAATGTCTTCTTATTACGTTACATGTTGATAGATAATAAGTCGGAAAAACCGCTTGCTCCTGATTCGTCCGCCAAAGGCATTAAACAGACACTATATGGAGAATAAGTGGTGGTCCGAATCATCTATGGGTACCTGCGTGACAATGGAAAGCCATGTTATACAATTAGAGTGATTATCCTTGATTTTGAATTGTAATATTAAAGGAAGAAAAATTAAGACTTTCTTCAGTTTTTGGGTTAGAAAGTAAAAAAAAAGTCGAGTGTGAATACTAGATAATAAGAATATACCAGATTTGTCATGTTGTTATTACGACTACAAATATATCAAAGAACTGTTCTGATACATTACTTAAAGCCAAAATTTCAGGACTGCAACAAATAATAGATACATTTTCTCGAACAAATTTGAATCAACAACATCAGGCATTTCGCGATTTGTATAAAGAAAATATCCAGATCCAGTTTTCCTAGCTTTCGGCAGTATAGGTGAATATTGTGTCAAGTAAGCTGAAGGTTTTTATCAAATCAAACAAAGGGTAAGGTAAATCATTATACGTTGAATAATATTCATCTAAAGTCATGGATCTGTAAAGAAAAAAGTTTCTTATTCTAAACAGAAATAAGTTTTTATTCGAGTTTCGAAAAATATATATATAATTTACTTTTGACTTCAACTGAAAAGTAACACTACTTTCTACAGAACGTCATAACAAAAAATATCCTCATGAATGTTCACTAGATATGAAGAAAAGCAAGTAAAGAGGAACATCAAAAAGCAAACAGTGTTAAAGATCTCCGCTAAGTATTCTCATCCTGAAATTAAATTTGAAAATAATGAATAATAATATATAAAACACACAAATGAAATATATACACAGAAAGAGCTATTCTACATTTTTTTGTTATTTCCCCAATAGCAAGTTTATATTTGTTTGAATTTCAAGAATAAACAGACATGTAACCCTATAAAAGATAAATTTCAATTTCAAACAAAATTGTCTCGAAATAAAATAGGCATAGTTTCAAACTTAGTATGTAAACCAGAAAATAATGATTTTGTTATATATATATATATATATACACGAGAGTAAGTGTTACAGTGTTTATTTATTCATACACATTTGTAGAGTACTTCATTATTTGTGTGCAAAAAATTGACAAACCATGTATCAGTCGAAATGGTTAAGTCGAAAATCTGAAGGCTGATAACATTAAAAGCCTGTTTTAAAGCAGATGGTGGGCAAAGCATAGACAGATTATTCAAAAGTTTTGTCTTTATAAAAAACACAAGACAGATCATGTGACCTGCTAGTTTACAGTTTGAAGCGTATAAATGCACAGACGTACTGATACCGAAAAGTGTGTTGTGGATATCCGTCCATCAGGTACATCGTATAGAAAGCATATATTGCAACGTACGAATTAAAAATAAATTACAGGTGTGATTTTTTTTCATTTATTTAATGTTATAGCTATACTGCGTTTACAATTATAATGTGTGTCTGTAATCGTGTGGCGACTGAGACACAACATTCAGTTTCTTGAGTTCTGTTTTCAACACAAACTTTCGCGACTTTCTGGTGTATTCCAGGCCAATAAAATCAAAATATCTGAGCCCTTTTCGAATTGATTTCAAAAGTGTATCTCAGGACAGTTGATATGGGTATTAACACTTTTACCAATAAAGCAAAGAACAATGTTTTGACCTTTTTAGGTTTTGTTAACCTGAAGATGACCTCAGTGAAAGTGTGAATACTAATTAATACCAGCCGTTCTGATATACATTTTTACTTCAAGTAGGTTTCTCGTTATAACTAATTGATTACAGTTTTTCCTTAACTCTTAAGATCAAAACAGTACATTTTAAGCTGTACACTTCTGCCCAATAAGAGAAACATGGCACATAATAACAGGAATAGCAAGTACTGGTTGATTAGTATCTAGATAATCTACATTACTTTTTTCTTTCTTTCCTTCTTTAATCTGTGTGTTTACATAAACTCAAATTATAGATAACAGAAAATTGACTAAGAAGGACTTGAGGTATAGTGTGTGAAGGTGGTATAACGTTGATTTTTTCCGGATATTGTCTTTAATATAGTCAAATAATCACAACACAAATACCTTTTCTCCCGCTAACAGTCACAATTATGGAATCATCATCTTGTAATGTTTCCAAAATATTCAATCTATTATACAAGATCGAATGAGCAATTTTGTATTGTCCTCTATAAGATTTTAACAGAAAGCATTGCTTGGTATAAAAGATAATCTACAGTAAAAATTTACAGAAAATAATGAAAAGTGTAAGTGATAGTTTTAGGTGTGAAGATAGTTTAATTATATTCTTGTTGACTATAAACGTCAATGATAAAACACGAGTGAATTAATTTACGAAGAAAGCTGGCGAAACGGGAACATAATTAATGTACTTGCTGTCAGATATAAATGCTAAACCTATTACATTTATAATTGTTTGTTCATTTTTGAAATTCCCTCAAAGCGACACGAGGGCTATCTGTGCTAGCCGTCCCTAATTTTCCTTTCGCGCCCGAGTCGCGCTAAAACATGCTCGCCCTCCCAGCCGTGGGGGTGTATAATGTCACGGTCAATCCCACTATTCGTTTGTAAAAGAGTAGCCCAAGAGTTGGCGGTGGGTGGTGATGACTAGCTGCCTTCCCTCTAGTCTTACACTGCTAAATTAGGGACGGCTAGCACAGATAGCCCTCGAGTAGCTTTGTGCGAAATTCCAAAAAACAACAAACAACAACAACCCTAATTTTCCAGTGTATAACTAGAGGGAAGGCAGCTAGTCATTACCAGCTACCGCCAACTCTGTAGGATACTTTTTTACAAACGAATATGGCCTGGCATGGCCGAGCGCGTTAAGGCGTGCACTCGTAATCCGAGGGTCGCGGGTTCGCGACCCCCAGCCGTGGGGGTGTTATAACATTTCAGTCAATCCCACTATTCGTTGGTAAAAGAGTAGCCCAAGAGTTGGCGGTGGGTGGTGATGACTAGGTGCCTTCCCTCTAGTCTTACACTGCTAAATTAGGGATGGCTAGCACAGATAGCCCTCGAGTAGCTTTTTGCGAAATTCCTAAAAACAAAACAAACAAACGAATAGACTGTCACCTCATAACGTCCTCACATCTGAAAGGACGAGCATGTTTGGTTTGATGGGTGTTCGAACCCCAAACCTTCAGATTACGAGTTGAGTGCCTTAACCACTTGATTATGCTGGGTCACATTAAAATAGAATTTGTACATCATGGAATGTGAAGCATTAACTTTGGTGGCATGCAGTCTTCTTAACCTCTGAAAATAAAATTACTCTATTTCCTATTTTGCCCGAATCGAGGAAACAATTTGCCCAAATGACACTCCTGCCCCTACATACATTTAAATAAAGTTAGTGAATTTTGCTATATCAAATAGTTATTGTCAATTACATGCAATAAGTTTCATGACATGGATTTAGTAAACCTCAACGCACCATTTTTTTATTACATCATTTGTTTAAAGATTACGGGTCGAACGCCTTAATCCACCTGGCCATGCCGGGCCTAGAAGTGAGGATTGTCACAAATATAAAATAGTTGCATTTCAGCAAACTAGAAAATGGTTATGTTAAGATGAAATTTAAGTGCCTAAAATTCAAAGTCATTTGGTGATCTTTAGTTTAGCATGATGGAAATATACTAGATTTTCTGGTACCATATCAACAGTTGAGGAAAACTTCACAAATGTAAGAATGTTTTTAAGTTGAATAAAACATATGCCAGATAGGTAGGGACAGAGGAGGGACATGTGTTTGCACATATGCTGACAATATGTAAAGGTCAACGTATTCTTGATGACGAGAAACATCACCTATACTGGATTATACTTTCCCTGAAACTCAGCACATGAAACAAAAAAACTCAACATATTAAGAAACCAAATAAACAAAGCCACAAATTTATGCTCACCCGATAAAAATGACGTTGAAATCAAATCAAATAAAACAGTATTTCATTAATATCAACAAATTTCCACAAAAACCCGTGAAAAAAATGTATATGCACACACCTAGATCAACAACAAATAAACAATATTAAGCCTCAAGATGCAACAAACTACAAAACCTTAGACTGCTGCGTACCATATGTTTCCGACACCAGAGAAAAAGTAACCAACATTTGGTAAAAACGTATAATAAAACACAACATTTCAGTGAACACCAAATTTATTCAGAAACCAGGTACAAAATTAAAGTCTGTATTATGTAAAAACTACAATGACAGACACATAACCAACATAATTTATAAAATACAATTCAACAACTGCCATGACTTCTATACTGGAGAAACAAGCAAAGAAAATAAAAGGAAACTAAATCCAAAAAACACATGAAAACACCTTCACATGTTTTTGAATAATGAAAATCAAATAAACATATCATAACCACAGAAAACTCCCAGATACTAAGTAAGGAAACAAAAATAAACAAACGCAAAATCAAATAAGTATTACTTATACAGCAACTAAAACCAAAATTAAACCAATATACGGGAACACCTTCATAGAGGTTTTGCGTGTGACGTCACTCTTGACCTAGTTACTGCTGACCGCCATGATTAATGGCAAGCTCGGCGTGCTTATATTCCAACACAAGGGTTATTCATAGTCAAAATTGCGCGATGGTACACTCGTGTCGGGCATTTAACTGTTCAAATCGACATGGACAGGTGGAAAATGTGTCATACTACAGATTTCCTAAAGATCCCAACCGAAGAAAACGATGGATTGCAGCTGTCAATAGGAAAAACTGAACACCCACAGAGTACACCAGACTTTGTAATAAACATTTTGTGTCAGGTATGTATAATTCATCTATAGCCAGGCTGAATAAATTGAAACTTACATGCATGATATATGTATAGCAGAACACACTGCAGCACCAGTCAAAGGAATTTTTTTGCACACTTTTCTTTTACTTTTAAATAACTGAATAGTAAATTTACTGAAGGAACAATATCATTCATGATACATAGGTTATATAGCCATTTGTACATTAAGACAAAACGTTAATATCTCTTAAAGGACAAATTTAATTGATTCATCAGAAAACCACAACTGGCACAAGATTAAAAAGTGTGCAAATAATTACTTTGTTGGCTTTACATTCAGTTGTTAAACAATGTTCAGCATATTCAGCTATATGTATATATATTCAGTGTATCTGTTATATATATAAATATTATCTGATGGTGCCTGTAGATCTATATCTTGGTTAAATTATTGTGCTCTGTTTCAGGGACGAAGAGTGATGATCCCCTATCACCTGACTATGTACCTTCCATATTTTATTTTACACGTCCTCCCTTGAAGAGAAGGAAAGCTGCTGAATTGTGTAAATATGAAAACAGTAAAGAAGTGACCAAAAGGAGAAAAGAACAACAAAAGAGACATGAAGCTGCTTGACCTTGCTTTCATAGAATCTACTGCCACTGATAGCAGCTGTACTGATTCTACTTATGAACTTGAAGCTACGTGTGATAATATTGACTTGTGTACATCACAATATACAATCGAGACATGTTTGCAGACGGAAATATCATTCACAGACTTAGTTAGACTTGAATGTGAGTATCAACAGTTGCAGAATGAAGTCTTCCACTATAAAAGTATAGCAAAAGCGAACTGTTTCGAAGATGCTACTTTTGCAAATGACGACGAGAAGGTCAAATACTGTATAGATCTGCCGTCATATGCAGTGATGATGATCATATTCAACCAAATTTACAGATATTTCCGAGATACACAGTCAGTCTCTAAATTTCAACAATTCATATTGACATTCATGAGACTGCGATTGGATGTGCCACTGCAGCTCTTAGGATACATATTTGGATTGCACACCTCAACAGTATCACACATATTTCAGGAGGTCATAAATGTCATGAATATTTGACTGGCACCAACATTTGTTTTCTAGCCTGAGAGAGAGGAACTAAGAATGACGTTGCTCGTGTCTTTTCGTGAGAAGTTTTCAAAGTGTGCCTGCATCATTGATTGTTTCGAAATATTCATACAGCGGCCGTCAGACCTATATGGACGAACAGACAAAACTTTTGTAACATTTTAGACTTTCATTTGTGTAGGTGGAAGTCCTGTTTATCAAATATATATATATAAATGTCACCATATGTAATATTTGGCAGATCTACTCCGGCAACAGTCTGACTCTGAGCAACATTGTTTTGGCTGGATATTACTGGCGTAAATACACGTGGCGGGAGCATATACGAGTCTCCTACACCCAGTTCCTTCACTTTTTCCTCATACCTGGCCTTTTCAGCACCTGTCAGGTGTGCTACAAATGATGAAAAGCCAGTGGTAGCCATATACATGTGAATAGTACTGAATACAGCAGTTGTTAACTCGTTCAGTCATGCGGGACACTTGCCACCCAATATGGCGGTATGTTTACGTACCTCGTTGTGGCCACGTGACACTAATAGGTTCATGCAAAACCTCTATACCTATACTAATTGATAATCTAACATCCAACGGCAAAGCCTCCTACAATCCAGTACCCGTTTATACTCTCGTCCCTCAGACTGCGTCCAGCAACAATCAGGTGCAAACTCTCTTTGTTAACCTGAAGATGACTTAGGAAGGTTGAAACGTTGTTCTCTGCTTATCCAGTAGTGTTAATACCTATACCAGCCATTCTAAGATGCCAAATGAACCCGTATTTTAGATAAACTTATCGTTGACTCACCAAGGAAGGACTATAAATTCCTCAGAAGGTGAAAACAACTTAATAAGTTTTTATTTGTTTGTTTGTTTTGAATTTCGTGCACAACCACACGTGGGTTGTCTGTGCTAGCCGTCCTTATTTAGCAGTGGAAGGCAGCTTGTCATCACTATACACTGCCAAGTCTTAGGCGACAATTTTACCAATAAATAATAGTGGAAGTGACAGTCACATTATTACGCCTCCATGGCTGAAAGGGCGAGCATGTTTGCGAAGGAGATTCGAACCCGCGATCTTCAAGTTGTGAGTCGAATGCCTTAACCACGTAACCATACTAAGCTAGTTTTAAACGGAGTATTCGCTTTTATAACTACTACTGTTTTGTAGTAATTATAAAATAAATCATCAGTCTTGAAAACAAACCTCAGTGAAGTGTCATAAGAAGAAGCAGCAGGTAGAATAATAAGAAATACAAAGAGTTACTGCAATATTTACAGACATTTCATAGTTTGTGACTCAGTCGGAACATACATATTGTTTTCAAAGGGAACACTAAATAGCATTGACGACCTGTTAACAGGTGAGTGACAGAGTGGAGACTGGGAGTTTGTTGTGGGAAAGCAATAAATTTTAATATTTAGAGATAACTTCAAAATAAAATGAAACCAACATAAACTCCCAGTCTCCATTCTGTCACTTAATAATTAGTGATGTTAAAAGGAAATAAAATCCTTTGTAGCTTTTAAACCCCATTCTTCCTCTTTGTTTTGAAAATCTGTTGAGACAAGCCAGTTACCTGAAGTTAGTATTTTTGTCCCAGTATTTAAATACTGATGAAGATGTATCTAAATATTTTAATGTCAGTAACTTAACCTTGAGTAACTAATGTTAAGTTCTCAACTAGGTAGTTTACCTCATTGGGAATTTATTTTTTAATATACTTTCATATTTGTTATTGAAAAATTTTGAGTTTTTCATATATTACTCCTTTTAACCATTATTTTTCTATTTATTTATGAATAACTTAACATCATTTATCTATATATAAAGGTACTTTAGTCGAAAAGGAAACAGGTTGCTCTGCTTTATAAAAGAAAACTGAGAAAAAAATATTCTATTCAAAATAAACTTGAGTTACACTTCATACTTGTACTTAATCAATCTAGCATTCCAGAAAAAGAACCTCATACCAACTGCGAAGCATGGAGGTATAAGTGTCACGGTTTGGGGCTGCTTTGCTGCATCAGGACCTGGACAGCTCACGATCATAGAATCCACCATGAATTCTACTGTGTATCAGAGGGTGCTTGAGGATCATGTGAGAACATCTGTTAGAAAATTAAAGCTGAATAGAAACTGAACCCTGCAACACGACAATGACCCAAAACATATCAGTAAATCCACCAAAGACTGGCTGAAAACTAAGAAATGGAGAGTTCTGGAATGGCCAAGTCAATACCAAGATATTAATCCTATTGAGATGCTGTGGAGTGACTTGAAACGGGCTGTACATGCAAGAAACCCCACAAACATCTCGCAGCTGAAAGAATTTTACATTGAGGAGTGGGGCAAACTTTCTTCAGACCGATGTCAGAGACTGGAAGATGGCTACAAAATGCGTCTCACTGCAGTTATTTTAGCCAAAAGAGGTAACACTAGCTATTAGGGGGTAGGGTGTCTTAACTTTTTCCTCAGTTCGAACATGCGCTTTTGTAGCATGGCATTTACAGAATATCTTGAAAAGTATTTTATTCAGTTTTAATTGTTTAGCTGTATTAATATAATCCCTCAGTATTGTTGAAATTGAGATTAAATATCTACATATCCAAAAATGTTACAAAAATACAGAGGCTTTCATAGGATGTCCTAACTTTTTTACATGACTGTATGAGATTTATGCATTTTACCAAGCTCAAGATCTATATATATCAATTTACTCTACTCCTACCTATAATAATTTCAATTTAAAGATATGCTGGTAAAAATCCTAATAAGTGATAAAATCGAATCGTTTATACTCGAGTTCCATGCTTAGTATTTCTGACGCATAAAAATTAATACATGTAAAAGCCAAGGATCAGATTATTACACTTGGTTTATCTGGTTTTCGTGAGTTACACTAGTCTAATTCCTCTTTTAATTGCTTGTTACAATTTATTTGTATTTAATTACTAACAGGAACGTAAATATCTCCCACATAAAAGCCTGTCAAGGAGGGATTTCCCAGTGCCAGATCAAATATGGTGTTATGTGTGTGACAGCGCAACAATGTGGCGTGAAGATACTTAAGATCCGAATAGAAAAGCCCAAAATACTACTATGAAAGAAAGTATTGAACTGCATTTCCACTCTATTGACGTATGTTAAAAATAAGTAAGAAATTAAGGCAAATCTGTGTTTGGGAATTAGTACCGAAAAGCCTTTATTAGAACAGAGTGAAATTATCAATTATCTGTGAGAAAGAGGACGGCTTCTCTATAGAACAAAAAGAGATGTTTATGTAACAATACGTTCATCGTGTGTCTTAATCTTTTATCCAAAGGCAACAAAATGTTTTTGTTTTTTTTTAAATTTTGCGCAAAGCTACATGAGGGCCAGCTGCGCTAGCTGTCCCTAATTCAGCAGTGTATTGTGCAACTTGTCATTACCGCCCACCGCTATCTCTTGGGCTATTCTTTTACAAACGAAGAGTGGGATTGAACGTAACATTATAACGCGTCCACGGCTCAAAGGGCGAACATGTTTGAAGCGATGGGGATGCGAACCTCAGATTACGAGTCGCAGCATAAACCCACCTGGCCATGCCGGGCCGCATCAATATGCATCATATTTGTTCAATTATAAGTAGTACGTTCAAAAACAACATATAGTATGTTCTTGGAAAAGGTAATTTTATATATTTACTATTCATTTTTTGTGCATCGCTTGTTTGATACAAAATAAATTTGGTTTTCTGTGTTTCCTCTCATCTTGAACGGGTTTTTACCCGTTTTCAAAGACAAATCTACTCTACACTTGTCTGAAAGAAAGGAGTTAAAGTTTAGCGGTTGTTGAGAATTCCTTCTTGTTTTTGGTATACATCGTTATTTAGTTTTGAAAGACGTTTTCTAATCTGACCAGTGGTTTAATTAAAGAACTAAACTTTAATCGGCCTTTGGTCAGAACTTTAGTCTTCTTATTGGACAGGCCGATATTAAGCTCACCGGAAAGGTTTACTAAGATGTTTTCACACCTAGAGGGCCTGACATGGCCAAGCTTGTAAGGCGTGAGACTCGTAATCCGAGGGTCAATCCCACTATTCGTTGGTAAAAGAGTAGCCCAAGAGTTGGCGGTGGGTGGTGATGACTAGGTGCCTTCCCTCTAGTCTTACACTGCTAAATTAGGGACGGTTAGCACAGATAGCCCTCGAGTAGCTTTGTGCGAAATTCCAAAACAACTTCACACCTAGAGATAAAGAAATTAGAAAGGTAAAATAGATGCTGCAAGTTCGAGAAAAACTGATTCGAAAGTTGAACTAATACCGACAGACTTAGTGGAAGGGGCAACTAGTCATCAGCGACTGTTAACCAAATTTTATGATAAAATATCACTTTTATAACGTACTCGTAGATAAAGATGTGGTACATCAAAGTCCTTCAGATTATTAGTCCGAAACTCTAATTACTAAAACGTATTTGAAATATTATTCCATAAAAAAAGGTTATTTTGTGGTAAGCATATTCTAGTGATCATAATTTAAAAACTGATCAGTGAGTAGAAAGCTACAATTTGTTTCAATATGAATGATTACGTTTGTTTGGAATTAAGCACAATGCTGCATTATGAACAATCTGAACTGTGTTCGTCTCAAGTACGGATACTCAGTGTTTACCATTGTGAGCCTTCAGACTTATTGCTGAACCACTTGGAGCCGGAAAGATGTTAGTATGTATCATGACATAGCATCAGCTAGCATAGCGTTAGGGTTAACTAACTGAGATGACACGCTTCATTCATATTGAGGATTTTTTAAAAATATAAATCTCAATCAGTTATATATATTAAAAAGTATGGAAGATATCTTACAGTGTTTGCTCGTACATACTTCATAGAGGGAGAACAAGATAGGTCTTTCTTAGGAGATATAACAATGTAAAAGAAGTTGTATTAGTTCTTCAAAGGAGTGAGATTAACAGTTACGAAATAAAATCATGTTCACTGAACTACTATTTAGAAGTTTATGTTTTGCTCAGATTAATCATTATGTACTGCATGAAGAAAGCTAATTCGTTCGTGAAAAACTAAATTTACAATTTTTTTTTAATTTCGCGCAAAGCTACTAGAGAGCTATATGCGCTAGTCGTCCCTAATTTGGTAGTGTAAGACTAGAGGGAAGGCAGCTAGTCATCACCACCCACCGCCAACTCTTGGGCTACTCTTTTACCAACGAATAGTGGAATTGATCGTCAATTATAAGGCCCCCACGGCTGAAAAGGGCGAGCATGTTTGTTGCGACCTGGATTCGAACCCGCGACCTTCGGATTACGCGTCGAACGCCATAACACACTTGGCCATGCCGGGCCGAATTTACAATTAAAATAAATGTCTAGAGTTAGTATTGTGTTCATTATTAACATATAAAAGTGTATGTGACTGATATAAAACGTCAGTAAAACAGATTAGTTAGTATTGCACTTATTATTTACACACATATGTTACTGGTGTTAAGTGTTGATACAACAGATTACATTCTTCTGTGTTCATTATCAACATTTACGAGTGTATGTATTCGGTGTTAAACCTTTGTAAAACAGATGTGTTAATATTGGACTCACTGTTAACACTCCTACGAAAAAAAATATTCACATCCACTAAAGTGATTTTGGGGCCTATCAGGCCCCATATATTTTTCCAATAGAAACACAGTGATTTAGCAACATTTATTACAAACAACTTTAGAATGGCTCTGACAAAAAATTTTTTTTAGAATTTGAGCAAACAATTTTCGACTGTCTATTTTTTGATCTGCCGCACAAATGCCATTGTCCTCTTTTTGCCCTCTTTGCAGGCGGTTCACATAAGGTTGTTTTGTCATTATCTTTGCCATAAATTTCTTTGATTTCAAGCACCAATTGCCGTATAAATTCTCTTCTGGCTCTTGATTTATGTTGACGAAGAAATTCTGGATGTTTTGTCGAGTAGAGAACGAAAGCATTGTTCGCAGCAAGATCTAGAATGTTATAGAATATGCAGACTGACCAGGGCTTTGATCGCCTCTTTGTTGTATAATATCTCACCAGTTGATCAAGAGTGTCGACACCTGCCTTCGTTGCATTGTAAAGATTGACGATTTCGGGCTTTCCATTCTCTTCTACTTCACCAGACTGATGCTGAGAACTCAGTAGTAGCACATATTTTCCTGGTTTGTCTGAGTGCCTGAGAAGAGTGATGTCGTCATGGTAGAAAAAACTTTGGTGATAACTTTCTAGATTTTGCATTTATTTCAGGAGGCAGGAAGGTTCTTGATTTCCGTATGGTTCCAACAAGTCCTGTTCTTTTTGTTCGTAGGTACTTGGCAAGTGTCATTGTTGTGAAGAAATTATCTGTCGTTATTGTCCTTCCTTTTCCAAGAAATGGCTGACTCAGTTCTCTGACAATTCTTTCTCCTTGATTTGTTTCTGTCGTATTTCCAACCTTTCCAGTATAAATTTGAGCGTTGAGGAGGTAACTTGTCTTTGCATCTGTTAGGCACCAAATCTTTATTCCGTATTTGCCTGGCTTTGTATGTTCTGAAGCCAACTCTTCCTTTGAAGTTACATAGTTGTTCATCCACTGTCAGGTATTCGCTTAGGTTTTAACTGTTTTTGCAATTTTCAATGAACAAATTCCAGACTCCAGAGATGGCGGCATCTTTGATTTCTCTATTTCTTTGAGAGTGGATATCAAATCTGATTTTTGAGCACATTTTTTTGAATTTGTCTTGTATAATCAGTTTTCGCAAAAATGGCAAACCGAATTCGGTTGAAAACATTTCGTCTATCGATGCATTTTTGGATTTGCTTATTCCAAGGAAAAGATTAGCTGCAATCCATTTCCAGAGGTCTTCTTCAAAAATTGGTTCTTTCATGACGGCGTTTGTTGAGTGAATGATCTGTTCCATCACATTATCAGAAATGAAAATTTTGAATGTTTCGAATGGTGTAGAGACTCTTGGAGCAACTTGCCTTGTAATGTCTGGGTTCCCATCGAATATACTGAGAGCTGCGGTTCTCCTGTTGATCCTTGAAGGTGTTGTTGAATAACTAAAATTTTTATCTTTGGACAAAAGTTTGTTCACTGGCATCGTAGTAAGATCTTCTTGATTACTTTCTTCACTTTCAGAAGGGTACGGCACCATTTGTTCATCATTTTCGGCTTCAGAAGGATCATCATCACAACTTTCAGAGTAGTCTTCGACATTATCATGTTCACTTTCATCGTCGGATGGTTTTGTCAGTAAATGTATAGCTTCATCAAGAGATATCATTTTTGACACGGTTTGAAGATTTCAGCTCCTATACATATAGGATTTGTGGATTCTTCTAAAATATTCTAGAAGCTTCAAGAATATTCTGGATTATTCTAAATACTTCTGTAAAGTTTCTAGAATGTTCTAGAACAGGCGTGGGCAAACTAGGCAATAATCAGGACCGTCTAAAATTATTGTTGGAGTAGAGTTATTATCCTAAATATCCATCTTTTGAAAAGAAGTTGTAAAATTGATATATTTTTACTATAATTTGCTCTCTTCGGTTGCCCAGGTTTGTTCTAGAATTATTCAGGAAATAAATAAAGTCATTTTTATGTTTTTTGATCTGAGACCTAAAAGGCCCTAAAACACCCTTAGTGGATGTTTAAAAAAATGTTAAATATTATTTCGCAAATGTCTGAAAAGTCAAAATATTATTAATTTATTATAAAATATATAATATATATATTCTGCTAGTTTCTGATGTTAAACATTCTGTGTGAAGAAATGAATATCAAACTGTAGAAAATAAACTTTACCAAAAGAACCTAGAATCTTATAAATTTGACGGTGAGGTAATTTTTGTATTTGTGTTTTGACTCTTTATAGTAACATATATCAGAACTGCATATGTAACTGCACTATTCAGATCACTGGAAAACCACGACAAAATAAACTAAAAACATAGAGTTTTAATATTGTAGAAACGTGGTAACAATACATGGTGTTTGGTTTTTTAAAAGGCCTAAATAGTATTCAACAAAATGATATATTTTACTTCTTTGGTTTTTTTCAGGGTTTGTAGATAATCACGATGAATTTTAAATTTCACCAGTTGGACACAGTACATCCGAAAGTAATAATTCAGTGCCTTAACAATAGGTTTTTATTCTTATTAAATACATGGAAAGTAAGGAATTTCTGGAACAACTTTTTCTTTCACTCCTCTCTTCCACATTTAATGAATAACCCAATGACATTGAACTGTATATATTTATGGTCTGAAAGAAGAAAGTTTTGGTAAAGATTGATTGGTGACTATGACGCGCGCGGCTGACCACAAACATGTATTGAATCTGAGGTGATTATGAACGCGATCTCGAAGGAGTTTCACCACTTAAACACACCAGATAGTTCAACTAACACGCTGACTTTTCTCTCTCACTTTTGTTTTACACAAAAATTTCACATCTAGATAAAGTCAATGAATGCACTCTGTTAATAAATACAAATAACTAATTGACTGAAATCATTGTTGTCAAATATCTCACTATCAGTAGAAGCCGAAGCCAATCAACAGTAATTGTAAGAAAGCAAAAGTTATTTGTAGATGAAAAGACGTAAAGATTAGCTGTAGGGGTGTAAAAACTAGATGTAGCTTTAGGGACGCAAGGTTTAGTTGCAGTTAAGGAGAGATGAAAGCTAGTTCCAGATTTAAGGACGTAAGGTTGAGTTGGAGCTGGAGTAGAAGGGCAAGTTGCAGATGTAAACATGTATGGTCTAATTGTAATTGTAAGGACGTAAGATGTAGCTATAATTGTAATGATGTAAGGTTTATTTCTAGCTTTAAAGAGTTAAAAGTGAGTTGTAGTTATAGTTGTGAGATGATGAAAGCTATAGCTGTAGTTGTAAGAATGTATGGACTAGTTGTACTTGTAAGGCGATAAAAGCTATAATTGTAGTGTAATACCATAAAATTGTTTGTTGTTATAAGGACTAATGAACTAAAACTGTAGGTGTGATTACTGTTCAATATGTTGGGATGTAAATGTTCGTCGTGGTTATACAGAAAAAAAGCACCTTATAGTTGTAAGTAATGTTCAACTTATAAGGACATAAGAGCCAAAGATGTAAACTTGTTGAGGCTGTGAAGACAAAAAGCTAGTTGTAGTTGTAATAACGTGAGATATTACTTAATGAATAGCACCTAGTTCTTGAATAACGAATTTGTTTTAAGATTAAAACATATTTTAACAT
The DNA here is from genome assembly GCA_011833715.1 of Carcinoscorpius rotundicauda. Taxonomy (NCBI): domain Eukaryota; kingdom Metazoa; phylum Arthropoda; class Merostomata; order Xiphosura; family Limulidae; genus Carcinoscorpius; species Carcinoscorpius rotundicauda. Next base: position 40,945,352 of record CM022393.1, read on the forward strand.
TTCCACTGAACCTGGATTGTATATTATATCGATGTATCACTACACAGTTCTATACACACGTGTTACAACACTGAGACGACAAAAGATAATAATATCAGGCATTTCAAAATGACGTCTCCTGGTACTTTTCCGTCAACCAACAAATTCACTCGAAACGCCATAAACTCCTTCAAGTCGATGGTGAAACAAAGTAAAATCAATAGGATATTCGCGAAAACATAACATCCAATGTAACAGTGTTTGAGAACAAGTGAGCGTAATCATATAAATGTTGAATTTTTCAAAGATGCAAATTAGTTCATATTTCATTTAATTTTTGTAAGTTAACATAACTTCTGAACAAAAAAACTTCAGAGAACTGAAAAAAAATAATATTTCTTTATGATTCAGTTACTACAAACCACCTGTTCACTACATACCTAAAAAGTTATAGTTTGCGAAACCTGCTCAGAAGTAATTTCGAATTCAACGGCACAAATACATAAAAATCTATACAATAAAAATTCCCTTGTAATATTAAGTAGTAAAGATAGAGCCTTTTTATTGGGTTAGCGTTGGAAAAAAAATTGTCTATCACTGTACAATTTTCAAGATAATTTGTATATGTTACATAAGAGAATGACTGACATATTTTTGTTAACATCCGACACTTTGCGTGTTGCAGCGTGCGTTTCGGGACTTCTTACAATCGTTGGGGCACCTTAGAAGCCAATGTACCATCGGTAATTCTATCTCTGAAATGTCCCCCAATGTCACAGAGGCATCTCTGCAAACTTACACAGTTATGAATCGGATTTCAATTCCCGTGGTGGGCACAGCACAAATAGCCCTATGTGTAGGTTTAAGCTTAACTACAAACAAATAATTATCCAAACTTAGCTGTAGAATGTTTATCTGTCTAGACAAATACTAAATTCAAACTGTACTAGCTGCCCATCCCCTTCTTGTTCCGACGTCCTTTCGTTCTGAGTTTCCTGTGAACGTCTATCGAAGAGTTTTTCTTGTAATAAGTGAGTGTTCAAATAAATCAGAGAGTAAAAACCTATATCTGATATTATATATAACATATTTTCATTGTCATTGGTGCCAAATTATTTTAACAAGTTCCTAGAACTTAAGCTTACCTCCAGGGAAGGGCCCGACAAGACCGTGTGGTTAGTAAGAGCTCGACTCGTAATCTGAGTGTCTCTGGTTCGAATCCCGATCACTCCAATTTACTAATTAACTGTCACCGTTTGAAAAACAATGTGAGCCAGTTTTAATGTTTAATCCATTTTGTACATATCTTAGTGCTCTGTATTAAACTAGAAATTTCTTACTATAAAGCAACAAGTGTACCTGAAATGATATACACACATGATAAAGATTTCAAGGGCGATGAGTCCGAATTGGGATACTGGTAGTTTGTGTATCTGGTTCCCGGGAACATCATGTTTGAAACTATATTTGATGTTTTGTGTCATTTCCCCTTTCTTTAGATTATCAGTTCATAATTAGAAGCAGCTATACGCATATAACCCCTGTGTAGGTTTGTGTAATAATATCTAAACTTAGTATTTAATTTGTAATTTGTATAAACCCAAGGTATTTGTTTTATTATCATGCAAACAGCGAATAAATGTAGTTGTCTTAAATTTCTTGTTTAAAATTATTCAAGAGTTATTTTATACACTACATGTTCACATCAAAAACACGTAGAATCTGTTATTATGTATGGAAGATCTGATGAAAAACATTAGGAATAAGTGTTTCCTTATCAGAATATATTCGCAGTGAGATAAATAGGATTTTTTTACAGTTAGATATATTAAAGACCCAACAGAATCTACATAACGTGATTTATAACCTTATGATAACATGACCATACAGTAAACGTATGACGTACTGTACAATACGATTAACATAAACACAGTAAATTTGTATAGAAATACGAGTAAATGTACATGAATTAAACGTATGTTGTACTGTTTAATACGATTGGCATAAATACAGCTGATGTGACTAGAAATACAAGTACATGAATTAATCTGAAAGTATTAAAAAGTCTTAAGAACCTGTTTACTGTCTCGAAATTTAAAAAAAAGATAAAGTTCTTTAGAGTTAAGATGTGGGTCAGTTCATGTTATCGCTATTGGGTTACAATTAGAGAACAAGGTAAACGATAGTCGAGGATGTACATTTAATTTATAAACTAATATATTTAACAATAATTTCACTTATATCTTGAAAGTTAACATATTTTTGTTAGTGTAGAATTAGACGTAACCCTACTAATGTGTATGTTTCATGTATTATTCGATTATTTAGTCACTTTCTCTCTCTCTCTCTACGATATACTTGTTTATACTGACATCTTTGACTATTCATTTTCGCTCATATTTTTCTTTACCTGAGGTTTACAATAAAAGTGTCAGTCTCTTCAGTCTCCAAACTTTGTCCTTATTTTACTGGTTTCAGTGCATAGACCGATCTCACCTTATGCTACACATCGACTAAACGACCAAACACCAACCCCCAAGTTTAGATCATCGTCGATCCTAATTTAGAGTCGATGTTCGGATAGAGGTTTAAGCGGTCAACAGTGTTTACTGTCTTCAAGGCTACACTTACACAAATATCAGAACTTATGTCACAGTTAGATACTTTCAAAGCCCAAAATACAGAGCCTGTTTAGTTGAATATTACAAACTTACACTTGGAACTCCTAATTCACAACCTGGCACAATAAACTTTATTTAGATCACACTTTCCCAATAAAGTTATACTACAGGTAGACTTGTTACCATAGCGTTATACTACAGGTAGACTTGTTACCATAGCGTTATACTACAGGTAGACCTGTTACCATAACGTTATAATTCAGGTAGACCTGTTACCTATTGCAGCCTCAGAGTTTACGATTTGATCATTAAATAACTTTTTAAACACTAAGAGTAGCCTAACAGCTAGTGTGCCTGGACTGTGAGGTAAACGATTCTCAGTTAAAAAAATTGCACTTTGTTTCATACGTAATAAAAGCGATATAAACTTCATTGAAGTTGGTTTACATATTTAGTTCACGTGCAAACTGGAGACGAAGATTTATATGGACTGATTCTCCCAGTAAGAACGACACATGCAAGTTAAACCACATTGTGTATACAATTGCAGATAAATTTAACATTTTTAGTTACTGAAGCAAAAAGATGTTGAGTAAGTTGCAGACGATGTTTTTCTTTCGTTCATAATAATTTAAAGATTTGACGAAATCCCTAATCTAAGTTATGTTTCAAGAAACGTAATTTCACCCTCCCCTTTTCACACAAAATATACGAACTGGTTGATATATGGGGAGGACATGGATTAATCATTTCTTTGGGAACTAGAACAACTGTTGATACATTACTGTATTTCTGTATTGGCAGCTGGACTCATTTGATTAAGCTGCAGAATTCTCTTCTGACACGTTACATATGTCCTGCTTGTTCCTTATGTGTGTTGCTTTAATTGAACTGTTACCCCTCTCAACGATCACGCTGGTCTTCTGATAAGTTTTGGAGTTCATAATATAAAAATTATTTGCTCATTAATTTTTGATACGAATTTTAAAACATGCTACGTTGTTTTGTTTTTTTCTATATCGTCAGTTGCACTTCAATGCGAGTATTTGTTTAAACTACTTTTCAGATACTTTCAAACAAAATATTTTTGTGCTCCATCCTGGAATTGTTCAGCACCGTCCCTTTGTTTGTTCACTTGTTTGAACATGTATGTGATTTCTTAGATAATAGTTTGATAATGGGAGGTAGGGTGTGAAACTACGAAAATATTTGTGTGTTTAGAATTAAGCACAAAACTACACAATGGGCTATCTGTACTCTGCCCATCACGGGTATTAAAACTCGGATTTTAGCAGTGTGAGTCCGCAGTTTTACTGCTATGCCACTAAGAGACATTTATGAAAATGACAAACATGAAAACACCCAATGATTAAACTTACCAACAGACAACATAGTGTGTTAAGTAATATGTTGATCGTACACCACTTGATTTGATTTTGTAAGATTTATTACCAAAATATAATTTTTAGATACCACAAATGAGCTATCTACGATATGTCCACCGCGGATAATCAAACTCCGAATTTAGAATTGTAAGTAAGTAAATGTCGCGCTGATCCACCGGGAGTAATGTGGACTTAATTTTGATCTTCTTGGGTTTGTTGTTAAGCCCAAAGCTACACATTAGGCTGTATGTGCTTTCTCCATCGTCGGTATCGAAACAGAATTTTAGTGTTATAGGCTCTTTGTTTAATAACCAAGGAGCTTTGACTTAGTAGTTAGTTACTAAATCTCAAATATTTAAACAAGAGATTAAATATCAACGTGACATATTCAGTAAACTTTTCATTTTCTTTCAACTAATAGTGAGAACAGCAATTGATAGAACTCGATAAGATGTGTATCGATATGCAGAATCTAATTTCTCTGAAAGAAGAGTAGATTTCAAATAATCTAGTCACGTTTATTGTGTTATGCACTTCGTATCAAAAGATCAGCGTAATTATAAATTGTTTTTAAATAATATGTGTTTGAAAACAGTATTTAAGACTTCTGTGAAAGTGCACAAGATGAAATTAAATGTTAGCTAAAGCTATTCAATATTTCAAACTATATGTTGGAGTTTAAAAATATCTTAAAGTTTCAAGATGAGTGAAACAATTATTAATACAACTTCCGATCAGTATCTATGTTTTTATTGGTGAAGAATTCTTGACACCAACAATATCAGACCAGCTTTGAATATTTCACGTAATTTCTCCCACACTGACTTGATATCATTTAAAACAATGTTCAGGTTATGTGGATAACCCAACATTACGTTCATATTTACACCTAAAGAAACGGAAGCCTAATACAACATAATTTTACTTTTACACATTTTTTTACGGCTAAGCCAAAAAAGTAAATACAGGACAAACAATAAGATGAACGCAAACTATAATAAAATGGCTACATTGGTTATGATGTATGTCTAGATAATCTCCTATCTTGAACTGATAGGTTGGCATGAAAAATAAACTCATTGAGCAAAAATCGCAAAGTTATTTTTTCTTTCTTCGAATACTAAATTATGTTTCAAAACGTTAGCGTTCTTATATCAATCAATCTTATGTACTTAATGTGAACTGAAATTTTCTTATTATTGCTACTGCTGCTGAAGTTTTCTTTCGCTAATTTTAACTCATTAATTTTTAATATTAGCTTTGAAATAAACTGTATTTTCTCTATGGTTTATTACACTTCAATACGAATCTATTTTTACATCACTGTGAAAACATTTTTTCAATAAAAGTTTTGTCTACTCCACCTTAGAATGGGTAATTAATACCATATGTACGTTTAAACTTTCCTGTGGTATCTTAAACAACAGATGTTCTTATTAATGGGCCACTGGATGTGATATTATGAAATTTAAAATGGAGAATGACGCAAAACGGTTGGATGTCAAACTCGTAATCTGATGGTTGCTCAAACGTAAGCTCGACTCGTAATATGAGAAAGACGGGCTCGAATCCCCTGGCACTAAACATCCTCACCCTTTCAGCCGTGGGGATGTTATAATGGTACGATCAATCCCACTATTCGTTGGTAAAAGAGTAGCCTGAGAGTTGTGGGTGAGTGGTGATGACTAGCTGCCTTACACTGACTAGTCTTACACTGCTAAATTAGGGATAACTAGCGCAGATAGCCGTCGTATAGCTTTGTGCGAAATTCAAAAACAAACAAACAAAAAACTATCTATTTTCATTATCTTTTAATGGCTGAATCAGTAAAACTAGAAGTACAGTGATTAACTCTTCTGTGTTAGGTTGCTGCGTTGTATAAATCTGCTTAACAGCAACTTTCAACCCAGTCCCGGTTTCTGTGGCTTTATTTACAGCTGCTGAATCACTGAAACATCAAAAGAAATATAATTAAAATCTGTTATATATTGACACGTAAAGACGTTACCAGACTCTGTTGATAAAAGTATTGTGCTTTATAAAACAAACGAACAAAGAAATATCACATATTTAAAGTATTTGTAAGGTGATAAAACTGTATGCTTATCTTATTGTACAAGAAATACATCATCATACGTTATTAAATATCTCATTATATGAAGACTACTATAAAGTATCAATAAAAAATAAACAGCAGGTTATATTGACACTTGTAAGCACTGCTTTTTAAAATAACGTCAGTAACTTTTTGAAAGAGCTTTCAGCTGTTACAATCGAAATGTACTAGTAATGTGATGGGTTTAGAATCTTTTCAGCTAAGTATTCATGAGTGAAATAATCCATTGGGGTAAATGTATGCTTTTAAGCACGATAATATAAATGTCACTATTAATTATTCTGTTCTATAAATCTTGTAAATTTGTGTGTAATCAAATGTACTTTAAAATCTCATAACACGATGATGTCTTTCCACACTGTTATTTTATTTTTCATAATTTGCCAAATACTATCATTTAATCAAACTGTACAATTATTCAATTTCAAAATTTTAACTTTCTGAACTATGCAACTATTTTTGCTGGGACTAAAATAGCTAATTTTTTAACACAAACTTTTGTTGATGTAAAATGAAGTAGCTATATTTGTGTGAGATTAATCAAACTGCCCACTTGTAACTCTATTTTCTTTATTCCTTGGTTGGTCAGAAATTGGGAAGATGTTGCTAATACTGAACATTTCTATATTTTTTTTATTTAAATCACATTATCAATACATAAAGAATATCTTTCTACAGACTGGTTAACCAGCAAGTACATTTTTCCTCTACATAACACATAGTGTAATAATGTTATGATAGTCATAATTTTCTGTACACAAAATGTATTTCGATGCCATACTTACCTCCTTCCATATAAAAAGCTATTGTTATCCATTGTTGCCCTTTATATGCAAAACATTTTTTCATGCATAACAAAATTTTCTGCCTCCCCTTCAATAGAAATGACTCTGGTGGTTAGAGTGTCTGACTTGTAATCTAAGGTTTACAGGTTAAAATACCAATCACACCAAAGATGCTCACCCTTTCAATCATGGGGGCGTTATTATATGATGATCAATCCCGCTATTCATTGGTAAAAGAGTAGCGAAAGAGTTGGCAGTGAGTGGTGATTACTAGTTAAATTGGGGATGGTTAGCTTTGTGGAAAACTAAAAAAAAAAAAAAATTTCAGTGTGTGTCCTTGAAAATTATCAAGAGGCAACCCTCAACCAGTGAGAGTGCCACATACTCTGGTTACACATTCGATTTTCTTTATTCAATTCAACCAGACTATCACTTGGAATTTTCCCAGACATTGGAAGAATCGGGTCTCAATGAGAAGGAAATGTGGAATGTGTAAGTGTATATCGGAAATAGATATTTAGTAAATGAAAATTAATCCCACATTCAAGAGGTGAAGGGAAGGGACTGGTGCAAGAAAGTAATAGAAGCATTCTTTGAAATTATGCAAAGGACACACCTGGACACAAGAGAATAAGGCTCAAAGAATTGATGTGAGAAACCACACCATGTCTCAACAAGTTACAGTCTTCGTCCATCCATGATAGATGACGCCATCACTTAATGAACCTCAAGATTTTGGTGCATACATAGCCTGGGAAAGATAATGTATTGCAGATAAACACCGTCAGAATGTAGTAAAGTTAAGACGAGTGTGTGAAAATCTGCTGTGATGTAAACACTGCAGAAAATCATGGAGTGCCCAAAATTGAGAAAAGCAAAGTGATTGGTAACCCATGAAAGGAAAGACATGCTGGCACACTAAACCAATTGGGAAGTAAAATGCTCTACTAAAAATATCATATATCCAGAGAACATTGGAAGAGTAAATAATAATGATAAGGATGGCAGGGAACATAAGAAATTGAGGAAACATATTAAACACCACAAACCTGAGAAATCATGTCTTAATATGTCATAAGGGCTAGCTGATTCCATAGATGGGGCACAAGAGTGCACGGCAAAATTTAGCGTTAGAAAAATGCAATCAAAATATTCGTTAAACTGAACATGTTTGACATGTTCTTGGGAAAACGAGGTATAGTTCAGAAGAAGGTGGAGGTAGTTGGCCCATACAGTACCTATCTCTTGGCAAATAATCGTAGATAAATCCAACGACGGGTGACACCACCTGTTACGAATGAAAAAGTGTTTTTTAAGAGGTGTGATACTCAAATTGGTAACATTAACCTCGACATTCGTGATAAATAGTGAATCGAACAAATTGTTTTATAGATGAATACAAACGTGCGAAAAACAAACAAACAAGAAAACAATAAAGATTGGACAGTGAATTCACAATAATAAAAGCGATTAATAAAAAATACCATTTCATATAACTATTTAAGTTATAATTAGAAAGCACACCAAAAAAATCAACCATCTGAAGAACAACTCGGCCAAAAACGAAATGATAGTCCAGTAGAATTGAATGGAGGGAGTCGAATATGTGACAAGAATATGTGGCACTATTATTGGTGGAGAGTTTTCGTCTGGTAATTTGCATGAAAGACTCATTGCAATGAATTATTTCCAATGGAGGAGCGGTAGGATACTTGTGGTACGCGTAAAAAAACATTTTTGTTTATGGAGGGCAGCACTAAATGAGTATAGCTATTTAAGTGAAAGGTAATACACGGAAAAAATTCATTGCAATGAATAAAATAAGTATACATTTGCAATATGTAATAATGAAGTCATTATGCGAATAAAATAAATAAACTGGTAGTTTTCAGTTTGAGCTAGTAAATTTCTCATTTGTACTAACATGTTTATAACTCTGCTATTTTTTCTTCTACCCAAGGAAGAGGTGAAATACTGTCAAAGTTGGAATTATTATGCAGAAAGTGAAAAGACATTTTGGTCCACATTTCAGCAGCCAGTGTATGAGAGTCACTTAACCCTTGTTTGAAAATTCAGCAGGATAATAATCCAGAACTTGGTTTCCTCTGTATGAAATTATTTGAAAGAAAGGGAAAGAATTGTGTGTGTGTGTTTTCTTATAACAAAGCCATATCGGGATATTTGCTGAGCACATCGAGGGGAATCGAAACCCTGATTTTAGCGTTGTATATCCGTAGACATATCGCTGTACTAGCGGGGGCGAAAGAAAGAAATTGGGATGTAAAATTTACAAAGTGATCAGCTTAATGTTATATACTTTTTCAGTTGAAAAGTTTTTAAGAACTAATGAACGTAAAACAAAAATAAACAAAGTACCAGCATACAAAAAAATAGTTAACTTATTATTGAAGTTATATACTTAAAGTAATACTCGCTATTAATTAGTGTTTTGTTCCAGAAATGATCTTTTTATCACTAATATTTTACTACTCAGTACAAATTTATATTTAAATCACTATATCATTATTTTGCAACTTTTCACAAAATGTTGAGTGCTTATTATTTGGATTCAGTCTTCTGAACAACTCACATATAGAATCTCAAACCAAAGAGTGTCTACCATATAGAATTTAACACACTTTTCTTTAAGTTTTAAATGTAGAAAAAGCTCCTGGTGTACATATTACATGTAAACTTACCCTTGACCAATCTGTTTTATCATAGTATATTTTTTGTAGGAATCGTCCATTGAAACAATACTTTTAACTTTTTCATAATTTTTTCACCTGTTATTTTCTTTTTCTCTGACAAAATATCATAATATAACAATTAGCATGCCATGAAAATATGCTTTGTCAACAAATATTACTTGTAATGATTGCTGTAAAAACATTCGACATTGCACTATTAAATTTATGACCAAAGTTGAATCTCCTTAAACAAAAGATCAATGTTATGTTTCACAGGCGAAAAGATTCATTACGAAAAACGCTCATTAATCAGGACCGTATACACATTTACAGTTATTTAACATATTTCATCGTGTTTTACAAGTATAAGAATTTGTTTTAATTGTCTACCATTTATACATGTTGTATAAGTAATTATTATTTCGCATTTTCAATTCCTTATGTAATTTTTCGCAGCAGTAAAAATTAGGTATGTTTTCTGTATAAATTGTCACAAATAAATACTTTTTGTTGTTTTAACAAGAGACAAGAGAAGTTGCCACGACTTACTATGGATATAACTTACATTACTGAACGTAACATAGATGAGATGATACTGTCAACAAATTTAATGTCCGAAATTTTCAACTTTGTTATAACTGCTGTATATATTTTAAAATATTGCTGAGATTTTGAATTAGTTGGTTGTAGAGTTATTTTGTTCCAATTCTTCCTCATCACTACAAGTCATCCTCTAAGTCAGTCTACGATAAGGTGCTAAATGTTGTTAAAGTACCATCTTTACTACGATTATTTTAAAATTATGTTCATGTTTAACTAGCAGGTGCTCGTTGAAACAATTCAACTGTCGCGCAGTTGGCAAAAATGTTTTGGTTTTTAAGCAATGGGTGCATGCAGCACAACATAAAGCCCAAGTTCGCTAAGTAGTTGTGTAGATTTTCCAGCTGGATTCCACTCTTTCTTGTCATTTTACTGAGCGCAAGAAGAGACCTCTACCGAAGTGAGCATTTTTTGACAATTGTCGTTTCCACACGAAGTTTCAAAGGGATTTTATTCAATGCAATTTATTCGATATGATACAATAAAATAATGCATGAATAGAATACCAACATGAAAAAAATTACATCTTTAAACTGTTACTTTCATTTGTTAGACAAAATAAGCCCTCTTTTTCTATTGTTATTTCTTTCTTTATTTCATAAAATTTCCTCATTTTTAATAAGATATCTTTTTCCCGGATTGACTGCCTCCCAGTGAAACAGAATAAGTCTTCATATTGATAATGCTAAAATCGGTAGACACAGCATATAGCGCGATGTAGGTATGCTATAAGGTCTTTGATTGCTAAGATTTGTTTTGCGTTTCAAACTGGTTCTATGGCAGATCGTAAACGCGGAAGGAGAATTCTGTTACAAAATAAAAAGTTTTCTTCATCAAGTACGTTGTTCTTTCATAATCTGAAATATTTAAAACATTTAGTTATAAAAGGCCGCGCAACCGTAACAACGCAACATGGACTAAAGATTGATCGATTTCAACGGAGCACATCTCTAACAGCTCTAGCGGCACGAGTTAACAAACGATCTTGCACGGCTTTTGCAACACTTCGTTACCTTCCAGTAGTCCTCACATAATTAACCTCATTTAGTCACAATAACATTATTGTTTTCCAGCACTGCTTTAGCAGGTCTGGTTACTTATAGAAAGCAGTTGAACTCAATGAATCCAAAGATTCTTGCTTTAATTATATTATATATTTCTGTCAAGCAACTATTCTTAGTCAAGCCCTTCCTGTATATCCTAAAAATAACTGTTGAACATTTACTGATTTAATGGCTTCTCTGCAGCCTAGGTGATGACATGTGTTTAGATTTTATCACTAAAGCTATTGTCACTTTAATATCTATTTATGAAGTGTCTTTTTACTTTGGTTGTGCGTAAGAATTTTTATATTACAAATAATATTTATATATATATTATTTTTCATCTCATGTGCTTCACTACAATGCTTTCAATCTCAGTACCATTCTTGTATTTTAGTTCAACACATGATTCGGCATGTTAGGGCGTTTGACTCGCAATTTGAAGGTTGCGGGTTCGAATCTCTGTTTACCGAACATGCTCACCCTTTCAGTTGTTAAGGTGATATAATGTGATGGTCAATTTTACTATTCACTGTTAAAAGAGTAGCCCAAGAGTTGACAGTGGAGGGTGATAACTGGCTTCCTTCTCTCTAGTCTTCCACTGCTACATTAGGGACAGCTAGCAAAGATAGCCCACTTGTTACTTTGCGCGAATTTCACAACAAACCAAACAGTTCTACATTACAGTTTTAACAATATTATGTTTTTCCATTTTTAGTAAAAATCTTCTGTGTAGCAGTTCTACACTACAATTCCAACATTATTGTCCCCTTACGACCTCAGTAGCAATATTTTCTCTCAGTTCTATATCACAGTTCTATCAATATTATATTTTTTCCAGCCTCGGTAGGAATTTTATTTTTCAGTTTTACATCAAAACCAATTTACAGAACAAACATTATTATATTCTTACAATCTCAAGTGCGACTCGTAATCCGAGGGTCTCGGGTTGGCGCCCGCGTCGCGCTAAACATGCTCGCCCTCCCAGCCGTGGAGGCGTATAATATGACGGCCAATCCCACTATTCGTTGGTAAAAGAGTAGTCCAAGAGTTGGCGGTGGGTTGTGATGACTAGCTGCCTTCCCTCTAGTCTTACACTGCTAAATTAGGGACGGCTAGCACAGATAGCCCTCGAGTAGCTTTGTGCGAAATTCCAAAACAAACTAACAAATCCAATCTCAATATTCTTTTATATGCAAAAACGGCTGTTCTGGGCCCAGAAAACACTTCAAATAGAAGAGCGAACAACGTTTCGACCTTCTTCGGTCATCGTCAGGTTCACGATGACCGAAGAAGGTCGAAACGTTGTTCGCTCTTCTATTTGAAGTGTTTTCTGGGCCCAGAACAGCCGTTTTTGCATATAAAAGTTCTCAACAAGTGGGTTTCTCGACATCACTGACAATCTCAATATTCGCCAGTAGCTCAGCGGCATGTTTGCAGACTTACAACGCTAAAAATCGGGTTTCGATACCCGTGGCGGGCAGAGCACAGATAGCCCATGGTGTAGTTTTGTGCTTAATTCAAAACAACAACGTCTCTTGGCGTTGTTTTCCTTTTTCAGCCACATCTTTCTTTACGTTTCGGACTGATAGATCCGGAACTCACTTTGGCCTTGATTGCACCGCTGACGGTCGATCAGCTAACACTAACAACGTCCGCGATTTCCCCGTAAGTCATGCCGGTGTGCTCGTGCAGTGTCACAATCTTTGTACGCTTTCTAGGATTCACGTCCATTGTGTATAAAGGTTGAAAGACGACTGATAAGCAGTAAAATAAACAGCCTCATTTTTAAAGAAAATCTAACGCAATTTCGAATGGCGTAATATTCCTCAAAATTTCGTCATACATCCCAAAAATAAATCGACCGTAGTGCAAAACACAGCTAATTACGCCGTCTGTGTGAAAAAATGACGATTAAAGGAAATCAGCGGGTCCAGCGAGCCTACACCGGCCGCCATGCTGAAAATATTGTAAAATGACCATTTGTTTCAATTAATTCGCACAAGGGTGTAACAGGAACATGATTGTGTTACGTGCAGCAGCCTCGTTATTCTAACAGGTCATTCTTGTTCCTTGTTCATCAAAGTGCAACAAAACCAGTTGGCATTATTATATGATTCAGTTCTAAACATTTACTACATTTAGAACCTCACGTGAGAGACTGGTTTCCACAAGACCAGATGTTACGTATTTTTGATGTTTTAAGTTCTTCGTAGATTAAACGCAACAGAAAAACACAGATAACAGCTTGTATAATTTATTACACTAAACTATTAACAAATATAACAGATATAACATAAATTATATAATAACAGTGACAGATATTAAGTTATAACATTCGAAATTAATTACAAAACAAAATAATACTAGTTTCAAACTTCAAAATTAATCACAATACAAAATGGTACTGGCCTGTATCTAATATAATGATCTAAAATGAAAGTCTCAAATTCCAGTCTAGGGTGTGAATTTGGTCCCACGAAGAAATTCCGAAACAGTTCACAGTTCAATAAATTCGCCGTCTCTCAGCACAAGCAGTAATTCAGATGTATCGTAGAGATTGATGAAATAAAATCACAGCTTCCGTAGATCTAACTTCAATCACAAATCCAAGTTGAATATCCACAGCAAACACTTAATCTTTCTCAAATAACTAACTCTCTTCTTTAGAAATAGAACTAGTGTCTAACTTTCCTCTTTTCTTCGAATAATAACTGATGACTGAATCTCTTGCATCTTCGTCTGTTTATATATTGTAGGCCAAAAATCCTCGAAAGACCGCGAAAGTTCTACAGGTCTCCAGAGCAATCCGCACACGTCCGTTCTTGTACGAGACTACACGTCTAGACACGAAGTCACCAGCACTCATTTACAAAACATATGATTGGTTTACTTAATTCAAGAAAATTCTAAATGTTACCCTAAATGAATAACAAAATATTAGTTTAAACTTCGAAACAATAATATCAATATGGAAAAATGAATAATAGAAATGAAAACTCAAACACAACACGACATGTTGTCGCTTACAAAATATTTACACATATACATAACACTAGATAATTACTCACTTCATCACCGAGTATGAGCAATTTAAACCTTTAACTAAGTGTCGTTAATGTGTTGCTATTGGTGCAAATAATACAAGGACCTTGACTAGCAGAAATAAATATTTCATTTTTGTGTGTTTTATTAACTTGTATAAAATCTTAATTACTTCCATAGCTGCCTTGCTACGTCAATGTGCCGATTCATTAATTGATTTGATTGTTGCGAGTTCCCAAACTTAATACAGTTTAACTTGTTTAATTAATTTGACGAATGGTGCAAGGAATCAACGGTCTGAATTGAAAAGAACTGTAGTTCTATTGTATCATCAACATTGAAACAATAATAATTGTATACATTTAGAATCGAAAAGTAATCATATACTTTAAACATCAACAAATATGGGAAAAAATGGTTAATAGTTTTACAGTGGGCATCTAGAAAAAAAGTTACTTGATTTTCGACACATATTTCCTAGCAGCACAGTGGTGTGTCTGCAGAATTTATAACGCTATAGAGCAGGTTTCGATACATGTAATGGTCAGAGCACGTTGTGTAGTTTTGTGCTTAACTGCAAAGTTTCTCGACAATAGTCAATTTCTAATTCAAAGTATTTATAAATAAAAATGTATTTAATATATAATTATTTCATGCCAATTACAACTACGACGTTCATTTAAGTTTTATTTGACTTTGTTTCGTTTGACTATTGAAACCTGGATTCCATCGTTTTAATTCCGCATATATAATACTGGGTCACTAGAGGATTTGACTTTATACACTTAAATTATTGTTGTAATGCGTTGTTTTATTATTAAAAATATCTAATAACTTCAAACATGGGCCTGGGATGGCCTAGCGCATTAATGCGTGCGCTTCGTAATCTGAGGGTTGCGGGTTCTCACCCGAGTCGCGCCAAACGTGCTCGCCCTCCCAGCCGTGGGGGCGTTATAATGTGAAGGTCAATTCCACTATTCGTTGGTAAAAGAGTAGCCCAAGAGTTGGTGGTGGATGGTGATGACTAGCTGCTTTTCCTCTAGTCTTACACTGCTAAATGCAAATAACGTTATAGTTGTGTTTACCTTTAATCTTTTTGTCGTTTGGTTCTCATTTTCTAAGTAGAAAACGTTATTGTTAATTGAAACAACGGAAAGGGTTGGAAGGGTCAAGTGATTTTTTGTAAGTATATACAACAGTGATTGGTTAGAATGGTCAAGTTATGTTGTACAAGTGAAGAATGGTCCAACAATTGATTTTACTACATTGTTCTACACAATTCTGTTAAAAGCTTCAATTTCCATTTTAAATTCATTAATTGAACAGTTGTGTTATTTTTCATAGTATCGGAAGAAAGAGACTAATTCCAAAAGCATAAAAGATATATTAATTTTCGGTATTTATAATAATTATATGTTTTTCAATAACCAGGAATTCAAACAAGTTATAGGAGTTTCATCGGACGTTTACAATTCCACTTGTATTGTAAATTTATATCGTTATTTTTATGAGAAATTGTTTATTGAACATTACCTAAATCCAGGCATTTTTGTTTAACTTACAGATATGATTTAATTAGCGTAAAAATCCTGAGATAAATGATGTCATTAACAGTATTTGTACAGTAGAATTAGGAATTGAAAATACGTTCGTATCTTACTAGGCACATTATTTAGATTTAGAAATCAAAATAATTGATAATTATATCAATCTAAAATATTTTAATTAAAAATATTTTGATTTTGAAATATGTGGTTTATCTTTTTCAATTGTCGTGTACCCTATTCTTCTGTTATAAGCATTTTAACTTCACAATTAGAATGATTTTGTAAAAATTTCATTTTAATATTAATGTTGAATTATTGATGCAAAAATTAATATTTAATGAATTAAATAAAGAAGCTCTAAATAAAATTATTAAAAATATTATTTTATAAATGTAAGAATGTGTTATATAAATTTGAAGAAGTAAAGTTTAAGGAAATTTCACTGAAACTTTCTCATAAGTATTTTTCCGTCGGGCCAAACATGCTCGTCATTTCAGTCGTGGAGGCATCATAATGCGACGATCAATTTCACTATTCATTGGTAAAAGAGTAGCCAAATAGTTGGCTATGGGTGATGATGACTAGCTGCCTTCCCTCTAGTTTTACGCTGCTAAATTAGGGACGGCTAACACAGATAGCTCTCCAGTAGCTTTGTGCGAAATTCAAAACATAAACAAACATAAGTATTTTTAGTTATTAATAAGGTCATTTAAACAACTTCGACCTACTTCTATGCAGATGAATACACTGTCACCTACAAATGCTTGTTTAGTGTGTGTTTTTCTTATAGCGAAATTACATCAGGCTATTTGCTGAGCTCACCGAGGAGAAACGAACCTCTGATTTTAACCTTGTAAATGCACAGACTTACTGCTGTACAAGCGGTGGTGCTCCATTATAGCATGAAAATTGATAGTTACAGTAGATGGAAGCCCGACATGGCAAGTGTGATGAGGCGTTCGACTCGTAATCTGGTCGTCGAGGGTTCGAATCCCGGTCGCACCAAACATGCTCGCCCTCCCAGCCGTGGGGGCGTTATAATGTGAAGGTCAATTTCACTATTCGTTGGTAAAAGAGTAGCCCAAGAGTTGGTGGTGGATGGTGATGACTAGCTGCTTTCCCTCTAGTCTTACACTGCTAAATTAGGGATGGCTAGCGCTAAATCTTAGGTATACTATCGTAATATAGTCTGCTTAATATTGAAAGTAAGATCAAGCATATTAAACTAACTCTCATCTTCCAGTGCCCCTGGACATTAGTCTGTTTGCAGCAAAGGAAAACATTATTGTAGAAAATTATACTTGTTGAAAGTTTTGTTACTTAGTTCTTAAAAATCTACTCGATTTCAGCGCTGGCAATATGTCTAATACTTGAAGACACCTTTCACAATAGTATTGGCATTTTATTAGGTATGTATAATCTGTATGTAATAATGAGTAAGTATCAGTTTTTGTGGGTAGTCATATAAACATGTTTTCAAATCACTCCAATAACTTAGGAATTTCATATTACTTATCTTAGTCCATCCATATTATCTATATAAGCTACAGTTTTTACATTAAACGATGTTGCAATTGTAAATTTGTTTTTGAACGCAGTGCAGCTAAAGTAATATTATCTATACACTTAGCATAGTCATTTCATATGCCAATGATTATTTTATCATGATCGTAGATCATTAATAACAGAGCGATGGCACCTAAGTTTTCTAACTGTTCCAGTGGAGTATAACTAAGACATTATACGACCAAATTTAAAAATCACTTTCAACACTCTTGCTATGATTTTTTTGAATCATGAAATATTAACTTAAGAAATAAATTGAATAATAACTCTTAAACTAAACAGTTTTGAATATACAAAAAACATTAATTACTAATTTAAAATCATTCTTTTCCCAACTTGTGTGTCTGCAGTGAAGTAATAAATAATCATTTTCTTTGAAACAAACATGGATTTTAACGAGATAAAACAGGCAATTTTTAAACACTCTATAACTTTTTATTTTCTATTTACATAGATTTTATTTTAATTTTTTAATCGATGTAAAGTTTGTGAAAATTCGGAACAAGAAAACATAAATCGAGCTTCTTTCTCTCTTATTTGTATAGAAAATCGCCCGATCAAAGAAGTTCTTCTATTGTTGTCTTGCATCTGGCTTTCTAATTCAGTTAAACACTGGTCAAAATCTTCTTGTGGATCTAAATATGTTTCAGGAGCTTACTTTTCTCAATTTTTCTGTGTATTCTAGTCCTCGGAACACTCTGATTCTGATGATTTCCTTTCGTGAAACAAATCCCGTAGTTCTTTGAAGTAAGGTGGTCTCATTGATTTATATTTCTCATATTTGTTGTAACGTCTACAATGTGAAGGTACGTCCTTCCTTTCAGTTAACAGAGTTTCTGATATATGTGGGTTAATTATTTGATACTTATGAGTTTGTGTTGGTATAAAATATTTTGTATGTGATCCTTCAAGACTCGTCATCATGTTTGTTATTTTATTTGAGGCATGACTATTTTGGATGTCCTTCTTATTGGTAAAAACATTCGCCTTTGTTTCTTTCTAAAAATAACAAAAATCGGGATAGGTTGATGTTAGTTATCATTAAATAGAAATTAATTCTTGGAAATTAATACAATGAAACTACCGATAACTGGGCGATATCAATTTAGTGGATATCAACTAAAATACGTTTTCGAACAACACTTTTATTGAAATATCCAAATTTTGAGCAAACTAAATGACTCTACAAATTGATTTCTAATAAGTAAAAAGGGAAGGGAATGTTTATCTTATGCATATCGGAATGTTTACAAGTTCATTTCGGGAAAAAACTCTGTAAAAAGTATCATATTTTTCAAATTAGGGATGGCTAGCGCAGATAACTCCCTAGTAGTTTTACGCGAAATTCAAAAACAAACAAACAAACAATCGTAATTTTAAAAAATATAACATGATTGGACGGAAAATAAAGTGAAGCGTGAGAAAGAACATATACCAAAAAAATTAAAATTATTCACAAAATCATGTGTTTATTCTGCTTTACGGAATAGCGAGTAAACAACAGGTAGTGCTGTATTTATTCTAGATATTTGTCATTTTCATTAATATATGACGTGTTTAATATTAAATTCTAACAAATGAAGATGTCTACCCAGATCAGAATTAAAGATATGCTCAGTAACAAATATAATTAATAAAATAAGCTCTTCAAACTTTCTTATTTCAAATGATAAGAATATATTGTTTCATCGCTTGGATGTGAAAAGTGGCTGAACAATGTCTCTGAATACTAGAACTCGGCTGTGTGTTTGTAACAAAAGAAACATTTTTCTGCTATAACACTGTAGCATTTTGTAATTTCAATATTTTCACAGACGATTAAAGAAATCATTCAACATTTTTGATTTTTAAAAATTATTTGTTCTGTGACTTGTGAAGAAAACAACAAATCCCTTCTAATTTCTAGCATAAGGTTTGTTTGTTTGTTTTTGGAAATTCGCACAAAGCTACTCGAGGGCTATCAGCGCTAGTCATTTCTAATTTAGCACTGTAAGACTAGAGGAAAGGCAGCTAGTAATCACCACCCACCGCCAACTGTTGGGCTACTCCTTTACCAACGAATAGTGGGATTGAACGTCACATTATACACCCCCACGGCTGGGAGGGCGACCATGTTTAGCGCGACGCGGGCGCGAACTCGCGACCCTTGGATTACGAGTGCACGCCTTAACGCGCTCGGCCATGCCAGGCCGATCTAACATAAGGTTATCTCGTTTTCTGACTTCACGGAATGTCTAATTTCATTGATTGTGTAATTTATGGACACAAATTATATCAATTTAATAAATTGATTAAATTTATTCATATCTATTGTTATGTATATGTGTAAATATTTTGTAGACGACAACATGTCGTGTTGTGTTTGAATTTTCATTTCTATTATTCATTTTTCCATATTGATATTGTTGTTTCGAAGTTTAAACTAATATTTTGTTATTCATTTAGGGTAACATTTAGAATTTTCTTGAATTAAGTAAACCAATCATATCTTTGTAAATGAGTGCTGGTGACTTCGTGTCTAGACGTGTAGTCTCGTGCAAGAACGGACACGCGCGGATTGCTCTGGAGACCTGTAGAACTTTCGCGGTCTTTCGAGGAGTTTAGGCCTACAATATATAAACAGACGAAGATGCAAGAGATTCAGTCATCAGTTTTTATTCGAAAAAAGAAGATAGATTCAGTCATTAGTTTTATTTGAAGAAAAAGAGTGAGATTCAGACATCAGTTTTATTTCAAAAGAAGAGAGTCAGTTATTTGAGAAAGATTAAGTGTTTGCTGTGATTATTCAACTTGGATTTGTGACTGAAGTTAGATCTACGGAAGCTGTGATTTTATTTCGTCAATCTCTACGATACATCTGAATTACTGCTTGTGCTGAGAGATGGCGAATTTATTGAACTGTGAACTGTTTCGGAATTTCTTCCTGGGACCAAATTCACACCCTAGACTGGAATTTGAGACTTTTATTTTAGATCATTATATTAGATACAGGCCAGTACCATTTTGTATTGTGATTAATTTTGAAGTTTGAAACTAGTATTATTTTGTTTTGTAATTAATTTCGAATGTTATAACTTAATATCTGTCACTGTTATTATATAATTTATGTTATATCTGTTATATTTGTTAATAGTTTAGTGTAATAAATTATACAAGCTGTTATCTGTGTTTTTCTGTTGCGTTTAATCTACGAAGAACTTAAAACATCAAAAATACGTAACAGAAAATTGGGGGCTCGTCCGGGATTTCGAACAAACAATTTAATTTTATTATAAAATAAGATTTATATTCTATATAGATAGACAGCTTGTATATTCAAAATGGCTTTCCAACTTGAAGATTTTATAAACGAATTTAATCAGAATCCCTCTTTTGAATTAATCAGTGAATTAAAAAAATCTGAATTGGTTGATGTTGGTAAACATTTTAATTTAGAAGTGAAGTAAGCAATGAAGAAAGCAGATATTAAACAAATTATTGTTGAACATTTGGTCAGCCAAAAAGTTTTACCTCAAACAGTTGCACAACAATTGCCTGTCGCTCATTTTGACCCAGATTTCGAATTAAAAAAAAAATGGAAATGAAATTTCGTTTAGAAATAGAAACCAAACGTCTTGAAGTAGAAAAAAACGCATTAAAGCTGATAAAGAAATCAGTATGAGAAAGTTACAGACAGAAGAAAAGGTTGTCCAAATGCGGTTGGATAATTTTGATGCTTCCAAACAAATTCGTGTAGTACCTCCATTCAATGAAAAAGCTGTAGATAAATATTTTAAGCAATTTGAAAAATTGGCCCTTAGGCTAAAATGGCCAACCGAATATTGGACAGTATTACTCCAGTGTTCTCAAGGGTAAAGCCCAGGAAGTATTTTCCAAACTCACGGCCGAGCAAAGTTATGATTATGAGCACGTCAAAAAATGCATTTTGAATGTTTATGAATTGGTGCCAGAGGCATATAGACAAAAATTTCGTGGTTACAAAAAGTTTGACAGCCAAACTTATGTCGAATTTGATCGTGAAAAAGAAACTCTGTTCGACAGGTGGTGTGATTCTAGAGAAATTAAAGATGATTATACAAAACTCAGAGAACTCATGTTAGTTGAAGAATTTAAAAGATGTATTCCCATAGAGCTAAAAAATAATATTGATGAACAAAAAGCTTCCAAAATTCATGATGCGGCTGTCTTGGCAGACGAGTATGCTTCGACTCACAAAGATTTCTCATATAAAAGCAAAACAAATCACACAGCAAAGATACCCAATGACTCATTCAAATATTATGCAAATGTCGACAGAAACAAAAAAGAGCAAACTTCTAATTCTCAAACGAAGACTCCATCTTATTTTCAAAGCTCTTCAGCTACCCAAAACGTGTCATTCTCATCCAAAACATGTGCTTATTGTAGGAAACCTGGCCATCTGATTTCTGAGTGCTATAAGGTAAAAAACAAGCCATCACCCCATAGTTTCATTTCGCCCTCGTTGGATACATCATTGGTTCCCAATGATTTTGACCCTGTCCAGTCCACTGTGGATCCTAAGCCCAATATTATTGATGTACCTGAAAATCTTGTTGAGGACAAATTTAAGCCTTTCATCACTGAAGGTTTTGTTTCTTTTGTTGGCGATTTACATCTACAACCAATTAAAATCCTGCGGGATACTGGAGCTTTTCAGAGTTTGATTTTGGAAAGTGTACTTCCGTTTTCTGAAAAGTCATCCATTGGGGCCAGGGTGCTCATTTCTGGTGTAGAAGGTTGCGTCGTTTCTATTCCTCTTCATAGATTAGATTTACATTCAGACTTAGTCTCAGGCCCAGTGACTGTGGGTATTAAAGCCTCATTGCCTGTTGAAGGTGTGTCTATGCTTTTGGGAAATGATTTGGCTGGTAGTAAGGTGGTACCAGAGGTTCGTATTGTTGAAGCACCTGTTATTAGCCCCAGTACAGAGCAACTCCTTGAAGAGTTTCCTTATGTTTTTCCCGCCTGTGTTGTTACTCGTTCTCAGGAGTCCAAAGAGGATTTCTCTTTATCTGATACATTCATGTCTCACATCGATGAGATTTCTGACTCAACTTTAAGTTCTACTGATGACTCTAAGACATTTTTCGACCCTCTTCATCGAAACAAACTTATTGAGGAACAGAACAATGATCCTGAAACTCGTTCTCTTCTACAACTGGCTGTTGATGAAAATGAAATAGGAACTGTCCCTATTTGTTACTACCAGAAGTCAGGTGTGCTAATGAGAAAATACAGACCTCCTGACGTTGCTGCTGATTAAGAGTGGAATGTTATTCACCAAATTGTCATTCCAAAATGCTATCAGAATGATATTCTTAGTCTTGCTCATGACCATGTATTGTCGGGACACTTAGGTGTAAGAAAGACCCCAGATCATATCCGACGACATTTCTATTGGCCAAAGATGCGCCAAGATGTTGTTGACTTTTGTAAGACATACCATTCTTGCCAAATGACTGGAAAACGAAATCAGGGGATTCCAAAAGCACCACTGCAGCCTATTCCTGCCTTTGAAAAACCATTCTCAAGGGTCATTATCGACTGTGTTGGCCCAATGCCAAAAAGCAAAGCAGGAAATGAATACCTCTTGACGATCATGTGTGCTTCTACACTTTTCCCTGAGGCAATCCCTTTGAGAAAAATCACTGCTCCCAACATTGTTAAGGCTCTTGTTAAATTCTTTACCATGTTCGGGATTCCAAAAGTTGTGCAATCAGATCAATGCTCAAATTTTATGTACAAGCTATTTCAACAAGCCATGCATGATCTAAACCTCCATCAAGTTTTATCTAGTGCATACCATCCTGAATCACAAGGTGTCCTTGAACGTTTCCACCAAATTACTGCCACGAACACTCAAAGGACTGAGATGAGGGTGTTCCCTTGTCATTGTTTGCTGTTCATGAGAGTATTAAAGAATCCACTGGATTTAACCCTTTTAAGTTGGTTTAAAAAGACAAATAAACAAAACAAAAAAAAGTTTTCGCAAGCTCAAACTTTTTTTTTACTTTTAAGGGGGAGAGTGTTATGTATATGTGTAAATATTTTGTAAACGACAACATGTCGTGTTGTGTTTAAATTTTCATTTCTATTATTCATTTTTCCATATTGATATTGTTGTTTCGAAGTTTAAACTAATATTTTGTTATTCATTTAGGGTAACATTTAGAATTTTCTTGAATTAAGTAAACCAATCATATCTTTGTAAATGAGTGCTGGTGACTTCGTGTCTAGACATGTAGTCTCGTGCAAGAACGGACACGCGTGGATTGCTCTGAAGACCTGTAGAATTTTCGCGTTCTTTCGAGGAGTTTAGGCCTACAATATATAAACAGACGAAGATGCAAGAGATTCAGTCATCAGTTTTATTCGAAAAAAGAAGATAGATTCAGTCATTAGTTTTATTCGAAGAAATAGAGTGAGATTCAGACATCAGTTTTATTTCAAAAGAAGAGAGTTAGTTATTTGAGAAAGATTAAGTGTTTGCTGTGAATATTCAACTTGGATTTGTGACTGAAGCTAGATCTACGGAAGCTGTGATTTTATTTCGTCAATCTCTATGATACACCTGAATTACTGCTTGTGCTGAGAGACGGCGAATTTATTGAACTGTGAACTGTTTCGGAATTTCTTCCTGGGACCAAATTCACACCCTAGACTGGAATTTGAGACTTTCATTTTAGATCATTAGATTAGATACAGGCCAGTACCGTTTTGTATTGTGATTAATTTTGAAGTTTGAAACTAATATTATTTTGTTTTGTAATTAATTTCGAATGTTGTAACTTAATATCTGTCACTGTTATCATATAATTTATGTTATATCTGTTATATTTGTTAATAGTTTAGTGTAATAAATTATACAAGCTGTTATCTGCGTTTTTCTGTTGCGTTTAGTCTACGAAAAACATAAAACATTAAAAAATACGTAACACTATGTATGCATTTAGTTATTGTTTATTATAATAATAAATCAAAAATTATTTCCTCATGATAAATTTATATCTGCAGACAAGTTTGATTTTCAACATTTTAACACCCCAGGCTTAATGCGGAAACAATGGCGGTGAGCTGTATGTTGGTAGTTGGAAAGGTGATTTCATGGATTTTAAAAAATTAATGTGCAATCATTAAATATATATCGAACTTATAACACTTCACATAAATTGTAGTAAAAATGGATAAAATCCGATTCATAATTTAAAGTTGTTTGGTGCTTTTTTTTAACTTCTAAACACTACCAAAATCGATTCTTATGAGCATTTCCCTTCCAAGAAATGAGTGATGAAAATTGGTTTTTGTGCTTTTATCTCCCAGTTTCTTGAATATTCAATAACGCTCTTATAAACACCGGTATCAGAAAAATCAAATTTATAAATCATTAAATCACCCGAATTTTTTCATCATCTGTTGTTATTCCACCGTATGGGCCAAACCAATAATACTTGAAAACATCAAAGGTATATCTTTTGATCCCATAGCTGTCAGGGACACACGGAATCACCTGTGGGGCGCCAAGTATAATACTTTCAGGTTTAAGTTTTATGCGTCCAGGCATTGCGATTATTACAGCATATAATGCTATAAAAATCAATGTTTTCAAAAAGAAATTCATTGTCTCTATATCTTAAAGTTTGCTTGCAGTGGTAACTTGAACGTTTTATCCTAAACATCTGTGTAGCTAAGATACTGTTTTATTGTTAATATTATAAATATTGTAAGCACGTGTTTTTATAATGCTTAGAGGCAACACAGATAAACCACAAACAATATACCATAAAAGTTACGGAATTACGGATCAAACGCTAAAAGCTGACAAAGTACAGAAACTAAAAAGTGTAAAATTTATGATGATGCAACAGAAACCACAATTCCATTTTTAAACAGCTTTGATTTCAATTTAAAATAAACAAATTCAAAAATGTGTGAAAAAATCAAATATTTACGTTATTTTTATTACAAAATAAGATATTTTTATATGCAAAAACGGCTCTTCTGGGCCCAGGAAACACTTCAAATAGAAGAGCGAACAACGTTTCGACCTTCTTCGGTCATCGTCAGGTTCACAAAGAAAGGGTTACTGGTCGGAAGCTGACCACATGTTTGGGAGGGGTTGTATAATTGAGTGTTGCAATGTAGAGGGCGCGGTTTGAATATATAATTTTGTCTATAATATAGGTATAATGGTGTTCCTTTATATTGGTTTATTTTGGGTTTAAGTTGTTGTATAAGTAAGGCTTCTTTAATTTTTCGTTTGTTTATGTTTGTTTCTTTATTTATTATTTTAGTGTTTTCTATGGTTATGTTGTGTCCATTTGACTTGCAGTGTTCGAAAACGTGTGAAGGTGACTTTTTATGTTCTTTGAATCTGGTTTCCATTTTTCTACTTGTTTCTCCTATATAGAAGTCGTGGCAGTTATCACATTGTATTTTATAAATAATGTTGGTGTGGTGTTTGTCAGTGTAGTTCTTACATAGTATAGACCTTAGTTTTGTGCCTGGTTTTTGAATAAATTTAGTGTTAACTGGAATGTTATATTTTGTTACTAGTTTTTGCCAAATGTTGGTTATTTGTTTGCTGATGTCAGGAATATATGGTATACAGCAGTATATGGTTTCGTGATTTTTTGATTCGTGAGATATATTTACTTTTGTTGGTTGATTTTGCTTTCTGTCTAGGTGTGTGCGTATAATGTTTTCAACGGTTTGTGGAGGAAACTTATTAATGTTGATGAAGTGTTGTTTTATTTTATCTAATTCATCGTTAATTTTATCTGGTGAGCATAGTTTTATGGCTGTGTTTATCTGGTTTCTTAGTATGTTGAGTTTTTGTTTTGTTTCATGTGCTGAGTCCCAAGGAATGTATAGTCCAGTATGGGTGATTTTTCGGTGGATTTCTGTTTTGAATTGTGTGTCGGTTCTTATAATTTTGAGGTTAAGAAATGATATTTGATTGCTTTCTTCCTGTTCACATGTGAAGTTAATGTTGGGATGTATAGAGTTAATGTGAGTGAAAAAGTTAAGTATGTGTTCTGTAGATTCGAATCCCGCAACCGTGTCATCTACATATCTGTACCAGTATAGTGGTGGATGTAATGCTGTATTAATTGCTTGTGTTTCAATTTGTGTCATAAAAATATTGGCTAGAACTGGCGATACTGGGTTGCCCATGCTTAGGCCATTTGTTTGTATATAGTTTTGGTTGTTGAACATGAAGTTTGTCTTTATTGTGGTGAATTCTATGAGGGTTGCTAACTGGTTACTGGGAATGTCTATGATCGGGTTAGGGTCTCGAATATAGAGTTCTAAGGCTATCTTGCAGGCTTCTGTTGTTGGAACTTCTGTGAAGAGGGATATAACATCGAAACTGGCCATTAAGGCTTTATGATTAAGTTGATTTAGATTGGACTTGAAATTAAAAGAGTCTTTGATGAATGAGCTGGCTGATGTTGCATATTTGGAGAATGCCCATGCTATGTATTTACCAAGATTGTAGTTAAACGATTCATATGTTGACATTATTGGTCGTAATGGACAATCTGGTTTATGAGGTTTGGGGATGCCGTATATTTGCGGTGTGCGTGAGTCGGTTTTACGTAGGTAGGAATAAAGTGTTTGTGAAATTGTGTTGGCTTTTTTTATTTGTAGTAGTAATTTGTTTAGTTGCGTCTCATGTGTCTTTGTTGGATTTGTGTGTATTGGTTTAAATTTGTTCGTGTCTGATAGGATGTTATTCATTTTTTGTATGTATTCATTCGTGTTCATTATTACTATAGCGTTACCTTTATCTGCTTTTAGAATTTTTATGTTTCTGTCTTGTTTTAGGTTTCTAATGGAATTAATGTCTCTTTTTGTAAGGTTGTTTTTTAGTTTTCTGTTTTGTGAAATTATGTTGATAGTTTTGTAAGAAAATTCTTTGAAAAAATCGTTTAAGATAATGTTTTTAGGTGGTTCTGGAAAATATAAATTTGTAATTTTACCTGAGAAGTTTGGCTGTTGGATGTCAATAAAGTTATCTAAGTTGTCTTCTTTCTGTTTGTTGTTTTTGTTTTCTGTAGAAAGTATCACAAGTCTCCTGGTTAGGTCTTCTAAACATGTTTTGATTTCTATGGTTGGAATGTACCTTGGTGCTATTGCGAAGTTGAGTCCTTTGTTAAGTAGATGTATCTCGTCTGTGTTTAATTGTCGGTCAGATCTGTTAATTATGAGGTTGGACAAAATTATATATTCAAACCGCGCCCTCTACATTGCAACACTCAATTATACAACCCCTCCCAAACATGTGGTCAGCTTCTGACCAGTAACCCTTTCTTTGTGAACCTGACGATGACCGAAGAAGGTCGAAACGTTGTTCGCTCTTCTATTTGAAGTGTTTTCTGGGCCCAGAAGAGCCGTTTTTGCATATAAAAGTTCTCAACAAGTGGGTTTCTCGACATCACTGATTGAAAATAAGATATTGTTGTTTCACAATAATACTTGCTAAATAATCACAATTATTGTTGTGAAAATAGTTTAAACAACTAGCCTGACAGGTAAATTACATAAAATAAAAACAAACAAAAACAAAACTGGACTACGTGACAAATTATAGTTTGTTTCTTCTAAACAACACTTTAGGCAAAAGTCCTTCGTCTATTACAAGAGTATCATACAAGGTTCCATATTCAATAGTAATTCAGTTCAATAGCAAAATATTGGCTTGAATTATAATGAATAAAACTACAAATTTTGGAATTATTTTTTTCGCGTATTACAGAGTACGATTATATGGAATCTTATAGTATAGTATTACATTTATTATTTATATACTGGTACAAATATTTATGAAGGTATTCAGTTCCGCTTCTATTAAAACCATTTTTGTGTTTGCTGATGAGTCCTAAGATTTTTAATTTGTTGTAACTAATTTAATCTCTCTGTAAGTTATTCCTATCGTCGTTGGTTTAGCGTAAAGCTTCAGAATGGGCTTCACACTCTCTGAATAGGAAATAAAAACCAAGATTTTATGGTTGTGACTTTGTCAACTTACTGTTTACCTACTTGAGGAACCTATATCAACAATATGTTATCGAATATATTAACTTCAAATTTACCTGACTGCATTAAACTTCCACATGGGTAAATACGTTATATAAAAACAAATTTGAATACGTAAGCCAGCTCACAACGTCTGAGAAAATTTCAATTTACTTCAGGCAACTGGAAAGAAATCCTATATCCGACGTCCCCTTCTTTATTATAGTAAAATGAGTAGTAAAATTATTGAACATGACGTCAGAGTGACATGTTTTGATACGTTTTAATTACTTTCGTTTATGACAAGCGTACAAATGTAAAGGTCATTTTACTACGCCTATGTTTATATATTATATCAAAAACTGATTTGCATTATAACGGACTGTTTCTATGTGATAACGTAGGCCTAATATAGTTTTTAACTGCTACACAGAGGAAGACACTGCTTGGGTAAAAGTTTAAAAACACATTAAAATTAGGTCATGGTTTGTTTGTTTTGTTTTTTTGGAATTTCGCACAAAGCTACTCGAGGGCTATCTGTGCTACCCGTCCCTAATTTTGCAGTGTAAGACTAGAGGGAAGGCACCTAGTCATCACCACCCACCGCCAACTCTTGGGCTACTCTTTTACCAACGAAAAGTGGGATTGACCGTCACATTATACACCCCCACGGCTGGGAGGGCGAGCATGTTTAGCGCGACGCGGGCGCGAACCCGCGACCCTCGGATTACGAGTGCACGCCTTAACGCGCTCGGCCATGCCAGGCCAAATTAGGTCATACAAATAATATTTTACCACTATTCGTTGGTGAAATAGTAGCCCAAGAGTTGGCGGTGGGTGGTGATGACTAGCTGCTTTCCCTCTAGTCTTTGCTAAATTAGTGACTGCTATCGCAGATAACCCTCGCATAGTTTTGCTTGAAATTCCAAACCAAACTTACAATTTATATAATTTTTAATGCATCACATACATAAATACGCAGAAAATATGATTAATAAAAAACAACATTAGAGGAGACGTCAATAAAGAATAAATAAAAAGTGGTGTTTAAACTAAGATCTTTGTAGTATTCAGGTACAGTTTCAAACGTTCTTTCGACTACAATATGGTAAAATTGTCAGGAATATCCTGTTATTTTTTGTTATTAATTTGTTCATTTCTGTAATGTCTTCCTGTTTGACGTTCACGCCATTTACTTCTAAAATTTCATCTCCTGTTTTCTTCAATCCAGGTAGTAAAGTTATGGTTTAAAGTTCTCTAATTGGAGACACGAAGATTCCAGGAACTGTCAAAATAATCATGTTTTATATCTTTTTAACTAATTTAAATCTTTCTTAAATCAATATATCTTACTTTCATTAATAATTTGACAGTTTTTTTTAAAGAATAACATACAAGATATTTAGAAGCTGATTAATAGCTGTCTTGATACTTTTTACCCTGAAACAAATTCAAGAATGTATGTTGCTTTTGACATGTGACCGTTTTTATCGCAACTGATGTAATCAGACTTAAATATTCATTTACTTTTTTGTTTGCACGTTTTTTTTCTTCTTACTGAACTGAAACAACTTTAAATTTATAATCACAGTGCTTATAAAATTTAGAGGTTTCTAAACTTTAAAATAAAAAAGTTATGATTGTAATACCATTCTGGTCTTAACAGTGTATTTTTGTATTTAGAAACGTGTGTTCAAAATTATAGCCACTTGTATGTTGATTTAAAGCTTCTAAAATTGTAAAAAAAGGATATTATTATACCTATTTTAAAAGGTTATTTCAGCATTTCGTTCTGTTATGAATTCAAGTGTATCATAATTCATATCTATTGTTATGTATATGTGTAAATATTTTGTAAACGACAACATGTCGTGTTGTGTTTAAATTTTCATTTCTATTATTCATTTTTCCATATTTATATTATTGTTTCGAAGTTTAAACTAATATTTTGTTATTCATTTAGGGTAACATTTAGAATTAAGTAGACCAATCATATGTTTGTAAATGAAGTGCTGGTGACTTCGTGTCTAGACGTGTAGTCTCGTGCAAGAACGGACATGCGCGGATTGTTCTGGAGATCAGTAGAAATTTCGCGGTCTTTCGAGGAGTTTAGGCCTACAATATATAAACATACGAAGATGCGAGAGAGACAGAGAGAGAGAGAGATTAAGACACCAGTTTTATTCGAACAAGGAAAGAGAGAGAGTCAGACATTAATTTTATTTCAAAAGAAGAGAGTCAGTTATTTGAGAAAGATTAAGTGTTTGCTGTGATTATTCAACTTGGATTTGTGACTGAAGTTAGATCTACGGAAGCTGTGATTTTATTTCGGCAATCTCTACGATTCATTTGAATTACTGCTTGTGCTGAGAGTCGGCGAATTTATTGAACTGTGAACTGTTTCTGAACTTCTTCATTTAAGCTTCGGAATTTCTTCGTGGGACCAAATTCACACCCTAGACTGGAATTTGAGACTTTCATTTTAGATCATTATATTAGATACAGGCCAGTACCATTTTGTATTGTGATTAATTTTGAAGTTTGAAACTAGTATTATTTTGTTTTGTAATTAATTTCGAATGTTGTAACTTAATATCTGTCACTTATTATATAATTTATATCTGTTATATTTGTTAATAGTTTAGTGTAATAAATTATACAAGCTGTTATCTGCGTTTTTCTGTTTTGTTTAGTCTACGAAGAACATAAAACATAAAAAATACGTAACAGCTGTTATTAGTTACATAGATTGGATCTGTTTCAAGATTTTGAAGTATATTCATGAATGAAGTTATGTTTTCCAAACTCTTACATTAGATACATGACATTTGGAATGTGTACTACACAATTTAAAACTAGGCTTTTGGATAGTGTGGCAAGTTTAAGATCAGTTTCAAATTAGTTTTGATACATGACTAAAGATAAAGGTGTGTAGGAACAAATGTTAGTCTGTCTTTTAGCTGAGTTTCAGGGTTAATTAAATCTAAATTGTGAAAGATTACAATTAAAATATTCATACTTAACACTTCAGATTAAGACAGTTTTTGTTTTCAAGAGCTGTAAGAAACATGTAGATGTAATCAATTGAACCTCCAATTTTGGATGTGTTTTGAAAATATTTTTATTTTCTAAGGTGGAACCCCTGAGAGTACACCATAAATATTTTGAACAGTATTTGTCTTCAACATAGATGCAACTCTGAAGAAACAATTACTTGCAAGTGCCTCAGTGTTTTAGGTTTTATGCAACCTAGTACATTATTTTGGGACCAACTATTGAGTTTATAGGAATTCATAGACCCACAATACATCCAGTGCTTTGTGGCCACTTAACACTGATGTACTTTAATAGCCTTTTACATATTCTTTGATATTTTTCTCTTTTCCTTTCTCACATTAAGTCGTATGAGAGTTTTAGCTCAAAAGTTATGATATAGGACATTTCTCATATCTATGATTAAAATTTTAACCACAAAATTAAATTCAGATAAATTCTTATCTCTATCACAGTATTCTCCTGTATGAAAGATTTGTACCTTTTACATGGGAAATGTCTGTCATACTCTGCTCTCTTGGAACTCAATTTTCTCATACATGCCTTCTCACTAGAGCTGAGTGATTGCCACCGTTTTATTATTGATCAGTTGAGAACTACATTTATCAAATGTATTAAAAACCAGTTGTTTATGTTCTAGTAAGTAGTTGTACAGAAAAAAAGTTTTGGTTGTGGGATATAGTCAGTTGTTTAAAATGAGTGATATTAGCTAATGGCTTGAGTGGCTTTGACAGAACAAAGAGCAAACAAGTTTTGTGACAATATTTTGTTCATCTGGATAGGTGAAATAATTGGAAATGGTAATTTTGATTAGTTCCCTGATAATTGATATAACTGAAATTTCTGTTAATTGAATGTTGGAATAATAAAAAACAGTAATAATTGGAAATACTAATTTTAAGTTCACTTGCCAATCAGTGTAGGAGCATGAGAGGGAGATCAACAAACACAGATAGGTCAGAAACTTTGAAATTCATCAGGAGACTAGTTAAAATGTTTTTGTATAAATGTTTATTTAAAGATTTTTTTCATATAATGTTAACTTTATAAATTCTGTTGTAATTTGTTTTGTTAAATGTTATTTCTTTATACATTTTTGAGAAAAAAACAAATACTTCCTCAAATTTTATCATTATTCTTACAACATGAAAATGGAGATTTAAGATTGTTATGAGAAATAGTAGCTCATTGACAGTTTAGTTATATATTAATCTTGTTTTTATTGTGATTTCCATTAAGATAAAGTTTATGACAGCTGCCAAAATTACTTTAGTTCTGAATGGCACATTTTGAATTAATTCATTCTGTTAAAAATGTTTGAAGATATTTTAATCAGAATTATTTAACCTATTTTCATACCACTAATGTCATAATAAATTATAAATTTAAATTTACCACATAATATGAAGAAAGTAGTACATGTATGTGTAACATTTTAACCTTTACATCTTAGATGTTATCAACCTGTTAAGATTGCTTTGTCAGAATACATTTTTAAACAGTTGTATGGATGAAGCAGAAAAATCTTGGTTAACAAATATGTTCATTTCTATATCTCTGTGGGTCAGTTATGTGTTTTAATTTACAGTTGCTGAAGATCTGGAAAAGTAAGCTGCAGCATCTCCAACTCTTTTAACATGTTAATAATTGTAGAGAAGAATTCCCTCATATTTTTATCATGGAAAGACTGAGTAGTAAAGACCAGGAATGTATGTAAACTGATGTTGGAGATATTACAAACCTGAATGTTACAGTTCTGTCTAGTGATAATCAAAGTATTCTGGCTTTAGGTAGGTTGTTTAATTTGAAAGCACTCATGAGATATGCTTTAGAAATTATTCTCTGATTGTATATATATTGAAGTAACTCAGTAGTTTCATTACAGTTAGTTTTCCTGGAGATATCTCTCCTTTTTTACTAATATTTCCTGAATTTTCAGTATTAATCCTATCCATTTTTGAATATCTTATGTTTCTGTGATAATTAATCCAAAATTACAAATGCCATAATATGGTTTCAAGTTTCTTTGTTTGGATAGAATAACTCATAAAATTCCAAATTACTAACTGTAAGCTTTTATTTGTCTTCTTCCATCAAATTTGTAATGTTTAATTATATTTCCTGCATTCACTGATACAATTTGTCAGTGTAAAAACAAAGTTACAAACCTGTAAACTATTATCTGTTTACATTTGTATAATATCTACCTCTGACCTTATTGCATCTTTTTAGTCATTAACACAAATGGTTCATAAACTATTTTTCAAGTTCAATGCAAAAAAGTGCAAAATTTTCTTTATTGTCATTGATTCGTAATAAAGCTTCCTTCCTCCCTTATATGAAAAGTTTTAAAATTTCACTGCTACATTTTGGGCATATTAAGGCTTTGGAGGTTTAGTTCCTTGAAATTATGAAGTTTTTAGTAGTTTTATATAAGATGAAAAAGTATGTGGACTTCTCTGCATTATTATTTATTTTGTAACTGTTTTTGTACAGGGTGGTTGCCAGAAAAGCAGAAAATTTGAGGGTCAGATGAGATCATGAATAAAATGCGTGCTTACCCATTTCTATTTTCATTTCTTTACATCATGAATAAAATGCATGATTTTAATAATTTTGAGCATCTATGAGTGTAATATAACATATGCCTTTAAAAAACTTTGTAAAAGTTATTCTTTGTAAAAATAAATAGCTGTTTGACAAATTTTCTGCTTTTCTAGCGATCACCCTGTAGTTTATGCTTTGTGTACAAGAACTCATTCTGTTGTAACTTTGTTCAAAGTGGATTAGGTGAAGGTCTAGATCTTGATGGAGTGTATTCCTTTTAAACACTATTTCATAAATTTGTAAAAGAAGGGAGAGATAAGTTTTATTTATAAAATAAACTGCTACTTATTTACATTTGTATAGTATCTACCTCTGACCTTGTATTTAAAAAGATTTATAACTCATAAAAGTCACAGTATTTAAAACAAATGCTTTATACACAAGATGATGATGGGGTGTACTGAAATAGAAGTTTCATTTCTCTAGTCAGTTTGTGATTTACAATATGATAGTAATCACATTTAAATTTCTTATTTCACTGAATGGTTCTTTTTAAACATAAATATGAAAGATAAATATTTAGGTGAAAAGTATCTGATGCTAGTAAACTAATGTGGAAATAATTTCTTATTTCAAGTTAAATTGACTCGAATGCATATGGAGGCAATATATTTTGGCTTAATTTTCATTTTCGTGTTAAAATAACATGATTGCTAATTTGCTGCATGTTTGAAGGTCGGTGTTTTTATTGGGAATCCAAACTAAAGAATTTCTAATCTCCAATGGTGAAAATGTGGAGATGAAAAGTTTCTGGTCATTTAATGTTATGAAACTGTTATGTGTTCCATTTTTGCACTTTGGGTCTATTAGCTGTATACATTTGGATAAACAAAAATAAGATTTTATAATTTTTTTTCATACATTATTAAACAATATTACTGTAGCGTGTTTTTTTGTTTCTCAAATTTCAATAGCTAAGCCAAAATGGTTTGTTTGCTGTTGAGCCTAATGCTACAAAATGGACTATTTGTGCTCTGACAACTGTGAGCATCAAGACAGTGACTTATTGATATTTACTGGAGTAATGGCCATTTATATATTGGCTATCATAGATTTTATAAAAATTAACATTGTGTGACAGGCAATAACATAAGCTACAATTTTATTTTTTTAAATTTAAAGTGAATTTGATATATTGGGAATATCGTCTTAAAGTGCAGAAACGTCTTAATAAATAAAATCAAAGAATGACTAATATTGTTTTAATATTTTATGTGCTTGTGGTCTGAAAACAACAATCAATTTTTGTTACAGAAAATAACCCTGCTTTTCACATTACATCCTGTACTGGGAAAATAGAAAGGTAAAATCTTTGTAAAATAATAAGTTACTATGTTTTGTCCATAAAAGTAATAAAACATGGTTTTAATATACAATATTTTTGTAGATTTTTAAGTTATAGAAATATATATGAAAAACTTAGCAAGATAATCTGATTTATTGTGATTTCAAAGAATAAGCTTAAGTGAATAGTGTTCTGTTAACCACTCCTTATCAATCACATTAAAGTGCTATTACAGCTAAAACATTTGTTTATGACATAATGTTTTCCAGTTGTTGATGATTTTCATCCAAATTGCAGTTCATTAGCATTAACAAGGTTCTGATATCTTAACAAATCATGTCTAACATTTCTTGAAATTATACAAAAAACTTTTCTATCAAACTAAGAAATGTTATTGAAAACATAGATTACAGAGAAGATAACAGAAGAAGATGAAACTTCATTTTTTCAAGATTAAGCCTTCTTTGACTATGAAGAAGTCCCAGGAATTTGTGGAGGAATCTGGAAAAAATAATTTGGTGTATTTGACAGAAGATAACTGGTTGGTATCTAACCATATTATTATAATTCATGTATACATTACAGATTGTTTGTCAGGTGTCATATCACTATTTTAAGATGCAAGTTTAATTAAAGGACTGCAAATAATTGTTAGATAACAGTGAAATCCCTTGATTAATGTAAGAAGAGTTTGTGAACAAAATTTATTAGTGTTTATTAGTCTTCATACAGAGATATACAATGGGTTTCAGGCACTATCTACCACAAGAAATGAAACCCAGATTTCAGCATTGTAAGTCAGTAAACATATCACTAAGCAGTGGTGCAATGTTAAATAAAGAAGTTGGGGAACGTGCTTTAAAAGTGTTAGTGTTATTTATATGTATCACATCTCCTATATATTAAAACACAAATTTCAGAAATATTAGCTCTAACGGGATGGTTTTTGAACATCCAATTAAAGGGTTCTGATCTGATGAAATATGGTGCCCAATATTCAGAAATTCTCTGTATGCAGCAATTGAGTTTGGAAATGACAATCTGAAACATTTTCTAAGGAGTTCTATTTCCTTTTTTTTCAAAGCCTTGATTTTTATCTGCCAACCACTTGTTGAATTCTAAGGTACTTAGCTCAGAAATTATGTTTGGAATCGAATTAGAATTGCCTGACCTTGTTCCAGCTGGTTCATGAAAAAGAATCTGTGAAACACTGTTGTCTCATATTTTTATGATACTAGTTATAGGTAACTATGACAGATTGAAACAACCTTGTTGCTATCTGCCAGTTATTGATATAAACTTTATTTTCTTTATGGTACTCTAAGAATTTTGGCTTTCCATTGTTTATAAAAATAGTATGGTGCAGCAAATTAATTTGTCTGCATAAACTGTCGTAATATTTTCTTTGCATGGTTTTTAAAAAAAGAGGTAGTTTTAATACATTACACAAATACTGATCAAACTTTGATTGATCATTATCAATGTTACTAGTAATTGACTTGAAATGGTAACATTAAGACATTTAACATTTCTAAACAGCTGAAACAGTTATGAATGAACTTAAAACTCATCTAGTTCTCAACATCTAGTTCTTCATTCCATTTTTATATTACTGGAAACTAAATTTGCTATTCTTGTAAGCATGGTAAATTAGAAAAGACAATGTTCAAAAGCCCTTGCACACTTTGACATCTATACTGCTAAACCCCAATCAATCAGGGAGGATAACTAATAAGTTTACTGAATCTCATCACACTTTCTGTAGAGAAATGTTGTAACTATTTTCTCTCATTTCTATACAATACTTTAGACAATCACTATATCACACACAATATACTGTTGTGTTCGAAGCTGGAAAATATAGCTCCAATTTTACTTGCAGCAGTGGTTCTTGAAATCAATTACAAAACCAAAGTTTCTTTATTACTTGTATAAGAAAGTTTTATAGACACAAGTGAAATAACACAAAATCACACTGATAATGAAAATGTATAGCACATCAAGGCAGTAAACTAAACCTGATTATTTTGTTGCTATAAATTAACATTATGGTCTGTATTAGTCGGTGGGTCAGCTGAAAGCTTACGAATGTATAACATCAAAGTTTGGGATTCGATTTTTCACCGTGGATGCAGTAAAACCAATGAACACATTTTATATTTATTTTACAGGGAGACAAAAATCCTTGGAATGAAACGCCTGGTAAACCTGGCTAGAAAGACACAGTACTTATCCCTGTCTTTTGTTAAATAATGACTTTAGTGAATAACTTTTTGTAAACTGGCTGACCTTGTTCTAAACATGCTCCTACTAAAATCAGGAGAAATTATGCAGTTTCTTCAATGGGATTAAAAACCTTAAATAACATGGTGGCCAATATTCCCCCTAAAAACTTTGTGTCAGTCCTTCTAAAAGTTGGAATAAGGTAACTATCAAGACTGAAAATACATATCAGTTTACTTTTCAGTAATATTTTAAACTGTTAAAGTAAAGCACAAGCTTACCTGTTTAATGTAATGGATAAGAAAACAAAACACAGAACCATAACACTAGTATATATAATTTAAGGTAAATATTCCTTCCTTATCACAAAAGTGTTATATCAAAGATAAAAGTACAAAGCTAAACTTAAAATGAAATTATATTGGTAATTAATATTTTGTGTGTGTAAATATGGGAAAATATTTATTTTTGTTGTTCTTCCTGTTAACTTCCTATTGCACATTTAAAATTAAGTTGAACAAGGCCTAAAAGAATATTCTGTCATTACTTCTGTACACAATGATATTTCAGGATATATTTGTTTAGAAAGAAACTTCTGTTACCCTGAATTAGACTAGTTGTGTTCCATGTTCATGAAAAGTATAATGAATAATTGGTCCGTGTATGAAAGACACTGCAATAGTGCCATCCAGAGGATCACAGAACAATTAGTTCTGAAAACAATTTCTATGATACCCATATAACAACAAGAGAAGAAGAACCAAATTGTCAAAGATTTAGTGACAGCTAAGTTTATCATAGCTGATAAATCAGAAGTCAAGTATTTGTACTTCTTCATTTGTATGTTTGTTTTCAACACATAGGAAATAAGGCGAAGGCATCTTTTACGAGCTAAAAGAACTTCAACATGTAGAACAGATGCTCTAACTTGCTTTGTCGAACTTACAAACAAATGATGAAAACCACTCGCATATTATTTGTAAGTATAAGTTTAGAAAATAATATCAGCAGAACATGATAGAAGGTTTTTGTTATTTTGAATCCACTGTTGTTATTTGGGTGATGCACCACAAGTCAACATTTATCACAAATTAAGGTTGCATGTCCTCCAGCTGTAATCAGAACATTAAAACCATAGATAAATTATGTTTTTGTTCAAATACAACAGTAGTGGAGTTTATATGTTTCTACTGCTCAGAAATCACTATGATCACACTGTCATTTATAAAAGTAATAAAAGTTTCAAAGCTCAAACATTTTCTAACTTGCATATTAAAGAATATTTGATAGTGTTTTCAGATGTAGTGGTATAGCGATAAGTCTTGAAAGATAAACACCAAGTTTCAATACATGTAGTGGCTGCAGCTATAGTGTAGCTTCCTGTTTGAAGTAAAATGGAAGCTATTTCTTTTTATTTCAAATAGACATGATCTTTATTCAAAAAACATGAGGGCTATCAGCATGAGCTCTTCCTAGTTCAGTACTAAAAAACTAGAGGGGAGAGAACTAGTCATCACCCCCACCAACTCTTGAGTTATTCTTTTTCGTAACAATATCACATAGAATAAATTATTTTAAAATCATACACACTGTAAATAATGTTAAAGGAAATTAAATAAAATATTTAATATTACATCAAGGAAATTACTGATGTATTTTATATTTATTCTTATGATAAATTCCCAAACCCTAATTGTATCAAATGTTTTAAATCGGATGCTCTGTTTACAAAACATCAGTTAGTTTTGTGCAAAACTTCTAAAAAGAAATTATAAATCAATTTTACCTGAATAAATAATTAAACAAACACACACAAACATATATATGTATGTATATATGGATTTATGTATATTATTTTCTTGCTGTGAAAGGGTGAAACATTGTACCTTTTGAACAGTGACATGCAGGCCCTATAAAACCTTGTGTAAAGCAAGGACCTATAAGAAGAAAAACACAGTTCCATTTATAAGTTATAGAACATAATCTTTATCTCGCTTATTTATTGATATTTTGTATATTATCTTATAATTGAATCGTGGATTCGGAAAAAACAATTTAATATGTCATTTGGAAGCGCTAAGTAAGACACGGCTCATATGTTTAGTCTTGTATTTCACATCGAAAAGATTGTGAAGCGCCAAGTGAGATATTTAATCACATTTATTGTTCTATCTCACATGGAAGGTTTTCCTGTGTGACAGAATAGTGAGATGTGATTGTCATTCCTATAGTGCATCTTCAACCCAAATTGTGGAATGTATTTTCGCAGCAGTAGTATGCCAACCATGAATCTTCATATTTATCAGCAAAAAGAAACGATATACATATATTACTAAGAAAAGGAACAAGTAAAGAGGAAGTTGTATGGTATTCTCAGGTTCAGAGATATTTGGCTTGTAGAAATAGTAACAGGTTTAGCAGAAAATGTATTACTAAAATAATTTAAATTTTGATTATGATTTGTTTTCTTACAGAAAAGCAGTTATCTGTTGGGTCCATTGAGGGGAATCGAACCGCTGATTATAGCGCCATAAATCCGTAGGCTTACCGTTCTACCAGCAGGAGACATTGATATGATTAGATTCAAGAAAAAGGCTTTAAAATTGTTTACTATAAAACAAAACATTGACAAATAATGTCTAATAAGCAAGTGTACAGGCTTAATAACGATTGCACTTATTTTTGTGAAATAAATAGAAATAAGTGAGAAAATAAACCACAATATTCGTATCCAGAGTGCATTCATATCATTAACAACAAAAAAAGAAAATACAATATTTTAAGATATTTCTCAGTTTTACATAACTAATACCACAATGGAACTCATTAAAATAAGCCTAAAGAAATTATCTGAATACATTTTCCGTGACAAAGTTAGAAATATAAATGGGGAATGATCCTTTACAGCGTGTAACAAGTAAAAAATAAGGTCCAAACAGTCCACTGCAGGCTGTCATCGCCCGCGTCGCGCTAAACATGCTCGCCCTCCCAGCCGTGGAGGTGTATAATGTGACGGTCAATCCCACTATTCGCTGGTAAAAGAGTAGCCCAAGAGTTGGCGGTGGGTGGTGATGACTAGCTGCCTTCCCTCTAGTCTTACACTGCTAAATTAGGGACGGCTAGCACAGATAGCCCTCGAGTAGCTTTGTGCGAAATTCAAAAACAAACAAACAAACAAACAAAGCAGGCTGTCACATTAACATATTCTAAAAAAAAAAATCATGATAAATCTTCACCTTTCTGAAGTAGAGAAATAATTATTTGGTATGTTTCTAGTTGTAAGGTAATTTCGGTTATCACATAAATTCATACTAAAAAAAAACAATTAGACTATTTTATTCATACATACATATTTGGAAATTTTATGTGCAGATAGGTCTTAGATTTAGAAAAATCATCTTTGGTATTTTAATTTTACATTTACAAACACGTTTTAACGGCACTTAAACAGTGACAAGCAAACAAAATCTTTGAGTTCTAAGTACATAATATCACCATGTAAAATGTATAACAAAGACAAAAAAAACCATCTATCTATATATTCATAAGAGCAAGTTAACACTCGTTTGCTTTGAAGTAAAAACTTTGAAACCAACTGTAATACCCGTAGTGGGCTAAGCACAAATAGCCCATTATGTAGTTTTATGCGTAATTCAAAACAACAAAATATTTTAAAATACCCATACATCTTTATTTAATGCAATTTATGTGTTATTATTACATATATTTAAAAATCCGTATTGCATCATTTTAAATATAATTATTTGTTTACTCTATTCGTGTATGAGACATTAATATATAACAATACAGTGCATAAGTAACAATAAATACAAACAAAGCCAAAGTACTATTATACTAACATCTTTGAGCCAGTAAACAAGACTCTCTCTCTTTAAACAAAGCGTTTGAAGTTTTGTTACGTTTTAGAGAAATTCATTAGTCTAAACATTTTAAAAGAAACACTTTTTATTCATACAGAATAAAAATTTACCAAAATGTTTTTATATTTGTTAGAAATAAGATCGTTGTTATTAATAAGATGGAATACAAATACAGTCATGTGAAAAAGTTAGGACACCGTATGAAAGCCTGTTTATATGTGTAACATTTTTGGATATATTGATATTTAATCTCAGTTTCAACAATACTGACAGATCATAGGAATATAACTAAACAATTAAACCTGAAGAAAAGACTTTTCAAATTCTTCTGTAAATGTAATTTTACAAATATGCATATTCTAACTGAAGAACAAGTTAAGACATCCTACCCCCTAATAACTAGTGTTACCCCCTTTGGCTGAAATAACTGCAGTGAGACGCTTCTTGTAGCCATCTACCAGTCTCTGATATCGGTCTGAGACAAGACAGGGGTGTTTTTCGGCGGCTACTATCATGACTGAGCAGTTCTATTCAGGATCCCCTCTCCTCATTCAATGAAGGAATAAGCTAAAAAGGTGCTCTAAACCAAGGCTGACTCTCATTCTTTGGGCTAGATAATCATATCCATCTCGTTCTCCCTGTGGTAAAAAACACAATCAAAGAAAACAATAACAATGACATTGCTCTTTGTAACATGTAAACTATCTAAGATGGTTAACAACTAGAAATAATAAAAAGCCATAATATTCAGAGAATTGGTGAGATATAACATGTTCGCCCTTTCAGCCGTGGGGGCGTTATAACGTTACAGTCAATCCCACTGTTCATTGGTAAAAGAGTAACCCAAGAGTTGGCGATAGGTAGTGATGACTAGTTACCTTCCCTCTAGTCTTACACTGCTAAATTAGGAACCGCTAGCGCAGATAGCCCTCATGCAGCTTCGCGCGAAATTTAAAACAAACTAAAACAAAATCAAACCACCCTATCTCAGTACGGGATACGTAAATTTGACCAACCGAGTAACCACAGAAAAAAATCAAAATAAATGTAAATTACGCTTTTTTCCCTAGAATTGTTTCCAATTGTAATATAAAAATAAATTCATTTATCCTCAGTAGTTTTGAGGCTGTAACAGGATACATGTATTTATAATTACATTTTATCGCCCTTTGATCGATGTATAACTGATATCCATGCCATTATAAGTTATAAATCACTCGGGGAACGTGCTGCTTAGATTAAACCAGTGGTTTCCAAACTTTTTCAGTTTGTTACCCAATTTAACATGCCACGTTAAGCATGTTACCCCTTTCACAAAATGTTTTCAACATTGATATATATGGATAAATTAAACTGGAGATATATTGCACTTTATTTATTTACAACTTATTTACACTGAATTGCACTTTTAATTATTGTATTTGATCGTTGTGCATTTCTAATAAATATTGACAAAGATGTCAAGAACATCAGTGGGATGGATGGAGTTGCATACTTGAAGCTAGTTTAGGAATTCTTGGCTTTGTGGTTGAAAGTACTAGCCTGGCATCGTTTGCAACATTCAAGCGAGTTCTCTTTTTTGTTTTCACCCCAGCACGGTTGAGAACCCCTTCTCGCACAGATACGTTGTTGAGAATGATACCAACAACTTCAAGGCTCTCTTGGACAGAGTTGGCGAGTCAGCTAGTTGTGAAATTCAAAAGGAATCTGCATTTTTGTTTTGGGATTTGACTTTCAAGGCTTCATTTGCTCGCATTGTGATCCACTCCTCCTTTGAAGGGAAATTATCATCATGAATGGCCTAATCAGGCACAGAAAAGGGATGAATGATCCACTGAAGACTGGTTGTTTTTAGGTCACTCTCTGGAAAGTAGTACTGCATGCTTGTTTCAAGCCCCTTCAAATGGTCGCTCATCTCTTTGTTGATGGTCTGTAAAAGTGATCCAGTATCATAACTATTATCCTCAACAAACAGGTCTAGGGTGAGAAACTGAGCGATCACTCCTTTCTCCAAGCGTTGAATCCAGAGTCTCAGTTTTCCCAGAAATGCACTCACAGTGTGATGGGCATCAATGACAGTCGTGTTTTGGCCCTGGAGTTGCAGATTATCACTGTTCAGCTCCGCAAATATGTCAACCAAGTAACAAAGTCGAGCAAGCCACTCCTTATCAGTGAACTCGGTAGCAAAAGGAGATTCTTCTTGTTTCAGAAATTCCTGAAGAGCCGTTTGGAGCTCAATGACTCGACGTACAATCTTGCCTCGTGAGAACCAGCGAACATCGGTGTGGTAGAACAGAACTTGATACTGCTCTCCCATTTCCTTGCACAGCTCCCTGAATAAGCGCGAATTCACATCCCTGGACTTGATGAAATTGACGATTTTCAACAC
Organism: Carcinoscorpius rotundicauda; assembly: GCA_011833715.1. Lineage (NCBI taxonomy): Eukaryota > Metazoa > Arthropoda > Merostomata > Xiphosura > Limulidae > Carcinoscorpius > Carcinoscorpius rotundicauda. Next base: position 40,989,208 of record CM022393.1, read on the forward strand.
ATCCTCAAATACTAATTTCAAATTACCAGGCAGGCGTTTTGATCCAAGAGAGTACCGATGAATGATGGAATGATATACAGAAATTTCTGGATTCACAGCTTGTATGAGGCCCCATAATCCACGATTACGACCCATCATCGACGGAGACCTAGATTAAAAAAGAAAAACTATTATAGATTGCATCATTTAGTCATTCTTACTTATCTTTTGCGTTATAAGTATATGGTTTTAATTTAATTTAATTTATTTAGGTACTTTAGTATTTCAGTACGACAGGTACGATACATTTTTGTGAATTATGTATAAAATATTAGCTACACTACAACTACTTGTACAATAAATAAAACTATATGACTATGTGCCATGTAATTCATTGCATTTATACTAATCTAGACTTTGTATAATCATCTCTCCCTACCTGTTGAACGCTGTTCCAATCCAATCCATTCGTGGTAAAGAAACTGTTGATGATATTGAAGATATCTTCTCACTTCGTGGTTGTCAGCGGATCTTCGCATAATCGGAACTCTTCTTTGATCTTGTCCTGGTGGACGTAACGAACGAACCCAAGGAGAACAGCACAACTGGCTACGTCACACGATTCATCAAATTGCAAGGAGAATTTGCTATATGAGCTTTTCTTGATCTCTGTTGTAACTTGGGACAGAATATCTGATGCCATGTCATCGACTCGTCGGCAGATTGTGTTGTTTGATAGAGATATGACACTCAGTTTCTTCGCCTGATCCTCCCCACATACCTTGCTTACCATCTCGTATGCACAAGGCATAATCAGATTCTCTGCAACGGTGTGGCATTTTTGTTGTTCGGCAACTTTATATACAACAAAGTAAAATGCTTCACCCGCAGCTTGGAGCTTTTGGGCTTGAATTCCAGATGAACCGAACTGGATATTCTTCAGTGCTACAGCCCGGCGCTGAAAATAAGCCTGATCCTCATTTTGAAGATTTGGATGGCATTTCTGGAGGTGAGCTGAGAGTTTTGATGGCTTGAGGCTTTCATTTCTCAACACTTTGTGACATACTACACATTGTGGCCGATCCTCTCCACCAGAAGGTAAATTCACAAAGCCATAGCGAAGAAAGGCGTCAGAATAGGTGCGCTTTTTAGACATTGTATTGTTTAATCTCCAGAAAAAGAAAAAAAAAAGAAAAACTGCATACAAAAGTGTGAACAATGTGAACTTATTATTTATTTTTTCATGGCATTCTAGATAGCATTAAAAGAGCTTATTCAGCAAAGGAATGATGTAATAGTAGGTAAATACTAACTATACTTCACAGGGCAGTACACATACGTACCAGGCTTTGTCTACCTCGGCTGATGCTCACATAGAAACTGACAGTGTGAAATAGAAGCAACCTCAGGCAGTGAGTGACGCGTACTGGACACGTCGATGAGTCATCAAGGTTACTGAGTGACTTGTGTTCTGAAGCATACTTGTCAAAATACTTTTAGGTTACCACACGCTTAGATACATATTTTTTCTTTTCTACTACTGTATATTAGTTTTTGATGTTTATTGTTATTTGGTTTAACTTTATTACACACTTAAAATAGGTTTAATTTACAACTTTACATACTAAGACTAAGTTAACATTAATCCTAATACCAGCTACCTCAATGTTTTCTTGATTTTCAGAATTTTAACTTTTTATCTGTCACCCCTCCATTACCCCCGAAAAATTGTTAAATTACCCCCAGTTTAGGAACCACTGGATTAAACTAGGGAATTACATTATCCACAAACACCACGTGCTGCTCATGTGTGCTCGGTGAAATATTTTTATTATAAAATTAGTATTATTTGTTTTCCTTAATCTAATTATGATTAACATAAAAATGTATTTTTTGCATTTTAATTACTTTTATAATTATACACAAAAATACATAGGAAAAACAAGAAATAAACACTTATTCAATATTGTTTTTTCTTGCTCTCAGTGGCTTAACGCGTTAAGGCGTGCGCTTCGTAATCTGAGAGTCGCGCGTTCGCGCCAAACATGCTCGCCCTCCCAGCCAAGGGGACGTTATAATGTGACGCTCAATCCCACTATTCGTTGGTAAAAGAGTAGCCCAAGAGTTGGCGGTGGGTGGTGATGAGTAGCTGACTTCCCTCTAGTCTTACACTGCTAAATTAGGGACGGCTAGCAGAGATAGCCCTCGAGTAACTTTGTGCGAAATTCCAAAACAAACAAAACAAATTTCTTATATATTTTGCCCCTTGCTAGTCCAGCGGTATGTCTCCGGATTTACAACGCTAAAATCAGAGGTTCGATTCCATCCGGTGGGCTGAGCCGATAGCTTTTTGTGGCTTCGCTATACGAAAAACACACATACACATTGAATATTAATTTAGGCCTGGCATGGCCAAGCGCATAAGGCGTGCGACTCGTAATCGGAGGGTCACGGGTTCGCGCCCGCGTTGCGCTAACCATGCTCGCCTTCCCAGCAGTGAGGGCGTATAATGTTATGGTCAATCCCACTATTCGTTGGTAAAAGAGCAGCCCAAGAGTTGGCGGTGGGTGGTGATGACTAACTGCCTTCCCTCTAGTCTTACACTGCAAAATTAGGGACAGCTAGCACAGATAGCCCTCGAGTAGCTTTGTGCGAAATTCCAAAACAAACCAAACCAAAACAAACTAGCTTGCTCTCAGTTATCGAAGAGAGTTATCTTTCATTTTTTATACCACTCATATTATTGCAATCAATAAGTTTTATTTAATTCAAACGGCCCGGCATGGCCAAGCGTTTTGAGGCTTAAGACAAACAAACAAAATTTAATTGAATTATGTTCAAACAAAATAGATTAACAACATACGAAAAGTAGACAAATTCCCTTACCTCTCAAAATGTTTCTCGCTTTCTATCTCTACGATAAGAGCCATAAAAAATTCCTCCAACATACTCTGGTACTCTGAGTGATTGTTTGTTTGTTTTTGAATTTCGCACAAAGCTACTCGTAGGCTATCTGTGCTAGCCGTCTCTAATTTAGCAGTGTAAGACTAGAGGGAAGACAGCTAGTCATCACCATTCTTTTACCAACGAATAGTGGGATTGTCCATAACATTATAACGCCCCCACGGCTGAAAGGGCGAACATATTTTGTGCGACGGGGATGCGAACCCGCGACTCTCGGATTACGAGTCGCACGCCTTAATACGCTTGGCCATGCCGGGCTTTACTCTGAGTGAAAGACGTTTAACTGTTCACAACATAGCGTTGGACGAAACTTCATTTGATATATGAAAACATTGAGTTTTTATTTGTAGTGTATAATTAAATAAAGAGAGAACTATTAACGTATTATAAAGGAGAGGATGCACTAAGTGGGTCTGATTTTCTTGTCGATAGCTCTGTGACCAAATAATTTGAAGATATAATAAATGTGGGTTATCTAAGCTATGACGATTTTATTCAGTAATTTATGTTTAATTTCATACTTTTTCGAGATATGGTGAATAAAATAGGGATGATGGTATGTAAAGAGAATTATGTGTCACTTTTGTGACACTTGGAAAATTCCGGATTTTTTTAAATATTGCCTTGGGGAATTAAAAACTTATATAATTTTAAAATATGGATTATGAGCTTATGTTTTACGATATCCTAGTTGGCATAACAAACAAAAGTAATATAATAATATTTTTAATGTAAGACACTAAAAGGTGCAATAAATGATAACGTGGCGATAGGGTTAAACGTGTACAAAGAGGTCATAAGGTTGATCATATCGACCGAGCACGCGTTGAGGTAGCTAATATAATAGTTTTATTAAAACTGCCAAATTAAAGAAGTTCAACAGGAGATAATTTTTGACATCAGAGGTTGGAAGGGTTATAGTAAAAGTCACTGGTGAGGGAGGCATATCTCACAAAAGATTCAATAAACTTAAGATTATTACAAAGAGGTCATAAGGTTGATCATATCGACCGAGTACGCGTTGAGGTAGCTAATATAATAGTTTTATTAAAACTGCCAAATTAAAGAAGTTCAACAGGAGATAATTTTTGACATCAGAGGTTGGAAGGGTTATAGTAAAAGTCACTGGTGAGGGAGGCATATCTCACAAAAGATTCAATAAACTTAAGATTATTGCGATGGTGGGTAGTCGGGTGAGTCCACGATTGACTCGAATTATCTCTGTAGGTAAATTACAACCAGAATAGTGTCATCATGTCTGTAAGGCCACTACTCAATCATAAAAAAATCACGGATCTCACTGGTAAGTGACGTTCAACAATGGAAGTTCTTTTTATCAGCAGATGAAACAGCAAGTTCGTACAACTTAAGATTTGTACTGTTTTTTAACGCAACATGATGGGCTTGTTTAATGGCTCGGACTTTGAAAGCTTAGGTAATTATTTGGAACATATAAAAAAAACTTGGCTAGAAACCTGTTTGTTCAGTCGGTGAAATATCTAAAGAGTCAGTCTGGTAGTCAATATATAAGAGAGTTACTTTAATGTGTTATTTATTTCATTTTTTGTATTTTAAACTTGTGATTGTGATGATGTACTAGAGATATAAAAAAAATTGCTGTCAATATGAGAGAAAATTAGTAGTGACATGAAATTGTGTTATTTATTTGTTTGGTCATTCAGTTGTGTACAATGGTATTTAAGACTATCTCTTCTAGCTATCCCTAATTTTCAACTGATAGACTATAGAAAGGCTGCTAATTAACACTTCCATCTCTTAGGCTACTTTTTACCAACAAATTGTGGGATTGCTAATCATGTTATAATACGCACATGGCTGGAACGGTAAAATTTTCAGTGACGAAATTTTAGCTCGTGATTCACAAATTACAAGTCGAGTGTTATGGTATTGGTGACTACTGTAAACTTGGGTTTGTCAATGAATTTTGACTATTTTCACTGGTAAAACTTGAACTTAAATAAATAAAACACTTTATTTACCATTAAGTTCACTGGGCTTTGTATTATATCTTGGAAGTCAGGCCGGTCACAGAATTTTTGTTAATTATGCTAATGGACATGACATTGTAGAAGTTTCAGTTGGAAAACAAAACAAACACTCTCCTTTCATTAATTGAACTATACTTTGCGTTATTTTTACCGATTACTATAAAAGAAACTGCCCCTGATAAAAGCTACCATTGTAAAGAGTCACTCATATTTCCTGTCTCTAGTACTTTGCCACTTCATCAAAACAAAACCAAATTTACAGCTCTGAACCAACTCCATAGGTTCAATAATCAATCAATAATTTATATCACATTAGTTAGAAAACAACTAGCTTTCTAATTATTTAGAAATGTCAAAATCAACAGTGTACCTCTTGTACTTGTGGTTTAGCCCCCAATAGCACATAGGTATATTTGCAGACTTACAATACCAGAATCCGAGTTTCGATACCCGTGGTGAGCAGAGTAGAGATAGCCCATTGAATAGCTTTGTGCTTAAATACAAACAATTTATGTTTTAAAACAGATTTTAGTCTCGATAACTTTCTGCAAAGTATACAGGAACGAGTGTTTATCTGTGAAATAAAATTGAACAGAAGTGACAAAGTGCGTTTTTAGTTTCGAGTACATAGGTTTTTAATAAAAATAAACATCAAAATATTTTGCTTGTTGAACGCATTTGTGTCAGCAAAAGAGTAGAGAAATTTAGAGGCACGCTTAACTGGGCAGCTAAACCTTAGATGTAAAGTAATATTTTTACATTGTTTACTAGATTTCCAGCTTGATACTTTAAGAACTTAAAGTGGCTTAGATATACTTCTGCAAAATATCATATTTTTCTGTGATTCACTGATATTGTTTGTTTGACTGCCCTTAAACGCATTAGTTGAGTAGAACACAGCTTAATCTTCAAAAATAATAGAGCAAGAAATATGCTGATACGGAAGATCATATTTCTCTGATATACCTACATTGCAACACTTATTTAAGTGTTATCTCAGCTTAACTTTGATTTTATTGGTACTCAGTAAATATTGCGATTTTTTCTACCCTGTGTCCAGTTTATTTCCTGTGATTATGACTCATTAAAAGATTGTTTGTTTTGGAATTTCGCACAAAGCTACTCGAGGGCTATCTGTGCTAACCGTTCCTAATTTAGCAGTGTAAGACTAGAGGGAAGTCAGCTAGTCATCACCACCCACTACCAACTCTTGGGCTACTCTTTTACCAACGAATAGTGGGACTGACCGTCACATTATAACGCCCCCGCGGCTGGGAGGGCGAGCACATGTGGCGCGACCCTCAAATTACGAGTCGCACGCCTTGACACGCTTGGCCATACCGGTCCTCATTAAAAAATAGATAATTCAATCATTGTTCTGTTATTCAGTGTTATTCTGTTTTCTGGTGCCGGTATGCTAATTTTAAAAGGTTCAGGGCAAACTTACAATATCACAGAGAAGGTAAAAGAGAAATATTTGTGTCTTTGATCAAGAATGTAAGGATTATGTACGTCAGCTTTTTCTTCACAATTTTCTTATTTTCTGTGATTTTTAGGCTCTTTAAAAATTGGAGTTGTATAAAGGGTAATCATATGCAGCTGATAGGTTGATAACAAATTACATATTTAAAGAAAATAATGATATGTAATAAGATAATAATTTCTTTAAATATATGTGTTAAGTACCAAATTAAAAATTCTAATTTTTGTGAAAAATATTTCTTTCAATCTACATTTATTTTCACAATATGTTGTTACGCACTACGATTTCAAATAGTTTGAAACTGAATTAAATTGTAATTTAAATTTAAAAGTTAATTAAATATAGAGATTATCAAATTTATAATGTTTGTCAACAAGATTTATACAGTTTATAAATAAATTTTACTACATATAAAAGATAATGAAATTTAAAATAACGGTTAATGCAAATAGTTATTAAAATAATTTATATGCAAAAGTTTTACAAACTTGTAACCAATATTGAGTCTTTTATCTGATCACGAACTTCCTTGACATTCCATCTAGAATTCGCCAGGAGCAAATTAATTTTGATTTGATTTTGGTGCACGTCACTTCAAGGGGAGCTAGCGGGCTCTTTGCTGATCATACGTAAGTTTTTCATCGCTGAAGTTAATAATCAATAAGCGTTTGTCACAGTTAGAGCTCCGAGGTTATAGTACATCTATACTGTAGTAAACCAAAAATATATACTGCAGTGGCTACATTTTATAATCGTTAAGCGGAATTGTAAAAATATCAGTAGTAGTCAGGTTCACGATGACCACAAAAGGTCGAAACGTTGTTCGCTCCTCTACATAAAAAAATGTTCTCAACCCAAACCAGCCGTTTTTACATATATTTTTCTCTATAAGTGAGTTTTCTCGTCATCACTGATATTGACATCTGTCGAACACTGCGCGAACTCCTATCTCGAGGTAGTTCACAGTTTTAACATTAGATTGCGCTACATTTATTTTGATGACGTTCTCGAATATTTGAGATATGCTTTGGTTTATATATACTTTAGGCTATTCCAGTAATTGGTCAAAGTTTCTCGTTTTTTAGATTTTGTATATAAATATCTGCCGACTCTTCGGGTCCATCAGTAATCGAAATAACTGAATGGTGTTATGACCAAGTATTTGCAAGGTTCAACGGAATTCAGTGAAGTATTTTGTTGATTTTTATTTCTTGTGCATAAAAACGGAAATATTTTTGAATATTAATGAGAAGCGTGGGAGTGAAGAAAAGGATGTCAAACCACAGATAAGTGGGAAAATTGTAAAAAAAATGGAAATATAGATAACATGACAATAGCTATCTAGATTTTGATTTTACTTCAGTAGATGTCAGTCATGAAGATTGTTCTCAGTGTGTATTATGTCTAAAAGATTTAGCTCCAAAGTAGATGCTTCCAAGTTAACTAAATTGCCACTTAGACACCAATTATTTTAACACGGCTAGTAAATTCCGTGATTATTTTACCAAAAAGTTAAAAGAATTGAAAGAATAAAAAGGTACATTTTTGAAACAAGCATCAATATCAAGCAATGCTTTGCTTTGCTAGCATTTTACAAGGTGGCATATAGCAACGAATATGGTGAACATTACGGTTGGTGAATCTGCAGGTAGACTGCCTTCAAAGGTACCTTTATCCAACAATACTTTCATTCGTAGAATCCAACACATGGCTGAAAACTTTAACGATCGGCTAATTAAAAAAATGAAAGGGAAGGACTTCGGATCACAGCTAAATCAAGCGACGAATAATAACGAGAATGCTCCGTTGATTTGTCACACACGGTTCGTGGATGGTAATGAAATTGTGGAAGATCTTCTTTTTTGTAAAAGTATCACTGCAGGCACAAAGGCTCAAGACTTGTTTGAAACCCTTGACACTTTTTGTGCGAAAACAACTTAGACTGGATTAAGTTCATTGGCATCTGTACCAATAGTGGTCGTTCTATGTTCAGCTGTTATGGAAGATTATAGGCACTCATAAGAAACAAAGCTCTTGATGCACTGTGCACTCATAGCATAATCTATAGGAAAGGCCTGGTGTTAAAGCATCTGAGCTCTCCACTGACCCTAATCCTGGAAAGTGTATTGAAAGTGGTGAACTCTATAAAAACCCGGCCAAAGAAAACAGCGTTTATAAAAACCTGTTTGAAGAAAATGGATCCGAGCACACATCTTTGTTGTATTACTGTAGTTCGCGATGGCTCTTCCGTGGGAATATATTGTCCCGTGTGTTTGAATTACGACAGAAACTCTACCCTTATCTTGAAGAAGAACAAATATGTGCTAAACACTTCTTGGATACTGATTTTTTTGTCAAAATTAGCATACCTGTGTGATCTCTTCGAAAAACTGGATGCGTTAAATCTCTCTGCATGGAAGCAATATGCACATTATAAAACTCGCAGAAAAGGTTTCAGTCTTCAGAAAAAAAATTACTACTATGGAGAAGAAAAATGAATGAAGATGGTGAAAAAGACTGTTTTCCCCTCTTGCTGCAGTTTGTTAAATCCAATGAAGCTGACTTGACACATGAAGTAAAATCTGTTTTTGAGGAACACCTAACACGGCTCAGTGACTGGTTTTAAAATTATTTTCCGGATGATATGGAGAAGTTTCTATGAATCCAAGACCCATTGAAAACTAAGGCTCCATCTAAATTTGCATCTGAAGAAGAAGAAAATGTTATTGAGCTATCTTGTGACAAGACTTTAAAAGCAAAATTTGGCAACATGGAACAAACTGAGTTGTGGATATCAGTAAAAGACGAATATCCGCTGATGAGTACTAACGCTCAGCGAATTCAAATTCCATTTACGGCGTTATATTTCTGCAAAGCTGGGTTTTCTGCGGTTGCTGTGATGAAAAGCAAGTGTCGCGCAAAAAACAATGTGGAACAGGAAACGAAGATAACGGTGTCCAGTGTGATTCCAAGGTTTGAGAAGCTGTGCAGTGCCAAACAGGCGCACACATTCTGTTAATAATTGTAGTTATTTAAAAATGAAATAAAAATATTGTTTTTACTTTAAATTTACGTGTATCATTCTTTCAAACGGCTACTAAGTTATTAGGACATAAATACTTATAAAGTATTAAGTTGTTTGAATCGAACTACTTAATTGTTTATTTGGTTTATTTTGAATTTCGCGCAAAGATACCGAGGGCTAACTGCGCTAGCAGTTCCTAATTTAGCAGTGTAAGACTAGAGGAAAGGCAGCTAGTCATTACCACTCAACGCCAACTCTTGGTATACTCTTTTACCAACGAATAATGGGATTGACCGTCACATTATAACGCCCTCACGGCCGAAAAGGTAAGCATGTTTGGTGCGGCGGGAATGAGAACCCGCGCCCCTCAGGTTACGAGTGAAGTACCCTAACCACCTGCGACTTGTAATCTGAGGTTCGTAGGTTCTCATCCCCGTCGCACCAAACATGTTCACCTTTACAGCCGTAGGAGGAGGGGGTGTAATGTTTCGTTGGTAAAAGTGTTGATGGTGGGTGGTGATGACTAGCTGTCTTCCATCTAGTCTTGCACTGCTACATAAGTAGAAACCTAAATCGGATATTTGTCTTGTTAAGGCTTATACGTTGTTTTTGTGTGAAAAACGAAAAGTAAGGAATAATAAAATCTAAAGCATTTATGTATGTATGTATGTGTATGTATATGAACATTATTTAATTTAGAGTTTGAGCACGATAATTACAAGCTTATTCCCGTCCCATATAACAGAAAGAGGAGTATATTTTATGTAAAATCCGTATGGTGTTAAAAATAGCCTTCCAGTGGCACAGTGGTATGTCTGCGGACTTACATACTAAAAACCGGGTTTCGATACCCGTGGTGGGCAGAGCACAGATAGCCCGTTGAGTAGCTTTGTGCTTAATTTAAACAAATATCAAATGTTAAAAATAAATAAGTAACTGAAGCTGTAGTTTTTAATCAAATATTCACGGGTGAGAGTCCATTCGCGATTACAATGACCTTTTATAGAGTGAACTTCAAACACAATAATTCGATTTATCCAACATTGTTGATTTAGCGACAGTTCCTGAAGGAAGATATTAATTACCAGCTACGATATATAGGATACTTCAGTAATTGTAGATGTGTTTCAGAGGTTTTATAGGTTATACAAATACAACATTTGAACTGTAAAAGACGCAAAATATCTTTATTCTTTAGAAAAAAAACATCACCTTCCTCTCCTACGTGTCAGAGTCCAGATCAGACTGACTTTGACAATTCAGACATACATGGAGTACAAATATGTTTGTAACGCTTCTACATTTTTGTGTGTACGTACGAAGGATTTGACATTTGACAAAAAGCTTGCCTTAGGACGTATAGTTACATGAAATAAATTCTGAAATATAGTCAACATTTCCTTTCCAATTCGGAGTCAGGTGCGCATTCTGATAAGTTTGTTTCCTTCTGGTTAAGCACAAAACTAAACAATGGGCTGTCTGTGGTCTATCCACCAATTAATAGAAATTCTGTTTCTATCGTCGAAATGCGTAGACATGCCGCTGTGCAACTGGGGAGGGAGAAGGGGAATTCGGCTAAGAATTGTACATTAATAGTCTGTTATTTTATTGAATTTAGCTTTTGTAAAATTATACTGCTGCATGTAATGATCTAAAATTTATAAACGAGATTAAAAAATATTAATTGTTTTTTGTTTTAATAAAGTGTTCTTGTTTTATGTCGTACAAATACTCATAAAGAATATTTTTACAAACTTTCAACAGCATTAATTGACTTATTGATATAAGCGGCTCAAAATACCCAAGAAATTACCCGCCATTTCGCGGATATCAGTAAACAATCGATGGTCATGTTACACTTAAAGTGTAACTTCATGTACAAATCTGAAGTCTTATTAATATTAGTTAATTAGGCTTAAATTTGCGAGTGAACCTTCTACATTATTCATCCCATCTTTCTATGAAACTTAAAACTTGGACAACATGTATATTAAACAGGTAATTTAAAGTTTTTGGTTTTGTATGTTAACGTTACATTTTTGTATTTGCCCAATAGTAGTACCAGTTTTTAGGCTTAACAACTTGTTTGATGTTATTGCTTATCCGGTAGTTACATTTCAAAGTAACAATTACTTATTAGAAATAATACTATAGGAGAACAGCATTTTAGTTTGTAGCAAAATGTGTGTAAATTTGTAATGACAATAATGTTACGTCCTGTAAACCTTTTACCACATAATTTGTAAGCAGAGTTAGTGTATTAATTATTAATACCGTTGTTAGGCTTAAGGAGTACTTCTAAGTTTTGATACTAGTATCTTTGCGACAAGTTGGGAGTTCAACTAAACGAAAAGCATCTTTTTGTAAAGTATCGTTATATAATTGGTTTAGTGTTAGTTAGCGTATTTTAAAAAGATTTCAAGAGTGGGCACATAAGTTGTGGTTTGAGAGTTAATGTGTCAATTTTAGAAGTGAGTAATAAATCAAGCCCCATGGCAGTTGTGGATATATAAATCTCATAAATAAAATACAAATTATTATAACTCATACAAAGCACAGACAATATCTACTGCAGAAATACATTTTTCAGTAATCAGCAAGTGAATGTTAAAATTGAAACCAGGGTTTCAGTTCCACTTAATTGGACCACTAAGAATCAGTGATACATCAGATGATAGCTTTCTTGTTTTATTCTGGTAGAGCTGGTTTTATTGGATTCAGAAGCATTTAGAATTTGAAAACACATATAAAACCTTAAAACCACATAAAATTCTATTTAAATTTCAAATTTGATATGGACTACATAATGCATCAAATAATGCAAAGCTGTGTCTGCTCAAGTCAAACTGACAGCATCTCGAACAGTGATGAATGGGAATTATAAACAGCTTGTTGATTAGTTGAGCATCATAGTACTTTACATTGTCATTGGTTGTAAGCAGACTACTTTGTCCTGAAAAATTTGCTCAACATTATATCATTGGGTGGGACTACAGCAAAATAATGTGTACAGCTATAGTCTCTGATAAAAATGGTATGAACGATATTATTTACATATTAAGTTAAAGTGTAATATGTTTATATGTACACATTCAATAATTAGGAATTGCCAATCTGTCATAGAGAGTTTAGTCATTATCTGTATTAAATGGAAATGAAGTAGTTTCCAAAACCAAATTCAGGCTATAACCTTAACACATTCCACATGCATATTTGTGAATAAGTAGAAAAACAACTTAAATTAAGCAAGGACAACATAGTCTTGAAAATAGTTTACCAGAACTTTCAGAATTAATGTAATTATCATTAGTATTCAACCCAAAAATTGAAACTTGCCCATTTAACATAATGAAAGCAGTATTGAATAGCAGATGAAATGTTGGAACATATTGTTACCAAAATGTTCAGGTATTTTTATAAATTAGAGGTTTTTAATCTAATTTTTAATAATTATTCTAAAAATAGGCCACCTTTGCTATTAACATTCTTTTAATAATATGGAAGTATGCCCACAATTATTTCATTAATAATTCTTAGACAAATGCTTTCCTTATCTTCTGTATTATGATTATACCTAAGGATAATTAATATTTTCAACTATACAGTGTGATTTATTAATTACATCATGACATGACAAAAAAGTTTGGGTTTTATTTCTTTTACATTTTTGTCAAATACAGTTTTTGCCAGTGTTGTTACGAAATCTCATTTTTACTTTCATCATAAGATAGCTAAGCTTATACTTCATTTCTAACATTTGGTTGTTGAAAATGTTCATTCGTTTATCTACACAACATGTACATTTATGAGTCAAAAAATGATGCATTTTCTTGGGACTACATGTCATCTTGCCTTGACAAGGTCGTCATGCAGTATCAGGTTATGAGGTAAGGTAATAAATCACTAATGTTTTGTTAACATTGTTGCAGTAGGATAGTAGTGTGAAACAAAGTATTTCCAGTTTTGATTTGTCTATAATTTCATTAATTATAGAATAAATAATGGAACTGACATTGGAAATTACTAATTTGTGTGTGGAATACAATGGTGTGTGCAATTTTTGATATTTTCATTATTTGAAAGTTGCTGAAATCCCTACATTTAGTTATTATGATGTAATATTAAGTGTTTAAATTAATTTTTACACTGAATTTTTGTTCTTGAATATTCTGCTATGTGATGTGTAAAGTCATTTTCATCAGGCAGGGAGGAATAGATCCATTTAAATACCTCTCCCTTTTCATTGTATAATGCTATGTACATCTACCTCTCTGTTACAGATTTGATGATATTCTTCGTACCTAGTTCTGATTTTGATGTTTGTATAATTTGTTGAAGTTTAAGAAGCTTCTCATTCACTCACACACATTGCATTTATGTATATAGATTTCTTCTCTTTTTTCTATTTTTTGTATTTTTAGTCCTTTTATAATTTAAAATAAGTTATACATTTAGTATATTATCCATTTAATGTTTTTATTAATTTGATATTTATAGCCTCATTTTTGTTCCTTTTACTTTAGATTTTTTCTGTATTTTCAGCTAGTATGTTTGTGTTGTGTGTACCAATATTTTTAGTCATTGGTTAAAACAGCTGTTAAGATATTTGAGTAATTTGGCTAATCCTACCTGTACGTTTTGATTGAAATTTCCATTTGTTGACAGCTTTTTATGTTCTATAGAGATCCTCTTTTCCAACTTAAACATGGACACTCACCTGATTGCTAATTCTTTACAAGTGCCTTCTTATCTTTTCGTTTTGTAGTTATGTTTCTATTGATGGCTATTTTTTGCTTATATTGTATTATGCTTTTACATTGTTTTTAAGCATGGGGTTTATTATAGTCTAATGTTTTTTGTAACTTTTTATCTTAATTGAAATGTATGGAAATGTAAGACACTTTATTATTTTACTTTTTTAAAAAAAGTTTTGCTTTGTTTCTATCACTTTATCCCACTAAAGTTAAACCCATTTTTTTAAAGTATTTTAAATCAGGTCTTAGTATTTAATTTGTTCATTATGTATTTTGCTAGTATTCTTGTCCCTTTCCAGGTATTTTAAAAAAGCTGAGTAACATTTTGAAGAAAGGTTAACCCTCTCACCACAGATATCCTTTATTGCACTTGAAGTATTATATTCAAAATCTTACAAAACTAGTCTTTTTCTTACACCAATTAGTGCAGCAGAAAATGTTAGCTAATAATCCGTATTTTAAACTGTACAAGTTGTAAGTTCTTACATAAATAACAAAAAGAGGTACTTGTTTCACATTTTCATTTAAAAATTCAATATTTCACATGAACACCCTGGTATTAGTTTTCTTTGGTGCATTGTTTAATTAAATAAAAACTATTTTAGTTTTATTTCTACCATTACTATAAAAACAAAGTAAGGTTAAGTGTCATCAGCAATTTACATCAAGAAAAAAGATTGGATAGTACTTTATTTTTAGTTTGTTTTGGTTATGTTTATTCTTAATTATTATAGAAGTAACTTAAAAAAGTGTTCTTTTTTGGGTTAGATAAGATTAGATTAGGTAAAAATAATATGATAAAAATATTTTGTGAGACATGCATGCAAGCAGTTCTGCTAGTTTATCATTTATTGTTTATTACACTTAATCTGAGTTGTGCATAACCATGTTGTTGATTATTTCAGCTGATGCCTAATATTAGGCTGGTTAGTTTAAAGTAAGGTTGGACAACTTTAAAGTGGAAATTAATGATTCATAAAATTCCTTAAAAAAAAAAAGAGAAGAAAATGCCTGCTGAATGAATTAAAAAATGGAAATAGTAACAAACTAAATACTTGGAAAAACATGTATCTTTTTAAAATTTTATCTTGTTTTTAATTCTTTATGTGGTAATCAGCTTATTATTTATATATTTTAGGTAGTTATACAAGGATTTCGGAGCTACAGAGAGCAAACAACAGTTGACCCTTTTAGCTCACGACACAATGTTATAGGTAAATTAAATCGGAAACAGCCAGTTAGCTAATATTATTTTTGAAACTTAATTTGTTTGAAAATGTTAACGTTTGTAGTCATGTATCTGGTTTTAGTCCCTGTGAATTTTAGTTGTCCATGAGTTCTTTAATATGATTAACTTATCATTATTTGCATCTTTCATTTTTGGGTAGATAATGACTTTTTACATTTTAACATGAATAAGTCTTATTTTCAGTGTTTAATTTCAAATTAGATTTTTTTTGTTTTTTACTAATTTGTTGAATATTTTAATATATCTTTGTAAGGTAACTAGTAAAATTAGCTCTTAATGGCATGAGAATAGTTTATAAAATTTGCAATGTAGTAGAAGTGAAGAATCAACCTGGTATGGGAGTAATTACCAAATATTTTTCCAATTGTAACATGCCACTCTGTATCTTTGAATTTTCTATATTAATCATTATTTTTCCACCTTAAAGGAGAATGTGTTTGTTTTTAGTAAATTTCCATTAAAATATTTGATTTTGCTATTAAATCATTTCTGTTGAGGTATGATAAATGACACTTTATCAAACATCATCATACAGTGTAATGCCATTATACAGTGTCGAAATATATGGATTGAGTTTTGAAAATTAAAATTTATATTTTCTTGATAAAATGCTACGTGAATGTTATGTGTATTCTAACATGTTTGTATCTCTTCACTGCAAAATGTAGATATTTCTGCAGAACTGTCAGTTGCAATATTAGCCTTATTTAGTGTGTATGTGCTTTTTGTTCTCTTAAAAGTGAAGTTTTTTGTGTTTCTTTTCAAATGAAAGTTACTTTTTGTTGAAGTAAAATTGTCTACCAGCTGTGAAAGAGTGATTCTTTCATTGAATAACAAAGCAAACACCATGAGTAAATAATAAAAAGAAAAAGTTGTCTGGTAAAAGCTGGTAGAGAAGTATTATAAAATATGTTCGAGGGAAGATTTTCTTTAATAATGCTTAGTTATCCAAATTTTCATTGACCAGATCATCTTTGGTTCTAATTAGTCCAGATAATCAGTACTCTACTGTAAAAGATTTTATACTTTTGTGTTTCTTAATTAAAAATTATCAAATAATAGCTGACAAAAATCTGTATGTTTGTGTGCATATTTGCTAATAACTGACAAAATACAACCGATTTTCTTCATATCTGTTATGTTATCTTAAGGGCTTCTAAGGTGGGACATGAAAGGGGATTGGCATTCAGATCTAACTCCATAAAGACTTTTCCTGTGTGTTGTTTTTGCTTGTAACTGATTGGACAAATTGTTACCAGACTTGATCATTACACTTTGGACCATCTGGGAAGTGACATGTGGGGGTTGAAATTTAGATCTGACCAAACAAATCTTCCTTGTGTAATGAGTGGGTTAATGTACATCAAGTATGTTTGCTTTCTATGCCTGCAATTGTTATCAGTTTCATCTAAACATTTTTATAGTCCCAGGAAAGATTCATAGGGTAGTCAACATTTTGATCTGTAATCTTTCCTGTGACATTCCATTTGAGGACTGTATGTTTCTACTTATGACTAATTTATAGCTAGTATCAACTATGCTGCATAAAACCTTTCTATGAGATCATCATATAGAAATAATTGTGGTTTGAGGTGTTAGTTTGTTGAGAATAATGGTATAGTTTATTATCAGCTTTAGCTTTACATTTTTGGTTGTTTATTCAGTTTTTATTTAATTAGTAAAAGTGGGTTATAATGTGATTACACATTTTATACTAGTTCATTTCAAACAGTATAAAATAGAAGGTTAAAAGTATATAGATATTTCTTGCACAGATTGGTTTACAATTTTATAGAATTGGATATTTTTTTGAGTGAAAAAGTTTTGTTAAATATTTATGGATGCTCTAAACATAAAATGCTAAAAGACATTATGTGAGTAAAACTTTTCATTTTCTAATCAGTGGGAAGAAATGGATCTGGAAAGAGCAACTTCTTTTATGGTAAGTGAAAGGTCAGCTTTTTTAATTTCTATGATAACTACATTCATGTCTAAGAAGTTATAAAACTATTAGATATAAAGTGAATTGGAACTGGCTGCAATTTAAAAATGATTCAGAATTTTTAAGTGACTTTTAGTTGGAATTTATATGAGGTGGTAGGTTGGCCAGTGTATGGTAATTAACTATGTATGTATCACCTGAAAGTAATCTTGTATACTTCCAAATTCTTGCATTTATTATTGCCAGTGGATTTTATATATTTCAGAGTAAAAACCTTCATTGCTGAAATATAGCTTTTTTGAATAAGCAATGAAATGTGCTTATCGCAAAGAAGCAATTTGCTGTATTTTTATTCATGAGACAGTTTAGGCTATGTGTGTGAATAATGTTTTGAGTATTTTGTATTGTACTTGAAATGATAAACTTGTATTTTATATTTTAACTATAGTAGCCTAATATTAATTTTTGAAACTTAAAAAAAATAGAATACTTTGTACTTTTTAAACATACATTAAAGTAATAATGGTTCATTATTGTTAGGCATTAAGTATCTTATTTTTTAAAATTATTAATTCATATATTAAATAAGACTAAAAATGCTGGTTAATGTTACACACAAAATCAAATAATAAAATGCTTAAGTGTGATTTTAATATTTTGTGTATATATTTAATGCTTTTCATATTTTTTATAAACATTTTAAAAGACGATTTGTGTTCACTTTATTGTTGCCAGTAGAAATTAATCTTAGAAGTAATAGTCTAGAAGAAATATCATGCCAGAAATCAATATATTTTTATAATTTAGTTTTTTTATTGCATTTCAGCTATTCAGTTTGTGCTTAGTGATGAGTTCTCTCACCTACGTCCTGAGCAACGGCAGGCTTTATTGCACGAAGGCACAGGACCACGTGTCCTCAATGCTTTTGTTGAAATAATCTTTGACAATTCAGATAATCGGCTTCCAGTAAGTATATTAATTTTTGTGCTTGTATTTGTGTGATTCTGTGGCTTAGTTTGGTATCATTCCTTGTTTGTAGTATATCAAGACAGCTGTTCTGTAACAGATACTATTCACAAACTTTCCTTTGTTTTTTCTTTGTGAGTCAACAAATAATATCATTATTTGCTTCAGTATTTGAACTTTTTTCATTGTTAAGATCCTTTGATACTCCAAAATCTATTGATGTAATTCTTATTGTATTAAAATCAGCAGGATGTATGCCATAGAGTATTTAAAAGAAATATTTTGTTATTGATTTGAATTATAAGAACTTACCACTTTTAAATAACTGTTTAAAATAATTGTTTCTTTAATATTTCATACTGCTTTTTTATTATTATTTTTTTTCTGTGTGCTGAGACCAAATATCTGATAATAGTATAAAATAATCATTCCAGTTGAAGTATATTTGGCTGGAAGAGTGATAGTAAACAATTAGTAAGTGATGTTTCATTTTGAATTAAACATCTACATTTTTTTGTTGTATGCAGCTTTTGAAAATAGTTGAAAAGCTGACTGAGAAACATTCATTTCTGGTTTCATATGCTGGACTAGAGTTTCTTTAATGTGTAAAGTTCTTTAGTTGCAATATGTGAAGCTCTGAAGATGAAGCTAGTAGGTATAGTTTCATGTTCCTTTGAATAATATAAATAGAAATGCAAAGAATTTGTCTTGCTGGGTGCTTATTGAAAGGTATTTATTAGACTGTTGATATAACATAACCTTTTCCAAAATGAGGATGGAAGAAATGACAAAATGGTGCTTGATTATTGAAATGTAAGAACAATGTCTGAAGCTAAATAATTACTTAAATGAAACCTAGATTTACAAAACAAAATAAAATTTACTTTAGGATTTGAAGGTGGTTGTGTAATTGAGTGTAGGAGTGTAGAGAGCGTGCTTAGAAGTTTGATTATATTTATTAATATAGGTATAAAGGTGTTCCTTTTATTGGTTTATTTTGGGCTTGAGTTGATGTATAAGTAGGGCTTTAATTTTGTGTTTATTTCTTTATTTAGTATTGAGTAAAAGCATAGTTTTTGCTGACTTGAAAGTAACAGTTGTTTATATAGAAAAAAAAGTATGCTGAATCCGAAAATGACTTGGTTGTTTAGTGTCAGGTCGGGTTTTCTCGCAAAACCTGAAACACAAAATTATAAATTTCATCTATTTTTTATCATTAATTATACTTTATTCATACTTTCAATATATTAATTACACTTTCACAAATAACTAAGTTGTTTTGGTTTTTTCCGACTGAATTTTGAAATTTAACTGCACTTGATCTTAGGAAGTGCAGGTATAATACAAATGTATTCTGCTATATCTGTGGCAGTTTTGCAATTGAAAAAGAAAAAAGTAAAGTTGATGACCTTGTCAAAAGCACTTACTTTTAATCATATATTCTAACTGGTTTGTAGCAGAGGTAATCAGACATCATGAATTCGGGTATGATTGACATTTACTGTACTAGTGAATTTTTTAAATGTAATTTGTAAAATACTAAGACCTGATAGAGAGAAAAGGAGGTTATTTCCAAATTATTAATCATTAAGACTTGTGAGATTGTGGGGTTTATCCTTGTCCCTTTAAAGTCCACTCCTCCCTTGTTGGTGGAAGGGACACTGTTCAGTTTCTCCTCCTACCTAATTTTTTTATTATGTGACAGGATAGATAGATCTTGTATCCTCCTTTCCTGTTTGCTTTCCTTGGTTTTCTGCTTCATGGTGGAATTATGTTTTATTGGCTGCTGACATGGTAACAGCATAAATTTGGAGTTGTTTGCATGCTGTTGAGGACCTTTGCTCTCCCCTTAGACCCTGATTTACCTTGATAGGTCCTTTTCTTTTAAATCTCTAGTAACTAGGGAAGAGGATGCATCCATCTTTGCAATTATTTTGCTATTTGTTTCTCACATCTCCATTCACTTTTAATCCGTTTTGGTGTGTTTAACCCATAGTGTTATATACTCCATTTTATTAACCCTCTTGTGGTGAGCATCTTGAGTATGTTTTTATTTGAATCCTTTAGTTCCCTTAAATCTCCCCATTTTCTTAAAGTTGGATTTTCATATATTTGCTTTGCATATTTTGGTCTTTACAACTGAGGTATCTTTCAAGTTACATTTCATTGTATTCAGCATGTTTGTCTTTAGCTGACCTTTTCATTTATCCAGTGGAGGACCTTTTACAGGCTGAGATTCAGAATTCTTCCACTACATTTCCCTTATGTCCTTTATGCTTGGGCAGCTTTCTTCTGGGAGTTTTCCCTACTCCATGGCTATTTGTAACACTGTCTGCTGGATTAGGAGTAGGAAGTATTCTTTTGTACAATCTTGTCTCTCTATTTTCCAGGGTCCCTTACATCTTTCTTCCAATTAATCCTTATTTGTGGGAGTGTTACGAAAAAAGATGTGCTTTTCTCAATCCAGTTGTACACTGATAACCAACATTATTATTATTACTGTTTTCAAGAAGCTGTGTATTAATGAAGTGTTCTCTAAGACCATCTAGGTATCATAGACTATCATGAGTAAAGTTAAAGGGGATTCTGCTTGTTCCTGCCTATTACTGGATTGAATAAATCAGGGTCGATTTGCTTTTAAAAATTTATGGAACTTAGTTCATTTATTGCACTGGTTCCAGAGCACTGTTCCTTAAGATTTCCCAGCACACATTTCCCCCCTTGATTCTTCTAGTGGAGCTAGAACCCAGTTTCCAGTCACTAGGATGGTGAACAGAAGCTTTTTCCTCCAGTGTCAGGGTGTGTTTCTCCACTTTTGGAAAAGAGGGTGAAGTTGGGGCCCTCCTGTCAAGTTCTTGTCATGTGTCAGTAGGAGTGACTCCAGTTTCCAGAGGAGCCTACTCATAATTCCAGTTCACATTGACACAGAGCTATTTGGTTGGGGGTGTGGCCTTTTTCTTTGATCATTGTCAGCTTTGTATGCTTTTCATAGAAATAGGTCTGTTATTTCATAATTCTGAGCACAGAGTGGTTTCATTTTAGGTCCTTCATCAAGCACAAGTTCCAGGTTCTCTCCATAATTCCAGGGGAAGCAGAAAGGAATAGTATTTATCTACTTGGTTGGAGAGTGAAAATGATTGGCTATAATTCTACACCAAATGAGTTCTGTTCCTTTTGGATGAGTATGGCATATATGTCCATGTTTGTTTTTTTTTCTTCGGGTGTACAAACTTTCTTCTCTAGTGGTGTATCAAAATAAAAGTAAGACACAAGTGGGGGAACCACACTACATCCAGAACAAGTGTGCTCTTCCCCTGGAAATGTGTTTATGAAAAAGTACAAGAGTAACCATTATAGTCCAGTCCAAACAAGATAGCCAAGGTTCCATAACTCAAGGTTGAAATTAAAGGGTCTTGATCACGACATTACACATTGGCAGCTAGAGCCATTGAACTGCAATGTTATAGATCTATATAATTTTTATTGGATCTCAACCTGTAATCATAAAGTGGTGTTTCACACCACGTGTATCCCACTGTTATCTTGATACACTGCTGTTTTATAAAAATATTTTCTGTTAGGATCATGCCCACTCTGGCCTTTCCAGTTTCTCAGTGTGGAATTCTAGCTATTTTTTTAGCAGATGATAAGTATATTTTATTTAAAGTTAAAATTTACCTAAAATGAAAGTGTATTTCCAATAATATTAACCTTGATCCTCTCCCACCCTACCTTCCCACTAAGAGCCAGTGTATGTCTCAAAGTGATTACTTAAGTGAGGTGCTTATTTACAATACTGGAATAGGGTGCACATTGACAAAGGTGGAGAAATTTGCAAATTAGATATAGCCAAGTGTATTTAAATAGAGTATAAAAGACTGGAGCATGCAAAGACCAGTGCTTTGTAAGGCAAAGCCATTGTCAAAGAACAGGTACATTGTCAATGGAGGTAAGTATTATTGGAAAGACATTTTCAAGTAAATAAATTAGAGAATAGGAGAATGCTAGAGAGTAAATTCTTAGCTCTTGTAGGGAAAATTCAGGATTTTTTTTTTAAATATTGTCTTATAAAATTAAGACTTAACTCTTTTGCAACAGGTAACAGTCAAAGGCCATATCATTGCATTTGACTTGCATTTAAAATTTTATTGTTCCACTATTTTATGAATTTGTCAGGAAGTTTGGAATCAAATTGTAGATTATAATTCAATATTTAATGTGATATATGAATTAATGTTTTAATTTAAGTAGATGTTTAAAGAACACATCTAAATTAGATTTTAGTAAGTCAAGTGGTATATTGAATGTAATTCTGTTAAAATTAGATGTTTGTAATGTCAAAATACTAATTCTGTACTTACTAACTACTAATATTGACAAGCTAGAATGTAAAAGGAGAACCTCATATCTTGCTGAGATATGGTTTATGTATTGAATTAAATGACGTCGTTCCGTTAAAAAATTTCCATTTTTTGAAACAGCCCTTTATACACTTGTACTACATTATATGACATGAATAACCAATCAACAGCCTAGAATGTCCTCAGAGTGATTTTCTTAGCAATTTTCATTTGTGAAAAACCTACTACAGTCTTTTAATCCAAGTTTTCAAGGAGGTAGGTTATGTCTTGAGTCTACTTTAAGTTTCATATTTTTTTAAATCTGAATACATCCTAGTTACTAAGTTTGATAAGTGGAATTTTATCATATCAGTGTAGTTATTTATGAGTTTTTGGTTATTCAACTGCATATATAAACCTAAAAATTTTGTTTGATATCCTGCACGTGTGAAATTTTAAGAAGCTTAACAACCTGTGTCCAGCAGCAATCAAGTACAAAGGTTGCAGTGAGAAAAGATAATTGTTTGCTTTACTTTTTAATTTATTGTTTTTTATTTTGAGAAAAATAAGTTTAATACTTTATTACTAAATAGTAATAATCTATATACATATAGGTATAATATGTAACAGTTGAAATGTATTACAAAATACCAGTCCACTAAAACACAACCAAGACAAGGTAGAATGTTAGTCCATTTGATATTACTGGATATGTGACACGAGTGCACATGCATCGTGTCAATGCAAAGTTATATAGTGTTAACTAGGCATGGCTGAAGGTCAGTATAATAAAAAAAAAAAAAAAAAAGTAAATATATATGTTCATATGTATAGTGTTGTGAGACTTAAGCTATTTTCATGTTATAATATGTTGTCATTTTAGCAGGAAAAAAACATAATTTATATTTATTTCCTAAATTTTTTATAGTAGTTATGAAGTTTAAGTAACAGAACCCACATAGAGTATAGAAAATAACAAAATATAAAGTCTTTCTGAAAACAAAAATTTTAAATGTATTTAGGAGGTTTTAGAGATTATGCAAATAATATTTGAGATTTTGGGGACAAATAATAGTTTATTAACCCTTAAACTGCAGTAATGTTGTAGGTAACAGCTTACCACAGGCAAAAAACTTTTGAAAATAAATTTTTAAACATTATCTTTAGCATTTTTAATAAGAATTTTGAATAAAATATGAAAGAAAATCATAATAAAGACATTTATTACAAGTTCAAATGTTTTTAGGATATGAAAATCATGAAAACGTTCTTCAATGCACAGTGCTACCCTACATTCTTTACACCAGGTAGTCATGTACGTATGCATACAACAAGAAAATAAAAGAAGGATGGAATGCTTTCTAAAAATTGTCAATAAAATGCTTCTTTTCAAACAAGTCTATGAGGAACAGTTAGACTATGCTTTCCTGGGAAAGGTCTTATCACCTTTTCAGTAATTGTTAAATTACATTGTAACTAAATTACTTCAACTGTAGCTTGGCAGTTTTTACTAGATATTAAAATAATTCAAAATTGAGGCATTAGTTAAGTGATAAGAGCTTCTTATACCACTTCACACATTTACAAAGGCAATTAGTTTGTCCAGGTTGTGTCACTTTTTTCAGCTAGCTTCATGTTGATAGTATAATCCAAAACCATATTGGGTTTGGTTATTGGTTGTTTAGTTTTGTAATTATCCTTTCCACTGTGTTTAATTTCACTTTTATTTTGTTATGTAGCAGTAAAAAAAATTTATATTATTTAGATTCATTCGTGAGCATACATTTATCTGTGCATCCAGCATTTTAACTATCAAAAGAATAAATAAATGGATCAAAATCATGACACATTACCATTGGGAACCAGTGTATTCTGATTCACTATCTAAATCACGTTCAAAACTTGAAACAACTGAATTTGATGATGATGAAAAATCTGAAAAGTTTTTTTCTATGTTTGAATAATAATCATGTGCTAATACTTCAATTTATTCTTTTGATGAAAAATGTTTTTACTTCATTTCCTTAGCTGATGCACCCTTCCTTTTTTGTTTCATGACTTACACTGAGAAAATAACTTGTGTGCAATGCTTTGAATGAGTACAGTCACTACAGTGTGAGGTGGTTGCCAATTGATGATAGTTGTACTGAGTAAAAAACACAAAATCATCAATTGACGATGGCTGCTTTTTCGAAGGAAAACGTCAATTGATGATAACTGCAGTTTAAGGATTAATTATAAAATGAAATCACTTTGCACTCAGACTAGTAATTAAAGACACTTATTTTTGTGAGCAAATCTTTAGTAAAAGTATTTTGTAAAAAAATTGATTTTTTGTATGCAAAATACTTGTAATCTTTACTAAAAGTTTACCAAATTTTATGAAGATGCTCATATTGTATCAGAAGTTATAGGACAAGTACTTAACATGAGCAGATGTGTAGATGAACCTATGTATATTATAATGAGACTATGGTGAAAGAGTCAATATTTAGGCTATTTAATTAAATTTTGAATGTAATTCTCTGAAACCCACTAACATAAGGAGAAAAGAATGTCTGTATGGAAAGGGTGAAATATAGTTTTTGTATTAGGAGATAATAGAAATTTGTTTTTATACCACCTTTCTTACTATACTTTTCACAGATTGATAAAGAGGAGGTGTCACTTAGAAGAGTAATTGGTTCCAAGAAAGACCAGTACTTTTTGAACAAAAAGATGGTGACGTAAGTACAGTTGGTTGTTTCTTCATGTCATTCATAAAATAAAAACAGATTATTTCCCCAAGTGAGGGTATATTGAAAGTACATACTGAGTTGAAAATATGAAGTAATCAATTATAATAATTATTCGACCTATACATATAATCAAATTTATAGTTCCTTTTGACTTGGGCTTTGGGAAGCTCTTTAAGCCCTTCTCTGCCTTTCTTTTTGTAATTTTAAGTTGTAATTATTGTTTGAAATCTCACTAAAATCAAGTGTTTAACTCCAAAATGTATGCATTATCTAGTTACATCATAACTGTTTTATATCTATTATTTCCATTTCTCCAGTGTTTTAAACCCCACTCAAATGCTTTAGGAATATTCTAATTTGCAAGTTTCTCCACCAACTTCAATGCATTTTCTCTCTAGGTGCTGTATATAAAGAAAACATCTTGATAATGTAATTACCTTTTTCTCTACAAAGCATTATGTATGAGTTTCTAAGAATGGGAGTGTTGTGATTTTGAACGTGGTTGGTGTTTCTGTGTTTTTATTTTCGTTATACATATATGAATAACAAAAAACCATAAAATGGGTATGAATTCCCAAGTTAATGTTTCTGATACAAAGATCAATCAGATTTCTTTTCTACCTTTTCTGATACCTGGTGTTTGTCAACAGCAAGGATAGGGGTCACTATCATTTCAAGTTTTCTGTGATATGATTTACTACAGGTTGAAGAAATGTGCAGAATGAGGGTGTCTTTGGGGGTTTGTGAGGCAGGTAATGCAAGAATGACTGGCGAGAATTTAGACTAACATTTTCTGGCTCCTTCTTTTATTAAGTCAGCCTCAACAGAAGATCGTTTTGATAAGCCATCTCCAGCCTGTTTTCTTCAGTTGGTTACGAGGGTTTGTAAGGTTTTGGAGGATCTCTATTATTGCATTTGATTCTTTCTTTGTTAGCACAAAGGATGACAAATGACTACTCATTTTTTCTTCCTTTTCTTGATATTGCAGTTCATGCAGGGAGATTTGCCACTTAGATATGCAATGGGATAACTATGCTTTGTACTCCACATTTATTGAATCATCATACTTTTGCTTATCACCTCCAGCAGGAAGCCTGTTTATATTCTTAATGGATGGAACACCTTTAACACCAGCAAGGATCTAGATTGGAATCTGTGATCACTTTAAACAAATTAGTTTTTTCAGAATCGTTGTACTTTTTCAAGTGCCCTGAGGTATTTATCTTCAATCCAGCATTTGTCTGAAGCTTAACATTTCTCTCAGCAATTTGAGGAGTTGGGGATTTTGCTGCAATCTATGTTAGTCAAATTTTCTACTTCTGTTCTTTCTCTGGCTTCCTGGCTTATTTGTTGTTGGAATTTATTAGATAGAGATGCTTTGTTATTTTTGAAAGGGTTTACTTGCTATTTGCTGCCCTCAGGGAGTTATGGGAAGTGCCTTTTCCTCATCCCCTGTTAATTGATACAACCTATTTATATTATTCTTTATCACTACTGGCTCTTTTGCAACTATGCTGGGGACAAAGAGAGAAGTGGGAGCATGATTACATCACTTACTGGATATCTGGAGCTCTTTCACCAGGAATCTGTGCATACTTTTTGTTCTGGCTTTCAGGGTTGGTCATTCATTTACATCACTTCCATTATTGTTTGCTGGACAATCAAATAGAATTCATGTTCATTGAATCTTTATTCCCAAGCCATAATAGAGTCGTTAGTCAAAAAGGCAATAGAGAGAGTAGATCTCATTCTTCTGGGGTTTTATTCCCATTTATTTGTGGTACCCAAGAAGACAGAAATTGGCATTGAATTATCAAACTATCTTAGCTTAACCAATTTTCAGATCTTCCTCACTTTACAGTAGTATCTTTTCTTATTCTACAGTGGGACTTTACACCAGGGCTTTGGATGACCATGTTCGAGGTTATTGACACTTATCTCAACATACCCATAGCAGAATCTTCATGGAGGTTTTTCAGGTTTGTGCACAAGAGTCAGGTGCTACAATTCTGGGCTCTTTATTGGTCTTGCATCAGCACCTCATCTTCTGCAGAGTTGTTGGAGGTTTTCTTTGGGTGTGCACACATCATTATATGGATGACTGGTTTCTGGTTCTAACCTATCAATTAACAGAACATCATTCTCATATTCTCCTTTCAAGAGTCATAAAAACAGGCACTGTTATCAGATTGGAGAACTTGTTTTGTCACCATGACTAAAATCTCATCCATTTGGGTATGTTTTTCATTACTCACTTAAGCCTTGCTCAACTAATCCTTCTTGGGCTTCAAGCCGGGGAAGAGTTTTATATCTCTCTCCTACTACAGGTGATTTTCTCTTGTGAATGTGGACGTCCTTTAAACCTTGTGTTCCTTGTGACAAACAAATGAATTCCCTTCAGCAGTCTCTACGTGATCATATATTTGAATCTTGTGGTTTAATTGGAGCAACAAAACTATTGGGATACCCATTCCACCACCTGATACTGAGATTCTTTTGTTTACAGATGCGTCTCTTCAGGGATGGACAGCTTATCTTCAGGGTCAGGAGTTTCAAGGTACTTTGGACAGTGTATCAGCATTCTCAAAGCTGTTGCTGCACATTGGGCATTGATTCAGTCTGTTTTGAGAAGGAAAATAGTTGCAATATATTCTGACAATTCCATGGTGGTATCTCAGATTTTTCATCAAAGAAACCCACATTCTCTTTTTTTTTTCATATCTTTGATCTTCTCTCCTGGTCTCATTCCAATCATATCCTAAGTGTGATGAATTTAATTACAAATCACTTGTCTGACCCAACTGAATTTTTCCTGAAATGGATGCTACATCACATGGTTTTTTAGTGGACCTGCTCTCACTTGAGGTTTCCAACTATAAATGCCTTTGCAACTCGCTGAAATTCTCAATTGAGGTAGTTTTGGTCTCTAAAACTTCTTTCCTCAAGCATTAGCAGAAAATGCAATCAGATTGTACTAGACAGGTTTACATCTGTATGCATTTCATGTGATTCAACTATTGCCCCAGGTCCTGATAATGGTTCTTTCTACTCCCTGTCAAGTTCTCTTTGTCATACCTTATTAGCCAGCTCAAGCATGGTTTCCACTTCTTCAGTATCTGCAGAAATACCAATACCCACATTTGCATTTTCTGTTGAGACAACTTCAGTCAGCCATTCTCCATCCTAATGCTCTTAGATTAATCTTCATGCTTGAAAGTTGCACACTTTTCTTTCTTGATATAAGGATGTAACTTCTAAAGTTACTCTGTATTTAACTAAATTTTTCTTAGACTAATCATAACCATTCACAAATGGAAAGGAAATATTTATCATCAGTTGTGTATTAAAGGGAAATTAAACCATCTTCATCCAAAATTATCTATCCTATCCCATTTTCTAACTTGGGTGTTTGATTTGGGATTTTACAGTTGTTTAACATGCTGTTTCATGTGTTCTTTGTTTCACCTTTCTTGTTAAGTGTGTATTTTTTTATTTAACTAATTTCATGGTACCAGGAACCAGCTGTTTATTCATTGGAATCCTTTAATTTACTGTGATTTATCTCATTATCCTTACAAGGTGGCTTTGCAAAATGTGATTAATGTGATCTGTAATGGATTATTATTACAGGAGAGGAAACTTTTGTGTGTCACTTTTTATCAGATTAATCATATTTTTACTTTATTGTATCAACCACTGGAAGACATTGTGCAGGCTGATATGTCAATTACTCCTTATACTTTTTATATCTCATTTTTATATGATCTGGTAGTTTTGTCTTCTGTGAGTTTTTGACAACTCCTGTAGCTATTTTCACCACATCTGTTAGACTTAAACAGAGATGAGAGTTTCGTTTAATCATATATTCTTTTTATTTCCTGAGTTTTTTTTAATTTTTCACTGGATCTTCCTTTTTAACAAGTGTTACCCAGTCAAGTATGCTTTCTCTTCTCAATTCTGCATGAGCTATTACTTTTGCTATAATTACTACAGAATTGAACAGGCTGTTTCTTTTTTCTTTAAGAAGATCTAGGCACCTTATTAGATGGTATTGCCGTATTATAGACTATCAGGCACAGACAATCATAAGTAAAGCCAAAAGGGTTCCTTCCTGTTCCTGCCAATCTTCAGGATGGATTTGCTTTTAAAAATGTAGGGAACTTGGTTCATCTATTGCAAGGTTTCCAGAGCACTGTGCCTCAGGACTCCACAATGCATTTTATTTTACCCAGACTTTACTAGTGGAACTCAGGAGTCCTTACTACTCCTGGTTTCCAGTCATTGGGGTGGCAGACAGAAGCTTTTTCCACAGAGTGTTCAGGCATGTTCCTCCACTCTTGGAGAGGAGGATAAAATTGGGGGCCTTTCTCTTAGAATCTCTGGATGTTTTGTTTTTTCCAGATGTCAGTGGAAGTGGCACTAGCCTCCATGGAGCCTACTCATAATTCTGGTTCAGGTTTGACATGAAACAACCTGGTTTTGGAGTGCATGGTATCTTTTTATTCAGTGTCAGTTTAGTATATTGTTTGTGGAAAGTGGTACACTGTTTCCTCATAATTCTGAATGTGAAGTGGTCCCATCTTAAGACATTGATTGAGCACAGGTTCCATGTCCTCTTCATAATTCCATGGGCACGTGGAGTACTCCTTTTCTACTTATTTGGGGAATGAGAACAAAGACTGGATGTGTTCTGTTTCTTGGGATGAGCACTGCATACATGATCCCATTAATCTGAGCTTAGGGTGCTGCATTTTATAAGCACATTCTCATATAATATCATTGTACACCTATACTGCTAAATTCTACTCTCCAATGAGATTATCAACATTCAAAGAATTGCGGTGTTCATTGTATCAGCACCAAACCACATAGTAAAAGTTTTTAAAAGTTCAAAATGCAGTATTATTTTTTTTTTAAAGTGTTTTTATGAACATTAGAATATATACATAAACTAATAAATTCCACATTCAGTTGTCATTCACAGCATAAATGATTTTAAGATTCAGATTACTGAATTTTCCAAGAACATTTTAAGCACATATAATCATCAGACATTCTATTCTTTGGAACAGAGGTTGGGTTGACTGTTTTTCCACTCGTGCTTTATGGTTTCAGGGTATTGTACTATGGTGATGTCATGTAAACAGTCTATTGAAACAAATAGTGATTTATTGGTTTATTTTGAGAGGGATTCTGCTTTAATCATTGGCAATAAGATAAACACAGACTATAAATGTGAAGCATTCAACAGTTCAAAAATGTAGAAAAGTACTTTGAAACATTGTGACCAATTTATAATGAAGAAATGCACACCTGCTCATTTTATTTCTAATTTTACAACATGACATAACATTGTGCTTTTGGGATTTGTTTACAGGCTGAAGACTTGAATATATCATTAAATAAATGATAATGTACAGTTTTAACAAAAAAAAAATTGAAATTTATGTAGGGGGTTTTAAAGATTACACAAAAGAAATTTGAGATTTTTGAGATTAAGAATAATGTTTTTAATCATTAATCATGAAAATTGCTTCCACTCAGAATAGTAATAAAACAGACTTGATATATCCACAAACAAAAATTTAGTAAAAATACTTTGTTAAAAAACACTTGCATATATTATACTGAGTCCATTGCAAAATTGTCAATTCTAACCCTGAGTAGTGGAACCTTAGCTGTCAGTTTGGGCTGGCCTATGCTTGAAATTGGTCATATACTTTTCCACCTTTATAGTAATTAAATTCCAGGCAAAGATCATACATGTTCTGGATGTATTGTGGCTTCCCCACTCTTGTACTTTTGTGGTACACTCCTGTTTTATGTATAAACTTACTCCAGTGATCATCTCTGCACTGATCCTTCCATTTTCTTAGTATGGGATTTTAGCTAGAGTGTCAATGGATGGTAAGTATGTCGTGGAAGTTAACCTTTTTCTAAACTGAATATGTATTTCTGTTCACTTACCTTCGCTGAAACTCTCCTCACTAAAAGCCAGTTTATGTCTCAGTGTATGGATGAAGTGCCTATGTACAGTATCTAGATAGAGGGTGCATTAAAGGTAGTGGAGAAATTTGCAAATTAAAATTTGCTTGATACATTCAAGTGGGGTACAAAAGACTAGATTAAGTGTTCTCAGCACTTAGTTGAGTAAAGAGTGAAAAGCCTGAAGATTAAGAAATAGTTATATTTTCATGGAGGTAAGTATACATTCTCAGTTCAGAAAAATATTAAGTATTTATTGTTCCTTATATATCTACATTGTGTAGCTCCTAAACCTCCTCCTGTTTTTTTGTTTTTTTTCAGTATTGTGATTGTTTCTTATAATGTTTTTCAAGTAATGTCTAATTTTATTAGCTTTTGTAATCTACCTTTCATTTCAATTTATTGTATAGTTGTTACCATATTTCTCAAAGTGTGATGCATTTGGCTTAAACATTTATTGTGTTTTGTTATTGATGTTTGCCTATTAAGTTTATTACAACAGAAATATTGATATTTTTGACAGGCGAACAGATGTAATGAATTTGCTAGAAAGTGCTGGATTTTCTAGAAGCAATCCTTATTATATCGTGAAACAAGGAAAGGTATAATAATTATGTCATCCTTTGGAACTCTATATGGCTTGCATTAACTTTAATATTTAAAATTACTTCAAAATAACGTTTTACTGAGTATGTTAATCATTATTAAGCTTTGATTTTAAACAAATTTTACTTGGTAGTGTTGATTGTTAAATGTTATGCAATGCTTTTATCTATCTTTTGTGTACATTTTAATGTCTGTTATTGAATTTAAGTCTATACTTACTAGAGTATAAAATAAAAACCTCGTATCTTTTTATTTTCATGATGATGAGAAACTCGCATGAAGTAAAAATGTATTCTTAAGACTGTTGGTATAGACATTAAAACTTTAATTAAAATATAGTACAAAATAATGTTTTGATCATCTCAGATCATCTTCAGGTTAACAAAGAGAGTTTGCAATTGACTGTTTACACTCCCATCCCTAAGATGTGCCCAGCATTGGTCATTTGCATGCTCTCTTTGTTAACCTGAAAATGGCCTAAGAAGGTTTAGATATTGTTCCCTACCTTAATTAAAGTTTTAATACTTATACCAGCCATACTTAGAATGCATGTTTTTTAGTTTGCTGAGATATGGTTTATGTACTGAATCAAACACAGTGTCCCCATTCAATTCTTTACATGGTTTGATGTGGTTCCTTATATTCTCATAGTACAGTATATAATGTGAATAACCAGTTGTGTAAATGTCATGTAAATGTTATTTAAACGACAACCATGTCGTGTTGTGTTTGGATTTCCATATTTATATTATTGTTTTGAAGTTCAAACCAATGGGATATATTGTTATTCATTTAAAATAACATTTAGAAATTTCTAGAATTAGGTAGATCAATCATATGTTTATAAATAATTTGTATGGCGGCCTGGTGTCTAGACGACGAGTCTCGTGCAAAAACAGATATGCGCGGATTGCTCTGGAATTCTGTGAAAGTTACGCGATTGTTCAAGAAAACAGTAGGCCAACTAGTATATAAACAGACGGTGATGCAAAAAGAGAGGAGTCAGTCATTCGTTTTTACTTTCGATTCAAGCGATATTGTCTTTGTTTGAGAAATTTTCAACGTTTGCTGTGTATTTATTCAACTTGGATTTGTGACTAGAGCTAGATCTACAGAAGCTGTGATTTTATTTCGTCAATCTTTACGGCTCATTCAAATTACTGGTTATACTGAAGGTCAACGCGTACAGGACTGTTTAGGGGAGACCGGAAAAATTGGAAAACGACAAATTTGAGACATTCATCGAAAACACTGTAAAAAGAACTTCGTCATTCTCCATTCAAACTTCGGAATTTCTTCATGGGACCGAATTCACACCCTAGACTGGAATTTTGGATTTCTGATCTAGACTTTTGAACTTTCATTCTGAATCATTATATTGGACACAGGCCAGTACCATTTTGTATTGTAATTAATTTTAAACTGAATATCTGTCATTGTTGTAATATAATTTATGTTATATTTGTTACATATATAATAGTTTATTGTAATAAATTATACAAGCTGTTATCTGTGTGTTTCTGTTGCATTCAGTCCACATAAAAAACATAAAAAAACGTAACACCAGTCAACAGTTTATAGTGTCCTCAGAGTGATTTTGACAGCCATTTCAATCTGTGAAAAGCCTACCACATTCTTCTGATTCAAGTTTTTATAAGAGGTAGGTTGCGTCTTTAGTCTGCTTGAAGTTTCACATTGTTTTTAAAATCTAAATAAATCTGAGTTACTAAGGTTAGTAAATTGTAGTGGAATTTTATGATAGCAATGAAGTTATATATGATTTTCTGGTTATTCAAGTATATATATACAAAACCTAAAAAAAAAGTTTGTTTCATATCCTCCATGTGCAGAATTTTAAAAGTCTTAACAACCTATGTCCAACAACAATTGAATACAATGGTTGTAGGGGGATGAAATAATTGTTTGCTTTACTTCTTGATTTATTGTTCTGTATTCTAAAAGAAAGTTTAATAATTTCTAAATAGTAATAATCTGTAATCTCATACATAATAATTTAAATGTGACTGTATATTACTAAATACTAGTCCACTTACACACTGCCAAGACAGAGCAAGCTAAAGGTCAGTTTTATATTACTGGATACGTGACCTGAGTGGACATGCATTTCATTAATGCAAGTTATGTAATTTTAGCTAGGTATGACTAGAAGGTCAATATAACAAAAAAAACAACTTAGTGTGTAACATTATGAGACCTAAGCTAGTTAGACCAAACATTTGTATTTTCATGTTATAATATGTTGTGTACTCTACACAAAGCATAATTTATATTTATCTCCTGATTTTGTTTATGGTAGTTATAAGGCTGATTGACAGACCCCACATAGTTAGAGTTTAGAAAGTAAGAAAATATAGTGTTAGTGAAACCAAACATTTGAAATGTATTTAGGAGGTTTTAAAGGTTACAAAAATAATATTTTAGATCTTTGGGATGAATAATAGTTTTTAACCATAAGATGAAATCATTTTGCACTCAGACTAGTAGCAAAAGAAACTATTTTTACAAACTAACATCAGTAACAATATTTCATTATTTCATTCAGAATTCTGATTTTTTATGTACAGATTACTTACAATCATTTAGATGTTGTACATTAGTCGTAACAATAAGGTTTTGTTGGGTGTTCTGCTTCTTCCCCCTTATCTGAATTTACATATATATTTGCAGATGCTTTGTTTCATGGGTGGGAAGGCTAGCAGCAAGTAACTTAGGTTAGTGGTCTCTGACTGAGCAGACTTATCATATCAGTGCCTTGGAGCTTTGAACCATACATCAGGCTTTGGATCATCGTGATCATTGTAATGATCCATTCTGTTTGGTGGTAGGCGGTATATATCAACTACCACAGATTACCTGTTTTTGTTCCCTTTGTGATCAAATGTTAGATCTTTTTGGGCTTCATATACTCGTATCCTTGCCTGTGTTATGTACTGGATGCTTTCAACTTTGTCAGGAATTATCTTTCTACCCAGATGGAGTTGTCTTTAGATCCTCAAATTTTCTCATGATTATGCAGTTGGTATGAAACTTTGCTTTTGCATATAATTGTCACAGTCCTCAACACCCAGTTACCTTGATTTTGGTATCTGTTACCTCATCTACTTCTGTTACTTGTTGGTGCATTCAGTCAGAATTGTGCAAATTCCTATATGTGCATCTTTATATCCAATTCCTTTCCCAGATGATTTCTATCATCTATGCTTTATATGTCAAGTCTTTCTGATTGCTCCTTACTGGCTGTCTTAGCCATTGTTTCTGTAACTGCTCCAGATTTGGTCTACTCTCTTATTGCTTCTTTTTATAACTACAACCCCTCTATGTCAACCTTGGTTCCAGCTCTTCCTGTCCTTCATTTTTGTGTCTGTTTTTTATCCTCTTAGTGTGGATTTCTGTACATGGTGAGGGGACCTCCCAGGGAAGGTTCTGTTCTTTAAGTTTACCTCCTCTGGGATCTAAACATCCACTCACATGTTTGCCATGCATGGTAACCTGTGAAGGGGAGGAGAGGATCCTGGTGGTTGAGGGGTCCAACCCTAACATACCACTTTGGCCTTGAATTCTTGTAGATGGGCAGCCGTAGGGTGCCTTCCCTTGGGTCAGTCGGCTGGTCCACTTGTGCTAGGGTTAACCAATTACCAGTGTTGGATGTTCTCAACAGGTGTTGTGGACATTATATCTGATGCTGGTGTTTGAGTATAGTGCTCACGAAACCTTGGCGTTGCTGCAGTGTCCTTGTTTGACATTCTAGTGCATCCCCTCGTAGGGCTCCATGGTGAGTGGGGTCAGTGAGCACTGAAATTTCCCTTTCTTTATTATGGATACTCCAAGCACCCGACCTGCATGCCCTGGTGGAATTTGGATAAGGCAGACTGGCCCTCTTTCACTGCTCTCACAGAACTTGATCCTGCCATTGTTTGTAAGCCATCAATAGACGACTATGTGGTAGCAGTAACTGACTGTATTATACAAGCAGCTGCTCAGTGTATTCCTAAAACCTTGACACGTTTTCCATTATAATCCTCGACCATGGTGGAATCCTGCTTGCCACATGGATAGAAGGCTCAAAAATGAGCCTGGGATACTTACTATAGATATCTCACACTCTCGAACCACATCGCTTTCCAGTGGGCCCCGTGCACATGCTTGATGGGGAAAGATGTCAAAGTCAGAAAAAATCTTGGATTAAGTTCACAACCAGCACATCCTCTTCCAACAGTTCCAAAGTCATTTGAGACAAGATTCAAAAGGTTGGTTGGCAATATTACTATGTTCCACTTTCTATCTTGCTCACTGATTGCCAGGAAGTAACTTCTACTCAGAGCATCATTGACACTCTAGGTGAAAGCTTTTGCCAGGTATCTAGCACTTCTACCTCTTCTTCCACCTTCTTAGACATCAAGACTTGAGTAAAACAATCACCTCTTTCCTTTCTAGGTGATTGTCTCTCTAACTATAATTGTCCCTTTACACTGGTGGAACTCAAACTGGCTTTTTATCAGTCTGGCAGTACATAGATTAGATCTGATAATATGTATATTGAGATGCTGTGCAATCTATTTAGGACAACAAAGTCTCATTTTATGTTATAAAATGAAGTCATTCTAGAACTAAAAATGGGTAATTGAGATTTGTTTCATATTTTTTATGGTGATTAAAAGATTGGTCATTTTGATCAACCATGTATGTATATAGTTAAGATAGAACAAAAATATAATGATTTTCTGAAAAAAGTGCTTGAACTTTATTTAGGAGGTTTAAGAGAT
Source organism: Carcinoscorpius rotundicauda (assembly GCA_011833715.1). Taxonomy (NCBI): domain Eukaryota; kingdom Metazoa; phylum Arthropoda; class Merostomata; order Xiphosura; family Limulidae; genus Carcinoscorpius; species Carcinoscorpius rotundicauda. The sequence goes on from CM022393.1 coordinate 41,026,032, forward strand.
TATAAAAGTGGATTTTAATAATTTTTCATATGGAGAAAGGTATTTGTAATTTTATTATGAAAATCAGTTTGTGCTTAAAGCTATCCACACTTGGACTCCAATTGGAGAAATATGTAATAAAAATACATCATTCAAAATTCAAATTTTTTGTTGATAAAATATTTGTAACATTTATTGAAAGCTTGCAAGATTTTGTGAAGGAACATGAAATGTTAAAAGTAATAGCATGGAAGATAAAGGTCCATTTAGGGTCAATATTTTGGTTGAATTGATTTTGCTTGTATGTGAGAATTAAGAGATTAATAACTGTATCTTCTTTTAAAAAATGAACAATTACATTTTATTCTGCAAAAATAATTTGTAAAGAAACTTAGTAGAGCAGATGTTTTTTGGTTAACATGATGTAGCAAATTTTAATTTCTTTTATAAGGTGTTTTATTCACTTTTGATAGATTAATTAAATTTTCTACCATTCCTTTTTAAAATCCAGTGAAGTATAGTTAAGTATTTTTATCAAGTGCTTTGTCCAATTACTTGTTACTGAAAAAATCTTATTGTTATGTGAGTAACCAAAAATAATCGGTATCTGTCAGTCTATACAAAAAATGTGTAGCATATATAATTTCATTGAGAATGTGACAGAAAGTCTGTCTTGTGCTAATTTTGATATACTTTGAGAGAAAAGTTATTTAAGAAATGATACATAATAACATGTTTGTTGATATAAATTATTGTCTGTTCTGTATTACAAGAAGTGTTCTGCCTGTGAAGGAACATTTCAGTGTGGATTTCTTGATTTGAAATATTTTTAAAAGAAGTATAACTGCTTTGCAATAAAAAATCTTTTTGTTTATATTGTAATAGGAACTTGCTTTATATGTTGTTATGGTAATGCTTTTTGTTGTGCTCATAAATAAGAAATGTAAGATTTTAAATAGTTAAAGATATATCCAAATTATTGTACTTGTAAAGAATCTAGTAAATTATTTATATTGTAAATCATTTTGAAATTTTTGTTTAAGATTAATCAAATGGCAACAGCACCTGACTCTCAAAGATTAAAACTTCTGAGAGAAGTTGCTGGTACAAGGGTCTATGATGAGCGTCGTGAGGAGAGCAAAACTATACTGCAAGAAACTGAAGGTAAAAGGGAAAAAATTGAAGACCTTTTGAAATACATTGAAGAAAGACTACAGACCTTAGAAGAGGAAAAGGAAGAATTAAAGGAATACCAGAAGTGGGATAAAATGAGGAGGTAAGGATTGCTTAGTTTTGGTTTTATATTTTAGAAAGAAGCAGTTGAAAGATTGTTTTAAAATAATTTGTTGGTAAAACATTTTTTTTTATGACATACTTCTGTTAACATACTTGTTTCCGGTATAATTTATTTTGAATAACACAAAAGTTTTAATATCTTTCATTCAAAATTTTATTAAACTGCTTATTAATTTACTCACTATAAAACCATCATTGCTCAGGCAAACCATAATTTTTATAGCTTTTAGTTTTGTTTGGTTGCATAGCTATTGAATAGAAAGTTGGACCAAATCTGTCATATCCACTCTATCAGCATTAGTTAACAGTTCTCTCTCATGTTCAATGATATATTACTTATAACCAATAGAAAGAAATTCAAGGTTTTCATTTTTCATATATCATGTTTTATAATGTATTCTGAAAACTCAATAATTCATTTCGCTCATAGTTCAAGCAGTGTTTCTGTGGGAATTTTAATGGCTTTTTTGGAAGAATTTGTTATGACTCTTGTCTTATAATTAAAAATTCAGGACAGTTTTGAGATCTGAGGAGAATTGTGTACTTTTTGCATGTTATTACTCTGTGTTCTTTGGTGCATTAGTAATTAGTTATTTAGTGCTGTGTTACCATTAGTATTAAAAAGTAGGCTTAATTGTCCTCAGTTATAGACTTCAAGAAGAAAGAAGATTTGGTATGTACTTTATTTCTTGTTTTTCATGTGTATTCTTTATTTATTATTATCAAAGTAACTAAAATTTAAAAATTGAGATTAGGTTAGGTAAAATAATGTTATATGAGACACTAATACAAGCAGCTCATTGTAGCTCATGGGTAATGTAATTTGATAGTATAATGTGAGGAAGGGAATGTTTGCTGAGTGATTTACAACATATAGAAGTGTGGATATTAGTTAGACATGATTCAAAAGGCAATAAAACCTAAATAAATTTAATTTATAAATGGATGTGTACTATTATTCAAAAGGCAATAAAACCTAAATAATTAAATTTAATTTATAGATGGATGTGTACTATTATGAATTTATAAATAAGCAGATGTAGTTTTATGTTAAAATTTGAAGTCATTTTAGAAGCAGTGGGTAATTTAGATGTATTTTAGTTTCTTTTGTGGTTACAAAATTAGTCAAATTCATCAATCCCATTTTGAAATAGGGTAGAGAAAATAAGAGATAAAATATTAAGTTTTACTGAGAAAAAATGTTTGAAAGGTATTTTGGAGATTTTATGGAAGTTTTAGAATTTTGAGATGATGAAAAATATTTTTAATCTTAACCTGAGAGTTATTTTGCACATGGAACATTCAAAGCAAATATTCAGTTTTTTGATGAACAATTTTTATTTTAATTTATTAAAAATACTTCACAAAAAGATATTTTCTTGTGTGAAATACATGTTATGAAAGTCAAATTTTGTGAGGATATACATAAAGTATTGAAAGTTAGAAGTATTAACTCTAAAGATTTTAAAGGAGCACAAAGAAATCATGTGGTCAGTCAAATTGACCACAGTTTCATTTTTGTCATTTATTTTAATTTATAATTCTTACCATTAATTTTATTTGTTAGGGCCTCTGGAAGCTGGTGTTCACTGCCTTCTCTCTGATTATTGGTTGAGTTCTTTCCATAATGTCTGAACCTATTTTATACAATATAGATTTTGTTAGTCTTTTCCACCTCATCATGATTTGTCTTCTCAGGCCTCTGTTGTAGAATCTACTAGACCAACCTCAGATTTTTTTTAGACATGTTTCACAGTGTAATATTTACCCTCCTTCTCAGATACTTTATTTCATGATAAATTTTTATTTATCTTTTGGAGTTGGGTGCTAGCAAGCTCACCCTACACAGACTTTGATTCATTTTACCTTAATTTACCACCAGCCAGATCTTAATGATTGTGTTTTTAGAATGTTTGTAGCCTTTTTGGAGCATCTGCTGTTAATCTTATCCATTTTATACTCCACATAGTTTTTTAGCCTCATCTTATCCTATCAAGTTTCCAACAAGTATTGTTTATCTTGCACCTCCTTCCTTATGTGTTCCACTTATATTTAAGGATATTTTTATTGCTAGCTCTTTTATTTTATTCTGAAACATTGTCACTTTACACATTTTCTATCTGGCACCTTCCTCTACTGTATTTCTTCTGCCTGTAGATTTCATTTGTCATGTATGCTCAGTGGTGATTAGGGTTATGGATTAATTGATTCTGTGTCAGTCATTTTTTAGGTCATCCCTTCTTTAATACATAGTCTTTGATCACATTCAGATTGGTTTTTCGCTGTTGGATCTGGCTGACATTCTTTGTCCATGTGTGCTGTGGTTTTTTTTATTTTTTCAAGGCTTCTTTTCATTGAATTTATTTCCCCAATTTCATTCCCTTACATCAGTCCTTTATCTGAGTTTCTTGTTCACCCATTTAGTTCAGATTTTGATTTGATTGGCCTTTTATTCCCTTTTGTTTTTCTCTTAATCAATTCCTGATCACTTTGATCACTTTCCCTTTTATCTGCATATCAAGTCTGTTATGTGTTAAAGATACTTTATTTGGCAATGAGACTACACCTTATATATTAATCTTGCATTATCTGCTTTGGGTAGCTGTTTCTTCCTGGTGGGATACCATTTTCTACCTGTCACTATCTTACACAATTACAGTCTTACCAAAAAATTTAAGTTTTATGTATATATACACACACACACACCTTAATTTACCACCTGATCATGTGGTTCATTCACCAGTGGGTCATGGTGAATATATATATTATTTTTCAGGGTCTTGTCCCATATTTTGACCAGGATCCCACTCTGTGGTGAGTGGTATTTGTCCAAGTATATTTTAATCAATTAAAATTAAACTGAAAGCCATGCTGTTTTGCCATGTTGGCTTCACTTTCATAATTTCCATGAGCACGAAACACAGTGTCCATTACAGTCATATAAACTACACAAGACATTCCACAAGATAATTTGCAGGTTCTTTCTCACTATATATTTGCTTTATAACTATGCCCATTCCATACTGAAATTACCAATGAACTGTGTGGGTAAAGCTGAAGGGGTTACCTGCCTATCCTTTCCATTTTTTAGATTGAATAAATAAGGTTTGGTCTGCTTTTCATTATTTTGTGGTCATTCAGTGTACTGTCTCCAGTTTGGGCATTCCTCTAGACTCTCCTATTTCCTTTGTCTTGCAGTGGAGTATAGAGGTCCTTACCACTTTACAGTTTGAAGCACTTGGGTGGTGGTGGTGGTGGCGGCATTCTCCTAAATATCATAGTGATATATAAACAGTGATGAAACTATTAAGTTGAAAGTTGGATGGTGGTTTTCTGCTGGAATAGATGATGAAATGCCCCCTAATATGATGCTGTACTAGTGTATCCAAGAGGATGTAACTTTGGAGTAAGCCATAAAAGTGACAGTTCATCCCACATTTGGGATCTCTCATTCTATCCCCACATGGATGCTGGTTCCAAGTGGCTGGGTTTTGGATTCAGAGCTGAACCAGTCAATATGAATTCACACACTTGTTTAACAGATGTCTGTTCCTTCACTCAGTTGTATTTGTTCACTCCACCAGTGTTTTGGGTCATGGTGGTTGAACTTGTAGACTGAAACAGCTCTTTTTCTTGTGCTGTTCATTTATGTTTTTTATGTTTCAAGGATGTTATTGCACTGAGAGTGGTTCTGGTTGGATTGTTTTTTAATGTGATAGCTTACAGTACAGGGAACCCTTTATTTAGTAAACACAGTGCCTGTTTTTAAATTGTTTTTGAGGAGTATTTACAAGATTGTACTTGTTAAATGTTCACTTGTGTCTCAAATTTCTCATGTGAAACATTTTATATAAGAGAATTTAGTCCAAATAGTGGACAAATAATGTATTTAACAAGTCTATTATAACAATCACAGTTTTCATAATCATAATATAATAAACTCTTGCTTGTGTCATACTGGAAAAACTTTTTATTACACGATGTGCAATCCCCAACTTTGCAAAATTTTTTATCCTTTCTTTATATACATTTGCAATAGAGGTCACAATTTTCCTGTTTTGACTTCATTTCCCATCATGGAGAACTTTATTTTTCTCCATTCTCAGGGTACAGATATGATGTCATGAATATATCACAAGCAGATCTAATGCACTCATGCCATCTATATAAATATAATAGTACTTTCTGTTGTATGTCCATGTAAATACTTCACAGAATATGGATTGATCTTCACCAAAATTGATATGGAAAATCATTAGGTAGGTCCATGAGGAAATACACAAATTTTCTATTTTCTGATTCTCTCCCTTAGATCTGTGCTTGCTTATACAATGTTAAAGAATACAGTTACAGTGTTATAAGTTAAGAGATATAATGCAATCTGGAAACACAACATTAAAACTTTGATTTACATAGCTTTGTGTTTAATGGCAATAAATATTGTGATAATATCTTGATTACTCAGACAGTTTGAATAATAGAAAATGGTAACAATTGGAATATTTAATTTCAGTCACTTTCAAGTTATCAGTTGTAATCATTATTTCAATTCATTGACTGTTGGAATTGTTAAAAAATGGTGATAATCATAAAACTAATTTTGATTAGTTATAAAAAGCAGCTAATTGATTATTTTGAGATAGTGTAATTGGTACTTTGTTGGAAATTGATTATGTTGATTAATTTTATTATAATCATCCAGCTGTATTTATCATCATGTGGGGTGAAGAAAGGGCAGTAATACATTTTCAAATAATTTTAGAAAACAGAAAGTTTTTCCGTTGTAATGAAAACAAATTTTAAAATTGCTTTTAAGTTAGAGGACTATTAATATTATCTTTTATGTAAAAACTGCACATTGTAATGAACTTCATTATTGGATAAAAAATATACCTTGTGTGATGAAATTAGTGCAGCTTTCTGATAATATATATAATATATATATATATATATATATATATATATATATAGAAAGTTAATTGTTGTATAAATTATTATAATTTTTGAGGTAACTTTTCAATTCATAAAAGTCATTATAACTTTGGAAGTAATTTTATGATAGTGAATTGAATACTACTATCTAAAGAGATCAATATCTCTTCATTCCTTTAACATGAGACTAATATTGTATGATTTATAACTAATAATTGCTTGACTAAGCTCTTGTGCCCTTTTCAGTTATGTTTTCATTTGGAAGTATTTTGATGAATCCATATGCCCTTCAATGAAAAACAAATATACAGGCTGCATCCATAACAAATTAAATAAGTGTGTAAGAAATTACGCAAAAGGAAAATGTAGGAAGTGAAACCTGTGTACATATGTTATTGATTATTTAAAATTGTCTTGAACAATGTTGATGAGAATAAGCAATATCATTTTATACACTGTTATTTTTCTGTTATTGGAGTATTAACTTTCAATTTTTTTTTATATTCATTTGATTAAAAAAATGTTACAGGGTGTTGGATATAATTATAATCATTGCCTTTTTTTCTAGGTCCCTTGAATATACAATTTATGACCATGAGCTGAAGGATACAAGGAAAAAACTTGAAGAAGTAAATTTTGTTTTCATATTTAATTTTTCCCATGCACTGAATTGTATTTTTCACCTTTTTTTTTTAATCTGCAATTAATAATGAAAGAAAATAATTTCATTAGTTTAATTGCACATGATGTGATTTTTCTGTCTTGCATGAATACGAATTAAAATGTGTGTTCAGATACTAAGTTTGTCTACATGTAATGTCTTAAGTTTGTAAATAATTTTCATAAAATTTTAAAGGAGCTTAATTAATCCATTAGCTTCCAACTACTTACAACTCGCATATTAATCCATTTTTTCTTGAAGTCCATTTAATTTCCTTCATCCATCACCCTTGAATACATCTTATACCAGAAGCACAGTTATGCTGTTTGAAAAGTAATACTGTATAAACTCCAAATGACTCCTCTGCTATCAAAATTTGTATTTATGAACAAAGTCTTATCCTAGCATTGCCAGTGTTAAAAGTGTGATGGATCTGTGTTATCAATACTTTTTAATAACCTTGAACATTTCAGTCAAATCCCATCTGATCTTTTTCCTCTTTAGAGAAAACAAATTTTAGAGATTTTACTCTCTCCTCATAGATCAGTTCCACCATGCCAACTGTCATTTTAGTGGCTCTTCTCTGAATCTTCTCCAACAATTTAATGTCCTTTTTGAGATGTTATAAGTGATCTCTACAGTGAAATGATAATATCCTTTGTCTTATATTCAATATTTCTACAGGTACTACCAAAAATCTTGTTTGCCCTGTTGCTAACTGCAGTATACTGTTTAGACTTAAGTGATTTTTCTATCACAATACCAAGATCTTTAATGTATTTCTATTGAAAGAATAACAGTAAGTTGAATTGTGAAAAACCCACGTGCATCATCTTACATTTGTGGGATTTTTGGTACAGTTAACCACCCCAAAATCATAATGGTATTTGTAAACTTCAATATTTTGTTAGTCATCCAGAGTCAGTATCATTAATATAGATCACAAACAGCAGAGGACCTAGCAGAGAGCTCATAGTTTATATTTCTTGAATATATTATGCTTATCTCTAAGGTTCATGATCTCATAAACCTTCACTAAACTATATTTGCTTATTCTGCTGTTTTGCCATTATTTTTATGTAGGGAATATGTATGTTATACATTCATATCATTTTTTACCCTTAATGTTTTCAACATCTATTCAAGATCCCTTACCAATGCTTTAATCCAATGTACAGAAGGCAGATGATTCCTCATTTGATCAAAATGGTCACTTGTACTTAACTACTCAGCAACTGCAACTCTCATATTCATATTGAATTCTAGTATTAAATCTAATATAGCTTTCTCTCTTGTTTGTTCCATTAGCAATTGTGTATAAAAGTATCCTGAACAATTTCAAAAAGCCTTTCTTCCTCAATGTCAGTCTAGAATTTTTCCCAATTAGTTCTCCTCAAATCTCCCATAATAATATATTTCTCTTTTTCTTTTTGCCTTATCTACCATTCTTATCTCATTATCCAGTTTCTTATATGCTGACCTAGTGGTCTTACAACAAATCCCAGTTATGTGGCTTATTACTTGATATGCATAAGCACTAATCCAAATGGACTCGACTTTAGTGCTATTTTCTTTAATGTGCTTTAACTTTAGCCCTAGTTTAAATTTACCACTACTCAACCATACAGATAGTTTAAAGTTTGAGAATCTTAACTTTATCAATAACAATGATTGACAATGAAATAATCTTCACATTTCTATATATTCAGATAACAGTAACTGATGAGAAAAGTCAGTTTTTTTTCATATTACTGCTTACATTTATTGAATACTAGTAAATTTTGACATTGACTCCAAATTACCATGCAATCACTTTTTGTACTGTACTTTCTCCTACTTTTCTCCTTTATTTGTTCTTTTTTCACTTTATTTGCGTTAGCCAGGTGGCTTATATATACGTTTAAGCTTTTAATAATTGAGCTCTACATATTTCTTTAGAAAATGCTTTCATTGTAAATATTAAACTAACATGATATTTATCCTTATAATTTGCTGTTTATAAATTAACTTTGAACGAATGAATTTTTTTTTTAGTTGGAAACTCGACGTGATAGTAGCAGTTCAGTAACGGAGAAATTGAGAGAAAGTCTTCAGCATGCTGCTGACCAGATTAAAGTAAGTGTTTCTCATTAATCTAGTAATCCTTACATCACACATGTAAATAAATGAAAAATTTAATCTCAATGTCAAGTGGTGATAAGGAGAGTTACTGGTGGACTACAGCAAGAAAAAGCTCTGTCTAATCAAATTTAGTGCTGTACCAGTGTAGTCTCGGTGCATCAAAAAATAAATCAAACTTCTGTTAGTTATGATTTGTGAATGGGATTGTTTGTACCTACTCATCATGAAATGGTTTTGTTTTTGCATTTTGCTAAATTAGCATTGTACTTGTTTTGGAGGATTAATAACAAAGGGAATCAATCAAAAATATTTTGTAACATAAAGACAGCAGTGAATTATTGTTTTGAGTGCTTTATTTATTATAAATTTATCTGTTACAGAGTTTGAGGTTAAAAATAAAGAGAATATGCTAATTGTTTTTATCTTTTGTTATTTTGGTTTTGTTAATGGTAATAATTTGTCTTCTGTTGCTAACCAGAAACTCAGCAAAGAATTGAGAGATGTGAAGAACAAGCTGCAAAGTTCTAGAGAAGAGAAGGATGCATTAGCCCAGGAACAGGCTTCCTTGTTGAAAGAAAAGACTAGGCTTGAACTGACCATCAAGGATTTAAGAGATGAAGTGGAAGGTGATGACAGCTCAAGAAAACGTGCTGAACGGGAACTAGAACGCTTAAAAGACACTATAGGGCAGAAACTTACTCAGTTGGATGAAATCCGTCCTCAGTATGAGGCTCAGAAGAAGCGTGAGGAGGAATGCACTAGAGAGTAGGTGAATTATTTGTAACTTGATATTTTGTGGCAAAATACAGCAAACACAGCTACTTGACTAATAAAAGTTTATCTGTGTAATGGGTTTTGAAAAACCAAAATTGAAATATACAGTTAAAAGCAATAATACAAAGGAAAGAAAGCAGAAAAAATGTGTAGAAAATTTTGTCATGTTTCACTTTGTTGGAAAATAGTTTTAGTCTTATCACTATCGTGCAACAATACATAAAATACATTTGAAGAAACAGTTATAAATTTTAAATTAAAGTTATAGTTGAGAAATCATCAGCAGCACTACACTGTACATCTTTTTAACTTTAAAATTATTTGGTTTAGAAACTTTCACTTTCTTGGAAAAAAGTATATTACAGCCAGAAAAATAATAATAAAATTTAAACCATTGCTGATATTGTTGCAGGTTGAGCTTGAAGGAGCAGAAAAGAACAGAGCTGTATGCCAAACAAGGTCGAGGAAGTCAATTTACATCCAAAGCTGAGAGAGACAAATGGATACAGAAAGAACTTAAGTCATTGCAGCGAGCAGTAAAAGACAAGCGAGAACAGGTATAATAACTAAACTTTGTATGATGAGAGAATGCTTAGTTTGTATATCTTTGTAAGTAGAATATTAGTAATTGAAGTAAATACGTATGTCCAGTAAGAAAGCTGCAAGTTATAATTAAACATTCTATCTATTCATGTTTTTCTGGTTATCTAAATTTGTCAAATTACTTTCATGTCAGACATTGTATGTATGTGGTTGACTTATTTGAATCAAGTGGTTATGATTGAAATTTGAAGTATCTGGTATAGATCAAATGTGCATGCATAATAGATTGTTAAACATGACATTTCATCTAACCATGATTGTATATACTTTGTTTATACCACTAGCTTTTGATTGTATTGTAACAGAATATTTTGTATGTGATAATCTAATATGAAATTGCCTGCTGGGAATGTGTAGAATAAGAGAATTGTGTTTAAACATTAGGAGATACAGAAAATCAAACATTGCTGGAAACAGACTACCTGAACTTTAAACTGCAAGCATATTTGTTAAAACAAGAGGTAGTGAACTTAATTTTTTTTCTCTCATAGATGTTATATCATTTGCAGTTTTCCTAACATTTTCATCATTTTGTCATCAGTAAAACTAGAAATAAAAAGTAGCATGTTATTATTATTTGCAAATAAACATCATGAGTATGTTTATTCACATGTATTGTTGAGTCCTACATATTTCACAAAATCAGGAATTTGTTTCAGGCAGTTTTGTTATAGTTCCTGCTTTACATGTTTTTATTTCTTGTAGTCTTAACATGGTATAATAATGAATTTTTATGCAATTAATATAATTGTTTGAATTGATAATTTGGTAACTGGACTCTTGTCTTATTTTGTTTTGTTATTGATAATAAATAATGTGACACATTAACTGATTTGTGTACCATTTTCTCTAAACCAATTATTCTAGCAGTTCTTTATGTAAAATAAAAAGTAGAAAATTACTTTAAATATTTTTAGATAATTAGTTTGTGCTTTCTTTTACTGAGAAAAAATCATTATCATGTTGTAATAAAACTTAAACATTTGTGAGTTTCAGGGTACACTTTATGTTATAACTGTTTTATGATGTGTCTATAATTTTATGCCATGTTTCTGAAGCTGGGATATTTTTTAAACTCAACCTATAATATATGATAAAGAAAAGTAGTAACTTTTGGCTTTTAAAAGAAATTTAGTTTGAAATAATGTGATATAACTTGATCCATTTATTTATTCTAAACTCTCCTGTTGAGGTTTGATTGCTTTTCACATTCTGAGAGGAGGTCAAAGGACAGTACAACCATAAAAAATAGAAGATGTGAAAAGGTTAGGAGCTGAGACTTTTAGGAAGAATAATTTAAATGTTTTTTTACATTCTGCAGTCGTTATAGAAAAAACAACTATTTTTTTATTTTATTTCATATTTTTATATTTTCCATTTTGCTGTATATTGAGTTCATTGCTGTTAGTGTTAGGGTATAGAAAAGTGATAACGTGTGGTTTTCAGAAAAAAATTGATATTCCTTTAGGAGATTCTAGGGATTTTGCTAATTAAATACGAGAATTGTAAGATTAAGAGAAAGAAGCATTTTTATTCTCAGCATGAAAATCTCATTTCACTCAGACTGATTAAATTAAGGCTTTGTAAGTTTACATACTAACATTTAGTAAAAATAAGTTTATTTAAGAAGGTAATTTTCTTTGTGCAAAAGACTTGTTGCTAAAAACTAGCCAAATCTTCTGAAGATAAACAATTCACTCAGAGTTGTGTGTAGTTTCTCATAATGTTGGCCAAATTATTCAAGCCTTGTATGCATATGATTTTTTGCTTGATTTAAAGGAGGCTTTCCTTCTTCAGGATTTATAACACTAAAATTCAGGTTTCAATTCCTGTGGTGGGAAAAGCACAGATAATCAGTTAAATGAACATAAAAGGTTCTGTGTTTTGTAAATGCTGTGTGTTTCATAAACAACTTTAATGCACTGAAATGAAGAAGTGAATGTGATTAAATTTTTGTTTTTGTTTTGAATTAAGCACAAAGCTACACAATGGACTATCTGTACTCTGCATACAGCGAGTATCGAAACCCAGATTTTAGTGTTGTAAGTCTGCAGACATACCGCTGAATCACTGAGGGGCAATTAAATTATTGCATTCATATAACTTGTTATTAATTGATACTTTATAGTATAGCAATTAATGTGTGTAAAAGTGTTTAACTGAAATGATTAACACTCGTCTAATTTGTCTCAGACTTGAGTGATGTCTGCTGGTCAGGTTCAGCTACAATTATTAATAATCTAAGCAGAATTAGACAATTCTACTGAAAATTGCTATCAAAGGATCACACAGGGCTGCAGCGATTCTGCTGTTTTGAAATTTTTGCATATTTTATGTTAATTCCTGAATGCTGAATCCAAAAATTATATCCATTTTTTCCCCATCATGTACAGATTTTTCTCAAGCCATCATATGTACTTTTAGATAGGTGAATCATTTCATTGAAATTGGGTTGCATTTTGTTGAGCTTAACATGTTGATAACCAATGGCTGTAGATTTCTCTAGACCATTGTGGATGTGAAAACTATATGATCACTATAAAACTCATGAGAAACATACTGCTAGTACATAAGTTGCTAACAGGTTACATGACATGACATTTGTGGATGGTATTTGTTTATTTGTCATTATGCCAATGAGTTTGTGCAAATGACCCAAACATATTCTGTTGTATTTCTGTTAGATATTTGTTGGGCATTTGCTGAGGAAATTGACTTGATATGAACAGTTCGAAAGAACAATGAAGAAAGTTGAAAAAGAAACCTTAAAAGATCTTATTGGAAACAAAAAAAGATCAAATTACAAAAATATTATCAATAATATGTTCAATAAATTCATTGAGTAAGATTATCATATGAGCTTGAAAGTTTATTTCATACACACTGAGTGATACTAACAGTTTTGATGAAAATATTGGGGAGATGGAAAGGAGGTATCAGGAAGGGTAGAACATCAACAGTGAGATGCTCCAGCTGCGATACATGAAAGAAAGACCACAAGTAGTTTTGAGACTAATACATATATTTCATCAAACAAAAATCGGGATTAGTGAGGATGCATATTCATTTGACATCAATATTTTTCCTTTTTCTTCAGTGTTTGTATTTTTGAACAGTGTGGTAAATGAAATAATTTTTATTTAAGTATGTTTTTTTCTTTTGACCAATCTGTAAAAAAAAAATCAAAAAAAAATCCTCACATGGTAGAAAAAACGAGCATTATTTTCCAAATCTGTATAACTGAATTATGGAAAGCCCATCATAAACCAAAACAACTTTTATGAAGTTTAAATTTGCAGGCCTGTGTTATTGAAGCTAGCTTTTCATATATTGTTTAATTGATTTATGTTTCGGCATTTTAGAAATGTGTGTTTAAAAAAAATTATTTGTAACATGTATGATAGTAATAAAATATTGTTTATTTTCACTTTTTTCTTCAAAGATTGAAAGACTACAAGAAGATGTTAGCAAAGATGCTGAAAAGAAGGGAATGCTGGAACAGAAAATTGATGTGAGTAATTTGTTTCTAACATGTAAAATAAATGAAATCAAAGTTAAATTCAAAGAAATTATTAAAATAATTTTAAGGGAAAAAGAACATTGTAACTAAGAAATTAGTCAATAACTTTCATCAAATCATGGTATGTAGTGAAGTGTATGTACTTTGTAGTTTGAGTTTTAAATTGATGTATTTATTTTAAATTTAGCTTGATTTTTCTGGCTTTCTGATACAACCTTATTATGCAGTTAATTTTATTCTGTGAAAAGTTATATTCTTTACCAAATTTTATACCTACCAAAATTTTAATTTCAGTTTGAAAAAACAAAACCTAATTTTCATTTATTAAGAGTCCAGTGTAAATTTTTAAACTAATTTTACCATTGCTATCTTTTTTGTGTGATTTTATAATAAAATTAATGTTGTAGGGAATACTCTTATCTCATTAGGAACATCTTTATTTGTGGTTTATTAAGCAGATTTATTTCACTTTTAATTTTTGAAATGTTTTATGAACTGAACAAACTTTAGGAGCTTACAAAAGAACTTGAGAACCATCGGGTCAGCATTGACAACCAGAATAAAACGTATTATGAAATGAAAAAACGGAAAGATGGACTCCAGAATGAAAGAAAGTAAGATCAGTATTGAGATATTTGTGAAGGGCCTGCCAGTTCTTCCTCACCCAGTCATTGTGGCTTCATTATTTTGCTTTGCATGTCCACATCCCCACTTTTTCTCTATAATTTCCAATCCTGCTGTATACTCTTTTTTTTATCTCTCTTCTTTCATTATAGTTGACAGTTTTATCTATTTTTATCAAACTAAGTTTTGTAATGTCAGAGTACCATCATAAAAACCACTCAAGTGTCATCTTTAACTTGCTGAACCCCTATCTAATGTAATCCTGTTGAATCTTGAAGTGTCATTTGGTATGTTTATTGCTGCACAATGAAGTTTCATTTTAGCATGTTCTTCTTGAATCATGAAGGGTTACTGAGCATCCTATTCTGCTGAATCTTTAAATGTCACTGAATGTCCTCCCTTCTGAGTCCTTAAATGTCATTTAGCATTCTATTTTGTTGAATTCTGAAGTGTTATTGAGCATCTTATCCTGCTGAATCTAAGTGTAATATTACACCTTATGTTCATATTTTTAATCTTCAAGCATCATTTATCATCCAATCCTGAATCCTGAAGTGACTCTTAGCATCTAATCCTCCTAATTCTTAAGTATAATTTAGCATCTTAACCTTTAGAATCCTGTGAAGTAATTTTGAATCTTATTCAACTGAATATATGTATATATACACATGGATGCCTGCACGCACGTGCGCGTGTGTAATAAATTTGTCAGAAATGGTAGTTAAGAAATCTTATTATATTTAGGTAACAGATTATACTTATGTGAAACTTAGAGCTTAGGCTAGGAATTGGAAATAAGATAACTTTTTGACTCTAAAATTAAGAGCTGTGTTCATATAAATTCCAGTAGATTTTAAACACATTTCTAAACTATCAGTGAATCAAATTGCTTGTGAATTCTTGACTTTGTAGTTTGTTTCCTGAGATATATAACTGATATATAGAAAATAAGTAATTTTGCCAGTTTCTTTGGTGTTCAGAATAAACCATAGATAACTTGTTAAGATTATTTAGCAAATAATAATAGATATTTAAAAGTATACAAGTTTAAAATTTTTAATTCTACAAGGCAATATTTTAAAAAATCCAAAATTTTCCCTAGTGTGACACAATAACATATTTTCTCTAGTCATGTCTTATTCTGTTTTTTTTCCCACCTATTTAAAAAGTACAAAATTTAATATAAATTACTATTAGTGTCATTGCAATGATAAACCATAGGTTTGATACCTTCAATCATATTTGGTTACTGAGCCATCAAATAGAAAATCACACCTCTTACTTGCCATGCCCACTTCTTGCATTCTCTCTTTCAGAAATTGCCAATATTTCTGTCTAAGTTCAAAATTATATTATTATAATCAATTGAAAGCTAAGATTTCCATGCATGAAATGATTTATTTTATTATAATATTTTCTATAAAGGCAGTTGTTGATTTTTAGTTTGAGTTTGATTTGTACAGGAAATGCATCAATGAGCTAAGATGAATTTTTAGTGGTTCTCGTAACATGTTTATAAAAACAGTCATATTCATGGAATATTGTCTGCCTTTTGAATGTTATTTTTGTGTTCTTCAGTACATTATTTAATTATGTTATTATATAGTGCAGTTTTATCATTAGTATATAAAAAATACAGTTAAGTGTTATTCACAGTCAACAGCAAAAAAAAAAAGGCATATTCATCAAGATGCATTCATTTCTCATGTGTATTCTTTAAGAAAAGTAACAGAAATCTTAAAATAGGAAACTTTTAACAGTTGAGGTTAAAGGGGAGGAGAGGATCCTAGTGGTTGAGGGGTCCAACCCTAACACACCACTTTGGCCTTGAATTCCTGTATACTGACAACCTTTGGGTGGCCCCCTTGGATCAGTCGACTGGTCTACTTGGGCTAGATTCAACCAAGTACCAATGTTGGAAGTTCTCAACGGGTGTTGTGGACATTGTGTCTGATGCTAGTGTATGGGTATAGTGCTCACAAAACCCTGGTGTTGCTGCATTGTCCTAGCATGACATTATATTGTGTCCTCTCATAGGGCTTCATGGTGGGTGGGGTCAGTGGGTACCGAAATTTTTCTTTTTTCCTAAAGATCCTCCTACAAAACATTTAAATAAAATAGTGAAAAACAGTCAATAGGTAAATGACCATGTCTTGAAGACTCTGAGCAGCACTCTTCAACATCTGTAACACAGAACCTCATTTTCTTATATTACATTCTCTTTCAGAAAAACTTTTAGGGCAAATGTTCTCCTTTTTTATTCAGAAGGGACTAGAGGGACTTGCTGGCTCTCCAAAATCAGTAAAGAAGATTTGATCTGGAGACATATTGGTTAAAAAATACACATCCCAACACAGTGAACTCCTCTTGAATTCAGAGGCAAATGGGGATTACATATCTGAGGTTACCCCCTAATGCTACCTTGAATCCATCATGAGGAGTTATTGTGTTGAGGGATTTGAAGAACATATTGCTGGTTTCTCCACTCAAGGAGTTTCTGCAGTGAAGCCCATCTCCACTCGCAAAGATGAAGTTACACTGCTGACAAATAACCTCATTTTGACATTTACATCACCATGTGCACCTGCCACCATCAAGGCAGGTTATTTAAATTGCAGGGTATGGCTGTACATTCCAAACCCTCTCCGATTATTTCAGTGTCAGAGGTTCAGCCACTCTAAGATGACATGTCATTGCTCCTTGATGTGCTCATTGTGGTGGCAAGGACCACGATGCCTATGATTATGACACAGACCCACATTGTGTCAACTATAATGGTTCTCACCCTTCCTACTTTAGTTCTTGCCCAAAATGGGTGAAGGAAAAAGAGGTGCAGCATTTGAAAATGATTCACAACATTAGTTATTTTGAGGCTTGGAAATTGCTGTCTGCCACTTCATCTCAGACATATGCTGCTGCACTTTGTTCCACACCTACAGTGGAAGTGCAGAGAGATCTCTCTGTGCCTGCAAGATAATTGTTTTCAAAACAAATGAAAAGCCTTTTGACTACCTTGGTTAAAAAGGTTGAATCAACTTCTACACCCATCTCTGTTTCTCCCATACATTCTAACAAACCTCAAGATTCACATCCTTTAGTTTCAAATACTGGCTTTTCTTCTGATACATCTTTTTCTCCCACCCCAAGATGCAAAACAATCATTCGTTTGCACCCTCAGTCACTGGTATCCCCTGTCCTATCGACCCAGGCCAGGGTCCATGGAGGTCGATAGACCTTTTCCAAATAAGGACAGTAAGGAAAAAGATGTGGTCGTAAACAAAAGGGTTTTCCAGCCACTTCACCTACCTGTCATTAAAAATGGCCACCTTTGTACAATGGAACTGTCAAGGTTTACTTTCTTATCTGGATGACATCAAAACACTTCCTACCATCCTGTATGTCTTTCCTCACAAGAAACATTTCTGAAACCTGCCAATATAGTCATCTTTCAGCAGTTTTCTCTGTACAGAAATGACAGGCTATGCGATAGATGAGTACATGGGGAGGGGTGGCACTGTTGGTTGATCAGCATGTGCCCACCCTGTCTTTACCACTCGACACTCCCTTGGAGACCGTACCTATCACCTAGAGAGACATATGATCAATCAGATCTTGATGCTCTCATTGAACAGTTGCCATCTCCCTTTTTGATCCTGGGGGACTTTAATGGACATTATCCCCTCTGAGGAAGTACTGTTATTGGAGGGAGTCGTTGTGTAGAGTGTATGCTCTCTGATGACAATTTTTCTATTTTGAATACTGATTCTTCCACTTATTTTCATGCATCTAGTCAGTCCTTTACCACTACTGATCTTTCGGTTTGCTCCTTTTCATTATTCTCCCATTTTTCATGTAGGATTGACAATAATCTATGAGGCAGTGATCATTTTCCTACACTATTGAGAGAGACTGGCTGTGGTCAATGCCACTCTACCCACGTACCCTGGTGGAAGCTGAATTAGACAGATTGGTCCACTTTTACTGCTCTCACAGAACTTGATCCTGCCATCATAGGTCAGCTTTAACTGACTGTATTATACAAGCAGCTGCTCAGTGTATTCCTAAAATCTTGACACGTTTTCTATGATATCTTCGTCTGTGGTGGAATCCTGCCTGTCACATGGCACAGAAGGCTCAAAAATGGGCCTGGGATACTTTCCGTAGATATCCCACACTTTCAAACTGCATCCCTTTCCAATGCACCCATGCACATGCTCGGTGGGTGAGAAAGCATCTTGGATTAAGTTGACAACTAGCACATATCTTCTACCACCAGTTCCAAGGTCATAATTGTACAGGATGTGAAAGGTCAGTGGGTACTACAGTTTTGTCCCCTTTCAAACTTACTCTCTGATGGCCAAGAGGAAGCTGATATCTGGAGCATCGTCAATACTCTAGGTGAAAGCTTATGCCAGGTATTTAGCACTTCTGCTTGTTCCTCCACGTTCTTAGACATGCAGAGTGTTCACCTATTTCCTTTCAAACTGACTGTCTCTTTGACTATAATTGTCCCTTTACACTAGTGGAACTAAAAATGGCCCTTCATTGGTCTGGCAGTACATCTGTTGAACTTGATGATGTACACTATGAAATGCTGTGCTATCTCTTTCTAATTGTTTTTAACTGGATCTGGCAGGAGAATGTTTTTCCTAATGCTTGGTGTCAGGCTATTATTTTACCTTTCTCTAAGCCTGGGAAAGATCCCAAGATTCCTTCAAACAACCGTCTAATTGCTTTCACGAGCCATCTCTGTAAGATCTTAGAGAGGATGGTTAATGCTCATCTTGTTTGGTCCCTGGAATCAAACAACCTCATCTCTCCCACCCAGTGTGGGTTTCGACGACAGCACTCCACCACGGACCATCTAATTTGACTTGAAACATCAATCAGAGAAGCCTTTCTCAAACAATTACATCTTGTATCAATATTCTTTGACATTGAGAAGGCTTGTGATACAACATGGAGGTATGGCATTTTACGAGACCTCCATATATATATATATATATGTATATGGGTAAAGTGGCCATTTACTCATGCTTATTAAACAAATTTTAATGGACAGGAGATTCCAAGTTTGTATGGGTTCGACACTTTCCCATATTTTTCTGCACAAACTTGGGGTCCCTCAGGGCTGTGTTTTGAGTGTCATACTTTTCCATATAAAGATTATTGCCATTACTGAACAACTCCCTCTCACTGTTGCGAATGGGCTTTATGTCAACTACTTTCACATTTCATGTTATTCGTCAAACATGAGATATATTGAGCAGCAACTACAAACTGCCCTCAATCGTGTGCTGAAGTGGACTATGGCAAACAGATTTCTTTAAAACCGTTTGCAAATACCTTTGCCACCAACTGGGTATTCACATTGATCCTGGACTCTGAATCGGTGAAGTTTTGCTACCAGTTGTCCCTGGGACTGAGTTCTTGGGACTTATCTTTGACCATAAGCTGACCTTTATACCAAACTTTAAGCAGCTACACGACAGCTGCACAAGAGCACTGAATGTCCTCCGTTTCCAGTTGGGGAGCAAATCGATGTTCTGTGATAGAGATATATTATGCTCTTATTCGATTGAAACTCAACTATGGATCAATGGTCTATGGCTCTCCAGATCATTGGCCTTGAAGATTCTTGACCCTATTCATCATCAAGGACTTTGACTCTGCACTGGGGGTTTCTGCACCTCCCCTATTTCAAGCTTATACGTAGAATCTCATGAATCGTCTATGCACCTTTTGCCGTTTGCAACTGTCTTTACCATATTCTTCGAAACTTCATTCCTGACCAAAGCATCCCACCTGGGATTGTGTTTTCATTCTTCAGTGGGTCATACCTTTTCAGAACAGACAATCTGCCATTGCTTCTTTAGGCTTTTGCATCCAGGTGCAATTGGATGAATTGGGTCTATCCTTGGATAACTTTGCAGGATTTACTGGTCAGAACATCCCACCATGGCTTATTACAGCCCCCAAATATGATCTTTCTTTAAGTCATCTGAGAAAGGCAGATACTCCAGATTGGAAGTACTGTCTTTTGTTTACTGAACATCTTTTGAACAATGTTCCATTCCAATTTATATGGATGGTTCCAAATCAGGTAACTTTGTGGGCTCTGCCATGGTTTGTTGTGGTTCACTGCTGAACTGTATGCCATATCTCCTGTCCTGAATCATGTTGAACCTAAGCAGTACTCCAACTGCACTATTTATACTGACTCGCTTAGTTCTCTACTGGCTCTTGAATCGCTTCATGTTGGTTCACACCCTGTTCTCGCTGATATTCAAAACTGACTGGCTCATTTCTCATTAACATCTACTTTTATTCAGTTTTTCTGGATACCAGGCCACGTTGGTATTGGCTGGAACGAGCTTGCAGACACGGTAGCAGAACTTGTCTGCTCTGACTGTATTACCACTGTGCCTATTCCATACATTGACTATGGTCTTGTATTCAAGGCTTAGCTCTGTGCCAGCTGGCAGTCAACTTGGAGTGAGCAACATGACAACAAGCTTTTCCAAATTGAACCCTGTATTGGACTTTGGTCGTCTAGCTTCTGTTAGGTTCGGAAGGAGGAAGTTGTTCTAACCCGACTACGCATTGGTCACAGTTTTTTAACTCGTTTTCTTTTATCTGGAACTGTTGCACCAGTGTGTAGTTTGTATAACACTCAAATCACTGTATGCCATGTTTTACTTTCTTGCCATCGTTAAGACTCTCAATGATGGCACTGTTTTAAACATATTCTATCCCAAAGTTTGTTCTTAAGATTGATGACGATGACACTGTCCACCTTGATAAAGTTCTTAGTTTTTTAATGGCCATTTATCTTTTTAACGTCATTTAAGTATTTGATATTTATTCATTATATCATTTTAATTGTGGTTCTCTTTTAAGAGTCCCAATCTCTCTAGTTCAATTTGAAATTGGAAAATGGCCATAACATTAAATAACTCAACACCAGGTTGGAAAGGGTAACTTCAGGTGACTAATGCTGCTGTTTTAAATACCCGTTAGTCATCCTGGTGAGTTGTTATTATAATTTTGCTGAATGTCTTTTAATACTTTTATTACTATACTTTTTGGTATCCTGGTGAGTTGTTATTATAATTTTACTGAATGTCTTTTAATACTTTTATTACTATACTTTTTGGTACTGTCTATAATGACACAACCCAAAACCAGGACTGGAAAGGCCAACATCAGGTGACTGATGGTGGTTCTTGTACTTAACTGTTAGTCTTCCTGGCAGGTTATGATCATTACCATTATGCTACAGGAAGTCCTTTACAACTTTGTATAATGAATGTCAACATTGGTTTTGTGCCATTTTATGTTTTTTAATTGCTGTTTTGTTTTTACCTTCATTTCCTTTTATGAATTTTACTATGTTTACTTTACTTTTACTTTTTTACCAGCCATTTGGTTAATTATGATTTTGCTACATGTCTTTTAAAACTTTTATTACTTTGCCTTTGATAATGGCTGTTATGACATATAACCTGGAACCAGGACTGGAAAGGCCAACTTCAGGTAACTGACAGTGGTTCTTGTACTTACCTGTTAGTCTTCCTGGTGAGTTATGATCATTACCATTTTGCTATAGAAAGTCCTTTACAACTGCTCTTGCTCTGCTTTTTCTCTCGACATCGTAAACTAGGTGACAACGTTGGTTTTATGCTTTTTTTTTGTTTTTTAATGATGTTTTGTTTTACCTTCATTTCCTTTTCTGTATTTTACTACATTTAATTATTTCTACCTTTTCACCGGACGTTTGGCGCAGATAGCCTAGCTGCTTTGTGCCATAGAACACTAAATCAACCATCCTTTATGCTTGGCCATGCCAGTCTAAAAAATGCAAGTGAGAAATATATCTATACTGGTAGGAGTCTAATGTTATTTAGTTCAATTTTAAAATTAATTGGCACTTGTCTGATGTTAAATGTTAAATAATCACTATTTTTTAAAAATAAAGATTGTTTTCTTATACAGTTCTAAAAAGTAAATTTAAGTTATTGAATCAGGATAATGGATCTGATTGAGATGTCAGTAGATGGCATGAAATTTTTTAACATATAAATTAGTGATCGTGTAATGGTATGAGTGTTAATTTTCGAAACATTAAATTCCTTAAAATGAGGTGTTAGTATACATTGAAACGTGTGGGGTATATAAGAGTGTTTACTGGTATCTCTGGGTTTTTATTATTTTTTACTCTGTACAGTAGGTTATTTGTATTTTATAGTACTTTTGTGATTGAAACAGTCTCAGTTTTAGAATTGTGTAAAAATTTTGTTTTTAAAAAAAATATAATTTTTCATTGTACAGGGTGGTTGCTAGAAAAGCGGAAAATTTGTGAAACAGCTATTTATTTTTAGAAAGAATAACTTTTACAAAGTTTTTTAAAGGCATATGTTATATTACACTCATAGATGCTCAAAATGCATTTTATGATATTAAAATCATGCATTTTATTCATGATGTAAAGAAATCAAAATAGAAATGAGTAAGCACGCATTTTATTCATGATCTCATCTGACCCTCAAATTTTCCGCTTTTCTAGCAACCACCCTGTAGTTTTGTATTTCAGTTTCAAGTCATTCTAAAAGGAAACAGGGCTAAATGAGATTTTGATTTAATATTTTAGGTGGTTATAAGGTAGATCACATTGACAAACTTTGTATAAAACTATGGTGAGAAATTAACAGTATAAAGTTTTACTGAAGAAAAGTTTTAATTGTAATAAGGTTTTAGGAAGTATGTAAAGGAAATCTGTGCTGTTATTTAGGGATGTTGCTTTTCCTGCTATCGTGTTTGCATTGTTTTTGAAGGACTGATATTAGCCATCCCAACATTTACTCTTATTTGCACGTTTTTTTAAATTGTGATATTGCTGTAGACATAAGAAAGTCATATATTTAATTAAGTTTCTAATCCAGTTAGGTTCCAACTGTAATATTTATCTATTTGTTACTGGTGATTCCTGTTTCACTGTATACTTGAGTTTTTTTAAAGGAACACCAAATTCTGTAAGAAAGATAAATTTAAGGGGTAATGATATAATTGTTTACAATAAAATTATGTTTTGTTTTGTCTTGTTTTCTTAATTACTACTTGTTATTAACCCTTTCTTTGTGTGCCATGTATCATTTTTGTTGATTCGCGTCCTTTACCAATTATACACCAATCACTGGGTATACCATGATGGATCAGTATCTGATGGTATTTGTGCTAGTCCATTATTCTGTATATTTTACAAATATCTCCTGTTGTCTCAGCAGAAAAAATACCTTCAAACCATTATAATCCTCCTCTATGCTTTGTGCTAGGTGTTGTGCATTGAGGTAAGTGCCTTTCACTTTTCTTATGCCTGATGTACAATCTACATTTTGAACCAGGTATTTTAAACTGGGACTCATCTGTCCATAATACTCTTTTTCAATCATCAGTAGTCTAATTTTTATTACTTTTTAGTGAATTTCAGTCTCTTGACAGTATTTAGAGATTGAAGTAAAGGTATTTTATCTGCTACATACCAAATATTATGTTCTTGGTGAGTTCTTGGTACAATAGATCTGGACACTTTTCTGTCATTTGATGCATCATTTGAGATCAGTGGCAGTCTTCCTTCTGTCATGAAAACTGCATAAATAAAGATACTTAATGTCAGTATTATTGCACTTAGGTGTTATGCCTCTTCCTTTTGTATTTTAAAATTCATCTGTCTTGGTCTCAGGTGTACATGACACTGTTTTGGAAAGAATTTCAAGTCTGCAGCAATTTATTGCAGAGTCTAATTAAATAAATCTTTTATGTGAATTCTTTGCTCTGCTGACAATTCTGTTTTTTGGGGAATGGCATGATAACAAAACAATATAGTGTCAAACACTGTTTTATCAAGGTTTACCTATGGAGTGCTATTAAATTTATTTCTTCTGGTGGGTTACTACATAGTAACATCTTTCTATATAATTAAGACACTACATGGGGAGCAATGAGAGTTATTTCAAACCCTATATTTGATCAGTATTTTCATTCAAGTAAAACTCTTATGGCATGCCCTCGGTACAAGTACATTGGAATTGTAAAGAATGATAAGTATTCTCATCCTGGATCATTCATTTGCCATCTGGGATCAATGAAGTATTACCTCAGTGTTAAAATTTTTATTTTATAATGGTGTGGAAGAATTAGCTCCATAAAATGGAAATAATGACAAAATATTCTCTTAACACTTTTCCCAAAACTGTATATGACAAAATTACACGATTAATTTGGCCATAATATAATGCAATTCACAATCTACATTGACAGAGAGTATCTACTAATGTAAGAAATTTTTATTAAAACTTTAATTTATGCAATTATGTAAAACATAAACCAAAAGTAAGTCAACAATGTATGCATATTTGATACCTAACATATCCTCAAAGAAAATATTTATAATATCTGCTTTTCTGAAACTGGATTTGTTTGTCTCTAGTGTTGTAGTGAATTGAATTAAATAGGTTGATGTTTTATTGTATGATATTTCAACAGAACAGTGACTGAATTAGTTGATGCTCTAAATTGTGTAGCTTTGTGCTTAACCTTAAGACACTTCTGAACATAACATTAACCAAACTTTCTCAGATGTGTCTTAAGTGAAAATATAACTATTTTATCAGTTATATTGAACATTATCCTCTAAATATGAGAAAGAATAAGTCATACAAAATGAATTTACAGAAAATTATATTTGCTTTTAATTCTTTTTTTTGCATCAATTCTTAGGATCAGCTGTGGCTAAGTGAAAACAGTAATGTCTTGCTTTTTCTTGTGTCAAAGTTGTAGACGCATGGTAGGTTGTATTGTGCATGTGAACTTATGTGTTTACTGTTGATTTTTCCCTGATTGTATTGTGAAGCATAATTGGCATTATATAAAGTATAATAAATGTATGTAATACATGTGTAGATTGGAGATCCCTTCAGGGTCATTAGGCTGTTCAGTTGTAACTAGTCAAGTTACTGTATTGGAAGTTCTATGCTGGTGTTGAGGACATTAGGGCCGATATTGATGTCTGGTGTAGTGCTGTCTCACCATGTTGAATATTTGACTGTGTATGTAGTTCGTGGTGGAGAGTTGGCAACAAATTTATTTCGTTTCCCAATGGATAATCTTTCAGTCAGAGAAAAAAAATCCAGTAAATGGCCACAGATAAAAAATTCTTCAAACACAGTATTGCCTGAAGCTATTTCTTTACCTTGTTTTATGGTTTTACATTCAGTTATAAAAACTATTAATCTGAAGTATATCCTTTTTTTAACCTGAAAGTTTTATAGAAGTTTTCTAGGTCTTTAAAGTTCATTTAGAAATTACTACTGGGATCCTGTTGGTTTGAGCATCATAAGATAAAAAGAGAGTAATTATTTTGAAGTCAAAACCCATCAGGATTGAGCCAATTCCAGTGCTACTTTAAATTCCTAAATAGGCATTATTTTTAGAAATTCTTGCTGGTCTCTCCAATCAGGTAATATCAGCTGTTCAACAAATCTCCTTTACATCACCTTGTCTGTCTGCCAGTGTCAAGGCAAGTTAGCTTAACTCTAAAGTCTGGCAATATATTCCAAATCATCTTCATCTTTTTCACTCTGAACATTGTTTATGCACTAAAATATTGTAATATGGCTCTTCAACCTTTATTGTTGTAGCAAAAATTACAATGACTACAAGTGTCAGAACCATGATATGTTATTTTTTCTGTTTCTTATCCCTTATACCTTTTATTTTGCCTTATGTGGATAGGGAGAAAAAGGAACAGTGTCATTTCAGGAAATGTTATAGAGATTTTATTCAAAGATGGTGACACCTCTTTCGAAATTGAGTTATGATAATGCACTCTCTTTCGATACCATAGTAGGAATACAAACAGATTTCTCTATCCCTCATGTAGTTTCACTTTCACCATGTTGAAAATTGCTTGCCTTCCATCAAGAAGCATGTAGACATTAAGCAGTCGTGTTCGATTTCATTAGTCTTGGTATGCAATTGCAGCATAGTCTTGCTCCTGCTCATTTGACTCGTACATCTGTTGAAAACCTTTCCTTGTTAGATTCAAGACAGGTTTAGGTATGTTGATTGACTTTCTATTGTGAAAACATAGAAAAGTTGCTGAAAATCTAAATGGAAAAGTTCCTCACCTGGATTTTATCCATCATTATGTGAAAATGGCCGTACTGAGACAGTGGAAGTCTGAAGGCTTTCATTTTAAGTTCAAAGACCTGAAGGTCATGATACATTCTTACCTGATCCATTGTTATTTCTTCTCAAGGCCCTCAAGTGCCATGTGACTCATAAAAACTCTTTTAGAGGTACTAGGAACTAATTGTTCATTCACTGGGATTTTTCTATATTCTGCAACTTACCTCCTATTTACCTCACAAAGTAGCTTCACAAATTGAGTTACATGTTCTATAATGGATTATTGTTACAGAAAAGGAATCTTTTGTGTGTCATATCTCATTAAATTCATTGCATCTCTGTGTTATTACCTGCTTGGTTGAATTGCCCTCTTGAAGTGCAAGCTGGTATGTGGACAACTACTGTCATTTTCCTGATATGGCAGTTCCTCTTCTGAGGGTTTTCGACTACCCCTTGAAGCTATTTTAACCACATCTGTTAGACTTTAACAAGAGTTGCATATTTTCCTCTCTTATGTACTCTTTTTAATTTTAGGGTTTCTATATTTTTCAAAAATCCCATTCTGTACTGAGTGTTGCTTAGGCAAGTATGTATTATGTATCACCGTTCATGTACAGTTTTGAGTAAAACTAAAGGGAATCCTGTCCACTCCTGCTGATCTTCAGATTGAATAAATTAGGATAGGTTTGCTTTTTAAAATATATGGAACTTTGTTCATCTCTTGCACAGTTTCAACAGCACTGTGTTCCTTAGGACTTTTCAACATTTTTAACTCCCCCTCAGACTCTACGAGTGAAGCTTGGAGAACCTTAGTCCTTACCACTCCTAGTCTATACTTGCTGGGATGGTGGACAGATGCTTTTTCTGCAGTGTTGAAATGTAATCCTCTACTCTTGGAGAAGAGGGTGAATTTGGGGGTCCTTCTACTAGAGTCCCTTGATGTTTTTTTCTACATGCTATTAGAAGTGGTGCAAACCTCCATGGGAAACTACTCATAATTCCAGTTTAGATTTGACCTAAAGCATTTCTCTTCTCCTTGGTCTATATCAGGTTTTTATATTGTTCTGGAATGAGGTCCATTATCTCCTCATAATTCCAAACATGAAGTGGTCCCATCCTAGAATCTTGGTTGAGCACAGGTTCCACATCCTCTCATAATTCCAGGAGCAAATGGAATACTCCTTGCCCATTTGGTTGTGGAGTGAGGATAAGTTTCCATAATTTTAGACTGGACGAGATCTGTTTATTTGGTTAAGTACAGCATATGTGATCCTGTCATTCTGAGCTTTGAATATTACCTTTTGGATTTCTTTAGATAGAGTAGAAAATTTGTCCATTTAGATGTTGCTTACTTTCTCATCATGATTACAATGGTGTGAAATGCATCACTCAGTGGCTACTGGTTGGAATACAGTCAAAGTATGTATGTGTAACATTGTAGTTTAGTGGCTGTAGCCACAGATGTGGGATATAAATACCAGGACCCTTTAATTCCAACCCCAAGCTGTGGTACCTTAGCTCTCTGGTTGGGGCTGGCCTGTATTGACTATTACTCATAATCTATTCCACTTTTGATATAGAAATGAAGGTCCAAGTGAAGAGAATACTTGTTCTGAATATAGTGCAGTTTCCCCACTCTTGTATCATTTTTTCTCTAGGTATACTTCTGTTCTTAGCAAATTTGCAAAGTATGATTTAAGCTTGCACCAGCCCTTCCAGTGTGGGATTTTAGCTGTCGTGTCAGTAGATGGTAATATGTTTTGGAAGTTAACATTCTCTTGACGTGAAAATGAATTTCCAATAATACTTATCTTTACTGACACTCTCCAACTCTATTTCCTCTCTAAAAGCTAGTTTGTCTCTAAAAAGTTATTACATTATTTGAATGAGATGCTTATATACAGTGGTTAGATGGAGAGTACATTGAAGTTAGTGTAAAACTTTGCAAATTAGAATTTGCCTAAGGCATTCCATTGGAGTATAAAAGACTGGAGAAAGTGTTCTGAATGCTTAGATGGGCAAAGAGTGGAAATATTGGAGATCAAGAAATAGCTCTAGGTCCAGCAAAGGTAGATATTACTGGAAATGTATTTTTCCTTTGGGTAAACGTTGAACAACTATTACTTTTTTAATAATAAACTTTTAACATTTCTTGTGTAAACTAAATAATCATAAAATATTAAATAAACAAAATAATATCTTTCAAACAGAACAATCTTGTGTATCCAACACTTACTCTTATTGACAAATCTTCATGTAGTTAATACTGCTATTTTCTGTTAACTTTATATGTAATATATTTAAAAAAATGTTATATATATACATGTATACAGCCTACCAATAATCTTGGTTTTTTTGCCTGTAGTCACATGGTTCAAAATAATTAACTCTGATCATAAGTCACAATTATAAGTACATATTTTTTTGTGTTTTGAATGACAAATGTGGAAAAGGGAGAGAATTTTTGTGGCTGTGTGTGACATGACTTGTCCAAACTACCAAGGACTGAAAGATAGCTTTAGAACTTTATATCCAACACCTCAGTCTGTGAATACACACCCCCAGCAACCAATTAGCAACCCTTATAGAATTCACTATCACCAAAACTAACATTATGTTCAATGACCAAAACTACCTACAAATAAATGGCTTAAATATGGAAAGTCTCATGTCACCAATTCTAGCTAACATTTTTATAATACATACAATCAATTCAGCTTAACGCTTACTTCAATACTGGTACAGATATTTTAACAATGGAATTGCTGGAATGACATCTGCAGAACACACAATCAGTTTTTTGAACCATGTTATGTCCATACACCCGAACATCAAGTTCACCTGTGAGTATGAGAAAACTAACCAAACAGCATTTCTCCACCTCAAGATCACAAAAATTGATACACAATTCAAAACAGAAATCCAGAAAAATCACCCATACTGGATTATACATTCTCTGGGACTAAGCATAAGAAACAAAACAAAAACTCAGCATATTAAGAAACCAAATAAACACAGCCACAAAACAATGTTCACTCAATAAAATTAACAATAAAATCAAAAATATAAAACAACAATTAATCAACATTAACAAATTTCCTCCAAAAATTGGTGAAAAAACACGCATATAGATCAATAAGAAATAAACAATAATAAATTCCATGAAACAACAGACTATAAAACTTTACTCTGCTGTATACAATATATTGCTGATATTAGCAAAAAAATAATCAACACTTGAAAAAGAAACTCGTAACAAAACACATTTCAGTAAACACCACATTTATTCAAAAACCAGATACAAAACTAAAGTCCATACTGTGTAAAAACTATACTGACAAACACAAAACTAATATTATTTATAAGATACAATGCAACAACTGTCATGACTTCTATATTGAAGAAACAAGCAGAAGAATGTAAACCAGATTCAAAGAACTTCATGCATTTTTGGACTCTGCAAATCAAATAAACATGATATAACCATGGAAAGTATCAAAGTAATAAGTAGGGAAACAAGTATGAACAAATTCCAAATCAAAGTTGCCCAACTTATACAGTAACTTGAACCAAAATTGAACCAGTATCAAGGAACATCATTATACCTATACTAATTAATAACTTAACATCTAACTGCAGTGCCCCCTACAATTTTGTACTTTTTTACACACTCATACATAAGACATGCCTAAATATGGTCAGTTGCAAATTTTCTTTGTTAAGCTGAAGATGACATAAGAAAGTCAAAACATTGTCCTATCTCTAATTTTAATTAGTTTTAATACCCATATCAGTCATCCTGAGAATACAATGTTGACATTTATTGTTGGGTTTTTATAAAGCAGTGTGCACATTGACCAGTTTTTAGTTCCAAGAAAGAAAAAAGTTAATTATTCAACATAGGATTCTAACCATACTTTGGAATATCTTAGAATTTTTTTCTAGTCCATACAAAAATGCAAAGTAGTATACATGCTAAGAAGAAGGCTAGTGTCATGTAGTATACAACATTCAGCAGAAAGGATTTTTGTAACAGCTTGATGCTTTTATAACTATTTTTTTGCAGATTCAAGATTTGTCTCTATCAGTTATGGTAAAAATAAGGCATTTTATCCACTGCTTAGCTTTTACAAAATACTTGTTTTTTATTTTTTATATTAAGTGAATTGTATAAAAATTCCTTGGACTTTTATTAGGATGCCATAAATTTTAGTTCAGATTAAGAATATATAAAACATTTTATGCTTTATACAAGATTATTACTGGATGTTCACTCCACCTGTCAGATTAGGCTTTAGGATGAATAAATGTGAGAGAGAGAGAGAATAGTTGAGAAATTTTATGTAACTTAATCTATGGTATTTGTATGTACATTGTATAATGTCTTCCTGGTCCTCTGTCATTACCGCTTCTGATCCAACATCCTATTTAAACCTTTACAATCCCTTCTTCCTTCCCTAATTCTAGGCTTCCAAAACTGAAGCAAACAAAACACTTGAATATATACAGAAATTCAATAGAGGAATTGATGAAATGAGAAGACAGAAACATAAACTTATGGCTGAACTACAGTAAGCAAAGTTGAAAGTTCCTTACGTACATGAGGAGCTGTTGTTCTCATTTGATGATCTTCATTCAGTTGCATCTAATTTCTATTTCAATTATTTTAGTTATTGCAAGTAGTTCAACATTAAGATGATTACCTCAAAACTCTGGTGCGATACATCCAGTACAAGCTCTATTTCAAATATCTGAGACAAAATAATATGAAAATTATTGCTATACACAAATACATATACACATAGATATAAGTAGTATATATAAGGAGACATAGTTGTTAGAGCTCATTAAAGAGGGCCTTTTTCTCCAATAATATATCATTTGTATATAACTATACAGCATTCATATTTTTTAATAAATAATTAAGTCAACATGAAATAGCTTTATAAAGAAGTGTTAGAATTTTTAAGTTGTTTTAGACACTAAAATATAAATTATAAACATTGTTTTATTAGCTGTGTATGACATTTCTATTAATAGGTGTTTCAGACTTGCTTTTACATTTTATGTATATTGTTTAGTGAATTGTGGAGGCAGGAAAATGCCATGCAACAAAATTTAGGAACTCTTAAGGAGGAGCTTTCTAAAAAAGATCAAGGTCTTCGTTCAATGACTGGAAAGGTAAGAAAAGGGGTTAATGTTTACCGTAAGCTGTGGAAGATGTTTTTAGTGCACACTTACACCATTTTTTTTATATTAGAAAGCATAGAATTTTGGTAGGTTTAGAAATGCCTGGTTGCAACTGTTGTAACTATAGTTATTTGCACCTACTCTATGAATAAAGTAAGTTCATTTGTATTCTCTGGTTAAACTTTTTAATGGATTTTTCTTGAATACAACTGTTGAAATGTCATTTCTATCTATAGTTTACAGTGTGAACAGAGTAATAGAAGGAATGGTGTCAAATATTTTGAGTAAAGATGAAAGAACCATCATCATATCTACTATAATAAAGAAGTTTGAACTGCTAAATACAATTTCCCAACCATCAATTTTCATGAAAACATAAATATAATATGGTGTAAGTTTAAGGACCTTTGACTTGATAATGAAGCTTTCCATCAAAAAAAAAAAAAGTTATTCATTAATTGTAAAGTACATAATTTCAGAAAGAGAGATTTTGGGATGGACATGTCATTGGAGTTGTCATTGTAAACCAACTCATCACTTTATTGTATGGTCTCTTCTAACAGTTGTTTTTGTATACAATGATTCAATGTCAAAACTGGCACATTGCATATTACTATCAAACTTT
The DNA here is from genome assembly GCA_011833715.1 of Carcinoscorpius rotundicauda. Taxonomy (NCBI): domain Eukaryota; kingdom Metazoa; phylum Arthropoda; class Merostomata; order Xiphosura; family Limulidae; genus Carcinoscorpius; species Carcinoscorpius rotundicauda. Next base: position 41,058,543 of record CM022393.1, read on the forward strand.
GATTGTTTCAAATTATGAGAGTACTCAGTGCTATTTTCAAAATGTTCATTTTGGTGCATGTACTCAAAATTCAACAAGAAAACCAGCCAGAGCATGATTATAAGTTTCAATGTTTGGTACTGTTGGTGCAAAGGACATCCTTTATGATTTTATGGTAAACCATAGTGTGTGTGTGTGTGTGTGTGTGAAGACTTCCTGATTATTTAACATCCAAATGCTGTTTTACATTTAGATGTATTCTTTATTTCTAGTATGAACTTTTATAATATAACTTTCCTTTCATTGATTGGATCATGATACAGTTTTACAAATTTTGTACACTCACTTACTGTTTCTTCTTTATTTGTATAATTTTCTTTATATAAAATTACTTGTTGCCTATGTCTAATTCAGAAATAATACTGTTGTTTTTACTTAAACCTTTAAGAATTTCAAATTCATTCACACATAGATAAATTTTTTATATTTATTATTATACCTGTTAAAACCAGTCAAAGCTATATTACTGATTTTAGTTTACATATAACTAAAACTTTGACCAGACTTATTAAAACTAGTTTGATATTATAGTATTTCTGAAAAAACTGTTCAAACAGAGTGAAATAAACTCAAGTTTATTAGGAATACCAAACTTTAAGCTATGAGCTAATAAAAACCTTATTCTTTAAACCTTACAAACCATACTTAAAAAAATTAAATACTAGATTATCTGGTTTTTCTTAAACAAAAAATTGTCTGATAACTGTTGCCTTAAACTGTTTAGTTTCACTGTTATTTTTCTCTAATCTATTGAAGATAAAATGGATAAAAGTAGACTGGTATAGTTTTAACTTCAGCAGTAACCTTAACTAGAGTAATCACTGTATAGTTTTTTGTCAGATGATGGGAAGAATGATTTTTCCACGCTTTTCATTTGTTTTGTTACCAATAGTTTTCTTTCTTTTGAACATGCATATACACATGAATGACTGTGTATATTTTAGTATCTTATGTGTTTCTTCCTTTAAAAAACTTTTGTTATGTACATTGTATCTGGAGCACAAACTATATATATATATATATATAAAATACTGGATAGATATATTTGTATAGAACATTTATAAAGAAAAATAGATGTATATATTTGTGTACAGTCTATATTATCAAAACATTGGAGGGCTATATTTGTCACAACATGAAAAAAATGTTTAGTTATCTACAGGATACAATGTTGAACAGAATAAAATATTCAGAGCTTTCACTTTTTTTTTTAATAACATTTCTCAAATTAGAATTTTATATGAATCACTGCAGAGTTTTATTATTTTCATATCTCACTCAGAGGGCAAAATAGTTATTTTTTATAAATATGAGACTTTGCATTCACAATTTTAATCATAGTTTGGAAAAGCCAAAATTCTTTTTGAATGACTTTTTTCTTAAATTTTTCACTTGTGTGTGTGTGTGTGTGTGTATATATATTTTTTTTTTTTTTAAGGCTACCTTAAATGGACGTGACAGTGTTCGAAAAGTTCTTCAGACATTTCGTGAAAAAGGTGGCAGCTTTGAACAAATTGCAAACAGTTATTATGGAATGTTGATTGAAAATTTTGATTGCGATAAGACTATTTATACTGCAGTTGAAGTAACATCTGGAAACAAGTAAGTGGCATTAAAAATGTGAATTGCAACAAGATCATTCAAATGTTGAGCTAATGACTAAAAACAAGTGGCAATTTTTTGTTTATTTATGACAAGACCATTCATATAAGTGTTGATGTGTTATCTGAAAATAAGTGGCAGGTTATAATTTTTTTTACTTATGCTGTAATAATTGAAAATTTTAAAAAGTTAACAGTATCTTAAAGAGCTCATTTAATGCTAATTTTAATGATGTAGTAATTTTTCCAGTACATTTATTAGTCCATGTTTGCTACAAGTTTTCATCAAAGTCATTTTGCATTGCTCAAAGCTAACACTCAGTTGATTAAGGAAAAATTCAACAGTATATAATTAGTTTTTATGATATGGATTTTTGATCATGAATAAATAAAAAAGTTTTGTAAAATTTTCTCAATATTTATCATGGTGAAGAAAGATGGATGTGAGTTATTTATATTAATGTGCTGGTACTTGAGATTTTTTTTTTTATCTATGTAAATGTAGATAAAGTATTATTAGTCAACTTTAAAAGTTCTGTATTTTGTTTTGAGCACCTAGTGGCATTTGCCATACACAGTTTCCACAAATGTTGATTTAAATTCATACATAGTGCATTAAAGTATTATAAATCCCTCTCTCATCCTCATTATTAATGTATTTGCAGACTTTTTTATCATATTGTGGAAAATGATCGAATAGGAACAAAAGTCTTGCAAGAGATGAACAGACAAAAGCTTCCCGGTGAGGTCACTTTCATGCCATTGAATCGTCTTATTTACAAGGAAGTTCAGTATCCCAACACAAATGTAAGACTAGTAGCTAGGTGCTCATGCCAGTTCAGTACTAGTTGCTAAGCACTCCAATTTTTATTCAATTAATATGTTTCTTCTAGTTTTGTTTTTATTCAAATATTATTATTATCTGTTGTAATTTGTATGAGAGGAGAAGCTGCATATTTCTGTATATTGTATATGTTGTTATGTTGTACACTTTTAATGGAACCTTTAAGATTCCTTTCATTTGCTAATCTTTAAAGTGAACTTTAAAATTAGCAGTAATACAAAGTACAATTGTAAGAAATAATTTCTAAAGAAGAAATAGCTAATTTATAATCACACCAAAAAGGAAGGCTTAATTTAAAAACTTGCAAAGTATTAGTTCAGCTGTTCCAGGAAATCGTTTTAACACAAGCCTGTAACAAAATTTGATAATGGCTTTTCTGTTCAACTGTGAGAATGTTGGGGTTTTACTCATCAAGATGCCTTCTAAACTGATATGATGATAGTTCAAAATACACATAAAAGTAGCAAGTGCAGTTCTTTTGGCACATTAAAAAAATTTGCTTAATGTAAGGGATGCTTTTTATTATATACATTGATAAAATCACAACTGTGGTAACGAGAGTTCTCAGGGATCACATCATGAGTATAACATGCAAGAAAAGTCTACAAAACAAGTATATCGCAAAAACATTTCAATAAGAATGAATTTTTAAATTACTTTTCATGAATTTCTTTAAATTGAAAACTTGAATGCTTGTGAACTGGTTTAATGCGTATTTTTAATGTATTCTTATAATATTTGGTGTAATATTTGTCCTAAACACCATCTTCAGGTTTCATGTACCCCTCAGTGTGGATTTCTGTATGTGGTGAGGGGACATCCCAGGGAAGGTTCTGTTTTTTCAATTTATTTGCTGTCCATGGTGACCCGTGAAGGGATGAGAGGATCCTGGTTGTTGAGGGGTCCAACCCTAACACACCACTTGGGCTAGAGTCAACCAAGTACTAGTGTTGGAAGTTCTCAGCGGGTGTTTTGGACATTGTGTCTGATGCTGGTGTATGGGTATAGTGCTCATGAAACCCTGGCATTGCTGCAGTGTCCTAGCATGACATTATAGTGCATCCCCTCGTAGGACTGCATAGTGGGTGGGGTCAGTGGGTACTGAAATTCCCATTTTTCCTGTTGATCCTCCTTAAAAAAATTTAAATAGTGAAAAACAGTCAATAGGTAAATGACCACGTCTTGTATGCGTGTTACAGATGTTAAAGACTGTCTTCAACATCTTTAACACGCGTACCTCAATTTCCTTTATTACATTCTCTTTCAAAAAAACCTTTAGGGCAAATGTCCCCTTTTTTATTCAGAAGGGACTAGAGGGTTTTGCTTGCTCTCCAGAGTTTGTAAAAAATCTTTGATTTGGAGACATATTGGTTAAAACATCCACAACCCAATACAATAAACTCCTTGAATTCAAAGGCAGTTGAGGATATATCTATTTAGGTTACCTCTTATGCTATTTTGAATTCATAATTCAGGAGTAATTGTTGAGAGGGATTTGAAGAACGTCCCCGAGTCAGAGATTCTCGTTGGTCTTTCTGCTCAAGGAGTTTCTGCAGTGAAGTGTATCTCCACTTGCAAAGATGGAGTTATACTGCCGACAAATAACTTCGTTTTGATATTTACATCACCACGTGCACCTGCCACCATCAAGGCAGGTTATCTAATTTGCAGGGTACGGTCATACGCTCCAAATTCTATCCGATATTTCCAATGTCAGAGGTTCGGCCACTCTAAGACGTCATGTCATGGTTCTTTGAAATGTGTTCATTGTGATAGCAAGGACCACGATGCCTGTGAGTGTGACATGGACCCACATTGTGTCAACTGCAATGGTTTTCACCCTTCCTATTTTTGTTCTTGCTCAACATGGTTGGAGGAAAAAGAGATGCAGTGTTTGAAAACACCACATAATATTAGTTATCCTGAGGCTTGGAAATTGCTGTCTGCCACTTCATCTCGGACATATGCTGCTGAACTTCGTTCCATACCTACAGTGGGAGTGCAGACAGATCTCTGTGCCTGCAAGAGAATTGTTTTCAAAACAAATGAAAAGCCTTTTGACCACCTTGGTTAAAAAGGTTGATGAATCAACTTCTACACCCATCTTTGTTTCTCCCATACATTCTAACAAAGCTCAAGATCCACATTCTTTGGTTTCAAATTCAGACTTTTCTTCTGATACATCTTTTTCTCCCACCCCAAGATGCAAAACAATCATTCGTTCACATTCTCATCACTGGAATCCCTTTCCGATAATAAAAGACCTGCCCAGTTGATCCAGGGTAGGATTCATGGAGGTCGATAGACCTCCTCCAACTAAGGACAGTAAGGAAAAAAGACATGGTTGTAAACAGAAGAGTTCTTCAGCCACTTTGCCTACCTGTTGTTAAAAGTGGCTACCTTGATATAATGGAACTTTCAAGGTTTACATTTTAATCTGGATGTTATCAAAACACTGATTGCTTTCTACCATCCTGTATGTCTTTCCTTACAAGAAACAGTCACCAATCGGCAGTTTTCTCTGTACAGAAATGACAGGCTGTGTGATGGACAAGTACATGGAGGGGTGGCACTATTGGTTGATCAGCATGTGCCCACTTTGTCTTTGTCACTTAACACACCCTTAGAGGCTGTAGCTATCTGTCTTTCCTTGGGTCATACCTTCACTGTTTGTTCTCTCTACCTGTCCCCTGGAGAGACATATGATCAATCAGACCTTGATGCTTTCATTGAACAATTGTCGTCTCCCTTTCTAATCCTGGGAGACTTTAATAGACATCATCCCCTCTAGGGATGTACTTTATTGAAAGGAGGGGTCTATGTGAAAAAGCGTATGCTCTATGATCACAATCTTTCTCTTTTCAATACTGGTTCTTTCACTTATTTTTATGCACCTAGTCAGTCCTTTATGGCTATTGATTTCTTGGTTTGCTCCCCTTCTTTATTCTTTCATTTTTCATGGAGGGTTGACAATAATCCACTAGACATTGATCATTTTCCTACACTTTTGAGAGAGACTGGCAGTGGTCGATGCCACCCTATCCACGTGCTTTGGTGGAGCTGGATTAGGCAGACTGATCCCCTTTCACTGCTCTTGCAGAACTTGATTCTGCCATCGTGAATCAGCCATCAGTAGACAACTGTGTGGCAATGGTAACTGACTGTATTATACAAGCAGCTGCTCAGTGTATTCCTTAAACTTTGACACGTCTTCCATGATATCCTTGTCCATGGTGGAATCCTGCCTGTTGCATAGCACAGAAGGTTCAAAAACAGGCCTGGGATACTTTCCATAGATATCCCACACTTTCAAACTGCATCCCTTTCCAATGGGCCCATGCACATGCTAAGTGGTTAAGATGTCAAAGCCAGAAAGAACCTTGGATTCAGTTCACAACTTGCATATCTTCTACCAGTATTTCCAAGGTCATATGGGACGGGATTCAAAAGGTCAGTGGGCACTACAATTCTGACCCCCTATCGATCTTACTCTCTGATGGCCAAGAGGTTCTTGATGTCTGGAGCATTGCCGATACTCTAGGTCAAAGTTTATGCTGGGTATCTAGCACTTCTGCTTGTTCCTCCACTTTCTTGGCCATCAAGACTCAAGCAGAGTGTTCACCTCTTTCCTTTCGAACTGACAATCTCTTGGACTATAATTGTCCCTTTACACAGGTGGAACTGAAACTGGCCCTTCATCAACAATACCTCTGTTGAACCTGATGTATACTATGACATGCTACACTATCTCTCTCCTGCTTGTCTTGATGTTCTTCTATTTGTCTTTAATTGGATCTAGCAGGAGAATGTTTTTCCTTATGCCTGGTGTCAGGCTATTATCTTACCTTTCTCTAAGCTTGGGAAAGATCTCACAATTCCTTCAAATTACAAATGCTTTGATGAGCTGTCTCTGTAAGACCTTAGAAAGGATGCTTAATGTTCTTCTTCTTTGGTTCCTCGAATCAAACAACCTTCTCTCACTCTCCCTGTGTGGGTTCTGACGACAGCACTTCACCATGGACCACCTAATTAGACTTGAAACATCAATCAGAGAAGCCTTTCTCAAATGATAACATCTTGTATCAGTATTCTTTGACATTGAGAAGGCTTGTGACACAACATGGAGGTATGGCATTTTGCGAGACCTCAATATATATGGGTTATATGGCTATTTACCCATGTTTATTAAAAAAATTTTAATGGACAGGAGATTCCAAGTTCGTGTGGGTTCGACACATTTCTGTTCTTTTGTACAGGAACTTGGGGTCCATCAGGGCTGTCTTTTGAGTGTCACACTTTTCAGTATAAAGATAAATGTCATCACTGAACAACTCCCTCTTACTGTTGCGAATGGGCTCTATGTCAACGACTTTCACATCTCGTGTCAGTCGTCAGACATGAGATATGCTAAGCAACAACTACACACTGCCCTCAATCGTGTGCTGAAGTGGAATATGGGAAACAGATTTAATTTTTCTCTCTAAAATCATTTGCATGCACTTTTGCCGCCAATGGGGTATTCATCGTAATCCTAAACTCCGTATTGGTGAAGTTTCACTGCCAGTGGTCCCTGAGACCAAGTTCTTGGGACTTATCTTTGACTGTATGCTGACCTTTATACCACACTTAAAGCAGCTACGGGTCAAATGCACAAAAGCACTGAACATCCTCCATGTCTTGTCTTCCGTCATTTGGAGAATGGATCAATGTTTTGTGTTAAAGATATATCATGCTCTTTTTTGATCAAAACTCAACTATGGATCAATGGTATATGGCTCTGCCAGACCCTTGGCTTTAAAGATGCTGGATCCCATTCATCATCAAGGACTTATTCTCTGCACTGTGGCTTTCTGCACCTCCACAGTTCAAAGCTTGTATGTAGAATCTCATGAACTTTCTCTGCACCTTTGCCGTTTGCAACTGTCTTTTCTCTATTTTTTGAAATTTTGTTCCTTACTAAAGCATCCCACCTGGGGATGTGTTTTTTTTTCTCAGTGTGCCATTTTAAAACAGATCTGCCATTGCTCCTTTTGGCCTTCACATCCAGGCACAATTGGATGAATTGGGTCTGTCCTTGGATAACATTGCAGAATCCACTGGTCAGCCCATTCCACCATTGCTTCTTACAGTCCCCAAATGTGACCTTTCTTTCAGTCATCTGAAAAAGGCAGATACTCCTGATTGGAAGTACTGTCTTATATTTACTGAACATCTTTCGAATAATCATTCCATTCCAATTTATATGGATGGTTTCAAATCAGGTAATTCTGTGGGCTCTGCCATGGTTTTTTGCGGTTCATAATTGCATGCAGAATTCCCTTTACAGCTTCTGTGTTCACTGCTAAACTATACGCCATATCTCTTGCCTTGGATCTTATTGAAGCTGAGCAACTGCACTATCTATACTGACACGCTTAGTTGTCTACTGGCCCTTGAATTGCTTCATGTTGGCTCACACCCTCATCTCGCTGATATTCAATACCGACTGGCACATTTCTCATTGACATCTACTTCTATCCAGTTTCTCTGGATACCAGGCCATGTTGGTATTCGCGGGAAAGAGCTTGCAGACACAGCAACTAAATCTGTGTACTCTGTCACTATCACCACTGTGCCTATTTTGTACATGGACTATAGTCCTGTATTCAAGGCTCATCTCCATGCTATCTGGCAGTCCACTTGGAGTGAGCAATGCAACAACAAGCTTTTTCAAATAAAACCCTGTATTGGGCTTTGGCCGTCTAGCTTTCATAAGGTTTGAAAGGAGGAAGTTGTTTTAACTAGACTACGCATTGGTCACAGTTTTTTCACTAATCATCTTCTTTTATCTGAAACAGTTGCACCAATGTGTAGTTTGTGTTACACTCATTACTGTAAGCCACATTTTACTTTTTTGCCATCGTTACGACTCTCAACAACGGCACTATTTTAAACATGTTTTGTCTCGGTGTTTGTCTGTAACATTGGACAGTGTTATTGGTGATGGTGACACTGTCCACCTTGATAAAGTTTTCAGTTTTTTAATGGCCATTAATCTTTTCAATCTCATTTAAGTGTTGGATATTTATTCATTCACATTTTTAATTGTGGTTCCCTTTTCAGAGTCTCAATTTCTCTTGTTCAATTTGAAATTGGAAAATGGCTATAACATTAAATAATTCAACACTAGGACTGGAAAGGCCAACTTCAGGTGACTCACGCTGCTGTTTGAATTACCCATTATTTGTCCCAGCGAGTTGTTCTTACAATTTTGCTGCATGTCTTTAACACTTTTATTACTATACTTTTGGGTACTGGCCATAATGACACATAACCTGGAACCAGGACTGGAGAAGCAACTTCAGGTGACTGACAGTGGTTTTTGTACTGACCTGTTGGTCATCCTGGCAGGTTATGATCATTACCATTATGCTACAGAAAGACCTTTACAACTTTGTAAACTGAATGCCAACATTGGTTTTGTGCCATTTTATGTTTTTTTAATTGCTGTTTTTACCTTCATTTCCTTTTGTGAATTTTTCTACATTTACTTTACTTTTACCTTTTTACCAGCCATGATTTTGCTTCATGTCTTTTAAAACTTTTATTACTTTGCCTTTTGATAATGGCTGTTATGATACATAACTTGGAACCAGGACTAGAAAAGCCAACTTCAGGTGACTGACGGTGGTTCTTGTACTGACCTGCTAGACTTCCTGGTGAGTTATGATCATTACCATTTTGCTAGAGAAAGTCCTTTACAACTTCTCTTACTCTGCTTTCTCTCTTACCATTGTAGACTATTTGTCAACAGTGGTTTTATGCTTTTTTCTGTTTTTTCAATGATGTTTTGTTTTGCCTCATTTTTTTTGTATTTTACTACATTTAATTTATTTTTACCTTTTCACAGGATTTTTGGCACAGATAGCCTAGCTGCTTTGTGCCATATAACACTAAATCAATCAGACGATCAAGGTTTCATGTATTATGGTTAGTTGGATATTTAGATCTTTAATTTGCTTAGTGACTGTGTAGTATGCATGATACAATTGTAAGTTTCACTGAAACTTCATGAGCAACTGAGTTAACCTTAAAAAAACTTAGACTCTGAAAGGATTCCAATGTTTGACCTTGCTTAGTGGGAAATGTTTTTTATCATTTTATCATTTATCATCTCTTGAATGTTGCCTTCTTCACTGGATGGAATTTGTTAAATTCCTAAATTGCACCAGTTGGTATGTAAAGACTAAAATCCACTAACTTTAATAATCTTAGTTGGAAGCATTTAAGTACATTTCTAACTGTTTAGCATTGTTAATTACCATAGAAACACTGTCCTGTGGACTGATGTTTGAGCTGTGTGTTAGTAATTTCTAATAATAGTAGTCATACCTCATTGAAAAATATTTATAAAAAGTGACCATTTAAAAAAAAAAAAAGATTTCTGTTGCTAGAAAAGTGTTTGAATTGTGTTCTTTAGTTACATGCAGTTCAGTGCATTAAAATGAATCAACATACAGGGCTCAAAAATTCATAATTTTTACTGATATAAATTGCAATGTTTCTATATATTTAAAGTTGTACTGTTTATTGAAAAAATAATAAATTTTTAAAATGTTCATTTTGTCAATTCTGTATTTAAAATGTGTATTAAAAAGTAATCAGAACCTTGTGCATTTCAAATGAAAGTTGTTGTGAGGAGGGTATCTTTATTTAAAATTGTGTTCTGTTATTTCAAAAGTGGTTGTATGTACCACTATTATTTTTCTAATTGTATGAATCTTGAATAGCCAAAATGTGAAATTTTTTATGGATTTTTCTTTGCAGTGCTATTCAATAGATATAGGAGGTTGGTTACATACTTATAGATACTGACCTACATGCTGGATCTATTATAGTGAAACTGCAGATTGTATGCATTCTTGACTTTCAGATGTTACAATAAATATTACATTTCTGGAAATTTTAGATAACTGAATCACTATTTAAAATATCATTGGATCAAAACAGTAATTTGCTAAAGACTCGCAAATATTTAATTAAGAGACAGTTTTGGTAGTGCATTAGTTGGATTTTTATTTTTTAATGGAATTCTCGAACCTAGAGATTTTATTTCACCCTACTTTGTTTTTGGTTTTATTTTGAATCATTCTTTAATGAATTAAATCATATTGAATTTTTAAGCTATACCAGTTATATTGAACTTGAAATTTTCCAAACAGAATAGAAAAACTCTAGGTAGGAAAAGCTGAGAAAAAAAGAATTGCTTCCTGAAATAAGTATGTTGAACAACTTTCATATGCAAAATATGTTTTTTTAAGCTATATAATCATTAAATTTCCTGGATTATAAATAGGATGCCATACCTATGATTAGCAAGTTAACCTTTGACCCCAGGTTTGAACGGGCCATGAAGTATATTTATGGGAAGACTCTTATATGTAGGAACCTTGAAGTAGCCACTCAGATTGCAAGGACATCAAATTTGGATTGCATTACTCTGGATGGTAAAAATTTAGTTAAGAAACTTAAAATTTAGAATTCTAAGTGGTGAATTACTTTGTGTGATTTTACATGGTTTGAGATATAAAAAAAAACCATTAAAATTATAGCTTAAGAAGAAAGGTTCAATAGAGAATATGTAAAAATGTTTTTGCATTATCAGAATTCTGAACAAATAACAGATATTTTGTAAAATGAAAAATGTGCTCACTTTTTGTACTTTTCACACCATTGTGAATTTTAGTGCAAAATATTTTATTATATGGAGAGTTTGAGTCAAAACTCTGTGTTTATTGTGAATTAGAAGGTAACAGTGAAGGGATATTTTCACAGAATTCAATTAAACAATGATAAGCACTGTTTTAAACTCTCTTTGTTAACCTAAAGATGACCTAAGAAGGTCAAAATGTTGTTTTGTACTTTATTTTAATTTACGTTTTAATACACAAACCAGCCATCTTGAGAATACAGTAACACCCACTGTTTCTTATATGTTTTTAAGCTATACCAATTTGTTTGGTTATAAAATCTTTGCTAATAACTCATATTTTAATAGTATATAAATTTCAAGTTCTTAAATTTATAAGGCAATACTTTAAAAAGTCCATAATTTATCTTAATGTGACCCACGTAACATATTCTCTGTAGCCATACCATTTTCTCTTCCTTACCCACCATTTGTCTCAAAAGTATGAAATTATGCTTGACCTACTCACTATACTATTTTCATTGCTTAGACAAACTATAATTTTTGTAGCTTTCAATACAACTATTTACAAATATTTTTTTTTTTAACAAAACAAAAAGTATAAAAATTGGAAATTTAGTGGATAGCTAAAGAAAGTTAAGTGAAAAAAATTGAATAAAACATTTCTTTTGATATGTTATACTGTAGATTGGGGGCAATCTTATCACAAAGTAAGGCATAATTGTAACTTGATTGTTTATATCAAGTTGTCCTACTGTGATGTATTGAGCTGAGTGCTCTGTGAAATGGTCTCAAGTACACTAAAGCAAAAAAACTAAAAGCAGATGTGAAAAGTTTAGAAGCTCAGGATGCTAGGATAAACAATTGTTTGTTACAGTTTCTCTCATTTCAGAAAAATAGTTATTTTTTCGTTTCACTGCATGTTGATCATTTCTGTACAATTAATGTTTGGGTTGAAAATATAAGAGATGACGAAGCTTACAATTTGTGTAGGAAGTCCTGAAGGATAAGTATATTAAGTGTGAAAACTTTAAGACCAAACAGAAGTGTCTGTACTCAGCTTGAAAATCAACTGACTCCACTTATGTTTTATAAATTCACAGAAAAATATTCAGTACAAACACTTTATAAAGAAATTAACTTTTTGTGTACAAGAGATATAACAGCTTAGAATGTTGAAGTGCTAACTTGGTATTGGGATCAGTCTACTACTGTTACAAATATACAAAAACCTTCTACATCTGTAATTAAATGCTTGTCATTTTTAATGCTGGTTTAGTACTAGGATTTCAAATGTTGCACTTGCAAATATACCATGACATTTAACTGATTGCAGTATTCTAGGGCTGAATTAGTATTAGAATTATATATATTGCACTTACAAACATACCATAATATTTAACAGCTACATTTAACTGATTTCAATGTTTTGCTGCACGATTGATATTGGGATTCTGTGCATTACACTTGCAAAACTGCTAAGACACATTTTAGCTAATTTTAACTGATTAAAATGTTCTAGAGCTATATCAGTACTGGCATTCCAAGTGTTGCAGTTAGGAATTTATAGAAACATTTCAGATACATGCAACTATTTGTAGTGTATGGGGTTCCATATTGTACAAAAGTGAAAGTTCAAAGAGTATTTTAGAATGATCCAAAACCCCAAAGTCCTTTCTTGTGAGTCAGAAATATTTGTATATTTTTTATAGTATTGGATTAAAGTATTTTAAGTTGGAATTTAAAAAAGTTAAAATGTGAATGCCAGCCATGACCTGTTAGATGTTAGTATGATATATGCAAGGATGTACAATTCACATTCTTTAGCAATAAAATCACACACTACACTTTTAGGGCATTATTAGAGTGAAGATAAAAATCCCACTATTTGAATAGAATAGCCCAAGAGTTAATAGAGGTTTCTCTTGACTAGTTACCTTCTCCCTGCATATAATTTCAAAATTAGGGATAGTTGAATTACGCAGTCTTTATGTAGCTTTGCATTAGTATTTATAACAGTTCAACTTTTGTTTTATTTCCATTCTAATGGTATGTCAATTCCTTTTAAAATGTTACAAGAACAGTTTTATATAGTCCAAATTAGTTAACTTTGAACTCGAAGAGTGTTTTGGTGACATCTTTTATCATTAAATATGAATTTCATAAAAATTGCAAGGGGGTAAAATTATTCACATTTCAGAATATTAATTTACTTAGCCCATTTTACACAAGTAATAGATTTAATTTGTTGCTAATACCATATCATTAATGAAATCAAGAAAATCTCTTATTGATTAAACAAACTTTTCATATCACTGTGTAAACTTGAGTGTTTAATAATGGTTTAAAATTTGTTATGGAAACCAATGCCTTTTAAAGGATTAGATGAAGTTGAGGTGTAAATGACCTGTTTTGGGCATTTTTTAATGTATTTTCTGTAAATTACAATGTTTGTTTATTAGATAACATTTAACTAATAAATATTGCTTCAAGAAATATGAAACTGACTAATATACAAACTTTAAAATGTTTGATACAGTTGGTTCCTAAAGTACATAATCAAGATATTTAGTGTACATATAGTACAATCAGAGATGTATTTCTATGTAATAATATCTGGCTGTTCAGGAAATTAGTTATAATTTTAAAAATAATCTAATTTCAAAACAATACTGTTGTTTTACTTTTTCATTTCTAGCAGGTTAGTTTAGAACTGTTTTTGTCCTTATTAAATATAACCGTATATTATGAAACTTAATGCCTGCAAAGTGCTGATAAAAATAATAATTTTCTAAAACAGCTTAACAGTTGAAATAAAAAAATTAACAGTTTGAAAGCATTGTAAGAATTTAAAGCAGCATCTATGTATATGATTTTATTCGTTGTAAGGTGACCAGGTATCACACAAAGGAGCACTGACTGGAGGGTATTTTGACACCAGGCGTTCCCGACTTGATCTTCACAAAGCACACATGCAACTTGTCACTGAGATATCTGAACAGGAGAAGCAGCTTGCAACTCACAGGGAGAATTTAAGCTATATCTTTTACTGATCACTGACTTTATGTGAACTGTAAAAGTGGTAGTATATAACAGTAACAGACACAAAACACCACCATGTTTTGTTTTGAATTTGATATTACATTTCTTTCATATAAAAATTATTAATAAATACCAGTATTATCAAGTCTTTTTCCAATCTGGAGAAGTTAAAAGAATAGTTTACATTGAGTTCCTTTATGTATTCATACCAAATATGTACTGACTTTTATGTGTAAAGAAGGGTATAGTTCTTTTTATTTCTAGAACAAAGTATTAGCAAACTGCATTGTTACTGGTAATGATAATTAACTATCACAATGTGTGAAGTGAACTCTGTTTCCAGCAAATTGACAAAGTGTGGGACCACATTTGAGAAATAGAAAAATCAAAATGAAATTATCATTAGAGGGGGGGGGATTTCTGTCGTGTCATTAACATATTTTAAATTACAGTCTGTTTTATATCTATAGATGTACCTTCAATGAATATTTTTCATGCTTCAAAACTTTGTTAATTAGTGTATATCCTTAATTTATATTACCTCTTGAAAGCCAGATCAACCAAATAGTAAGTGACATGCAGAAAGCTGAAACGAAGAACAGCAAAAACAAGTAAGTGCTTAGTTATGTTACTAGGTATTGAAATTTTTTGAGCTCGTCAAACTTTTAGGTTTCATGATAAATGTCTTGGAGGTGATGAGATAAATCCTTATGAAAAGGCTGATGCCTTTAATTTATGAAGCTTCAAGTTTTATATGAATAATTAATTGATATTTATTGTTCATTTACAAGTTAATAGAACTAAGAAGTTCTCCAGAAACATGACTTGAAGTATCAGCATTTAAAAGGTTGAGATAATTATTCATAAGGTATATAAATATTTCATTTTGTCTTGTACTGGTAAGACAACATTATTACAGTTTTTATCTGTAGATCTGCGTAATCTGAATAAACATTATGGTTTAGTGCCATTAGCTGTAAGGAAGATTTCCTTAACTTTTACTTGAGATACTGGAGAAATTAAAATAGATATTTGGTGTTTCTTATGGTTTTCTGCTGAAAAGTTTGACCTTGAACTCACTGTGCAATTGGCTTAAGGGGTAGTTTTGTTTCTTGCTTGTAGGTATTATTAAAGCTTGACTTGAACCTACTGTATAGCAGGATTAAGGGATATTTTTGTTGTGTTTTTTATGCTTGGCTGTAGGTAAAAGTAATGTGAACCTTTTCATGTTGGGCTTGAAGATATTTTTATCATTTTTTAGTGTTTTATCTGCATGAAAGTTCATTTTAGCTCACACTGTTTTAAATAGTTATTTTTATTTTACTGTGCCTGTTTGAAAAATAATTTATCTTGAATATCAGATTTATACCAATGTCTATGTTCCCTTCATTTTTCATCTACTTTTCTGTTTAAATGTAGGATATAGTTTCTGTAGATAAAATTACCATTTTAAAAATTAAAAATGAAGTTTAGCATTGGTACTTACATCTACAACACTTCTTCATTACACTTTTTTGGTAGTTTAGGATAAAGTTTGTAAATTTTAACTTGTGTATGAGAGTGTTAAGAGGTGCATGTACAGTAGTTTTTACTCTTATACTCTTTTAAACTTTATTTTAATTTTATCGGAGATGCTGTTATTTTGGTTGTTGTTTTTATAATTTAGTAAGATTATTTTATTTCTGTGTTGAAAAACTTTCTGAATATTTTGTTTTTAGTCTCTGATATTATAACCCTGAAAGGGAATCATCTTATTGTTATCTGAACTATGGGCAGAACAGTGTTTGAATATTTGGATGGATATAAAGATAATGTTATTAAGTACATATTTGTGTCTTCAGTAAATATGTTAAATTATTATAAAAACTTACTCTCAAAATAATTAACTGTTATCTAACTTTTTGTTTAAAACTCTTTTAACTGCACTGGGTGAGGCAAAGTAAGTTGTATGTCTATCTTTGAATACTTGGCCTAATTTTTTAGTTCTCTTATTTTATAACTGCATTCTGCACTTTTGTGTCATAAGTGCATTATAAGAATGATGGTCAAATCTTATTATTTAGTTAGAGTAACCCAAGAGTTAGCAGTGGTTGCTGGTAGCTAGTTAACTTCCTTACAGTATCTTAGTTCAAAGTTAAAGGAGGTTAATGTAGATAGCCCTTGCTTATATTTACACAGATACCTGAAATAAAGGAAACCTAGATTCATTATTAATTTTAACTATTTATTTGATTATCAGAGTTTTGTTAATTAATTTTGAGTTGAGGTATAAATCCTTATTCAAATTTCCATGAACATTGTGCTGATTTTAGAATTTTTCCTAGAGATGTATTTGATAAACTGAAAGCCGATATTCGACTCATGAAGGAAGAGCTGACTGGGCTGGAACGCTCTCGTCAGCCTAAGGTAATGTTTTATGAGGTTGAGCTGTTGTTTTTGAAATTGTAAATAATCCTAATCATTGTTTTATCTGCTTGTAGCTAAGATACATTTGTACTGTGCATATCTAGTTTTCTGAATGTACAGTCATATGAAACAATTAGGACACTGTGAAAACCTGTGTATTTTTGTAACAATTTTTGATAAATTGATATTTAATCTCAATTGTAACAATACTGAGTGATTGAAGTAATACAACTAAACAATTAAAACTGAAGAAAAGTCTTTTCAAGATCTTCTGTAAAATGTAATTCTACAAAAATGCATATTTTAACTGAGGAAAAAGTTGGGACACCCCCACATTTATACCTACTTAAAATGGCTCAACTCGCACACAGGTGTATCGCACCAGGTGCACGTGATTAGAAGATCATTACTCAGCATTGTGAATGCTATTTAAACATCAGGCATTTAGTTTGTTGAGCACCATGGTGAGAGCAAAAGAGTTGTCTGAGGCCTTTAAAAAGAAAATTGTAGCAGCTCATGAGTCTGGTAAGGGATTTAAAAAGATCTTGAAAGAATTGGAAATCAGCCTTTCCACTGTCCGGATAAAAGTCAACAAGTGAAGGGCTTGCAACACAACTGCCAACAAGTAGTTCACGTCTGGTTATCCAAGGAAGTTCACCCCTAGAGCAAACCACAAGATGCTAAAAGAGGTCTCCAAAAACCCTAAAATGTCATCACGGGACCAGCAGGCTCTGGCTACTGTTGATATGAAAGTACATGCCTCTAGAATCAGAAAGAGACTGTACAAGTGTAATTTGCATGGGAGGTGTGCAAAGAGGAAACCTTTGCTCTCTTAAAGAAACATCAAAGCCGGACTGAAGTTTGTCAGAGAGAATGTAGACAAAGACCAGGAATTCTGGAATAATGTTCTTTGGACAGATGAGTCCAAAATTGAATTATTTTGACACCGGAACAGAGGACATATTTGGCGTAAACCAAATACAGCAATCCAGGAAAAGAACCTCATACCAACTGTAAAGTATGGAGGTAGAAGTGTCATGGTTTGGGGCTGCTTTGCTGCAGCAGGACCTGGACAGCTCACAATAAGAGAATCCACCATGAATTCTACTGTGTATCAGAAGGTGCTTGAGGATCATGTGAGACCATCTGTAAGAAAATTAAAGCTGAAGCAGAACTGGACCCTGCAACACAACAATTACCCAAAATATACCAGTAAATCCACCAAAGACTGGCTGAAAACTACAAAATGGAGAGTCCTGGAGTGGCCGAATCAAAGCCCAGATCTTAATCCCATTGAGATGCTGTGGAGTGATTTGAAATGGGCTGTGCATTCAAGAAACCCCTTCTACATTAGGGAGTAGGGTGTCCTAATTTTTTCCTCAGTTCGAATCTGCATTTTTGTAGCATTACATTTATAGAAAATCTTGAAAAATCTTTTCTTTTGTTTTAATTGTTTAGTTATATTCCTATAATTTCTCAGTATTGTTAAAATTGAGATTAAATATCTATATATCCAAAAATGTTACAAAAATGCACAGGGTTTCACAGGGTGTCCTAATTTTTTCACATGACTGTAAGTAGTTTATGTACTTTTGCAATTTTACACACAAGTTTCTGTAGTTCATTTTAGTATGCTCTGCCCTACAAATATGTATTACAAACATAAATTATTGCAGTGAAACAAGATCAATGATGTTGGTTTATCTTGATTTTAAAAATCATGTAGGTTAATGTGCACATCACAGTGCTTTTAAGGAATCCTTTAAAGATTTGATTAGACAACTTATTATCAGTGTACATCAGTAAAATTAGCATTAGGATGTAGTTTATAATTCAGATGTTTGTATTGGTTAAGTTTCAGGTTCTTAATTTGAAAAAGAAATATATAAAAATCTCAGTCTTCACTTTTCTCATGTGACTTGTCTGGTTTAGTTCTGCCCCTTTTAGATTGTATTACTTCAATAGTGTGACATCTACATTGTAAGTAATGTAAACATAACCTGTAAATAATTCAAGTTGGAAGTTTCAGCATTGTAACTTCATTATTTAATGAGATAATAAATTTTCTCAACCCACAACAAAAGCCTCACCCATATCCATCTATCCTTAACTTTCAAAGTAATTTGCAAAACCATTTGAACCTAATTTTGGAAATTTGATGCTCATGAAGACTAGAAGCATTTGTTTATATTAATGTTTCATCATTAACAATAGCATTGGCACTCCTCTAGTGTTCCATCTAGATCAGTAGCATTGGCATTGCTTTCATGCTCTATCCAGACTAATTACATTGGTTTACCTTAATCTTCCATCAAGAGCAGTTGCATTAGCATTCCTTTAATGTCCCATCTAGACTAATAGCATTATTTCACATTAATATCCTCTCAAAAACAGTAACATTGGCTTACCTTAATGTTTCACATACAGTGCTTTGCAAAACTATTCACCTCCCTGCAAAGTTTCCACATTTTGATGTAGTCATGAAACTTGAAAAGAAAGACTTTATATTAAGATCTTACACAATCTACTCAAAACTGAGAAAACTTTAAAAATACTGATATTATGCAAGTAATTTAGCTTTTCAAAGAAATTTAGAACATTCTCTGTTGCACAAGTATTCTACACCTACTTTAAGGCAACTGTTAATCAATTCTTATACAAAATATTAGTTTGAAGAGCCTCAAAATTAGTGTAATCGTTTCTGTCTTTGTGTAATCAAAGTGACTTGACTTCAGAGTAAATGCATCTGTTCGAGCCACAATTTGCATAGTGATATGACAAACCAATCATGAAGATCAAATACTTTTCAAACAATTCAAGGATAAAGTAGTAGAGAAATGCAGGTCACTAAAAGGTTAAAGGAATAAAGAGCAACTCTTGCAATTTCATGTAAGTACAGCGATATCCATAGTTACGAAATTGAATATGCTACCCATTTCAGACTAACATTCCAAATGAAGCAGCTGGGCAAGCAGGAAGCTGGTTATGGATGCAGTTGTGAAGCTAACAATTATTTTGAAAGATTTGCAAAGTTCCATATCTGAGGTAGGAATCAATGCTAATATATTGACAAGATCCTGGTCCACACACGAATCTTGGCACAGATAGCCTAGTTGCTTTGCACCGTAAAACTCCAAAACAACTAACGACACAAAGTTTATTTGTAAGGGTGATTGGCAAGAAAAAAAAAACATTACTGAAAAAGAATCATGTTAAATCTTGTATAGAGTATATGACAAGGTATGTAAATGATACTGTATATATGTGGTAGAAGGTTTTGTGGTCAGATTGACGAAAATGTCAAGCATGAGATGCTTCTCATCAGCAGGGACTGTGAAGATTGTCAGTATTAAGAAAAAGGTGAATGGTGTAAAGTACAAACAAATTCTAGCCAAGAATCTAAAAGTGGGTCAGAAATTCACATATCAGTAAGACAATGGCTCAAAGCACAAGGGTAAAGTTACACTGGAGTGGTTTCAGAAGAAAGTTAATGTTCTTTAGAGGCCAAACCAAAGTTCTGATTTGAATCCAGTGGAAAATGTATGACAAGACATAAAGATTGCAGTATATCATTGGTGCCAAATGAACTTTTCTTAATTGGAGCAATTTTGCCATGAGAATAGGCAAAAACTACATCACTCCTTTGTGTAAAAATGGCAGAAACCTATTCAAACAGACTCATTGCAGTAGTTGCTGCCAAAGGTGCTTCCACCAAATACTGACTTCAGGAGGCTGAATACTTGTGCAATCAGCTAATTTCCATTTATATATTTCCAGGTTTTGCTGGCATGCAACTTTCTTTACATTCAACAGTGTTAAGTTTAATCACTGGTGTTTTGAATGAAAACATGTTTATTAAAAAACTTTGTTTACATTATTTGTATTTCATGAAAGTATGACATTATTGGTAGGGGACACATACTTTTACAAAGCACACTATTTCTTTGTATTTTTACGCATGTTAAGAAGAAAAGATTTTTTCTTTGCCAAAGTTCATTTTTATTCAGCAACTTCAATTTTTCTATAAAAATTAATGAAACCAGACATTGTTATTTCATTTACTGTTTTTAATGAGATTTATGATAGAGGGATCAGCTTTTGTAAGAAACTTGCAGTTTCAACTTTGTTCTTGCTTTATTTGTATATCATCTTACTTAATTAAACAAAACATTGTGTACAGAGGAGGAATGATAGTTTCGATGGTGTGTTTGTGTTTTGTTTTTAGGGAGAGAATTCATACTTAAATGAAAGAAAGTTTGGACTATGGGGTAGGCTTTAAATTTAACACTTGTGTCAATTATAAAACAAAATTAAATATAAAGCCTGTTATGATAGTCAAACTCTGTGTATGTATGTAATGCTTATTTTGTGTTTTATATTTTTAATTATGTGTAACTTGTAGAAAATTAGAAGATTTGTCATCTCATAAAGAAATTCTGTTTGTTTCCAGTTATGTATCATTATTATTAGCAGTGAAAATTTTAATCAAAACATGAACTTCTGGTTCTTTGCACTTAAATTACTAGAAAAAAAAGTTTCATATTTGAAAACTAATATTTGCTGCTGTTCTCTGTTAGGAACGAAGCTTAAGCAGTTTGGAATCTAGTTTGAAGTCTATGGAATCTACAGAACAGTCACTACGAAGTGAACTGCAGCAGGACCTTTTAACCCAGCTTTCTGTGTCTGATCAAGAGGAGGTGGATCGATTAAATGATGAAATTCGCAGACTAACACAGGAAAACAAAGAAGCTTTTAGTGAGCGAATGAGGGTAAGGCTTTTCATAATTAGTGCGTTATATAAATCATAATTATGTTGTTTCAAAGGAATAGTACAGTTTGGTCTAAGATGAAGTAGTTCCTTTGACACAAAAATAAATAGAAGTGACATCTGTTTGTAGTCATGGAGAAAAAAAATGCATTCTTTAACTAAACATAAATATATTAAAACAGTATTGATATTATCTTTGACTCACTAGGTTATAAGAATTTCAATAAAACACCATGTTGACATCCATTTAAGAAAAACAAAGTGTTGAAAAAGAATCTATTAGAGAAGGAAAGAAACCTGAAAGATTATGGTATTTCTTTATTTGAAAAAATGTAGATGAGGAATAAAAAATCAAGCACTTGCCATTTGTATTTTTGTAATTTTTAAAGTGTGTGCTCTAGTGTTTTATTCTCGATCAAGTAACAGTGAATGTTACAAGTGATGTTTAATTTCTAATATATATAAAAAAATCTGTGTAATTTTTTAAGTATGGTGTACTTATCACACTTTCTGGTACTGACTATTATATTAACCTGTATGATATTTAACTAAAATCAAAGATTCTTATGTACCACATATTTGAAATTTAATGTTGAGATGATGAACAATTAAATATTTGTTATTGTTTTTATGAAAGAAAGAGTAAAATATTAAATACAAATAATAAAAGTTAACCTTCTTTTTATGGTACTTTTTTTAGCACGTTACATCTTCATATTAAAACTCATTGTTCTATAGGACCAAAATTTCAATTTATAGTATTCCTCTGCTTTTATGTATAATCATTTTAAGAACCAGTGAAAATTTTTTCACTTGTGCAACAGAGAAATTCACTATGATATTATGGATAGTGTATGTTCTAAGTTCTCAAGTTTTTCAGAATTAAGAACAATAATTTTCAAACTTTTTGTTTGTAAAAATTATACATCACCTTTATTTAAGAAAAATTAATAACTACTGGTTGGGAAGGAATGTTTTTTACAATAATTATATTTCAGTCAGACCATAGCAACAATTTTTCAACATTTTAAAATATTGTTTTCTCTTCTGCATTTTTTTTTTAGCAGATGCATAATAAAAGAAATAAAATTGATGCATAGTCTGCTGATACAAGCCATCTATTATTCATTACAGTAAATGAAACTACTTGTTCAGAGAGGGCTTGAAGGTTTTTCATGCAAAACATGTTTTTAAGCTCCACTAAGTTTTCTGTTTTATACTCTCTTGTTATTTTCTCACAGCTAGAAGCTGAGAAGAACAAGCTTGAAAACCTTCTCAATAATAACTTGTATCGTCGAAGAGAAGAACTGGAAGCAGTAAGTGTGAAAACATTTGTTGCAAATTAAGTAAATGAAGAGCTGAGGATGTCAACTGATGTCATTAGTTACTGGCAAAATAAAGTTTAAAAGCTGCAGTGACATGAAACAAACAGACTGTCAAAATTAGATCTGATTACTGGGATGAGTTGCATTGGTAATATTGTTACTGACATCAGTGTCTTCCCATCTTAGATTGTGCAAATGGTTTTAAACTACTGTGTATAATAACTGTACTGAAAGAAGGTATATATGATAAATTTTGAATGATTGTGTACTATTTCATGATTTTCATTTTAAAAATTCACAACTATCTGTGTTGCATCAAAGGTATATGGTGATTTTTCAGTACTGCACAACCTTGACAAACTTTTTTTGTAAAAATGCAATGTTTCTGTTACAGATTTGTGAGACAGTAGGAGGGTTGGTGACATAAATTTGATAGAAATTGAGTGACATCAGATTTTTCATGTCTATAAAGATAACTGTTACACCTACATTGGGCTATAGACACAGAATGGTAATGAGATATGGCATATTGTGAGTTCTAGTATCCAGAATTCTAGATCCTAATTGAATTCATAGCTTGCTTTTTAAATTTTCTTCTGTTGTATTGAATGTTTTTGGTGACGTTACCACAGACATTGTAATTTTAAAATGGTACCGTTTATATATTTGTATAAATTCAGTTTTGGTGGTTTGTACATTAATAGCAAAAATGTTTTATATTTTACACACACACAAACATTTTGGTAACAGTAATGCATATTACATCTGTAATAAAATTGTTTTATTTTTGCATGTACACATTCATGCATACACATGCATATGTGCCCACAAACAACATTTTTATAACAGCTGTATATATTACATTTTTCATTTTTGTGTAATAGTAATGTGTTGTGATTTTTATGGCCATATTGTTTGTTTTTGCAAGTGATATATGTAAATATTAGTGTGGTTTTGATTATTTTTGCTTATTGCCATCTTATCTCTCTGTCTACACATATGTATAGCAGCTGATAGTGAAATTACATTGTAAAATTGATGTGTTCACTGATGATTCATCTTGAATTTCTTTTCACTCTGTTAATATAAAATATATACAGTGTCAAATTGATTTACAAGAGTAGGAAATTTTCAGGAAAATAAATTGTATATTAGTGTTAGTAAAATGAAACATTTTTAAAGTTTAAAATAAAATTAATATAAATGAAAGTTGTGTTGTCTATATGTAATAATGGGTATGTGTATAAAAATATTTATGTTCACAAATTGATAGAAATTTGAGTTAAAAACATGTTAAAGATTTAGTTAATACACTAAGAT
Organism: Carcinoscorpius rotundicauda; assembly: GCA_011833715.1. Lineage (NCBI taxonomy): Eukaryota > Metazoa > Arthropoda > Merostomata > Xiphosura > Limulidae > Carcinoscorpius > Carcinoscorpius rotundicauda. Next base: position 41,082,577 of record CM022393.1, read on the forward strand.
TCATAATAATTATTTTTAATTATTATTAGAAAATAAATTTAATTTTGATTTCTCATGGATATAATCAGTTATTAAGGTTTTCCTTCAGAGCCATCTACAACTGATTTCTATCAATAGATAGGACAAATGCATACGGTGTTATATCTACAGAATAACAATTAAATATAAATATTTAATTGTTGTTCTGTAGATGTTGATGCCAAACTGCTAGTTAAAATCTTAGTTCAGTATTTAGTATTTGTTGATAAATGAATTATCAGTAAATTATTTCCTGGAATTCTTCAGTTGTTTGTAAGTGTTTAACAAAGTGACAGTAAATTCTACTCTAATACACTCTGCACTCTGGAGTAGTAGTAAACATTAGGGGGTGCTTTTCCAACCTTAGTAATTTTGTGCAGCATAAATATATTTGAATTTATCTTTAAATTGATATCATGTGACATGCATGTAACTAATTCTTTCCTTTAGAATTCGTATGTTGTTAGGAATGTTTCTTGACAGATGGTGAAGCTGATATTCATGAATGCATACAAGACAATCATTGCCTTCACTGAAACATAAAATTAGTAACAATAAAAAAAAATTGGTTGCAACTAATAAGCAATACAGATTGATAATCCTCAAAGTTATTAGCAATCTTCAAAGAATTAATTAGTAATATTTATTGTTCTTAATTTCATAACACTATGATCTATAAATTTATCTATGGGTAGTTTTACAGAAATGTCTTTGTAATGTTTATTTTTTACAATAGATACCTCATGTAAATATTATGTAGTAAAGTTAAAATTATGGTATTTGATCTGAATTGTTATTCCTAATTTTCTTAACTGAGTATACTAAAACTAAATGAAGTAAAAATAAAAACTGAAATTATTTTCTGATGTTTAATTCAGTGATATGCAAGCCTACACAAATTCAGTAGGACTGCAAATACCGACCAGACACTTTGTTGTGAATATAAAAAAAACAGTATTTTTAAATGGATCTTGTATATTCAAAATGTTTCAGGTGAAAAAAGTGTAAAATACATTGCACATGAAAGGTATTGCTTAATAAGCCATTTTGTCACACAGTTCTTTCTTAACTGTGTTCATGTTTACTACTTACAAAATTTAGAGTTCTTGTGTTTTAAAAATTATCAGTTTTTCTATACTGTATATATATTTAATTGCATATATAAAAATGTCAACTGACTGCATATGGAAATCCCGTGATTTGTGATATACTGATTTAATTTTACATACTTCAGGAAAGTTATTGCCCTCTACATTTGAGATTTAATTGGAAATGCTTCATTCTACGTAATCAGGTTAAGTAACTTGTCCAATTAGTAGTGTACCACTGGAACCAGGCAAGATTACAGGTTTTAAAAAAAATGGTTACAAAGAGATATATAAAACTACACTTACTAAGAACTAATAAAATTTAGCAAATAAATGATTATGATTACATGAAACATGCAAAAATCCCAAGACTTATTTACAACTATGATTTTAAAATGCAAGAATTACTCTGATATGTAATAAGGTGTTTTATAAAACGACTTGTTAGTTTTTTGTGATAGTTTTCTATAGTGACATTATTTGGAAGATAGCTTCAACATGTGTGAACTGAAGATAAGTTTTATAAAACTATAAACACATATAATTTTTACGTATAAATAATTTGTATGATTGTGTAAAAAATTAAAAAAAATTACATTTCTAGTTCACAATTTGAGATTTTTTGCATCCTTGTCCTTGAGTACATTTTTAAGCCTTAATGTCCTGCTCTTCTCAAGTGTTTGCAGTTTTCTGCACTTTCTCCTAATATTTGGAATAACGTTTTTTATATAGTCTTACATAATGATTAGCACATTCATTTTATTTATGTTCCTGCTATAAGACACATGCTTCACAACTATTTTATATACAGATAAATTGTCACCACCAATTATTTTCATATATCAGAGCTTATGCTTCTCTTCTGACCTGCAAAATCCTTCTACAGTTATTGCATCAGGAGAGTCATTCCAGTTTGTGTCAAATATGCTTGCCTTTTTCATCTCATACCCATAAATGATAGTTTTTTTTGTTATTTGACCAGGAATAAGTGCTACTTCTGAGTTGACTGTGTACCTGTTATTGTAGCTTCTTTTACTCCATATTCCATCAACAGTAATATATGTAACTTTTTCCATGTTCACATTAGCTCTGTAGCAAGACATCTCTCTTCACAACATGCTGTCATAAGTTGCTTGTGAAGCAGTGCTTCCCATTTATAAACTAGGAAAAATAGAGTAATTTTAACTTATTTGGTATGTTTTTAACAGAAATTACAACATCAGAAAATACAGGTTTGAAAGCCAGAATGCATATTGAAATGTTATTCACAAGGGTAAAAACTAAAGCTCACATTGTACAATCAACTTCAGATCAGCATGGAAATTGCACTATTTGACTTATGATAAATAAAAAAGCTACAAATATTGCAGTATAATTTTTATTGTTTGACATGCATACACACACGTGAACTTTATTAAATTCCAATGTGCACACTTTTATATGTACCTTGCCAATTTTCTCTTCACACTTCTGAAAAGTGTTGAAGCTCAAAGAGGTATATTCATAATGGTGCATACTTCTTGTAATTGTGAATACCAAGCACTTGTGGCAGTGAAACCTCAAATAGCAGAAAAATTGGTATCATGATGTTTTTCTTCTGGTACATTGTTTGTTTGAATTGCTACATTCTCATCACATATGCATTTAAATACTAAACTACCTTTCAGTCCTCTTTGAAGCTTGTGATGAAATTAAAGAGCATTGCTTTTTAGCCATGCCACTTATAATAACTGTGCAATTTCAACAATCCATCTTCCCATGAGTCTCTGCAGACCAGGATTGTTCATAGTAGCACGTGGTTACCTTTTTATCATATAGGGTAGTTCTTGGGTATCATTCAAACTGAAATAGAAATGTATATAGTAAGGTTATCTTGTATCTTAGTAATAGACAAAAATTTGTGTGTGTTTATAAACCCCCTCCCCTCTCCAAGAAAAGAGTATATGTGCATGTGCTGTGAGGTTTTGGTGAAAGTTTATGTACGTATATATATTTATTTTTATATTATTGCAACATTTTACATTTCTGGTAATTTTAATTTTGTGATAATACTTTCAAGTCTCATGGCAAATTACTTGTATTATGCAGGCATTGCAGGAGATATCTGTAGAAGACAGAAGAAGAAAGTTAGACAATAGTACAGCTGAACTCGGAGCTATTAACAAGAGAATTGAAGATGTCAATAAAACTATAAAAGGTTTAAGTTAAAACCTTTCTTATAAAACATTTTTATTGTAACTTTAATACAGACTCTTGTGTTGTTGGCTAAAAATGTTTGTTTTGTAGGACAAGAAGTAAGTGTAAAAGCTGTTTAGAAGCTAGAAGTTACAAAGAGAAAAAATCCAGATACAAAACTCAGTGACTTATAATCTTATGTGTAAAGTGAAAATTTCAGGAAACACAGGATTCACTGTTAATCTTTCTTTAAGGATTTTATGTATCATAGTTTTTTTGATTGGAAGATGTTAGGAGTAAAAAAAAAACTAAACTTACAATCAAGTTTTGGGTTTCTTGTGCTAAGTATCAGTATATTCTGTATTTTCAATAAATATTTAATTGTTATTCTGTAGATGTTGATGCCAAACTGCTAGTTAAAATCTTAGTTCAGTATTTAGTATTTGTTGATAAATGAATTATCAGTAAATTATTTCCTGGAATTCTTCAGTTGTTTGTAAGTGTTTAACAAAGTGACAGTAAATTCTACTCTAATACACTCTGCACTCTGGAGTAGTAGTAAACATTAGGGGGTGCTTTTCCAACCTTAGTAATTTTGTGCAGCATAAATATATTTGAATTTATCTTTAAAAGAAACAAATTAAAAACCTCATTTGATATAGGGAAAACACTTTCATTTCTAGATCTGTAGCATATTTTTTACTTTTTTTAAACTGACATGACTTTAGTCTTTGATATTTTGAATTTGAAAGTGCAAATAAAAGTGTGTCAATGACTGTAATGAAGTTTAATTAAGTTTTTACCTGGTATTATTTTGGCTGTTATGGTAAATTACCATTAATGATTGGCTATTTTTAAATATGTTAGCAAATCTTTATCATACACACATTAATTTATCAGCAAGTTTTTATCTTTAGGTATGTATGGTAAAACTATGCATAAAGTCTAAAATTCTTTAAACATTGATAATGAACTATATATAAAACCTTATCCAATATTCTCTAAATGTTGATAGCCGTACAGGAAGCCTTCTGATATCCAGTAGATATTAATAGTGAAGCTTTACTTGGTGTTCAGTAGATATTGATGGTAAACTAAACACACTGTATTGTATGGTGTTCAGTAGGTATTTATGGTAAACTGTATATGAAGCTATATCTTTTATTCACTAGGTATTGATAATAACTATGCATGATGTCTTATCTGATGCTCTGTAGACATTTATGGTAGGTCTTCAGTATACTTTTGACTGGTGTCTTGTAGATATTGAACACAAGATTGAAGGGAAGAATAAAGAGCAGAAGGAGCTTCAACAAGAAGTTGAACATTGGAAGAGTCAAGAACGAGATTATCAGGAGAGGATAAATGAAGATGCTAAAGATCTGGAAAAGATGACTAGCAAGCAATCTCTTTTGTTAAAGAAAGTAAGTTTAAAGAAATTGAAGCACTATAATAAACCATTTCTACTTCAATGTAAGTCTGTTTTAGATCTCTTGCTATGAATTGACCAACCTTGTATGCATTTTTTGCTCTCATTATAGTTTCTGTACTGTATATCCACAAAAGTTGGCAGACTTTTGGTAAACAATGCAAGTCTTTTTTTTTCACACAACAAATCTTAATTTTTTAATCAACTATTTTTATGAAAGGTTTTTCCATGAATATACAGTGTAAGAATTAGAACAAGTTAATACTTTATCATTCATTCCACATTATTGGGATACTTCTTCCATGCCATTACAGAATGTAAACTTGTACACTGTTGTAATGCTTCACTGATGCCTAATGACAGTTTAGTGAACCTGGGTACTAAGGTTAAGTATCTTCATTTATACAGCCTTTGGGACAGAAGGAAGACTACTACTGATCTCAAGCATGGCATATATAACCATGTACAAAATGACAGGAAAGAGTCCAGATCTACAGTATCAGCAAGGCTTTATCAGAATATCATATTTTGTCATGTGGAATTTAAAAAACCATTACTTCAATCTGCAGATATGCAAATATTGTTAAAAGACAGAAATTTGCTAAGAAATACAAAAATTGGGCTTCACATTTGGAGGAAATTGGAAAAGGGTGTTATGAAGAGATGAATCCAATTTTGGAATATTTAGTTCAAAGCATAGGTTGCACATCTTTCAGAATAAAGCTGGAATATACTTACCCCAATGCATGGCACCTTACCATGAAACATTGGGGAGGAGGTGTGATAGTTTGGAGGTGTTTTTGTGCTGAGGCAGCATGATGTATTTGCAAAATAGATGGAATAATAGACCATGCAAGTGCCATCAGATCTGATCTTTCATAGTATACCTAGTGACTTGTGTATTGTTGGTAAAGGAGTTACTGCCTAGAAGATAATTACCCCAACTACTTATCCAATCTATGAAGATTATACTTAGTTGAGAAAGAAGCTGTTGGAGTCACTCAGATGATGCAGTGACGCTTGCAAAGTCCTGATCTCAACCTAGTTGAGCATATTTAAGATTTGATAGATCAAAAACAAGACAAACCAAAAGTTACTTCCAAAGAAACTTTATGGGAGTATATTAGAGACGTTTGGAGTGAATGTGTTGCAACAAATGCCTGAAAGACTGTCTGCAATATTAAAGCAAAAAGTAGTGCACATAAATATGAATGATTTGCTGAAATCAATGCTTTTTCCAGTTTCCTGGTGTACTAAATGATTTACCTTCCATTTTTGTTTGAAAGTAGCCTGAAAGCTAAATTTTGACTTTGTTCTAACACTTTTTAACAGAATTGTATATAGTGTTTCTTTACACTAATCTAAGTGCTATGTAATTTCCACATTAAAATAAATATTTTTGTCAATTTTTTTATATTATTATTTCAACAAATTTAACCTCAACTCCCATAAGTTTCCTATTTTAACATATTTCTTATTTTTCATGTGTACTCTTTATATCTTATTATAAAAGCATCTAATAAGTTGTATTGGTATTTTGTGTTGTTTTTTTTGTGTTGACTGTTGTTGACACTAAATTCTACTTTGTTACACGAATGATAGAACTTCACTAAATAATTCTTTATTTAATTAAATAATCCAACAAAGAACACAGAACAAGAACTTGCAGAGATTAGAAGATGCTTATCACAGTTTCTTCTTTAGTATTCTAAGTATGTGACAAGAGCCAGTAAAACTTCATCTAAACTTCTTGATATGTTTCCCTGTTGGAATCAAGCTGAAAATGAAATTGTTAATTCTCTTTACAGAAAACAATGCAGTTTGATATGTAAAAACCTTGGCATTGTACTTGCTATAAATAGTATAGTATTTAAGAGCAGAGATAACTATTGGCAATTTCTAAAAGAGAGGTTGTTACAGGTGGTTGTGGTAAGAGAGGAGTTATCTATTTCATGGCTTTGCAACTAAATAAGGTTGAAGGCTATGGTAATTGTCCTTTGCCTGAACGATAATGATATTATGAGATTAATTTATATTAAATTTTATGTTTTTTTGAAAAATGATGAATAAGTTAAGAGAAGTGGGGCTTTCAAGGAAATATCATAATATTCACTAGAGGGAAAATTCTAAATTTTTGTTCTCAAATATTGCTTTATGAAATTAAGAGTTTATAACTTATATGCTACTAAATTACAAGTAATTAGCTACATTTTAATGCTATATTTATTGGTATACCATCAAAAGAAAGTAGTTTAATTAAATTTTGAATGCAATTCGCTAAACCATTATGACATGTAGAAAAAGATGTCAGTGGGTTAATTGAATTATTTGATCTGTTGTAGCAAGTTCACAATCATCAGAGTTTTCATACTATAACTGTTGATATGTTTTGTGTATTTTCAGGAAATATGTCAAGCTTTCAGTAAGCAACACAAATCTTTCGTTATACGTTTTTAATAATGTAGTTTTTTTTCAGTGAATGTATGATGGCAGAATGTTGACTGCTCCAAGTAAAACTTTATTTTTATTTATGTTAAAAATACTTTTTCATCTGTGTTAGATATACATGACTCTCTAAGTTTAATGCTAGTGCTGTTATTAAGATGGTTTATGTGTAGTGCAAAAGTTAAGTTTAGCTATTTTTAGAGCAGTAGTTTATTGAAGGTTTGTTCACATAACTGTTTTCTAGCCATGCATTGTATAATTCAATAGTTTTTAATTATAGCATAATGTTACTTTTGACTTTTTCTCATTGTTTTAACTCAGCTACTAACTTTCTGTGTAGCCAATACAAATATTACTGTATTTAATTTCTTCAATAAAACTAGTGGATAAAATTAGTTGAAAACTTCATAAAAAACTTTCATACATCCATGTAGTAAAAGAAACATGAAGTCTTTTACTTTTGATAAATTAAGTTTTTTTGTATTATAATATTTAATATCTTGGAAAATTACATTAAGAAATAGTATTTGTGAGATATAGTTATGATATTTATATTTGTTCCAGATTTGAACTTTGTACACTTTTATGTTTATTTTGTTATTTTAAAATATCTAGGCGCAGATAGCCTCGTTGCTTTGTGCCATAAAACACTAAATCAATCAATCAATAAAATATCTAAAAACATTTTTTCCTTCATAAAATGCAAATTTTGTCACTTTTTAATTTTGTAATGATCACATACACTGCTTATGAACTCCATAATATACAATATTATGTCCAAGTAAACCTAAACAATGAACAAGTTTTTGTTTTTTTTTAAATATTTCACATTTATACATGTGCATAAAAACATTTTAATTTTGTTTCATAAATATATTTTTATTTTAGGTTGTTCTTCATTGCAACCAAATTTTTGTTGTTGTGTCAGAAAAAAAACATCGTTAGCAGCATAAACTTGTACGCTTGTTGGGGGTCATGTCTGTTCAGTCCAGTGCAGGTGCATTTGAACATTACCATAGACATGATAGGAAGAAAGCTTTTTAGTGCTTGAATATCATTTCTTTGAATTTTCAAACAAGTTTATTTCAGCCCATGTTCTTGTATGTAGTTTCACTACATAAACAATACTTTAATTGACACTATTAGTGAATGTGTGTCATAGTTTACCATACAGCTGGTTTGCATAACACCACCTGTCCCTAGTTACATGATACATCCTGTTAGAAGAGACTACCATAAGATACAAACACACCATAAATTAAGATTAGAATTACTTCATAACGCATAAAGAATTAGACCTGGTCATATTCCTCTCATTATAATCAAGAATTCTATTGGAATTCAAAACTCAAGCTCTTCAGTGTTTTGATATCACAATTGTGAGAATGTCACAGCTTTCCCTGTACTGCTGAGACAAGTAGCTTTGCTGTGGTCACTTATACAGTGAGTTTTAAACTCTTTTAAAATTATTGGAGTAAGTTTTTATAAATATGTCGGACTGTTTTAATTATTAAACAACAAGAATAGAAGTGTGGGTCTTACTACAAAATAAAGGTAGTACGAAAGAAGAAAGAAAAATATAAAATTATTATGCTTGTACTAGTGGTATGTACAAATAACACAAGGTTATTATAAACTGAATCATTTTTTATTATGAACTAAGTAAAAATAATGCTGAATTAGTGTACTTAAAATTAAATGCAAAATACTGTAAAAAAACGCAAACTCTTTCAATTTAAAATGTTTAGCCTAATTCATGTAAAGACAATGCACTTGCCACTCAATAGATCTTAAACCAAACATTTTTGGATAAACTTCTTTCCTAAAAATATATCTAGTTTTTATTAATTTATTATTAATTTAATTAGAGAATAATAATTTGTATTGTCAATTTTGTTTTAGATTAGCCAAACCAACTTTTGTGAACTTTGATGAAAAAGATATATTTATTTAAAGTTCTGAATGCAACTGTGGTAATCAACAGTGTAACAAACATTTGTATATACATTTGTCTTCTAATAACCCTATCATCATGGGTATCTTTACTGTGCATGACAAAAGATTTTAGTGTTTTGTATTCAAATATTATTAAACTACTTCTTATGTCATACAGATTGGTATATCTTAATATCTTAGCTAATAATTTATATTAGGGTATGTAAGATTTAAATTCTTAATTCTTTATGCAATATTTTTTTTAAATCCTGAATTTTTTCTTAGTGTGACATATTTTTTCTAAGCATTTTTTCCATTTTATTCGTTATCATCTTCACAATGTAAGAAATTAAACACAAGTTACTCTCTATTAAATAGTCAGTGTTAGGCAAACCATAATTTTTATAGCCTTCAATTTTGCTCAGTTACAAACCTATCAAGTAGAAAATCATATCCCTCTTACCACACCTACTTATTACTTCTCTTTGTTATCTCTAACACCTGACCAGTAACTACAAAATGAAATATAAATCAATCACTATAAAATTGTCATTACTCAGACAAACTATATAATTTTTAAAGTATTTAATTTTATTTGGTTAAAAAACAGTCAAATAGAAAATCAGACCCTTCCTGTCACATTTTCTTTTTCAAGATTTGTTAATAGTCTTTTTACATTTCAGCTGTGTTACCTGTAATAAATAGAAAGTCAAGGTTTTGAATTATCAAATGACGTATTCTATAACATTATATTCTGTACAGATAATTATAATCATCAATTTCATTCATCAGAGTACAATCTTTATTTCCACAGAAAAGTTAACGGCTAGTTTGGATGAATTTGTAATAACTTGTTGAATAGGTACAGAGCCAAAAAATATTTGAGAGTTAGTGGAAGTTGTCTACATTTTGCATGATCTCTTTGTTTTTGTTATTTAATTGAAATTATTTATTGCATTACTGCCATTAGTATAAAAATTTGGGGTTAAGAGTCATTGGCAGTAACAAGAAAGAAGATTAGGTAAATATTTTATATGTTGTTTTTTTATGTTTATTATTTATTTGTCATTAGGTTAGGTAAACTAAATAATAATAATGATAATAAAACTATTTCATGAGGCATGCACATAAGCATGTGATCACCAAATGGCTTACAATTTATAATAGCATTTTGACACAGTTCAAAATACAATCAAATGGAGAATAAAACAGTGAAATTTAATGTATGCTATTATGAACTTAAACCTATTTTAGATAAACAAATTTTATTTCATGTTGCAATTTAAAGTCATTACAGAAAGAAGAAAATCGGTAATTTGGATTAATTTTTGTGGTAACAAGGACAGTCAAACCGATCAATACCATATAGAGAAAGGGTGTAGAAGATAACATAAAAAAAGCAAGAAGTGTTTGAAATATATTTAGGAAGTTTTAAGAATTACCCAAAAGAAATTTGAAATCAATAAAAGTGTTTTAATCTTTATAGGAAAATTATTTTTCACATAGACTATTGAAAACAACTACTCAATATATTCGCGAGCATATCTTTAATTTATTAAAAACACGTCACTAAAGAATAAGATTTTTTTATTTGTGAAACACTTGTAAACTGAAAGTTGCTACATTTTAGGAAGATATACACACAACATTGAAAGTTGGAAGTATTAAATCTATAAAGATTATAAATGAGTACAAAAAGGTCCCATGATCAGTCAAATTGATTGAGCCTCTGTTGAGAGAGCCAATATTTATTTTGAAACACAAAAAACTGACATTTAACTGTGTCAATTGACCTTAAGTGGATAGAGAGGTGCGAGTGACTTGGGCTTAAAGATGGGGATCTGTGAGACTTTGAACACCAACAACAGAGAGAAGAGCTTCAATAGGGGAAGACAGAATAAAAACAGAAATTGATATTGGCAAGTGTACCCAAAATAAAAGAGGACCCAAAAATGACAATGAGCTCAGGGACAGCTGATCCAAACTAAACTTCTCATATTTGATGAACAAAAGGTGGCATAGATTTTTTTTTTTTTTTTTTTTTTTATGAGGTATGAAAAATATACCTTAAGTCAGAATTGGAACAAATGCAACCAGAAAATCTGTCTCAGCCACCTGGAAGAGTATCTGGGCACAATGTTGGAAGGTGTTGTGAACTATGAAAAGTTAAAAATGGCCTCGCTGAAACACTTGTATTTTCCAGAAGTTTGGAGAAGTCAAACCTGACACTAGAATAACTGGATCTTAGTTTGTGGCACGTTTATGGCGTTATTTCACAAGTTAGACTGACAAGATCAAGTTTTTAAGGGACTGGCAGATCTACTAACACATGAACAGCTCGTGATTGCATACTTCACTTACATCTTACTCTTCCTAAAATTGAGTGAACATTAAAAATGGGAAAAAATGACCAAGTTAGCAGAACATCATATGGAATTCCATGGAGGGAATAGAACTGACAAGTCTAAGAATATCCAGATAAAGTTAAAACCAGTGGTGGCTAATCAGAAGGAAGTTGATACCAAAATTGGCAAAATTTAATGAACAGGAAAAAAAGATGCTACGCTTCTTTTAAAATTGGATATATTGTAACTGCAAGTCGGTCACTAACAAGCAATAGCAGAAATCTCAACATGAAGTAGCTCGAGTTGGCTATAAAGTTAATACTGGCAAGGAAAAGGGAATGAATGGCTTGTCGTACAGACATTGCTGCCAGAAGAAATGGAATGAAGACAACTCACCACAAGAAGTGGTATCACTAAGATTAAATGTGCACAATTATCAAAGTAGCTGTGGATTTGATTGGCTTACTAGCAGCTGTTTGGGACAAAGATAGCCAGTACATGCTAATGGTAGTCAAGTGTGTATCACATTACCCAGAAGATAAAGCATTGTCAAAGGGAGAGACAAAGTAGCAGAAGCTCTCCTGGAATTGTTCTGAAGAATAGTGTTTTCAAAAGAAGTCTCGAGTGACAGAGAGGCTCAATTTACCTCACAACTGATGCAAGAGATACGCAGACTCATAATCACTGGGCAGATCTTTACCATCCTGTACAATCCCAGAAGTAAAAGACTTTGTGATAGAGTCAACAGAATTTTAAAGAGCATGCTGAAGATGTGCCAAGAGTCTACTTGACTGGGACAGGTACCTGCAGGCAGTATTATTTGTTTACCAAGAAGTCCCACAAGCAAGTACAGGATTTCCACTGTAGATAGTGTACAGAAGAACAGTACGAGATCCAGTGTAGATTTTGAAAGAGCTACGAGTGGAAGAAGAAGAGTCTAAAATGAACACCTACTGGTGTGTAATACTTCAAAAACTGATTGAGAGAGACCAGTCAACTTGCTCGAGAACATTTATATGTAGCTCAAGGTTGTCAGAAGCACTTTTATAATAAGAAATCTAAGGATTGGCATTTGAAAGCTGGACAGAAGTTTTTGATTCTGATACCCACAGATAACAAAAATATTTTTGAAGTGCAGGAAGTGTCTACAGAATGGACTGCAAGGTGAAAGTGTCTACCATGCCAATCTGTTGAAAAGGTACTTTGAGAGGAAAGATCTAATGATTGCAGCTACTGAGGCTATCAAAGAGGATTGCAAGTGTTGGTACAGATTGTATGAGAAGAACCTGAACTGGAAACATTCTTTGTATATACTATAAAAATGTTGTGAATCTTTTTCTTAAAGAGTGACTTGTTAAATACATGCAATTCATGTTTACTCCAAGTATTAAGGTTTAAATAGTTTATATAGCATATGTATTTAGTTATTTTTGAAGCAATAATTTATGCAAGATTGTTAATATAACTACGAATCAACATTATGTTGTTTGGTATTTATGAATTGGTGATTGTTGTATTATTGCATAATGTTACAAGAATCTTTAGAGCTCCCCCCCCTTTTTTTTTTTTTTTAAGCATGTATCATCATGCAGGTATTAGCACTGCCTGTGTAGGGATAGTACAGACTGTTTATCCAAATAATATTTTAAATATCTTAATAAGTCACCAGAACCTTACAATACTGTATAGTTTTTTCACACAATATCTGTGTAATGACTGAGCTACAAATTCTCAAAATATATGTAAATATAATAACAATGGTTTGAGTTTCTTGTTTTTCTTTATATGATAACTTCAAAACAGTAGCATAAGCCAAATTCACCGAGGTGTTTAGTTGAAAACAGAGTATTTGTCTTTTTTATAAGTATTATTAACTGTCTTTTCTGTTTGCTAAGATATCACTTGATTTAGTAAATCAACCTTAGTATTCTCACTGTCTTCTTTCATCTTCAGAAATAACTTCCTTGCGTACACTCACTTTACTCTATTATGGCTTTATAACCAATCAAAAGCTCAGAATTTCCCTCACATGTTCTTCCCAGACTGTTAAAGATTATTTTTTGTCTTGAATCTTGAAAGGAACAGGTATTTGAAAATGTTATTCAAAGAACAATATTTTTCTAGATCCACATATAGTTTAGTTAGTAAACCTGATAAATTACAATGGAATTATATTGGTAAAATAACATAATTTTTTTATTGCAAAATGTACAAGTAAAGCATAAAAACTTGTTTTATTTTGGATTCTCCATGTTCCAAATTTGGCAAAGTTTAGCATGGAAGCTACAGAATGTCAGGTATAACAAATAAAGACAAGCTTCTTTACATTTGTCAGTAGTAAAGGCCGTTGTGTTGTATATTTCATTATTTACTGTCCTATGTTTTAAGAAAAATAAATTATTTATTACTATTTACAAATATAAAGGTGCACACATGCAGGTGTAATATTATAGCCAAAATAAACAAAGTGTGGCTGTATCCACTGGATCAGAGTCAAGACAGACTTTGTACAGGCCATTTTTATATCATTGGATATACTAACATGAGTGTATGAGCACTGTGTCAATGCAACCTGTAATGTTAGTCAAACATTGCTGAAAGGCCAATAAAATAAGAATAATAAATATACATAGGCATAAAATCCTGTGAGATTTAAGTTTAATTGTTATCTATTTCCTCATTTTTATGGTGGTTATGAGGATGGTTCAATTTACTATACTCATGCAAAAATACATAGACGAAAAAAATTTTTTTCTTTAAAAAATGTTTGATAATTATTTGGAGTTTGGAAAGCTATTAAGAATTTTAAAGACTTTGCAAGAGAAATTTGATAATTTTCTTAGTGAAATATTTTTAATTTTAAAATAAAAATTATTTGAACATTTGAAAAGAAAATCTGCACTGAGATTAACTGTAACATTTACTGATAATCTGCAAAATTTGGTAAAGATAAGTATTCTCTATTCATAGCTATAGTATGAAAAACTGTATTAAGCACAAAATTGTTAAGAGATTGGTTTCTGAGACTGAGCCAATAATGGTAGGGTTAATTTATTCTATTTTTGTCTGTAAACATTCTACTGCACTGTTCCTGTGCTATTATGTAGGGTGATACAAATGCCATCCCAACTGTCTTGTTTGAATAAAGTCTTTAGTGTGCATAGTATGGCATTTTAATGAAATATTTTAAACAATATAATGCTAATCTAATTTGTAAAAATGCATCTCCACTCAAGCAGGATACTTCAAATGTAAAAACATACTCAAAAACATCATCACTATGTAAACATTTAGTGAAAAACAAACTTTGTAGTAGACATTCTTCTGCTTCAATTTGGCAGTACCTAGGTTACCTTGGATGTTTCTTGGCCTAATTATACATGTAGTAAAAATATTTTAAAGTTTTGGCTTGAAAAGCATTTTTAAACCACTTATAACTTTAATACATTAAAAACCTTGTTAGACAACAGATTTCTTTCCCATTTCTTGGGATTTGGTTGTTTTGTTATTGACCACCTGAACAGTGATATGTGGGAGCAGAAGGTAGCTTGGACATACTTTTTTTTAAATACCTGATTTGAAATTTCTAATGTATAAATTAATGTGATAAAGCTTCATCAACATTCTCCCTGTTTCTTTGTCTTTCCTCAGATTCAATCATTGTAGTGTGTTCATAAATTGGTATTTTAGTGACAGATGTTCATATTGGGACTCCATATTTCCTACTGCATTTTTTTTATATGTACCAGCTCAGCAGGACAGGGTGTGGCCTAATGATTACTATGTGAGACTGTGTATTTAGGTTTCATCTTGACATTTGTTTGCATTATAAATTTTGTTCTGCACTTGGGCCTGTTAATTCTTTTAATAGTGGTAGTAAAAATCCTGCCATTTGATTAGAGCAGCCCATGAGTGAATAATAGGTGCTATTAACTAACAGTCTTTCCTTTAGTCTCAGAGTTCAAATTAGGAACTGCTAGTATTCTTGTATAGTTTCACTTGAGCTTCATTTCAGGAATTTAAAAAATATGTTTCTCATCTGACTTAGCTTCTGCCAGTCTTTGTCATCAAGGATGTTTACTGGCTTTAGATTTGTGAGCATCTTTCATTGTAGGTAGAACCTGTATATCAGTAATATACTATGAGGAATTCTTTTACACAGAAAGAAGACTGTATGAGAAAGATACGAGAACTTGGATCACTGCCATCAGATGCTTTTGAAAAATACCAGAATTTAGGCATGAAGCAGGTAATGACTATATATTTTTGTTGCTGTATTTTAATGATATTTTGACAACTGTAACAAACTTATACTTTTGGCTATAAATTTAATGATTGGAAAAAAACATAAAAAGCATTTTATAAAATTGCTAAAATTATATTTCATGTCAATATAGTTTGGTGTCTTCATTGTATTTTCTGGTAGTTTTACCATTGTGTGTGGATTTCTTTGTCATTGTTTAATGTTTTGTATAGTAATCTGTTGTATAACCAATAATTAATCAAAAATTAAAGTCAGATATGTTTTGATTTCCCAGCTCTTTAAAAAGCTAGAACAGTGTAACCATGAGCTAAAGAAATACAGTCATGTGAACAAGAAAGCTTTAGATCAGTTTATTAACTTCTCAGAACAGAAGGAAAAGCTAGTGAAAAGAAAAGAAGAACTAGACCGTGGACATTCAGTAAGGTTTTTGCTTGTATAGGGAGGTTTTAATATTATGTATTACAAACACTATTATTGGACTTTTCTTTTTTTAATTTAAAATGAAACTACTTCTGTTTCCATTTGTTGAATGGGCTTTGAATTTTTTTTTAAAAATCAGAAACAATTACAGATTATAAAACAACATTTACTTTCTTGCTAATAATGATAATAAATTATTTCTTGTACTACTAGCCTTGATGAAGCCATAACGGTGAAATGTTTGTTGAAATAAAAATTTCTTTTTTTGTTATTATGTAAAGAGTAGCAGACTTTTTTTTTCTAACTTTATTACAAAATTGTTTCTGTCCCTCTAGTATGCACTAAAATTCTGAAAAGTAAATATTACAGGCTGTCTTGTATAACTCAAAATTTGAACCATTATAAATATATACATATGAATATTTTCACGTGGTCAGAAATTATCTCTAGGGTAATATCTGTACTTGTACATTTTATCTTCTTAAATGATTGAAATACATTGCTGGCCAAACTCTTAAGGCCAATGAACATAAAGAAAAAATATGCATTTTGCAATGTTAGACTCAACCACTTATTTGAGTAGTTTCGAAAGATGAAAATAAAAGAAAATGGAAAATGAAAAAAAAATTATTTTTTTTAGCATTTAACAGGGAAGATGTGAACATTATGAAATTAGCCTAAATACTAGCTGGTCAAAAGTTTAAGACCATACTGAAATGAAGCATTAATCGATAAACACGTAACAAAATTTAGTCATTTGTGTTCAAGCATTAGCGTTGTCAACATCTCCTGTGTTACATTGGGTGAAAACATGGCAAAGGCTAAAAAGTTGACATAGTTTGAATGTGGTAGAATTGTCAAGCTGCAAAAGCAAGGTCTCTCCCAACATGCCATTTCTGGTGAGATTGGGTGCAGTAAAACTGCTGTTGCAAATTTCTTAAATGACCTTTGAGGAATACAGAACAAGAATTTCAAGTGGTTGGCCCAAGAAAATTTCATCGGCGTTAAGCAGGAGGATTCAACAGGTTTTTTGGCAAGACACCAGCCAATTGTCGAGCCAGATTAAGGCCCTTACTGACACAGAATGCAGCTCATGAACAATAAGACAGCATCTACGAGAGAAAGGCTTTAAAAACTGTAAATGTCTTCAAAGGTTACGCCTCCTTCTACGCCATGAAACAGCTCAGTTAAACTTTGCTGAGAAGCACCAAACATGGGACATAGAAAAGTGGATGAAGAGTTTGTTCTCTGATGAGAAATAATTTAACCTGGATGGTCCAGATGGCTTCCAGCATTACTGCCACGATAAAGATATCTCACTGGAGACATTTTCTACAAGACACAGTGGAGGAGGTTTCATCATGATGTGGGGTGTTTTCTCTTTCTATGGATCAGTGGAGCTTCAGGTTATACAGGGGCATCAAACAGTAGCTGGCTACATTGGCATGTTGGAAATAGCATCCTTATTGACTGAAGGCCCTCGCTTGTGTGGAAATGACTGGATCTTTCAGCAGGACAATGCTGCAATCCACAATGCCTGCAGGACAAAGAACTTTTTATGGCAAATAATGGTATTGATAATGTTTGGGGTAGATGGCAAGGGAAGTCTGTAGAAATTGACGTCATTACCAACTCACGCTTGATCTTTGTGAAGCTATTTTCACCATTTGTTAATAGCATTCCAGCTATCCTTCTGCAAAAGCTTGAATTGACCATGTCAAAGCAAATGTTTGAAGTTATGCAACTCACTACTGAGACCTCTTGTTGGGCATTTCCTAACCTGTTTAGAACTTCTTTTTGGTATGGTCTTAAACTTTTGACCAGCTAGTATTTAGGCTTATTTCATAGCATTCACATATTCCCTATTAAATGCTAAAAAATTGTTTTATTTTTATTTTCCTTTTTCATATTTTCATCTTTCGAAGTTCTACTGAAATAGGTGGTTGAGTCTAACAATGCAAAATGCATATTTTTCTTCATGTTCATTGGCCATAAGATTTTAGCTAGCAATGTATGTATATTTTCATACTGTTGTGAATGAAATAAATATATTTAATTCATGAGAAAATAAAATAAAAACCAGTGTTCTCTTGAATTTCCGGGAATTTATATATGAACACATATGTGATCTTCATGAATCATACTGGTTATCATATATTCTTCTTTGTTGAGATTTTTCTGCAGTACCATTTGATCTAAACTTGCTGATTTTCCTATTGTGAATATTGTAGGAAAACAGTAAACTATTTCAATGATTTGGCTAAATACCAGTAGTGTAACAAATTTAGAAATTGTTTTGTATTAAAATTTAGAGTAAGCGTTAATTCTGGCAATAAAATTCTTTGTTTCATCCAGTTAATAAAAAAATATCAATGTCAAACTATTAGGTGCACTGAATCTAGAGTATACACTTCTGTAATGTCTACATTCTGTAACTTTTAAAACTCTTGAAGTTTGGTATCTTCCTTCATACAGACTTATAATATACAAAACTGTTTTTATTTATATGTTTGGGCATTGATAAGTATCTGGATATGTATCACAATCCTGAGAATTTAAATATGTTTTGTAAGTGTGCCAAAACTAACTGAACTATACATAACTTTCATATAATTGGTTGTTATTATAGCAGCTTTTAAAGTAAGATAATCATGATTCAGGTGCAAGAAAACTGGAAAGTTTATTTTAAAGATTTTTTTAAAATGGATTTCTTCTTGTTAGGTGTTGGATCTCCAGGTTGAACTGATTTTTTTATCTGTGTTACATATTTGAATTTTAACTTTTCAATTATTAAATAGAATTGTTTTTATAAAAAAAAAACATAACTAGTGTACACAAGATTTTCTATTTTATAATTTTGATTTCTTTAACTAGTCAATCATGGAACTTATGAATGCACTGGAAATGCGCAAGTATGAAGCTATACAACTGACATTCAAGCAAGTATCTAAGTATTTTAGTGAAGTATTCAAAACACTTGTACCCCAAGGTCATGCAACTTTGGTAATGAAGACAGAGAATGATGATTCATCAGGTTTTCAGGTAATGGTGATCTTTTAAAGGTATGAACAGTTGTCAGAACATATCACTGAAGTTTTTACAATATTTATACTCCAAAGTAACACCACACAGTTGATGGTGAATGGTGGTATTCAGTAAAACACTAATATTATTTGTGCCCTAAAATCATGCAACTTCTAAGATTCTCTTGGGTCATGGAAAAACCTGGAAAATAATTTTCAAAGTCTAAAAATACATTAAATCTGTCATTTTCTCCATAAATATTCTTGGAAGTCACAAAAAGTAGTGAATACCGGTAAAACACAAAACCTCTTCCACAGTTTCATCTTGAATGAATCTACAAAAAAATCATTTTCTCCAAAACTGTTCCATCATTGTCAAACATGCTTTCTAGGCCATTTCTCCAGCAATATTAAGATGCCCTCCCACTACTATAAATCATGTCCTTGAAATTCATTTCCTTAAGAAAGGAGTAGACATCACAATTACTGTATTCATCCTAATGAGATCATGATGATAATTCATTTCAAATGTGCAGTAATTCCTTGTTCTAATAAATGTATTTTATAATTTGTGTTTTTTCTTAAAAAGACCACCTTAATTTAACCATCTATGGATGTGAGGGTTCTATCTGATGGATGAACTCCACAGTTGTCAAGGGGTAAGATGACCTTTGCTTGAAGCTTTTTTTTGCCTTTAGATGGTGTCTGACAGTAGGGAAGAAGTGTTGATGAAACCATTCTTCGAAAATTTAACTGGTTAATCATGTGTTTGTACTATTCTTGTGAGGAAATAATAGTTTCTTTAAATTAAGATGATAGATATGGCAAGGATTTGCATTTTCCTCAATGGACAGCAGCATGAATGTATATCCATTCTAATTGCATCATAGCAAGATGGTGATTCTTCTTCTGTTCTGTTTGAACTTAGTAGATTTGTCTGGATTTGATTCTGTTGACAGAGTTCTTTCTAGTAACATTTTTCTTTGTAGAGTTGTCTCATTACAGCTGTGCACTTGTTATAGAGAGTAGTATCTATCATCTTGGATTTCCTAACAGTATCTGTGTATTTCTTTGCAGCTTTATTGTGTGATGACCGTTGCACCCCCTGTCTCTGCTAGTACAGTAGTAAGCCTACAGATTTGCAAAACTAAAATCAGGGGTTAGATTTCCCTTAGTGAACACAGCAGATAGCCTTATGTGGCTTTGCTAAAAGAAAAATGCACACATTGCCCCCACCACCAAAATGGAGACTTGAGTGATGTTGTGGCATGCATTAAAATGGTTCAATGAGCCCTACCTCACTTTAAATTTGTTGTCTTTGTTTACATGATATTAACATGGTAATAGAAGAATAAAACATGTAGTAACATATTTTTAGTCAGCACTAAGCAAATTGAACTTTATATATGACCGTATATCTAATAACAGTTATTAACATCCAAAACAATATCATGATGCATGTCTTATCAGCTTATGATAGTTCATTGTAACTTGTACTTCATTACATTGCATGATGTGTATAACAACTGTTTCACAGTTGTATCTAAATACAGGTACATCATTATGAATGTTGAGACTTATTGCATACAGAAGTCTAATTTTTATCTATAAACATGTTTTATTTATTAATCATTTATGTCAAGTTAAACAGCCATCATTGGTGGCAGCCTTTAAAGAGGGGATAGAGGATTTTTGTGGCTGATGGATCCAACCCTAACACACCACTTTGGCCTTGAATTTCTGTAGACAAAAGGGGTTGAGGTGTCCCCCACCCTGATTCAGTTGGCTGGTCCACATGGGCTTTGGTCAATTGAGCACCAGTATTGAATATTCCCAACAGGTGTAGTGGATATTGTTTCTGGTGTTGGTGGTTGGGTATAGTACTCAGGACACCCTGGCATGCTGCAGTGTCCTTGTTCGGCATTGCATGGCTCTATGGTAGGTAAGGTGAGTGGGCACTGAATTTTTTTTTATTATAGATTTCCCAAATAAAAATAAAATATTGAAAAAACATAATAGGTAAATGACCACATTTTGAAGATTCTGAACAGCAGTCTTTTAACTTCAACACCTGTACCTCATTTTATGATATTACATTCTTTATTAGAAAATCATTAGAGCAAATGTCTCCTGTTTTTATTCAGAAGGAATTAGAGAGCTTGCTGGCTTCTCTTAAGTCAGTAGAAAAACTACATTTTGGGGAGAACTTGGTGGAAACACCCACTCCAAAATACACCTGAACTCCTCTTGCATTTGAAGGCCATAAGTGGGATACAAATTGAGGTTACTCTCCATGCTACTTTAAATTTGTCACAAGGAGTTATTGTTGAGAGGGATTTGAAGAATATCCCCTGTAAGAGATCCTCACTGGTTTTTCTACCAAAGAAGTTTCTGCAGTGAGGTGTATCTCCACTCGCAAAGATAAAATTATGCTGCTGACTGATGTCTTAATTTTGATTTTTACATCAACACAGCCATATGCCACTGTCAAGATAAGTTGTCTAATTTGTAAGGTATGGCCATATATTCTGTACCCTCTCAGATATTTCCAATATCAGCAGTTTGTTCACTCAAAGTCATTATGTCATGGTTCCCTGTTGTTGTCATTGTGGTGGCAAAAGCTCTGATGCCTACAGCAGAGATGCCAACCACTACGATTTGAGCATAATCATTACAATTTTGGTGTATAAATTACGACTATACACTGATACAGACAAATATTACAACTAGTTGCAACTCAAAAATTATTATATATTATATAGGCCTATACAATAGTGATACATTGTTCCCCCGGGGCTTGAAAAGAAAATTTCTCGTGAGATACAAATAAATTTTGATAATAAATGAAAGACATAGTCCAAATGGCTACTTGCGATAATCATGTTTGTGCTTGAAATAATAAAAAATAGTTGTATTTTCAACGTCTACCAAATTTGAGTGTGGTGCTTCTTCATACTGGGTGTGTGGGGGAATCCATAGTTACATCATCAGTGCTTGCCAGTTAATCAGCACGTGTTTAGATTTCTCATTTTCTAAGCAGCATAGAAACATCAATGTAATCGTTCACAAGATGGATAAAAAGAGGCCTCGTTCACCAGGTTGTCTTGTTTCTGGCAAATCTAAAAGGACTAAAACTGTGAATCAAAAATTTAGGAAAGAGTGTAGTGCAAAATATCCGGTCATTGCATCAAAAGTCAGTGACAGTCATGCGTTTTGTATAGTTTGTCACATCTATTTTTCTGTGGTGCATGGCGGGATAAATGATTGTTTCAGACATACAAAATCGTCATTTCACCAACAAAAGGCTGAGGTGAAGACAAACACCATGCAGATAATGACATTTATGAGTAAGAATTCATAATATGAAACCATAAATGCCTCAGCAGAATATTGGACATGGATACCATTGAAGAAGTATTTTCACAGTGAAAAGGAAAAACTAGATTTATAAGGATGTAAACATGCAACTCAGTCAGGCAGCAAGACTTTAACAGTCAGGATATCCTCTCAACAGTCTCCAAAAGCAGACAAAAAAATATTTGATATAACTCAATATATGTTTAGGCAGTCTGACCTTGAACTAAAGAAGAGACAATCAATGAAAAAAGAGAAGAAAACAAAAGCTAGCAAGGAAGTAACCAAGAAAAGTGTGCAGAGCAAGTTAGATAAATTAACAGTTTTCTTGGAGAACAAAATGAACTTGTTATTTTGTCTTTTTCTTCAGTCTGCAATTTGTCTATTCGAGCAAGCCATTTTGATATTGCAAAGAGAAGAACCTTGCATACACATTATACGTAGAACTCTGATTACACAAGTTAAAAATATACTTGTCAGATACACCAAGCCAGAATATCTTGAAGGCAACATCACTGAACTTGTCTACAACAGTGAATCCTTACACAAATCTGATGAGGCAGTTCTATTGGAAATGCTGCCAAGGAATCCATTGTTAAATATGAAAAGGACCTGGACCTGATCAGCTTCTACACCAGTGTCAAGAAATACTATATTGCAACTGCAAATTACATGATGAAACATTTCCTTCTAAATGATGAACTTCTGATTTACGCAGAGGTTGCTGATCAAAAACTGAGTCAGCAAAGATTTCTTTTCTCTATGCTTCTTCACAGACAGGTATGCAGTCCTTGTCAATACACATGAGCACAACACTATTGACAAGTTGGAAGGGCAATATTTTAACTATCAAATTGGTACTTTCTCAGAAACTGTCCTTCAGTTAAATGTTGACTAGTTTTGGGTTCAGCTGTCTATAGTTAATGATGGAAATGGCAACCAGAAGTATGACATTCTGTGTAGGGTTATGCTTGGAATTCTTACAATCTCCCATTCTAATGCTGACAGTGAAAGGACATTTAGTTTAGTGACTAAAAACAAAAGCAAGTTCAGATCAAACTTGAGCACCTCAGTTTTGAGCAGTATTATAACACACAAGATGTGTATGCAGTCAAATGGACAATGTTGTTATAACTCCCAACCATTCAGACATTCTAATGAAAACAAAGGCTGCAACAGCTGCAAAACTATTACAATAAGTGTCATAAACATGATATAAACTAGTCCTTACACAAACTTTTTCTGCTTACTGTGTGTGCATGTTCAATGTTGTTTTACCAGTACGTTTGTTACTCTGAACTAAATAAGGCATAATTTCAAATGAATTTTTTTTTTATTTATTTATTAAATACACAAAACAGTCATAAATGAACAATCTATAGCAGTAATAATTAATAATAGTTATAATAATAATAATATAATAAATAGCTTACAGACATTTGTCAGGCCTAGTAGCCACAAATGATAAAGGGCTCTGTCTACAATCATTACACTCAGTCATTTGAAATAGTTGGCATCTCTGCTGCAGGTGTGAAATGGGCCCTTATTGTGTCAATTGTAGTAGTTCTCACCATTTTTACTTTTGTTTTTGCCCTTGGTTGTCGGGGGATAGAGGTACCTTGTTTGAAAACACTTCACAACATTTCTTACCCTGAGGCTCGAAAGCTACTTTCCACTTTATGTAACTCACTTTATTCTACTGCTACAGTAGGAGTGCAGACAGATCTAACCATGTCTCCATAAGAGTCGTTCTTCAACTATGTAAAGATTATTTTACTCTCCATGGCTATGAAAGTAGACAAGTTAACATCTATTTCAGTCTCTATACCAAGCAATATTTTCAAATGAATGCTCATATCTACTCCTACTGACAGATCTACCCACTTGATCCAGGGCATAATTCATGGATATTGAAAGAAATCCTTTTAATAAAGAAAACTTAAAGGTTCTTCGCATATATAAAAGTGGCTCTGTTAATACAATGCAACTGTCAAGGTTTCTCTTCAAATATAGATGACATAAAAGATTTACTTGATTCTGATCACTTTGTGTTTCTCCTCACAGGAAACATTTCCAAAACCTGCCAATACAGTCACCTTTTGGTAGTTTTCTATGTACAGAAATGACAGGTTGTGTGATGGATGTATGCATGGAGGGGTGGCATTGCTAGTCAGTCAACTTGCACCTTCCCTCTCTTTAAGCCTCCAATACACCCTTGCCATCTGTATCTCCTTGGGTCATACCATCACTATTTGTTCTCTCTGTCTGTCTCCTGGAGAAACCTTGATGTTCTCAGTGAAGAGTTGCTTTCTCCCTTTTTTTTATCCTGGGAGGTTTTAATGAACCAGTCTTCTCTGGGGTGGTGCTGATATTGGTGAGAGAGTTTTTTCTGTATAGTGTATTCTTTCAGATCACAAACTTTTTCTCATCAGTACTGGTTCTTGTACATATTTTCATGCATTTAGTCAGTCTTTTACTGCCATTGATCTTCACCTTCACTGTCCTATCATTTGTCTTGTAGGGGTGAAGTAACACATAGAGCAGTGATCATTTTCCTGTCATTCTGATGGAAACTGGCTGTGGTCGATGTTACCTGACCCATTTGCCTCAGTGGAAGCTGAACCAGACCAACTGACTTTGTTTTACTGCTCTCTTGGAACTTGATTCTGTCATCGATAGATGACTGTATGGCAGCAGTAACTGACTTTTGTCCAAGCAACCATTCAGTCTGTAACTAAATTCTCAACACGTTGTCTATGGCACCATCGTCCATGGTGGAATTCTGCCTGCCACATGGCAAAGAAGGCTCAAAAATAGACCTTGGATATCTTTTGTAAGTATCCCACACTTTTAAACAACATTGCTTTTCAGCAGGCCTGTGCAGATAGGTAAGGCATCTAAGCCAGAAGGAATCTTGAGTTAAATAAACATCTAGCATCTCATCTGCCATCAGTTCCAAAGTCATGTGGGACAAGATTTGAAAAGTCATTGGATAGTATACTTCTTGCTTTCTGATGGCCAGGAAGGTTCTGATACTCTTGACAAAAAACTTTTCTCATACATCTAGCACTTTTACTTCATCTCCCACCTTCTTAGCCATCAAGAAGTGGGCAGAGTGATCACTTCTTTCCTTTTGTACTGATAATCTCTGTGACTGTAATCACTCCTTTACACTGGTGGATCTCAAGCCTGCTCTTAATTAGTCTTGCAGTACATCAGTCATACCTGATGGTATTCACTACAAAATGCTCTCTTGCCTCTCTTGATATTCTTTTGGTTGTTTTTAACTTATCTAGAAGGAAATTTTTTTCTTATGCTTGGTACCATGCTATTGTCTTCTTTTTTTCTAATCCTGGGAAGGATCCCAAGATTCCTTCAATCTACCATCCAAGTGCTTTAACAAGTTATCTATAAGATCTTAAAGAGAATGGTTAATGCTCACCTTGTTTGGTTCTTCAAATCAAACTACCTCCTTTTGTCCACGTAGTGTGGGTTCCGATAGGTGCACTCCACCATGGACCACTGATTTTACTTGAAATGTCAATCAGGAAGACTTTCTTGAGTGACATCATTTTAATTCTGTGTTTTTTACTTCAATAAGGCTTATGATACTATGTGGAGGTATGACATCCTGTGAAACTTTCACTTATATGGGTTGGGTTGCCATTTGTTCATTTTTATTAAACATTTTTTGACAGACCAATGACTCCATGTCAGTGTGGGTTCGACACTTTCCTGTTTTTTTCCAACAGGAACTTGGACCCCCTCAGGGCTGTGTCTTAGGTGTCACACTTTTCATTGTAAAGATTAATACCATCACTGGACAACTCCCTCCTTCCATTGCAAATGGACTCTGTCAATGACTTCCACATCTTATGTCAGTCGTCAAGCGTGAGGTATATTTGTATATGGTTTGGTGGTTACATACAGGATCCCCTCTACAGTTTCTGTATTCATTGCTGAATTTTATGTCATTTCTCTTGCCCTGGATCACATAGAAGCTATGTAGTACACAAACTGTACTGTTTATACCTATTCACTTACTTCTACTGCCCAAGGAATTGCTTCATGCTTGTTTTCATCAACATTCAAAACTGACTGGCTCATTTTTCTTTGTCATCCAGTTCTTTTGGACACAGGCTACCTCAGCTGCAAATACTAAGTCTGTCTGCTCTGGTGCTATCACAGCCATGCCTGTCCCATAAATGGACTATGGTCCTGTATTGAGGGCTCAGCTTTATGTCAGTTGGCAGTAGACTTGCAATGAGCAATGTGATAACAAGCTTTTCCAGATCAAACCCTGTTGTTCTTTAGCCATCTTGCTTTCGTAAGGATTGGAAGGAGGAAGTTGTCCTGGTTAGTCCACATGTTGATTGCAGTTTTTTAAGTGATTGTTTGTTTGTTTTTTTTATCTGGGACTGATGCACCATAGCCTTTATTTTCTGTTGTGCCGTTGTTATGACCATGGGTGATGGCACCATTTTAGACTTATTTTTACTATTGGTGATGGTGACACTGTCCATCCCAGTTGTATTTTTAAATTTTTAAGGGCTATTGACCTTTTCAATAGTATTTAAGTTTTTAATTCAAAAATTGAACTTTGTTTTAACATGATTCCTTTTTACTTATTTTAATGATTTCACTTTTGTTTTTAATTTTTTACCATTTGTTTGGCACAGATAACTTAGTTGCTTTGTTCCAGTAAACACTAAACCAACCAACCAGTGTGATCACTATAAATATGACTGTTTTTGGTTATGTTTACTGTTCAGTCACATAAATTGTTAAAATTTCACTGATATATTAGAGTAGGATTTACTTTAAAGATTTTAATAGTAATTATTAATTTTTGTTATTGCTGGATGGAAATGATAATTAAAAACTGCTATTAAAATACTGTTTTATTTACTTTATTTTGTGAAATCTCTATTTTTGGTACTACACAACACAGCATAAAGGTAATAGGACTGTAACAAGTATTGCAGGATAAGAAAATGTTAATGCATCGAGAAAAGCAGTATGTATTGTTTTTTATATATGCATTTGATGATATTTTGTATGAGGAATTATTTATTATGCTATGCTTTTTATTATTATTATTATTAAGGATTCACAAGGTGCAGTGCCATCAGTTGAACAGTTCACTGGAGTTGGGATCAGAGTAAGTTAATTTTTAAATTATTTATTCACTGTTTGGTAGTACTTAATACAGGTTTCTAGAATTATGAATTATTTACTTGGCACACTTTTTAGTTTGCTTTATTGAATAAAACATTTTTAAGTGCAGCTGTGGGTAAACAGTTATTAGGAAAATATATAAAATTTCTTAATACAAACTACTATGAGTATAAAGAAACTGAGTTTTTGTCTAACAATTATAAACAATTAGTTGTTTATTTTTATAAATATAATGCTACGTAATAATGATAACTTTATTCTAAAGCCACTTTAAAGAGAATGTTAAAAAGAATGAATTTTATTATGACAGTAATTTTGATAAAGAAAAAATGTATTTAAAATAACATTTATAGAAAAAGAGTAAAACACCATTAATATGAATTGCTGTGTAGTTGCTTTCTAGAGATGAATATTATGAACTTATGAAAAACTCAAGTTTTTACAAAGTGTCTGAGAAAAGGGATTTAAATAAACCCTTGAGTAGAAGACAATATTTAAAAAATCACCATCTTTGTTTTTCAAAACTGGTTCATTTTTTCATATGTATTTTTTTTTGCTTTTAGGTGTCTTTCAGTGGTAGAACAGCAGAGATGAAAGAAATGCAGCAACTTTCTGGAGGTCAAAAATCCCTGGTGGCTCTAGCTTTGATTTTTGCTATTCAGAAATGTGACCCAGCTCCATTTTATTTGTTTGATGAGATTGATCAGGCTTTGGACTCACAGCATCGAAAGGCTGTTGCAGGTTTGTAATATTTCAAATGGCC
Source organism: Carcinoscorpius rotundicauda (assembly GCA_011833715.1). Lineage (NCBI taxonomy): Eukaryota > Metazoa > Arthropoda > Merostomata > Xiphosura > Limulidae > Carcinoscorpius > Carcinoscorpius rotundicauda. Next base: position 41,111,014 of record CM022393.1, read on the forward strand.
TGCTGTCAGGTGTTATTTTTTTCAGTTGACATAATTAAATGCTTTCTTATATTTCCACATTGAAGAGTAAATAGACTATAGTTTTAAAGAAATATAATCTGAGTTCATCTTTTTAGAGTTAGGAAATACTTAAATGTTCAACAAATAGTTCATTAGTTACACAAGTAAATATATTTAAGACTTTATTAAGAATTGAATCTAAAGCTGCTTTACTTTGTTATGTATAAAATTTTGTATGTTAGAAAATATAACGTTTAATTTAGTTTTTATGTAATTATAACTCTACAAATAAATTATTTTAAAGTTAATAACCAGTTTTTACATAACTATAGGAATGATTCATGAGCTTTCAAATGATGCCCAGTTTATTACAACAACCTTCCGACCTGAGCTACTGGAGAAAGCAGACAAGTTTTATGGTGTTAAGTTTCGAAATAAGGTATGGGTTTGAAAACAAGTTTGCTTGAAAAGACGTGTGAAAATTAATGAGTACTATGTGTAATAGAAATATCATTTGGAATGTATATCACCCCTTCTTGTAACTGCCACTTAATTCATTTAGATGTTTTTATAGTGTTTATTATGTTTTTGAATAATTAAAACTTGTTACTGATAACACACACATCACATCACTTGAAGTAATTCGTATCTTCCAAGGGACAGTAATGTTATTAGAATTTAAGAAATCATTTTATTGGTTAAGAATGTACATTTTATAAAATGTAGGTGTGGTGTGAGTGAAACTTTCAAAGTTTTTGCTGTTGTAGAAATTAGGGATGAAATACCATCCAATGAACAAGTAATATATAAGCTTTACCGACCAGTTTGTATGGCTCAGAAGCCCTTCCATTATACAGACACTGTAGCGTAGTTTGAATATCAGATAAACAGCATTATTGGTTTGGAACTTATCTTCAGTTATCCCTTTTTCAGGAATTTTTACAAGTTGTTCTTAACAGCTTGTCAATTGAAGTGGTATACATAATTATGCATATTTGGTTATATTGACGTAACATATACTGTGAAACTTCCATTATTTTATAGTGATGCTAAATTTAAAGGAATTTCATCTTTAACTTACAGTAGGATAATATGAATAAAGCTTTTATGATAAAAACATATCAGTTTATGGTGGTTGTGATAATTTAAACATAAGTAATAACATAACATTGTTTTACCACATCTATTGACTAATGAAAACATTAAAATCTCTCAAATTTTGTTAACATTTTTTGATAATTAAAATGATTGTGCAGAGTAATTAACTGACTAGCACAGTATATTTTTGTTCCTTAAAGAATAGTAAACTTTAATGTTAAGTTTTTTTACATTAACTTAATAATTAACAACTGAATTACAAGTTGTTTTTATAGCTTAAGGTACTATTACCTAGTGCTGTTTTATACGCTGTTTTGTAAATACATATGCGTCTTTTTTGAATAAGATCTAAATTTACAGTTGTCCAAAAACTAATACTCGTTTCTTTTGTTGAAGTTGACCTTCAGTAATCTTCTGCATGAATCAATCAAGTATTTACATCTGTATTGAAAAGTACTAAACGTATTGTTTTTAATGAACGAGAAACTTTATTTCTGGAATTACTATAAAACTACCTTGAAAGGGGTAATGTTTAAATAAAATTCTTGAAAATGACTCCGTTTAAAACTTTTTCATGTGCTATAGTAAATGTGTGTGGATTTATAAAATGGAGATTTTTAAAAGACTGTCACAGTTTTGTTAAAAATAATCGTTTTGACATCATTTACTTGTTAAAGTTTAAAACATTCATTTTAAAGCATATACTGTAGATACATGCTCTTACATTCGTGTTTTTTGTTTTCAATTACTTTATAAAAGGTGAGCCACATAGAAGCTGTGACCCAAGAGGAAGCTCGTGATTTTGTTGAAGATGACCAGACACATAGTTAAACATTTATCATTCTTTAAAAAAATATTGCTGTACAGTGTTTTGTTATTTTTATCTTAATGTATCTATTACATAGATTTCTACTTCAGTAGCTCTCTAATTAGGCCATTTTTTGTTCAGAACGTAACTTCTTTTCGTATTTCATTTCAGTTTTTACATGAGCTCTTTGAAAATGTTTTACGATTAAGTATATTGTCTGTGTTTTGTATTGATCCATCATAGGAATTTCTGTATTAGTGTTGCAATATTTATTGTAATCTTGGAGTTGCATGTGAAATGGGAAAATAAAGATAATTTTTGTGAGTACTGTGTTTCGATTCCTATATGTGAGGGTTTGTTGTTGTTGTTTTTTTAAAAAAGGGAAGTATTTAAGAAAATCATATTTCTGAATTTTTATTGTCTGATGTACACCACATATCAAATGTATCATGTTTTGTTTTAAAGATAATTAAAACAGTTAATACACATTGAATTGCTATATAGACATTTTTTGTAAGAAAAGTATGGACTAAAGCTAACGTGTAAAATTAGATATATATGAATTGTATAAATTATCAACCAAACTTCTCTTTTTCTGAGTGAAATATGAAGGTTTATAACGCTAAAATCCTTGTTCGAAACACACACAGGATAGGGCGTGCATAGCTCATTGTATTGCTTTGTCTTTGCCCGTGTTTAAAGATGGTATCACAAATAGTGGTAAGAATCGTGATAAAACAGAGTGGCGTTTATAAAAGTCGCTTGTTTTAAACCGCATTTATAATTGCTGGATATTAAAAATGAATATTTCGCAGTATTGGTTGAGCAAAATTCTTGTTATAAAGCCGACAAAATCGCCATATACGCATTTATTGTGTGAATCCAAAATTCAGTATTTACTTAAAATTTATCCCTGCTTTGACTCAGCGTACAGAAAGAATAAATAAAAGAACAAAATTTGTTGCTGTAATAATTTCATGGAATTCATTCCTTTGGGATCGCAATAATTCTTGTGCCAAACAGTGTACAAGATGGACGAGGTACTATTTTGGTCACATAATTAGATTTGAGGATAGGTTGATAGTGATACTGATAAGTAATAAGTCGAATTGGACATTCAAACAGTACACGTTTGGTATTTCTGGCGCAAAAAAGTACAGATGCTGACATTTATTTGTTCATTGAAGCTTTCGTCTTTAATTGTCGTTCTAAGTTTATTACAGTTCAAGAGGTAATGACGTTTCTAGTTGGTTGTTCAGCATTGGTTTTAAGTTGCGAATCAGGAGCACTTCCTTTTTCCATAGCGTCACTTAGTCTTTGTTCGATGTTGGGTCTTTCATTAATCTTAGCTTAAATAATCGTAAATTCCAGAGTGGGTGAAAGTATTTTTTTGCGCATGCTCCTTAATTCGGATACCAATATTTCGGATTGTTGACCCAAATAGTCATGCCTATGCTGTAGGTCGCTAGTGTTAATACACCACCAGCGATTTTTTGTGAAGGAGACATTTTGTCGTTAAGCAGGAAATAGTTGCTTATTTATTTGTTCGGTTTGAAGATCACTATTCAGCTAATTTGGGGATAAGTTATTTGCAGAAAAGTTTTGATTTTTCTTTTATTAGTGTGATGCAAAAAAGCTAGTGAAAGATGACACTGAGGTGATGTGATAGGACGTGATTTTTGGGGTTGTAAACTGTATTGATATATTTAAATAGTGAGATCGATATACACGTAATCTAGTTATCTATAGTGCTACAAAAAATTGTTGAAACGAAAACTATAACGTATTAGCTAGGTTACGTATGCATTTATTCCTACTTGTTTTTATAGAATTTATTTTTTTTTATTGTTCTTGTATATTGTGGTGCATGTTCTTTTGAACCTTGATTTCTATAAATACTCCAGGGAAGAACCGGTAAAAACCTGATTTCAAGTCAGGTGATAATACTATTATGTCGTATAGTTTGATTGCCTACTGTAGAATATGGTTACCATAGTTACTCAGTGTTTTGATCTGAAAGCAATTACTACGGTTCGGGAATACTGCTTTTTTACTTCATAATCTTCTTGACAGAAGATATGGCATTTGGCGTGTACTTGTATAACAGTTTGTTGAAGCAGACTAGTTGAGGAAATATTTCGCCAAATATGACAATGCAGCTTTAAGAAACTATGTATAAAAATAATGTTTGAATCTGTTGTAATCGTTTTCTTTGAGGTGCTACGAAAAATAGCACTTTTATTGTAATAATCGTTGGCTTCTTTGTAGGTTGTGAATTTTCCAAGCTAGCCTTAAATTTCTGTAAGGAAATATGTGGTATTTATGTCTGGAATACAGTGGAATTTGAAGTGTAAAATAAATAATTCAAATTAACTTTTCTCGAGTCTCGTTTTATTTATAAAATTTTCCACTGGTAAATAAATGGCCTCGGTCAGGTACGGTCTAATCGTGTGTTTGTCTGCATTGCGAGTGAAAATTTGTTATTTCGGTTATAGCAAAAATCGCTCCTGCGCTTTGGGGGTAGTTGGTGTTTTATAAAATTAATTGTCAAATTCCATTATTCAATCAAATGAGTAGTTTTCGGTTGGTTGTGTTGACCAGTTGCTTTCAGTATATTAATTGAAAATCAGGGGCGTCTGTACGTAAAAGTTCTCTGACAAACAAAAATAATCAGTTGAAGCAATAGTCTTTCAGATTTATTTTGGCACTAGTAAACTAGGCCCTGATCTGAAAATTATTGGCGCCATACAAAACTTGTACATGTTAAAAGTTGGCTCAACTTTTTTATTTTTTTCGAGAACTTGTACTTCTTATTACCCTACCAGAAAATATGTTGCTAGAAGAACAATGAAATTAAAAGATCTTTAATTTTCTGATCCATTTTGATTAGTTCATGTCAAACGTTAACTCTGGTGACAGTATACGTTGATTACTTGTAAGTAGCTAGGAAGAACGTGATGTTTGTTTAGTAGCTTGTAGTAAAGCGAATATTTTTATAATGCTTGATAGTGTTTAACTTACACTTGCAGAAATATGAATCTATGTTTGTGTACGTTTTAGTAAACAAAACTATTTTTACATATTTCTTTGGTACCTAGTTTTATTATAACTTGTTTATTACAACAAGTAATGAAACGTAGGTACTAGTACCTGAAAGCATAACATGAACTTGGCTTTCTTGTCACTTGTTGAATTCGCTACTTAACCAGGCCAAAGGTTCTTTAACTTTGGTGTTAATTTTTTACACTATTGTTATGAGTACCAGTGTTTCAGGATGACCTTTACAAAATGTTTTAACTAAGGGTACAATGGATGAGTTTTATTACCGTCTTCAAGATAACAGTAGCATTTGATTTAGATTTTTTTAAATTCTCTTTTATCTATTTCTTGATAAGTTTTATTTTAGTGGACAGTGGTCAAACCCGAGTTGATGACTGCATTTATTGCACTTAGAGGGTCCCGGCATGGTCAGGTGGTTAGATCGCTCGACTCGTAATCTGATATTGCAGTTTCGAATCCCCATCACATCAAACATACTTGCAATTTTAGCCGTGGGGGAATAATAAAGTTACTGTCAATCCCAATATTTGTTTGTAAAAGAGTTGGTGGTGATTATCTGCCTACCTTCTATTCTTACAGTGTTAAGTTATGGAAGGCTAGCATGGCTTTGCGCGAAATTCAAAACAAACAAACAGGAGGCACAGAATCCTCATCTCATGTTTCTCTGGTGTTTTGCAAGCTGTAAAATGTGAAATAACACAGCAAAAGTCATTTTTAACCAGACACTTGGTGGATAATGAATATAAAACGAGAGTATCAGTGTTTCTAGTGTTACATCTACAGTATCCCTGATAGTTATAAATAAACTCGATAATATCTTGTACGGCTGAAGAAGACAATTAATATTACATTATTTCTCTCAATCCAAGATAGTACAATTTTAAAGCGTCATGTGTTGCTTTTACTTGAAAATATAGCCGTGGTGAATAATAAGTTTTAGAGGGTACGGTGATTCACTTCATACAAAATGTATGCAATGTTCTTCGAGTTAGTATTTCTGAGAGAAAACTTTATAAAGGCGTCTACTAAGGAGTGACTGTCCGCTTACTGAGGCAGCTGTTATTAAAATGTCGTGATATTAATAATCTAGTATCTATGTGTATGTAAAAACGGCTGGTTTGGGTTGAGAAAATTTTTATGTAGAGAAGCGAACAATGTTTCGACCTTTATCAGTCTCCATCAGGTTTATAAAGAAAGAGGCAACTGACCACATGTTTGAAGGGGGTTGTGTAACCCAGTGTAGGAATATAGAGGGCATACTTAGATGTTTTATTATATTTATTAATATAGGTATAAAGGTGTTCCTTTGTATTGGTTTATTTTGGACTCGAGTTGTTGTATAAGTAAGGCTTTAATGTTGCGTTTGTTTATGTTTGTTTTTCTTTAGTATTTGGGTGCTTTTTGTAGTTATGTTGTGTTTATTTGATTTATAGTGTTCGAAAACGTATGAAAGTGACTTGCTGTACAATATATATTCCAGACATCAGCAGAAAAATAACCATCTGGCAAAAACTAGTAACAAAATATAACATTCCAGTTAATACCAAATTTATTCAAAAACCACACAAAAACTAAACTCTATACTATGTAAAACCTACACTGACAAACACCACACCAACATTATTTATACAATACAATGTGATAACTGCCACGACATATATATTGGAGAAACACGTAGAAAAATGGAAACCAAATTCAAAGAACACAAAAAATCACCACATATTTTCGAACACTGCAAATCAAATAAACACAACATAACCATAGAAAACATTCAAATACTAAATAAAGAAACAAAGATAATCAAACACAAAATTAAAGAAGCTTACTTATACAATTCGAATCCGAAATAAACCAATAGAAAGGAACACCTTTATATCTATATTAATAAATAAACCCAACATCTAAGCACGCCCTCTACATCCCTACACTCAGTTACACAACCTCCTTCAAACATGTGGTCAGCTATCGGTCAGTTACCTCTTTCTTTCTTCGTGAAGCTGACGATGACCAAAGAAGGTCGAAACGTTGTTCGCTCCTCTACATAAAAATTTTCTCAACCCCAACTAGCCGTTTTTACATATATATTTTTCTCTACAAGTGGGTTTTCTCGTCATCACTAATTACTCTAGTATCTGCTATGTGCGTTGAAATCCGATGACCAACGCTGGTAGAGCGGTATGTCTCCGGATTTACAACGCTAAAATCAGGGGCTCGATTTCCCTAGGTGGGCTCAGCAGGTAGTCCATGTAACTTTGCTATAAGAGAATTCCGTCGCGTACTGAAAAACTAGTAAATATCTCAATATATATATATATATAAACCTGTATTGTATTACATATTTGTAATCGAACTCTTTCTTTGCATGTTTTAATGCGGATTGTACTCCATTTATATATATCTAATACAGCATACAATAATATACATTATAAAATAGTCTCTTCTGGAGGTCTGGTGGTCATGCCACTGAACTGGTAATGTGCTGCGGGGGCATAATAATGTGCAGTTAATTCTAGTATTTGTTAGTAGAGAGTAGCTCAAGTGTTGGTTGTGGGTGGTGTTGACTTACTGCCTTCCTTTTAATCTGTCACAGTTAAATTAGGAACGGCTAGTGCGGATAGCCCTCCAGTAGCTTTGATTAAAATCACAACAAATCAATTAATATCCCGTATTTATGTCATTTAGTTCTTTGGACCAGCAAGTTAGGTACTTCTAACCACGGTTTTATAAATTATGAATCCTTTATAGAACATTATTTTATTTTTGGAACATAATGAGTATCCATTAAAACTTTATTATATTCACTCCTACGCACTGACTTTCATTATTGACCGTCATTAAAAATATCCACAGATGGCTTTTAGAACTATATATAGTGTGTATTGAACAAAATTAACTTGCTCGTAATGTATTATTACCGACAGAAATATCTATTTTCGTGTGTAGATAAGTAGAGGAAAGTTTATGTACAGTATATATATAGTCACATAGACTATACGACATTGAAAGTAATGACAACGTTCATCGTAAAATTGTCCAACAATTCTGTGTTGACGAATCATTAAGATAACTTTCTAATATAGTGTACCTTGTTCAACACATCAAAACGTCTGAAACACTGAGTAAATGTACACGGTATTTCATCATTTGGCAGCAAAACTGTTCTTTGATAAACCGTGCTGTTCTCTTTAGTTACATATAATATATACATGTACATATAAAAGTGAGATGATTTCTTTACCGATTGTTCAATAAATGGAACTGAAGTACATAACTTCCTAATCTATTTACTTTTAAAATAGCTTGTATATTTTAATATATATAAAAATAAAAATACATATAATTGTTTCAAGTGAAATATTAGTGAAAGAATAAAAATGAAACGGAGATAAAACTTTCCAGCCAACCCCTTGGGAACACAGGTATTTCTCGAAAGCACTTTTACAGGGATTTTTTGAAAGTGAATGCCAAATTGGCGTTGATTTAAACTAGAGTACGAAAATTGATTGTTGTTGTTTGTTATTAAGCACAAAGAACTATCTGTGTTCTAACCATCACGGGTATCGAAACCCGATTTCTAGTGTTCGAAGTCTGCAGACATACTGCTGTGTCTCTAGGAGAAACGTAAATAATTATGTCTACTAATTACCTTTCATAACTTGGTTGAAGAAGTTAAATTTGTATTATATCAACGATGATCATTAAACTGAAAAAAAAAAAACACAAAATATTAGTTCAAACATTAAATAACGTTACATCAGCCCTGTAAATGAGGATCAGGCGCTAGTGGTGTGTAGAGTGTATGAAAAAAACAATAAAGCTGAAACAAAAGAACAGAAAAGAGAGGTATGTTTACATGGAGCGTCTTAAGAAATAATATAGAAACAACAAGAGTAAGATGTATCGTAGAGTATCAGTGAAAGATACAGAAGGTTTATGAATGTGGAGAGAATCTCGTATTGTAGTTACAGTCTATATCGTTATGTCCGGTCATGTTTTTTCCCAATGACTGTAAATCTTGAAAATGCACATGCGATGTAGTTTCTATTGGAAAAGGCTCCATCGTAATGACGTCATATACAAAGTACTCACTCCTTCACGCTTTCTATAATCTGTCTGGTATGTAAGAAAGATGGTTTCACAGTACTTATTTCCACAATCTGATCACATAGGAGTCCACGGTGATTGTATCTGGTGATTTAATCAGTATGTCTTCGTATGGAATAACATGAATACCTATTTCATTCTCCAATTGTTTAAGGTATGCAATGGTTGAATTGGGAAGGAAAAACTGGAAACAAAATCTTGATAAAACCATATACTTGTTTCCCTACAAATCTGGCGTTTCTTTGTGAACAAAGAACATTGTTTTAATTGTCAATTGAGTTCACCTTAACCTTTTTATTCTGATCCATAATTTATCTGTAGAACAACACACACAGAAGAACATGAATCACATGAAAACGTTTTTCAGCGTGCCACTTACAACTTATTCTCTATTAAGTATTAGCACGTATTGCCATATGTAATCTACATTTATTTACCCTTTTATAAATATATCGTGAAGCAGCCTATACCGCTTTTCTAGATGTAGATTATTTTTATTATGTTGCATAATATTGGTTGGGATACATAGATAGCTTATGCCACTAACATGTATGCTTATGCATTCTCACCTGTTACAGGAAATCACACTGATTCTACTTGTTCCAGGTTTTTTTCTATTTAACCCTAGCGCCACAAGTTGACCCATATTCATTTGTTCTCCAGTGCCATTAAGCACAAAGATATCTCCATCTTGGAGAATCTAAACCCATGATATGAACATATCTGTATGATCTGAGTGTTTGAAAAGTTTGTGTTGGAAGTGGTTATCACATAGTCATCACAAAAGCACTCAGTTCTCAGTGGCATCACATTACCTATGTTATGGCAAGCAATTTCAAATTGTAGTTAAAATAAATGCATTTTCAACACGCTAACTGTGGTTGTCTCATGACTTGCTGAGAGACCGTTGTTGTGAAATACACAACCTTGTGTGTTCACCAGTTATGCTTTCAACAGGTGTTTACATGTAAAACCTCTTGTTTTATTCTGAATTGACGTGTTTTGTATGGGAAGTGTTCGTAATGTGTGGTACTGATACTGAAGTACATAGTTACTATATCTCTTCCTCCTAGGAACGATCTGTTGAATTAATTCCAATTCTATTAAAAACTGATATTTTGAAAACGACGTGCGTTTGTCTATATGCTTTGTTTTGATGAAACTTTTCTTTATTGGAACACAATTAACTCAAAGATGGTACATTATCTTGGTATATTGTTGTCAGCACATAAGCAGAATTTACTTTAACTCGACTCTCTGGAGTTTTTAATTTACCATTACACTTATGATCGCTAATCATTATAAATTCACAGAAAAGGTTTTGTTGCGTGCTTTAACGATTTTTGACACATTCGGTATCACTAGTTGTATGATAATAAATTACTTGGACTTCTGCAGATATTTAGGTAGCAATATTTTCACCCAATGTAACCAGTGACTCTTCCCTTCTCGTAGGGCTTTAAAGAGTTTTTCTCACTTTTAGTAAATTGGGGAATATGAAAGAAAATAACAAAAAATAATTCACCCTTGCGTTAAACAAATTATAATTATGTTCTTAAAATAAAAACATGTGTCTTGCAGCTCACAGAATAATTATGGAACACTCATAGACACCACTAAATGTGATCATATGTTTTATACGCTCGTAGGTAAAGGGAGAAGGTCAAGGAGGTTAGTTCCAACACGCTGGGCTCGGCAGGGCCAGGTGGTTAAGGCACTCGACTCGTCGTAATCTGAGGGTCGGGGGTTTAAAACTCAGTCACACCAAACATGCTTGCCTTTTCAGCCATGGGGGGTTACAATGTCACGGTCATTCCCACTTTTCATTGGTAAAAAGAATAGCCCAAGAGTTGGCAGTGAACGATGATAACTCGCTGCCTTTTCTCTTGTCTTACACTGCTAAATTAAGGATGGCTAGCGCAGGTAGCTCTCGTGTAGCTTTCAGCGAAATTAAAAACAAATCCAACCCCTTGTTTCTGTGGTGTAAAAAAAAAAGCTTATATGGTTATGATGCAATTGTTTATGGGATTCTACACAGTATACATTGTTTTGATGAACTATTAGCATTGTTTGAATTGAAACAGATGCTTACTAATTAACAAGTGAAATATCATTAGTAAGTTATTGATAGTTGGTTTTATATTTACCATGTTATTCGGATGATGATGACATTTTCTTTATATATGCCCCCCAGTAGCTCAGCGGTATGTCTGCGGACTTACACGCTAAAATCCGGGTTTCGATATCCGTGGTGGGCTGAGCACATATAGCCCATTGTGTGGCTTTGTGCTTAATTCAAAACAACAACAACAACCATGTTATTTGGAAAAAAAATTTTGTGGATATCACTCTTGTGCCACTGTTGCACATCTAAACTCATTTGAATTATCTCATTTACGGATCAGCATGGCCAGGTGGTTAAGGCATTCTACTCGTAATCCGTGGGTTCGAATCACCTATGCTCCAGATTTTGTGAAACTGTGTAAATGTATATAGAAGTAAGCAGTTTTTATCTTTAACAAGTAATAATATACAGCGTCTTTCAACTTAGGTTAGCTTTGAACATATTATTTCAAACTTTATTGAAGGGACTTACAACGCAAGAAACTGAGTTTCGACATACATAGTGGGCAAGCACAGACAGATCATTGTGTTACTTTGTGGTTAATTACAAGCAAATAAAATAAAGGACCCCTTAAACCTCTCTAAGGCCCCTTAAGAGGTTGTGGAGACCTAATTTGAGAAAACTTGTTCCATATTATAAAATAAGTTAGGTAAACTCTAAACTGGTCATCGCAAAGAAAATGGAAGATAATCAGTAATCAACATCATTAGTGTTTTATAGCAAAGATATATAATGATTGCAAATGCAAAATCAGTACATATTTTGCTTGGTGAGAAACTTAGAGTTGAAAATAGTCTTTCTTGTAAAGATTTTGAGACAGAATTTTGATTCTGAATGAAGAACAAGGGCAATTCTTTTGCAGAGCAGTATTTTTCATAACCCGGATCCTTGCCAGACATTAGCTTAACGACAGCAACCACTAACCAGCTTATTGAGCTACCAGTTCACGTTGTAATTTTTTGGCTATTACGTTTCAATGGGGAATGAAAGGTGTGAAAAATAAACATACTGGAACAGTATCCCTACGTCAGTAGCTGAAATTTATCACATTTACTGTTTCGCAAGCACTTATCAATGATTTTGATAATGGTTACATCATCAACTTGTGTCGATAGATTTTAGCAATAAACAAACAGCACACAGTCTACTTGTTTTAATATACTACCTTAAAATAAGTCAAATGTATTTACAAAGGTTTACTACGTATGGTTATTACACTTTTATCCAGAGCTTTAAATAATTGACTCTTTTTTTGAAATCAGATTCCACACATCTTGGTCTAATTACTTTGAAACACAATTAAGATGAATTATTCTTCTCTACTTTATTATTATAATACCATCTGTGCTGATTTCACTTCAAAAACCGGTTATGTATCGAAATACATTAAATTCCACATTTTATGATAATATGTTCTCGAGAAATTACCTAACGCCTTTGTATTTAGCAAAGGATTTTCGTTTTATGAGTTTTCTTTTTCTGCAAGAAAAATCATGAATTAAGTGTGAGCTTTCAAAAAATATATATAATTTTATAGTTAAACTCACAATCATCCAGTCAAAATCTGTCTTTCTAACTATATTTATAAAGCGTATATATACCTTGACAGAAGTGTAAAACATTTTACACATTACAAGATATCATGATACAACCGATACTTAATTAAAACAACGAGAAAACTCAGAAACTACATGACGCGATGATATAATAATTACCAATTCATAACTCTTTAACAACACAAGGTATGATTTGTAAACAGTTACATAAACAAATCTGCGATAAACTATCACTTCTAAAAATAACTAAACTTAACACTCGTGCTATACAAATTATTTACATTGTAACACACATTAAAGTTAAACTGAAACAGTAGTATATATCTAAGAATAAGCATATTTTCAAAAAAAATATTTATTTACAATATTTTTATAGTATGTACAAAGACTGTTATCAGTTCATGCACAAAGTCTCTTTGTACAGTCTTGCAGTTCCCTTAACGACCTCACTACAGAACAGATAGTTTTAGCTTCTGAAATGCAATCTATTCTCTTAAAAGAAAACGCAAAAGGGATATTTTTCTTATTTTAAAGAGAAATATATGTAATAACGTTGCATGCTCAGAGTATGTGATGTTACACGTGTTAAGGCACTGATTATCAGACCAAAATGACAATAAAAGTTGTGCACTTTGAAAACGGAGGAAAACATCGGATTTTTCGCCAAAACGCATTCGTGTCCAATAAATTTGTTTGAGAGATCTGCATGTTCTGCAAGTGCAACATGTACAAAATCCCTATAAAAGTGACGGGTTTTCAGTTTCCATAGCTCAGTGTTAAGCCACCGACACGCAATACAGTTACGCCAAGACTGACTGACTTTTAACGCAACCTTAGCCTCTTGCTTCATCAGGCTTTTCTTTGCATAGAACATCTGGTAGGACATTGCCTTAACTGGATCTCTGATTGTGGTGTCGATATTGTCTTGCACAAGGTCTGCTATGTCTTACATATTTGTGAAGACATCTGTATACTGGCATGGTACATTTTGTAGTTCTTTCTTCTGCTTTCCAGTCAGTTCTTCACTTATGTCAATGTATTTGTACATCTCATCTCCACCCGGCAGTTGTAGGTCTTCATCTTCTGTGGCAAAGTTGCCATTTTCTGGTTGTGCACCTATGACAGCGACATTTCCAATGCCCGTCTTTGCCTCAATAGCTGCACCAATTAGGACTTATTCAAAAGATTGGCATGTTAAGTCTTGGTCTTCCCATCCATTTTTACCTTGTAGTTCATTCCGCTGAGAACTTCAAAAGACCCCTTCCATTGCAGGGTGAGTTTGTTGTTATTAATAGCTAGAAGAATCAGGATCTTCTGTCTGACATTTTTCGGCCTTCTTGTCATAGAAATGCTTCTCACTAATCACATACAAACTTTCTCAAGCAAGTTCACAGATCTCCTCCAGTTGGTTTCTAAGTTCTGAAACGAGCTAGTATGCGTTTTGAAGTTCTGACTTTTCTTTTCCTGTCCACAGGTTTTTCTGTATCTTTCACAGAACTTGTACTGTTATTTCGTAGAGTAACTCGATGAGTAAAAATCTGTACTTGCTTCCGGGACTTCTCGGTAAACAAATAATATTGTCTGCAGGTACTTTTCTCAGTCACGTGGTCTCTCTGACACATCTTTTTTACCATACTCTTTAAGATTCCACTGACACTCTTGCAAAGTCAATTACATCTGGGGTAATAAAGTTCTGAGGAAAATTAGATCCCTCTGTCACTCAAGACTTCTTTTAAAAAGTATACTCTGTAGAACATTTTCAGGAAAGCTTTTTCTACTCTCTCTCTCTCACTATCTTGAGCAATGCTGTGGCCTCTGAGTAACGTGATGCACACTCGACTGTTTGTTACAAACCGGTGCTAATGATCCAGTCAAGATTACAACTACTTTGTCACAAACCGGTGCTAATGATCCAATCAAGTTTACAACTACTTTGTCACAAACCGGTGCTAATGATCCAGTCAAGTTTACAACTACTTTGCTGAACAGCCCTTCCATGAAATATACCTTGATTACCTAGTTACAGTCCTTTGATAGATGTTACATGACCTACAGAATCTGGTCACATCTCCAATGACCTCTGACCAATGAAAGGTGCTGTCTTTCATTATGTATCTACAAGATATCCTCCCACAATTTACTCAGAGACCAACTTCTGTCTCATTTTTTGTTGAATAACATACTTTGATTAACTTTTCCAGTAGAACTGCCTTAATAAAGCTGCCCTTTTGGTATTCTATTCTGTAAATTCATTTCCACCTTTGTAATTTTTTTTTTCAATTTTCTACCGTGCACTGTCCCAAAGTTTTTGCAGTGAAGAGTCTTTCTTTTGTACTTACTTAAACCTGGATGGGACACTGACAATGGTTTCCGTAGAATGAATAAAGGTAAATACTCTATAATACAAGGGAGATCTTGAGGCCATGTGTATTAATACATCCATCTAAAATATGATAATTAGTAATATAGCAGACAGAAAGTAGATTGATAATGCACCTGCAGTCACCACACACAGATGTACCTTGCCTGCTATTTAGTCATCAGATACTAGACTGGTTCTCATTTGAAATACACTTTACCCCTAGCATGTTGTGATTTGTTAGCACCTCCCAATATTTGTGACATGCCTCAATCACCTCTAGCACTGTTGATTCATTTATTAACTTTGGCTGACCATCAACCATGTATTGTTTAATCATTATGATATCACTTGTTTTTTTTTAAATTAATCTGATAAGTCATCTTTATTCTGTTTCTTCTGGCAGCAACATCTATGGTGACAGTCACTTCTTTTCTTGTCAACATCATCTTTGTAAGTAATTCCAGCTGCTTTATGTTGACATTTCTGCAAATGATTATTGGCGATAGACTTGCACTTATTCACAATTATTATTTTATAATAAGCATAGTTTTTATCATTCCCCTTTGTCTGCTAAATTCTTGTCACTTTTTGGTGACATTTGCTTCTGGTTTGGTTTGTTTTGAATTTCGCCCAAAGCTACACATGTACTATCTGCGCTAGCTGTCCCTAATTTAGCAGTGTAAGACAAGAGGGACTCATCACCATCCACCGCCAACTCCTGGGCTACTCTTTTACCAACGAATAGTGGACTGACCGTAACATTATAACAGCTTCACAGCTGAAAGGGCGAGCATGTTTAGTGTTATGGGGATTCGAATCCGCAATCCTCGGATTACGAGTGGAGTGCCTTAACCACTTGGCCATGCCGGACCCTATAAGCACGAATATCGCCGTTACGTAAACCGTTATTCCAAATAAGTTGGCCAAAAGAACAAACCAATTATAACCCAGGATTGTTAGTGTCAGGATTAATTTGTGCGAAAGACATGTTTATAATATACTTAAATGTAATGATAGTTATAAGAAATGTTAACAAGTCTTAATAAACATAAGATTAAAATAACATAACGACAAATTATGGTGGGAAATAGAGAAAATGATATGTAAAACATCAGTATTACTATTAACATAAAACAACTTTAATTATGAATTTAGTTTTGAAAATCGTTTAAGAGACGTACAATTCCGGGATCGAGAATGATACCATTTAGCGTCACAGTATTAAACAGAAGTATGCTGTAAGCTTCTTTAATCTCCATTTTACGTTATTTATCTAAACCAATGCCGAAAATTCAGTGTCTGATGTGTAGTTCAAACCCAAGTAAACACACGGGAATGTTTTAATAATCACAAATCAGCAAAAGAAACAAAGAGAAAAAATCCGTCGCAAAACACTTTAACATGTATGAACACACCTTTCAAGATATGCAATTTTATATCTAAGAGAAACAGGGAAATTAAAGAAGCTTATTGGATAGCACTACTAAATACTGTAACGCTGAATGACATGAATCTTGATCCCGGGATTGTTGACCTTTGTATGGCTCTAAAAATAAGTTCTAAAGTAAATTTATGACTATATTTTATTTAAAGTTTCTAAATTCATTAACTATTAATTTTATATCAGTGTTTCAACATTACTAAAATAAATTTTAATTTATTACAAATTTTACAATATCTGAATAATTGTGAAGTTGTAATGCTCATAACAGAAATATGTATGTTATATTGCTTTATTAGCTGGAGTTGTGTGAGTTCATGATTAATGAAATGTTATCTTTAGACATAAAAGTTATTTCCCTTTTATGGAAAATTGTAAAAAAGAAATAACAAAGTCCACAAAGCCTGAAAAACACAAATTTTAAACCACATGCTTGCTTGTATCTCGTCATAGACCCAACAAAACTTTACGCTATATTTAATAAATATCTATTGAAACGAGTAAAAGTAGTGATAAAAGGCGAAAAAAAAAACACCCATAAAAACCATAAACTGGAGATTTTTGTGTACTCTTGCATGGACGTAATGAACCTCTATATTAATTTTGGTGACGATTCATTGACATCCTGAAAAGTGGTTGCATGGACACAGAACAGACAACAAACAGTACAATTAAATTTATATAGAAAACATTTGAAAGAGCAAAATGCTTGACCAGCTTCAAAATAATTTGTTTTCCTCGTTCGTTTATATTTTTTGTAGTTAATATTTTAGGGTTGAAACATCTACATTTTATAAATACTCTTATCTGTTTGAGTTTTTAGTGTTCACTATTAAGGACGTTTGTTTACAATTTTTGGTTCTCTTTGTTTCTAATAGTTTACTTTTCCTTGATGCAAATTTGGAAGATAGCCAGGTATGTGTAATTTTGATCTTTCTTTAGGCCAAAACTTTTCTGCTTCTTGGGAAAAAAAATTACTGTTGTAACTTTGACTTCTTTTTTCTTGGTTTCTCTACCCTGCGAGTTGCAATGCTTATTTAGCAGATGGAGAGTAACCTAGTTATTACTATAACTATAGTATTGTTTGGACAATCTTGTAAGGATTATATTTCTCGCTTCAAAATTACGTTTTAGGTGATAAATATGATATTCTGTTTGTCTTTTTCTCATATTTGCTCCAAGATACTGAAGGCCTATCTCCGTTAACCGTTCCCAATTTTGAATTAATGGAAAAAATAAAAAAAAGAGAGGGAAAAGGTCAGCAGTTACACGCTTCTAATTATTATAGGTTGTATTTGCGTGACTTAACTGTGGGATTAGATTGTCACCGTTATAAAGAACTCACAGCTCAGAGTGTGGAAAAACAATTTTTTGTTGCTCTGCAATAGGACACAAACGCCTGACCTGCAGATCCACTGTAAGAAGTAAGATAAAATATCGTTTTGGGGTGTGAAGAGACTCATAAACAATGTTTAACTGATCTCCAACTAACTAAAAATGCTCAAGAGAAGTGCATCAATTTGAATAATGTTTATAATGATTAACAACAGTTTTGATGTTACTATGATCATAATACATCATTACGGTTTTCAGTTTCACATATCTCAGGTTTTGTTTATTTCGCATATTTAAATTAACTTCAAGTGTTTTATAAGTTCATTTAAAGTTACATCTAAAGATTTGTCTAGCTGCAGTCGTGGTAGAAAAAAAACAAAAAACAACCCAAAACTTTTAATGTTAAAGATTGACTTTTATATTTAAATTTCAGTAAAATATTACACAATATATATGTGTGCGTGTACGAAGATACTTCTTTTGTGAAAGCTATGACGCCAGTGTCAGATAGTTCGAGCGTGCTAACTTGGTGTTCAGTGCAACTAATAACCAAGTAAGAGTTCGATTTTAGAGAGAACAAAATTCTTAGTGTCAATGACCTGAAACTTCCGCTTATACACAAGACACCAAGCGTTTTATGTGTAATATCTGGTGCGCATTGATATATTATGCGACAAAGTCGTTGAACCGAGAGCTTTTGAGCAATATTTAAATCTCTACAGTATGTCTCCGGATTCACACTTCTAGAAGACGGGTTTCGATACCCATGGTGGACAGAGCACAAATAGCCCATTCTATAGCTTTGTGCTTAATTTTAAACGAATAAACAGAAGATATTTAAAATGAAACGTGATATCTCAAAAACTATTAGTTTGATACTTTTTTGTAAGAAAACGAAAATTTTTGTTTTATTTTAATTCCTACTGTTGTTTACATAAATCAGATTTATTTTACAAAATTATCATAAAATTTGGAACTATAATTTTGATAACAACACAGCTAAGACATTAATATGGTGTAAAAGGATAGAACAGGTAATGGAAGTCTCGTTTAACATTTATTCAGCATTATAGAAACGACTTATTAATAAATATTGTATTTTATACTAAGAATAAAACTGTTGTTGAGTTTCGAATTCTGTACGATGGAATTTGCATTGTGTCTCCTAGTAATTTCTTTTTATGTTGTGAATATGACCGTCAGTTTGCTGATATACAATATTGGAAATAATTATATAAAAACACAGTTTATACACGAAACACAAGCAACGGCAAGTTGCAATTAATCATTAGTTAAATATATTATTACGGAAAATTTGAAAAGAAAGTGGACCAATTGTTTAATGCGCAAGTAATTTTTATTTTATTTAAACAGGACAGCACGCGTTTTTATGTTATCATGCATTTAGTAATGTCTGGTTGAGAAATACTGTTTCTAATGGCTCGTATTACTTTTTACAAGGGCCCGGCATGGCCAAGTGTGTTAAGGCGTGCAACTCGTTATCTGAGTGTCGCGGATTCGAATCTCCGTCGCGCCAAACATGCTCGCCCTTTCAGCCGTGGGGGCGTTATAATGTGACGGTCAAGCCCATTTTTCGTTGGTAAAAGAGTAGCCCAAGAGTTGGCGGTGGGTGGTGATGACTAGCTGCCTTCCCTCTAGTCTTACACTGCTAAATTAGGGACGGCTAGCACAAATAGCCCTCGAGTAGCTTTGTGCGAAATTAAAAAAAACAAAAAACATACTTTTCACAACCCATATATTTTTGTGTGGTTGCTTTTTATTGCGGTTTTGTTTAGGCCAAGTCACGGTTCTGGCCTCTCTTACATCCAGGTATTGTTTCACCACATTCGCTGCATACTTATACTACAGGAAGATGAATCTTATTTCTTAGGTAATTTCATAGTGGAAGAAACTATTTTGTCAGGATACCATCAATTTGTGTAGGTTTCCAATAAACGTTGCTGAAATGTAACCAGCTTTTGTACTGGTTTTCCAATACAAATGTTGTATGCTCTTCTCTTTTTCATCAAGTTGTCGTTAATTATTATCAACCTAATTAAATTTATATTAATCTGAAAAAGCAACATTTTTCAGCTTTGCTCATTCTATTATTTGAAACCCGACGCACATTTCAACCATTTGGTATAATTACCTTTCCTAAAGCAGTAGTTGTTGAGCGCGTCCATTCCATTGAAGGTAACACTTGTAGCTGTGCTTACAGTTAGGCCATTGTCAGGACTTTTACTGGATTTTCGTGTACATGTAAAAGAACAAACCCTGATTTGTTTAATATTACTTTTAAAAAGATTGGACTGCAAAAGCGACTAAAAACACAGTTTAGTCTTAATCTGTCGCATAGAGTATCTTTCATCAAACCAAACTTTGATTTCTTCCTGTTTATATTATGACATTAATATACTGAGAGCAATGAGTGTATTCACCACACTACTTCTAGGAATAGTACGGCGTGCCTGTTATTTTCTTTATGTTGGTGAGGCATTGTTTGTCCTGAAATACTTATGGAACCAGTAAATGAATGTAATTATAATATGATTCCCCCTCTAATTGTATGAAAATAAATCACATCATGGTACAATAACAATCATGCTTAATATATCATCCTGCAATTGACTGTCATCTAACCACTCATTATTATTTTCAATACTACATACAAATACAAATTTTATGTTAAAGTTTCTTAACACGCAAGAGTTTTTAATGTAAGCATTATTTTATGTTTCGTCAGTATTTGAATTATTAATATATATATCGTGTTTTGTGATATAATACTATCACTTTGACTAATAGTTGTTGTGTTTTGTGTTCAATAAATAATTTTATTTTTTGCTTCGTAGGTGTTAGAAACCTTACTTTAATAATATTATAGTTTTAAAAATAATCACAGCTTCTCATCCTGGCCCAGCATGGCCAGGTAGTTAAGGATAATCTGAGGGTCGCGGGTTCAGATCGCTACTGCACCAAACACGTTCGCTCCTTCAGCCGTGGGAGCGTTATAATGTGATGGTCAATGCCACTATTCATTGGTAAAAGAGTAGTCCAAGAGCTGATGGTGAGTGGTGATGGCTAGCTGCTTTCCTTCTAGTCTTACACTGCTAAATTAGGGACGGCTAGCACAGATAGCCCTCGCGCAGCTTTGCGCAAAATTCAAAACCAATTCTCAACCTACTGTTATTCCTGTACCTCAACAACAAGTCTTTGCGTGTTCAAAGAACACGTAGTCAATTGTGTGACTTTGTTCTCAACAACAAACAAACACTCTGCTTTAATGTGGAATGTGTATAAAACAACTAAACAAGCCAACTGAATTTAAAACAATCTATTTATATTTGTGTGAAATATGTATAATATAATTATACAAGCTAGCAGAATTAAACTTGGACTAATGCGTAATCAAGTGAGTTTTAACAACCACTTGAAAGTTAATAAAATTATAGCTTTAACTTTTTATTATTCCTGTTGTTTACTGCTCACACCAGTTTCTCTGTTCACCCGCCCTATGTGATATTCTCCAGAAAACGCAATGAAAGAGCAAACTTTCAGTGTTTGTAGCTCACCATATCTATAATTTTGACTGTCATTAACTGTACTTATAATTATTAGTTTAGTAAATAGACGCTAATAAAATTTCCAGAAAACACAGTAAGAGGGCAAAATCTCACTGTGTGTAACTCAATAAATCTACTGTCTACATGTTATTAAGTGTACTTCTAATAATGCGTGTATTAGCAACTTTATAAATAAAACTCTACTAAAACCTACAATAAACACAATAAAAGCTAAATCGTAGGGCTAATAACCCATGATGTTCACAGTCTGAACTGTCACTAACTGTACACTTGATAATGAATGTATTAGTAGCTTTATAAAATTACTAATGTTTTTCTAAGTGACAGAACGGATGATTGTTTAGCATAATGGATACGTTAAACACTTTACTGCGAGTAAAGCTGTTAATTTGGCTTGAAAAGTATGAAATAATACAAAATATATCCACTCTATGTCAATTTTTAATTGCAGTTGGACGAGACTTCCATCATGTTTTCATTCATGCAATTTAACTTCACTCTGTTCAACATCCTTGATTTTTGTTTATATATGTGGTATTAATAATAAATTTACGTAACGAGTGTTGTGTATTACAATTTCAAATAACCTAAGACTGAGTTAAATTGTAATTTAGACTTAGAAGTTAAATAAAGGACGATATAATTCCAATTTAAGACATTTGCCAACAACATTAATACATACATTTTCTTTTTTAACATAAATATATTTTAATATACAAACAATAATACAATGTACAATTATACTTATTACAAATAATGGCCTATGTACAAAAGTTTTACAAAATTACAAACAATGTCGAGTCTTCTTTCTGGTTTGGAACTTCCTTGACGAAGCGACAAAATCAGGCATGGTCAGGTGGGTTAAGGCGTTCGCCTCATAGTCTGAGAGTGGTGGGTTTGAATTCTCGTCGCACCATGTTCGCCCTTTCAGTCGTGGGGGCATTCAATCCCATTATTCGTTGGTAAAAGAGTAGCTCAAGAATTAGCGGTGGTGATGACTAGCTGCCTTCCATCTAGTCTTACACTGCTAATTTAGGGACGGCTAGTGCAGATAGCATTCGAATAGCTTTGCGCGAAATTCAAAAGAAACCAAATAACATTTATACTAACAACAGTGCGTAGGAAGCCTATATATCGAATCTAAGATAATAAAAAATCACGAGTATAATTGAATTTACTGTTACACATTATTCTAGTAATTAAACATACCAGAAGAGAGAACGTTTTTATAAATCACAGTACAAAAATAATGTGATCGGTACTCGTTTCATGTTATGACTCTTACAAGGATTCACACTAATTTGTTTAGTTTAAATTTTGCGCAAAGCTACACAAGGGCTATGTGCGCTAGTCATCCCTACTTTAGGGCGAGCACGCTTGATGGGCCAGGAAGTCAAACCCGCGACTCTAAGATTACAAGACAAACACCCTAACCCTTTGGCCATGCCAAACCATTAACTATTGCAAGTAACAGTCAGTACAGGCGTAACAAGAGACTTTAAATTAGATGACGTTCACCTACTTGGCTTATTTGGTGTGAAAGAAGCTTTGAAAGTCTATTTCATCAGCCAACCTCTTGAAAACGGGTTTCGATACTCGTATCGGGTACAGCTCGTCGACTAAATTAATGTGTTTAACAGCAAACAAACATCAATTATTGCTCTTTCTCTGAACTGAATTCGTTAATATTAATATCTTAATTTAGATAAAAAATTAGTGTTGAATAAAAGAAAAATTTCTATTTTATAACAGACTATAACAAAAATCATTTGTGTTTTTAATTAAAATCTGGTATAACAGTGCATGTAAAAATAATACCGTTTTAAACAAACAAATGTAGTGTTTACATTGTCATGTTAGGTACTTGAATTCAAAGAACTAAGTACAATAACATCAACCATTCATGACAAATAAATTAAAAACAAGCAAACAAAACAAACTAAAATAAAGAAGAACTCGCTTGATCAGGAGTTTCCTTGTTGGTTCTGGATTGAAGACGTATTTGAGACGTGATACCAATATAAACAGCCCAAGAGCTGGCGGTAGTGGTGATGACTAGCTGCCTTCCATCTAGTCTTACACTGCTAAATTAGGGACTACTAGTGCAGATAACCTTCGAGTAATTTTACGCGAAATTCAAAACAAAGCAAACAAAGTCGCATGAATGACATGACTTTTGACTTTTGTTTTTTTTTTCGGTACTTTGAACTTGGTGTATGAGGTATCCATTTAGGCTCTTCCTCTGACTTCAGTCCTCAGCTTATAATTTGGTTTAGATTTTGGAGGCTTCTCGACTGTTGATTCATTGCGAGTCGGCTGTAATATAGAAATAAATACAAGACCATTTAATCCTCTTTCATTTGAACTAGCCAGTGATAACAGGCTCAGCGTCATAAACCAACGAGAGGACATGCCGGCCGGGGAGTCGGAGACCGTTGTAAAGAATACGGAGGCTCAGACCCAGGGAGCGGACCCGCTTATGCCAGGGACTAAGGGTAAGTCTAGTGACGGTGGCCAAATAGATAAAGCTAATTTAAAATTGAAGTCTCTAATGTTTATAGCCGAGCAAGAGTTAAAATCAAAGTTAACGTCTATAAAAGAAAACTCTATACGGACTAGGAAAAAGAGAAAGTTGGTAAAGGAGGTACATCCGATACCTGAAGTTAATGTAGATAATAGCACGGATATAAGTAATAATATGCCATCAACTAGCAGTACAAGTATTCAAACCCCCACCCTGGATATTGCACAAAAACCAATCACAGATAAAGTGGTAGATCTTTCTGACGACGACGGCTTCACGCTTGTGCAGACCCGTAGTCAGAAAAAACAAACCAAACAAAATACAATCACCTCAGACACAGACACACATACACAACGAGTCACAAAAGTACCTAAATTCGGTATTATAATACAAGGAGTTCCTGGTAGTTTCAATCAACCTCAATTGGCCAAAGAGGTCTACAGGTGTAAACCCAATACGAGAATTACGAACATAAAGCGTCTGCCCAGAGGCGGTGTTCTAGTTCAGGGTCAGGAACCCGCTGACCTTAACAGCCTATTGAAAGCTTGGCCTGCGGACGCTTTTAAACCCGGAAATATTTCAATACCAGGAACTAAACCGACACCGAAATCTTTTGTGATGCGAGGTGTTCACTATACAATAGATATAGAGGACATCAAAGAAGAGTTAAGTAGACAGAACATAACACATATTTCAGTTGAACGAATTATATCAAACATCACAAAAAACCCACCAACTTAATTAAAGTGGTCACAGATAACAGCCAAGACATCACACAATACATAAACAATGGTATCACTATGTGGTATCAAAAGTACACAGTCGAACCAACAAAAACACCGGCAGTGGTTGTCACACAGTGCTACCGATGCCAAAGGTTTGGTCATGTAACAGCAGCATGCCAAGCAAATGCACGTTGTGTGGGCTGTGGAGAGAATCACCACATTACACAGTGTACAAAACAGAACCCCAAACCCAAATGCTGCAATTGCGGGGAAGAACACACGGCAAACTACAAAGGATGCCAGAAATATAAAACAATTAAAACACACTTGTACGAAATTAAAAATCCTAACACGAACAAGCCGCCACCACCACGAACAATTAACGAACCAACACCCATCACTCCAGCACCACAACTACACAAACAAACACTTATGCTGCAGTGGTTAAAAACTCTTCATCCGGAATAGAAAATCCTTTACCACATGAAGAGGTACAACCTACACCACCTCAAAACACACAACCAACAACACCAATAACAATAGAAACCACACTGGCATCTACCATAACTTCCACTCTCTCGGAAGTAATGACAGAATATACAAACCCCACTAACACAGACAGTCTTACAGACATAATAGTCAAAATTATTTTGAAAAACATACAGAAATTGTTGCCGCAAATTTAAACCTCACTCATAAACACTACTAAACATGGATAACTTCACAGTCCTACATATCAATATCCAGGGTGCTCTTGCTTCCAAGAAGCATGAGAGAGATTGAAGATACAACAAACTCCATAAAACCTGATGTAATTTTAATTAGTGAAACTCTCCTATATAACTACAATAGATTTAAGTTAAGTGGCTACTCCATTATTAGACATGACAGGAAGGATAATAGAGATCCAAACAGAAGGATATTATTATTGTATAAAACTGAACTTATAGTTCAGGAACTTAGTATCCCATCCAGTAATGAAACAATTATTATTAAGATAAAAACGCTAAATCATACAGATGTTACCGTGGCGGGAATCTATTGCTCGCCTAGTACAGTGTTAGATGTAAATCTTCTGAATATATTATATAATAGCAATAACAATCTTATTATTATTGGCGACCTAAACAGTAAACACATAGCATTCAACTGTCCCAGTATAAACGCAAATGGCAACCTACTTTATCAATTTTTGGATGATACAAACATGACATTATTAAAGGATGCAACCCCGACACATATATCGTACGCACAGGGCACCAGTGAAATACTGGATCTATGCCTGTGTTCGTCAAATATGAGTCACAAATTTGTAAATTTTCATATTGGTCATGATTTAGATAGTGACCACCTTCCAGTCTGGTGTATCTTCAATCTCACCCCCACTTAAACAAAATCATAGCTAAAGACCAACTGAACTACAAAAAGGCTAATTGGTCAGTTTTTCAATCTATTTTAAATGAAACCTTACCTCCCGAGGTACTGCATATAGCCGCGGACGCATCAGATATAGATGCATACTGTCATATCATCTCTGAGTGTCTAAAAAATGCAGCAAACAGTTCGATACCGAAACAAAAACACATCACAACATCTCATTCTTGGCAACCGCATAAAGACATAATATACTTAATTAAAAACAGACGTATACTCCGCAGACAGTACATTCAAAATCGCAACCCCACACTCAAAACTCAGATAAACTCAATAAGGAATAAGATACGAAACTTGATCAGACAACAAAAACAAGAAAACTGGGATAACTTCTGTTCCGAACTAAATCACAAATCTGATCCTAAACAATTCTGGACACACTTCAAAAGATTTACAAATACAGGAACAACAAACACAGTTTATCCACCACTGGAACTGGATGGAGAAACAGCATATACTGACACAGAAAAAGCCGAGTTATTTAAAAAACACCTGGTCAACACGTTCAAGACTCATCATGAACCACACATGAACAGGTATTTTTATAACACAGTTAAAAACTTTATTGATCAAAACAGAAGCATTTTTACACCTGTATTTCCAGTCAACACAATTACACACCAAGAAAAAGAAAAAGACTGGAGCACTCAACAATTGATAAATCATATCACTGTAACAGAAGTCGTAACAGCTATTAAGAACACAAAAAACAAAGCCCCTGGAGAAGATGGTATTCAAGCTATCCTCCTAAAACAAGGCACTCAGAGATTATATGAATACCTAACACCATTATTTAATCTGTCACTATCAGCTGGATACATCCCCGTTTCTTGGAAGGAAGCAACAATATTAATGTTCCAGAAAGAAGGAAAACCAGCGAATAAACCAAACAACTACCGCCCAATTAGTTTAACCAGTTGCATTGGCAAAGTATTAGAGAGGATAATTAGTAATCGTTTGTCAGTTTACTTAGAAGAAAATTCAAAATTACCAGAAATACAAAACGGATTTCGAAAATTCCGTCAAACGACAGACCACCTGATTCGACTAACAGAATCAATTACCGACAGCTTCAATAAAAATGAATGCACTGTAGCTTGCTTTCTCGACATTGAGAAAGCATTTGACACAGTGTGGCATAACGGTCTACGACATAGACTACTGGAAATGAAATTACCCCAGGAAACTATTCGCTGACTCTCCAACTTCCTGGATAACAGAATGTGCAAAGTTAATGTAAATGGGGCCCACTCTGGGCCCTTTTCACCCGAAGCAGGAGTTCCACAGGGAGGAGTGGTTAGCCCTATACTATTTATCATGTACGTGAGCAATATGCCTCTGTCGGACCTAAATTTAGGTTATGCATCACAGTTCGCTGACGATGTAGCAGTCTGGAAAAGTGCCCCCACTCCATCGATAGCAGCAACGAGCCTGCAGCCAGTCCTAAACAGCATTGAAGAATACTGCCAGAAATACCGAATCAAAATCAATATCCCAGAAACCCAAGTTATATTATTTAGCAGACGGAACAAGCTAAAAAAAGATCCACCAAAACTATATATGAATGGATCACTTTTACTGACTGCTACTTCTGCTAAATTCCTAGGTCTAATTTATGACTCAAAATTAACGTGGATACCACACATAAAAAATGTACTGACACGAATCTGGAAAAGAGCAAATTATGTAAGAAGTCTTTCAGGTAAAAACCAAGGAACATCACCAGCCAACATACTTAAAATCTACAAAACGTACATTAGACCAACAATAGAATATGCATCACCTGCATGGATTAACATAGCACCTACACATATACAGAAACTACAACGTATACAAAATTCAGTACTAACTTCAGCTTATAAAGTACCACGTAGCACCTCAACCACATTCATGCACAAGTATGCAAACATAGACACAATATCTGAAAGACTCTTGCATAATACTCTAAAATACTTCAATAAGAATTGGCATAAAAATGAATTAATGTGTGATCTCGACAGATATCACGTACATGATGAAAATAGTCCTAAATACCTCTCCCCTTTTAACTTATATTTAAGTAATGTAACTCAAGCTGGCTACTATGCACTAGACTCTTGGTCCTTGATTACTATTTATCATATAATTATTATTATTAACATATTAATATACTTACTCTTATTTGTGTGGGTGTGCGTGCTACTACACGTAGTAGTAGTAGCATTTTTTCTTAACTTGTTTCGTCCATGCATGGTCTGAGCCCTGAAATGGGCCTGAGCATCAAGTTATACTTTTACTCTGGCCCAAAGCTATAAAAATAATAATAATAATAATAACAAAAATTGTAAATTGTTTTGATGCTATGAATGTTCGGTAAGGAGGAAGAGGTCAAATGTACCTGACCCTCCTGGGTATTTAACAACAATACTCAAATACCGACACATCGGAACGTATGAATGACATTCTCTGATATGAGCATACTAATAGCTTATGCTTTAGTGTAAAGGTTTTATTGTAATTAACACTAAAATGATTTAATTTAGCACTGTGTAACCGATTATGATCTAGTGATTAGCTTGTTGGGACTGTGAGTCAAGAGTCTCAACCGTGCTCCACACTTCACACCTAGTGATTAGCTTGATCGAACTGTGAGTCAAGAGTCTCAACCGTGCTCCACACTTCACACCTAGTGATTAGCTTGTTCGGACTGTGAGTCAAGAGTCTCAACCGTGCTCCACACATTACACCTAGTGATTAGCTTGTTCGAACTGTGAGTCAAGAGTCTCAACCGTGCTCCACACTTTACAATTGTGACAGTCAAACAACATTTTCACGCCAGACAAGAGTATCCAAGATTTGCCAGTGAGCGCTGTTGGTTAGTTGCTTTTATTCGTGTCTGTTTGTTTAAAATTATAGAGGGCTATACTCATATAACCTTTAAGTAATACTTTACTAATATTAAAACAATTAAACTGAATGTTGTGAAACTACAAGAAATGATAAATATCAACGATGATATACATTTTCATAAATATTTTACTAAGTTTGTTGTTTGTAATTAAACTTAAAGTTACACAGAGGGGTATTTGTGCTCTGTCTAACACAGGTGTCAAAGCCCAGTTACTAGCGTTGTAAGTCCGCAGACATACCGCTATGCCACTGGAGGTCTATTCTGTTAAGTTTTGAAACTTTCTAAAATGTAGCAAATCTTCCCAACTTTTATGAAAAGTTTTCCGGTACACATAAACTTCCATTTATGTGTATCCGCTAGGTGTACATAACATAACCGAGAACATTGTATTGGTATGTAAAGGAAACGTCCCCGAAAGTATGCCAGCAAGTAGTCGTTGTGCTTTTCCGGTTACAGTAGCTATCATGTACATCAGGTAAATTTCAAATAAGAGTGAATATTGAGAGCGTTTCTTGTGATCTTTAGCGGTTTGTATTTAATTATTGTAACACTTCGTTTTTAGATGTTTGATCTCGACCCAATTTTCTCCAAATGACGTGTGCAACTTAGGAAATAAATGTAATATTTTAGTGCATTCAAGATGTGTAAGATGTTTTTGGATTTAAGTTAGTGTAGTTCTTTCGAAATACATTTTGTTGACGTTCATGTCAGTCCTCTACTCATAACAAAACCGTCCTCTCAGCAAGCTCACACTGAATGGAAATTAACGAATTTTCAGATTCAAACATAGCATTCTAGCTTTATTAAATTCATATTCTGTTGTGTTTCGGTGGGATAAAGTATTATGTCAGTTCTTTAAATGACGTAGTTCATATTATTTCCGGCAGGGGAAGGACTCACACCTGGCGAAGCTTTGCCCGTAAAAAAAAAAAAAGTTAACTTCTCACGAGTGTGTTACTTTCAGTCGTTGATGTCACGTGCAAGTATCAGAGTAGCAAGGTTCAATCAAGCGATAACTATCTGTCGAGACTGACAGTATAAACTGGTTAAAAACTGTCATCGGTTGATTGGAAAAGTGGAAAAGCTTCCAATTGTAGATTGAGTAAGTATTTCACACGCATATATTAAGAATTAAGTATTCACGTCATGTTTTACACAAGCTATTCTCATCGCTTTGGTGAGATTAATTCTTTTTTTTTATGACATCATAGCATTAAATTTACTATGTTTTCACTAAAACTAGGTTGGAAACCATTTTGATACAAAGCAAGGTGTGAATTAATTACCACGATGTATTAACTTTTATAGTAATCGAAGTAGTTATGTTATTCATTTTTTCATATTTTTTACAGCCATCAAGAGGCTCGACATTAAGTGTTAGGGCTTATAACATTCGAGAGGTGATTTTAGCGCAGATAGTCCTTGTTTAACTTTGCGCTTAATAATATATAAAATAAGATACTGGCATATTACAATTTGTTAGTAGATTGTACGCTTTTATTTTATAAACTATTTAGAATTGTAAGTAAAGTAAAATATACATCTTATATTTAAAGTCGTAGTGTTTATACGTTACTTTACCCATTTCCAGAGAATCTGACGGATGGATAAAATAACGCTTGTGTTATTTTTGAGAATTTTCTTCTTTGCTGCGGGTAAGAAATACCTTTCTTTTTTTTTGGTCATTTTTTTCTCTCTGTTTTGTACAAAAATAAAAACGCATTAAAAAGATGTAAGCTTTACGGTAAAGCCACAACTGGCTGTTTAAGGTGTCCACCTATAAGAATCGAACTCCTCATTTTAGCGGTGTATATCCGTAGACATACCGCCCCCCACTGAGAAGAATAAAAAATATCTCAAATACTATAACTAGTTTTGTATATTTAAAATATAAATATTTTATGATATATGTTACAAGCTGAAGTACCCTTTCTTCATTCGAGTTGTGTTCATAACTTTTGAAAATGTCGGAGTAGACACTATGATAAATCCTGACTTTCACACATTTTATTTATAAAATAGCACGTTATTACAGTATTCATTATTACCTCACCAAAAGTTTTGAATAAATTTTAAAAACTTCATGTGTATATGATTAAAACATGGTGTACACTGTGCGACAGTCAGAGAGACTTTGTAGGAAGAGATAACAGCGAAAATAGTGACTTTTTCTTACCCACTTTCAACACCCAGCTCTTAATGTATTTCCACAATGTCAAAGTAGGAGGTGAGTTCAAGACTGAAAAACGGCTCTTTATATGAGTCTTATGGTGGCACTTGGAGTAAAAACTTCAGATAAGATTATATAGTACTAGTTGGAGTAGCCGCACCCTGAATAGAAATTATGTAAATTCATAATTAATGAAAGGTTATATTAGGACATAAAACATTCTTTCCTTTTTATATATTTTTAAAACGCCCATAAAAACAACAAAACACAAAATGTAAAACTATAACTTCGTATGTATCTCCTCATAGACCCAACAAACCATCATGCCAAATTTGGTGAAGAATCATTAACAGGGACGAAGCAGTGGTAAAAAAATCCCGCAAAAGTACTCATAAAAACTACAAAACGCAAAATTGAAAATTTGTGTGTATTTCTCCATGGACTTAATAAACCTCCATACCAATTTTCATAAGAATCCAACCTCACTCCACGAAGTATTTATGCGGACATACAACAGGCAGTACTATTATAGATAAAGATGGTGCCAGTGCATTAGATTCGTATGTGACGTATTCGTGACGTCATATCTGCACTCTGAAAATAGAGAAGAATAAAGTTATCGGTGACGGGAAACAGAAACGAAACTGTAAAATCGTGACCTCTATTGCAAATCTGCATTCGCACAGGATAAAAATTTCGCGAAGTTAGGGGTTGAGCATTGCGTAATAAAAAGGGTTTTCCATTATCAAATAAGCAAGAGTTTTATTATAGTATAATTCTATTTATGACGGCTATTTGTGTTTTCATTGTATTCCTCCAAAGACAGTATTAGTACACACTCTGAGAGATATATAAGATGCTTGTCTGCTCAACCTCCACATTTTGTGTATCAGGGACGGTTAGCATAGATAGTCCTTGTGTAACTTTACAAGTAATTTAAAACACTCAATCAATCACATAGAAAGTTTAATAAAGGTTTTCATTTTTTTAAAAAAGACATGGCACTACCCAATAATTTATATAACAATAAGTTACATCCCAAATAATAAATGCTCAATAGCAGCATTAATTGCGGTGGATAAAGTTGTGAACCTATTAGATTAACATGTCTTTTAATCCAAACAATCATCCAACAATGATTAGTTGAGGTTGCTTAAGTGATCTAAAAGTAGTTAGATGAGGGACAAACCGATCGACACTGATTTTTCTTCTGCATATATATCATGGTTGTACTAACAGCAGTTATAAGTAGATAAAGTTATTAAAACATATCCTCTAGTAACTAGGTGAAGTTTCACGCCCTATAATGTGTGTAATAAAAAGGAAAACATGTCATATCTACCTCTTGATTATTTGGTTATAGAAACATTTCGCTTCCATTATTTGGTAACCAAAGTGGTAACAAAAGAAGTGGTTATGTTGTCCGTTTATGATTACTTTACACAAACAGATAGAAACGCTTCGTAGCCGTTTTATATCAACAAATAGTAATCCATTGGTCAGCCAGTATTCAATAGAACCACTATTCTGCCATTCTATATTCACTTTGATCGTTTATACATGAACTATTCTCTTATTCAGCCATTCTATACTACAATAATATTGCCTCGCATACATAGATTACACAACTATTCCACCTTGTCACACTAAAATATGATTTTACTTCCGTAAATTGTTTTAGTATTTAGCCATTTTACACCACAAAATGATCGTACTTCCATGTACTACGTCATTACGGTACCATTTTATACCAGTTTGTGATCATAAATTCACCGAATATAGCAATATTCAACCGTTTTTTTCTGGAATGTGGTCGTGCATTAATAGATTATACCAAATTCAAGGACTGTGCCATTACATGGCCAATAGATGCTATGAAGCAGTGGTATCTCATTCATTTTGCACCATAAATCTTTTACACTATTCAATGGAATAGTATTATTATTTGATAAGATTACGCTAAAGTTATTCATAGCTTAGTAACTCGCTAAAGTGTTTGATTCTCTTTAATGTCCACTGTATATAATAGAGCTTGTTTTGTGTGTCAAACTTTTTAAACCGATTTGTAAAGAGAGGAATTACGATAAGTCATTTTGACATATTAATGTGTGTTTTTATGTTATTAAATTTTTCACGATGTTTTCGATATTGCAGCAGATATGCTAAAAATGCATGAGTCTTATAGATACGCCTCTTGTTCTGTTTAAATGACGCGTCTGATTAAAAAACTATTAGAAACTGCGCGTAAATATATTTAGTTTTGTACTCTTTGCATAGATAATTATCATTGCGTAGGAATAATTTAGCTACACGAATTTGGACGAATACAACTAGACATTTCTAACGTTTTACCTGGAACAGAGAGATTTATTAAACGCTAAAACATATTAAAATGATAGACATTGACCACTGCAATAGTTAACAGTATATGATGTTCAGTTTTCATTATATAAAAATTACTGAGTTGCCTATATAAGCGTGCTTTTAACAGTAAAAGACATGTAGTCCAAACAATCTCATCTCTACTGAATTTCCGTTCCAATCCATAAAAGGAGACACCACCAAGTATTTTGGTACATATATTGATGACTTTAAGACTAATGCCCATGGAGTCAGGGGAAAAGTTTACGCAGCGAGCTCAACTACTTTCTACATAAGTGAATTTTACTACGATGGAAAAGGACCAGGTATTTCACTGTTTCTTTGTTCTATTTGTTCATTATCGAAAATATAAGTATTTTATAGATCATACTTAATACGATGAAAAACTCAGTTTACTATAATTATTGATAAATAAAACTTGTTTCCTGCTTCACTTTGCAGTAATAAAGACCTACAGAAAACATAAATTCCGTTTTTAAAGATCGGATCATTCATCGTCCTGTTTATTCCAGAACTGAAATATGTATTTTTTTGTGTGAAATCGCAAGTTTAGTTACATGTATTTTTAAACACAATATATCTTTTTTTTTCGGAGCTTGTAGGCCCGGCATGGCGAGGTGGGTTAAGGCGTTTGACTCGTAATTTGAGGGTTGAGAGTTCGAATCCCCGTCGGATCAAATATGCCGTTCACCCGTGGGGTTGTTATAAAGTCACGGTCAATCCCACTATTATTTGATAAAAGAGTAGCCCAAGAGTTGGCGGTGGGTGGTGATGACTAGCTGCTTTCCCTCTAGTCTTACTTTGTTAAATTAGGGACAGCTAGCGCAGACAGCCCTTCAGTAGCTTTGCGCGAAATTCATAAAACAAACTTTCACTTTTAGTGTTATTTCTTTTTAGGATTTAATTAATAAAATGGTCTACCAGATAAAGAGAGTTGTTTCTACATATTTTTGTTTAATTTATTTAGCTGAAAGTTAAACTTATTCACGATATAATTAAGTGATTTTTTTATTTATGAATATTGACCGTTAGGTGTAAAATGACAACTTAGGCAATTGTCCATCCAAAGAAATCATAAGGCGTTGCTCGCGCCATCTAGTAAGATTAAAATATATAAAACTAAGACAAATATTGGTTCTCATTTATTTTGAATAGGTTAAAAACAAATATAACTGATCATTCAACATGAAAATGACGCATTTAATTGCTAATAAATATAATTTCTTAAGGGTGAGTTTTCTGCTTAATATTTGTTTCTAAAATAACGTTTTTGTACATTATAAAACCTATTATGGGATGTTTGTGTTTAATTTTGATGCACTTTCTGAATGAAACCTATTATGCATGATCAGTGTTGATAATGTTTTTCTCCATTTCAGAATGAACAATAATTTCAAGATGTGGAACTATAACAATGCGTTTTTATGTCAAGGGTAACTAAATAAGGGTTTTACATGGTCAAACTATATAATTTACAATCGAAAATAATTTATTTTTACAGAGAATAAATGTTATGTCAGCCCTTTGTCATAATCAAGGTCATCAACTGAAAAAATAAAACAGAGCAAAATAATCCATGTTTGACTTTTAAAACATTTAGATGCTGTTTTTTGGGTTGGAAACACAGAAAATCCTTCTCCTCAAGGTGAAATCGTACCGAATAATCTCGGAAGGTATATTTAATTTTAACCAATCACTCTAAAGAACAAGAACACTAATGAAGATATACTCCATATTCAATTCCTAATTTAGATTATTATTTGGACGTTTAAAACATCTACCAGCTATTATTCCTTTGCTACATTAAAGTAGAACTGTAGTTTATAGTTTTTGTTTTGTTGAAGTTAAAATGGAATTATAATGGCAGGTAACATTATAGTTTTTGTTGTGGTTAAAACAGGAATGTAACGAAATTTAACAATTCTAATTGTTTTTGAATTTCGAGCACAGTTATACAAGGGCTATCGACGCTAGCCGTCCCTAAGTTAGTAGTGTAAGACTAGAGTGAAGGCAGCTAGTCATCACCACCCAACGTTAATTTTTGGGCTTCTCTTTTATTGACATGGCCAGGTGGTTAAGGCGCTCGACTTGTAATCCGAGGGTCTCGGGTTCTAATCCTCTAACACAAAAAATGCTCGCCCTTTCAGCCGTGAGGGTGTTATAATGTACGAGCAATCACACTATTCGTTGGGAAAAGAGTAGTTCAAGAGTTGGCGGTGGGTAGTATATATTAGACTAGCTAATTTCATCTAGTCTTCATCTAGCTGCCTTCCCTCCGTCTAGTCTTACACAGTTAAATTAGGGATGGCTAGCGCACATAGCCCTCGTGTAGCTTTGCGCGAAATTAAGACAAATAAAGAAACTTACAGAAATAATTTAAAACCGGGAAAATTAAAATTAGTTTTGTTGTATAAAATAACTTTATATCATTACAATCACATACACTTGAATAAAGGTAGTATGTACTGGAGAGAATTAATCTGACAATAAGTCACATTGAAACCAGAAAAATACAGCGGAAACAATTAGTATAAAGTATAAGTACGTTCAGGATTGTTTTTTTACACCAACTGATCAGATAAACCTTGTTCTGCTTATCAGCTGTTATTTTTTTCAGCGAAGAAAATATAGGGACGAAAAGCAACAGAAACATTACTATTACGCTACCAACGGGAAAAACTATCAACCAGTTTAAGTGGTTAAGTGTGTGGTCTCGTCAAGAAGCCGTGAGTATAACTGTCAGAATATATGACACAGACCAATAGTTTAGGGAGTATAATGATCGGTTGTGACCAGATCTTTAGGTTGTACTTTTAGGGTACATCAGTGGCGTAGCAACTATTTTTGCCGCCCGGGGCTGTCGTAAGATTTGCCCCCCCCCCCGCTGGCCGTTGATAATCTGTTAACCTTCAAAATTCCAGAAAGTCCTCAAAATATTTATTTTCATTTTGGTATAAAATTTCAGATTTTTTGTTAGCTTTTTATTATTTTAATTTTTTTCTATTTTCACCCCCTCAAAATGCTGCTCCCTGGCACGTGCCGCCGGGGCGAACCGCCCCTCCCGCCCCCCTTTGCTACGCCAATGGGGTACATGCTATTAACAGTTTGTTTAAGTAGGACTCTCAGCGTCAGTTTTAAGAAACATGACTCTCAGACAATATAATTTAGATAAGTCGCTTAAGTAGGTCTTCAAAACTTCTAGATTGTAGTGACAACAAACTGGTTACTTACCCGTCTTATGTTTTCATGTTACTGATGGAAGTGTAGTGAGATGTACTCTCAGAAATAATGATATTAAAAAAAATCTATTTAAAGTATATCTTAGATGAAGAAATTTGACAAAAAAAACTTTAAAACACTCTTTGTGTCAAAAGCAGCAATAAAATGTTTCACTACAGTTCTTACAGTGTTGTGTTGACTCTCTGCTTAAGTAACTCATAGTATGTAATATACAGGCTTATAGTATTAACGAATTGCTTATGATGGATTTTCAAAATATGTTGTTTCATAATTGTGTGTGTTGCCTAAGAATATAATTTTTGTGAATTAATATGCTTATTATTTATATTTAGATTGTGTGTTATGTAAGATATCAATTTTATCTTACCCCTTTAACAGTTATATAATGTATCAAAATGTCTGGTCGTCAGTATTAACTTTTGTCCAAACCTCTCTACTGAAGGCTTATAGAAAACTAAAGCTACATGAGAAACAAAACATGGTTAAGTTCACAGCTAGAGAATGACAGATTTTGAGTACATATATAAAACTATACTTAAAGGTAATATCCCTTGGTGGTACAAGGTGATCAAATTTCAAATATATCTTAAATTGGTTTCTGTATATTACACAAAACAAATTTTGCTAAGCTACAAAATATTTGTTTTGAAATATTTTTGAGTAAAAGAATTAAAAGTTCAGTTAGAATTGTTATTTTTATTTATAGTGTTAAATTTGATGTGCATATATATATTTGACAGTGGAGAATTGTTCTGTAGTCATAACATGGCTAATCTCAGTCAAACTAACTAAGACAGATACCTTCTGTACTGAAATAAAAAACATCTCTTACTTTCTTAGCTATCAACTGATGTTTACCGAGCAATTTAGTATGACAAGATCACAAGGGTGTTATGACTTGTTTTCAAAGATACTGAGATTAGTTTCTTAGATACAAATTCACGTATTGTCTGGTGGTGGTTGCTCAATTATCACAAAATTTGGACATTATGCTGAAATACTTATCTTTGTGGACTTGATATATGGTTCTCTCCCAGATAAGATATTCCATAGTGTCCACAAGAATATGTGGACTGATTAGAGCCCTAATTGGCATAGAGGAGGTTTTACAACAAATCAATCAAGGAAAGTAAGTTCCACCATTGAAACTGGATTGACTTTGGCACATGCTAGCAGCCTGGAAGTAACTCAGCTGTTGTTGTACAGGTCCTTGTCTTTTCTTAGACAAATTAGTCCATTGACATATAAGATACAGACACATGGAGCAAGTTAACAAGCTCAGACCATATGTTACTAGTCAGTTTCTCATGCTGACCAGGAATCAGAGTAGGAGACTGAAGAGTTGGGAAAAAATGGAAGTATTATTCAGTATCATCTCATCTCACTGATGAAGAGGCAGATGCTTATCTGGCTCTGCAAGACAAACCAGATGAGGAGGAGCTTGTAAAAGAGGTACCAGATGGTTTAAATGGTAGGTTGAGATATCTACCTCCTGATAACTATGTCTGGGATTAACTATTG
Organism: Carcinoscorpius rotundicauda; assembly: GCA_011833715.1. Classification (NCBI taxonomy): domain Eukaryota; kingdom Metazoa; phylum Arthropoda; class Merostomata; order Xiphosura; family Limulidae; genus Carcinoscorpius; species Carcinoscorpius rotundicauda. The sequence goes on from CM022393.1 coordinate 41,149,376, forward strand.
GATCAGCAACTAGTATGATCATTTGTTTGGAAATAAATGACTGAAAGGAACTAGGATTTCTTGCTTTCTGAGTTATTAAGTGATATTTACTGTACAATGGAGGCAAAATATTATGTAACCTTCCCTTTGATTACCAGAACGTAGGATAATCACTGATAAAATAAATAATTTACAACATAAAAACTGTAGTAATTGATTATTTGGTAGTATTTTATCTGAAGTGTTGGAATCATATTTTGTAAGTTTCCATTTGATTATAAAAGAGTAATGATTTTGCATAGGCCATAATAATGATGGGTTCAATATGATTTTATGATCGTTAGTTTCCAAGATAGGAAACATAGTTTTATAGATATATGTCCATTGAATATCTTGTAACAGCAGCTTGATTACCATGAAGTTATGACATCATGTTGACTGCAAGACTGACAACATCAAATGGGTGTTACAACAAACAAATATTTTATGAACTATGAAGAAATATCTTGAGAGTAGTGGTGGCAGTTTGGCAAAGCAGACTGCATGAAGCTCATTAGTGGCATTACAGTTTCTTATCATGGAATGTCAGTCAAATTGTTATGGATCTAAGTTAAATGGTCTTTGATTCTCTAGATTTGTCTGTATTTACGTTTTATGATGGTGAATGAAGCAAATGGATTAGCTGCTAGCTCAGGTACTGGTGAAGGCAGCTGTGTGGGACAGCAAACATATTTTCAATGAAGACTGTTGAATTTTTCCTAAATTTGTCTGAACTTGTAAGTTATAGTAATAGCTACTCAAGATAATTTTAGCTGCATGGTCTTAGTTTGCTTGAATTCTACCAGTATTTATGTATTTGCTAATATCAATAAAATGAATTGAATTTAACAATTTGTAGATATTAGTGAATGTGGTTTATGTAGGTTACCAATGTACAGTAGTGCAAACCAGAGACAGTTTGTTTTAGTTACTAGTGTGTGTGATAATGTGTAGTGCTAATATATATATTTATTTGTATACGTTTTAATAAACATGTCTATCTGATGTTGTACACATGTATGGACTTTATACAAAGTCATTCATGATTGTCATGTAATGTTTAGCAATTTTTCAGTTTTGACATAACAATATTGTACCTGAAAAGAAGATTGAAAGGAAATGAGATGTTAATGTTAAGAAATTTCCTTCATCATAAGAACAAGGTTAGTACCATGGCTGACATATTTGTGTATAAACCCCAATTTACAGTCTTGTCGTCCTTTCTCTTTCTACTGGACCCAGGACTCTGTTTGCTTAACAACCAGACAATAGTGAAGGAAATATTTTTGAAATTCAGAAATTGCTGTGATCTGTTGTTAATGGAATGGTATTTCTGAGAAACATAGCTGGATGTAGGTCAAATTTGAAACCCAATGAAGTCTGGAGGATTAATATCTTCAGAGATTATAAAGATTACTCTGCAGGGGATATACAATACTCATAAGTATATGTAGATTTATGTAAATATTACTTGACAATAATATATTTTATACTCTGTTACTAAGCAAACTTTTAGATAATTGTTGTATTTAGGCCATGGCCATTACAATTTGGATTTAAACCTTAAGCCAAATTTTTTACCAATCTGAATTTATTTTACTATTTTTTTTAACTTTTTTGGCTATCTTATTTATAAATAGTCTTTCAGATGTAAGTTTTTATTTGTCTGGTTGTCAGACCAAAGTAGTCATCAGCTAAACAAGAAGAGTGAGTATTTTGAGAATTACTTGTTTTGTGATCTTCCCAAAATTTCCCACTACTTAGTGGTTTCGAAGACTTGAGGTGCTAACCTTATATTTAGTCAGGTAGAGTCAAAGCCAATAGATAAATATGAGCTATTGGCTAATTCATGTCACATGTGAGCTTTATTTGAAGCCACTGGTAGACTAACCCTCAATTCTGTAGAGAACTATAATCTCTGACTACCAGCAAACAGACTGTAGATATAGGACTAACTGGTTATACATCTGTAGTGACATGCTCTGTGAACCAATATCCATTACCCAATTGAGAAACTTATATGCAAAAACGGCTCGTTTGGATTGAGAAAATATTTTCTGAACAAGTGGGTTTCTCAACATCACTGATCATTACCCAATTGAGCCCACTTTACCAGCAGCCCATTAAACAAAGCTAACTGGATCCACAGGAGCTCACCACAGATTTCTGAATGATCCAATGAGTAAGTGGCTAGTGGAGAATTACTTTATTGTCTGATGTGCACCGAATGTACTCCATACCTAAATCTAAAGAGCCTTTCTGGCAGTCATGTCATCACAGAGTTCCTTCATGTGACAGGACTGTCTGAGCATATCTGACACTCTCTAACCAGCAAAGACGATTCTACCCTTAATATAAAAAATTCACACGGCACTGAACATCTACGTGAGAGTGCCTATATCAACCATTGGATCACCACATGACTAAAGGAAAGTAGATCTAACAATAGTGCCTCCAACAGAATTTAAAGTACCCTTAGGCTGAAGCAGACTGTTGTATGAAGACCTGAACATTTTTTATCCAGTAAGAAGACTGTCTTCTGAAGAATAAAGAACTGCCTTCACAGCATTAGGCGGAGGTACACCGTTTTTGAGCTAATCTAGTATGGACTTAAAAGGCTGTTGCAAGACCTCAATAGGTGATACGTCAAGACGATAGTTCGGTGACAGTCTACCACTACGCTGGTTTAGTTTGATTTGGATTTCGCGCAAAGCTACACGACGGCTATCTATGCTAGTTGTCCCTAATTTAGCACTGTAGAGGGAAGGCAGCTAGTCATCACTACCTACTGCCAACTTTTGGGCTACTCTTTTACCAACGAATCATGGGTTTGACCGTCACATTATAACGCTCCCACGGCTGAAGGGGCAAACGTATTTGGTGCAACAGCGATCTGAACCCGCGACCCTCAGATTATGAGTCGAGGGCCTTAACTACCTGGCCATGCTGGTCCTTCACTACGCTGGAAGATCTGTTGTTGTGGCTACGTGAAAACAGGAAGCTCCTGTTTCTCCAGATAATACATATATGTATTTATTGTAAATTTATGATTTTATTCTCATCACCAGGGATGTATTAACGCATAGGCACACGAGGCACGTGCCTAGGGCGGCAAATTTTGACCAAAAGAAAAAGAATGTAGTCCCTGGTTATTAATTCCCTCTGCCATTTATGCCGCCCCAATAACCTCTTGAATCTGGACCTACCCACACACTCACTATTCCACCATACCGTCGGGTCGGTCGCTTCAAGTTTAAAAGATTTCTAACCTTCCCTCCCTAAGTCCCACCTAATACGCCTCGCCCACCCCCACATCATCAACCCATCCGCCCTCACCTCAGTGATTTATTTGTGTTTTTCAAAACCCCCAACATGTTTTTTACTCATGTTGACACACCAAACAGTGAATTACCTGCTACTCAGTGTGCTACGCCTACACAAAAAATATTTTATCATGGCCTAATAACGTATTTTGTTTTGTAAAATTGCGTATACGAAAATTCGGATTTTCGGTTGCTTCAGGCTATTATCTGGAAAAATATATTTTGAAATATTCTTCCTCATCATTCACAGTTTAGCTTAATTGATTATTTTTAATTGATTGATTGAATATGCGCTTGTCTAGATTCCAATGTAGTCCTTACAGAATAGTTCCTTCAAATTCCCTAGCAATTATAGGCATTTGTTAGAATAAAGAAGGGGTGGTGTCAGACTCCAGAATACCAGAACAGAAAGGCGCACAGTCACTGGAGCAGGTGAGCGTCGATGGAATCGGCTGCGGGTGTCACGCATAATCGTTTTTGCAGGCCGCCGACCGCGCTCTATCAATGAAGTTGACTCCCAGGGGACGCGGTTGTACCGCACGGGGTCTGGATGGTTTTGGGCGATACAGGTATTTGTTACTGGTAGTATAGAATTTGAAATAGTAAAGTGTGTTAGAATTTATAATTTGATTGTCAATAGCTTAGCACCCGTTAACATGGATACATCGGCAGTAATATAAATCAGTAGTGCAGAAGCTCCCATTTTTCGTGTATATTTTGTTATGGACTTATGGTTGCAAGTCAATAATTGTTTTACCAACTACCATAAAACTCATTATCTGCCGGACGAATATATGGTTCACCAACATATTTACAATATAATCGACAATATAGATAATAACGTGGTAAGCGATATTGGTGTCAAAATGTAGAGTTCGTTATGCTTTTACTTATTCCTCCGTCACCCAATATCTTACTGTAAGTTATATCGTGTTGTCAGTGTCCAAACCTCCACAAGAAGCACAATTCTTGTGAGGGGGAGGGTCAAACGGCTCACGGATCTCTGTGAGGTTCGCGCGGCTGCCATAAATAGCTCGATCCGACGAAAATGACTCAGATCCTGATGATCTGAGATGTGAAAGTAACAAATTCACTGTCAATACTCAATATACGATCAGTGGATTCTAGTGATATCGTCATGAGTAACATACGCCGAAAATTGAGTGAAGCAGCTTACAGGAAGATAGCAAAGTTAAGAAATGAAAACACAGTGATGTTTTGGATAAGACACCGACGATGGAGGCCTTTTTTGCTAAACAAAGGCAAGAACAGCCTACTAGCGATGATGTTCAAACCAACAGCGATGGAGGGAATACACATGACGGGCCTAGCAGTAGCAGTTTTGAACAATCTGAACGACCGGAACATATCGAACTGCAGCTTGAACAAGTGACGTAATCAGCAGCAGGCCTAGTAAGATCTGCCGGTTGCGTACCTGAAACGTCAATGGTTCCAGCAAGTTTTTCAGACAAAGTAAGTTCAGATCCAGCAGAGTGGATAATAAATGATTACACAAAAGATTATATTGCCACACAGGCCATCCTTGAAAACGATGACTCGGATTTCAAGAACTCTGTGATAAAGGACGGGGAGAAAATCAGATCTGTAACCAAAGGCATGTTTGAAAAAAAACTGCAAAATGGGGAAAAAAGTAAGCGGACATATTTGGTTTATTCAGAGAGCAAAGGTAGACTGTTTTGCGCTCCTTGTCGTTTATTTGATTTTGGAAAAAAATCCAAACTGGCTGACGAAGGCTTTGATGACTGGAAAAATGCTACTGTCCAGCTGAATTAGCATGAAAACTCTCCTGAGCATCAGTCTTCAATTTTATCTCTAGTAGCAAGGGGCAACATGTTGGGACGTGTAGATCTCCAGATGGCCATACAGCTGCACGACGAAATCAAATACTGGAGAAATGTACTCACTCGTATGGTTGCTGTAGCGAAAAGATTGGCTTCACGTGGGCTTCCTTTCAGAGGTCGGGATGATAACGGCAACTTTATGATGTCGTTAGAACTAGTTGCGGAGTTTGACCCCTTCCTCGCTGATCACATTCACCGATATGGCAATGCTGGCAAGGGATCTACGTCTTACCTGTCTTTCAGTACTTGCGACGAATTCATCCAGCTTATGGCAGACCTTGTTCTAAAGAACATTTTAAAGGACGTCAAAACTGCAAAATATTTCTCAATCAGCGTGGACTCGACGCCAGATATATCCCATGTTGACCAGTTGGCATTCATCATCAGGTACGTGAACAGTGATGGTTCACCTATGGAACGTTTCCTGACTTTTATACCCAATCCGGGCCACAAAGCTGAACAGCTGGCAGAAGTTGTACTTAGCCTGCTTCAGTCATATGAGCTTGACATTTCTGAATTTCGTGGACAGTCTTACGACAACGCCAGCAACATGTCTGGTCAGTACAGTGGTCTCCAGGCTCGTATCATGGAGAAAAATCCTTTAGCTGTGTATATTCCATGTTCAGCACATTCATTAAATCTTGTAGGAACGTGTGCTGCTGAATGTTGCAGAGAAGCATGTTGATTCTTCGAACTCTTACAAAGTCTCTATGTTTTCTTCAATGCTTCAACCCATCGTTGGAAAATTCTACAAAAGCACCTGTCCGCAAATAAAGAAAGTCTCTCTTTGAAGAAACTCAGTGACACTCGGTGGTCCGCTCGTGAAGATGCTTGTCAAAGCCTCAACAGAAACTGGCAACAAGTGTTTGATGCCCTCACCACCATGGAGGGAAATGCTATGGAAAAACCAGCCGCTAGGAATGAGGCCGCTGGACTTCTTTCCAAATTAGGAACGCTAGAAACAGCTATTTTGTCCACAGTTTGGGGAACAATACTGGAAAGATTCAATGTTGCCAGTAAAAAGTTGCAAAGTGCTGATATGGACATCGGACTTGTAGTCGAGCTTTATGCTTCCTTGCTGCAGTTTGTGAAAGATTCAAGAGAACTGTTCGATCATTTTGAAGACAAGGCGATGTTGAAGTCCAGCATGAAGACGTACGAAATTAAGCGAAAAAGGAAGCAAAAATTTTCAGATGGTGACACCCAGGCAGTGGAAGAAGGCAGAGAGGCATTTAGAGTAAATGTTTTCAATGTGATCATTGACAGACTTTGCTCAGAACTACAGCGAAAACAAACCGCTTATGTAGAAATCCACGCAAGGTTTGGATATTTGTTCAAGATAACAAATCTTGAACCCACTGATGTCATCAGTCAAGCTGGAACACTGTTGAAACTCTACCCCAATGATTTGGAGGTGAGCTTCGTAGATGAATATCTACATTTCCGCGCACATCTTGTGAGTATGAAAGTGCAAAATGATGACTCTTCTGCGTTAGGAGTATACAGAAATCTGCGAGCTAAAGGACTTCAAACTGTATATCCAAACCTGGATATTGCTATGCGCATGTTTCTGTGCATTCCAGCAACTAATTGTACATCAGAGAGATCTTTCTCGGCTCTCAAACGTGTGAAAAATTACTTGAGATCAAGAATGGCAGAAGATAAACTAAATGCCCTGTCACTCCTTGCCATTGAAAGTGATATTGTTTGTAGAATAAACTATGACGATGTAATAAACATGTTTTCGGAACAGAAGGCCAGGAGAAAGCCTGTATAAGAAAGCCGCAGAATAATATTTAGTGATAATTGATTTTGATGTTTCATTTTTTATTGTGTTGGAAAATAAACGTTGTGTTGATTTTGAATGATAACAACTGTGTTTGTCTGTTGTTGTGATGGTGATGCTTGGTGCAAGTTGTGGCACGGAGGGGGGGGCGGCAAAAGTATCAACCTAACCTTGTGCCTAGGGGTGCCAAAATCCTAAATACGTCTCTGCTCATCACTAATCATTGTTGGTTTTTATTCATTTACATGTTTGTATATATATATAAGTGTGACTTTCATTATTATTTCTAATATTTTCTGTGTGGTTTAAAAATCATGGGCATGTCTTTACCTTAAGTCTTTTTGTGGTATATTTTCATTATTATAAGTCTTTCTGTAGTTTACTTTTAATGTAATTCAAAAGGTTTAATCTTGGTTTGCATTTTTTTTTTTTTTTAGTTTTATATCTTGAAGAGTTTGTTTTGTACGTTAAACTTTACACGTGCAGTTTTGTTTGTTATATTAAAACCTTGTTTATTTTACATGAATGTAGTTTCTAATTTTTTATTTTATTTTGTTTGTAAATTTGACTTTTGTACAGTTAGATTTCCTGTTGTGATTTGAGTCAGTTAATGAGGGCAGTACATATACTATCTTTTGTAAAGATTGGTGTGACAGCGTATTCTGTGTAGAAAGCAATAATACTATAATATTTGTGTACTGTTCACGTTTTATTGTGTATTACATCAAATAAGTGTTATACTCAATAGTAAATGTTTTAAGAATTCTACGAGTCGTAATATGAATCCTGTGATATTATGAGAATTGAACATAATGAGAGTAAAAGTTTTATATATTGATTCTTATTTCGATAGGTTGGTTTGAGTGATGGAATATTTGATACAATTTTCTACTCTACATTTGGCTAATCTTAAACTCTTCACGAATAAGAAACACCAGTGTTATCAAAACATGCCATGGATTCTCCGCATCTGTTGATTACGCATGTTTTACATTGTTAAAATTCAATTGTATTGCTGTTACTTGATAATCATTTCCTTTTTGGAAAGTAAAGTGCTTAGGAAAGGTTTGTTGATGCAACAAATATTGGAAAGAAACACAGTGATGCTCATAATTTGAAAGGAGGAAAATCTTATTGTATAATATAGTCATTATGCTTAGTAAACACACAAATCCAAACTTAGAATGATGCCATTAATTTGTTTAGCTCTTATTCATATAAGTATGGAGTGTATTGGAGTGTATTATATACGTACACGTGCAAGAGGTTTTTATAATTGAGCAGCAACTGCAGTACAGCTGTTTTCAAAGGAAATTGTTGCTTGAAGCCTTTGCTTTATTTGTGTTTTCGAGCTGATTGGATTGTCTATGGAGAATACGCGACATACGATGTTACTATCGATGTATGCATATTCCCTCACAAGCACAATCATTCATCGTTTATAATTTGTTATTTAACGTATGGAAAGAACGCCAGTATGTTTCCGTATAGGCTTTTCTTTTTGGTGATAATGATTTTAGTTGAAAATAATTTCGATTTAAAGCTACAGAATACGCAAGACCTAATTTAAACTATCCACTTGTTTCATTTTTCAATACAAGTTTCAAAAGTGGAATAAAACGACTTAGGAGAAATCAAAGTAATTTTCAAAATGAAATTTTCTCAACATTCACATTTAATTTCAGTTTGACTATGGCCACGTCGTCATCCCAAAAGACTTCGTGCCTCCAGTAGAACAATCCATTGGACCACTTAAGTCACTCGCACATGGAGTTCGTGCTGATTCTGTGGTCATTAAAGATATCAAGACTATCTATCTGTCCAACTTTTACTATGACGGCTCCGCCCCAGGTGTGATACAAATGTATATTCGTAGCAAACTACATGGTGGCATTATTTATTTAACAATAAAACAGTTATTATGAAAGTAACAATGAACATTAACATCTTAAGGTGAGTATTATTATGCAAATAGTAATTAGCGGTGACTTTCTTCTAGCCATACACGGTTAAATAGGGACAGCTAGCGCGAAATTTAAAACAAACAAACTTATATTCGCTTTATTATGTGTTGTTTTTTTTACCAACCATATCAGATAGACTCCTAAATATTACAATTAGATATTTTAACAAAAATTGGATGAAAAATGATTTATTATGCGAACTAGATAGGTACCTCATACATGATGAAGAAAATCCTAAATACCTCTCCCCAATTAACATATATTTTAAACATAAAGAAAAATAAATTAAAGTAAAATATGTATGTATATAAACTTTAAATCTTATATTTATAGTTTACATATTTATGTATTTTAAAATAATAATAAGATAAAATAAATAAATTGCCACCAGCTAGCTTGACCTACTGTGAATAATAGACTATAAATGGACATTGCCCTGAAAAGGACCTAACATACAAACAGTTAGGGAAAATAAGTTCAGGAAGGAGGAAGAGGTCAAAGTGAACCTGACCCTCCAGGACAAAATACCCAGATACCATTGATCCATTTATTATGTTTTAGGTCCCTCTGAGGGTCAATATCTGGCGGGAAGCCAGTTTGAAAATATAAACAGCATTTTTTTTACATCTCTCTCCAAAATAAAACATGGCTTATTTTTATTTAAATTCACTAATTTATCATTTTGATGAAAATTATGTTTTATAATTTGAATTGGATTATTTTATGATTTAAAAGTTGTATCTTTATCTAAGTTAAGTACATGAATGATTAAGTAAAATATTTCAGTTGGAGCATTTTACGATCCCATTTTACATTAGAATTAAGTTTGATGATTGCCGTAGTGTTCTCTGATTTTCAGAACAATGTAGTGATGAAACCTGTATAAAATGTGACTAGAGGTCACCCAAATGTTGGGTGTTTTAAAAGGCCTTAAGTTTGTTGTTATTATAGAAAGTTCCAATATAAATAGTTATTAATTTTAATAAAAATTAATCATCATCATAATTTTTTCTTCACATACCTCGAATAGTTTGACGTACGAGTAGAAAGTAGAGTAGCTGTTTAAGATATGCTTGACAAAACTAATTACATTTAGACGAAAAACTTCAAAGTCGATTAAAATGATTCAAAGACTTAAAACTTCTTTTAAGTATCAAATAATATATCTGAGCTTTCTAAAAACACAATAATGAGATAAACACACTATTTAAGCTGAGGTGAATCTATTTTAACATTATATTCATACCGATATCGTTCGTTAAGTATATGACTTATACAAAGCTGCATTTTTTAGTGAAACCTGTATATGAGTTCTTAAGACTATATACTTGTATATTCACAAGCGACCCCACTATCAAATACTGCCACTTATACATATTGTAGGTCTTATAAGCCTCTCCAGTAGCACAATGGTATGTCTTCGTACTTAGAACACGAGAAACTGGGCTTTGATACCGATGGTATGAAGTGGAGAGAAAGCCAAGTGTTTAACTTCTGAATAATTATCTGAAGAAGCTATGTGAATTTATATTATGTACAACTCCTGTAGACTTGTTATGCAAATATGAATATTAAATTATATATAACTGTACAAACATTTACAAAAGATATCGAGATTTATTTTGTATAATAACTTATGTTATACTTCTAATCACTAATAGATTAATATGTATGGAATTTTAAAAGTTTGCTCATTGAATTGCTTTCGAACTGTGGATTTTAGGGCTATAAGCTCTCAAGTTTATCGCTAAGTCAACAAGGGCGAATGTTCAAATAATAATAATTATTAATGTATTTCTGTGTTATCTCCAAAGAGACTAAGATATTTAACATTTGTATTATTGAGCATATTATATTATTTAATACTTTTATCATTATATTGTTTTTGCTATACAGTTTCCGTGATTTGTTTTCTAGATACCTACTTTTTAGTTGGCAGTGGAAAACCGAACGGTGGTGGAACCAAAGTACCCGATGAAACAGGAAGGTAGGTAAATTAGCTAAAAAGTTTAGAATAAACGTCTCTGTTTCAGGGAATATGTTATTAATAAGTTATTTTCATCTTATTTACTTTAAACTTTTCTCTTGGAATACAGTTATTAGAATAAAGATGAATAAACTGTCGAATTAAACATACTAAGCAACTATCTTTTATATATTCTAGTGCTAAGTAAACAAATGTAGCTTATTCATGGTTTGGCAGGGTATATACGATTACTGTTTTATTGTAAACATTTTTGTTATATTCCTCTCAAAATTATTCCTTGGTGGATTTAGAGTTAGGTGTGTGTGAGTAAAAAATACCAGTTAAAATTTACTTATTGTTTGTTATGAATCATAACTTAGACTACTACAGGGTGGTCGCTAGAAAAGCGGAAAATTTGAGGGTCAGATGAGATCATGAATAAAATGCGTGCTTACTCATTTCTATTTTGATTTCTTTACATCATGAATAAAATGCATGATTTTAATAATTTTGAGCATCTATGAGTGTAATATAACATATGCCTTTAAAAAACTTTGTAAAAGTTATTCTTTGTAAAAAATAAATAGCTGTTTGACAAATTTTCCGCTTTTCTAGCGACCACCCTGTATTTATTCAGTGTCATTAGCTGGGCTGAATTCAGGTCCAGCAAATAATATTTATGAACTGTTAAGAACAGTGTTATTAAAACTGTGAGCCTAGCAAAGCAGACAAACTGCTAAGCATAATATTTGTAATTATAAGATGTTTCTATGACATATTTGTTTTAATTAGTTTGTTGCGAATTATAGATAAGTTTCGTGTTTCATTAATAATTTCAGAAATATTTGATTATTGGCTTGATATACTTAAGTTTCTATAATAAATTAAAAGTATAGTAGACTAGCTATCAAATATTAAGTAATAACAAAAATCAAACAAATATATTAATGACTGCGTACTACACTAATGTATATGTTAAATAAATATCTTTCTAGCTTATCTAAAATTAAGGGTTACAACGGGAAGGACATCAGCCTTCGACTCCCGGGTATCTTAACTGTGTTTGACATCAACTGGCTGAGTATCTACTGCATCCTTGCTTCGGAGAGTTTTGGACACGTGTATATCCCTGACCGTCAAAATCTCAAAGTGCCCGCAGACCTGAAGGAACTAAAGGAGGCTGTTAGTATAAATATCTCCCTTAAATCTGGTTTTTAACAGAATATGAAATTCAAAGTTGTTTTAACGGCTTACATAAAAAAATATACAGAAATACTAAATACTAAAGAACAAATTTCTATAGAAAGTCAAACGTAGAAATATTGGACATTTGATAAAAATTGCCTTAAAGAGACATCCATGAAGATAAACTGATAGAAAAAGACTTCCACAGAAAGGCTGCACTTATACAAATAAATTAACATGGAAATACTTCCATAAAAATATCAGAAGGTTAGTTCCCTTTTCACCTTTAACGGTTTGGTTTGTTTTGAGTTTCGCGCAAAACTACACGAGGGCTGTCTGCGCTGTCTTTACCGGCCCACACTATATTCATTTATAAATATATTTTGTACGACTTCTGCATTGAAACCATTGGATTATATAGTTGTAATTGAAAAATAAATTTCCTTGTACAGTTTGGAAGCTAGTCGATCAAGTAATGGATATTTGCAATAATTCGCACTGATCAAAATGTTTCGTTGAAATATTATGCTTAAAAAGCAACAACTGGTTACGGAACACTAATTCACATATTTGTTACTCGTGAACTGTCTGACCGTACTTATATCTCTGGCTTAATTTCTAAACACTTCGCAAAGTCTCTCGATCACTAATATTTCAGAATATTCTATAACTTTCTAGCACGATGCGCTATGTTGTTAATATCTGAATCAAAACAAGAAAAATACATGAGAAACTTAGCTGGACGTCTGTTGTAAAAATAGAAGTGTAGAAAATGACGTTTCGAAAATTTTCTGCCTTTCGTCTGTTAAGAATCTCCTGATAAACGGATAAAATACTTCTACCAGTTTTTAACTCTTGTTACGACACTTTAGAAACCTTTTTCTCTATATTGAAAAGTGTCTATTTGCGACTAAGTTACAAATAATAAAAATTCTCATGGGTGAGCCGTAAATCAGCTTGAATTAATTGTTATCTATAAAAGCGCCTCGTAGTAAACAAGTAATGAAATTAGAAACCTGTGTGATGATAGCTCACCTGCTAAATGCTGCTAATATACCTTTTATATGGCAGTTTAAATTTTTACACATTTAGTTATAGATTTTCATGTAATGACAGAAAAAGAAAAAAAAAAGTTATTGATTATTTTCAAGGACTTGCATCGTAACTCAATACATGTCTCAAGGGAAGGACCGAGAACTAGCATTTTGTTGAAGTGCTAGAACAAAGGCTACACATCTATATGTTAGCCTGTCATATTCATGTCTTTTATACCCCTGCCACCAGTAATCTTCGAATGATATATATTGTAAGTTTCTATTTATAGACTGACCTTTAAAAGAATACAGGCTGAAGTACTTTCGGCAAAAATTAATAAGATGAAATTCTTTTCAACATTTACACCTATTTATTAGATAATTACTTGATATTGATTCAGAAGTACTTCTATAAGCTTTTAATGCTAAAACTTGTGTTTTGATACCCCCAGTGGGCACCTCATAGATAGCCTGTTTTGTAGCTCTCTGCTTAGTAACAAATATCCGATAATTGTTATTCTTACATTATCAATCGCTGCTCTTGATAATAGACGTTAGAGATGCAGTCCAACATTGCAGAACTGTAGTTCATACGTGTCATATATAGTAGTGTATTCATGAGTTACTTTGAAAACACCTGTGTTCAGAATTCTAGTATCAAAAGCCATAAATGATGACCACTGTTCTTTTGCTTTTTATAAACTTACCGAAACGTTTATTCATTGTGGGATCAAACATTTTCTTCAATTACATTTCATCTAACAAATTTCCGTTTTCGAAGTGATTTCATCTGTTAATAGTTCCACCATAGTTTTTTACAGTTATTCGTTTAAATACGCCTTTTAAATGCTTCCATTAACTTTTTATTAAAAGTTTGATCAACGTTATATAGAACTCGTTTTGAACTCGATTTGCTTGCTGAATTTCACGCAGATGTATCGTAGTGCTCGCCGTAATTAACTTAAAACTGATAGACTAAAGCAGTTTGTAACACCACCCATTACTGATCTACTCTTACCTTAGGACACCCCATGAACCCACAACCTGCAGGCAGGGCGAGCATGAACCCACAACCTGCAGACTACATGTGTAAAATGTTTTTTTGATGAGATTTTAAAAGTTCTATGAATATTGAAGAACGAAGGCCTTCATCAGTTGTTCCCATTTTATCGCCAAACAATTTATAAAAACAACAACAATAGAACAGTGCGTTTAGTGTTAAATATTGCGTCCACCACACCCAGAATGGCAAGTTAGTTAGGACGCTCAATTCGTAATTTGAGAGTCGCAGGTTCGAATCCCCATTACCACGAAACATATGAGCTTTATAATGCCCCCCCGCTAGTACAGTGGTATGTCTACGAATTTACAATGCGAAAATCAGGGGTTCGATTCCCCTCGGTGAGCTCCAAGAGATAAGCCCGGCATGGCTACGTGGGTTAAGGCATGCGACTCGTAATCTGAGGTCCGCGGGTTCGCATCCCCATCGCATCAAACATGCTCGCCTTTTCAGCCGTGGGGGCGTTATAATGTTACGATCAATCCCATTATTTGTTGGTAAAAGAGTAGCACAAGAGTTGGCGGTGGGTGATGATGACTAGCTGTCTTCCCTCTAGTCTTACATTGCTAAATTAGGGACGGCTAGCGCAGTTAGCCCTCGAGTAGCTTTGTGCGAAATTAAAACCAAAACAAAAAAAAAAGCATCCACTACAAACAGCTATTTTCTAACAATTGTTTTCTAGCCTGAAGTGGAGACATAGTTTACCTTTAGTTTGTATAGATCCATATTTTATTTACATAACTCTTGTTCGGTTTGTTTGAATTTCGCGTAAAGCTATACGAGGAATAACTGCACTAACCGTTCGTAATTTAACACCGTAAGACTAAAGAAAGGGTACTCTTTTATCAGCGAAAAGTGAGATTGACTGCCACGTTATAATGCCCACACGGCTGAAAAGTCGAGCATATTTTGTTGTGACGGGGATTCGAATCTGCGATTCGCAGAATACGAGTCAAACGCCTTAACCACATGGCCATGCTTTGTGGCCATCAATCAGTATCTAAAATGGTGAATTCTGTAATGCACTATTTCGTTTATGTATTTAAAAACGACTAGTATGGGTAGAGAAATCACTAAAGCGAACAAATGTTTTGACCTTTTTCGATCATTGTCAGGTTCACAAAGAAAGAAAGGGTTACTGACCGGTAGCTGACCACATGTTTGAAGGCGGTTGTGTAATTGAGTGTAGGAATGTAGAGGGTGTGCTTAGAAGTTGGATATATTTATTAATATAGATATAAATGTGTTCCTTTGTATTGGTTTATTTTGGGCTTGAGTTGTTGTATGAGACTTCTTTAATTTTGCGTTTGTTTATATTTGTTTCTTTATTTATTATTTGGGTGTTTTTTATGGTTATGTTGTGTTTATTTGATTTGTAGTGTTCGAAAACGTGTAAAGGTGACTTTTTGTGTTCTTTGAATCTGGTTTCCATTTTTCTATGTGTTTCTCCAATATAGAAGTTGTGGCAGTTATCACATTGTATTTTGTAAATAATGTTGGTGTGGTGTTTGTCAGTGTAATTTTTACATAGTATAGAGTTTAGTTTTTGCGTGTTTTTTGAATAAATTTGGTATTAACTGCAATGTTATATTTTGCTACTAGTTTTTGCCAGATGGTTATTTTTCTGCTGATGTCTGGAATATATGGTATGCATCCGTATATGGTTTCGTGATTTTTTAAATCATGGGGTATATTTTCTTTTGTTATTTGCTTTTTGTCTAGGTCAGTAACCCTTTCTTTCTTTGTGAACCTGACGATGACCAAAGAAGGTCGAAACGTTGTTCGCTCCTCTATTAGTGCTTTCTCTACCCATACCAGTCGTTTTTGAATATATAATTTTCTCTACAAGTGTGTTTTTCTCGTCATCACGGATCGTTATTATGTTTGTTTAAGCCCCCCAGTGGCACAGTCCTATGTCTGCGGACTTACATACTAAAAGCCGGGTTTTGACATTCACGGTGGGCAGAGCACAGATAGCCCATTGTGTAGCTTTGTGCCTAATTCTAAACAAACAAACAAACAAAATGTTTGTTTATATTTCGGTAACAAGCTGTTATCTGCATTTAATGTTCGATAACAACGTTATTATCTTATTTCTGCAACGCATAACTTATCTTTGTTGTTTTTTAAATCTTCTAAATGTCACTTGACAAAATTTTGTTAAGGATTCTGAAGTAGCTATTTTTCACCAATTTTGAATTCAGTAAGAAGTTCATCATTTTCTCACAATAACAAGGTTGCTATAAATCACATAATTTTATTTATTTGTACCTAAATGAAAGCTTTTTCTATTATGGTGTTCAGTACATCAACTTCGAGAATTGTGAAGAGATATTTCCTGGTTTGATGCAAGTTAGTTGGATTATGGAGGGAGAGAGCATAATTATTCAACTAGAAGGAAAAGTTGGTAGGTAGACTTGGATCCCGTATTTTTACTGAAATAGTTTGTTTTATTAACATTTTGCAGTGAAACATTTTTTTCTTAAAACATTTTACACGTTGAATGTATGGATATTATAAAACCTATACATCGTAGCTTTTCTGCAATACACTAAACTCAATGATTAGCAGAATATTAATAACATTATGTGCGCCATTTTGAATGTCAAAGTACTTTCTTTGAGAAAACGAGCATGCTGTGTTCATTTTTGTTTTTGTAAAAATCTCGTTAAGTATTAGTCAAACATAAACAGTTATGAGGTTTGCTATGTTAGTCAAACACAAGTAGGTATGAAGCTTGCTAGGTAGTTCGTTTAATTTCAATGTTCTACTTTTTGATTCACATAGAACTACGATATTTGATCAGAATCTTATAATAAAGAAAACTAATAACAAGTCTCCCGTGCAACAGCGGTATAGCTGCGGACTTACACCGCTAGAAACAGAGTTTCGATACCCGTGGTGGGCAGAGAACAGCTAACCCATTGTATAGCTTTGTGCTTAATTGCAAACAATTTTTTTTTTGTAGACGAAAACGAATACCTTGCATTTGGACAAAGCGGAGACGACCACAAAGTGGAAATGACTGGTGCTGACGTAATTCTCGCTTTTTATGATAAAGAAAAATCTGAGGCTCGGGTTGTGGATTATTTTATAAGCAGCAAATCTCAGGTAATTTAAAATAAAAAAGGCTACGTAAAATTAGGTTAGAATGTTCTAGAATCTCATTGATTTTATAAAAATAATTTTTGTTTAATTCAGGAATAAAGGGTTTGTTTCATTGTTGTTCTGTTTGGTACAGGTAAAGGTAAAGTGCTGGTACAGTTATTTGTAAGTAACAACATATCTGTTGTGTATTGTGACTTGTACGAATGTGATCAACAGGGTGGCGTCAAGCGTAATTTTGTAATTTGAATAAAATTGTTTAACATTTAAGCTCTATTGTGTGTGCAGGTTTTATATTACTTCGTGGTTCTTTCATTTCTGTTACCAAGGGAAATTATATATAAATTTGTCAGTTTATAAGTGTCGCTAGTGTTTGTAAATTGAAACCTTGGTTGAGAAATACATTTATTAATTTATTAAATGTGCACAACAGTTTGTAATTTCCCATTATTTCAATTAATTAAATATTCTTGTCAACGTATAAATAATAGTAACATGTATAAAACAATGTGTACAGCATATAAATTATATGTATAATTTTACTTAAATTGTAAACAATTTTTCATAAAAAAATTGAATTACAAAGTTACACAACACTTCGTAAGATTCCTCGCTAATACGGCGAAAAGTCTACGTATTTACAACGCTAAAATCAGGGGTTCGATACCACTCTGTGGACTCAGCGGATGGCCCGATGTGTCTTTGCTTTAAGAAAAACACGTACATACAGTCAGTCTTACGTTATACACACAGCTAAACTTGGAGGGAGTGCTTATTTAGCGGTGTCGCAGTGCGAACCTTGCATTTTTTGCTTTGCTCTCATCTAACACATGATTACATACGAATAGAGCTTTAAATGGCTCAGTTTTTAAATATATTTTTAAACATCAAATTTAAAGGAGTATACTCTCATATTTATGATTTTCACTGTTTTTAATTAAGAACGTGTCATATTCATATCATAGTGATCGCTTTCATTATGTTTGCAGGGTACTGTTAGTTCTTCCATCAATAATAAATAAAATGTTCTGATAAATTAGCATTAAATTGCTAAACATGCAAATACCGGAACAGCTAATTTATCTAACACATAATTTTAATATTCCTGAGGTGTGTTAAATGATCAGTGGCTTATCTGATTGGAAGTTCTCTCGAAACTGATTTTATGAAGTTATTAGTAGCGATTCTGTATTAATATATAAGCGTACAGCATTTTCATATTTCTGTTACATAGAGTTGGTTCCTAAAATATTATGGAGGATTCGCCTGGTTTTATTCAACGTTAAATATAGGTTTAGGAATTTGGATAATGGTAATAACGCAGCCTATTATTTACTTTTAGATAATTTTAAATCCCCGTCGCACCAAACTTGCTCGCCCTTTCAGCTGTGGGGACGTTATAATGTTTCGGTCAATCCCACTATTCATTAGTTAAAGAGTAGCCCAAGAGTTGGTGGTGGGTGGTGATGACTAGCTCCCTTCCCTCTAGTTTTACACTGCAAAATTAGGGACGGCTAGCGCAGATAGCCCTAGTGTAGCTTTGCGTTAAATTAAAAAAAGAACAAAAAACCTTTAGATATTTCTAAACCCAACATGGCCCAACTCATGTAGCACGATATGATGTACCGTGGTTCAGTTGGACGTCACTATAACGCAACACGTGATGAACATTCAGAAATTAATAAAACGTTATTTTGAATCTACTGCCATAACGTTTGATTTGAAAAATGGAAACATTATTGTTACAGTTTTTTAGACGTTTTTAAATGTAAATATTAAAAAAAAGAAAACTGCTTGATAGTCGGGACTGGCACTGGAAGGGAAAAGACCACATTATGTAAAAACTGTTGTATATATAAATATATATATTGCTCACCATATACACAATTTGATTGTTCAGTATAAATATATCTGTAAAGTTAGTACTTTCTATAGAGGATAGTTATTGAAGCAGTAGAAATGGAAGGGTTTATAAAACAAGAGTTAAAAAATGAATTGTAGCAATAATATCATGTGGTATTGTGCGAACTGAAGCGGATAAAGCAGGAAGAAAATGTACAACATGCAAAGAAAAGGGAGAATCGACAAAACGTATATAAAATAGTGAGGGATTATTGAAGAAACTTTTAAATGAAACAGAAGTGATTAAAGTTAGAAAAACACGTGAAGATTTTTTAGTTTGATAAGCGTTGTAAGAAAAACTAAACACTGAATATAAACATTAACACAAAACAATTATATTTGTCAATTATGTTGTAGAAAAAGAAAAAGTGAATAATTTAAATGCATTTCTAAGTTTGTACATTCAATTCGATTAATTATAAAAATTGCAAGCTTTGTTTCAAAATAATACCCTTTCGAAAAGGCCAGAAACCCTAGGAATTTCAATGAATCTTTATGCTGAGGGACGCAAGTAATCTGTCCAATATATTTCTTCCTTAACAGTTACGTTTTTAGTATGATTATAATACCTTATAAGAAATTAATGAGTTGTAAATTTTTTATCAAAACTGTTTTAACCATTTAAAGAATTTATGATATTTTTGGTTTTGCTTCTTTGATGATCAAAATCTTTACTTTAGTGTACGGGAACTAGTGGTGTTTGTCCTGACGTAAGACTTGCTGGTAAAGAAGATGCCGTCCTTATAACGTGGCAACAAGTAAACGGGATTCTTAAAGTAGCTTATAAAAGGCTACTAAAAACAGGTACATTCTATATACGTTGTATAACAAGTACGTTATAACTGAAAAAAATCTTTGTCTTTCTTTTCCTGCAAACAGAGGTGGTAGATGAACCTCGTTTAAATACAACAATATTAGTTAGTTTTTCAGAAGGTTTTACTTTTTGACATAACTTGAATTGTATCTATATGTAATATATACTTCATTATCTGTAGTAGAAATGAAAAATGAAGATTTAGAAATTAATTTTATATATCAGGAGACGCTCGGGATCAAGAAATACCATCCTCAGGTGGAATGACAATAGTAGCAGCTATTGGGAACCTTAACTCTCAGAAGGAAGCAGCCTACCATAGTCGTGCTTACTTGGAAGGTAAATAAAAATTTGGTTTTGTATCAACAGTGGTGTCAGGCTTTCATATGTAGTCTGTTTAATAACTGCTCTAAGTCTTATGATGTATGCTATGTTAACAAAATTACTGAAGAAGCACTTCTTGAGAAGATTTTTGTAATACCACTTGTTACGTATTTTTTATGTTTTATGTTCTTCGTAGACTAAACGCAACAGAAAATCGCAGATAACAGCTTGTATAATTTATTACACTAAACTATTAACAAATATAACAGATATAACATAAATTATATAATAACAGTGACAGATATTAAGTTATAACATTCGAAATTAATTACAAAACAAAATAATACTAGTTTCAAACTTCAAAATTAATCACAATACAAAATGGTACTGGCCTGTATCTAATATAATGATCTAAAATAAAAGTCTCAAATTCCAGTCTAGGGTGTGAATTTGGTCCCACGAAGAAATTCCGAAACAGTTCACAGTTCAATAAATTCGCCGTCTTTCAGCACAAGCAGTAATTCAGATGTATCGTAGAGATTGACGAAATAAAATCACAGCTTTCGTAGATCTAACTTCAATCACAAATCCAAGTTGAATATTCACAGCAAACACTTAATCTTTCTCAAATAACTAACTCTCTTCTTTTGAAATAAAACTGATGTCTGAATCTCACTCTTTTTCTTCGAATAAAACTAATGACTGACTTCTTCTCGCGTCACCGTCTTTTATACCGGTAGGCCTACTTCTCGAACAATCTTGCAATTTCCACACAACTCCAGAGCAATCCGCGCGTGTCCGTTCTTGCACGAGACTACACGTCTAGACACGAAGTCACCAGCACTCATTTACAAACATATGATTGGTCTACTTAATTCAAGAAAATTCTAAATGTTACCCTAAATGAATAACAAAATATTAGTTTAAACTTCGAAACAATAATATCAATATGGAAAAATGAATAATAGAAATGAAAATTTAAACACAACACGACATGTTGTCGTTAACAAAATATTTACACATATACATAACACTATCCCCCTTAAAAGTAAAAAAAAAGTTTGAGCTTGCAAAAACTTTTTTTTTGTTTATTTGTCTTTTTAAACCAGCTTAAAAGGGTTAAATCTAGTAGATTCTGAAATAACCTCACGAACTTCAAACAATAACAAGGGAACACCCTCAACCTAGTTCTTTGAGTGTTTGTGGCAGTAATTTGGTGGAAACGATCAAAAATACCTTGTGACTCAGGATGGTACACACTGGATGAAATTTGGTGGACGTTTAATTCATGTATGGCTTGTTCAAATAGTTTGGACATAAAATTTGTGTCTTGATCTGATTGCACAACGTTTGGAATTCCGAACATGGTAAAGGATTTGACAAGAGCAGTGATTTTTCTCAAAGGGATTGCCTCAGGGAAACGTGTAGAAGCACACATGATCGTCAAGAGGCATTTATTCCCTGCTTTGCTTTTTGGCATTGGGCCAACACAGTCGATAATGACCCTTGAGAACGGTTCTTCAAAGGCAGGAATAGGCTGCAGTGGTGCTTTTGGAATCCCCTGATTTGGTTTTCCTGTCATTTGACAAGAATGGCATGTCTTACAAAAGTCAACAACATCTTGGCGCATCTTTGGCCAATAGAAATGTCGTCGGATACGATCTAGGGTCTTTCTTACACCTAAGTGTCCCGACAATACATGGTCATAAGCAAGACTAAGAATATCATTCCGATAGCATTTTGGAATGACGATTTGGTGAATAACATTCCACTCTTCATCAGCAGCAACGTCAGGAGGTCTGTATTTTCTCATTAGCACACCTGACTTCTGGTAGTAACAAATAGGGACAGTTCCTATTTCATTTTCATCCACAGCCAGTTGTAGAAGAGAACGAGTTTCAGGATCATTGTCCTGTTCCTCAATAAGTTTGTTTCGATGAAGAGAGTCGACAGATGTCTTAGAGTCATCAGTAGAACTTAAAGTTGAGTCAGAAATCTCATCGATGTGAGACATGAACGTATCAGACAAAGAGAAATCCTCTTTGGACTCCTGAGAACGTGTCTGAGAACGAGTAACAGCCCAGGCGGGAAAAACATCAGGAAACTTTTCAACGAGTTGCTCTGTACTGGGGCTAATAACAGGTGCTTCAACAACACGAACCTCTGGTACCACCTTACTACCAGCCAAATCATTCCCCAAAAGCATAGACACACCTTCAACAGGCAATGAGGCTTTAATACCCACAGTCACTGGGCCTGAAACTAAGTCCGAATGTAAATCTAATCTATGAAGAGGAATAGAAACGACGCCACCTTCTACACCAGAAATGAGCACACTGGCCCCAACGGATGACTGTTCAGAAAACGGAAGTACACTTTCCAAAATCAAACTCTGAAAAGCTCCAGTATCCCGCAGGATTTTAATTGGTTGTAGACGTGGATGAACTTGTAACGTCAGTTATGATAGGTTCTTTTCTAGCTGGGGATGTATTAACTATCCAGTCACTTTTAGTATTATAGTGTTTATTTGGCCCTTTTGGAAAAGTTGAGACTAATTATAGAATATTATGTTAAATAATATCTTGTTTGTTTAAGAATAAGTTCGATTTCTGACCCAAAATCAGTATTTCTGAGACTAAAATACGTTTGTTCATTTCTTTTTTTATGTTTATTTTCTCACTAAACTAATTAATTAATAAGACAGTTGACTTTAAACTGATCATAGAAAATTCTGCTTCAGGTGGTATCTCATACAAAAATCTTACAATCACGAGCTGTGATACTATAGTTAAAGTACGTAGTCACCTGACTTTAGCGGATCTAACACTTGTGATCTAGTGCATGTGAAGAAAAAGTGATGAGGACTAAAGTAAAGTTGAATAAAAAACAAACAGTTTGCGTTTTTGGTTATTAGAGAAAAGCGCACAGAGACAGGTCGTATTGTGAAAATGATTGTTGCGTTGTTGTATTTGAAAGTAAAAGAAATTGATTACAATTGGATGAAATTGACTACAGTTAAAAGGTAAGAAAATAAGCTATATTTTAAAATTGACCAAAACCCGAAAGTGTTGATGGTCTAAGAAAAAACAATAACTGGAGTCACATACAGTAAATGTAAAGATTCAAACACTGTTTTATTTGTGCATCTGTTGAAATTCGAACAAAGCCACAGAGATGTATCTGCTCTGGCCGTCCAAAATTTTAAAGTGGTGGATTAGAGTGAACCCACTTAGTCAACCCGTCATCAACTCTTTTACTAATGAATAGTGAGATTAACCACCACAATATGGCACTTTCAGATGAAAGGTGAACATGTTCTGTGATGGATTTCGACTCCACGACACGCAGATTGCTATGTAAATGGTCAACATTAATACTAGGTGTCTGTTTTTTGCTCCCTAACAGTTCATATTTGAGAATGCTAAACTGCGGACACTACACAGAATGTTTATTAAGTAGCTGTGTGATAAAGCTAATGTTCACCCATTCATTAATTTTACTACTCTCCTTAAATACCATCATCTCCTTCTCCGTTTGTTCATTTTTAAATTTCGCGCAAAGCTATATAGGGCTATCTGCACTAGCCATCCCTGATTTAGCAGAGAGAAGGTAGCTAGCCATCACCATCCACTGCCAACTATTGGACTACTCTTTTACCAACGAATAATGGGGATTACTATCACATTATAACGTTTCCACGCCTGAAAGGGCATGCATGTTTGGTGTGACGGTGATTTGAACCCGTGACACTTAGAATGGGAGCCTAGAGCCCTAACCACTTGGACATGTCAGGCTGTCATTCCTAATCTAACTTTTAATTATAATATATCAGATTCAATTTTGCATAGTTATATGTTTGACATGTACCCATAAACTTTAAAATTTTAAATACATTTTGCCTTAAATTTGAAGCTACTTGAAAAGTATATGCTGTAAATAGTTTTTCATTGTAACTTTTTAAGTAAGTATTTAAGAAACATTAAGCCACTTGATAAAAGAGTGATCTAAATAGCATCAAATTCCCAATTATGCATAATAATTACAAGTTGTCTAAAAAAGTTTGGAAACATAGCTGGTAAAGTGAAGTTTTTCTGTCAAAGTATGAGAAGGTCGAGTTAATCTTGCTATCAATCTAAACTTGTCTCAAATTACAAGGACAGCACATGGAAAGTATTATGTAGAATTCATTGAAATACCTAACAATCTTTTAAAGAAATTTAATGTTGTTTATCAGTTGTGTTTTAATTTTGTTAAGCACAAAGTTAAGCTACATACTAGAATATCTTGTGTCTTTCATGATGATTGAAACCCAGTTTTTTAGTTTTATATGTCTCGAGACTTACTGCTGAGCACTGGGGACCTTATCAGTTATGTATAAACATAGTTTATGTTCTAAAAGACACATAACACAAAACAGTCACATAACAAAAGAGAAAACTGACTTAAAACAGTTTCATTCTTGCAGATACTATTCGAATTGACTTTGGTCGGAATCCAGTGTCCAAATGTTCACTGCTACATAGTAAAATGGATGAAGACAAGAAGGATTTGACACCATGGAAGGCAGCAAAAATCTCTGGAATAACAGAGTTTAGAGCACAGATTGGTCCTTCTGGAGGTGCCAAAGGTTATACTGCAATCACAGGTTAAAATAATTTAGCTATGGTATTTAGCTTAATGTACTATAGTGTACTATAGGAAACAAGTCATAATATCTATTTAATAAAGAGAATAACCTGATGAACGATCTATACATCTGTAACAATATAACATATATATATATATTAAGTATTGGATGTAGCATGTAAATTGTAAGGAAAAATATATACTAATTTATCCAGTGAAAATGAACTGTGCCCGAGTATTACTAATTATCAGGGTATCCTGGAACTTAAAGGGTGCCACCTAATGCTCATTGGCTTTCTCAGGTTATGAGGTGGGTTAAACGATGACGTCACGGTGCCCACACCAAAGACATTATATCATAATTCCATGAAGTGGCACCAGAGAGATACTGTCTTAAGAAGAGTGAAATAGGCTTAAGTAACTAGCTGCTACAACTGAGATTGAACCAACAAACAGTTGAAGTGCAATGTTGATAACTTACTAAAACAGTGAAGAAATATGTGTCTGGCCAAGACTTGAAACTGACGTTGATGAACAGTTTAATACCATAAAATACAGTATCTGTCTGTCCCTGGGTCATGCACTGATGTCATAGCAACTTATTACGTAATTAAAGTATTTTGGTTTGCTGTTCTTAGAAGCAAGTAGTCTAGGATTGATTGAAAAGTAGATAAACTTGAACTAAAATGCACAAAAAATTGCAACATTAGGAAAACAAAAAGTCACCGCTGTGCCACTGGGGAGGAGGAAACTTGGTGGTAGCAAAATTAATTACTAATGAATTTATTAATCATTTGTTAAAATTAGAAATAAGAATGAAGGCAGAATTATGTACATAAATAGTAAGCTTAAACAACATGTTTTAATCCAAACATTATAATTAGTGGAACATGTATTATATATGTGTATATATACTTATAAAATTAACTAATAAAATTGTATGTTAAATTACTGTATATTATTTAAATACTTATGTTATCATGAAACTTCCATTTTTTTAGGATGATAACTGTAATAAATGATATGTTATAAAAATTACATGTAAAAGCCAAAAATATTCCATAATACATTAAATGTTTACTAAATCAGAAAAAAAATGACACACAGTTGTCTATTCTAACTGTTTTGTTCAATATTTATAAAAAAAAAACAAAATATTGGGTATCATAAAACCCTTTCAGGACAGATAATTGTAAAAGTATGTGATGAAAATTATTGGCTATGCTGTATGTATGATAAAATTGGCACACATAATACACTATTTTACAGCCCAGCATGGCCAAGTGGTTAAGGCACTTGACTCTTCATATGAGGTTCACAGGTTCAAATCCCAATCACACCAAACATGCTCGACTTTTCAGTTGTGATGGTTATAATGTGAGGATCAATCCCACTATTCATTGGTAATAGAGTAGCCCAAGAGTGGGCGGTGGGTGGTGATGAGTTGTTTTCCCTCTAGTCTTACACTGCTAAATGAGGTTAGGCTAGAGCAAATAGCCCTCGTGTAACTTTCCTCAAAATTCAAAACAAACTAAACCACTATGCTACAATAGATTCTTGTTATAATAATGGTATTGCTTGTAACAGTTTAGTACATGTAATTAAATATAAACATTGATGATATAATAACATGTTAAAACACAATGAGGTACTTTAAAATGAGATCAATCTCCTATTGAACTATATATTTAAAGATACACCAACCGCCTGTAGAACATTAGTGACACCATCCACAGTTTGTAAAACACATGTTAATATCTTTAGCAATGCTTTCTCTGGAAGTATACAAAAGGTTGAAAGTGACATCAAACTACGAACAGTGGAATAAACAAAGGTGAAGACGTGTATATTGGAAATTTTCAGCAACAATCAACGACAGTCTGTTCAACGTCGAAGAAAAAACCGCTATCATGATTAATGTAAAACATTTACAGAAACGTAATAGAAAATTAGTACAAGTTTTGAACTGCACCTCAGCAAGGAATGTCTATAATAGAAATAAAAGTGACTGCACTGTGACTACTGCTGACGTGTACAGGCAGGGTTTTCATCATCGCTATTCCATCAACAAAAACACAGCAACAGAGCAGGGATTCTTAATCTCTTAAGAAAATTATGTCATTAGTACAGGAGGTGTGATATCATGGAACACTCACAACAATGGCTTAGCCTAGAAAACTTTCGTTATGAGCATTATTGAGTCATGAGGACCTATATAAAAACTGAGAAAGGCAAAGGTGACCATAGAACTTAACTATTGTATGGAAAGTAATAAGACGAATATAGAACATTTTAAACAATGTTTTAGGAGCGTACGTTAACTGTACGGCAGTATATAAACAAGGTGTAACATAATGTGTGAAGCAAAGGATTCACACACAAAGTAATTGTGTTTGTTTGTGAATCCTGTGTTTGTATCGCCTGTGTCTCCATAATTATTTCCAATATTGTGTATATTATATATGAATACTTCAAAGTAGAGATAAGAATGATTTTTGTATGTTACAGTTAAATAATATGTAAATGTCTGATCAATAAACAAAACATTTGGTTGTATAGGTGTCCAGTCATGGGGAGTAGCTTGGTGGATCAATGGACTTTTGATACCAGAAATAACGGTAGAACGGTATAAAAATTATACTTTTATAATTGAAGGTGGTAATGATCCATCCAACACCGCAAATTACCACCCACTATATATCACTAACAGCCCAAAGGGTGGAGGGAGCCAAGTCGTGGATCAGCTTAATTCATCTGTAAGTGACGATTTGAAAAAAACTATTTACCACAGAGTTGTTTAAGTAGAATTTGGAACATGTTAGTCCGATAAAGTCTATACCGCTGACCAATGAGAACTATATTATTCATGTAATACAATATTATTATCACTTTTTAACTTTAATCACATTCGTTCAGTGACTAGTGGTTTTGGATTTAAAATTTAAGAAATTTTAATTTTCATTGTATCTCCATGTTAAGTAAAGGATTTTATCCAACAGGTAAAACAATTGTACTTATATGTTCAAGTATTTTTAATTACATCCACGAACTAAGGCGTTTATATCATTGGACAGAGATGATGAAACTTACCAGTTAAAGTATTTATATACTCTTCAAAAAAAAAAGAAACGCAAAAGGGATATTTTTTATTTTAAAGAGAAATATATGTAATAACGTTACAAGCTCAGAGTATGTGATGCTACACGTGTTAAGGCACTGATTGTTAGACCAAAATGACAATAAAAGTTGTGCGCTTTGAAAACGGAGGAAAACATCGGATTTTTGCCAAAACGCATTCGTGTCCAATAAATTTGTTTGAGAGATCTGCATGTTCTGCAAGTGTAACATGTGCAAAATCCCTATAAAAGTGACGGGTTCTCAATTTCCATAGCTCAGTGTTACGCCAAGACTGACTGAAGCACAACGCAACAACGCCATTGGTTGATTGGAAGCAGGCGAATCTCGATCGGATGTTGCCAGAGCTGTGAATTGCCACACAAGCACCATCACAAGGCTATGGAATCGTCACCAAGAACATGAATCAACTTGTGACCGTCCACGATCTGGTAGACCTCGTGTGACCACGCCTGCACAAGATCGCTACATTCGGTTACGTTACCTTTGGGATAGGACCGCCACTGCGACGACCATTGCCTCAACCATACCAGGGCTGCGTAGGATTTCCGATCAGACCGTACGCAACCGTCGACGAGACTCTTAGGGCCCATGTACAACCCATCATGGTGAACGTCAACGACGTTTTTCAACATGATAACGCCCATCCTTACACAGCCCGACTCACCACTGTCTTCTTGAGACACCACAACATCAACGTTCTTTCCTGGCCCTCCAGATCACCAGATTTAAACGCCATTGAACATCTTTGGGACGAGTTGGACCGACGTCTGCGACAGCGAAGACCTCAACCGCAGACTCTACCTCAGCTTGCAGGAATGAACAGCCATTCCACATGATGTGATTCATCATCTCATCGCTTTCATGGGCAGGAGATGCCAAGCAGTTATTGATGCTCACGGGGGGCATACTCGTTATTGACGTTGAGTGATGTTAAACGTCAACTGGTGAGCGTGGACTTCGCCTTTGCAGACTTTGGATGTTCAGCAGTAAATGTGCAGAGCTACCTGAAATAAACTTGTTAACAATTTGTCTCAAATTTTGCCTTTTGCATTTCTTTTTTTGATGAGTATATATTCACAAGTAAATGTTATAATTTATTCACAAGAGCGTAGGTGATTACCTTTAGGTGGGTATGTTTAGGTGAGTATATTTGCAAACTTTATTATTATAGTAGCTACGGGTTAAGGGAAACATAAGAAGGTATCATATCAACGATTTTTACGTTATTAAGTGCATGAGCCTACTAAATTACTGTATATATAAACTAATATATTAAATTGTTGTGATAAAATAATTACATCCATAAGATAACGTGACACAAGTACAAGTTAAGAGACTTAGGTTATTATGTATAAAATTCAAGTGATCAGATTCATGTGTTAAAGTAACGAAAGTAGTAACCTGAAGTGTAACGTAACGTGGTAGTTTGTTTGTGTTTTTTTTTTAATATCGCGCAAAGCTACACGTGGGCTATCTGCCCCTAATTTAGCAGTGTAAGGCTACAGGGAAGGCAGTTAGTCATCACTACCTACTGCAAACTTTTGGGCTACTCTTTTACCAACGAATAGTGGGATTGAACATCACATTATAACGTCCTTACGACTGAAAGGGTGAGCGTGTTTAGTGTGACTGGGATTCGAACCCGTGACCCTCGGATTACGAGTCTGGTGCCTTAACCACGTGGTCATGCCGGGCCGACATGGTAGTTAAAGCACTCGAATCGCAATCTGTAGACCACGGTTTCGAACGAATCTTCGTCACACCGAATATTCTTACTTTTTCATTTGTGAGAGTGTCATAATGTGAGGTCAATCCTATTATTCGTTGAAAAAAGGAGTAGTCCAAAAGTTTGGCGGTGGGTGAGATTTACTAGCTGTCTTCCGTCTCGTTTATCACTGCTAAATTACGAACTACTAGCGCAGAGAGTCATTGTGTTTCTTTGCACGAAATTCAGAACAAAACTAACCAATATGCTGGCATCTGAAGGCCAATCAGTGGGGTATCCTTTGAGGCGGGTTGGGAGTGAGGTCACGTGACGTCATAGTTCCACCTCGTGACATCATCAGGCGGATAGTTTCATTAAGAGTGGATATTTTTGAATGTTTTGGTAGTAACAGGTAGTCTTAAAGTTTGTTACTATAGGTAAGGATGGGATCATCACCATCCACTGGTTGACATTCAATCTACATAATAAAGTGTTTTTCAAGTTATTTTAAAATGATTAAAGAATATATACATATATATGTGCATCATAATACAAAAAAAAATCTTTCCCTTTAGTTCTTAACCTGACATTAATTTCTGCATTAT
The DNA here is from genome assembly GCA_011833715.1 of Carcinoscorpius rotundicauda. Classification (NCBI taxonomy): domain Eukaryota; kingdom Metazoa; phylum Arthropoda; class Merostomata; order Xiphosura; family Limulidae; genus Carcinoscorpius; species Carcinoscorpius rotundicauda. The sequence continues at coordinate 41,179,793 of CM022393.1, forward strand.
CGTCAGTATCAACTTTTTACTTTATGGTTTTACTTCAATAATAAACAATAATTTAAACAAGTAAAGCTTTTATGGATTACAGTCTGACTGTTTGGATAGAGCACTTCAAGGTTTATATTAGTTTAATTTACAAACTACATTGAGGCCTGTTTTCAAATTAATTTAAATGTTCAAACTCTAGATATTTATCGTCATATGTCATATTACTTTACTGTAATAAGTGAAGTTTCGCTTTATGATTTGCATCTATGACTGTACATACACTATATTAATTTACAGTCTACTGATTTTATGGTTTTGGTTATGTTTGAACATTTAAGTATTTTCGTCTGAGTCGTATTAACTAAAAGTAATGTAATATGTTTGAATGTATTGAGTTACACAACCCTAGTGTTGTTGTTAGTATGTAAAATTCGCTTTCTATTTATTACAATTTGAATATTTCTATAGCATATTTCATGAGTATCTTTATAATAATTTAATGAACAATTGACTTAAACAACAGTGTTCTTACCTTAGAACACCCAAACTCCAGAATATGTCACATAAAAGTACTTTAACTAAAACTGTACATTCAAACAAAAACTGGTAATTTGATTGTATATTCAACTTATAACAAAAACAAACAAAATAAGTGAAGATTTCAATTGAAGATTTCATTTTGTTGTGTTTTATTACATGTACAGTTTACTTCAATGTTTACAAATATATCATTTTAACTTACAGTGTATATAGAGAACTATTTCTTATATTGCCTCGAAATATTCAAACTGTAGATATATATCATATGCAACACATAAATTTACTACCTTAAGTAACTGACATATACTGCAGTTTGACTTTACATATAAATGTACAATTAAATAATCTTCAAAATACTGTTTTCATATTAACAAAAAGTGCCTAAACTAGAGATACAGTTTAATATCATTTATATAAATTCAAACTAATGTTACATGTTAAAATTAAAAATATGCAATTTATCCGCACTTCATGCCTGTTTTAATCCTTATGTCTTATTTTATCTTCTAGATTATTAAAATCTGTATGGATTTTCTGATCCAACTAAATATAATAACACAGGTATTACAATTTCTCAGAATGTTTTTCAAAATGAGTAATTAATTGTATAAAATATTCAGCCACTTGTGTAAACTTTTCAAGTACAGATTTTCTCATATAATTTAAGTGAAATAACTAGTAATGCTTACTATTCTATGTTTTGACAAATCCAGTAGGATGTCAACAGTTCTATAATATTCTGTATAACATTCACTTTGAGATGCATAGTGCTAGAATTGCACTCTGTATAAACGTTTTTAAAGTGATACTAGCTATGTCACATTGGGAAGTTCCAAGAATAGTTACAACATAATAATAGGAAATCACTTGTTTAACAAAAGATTTTTGTTTGCTCTGTAAGACCATAACAATTTTATTTAGTATCAGTTTAGTGCACAATACACTGTTTAACAATATAAAGCATCATCAGAACAAAATGAATTTATTCTTGATGACGAGAAATCCACTTGATATAAAAATGTATCTCAGAATGGGTATTAACACTTTTACTAATAAGGTGAAAACAATGTTTCGATCTTCCTTGGTCATCTTCAGGTTAAGAAAAAAAAGTTTTAATAACCTTACCAACTGTTATGAGAGTCAAAATGATTTTACACACTATACATTAAGAGTTAACTTTAGCTAACGAGTTAATGAATATGTCAGTGAGTTTTGACTTTAGTGCTAATACTTTAAGCTTATGTATCATATTAACATAGCATAATTGCAGAAGTAAATGATTATATTGTGATTCTTATGATTGTCACATAAAGTAATGTTTGTAAAGATTAGTTACCATATATGTTTGACTTGTTTAGAAAGGCATTTTTATACATTTCACACTTACTTGTTGTATTAGAATATATACTGTAGCTCCTTCATGGAACGTTGTAAGAAAATATTGATAATTTTTGAAATTTTTTCAAGTTGCATTCATTATGATACATTTATATATTTCATGTCACTTTATGTGATTATTGTTATGTAATTATTTATATTTACATTCTTGACAAGTGAGTGACTCAAAAGGTTTTGACAAATGTGATTATTGACATATTTAGTGTATCTTGTGAGGTGTATGTTTTACAACTTCATATTAGTGTTCAGCATATAACTAGTACTCAAAGATCAGTTGAAATATGGGTCAAGCACCATCTCTTATGTTAAACATAAGATACTGGAAAAGGAAAAACATCTACATCAACAAGTCTTGTTAAAAGTAATGAATTAAAATACAAACCTAATGCCAATGTTGCATTGAATGTATCTACAACTTTTACTTTACATGATTCAGACAGTAATATTTAACATTTGAGCATTTTATCTGTAAAAATGGCATGAAGCCATTCATTTCAGGACTACATGAACTGTAAACTAAAAGTGTATGGATATGAGCATGATCCAAATGATAATTATCTAGAGTTTGGATGCTTTAGATTAATGTGAAAAACAGTTTGTTTTGTTTTTTTAGAATTATGTATTTCTGAAATAAAGTTCTGTATGAATAATCATATATGTAATTTATAAATCCAAATTGTACTGTATTACAATTAGTTAATGTATGTTTGTTTTTGAATTTTGCACAAAGCTACTCAAGGGCTATCTGCGCTAGCCATCCTTAATTCAGCAGTGTAAGACTAGAGGGAAGGCAGCTAGTCATCACCACCCACTCCCAACTCTTAGGCTACTCTTTTACCAATGAATAGTGGGATTGGCCATTGCATTATAACGCCCCCACAGTTGAAAAGGCAAGCATGTTTGGTGCAACGGGGATGCAAATCCACAACCCTCAGATTACGAGTCACACGCATTAACTCACCTGGCCATGCTGGGCAAGTTAGTTAATATGGTGTATTATATTTAGGTAAGATTTGAATATTTTACAAATAAAGCAACATGAAATTATTTGCTTCAGAATTACATATACTGTAAATTAATTTAGTGTGTGAATCTGACTATATTCACAGAATACATATCCAGAGTATGAATGCTTTATATTAATAAAAAATGGATCCTTTTATCTGTAGATTGTAAATTAATTTAGTATGTGAATCTGACTATCTACACAAGATAAATATCCAAGTTTGAATTATTTATATTAATAAGACAAATGGGTCATTTTACCTTTTTTTATTGAGTGGCCCCCTCAGTGGCTCAGCGGTATGTCTGCGGACTTACACGCTAAAATCCAGGTTTCGATACCCGTGGTGGGCAGAGCACAGATAGCCCATTGTGTAGCTTTGTGCTTAATTCAAAACAATAATTTTATTGAGTGTTGCTAGATATTTCAATCTGCTTGTTAATTTTGATATCTATGTATCCTCTTTGTAATATGGTTAGCTTTAGATTATTGGTGTGTTTTCTGGAATTTGTTTCATTTGAACATATTTTCTTTAAGTTGTTTGGTATTAGTTTTACGTGTAATAAGTTGTTTGGTTTTAGTGTGGATTTAATGGAACCTCTTTACAAATCTGTGGTTAATATTCCATATTTTAAAAAGATAGTGACGTCAAGAAAGTTAATTTGGATGAGGGAGTAATCGAGGGCAAATTTGACTGTTTTATGAAGGGTAATGACATAAAAAATAAAGTGTTTAAGAAATTCAGAACTGGCTATAAAAATTAGAAACATGGCACTTCTGCAACGTTTCTATGAGTGAAGTTGTAAAAGCTGGCTTTCAGTGTGGTCCCTGAATATATTGGTATAGTCATGAGTTGTTTTTGTACTCTTTGTGATACCTTTAACTTGTAGGTAATATTCCTTAATGAATTCAAAACTATTTAGAGATAAGACAAAGCTGACAAGGTCAGCTACTCTTTGAGATTATGATTGGTTAGAAAGGATTAGGACAGATTTTAGAATTCAAAGTCCTTCATTGTTTGGAATATTAGAATAAAGGGAAGAAACATCCATCATGCACATAAGGCTAATAGGCAGCAAATGTCTGTTGGAATTGGTTTCTTTTACAATATTAAGAAAGTGAATTGTGTCCTTTATCTAAGAAGGGTATACTTTTACGTGGTGTTCAACAAAAGCAGACAGCTTCTTAGTAATCATGTTTGTGTTAGAAATTATAGTTTGGCCTGGATTATTAGGTTTATGTATTTTTGGTAAGATATGAAAGCTACCTTGTGAACCCTGCTTGTTATTACTTAACATAAGCAATGCTGTCACTCTCTTAACATGCAAAGTTACTCTGTAACATATAAATAGAATCATATCCTTTTCACATACATTAAAAATACCCGTTATAATAGGAGCACATGACTAAGCCTACTGCAACAAATGGCATTAGATCCTTGAAAAATATCCCACTATAGAGCTCATAAACATTACTGAGAACTTCTGTCAAAATTCTGGTAATATTTTAGATAAAGTATTATTTTACTGTTATTACCTTTACAACCACTCCTCGAAACAAGAACTTCACAAACTTAAAAAGATAACTGATATATTATTTTTTTATAAATGATAAAGCCAGTCTGTTACCAGTAACACTAATTATAAAACCACTTCTAACAACAATTTTTTCAATCATTTCTTTATGATAAAGATATCACCGTAACATCAAGCACTCTACCAGAAACTGTTATTTGGCTTTTTTATGGTGCAAAGAAACTACTAAAACCTTTCTTTCTCATAATGAACTTCAGAAAAGAAATGTCTAAAATACCTTATTCTTTACTAGAAATGAACCATTTCAAACTGAACCACCTGTAAAAAACAGTGACCTCAAAATAGTACAAGTGATGGTGAACTCTAACTTCATGGCTCCAACATAATTTATTTTTCAAACATAGCTATTTTAGATTCAGCAGTTAGTCTCCTTAGTAGAAGTCTGAACTTCTGTTAAAAAAACTTTATTAATGAACACGAGCTTCTTTCTGACATACATAAATTATTTCGGAAACTTTGTGAATTTTTTTCATAACAAATTTCACACTACTGACAATCAATCTACACTGATTTCCAAAGAAAAGTCTTCTTGGACACTTCCGCTGAATAGAGAACCACATTTAGAGAATGACAATACAAATTTAAAACTTTAAATAGTGTCATAATAATCTAAACTAGAGTGAGAGAACTGCTCTAAAAGATCTTAAATCAAACAACAATATAATAAAACCAACAAATGCAGGGGGTATCATCAGTCTGAAGAAAGATAATTGTATCTCAGAAACTAATCATCAAGTTGAGAACACTAATTTATACAGTATGTTTAAACAGGAACCTACAACTCAGTTTACCAAAACCATCAGAGATAAACTTAAATAGCTCATTCAGAACAAGAAAGTTGAAATTAAGACAGGCTTCTTTATGTAGATTTTATCTTTTGCCGTAAATACACAAGCCAAATGATTCTGGCTGACCCATAATTTCTGACAGAAACATTGTTACTGAGAAGCTGTCTGCTTTTGTCGACTACCACATAAAAATTATTTCTTGTACCTTTCCTACTTATATAGAAGACACTCCTCACATTCTTAATATCGTAAAGGAAGCCTATACCAACGGACACTTTGTCCCTAAAGAAGACAGGTCCACCATTTGAAAGCGGTCATGTTATAGGGTATTGTTTCTTTGTGTTAAACAGATTTCTTTAAACTACATGTTTGCCTAACATCATGTGGGCTATTCCTTTTTCATGTCTAAATAAAATAATGATATCGATATAACTTTGTGGATTATTTCTATTCAGTTTATAAGCCATTCTATCTTTCTAAGTTTTCTCAATTCGGTATAACAATCCATCTTAACTCCGTTTTTATTTCAACTTTGCAAAGTCCTCAAATTTAGTATAACCATTTATTGTAAAATAAATTTATATGTATATGTGTATAGGTATATATTTCCTTTGTAACCGACACTAGGTTTTCTCGAACTTATTTTTGAGTATTTTGTCCAGGTCATGTACGCACATTCTGTTTGTTGCGATGACAACCCTAACTGCACGATAAATTTTTCTGAATGATCTACACATTATATGCTAACAAAGATATTCTGTCAAAATTGAAAATCTTATGTGTTAGTTGGGTGTTTATGTAAAATGTATTAAATATATGTCTATTATGATAATAACACATAGTTTCATGTATATGCATATATGCGCACGTTTCATTTTAATGGATGTAAACAAAAAGATATATATCAGGTCATCTTTTAAGTAATGTCTGATTTTAGGTTCAGAAAAAAGAGAAGGGATTTCAAACGCTTTTAATGTTATTTGATAAATAATATATGTTCCATTATTATTAATTACTTCCTGCCAATGATTCACAAGCTTCTGTTGTTGTTTTGAATTAAGCACGGGTATCGAAACTCGGATTTTAGCGTGTAAGTCCGCAGACATACCGCTGAGCCATTGGGGGGCCACAAGCTTCTGAATGACACTTCTATAAAATTCTTGGAGTTTGGAGGAAAATAATGTAGTGAAGGTAGTTTTGACATCTTCATGTGTTCCAAGCTCTTTTCCATCAAGAAAGTTCTGCAATCTTCGGAATAGATGATAATCAGATGGGTCAAAGTCTGGAGAATAAGGAAGTTTTTTTCCCAGTCTAGGTCTTCAATCTTTGCAGATGTGATCCTTGCTGTATGAGGGCGTGTATTATCCTGGTGTAAAACAACACCTTTATAATTAATCAAAGTAGGCCTCTTTTCTTTCAGTATAATAGAAATGTGAGGTAATTGTTATATTGAGTGGCAGTAACTCAAAGTGGATCACACCAATAATGTCCTATCAAATGCTTAACAAGACTTTTCTAGGACGGAGGTCCATTTTGGACTGTGCTTTAGCCAATTTACCTTCACTGAGATATTGTCTGTGGCATTTAACATTTTTATAATATATCTATTTTTCATATGCAGTCACTAACCTGTACAAAAAAGGTGAGAAACTTTTACGAGAGTGCAAATATCCACTCTTGCTCTAAGGCTGGCTTCTGTCAAATCATCGTTCCAAATGATAGTGAACCATTGAACGGACTGAATCAACCTTCTGTGCTAGTTCTGCAACTGTTACAGCACAATCTTCATCAAGTGCAGCTAGAAGCAAGTCATCATTAAACTCAACAGAACAACATGAACGTAGCGCATCACTTAAGCTGTAGTGACTTGATCTGAAATTCTGAAACAATCTTCAATATTTTCTTTCATTGAGAGACTCTGCACCACCATAAACACGAATATTTCGTGTTCTGCTGCACTGTTGCCTCTTTTAAACTCATAAAACATTATATGCCTGATGTGTTTTTCAGACACATCCATCTTCATAAGGGTTTATTTGATTAATGATCTGAAAAAGTGGAGTTTGGTTAGTTTCTTTTATTTGTCTGAAAATTTTTATACACGTCCTGCTACATATTTTAGTCATTAAATCCTCTACAAAGACAGAAATGATGATGCATTTTCTGTATGAAATTTTTGGACATTACTCTTTGGATGACCTGATAAATATACTTTAGTAAACATTTTATACAAAAACATATTGCAAGTTTATCAAAGTTTGTAAAAGTAACTAACCTTAGATCGTAGGATAATTTTATAAATTTATTTATTGATTGTTTGTTTCGTTTTGAATTTCGCGCAAAGCTACACCAGAGCTATCTGCACTAGCCGTCCCTAATTTAGCAGTGTAAGATTAGAGGGAAGGCAGATAATCATCACTACCCACCGCCAACCCTTGAGCTAATCTTTTGCCAACAAATAATAGGATTCAGCGTCACTTTATAATTCCTCCACGGCTGAAAGGGCTAGTATGTTTGGTGTGACGGGAATTCGAACTTGCACCCCTCAGATTACGAGTCGAGTGCCTTAACCATCTGGCCATGCCAAGCCTTTACTGATTGTATTAATTACAGTAACGTTTAGAACTAACTAAACTAAATAAAAAACGTACACACGCTACAGCGTTAGACTACTCTCAGGTCTACGACAAATGGAGTAATAAATTCTGGCGTCTGCGATTAGAATGGTTTGTATGATTGTAGAAATCATACATTTAAAGTACTTTTGCAATAAAGATACTAACTGAACCGTATATGTTTTGCAACTTTCTACTAGCTATATATATATATATATATATATATATGGAAGTATTTATAAATTATTTGATGCAGAACGAATGTAAAAACTCATCTTGCTTTCTTTGCATACATGTACGTCCAACTAGACCAGGTGTAAACTATGTTGCTTACATGTAAACTGTCTTGAATTTTTCTTGGGTTTGCTATACTTATTTGTTCAATATTAAATAAAGGTTTATAATTTACAAGTAATTATTAATTATAAACTTACAGAACCACAAGATCTATGCTGGAGTAGTAAAAGGTGATATTCAAAAGTTTGTTGCAGTCGGCGGTAAGAAAATTATTCTTTTCTTTCTTTACCTTAAGATATGTAAACTCGTAATTTATGAAAGATTATTTTAGTACATTCAAAGTTATTTCTCTTTTGTGTAATTATAAACAATGCTAAAATGCCCCTAAAAACTGCAAAACGTAAAATTTTAAACTAAAAATTTGTACGTATCTCCCTTTGAACCTTTTGAGCATTCTAACCAAATTTGGTGAAGGTACATTTAAATGATGAGAAGTAGTGGTCAAAAAATGCAAAAGCGCCCCTGAAAACCGCAAAATGTACAACTGAAAATTTGTGTGCTGCCCACATGGATTTAATGAATCTACATACCAATTTTGTGGAAGATCCATCCATACCCTGCAAAGTAGCAATATGGATAGACAATAGACAACATTATTACATTTATAGAGATTCCACAAAAGGTTTTTAGGCACTCTATCAAGCCGTTTCTCTTATTGGCTTTCAAAAGGATGATAATATTTATTTCAAACGGGTCATTTTGAGCAGATTTTCTTTTCCTTGTAAGTATAACATGCATGTCTTTTTACCAGATTTGTTATGTTTACAGCTTCAACATTCAATAGCGAAGGTTTTAAAGTGCTGTTTGAAATAACTCTTCAGTGTTTAAGGTGCTTTTGGCCCGCACGTTCTACAATGATTTTGTGCAATTCTTTGTGATTCTATTATGAAAACTATTGTGATTCATAATACTCTTTAAAAATAAATGAAAATATGCGTGAAAAGATAAACTAATTTAAATTGAATGAAGTAATAGAAACAGGTCTTATGTGCATAGTATTGTTGTTAGTTTATGAGACTGGCGGTCCAATGGTTTCAGCCTCAACTTCTTGCTGTCAAAAGCGCTTTGCACTTTTAGCTGTTAATGCATTATAAGAATGACAGTTAATGCTGCTATTCGGCAATGGGTAGTCATGTCAGGTGGCAGTTATCTTGGCTTGATACCTTCCTTCATAATTAAATACATCAATACAGTGTAAAACCAAAAAGATTTAGCCTGAGGTGTTATTGAAATGATAAAACAAGATGTTGGTAAAGTTAAGTTGTTTTTGTTATACCTTGCCCCATTGCCTTCAGTTCAGTTTTTTGATGGTCAAGCATTCTTTTTTTTTTTTCTGCTATAGTTGGAAGGCTCTGTGAATGGAGACACAAAACAGTTGACATGGCAGCAGAGTCCAGTACATTTCTGGATTACAAACAGACTTTGAATATATTCTGTGACAGTGGCGAACCTGGAGAATTCATTTGGACTCCTGACATAAATACTCCAGATCTTGTCTACTATCAGGTATTTAACTGAAACTTTCTTTCTTTCACCGTACTGTATAGTGTCTTTCTTTTGAAGGTTTTGGTGTGTATCTCAAACACAATAATTGAAAAATGGTAGAACTTGTGAACCATTTTGACATTCAAAACAGGAGATTAAGAACGATAGTGTCTTGAACGCTTAAGAGACATAACTCCGCTATGTGTAATAAAATTTACACAAAACGTAAAATTCGTTTGAAAATTGAAACTGGCTTTAAAAAAATGAATTTACTTTAGATTTAGAGCTATGATATAGAGGTTAAATATATTATATTAAATATTATTATATTAATTAGATTTCAGAGCCGTTTGTTCTTTATCTGATGGCGGTACACGATAGCCCTACACAGTAATTTCTGTAGCAGAAGGCTCCATCACAAGACTGTCATGTCAAAAGCATATCACTCTTCAGTTATGTATTCCATAAGTCATCTGGCAATCGAAGACAACAATTTTCCAGCACCCGTTTCAATAGTGTGATTACAGATAAATGCATGGTCGCTATGTCTGGCAACACGATCTGTATGTCTTCCCATGGTTTATTTGATGAATTTTACTGAATGTTACTCAAGGTATATCTGTGCTAGCTGCCTGTAATTTAGAAGCTATGAATTATAGGGAAAGTAGCTAGCTAACACCACTCACTATAAACTTTTGGGTTGCTCTATCGAATAGTTTGGTTGGCCATAACATTATATTGCCTCTATTGTTTAAAGGGCGGGTATGATAAGTAATGAAATTTCAATCTGCGACCCAAAATTTGTGAATCAGTCTCTTTAACTACTAGGTCATGTTAGATTACATTCTTATTTAATAACATAACACCCCTTTCACCCTACAGTTGCTTGAAGTATGTCACTATCGAGAGAATATGATATGGAAGTAGATTGTGTACCCGTGACTGTTGCATATTTCTAGATGAAATATTATTTCTGGAATTGTTGTGCAGAGTTGCTTGAGCTTTGAGAATGGTTTTTGTAACTGACCTGTAAAACTTTGCATTTGCTTACCACACCAGAAGTTCTCCTTGTTGCAGGTCTCCTTCTGGCTCCATCACTAAGTAACTACTAAACTAATAGAATATTACAAGTTATATGAAAATAGGTCTGGAAAGTGCCTAAGTATAGCTCATAATGTCAATACATTAAGTGTAGAGTTGCAGTCGAAACTAACATATTTACTATAGTAAAAAAGAGATGAGAGTAATACAATTAAAAAATTGTGGTATTCTAGTTTGAATTGGGAATTTGAAATCTGATTTTAAACAACTCGACAGAGAATCTAGTATTATCTAATACTTTGAAGCCTGCTTTAAAGCTATACAATTCTGCTTATTTCTTATGCCTCTTCTGTACGTTTAAGTTATGAGAATGTTCCAGCTTTATTTTTAACCTTTTTGTCTTAGTTTTAGTATTGGTGAACACTGGAATTAGCAAGATAGATGTAGACTAACTTATAAGGTTATTGGAGAGTTGGTAGTTTATTTTGCTTTGAATGGAACTGTTCATTATGTATAATTTTAAGAGTGAAATACTGTTCTGTCAAGTTTAGTTCAGAATGTTTTTCATACGTCAGTGGAATCTTGCCTTAATAATGTTTACTTTTTTCCTTTCAGTGCTATACACACAAAAATTTAGGCTGGAAAATTCTCGTGACCGACAACAGTAATCGTCTTCACCCATTTCTGTTCGGGTGTCTGGTACTTGCCGTTGTGCTCATCATCTTTCAACTTGAGATAAAATAACGGATGTTTGTTTCTCTCCTTTAGTTTTATGATGAAATATGATGTGGTACTTAAGCGTGTTATTCTTTTATTTTAAAATATTTTGTTCGATGCGTGTATTTCATGAGCTACATTGGAAATGTGTCGTGAAAGTAAATTACAAAATAAAGTATTATGGTAAACATTTAAAGTTTCATTCGTACATACTTCACTGAAACGAATGTCGAAAGGGCTCAGTAAAAGCTTGATGTACAAGACCTTTGTCGCTATTACACTTTTCTTCGTCTTGGATAACTAGAACGTCTGGAGAATATTTTTTGTAGTTATCTGTCATGGCTAACCTAAGGCTACTTGCTGCTCTGAGAAAGCAAATTAAAATGCCGTTCCTAACGAAACAGCAGTCTCTATTATCATAGGTTAATATATATATATATAAATAAAAAAGGAAATTAACATTTTAAAGGAAAAACTGGATTCTTGACTGTTTGTGGAATTTCTATAAGAAGTATCGAAAACAAAATAATTGCTGCAATAAAAAGCACACAAACATGTAAGTCCCTATATTTAACTATATAGAACATAATGTTAACCACAGTAGGGACTGCAAATCGTTCTAAACTCCATGTGACTGGTATCATTTTACTTGTTTTTGTACATTTCTTTGCAGCATTTACTTTGTTTTCCATATTTTTAGCAGTTCTGCGAAAAACCAGCGATCTTTAATTTTCTTTATAATTTTAATTTTCCTATTTATTTGTTCAGTTTTATATGCTCATTGAATAGACACGTTATCTATAAACTTTCAGTATAGCCGTATCACTGACAGCTATAACTTTTACAAGAATTAAAACCACAGTCGCAAATTTATTGAAGTTAATCCTTATTATGACCTACAGATAACTGCATAAATCTGTTCAAGTAATAAATTGATTGTAATTTTAATTCTTGTAAAAGCTAGAGCTGTCAGTGATATGGTTCTGCTAAAAGTTTATAGATGTTTTGTAGCTGGATCGCTACTTCATTTTAAAATACATAATTTTTGATACTCTTGTTTCCCTGTTTTTACTTTTTATGTTATACCTGTATTATATACTTTAGAAACTGTCACCAGTCTATCCATTGATATGTTGCACCATCCTATGGATTGAAAAGATATTCAAGTGCATGATATGTTTACCATATTACATTATACCTGTATATAGACACATATATTTACGGATTTTAATCAGAATTGGAAAAACGAATAACCATACACCAGTCAAATAAGCTGGAGAAATCTTATGACGATAGACCAACCTATTTAGGTGCTAGACCCGCTGACGTGATGAGGTAGATAGGTAATAGTTGAAAAAAAGTGGTTTCAGAAATGTTTGATTTATTATATAGGCAATGTTAAAAATCTTTTTACTGTGTTATTAGTATACAGTGCATAATGTATCATAATCAATACTTTGAATGGTCAGTTTTTTGCTTAGTAATTCGATAGAATGTTTTTTCAGCGTGTAAAATTATTTTACATTCTTATCGATCCCTGTTTTTACGCGAAAACAGAATCGATATCGCTTTCTCTTTATAGAACTATAAACAACTGTTAAACAACGAAACATAGAATCAATATCGCTTTTTATTCATAGAACTATAAACAACTGGTAAACAATGAAACATAGAATCAATATCGCTTTCTATTCATAGAACTATAAACAACTGGTAAACAATGAAACATAGAATCAATATCGCTTTCTATTCATAGAACTATAAACAACTGGTAAACAATGAAACGCATTTCAATATTTTCGTTTTTCATATTTAACGTTACTTTTGATAGGTTACCAGCGATTTTGAAAATCAACATAACATTTATATCCGCATCTCATGAATGATTTCTAACTAAAATACTTCCATTTTCTGCTTAGCCTAAAGCATTTAGTGAATGCAAATTAAGGTTTGTGTCTGCTTCTTTCTCGTTATTGGATAATTCATTCATAACTGAACTTACATGCTTTGTAAGAATATGACATATTTGTTCAGTTGAGAGTAAACATCTTCTGATCAAACTTCTTTGAAAATCTCATCTTTGTTTTCAAGTATAGTTAAAAGAATCAGTTTTTTAGCGTGTTTTGTTGTTTAAAAACTCTCTTAAGTTTCAACTTCGCAGATCGCGCCATAACTCTTTTCGAACATCCTGTATATGATTGTTCTGAGACTTTAGTTCACTTCTCACGTATCAGTTATTATGTCGATTTTTCTTATATCTCTGGGTTATAGTAATGTAAGTTCATCGTAAATAGCTGACACGTGGTTTTGTGTTTTTGCCAAAGCCATGGGATCAATGATATACGTAGCATCATTTGCTTTTGGAAGTATTTATGAACAAATAACCTGTCCAGAGCTGTATCTGTCAGTTTACTCTTTTGCCTGATTCTACGAAACTCATCTGGATGGACAGTTATTTAGAAGTATATGTAAAACCCTGGATTTTTACACATATCCCCTCCAATATTTCATGAAGAGCTGAACAGGCCGTTTACCAAACATTTTTTTGACGTCCATGTGATCTGTGACTGAAAAATGATAGAGTTAATGACACATTAACATAACATTAAAGGACGACATTTTAACACAATATTAAAAGATAAAAAGGGACATTTTTGGTCCATATAGGCTGTCCTATCCATTAAATTAAAACCACATCTTTAGAGAAAACATTTCGACGTTAGTCTTTAAATTTCTAATGTTTATTAACTTTCCCCTTAAACCCTTCAAATTAGTTGCATCCATTACATCCGAAGACAATCTGATGGAACAGACAAGTCTGTTAGAAAAATAAAAGGTTCTTAGTTGAAGATAGCTTCCTCCCTCCTTAGCTGTACGTGTCTCCTACTGTCACTGTTTTCACTAATATGAAAATAAGATGACTCATTAATACTATAAATTTCTTTAACAGTCTGAAACATTTCAATCAGATCACCTCGAACTCTTCTTTTTCAAGAAAAACAACATTCAGAGATTTTTATCTATTCTCATATGATAACATTTCCATCTCTAGGTGTCATCCCAGTAGTCTTTCTGTGAACTATTTTCAACATTTTAATGTCCTTTCTGAGGTAAGGATTTCAAGAGGTACGCTATATTTCAAATTTGGCCTAACCAATAACACTATAATATCCTTAGACTTGTATTAAATATTTCTACTTGTCATGCTTCTAGCAACAATACATTCTTTGTATGGCTTATGATACTGATCAACCAGAACGCTAATATCCTTTTATTCCTTAACACTGTTAAGGTTACTCCTATCAAAAAGATACTCGTAATCCAAACTGTGATATTCTACACATTACATAAATCAAATCAAATATTCTTGTAAGGCACTAACATCCTTCTCACAGTCTCCCGGCGGCATTTGGCTAACCTGAAGTTGTCTAATAAGTTTATGTTTTTACTTTTGCGAGTAAATTGATTATTCTTTCAGTGTTTATGTTCATGAAAACGGTTTTCATGTCAGTAATAGAGGATAAAAGATGTTAAAGAACCCTGAAATAGTTGATTCTTTTGGAAGTCAAATTGATATAGAATTTTGTTGGTATTGTTGCATTTATTTGTTATTTCAATAGGTGTTAATATTTCATGATGTGTTTAGCTTATTTCGTGCTGTTATATTATTATTTTTTTATAATGTAAGTATGCTGCCGATATGTTTAACAAATAACTATAAATACATTTGTAATTAATTACTCTCTTATTTTAAGTCTGTTCTTTTGAAACCTCTGAAGGTATTTTAATAGAAATGGAATATTTGATAACATTTTAATTCATAATTGGTACGAGTAATTAATAGAGGAAATAACCAATCAAATGTTCGATCAGTATTTACTGGACGGCATAGAAATTAAACATTTTAAACATAATATGACACCATATCCTAGCGTCGTATTTATGAGCTGCATGTTATTTCAGTCCCCTTATACTTAATTTACGTAAAGATGAAAGAGTGGAAAATGTCATTTATCAGAGGCGTATTTTAGTTTATAATATAAAACTGAAAATATATTCTTTGTTCATGAATACTTCCTAAAGTAACACTCCTAAATATGGTTAACATTTTTTTTTTTTTTCTATTCAAACGTTTACAATTCTCTGGGAATATATTATATATATAAATTTAAAGGATCCATATATTGCCGCTAGTACTTTCTGAGATACATATAACTCGGTTACGACGTTATCCAGAATATTTACAGCTGATTTCCTTGACAGAAATTACCAAATGTAATAAAGATGAAGTTAAACGTTGTGTTAACAGAATGAATTTATATATACAAGTATTTATACTAAATACTGTAATGTTGGTAAACTGTGTTCCGTTTGAATTCTCAAATGTTTTTGCAGTGTGTAGAAAAAAATACAAAATGTTCATGAAAGTAAAAAAATGGACACTTATGGTGATATCGATATAAAATTTTCAAATAACTCAAAGTTATAATGAACTATGAATTGTTCAAGTTTTATGTTTTAAATATCTATGAATAAAGAACAAAACTTAATTTTGTACCTAGTAGATGGCGCAACAGACCAATGTCACAACTTTTTTGCATTTTCACAGAATTTCTGTATCAATTAAAACTTGCAACTGTAGATTTTCTCAAAACAAAAAGTGGCCAGCATATGAACATCATTAGGCTGAGTTACGAATTTTACATTACACTGTCTTGAAACATAAATGGTAGTGAGAGTATCTAAAATAAAAATAAATTTCGTATAGTAGTAGAATATGTAATACAGGATTTTAAACAAACAATTCAGTTTCACACTTTGTTTTAGTCGCGCGAATGTAAGCATAAAACCAAATAATTAATCTTTAATGAAGAATCTAACTAGTTGAGAGAGCTAATTAAAGTAGCTAATTATAATAACTGATAAAATTTTTTAGTAATAAGTTATTTACAAGCTAATTTACTGAAAGTAACTCTATTTGATATACACTAGAATTTAGGCCGCTTGATAACAATGACCTAACGTGACAGATAATCTTTTAAGCTGATAGCTCGACTTGAGAGAAAAAAAAGCAGTTACACAGAAAAATAAGACTTATTGTTAAGCCAAGTCGCTCTTAAATAAAGTTTAGACCTATTATTATGGAACAATAAGTTTCGACACTTTCAAGTGTCCTATTTAGTTCAACATTTATTTTGGTGTTTAAATCTAAAATTGTGCTGCTTCTTCAGGGTAAGAAAAGTTGCTTCTGTATCTAAAATTAATTTTACATTAATTACACAGCATTGTGTATTTACTTAGTACCAGATGTAATTTCGAAAGGGTCCCCAAAAGTGTTTTTATTTTGAGAGTAAATAAAACCATAATTAAGAATAACAAATAATTTTATTTCTTGCTTTTGAAGTTTGCATGCCATTGATGACGAGAAGAATTATGCAATCTGGAGCCTACAACATAATATGACGTCATGGTAATACAAATTACAACGCTTAGCGTTTTTTTTTCGTAATATCATTTTCGTGTCCACTGAGTGACTGACAGAAAACACACAACCAGAGTGTGGTGCGAATGGTTTAAACAGATTACCCTATTTGGATAAACTGGAAAAAAGGGATTCCTATTGTTTCTTAAGAGACCTTACTTAACTCCAATCGAATTTTCTAATCTAAAAGTCTTCTCATAGTTAGAAAACAAAAGTAGAAAATCACCGCTGACTGGAGAATGTTGGGGTGGCCTAGTTATTAACGTGCTTGAATTATAAATTCGAAGGTTCACGGTTTGTAGCCCGTTATTTCAAAAACGCTTTCCAGGCATTGGGAACGTGAGTGCATTATGAGATTGACGTTCAAATTCCGTAAGACAAGAGTAGTTTAGGAATTGACAATGGATGATGCTCACTAGCAGCTTTCTGTGTAGCCTGTCAGTACAAAATTAAGGACCTAGGTATAAATAGCTGTTTGTGTGATTTTGGGTAAAACTTCAAACATAAACAAAAATTATTTCGAAATATATGAAAATAGCTGAGAAGAAGTGATGTTTTTGTCTTAAGGAAAAGATATATCTTTAATTTTTCAATATTTTTATTGTGGATCTTTAGATAGAAAGTAAACATTTTAATTAGCTATACTCATTACAAGGTTAAGTTTTAAAGTTGCTCCAATTTGACAGCTTCATCTAACCAGAAACCAATATTAGCTTATTATGTGCTAAAATATGAGTTCTTTTCTCGCTGTAGACCGATCTGAAGCGATTCATTTGTACTGTACACTACAGCGGTACATGAGGATGTTTTGGTATTGTGTGTTTTTGTGTTGTTCAATGTTTCAGTTACTTTTAACGAGAAATTCTACAAAGATATACCGAGTATAAACCTAACTAATAATGTATATATATAGATAGATATATGTAACTGTTAGATTTAAAAGCAGGGGAATGAGAGGTTAATTCAGTTTAAATAAATGTATCTGTTTGTCTGTTTATCTGAAGGCTATGCTTGAAATAGATTTATTTTCGTTACGATTTCACCGTTACAAGTTTACGTTCGTAAGGTAGTACGTAAAGTACAGGTAAATAATAATGCGAGAGATGTGAAGTATGTTCGATTGCGCAAGTCTCATTTGTACTACATTCTAACAGCATGATGTTTTCGGTAGTATGGTCATAACGATCTTCCTATATTTTGGTTTTTCAGTCGAAGTTTTCCTGATAAATAATTAACTAAGAAAATTATTTTAACAAATCTGTACCACTATTCAAATGTTTTAAAAGAAACTATCGTCCATGACCTTCTGTAAAATATATTTTATGAAGTTCTGCTATCACATATGTGCAATAGTTTTCCATCAACAATTATTGGAACGATAATTTTCCAACTGTCTTAAATCCAGAAAATATCCCTATTCTCCCCACACAGAACCTTGTTTATTTTCAAATGATAAATTTTACAAACAAATTTTGAAAATTTTCTTAAGTATTTTATTTACGTTTATAATTATTTATTTTAGGTGCAGATGAAATGAGATAATCGAAGCGTATAGTCGTCAAAGGAATCGACATAAAACCTGATTTGAACCGTTTTTAAATTTTTAAACGTTCTAATAGATGGCAGTGCTTCATGTTTTCAAATTTAATTCGTGTGTAGGACAAACTTACTTTCATTAGTTCAGGTTCTTTTTATGAGAAATGATTAGTAGGATTTGAAATACATGTATTTTGTGAGAAGAATTAACCACTTGAATATCCATACTTTATCATTAATGAAAATTGAATAAATATATTCATAAAATAATATAATTTTTTACAGATGTTTATTCTGTTGAACTGGTGGATGAGCGATAGGTTTACGGACTTAATAGCGCTGAAAAGATGTTGGCTGATGAAACAGTGATTTTCAGTGTTATAAGTAAGAGCATAGGAAAAAGTCTTTAATTAGCTATACTTATCACAAGGTTAAGTCTTGCTCCAATTTGACAGCTTCATCTAACCAGAAACCAATATTAGCTTATTATGTGCTAAATTCTGAGTTCTTTCCTTGCTTGTTATATTCGGAAAGTGCAGCATAGGTTTTATTGGTAATGTACTAATAACTAGTTAAACATGTATTTTCTGTTCCTAGTTCTACGTAGTACTTCTGGCAAAATATTTTCTATTGTTAGATCTACGTACTATTTCTGGCGCTTTGTTCACATGGTATTTCTGGTAAAATATGTTTTGTTGCTATGTTCACGTAGTGTTTTTGGTGAAGTATTTTCTGTTGCCAAGTCTACGTAATACTTCTTGTGAAATATTTTCTGTTGCTGGTGTCTGCGTAACCCAGATGATGAATGTGGGTTTTCATCTTGCTTATTGAAGAAACAATGTTGTCTCACTTGAGACATAAATGATGCTAAATAACTTTCTCCTAAAGCTTGAAATTGAAATTTTTGTTGCATATTAATTGACACCACTACAAAATCAAATTAAATGTATTTGCGATTATTACAGGACAATCACTTGAGTATTTTATGAAATATGAAAGTATAAATCTTTCAAGTATATACGTTTAAATTATAAAATGTTTTCATAAATTAATTGGTTTTATATTCACAGATTACACAATTTTGGTATTAAAATTTTAATTTATCTGTCTGTTACACGTTTTAAAAATCGAGGTTAATGTAAGGTATTTGAAACTTTATGTATTAATAACGTTCGAATTACGGATTATTATTATTTTCTATATTTTTCACTTATTGTGGGGTCCATGTCACACTTAATTAAAAGGTTTAACCTGTTACAGAAGTGTAAAGAATTAAACAAAAGAACTGAGGTTGCGTCTCGTATTTTCTTTGTAAAATACACAGGAAACTCCTGTAACATTTAGTGTGATCAACTTTTAGTTAGTGTTTTCATTTAATTTTTTATGACTTTTATGTTATTAAGAACCATTTAATCAACATAGTCATAGACATATCAATACCTTTATATACAAATAATTTAGAAAAAAAGAAAAATCTGATGGGATTTCTACCAAAGATAAGTCCAAGATTAGATGTGCTTGTACGTATCCAGAGATAACACTTTTCAGCTGAAACGTCATGTCTTGTCAAATGCAAAGAAACGTTATTTCTGTGTTGTTATCTAACAGCATATATTTTACTCCTGATATCATTAAGTTTAAAGGAACGTCATTTTTGCGACGTAGTCTAACGAGATATATTTTACTTTAGATATATTTAGATGCAAAGAAACGACATTGCGTTATGTTCTAACAATATATCATTTTACTGACTCTGAGAATAAATTAAACTGCTGACTTAAAATAATAAACATACTTCTTTGATGTCTTAAACACAATATCTGACGTTTATTATATGATGCACATTTACTGCGATGAGATACAATTGCTTATTTCATCTTTTTAAACCTAATATTTGATCAAAGTAATGTATTATATTTTAAACTAGAGAGTATTCTGTATTATATTTATCAAGTGTGTTACGTAACATGTAAGTCGTGTATAAAAGTGTGAAAAAGTGATGAGCAAATTTAGAAACACGTGACTAGTAAAATCTTAACCGGACGTCAACACCAAAAATCTAATAATCGATCAAAAATCCCTTTTTCATTTCCAGATACTTGACGTATGACCAAAAACAAAACATCGAAAATATTTTGTTGTTGATCAAATTTCTCCAAACTAAAATTTGCTAGTTTTTACTTTTCATAATGTCTCATGTATCAGTCGTAGAATTAAAAAAAACAAAACTAGGTTCAATAGCACACCCTTTGGATAATGTAAAAAGTATCTTAACAGTTATGTTCAACCTACTCGTGTGTCCCCCGCTGATACAGCGGTAAGACTTCGGACTTACAACGCTAAAATAAGGGGTTCGATTTCCCTCAGCAGGTAGCCCAATGTGGTTTTGCTATAAAAAAACACACAAACACACAACCGACTCGTGTTGTTCCAGTAAAATTGATAGAACAAACAGAATATTATGGTGGTTGGAAGCTGTAATTACGATACCTGAGTTCAACATGTGTTGCCACGAATGTTTTGTATAATGACTTTAATACAAAAAAAATAATAATAATGAAAACACATTCCAAACGTTGCGATCCAACTCATTTTGTAAAAACTATAATTAAAATTTAAAGGCGAAATATAGTGCATTAATATATAAGATTATATTAAAAATAAGTAAAACGAACGATCTTAATTGTACTTTAATCAGTGTCTGCGTAACAATATTTTCATCTCTCAGCATTGGATAATTCAGAATCACACTACATTTTGTTAAGGTGAATATTTAGAGGAGAAAGAATTGGTTTGGCCTGTTTCTGTTTGTTATCTGCGCTAGCCTTCCCTAAATTTGCAGTGTAAGACTAGATGAAAGGCAGTTAGCCATCATCACCCACCGCCAACTCTTGGGTTACTCTTTTACCAACGAATTATAACGCTCCGGTGGTTGAATGGAGTAGCATGTTTAATGTGACGGGGATTCGAATCCGCGGCCCTCATATTACGAATCAAGTACTCAAAGAGAGCAAGTATCATTTAGTAAGTTAAGATTATAAAAAGGCGTTCAGGGTTCACAAAACAAAAATGAAAATACATTATTGTTATCATAAAGTAAAATACTTTATTGTTATCATAATGTAAAATGAAGAAAAATTAAATAAGCTCAAAACATTGCGTAGTAAATTGTTTGTTTGTTTTTAATTTCGCACAAAGCTCCTCGCCTCTCTGTGCTAGCCGTCCTTTATGTAGCAGTCTAAGAAGGCAACTAGTCATCACCACCCACCGCCAACTCTTGGACTACTCTTTTACCAACGAATAGTGGGACTGACCGTCACAGTATATTGCTCCAACGACTGAAAGGGGTAGCATGCTTGGTACGATGGGGATGCGAACCCGGGACCCTCGGATTAGGAGTCACACGCCTTAACACGCTTGGCCATGCCAGGTCCTACCTAGTAAATTGAATAAATATATTCTTTCATGAGATAGTATAAGCTTCAATAGATGATAAAAACCATCTGAAATTTAATTAATATTTTAAGTACAATTATGAATTATTCTGCATAAGTTTGCCCATTATACATTATACTTTAAAATGTAACATGTATTATTCCGTTATTTTAGAATATCTGAATAACAATCCAAATTTAGTGAATACTTACGTTTAAATTTCGTAGAATAACATGCATTTAGGTGGATTTAGGGAAATTTAAAATTATGTTACTTTTGAGAGCCAATTCTGCTCAATTCGTAAGAAAATATATAAGCATGATTATGTGAAACATAACATATTTCTACAGGAAAGTTACAAACTGGAATTCACCTATTGGTATTAATTTTTTACAAGTAATTCACAATATTTTGTTTACCCATCTCCAGAGTAAAAAAGAAATCTGTCCTTATCTGTATATTTTTTCGTATTATATGATAAACTACAAATATTTTAATCAGCAGTTATGCTCAATCAGCTCGTGTCGTGTCAGTAAAAATAATAGAACATTCTGATGGTTGGAAGCTATAATTACGGTTGAGAATGATTGTAAGTTTATATTTTTAATACAAATTTCTTTTACAATACATAATAATTTTAAAAAATGATTATATAGTGTAATAAGGATAACAGTTTCTTTTTTATGGTTAATATTTTTACTTATGCTTCAACTTAGCAGGTTACTTCCAACTAACATTGAAAATAAACTTGATTTTATGAGGAAATAAAATACAAACGTTGCAAATTCTATTGGAAATATTTATTCTTGAGGTAGAAAAATCCAAGTTGAATTTTTTGGTCAACATTCTTTCCAATAATCGTAAATGTAGCGTAGTGAAACTATTCAGTAAAAATATAATAAAACCACTGATTGAGCTTACAGCAAAAACACTCACGTAAGAGATACTACACTGAAGATAGGATGAGTATAAGGTGGCACTTAAATTAGTTTGGAGATATTCATGATGTTTTTGGAATATCCCCTTTATTTATCAATGTATTATAATTTTAAACAACATAAAAACAAAACAACAACTTCCTTTAGGTACAACTGTTTTGGAAAGACAATATCAAGCAAGTGATGAAATTGCATTTTGTGAAAAATTTTGCATTTGACTTCATTATTAATTAACAACATTATGCTAATTAGCACAGATGTATTTCAAAATGCTTACTTGTTTCGGGTAGCATAGCACATGAAAATGTTTTAATTCAGGAAGTCAGTGTTAACACAAATTAAGAAAATGATGTAAAAATAATGAATCCATAGTTAGTTTTTTTACGACCTCAAGATAATTTTGAAGCAAGATATTATGCTTTCTAAGCATCATATTATAGACTTAATACCCCTACAGAAAACTAAAAATCGTTTTAGCTTTAATCTGATTAATACGTTCTCGTTAAAAATAAGATCAACTGCTGCATTAATTCAACTTATTTCTGAACAGTCAACAAGAATAGTTGCACCGGATGGAAATTAACCTTTCTAGTGTTGCCGATTTTCAATGAGATAGCTTTGTAAATGAATGTGACTGTGAGAACCCCAAACATTCTTAAATTTATTTTGGGGTCAGATTAATAAAAGCAAGTGGTCCTTTGATTATCTTCAATTCAAATAACAACAGTTTTCGTCGCTACTTTTTATGTGAACACAACGTTTACGTACTTAAAAAAATCAGAGAACACGGTTACAACAGGCGACTGTTAATTATTACGGACTATTTAAAGTAAGATGATTATCAAAAGCTTAAAAGTTTCAAAAATTTAAATAAATCTGTTTAATTAATGTTACAAATTAATATACAAATAATACAATTTAGAATAAAATATTACAACAACACACACTTTACTTTTGTTTCATAAGAAAAATAACTATTTTATGTAATTATTTCTTTTAGTTTGTAATAAATTAATTACATACAAACATGCATTTTCTTGTCAAATTTATCAGATGATTAAGATTTTTTTGAGTCCAGTAGATGAAATGTAGCTTACTAGGATACAATTTTTATCATAATAACAAAAATGTACGACTTAGAATAGATTATGAGAGTTTGAAACTGACACTACGTCTATTTGCTCTTTCCATTGATACGTTAGTCACTAACTTAATTCTCTAAACTACCTGTTGTTGTTAAAAATGTTCACTAATGTTCTCATTTCATCCAACCAAGTTTGAGCTACAAATGTTTACCTTTTCTTCAAAACATTATTTTTTAAAAATCGTTTTGTTAGCTCATTCTGATTTTAGTTTGCATTTTGTAAATTTGGTCTCTTTGTTTTTCAGCTTGCTAGTTTTGTTTACGAGGTGTTACTATCTATTATAATATGTATAAAGTTTGGGACACAAAATGTCCAAACCTATTTTAGATTAAAAAAACAAACTAAAAGTGGTGAAAAAAGAGGCTTTCACGCTATATAGGTGAGATAATTTTCAACTACCCCATTTCAATAACTGTTTGACAGAGATTTAATCAGGTAAAAAATGATTGTCCTTCAGTTAACACAATATTTTCTGTACTATAAATTACCATAACTTTTATCTTGACAACGCTAATAAATATACAAAGTTTCCCTTCCTGAGTATTATTAGCATAGATACATATTTTAAAGGTAAAAATGTAAATGCGTCATATTTTATTTTTGGGCTCTTCTGACATTTAAATGTTACAATGTTAGTATTTAGTTATAACATTTATATGGGGGCAAAATGTTGCACGCTTAATGGTGCATGAAATTACATTTATTTAGATGTTAAAAGATTATTTTACTGGCAGTTAATGTTAGTAGCGTTAGCATATTCAGAATAAAATTAATGTGTATTATATGTGGATCATTCTATTTCTTTGAAACTGGATATACGAGTAGTATCCAAAATAACAACTTTTGTTTAGTTGTTATCAGCACACAACTAAAAAAAAGAACAAATCGATGTTTCTTTAATAATTGAAAAGTTCGAAATCCTTTTTCGAAAATGTATATTGTTTAGAATACAATATATCTTTGTAGTGTGTAGGGTGATCCTCGACATTAGTAGGGTCACTTTTACTGTTGAACTTTCCGAAAGTTGAGCACGAGTTTAAAAACCAGTTGTTCTTGGATAACATAAGTCTAATTGGAAGTCAGACCAGGAATGTTTGTAAGTGTAACAAATCAGTCCAACAGTTGTTTTTTTTATTTATGTACGTTCTGTTATATTATTAATGAAATGGAAAAAAGTTTGCCAGCCTTATTAAAGTAAAGTGATTTAATAGAAATTAATATTTGAACGAAGAAATAGAAAAGGTCTAAAAATGCATCTGAAAAAAAAAAAAAAGAATTTGCATTTGTTCATACATATTCATGCCTATCCGCCAGTGTGCTTATGCACATGATCACGGGATCAATAAGTAAGTATAATTCGCCATAATTAGCAGAACATCATAAGTGACTATACACAATAATGACCGTTTCATCAAATGGACTGTCTTGCCTCACCTTCCCCTAACGTAACTCACTATTTGAAGATGAAATTACACAAAAAATTGAGTCCGTTATATTAAAATAACATTTGAATAAACAAAAGCACAAGTCCAAAATCGTTTTAATACGACGTACATGACCTCTTCAATGTGGTGGAAGTTGTACCAAAATCAGTTTTACTTTTTGTGCTGATTATTCAATACCTTTTTTTTTATCCAGATCTCTGAAGTTAGGAACGGTTAGCGTAGATGACGCTCTTGCATCTTTGCGAAAAATTCAACAAAACAAACCTACCAAACAAATTAATTTTAAATTTACAAGCTAGATTTAAATTTGTCGACATGTTTTTCGTGATTTGCATAACAACATGGCGATGAAATACACATGAAATATTCTCGTAATCGTTGAATTTACTGGAATATTGTTCATTTTTACTATATAAATGTCGAAGCTGTAATTTTCTTCTTTGACCAATAAATAGTAGTATATAAATAGCTTACTTTTAATTCAAGAAACTGTATTATTTTTCATTAAACAAGTACATATATAGGGAATACACTATTTTCTAGGATATTTTAGTTCCCACAATAGTTGGTCTGTGTGATAACCTCATCTTCCAAAACTTCTTTAAGATGTTATTATTACACAGATATTACACGGAACCATGCAGCATGAATATCACAACACACAAATACTTGGGAATATCAACGTAAAAAGTACATTAAATCCGTTTTTTTTTAAGAGCTGAAATAAGGACCTCTCAAAAAGTACACAATCGACAACGTAGCAAACGTATTTTCTGTAAAGACCTTATGTGACAGCAGTTTCACACTAAAGAATCTAACGCAAATGACAAAGATATTCGAACATATGCAAAAGAAGAAACGATTTTAAAAGTGAACATAGAAGTTTGTTATATAATCTGTTTCTTCTTTTATAAAAATATATAAATGAATAAGAAATATTTTAACCAAGTGTATCTAATTGTTAAAAAACCCAAACTTTCAGAAAGCTCCACCTTTATCAGAATTTAGTTTAAACAATTTGCGCCTGTAGGTCTTGTACAACTTGGTGGTAAGGGCACTTGGCTCGTACTCTACAGGTTGCGAATTTGAATCTCGTTTACTTAACGTATTCGCCCTTTCAGCCATAGGGGCGTTATAATGTTACGGTTAATTCCACTATTCACAGGAAAAAACGTGTAGTCCAAGAGTTGGCTGTCTGCTAAATTTGGATGGCTAAAGTAGATAACTCTTTTGTAGCTTTGTGAGAAATTCAAACCAAACAATTGTTTGTTTTTTGGAATTTCGCACAAAGCTATTCGAAGGCTATCTGTGCTAGCCGTCCCTAATTTAGCAGTGTAAGACTAGAGGGAAGGCAGCTGGTCATCACCACCCACCGCCAACTCTTGGGCTACTCTTTTACCCATGAATAGTGGGATTGACCGTCACATTATACACCGCCACGGCTGGGAGGGCGAGCATATTTGGCTCGACGCTGGCGCGAACCCGCGACCCTCGGATTACGAGTCGCACACCTTACGCGCTTGGTCATGCCAGGCCGCAAACCAAACAAGTCACGTCAGGTTGATGCAGCTATGCTAATAATGAATTTTTATTATATTAAATATATTTCAATGTCAAAATGATTTAATTAATTTCCGTATCCAATATACAAAAATGTACAAAGGAAACGTAACCGATCCTTCGTGTTTTACATAAGGCCTTGTATTCTTTGCGGTAAAATAAACAAAGATACTTTTTTATTGAAGATGGAATATTATTTCGATTTCCGCTGAACACATAAAAATGTACTTAATTTGTTAAAAAAATAAATATGTTGTTGGATTTTATAAAAAAATAATTTAAAAATATGGCAAACTACATAAGTCGTACGGAGAGAGTATGTCAATAGTACGTAAATCGTACAAATAGAATACGTCAATAGTACCTAAGTCCTATGTCAATATACAAATTAGTCAGTTGAAGTGGTGATTCAATAATTCAGTGAATACTGTTGTTGTTTTGTTGAATTAAGCACAAAGCTACACAATGGGCTATCTGTGCTCTGCCCACCATGGGTATCGAAACCCGGATTTTAGCGTTCAAGTCCGCAGACATACCGCTGAGCTACTGGGGGGCCAGTAAATACTGTAAGGTAATAGTATACAATTATCACTTTTAAGATAAGTAGAGCATAAGCGATTTGAGGCAGTACACAAAATTAAGAGTTTAATAGCGAGAGATAAATAGTGATAATGAGAGAATGTACAAAATAACCAACTGAGGTAATACACAAAATATTCAATATTTGAGGTGATAAGCAACATTACCATTTTGAAGTAGTTAAAAAAACAATACGATAATGCATAAATAATACTGTGAAATAATATTTAAAATGATCAGTGATTTGAAAAACAAATTGATATAAAAAGTGATTACCGTTTCATTACTTAGTAGGGGAAGATGAGATAAAACGGTTGCTTTAACACTGAATGCGATTTTTATAAATTGAGATGATTATTACAAAATACAATCATGTGAAAAATTAGGACACTCTATGAAAGCCTGTGTATTTTTGTAACATTTTTAGATATATAGATATTTAATCTCAATTTTAACAATGCTGAGAGATTATAGGAATATAACTAAACAATTAAAGCTGAAGAAAATACTTTTTCAGATCTTCTGTAAATGTAATTCTACAAAAATGCACATTCTAACTGAGGAACCCTACCCCTTAACAGCTAGTGTTACCCACTTTGGCTGAAATAACTGCAGTGAGACGCTTCTTGTAGCCATCTACCAGTCTCTATATCGGTCTGAAGAAAGTTTGCCCCATTCATCAATGAAAAATTCTATCATATGTGAGATGTTTGAAGGGTTTCTTGCATGTACAGCTCGTTTCAAGTCATCCCACAGCATCTCAATGGGATTAAGATCTGGGCTTCGATTCGGCCATTCCAGGACTCTCCATTTCGTAGTTTTCAGCCAGTCTTTGGTGGATTTACTGATATGTTTTGGGTCATTGTTGTGTTGCAGGGCTCAGTTCCGCTTCAGCTTTAACTTTCTTACAGATGGACTCGCATATTCCTCAAGCACCCTCTGATACACAGGAGAATTCATGGTGGATTCTCTGATTGTGAGCTGTCTAGGTCCAGCTGCAGCAAAGCAGTTCCAAACCATAACACTTCTACCTCTATGCTTTACAGTTGGTATGAGGTTCTTTTCCTGGATTGCTGTACTTGGTTTACGCCAAATATGTCCTCTGTTCTGATGTCAAAATAATTCAGTTTTGGACTCATCTGTCCAAAGAACATTATTCCAGAATTCCTGGTCTTTGTCTACATTCTCTCTGACAAACTTCAGTCTGGCTTTGATGTTTCTCTTAGAGAGCAAAAGTTTCCTCTTTGCACACCTCCCATGCAAATTACACTTGTACAGTCTCTTTCTGATTCTAGAGGCATGATGCACTTTCACATCAACAGTAGCCAGAGCCTGCTGTAGGTCCCGAATTCACATTTTAGGGTTTTTGGAGACCTCTTTTAGCATCTTGCGATCTGCTCTCGGGGTGAACTTGCTTGGAGGATCAGACCTGGGCATGTTGGCAGTTGTTTTGAAAGCTCTC
The DNA here is from genome assembly GCA_011833715.1 of Carcinoscorpius rotundicauda. Taxonomy (NCBI): domain Eukaryota; kingdom Metazoa; phylum Arthropoda; class Merostomata; order Xiphosura; family Limulidae; genus Carcinoscorpius; species Carcinoscorpius rotundicauda. Next base: position 41,208,836 of record CM022393.1, read on the forward strand.
CACTTGTTGACTATTTTCTGGACAGTGGAAAGGGTGGTTTCAAAATCTTTTGAGATCTTTTTAAATAATTTACCAGACTCATAAGCTGCTACAATTTTCTTTTTGAAGGCCTCAGACAGCTTGTTTGCTCTTACCATGGTGCTCACTCTCACTTCAATAGTCAGGAGCACACCAAACTAAATGTCTGAGGTTTAAATCGAGCAAGCCTCGTTTACAATGTTGATCTTCTAATCACGTGCACCTGGGGTGATACACCTGTGTGTGAGTTGAGCCATTTTAAGTGGGTATAAATGTGGGGGTGTTCTAACTTTTTCCTCAGTTAGAACATGCATTTTTATAGAATAACATTTTACAGAAGATCTTGAAAAAGTCTTTTCTTCAGTTTTAATTGTTTAGATGTATTACTTTAATCTCTCAGTGTAGTTACAATTGAGATTAAATATCCATTTATCCATAATTTTTACAAAAATACACAGGCTTTCATAGGGTGTCCTAATTTTTTCACATGACTGTAGGTTGTAATGGATTTATTAACACACATTTATTTTAATATCAATATTTGTTTTAGTCAATTTTTTATTTAGAAATGCATGTAGCTTATATTGTTAAATATGTATTGCGTAAGTACCGCCTATTCTTTAAATTTGGAAAAGATTCTCGAGCATAAAATTCAATAATGTGTGTTTACAAAATAATAACATTGTTGCTTTAACTGAAATTCTAGAAAATCTCTCATGCTTATAAAAGGTGACCAACGCAACGTGGCCCGGCATCTCCGTCGCGCCAAACATCCTCACCCTTTCAGCTGTGGTGTTATAATGTCACGGTCAATCCCACTATTCGTTAGTAAAAGAGTAACCCAAGAGTTGGTAGTGGGTGGTGATGACTAGCTACCTTCCCTTTAGTATTTCACTGCTAAATTAGGGACGGCTAGCACAGATAGCTCTCGAGTAGCTGTGTTCGAAATTTGAAAAACAAACAAACAAACACAACGTAAGGAGACAATTTAATATTGTTGGTTTGCTACAGTTTGTATACTATATATCTTGAGAGCTGTAACTGTGATACACGTTTATCAATCAGGAAACTACAAATAATTGTTGAAGAAAGTTATAGATTTCCAACATTGCAAATTGTTTAACTTCAAAGAATTAACTTCAGACGTTATTATTTCTAGGAAGACATTAGATTTCTTCGTTGGAGAAAATTCTGCTTGTAAACGTTGTGAGGCCAACCAAGAATAAAGAGCTAGCTAATTTATTAATTTAGAATTAATCCTCTCATCGTGAGTCGCGATAAAATATTCAGTTCCAAACTAGATAGAAGTCTTAATATTGTTTCAAAGTTTGTATAGCCTTTGTATATTTAAATCATTATTTGTAATATTTGTTATTATAAAATATATTTGTGTTAACAATGAAAATTCTGTATCAGTTTTGCTGGCAAATATACATTTGGTTCACATTGACATTCAATTAAGTTCTAAATTAAATGAAAAATATCTGGATATTTGAAATCATAACATGTAACAAAATAAATCGTTTATTCAATCAGGATAAATCATAATACGGAACAATTCAACAGCTTTAAATTAATCCTGTTCTATTAGGAATAATATTTCTAGTTAAAAATGTACTTCTTATGGGTGGGACTGTTTTATCTATAAGGTTAGATAAAATAGAGCCCTAAGAAGAGGCAAAATTGCTCCACTAAACATATAACAATCTCAGTTTAAAGTAAATATTTTGTTATTTAATATAAATACATTTTAATCACTCAATCATTATTTAAATAATCTCGGACAACATATTTCGGAATTTGTGATGTAGGACACAGGCATAAAAAAGTTTGAATGCTAGTGTGGGTCAATGACAAAGATTGTTGTAGGCAAAGATTAAAGCGAAAATTACGTCACTGGTGTGGGGGAAAGAGAGAGGGAGTTTTATTCAAGAAAGTCATCGTAAAACAATTTAACGTTATACAAAAAAAATAGTGAACTTTAACTGTGCAGTTTTGCGGGACATTCGACTCTATGATTCTTCATTTTTCAAAGCAAAAAGTAAAATTCCATGGAATATCTACTTTGAAACCAGTAAACGTTGAAGTGTTCACCAAGGTTTTCAAAAACTAAAAAAAAAAAGAATTTGCATTTTGTTCATACACATTCATGGCTATCCGCCAGTGTGCTTATGCACATGATCACGGGATCAATAAGTAAGTATAATTCGCTATAATTATACACAATAATGACCGTTTCATCAAATGGACTGTCTTGCTGCACCTTCCCCGGACGTAACTCACTCTTTGAAGATGAAATTACACAAAAAATTGAGTCCGTTATATTAAAATAATATTTGAATAAATAAAAGCACAAGTACAAAATTGTTTTAATACGACGTAGTAACCTCTTCAAATAGGTCAACTGTGACAACTAATGTGATGGAAATTTAACAAAATCAGTTTTAATTTTTGTGCTGATTATGCAATCTTTTTTTATCCAGAAATCTGAAGATTACAACAATCAAAATTAGAATTATTAGTATTACATCTGATGATATGTAAGATGTAGTTTTAGGGATTGAGTCATCCTTAAGACACGAATTCAGAATCAAAACAGAAACTAAGTATCTAAACTCATTTTAATCTGTCAAGTTATTATTCCTTTTTTAAATCCTTCTCTTTCAGTTCTTATATTGTTTAACTCTCTTTAAAACAAATTTTTCCTTTTTGAAACCATTCATCTAAGCTTCTGACATTCTTACTAGTAACAGTCAGCGCTTTTTCCGCCTCATTATTCTGGCATCAGTATTCTGGAACGTGTCTGTATAATTTTCAATTATTAACATTGTTTTACTTTCTCATTTGTTCAAGTAAATTCGTAACAGTCTTATTAATAATAGGTAACTTCATTTTCTCTCCCTGCACTTTTACTTTGGTATTAAAATTCTGGACTAAGTCTTTGAAGCTTTACATAATTAATATCCTATCTCTATGGATTATTGTAACAATCTTATTAGTAATGTCTCTCATATCAGACACCCAGTACTAGCTACATCATTCAATAATAACATATTATCTTAGTATTTAACTTTTGTCTTCAAATAGTGTGCATGAATAGTGACGTTTAAGAAATAAAAAGTCTGTAATAGAAAGATCGTTAAAATTAGTTTGTTATTTTTTAAAGTTAAAATGACCCTTTTTTCACCAATATATCATCGCTGGTTCGTTGTTTTGGTTGGGTCTGTGTAAGCCTTTGTTTGCTTTAAGATATTTAGCTGCATTTAAAAACACTGAATTATCTGCTTGTGGAAGTTTCTAGAGAGTAATATATTCTAATACACTATGTTTGAAAAGCTCACATTGCTTTTAGTGTCCAATCAGTGTTGAACTTAATGTTATATCAATCAACGTTCTGCAGCAAAAACGCGATCATTTAAATTCCTTCCTGTATTTTACATCCATTGCCACTTTCGACACAGACATTAATCTTTTCTGCTACAAAGACAGTTTTGTTCAACGTTTTTGTTATCGCAGAAAAAAAGTTTACAGGGGTTAGCATGCAAATAATACTATGGGCTATTGTTTGAATACATTTTTTTATCTTGTTGCCACGCTGTATAGCGGATAATACAGTTTTACAGGGTTATGATGTAAACATTAGTACTACTTGTTACAGTATAAAACATTGTTTGTTGTAACATCTTATAATGGATAATACACTTTTATAGGCCTGAAATATAAATATCAGTAGTACAGTCTGAAAGCTTTGTTTGTTGTCATGGGCTATAACGGAGAAAACAGTTTTATAGGGGCTATAATAGTATACCAGCATTGTAGCCGCACGCAACAACAATTCTCACTGCTGGCTACAAGGTTGAGTTCATGTCGCATAGATAAAATGATTTTTTGGCTTGTCAAACTCGAAATGGACACGAAACCAATTTCAGTCAAACAGTTAATACTACTTTAATTTTTGCTAGAACATTATAACAATTATTATTATTAATTATTGATTTGATGAATTGAAAGTTATTATCCATCATTGTTGATTAATTTTTTCTGCGATATTGGGCCCCGTTTAACAAAGGCAAAATAATTATAAGAAATGAAACGGCGCTCTTATTCGCGTACAAATACATGCATTTCTTCTAATTACATGCTTCTATACTATTTTAAAGTTATTTTAAATATTTATCTAAATTTGTATGATAATTTCAAAGCATTTAACAGCTTTTTAAAAGCATTTAAATTAATTATTTTTTGTCTTTTTTTAATTTGTCGACATCAATATGCTAATATGTTATCAAGTCGAGATTTAGTTTGCGAGGCTGGTTAGGAATAGTTACATGAAAAGCTTATTTTAACATTGAGTACAATCCTTATATCTTAAATAAATTTCTTTTAATCAAATACATTTCTGTGCATATGTTGAACTTTTTAATGTAGCTTTTGCTTATAAAACACTTTTAATGAGAGCGTTTTTCAAAACCAGACCTTTCTTCTTCAGGTGTAAGGATGCAAGACAAAAATTGATAAATTACACGTTAGGTAATCAGACTTACTTGATAAAACAAATTTTCCTTTTTCAATGGTTAATACATTCGAGAAGAAGCATGGGCTACTTCCCGAAATTTTTTTTTTTTTTTTAATTTTATACCGGACGTCTTGAAGAAAAAATCTTTCTTCATAAATTTGTCTGATTCTAAATTTTTATTGAACCAGTGAAAGTATTTGCCTTATTTGATTTGTAGATATCAGTATGCTAAAATATCATCAGAGATGAGAAGAAAACTGGCCAACACTCATGGAAATGCAGTGTAATACGCTTTCATTTTCCGGATTCCAGTCTTTCATTTAGTGTTTTCTTAGTTAGCACGAAAACGTTCGAATGTTTATATCGATGTTTTGAATACTTTTGTTGTCAATACGTAGTTTGAGTATATTATATAAAAACGATTTCGTAAGTTTACAAAGTCGTTACAGCTAATGTCCGTAAGTAAGATCAAGGCCTACTTGACGAACGTGCATCTTTAAAATAACCCTGTATTGTAGTTGCTATTGCAAAAATATCTGTTTGAAGTCTTTCTTGTCTAAAACACACTATTCTTTTGTGTTTTTAATAATCAATTTGATGTAGGTGGAGGTTCATTTTCAGAATGGATTCGAACAATCCCATTCTAAAGATATCTATAGGCGCTGCGCAAGACGACTTCACTAGCATATCTTCGTGTGGTATACCAGTAATGTCTATTTTTTGACTCTTTTGATTTTATTTATGGCATTTTTGGAAACACTTTTGCACTTTCTTGCAGATAAAATCTACATAGACTGCGTTTATCATAATTGTATCACCTTTCCACTTTGTAGTTGTTGAAGCAGTAATCATAACAATTTGGATAGCTTAAGAATTTTTATTAAAAACGTGATTGTTAACAATATTTTGGTCTACTTATATATTACGTTAACATGAGTGGATGTACAAAACTAAACTTTGTACCCTCAAAAACAATTTTTTATTTAAAACCAACAAACAAAGAAAATCCATCCAATACACTTAAGTGACATAATTTCAAGTGAATTGTATATCGATAGCTAACTGGTTGGTGCTGGCTTAACGTGTATTAAAAGAATACTGAACGTACAGTACCTGGAAATAAGCAGGTTGTTCCCTTGTGTCTCATAGACTGTAAATTGTTGCGATACTGACACGCAAGTAAATAAAAGGAGTGCTTTACTAATTCACTTATGAAACTACATTAACTCTAATTTGTTAATTTTAGTACTCTTAACCCGATATCTATAATGATCTAAATGGCTGAATCTCTAACCCCCTTCATTAAGCTGTTCAACAAAAAGCTATGTTATTGTTAAATAACACTTCAACTAAGGTTATTAAAGAGTTGTTTTGTGTACTTAAGTCGTTGATAATTCTCTTTTTGTCTCTTTCTTTTTCTACTTTTTCTATAATGTCTGTAGACACGTATTACAAACGCTTTCTTACAAAATACTGGAAATTGTATCGTTTGCACAAAGAAGCCATGTCCTTATATCTGTGTAGGAAGTTGGCAATATTTTTCATTTCACGGAATTTAAATTTTAAAAAATGCTTTATTTAAACGCAGTTTGAATTTTAAGACAAGTAAACTCAGAGAATGAATACATATAAATTGGTCCAAATCATTTATGTTAAGTAGCTTTAATATATATAACTGCTGAATAATTACGTTATTTAAAACATTCTCTGTTCATCATACAACACAAGTTCAACATGAATACTCTTACTTTATCTACTTTTATATTATAAATTGCTTATTATATGAAATGAAGATGATCACTGCGTTTATTAATATGAAAAGTTTGGTAGAATTTTTCATAAAGAAATCTTTATAAGAATGTTCAGAGCTTTCAGTTTGTTGTTCTTTAGTTCCAATACTTGTTTATTACCATGCTGCTAAATCTGCACAATCCAGTTTATAGCTAATTTTGACAAGACAACGCGCTCAGATCCAATTTGTTTACTTCATTAACTCAAGGCTGCTTTGAACACGGGCTTTATTTTAAGTTTGTGAAAGAGACAAGATCGAATTAAGTTACTTTCTTATTATAGATAAACCTTCAGTATCTAGCATTCTGCCAACTTTATCATACTTTGAAACGTTAGATGTTAGTATCTCATTACGAAGGAACCCCACCGGACAAAGCCTTCTGCATAAGGAACAATGAGACCAACTATGGCTGACTATAGCATAAAAACGTTATCTTTATATTATATGCAAGAGAATAAAATTCCACTAATTTTTGATAGAAAATCTTTTTTGCTTTCTTTGTACACTACATGCTAGAGTGATGAACTTTAGATACGTTCTGCATCTTCTTTCCCTCTTTCCGTTTGACACCTCGGTAATTGGGTTGTCCAACGCTGTTCGGAGAGGATGTCCCCAAACGGGACCGCCAGGCACCCAGGGAATAGGGCAGAAATAATAACTTTTGGTATCGTGAGTTACCGCTTGCCAAGCAATTTGCCAGCACTGGATCCAATTTTCGATTTGAGGCTGTGACAGTAATTTGCTCAGTGTTTTAATCTCGTTTAGAGAAAGCTCATAAATAATTATTAGCTTCTAGCTCTCGCCTCCTTCGTCGTGCGTTATCAGGAATAAAGCAAGCCTTTTCATGCAGTTCATTGAAAATCGACAATTTTTACTCCTTTTCTTTACGGTTAGGGAACACGGATATATATGTTGAAGTAAGTAGAAAAGCTTTCTGTACCATAGTAAAAAAATTACACCTTGTTGAAAACAGTACAAGATAATTGTCATTAAGAAGTAAATTGAGTGCAAACATAAGTGTAAACGTCGTAATTTTCTAAATAGCTGAGTTTAGTTTCAGCTATATATATTTCAATGTTCTTGGTAGAGCTAAATTTAAATTACGTTTAAACAGAACAGAAACACGAGACAACAACAAAAGTGAAAAATGCAGTAAAAACAGGAAGGTTTAAGTTTCCTTCTTTCAGTCAAATAACGTAAAGAAATACTGCTATTTACAAACATTGTAGACAATGATTAATAAAATATTGAAAACAACAAAGAATAATTGGCAAGTGTCTAATGGAAGAAAACCTTTTATGTTGAAACAAAATATGAAAACATTATTTTAAAGCAAATTTCACAAAGCCGTATTTTATTAAACATATCCACAGATGAATCTTTTTTCTAAAGAAATAAATAACTTGGGATAATTGAATGTCACAGGTATAAAATAAAGACGAATCTTTCGTTAAAAATGATGAAAATCATTTTACTTTGTTCAAGTTAAATATTAACAAAAAAGTTTAACTTGTGGTTAAGTAGCTTACTAGGTATTTGTTTTTTTTTATTTTCTTTAATATGGACATATTTACAAGGTGAATTAATATTTATTAAACAAGTATCTTACAAAATTAGTACCGTTTCATACAGACGGCTTACATTGTGAGTTATTTTGAAAATAATTTCTTAATACGCATATTTCAGCCAATATAAAATGTTTTTCTTTAAGAACCAGGAAGTGAGAGAGAAACTTAAAGCTTTTAAGTTAGACTAATAGAATGGCTTCATTAGGTGATGGTTATTTTAAACAATAACGTTAGATGTGTTTATCCTACTTTCATCAGGTTAGGGATAATTTTGAAACTTAGTAGATCATCAGTTCAAGTTCTACAGACAGAGAGAATTATTCCACTCTTATTGGATGACAGATTAATTTAAATTTCACCAGTAAAATAAACTTGTTCACTCTCATCAAATTGTTAGTTCAAGTGTAATAACATCGATCTGTTTTACTCTCACTGTTATGTAGTTCGATTCCATGCTCATTAAATGTTGAGTTAATTCATATCTTATCAATAACGTGCTTGCTCTGTCTTCGTTAAGTGATGGGTCAATCCAGGACTGTTGTAGTATAGCTGGAATTTGCTTCAACATTTTAAAAGAAATACATTTTTCCAAGCATTGCTAGAGGTAGTAAAAAGGCTTATATATGTTTTAAAAGTAACTTTATTTATCAAGGAATAATATATTTTAAAAAAGTATTTATGAAACTTGCGATTGGAGATTTCAGGTACTTAATATGTATATATATATATATATATATTAATGGTTAACTTTTATAAGGGGCGGTCTATTCATTTATACTTTAAAACAAACTTTTTTTTCTCAAAATGCACAAAGTAGTTTGTTTATTGCAACGAAGCGTAAGAACTCAAGAGAAAACTTTATATCAAAGTAACGATAATATTAATTTCTTTGAACAATGGAAAGGTACATATTAAACGGAAAAATAACTTATAGGACTAATTAAATCTAATCCTATTATTAAATAAAAAACTACAAAAATTAGCAGGCAATATAGAATATATATCAAATGAAACAAAATGGAATGAGAGAGGGTAATTCTCTGTCTTATTAATGTTGAAAGAACAATCACAGCATTTAGGATCATTTAAGATCGAAAACTAAGATTAAACCTTTTTGGTCTACTTATATATATTAGTATTAACATCACGACAAAGCTTCCTTCTTCTTAATGGTAGCATTTTCAACCTAAAAGGTAACTCACGCGTACACGAGCTAAACGGCCACGACCTAGAGTGAAGCCGTTCCTAATGTTGGACGAAACAAAGAAATCAGTACTCACTAAATGAATTGCATTCATAAAATACCCATACCTGAATGTTCGGTACGCGTTCAGCTGCATCGTGGTGTGAACCTTGAATTTTATCGTCTGAAACTCTAAACACTAAATAGTAGACCACGCAAAGTTTTTTCTGGTAAAGATATTTAACAGCAAGCAACAAATTAAAAGCTTAAGTAATATGAAACCTTGCATCTATATATCATTCTATGAAGAAACTCAGACCTCAAAGTTTGCTGAAAAAAAGATATTAAAAACATCTCGAAGAGTCGAGTTTCCATATTTTTCTTGTTTTTAGATATAATGCTATTGCATTATGTAATAGTATTAACTTCTGTGGATAAGATATCCGTAAAGATTATTATAGATTGATATAACGAGAATTATTAGTGCGGTTGTTTTGAGACAAAAATATCTTCAACCAAAAGAAATGTAGTTATTTTATATTGAAAGAAAATTTAAATGATATAGAAATAAATATGATAGTTATGTGATTAATAATTTGTTCAGAAAGTGATCACTCAGTCGTTTACGAAAATTAAATTTAAGATGCTCTCTGCTGTGATGCTTATGACATCAAATAAGAATTTAGATCTTTTATGAGGGGCTCGGCATGGCCAGGTGGTTAGAGCACTCGATTCTTAATCTAAGTGTCTCACATTCAATTGCCCGTCACACCAAACATCCTCGCTCTTTCAGCGGTGGAGGCGTTATATATGCAGTCAATCCCACTATTTGTTGGTAAAAAAGTAGCCCAATAATTGGTGTTAGGTGGTGATGACTAGCTGCCTTCCCTCTATCCTAAATTAGGGACGGCTAGCTTATATATTCTTCACGTCGCTTTGCGCGAAACTCAAAAACAAATACACTTTTAAGAACAAAAAATGTCAAAAACAAATTAATTTACCTCTAGTATAAAACGTACTTGTTAAATTTGAGCTATTAATAAAAATAGATAAAAAATGGAAATTTTTATGACCGTAATAGGTTTAAAGTAATTTTTAAGAACAGTTTAGTATTTTGAAGCCTTTTTCACTAACCTGCATAACATTTGGATTGGGGTCTTCTAAATTTAAAAGAAAATTCAAGAACAATCATCTAAAAACTGAGTTTCGTACTAACAAAACCTGGTTCAAGCAAATTTCTCAGATTTTGGAGTTTGTGCAATGAAGTACATGCTAGACTTAATTATTTACCGAAATAACTACGAATTTAGCTGAAGTCGTTGACCAAATGTATTTCTATCATACAATAACTTATGGACTTATTCTCATCTTAGTCTTAAGCTTCTCCGTTTTCAATTTCGTAAAATACGTTTTGATGCCCTAAAAAATGTTTATTTATATTTTACACTAATTCAAAAATAAACCTAATCTAAAAAGTAAAAAAGTAGTTGTGTTTTCTTTTTTGTTATTTTGAATCTTATCAGAAATCATACGAGCGAGATAACATATACAGTAAGAAAGAAAGAGCTTAAAGTATACTCTAAAGTTGTGTTATTAATTTCCCGTTCTATTTGCAACAGAAAATTCTATATTGGTAGTATTTTAATAAGCTTAAACTTTCTATCTTAACGTAAAATACTTTTAGTTCACCTCTTGAACATGTAAAACATAAGATTTTATTAAAAAGTCACAATGAGACGATTTAACCTAAAATGAATTTTATTTCAAAATTAATTGAAACTGTTCGCTGTACACTTTAAGAGTGTTTAAAAATTAGAGTGTATTTACTTTTAGCAAAGCCACAACCGGCTATCTGCTGAGCCCGCCGATTGGGAATAGAACCTCTCATTTTAGCGTTGTAAATCCGTAGACTTACCGCTGTACTAGCGAGGGGCTTGAAAATTAGAACACTAGTGTTTTATTTCACTGCTAGTATAGCATTATTTATTATAGGCTCTATTATTTCTCTTTGATGGTAAGATTGAAAATAATAATTAATCTTAGATTGTAAAACATAACTTCTTAAAACATGCTGTATCAGCCAGTTCATGTTATTTGTCAACGTACTAGGCGTCTACATGTGATGCACCATCACATTTCCGTGATCTACATGCGTACTCACAAGCGTCGTTTTAGAGCCTCGAGGCTATGGCTGCCCGCTGACTAACGGCCACAGTTCGTTCGGACATCGCTCGAGCCGTCGTTTATCATTTTTATTCTATACGGCACGTGCAACTAGGGGCGACTATGTTGGCGGATATCCAATTATAGTAAAGCCGCACGAGTCCAAACAGAACATGGCCCGAAGGCACGTCACCTCGTTCGACTAAAATTCGAGGTTTATTAGCCCTATTCGCAGAATGAAAGAATGTTTAACCTCATAGTCTGTTAAGAACAGAAAGGTCAAAATGTTTATCTTACTGCACGTGCAGGTTTCACTGGCGTCTACAAGGTTGAATGACGACGTTTATAATACCCAATGAGATAACGTTGATCAATCGTTCCTCTTTGTTTAAAATTAAGTCTGGTACGTTAATTTATCAGATTCTTCAAATTTGTCAAAGATACACATTTGAACAGGTTAAAAACTAACAAGACTGATATTTGTATGAAAACTGGGTAAGATAAAGTATTGAGTGTTGAGGTGTGTATAAGATGTGAAACTTCATCAGTATTAATATGGTTAAGATGAAATATGTGAGTGTAAACAACATATTCATCTTGCTGAAAAAATACATTTCTCATAAGTCTTGCCGTTAAAGAGTAACGTAAGCGTGAACACAAACAGATCTGTTTGTCCAAAACAGTGAACTTATATTTGACGTAGGTTAGACTTGTATTACTACTTAGCTCCTCACCCAGTTGAGTAATCAGTGGTAAAACCGAAGAGTATATGCATCGTATTCATTCAGCTAGCTCTAACAACAACAATAACAACTTGTGACACCAGACAAATGAAGTGGCTATCTGTGCCATACATATCACATGTATCGAAACCCAGTTTCTAACATCATAAGTGTGTAGATAACCGTTGTGCCACTGAAATACAATAAATCATAATAATACACAAATTAATATCTCACTGACCTAGATTAAAACTTAAATCGTTTCTGAATTATTTTCTTTTCTTTCATATCACCAACTTTATTAACAAAAAATAAACCTTATTAATTAATGGAAACTAAACTGAGAAATTAATAAATATTTTTCCAATTTCTTTGTCTATTTCATTATATACTTTCAGAACATAGAGTAACAACAATGTTAGGTTATACTTTTGTTGCTAAGCAACATGATATAAAAGCTTCTGTGTGTGCATAGATACATGCACACACATGTATACACAAACTGAAAAGGATTTACTAATATATATTGATTTTAATATCTAAGCTTATTTTAGTTAGATATATATTTAGAAATGCATGTAACTTGTACTGTTAAATGTATATAGCGAAAGTCCCGCCTATTCTCTTAATTTATAGAAGATTCTCAAGCGTTAGAATCAGTAATGTACGATTTGTGTATATAAAATACCAGTATTATTGTCTTAGCTGAAATTTCCAGAAAATCTTTTCTCAAGCTTATAAAAGGTAACCAACGTAATGTGGAAAGAGAGTTTTATGTTGTTGGTTTGCTATAGTTAGTATACTATTAACCTTGGAAAATATAACTGTGATTAACGCTTATTAATCGGAAAGCTATGGATATTTGACCAGAAGCATTTATAGATTAATTCTCTTCAGTGAATTAACTTCGTACGTTAGTATTTCTACGAGAACGTTAGATATTTTCGTTGGAAGAAAAATAACTCAAGTGTAAAGAAGCTAGCAGGCTTCTCGTCAAATGAAATGTGCCTATGTATCAACATAATTAATTTGCTCATCGTGAACCGTCGATGAAATATTCAGTTGCAGACCAGATAGAATACTCAGTATTCTTTGTAAGTTTGCAAAACTATTGTATATAAATCATTATTTGTAATAATCGTTATTATAAATTGTATTCTAGTTTGTATATTAAAATATATTTATGTTGAGAAAAAAATTGTCATTTAATTTTGTTGGCAAATATCATACACTTGATACATAAACATTTTATTAACTTCAAAATCCAAATCATAACATGTTACATAATAAATTGGGGATTGTGTCAGCGATATGATTCAGAGAAACAATTCAATAATTTAAAATTCAAAGCATAATTCAATTTATATTAAGCAGTACCAAAAATATTTGATCATGTCTGATTATCGATACAGAATCTCAAATTATAAACAATCTAACCAGTCTGAACAACTTCGAAGTAAATAACAAGCATTACATTCAAGTTAACGGTGCTGCCATGAGTATTGTAATGGCTCCCTATTATGCCAACAATTTTATGAGTCATATTAAAAACCAGCTTTCACAGCTCAAACCTGTAATATATGGAAACGTTACACAGAAAACTTATTTTTCATTTGGACAACCGGTTTTAAATCACTTAAAGAATTTATCACACATGCAAACTCCTTTTACAAAACAATCAAGTTTACCTGCGATTACTCACCTTCTCAGATTAACTTTCTTGACCTCTCACTTTTTCTAAAAAAATAGAATTTCATTCACCGACTTGTTCAAAAAAATCCACAGACACACCACAGTGTCTTCACTATAAAGGCCGTCACCTCTCTTACACTAAACGAAACATTACCTACAGTCAAGTTTTTAGGATAAAGAAAATGTGCTCAGATGAAATACACGACAGAAAACACACTAAGGATCTAAAACAAACCATGTTACAAAGAGGATGTATACCAAAGTCGCCAGACAAATTGAAAACCTTATAACACTCACCGGAAAAACATCCTAATTCAGAATAATACCAAACTTTCAAATATAATTCCTCTTATTATTACCAACAGTTTAAACTCAGAAACATTTCAAGAAATCTGAAAAAAAAATCTTCCCACACAGCTTGTCTTAAAATATATTTTCTGAAGTTCCCGTTGTCTTCTTCCGAAATAACAGAGCTCGAAAAGATATCGATGTTCACACAAAAGTGAATTACACTCTATCCACATCCAATAAAGCCTGTTGTCAAACCTACAAGTTCATAAAATCCTACTGACTCATTTACTAACAAGCACAATCAAAGAAACTTTAAAATGTCTAAAAAATCACTTGTTGTTGTTTTGAATTAAGCACAAAGCTACACAATAAGCTATCTGTGCTCTGCCCACCACCGGTATCGAAACCCGGATTTTAGCGTGTAAGTCCACAGACATACCGCTGAGCCACTGGAGGGGGGCAAATCTCTTGTTAAATAAAAAACACCATTTATGTTATACAGTGTAAAGAATGCAATCATTAATATTTAGAACATACGTAAACAACTCTTAAGAGAATGTTTCAACAACCATAATTTTCTATCAACACCAAAAAATATCTCCCTGTTGCTCAACTCTTTAACCAAGCTGATTATTCCATTAATGATGTTATTCTCATTGCCTTGAAACAGGATTGAAAACTGAAGCATACAGAGAAATAAAGGATTGCTAATATAAACACTGCTCAACCTCTTGGAATTAATCAAAATCTTAAAATCAGTGACCTACGTTCATTGGTTTCATCTCTGTCAGAAAAAGAAAAATAACTTTATTCTTTTGTTTATTTTTCATGTAATATGAAAGCTGAATTTCATAAAACTTACTATTTGTCTGAGATAATTTTTATACCTGCTTTATAAATTGGTTAGTATATCGTTTTTAATCATTCTCCAGGTGTCACTTTTATTTTACTTAAACACCTTAGTATAGTTTTAAATATACATGTATTTAGCCATTTTGAAATTTCACATACACTCTCGTCATCGGTTACTTTGTATCGGCATTGATACAAATAGAGCAATAAATATTTCCTAGAAAATCGGATGGTATAAATGTCGTCACTAAACTCCCTCTCTTTACACATCACTTGTTCAAGTACACCATCGCTCCTTCTTTGCCCCTGAAGAAGAAAGGTCCACCTTTCGAAAGCACTAAGATTATAGGGTTTTATATCATGATTATGAAGACTTTCTTGAATCACCCTATCTAAAACGACTACAATGGTATAACCAAAGTCAATTACTTGAAGTTTCCAAATTTTAGAATTATAGGTAAAGAAATCAATGAAGAAAGAACTAAAATCATATTATTGAAACACTAATCGATTAGGATTTATTGTGAAAGCATTAGGAAAATACTTTATTGTCTCCACTAACGTATCACAGTTGAGTGACAAAGATAAGTTAGAAATTCAGCTAAAACTTAAACAAATCGAGCTTTATCAAGCCCGTATAGAAATTAAAAGAGAAACTAAACGATGTTGAACAAACTCGTACTGAAGTTGAGAAAGAGAAAAAGCAAGCCTGTATTGAAGCTGAAAAAAGAAAGCAAACGTCTCGAGACTAAGCAAGCTCATATTGATGCTGAAAGAGAAAGTAAGTGTTTCAAAGCAGAACAAGTCCATATTGAAGCCGAGAAAGAAATTAGTCTGAAAGAAATGGAAATTATACTCAACTCCGATAAACCAAGGTAAAACGACAAGTTTCAACTTAATCGATATATCAAAGTACCATCATTTAATGAAAATAAAGTTGATAAATACTTTTAACATGGAATGGCTCACTGAAAAATTGTCATAATTATTACAAAGTGTTTTAACTGTTAAAGCGCAAAAAACTTATTACGCTTTCTCTCTCTGGAAGATTGCACAAATTATGATAAGGTTAAAGCAGCTATTCTCAAAACATACCACTTGGTACCAGAAGCTTATTGTCCAAAGTTTGGAGTTTATTTTGAGCAAGATAATCAAATTATGTGGAGTTTTTACACGAAAAAAAGTTTTATTTTAATCAGTGGTATAAGCCTATGCGTATTAATAACAATTTCGACAAACAAAGTCGATTATGTCTTATTGAGAAATTTAAACGTTGGACAAGTGACGACCTCATAACTTATTTGAATGAAAAGAAAGTTGAAACACTACAGGAAGTAGCTGCTCTCTCCAAAAATTACACTTTTAATACATAAAACTACTTTTCATAACAAGAAATGTCTGTAATCTCAGTAAAAATTTGTACTTGTTCAATCCACTAAAGTTGAGGATTCTTCCAACAAATCCAGCTCCTATAGTTTGAAATACTTTGATAGTCAAAATAAAACTTCATGAAACCATCAAGGCCTGTTTGCTATATTTGTAAAAAGAAACCTGATCATGTAATGCCCAATTATTGGTGTTTGAAAAATAAAAAAATAAAAGAATGCAATACCCAGTACGTTCGTGTCCATGTATGGACGTAGTTTCACCAGACGTTGTTCATTTGGCTACTGAAATTGAAACATTGATGCAATTACAAAGAATTTGAAAATTTTCCATGATCTTCCAATAGGAGGTCATTTTGATGTCAACAACACATATTTGAAAATTATGAGACATTCCTTTTGGCCGAAAATTAGGCAATGTGTTTCTCAGTTATCTAAAACTTTCCATACATGTTAACTGGTCGGAAAATCTAACCAGAAAATTTTTGTTGCTCCTTTGAAAGCTATCCCAGCTTTGGAAGAGTAACTAAGTCATGTGATTATTGAGTGTTGACCAACAAAGATACATTTATGTTTAAACACTTCCAGATGCTCTGTAATTTTATTATGTTAAGGTTATTTTTATCGATTGTTATATATTGTCATGATTATTGAAATTGTGTAATTTTTGAGAATGTATTATATTTAAGGTATTGTTATCAACATATATTTATATATATCTACACATATAATATTTTAGTTAAAACTTTTCTAACGCCAAATTTTAATTCTCTGAGGAGGGAGTTGTAACGGATTTATTAATATGTATTTATTTTATTATAGGTGATTGTTTTAGTTAAATATATATTTAAACATGCATGTAACTTATGTTATTAAATGTATATTGCGAAAGTCCCGCCTATTTTCTAAATTTGTAGAAGATTCTCGAGTGTGAGAATCAACAACGTACAATGTGTGTATGTAAAATACCAGTATTGTTGTTTTAACTAAAATTCCTAAAAAATATTTTCTCAAACGAGTAAAATATAACCAGCGCAACGCGGAGAGACTATCTTATATTGTTGGTTTGCTACAGGTGCTATACTATAAACCTCGGAAGTTATAATTCCGATAAACGGCTGGCATGGCCAGGTGGGTTAAGGCGTTTGACTCGTTATCTGAGGGTCGCAGATTCGAATCCCCGTCGCACCAAACATGCTTGCGTTTTCAGCCGTGGGGGCGTTACAATGTGACGGTCAACCCAACTATTTGTTGGTAATAGAGTAGCTCAAGAGTTGGCTGTGGGTGGTGATGACTAGCTGCCTTCCCTCTAGTATTACACTGATAAATTAGGGGCGGCTTTGCGCGAAATTCAAAACAAACTCTGATAAATGCTTGCCAATCGGAAAACTACTGAAACTTGAACAGGAAGGTTTACAGATTTCGAACATTACAAACCGTTTAACATCAGTGAATTAATTTCGGACGTTATTATTTCTACGAGGACATAAGATATTTTCGCCAGGAAGAAAACACACCATTAAATAAGCTATTAAAATATATTTGATACATGTCTACATTTAATCATAATCTAAATTCAAATCATAATACGTACCATTTTTATATTTTGGATTTTACATAGCACTTCCAAGTCTCAAAAGAAAATAATTAATTGTAATATTACGTAAAACATGAAAAAAACAACAACACAGTTACAAACAGATATGTATCGCATGAACACACACCATAAAGAGGGTAGTTATGCAATGTTCCTTGGTGTTTGGGGTATTTCATAAAAGTAAAGCATGAATGGGTGGAGGATGGAAGTTATACTAAAATTTCTTGTTAGGATTAATATATTAATCCCTTAACATTTTGATATTTATTTCCAAAAATCATTATTGAAACCTAATTTCCAACTTAAAGGACAGTTTTACTGTCTCCCCATTGATGTATTGTATTCCAATTATTTCTTTGGCTCGCAAAGGAATCAATCGAGACTTCACTGCTATACCTGCACTGTCCTGCCTCTTCTGTTTCAATACTTACTGGGTTCTGTACTTAAGGCAAACAACTCGTATTTTTCTTTGCCCTTCAAAACATTCTTGAAATTTTCAGTGTTCTAGCAAATCAGGGACCACATTATTAGTTTAGAATTTTGTGTAATGACCTATGTTAGTAATCATGTTAAATTAAGAAAAGCAAAATAGAAATAAAATAAAATTGTAATTTCTTGCTAGTCTGTTTATTTGTAATTAAGCACAAAGCTACACAATGGGCTATCTGTACCTTGCCTACTACAGATATCTAAACCTGGTTTCTAGCTTTCTAAGTCCTCAGACATGCCAATGTACTTTTGGTGGGCAAAGAAGCATTTTAATTATATTTGTATAAACACTTACGTGAAAAAAACACAATGTGCTCATATTGTAAATAACAAGGTTGATTTGAAGCAAAGCTACATTCAACTGTCTATGTGTCTATCGTGGAGAGTCGAACCTAAGATTTCTGGTGTTGTAACTCTGAAAACTTACTCTTGTTTCACCGGGAGATGATGAGTCTGTCTTGACCTATCCTAACAAAATTAAGAAAGTTATCGTTGTGTAAAAAAACAAAACACGTACTTATTAGATTAATTTATATCGTACCTGTCATATCGTAACATACAAGTGTACTGAGTACATTTTCAACCATTATATATATATAGATAGATAGATACACACACACACACTTACTATTAATTCATCCAAACCGAGGTATTATAAACGGTGTTGTGGTTATAAAATACCTAAAGGAGGCTCAAGATATCAGATAATATGTTATATTATGAGGGAAATTAACCTTTTAACTATTTATATTATTTTTACTATTGTTATAATGCCTATGATATCGTTGCTTGGAAGATACAACAGTTAGTCAAGGAAACATTCCACGCCTAAACATATAAAGACACAACAATGAGCCCGGCATGGCCAGGTGGGTTAAGGCGTTCGACTAGTAATCTGAGGGTCACAGATTCGAATTCTTGTCGCACCAAACACACTCGCCCTTCCAGCCATGGGGGCTTTATAATGTTACGATCAATCCCTCTATTTGTTGGTAAGAGAGTAGCCCAAGTGTTGGCGGTGTATGGTGATGACTATCTGCCTTCCATCTAGTCTTACACTTCTAAATTAGGGGCGGCTAGAACAGATAGCCCTCGAATAGCTTTGCGCGAAATTCTGAAACAAAGAAACAAAACAATGATGAGTAAAGCAGTTATATGCATATAGCATCGTTAATAATAAAAATGAACCCGACAAGTTTCTATGTGGCTCTCTTCTGTAAACTACCTTACAATGAATTAGGAATGCTGCGAACATTGCTATTTGACGCCCAATAATAGCCATGTTTTTAGCAAGTCGGTCAGCTCATAAGCTGAATATGGAGCCGTTGTACCGGTCGGTCTTACAGTCCTAACAGTTTTACTTTACTGTTTCCCCCTTCCATCCTATAATCAGTTTGACTATAGGCTATTTGATGTCAGCTTCAACGGTGTGGTAAGCAACATCTCGCAATCGTCAGACTGTTTTATTCGTCTCTGTAGTGTTGTAACGTGGAATAGAAGTGAATGTGCTGTCATCTGACTAACGACCAGTAATTCTTCCCAATTCGAAGTAATTCCAGCGAGCTACCATGATCCCCGGGCTTAGGACACTTGGGAAATACGCTATAGGGAACCATTACAGGCGATAATTCATTCCATGTTCCAGGCATGACACCTTGTTAATTGGAAATCATCCTCCAAATGAGTTGTTGATACCTTCAGGATTCGCCTCAGTGGATGAAGCACTCGTTACACCTTTCTAGAGCGAATATCACTGAGTACGTAAACCTTTAATCTTAATCTCCTCCCACTAAACTGATATTTGAACATCGAGAAATATGAAAGCCATTTCGAAGAAACGTTCGTTCAGTATTTCTTTCTCTAATAACCCAGTGATGTGAATAATAATTAAAGACAAACGTTTTGAAAGTGTTTAATTATTTCAGTATATTTGTCTGGTTTGGTAAAGTATCTTGTCCTACCTCTTGCAAGGAAACAATCCAACTTATTTTCATATATTCCAAGGTAATAGTTTCTGTTATTTAAAAACCTTTGTCCTGATTGGAAACCCTACGCAAAGTGAATTAAATTGTGCAGATAATATGTGTTCAGAGTGTAGCTGTATGGAGTTTAATTAATTCATTCATTAAATACGCTTTATCTTATTTATCGAGATTAATATACTACGGTGGAGCGAAGGGAGTTAAATATCATGTATGTTATCATAAGAAGAATATCTGTTTTTGCATACATGTGTATGATGGCTAAGATGGGACATATAACTTTAACGAATTAAACGTTTCTTTTCACATATTTGTTTTCTTCCAACATTTTGAAGCTAATGAAGCACTACAAATAGTAAAAAAAAGTGAATTTAATCTTAAGTTGGTAGGACTTTTTAGTCAGTTTTTACATAAATGCCAGAACAAATGTTGGCAGTTAGAAACTGTCGAAGTTCAGGTTGTATTCAGTCCTTTTGAGATTTCTCGTTTCCATTCATATATACGTCTATTTGTACATGTACGACACTTGTGATATCCTTTGCTTAATAATTTGCATTAGTTTATCAATCTGAATATCAAGTAGCTTTAATAGCTTTATTTTTTCTAAATTATTCAGAGTTGTTTGAAGGGAAGTAGAATAATCAAGCAATAAGCAGTTGAAATACTCTAATTAGAGAAATAATGTTAGCTCATTTGAAGATGAACTAATGCGTTCATTAATATTATTTAATATTTACATCAGAAGACACAGACAACAGCAATGTACGATTAAAAAGAGAAGTAATCCTCGTATCTGCAAATTCATTTAACCGAAAACATCTAACCATAATTATGTTTAAAGCGTATTGAATATATTTCATATAATAAAAGTCATGGTGAACAAGCGTAAATTAAGTTTCCTGGTGACATGGAAATACTAGGAAATGTTTGTTTGACGTTAATCACAAAGCTGGACATTGGGCTATCTGTGCTCTGCCCACTACGGGTATCAAAACCTCATTTCTAGCGTTGTAAGTCTGCAGACATATCGCTATGTCGTTAACACGTAAGTGAATTATCACCAACATAGTAAGAGGTTAAGAAGTGATTTGCCATGTGTTATGGATTGTACAGCACTATAAACTATATGCTGTACGATAAGTAACAACTCAGCTATTATTTAGTTTTAATGTGATACTGATGTAACCAAGAGCTAACTTTGCAACCAAAATGTTATTCAATTAGCTTCTTAAAATATAGTTTAAAAAGTGGAATGAAACCACACTAAAATAACAGTCAAACTATATACAAATAAAATATTGCTGGTGACAGTTTTAAAAGATCATGTTAAAAATGTTTGTGCTCTTTAATGCAGAATGAATTTAAACTAAACAAAAATCTCGACTTAAGCAGCTTCCTAAAGATCTTTCTTTTGGTACACGAGTTCCTTCAAATTATATCCCTATCAATTCCAAGTTTGAGGACAAAACTGAACTAATTTGTTGAATTAGCTACTTTACCTAAAAGAAAGGTTCACACTTTATTAGAATTATTTTAGGTCTATCTTATTCTTTTACAAATTTCACGCAAACCTTCCAAAAATACACAACCGCTCCTAATTTGGAATAGATTGGACAGAAGGTATCTGATCAACAGCATCCATCGCTAACATTTAGACTACTGTTGTCTGATTGTGTAGTGAATCTGACTGCCACTCTTATAGCGCATTTAAAGCTTTATTGTGCAAATCAAGTGCCTGAGATAGCGGGGCGCAAAACTTAAGTCATAGGATTCGTACTCAAGGCAAGTAAACTCATAGGTCACGCCGAGCACTATCATTTTAGAATGTTACGCAAGTGTTATCAAATCAAAATAATAGTAAATAATTTTGTATTATGAAATGACAATCTTAATAATAAATGACATGAATAACAAGTGTTGTTAAGTTAAAAGATTAAATGTTAATATCAAATTGCAAGAACAATAAAATTACTTGTTATGAAATGCATACAAAAAGCAAGTGTTAATATCTAGTAATGAGAATAACAAATGCTAGCTTTCAGATAATTAAGAATAACAAGTATTATTAAGAAAAAGCAAGAGTAAAAGGGACAGCCATCAAATGAGAAGAAAAACAAGTATAAGAATTATTGTAAGAAAAAATAACAACTGTTGTTAAGTAACAAATATAACATCAGTAAGTGTTAACTAGTAGAAAAAAAGAGAAGAATCAAGACATGTAAAGTGTAACTTTTTCATTACTCTCCGTAGACGACTTTCTGCAAATCCGTTGAAAGTATGAATCGAAACGTAGATAAAACAATGAAACGTGTAATAATACAATGACCTGGCATGCCTGGGTGGTTAAAGCACTCGACTCATAATCGTAGGGTCGCGCAGTTGAATCCTCGTCACACCAAACATGCTCACCTTTTCACCCGTGGGAACGTTATAATATTACGGTACATCCCACTATTCGTTGGTAAAATAGTAGCCCAAGAGTTGGCGGTGGGTGTTGATGACCAGCTGTCTTTCCTCTTGTCTGACACATTTAAATAATGGACGGCTAGCGTAAACAGCAGTCATGTAGCTTTGGGCGAAATTCAAATTAAAACAAACAAAGCATTGAATAAAATATAAATAAATCGATAAGTTTAACCGCTTCTTTTATTTGTTAAGACTAGATAAGCATTTGTCTTTATTTGATTAAACCCCAAGATGTTGGTTATAGAAACTGATTTTATTTAGCTTAAGATTAATATTATATTTCTAGAAATGCAAATTTGAAATAAACATCACATAAAATAACTAAAATAGCAAAGAACAAGTTACATTTGCTTGTTGATAATATTTAACACAAATAAAACACATCCTTTCAAACTAATTTAAATGGTAACTTTGAGTAAGTAGTTCTTGTTACGCTTTATGAATTTCTCTTGATTTGACTGAAGCTTCGGTTATTTATCTTGCTGTAATTCTGTATCACATCTGTTGTTGGGCTTTACTTAAGGGTTCTCCAATGGCATACTGATATGTCCGCGAACTCACACCGCGAAAAACCGAGTTTCAATACCCATGACGGGCAGAGCACAGATAGCTCGTTGTGTAGCTTCGTGCTTAATTCTAAACAAACAATTCACTTAAGATGTTTTATATATATAACAATTAATGTTTTTTTAATTTATTAGTCAACAATATAGAAAGTAATTAATATAATTGTCGAAATATATTTCAAAATATATTGATTCAGTATAATTTCTTCTTTGTTTGTATTAATTTAATGTTTCAGCTCCCAATAGTTCAGAGGTAAGCTTGAGGAATATTCCATTGATATTGAAATTCGATCTTGAAGTAGATAGCCCTTGGTGCAGCTTTATGCTAAACAACGAACGAATAATTAACTTTAAACAACTTTTGCCTGATAGTTTTTTTTTTTTCCAGGATGTATCAAAATGTCCAAGGTTCGACCTCGTGATATGCACTTGAGCATGTTATGCAAAAGTAATAGTAAATCTCACAATTCGTTTAATAGTGGTTATGTAAGCGTCAAGTGATGCTTACTGGCTACGGTTCACCTGATTAGACGTTTGGGTTTCTGATCTGGTCGTTTTAAGGTACTATTCAGGTTGTAAATGTCAGACAAAACTTTGAATTAAAGTTCAGGTTTCGATTAATGAACTACTTATGCATTTTAAGAGTAAACTGTAAAACTTTACAATATCGTACTGTAAAAGATCTCATTTTCTGCTTTCTAAATTTGATAGTAACACGTATGCATTAAATTCATGAATAATTACGTTTATCATATTGAAGTTCAAATATATATATATATTTGTAGATAAAAATACACGAGATTAGTCAGCTTGAAATATACTACTTTATAAATTCTCTTGCTGTTATTACTTAGTTGCCTTCCGAGGGTCGCGGGTTCGTATCCTCGCCACACCAAACATACTCATCCTTTCAGCCGTGGGGATGTTATAGTGTGTCAGTCAATCCCACTATTCGTTGGTGAATGGTGGTGACTAGCTGCCTTCCTTCTGGTCTTACACTACTAAATTAAGGACAGCAAGCGTACCTTTGCACGAAATAAAAAACCAAACAAAACAAACTTAGGTGCTTAATTACGAGTTATAACATATATTCCCCCATTTCTTGTATACAGAAAAGAAATAATATGGGAAAAAAATCACGTTGTATGGAAAACTGTAACGGTATAAATTTACTAAAAATGGGATCGAAAAGATTTCCAACTAAATACTTTGAATTGTGGATGTGACAAAGAAATAATATCGCCTGAGTGTGTTCCAAATCAAATAATTGAATACCAACTGTGTATTTTGCCTGAAGTGACACAAACTTTCCCCTTCTTTGTGCTGATTTTACTTTACATCATAGGAGCACAAGAGATTGGGATAAAAAAAGTGTGTTATTTTCTTTCTGCCTGTAAAGTTTTTTGTTTTGTTTTTACGTTCGTGGATTTCGTGACTTGGAAAGTCATAATTTCTTTCTTGGTCTACGGGTCTTACCTTCTATCATCCAAACCTTCTACACTAGTAAAGTTCTCTATGATGAATTCTTGAACTCGCCCATGTAGCCAGCCTTTCGTTCAAGTAAGACTATTCTTACTCTTCAACGCATGATGGATTTAAACTCCAAGACAATTTTCTCCTTGGCTGTCGTACGTGTTTCCTTTCTCTGTCCTATATTTTGGAGAGTTAAAGTTAACAATTTTCTAGTTCGAGTCCGGGCTTATTTTACGGCGAATCCCGCAGAGGCTATCACCCTGTGCCTTGCTGATTACCTTACTAAAGCCCCATTGAGAACTGTATACTTCGAAGCGGGACATCGGTTTTCTGCTCACGATACACTGAATCTTAGAATCGCGTGGATTTTGGCGCTATGCATGCATGCTTTATTTTGCGGTTTCGTAATTTTCTCGGAGAGCAGCAGCGAGTTACAGTATTTGTTGGGCTCTGTCTTTCTACCTGGTTCATCTGAAGGATCTGGGAATCAATCTACCAAGTCCCCAGAGTGTTTGCCTGAGCGAGTGCAGGAATATCTGATGAGGTCGTACAAATGGGAATCTTTCAAATCAGACGATTTAATCTCAATAGCTACTGTTGCAGCTTTTGTTTAGAAATTCTATGAACTGCAGTAACCTGCCACTTTATCCTTCACTTGTGTTTGGTTGAGAAACAAGAATTAGAGCTTTTACAAGTTTTACCCTTATGAAAATTTATGAAAGACACATATACTAAAATGTAGTTCTTGATATATATTAGCAATATTAATGAACTTATTTAGAAATGCAAAATAATTTCATGTTCTTAGCTTGTAACAAAACGATGACTCAGTTACAGTAGCGTGTAAAAGGAAAACTAAACTAAATTTACTTGTAGAGGTGATCATGTTTTAAACTAAAAGGAAAACTAAACTAAATTTACTTGTAGAGGTGATCATGTTTTAAACTAAAAGGAAAACTAAACTAAATTTACTTTTAGAGGTGATCACGTTTTAAACCTTTCTGGTGAAAACGCTTTACATGAAAAAATATATCCACTTGACCAACGTTTCTTTTCTAAAAATACCATGAGAAAATATCGACAGGTTGGAGAAAATTTATATTAATTTCTAGCCACTATCTCTATGAACAAAAACAATAATAAAAAATCTGGAAGTAATTATGGAACAATTAAAGAACGACACTTCAAAACCGTTTTAATCCTCGATAATTGAAAATTTACAGGGTTGATGTGTAACACTTGACAACAGTAACTCCAATTGGTACAAAAAGTAACTGATATAAAGCCTTACAGAGTACCATAGAATACATTATATTGTTTAATAGGTATAGGTTGAATTCCGTACAAGAAGTTTTGCGGACTGCCACAGATTTTACTATGGTGTTTAATAGGTATGGGCAACATCAGTTACACGAAGATCTGTATACTACCAAATATTTTCCCACATTGTCAAGTAGATACTGGTAGTATTAATTACACTATGTAACACTAATTTTGTTCCTGGATAGTACGTGTTATTTCTTAATTCATTATGTTGTAAAAGTACAGAAAATGGTCATTATTTCTTTTGAAATTTGCTTTTGTAACCTGTATTGTGATCTTTTATTGCTGTCTAATACATTATGGTTAGGAATAACCAAATACTATAAGCTAGGACTGCAGTATAGTCTTCTAGTTTGGAAAGACCATGTTGCATTCTCCTCTCAATCGTTAAGTTTAGTACTATAAAATACTAACATTTTAAAAAAAAGAAATTTTATCTTGTTGTGACCAGCGTATTGCTACAAATGGATAAAACGTACAAGTATATATGTTCAGGAAAGAAGTTCATAAAGGTAAAATAAAGGATGATGAGATGTTAAGATGGTGTAAAACATACACAACAGGTGACTTGCAAGTGTACCTAAGATGCCTATTTATTTGCAATAACATTAACAGTCAATGAACATACATACCAAATTTGTACTACACAGCAATGATAAAGCTTAATTAAATTAAAATAAAAACGTTCACCATGCAACTGTGCAATATTGTACTTTCCTGGCAATTTATGATTCATCAAAAGGAGAGAACCAGTACACGAGAGGCTAAGCTATTTGGGAGGATAGTAATGACAATGGACAATTCTTTCAGCCTATTTAAAGTTTTATAGTGAATGGGCCAGGCATAATTAGGTGGTTAAGGTCCTGGACTCGCAATTTAATGGTTGCAGGCTCAAATCACAGTTTCAGCCACGAGAGCATTATAATATGTTAGTCAATCCCATTATTTCTTGGTGAAAGAATAGCCCAAGAGTTAGCGGTGAGAGGTGATGGCTAGCTGTCTTCCTTCTAGTCTTTCATTATTAAATTATAGACGACTAGCGCAGGTATGTTTGGTATAACTTTGGGCAAAATTTTGCTGCTGAATTTTATACTTATACCAATACGATGCTTTCAAATATAAATATTAAGGAACATAAAAAAATGAGTCAAGTAAAATAAAATATTCTGCAGTGTATACAAAATGCTTTCACAGTGCGTGTCCAAAACACTTAATTTCTACAATATATGTGTATATTTCCACTACGAATGTAAGAACGACAAAAGTAGAATGGTTTTCACTAATTTTTGTATCCAAAATGTTACCTTACATTAATGCACAAATATGCTTTTTGGATCCGATATTTACTCTAGTAAATATAGCCTACTTAATCATTAGTAAATCTGTGAGCGAGGGTTGGCCCTGTGGTAGCGTTTTAGATTTCAGAGCTTACCACCCGGGTTCGAATCCGTTGATACAAAAAATACTTCTAGCACTTTAATAAACAGTGGATGTGTTATAAAAGTGACAGCCAATCCAGTAGCATAGATGGTGAGTGCTATGCTGCATGCCCTCTGGTGAGTAGTTCAGAACTCGCCATAGCAATAAATAGTCGTAGTAACTTTATTATAAAAAAAAATACAATTACTTCTATACGTTTAGAAAAACAAAATCATTTTATATTCTTAGTTCATAACACACTGATGCTTCAGTTATGATAACATTTACAAGGAAGAATGAACAAAAACTACATATGGAGATAATTACATTTTAAGTATTTCTGGCTCTACATAAAACTAAATTAATCTACCTAACGGTACGTTTGTTTTCTAAAAATATCAAAAAGTCAAGTATGATTTATATTCATTGACAGTCTTGTGTAGTAAGCAGTGATATGCCAAATTTACGAATTAAATACAAGTGTGGTTGAATGAACATGTATAAATAATAATTTCATATAATTTATTCTATTTTTACCTATTTTGACACAGTGATGTAAACAGACCACCGTGATAAAATATGTATATGTCTTACTTGGTAAATTTAAGTTTGCATAAGGAGTAAAAACTGATTTATAATCACATGATAGCAATATTGTATTGACATCATATCATTTGTGTTTGAGTATACAAATAAATAAAGTGTCTGATATTTTTTATATTTTTGTTTTGCCTTTTAAGTACATTGCAAAACTCGATTATTTTGTGTTATGGCCACTTGCTAGTGTACATGACATGGCTCTTATACAAGTTTTGTTTGTTTTTGAATTTCGGGCAAAGCTACACGAGTGTCATCTACTTTAGTCGTCCCTAATTTAGCAGTGTAAAAACAGGGGAAAGGCAGCTCGTTATAATTACCCATCGCGAACCGGACGATTAGTGGTTTTTACAGTCATGTTATAATGCTCTGAAAGAGTTAGCATGTTTGGTGCGATGAGGATTCGAACCAGTGACCCTCAGATTACGAGTCGAGCGCCTTAACCACCTGGCCATGTCGGGTCACTTGAACATCTAACTATTAATCTAAGATTTCTAGCTATCTTTTATTTTCCAACTGGAAGTAACAACAACAACAAAAATATTTTAGCTCTTAGAGGAATTGGAGAGTTAAAAGCCCCCAGTGCGGTTTGGTATTTGTGCAGACCTACACCTCTAGAAACTAGGTTTCAATACACGTAGAGAGCTTAGGTACAGATTGGCTATTTTGTAGCTTTGTGCTTCATTATCAATAATCTGTCAATTAATGAACAATTAATAATTACATAATATTCTAAAAGTTTTGTACTGTTTTTTTCTTAGCACTCAAATGTTTTTTCACAAAGAAATATCAGCAGTTATTCACATATACTCTACCATTTACTCACGATGACAAATAAAGCCAAACATGAAATATGTTGATGTAAATTCGTAACAGATGACACATAACACGCTCCATAAATATTATGCAATATGAAAACTTTTATAGACTTAAAACGCAACACTTTGGAATTCGATTACTTGCGGTAGACAGCATTCAAAAAGCCAATTCTATAGTTTCATTCTAAGGAAACGACAACAAAACCATAAGTAGTTGCACTTAATGATTTCACACACATATGTGTAATTTTATTAAAGTTAGTTTTCAACTTAAATCAACCTTTACTAGTGATCTGCAGAAGAAACCATCACAAACAACTTCTGACTGTTCTGAATATAATTTTAGAGTCAACATACTACAAAGATAATTACTTTTGTTGTATGATTATCAACAAAATTTTCTTCTGTTATAAGATAAACAGAAGTTTTCATTTCTTTAAGAAGAAATCACTATAACATACACGGTAGGCAGTTCAATGTTACAAGTGGTGAGTTGGCTGTTTAAGGAAAAGGCTGCTGTAATAACCCGTTTTCTACCTTCTAAGTGTATGCTGGGTTCTAAAAAAATAGATCTCATAAATGTTGCATCATTTAGAGTCATAGTCTTTTAGTAAAGCAAATTGTCCGTTGTTTATTAAAAATAACCTCTCGGGGAAATTAACAGTTGCCTTAATGGTGTTCAACAGAGGCTTAGGACAGAACTCAAGACTTTTCCGTTCATATTGAACGAAATAAAGTACCCATCCGTTTGATGGGTGAAATACAAACTCATATGTAGGTAGCAGATGGAGAGGGGTTTCACCCCCCCATATAACCTTCCTCATGTCATCCTCTATCGCTAGCGGTAAATCTATGGATTTACAACGCTAAAATCAGGAGTTTGATACCCCTTGATAGGCTCAGCGGATAGCTCTCTGTAGCTTTGCTATACGAAAAACACACACATGCAAACTCCTCTATTGCTGTGTTAAGTTTCGTACTGATTGATTAAAAAACGCGGAACCATATAAGAAAAAATACACACGCACACATATCTATATATATTAATGTTAATTTATGTGTATATATTTAGAACAGGCAATAATTACAAATATCCCCAAGTCTTATCCTCCCTATCCGGCTTTTCCAAGAAAATTACACCTGTTTTGCTAACGTAATATAGCGAGGGAAAATATTTCTAAACATTATAGAATATATACAAGAATTATAGAAGATATAAATTACACAAACAATGTAATATTATTTATTTTTTTACTTTTCTATATTAAAGTTTATTCCATTTGAATATTTCGGTTACTCTAAATCAATAGATTCATAAGTTATCATATTTAATGATATATCCACCAAAAGCTGTTTCATACAAACAGAAAATCAATATTTCAAGGCTTTGCAGCGTACTAAAAGTACTGTGATCCATACTATATCAGTTAATATTATTAGCAAAGCATTTATTTATAACAAGGTGTCTGGAGTGACATTAAATATATTTTTCATAATGTATGAGACTAGGTGAGGCCTTATGCTTACTCTTCCGGATGGTGGATATGAAAGTTTGTGGTTTTTATTGGAGTACATTTTACTGTATTTTTACTGTATAATGTGATTTCAAAATGATTTTACTGTGCACTGTAGTGATTTGTATATTATTACTTCAGTGGGTTTCAATGATACATAGTCCCCATTTGTTTCTGAGTAAATTATGTTTCTATTGCCTATTCCTGAGCAACGCTGTGTTAAAATCAGTGAAAGTTGAAAATGAAGAAGTATGCTCTGTAACAGTATATTTCTAGGTTGAGTTGAGACTGTAACATTCCTTTACATGATTTTCAAACCACTTATAGGCAATAATGATGTAAAAGATGGGAGTGTTGTTGTCTTTATGACATCTATCATCTTAAGAATAAAAATGGAACGTGGTAGGACGCTTAGATATTTTTGAGATGTAATATAATCATTAATGAAAAGGAAATTCACCCCAGGTTATTATTTTACCTTCAGCAACTTGGATAGTGGAAACAATAGATCTGAGGATTCCAGAGCTCCATGGGACTTTAGCAAATTATAACTCTCTCACCGGTACAAAATGCTGTGAAACCAGAATTTATCAGACAATATAATTTTTATTGGCCATCAGTTCAATCCTGATGGTTTTTGTACAACTGTTGGGGCATCTTTTATTTTCACAAGTAGATAATTGGCTTTATTTCTCACAGGTCTCTATCAACTTTTTATAAATGTAATTGTTTTGGTCGTAGCTCTTAACGAATGTCAGGTTCTTTACCAATGAAAATCTACTTCTTTTTTACGATCATTGATAACCAATTGTCTTAGGACAATTTCTTCACTTCACTATTTCCACTGCTTGTACATTTTTGTCGAGAAATTTTGCAACGCAGTGTGAGTCTGTTAGATGGTTTTCTTTGATTTACCAAGCCTGTTCTGTTGTTTTTGCTATGAAGATTATAGATAACTGGGTCCAAACAACAATTCCTCTTTGAAATTCAGACACATCCTTAATTTTTTCCATCTTAATAAAGAAAGAGGCATACTGAAACTTGCTTACATTATTTGCTGGTGCAATACTTCCATGAAGTACATTTTTCTGTCTTTTTACTCGTTGAGAAGTTCGTAAGTAAAAACAAAAAATTAAAGGATTTCGAAGTTTTCAGTCATGATAGGTTTATGTTAGTTTTTCTCTACTTTATTATACAGGTTAACATACTATATTGCATTCACCTATGCAGATGTGAAGTAATTAATTGTGAATTATACTAAAACTTATAATATTTAATTCTATAATGTTGTGAATTATTTTACTGTATTTCAAAGTATTGTGGATTATAAGTTAATTAAGTTTCTGACTTTGATGCAACTGTACTTAGAATATTTTAATGGTTTAAAACTTTATGATGTAAATTCGTATCTATGAATTACGTAATACTCTCTTAGTTGGTGTTTGTTTAAGTATTGTGCAGTCAGTCTTTTGAAGTGTTTTTGTCATGTTTAATCTAGCGAAATGACTTCACAAAAACGTCCGACAAGTCCTTACATTTCATCGCTGTCATTTCTGTCGCAGATCTAAGTTTCATAAAGATACGTCAGATACACTCAAGTACGATGTGAAGTTACAGTTATGTAATAATTTCTACCAGAATAGTTTCTACATTTTTCAGTAAACGTTACAAATAGTAATAATTATTTCTAATCATAATCGACAAACAAACTACAAAAAAGCCTCTATGACCATTCTGCCTTAGGTCATCAGTCTTCACTGTTAGCTGTGATAAATCTTGTAGATAAGCTTAAGGTAAATGATGGAAAGCTGTAGTAGCAATAATTTTGCTATGATTTAACAAAATTGTTTTGTTTTGAATCTTCTCTCTAACAACTTTTGTTATATTCTAATAATACTTTTAATGTTGTTTTGTATAAGATGTTCATATAATTTTAAAATATTATTGTATTGTTTAATGTTTACATATGCACACAGACAAGAATCTTCCAAATGCCGTTTTCCCAGAACTTTCAGAACTATAATTTCCAAATTTTAAAAGTTTATGTTCGATAGTACTATTCTCACGCCATTTCTTGTGAGTGTCATAACATCACAGCAACAATAGTTTCTGGTCAATGTAATAACATTACATTAAAGTAGTTACTAGTTAGCATCTTAACATTAAAACAATAGATTCTGATCAGTGTCGTAGCGTTCTGTAACAATAATTTCTCATTAATATCACTAAATGATAGCAATAATAGTTTCACATTACAATAACAATTGTTTCTGGTCAGTGCTAGGTTTGAAAATAATTAATGTCTGAGCATTTTATATTCAAGAAATTGTATTCTTCTTTACTATACAGCTGTCCTCAAACTTCTTTTAAAATTAAAACGTATCAATTACTGTTAATGGTTAATTTTTTTAAAATTGAAATTTGAAACCGTAAGTTTTCATTATTTGTATAGTTTTATAATATATATACATACACACATATATGTACACTTAATTTTATTCAACTCGTGTAGGCCCTGCATGGCCAGTTTGGTTAAGGGGTTCGACTAGTAATCCGAGGGTCGCGGGTTCGAATCCCGGTCGCACCAAACATGCTCGTGCTTTCAGTCGTCGGGGCATTATAATGTGTTGGTGAATCCCATTATTTGTGGGTAAAAGAGTAGCTTCAGAGTTGGCAGTGGGTGGTGATGACTATCTGCCTTCCCTTTAGTCTTACACTGGTAAATTACGAACGGCTAGCGCAGATAGCTCTTGAGTAGCTGTGCGCGAAATTAAAATAAACAAACAAACAAGCATACAAGTGTAAATACAAACACCTCTACTGTTGTTGGACTTAGTTGTCCTTTCAATTCTAAACTGCTTGAACTTTTAAAACAAACCAAGAGAGTTTCGTAAGAACGGGGGTTCACAAATTTCGAGTTATATAGTACCAACTGCGCCCTTGTGGCAAATACAGGCTATATTTTCCAGCTTCAGGTAAGTGGAAGAGTCATTACGATGTTCGTAGCACCTGACTATAACTTATCGTATTTGTTTTAAATAGAGTTTAGATGCAAAATACATTTAGGAGAAGCCTGTCTCTAAGTTCGACTTGCCTTAAGAGATTTACGAGCAAGTCACCATGTTTTAATATACTTCAGTGTTTAACACCAGCTTCTACAGGTCGCATCCCAAGAGCCAAATATTTATGAAATTCCTAAGTCAATATTCTTCAGCAAGTAAACCCTCGCTGGCTTCGTTTTTTGCAAGGCTTTAATGTCAGCGGCGTCCCAAAGCGACCATGTTTCTTCCGTGTATTTGGCATGCTGTCGCCTGGCACGACAGAGATAGTCACTGTGTTAGAAGCAAATGTTACTGAAGAATCGACTGGGAAATGAAAATACACAAATAGATATAAATATCCCCTATCCTGCCAAGCTTCCAACCCTTCAGGGAGTGAGGTAGTGACGAATCTTACTGGAACCACATTCGATAGAGTGATTTGTCACGGTCTCCACATGCTGGAATAACATCTTAGGAAAGTTTATTAATCTCAATTAGAGAGAACATTCAGGTCGAGATTCGATGCAGTTGTGTATGAAAAATATATTCCAGGAAATCAGTTCTTAAAATCACATATATCTATCTATCTAAGAATCTACAGATCTATCTATCCATCTAATAGAGCAACGCATACAGGAGAAAAATAAAGAAATTGGAAGGTTACGTTCTAAATTGAACAATTTTCTGTATTTTCATTTCTTTATTCTACCTTCTGAACTGACATAAAGCGGCTCTAGCCTTCCGCCTGGTTAAAACCATCTTTCCAATCTCACTGACCCTTCAATTTTCAGAGTTGGGGGCCTACAGGGACAAAGAGGCACTTACGTGCGCTACTGCACTTCAGTCGCCGCATAACGAACCCCCGTCCCCAGTGGCCTGACGAATAAATGAAGCATCAGAAGTGGACCAGAGTCTTTCCCCAACCCCTCGAACTCCCTTACTTGGCTAGCCACCGATATACTTAGACATTTAGTCAATTCATCTATCATATATGATTCTAACATGAACTTTGGGTTTGAGAAACCAATACAGTAAACAGTTCGTTCTTGTTCATACACTCTGTCGAGTATTTCGTGGTTTTAGAAAGTAAAGATGTAACGTTAGGTGTGCACGCACAAATATGTGAACAGCGTTTAGCAACTGTCTAGGTTACTTTAGTTTTACATTCCAAATAAAGGGGAATCATTGTATACGTTGTATTTTCAATACTGTTCGGTTTATCATTTCAGTCATATCCACTAAAAACAAGAAAAGCATTCTTGTATTGAAACGATATAGACGTATTAGAACGTATACTGATGTGAAGAGAAATACTTCAACTTTAACATAATAAACTTCAAATCGCAGCATCATTAACAAAACTCGTAACTTTAACATGTTTTTTTTTTTCAAAACCACAACTACAATACACTATCAAGTGGCAAACCTCTCGATGTTTGAACATGAAAAAACTTTGGACTGGATCGTGTGTTGAAAGATTCAGTTTAGAGTAGAACACATGGTGAACTGGTTGAATAGATCTAATCTTGTAATGAGAACTTGTTATAAAAGCCTTTCTTTGAAGGTTTGTTTTTGGTTCCGACTAATCTTAAAAATAAGAATTGTTCCACTGTTATAAATCATTTAGAGTTTACTCTGACCTTGTACCAAAGTGATTATAAGAGGTTTTAATTTAACTTTCAATGCTTCCAATATGAAATTAGGAATGATTTTTTGTTATTCCACATTAGAAATGGATACTCTGGTGTTCATTATAGTAACATTTTAATGTTCAAGAAAGGGCAGTTTATGATAAGTTTAGTTTACTCTTATATATATATATATATGTGTGTGTGTGTGTGTGTTTGTGTATATATGTATATATACATATATATGTGTGTGTGTGTGTTTGTGTATATATGTATATATACATATATATGTTTGTTTCAGAATTTTGCGAAAAACCAAACAAAATCTATATGCGCACGGAACCATTTTGAATGATACAATCAATTGTCATTATTATAACGTACTCACGTGCCCAAAAATGGTTGCAAACCATAAATCTTGAGATTCACACTTCAGACACTCTAATGATCGAGTTTCGTCGTCGTTGAACTAAGAAAAACTACTCAGCCTGGTTTATGTGTTTGTTCATCTAGAAAATTTCACGGTAACTCAGAGACAATCCTGTTGGCTAAAAAAAATTATACTTGTGCCGGGCATGGCATGGATACTCCATAATGTGAGTTTGCAATTAACGACAAAGAAATCGAATCATCTAGAAAAAAATGTATTACGTCAATCTGAAAGAATTCTAATATTTTTGCCTATGTATTTTGCTGTACTTTTTTAAAATCAAAACCCTTTTAAATGTTATTAAAGGAATTATAAACTTTGCACGGCGACTACTACCCGCGGCAATTCAATATTTTTATTACTTACACTGAAATTACATAATAACGTAAATATGTAATTTGAGACTGCAATTTTGGTATCAAAAGTTCCAAAGTTTTATAATTAAATCAAGAAACAAATAAATTGTTATTTTCATGCGACCTCTTCTGTAAAATATTGTTTTTTATTACATTTAAAGAAATAAACAGAGAATAAACAAAAATTAACAGGGAATTTTAACAATAAGATTATGTGTTGTAATTCGATAAATACACATAAATCCTCTTGTTTTCTTTTTTAACAAATGAGTTTGAAAAATGTAATAATTTATTTAAATAAAACCCTAATTCATTCCCTGGTTTGTTTTTCCATTGTTATGTAAACATAAGAAAATAAAAGCTAAGCAAGTAACATTACTCTGTCATCTAAGAAGATATTACTCATTATCATCTTAACTGGAACTATCATAATTTAAGGCCCCCCAGTGGCTCAGCGGTATGTCTGTGGACTTACACGCTAAATCCGGGTTTCGATACCCCTGGTGGGCAGAGCACAGAAAGCCCATTGTGTAGCTTTGTGCTTAATTCAAAACAACAATGCATAATTTAAACATCCATCAAATGAAACATAGTAAAGTATTAGGTATATAGAACTGCATGCAGTTATAACTTTACTTAAGTCAACTAGTATTCTGCCAGGTGGATAAAGCACTCGACTCATAATCAGAGGGTAATGGGTTCGAATCCCCATCACACCAAAAATGCTCGCCCTTTTAGCTGTGTAAGCGTTGTAATGTTACGGTCGAATCCCACTATTCGGTGGGTGGTGATTACTAACTGCCTTCTCTCTAGTCTTGCATTGCTAAATTAGAGCCGATTGGCACAAATAACCCTCATGTAGCTTTGCGCGAAATTCAAAAACGAATAAACAAAGTAGTACCCTAACGAGCCCAAAGAAAGCTAAAGATTATGAACACAGCTGGTGTATGTGTGTTTTGAAGCGTGTTTTTATTCTATTTTTTTTATTTTACGTAAAGTGTTTGTTTGTTTTTGGAATTTCGCACAAAGCTACTCGAGGGCTATCTGTGCTAGCCGTCCCTAATTTTGCAGTGTAAGACTAGAGGGAAGGCAGCTAGTCATCACCACCCACCGCCAACTCTTGGGCTACTCTTTTACAAACGAATAGTGGGATTGACCGTCATATTATACACCCCCACGGCTGGGAGGGCGACCATGTTTAGCGCGACTCGGGCGCGTACGTAAAGTGAAACCGTAATTAGACAGTAAAGGAAGCAGGTGCTGAAACTGAAACAAAAAGACCACATGGAACAAAACTAGTTGAATTTTAAAAATAATATTTTTTCTTCACAAAAGTTTCCCTTCTATAACACAGCAGCTAGTGTAAAGACTTTTAACGCAAGAAACCAGATTTCAATACTAGTGGTTGGCATAGCACAGATAATCCATTGCGTGTCTTTGTGATCAACAACAAACAAAAATAATATAAAAAGTTTGGCTTTAGAACACATGATACACATATATTTAAATTATGAGTTTATGTCAGATAACAAATCCGTAAGCTGTAACTACAGATCACAGCATATACTATTATGTGTGTGTGTTTTAGTAACTGAATCTCTAAATAAACACATTCATTTTTTGTTCTGCTCTTTTAATTCTAAACCTAAATTAGTTTCTTCTTCCGTTCTCTACATCTAGAAAAAATATCAAAAACTACTTATAACAAGTGGATGAAGAATGTAAAGTCAATATAGTCATAATAATTCAATATAAGAATGTAATAGCTATAATAAGTGAACCCGACTAAAAACAAAATATGATTATAAAGAATTATTGTCATGTGAATCATTTTGAGTATCTTCTTAATTCCTCAAAACGACAGTAAATAACAACAAACAGGTTTATGGTGGTAATAGATTTAATAGGTGGATAGAACTGAAATAAAAACATACATATACGGCTTGATCACATTTTGAAAAAAAAAATGTTAACAGCAAAATTACATTTTACGCTCTCTCTAAGTTACCGTCATCGTTGGTGCCAAACATAAGATGGAAGAAATATTTGGAAACTAATATACAGTTACGAAGAAAATTATAAATATGTAAATTAGGTCTTAGTGCACTATTATTTTAGTTACAGTAATAGTTTTTTTTAAGAAATAGAGTCGCTGCTATACAAGTTTTCAGATTATTTTCACTTAGTTTAAAATATATGTAATGAAACTTCGTTATCACAAACTACCCTGCCGAGAAAAACAGAGATGAACATCGATACAACTAATTTTATTCAGTATCCCTTATTAGAAGGCATACCTGCAAAATGCAATGGTGATTACGAACATATTTCATGCAATGAGTCTAAATATACTAAATATACTTCATTTATTATTTAAAAACCCGTACGACTGCTCAGTTGTAAATTTGGGGTTTATAATAACGCTAAAATTAGTACTCACTATCTGAGGTAAGGATAGCGGGGGATTGTTCAATGTCCAGCTTTGTGTTAAATAGCAAATAATCAAACAGCCGGTCGGAAACGTACATTATTAACACTAATTTCAGTGACAGAGGTTAAATATGATTTAATTACACAGAATTTGATAAGTAAACTTCCTGATTAATTAACCTTTAAATGACACTACGAAATTTTAATTTATGTACTTGAGAGGGAAGTACATATACATACAGAATGTACAGCTAATTTTCGTTTTGTAATTAATTTTGAACGCCACATGTCTGGTGTGTGATGAAAGTTTTTCGTATACTCAAATGTAATAAAAAAGTAAGTGCCTTTGGTTGCACTAACTCACTAGTTACGTGTAGTTGTATGTATGTGTAAACTGATTTATTTGAAGAGCTTTTTACTCGTTTTATAATGATATTATAATATGCTTATAGCATAAAACAGAAATATGGTTTCTATTTCAAGTTATGGGTTCATTAGGTAAGGACTCAACTACGTTTATTCGAGAATGTTTGGATTCTAACACAAGTCTCCCGTATTGCGAAATGTTTATTATTAAACTTTGGTTTCACGAATCGAAAAAGTGATTCAATCATGGTTATTTAGCTATGACTGTTTGCTTTATAAATGTTTCATGTCTAAAAACACATTGCTCAGGCGGCTAAATGACTTGAACCGAAGTAACTGAGGAATATAGCTGTTTCCTTTGGAAAATTAAATATTGAGTAAAACTTAGGTAATAAGTTATATGGAGTAGTTTTGCTGCTTGAAGAAAAAAAATCATCAAACTAAAGAAGCTTTTAACAAGTATACTGCTAAGCAACGAATAAATAAACCATAGCAATTAGCAAAGTCCCTCCTAACGATCTGGAAATATTTGAATAACGTAGCGTCTACAAGGTAATAACTAACAGCTTAAACAGGGGATATTTGTACGGTCTTTAGGTTTTGTTATATTATTAAGTGCATAAAGAGATCATATGTTCTATTTTCTGTTCTAAACAGTGACATATATTAT
Source organism: Carcinoscorpius rotundicauda (assembly GCA_011833715.1). Taxonomy (NCBI): domain Eukaryota; kingdom Metazoa; phylum Arthropoda; class Merostomata; order Xiphosura; family Limulidae; genus Carcinoscorpius; species Carcinoscorpius rotundicauda. The sequence goes on from CM022393.1 coordinate 41,248,183, forward strand.
GCTAATAATTCTGTATTCCACCTTAAGTAATATTAGATATAATATATTGAATAGGATTGCGATTCTAATTTATTCTTAGATGATTATCATAACAGCAGCAATAAATCTGGAGACGCGGCTTGAATCTTATGAACTTTTGACTTGAGAAATTTAAATCTTTTTATTTATTGTCATATTAAGATTACAAGGATATATTCCCAGCCTCATCATAACAACGTTTTTGCACCGAATAGCCTTTCTTCGTAAATACAGACATTACTTTGTGGATGGATACAAAGAAGTGATTCAGGATAAAATTTCGGGGGTCTTGTCCAACCAGTTAAACCCTCTGATAAGCTAATTTTTTCGTTTTCATAGATAACAATAGACGTTCTATTCTTCTCTGATTTATACTCTTTTATTAGAAAATTCGTGTAAGCTATGATACAACTTAAACCAAAAGTCTATCTACGTCAGCCAAATAATTAGGAATGTGCCATTAATAAAATAAGTAAGTAATAAACATGTCACATTTAGTGAAACATCACTGTATGATAGCATGAAAATATTATTATAAAGTGAATTTTCTTCTTTAATTTGTAGAATTGAAGAGAAACGAATCATGAAGCTTCTGCACTTGTCGATAGATGTAGAAAAAACAACTTAAGTTATAAGGATCCAAAGTCCATTGTGGAATTTGTGTTCAATAAGTCAATATTTTTGTCGCAAAACTTATGCTACACGGGATCAGTTTCTAATTTTAAGATACCAATATCGTTTCCTCAAAATTATTTACTTGCAGCCGAGATCTAAACCTAAAATATCTTCAGGATCATCTAGGATCATCTCGAATTAACTATTCGAGAGGTTAATCGGTAGCTTTTCAACTAGTTCATCTCTCGAACGACTTTTTAATCTCCATAAACTGGCCGAGTATACAAATAGACTTCCAATCCTCATACGCTTCGGAGTTCATAAATAGTTTTATAATATTCATACGCTGGACGAACTTTTATACAGCCGTTCAATCTTCATTGGATGTCTGATTTGGCCGATCTGTTAAACAGCTCTCCAATCTTCATATGATGGCTGATCTGTTGAACAGCATTTCAACGTTCATATGATAACCGAGTTACTAAACAGCCTTCCTAGTTTCATATATCAACGAGGCTTTTGAACAGATTTCTAATCTTCATGGACATATTCAGTCTTCCGATATTCTTAAAATGACCGAGTTCTTAACATCTCTTCCTTGTTCCTCAGTTTATTTAAAACAGTTTTTACTAAATAGATTGTGACAACATATATATTGAAATAGCGCCTACATTTCGTGCTAAGATGGTTCTACAATACACATGTCTGCACTTAAGAATTTCATATATAAGTATAATTTTATTAAAGTTAGTTTTTCATTTAAATAAATCATTGCCAGTGGTGTGCAGAAGAAACCATCACAAACGACTTCTGAGTATCCTGAATATAATTTTAGAGCTAACCTACTGTAACGATAATTGCTGATGATGTAAGAATACTTGCAAAACTTTCTTCTGTTATAAGGATCATCGAAGTTTACATTTTGTTGAGCAGTAATTATTATAACACATACAATATGCAGTTCAACGTCACAAGTGTTGGCTGTTTAAGGAAACGGCTGCTGTAACAACTCGTTATTTACCGTCTAAGTGTACGAGGGGTTCTGAAAAAAATATATCTAATAAATGATGCATCATGCAGAGTCATAATTGCCTAGTAAAGCGAATTGTTTGTCGTTTCTTAAAAATAATCTCTTGGGAAAATTTAGCGTTGCCTTAATAGTGTCCAGCAAGTAGCCTCAGGCTCAGGTCAGGTCTCAAGCCTTCCCCGCTTATAATCAATAAGGCTAGTACAGGTAGTAATCATGCAACCCAGATTTCAAATCTCTTAATTGACTTTTCCTAGAAAATAAACCTGCTTTGCTGGCATAATATGTTATGGGCAAAGTTTATAAAGAGACATAAATTATACAAATAACATAATATTATTAATTTCGTATTCTTCTGTGTCTACATTTAGTTAAAATCATATTTCATTTAAATATTTTAGCTATTACAAAACAATAGATACATAAGATATATTTGATGATAGAAACACCAATAATTTGTCATGTAGAATAGAAAATTAATATTTTAAGGCTTTCCAACGTGCTATTAATGGTACAAACCAGGTTGCGATAACTGTGGTGGGCAGAGCGCAGATAGTCCATTGTGTAGCTTTGTGGTTAATTAGAAACAAACAAGCTATGAGCTCCAACGTGCATGTTTTAGTAAGATTTTTTCTGTGATCTGAATTTTATCAATTTATATTATTAATAATCATTCATTTACAAGATATTAGGAGTGACAGTGAATATGTGGATGTGAAAGTTCGGGGTTCGCGCACAGATATCGTTAAATGAAAGAAAAAAAAAGTCTCGAGCTCCGCACTTTAGGATTATGGATGTGTTATAAGGGTGATGGGCAACTTTAATTTTTTGATCAGAGTAGCCCATGAGTTTAAGGTGGGTGGTATTAACTAGTTGTTTATTACTTCAAAATTAGAGATGGCTAGCTATCAAGCAGCTCTCCGTGAAAATCAGCGAAACAACAACGTATTACAAAAAATGCACTGAAAATATATTACGTAAAGTATTCACCTGCAACAATGGATTGTGTGAAATAATCGCTCATTCCGTAGAAGTATATCTATGTGTTTTGTAAGTGTATTATTAAAGATATATAAATATCCACTTATGTATTACTTGGGCCCCCCAATGGCTCAGCGGTATGTCTGCGGACTTACACGCTAAAATCCGGCTTTCGATACCCGTGGTGGGCAGAGCACAGATAGCCCATTGTGTGGCTTTGTGAAACAACAACAATTGAAACAACATTACTTGGATCTTTTATAACGATGCTGATTTACAATTTTATTTAAATAAAACTACATTAATTTAAAAAATGCACTCTTTGAGCCCATTACGAATATGCATGTGTTAATTTTAAGTGAACGAGATAAAGCGTTAGATATTAAACGTTAGTTTCATGTCTTTAACACAGTTTAGCAACTAAAACCTACAACTGTATTCAAGCCAGTTTATTGGAAGACTAGGTGAGATTACTTTGTATTTGGCTGCTCGACTCGCAGTTTGCCAATTCGAATCCTTCTTACCGAATCTGATCACCTTTCATCTGTGAGATGCTTTAATGTGATGCTCAATTCTACTTTTATTTGTAAAAAGAGTTGCCCAGGAGTTCGTTATCAATGGTGTTGACTATCTACCTTCTGTCTGGTCTTACACCGCTGAAATAAGAACGGTTATTACAGGTAGTACTTGAATAGCTTTCAGCAAAACTCATAAAAATCAGATCAACTAAATATTATGTAACTTTTCATGATGAAATATACAACACATTCGGTCTTTCAGTAACACTTTTTCTTTAGACATAAAAAGATGGATATTGTATTAGACGAATAATTAGTTAAATGAATATTATGACTTTATTAGAGTCGAGGCATAACATTATAGTATGAATCTAAGCAGGTGTTACGATTTTGTGTCAGATTTTCGTTTTCAAAAAGTTTCGAAATAACGCTCTACTTATTTTGTTTTTTCAAATTATACAAACAAAGGATTATGAAAATCATATATAATTATTATACTATGAAAAAAATTACATGTAATTACATTTTCTAATGTTTCATGTACTAATTAAAGTATGTAATACATAACTACAGCTTAGTCTCATGTGAATCCTTTATTACTGGTTATAAAGGAGTCATGTCACGAGTAGGGGTCAAGTCATGGAAGTAAAATACAACTTTAATGGGAGGTAAACAAGTCGGGTAAAATTTTTATCTTATAGTTTTTCTTGTATTATGTTTATATATTCTAATCGAAGATATATTTATGCGGGACATTAAGAATTTTGCAAAGTTTGTAGGTTGTAAATATTATTTCAATGACTTTTTACGCATAAGAATTCCACTTAACCATTTACTTAAATAGCATCTTCCCGATTTTCTCTAAGAAATTTCGTTTGGAAATCGATATCCACATCTAGGTTTGGTTTGGTTTGTTTTAAATTTCGCGCAAAGCTATGCGAGGGCTATCTGCGCTAGCTGTTCCTAATTTAGCAGTGTAAGCCTAGAGGGGATGCAGCTAGTCATTATCACCCACCGCCAGCTATTGGGCTACTCTTTTACTAGAGAATAGTGGGATTGACCGTCATATTATAGCCCCCACAGCTGAATAGGCGAGCATATTTGGTGGTACAAGGATTCGAGTCTACGTACTGATGAAGGTTTATAAAAGGTGTCGAGATGTTTGTCCATGATTTACTTCTCCGTTCTTCGCAGGAATTTGATAAAAAGGAAATTGCGATGTTGAAAAATCATGACCAGTCATAGTTATCAGAATAAGTAACTTTGATGATGAAAGTGATTATTAGAGGCAATACAGAACCTGGAGTAATGTTCGTGTAAAATGTGTTTAACACCAATATATTAGAAAATCGTTCTTCTCGCATTAATTATTTATATTATTTTTTCACCAAATATATGTTTACATATTTTAATGAAAAAACCTAATTGACTGCTGAGTGCATTTATAATTGTAATATGGGTAATATTCCAAAATAATTGTTTTGGGGTGTATTGACGTGTTTCACTGTTTAATAAAGTTTACAATTTGCATCAATAAAAATTAGAAGTGATTTCACCACATAGAAATCAGACAAAACACTTTTCTCATTCTTGGAAATTAACCGAGTTACAGATCATTTGAAGTTATAGTCTAAACTCTAAGATACACCACTCAATGTATTGAAGTATATTAACAGTTTATCTGCAATTGATCTAGTCTTAGTTCCTTTTAAACAACATTAATGCTATCGTACACTTTGAAATTGGGTTTTATGTATGGGTTATCTAAATAATTCATATCATCAACATGCTTAATTATAACACTTGGAAAGAAATTCTTATAATGAATTGTTCTATTACCTCAATCTTTTGTTATTTCTTAAAGTTAAGTAAAATTGGTGGATCTGCGTGGTTTTAATACTTAGAAAACGAAAAATGGCTTTTCAATGTTTGTAGATTTATACATTAACAATCAGTGATGTAGTGCTAAACTTAGAACTGAAGAGTCCTCATGATCTCTCCTACATCTCAACCCCACTGTTCTTCAGGACAGGAAGCAAGCTGTTTAACATGTCTATTTTGAGTTTACGAATCTAGAAAACATTCAGAAAATCATTTCTTAAGGGATATTGTTGTGAAGCAGCACTATATAAGAGATCGAAGAAATTTCAGCTAATGTTGAAAATTCAAATATATATATATATATACATATATATATAAACTGTTGCACATTTGAAACGTGATGATAATCCCATCAATCCACATTTGAATGTAACATTGTAAATAAAAATAACCTCGGTTTGAAGTAAAGGGATGTCACTTCCTCCTCTACAATATTTTTCGCACAGCATGATACGATCTTGAAATACAAACAAAATTAATAGAATTTTTTTTTTAGAGAAAAGATACACAATACAGTTCTTTGCTAACCGTGGGAAATCAAACCTTTATTTGAGTCATTTGTGAAAGGCAGATACTTCGAGTTGGAAGTACTTTCTTCTCTTTGCCGAACGTTTTTCAAACAATTTTTTTATTTCAGTTTATATGGATGTTTCGAAATCAGGTTACTCCGTGGGCTCTATCATCGTTTGTTGTGGAATAATGGTTGCTCACAGGATCCTCACTGTAGTTTCTGTGTTCACTATTGAGTTATATACCATTTCTCTTGCCCTGGACCACGTAGAAGCTATGCAGTATATGATTTGTACTATTTATACCAATTCTTTTAGCTTTCTACTGGCCTTGGAATCGCTTCACGTTAGTTTTCACCCTGTTTTCCTTGATACTACAGCTAAGTCGGTCTGCTCTGGTGCTATCATTGCCGTACCTGTCCTAAATATAGATTACAGTCCTGTATTCAAAGTTAGGCTCCTAGCCAGTTGGCAGTCGACTTATAGTGGGCAATGTGATAACAAGCTTTGCCAGATCAAATCTTGTTTAGCTCTTTGGCCATCTTGTTTCCATGATGATCAAAAGGAGGAAGGTATCCAAATTACTCCATACAGTATTTATAGTTTTTAACTCATTTTTTACTTTTACCTGGGAATGATGCACCAATGTGTCGTTTCTTAACACTAAAGTCACTATAGCGCACGTTTTAGTGTCGTGTCGTCGTTACGACTCTGAATGACGGCACCACTTTAAGCATGTTTTTAAACACTGGAAAGGATTCCAAGGTTATTTCTAATTATTGTTGTACTGTTTTGAATAGCTCTTTCCTTAAGGTTTTGGAAAGGATGGTTAATATTTGTTTTGTTTGTTTCCTGAAATCAAACAACCTCCTCTCCCAACCCAATGTGGTTTTTGTCTCGAAACTTCAATCTGGAAAACCTTCCTCAAGAGAAAGCATATTCTTTCTATATTCTTCGGTCTTGATGAAGTTTATGACACTTCATGTAACTTTGACATGGCCTGGCATGGCCGAACGCGTAAGGCGTGCGACTCGTAATCCGAGGGTCGCGGGTTCGCGCCCGCGTCGCACTACACATTCTCGCCCTCCCAGCCGTGGGGTTGTATAATGTTACGGTCAATCCCACTATTCGTTGGTAAAAGAGTAGCCCAAGAGTTGGCGGTGGGTGGTGATGACTAGCTACCTTCCCTCTAGTCTTACACTGCAAAATTAGGGACGGCTAGCACAGATAGCCCTCGAGTAGCTTTGTGCGAAATTCCAAAACAAACAAACTTTGACATTTTGCGGGACTTTCACTCCTATGGGTCGTATGGTCATTTGCCCATTTATATTCATAACATTTTAATTGACCAGAAATTCCAAGTTTCTGTGGGTCAACTGTGTTCTATTCTTTTACATAGAAACTTAGAGTCTCTTAGAGTTTTATCTTAAGGATCAATATTTTCGTTGAAAAATCAAAACTATCATTAAAAAGCTTTTTGTATTGTTACAAAAATCATCTATGTCAAAAAATTTCACATTTCTTGTCCATCTTTAAACATGTGGTTTATTAAGTAATAGCTTGAGACTGCTCTTACTTGGTTGTCGAAGTGGGCTGCAGGAAACAGTTTTACATTCTTTTATTCCGAAAGCGTTTTTATTCATTTTTGTCACCAATGAAGTTTGCGTCATTTTGGTATTGTTGTTTTGGGACATCTGTTTGTCCAAAGCTGACTTTTATTTTCCATGTTAAGAAACTTCGTGTCAGGTGTACACAAGTACTGAACATCCGCTATGCCTACTCTTCCACTTCTTGGGGAGCAGACTGATGTTTTAACTGAAGATTTCACATGCCCTCATAAATTCTAAGCTGGGCTATGAGTTTTTGGTTTATAGTTTATAGACAAGGGCCTATACCTTCAAGATGCAAGATTCTGTGTGTCATATAGAACTTTGGCTCTGCTCAGGGTTTTCGGTACGTCACCAGTCCAGAATCTGTACATTGGGTCCTATGAACCTCCTTTTCACAAGAGACATTTGGAACTGTTTTTGCTTTATGCTGCCAACCTTTGATTCTTTACATTGTTTCCTGCTTTGAACTGTGTTTTCCTTCTTTTCTAAGCAGTCTCTGCTCTTTGGAAATAGATAGTCTATCATCACTCATTTTGGCTGTTGTGTCCAAGCACAGCTGGAGTATTTATATATCATTGAATAATGTTGCTGAGAACAAAGATCAGCTCATCTCATCACGGCTCATTACCATCTCGACATGTGACTTTTCCTTGAATCATCTGAGAAGGACGGATACTCCAGACTGGAAGTACTGTCTTCTCTTTACCGAAAATATTTCGACCCGTTCTTCTGTTACCGTTTTAAGGAAAGGTTCAAAATCTGAAGACTATGTTGGCTCTGTTGGAGTTTATTATGGTTACGTTGTTTCTAACAATATTTCCTCTACAGTCTCTGTGCTCGGTATCAACTTGTATGTAATTTCACTTGTCGTGAATCATATAGAAACTAATTGCATTACTTACATCGACTCTTTTCCATTCTACTAGCTCTGTAATTACTTGATGTAATTTATCACTGTACTCTCTTAGTAATTAAGAAATAACTGACTCAGTTTTCTCCATCATTCATTTTTATCCTATTTTTCTAGATATACCTGACCATGTTAGTGTTTTAAAGAATTAGCATGTTGACACCATAACCACGTTTGTCTGCTCTGGTTCTGTCACAGTCGTGCCTGTTCTATATATAGACAATGGTCCCGTTACCAAGCCCGACTTCGCGCCAGTTGAAAGTGAATTTGAGGCGAGCAACTTCATAACAAGCTTTTTCAACTCAAACCAACTGTTGTTGTTTCGTCTTTTATTTCTGTCAACATCAAACTGACGAAGTTGTCTTATCTAGGTTACTCATTGGCAGTGTTTTGATATTCATTATCTTCTTTTATTTAGTTCTGATTAGCTAATGTGTGGCCTTTGTGAAACTCGGGTCACAACTGTCCACGTTTAACTTTCGCGTAGTCGTTACATCTCTAAGAAGAAACAATATTTTAAACATATTTTTCTTTTCATTTACTCCTGATCATAGAAGTGTCATTGGTGATGGTGACACTGTACAGCTTGACTGTGTTTTTAGAATTTTGTGGGCCATAGACATTTTTAATTCTATTTAAATTGTTTAAATGATTTTGGGGCTTTGTTTAGTTTTAATGTGATTCATTTTTAATTGTTATAGTAGTTTATTTTCACACTGTTTGTTTGGCCCAGTTGCTTTGCGCCACAAATTCCAGTCAACCAAATCTTTCAAATAAAACTATAGTCTTTAGGCCAAAAGGCAAAAGAAAAGAATAACCACAAAACTAAAAAATTGTAGTTTTTACGTTTTCGTAGTGTCTGTATAAATATGCAATCTTATTACTATTGTTCAAGAAACAAGACTGGAAAAATATTTTTTTTCCCTGAATAGTAAGCTTTGTTTATGTGTTTTTGGAATTTCGCACAAAGCTACTCAAGGGCTACCTGTGCTCGCCGTCACAAATTTAACACTGTAAGACTAGAGGGAAGGCAGTTAGTCGTCACCACCCACCGCTAACTCTTAGGCTACTCTTTTACCAACGAATAGTAAGATTGACCGTCACATTATAACGCTCCCACGGCTAGGAGGGCGAGCATGTTTGGCGCGACTCGGACGCGAACCCGCCACCCTCAGATTACGAAGCGCACGCCTTAGCGCGCTAGACCATACCAGGCCCTGAATAACACGCATTCTTAAAACAGGTGTAAAACGTTTTATTCACAAGCTCTGCCAACTTAAAATTCAAGCAAAAACTGAAAATTACCAGAAATTTTCAAAATGTTCCGTTCTAAAAAAATGTTTTCTAACAAGTATTTCAGTAGTCAAATGCCTTTACTAGATATGCCGTAAGTGAAGAAAAAGTTTAGCCCTTAGTCGTCTAGGATAAATAAATTGTGAAGTTCGAAAAAACGCATTTTAAAACATATTAAACTATGATTAACTATTTATCTTGTGATCAGATGTGTTAACGTGTCGAACTGCTTTTTCAATGGGTCATGCTGTTAACTATAAAAGTAGAGTCACTCTAATTATTTACTTGACATAATAGGAATCTAATTGGCCTGGTAGTTAACGAGCTTCAAGTGTAAATCTGAAGGTCCTAAGTTTATGTCTCTTTGTTACAAGATTGTTCTCCACACTGTGAGTATATTATAAAAGTGTCCTTCAATTTTTTACTATTTGAGTACAGTGGTTCAAGAGCTTACAGTAAATGATGTTTTCTTGTTGCCTTCCCTGTACTTTATCAGCTCAAAATTAGATATTTCTACGTGCATAAAACTCTTTGTTTAGTTTATCAAACGTTTGTGAAGAATACTTTTCATCCTATTAGCAGCGCAAAATTTTGGAGAACTATAGAGGACTTAGGCTAGGCTATCTGTTGTAGGCATAAGTTGCTAGTTAGTTTGGAAAATCTAATTGCAGTTCTATTGTAGTAGCTTAGATTACTTGTTTCATCATGTCAGAGAGCAAACTGATTAAAACTACAATGTCTCAAAAATAGTGAACTACAAAACATTTAAAAAATATAACCTTTTGAAACTGTAAAGTTAAAAGTGTTCAACTTGTAAACTGAAGTAGATAAAGTTAAGTTAAAAGTCAACAGAAATATGTCCTGAGTATTAATATTTTAAAACTTGTTTGCTTGTCTTGAAGCAAAGTCGCATCAGACTATTTAGTATGTTTACCACAGAGAATCAAACTCAGGATTCTAACAAGTAAACTGTCTCATTCAGAAATGTTTTTAAACAATTGTTATTAAATATCTACTTGGAAAATACGTTTGGTATTTTAGTATGCAAGTATTGCTTATTTCACTCTTCGATAGAATATATTTCATGCCGAGAAATATTTTAAATTGCTATATGTTCTAATTTGGAACATTTTAAGTTCCGTAAAATAACGGGTTTAATTCAGCTCAAGGTGTTACAGTAGATTACTATCATACTCTTTGATAGGTTAGTTCTGTTGTATCTTACTTTATGCTATTCATATTTTCTCTCACGAACAGTTAGTTACCTTCTCTTGACGAAGAGACTTTAGTGTTTCTAAAGTCTTCAGGGTTGTATCTTCTGGAATCTTGTACTCTTCTCAGGGCTATCCAAAGCGAATAAGCATAGGGAAGGGGGTTCTAGGCAAACTACAGTCCAACTCCAATGCCCTTTCTGAACTTCTCAATGCCTGATCAGCGAAGAAAAACTAGAATTCATAGGACCTTTAAGACTTTTCTTTTGGACTGCCCTTTCCATAGGCATTAGACATTCATCTCGTTAAGACTGTATAGTTACTCTTCTCACATTAAAGGAAGTCGTATACAGGTTTCTACTGTGGAGAATCAATATCTTTTCTACATCAGGCTTTAAAACTCTGCAGCGATGGATAAGGTAGTGACGAACATAGGACCAGTGAATTTGGCGGTCTTTAGTCACGAGTCTACATGGATGTGGTGGTAGTCGTACTGTCGTCTTACACATGAGACAAGACAGGGGTATTTTACGGCGGCCACTATCACGGCTGAGCAGTTCTATCCAGGATCCCCTCTCATTCAATGAATGAATAAGCTAAAAAGGTGCTCTAAACCAAGGCTGACTCTCATTCTTTGGTCTAGATAACCTTATCCATCTCGTTCTCCCTGTGGTCAAAAACACAATTAAAGAAAACAATAACAATGACATTGCTCTTTGTAACATGGAATGTTCATACATAAATGAACATCTAAGATAGTTAACAACCATAAAAACAAAAAGAATTGTTGAGATATAACATTGATATCGCTGCTCTGAAGGAGACAAAAAGAATAGACGATGGTCAGTTGAGAGGAAAGACTATAACTACTTCAAGAAAACAGGCTCAGAACAAACTATGTAGGGTTTCGACCTTGTTTTCAATAACAACCTCTTTAGTCAGCTTAGAGGATTTACAGTTGGTATCATTCAACACTTATGACACTTCATCTTATGCTCAGCAAAAACCAATATATCTCTGTCGTAAGTGTGTATGCCCCAATATTTATACTCTGACCTTAACCATATCATGTCTAAAATCCCCAAGAAGAACTTAATCATTCTTCTTGGTGACTTGAACACCAAAGTTAAGTGTGGCCTGAAATTTTAAAGTAGCATTATTGGAAAGGAAGGAGTAGGGAAAACTCATCAGTGATGTCGAGAAACCCACTTGTTGAGAATTTTATATGCAAAAACGGCTCGTTTTGGTTGAGAAAATATTTTACATAGAAGAGCAAACAACGTTTCGACCTTCTTCGGTCATTGTCATGTTCACAAATTTGATGATGACATGCCAACTTCAGCTCCTCTCCCAAACCTCTAAAAAAGTTTCATTGACAATCCTCCTTCCGTAAAGAAGTTTTGCACACCATTAAAAAAATACTAGAACAACCAACTTACAGAACCAAATGCAATACCTGCTGCTATTTTCAAAACTGGTGACAAGGATCTTCATTATAAGACGACTGCAACACTTTCTATAGTGGATCTGAGATTGAATCCTTTATCATTCGAAATGGAGTAAAACAAAGTTGTGTCATATCTCATTTTTCTCCCTGCCATCTTTGTTTCTGAGTAAGAAACACTTTCCTCTCGCAATCGATGTTAACTATTGCAGGGATAGAGTGACACGTACATCCCTAATTTTTTCAATACGCAGATGATTGTGTATCCTTGCATATTCATAGGCAGATTAATACTATGTTGAATCTCTTTGAAGAAGTCTACCAAATCTTGGGCCTTTCTAGCAACATCTAGAAAACTAAGGTGCCCTGTCTGTCTGTCTCAGGTCTCTAATACGACATTTGCGAAAATATGTATTGAAAGGAAATATTCTGGATTTATATTAGTACTTTCCTTACCGCGGAAGCTATTTCACCCAAAACATTAACGTCGGTGTGCAAGTGCCTTTATACAAAAATTGCTGTCGTGTGTTTTTACATAACTCCCACAAGGACACAAAGATTCCAGTTTACGAAGCACTTCTCATCCCCCATTTATTTACAGATGTGAAATGTGTTGATCTACCTCTATCATTGACGTTAAGTACCATTAAATGTTTTCATAAATCCTTTACATCAAACTGGAAGATTGATACTTTGAAAACATAACTCAAAAAATATATGCTAGTATATTGCAACACCAACCTAGTTTTAAGCTATTTTAAAGCAAAGCACCTTCCAACAAAGTGAAAACGAAAAACTGAAAGAAGTAGAAAAAAATAAGTATGGGCTCAGAAACTTTATTTTCTAACAATATATATGAGATGAAACATGTGGAGATCAATCTGATGTTAAGTGTAACAATAAGATGTGATGGAGATGATTTTTGAATCAAGGGATTACCAACAAAAAGAGTAGTTATGTGACTTTCACATGGAGCAGAAATATTTTCAGATTGTTATCTGGTTTTTTAAATAATAGACTACAGAGAAAATGCAGATTGTCAATTTTCTACGCGCATTTTTTTTCTGTCTTCTGATGGAGCAGATTTATTTTGCTTGTGAGACACTGGAAGTCTTGTATTCATGTGTTAAGTCTTCAGTTAAGTGATAAATTAATTACAGTTAATACCTGTAGTAATTGGTTTGACTTTATTTAACATTACACTTGTACCATTAGATAGTTACCACTTTATCTTTAATTCTTTCTTGGTACATAGAATGTCTCATTTTTACTTCACACTCTTGACTTTCATATTTCATTCCATCAACACAGGAACGCTATACCTGTCCTTCCACACATTAGCCCTATAGTGGCTCAGCGGTATGTCTGCAGACATTGTGTAGTTTTGTGCTTAATTCAAAACAACAACATCCACACATTATCTTGTCAAATTTCTTTTATTGTTTAATTTTTGTTTTGCGTAGATTAATTAATATGTCTTTGGTTTATCATTGTATTACAACACTTTGATACGAAGGTAGTTCACACACAAAAATATATCACACTACTGGCAAATAATATGCATTTTGCGTTGTTACACTCAACCACTTATTTTAGATGAAAATAGGAAAAAAGAAGATAAAAAAGTGTTTTTTTTAAGATTTAATAGGGAAAATGTGAACTATTTCAAATTAGCTTAAATACTAGCTGATAGCTATACTATAAAGAAGTCCTAAACAGGTTAAAAAATGCTAAACAAGAGGTCCCAGTAGTGAGTTGCATGGCCCTCATTGCTAATAACTTTAAACATTCGTTTTCGTATGGTCGACATAAGCGTTTGCAGAGGGCTGGCTGGAATGTTATTTCAAGTGTTGAAGATGGCTTCACGAAGATCATGCACTGTTTGGAATTGACATTCATTTCTATAGACTTCCCTTGTCATCCACCCCCAAACATTTTCAATTGGGTTCAGTTCATGCGACCAGATTGGATGGTCCAAGATAATCACGTTATTCGCCATAAAAAAGTCATTTGTCCTGCGGGCATTGTGGATTGAAGCGTTGTCCTGCTGAAAGATCCAGTCATTTCCACACAAGCGAGGGCCTTCAGTCAATAAGGATGCTCTCTCCAACATACCAATGTAGTCAGCTACTTTTTGACGCGTCTGTATAACTTGAAGCTCCATTGTTCCTTGGAATGAGAAAGTACCCCAGATCATGATAGAACCTCCTCCACTGTGTCGTGTAGAAAATGTCTCCGGTGGGATATCCTTATGGTGCTAGTAACGTTGGAAGCCATTTTTGGATGGGTAATTTTTTTCTTATCAGAAAACAAAACCTTCTTCCACTTTTCTACGTCCCATGTTTGGTGCTTCTCATTAAAGTGTAACCCAGCTGTTTCATGGTGTGGAAAGAGACGTGGCCGTTGAAGACGTTTACGGTTTTTATAGCCTTTCTTGCGTAGTTGCCGTCTTATTGTTCTTGAGCTACATTCTGTTTCCGTAAGGGCCTTAATCTGGCTCGACGATTGGCTGGTGTATTGCCAGACAACCCGTTGAATCCGCCTGCTCAACGCCGGCGAAATTTTCTTGAGCCGATCACTTGAAATTCTCGTTCCGTATCCCTTAGGGTCTTTTAAAAAATTCGCAACAGCAGTTTTACCACGCCCAATCCCACCAGCGATGGCACATTGAGAGAGACCTTACTTTTGCAGCTTGACAATTCTACCACGTTCAAACTATGTCAACTTTTTAGCCTTTGCCCTGTTTTTACCCAATGTAACACAGGAGTTGTTGAGAACGCTAATGCTTGAACACAAATGACTAAATTTTGTTACGTGTTTACCGATTAACGCTTTGTTTCAGTATGATCTTAAACTTTTGAGCAGCCAGTATTTAGGCTAATTTCATAGAGATCACATTTTCTCTACTAAATGCTAAAAAGTTTTTTTTTATTTTCATCTTTCAAAGCTCTACTCAAATAAGTGGTTGAGTCTAACAACGCAAAATGCATATATTTTTCTTTATGTTCATTGGCCTTAAGATTTTGGCTAGCAATGTATACATAAATTTTCGTTCTCAAGCTGTCAGTTGTAGCTGGGAAGTGATATATTTACCAGTTAATTACATGTTCTGTTTCTAAAGAATGCATTTCTGGTTTTGATAGCGCCATTCTCCCAACTACGCATTTTGTAATAAGTGCAAATGAAAAACCAACACGGATATTATTTCCATGTTTTGCGTAATGACCCAACTCAACGCCCTGTTTCATCCCTTGGCCTCCTTAAGGTTGGCTTACGTAGACAACACTTCTACAAAACTTATGGTTTGAAAATGGCTGTGAACAATTTAATTTATGCTACCATAGCTGCCTTTCACCGATCTGGTAAGAAGCAAAGAGTATGATAGGAGAAGCGCATTACATATAACGACTTCCATACTAAGACATAATATCAGATTAGTACATTCTTAACAACCATTGGGTATAGTAACAGCTAAGGAAACAAGTAATGTCACATCCTCATTACCTTTGGTTGTTATAATAAGGTCTGTGTTGAGAAGCTATGTCAGGCTGCCACATCCTCAATCCTATAGAAAGGTTTATGTTAAGAAGTAATGTGAAGTCACCACAACCTTAACACTTAATATAGCAATATCTATATTAAGAAGTAACGTCAGATTGCCAAAACCTCAACGCCATAACGAAGTCTTTGGTAAGAAGTAATGTCAGCTTGTCACATTCTATAACGGAGTGTACGTTACAAAGTATACATACGTTTCTGTATGTTTTCTTACAGCAAAACCACAATGGGCTATCTTTTGCGTTCACAGAAAAGAATCGAACCCCTAATTTTAGCGTTATGAGTCCAAAAACTCATTTATGTCCTACTTAGAACTGGTTAAAAAGTAACGTCAGCCTGCAACATCCTCGACATCGTAAGTGTATTATTACGATATATTTGCCTCTTTTTGAATCAACATTCGTAAATGCAAAAAATATTCATTATGGGCCAGGAGACCCACTTTACTTCAGGACTTACTTTGACGGACAAGAAAGCGTTCAGTTTTTAGTGATTTAGGTCAAAGAAAATAAATAGAAAAATTATGTTCGTTGAAAAAAATAATTTATCAAGTTAGCAACAAAATGACACAGATAATCATTTGTATTTAAATATAAATACATAAATAAGAATAATAAATTATAACAGTACTGGCCAAATGTTTAAAATATATTGATGTATAAGAAAAGAAAAATCACAAAATGCACTATGAGAAAGTGTGCTAACACTATCTGTAAATGGATTGCACGGACGCCCGTCTTAAATCAATACAAAAGTTATTTAAATTTTCTTCTCTACAGGTCATCAGAATCTAGATATGAAAAATTACTTGGCGTAGTTGTTTTATCTCCGCTATTCAGCTATCCAAAGACTTGCAAAGTCGAAAACAGACAAACAGTCAAAATCGAGATTTTTTTATGTTCTTTCATCATCACCTTTCTTTAAAAGACCTAGCGACTACCTCGTTTTAGCTGTAACTATAATTTAATCGTCATTTGATAGAGAATTAAACAGCCTCTACGATCTATATCTATTTTACAATTATTCTATGCAAAATTAAATACATAAAAAGAAAAATCATAATTCTAGTTTAAACGATGGTATTACCTCTTGAAGTTATCTTTTACAGATATTTGATGTCCTTTTAAAAGGCTTAAGTACAGAGTGATACAGAAATTACCAGTCAATAATAGATGAGCATCAGATGACGATAACATGTAGAATTCTCAACGTTTTGTCTACTATACAATCGTTGTCATGAGGGACTCGACCACTGTATTACGTATGAAGTGAGGGACTGAAATAAAAATCAATGCAGTAGCATTGGAAAGAGCTATCTGGGATATTCATTTTATGTGCGGTGTATATGTCGCTTTTCAGCTGTCCAGATTGTTCCAAAGTCAAGGTTTCTTATATGCGTTCATCATCATCTTTCTTGAACAGGCCTATCACTAAGTTAGTTCTAGCAGTAACTATAATTTAACATCATTTCATAAAGCAAATTGACCTTTGACTACGTATTTTATTATTATTTGCAAAATTTATAACGCTTTAGAATACACTGTATAAACTAGCAAACCAGGAAACAGTAAACAAATAAACAAACAAGTATAAGGAAAACTTATCGCTAAATAAAAACTCTATGTATAGCTGGCTATTCAACTTGACAAAAGGAACCAAACAAGATAGTTTGTTTGTTTTGTTTTTTGAATTTCGCGCAAAGCTACATGAGGGCTATCTGCGCTAGCCGTCCCTAATTTAGTAGTGTAAGACTAGAGGGTAAACAGCTAGTCATCACCACCTACCGCCAACACTTAGGCTACTTTTTTACCAACGAATAGTGGAATTGACCATAATATATATATATTACCTCCACGGCTGAAAGGACGAGCATGTTTGGTGTGACAGGGATTGGAACCTGCAATCATCTGATTACGAACCGAGTTCCTTAACCAAGATAGAGATTAAAGTGAACATATCACTTGATCAGGCTAATGATCACATAGCAGAATAAGCCCTTTCGACTTTACATAAATAATAAAATCAGAATATCCAATCATAAAATGTTCCTCTATTATAAAATAGTCGATACCCGTAGTACGAAAATCAGCTATAATCCATTTCGTATCTTCGTGCTTAACAACAACAAAAACGAACAAAGATTACAATAGTATGTAATTTTTTTTAAAGATTTTTACGTTGAATTATTTGTAAGGTCTTTTTACACTAAATACAGATATTGTACATAGACAATTAGCCGGTAGAACAAGATGTATGTGACATAGTTCAACAAACACTACCTGAGATGATTAACCTTTTCGAGACCTATATAAAGCCATTATATTTGAATGTTTGATTAAGTCAAATATAGTGTTACCTGCGCTATGTTGTGGTTCACAAGCTTTTAAAAAATTCATTGTTTTCTTCCTTCCGTGACAAATAGAGACGCCTTTCCATGTACGACATGCCGCAGCTGCTTGCAGCACGTGCGGCTAGATGACCCTCTTGAACGTGACACGAGTTTACGTGGATTATAGTCTGTGAGTATTGATATAATTTTGTAATGCACTATGCGAGTAGATTTTGGGGACATGTTGCAATAAGTTATCACGAAGGTTTTCATAACCTACTCAAGCTATTGAGGTCAAACACGGTAGCACTACGAAGGAGAGAAAGGATCTAGGGGTTGAATGAGGTGAATTATGAAGGGTGGACGGAATCCTTTTAAAGTATCAGGTAACAGACGCCACAAGCGTTGTTCTTTCTCCGTCGCTGGATGTAAACATCGCTTGCTCAAACGTACAAATGTGACTAGAATGGTTACAAGCGCTCTGAATATATGGCACTAGTTATTACAGCTCCCTAGTTTCCGATAAAGGAACAGATGGTGATCGAGAGTTCGTTTGTGGACCCCAAAAACAAAAAAGGGATAAATTTACTATGATGAACCAGCGATAATGTGATTCCACTTCATAAACGTTATTGTCACGCCGAGTTCCTCCTGCTATAACGTCGCGGCTTGGTACCTCTGACCCACCGCTAATCTCGAGAATCAGCTTTCAGCAGACTCAGGCTTAACTTACTTATTACAGAGCCTGTTTTACATGATTTAGTAATTCTTCCATTAGTAAGATAGTATGAGTTACACTAATTCTAACACATGTGTTTAATAGCATTCTCAAATAAAAAAGAGTGAATCACAACATTGTTGTTAAATGCACCTATACAATGACTCAAAGGTGAATTATAAGAACGACATTTTTAAGTCTGTATTAAAATGTAAAACAACTGACACAAACCACTTGAGTAACAAAAATCAGCACGAAAAACAAAGAATACATAAACTATTTCGTATTAAAGATGCTAATTTAGTGTACTCAGATAAACAGTATCACGGGAATAAAGATATAGTAATCTAAAATGTGTTAAGCAAAAATAGCAGTAAATACCGTGATATGCAACATTTACCACATATAGTGTCGTATCATGAACTTAGCACAAAACAGTAAGTAAAGTAAATGAAATGAATATACAGCCATCTTTAAACTAAACAATGAATTACAATGCTGGTAACACATGTAATGAATGACATTGACAGAATAAAACACCTAAGATATAATTGCAATACATACGAATAAGCATGATGATAAAACTTGGACAACATTATTTACGACATTCGTGCCAATACCTTTGTCAAACAAGATATTTCATCTTTTCTTCACTCAAATTCACATTTTGGTGAGGAAGAGAAATTCACAAATAAATAAAGTAATATTTTTGGTAATTTCATTTCAATATTATTATTTAACATCGATATGGAATGCTTGATCTATGTTTACCGACGGCAGAATCGATTAGAATGTTGATATTTGATATTACGACACTAGCATTAAATAAACATTGAGTAACAATGAATAATTTTATTTTATTGACGGATAAATATGAAAAAGAAATTACTTCTGTAAGACCAAATGTAAATAATATTTGGAAAATCACAATGAATTTCAAGACCCTCAAAATTCAAATGAAGTAAAACGGACAGGAGAGAACAATCAAAATGATGTCACAACACCCCAAAATTTAAAAGAAGTGTAACCCAACCATAGCAGTCAGCTAACTTTTGAGACCTCGATATTCAACTTGACTGGGAGATGTGGTTACTGTTTTAATATGTTTCAGTAAAGTCAAGTAGTTACGCTATATTTAGTTCTTTTGCTATGCTAGTTCAAAAACGTTTAGGATTATTACCTTAAAAATAAGTTAAAAATAAAAACGTATTTATCTTTTATTACGATCCATTCCAATATCTCTAGTGATTTACGGTTGGGGATCACTGAGTTCACTTATTTATTTGCTAGTAACAGAGTTAACTACACAGTGTTATGTTAATTGTATGGACATAATTAACTCTGTGTCGGCCCGGCATGGGCAAGCGTGTTAAGGCTTGCAACTCGTAATTTGGGGGTCGCCGGTTCACATCCCCATCGCGCCAAACATGTTTGCTCTCCCAGCCTTGGGGGCATTATAATGTGACGGTCAATCCCGTTATTCATTGGTAAAAGAGTAGCCCAAGAGTTGGCGGTGGGTGGTGATGACAAGTTGTCTTCCCTCTAATCTTACACTGCTAAATTAGGGACGGCTAGCACAGATAGCTCTCGAGTAGCTTTTTGCATAAAACAAACAAGCTCTGTGTCTTTGTATAGAGATACTGGTGACATCATGCGGTCTTAACAACATACACTATTTCTAATGCATTTTTCAAGCTCAGGAACAAAACTACAATATCACAATAAATATCTGTTTTAAACACTGACTTACAGGGTTGAAGTAATAAGCATAGAAATATTCATAATGCCGGGATTAAATAATTGGTTGCATCGTTTTTGTTCATGTGATTATTTGAACATTAAATATGCATTTAAAATGTAATACTTGCAACAGCACGAGTAATTTACACCCGACTCGTATTGCTCATAACAGTATGTATCTAATGATAGGAAAAATGCCAAAAAGTTGGGTTAAAATCTATATGACCAACATTCGTAATACCGGCTTCAAATATGTTAGAAAGTGAGCGATTCCTATACCAAAAATATCCTACCAGAGCAACAGTAACGGGAATACGCGTAACAATGTAAGTACTAATTTAACAGTGTGTTACATTATTAGTTTAAGTAATTGACATACATAATTAACATGCTATTAATATATTGATTGTAAATGTACTGATATGCACATTAAAAAATTAATTTAAACTAACCGCAATGCACTTATCAACATTAGTTGTAACAATAAGAATTAGAATGTGTTCAATAAATGCAGTGAAATCAGTACTACAATAATTTATAGTTTCGGAATTTATCCACTGATACTCAACAATACCTCAACGATATATCAACTAATGGACATATTTCAAGGATGTATAATTTTCACAATACTTCAATCGACATAATAATACTTCAGTCGTTATTAGTATGTATTCGGTATAAAAACTACAGTCTTGATTCTACATGAAGCGAGAGTACTTGCGATATTTTCTATCTTAATAATTTCAGTCTTGTTTCTATATAAAATGGAAACAATGATACACAGATAACAACTTAAAGTACTTTCTAAGCTAAGAACTGGAGTTTTGTAAACAGCCAATAGTGCCGAACCTTGCACTGTTGCTGACCTTTCTTTCTTTTAAGATTGGTGACCACTAAAATTGCATTTCAACAAGAGGTTTCTAAAATTTAGTATTATTAAATATGGTTTCGTTTTTTGTTTTGTTTTAGTCTTATCCGTACTAACGTAATAACATTGGACACAAATTGTTTAAATTTCGTACTGGAATAGTAGGTTGAATAAATTTGGAGGAATTATACGAGAAAACACACGCTTGCTTACGCACTTTCGTATATTTATCACCAATGTTTTCTGTTTCCACACAAGTCATTTGTATTCACTTGAACAACAGCACTGGCTATACGCTAGGTCGGCAGTAACATGCCGGACAGATGCTGAGCACGTTCGCTGAGCTAGTCATGCTGACATGTCGCACAGAAGACCGTGAAGAAAAGTGTATGGAAAGCTTGGTCTAATCATCCACTGACACTTGGTCTTCAAATGGGTAATCCGCTTCATTACCCACATATTTCCATTTCAGTGGGCGAAGACCAGATAACCTGAAAAACATACGTTTCTTCTGACGTCATATCTCTATGAATGAAGTATGGAACGAATCTGGCAAGATTCATGTAAGTATATGTTTATATATTTACATACAATATTTCATGAACGACATGATTGGGTGTTAAGTGTGTTCTTAAATTGTTATCAAGAGTGATTAAGATTTTTTTTATCGCTGCCTGTACTACAACACACGAAGACAAAAAAATAAATGAATATTTTACCGAAACGTAAGACATAAACGTAGTTTATTTCTCTTTTTGTATTTAATACTTTATTATCTACTTTTTTTAAAAGATAGGATAGAGGCAAAACGTTGTTTGTTTCAACTTATTGCGGATACGTTTGTAATGTAGTCCTAACGCATACGTGCTGAAGTTTAAATGGCATTTTTGGTTTAGTTAATCACAGAAACGTTAAATAACGTAACTATAACCCATGCTGCTTGAAAGTTAAACATTTCGTTTGTTTTAGTTGATCACAACTGGCTTTATAATGTTGTCTCGATTCACGGTGAATGAAGGGAAAATATTGTGTTTGCTTTAGCTGATCACAAAGTCAGGGTTTTCACGTAGCGCGCTTCGTGACCAAAGATTGAACGATGTATTTGTTTTAGCTGATCACAGAGGCAGGTTTATAATGTTATGCCAATGACAGAAGGTTGGACACTGTGTTTGTTTTAGCTGAGAACAACTCTGTCTATAACGTAACTCTAATGACCGAATGTTAAACGGTTGGTTTGTTTTAGTTGATCACAGATAGGTTTACAATGTAGCGCTAATGATTGAAGGGTAAACAATGTGTTTGTTTTAGCTCAGAGAAGGTACGCCTATAATGTAACGCTGACTGAAGGTTAAAAGTTTGTTTTGCCGACTAAAGGTTAAGCGGAGTGTCTGGTTTTACTGTGACCCTTAAAAACTATTATAGATCCTTTTATGCATGGATAACTTTCAGGGAGCACTTTAAGTTCCCTTGGTACCACTTGGTAGAAGGAATTATGCTATATAGGATAAAGAGAAAGTGGCCACTCCCAGGCCACCCCTAGTCCGCCTACTAAGGTTTATTCTGCTACCTTCAAACTTTGAAAAAGAATTTGTGGACAAATAAACAAGTTCACTAAAATACAAAAAATATGGTGAATGAATATAGGATGAATGGCCTTCGTTTATCTTGTTTGAAATGCAGCTTGCCGTTTTATATTTTTAGATAAGAGATGCCATCCAATACTCCAGAATCAGATTAAGAAAACTCGGTGCTATGAGCTTAATAGGATGTTAAACTATTTAGTAGACATCAAACAAAGTGTACTAAAATAATTTTATAGCAGATTAAAAAAAAGAGAGACATCGTTTTCTGTAGGTTAAATGGTGGCTTCCTCATGGGAAACGGCAACATTTCACAATTTGAGTTGAATTTTACTTTTTACAGTTTGTTGAAGTAAACCTATTATAATTTCGACTTAAAATTTTAAAATTAACTTGACATCAGTGCAGGATGTATCGTGTTTGCTGTTTCTATAATGACAAAAAGGACATTTGAAAATTAATTTATGAATTGTAAATGTAATACAAACAATCTATGAGACTATTTCCTCTCATTGTTTTTTATAATTGTTGAAATTACTGTGTATTAATAAATCATTTTTTTATAAAAGCATTTCGACTTCGAATTGTCTGAATATCAGTATTGGTTGTTGTTAAAAATGCTTACGATATAAAATTGTTCTAAAACATCAATCACGAGAAGACGTGATTAGAGAAATTGTATTTTTGACATTGATATATTTTCTTGTCCAATTTCAAATTAAAAATCCGATATTTTAAATAAAGTGAACAGCTGAAATTTTGTCCTTTTGTACTATATATCCAGTTCAACTGGGCAAAGAAACTACAAGGATGCCTGTGTACAAAATACTGCTCTTACACTTACCACGAATGAAGTTGATGTCATGTTCATTCCATGTATTAATTAGATAATGGATAATAGTAATGATAACACATAATGAAGAAATTATTTAACATATTGAATAATCGTATAAAAATAGAAGGTTTGGTTTGAATTTCGAGCAAAGCTACTCGAGAGCTATCTCCACTAGCCATTCCTATTTTAGCAGTGTAAAAATAGAGGGAAGGCCGCTAGTCATCACTAAACACTGCCAACTCTTGAGCTACTCTTTTATCAACAAATAGTGGGATTGACCGTCACTTTATAACGACACCACAGCTGAAAGGGCGAGCGTGTTTGGTGTGACGGTGATTAGAACTCGCGACTCTCAGATTAAAAAAATAGAAGGAATACAACGTATTTTTATTTAATTCTTAAAATATAATTTGCTCAAAGATTGTAATAAATTAATAGGAAAGAGCTGTACTTGATATGTAATTTCAAATTTAGTTCAATTGTTAGTATACGCTAAAAACAAAAATTAGACGTGTTATTTTATTTTCTATTTATCTCAGATATTATAATACATAAGAAAGAAATAATCCGATGCGTTATGCAGTTTATTATTTAAGTCAAAGATTATAATATCTTAACAATAAAAATAGATATATTATGTAGTTTCCTAGTTATATAAAGGGTCATAAAGAAAGTGAATTAAGTTTCTTTTTCAGCTTGAGGAGCATGATATACATAAACAAAACTGACTTAAGGTTTGGTTTTTACTTTAGTATTTAGAAATTGCTTTCGACTATTTCTCTAAAATTAAACTTTCACGCATTTTTCGTGAGTATCTGAACAGGTGTTAATCTGTAGAAAATTAAACTTCACTGTTTATGTAAATGTCAATAAAATTATTTAAGGATAATGACAATTAATAGGTTTTGACAATTTTCAAATGCACTACAACATAAACGTTTTTTATGCAATCGCTTTTAAATATACGAATCATACATTTAAAAAAAATGTTTTAAATTATTTTCGAAAAGTGGTTGTGAATGTTTTTAAACTTTCTAAAATAGCTAAAGCCTTAAAACGTTAATACTTGTGAAAAGATCAAAATGGTATTTTTTACGTTTTAGTAAGAGTAGCTGAAACGTATTAAATATTTCATAATTTTCAAAATAACGAATTCGTTAAGCAAATTATTTTAAAGTGTCATAATATCTAGGATTCAGATTTTTTAGGTTAAACTATTTATTTTTTCGTCTTCATGTCGATTTTTTTACAAACGAATTGATATCTTTATTTACCACAAGTTGGAGTATCCGTTTCCTGGATGGTGTGTTGTTGTTTTTTGAAATTTTGCACGAAGCAACTCGAGAGCTATCTGTGCTACCCGTCCCTAATTTAGCAGTGTAAGACTAGAGGGAAGGCATCTAGTCATAACCACCCACCGCCAACTGTTGGGCTACTCTTTTACCAACGAATAGTGGGATTGACTGTCACATTATAACACCCCCACGGCTGAAAGGCGAGCATGTTTGGCGTGATGGGGATGCAAACCCGCGACCTTTAGATTACGAGTCGCACGCCTTAATACGATTGGCCATTCCTGGACGGAAGTTATAAAAATTCATAATTAATGAAAATTTATCTTAGGGCATAAAAAGTTGCTTCCCTTATGTGTAACTAAAGAAAAAAAAATACACACAATAATGTCCAAAAAAGTGTAAAATGCAAAAGTAAAAATCAGCATATACGCTTGCATGAATCTGATGAGTTTCCATAAAAATATTGGTGAAGATCCATCCAATCCGTAAGAAGTAGTAATATGGATGGACAGTACTATTATATTTATATAGATAAATGCCAGTTTGTGATTTAAAGCTCCTATTCACAGACTCAGTCTCAAAAATTGCTGTAATTTGCTTGCAGGTCATGAACGATACCCATTTCACTCATCTGAAAGTTGATTAATTTACATGCCTAAAGTTTATGAGCAATTTTAGTAACTGATATAGTTATTCTATAACGTAAACATGCTCATAGTATTACATGTTTTTTCATTAGCTTCAAGAAGTTAAAGTCAGAAATCAAGCTTTTTTTGCATTTTATGAACTTCGTATCTTCAAAATGTAAGTAAAGGGTTATTATTTAATGATTATTAAACAATTTTAATGTATGACAAATTGATTTTGGAAATTTTTCACATTATAAACTCGTGTATGGGATCCATAACTTATGCTTATTACAGATGTACAGATGATTTTGTATACCTTACAAACAAATCATGAAAATGACGTTTTAATTAACAATCTAAAGTTTATGAATTATGTAGTGATGTCTAACTGCCTTGTTTGTTTTTAAGGTTTTACGAAAAACTATACAAGAGTATTCTGCGCAGCGCAATCCATAAATGTTAAATGATAAATTAGAGGAAAGTTAGCTAGTCAACGACACCCAGTCTTGGACCTTCGCTCTTATAACGCAGTTTCGGACTCAAAGTAAACAGCACGTTTTTACGGCAAGAACCCCGAACCTGAATCTTTGAATTTACGGCTTTTGCACACTAACCACTGGGCAAAACGTGGCCCACATATTTGAGTTTAAAAGAAAAAATTATTATTTTCATATTTAAGCAAAGTCGCCATTTCGTTAATATGATGGATACAATTTTGGAACATCTGTAACGCCAGTTATTATCAAATAATAATTCTTTCAAACGCTAGTTGAAATAATTCTCTTTTTCCATACTAAGTTAAAAGCGTTGAAGCTTTTAAAAATATGTTTATTTTTTATGCATTATACTTCTAATGATCATCTAACTGTGTGTAAAGCAAACATCGCTTATTTTGAAATCAGTTTCGAAAAGTGCTTCTTACTTAACCTTTCAGTAAAATACGGAAAAAAATGCACTAAATTGTAATGTCTCCCTATATGTTATTTTTAAATAAGTTAAAGCTTGCTTTTATATATTTGAAATCATCTTAATGTTTTCAAAACAAATCTGTTTAGAAATACCACAACAATATTAAGAAACTTCTTAAAAGATGAACTACATAACAAAGTAAATACTGAAGTTCGAAGGGTAATTTGCAGTTTTTGGAAACAATGACTAAGTTTGACATATGAGTACTCTATTTTATTCTGTTATTAAATTATCTAGCTTTTGAACAGTAATTACAGTAAACTTTCCATGAGGTCAGGCTTCTGCAGAGAAAGTTCATGTCAGCCATACTCCATTCTTGTGAATGTTTTCATAACCACCTAATGTCTTGAGTTTTAAACTCTCAATGCATGTTTAAGTTAAAAGAAAGCGCAAACGTCCATTATAGGAACAACGGAGAACCTAAAATATAGGTGGTTTAAGAATATTCCTAAGTTGCAGTTTTTAGCAATAGTTTTCTGAGAATTTGACATTAACTTCAAGGAGTATCTGCAGGTGTGTTAAATTTTAAGCTTTTGTAAAATTCAAGTCCTTGTTTGTCATCTTCTTAATGGAACCAAAAAGATGTTCCCAGCTTCTCATAACGATATTTAGATCTGATTGGTTTAAGTTGTAAATTAGAATTACATTACAGACTTAAACTTCTATCAAAAATGTTGAAGACTGTTTTCTTTGAAGTTTTGATTGCTTGAGTCTACATCATTAACAAATAAATGCAGGAATATTTCTCTCTGAAAGAGATATCGCATATCTCTCCAACCCTCCAACCACCAATAGAAACATTGAACAAATCTTTGTTACATACGTCTATAGCCAACAATAACAACAATGAACAAGTCCATGTCACACACATGTACGTCTACAACTATCGATAGAAACATTGGATAGATCTAGGTCACATACATCTACAACCAACAATAAAAACAAGTCTAGGTTACATGCGTCTACAGCCAACAATAAAAACAAGTCTGGGTTACATACGTTTACAGCCAACAATAAAAACATGTCTAGGTTACATAATATACAGCCAACAATAACAACAATGAACAACTTTAGGTCACATACGTCTACAGCTATCGATAGAAACATTGGATAGGTCTAGGTCACATACGTCTACAGCTATCGATAGAAACATTGGATAGGTTTAGGTCACATACGTCTACAGCTATCGATAGAAACATTGGACAGGTCTAGGTCACATACGTCTACACCTATCGATATAAACATTGGATAGGTCTAGGTCACATACGTTTACAGCTATTGATAAAAACATTGGATAGGTCTAGGTCACATACGTCTACAACCAACAATAAAACAAGTCTAGGTTACATGCATCTACAGCTGTCGATAGAAACATTAAACAAATCTAGTTCACATGCGTCTACAACCATCGACAGACTTCTGAAACATTGAGTTAATCCAGTTAGCGCGGTTTGCTTACATATGTGGAAAAGATGTTCGTCTACCAAATAAATGACTATCTGAACCATCCTGACATTTGCAGATAATTCACAGAGAATTCATACAGGCTTCTAATATATATAGATATATGTATGTATGTATCAGGTATGTAATATCCAAAAATTTAATACAGAAAGTGCTTCATCATTTCTGTCTTTGTAGAAGGTTTTAATGACTAAAGTATGTAGTAGGAAGTGCATACAAATGTTCAGAGAAATAAAAGAAACTAATCCAACTACACTTTTTAAAAATCATTGATCAAATAAACCCTTATGAAGATAAATGTGTCTGAGGAGCACATTAGGCATATAATGTTTTATGGGTTTGAAAAAAAAAACAATAATGCAGCAGAAACTACATGAAACATTTAAGGCGTTTATTGTGCAGAGTCTCTCAAGGAAATAACATGACAAAGGGGTTTTCAAAAGTTCAGATCAGGTGACTACAGCTCAAGGTTCAGGTCGCTCTTCTGAGGTCAGTGATGACGTGCTGCTGGTTGCACTTGATGAAATTGAACTGTAACAGTTGAAGAACTAGCACAGAAGCTAAATTCAACCCATTCAACTAAATTCAACAGTTCACTGTCATCTGCAACAGCTTGAAAAAGTATCAAAGCTTGGAAAATGGATCTCCATGAATTGACAGAAGCCAACCTTAGAGCAAGAGCGGACATTTGCACTTCTCTGCACTCTCGTGAACGTAACTTACTCTTTTTGGACAGGTTAGTGGCTGGAGATAAAAATGGATATATTATAAAAATGTTAAGCACCGCAGACAATGGCTCAGTGCAGGTAAATTGGCTAAAGTAAAGCCCAAAATGGACTTCCACCCAAGGAAAGTCTTTTTAAGCATTTTGTGGGATATTTTTGGTGTGATCCACTTTGAGCTGCTGTCACTCAATGTAACGATTACATCAGACTTCTATTGCTAGAACGCTTGAATGTTGCAGAGAAATAAAAGAGGCTTACTTTGTTCAATCATAAAGATGTTGTATTACACCAGAATAATGTAAGACCCCGTACAGCAAGGATCATATCTGCAAAGATTGAAGAGCTAGACTGGGAAAATTTCTACTTTCTCCTTATTTTCAGACCTTGCCCCATCTGATTATCATCTGTTTCGTAGTTTGCAGAACTATCTTGAGGAAAAAGAGCCTGGAACACATGAATATGTCAAAACTACTCTCTCTACGTTCTTTTCCTTCAAACCCAAAAATTTTATAGAAGTGTCATTTGGGAGCTTGTGAATTATTGGCAGGAAGTAATTAATAACAATGGAGCATACATTATTAATTAAATAACATTACAAGGGTTTAAAATCCTTTTCCTTTTTCTGAACCTAAAATTGAACATTACTTAAGGGATGTCCTAATATAACTGACCCTTGAACTTAAAGCACAGGTGAGTATCTCCCCACAAAATAAGAAGTTGAGCACCTCACTGCCAAAACATATGAGGGGGGGATTTAGTTATACACTGAGTCTTTGATATAGTTTCAGAAGAAAATTTTATATTACTATGTTTTAACTGTTTTAATTGGTTGAATTCTCCAGGATATTGTTCAAATAAGTAAATAGCAATCCTTATCGACTTTAATATAAAATTCTGCAAAAATTGAAACTGTAAAGATATGCCAGAAAATCAAATTACTTTAAATTAATATAATATGTATCTGCATCTGTGTGGGTGTGTATAACTCTGCAGTCGCTCTTAGACCGCGCTAGTCCTTTGACGTCGAGATGAAAATTCTCTTCAAAATCCCAAATGACACGGGAAAAGGAGTGATCTCCGAAAGTGATAATTTTGCCCTCCTACTTGATTGAATACTGATACCATAAAATACACATGGTGGTCACCAGTTAGCAGGCAGAGAAAGTTTAGGCTAACAACATTTACAGAAATAACTAATTTTATGTTCATAATTGTGTAACAGTTCAACCCAGCACAAAAAGTTTGTTTGTTTGATTTGAATTTCGCGCAAAGCTACATGAGTACTCTCTGCGCTAGCCGTCCCTAGTTTATGAGTGTAAGACTAGAGGAAAGGCATTCAGTAATCACCACTCACGCCAACTCTTGGGCTACTTTTTTTCTAACGGATTTACTAACGAGAACCAAAAGAAGAGTATAGAATATCGGGATATTCTAAATTGGAACTACAAAAAAATCTCAGTTCAACTCTTCCTCCATTAAATACAAATTTAACGTTTAACCAGATTAAAATGTAGCGTAGGCTCATCATGATTTCATTAAATCATGACCCTAAGCTAATTATTGTGAAACCCAAATAAAAATTACAAAGATAAATAAAAATTTATACCATAATATAACATAAAAATCAACAAAAATAGGACGTGTAATCAAACCATCTTTAAGCAAAAACTAAGTAATTACAATAAGATGCATTAGAACATGAGATACAACTATACATGCTGTCAATGAATTCAATGAAACAGGTCGGTAGGTAATCTCAAAATATATTTAATACCAAAGTCACACATAAAACATATGTATTTAAATGTATTGCTGTAGTTGTAGTTTAAAATTTAGATATTCTAGTAATCATTTGATCATTACTAAGTGATACCTTTTGTTGTGGTCATTCCCATTAGCTTCTTGAATAGCCTCATAGCTTCTTAGCACTGTAAAATAGTTTGTCGGTGGTCTGCCTGCTCTTCAGTTCTGAAAATCTCACATGGTGTCTTCTCCCACATTGCCATTGTAGATGCATCCATATTTTGAGCTAATTTGCCCTCTCCACTTGGTGTAAACTTCAGCTAGATACTTATTTGTTGTCTCCTTGATAAACACATGGTGTTTTTTACCGCTTTTACTATAGCCAATCCGAAGATCTGTAGGCAGATGACTGAAGAAGGTATGTTTTTAGTACCTTCATTCTACCGGATACCAAACGCAATATCCTGACTGATCCTGGTAGGTTCTGACTGGTTCCCTTTGCCATTGGGATAAGAGTTTTGTTTGGTGTTAAATATCTGTTTGTTTGTTTTGGAATTTCGCACAAAGCTACTCGAGGGCTATCTGTGCTACCCGTACCTAATTTAGCAGTGTAAGACTAGAGGGAAGGCAGCTAGTCATAACCACCCACCGCCAACTCTTGGGCTACTCTTTTACCAACGAATAGTGGGATTGACCGAAACGTTATAACGCCCCCACGGCTGGGAGGGCGAGCATGTTTGGCGCGACGCGGGCGCGAACCCGCGACCCTCAGATTACGAAGTGCACGCCTTAACGCGCTTGGCCATGCCGGGCCCGTTAAATATCTGTGTTGTGCCAACTGCAGATATTGAAGCCAGATTTCTGTGTGTTATAAATCGTTATGCCACTGTCTCATGGAGGAGTTATAGGAGATGAAGGTTCTATTACCGTGTTTTGAAATTAAAAATTGATTGAAACGTTCCTCAAATCCTCTATTTATATTGTGGCGGTGAAATTAACAATATAGTCCAGGGTTTTTAACTGATGTACTTCTATTTGATAATACACTCAAGACTGGTAATGCTGAATGCTGAAGTTAACTGGAATCTGAATTTTTCTACAGAAAGGTTGACAGATGCCATTGTTTGTTTGATATTGGAACTAAATTGTTTATTAAGACAATGAAAGGCATTGTTCTGTTCACCTGACAAAATTAAACAGAAAGCTATTTTGCCCTTTTATGTTAATTATTACTGCAAATTATCAGTCATTCCCAAGTAGTTCTTTGATGAACTCTCATCGGGTGGTCGATGTTTTTGCGGTTATGATTAATACTTTAAAAATATCATTCTTGATGTATAAGTGGTGACAAATATAAGGTCAGTCTTATGAAAATAGCTGTATGATCCAACAAAAATAATAAGCAGTTCTGACATAATGATCCTGACTTCTTTATAAATATTGTCTTCATATTGTCACACAAGTTTGTAGGTGTAATAGAAATCATGTGCTGCTGACCTTTTACCAATTACATTTCGTTTTAACATCATGTAAATAACCATTTCAACTAGTATTTTCAAAGCTGACTGCTCATTAAAATATAATATTATTATATTCCACGTTCATACGTACTGTTCACTTCTCAGAGCAAAGTTTGATTACCGCAGAGTTATAGTTCGTTTGTCTTGAGATAAAATTCTACAGTAAACCCATATCTAGGATGTCAATTCTTGGGCCTGAGTCAATGATGACAGTTTTAATTATTCATGATACGGTAGTAATTGTAAGACAGAGTCAAACATGTTTCTAGCTTTACGTGATTAGACAGTGTCAATGTCGTGCTGTGACACCTGCTATCTTATGCTACTCCATTAAAGTAAAAGGTATGCTATGACTTATTGGGATGAAATATCACACTTATAATTGTATTCATTTTAAGTTTAGTTGCGCATCTATGTTAAATCAGTCCTGGTGTAAATAACATAAATCTCAATCAAATGTAGTTCTCTGTTGGTACCAGATATTGCTTGTATTTGGATGTTTGTTAATCTTTGCTGATATTCAGCTATAAGCTGTGTCTCATTGTTGTATATTGTGAAGGTATCTATCTAGCACTGACTACTGTGTGTTATATATCAATAATTTTGATGCGCTGAAGATGGTAATATCCCAGACTTAGCCACAATATGAATGATCAAAGGCATTTGCTGTTCTTGGTAAAACGTTTAACGCCAAGTGATTTACAGCTTTCAAATATAAATTCAGTGTGGATATTTCATTCTTGAGTTGACCTTTTGACTGTCTCTTTTAGTCTCTGCTGTAGGTCTTATGATGTGTTAATATACTAAATTGGTGAAAACAGCTCAGATGTTCACTAACAGAAAGAAAGAGTAGTAGACATCCGGGTGGAACGAAAACTATGAAGACAAAACAGCAAAGTAGGTATAATTATTCAGTAAAATGAAATCCTGGTGAGGCATTGGAAATCCAGCTCAAATATTCCACTGTAATAGTTTTGCCAAGGAAAAATATCGCGTAAATATCATTAAAAAGGAAATTACAAAATTTGCCTTATGGATTTTAAATTTATGATTTTATTGAGTCAGCAGGGGAGAATAAGAAGTAAAATATGATTTTACTACATGAAAAACACAGTTTTTACTTATGAATAGGTTAAAAATTTGCCTAAGTAACGTTGAAAAAAAACAAAAGAAAAAACTAAATGACAGGAATTTAACTGGAGGTAGTAAAACTTAAAACTCCAGTTATGATCTGACACAAAACCCATCAACTGCTCTTTACCCTACCAACTGACACTGTAAGCACCATTACCTTTGATAACTAAGCAAGTCACAATCAAGCTAACCTGGAGAGCATTACTTATATCCTCTAACGCTGGGTTTATCCTTTAAAGTGATCATAGTGGTAGCCACGGCCTTATATCCTTGAAGGTTATCGAGAAGAAAGAGATATTCTAGTTTGACGAAATAATATAAACAACAAGTCGCCGGATCTTGTTTATTTTACAAAAACCGTAGAAAAAATACGAACTATAGGAACATTTTAAACTTGTTTATTTGAGAAAAATAGTTGTTTGCAAAACTAATCGCTTCCAAGCCCTGGCTTTGAGATGGAGAAAATGACGATTTATTATTGGTGTGATTTATCTTATGTGTTTATTAAATATTTTATAATAGGAATAATTTGTAGAGATTATCGTATGTCACTAATAGAATTTAGTTTGGATGGATTATTAATTACTATTAAGAATACTTAACTTAATAGCCTTGTTTTTATGGTGTTTTTGGTTTGTATTAAAAGTTTAAAAGTTCTGGTGAAACAACGTAATAAGCGGTCTCTAACATCTGAAAATGCCAAAACAACTATTGTTCTAATGATGTGATACAAAAAAATCGTAATATTTTATTTCAATTCCAAATTTAAGGCGTTTCACAACAATTACATGATTTGCTCATTATGGGTTTCGAGCAATGAGGAGCAATCACAATAGTTGTTGAAGATCACCTTGATATTGAGGTAAAGCAGGTACATTGTTTTCTGAAATGAGTACATATGAATTGAAAGCGAAGAGTAGTAATCACAATACAGTGTTAATTAAAATATTAACACGAAACAAAATTTTAGAGTGTAAAGTATGAGACAGCACCAGAACAGTCTTTGTTCGCAGAAGGTTAATCGTGGTGCCAGATGTAGGACAGCAAGCAAATTTATGTCAGTACAAGGCATATTAGATCATTTGAACAAATGACATTATTATACAGGGTAAAACATAAGAGTACAGTCACAAAGTTTGATCATTTTATGATGTAATGTGACATGAAACATCAGAATGGTATTTATTTAAATGATATTAAATAAACGTGTACAACATGCGACATCAAATTTAATATTTTATCAAATGCAATCAATAAATAGTTCTTGAGTAAAAATTACAGTTTGCATTTAAAATATGTTAAATTACTCAGTAACACGAGAGCTACAATAACAGTATTACTTCAAACTGCGCTATTTAAGTAGATAGAACGTGGACAACAATAAAGGCCTTTCTTCAAATATCATAAAGCAAATTTTGGTTTGACTTTAGCGCAAGGCTACACAAGAACTATCTGCATTTAATAACTAGAGGGAAGTCATCGCCATTCACCGTCGATTCTTGGGGTATTTTTACCAACTAATAGTGGGATTCACCCGCGCATTATAACGTTCCTACGGCTTAAAGGGTGAACATATTCGGTAGGACGGGGATTCGAACACGCGACCTTCTGATTGCGATTCAAGTATGACCGTGCCGAGCCTTTAAACAAAAAGATAGAAAAATGTCGGTCATTATTAAGGAAGTTGTAGTGTAGCATTTAATTAGTTAAATTAATATTCAGGTTCTTTAGAAATATGGCCCATCTTTGTGAAAACTCTGTGATACATAATTTTTATTACAGATATTGAAGTAATTAACTCTAGTAGAAAGAAAATTTTGCGTGAAAGTTTTGTTGTAGAGCTAATCCTAAGCTACAATTCTAAGGTAAACTCTGCATATTCGTCAGATAATGTTTCACAAATATTCATACTTTAGTTAGTTGTTTTTCGTTAAAATCTCATTATACTCTAGTGTAATCATTTTACACAACTGATTTTCTTCTACAAGATAGTATTGAAATAGTATTTTAATTTCTAAAATGGCTCGAGAAACAACTAATATTTACTTATTTTAAGATATACGAATTTACTCATCAGTTTGTCCCCCCTCTCAAAAACAAAGTAGGATATACATGCAAAGAAACAGCCTTGGTCACTGAATGCATATACCACTTGTTTATTTACATATGTTAAAAACGATAAATACGTATTTTTTGTAGTTACCAAGCAGCACACTTAAGACAAAAACGTTTTTCTATATAACGTTATGATCTGGTTTCTTTTATCCGTTGCAAAAGTTTAATCATATTAGCTGTAGATATAATATAGTTGGTAATGAAAACAATATCTATATTTTATAAAGTACGATATGTTTTGGCAAAATAAGTACCGTAAGATACTTCTGTATTTGAGTGGTATAGTATTGTATCACACTACTGTGTAAAAAGTGTAGATAATTTTCCTGATCGTCTTATTACAAAACATAAACTGTACTCACTGTTTGATGCTTCATCCAGCTTTCGCTGCCTCAACGAATCTATTTCACACCTTCCTAGATTTCAGAAGGCGGGGCTTCTCGACTTTTGTGCATGTGCAAGAATTTATTTTTAGTCTCAGGGGTGATGAAGGTCCCGCCCTCAATTTCGTGTCTATCCTCCCCCCTCCCAGATAACAAAACTTGTCGGTTGTGTGTGTGTGTGCTCTTGGTTCATAGATAATGATACTGATGAAAAGGACTGAGATGGGATGAAGTTAAGTATTTGAGTAGTTAAGTACTTCTGGCATGGGAAAAGTTAGCAAAAGCCAGAGCAATACAGTTCTATGTTTTTAAATTGAGCGATGGCGCCTATCAGCTGTCGTTGTTAGTATATTATTATATATTGATCAAGGTTTTATGAACTTCACGTATAAATAATTAATGAGCGGATTTCAGTAAAGTATGACAGATATTAGAATTAAAAACTAACAAAATTATGAAATTTCTCTAAAATTATATGAAGTTATTAAATAAAGTAAGACACGTAAGACTTGTACGTAATTAATATAAATAAGTATTATTTGAAAAGCAATATACGTTTTACAAATACGGGAAGAGAGAGACTGTTTTGACTGCCGAGCATAAAACCATTTTTACCATCAATACAAAAAGAAGAGAGGAAAAAAAAACGTTTTCGGTCTCGTTCTTGAAGAGCAACTATTAACGTAAGCCTTGCAATTCTGCTTTACGTATTACTAGATCAACATTAAATGATTCAAAGTTAACATAAATAATACAACTGCGAACGCATGCGTTGATATACATCATAAGAAACACATTCTTAAGAAAAAAGTTAAATTTTCGTTGATTCTCATCAGCGTTCATAATGATGTTTAACGTTTCGAGATAAAGTTTAAACTGTTTTATTGTTAACGTCATGGTGTGTTTCACTTTCCTTACACTATTTCTAAAACTTAATACTTTTGTTATTAAATACGTTACTCATATAATTGTGTTCCTAAGGTCGTCGATGCAATCTATTAGCTCTACGCTGTGTTACCTTGAAAAGTAAGCCAGGTTTGTGTGTATAATCTATTTTACATTGCAACAGTTATACGTCTGTAATTTACTTAGTAATTTTTACTGTGAGAAAGTGTTTTTCATGTTTGTTTGTTTGGTTTTGCTAAAATGTGCAATTATTTCCTACTTGAATTATCCAAAAAACACATAGTATAACAGTCGCAAGTATTGAGGCGAATTTTGTTCTTATGGTAAGGACAAGAAACAGCAAGGAGATGACTTATTCGTTCCGTTAATACTGACTTAATATTTTAGTAAATGCAAGATCTATAGAATTTATAATTAAATACTAAAATCGTATTTAACGTTAAACGCTTATTCAGCTTCAAAATCTCCAAATCTACAGAAAACCTACAATGACTATTTATTCCGTTAAAAATATCTGCGACACCTCCATTATAGCCTTAATGTAAGTCTATAATCACACTTAATAGTACTGCTTCTATGTGGGCTTATGAATCTACTTATTTGAAAATATATCAATAATTTAACCCTATTTCGTTTTGAAAAATAAGTAAGCTCAGTTTACCACATAAAAATAACATGTTCATGACACGTGTAATTATCAAAGAAAGACTTGCAAGAGTCAACTAATGAAGATCAGGGTAATGCTAGTGTAATGAAGATCAGGGTAATACTAGTGAAGAGTTAATTTCGGTCAGCCTTTTGTAGAAGCTAGAGATAGGTTAATGATCATAAACAATATTATTGCACAAATCGATGGTTGTTTAAATATGATGACAAGTCATTAGAGGCACGTGAACCAGAAGGTTGGTTGTTTATTAGATATCACGGATGTGTTGTTGTCAATGTTTGTTTTGTAGGTATTTTAGGACATTATAGTTAAATCATTTTCATATTTTCTGAACTATCATAATAATAAAGAAAACCTTTTAGCCTTAAACTGTTAAGTATTCTGAATCAACTGCTCGTTTACAACCGCATATTTTACAAAGTATTTTTAAATTTCAATCCAGGGAATACAGTATGTAAATAAATGCTACTTCTTGCTGCAGATCGTCGTGTTTTTATACTACTACTCTGTTTTTTTATTTATTTAGCAGAATTTTCCTTTATAAAAAAAGGTAAAAAATAGTTTAAGTATCTTCATGGTTATAAAATAAACAATCCAATAATTCAGCGACCAAGTACTACACATCTGCAAAGATGTGAATGAGTATTTGATAATCCCTGGATTTACCCTGAAGAATTATTTGAATGTTTTTCACATTAACAATCTTCAAAATCCAAAGCCTTGAAGTAAGCAAAGAGAGCAGTGTGAGGTTTATTGGGTAAACAGCCACAAAGGATGTGCATGTAAATGCAAATAGAAATTGGAAAAGCAAATATGCGAGTGTCACATGGGTGTTGTGAGCCTCCTAGGTAAACGTTTCTGAAATCTTCGCTGTTCGTTGCGCAGTTATTAAACTTTCATGGTATTGAAATTCCAAGTTTCCAATGCGTTCTATTTCTAGTGGAAAACTTGGCTGAATGTTTGATCTTCGGCCGTTTACAGAGTAGCGTGTAAACATACATTTTCTTATTGAATGCAGCAAAACTTAATTAAGTGTACCAAAATCCCTTGCTACATTTCCATAACTGCATTACCGTGATCTAATTGTAAGCTATATCTTGCGTTGAGGGACTAGAATCCTTTGAAAGGGGAATAGAAATTTTCCATAATCTTTACCCTGAATGCTTCTTCTCAGATCAGGTTTAACTATTTTATATCTTTAGTGAAAATTGAGAGCTTTCATACGTGGAACATTATGTTATTCAGGAACTTCTATAAAACAAACTCTTTCGATCACTGCCACAAACGAAAATGTATTGAAAACATATATATGTATATATAGAGAGAGTATTAACGATAATTTAGAACTTCTGTTACATACAAATATGAAATCTAAAGAAATTTAAACCTCCCAACGTTTCCCCTTAAAAATCCGATAGCCTACTTCCACATTCTAAACACTTATCCATTGTTACGTTACAGTATTTAGCTGTGTTGTTAAAAGATAAAACAAGAATACGAGCTTATATTAGTTTCTATGTTTACATTAACTTGCTTCTATGTGTGTTAAATGCGAAAATAGTGGTGTAAGAATTAGAATTTTTGCATATGTATAGAATTGCATAATTTTAAGCTCTAATTAACAGCTTTTTGCTAATTTCAAGTATGTATGTATATATATATTTAAAGATGGCATCTTCAAAGGACCATTATTGTTTGTGTACCAATAAGTGCGAATAAGTGCTTCCTTATAAATAATGAGTTATTTCATTTGTTTTATTTGGGAAGCAAAATACTCCTATAAATGTTAAGCTTAGCAGCATTTTTTATATTTATAGATTTAAAAACTTCTAGTTTTTAAAGGTACTCAAATTCTTAAAGTGATATATTTAAAAATAACCCATTTGGATCTAAGTAATTAAAATACAAACGTTATAATGAGCAGGTACAAGAAAATGTCGCAAATAAATTTACATTATTGCCCTCACAAATGTTTTTCGAAATACAATAATAAAGAAATTACAATAAGAATTGAGATTTTCGTTGATTCTGGTCATCTTCATAATAAAATTAAAGAAGTTCTGTTTTAACTTCTATATCACTTTCAAGATATATAGTTTTTTTGTTAA
Organism: Carcinoscorpius rotundicauda; assembly: GCA_011833715.1. Classification (NCBI taxonomy): domain Eukaryota; kingdom Metazoa; phylum Arthropoda; class Merostomata; order Xiphosura; family Limulidae; genus Carcinoscorpius; species Carcinoscorpius rotundicauda. The sequence continues at coordinate 41,287,486 of CM022393.1, forward strand.
TGCGTTATCTTGTGTAATTATCAAGATATTTATCCTCACTTTTCCAATGTTTGGAAGTTGACGAAAAAAGCCTTGAAATACGAATTAAATAAAAAATATTAAGAAAAATAAAGAGCGAGTGGTGAAACTAAATAGATTAAAAAAACTTAAAATGGCATTATATCAACAGATCATTACCTCTTATGGTTAAGCCAAGAAGAGGCTCTTTTACCAATAGTGCCAGTTGCAAGTTCGTTCCTCTGTTTTATTAATTGGACACTTATATATATTCTTTTAGCGTGCACTGAAACCGTTGTAAAGCATGCTGACGAGACTCGTGGCTCTGTATGAAGGGGAAAGCAGTATGTAAGATTTTATAGGGACACGACATGAGGTTATTAAAATGTATGATTTAATTATAACAGTATAGGTACATACTAAAATACTGACTTTCTAGCAGGAATATCGTCATATAATTTTACAAAGAATCATAAATATTGTATGGTTAACGATGCTTTAGCTTCTGTAGAATAAATTAAGAATGGTATAATAGTTTTGTTGTGGACGAACTTTCTTCTTTTTGTTTCGGCCTGGCATGGCCAAGTGCGTAAGGCGTGCGACTCGTAATCCGAGGGTCGCGGGTTCGCGCTAAACATGCTCGCCCTCCCAGCCGTGGGGGTGTATAATGTGACGGTAAATCGCACTATTCGTTGGCAAAAGAGTAGTCCAAGAGTTGGCGGTGGATGGTGATGACTAGCTCCCTTCCCTCTAGTCTTACACTGCTAAATTAGGGTCGGCTAGCACAGATAGTCCTCGAGTAGCTTTGTGCGAAATTCCAAAACAAACAATCTTTTTGTTTCCTTTCTCATCACGAAAGAGTGAAATAGTAAACCGCTAGACATATGCCAAAATAACATATCTGATAATAAAAACTATCAGAATATACAAGAATCAGAAAGACAAAGAAAATACGACTTTATCAAATTGTTCTCATTTGATTTAGTGGTTCTGTGTTAACACTACTTTCAAATTTGTTTTTTTGTGATTACAGAATCTGGTAGCTAACAGCTTGAGATTGTTTTGGACCAGATGGCAGAATAAAAAATAAACTTAAAATAACAGAATAAAAGATGGACTGAAAATGGCCTTCGTCCTTCTTTTACCGAGACTGGTCCGTTTATCACCGGCGCAGTATTTGCTGTTGATACAGAACTTTGTACTTGTTATGTTAAAAACTTTATCATCGTCAAGCCTGTTGTGCTTCACGCTCCGTTAGCCACCGTCTATAACTAGAGTAATGAATATAAGATGTCATTTACTCGGCGGGTAGGCACATATGGGCTCCTGTGGCACCGAAGTGAGGGCCGAGTCAACACGTACAATAGCTTTCAAAACACGTAACTGCCAGTCCATTCACTAGCGGCTCTCGCGTGCACTGATGAACTCGAATCTCCTGTGGGATGGGCACGCTTTCCATCTCTTGATGACCGTCATTTCGCTATAAACTGCGAAGTGACTCTCACGCACAGCTTGCACGTGAAGGGTTGCTGCTAGTAATGACCAGTATTGGCGCTCGTTATCTGGCCTCTGGTCATTTTTTATTGTTGACAAAAGGTTTACACGCCAAACAGTTGGTGGCATACGAACTGTTAACGCAACACTTTCAGCTTTGAAAAGGTCGTGATCTCGCTAGGCAACATTACGTCGTGTAGTTCGTGTTACACATTCAATGATGTGCACCATTTGAAGTTTTACTTTGTTTGTTCTACAATGAACAACTGCTAAGCACATAACTAAATTGTCATTATACCTTTAACGAGGATAAAGTAAATACAACTTGTTATTTTCTATGTGACATAAATATTTGCATCATAGTAAGATAATCAAGGTAATTAAAAATACGCATTTATTAATTTTCACATATATCTTTCATGAAATTGTCTATTTTAATTACTATTATTAATTTCAGTAAAAAATATCTGCAGTAAAAGGTGATTTTAATCACAGGTTTTAGGCTTAATGAATGATTGTTTTTCTTTCGCATTTGTCACGTCATTGCGCAAATATGCCCATAGTATTTCATTTTAACTTGTTCCTCTCTCACCTTGTATGGTTTGAATCCCCGTTACACCAAAGATGCTCGCTTTCTTAGCCGTGACAACGTTATAATGTGACGGTCAGGCCCAGTATTCGTTGGTAAAAGAGTGGCCCAACAGTTAGCGGTGGGTGGTGATGACTAGCTGTCTTCCCTATAGTCTTACACTGCTAAATTAGGGACGGCTAGCGCAGATAGCCTTCGAGTAGCTTTGCGCGAAATTCCAAAACAAACAAATAAAGAACCTTGTATATCGATTGTTACTAACCATCTATCTAGAACATAATCTGTATTATAAATTTCACCATGATTATATTTTGCCTTTTTGGTTTAATACAGGTTAGTTGTTTTTTCTATATTTATTTCGAATTGAAAATTTAATACTGATGCAAAGTATTAATGCTAAGTTCTTCAAACGTAATCTTACCGAAGCGTATTTCTGAAGTACACATTTGTTTTAAGAATCCTCTAAGAATTTCTTGTTATTTTTCTCAATAACATCACGTTTTCGACATTATACACGGCACTGTTATATAAAAAAACTATTTTCATTGTACTAAACGCCTTTGAAATAGATGCAATGTGCCTCTTTATTATTTAACAACTAAAAAGGTATAAATGAGTCTCATTTCAAGAATGTGTAGCTGTCATGAGACAGAAAAAGAAATAAAAAGAGGAAAAATGTGCTTGTTCTTTCTATCTATTTCAGACAATAAGTAATACGAAAATTAATTGAAAAAGAGCTAAAGGATTGATTCTTCATCTAAATACTTAGAAATGTTCAGAAACAATGACTCGAAACTAGCAGTTTTAACTGGTTTAGCGATTCCCATTAGATTTGATTCTGGTGGAAATTGAAATATTCAATTAGTCAGTAATGGATGGAACTAACTTCCTTTAATTCAACTAAAAGCAAAGAGCAGTAAATGAAAGGGACAATGTTCATTTCAACTTCTGTCTGGAGAAAAAAAAGAATTCCAATTGGTGTTTTTTTATAACCGAAACGGGAAGATCCGGTTTTTTAGAATATCTATAATCATTACCTCCAGAATACCTAGAATAAAGAATGAACTCTTTCATGATATCACTAGACTACTTACTTCTACTAGGTGTAAGCTAGTTAACCAATATAATGACGGGCGCGTGTCTATAGAAAGACAACATAAAATCAGTTTGCGGTGTCCTGTGACAAAACAATGTTGATCGTGGTTACGTGATCGGTATTAAGAGATTGTACAATAGATGCATTATTTTGTCTGTCTTTATGGTCTTTAAATCTTGTCTGTCTTTTAATCTTTATGGTCAAGCAAGAAGCATTTTAGTGTAATAATTTTATTTATAAAGAGTTGTGAGTACCCAATTAAAATTCATGGTAATGATTTCTGTAGTTATGTATGTTATAAGTGTTATGGACAGCACATGCTGTGTGTCTGCTCGTGTGAAATAGCCATTGTTTTATGTGTACATTTTTTAAGCTGAGTAATAGGAGAGTATCTGAGAAGTTTGGTAGCAGATTTATAACAGCGTAATTAATGTTTCAAAGAATTATTAATTATATTTAAGGGTATTTATGCTGTGGCAGCTATATAGAGCAGAAAAGGTGTAATGGCATACACTTAGTATGTTGTTAAGGTGTTTCATGTTCACATCAAAACTTATAATACACTTATAGTTAAACATGTAATGTGCTGTATAGTAGGATGATGGTTATATAAGAAGTACGTTATCTACGTAAATAGTGATTAGATAACCATAAGGTAGTATGTCAGAATTACGACTATATAACCAGTAAGTTATATAGCATGTTGGTGATTATATCACAAGTAGAGTGCGAACAAGGATCATGATTTCATAAACATGCAGCTGAGAAAAAGAACCATAGTTACTTAAATAGTACACTGTATAGCTTAGCCATGGTTATATAACAAGTAAACTGTATAAAAGCCTTATGAGTATATAACCAATGAACTATATAGTAGGCCTAAGGTTTTATAAACCAATAGACTGATAAGCTGGTTTATGATCACATAATTAATGGGCTATATAGCAGGACGATAATTATATAGCAAGATCATGATTTTATAACCACCAGGATGTAAAGGAAAATCAAGGTTATATAACCATGAACTGTGTAGAATACGTACTGTTTTATAAACATTAGTCTGTACAGTTTGTCGAAGGTTACGTAATTACTAGGATCCACATAAGAATTATGATGAGTAGACTATATAGAAAGTTCATCATTATATAGCCAGTATGTTCTATATTAGAAACATGGGTATATAAACATTATGATGAATAGCAAAACCATGTTAATATTGTTTTACTAGTCTTTATGGAAGAATAATGCTAATATAATCAGTAGTCTGGATAGCAGGATTATGGTAATATAAATGCAATGATCGTGATCTAATAACAAGTGAGTTGTGTAGCAGAATTATGAGAATATAACCGATATACTGTATCACAGAATTAAGGTTGTGTACCTAGTAAGTAGAGTTTTATAAGAGGTTTATATTTATATAATCTGGATCAGGTAATATAATCTTTGTGATGTCGAATGGTTACATAACTAGCGTACTCTATAGCAAGGTCAGAGTTATACAAGCAGTGGAATGTGCAGTTAGGTAAAGCTGTATGAGAGAATCATATAAACATCAGTCAGAACGTTTGAACTATCTGAGGTATGTGGCAAGATCATGGTGATATAACCATAGGTTCTATAGCAGAATCATTGTTATTTAGCCAGTATGTTGTGTATCAGAATCGTGGTAATATAACCTATAGGCAAATATAGCGGGATCATGGTAATCAGATGATATAAGGCTTCACAAGGCTTTCAAATATCATGAGAATCTAATAAAGTGTAACCATATCTTCACAAAGATGCAACGCCGAAATGTTTTCATAACGGGAGAAATCGAATTTCTGAATTACTTTCAATCATGTTTAGCGTGTATTAGAAGAACTGAAACATTTTTTGGTTTTGAAAACATCCAAATGAACTACCTATATCCAATCAATAACATGAATGATACAGAAACTTGATATGATTGAGTGAATAATATAAAAATGTTTTATCCAGATTTTAAGACATCTGTTATATAACGTTTGTATTAAAATTCAGTGGTTTCAAATAATAATTTTCAACTAAAGTTTTAAAGAATCCCAGTAATTTATGCAGAATGTTTGCACGTGTTACTTTGTTCGTACTAATATTTATCCTTAATGTTAGTTTTTTGTAAATCTTAGAAGACGTGAATATTCCAGCATGATTACGTTCATTCTTCTACTTGCATTTTTTTTATAATTCAAAATACTTTTCAAAGCGTGAAGTTAGTTTGTTATGAGGATCAAACAAAATTGTAATTTTTACTCAAATTGAAAAAGGTATAAAATAAATACAGTTTGTCATTTTTTCTGTTTATTTAGTTTGTTCATCACGCATAAAACATGCATGATTATAAAGTTTCTTCAAAAATAAAATTGCAAATATTTTGCTTTCTCCTGAATCACAAGAACAGATCTGCAATATTTCATTTAACAGCTCTGCTTTAGTTTGATTCTATACCGATGTGAGGTTTTCCAGAACATTCTGAAACTTCTAGCACAATCGTTTTCCTGCAATAATGGTTCAAGTATTACCTTCGTTAGTGGTATGTGAGGAAAAGGGTTATATGTTCACACTTTTTAAATTTTGATTATATAAAAATGTTTAAAATATGTTTCAAAATAAATTTAAAAATTCTGTTTATTTGTACATTATTCGCCGCTGTATAAGTGCAATAGCGAGCACATAGTAAGAAAAGGCAGTAACTTCTTACTTTAGTCACAATGTTTTTACGACATGTTTATATATTATTTATAGAGTTAGTAGTACGAAGTAATGTACACGATTTTCTATTACTGCGTTAATCAATTTGATTAAGTAAATAATAGTAAATCAAACAATTTTAGAGATAAAATAAAAATATTAAGCAATATTGTAAGTTAGTTAAAGACAATGTTTTATTCATATCATTGTTAGTACTTATATTTGAATAATCCATGACCTATTTTCTTCAAATTTACAGATGTATGGTGAAAACCTTATAAAAAATTATTTTAGGTGCTCGTTTTGGAGCCTAACTACTTCGTTACAAACTACGTTGCCGTTTCCAGTCATGCTCATTATGATGACCTTGCATCTTGACAATAAACGTGCAGCATTTTTTAATTGTAAATAAAAAGGCTTCGTCATAATGCTGTCGAGTATAAAGCACACGTTTCCTCCCTACTTTGCATAATTTATCTAGTGTGAGACTACTACGAAATCTTATTCCCCATTTCAACAGAAATATATAGGTGTTAAATCTGGTGACTTGATGGATATTCTTTAGCTATCTGAGATATTCAAAGGTAAATCAGCTATACTTCGGAGACACCTTGCGTACACGCGACTTGCCTCTCTATTTTCTTTTTCTTTTCATGAAGTGTTTTTTCTTTATTATGTTGAGTACTGCTTCCTGAGGATGACCTTTGATACAGATATTTGTATTCGTAGACTCTCTTATGTCTTAAGAAACCGAATTTTGCTTATCACGACTAGGACACGACTTTTTTGCATACTTCTTTCTCGATGGTCCTGAAGCTCGAAGTTAATTCATATTTCTTTGTTTTCCAATGTTATTAAGTTAAATTGATATCTCTGTCTCGAAAATTCTAAATTATCGATCTGAATCCATCTTTATCACCTGATTTTACAAACATTTTGTGTTTGCAAATTTTATGACATACCTTTTTTAAAAGCGATCAATTAGCGTCGGCGTTACACTATCTATTGCCAAACAATGTCAAAACGTAATTCTGATAGATCCCGTTTCACTGCGGTTTTCTATTGGCTGTGTTTGTCAAATGACTTACTGTTTTACATATTAATAATCGTTTTTATACAACCTACTTTCTGTTGTTCATAAACCGAAATTACTGTAAGTATGTTCAGTTTGCATAATGAAAGTTTTATTATACTTTTGATGTGTTACTTTTTGAAAATGGCTAAGTCTTACTTAATGTGTTATATATTTTATTGGTGATTGATTTTATACTGGGCAGTGTTTTTAAGTTTAAAGTATGAAAACTTTCTTTATTCTGATTACTTTCCACGTAAGACATTAATATCATTACTCAAAGCTACTTAAAAACTGTTTTTATTCGTTCATCTTGTTATCATAAGTGTGCATGTTTTTTTATTTTAGTTCATATAAGAAACTTTAGAATTAACTTACATATGTGTGATATTTGATGGTTTTTCTCATTTTTAAACAAACTGTATTAGACTAGATAACTTGCTTGATAGCAAACTTGAAAAAATAAACGTATTTTAAGATGCTATCAAAAGAATAACGGTATGTTAAAACTATTTCTGTGTAGTTTCTATGCAGATATATCACTTTGCCTTCAATTAATCCTTATTGTCGTGCATAAAACTATTTCTAGGCGTAACATTTTTATGCATTTTCCATAAATAACACATATATATTATCATAAACGTTTAGATATTCACACAGGCTAAATACAGATATAAAATCTTTTGGCTTTCATGATTTTTTTTCCTAACGTTTCATTTCTATATTTAAATTTTCATAACAAAACTCATTTGTCTTTCTTAGTTTTCTTTTTGAAAATATATTCTTAAGTTTTGTTCTCTAGCCTTCTCAGTCTTGTTGCGAAAAATATTAATCTTCAAACGACTGATGTGAAACCTATTTTGAAAGTGGAAAGTTTGAATGTTTCTCAATTGGTTGATTAGAGCTCAGATATTAATATAGCTGGAGAGCTGGTGAGTGATGTATAATACTCGCTTTATTATAGTATTGTATAAAATACTAACTTTCTAATTATCTGTCTTTTGTTTCAAAACAAGAATTCATAATATTCATGAGATGCCTCTAAGTATGATATAATTGTTGATTAGAGAATTTCGTATTCCTTTTTTCTTGTTTAAAATTGCGGATGACTATCTAAAGTGCGTTTCGTTGGTTAGTGTTTGTACGGAAAATATTTATGTCAAATGTATATTCTAAATTCGTGGTAATCATAGAGCACCGGTGAACGTGAAACTGCATTTAAAAAACATAAATCTTAAAGATTATTTTTAAATTTGTTAGTTTTTAATTTTTGAACAACTTTTTTGAAAGAGCATATCTTTCCCTCCAGATTTATCTAGTTTTGCTTCAAAGTATTAGTATTTTCCAGCTGACACCAACAAAGTGGTTATTAAAAAGGTCTTCTTCCTTACAAAACCTCAGATTTTTTCTTGTAGAAGAGTCTTGTTTTCATTTATATTTTTCATTCACTTGTAGAGTGTTCATCATGTAATAAATTCACATAACACTCACTTCCACTAACCTTTTTCATCATGTAATAAATTCACATAACACTCACTTCCACTAACCTTTTTTATAAAAGAAATGTTCAGGTGTTTGCTATACTTGGAACAATTTTCTCATCATCGATTGACCTCAATCTCATTATGCAATTGTGCCCGCTGACGCCGAAATTTCAATTACAAAAACCTCTCGTGGTCATTCTTTGATTACAGATCTTGACATTGTCTTCTAAGATCAAATTTCAACCAATAAATCTGCATGACGAGACATAACAAACACAATATGGTATTGTGGTGTTGTGGTGATACCAGTTTAATCGGCTGTTTTTCTATTGATTTCGAGTGTGAGTGGAAACTTGTGAACTTTTAGTTTGTAAGCCTTTTTCAACTTCAAATAATCGTGTCAGGTGTTGTTGACAGTATCAAAAGGTCCATTTTATAAAAAAAATGTATTGAAAGGTTCTCTTATGTAACACATTTCTCACTTCAAAGCTGAGGGTGTTAATCATGATTGGCTTGGCTAGAGCCTGTTCCTGCTCTAAATCTTCTCTTTACCTTTCTCGGAAAAGACGCGGCATATCACTAGCTATCCTGGAGAAAAGATTTCATCGGATATTCAGGAATCTGCCTTCAACTAAACACACACACACACCTACAGATACTAAGCACATCATCCATGCCACCACGGTTCATAAAAGGCGACATACAAATCGATGAGTTTAAATTTGTATAGTAACTTATGAATCTCATCCACAAATATCGTTTTTTTATATTTTAACTAGGAATAAAAATAACGATGAGACAAAACATATAATAATAACCTTTCTAGGAAAGGATATGTTTGAATAGTTTTCCTGGAAATAAAAATAGCTGCCTTTCATCTAGCCTTACACTGCCAAATTAGAGACGGTTAGCGCAGATAGCCCTCATGTTGCTTTGCGCGAAATTCAAAACAAACCAAACCGAAGATTCACAGACCACATAAGCTAACCATGTTTGTATAGTTTTAACATCAATAGTTACTCTTGTGTTTTTTATCTTTTATACGCAACAACGCCATGGCTATTTGTTCATTTAAAAAAAGCTTCAAGTGGCTTGGCTTATAGTCCTAAAACTCGGGTTTTGATACTCGTGGTGGGCACAGTTAGATAGCCCATCACGTAGCGTAGTTTGGCTTAACGACACAAAAGCAAATCATCTATAAAACAATGTAATGTATTAATCTGAAAGCTTCCTGACATTGCCGACTTTATATTCTAATAATAAACAATACAGACATCTAAATGACAAATAATAACATTATTCTTGAAAGCTTCGAAATATACACATTACAACATCAACAAGCTCCTGCAGTAAACAAAAAACTAAAACGTAGAAATACTCACTTTAATATTAAACAATGGCTTACAATATCTTAATAATCAATATCACAATGTAAGACTTACGGTGGAACATGAAGACGAAGATAATCAGCTTCTTGGTACATATATAGAAATAAACGTCAATATACATGTATGTGTTCTCTACGCGTTTCAACATTTCTTGGCCAGTCAGCACAATACTCGACGCAGTGATACAGGATAACATAAGAAAGTTATTTCTTATTTAACTTCGAAAACGACTATCAAGCATTAGAAAAAGCTAAGTAACCACTGTCGTTATAACTATTTAAACAGTGTAATTATTTTAATTATTGGTACCTATATGCAGTTTCATTGCACTTTTACTTTTTATTATGTCAAGAAAACAATAGAAGCAAAATTTTCTACCCTTTTTTACAAACAAGTTGTTTTTATTTTACCCGTTCAACGGACGGGTACACCAACGAATTTTAATTTAAAAGTTGATTGAATATGTCGATATGAGTCAACTTTATAAAGTTTGCCAACATGAATTATAAATACAATATTCTTTATTAACCTAAATATATTTTGATATACAAAAAAAAATACAATTTATAATAACGGATATTACAAATAATGATTTATATGCAAAAGTTTAACAAACTTGCAAACAATATACTGACTCCTCAATTTTACGTTGACACATAGGCGCATTTTACTTTGAGGGAAGCTAACTAGCTTCTTCATGTGTGAGTTTTTTCCCGACGAAAATATTTAATGTCCTGGTAGAAAAACTAGCGTCTGAAGCTAATTCACTGAAATTAAACGGTTTGTAATGTTCAAAATCTATTAACGTTCCTGGTCAAATGTCTATAGTTTCTCAACTCAAGAACGTTTATCACAGTTATAGCTTCCAAGTTTTATATTATATTAACTGTAGCTAACCAGCAATATTAAAGTGTTTCTTCGCACGTCGATTTATAAACTTTAAAGACGAGATTATCGAAAGTTCAGTTGGTAACAATACTGGCAATCACTGGTATTTTGCATATATTGTTATATTGTTGACTCTTACGCTCAAGATTCTTCTACAAACTTAGAAAACGGTTTCTAACCGATTAGTTGTCAAATTTGTTTATTTAGGATTACATTTAAAATATTTAAATCCATATACCATCTATAATGGATTTACTATTATATATTTATTTTAACATATATATTAAACAGAAACAAACATATATATTAAAATAAATATATAATAGTAAATCCATTATAGATGGTATATTGATTTAAATATTTTAAATGTAATCCTAAATAAACAAATTTGACAACTAATCGGTTAGAAACACACATAAAGTAGCATGCAAGTTCAGTGACGATTAATTTATGTAGTCAGATGATTGCGCGCTTAGCGTAGCAGTTGTAGTCATTCTTCACAGTATGTTTGAGATTCTCGCTAGAGGACGCGATGAGAAGAGCTTACATATAAAAGAAATGTATTGATTAATGAACTTAAACGTAAATGAACGAGATGCGTTTTTGCGTTTTGTAATTTTGTTTTGTAGTTTTCTCTAAACCTTAAACTATTAAACTCATATAATAATGTTTGAAATATTCTATTAGTTTAATATCAAGAACAATGTACCCATGGAAACAAGAAAACATGAGAATGTTTCTTATATTCTTCTGTTAATAATATCTTTAAGAGATGAAAAAATAAAACGTTGTTGGTTATTATTTTTATAATTAACATTGGTTATTAATAAACAAACATACAAATTTTGTCAGAGAGTTAAAGTTAGTCCATAAAAGAGGAATTTACGTTTTCAATGGATTATTCTAGCATAATATCTGTGGAAGTACGCTTCGCGCATCTACGCTGCTACTACGTTCATCTAGCGCTTGGCGGATGGATGTAATTTATGATAATATAATGATAATCAAAATATTTTAGGATAGCCCACACTTGAAGTTTTCTTCAATTTGATTGGGTCCTTGAAATTATTCTTGCTTTTCATTGGTTGCTTTGCTTACTAGAAGGCGGGAAAAATGTCTATCACCTGTTGGCGCTTCTACCAACCGCTCCCACGAGGCGTCATCCTTGGGGAGGTGCCTGTTACTCGACCTAGTGCGTGAGCACAAAAGAAGCCCTCGGTAGGTTTCTCTGCTTCAAATCACCATTTACGGAACCCTGTGTGAATCTCGACTTTATAGTGGAGCTTGTGAAGGGCACGAACCGCGTGGCGCACAACTTCGAAGATCGTGAAGCAGACTGCCTCTTATACCAGAGTCAGAATTCTTTGAAAAACAGCAGGATCTAAGTGCTCAGGGCAATATCGCGAGGGAAATTCAGGAGAAGCCGTCGGGAGTCGATTAAAAGCCGTTGTAGCCAGAGGCTTGAACTCGCATTAGTCTACACCCCTGACATTTGATGTGATAGCACGTGGAAAAGCTAATTTTTCTAGTAGCAAGCGAGTGCTCTAGGTCCCCGAGCAGCGGTTTGAGACCTGAATCACGATCCCAAAACGGGAGGTGGCATCACAGCAATAGCCAAGAGACCTGAAGCTAAGACAGTCATATCTGTAGAAACAGAACAGAAGAAAAGCTAGAACACGTTTTCAGATACCCTTCCTGATAATCTAATAAAAAGAAAAAAAAACCCTTTCTTTCAAGTTCGTTAGGCTAAGGGTGCAAGGTGCATTCGGAAAACATCTTGGCGAAGACCGTGCGACCCACGTGGCCGATGTTCGGGCTGCAGGAGGGAGGGCTGCAGCCCCGAGGTCCTATGGCCACGCTGAAAGAAGAGCCCCTTGGTACGGGTCAGCTGGGAACAGTCCGAAGCGGTTGGATGCAGCCTGCCATGATCGAACAGACAACAGGCAGGTGAGTACTGATTAACTTCTTGAACTTTTTCGTAGAACATCAAAAATTGTAGCTTTAGTATTATTCTAATTTACCTAGTCAGTCCAATGTTTGGAAATTGAAGCTTATTTTAAATAATTTTAGCTCCTCGTCACCAAAATTTCATACAATTAGGTATAATTAGAGTAACAGGATTAGATCACACTCTCATTGTTTTTTGAAGTCTGATAACCTTTTATACAAGTCCAAAACTGACTATCTTTTGCTGTTTTGATGGCATTTAACGAGGTTAATTATATTCGTATACACTACGTGTATAAGTAATTATTAAATTCTGTTATATATATGTTATTGAGATACCTGGTCATTACCTATATTTGAAGGCTTTGAGCAGAGTTGATATTTCCTTTTTATACTATAAAACATTTCAAATGCTTTCTAAAAGTATTGATCTCATAAGAAATGTTTTCTTTATGCTGTATATACCTGACTTTATAAATCATTAAAGCTATGAAAATAAAAATATGAATATATCTCATAAAAAGGGCAAAAGTTATCATAATGTTCAACGAAGCCTCATCTATTTATTTATGCAAATACATCTTGCTGCGATAAGCAACACTTGCTTTACGTATAAATGATTGGTATCACTTTGTGCTTGTAAGTTAATGCTTCTTTTTCACATTGTTTAAAACCTCAATAATTTCTATGTTTATGATTTGTGTGCTTGGGTATATCAAGTTAGGCTTAGCTGAGTAGAACACAAGAAAAGATAAACTTTTATTTTTACAGGTCTTACATATTTGTGAGTAACACTATCTCAAGATAAAGCTTATTTGTTCTCTTAGCCCATTACTTATGAATTTCTACAAAGCAGTGATATGTGGTTATTTTTGTCATTTTTATCTTGCTGACCCAAGCCGTATTATCTAAAATAAAACGACTTCTAAAGTTTAAAGTTGTTGCGTTACAAATCTTGTATAAAATACAATATTTTATTTAAAGATGACGTGGCAACATTTATGACGAAACACGAGATTATATCTGACAATATTTTTAAAAAGCAACAACACGAACTTATTTTGAATTCATTTTTTTTTATTCATGATAGAACACTTCTAAAGCGTAAAATTATTACCTGGCATTTCTCTTACCTTTGTGTCTTGAACTGAATTTTGAAAACTTATGTAAATATACTTAGAATACAGTTTAAACAAAGTGTTGTTTTAACTTATTTGATGAACTTTGTGAAACGACAAATCAGTGACAAAAAGAAGCAAAATTACGTAGTTATTTATTAACAGTTAGTACTAAACTTTTGTATTGAAAATATAAATTTGTCGGTGTTTTACAATTGAAGTGTAGCAAGAGTTATGAATCAGCGAGTTTGTTTAGATTGTGGAAAAACGTTTTTACAAGACGTAACTTAAGCTAGTTGGTCTGTAAACATTTCGCTAGATATATCAACACATATAAAGCTGATAACAGTTTATATACTTATTTTCTGTTTTCCTTTTTTCTCAACAATACGACACTATTATAATTTTTCTGCCTTTCATTAAATGCAAATAATTGTTTTAAAGGATGAGTGGCACAGCTTAAGAGACTTGTATAAACCAAAAAGGTTTAAATTTGTGTTATAAATGAAATTAAACTGGAGTTGTAGCATGAAGGATATATATATATGTATTGTGCCACCGTTCTCGGTCAAGTTACTGTTGTTGTTTTGGAATTAAGCACAAAGCTACACAATGGGCTATCTGTGCTCTGCCCACCACGGGTATCGAAAGCCGGATTTTAGCGTGTAAGTCCGCAGACATACCACTGGGAAACTGGTCAGGTTACTAAAAACTGAATTATACAGTAAATATTCATATTAAAATAATAGATTAAAGTGATTATTCTACTGATTTTAGCCTTGTGTAGCAAGTAAAACTAACAATGTTGTTTGTAACTGTCGAAGGTGGTATACTACAACTTCTTAAACTTAATTTGGTTCTTGAAGTTATGCTAGCGTTAGCATAATAATTTTCAAATATTTGTACTTTTGAGATGGCAGTAAACAAGTTAATAATATTATCCATCTACAAACACACTAATTGCTTCGAATAAAAGATATCCTTATAGCTGAAGCTTTCTGCATAGCAGTACTCCAGAAGATTTTTGTCTTAAAAACAAATAACATTATCTGAAGAAATACATTGTGTTTAATATATCCGTGAAGCCAAGTATTTCGAATTTACTGATTAGCTGTAATGTCAGTTAGAAAAGTCTTTAGTATACAGTTCTGAATGCCTACAGCCATTCATATTGATGACGGTCGATCTTACTGAGATCAAGTTTTAATGTCCGTGTTTTTTACAATAAGTGGGTGAAGTGTGAAGGTAACATCTGTGTGTGTTTATGCAATACGCTTCAACAAAGTGAGTTTTTCTTCGTGTTAAACTTAACACTGTTTATTTCCGTTGTTCATGTCTCAAGCAATATTTGACTGTGACAAATTTCTGTGTTGTTAAAATTCAGTAGCATGAAGATATTAAAAAAAACAACTAAAATGTTTTGGTTGTTTCTGGAAGCTTAACAGAAAAAAACTATTTTCTGGAGTTCTAAGAAAGGTTAAAATATATTAATAAAGAAGCAGTTCTTTATTCAACAAACATAAACAGTGAAAACTTGCTTTCGTGCAAACTGAAAAAAATTCCTTGTCTAAAAATATGTCTATTAATGTTTGTCTTTAACTGTCATGAGGACGAGAAATATTCTAATTCTTTCACGAAGTCATAGTTTAACAAATACTGTTGTTTGTTATGGATTCAATAATAAAATATGTTTGCGTTATTTTCATTAATATAAGTAGTTTATTTTACAAACCTAAAACACGTAAATTCATTGTAACGAATATTGTTTCTCCTTGTCATTGCGTTTTTAGCCCGAGCGAATTTGCACGATATTCTAAAATGAAAAGTAAGAACTGTTTTATGTGCACAATAGAAGCTTTATTTCGCCAACAGAGAACATTAAAATATTCTGTATGTTTCGGTAGCTTTATGCTACCATCACCAGGAGTAAAAACATACATGAGAAGCAGGTAGAGGCATGGAGAAAAGGTTTAACTCATTGTAAATTTTACGGTGGTATTAATTTTATAAATAAAATATCAATATTTAGTTCCAAAGTTGTGCGTGAACATCAACTATTTCTTCTTTCTTTAATTAGCCCCCCGCTAGTACAGCGGTATGTCTACGGATTTACAATGCTAAACTTCGGGGTTCGATTTCCCCTCGGTGGACTCAGCAGATAGTCCGATGTGGCTTTACTAGAAGAAAACACACTCTTTCTGCAATTAACAAAAAATAATACAATTGACATCACAAAATTTCTAATTTATTTTCGATTCACTTTAAGTGTTATGTTCTTTTAAAATTATTGGTTCACACATGTGCTGCAAATTAAATATATATTTTTTTCTAAACAGAGATGAAGGGTTAAACAGTGATAACAACTTTATAAAGTAATATTGAATTTTTACATATAACATTCGAACTACTTTAATGTTTACAATGTGTGAAACCTTTATCATACAAAACTACGAGTTTGTCTCTTTGTGTTTTATTCTTGAGAATAAAACTTAGAGACCCAGCGTGGTCAGGTGAGCATTCGACTGGTTATCTCAGGGTCGGGTTCAAATCCCCATCGCACCAAACATGCTCACCCTTTCAGCCGTGGGGGCGATATAATGTAACGGTTTATCTCCCTTTTTGTTGATAAAAGAGTAGCCTAAGAGTTGGAGGTGGGTGGTGATGACTAGCTGTCTTACACTGCTAAATTAGGGATGACTAACGCAGATAACCCTCGTGTAGCTTTGCGCGAAATTAAAAAAGAAATTTAAAATATTTTAATGTAGCTAGTTAGCTAAATAAAGTTTTTATTGAGCATTTAAAAACGTAGTTACAGCTTTACTGTGAAAATGTTACCACAAAATATTTATACTGAATTTTTAATGTACATATAATTTATGTTGTTTGAAAATTATAGTCAATTTAAACAGTGGCGATTTCATTATTCATATTTCCTATCTCAGTTTTGTCTCGTTACTGAGAGTATTTGTTACTCACCAACTGGTGATATACCAAAGTCTCTGGTTTTTTACGTGGTGGTGTGAATTAAGATAAGTTTCGATGTATGTTTCAAATTATTTTTTTTCAGTTTAAAATTTTAATGAAAAAATGCTTTCTTTTCTCGTTTTGATTTAGTCAATTTACTTTTAACATCAGTGATAGAAATACTTTATTATGCTTTACCCCTCAGAATTTTTATTCAAATATCGCAATCTTCTTGAGGCTTATTGTGCGAGTGCGATATGAACAAAGTGCTTTTCAGCACCTTCTAAAACATAACGTTTCTTTACAGTGTCGGCTTAGGACGGGCACACTTCGAAAAACAACCTCCGTCCAACTTACGAAAGAGCAACTTCTTTCATTTTGTGGTAGCCCTGTATGACAAGGCTGGTCAACCAGTGGAAGTGGAGAGGTCATGTTTTGTGGGATTCGTGGAGAAAGATCAGGTGAGGAATATCATTATTTTAGACACGTTTTCAAAATTACCAACATATTAATAACGTGGAAGTGAATCACTTACTGGTAAAACAGTAATGAGTAGTGTCAGTTATTAATTATTACAATAGGCACGTATTAACGTTACAAAGGACAGATTATTTGAAAAAAAAAATGGAAGCGATAAGGTTTTCTAAAGAAAGTTATGTTGAGTTTTACATCCTCCTGGCGGATTCCGATAGTAAACCCCATATAAATGTATTAAACGTAAACATTATTTATATATCTATCGAATTTTCAGCTTGTTTTCCCCGTTGTTCATTCCATCTACCTAATCATCCTGTATATAAAACACTAAATGTGTAGGATGAGTTGTTGCGTTCCACTCTTTGTCTCAGATTGAGCCAGCTGATCTGGTGGATGGTGAAACAGTATACTCCTGTCAAGTACAGCTTACACGCTAGCTGTCACACCCGTATTGATTTTCCCATTTTCTCAATACACATGTATACCAACACGTACAATCCTTTACAGTACCGGATGCTATATCAAACTTGACGTAATCATTTCCATGGAGGAAGGAAGTTATTCACTGTCCGCACATTAGTTGATAAAGTTAATTCCACTGTTTGGTTTTTTATAACGTTTTTGTGTTTCTTTATTTACTTACATATCTACCTATCTATATGTATTTCTACTTGTGTAAACATTATCATTAACTTTAAAAAAAATCGAAGATTTGTTTATGATACTAAAACATGAGTTGACATTAGTATCTTAATGTTTCTGAACAGTTAAATTTATTGAGTCGTTCACCACAGATTTTTTCTGACCACATCCTTGGTCGAGAAAATGATACCAGGTAACAGCTCGTAAATGTTCCTTTGTATAAAATATATCTTTAAGTATTGTTATTAATTATGTTATTTTGAAAGCACAACGAGTGTAATTATACCACATTTTCTCTAAGCTAATGACTCTTTAAAATTTAGAAGATTGATGCACACAATACCCAAATTCTCAATGGAAAACAAATTCAACATTTGCCAAGATCACGATTCAATCGATAAGAAGAGAAAGTTATTTATATTGTGACATACAGTCACAATTGGGAACAGTTAAAAGCTTGAAAGACCGATAATTTTGTAAATTACATTGATTCTATAGCTTGGGGATATATCCTATAATATGATTTTCAGGCTTTTTCCTTCTTTAGGGATTCTAAAGGCAGAGTTATGGAGTTGTGGAGAACTCGGGGTGAAATCCCTAATATTGGTAGTAATTGATTTATATTTTGCCTAAATAGAGGAATAAACATAATTATTGTATCTTCTGTACAACATATGATTGACGGTGTACTTAAGTCATCAGTAAAAAAAACATTTTTTACATGAAGAAGTATTTGATAACTGGAAATAATTATTTTGTAACTTCAATATCGAAGACTGAAGAACACCTTTTATTGTTAATGCAAACAAGATATTTTCAGTGACAAACTATTACTTTTTTATTATCAGTTTAGATGTTTCGCCTTTTCCACCGTGTGATGCATCAGTTTAAAACTTCAACTAAAGTGTATGTACCAAAACATTGACTATAAATCCATAATCTATAATAACAAATGATCGTCTTTGTCTGTCTGTCTGCGTGTGACAGCCATAGCTTCAAAAGGAAAGAACTTAAAGACCTAAAAACTTTTCACGCATACAAAGGAGATTTGTGGGTGTGCATGTGATATTATCATTTAGATTTGACTAAAAAAATTAGTCAACGTTTTGCTCTTAAGATCAATAATTCTGCTTCCTGTAGTTTTGTATGAAACTATCATATTTTGTTCTAATTCTCATTTAGTGAATGAACTATATGTAGAGGTTTTCTGCTAAATACTCTTTTTCAACAAAAACACGGAAAGAAAAATACAAATCTAAGAATTAAAATAAAAAGCTGAATTGAACTGACAACGAGAAAAAAATATAAATTGAAGGATACTGGAGAATTTAGGAAATACAAAACAAATATCAGAAGTTAAATACAACTGGTATGTTTTTAAGAGGGAGTAATTGAATTAAGTTCTGGAAATGAGAAATTATTTAAAGAATTGTGGTGGCTATAAAAGTAGCTAAAATAATGGAAATGCTTGAATGGTGCATCAAGACTTCTGTGAATCATGAGGGGACCTTAGAAATCCCGCAGGAGAGCTAAACTAATTTATGCTAGTGTTAATTAAAAAAATTATGTCCAGGTTTGTTTTTTTTTACATATGATTGGGGGAAGCAGACATTGCTTCGTAAAATAATAGCTTTTTCGGTCTATTTATGTCTCTCACAAGTTTTTATTTTCTGAAATTAAGTTCTTTCTATAAACATGCTGGCCAGGTGGTTAAGGCTCTCGAGTTGCAATATGAGGGTCGCGGGTTCGAATCCCCGTCACACCAAACATGCCTGCTCTTTCAGCCGTGGGGACGGTATAATGAGACGGTCAATCCTACTATTCGTTAATAAAAGAGTAGCCCAAGAGTTGGCGTTGGGTGATGATGACTAGCTGCCTTCTCTCTAATCTTACACTGCTAAATTAGGGATGGCTAGTGCAGATAGCTCTCGTGTAGCTTTGCGCGAAATTCAAAACAAACCATCATAAACATGTTTAGTTTTTTTATATTTTGTTGGCTTTCAGCGTATAAATTGCAACTTTCAACGTAAAGTAAATATTTTCTTACTTACTTAGATAGCATAATTTAACAACTTTCAATGAAATAGCTGATTTCTTGAAGGAGAGAAAAATAGTATGACGTAACTTAATTTGCAGGTTACGTTGGACTTCAAAATTATGTAAATCTCGGCGTATAAGTTACACTTAATATGACGGTTACTCTAGACTCACTTAGAAATTTCGGATTAATTAAATTATTTCTTTGAACTTGAATGTTTATCTAATTTTGATTTACACGCTTGCTTTGGCTTTATGCAATTGGAGTCTACTCAAATATAAATTTAGCTAGAATGTAAAGTTAGGTTTCGTAAATTAATGTTAAATGTAGTTTGCAAATTTTCCTTGAATCTTATTTCAAAAATTATTTTGAATTATTTTATATTTATCCAAAGTTTTCTTTTGACTTTGCTCAATGGTTGTCCTCGATATAAATTAACTGTTCATAAGTTACTTTACACTCAGTTCAGTGATTATCTTTGGTATAATTGAATTGTCCATAAGCTACTTTATAATTAGTTAAGAGGTTATAATTGACATGATTTTATTGTTTATAGATTACTTTGGGTTTAGTTTTATTTTTGACACGAGTTAAGTGTTTATAAGTTACTTTAAACTTAGTTTAAGTGATATCTTTGACATAATTTAATAGTTGGTAAGTTACCTTACTCTTAGTTCAAGGATTATCTTTGACGTACTTTGAGAATGATCTTGGATTTATTTTAATTTGGCCCTAATATAAATCCAAGTTAACTTAACATCAACATCAACTTAAATCAAAGTGCAGTAAATTTAATCAAATACGTAACCAGAGAAAGTTGTAAACGTCGACTCTAATGTCTACAAAATAATAGTTATTGTAAGTAAAATAATACCTAATTCATCCAATTTACTAAGGTATAATCGAACATTTCCTGCTATCTCATGACAAAACATTTTCAAAGACTTTTTTCAATACATGTGTTTCATATGTTTTGTGTTTTAGAGGGACAATTTTTTTTCTTTGCCCTTTTGAAAGTACACAAGAAATCCTGAACTTATAATTTTGAGAAATAATATTATTCTCAAATTAAAGTTATATAAACTGACACTACAATTAATAAAACAACGTATTTTAAAGTTTCAGTTAAAGTGAAAAGAAAACACGGAGACAGCAAAGTAATAAAAACTTCAAGCATATTTTGTCAAAATTATAATTTATTAATCTAAATGATAAGTATATTTTAAACCACATTTCTAAAGAAAATGATAGGGGTGTGCCAATTAACAGTGCTGAGTTTTAGTTAAGTTACATTTATTCACTTATCACAAGTTCACTTTTCTTAAGATTGCTTCTCAAGTGACAAGAACGGGTGAGAATGTCAGAACATTATTTTAATTACCTTCCAGTTCTCTGTTTTATTATTCTATAAACCCCGCCCATTTCTCCATTTGTGCATGGATAGGGACCATATCAATGGAATAGCTATAAAGCCTAAGTAACACATTTCTGAAAAAGACTAGATAAACAACTAGTATGAAGTAATTAATATAACAAACAAAGTTTCTAGAATAATAATAATATAATATTATAATGTTAAACTTTAAATATAAATGTTAAAGGTAACCAACACTTTACAAAATAGTGTAATTCAAAAGCAACTAAAATGGTATAGAAATGCGTCATTTAAAAACAACTTTTCAGCACTATTAACAGAGGCGAAACGTTGCTTTTTTTAAACGACGGATTGAATCTCTTTGAATAACTTTGTACTAAAATTCTCTAACAAATATTGCGGTAAATGTAGAAAAATAACGATTAATAATTGTTTAACATCGAGTAATGGATTCTTTCATAGCATAAAGTTAAATTATAAGTATATAACACATTTTGCTTAAAGATACGGGTTTCAATCTTCTCACGCAAAATAACTGAAGTTAGGCTTAATATTTTAACAAAATGAAATAACTGATTTAAATATAGGAAAAAGTAGGATTATGTTGTATCTAAATTCACAGAAATGTAAATAATTTACACTTTCGTTGTGTTTTTTCCTTATTTTAATTTAACCTTTGTGATAGTTAAATTGCGGTGTTTCATGTGTAGGTGATAGAGATTTAGTTTGCTTTGTTTTTAAGCTAGCTATCTGTAGTCTGTTCCCCACGAGTATCGAAACTTTGGTCTTAGCGTTATAAGCCTATAGACTTATCGCTGTGTCATCTGGGGACTCAAGTAAGATAACTGCTAACATTTAATATTATTTAAAACCATTTCTCCATACAAATTATTGCATTGAAATGAGTGCTAAAGTTGTATTGATTCGAGACATCTCTAGAATAGAGTTGAAGTGAAGAATGTTTTAGACCGTGCACATCGTGCTTAGATGAACCGGATAGAATAATAAAACAAACTATTTCTCATTAAGTGAACAGAGCGCAGACGACTCACTTTGTAGCTTTATGGTAAAAAACAACAACAAAATTTATTATAAACTAATATTTTTCATAAATATTATTGATCAAATTTTACTATATTTGTTAATGATTTAGGTATATACGTTTCATTGTAGAAAATAAGTAAATTATCTCACAAATGCTTACAATTAATCATAAAACAAATCACAGTTCTACTAAGATATATCTAGTGTTAAAACTCAAGGTTTACATTGTTTTAACTAATTACTTGCATTCTCTTACGCTCTGGTGATTAGAGCGTTCGACTCACAATCTGTCGATCGCGGAATCGAAACCCGTCGTCGAACGTGCTTTTCCTTTCAGTCAATGAACATTAAAATATTAAGGTCAATCCCACTTCATGTTGGTAAAAAGTAACTCAAGAGTTGATGATTAATGGTGTTGACCAGTTATGTTCTTTCTAATCTATTATTTCAGATTTATGGAGGGTTAGTGGAGATAGCTCTCTGTTAGCTTTGAGAAAAATCGACCAAATAATTAAACTATCTACCTGATTCGTACTAATTATGTATTTCGATATTATTTTTGATGTTCTGATATGTTTTGTTTTCTAAAAACTCAGTTGCTAATCAGTACATTTCCTACCTGTTCTTTCTTACCACAATACTATTTGTGAGTATTCTTCTACAGATATCAATGTATTAAGCATCTCATTAATTCAATTTAATTGATAATTTCTATGATTGGTGTAAAAACTGACTCATATTCATGTTCGCATTTTCATTGTGAAGGTGTATTTTACATATTTTAAAAACATCAATTTTCACATGTGAAGTTGTAAGTTTTTGTTTAACTCAAATTATCAATAAAAGGTAAGACGATAAATATATTCTAGTTCTATGTGCCCTCTTTTTCTTATAAACAAGGAATAATAGCTGATTAAAGACAGTTAAAGTATCATGCGCTACAGTAAAGAAGAAAAATAAGCTTTTTCTTCTGATTTATCGATTACAGTTATAAAGGAGTTCATGCTTTGTACGATAAAGCGTAGGTATGATAATAAATATAGCGAATAATACACATTTTGCTTTCAGTGGAAGCATTCATAGAGCAGGGGACAAGCACACAGATTAACTGGAGCACTTATATATCCACAGAGTTTACATTAACATTGTCACTCTCATAGCTAAGTAATCTCTTTCAGCATAACAAAATAAAAATTAGTTTTCCTTTGCCTCTGCGCAAATAGGCGGCTTTGAAATGCAAATTCTAGAATGATGTGATACATATATACGTATGTCTTCTGATGCCTTCATATAATGTATTTATGTATGTGTACATAAATGTATGGGTGTTATTGTGTATATTGTTAAAGCCTATGAGTTTGCAATTAAATCTTCCCGGAACAGCTATTGTGAATTATTATTGCAGAGAAAGAATTACAATCGCTTCATGTTGAAAACAAATAGCTGTCTCATGGTATTCAAACAAATCTCAGAGATAATTGCACAGCTGAACTTCCGTACAATATTAGAGGATGCGAACAACGACGTCAAGTGCGCTTCATTCTCCACGCACATCTAGTTATCCCTTTCCCTCTTGATCTCCCGTTGTGAGTATGTTCTGTGGTATTCATAGCTACAGGCAATATGCTTGGAAAAGATTCCAATTTGTTACATTATATAGAAACACAAGGAAGCTCCAGTGAGCTCTGTCCTGAGTGTACAGGACTGTTCGCATTGCTTCCCAACCTTTTTTATTATTCGAATATGCAGAAACCACATAATTTTTCTGTTTATTTGCTGTAGCCAATTTTACTTTTCCTACATGAATGATGCCCATAAAGAAAAATGTTATATATAGAAAGAAATATTTCATATCTATACGTTTTATTTCTTCAACTTGGAATTTGTAAGTTTTATGCATTATGTCAGGTTAGTACATGCTATATTGGTGTTTTATTCAGTTATACTTATAGTAAAAGCTATTTCTGATGACATAATTTCGACCTTTATTAATAATGAGATTGGTTGTGAAATTTTTATTCATAAACTGCCATAATGATGTCTACCACAGAAATGTAGAGTTCAACCATCATCAAAATTCAACAAAAATCCGATTAAATCCAAGTTTTCACTTTTCATACACCCAAACCATTGTTCCAACCAAGAAAATATAAATACACTGAACTGTTGAGTAAATATGAACAATTAACAATACACCCAAAACATAAACTTCCACAAATTCATCCTCTTAGCGAATAAAAGCCAACTTTTCACTTCTTTAGACCAATATTACCTGACCAGTAATTCATTACAATGATTAATTAGGCCTAATAGATGTGATGAAAATCCTATTAGAGTTTTTACCCAGTTATTATTCTAACATTCAACCATTTGTCTTCTTATTTTTCGAGCCTACCAAATATTATGCAACTATAATGAAATTTATATTTATCATTACATTATTTTGCAATAAAGTGTATTAGAATGTTGAAGGGTAATTAAAATGTTCGGTAAATTATTCTTAGTCCCCTTTAACTACGTGATCACAACAGCAATTATTTGAATAGGGTCTAAAATACCATTGATGTATTGGTACATTTCAACAATAGTATATATTATGTTCACAAGCTAGGATACTAAAATGTGTATATAAGAAGATGTACTGACGTTATTGCCTTCTTTAGAATATTAACAACACAGTTAATGAGCACGTTGACAAAGTTTTATATTCTCTTGCAGTTATAGTTTTTTTATTCATTGTATGTTGACCAGAATTTCTTTAGTGTTTTTGTGAGATAAATTAATCTAAAATTTAGAATAAACAGAAGTTGTAATGCGTTATTGAATGTCTGTATTTAATTCGTTCAAAAATTAACGGCTTAGTTTTTGTGGGTTAAAAAACGTCACGGTAATGCCGCCAAAATGAGCGATTTGAAGTAGTTCTACGATCTGATTAGAACAAAAGCTGTGAAACGTATGTGAATGTTCACTATAAAAAATCATATTTTAAGTTGTTTGGGCTGTATAAACTGTCAAATTATAAACATCCCAATTCTTTTCTCCTCAACGGACATTTTAGAAAAGTAAATCTAGCAAGTCTGTCACTGGGGTATTAAATA
Source organism: Carcinoscorpius rotundicauda (assembly GCA_011833715.1). Classification (NCBI taxonomy): domain Eukaryota; kingdom Metazoa; phylum Arthropoda; class Merostomata; order Xiphosura; family Limulidae; genus Carcinoscorpius; species Carcinoscorpius rotundicauda. The sequence continues at coordinate 41,312,909 of CM022393.1, forward strand.
TTATTATAAGAACATAATGTCAAATAACGTTGAAGTGACTTAAAGAAGTAGGGACCTACTTTTATAAAGCTTATAGATAAATGGCCAGAACCATTGTGAGTGATAGCGTTGAAACGATGAATCGAAGAACATTACGGTCAGCTCAATATGTTAGATTTTACATATAGTTTTAAGTTTAAATTTAACGAGATACTGTTCTGCACCAGTCTTTAAACAGTTGTATTAACAAGGCAAAATAACTTTTGTGATAATAATGGCCAGTAATTACTTTAAGAAGTGCAATAGTGTTTACTTTTAGAGAGGCTATGTCGGTTTCTTTTTTAGTACCATATACTATCTCCATGCAAGTACCAATTATTAAGTACTACTACTGTCTAACTGGGGCATTATTATTTTTTTAAGTATATCGCTGATGGTCTTCTTAAATTTCTTATCTTTAAAATTGGTTTTGTTGCTTTAAACAGCCATGACTTCAACTGATCTGAAGAGTCGAAACATAAACATGTCGCTAGGACATGAATACACATTCACTTCTTTGGGCAGAATAAAGTCAAACAAAACGCAACTTTTAGTTTTCCGTTATATTCATATTTTTATTTAAAAACAATCGGTTTTCAGTGTTTTATGTTCCTAAGGGAGTGAAGTGAACGTCTATTGAAATTGCGGAGAGTGCACATGCACTCTAAACAGTTCTCTCTGAAGAAACTTAGGAAAATGGTTGAAGATAAATATTAACTGAAGAGTTTATGAACGCAATTAGGATCAAATGAGGGACAAAATAGAGAAGTGATGGAATCAGGAGTTTTGCTTGATATACAAATCAAGAGGTAGAGATTACAAATTAAACTAGAGCATTCTGTATATGTAAAAGTTATTTTAAGGCAATCTCGAGAAGCTTAATTAGATTTGTCACTTTTAAGATGTTTGACATTATCATTTTACCAACTGAGAAATCTGTTCCGAAAATAAGGTATTATAGACATTAATATAAATTGAATTCTGGAAAAACCTTGAAACATTCCTTACGTTTCGACAACTGCAATTGATAAAATTATTTAAGCTTTTGCTTCACAGAAATGAAAACTACGGCACTTTCTGATTTTTACTTATAAAATATTATGGTACTATCTTATTTCTATTTATAAAAAGTATGGTACTGTCTGATTTCTACTTATAAAAACTACTGTACTCTAATATTTCTACTTCTTTACAAAAACATATTTTATTTATTTAATATGTCGCAACTCTAACCTTTCTTAACGTTATCATTATTTCGTATAAGAGCATGTAGTATCTTTTTTAGTTTCATGTAACATTAGTTATTATCACTTTCAGTTTGGCGTAGCAATAGTTAATATTGTTTAGTTTGTTTCACATTAGAAAGTGAAGTATTGTAGTTTTGTTTGTTTGTTTTGGAATTTCGCACAAAGCTACTCGAGGGCTATCTGTGCTAGCCGTCCCTAATTTAGCAGTGTATGACTAGAGGGAAGGCAGCTAGTCATCACCACCCACCGCCAACTCTTGGGCTACTTTTTTACCGACGAATAGTGGGATTGACGGTCACATTATACACCCCCACGGCTGGGAGGGCGAGCATGTTTAGCGCGACGCGGGCGCGAACCCGCGACCCTCGGATTACGAGTCGCACGCCTTACGCACTTGGCCATGCCAGGCCTTGTAGTTTTGCTTTGTGTAACAGTACATAATAAGGTTGTTTGGTTTGGGTAACTGTAATTATGTCTTTGTTTGGTTTTTTTCTTTGTAATAGCTGTTTGGTGTAACAGTGGTTAATGTTATTCTTTGGTTAAGTGTAACAGTAGGTAAAATCGTTCTTTAGTTTCGTGTTGATTTTTATTAATTTTTTGGTTTGGTATAACAGAAGATAGTTTCTTTGTTTGGTGTGGTGTAACAGTAGGTAACGTTATAAGTTGGAGAGAACTAAAACATGAAATTCAAAAGGTTTTCTACAAGGATGTGAGACCTGTCAATCTGGCTCTCCTCACAAATCAGGACATTGAGATTAACACAGCAGGCGCACACGTGCATGCCAGGAAGCCGTGATATAGTGTTGCCGTAATGGCGGCTAGCTGCCCAACGGCAGGGCAGAAGATTGAAAGGTTTATAGACGTTTTCAAACAACGCACGAGAAACCGGATCGTTTAGACGTCGAGTTGAGGTGATAACGCTTTATTAGGTGGCGCATCGGGCTTTGTAGATAATCATAAAAGACAACACATTAAGACCAGTGAGTCAACAACATAATGTAATATGTTTTTAATTATGGTGCAGAATGTTGACCGTCGCTGATCCTTCTAATTTTCAAAACAGATCCTAATAACAATCACAGAACATACACCAACAGTTGACGCCCAAAGCACGAATTAAAATAACGAACACTCCTTAATTACAAAAATGTTACATCTCAGTCTATCTGTTATTAGCAAGATATTTGTAATGTCAATGGAAAGAAAAGATATGAATGATGTGATTTCTTTTTATATAAAAACAGAATGAAACTTAGTTGTTCTTTCAAGACTGAAATAGTAATGAGCTGTGAAGGTATTGATTTGAAACAAAATATAAATGTTTTTAGTGCTTTTACAAAGTTTTATATCCAAGAAGTAGATAATTCTTTAAAATTAAACGACATATTTATAAACATACCTAAATATTGATTTTCAAAATGAGACGTGTATAACCAGTAGTTTTTATCTAGCTGTTTTTCTGACAATTCTCTTGACTGCCTTTGATAAGATGGTTAACGTAAACAAATATTTATATAATCATACGTTTATTGCATATATTTTTACAAACGTTGTATAAAAGGTATCACAAATTTTATTACGGAAGAAAGTATCGAGAGAGTCATATTTATTTCAAATAAAAACTTTGCAAATATAAAATACACGTTTGGAAAATGTTTTGATACATTTCAAACAAGCTATAGTATAGCTATATCAGACAAATAGGAGTCGGTTTAATTGTTTAGAAATTTCTGTCAACAGCTATTATTCTGAACGTTGTCCCTGTTTGTTATGCGAGGACGGGTATATTTACTTCAGCTGGTAAAGTGAATGTTTTGATTTGACTGTAGACACGTATATATCTTGAAATTTAGCGCAAGAAAGTTTAAAACATGTTTTACTCTTTGTTTTCATCAATCATCAATAAAAATGTAAAATTCGTTTGATTTCTGCTGAAGAGTATTAACACCTAAACAAGTGTTTTATTAACAGGTAGAAAAACCTAAACAAGTGTTCATTTGCACAAGCACAAGTGTTTAAACTGTTTTATTTTAGTTTGATCAATGTCTATACAAAAACCTATGCTTCACGTGAATTACTATTTTTCTAAGTTTCAAACAAAGCATGACATGTTATATTAAAAGTAGTGCTTAAATAGACATTTTATGATATTGGTTTTGTGCCTTAATTTGACAGGTTTAGCATGACTTTTGTAACAATGACTTACGTGTATGTAAATTAAATTTTTATTTGCATTTATACTGTCACAACTTTAAATTTCAGACATCAACGCCTCAACCACTGTAACTATTATTTTTATATATATTGCTTTTCCTTCTCTCTTTTATATGCATATGTCTAACTTTGTTAGATATCTAATGTATTTACATATTTCTCTCTCGTTTTAAGGAAAGTGACGGACAAAAAACCAACAATGGTATACATTATCGTCTTCAGTTGCTCTACGCCAGTGGTAAGTCCAGTTTTCCTATTTACAGGGTGGGTGACTCTCGTGTCTTAGCTCAGACTTAGTGAGTCGTATAAATAGTAACTGAGATAATCATAAAGGTGATCTTATCTGATAGTAACTGAAATAACTAGAGTAAAAAATTGCTTTCAAATGGTTTCTATCGATCAGTCTAGTAAACAAAGCTATTGCTTCAGTGACGAGCTTTAAGTTTCTAAGTAATCGGCTCAAGAGGCCCTGCATGGCCAGGTGGTTAAGGCCCTCGACTCGTAATCCGAGGGTCGCAGGTTCGAATTTCCTTCACACCAAACATTCTTGCCCCTTTAGCCGTGAGGGCGTTATAATGTTACAGTCAATCCCATTATTAGTTGGTAGTCTTACAATGCTAAATTAGGGACGACTAGCGTAGATAGTTCTCATGTAGCTTTACGCGAAATTCAAAAACAAACAAACAATCGGCTCAAGACAACTGAAATGTACAGCATAAGGCCATTAAATTTTGGAAAACTAAAATTATCTTCCTCTGCAGAAATTTGTTGACTTACAAGAATATCGGATGGGACATTAAAACTCACGCACACACTGAATTCATGCTGCAGTATAACCTAAATACAAAGGCTCCAAACATCTCAATTCAAATAATGGAAATTCTAAACATTAAGTAGTTTGAAGTTTGTTTTTCTAAATACAGCCTGTAAACTTCAAAATATTTTCAAAGTCTTTCCAAAACCTAGTTTAATTCAAACACCATCGATTTCTTACTACTTCTCGCTACATTATAAATAAATAGCTTTTCAGCTCACACTTTACAAATCTTGTAGGATTTATTTTGTCACGTATTCCAAGGTTAACTTTTACATTAAACAACTTTTACAGCAATGGATTGTTTGAACACCTGCACTGGTTAAGGTATGTTAATTGAGTGAGGAGATATAATGTTAATATTTTGCCTAAACATTTTGAAAAGTCAAATCTGGCGCTTACTTGTATTTGTCATTTATTCAAATTAGGCTTAGTAGGTTAATTCTGCAAATCTTTACTATTGTTAGCTTTGTACAAGCTTATAACTCAGTATAAATAGATGACAGTTTAGTAGTTTAATTTTCTAGTACTTGATAGTAAGGCAAAATTATGTTAAAACTCTAGTATCTAGCCTGTATTTTTCATTTTATAAACACTGATGTTGCAGTTTTTAAATTTTTGAGATACGGATTTTTGTAGAGTTCAAAAAACTGTCACTATAAGCTTCGATGATTTTAATTGTTTTAAATGGCCTGTGGTGATGATCTGTTTCTCATTAAGAGAAACGAGCAGTTTGAAATATTTAGAATCATGGGATCAAAAGAAATCCACTTTATTATTCATACACTAAAATCTCAAGATGAGAAAAAATTGTGCAAAATAAAACATTTGTAATCAGACGTAATAATCTATTCGCCCCTCTCTATTCTTTTCCGGTAATAAGGGTAGTTTACCAAGCTTATTCATAATTCTCACTTGTTCTGCTTTGCCTTACCAAATAATCTGTCAGCTAGTGATAAACAATAGTATTTGTTTGTTTTCTGGAATTTTGCACAAAGCTACTCGAGGGCTATCTGTGCTAGCCGTCCCTAATTTAGCAGTATAAGACTAGAGAGAAGGCAGCTAGTCATCACCACCCACCACCAACTCTTGGGCTACTCTTTACCAAGGAATTGTTGGCTTGACCGTCACATTATAACGCCACCACGGCTGGGAGGGCGAGCATGTTTGGCGCGACTCGGGCGCGAACCCGCGACCCTCAGATTACGAAGCGCACGCCTTAACGCGCTAGGCCATGCCAGCCCAATAAACAATAGTAAAACTCCTTCTACAACTGATCGTAGGAAAGCGTAATGTACCTAAGACTCTTAGCAATTCTGCAATAATGTTTTAGTATATATAGTTTCTCTTTATAAAGAAACAGCACAAGTTTATCAGCTATATTTATTCTTGTTGACATAGTTAATACTCTGTAAAAAGTAAATAAAAAACCGTGATTTGCTTGTTGTTTTAAGAAAGCGCTGATTAGAGTATTTAAATCATATACGGCTTCTAGACAGAGTACAACATTCTACTTATCAGAGTTGCTAAAATATTAACTGATTTTAGTTAGTTTATTGTTTTTTTAATTTCGCGCAAAGCTCTACAAGGGCTATCTGTGCCCCTAATTTAGTAGTATAAGACTAGAGAGAAGACAGCTATTTATCATCACCCACCAACTCTTATAGCAAGGAATAATAGGATTGACCGTCACATTATGCGTCAACATGGCTGAAAGAGCGACCATATTTAGTGTGACAGGGAATCGAATCCGTGGCCCTCAAATTACGAGTGGGGCTTCCTAACCACTTTTTGTTGATGTATTTGTATTCGTGTAACTAAGAGTAAGTGTGTACATATACATGAACATATGAGATGTACATAGGATGTACTGTATATAATACAGTAGTTCGGTCTTTAGTTTTCAGTAATGCTCATGTTTCTATTTTCGTTACTTATGTGGTAATGTTTTTCATGTAAAGAAATAAATGCTGTAAAAGTGGCAGCGCTCTCTTTGTATTCTTAGAAATCACTGTGTGTTTTAACATATCTGAAAAATTAAATTTGTTTCAGATCATTAATGTAAAAAGTTCAGTTGTTGTCTCATCAGTACAACACACCTGACGCATGTATTTAAGAGCTGATTGCAGCATGGTATATTTATATTGTGTATTTATAAGTTTCTTGTAGCATGGTGTACTTAGCTAGCATTTTGAAGTTTTTATTGAAGCACGACATATTTAAAACCTTTTTTTGTAGCCTTGTGCATTTGGAACTCTTAATTCTGAGCTGTTTTTTCGTTTTGGTACTTTCAAGTGAATTTTTATGAACATGTGCTATTATACATAAGTGCATAAGCAAACATATTCGTTTCCGTAACTTTCTTACTACAGAACTTGACATTGCGATACAATGTAATAATTGATAATTGCTAGTGACGTTTTGTCTTGTGAAGTAAGCTCACTGGATAGGGAGAGAAAATTCTTTATACCGGTAGATAGAAGGCGCCCAGTTCACGCAGTAGAAAGAAGAATGGAAGGGAATTAGGAGAAAATAGAGATTTCTTTGGTCGATTTAACCCTAAAAGACAACCTTCAACAATGTTAGTGCACAGCCAGAGAGAAAGTCAGTATTCCAAATCTCCGAGCCTAGCATCGCTCGTGGCCAGATCGGTCGCAATCTTGTGAAATCTCTTCGCAGAAACAATCGTCTTCATATAGTCACATGACAGTAATAAGGGTTTTCGCACCAACCTCGACTCCTGGTTGTTTATATGCGCTATATTCTTTGCTTACATTTCAGTTGAGCTTTGGTGACATATGTACTTGTATGAATGGTCATAACTTCCATGACAATCACTTTCGACAAAGATGTTATTATTACGTCCCTATATTAGAACTGTTGTAACATGATTAAATTCATATAGTAATAATATTATTACTTTGAGTATGTCAACAACAGAAATTTTTGAAGTTTTTGATTGTACAGCTCTAAGCACTTGTAATTTGAACTACATTCTATTCTATGGTTTGTAACTTAAAAACAAATCTCTTATGATAACAATGACGTTCAACAATGTTTTTGAAAGTTTGATCACGTAATTATTTTTAAATTTTAAAACTATTTTACTTTAATTAGTTCTGTGCTATAAGAGTTGTTGCAATCTTTATTTAGAATTAAATTAACAAAAAACAAATTTATCATGATATGGTTTGTTTGTTGGATTCCATGCTAAGTTATAGCCGTCTCTAATTAGAAGAGATAAAGTAGACAAATCAACACTACCAACTGCTAATTCTTCGGCTGCCCTTGTTGGATCGAAAAGTATGCTTGAACTTTGAGTCTTTTGTGGTACCAATGGCCCTAAAGTTCGGTGTTTATTTAGGAAGACAGTAACGGGGTAAGAACCAGAAACCTTAGTTACACAGTCCGGCACATTAACCACTGGAAGCTCTCAGTTGACTTATATGTGTAAAAAAAAGTTGATGTATCATATATATATATATATATATATACACACACACAGAGAGAGAGAGAAAGTGAGAACTAAAAGAAAAAAGGAATATATTTGTTAGTTGGTTAAGAGTGTTTTCGAGACATCTGTGGTTAATATATCTATTTATATCAATTCAACTGAATCTGTCTGCTATCAACCACACATAGTCTGTAGCAACGTTGTTTACGCTTCAGTTTGTAGAATTACTTGAACAATGCTTGAAAATGATTTACCATGTGTTGTATATTATGGTAATTTAGTATGATTTACAAACATTGACTGGTTTAATACTAGTTTAATTGTGTAGAATGTAGAAACTGCTTGTAGAAGTGTTCACAAATGTCAGTCGAAAACTTCTATGTAGACGTACATATTTTTCATATATGTAAAGAGTTATATATATATTTAAAAGTGGCCTTCACTTATGTGTAAATGTGTATAGTTATTTCAATTAACGTATGTCTTCTGAAATATTTCATTATCAGGCGTGGAGTCAATGTAAAGTCTTTAGTTATATATCACGATCTATCACTGACGTTCAATCGCAAACCTCAGATACGAGTGTGGTTCACATAAATTGCATATTTTAACTTTTTCTGTGACGAAAGTGTAAACACGTTTTGACGAACGTGTGAGAGATAATGAACCAACATGGATTTAAGAAAAATATTTTTTATGTGATTCTTATCTAGGTGAAACTTTTACAGGATTCTCATTACTCCATAATAACTTTTACAGGGTTCTCGTTATTCCATGACAACTTTTACAGGATTCTTATTATTCCATGACAACTTTTAAAGGATTCTTGTTATTCCATGACAACTTTATTTTCTTTTATTGAGGTTACAAAACTCACTCGTCTTGACCTGCAGACTTAGCTCGTTAATCTTATATTCACTTGTTGCCTGTAACATTACAATGTCATTGAATTAGACAAAAACAGATCAACAAATACATCATCACAGGATAAACAAACATACACTATTTACGATACTGGTGTGAGTAATATCAAACATTATATAAAGTGTCGCCGTAAAAGCTAATTATAACTTCCTTTACGAGGCTTCTGAACATAGATAATGAAATTAATTATAAGTTATTATACTGTGATGTATATGTGTGTATGTACGTAAATAAAATCTGGTAGATTTCTTTTGTAAATTGGTAGGCATATTTACAAACATAAAACATTGTGTAAATTAAAAACAATATGTAATACTGTGAAAATTCCATAAACAAACTAGATTATATTTTATCATATATTTGTATGGAACAGCCTTCTCAACATTGGAAAAGCAGTACATTTCAACTTATATTAAACAAAAGTATTTACTGTTTCAGAAATCACAAGTGAGCCTTCGCGTTTATATTAATGTGTGTTTTTGTTAGAAACGATACAAGCGAAAATGTGTAACGCGAGTGCTGAACAAGACATGAGCAACACTCCAGGGAGCGCTTTTGTAACCGTTTTATTTCCTCTCGGGAGGCAGCGATCTTCTAAAGAATTCTACTGGGATTGGTCGGGGTTTAGACCTTTTCCTTAACGGTGCCACAGGGTCGCTCTCTCCTGTTCTAGGCAACTGTTTCTACGGCCATACTCATGTCTGTCATCGTCAAGCAAGTGGATTGGAGAAAGAAAAGGGCTTCATTTTGTCATTTAGAACACGACACGTCTCACGATGCTTGATAATTTTACACAGACAAGGATTTATAGGATTTACAACATTTACCGAATACACAGTCGAGCAATCACACCTCTGTTAATGTAGCAAATGTTCAAAAATAAAAGCTGTTTTTGTTATTCAAATACAACTATATGATATCTCAAAATATATTTATCTGACTAAATCAACTTCCGATAGACTAACTTGCTTATGAATCTGACCTATTGAGAAGTATCCATTAGAAGTGAAACTGAGTCAACTAGTCAGTAAAGTATACTTATCAGTGGCGGGGCATTCTAATGATAAACAATGTTTGTACTTTTATGTTTAATAATTTGTGAACAGGAAAAGCAAACTCAAAAAGTCAAAGAAACGTACTGTGCATCCACTTTATTATTCATACACTAAAATCTCAAACTGAATAAAGTTAGTGTAGTTGTTTGTGTCACCACAAGAGCTAACACAATATAGAAATTGTTAGTTCTATGTGTAAAAAGTTGCGATAAAACTATTCCAACGTTATGAAACAATCGCGATCAATTTTTCGGGTTATGTTATTTCTGTGTTAAAATTTACATTCATTAGGGATAGCAGAGTTTACGTTAACCTGTTTGTATGCTATTTCCATTTGGAACATTTAATATTAAAATAAGTCTTGTTTTTATTCTACTTTGGTAGGTGTGAGGCAAGAACAAGATATGTATGTTCGGCTAATCGACTCAGTGACAAAACAGGTAAGGAACTAATATTATCTTAAGTTATTCATTTGTCTAAATTTGTATGTATATTTAGCTATGTATAATAAATACATAATTTATCATATTTTTTATAAATAGACGATTAATCTAACTCAATATAAATAAGCCAAAACAATTAACCCACCAAAATGTTAATGTGTCATTTTGTAAACTCACAGAAAATAGACCAGCTGATAGTATATATCACATTATAACACGGAATTATTTAAACACCATTGACTACTTTTAGCAAATTCAAATATGAGAATTTTTGAAGAAATGTTTTGCTTTTATACAAAGATATTTCTAAATCGAAATTTATGATATATTAAGATGATTCTTTAAAACCAAACGAAAACTATGAGTTCATTCTCACAATTCACCTGAGTAATTTAAATATGTAGCATGTTTAACTGCCCTTTACAGTCTTTCGGACTAAAAACTAGTTTAAAGATACAATAAATATAAAATATTAATTAGATTTTCACACACATATGTAATCAATGCTAAATAATCTGAATAGAAGATTATGTAAAAAAATGATGAAGCGTTATAGAGTTATTAGTTTTGTAACATTGTAAAATTGTGTATTTTTTATTTGGTCGTTAATAAAACAAAATTATTTCATTGTTCATACTACTGGGATACTTTTCAGTTTACTTTGATACGTGGATAAAGTTTCATAAAACGTGAGAAGTATCTGAAATACAGTAGAGTTGTTGGACTAATCACCATATTTCAAATGTTTTTGAACAAAACTACTATTAATTTAGTGCAACAATTAAGAGAGTGCTTATAACTTAAGCGATTTCATATTAGTAGTTAACGAACTTTATTAAAATTGCTTATATTGTGAAAATTTAATCTCGAGTAAAAATAGAAAAAAATTCTACTTGCTCGACAATGTAAATATTTTACTTTGGAAACTAAATCAAGTGAATATTTTGGCGACATAGATCTGAGAAGGTAACGACATTACTGAAGTGCTGGTTTAGAAGACACAGAATAAACAAGCTTAAAGATTCAGCGAAATGTATTATAATATCTAAAGACGAATTCATTCTATGCACAGCGTTGCTATTCGCATGTTGACATGACAGGAGGCCGTGTTATTGTATAGGATTTGAAGCACAGGTTTCTAATTACTGTCTAACAAAACTTTCCTCTCCGCAAGAATCTTTTGTTCGAACAAGTTTTCTAAAAGTTCTAGGCTGGTTCTATTGTCTGTGATTACTGTAAGATAAAACAACAGTCATAGCACGTCCTTCTCGCAATTTCACCTATTACACGGTTTTAAAGACGACGTCTGTAGTTACAGCATGCTTATTTAACAAAGGCTAATTTGAACGACAACATTCGTAAATCCAGTATACTTACTTAACAAAAGCTAGTTTGTACGACAACGTTTGTAATTACAGTATACTTACTGGACAAAATCTAATTTATACAGCATTTGTAACTCCAGTATATTTACTTAAGAAAGACTAGTTTGTACAACAACGTTTGTAATTCCAGTATACTTACCCAAGAAAGGCTAGTTTGTACAGCATTTGTAACTCCAGAAAACTTACCTAAGAAAGGCTAGTTTGTTCGACAACATTCGTAATTTCAGTATACATTAAATCAACAGAGGTTAGTTTGAACAAAGAAAGCTTTACAATACGTTCGAGAAATAGTCCATCTAAGAAATAAATAGAAAGTAAAACTTTAAAATGAGACATTATTAAAAAAATTGATCTAGATAGAATAACTGTTAATTAATTGCCTCTTCTATGTCTCTCTATATAAATATAGACACACACGCAAACTAGCACAAACAAATTCGGTTTTGTATAATTTCCATTGACGACATCTGCGTTAAACACACTTTCATAATAATTAACATGATAGCATTGTAAAAAACCCACGTGTGTCGTTTTTCTTGTGTTTTCAAGTTTTAGTCTTTTACTTGTTTGTACTTATAATATAAATTATTTTTTATCATAAACCGGTCATGTGCAGCATTTTAAAAGAATATCCTGGTGCTAATGCTCTTGTGCATTTTTTCTGGTATAATCTTTTAACATTGTGATACCATTAATTTTTAGAACAACCTGTTTTTGAAAACTACAACAACTTAAGACGTTTTGTTTTCCTTATAAATGTGAATAATGCGTTTCCGTTCGCTATCTATTTATCTGATTATTCAGTGAATATAATTAACTCATCTTTTTACGCCGTTCGATCTACTTTCGGGAGAGTACTTTAATCTGCGACGAATGACCTTCGTTTTACAACAATACCAGATTGGAAACATCCGGGTTGATAGATTCGGAAATTCATTTTTGATTCTAAATTGAGCTAACTTGATCTCCTTTAATCAGTATTTTATTGAGTTCGAGGCTGGAATGGTAACACAGAAGCTAACAGACGGGGGACATTAGCATACCAATAGGACACCACCCGACTGACTTATCTCATCTCGGTATAAAGACGGATCAAGTGTGAATCATACTTAAACTAGTATGTGTAGCACGTGACTCGTTCTCATCTATATCTTCATCTTCTGGTGAAGAGCGAAATTAACAAGCCATAAATCTTAGTGGTGTAAAGATCTGATAATAAGTTACATTGGTGTAGTTAAAAAAAAAAGTATATGATGGATGATATGCTGAAAAAATCTTTCTTCTTTCTCGTCTTGAATACAACAAAGCTAATCCTCTCTTTTCTGCACACGGCACGAAACTGCTTCGTACTTTTTCTTTTCTTATTCTAATACTTACCACAATCCCCTGTGTATGAAATAAAACTATATTTCAGGTTAATTTGTTATATATAGGTATTATAGTTATTGAAAGTCTTTCCCTAGTAAAATATTTACACATCTGTAGTAACTGTGTTACATGTTTTTTGCTCAGAAAGTGTTACTTTTTACTGTAGAATAAACAGCAAACATATATAAAATTGTGAAAACACAAGTAACAAATTACTTTAAAAATTAAAAAAAATAAAGTTTCATGGTGGGTGAACGTTTTTTGTTACATTCACTAAATTTGCTGGTTATAGGCAGTTAATGAGGTCATCTGTATAACCGTTCCATTGACAAGCTTCAAGACGATTATTGTGGAAGTTTACAGATTCATTTGTTCTCTTTTTATTCTCACAGTTAATTTACTTCCGTAATTTTGCACATTACAAATTTCATGCCTATGTGCATGTTCTGCAAAATATGCAATTTCAAATAATTAGACCAGAAACAAATGAAACTGCATGTGCGGATTGTAAGGTAAAAACAATTTACAAATTACAATGTAGGAATGGTAGAATGTATTATACCACGAAAATTATCCGCGAAAGTATTAAGTATATTGTTTATCTGAGTTACTGAGTATTTACAAGTCTCACATGTAGAGAAAGATAGAAACAAACTTAAATACACTATTCACTAACTGTAGTTAAGGTTGTAACGTATCTATGTCTTTGATAAAACTGTAAAAATACACAAAAACGATGCTAGAAAGACCTGGAGAACTCATGAGTAAATACTTGTCGTCTAAGATGTCATTCTAACCCTCATAACGGTATATCTGTTTGGATGATATGAGAAAAACTTGAGATGATGTAGTCGATACATTAATTTTAAAAAGTAAATCAAAATATTTCATTTATTTGCCTAACAGTGATAACGTAATAAATCATTTTTTTTTCCTTTATGTATACAGAAGTTCAGTAAGCCATTTTATAAAAAAATTTGAAGTCAACACTTCTTCAGCGTTCATGTCGCCGTATTCTGTCACGGTCTATTTAAAAATCTATTTTTCGGTACACACTGTGTCCTTTCTGTCCATTTTGTCCCGTCAAGTCAGGCTCTCCTTATTGGTATTGCATCGTAACAATAGCCAGGCAGCTTACTTCCCATTGCAAAAGGTTCCGTCGTCAGGCTGTGATGTTCAAAGTACATCACTCCTCCTGCTTGCTTTACACAATTTATCTAGTATAAAAAGATCCTGTTTAGTTTTCGTTCATAGAGTTTTCTATGAATTGTTGGATATGTCACAGAAGCAACTTGTTTTCACACAACACATGTCGCTATACCAGACAGGGATTATTTTTTATTATGCTGCTTATGCTGTTTAAAATATGCGGACAACATTTTATACTTATCTGTATGTTCGTGGATTCTCAAATGCTACGAAATGCTTCATTTTCCTTATCACGATTAGGATACATCTAGTACAGGTTAATCCAGGTGCCTCCATGTTATTTCAGATTCCATTATTTTCCAATGCAACTAAGTGAAAGCGATATATCCATCTTGGAAATACTATATTTATGACCTGAGTGTCGAAAAAGCTGTTACATACTCACCCCAAAAGCGATTGGTTTGCGGTAACATCGCCTTACCTAACAATGTCAAAATGTAGTTCTGTAGTTCATCTGAACTTCGTATCCAAAATCAATTGAGAATAACGTAATCAACCTTTGAATTCATATCTTGCAATGCTTCAAGAACTGTATTTTAAAAACCTTTACATCGATACACAGATTCAAATAAATCAGTTACATATTCTCAGTATGAAAATAACATAGCTATAACAATGTAAATAACGTAAAGGAGGGCATTTTAAGTTCAATTTTTTAAACATCTTGTAGCAAAAGATGTGTGTACATAGTTGATGTATTATTACATTCTTCTTTACTCTCAGTACTAAGTTACTATAATAAATCGTAAGATTTATTACTACATTCTGTAGGACTCTTTTTAACTTTACCTTTACAAGAAGATGTAAATTTTTATCTCATGTTTTCTTTTGAAAATGCTTGTTTTTCCAATAAGAACAATGTACTTCATACAGCTTTTCATTACTAAATGTATGTCGAAGATTATGTTCTTGAAGAGGCTTAAATAAATGTAATGAGTAAAAAGTAAACATCACGACACTTCCACCAGGTTTAGTTTGACTTTTGCTCAAAGTTTCTCCAGGACTGTCTGCGCTAACCGCCCCTAAGTTAACAGTGATAGACTAGAGGGAAGAAAGAGAGTCAACACCACTCTGGAGCTACTCTTTTACCAACGAATAGTATGATTGACCGTTATATTATAACTTCCCTACGACTGAAAGTCTATACATGTTCAATGACGGGTTTCACATGGTAAAATATAATATTTTTAATGCTATCCTTTTATAAAATGCATTCTTTCCTGTGGACTTTTAATGTTTCTTGAAATCTCTTTATAACAGGTTTTAAGTCAGCTCACAAGGCAATATTTTTCGATATCATATTATTTTGTTCGACTTTAAAATACTAATTAGATTTGTTATTAGTTATATTAAAATATGAACTAGTCATTTTAGAACAAAGCAATAGATTTCACTATTTCGAATTGTCAAACGTAGACATCAAAACTTGTATCTTGTGTTTACGAATAAAAGCGTTGTCAAAAGTTACGTAAATCGTATTATTAGTTGATGTATGTCAACTAATATTGAGTGACATACAATGTTTTACTTAACGATATTAACAAGGTGAGCTGCAATACCTCGTGGTGCTCATAGTGACCAGCGTAAAAAAAGGAACAGATTTCAAATGTAAACATCACGAAGTTAATCAGTATTTTTTTTCTATAATATAAAAGTTTACGTTTACAAAATACAGTTGACTCTGTACAACGTGGCTATTGTAATAGCTGTAAGATATGTCACGGCACTAAATCTATAGAGCTGTTCAGCTGAAATTATTAAACTACTTCTATGTGATAGATTACGAGTCAAATGTCTGATATTATTACCATGATATTTTAAAATGAATTTTATGTCACCCAAGGTAGTTCTGTTTAAGTCTTAACAAACTAGATATATATAAATGTCAGACATAATCACTTAGATGCAGAAAACAAATCTGAAAAAACAAATTTAAATGTCTAAACTTAACTTTTCTCTAAAGTATAATTTCTTAGAACTGCTGCTGCTTTGGTTCCTGACTTCGGATTGAGCTGAACTATTGCTTCTGAATTACATGCGTTCTTTGACAGAAAGACTTGCACTTAGTCCTGACAAGTGGTTAGGGCGTTCGACTCGCAATATGAGAGTTGCGGGTTAGAATCCTCGTCATACCACACACGCTCGCCCTTTCAGCCATGGGGCGTTATAATGTGAAGGTCAATTGGTGAAAGATTAGCCCAAGAGTTGGCGGTGAGTAGTGATGACTTTCCTCTAGTCTTACACTGATAAATTAGGAACTGCTAGCGCAGATAATCTCGTGTAGCTTTGCGCGAAAATTCAAGTCAAAGAAACAAATATCATTTCAAACTTATCTTTATATATATATATATATATATATATATTTTCACATTCATCAGTAGACTTTCTGTTAGGTTTGCTGCCATGGGAATTACGGAAATATTCTGTTTTTCACTTCTTTTTAACCAATTTAAGTTTTTCTCTTAATCACTGCTGTTTCTTTTACAATCGAAAATGAATTTATATATCGCATTATATCACTTTTATTTTTTCGTAGTTTGTCTGTCTTTCTCCACTGCTCTCACATATTTATTCAATTTTTCGATAGATCGAATGGAAACATACAGAGCAAGGAATCTATTCGTTTTTTCCATCTATTTACCTGTTCACTCATCTATTCTACACGTCCATTCGTTCTTTCTGCTCTTTTACTTTTGTTCACTTTCATTTGTTCTTTATCTTCTCTCTATCTTTTTGTTGTTCACACCCATTTGTTTTCTCTATATATTCCTCACGCCCAGTTTGTTCTGTCTTTGTACTTAAGTATTAGAAACACAACTAGGAAAATTACATGACATACTATGAAAAGTGTGGTACTCGACCGCTAACATTCCAGAATGCATGTTTGCGGAACGCAGATAGCTTTTAACGATATTGGGAGTATTCTAGCGAGTCGGGTGTAATCCATTATGTAGTTACTTTACTTATGGTGGCGGGCTTCTCGTCTCGTGTCCCTTCTCCATCGTGCATTTTCTACTTGCTCGGAATATCAGAGTCAATATTTAACTTCCTTAAGCTCAATGACAGAAAGCTTCATATAGAAAATTAACCTCTGCTTTATCAGGAATCAATTGTAATCATAATTTACATTATTCTTAAAAACCTTAACATAAGCTTTGCGCATGCGTTGTGGAGAAGGGTGGAATGTTTTTATTTGTTACAATCCGCCATTTTTTCTTTTTTTTAAGGAAAACAATCTCTGCTGTCAGTAGCATAAAAACTTGATAATTTCGGAGTTCAATATATAGGGGAATATATAAACGACAGTTTAATTATATGAAAACAACAAATATTATATTGTATAATTTTGTTTGTTCATGGTTAAGCACAAAGTTACATGATGGTTTATCTTTACTGTGCCCACCTCGTGTATCTAAATTCAATTTTTACCGTTACAAGCTCTCTGACTTGCAACTAAGCCCTCGAAAGTTGTTGTTGCTGTACCACCGCGAAACTATGCAACGTACTGTTTACAATCTCCAAACTTCGGCGACTCGAACTCAGGATTTTAGCATTGTAACTTGATAAATAACTGACCCACGATGAGCTACTAATTATTATATTTTAAGAAAATCTGCTGTCTGTTTATCATGTATAAAAACGCAGTACCTCGTATTATACGGCCGCAGACATGCCGCTTTGCCACAGGTGTGCATCATATAATTTTTTTAAAAAAGGTTATAATATTCTTTGTTGTAGTTAATACTCATCTTTATGAAATATTTTCAAACGATACCCACAAGACAACTATCTTTTTAATGATGACTATTATTATTTATTTTACTTAAACGACTGGAATGAATTCAACTACTGCTAGAAAAATATCTTAAAGAAGTCACTTGGTTTGTTGTTAAACACAAGGCTGAATAATTACAATCTGTACTGTGTCAGCTATACTAGGATAATATCCCGAATCATTCCATTGAAGAATCCCATTTTAAGGTTGTCGATGAGCCACTGAGGAGCAAAAATCGTTGTGTAATTAAAATAATGAAACAGTTATCAGTTAATGTAATGAATAATACTTATAGATGTGTAAACCGCATTTAGGCTAAACTTGCTTGATTATAACTTCAAGGAAGATATTGTGAATTATTTTTGTTCACTGTGCTTATTATCATAAATGTGTAGCTCTTTATTCACTAAAATAAAACCAAAATATTTAAACAGAAATGTGTATGACAGCTTGGCTATTGGTAATAAATAGCTATACCACATAGTACCTTAAAATATGTAAAAAACCAGCATACGTAATTTTTAAATTTGTACACAAAACCTATTTTGTCTTTCAAGGCCCGGCATGGCCAAGCGTGTTAAGTCGTGCGACTCGTAATCTGAGGGTCGCGGGTTCGCATCCCCGTCGCGCTAAACATGCTCGCCCTTTTGGCCGTGGGGGCGTTATAATGTGACGGTCAATCCCACTATTCGTTGGTAAAAGAGTAGTTCAAGAGTTGGGGGTGGGTGGTGATGACTAGCTGCCTTCTCTCTAGTCTTACACTGCTAAATTAGGGATGGCTAGCACAAATAGCCCTCGAGTAGCTATGTGCGAAATTCAAAAAAACAAACAAACAAATTCGAGGATTAATTAAGATTTTTAAAGTAAGGAAGGCATATTTTCTTCTATAACCCCTTTGTACCACCATCCTATCTTATATGCATGTATGTGTTTGTTTTCTTTCCAGGAAATGTTTGTTATTCTTTTGTTTTTCATCTAAATTATTATGAATTGCTTTAATCCAGCTTTTCAGTCTTGAAATTGTAAGTAACTGCATGGTGTGAAATAATAGACAGAAAATGAATTTATACTATGAACTGAGAGTAAGCCATTGTCATGTTCAAAGTTTTCGCTAGAGCTTTTTTGCTGTCGGGAGACATTTGCTTCTCTTGATTCTGTCCCGCTGAAAATACTTCTTAATTCATATTGCCCCGCCCATCCACGCGTATAGCATTATACAAGTTGGCATATGGGACTTGCGGCAGACCCACATGCGAAACGAATTGCAGACAGTCCACGTGCTATGATGCATATCGCACTTTAGTAGGATTGAAACCGCGAAGCCCTCCGATGCAAACTAACGCCGCCTATGGGTGCTTAAGTAGAAAACAGTGGAGGGATTGTGTCCAACTGTTACGTCTTTTAGACACACAGTAAACTCAATAAGTCAGTTGTAACACTGTATTCACATGGCATCAATAGGATGGTGAGTGCACCTGTTACCGTACAACGGAGTGATTGTCTTCTGTAAATTAGCAGTCTGGTGTGTCAGAAGAGGTGGTTTCCAAATTCGTAACGTTCGTAAAATCCTACTTTATTTACCACTTGTATTAAACGGCACAAACAAAAAGAAAAATATATATAAACATCAATTAACACTAGAGACATTCATGATGTTAGAAAAACACGTAGGTTCAAGAAGTCTTATTAGAAATGAAATAAAACCTCTATAACCCGAACGCTTACGAAAGATCCACCTTTCGAAAGCTCACGGGCTAGAGAATTTTTGTTTCATTTCTATCATTACTAGAAACATAATGTTCTTGTTTTAATTAGAGTTTTTCAAAGCAAGATCTAGATGAATAAAAAGTATTTCATTAAGTTTTTCCATTCTATGATAAATTATTACATTTCTCTCTCCTTCCAAATCAAACATATAAGCTAAGCACTATTATTGAACAACTATTTGTAAGCCAGGAAGTTTACAGCAGAACCCTACGAATGTTTGTTTTCTAGCAATTCACATAAGAACAAGGCCCTTAATGATATCGATACACAGTAAAATTGCGGCTATATCGAGATAAAACAAGAAAAGTGCTGTATTTTCTCCCTTCACTGTTTATACCATGCATTGGGAATTGTGTTCGATCCAGTGATGACCAATATTAGGTCAAATGTTTGTTATTTTTACGTTAACTAGCAATTTTATCTGTCGCATATTCAATGACAAACAATTAACTAAGTATAACTAGAATTAATCTTCTCCTGACTGTGTACACCAGCAATAATGTTTCAAATGCGACGTAAATTCCGTCTTCTAAAAATATTGTAATGAAGAAAAAATGGATAAAGCATGAATATGATACTGGCTAATGCGATAATTCCAATGATCTGCTTCGCTCTCCTCTCCTGTGAAAGTTTATTTTTTGACAAATGTAATCACTGGTGAAGAATATAACGTAAGCTAATTCTCCATTAACATACTGCGAGAATAAAAAGAATAAACGTGATAGGACGCAAACAAACTGGGATAAACCATTAAAACTTATAAACTGAGTGCACCGGGTTAGGTACTAATAAACTAATGCGTCAAGTCATGTACTTGCAAACTGAATACGTCAAGTCATGTAGTAATAAACCGAGTGCGTCAGATCACGTACTAATAAATTATTGCGTCAAGTCATGTAGTAATAAACCGAGTTCATAGAGCCATTAGGCAGTGAATCATGAGCATCAAGTCATGCAGAAATAACCTTAAAGTATGATGTATTCCGGCACTTAATTAGGAGAGTCACTTCACGATAACAGAAATAACCTATATAAGTCAAGTACCACTACACTGGATGTATTAGTTCACTCAGTAATGACTTAGTAATATCAAGCCTAAAGTATACAAATGGCAGTAATCATGTACGCTAAGTTTTAAAGCAGGATATTTAGCACATTAATCAAGAATTGCAATAAGACAACAGTCATTTATGTCAAGCAGCTGTTAATTAATTTTGTGATTTCGAGAAAACAGTAACAATATCATAATCAGCAATTGATACATTGTTTGGTGCCAAGCAAGAAAGTAACAATATCATACAGCAGTTAATCAGGTGTTTGGTGCCAAGCAAGAAAGTGACAATATCATACAGCAGTTAATCAGGTGTTTGGTGCCAAGCAAGAAAGTAACAATATCATACAGCAGTTAATCAGGTGTTTGGTGCCAAGCAAGAAAGTGACAATATCATACAGCAGTTAATCAGGTGTTTGGTGCCAAGCAAGAAAGTGACAATATCATACAGCAGTTAATCAGGTGTTTGGTGCCAAGCAAGAAAGTGACAATATCATACAACAATTAATTACGTGTCTGGTAACATGAAAGAAATAACAGCATTACAAACATTATACATAGTAAGAAAGCAAGTGTTACTCATATATTTTTGAAGTTTGAAGCTAAGTAAGAAAGTAATAATGTTACATGCAGCAGTTCATACTGTTTGATGTCAAGTAAGAAAGAGAAATATCACTAATGTTTACTTTAAATATGTATGTAAAGATGATGTGGTATCGTAATTACAATAAAAAATAGGTAACAACAAGTAACATCTATACTACATAATCACCAATTTTTGAAAAAGTTTTAATCATCAGGACATATATATATACGTACACAGTGTGCATAAGGTTTCTGTAACAAGGCCTAGCATGGCCGAGTGCGTAAGGCGTGTGACTCGTAATCCGAGGGTCGCGCTAAAACATGCTCACCCTCCCAGCCGTGGGGGTGTATAATGTGACGGTCAATCCCACTATTCGTTGGTAAAAGAGTAGCCCAAGAGTTGGCGGTGGGTGGTGATGACTAGCTGCCTTCCCTCTAGTCTTACACTACTAAATTAGGGACGGCTTTGTGCGAATTTCAAAAACAAACAAACAAACGTTTCTGTAACAAAATAGATTAATTAAGTTTTCAGTAACTTTTTCAATAAGGGTAAAAGTAAAAGCTATCACACTTAATAAATAGAATTAAATTAGTTTAGAATACTTATTAACCTCAACATTTTATTTGGTCATTTAATCTCTCTGGTACATCACATTGGGCGGATGAGCTCCGTAATCGACAAACTAATCGTTTTAAGTCACATGCTTCTAAAGAAATGAGATTAACACAATCTGGCAGGCTTTAATCGATTGACTATCTTGTA
Organism: Carcinoscorpius rotundicauda; assembly: GCA_011833715.1. NCBI lineage: Eukaryota > Metazoa > Arthropoda > Merostomata > Xiphosura > Limulidae > Carcinoscorpius > Carcinoscorpius rotundicauda. The sequence goes on from CM022393.1 coordinate 41,334,981, forward strand.
AAGAGTCGAAACAAAGCCTCTATGGCTGCATTAATAATTGTTTATTTTTTTTAAATTCAACATTTCCAACATACCTTCTTAAGTACTTTTGACAATTTTTATATAGTTGTAAACAGAAATCCTGATTGTAGACCATGAACGTCTTCGGAACTTTCAATATAAAATGTAACCTGACTGTAAAAATTTGACACTTAAAAATTTTGTTCTTTAAGTGGATGTAACAATTATTCTCTTGTTGATCCATTTAATGAAAATAAACATGTAAAGTAACAAATATTATATAGAAGATTAGTTCACCTTCATACATTAGTAGAGTATTATTTATTAGATATGAATTAAATATTGAGATATTACGACTTTAATATCGAGAGTCTATACTAAAGAACTAACATTTACAAGCTCATGCGTCTCGTTTAACACTTTATTTAAAAAATCACGTTTCACATGTTCACGCGCTTTGATCTTCAATTTATAACAAAGCATCACGTATTACACGCTCACGCGTCTTTATCAACAGTTCATATTAAAGCATCACGTTTTACATGGTCACATGCTTTGATCCAGCGTTTACACCAAAACATCACGTTTGACTCACTCTCACGTATTGATCTATACTTTATATCAAAACACCATGTTTGAGTCGCTCAGGATCTCGATTTGGTTTTTCTTTAAAGCTTCATGTTTGACACGCTTACGCGTTTTGATGAAAAATTTATATAAACATATCACGTTTGACACTCGTATTTTGATGTCCAATTTGATCAAAGCATTACGTTGGGTGACTGTTACGTATTTTTTATGTTTTATGTTTTTCGTAGACTAAACGCAACAGAAAAACACAGATAACAGCTTGTATAATTTATTACACTAAACTATTAACAAATATAACAGATATAACATAAATTATATAATAACAGTGACAGATATTAAGTTACAACATTCGAAATTAATTACAAAACAAAATAATACTAGTTTCAAACTTCAAAATTAATCACAATACAAAATGGTACTGGCCTGTATCTAATATAATGATCTAAAATGAAAGTCTCAAATTCCAGTCCAGGGTGTGAATTTGGTCCCACGAAGAAATTCCGAAGCTTAAATGAAGAAGTTCAGGTACAGTTCACAGTTCAATAAATTCGCCGACTCTCAGCACAAGCAGTAATTCAGATGAATCGTAGAGATTGACGAAATAAAATCACAGCTTCCGTAGATCTAACTTTAGTTACAAATCCAAGTTGAATAATCACAGCAAACACTTAATCTTTCTCAAATAACTGACTCTCTTCTTTTGAAATAAAACTGATGTCTGAATCTCACCCCTTTTCGAATAAAAACTGATGTCTGAATCTCTCTTTTCTTCGAATAAAAACTGCTGTCTGAATCTCTCTTCTGTCTCTCGCATCTTCGTCTGTTTATATATTGTAGGCCTAAACTCCCCGAAAGAACGCGAAAATTCTACAGGTCTCCAGAGCAATCCACGCATGTCCGTTCTTGCACGAGGCTGCACGTCTAGACACGAAGTCACCAGCACCTTATTTACAAACATATGATTGGTCTACTTAAGTCAAGAAAATTCTAAATGTTACCCTAAATGAATAACAAAATATTAGTTTAAACTTCGAAACAATAATATAAATATGGAAAAATGAATAATACAAATGAAAATTCAAACACAACACGACATGTTGTCGTTTACAAAATATTTACACATATACATAACAGTGACACAGACGGCTTGATCTCGTATTTGTTTTAAAGTCCCATTGAATCACCCAGTCTTGATTTGGAGTTGCATTAATGCATAACATTTGATCACACAGACGTCGTCATCCAGTATCCATATTAAAATAACACATTGGATGACAGACGTCTTGATCTGGTGTTTGTATTAAGACACAACGTTATATCCCATAAACGTCTTGATTGGGTATTTGTATAAGAATTATATCACACAGACGTCTTGATGTGGTGTTTGAGTTAGAGTACCATGTCGGATTACACAGACGTCTTGACCAGGTATTTGTATTAAAGCACTATGGTAAATCACACAGTCGTGCACATTCAGTGTTTGTATTAAAACATTATGTTGGCTCGCATAGACGTCTTTATCTAGTGATTGTATTAAAGCACTATGTCGGACAACACAGCCAGGTTTATCTGTTTGTATCAAAGCATCATGTTAAAGCAAACAGATTTCTTCACTTTTATATTGAATCTTTAAGTTTGACACGCTCCAGGATTTTGGTTTCAGATGAGTATCAAAGTATAAGGACTTTGTACTTTTTAAAGACATAGATGATACTTTAAATCTGAAGCAAACGGAAAGCACCAAGAAATACGTTAATGTTTAATACATGTAAAATACATATCGTGTGTATATTTTTCTACTATTAAAGCTATATAAGGTGATCTGCTGTGTCTGCCGAGGGAATTGCACCCCTGATTTTAGCGTCGTAAATTCGAATACTTGCCTTCGCCCATGCAGGGGAACAAATAAATAATCAAATACAAATACAGATCGTGCTTAGTCTATTGTAGTAAAAATGGTCGTGCTAAAAAATCACCACCAATAACTTTCAACAAACAGAAAGAAACCATAACAAGTATGCTTTTAGTCTGTCCCAGTAATAACAAGGAGATGTGACTGACAAGAAATTAGAAAAGTCTCATAATACGATTATAACATAACGTGAATTTTCGTGCAAAGTTACAAAAGTTATCTGTGCATAGCAGTTTTTATAGTTGAGCTGATACCCTAAAGAAAATGGAGCTAATCAGCAGTTCTTGGACTGTGTTATCTGACCGAATAGAGGGATTTGACTCTCACTGTTATAGCACATCAATGACCTCAAAGTGACGGCTTGTTTATGAGGAAATTAGACTTAAAAATACAATCCTTCGAGTACGCTATCCACTGGGACACACCTAATCCTATGAATTAATATATGATAGGCGAAATTACGACTGGTTAACACTTATGCTCTAATTGAATCAATGAGTGGCTTTTTTTTTACTATACAAGCTACTCAAATTTTTACATGCTCTAAAACTATTAGTATCCCTAAAAACACGATCTCATTGTTAATTTCTGGTCTCCGTTGCTTTAAAGCTAATTTCTACATACAGTGAAATACAACTGAAACACAATTATCTTTTTCCCTTTGGCCTCCCTGTGTTGTAAGTTATTATTGTTCTGTTGAGTCTGGAAATTTCTGAACTGCATATTTAATGGCAGGATTTCTTCCTTGTCAACTAGCCTGTTTTTTACCACACAGCTACTTCAGTACTTTATTATTTTAGACATGTATCCGAGAACAAACATGAACACTAATACAAAAATTAAATACGTCACTATACCTGAAAACACATCATCACGAAAATAAATATTGACATTTTTTATGTTACTCTAAAAGTAAGTTAATTAGGTGAGCTTAATATATGCTCAGATGTTAATATCATTTAAGTTTCTAAATAATATGTTTATCACAATAGATTTTTTTCACAATAATCACAATTTATATCTGTAAAACTGCCTGGAATAATATAATCTGTGTAAAACTAGAACAAAACAAGGTATTGTCTGCATAGAAATTAGTAGCAGTGACTGTTCGAGTGAAAGAATGTATAAACATGAAAATTGCTCACTCTGGATGATTTTGTTTGTTTGTTTTTCATTTTATGAAAATGATTTCGAACATTTCTTTCTGTCATGCTAGAAACATTTATTGCTAGCGTTTCTATCTGACATGCTTTGAAAATGTATTTTAGATATATCTTTCTTTTATACCGTGAACATTTATTCTGAATATTGTCTTTCATATTATGAACATTCGCTCAGAGTATTTCTGTCTTTGTTGTGCTGTGGATATTTCTTTAGCAAACTGCTTATGAACTGTCGCTAGTTTTTGTTTACATTCCTACATATCAAAGGTTATTATAAAAACAAATCTGGACAGAGTTTCGTGTAAAGAAACAATTGATAACATTACCTGTTTCGTCCGTAGTAATTAAAAATAATGATACTTCATATACGTAATATGACTTCACTATTTGTACACATAAGAGTCACGGCTAATTTGTGTGATTTCTCGGGCATGTTTTCGTCCATATTTGTTCACTATACGAGTGCCGAGGTTTGTTGTAATAAAGTTCCAACTCTATTTACCCTGGAACTGTAGCAAACAGGAAACCGTTTTTATATCCTGATGTTATATAAACAAAGCTTCAATTACCGAAAAGAGAAAGTTTTAAGCGTACTCAACGCATTCATCCATATGGCCGCTTCGAAAACACGCAAATGAGGCGAATTTCAAGCATGCATACAAACATGTACAACATTGATATAAACACACAGGCTTCTGCTGTTTCTGACGATAGGGCTTCTTCTATTGATACAATACTATGATTTGCATCTCCCTTGAGATCATACAGGGCTTACACAGAGGAAGAGGGAAGAGGTGTGGGGGTGATCGCGTGAATACATACCACACTATGTCCTATTAGTGTGTTTTGATTTTGTTTGGTAAAGCAGATTGTTTCTTAGATTAGTTCCTCTCAATTAGTAGAGCTTAAATTTACTAGAACGGGAATACGTCATTAAGGCATACATTAAATCAAGTGGAGAGTATATACATAAAAGGATGACACTTAGTTACCTCGTATTAGAGAGAGATGTGTAACATCTGTCGGTAATCTTCTTAAATATCATGTAGGTTAATTCTACAATTTGTGTTTATGAAGAACAACTTCAATGACACAGTAAAACATCATGCAAAATTTAAGAAACTACACTTACTTTTACTATTTTTTTACTTATTTTTTATCGATATTCTACATTTGTTTTGTGAATATTCCTAACACAATTTCTCCTTAATCTCTTTTGCGTTTCAGTAAGCTTTATTTGGAAAGTTTTTATAGTTTCGAACATAAAGTATTTGGAATACATTTTTCACAGAGTCTTTAGTATCCGGTTTTGAAATGTATGAGTGAGCATTCGGTTAAAACTGTTTTTAACATTAACTATTATTATAAATGGCTAGTGTGGATATATTTATATTACTTCGAGAATGTTGCTGCGGTTTAACGAACCAAATGTTAAAGTGTTGTTTCATTAATACCGAAAGAGTGCTATATTAACGTTATCGTGTTATAATGCTGTTGAAATAATGCTTTTTTAAAATTAACGTATTCGTACGTTGTTTTATTGCACTCGCTTTGCAAGTGTATTTTAATCGAATCTATGTGTTTGTTTCTGTGTTTCCTCACCAGTATCTCCAAGACTAATTAGCCAACGTACACAAACATTTTACAAAAGATAGGAAGTCAGTATGGAACAGTTCTCTCCAATTTGGATTGGTTCCAGATCCGGATTACTTTTGAAGCATTTTTAAAAATAATGGATAGATAGGACATTTTCGAGCTTTTCGGTTAATAACTGTGTAAAGTGTGATTGAATTTGTACCAAATTTTATGGGCACATTAAGGTCAAGACTCCTCATCACGTCACAAAAATTATCAGGATTAGTGATCATTCTGAATCTGAGAAGAATTTTCTGAGTTTTGGAAAGTGAGATTTTACGTTATCCACTGTAAACGCATGCAAACTCGAAAAGGAGTGGCGGGGTGAGGGTATGCAAGCTATATGATTGCTTTTGTTAATGTGAAATACTGCTATAGTAACATTAGCATGCTAGAATCTTGCTTCAATAATATGAAACTATCGTTACAATAAAATTATCGTGTTTAAGTGCCGTACGTATTTGATCTAAATAGTGCTTCAGCGTTCCATAACATTTAAAACTATATAACTTTTTTGGTTCCTAACTTAATCGTTTGATGGTTACAATATTTTGAACTTATTCTACAGGGTGGCCCATAAGTCCTTACCCATCAATATATCTTATGCATCCAGTGTATCGGTTTGCTGTCCCTCATTCTCGCTACATAATATTATGCGACGCCATATTCTGTGAGATACATTCCTCAACATAGTAGGGGTCATTGTTTCAAATGCTGCTGTAACAGCTGCCTTCAACTCATCATTAGTAATATAACGTTGTTTAGACACAATATATGGGTGGGTAGGGACTTATGGGCCTTTAATTTATAGCACTTCTATAATACCGTTAGTGTAATTAAATTGACAATTATAATTTTTGCACTAACTTATCTTTTCAAGGCATACACATTATAATGGTATTTATTCTAAAGTGGTTACGGTTAATCGTTTGCAAAGGCAAAATCTTTCGCACATTAAAACTTACAACACTCTAACACAGCACTATTTACACTACCTGTACAGTTTTTGGGTATTAAAAGGCTGAAATTTTCAATTCTTACTAAGAATGATATTTTATAAATATTTTGAAATATAACAGGCACGTTTTTTGTTTGTTTTTATTTAATCTAAAAATAATTAAAACATAAATATTTTATTTGATAAACTTTCATTTAAGGATGGATATATAGAGAGTTTATTACAAACAAAACAAGCCAAAACAAAAATAAAAAACGCTGCACCAATTGAAAGGATCCCATACACTGATAGACGGTGCATCCCCACCACAATGTAGGTTCTATTTCCGCAGTCAACTCCAAAACCTAGGGTACATTTTATGTCCCACATTAAAGCCTGTATTCTGGGGTCCTTTCAATTGGCAGAGCCTTTTTTATTTTTATTTCAGTTTATTTATAATAAACTAGCGTCAGTCATAGGTTTGGATTTGATATTTTTAACGCAGTTTTCTGTTTGATTTCGTTTTGTTTTATTTTACTGAGCATTTAGTATTAATATTATTTCTCTCTTTCTCTATATATGTATATATATATATACATACATACATGTGTGTGTGTAAAATTATGACCTGGTTATTGTTCCCACAAATCACCACATTACATCTGTGTCCTGTTTAAATTCCTTATAGGCTATCGTCTATGAGGGACAGGATAAAAACCCTGAAATGTGCCGAGTTCTGCTCACACACGAAGTCATGTGTAGGTAAGTGATGTTTGTTTCTTTGCATTTGTCTTTTCTCAGGCTGTCATCTACGAAGGACAAGATAAAACTCCAGAAATGCGAAGAGTTCTCTTAACCCATGAAATCATCTGCAGGTGAGTTATAAAGAAAATGCTTCCTTCAACGTGCTTTTCACTTCACAGCAAAGTTCATAGCCTGAGTATGCATTGTGAAGTTACTTCTTAAAGCACTCATAGCATAAAAATTATAATAGATACCTTATACTGACTTACGAATAATTCAATATATTCTACGACTATTCTTATGCATACATTTCAATAAACAAGTAATAACATTCAACATTTAAAAATGCAATAATTTATTGTATATATATATTAAAAGTAAATTATACAATTAAAACCTCTACAAGTTTCAGTGAAAAACTTCAACCATCTTCAGGAGATTAGACGAAACACAGAAATTTATTTTTTTTGTTTTTATACTAGCGAGTGTATGTGAATAATTTACATAGCAAACAGTGCCATTCTCATAAATAGTTTCTAAAAACATCACTTCTGTGACACCAGGGTTTAGATCTTTATTCAAAATCCCTTTATTTTTTAATAATTTCAAGATATTACGTTATATTTAATTCATTTTAGCTTAATTTCTTTAAGTATTTGAACCTCATCACATTCGACGTTATATGAAGAGTTCGCCACTTGTTCCACCAAGACCGAGTCACCATTTTAAAATTTTTCATTGGCGTTTCTGGGCTCATTAATTTCAAACTTTAAATTTCTCTGTATATAAAACTTACTTCTCTTCAGAAATTTCTGCATCACATAAACATATTTTTCAATGTGTTGTTGATCTTTCAGACAATAATACTGTTACCATTACATATATTGTTTAAAAGTTCAACATTAATTTTTAATCTAATCTTATATTGCTAACAAAAAAGCCCCCTGCTAGTACAATGGTAAGTCTGTGGATTATAATGTTAAAATCAGGAGTTAGATTCTTCTCGGTAGGCTCAGCAGATAGTCCGATGTGACTCTGCTATAAGAAACACATACACTAATAAAAAAACAAAAAAATTACTTTGTCAATAGTGGTTTTTGTATCATTTGTTAAGAGAACACCACAGCGATGCCTCTAAAACCTTACGCCATAAATGTTTAAATGTTATATATTAGAAGCTTCTTTTAGAGTGGAGTAACTCCCTGTTTTAAGAGCTATAAAGAATTAAATTAATATTTAAAACCCAGAATCTACAAATAATTTTACCTTTAAATAAGAAATAAGCGGATAGTTAACGACACTAAATCCTTCTGAAAATCGTTTTCACTTTACACAACTTCAGTAGCCTCTGACCTTTTTATTACTTTCTAATTATAAAAAACTTCACGTTTTCTGAAAGGTTTGAAACATGTTTTATTAATTGTTATCACCTTTCATAGGCGCTTCACGTAAAAAGCAGAAGGGATACGCCCCTCACTTTTTCAATTAGTATACATGCACTATTATTAATAACTAGAATCAAAAGTAATTACTAAGAATTTATAATTAAATATCATCTAACTAGATTAGAGTATAAAACTAACTATAAATGAGTGAGACAAATTTCAAATAACAAACTAACGAAAACCAGCATTTTTTATAGAGTAAACAAACAAGACGTTCCGAGTGTCATAAATCAATTTACCAAGAACAAGTTGAAAGATCTTTCAAATGACGTGAAATATTTAAACTTGACATTAAAGAATGTTAGTTTAACAGCAATCATATATTTTAAAGTAATAACATAAACTCTATATCAAAATTATAAATTATGACAAAGCTTCTTCATAAACAACATTTACAGTTACTTTTCATCTACTAACAAATAAAGACTGTGAGGTGGCCCTATCCCCTGAGCATCCTATAAGCTCATTGACCATGAGGAAAGTGTGGCTGTTTGAGAAGCAAATTTCCATATTTCTTACCTTGATCATTTAAAATATTAAACATTGTCTATTGCGTCAACTTGCCAAGATTGTTTGAGATTGACGTAACAGGCTGGGAGTAATTAACTATCAGGCTTTAGAAAATAGAAATATGGTTAAGTTTAATTTTGATCCTCTTATATTGTTTCCCATAGTTTATAGTGTTTACATACAAATTTTGGCTGAGATTAGCCTGATAGGATCAGAGGAGTTAGGGTGCAAACGAACACATATTTCATCTTCATATATAGATATATAAAATGTATCGTATTAATATTTGAGTACTCTTACTGTTATGTATAATCTTCATAATATCTTATGATGTTCGGCCAGATTAGGAGATTTAGATTAGGCCTCGATACACACATTAAGCTAACAATACAAACCAAGATATTATTGCTACCTTAAGTCTTATATCTTTGAATTTCTTTACTGTTTTTATTGGATCCTTTCCGTTTCAAAGTCTATTCTCACAATTTCTCTATACATATGATATTTAAAGTTAAATTTGTTAAAAGACACATCTTAAGCGAAGAAAAAAGTTAATGTAAATCATATTTTAAATTACTGAGAAATGTAAACGTATTCGTAGCACTTTAAATTATTTTACTTATTTGTTAACTGTTTTCACAAATATAAAACACAAATAATTTTGATTAATGTGTTTAAAATGCATCTTTACCTATATTTTATATTTTTAAATGTATTAGTCTGGTACAAAGAAGGTTTTAAGCTCTTTTTAGTTACATGCAGTGATAGCTGTGATCGATGATATGCTTATAATATAATGGAATAACCGTTAGCTTTGGTTTTTCTTTCATCTTAATGGTTCGTTTCTATAATCACTGTATTTCCAATTCAATAGCTCAACTTCTTTTCGTTGCCACTGTAATTTCAAAAACGTAACCACTTTTCGTTGCCACTTTCAATGCAATGTTTAATTTTTTTTAGTTGGCCTCATTCTATTTAGTTTTTTTCTTAATGCCATTTTTGGATCTCTTCCGTTTTAAAACTTGAGTTGATTTATTCCAATAATTTAGTTTGTTATTTTTCACTTCTTTCAGTTCTGCTACGTTTTTTTTTTGAGGGGGGTGGTAGTCGGACTAAGATAATGTTATGCAAAAAGCATTTGAAATTTATCAGGAAATGAATCTGTTAAATTTGTAGGTAATCGTATACAGCTTTGCCCTAATAATCATATCGTTAAAAATAAACGAAAGAATAAAAAATAGAACAGTATCAACTTTCGTATTTGTTTTTATGCAAGGAATTAGAAGCTGAAATACGAGATACATTCATAATTGACATAAAAATTCTGAAGGACTGGACGAGTATTGAAAGCTATTTATTTAACACAGGAGTTATATATGTATATTACGTTGTCAGTATCAATAACTATGAAATTTAATATTTTCATCTTAGTGATCAAATCAATGATCACATGATTTTTTTCAGAATGCAGATAAATTATATATGATAACTGTTGAGCGACAGTTCTACATAATGCAGTAAAATAATACATTTGAACTAGTGATAAACAATTGCCCAAAACACAGTTGAATAATACACGATAACAGGTGATCAATAATTGTCATCTCCTAAGAACGATTAAATAGTAAACAGAATTAATATGATTAAAACTTGCACGAGAAATAAGACAGAATGGTTATTTGACTTTTTTTTACTGAACTTTAACAATGTACAGAACAAAACTCCTACTAATCGGAGAACAATAAAATGTTCTGAAATCACGATGCATCTGAGTTTCCTAGAGTTTGTAAAGTGACCATGTTCAATATTAGTGTATTAGTGTTACAGAAAAGTTTTTTTTAACTATAATCTACTGTTGTACTGTCTGCAAAAAATTCAAATAAAAGACAAAAATATAAGAATTACAACATTTTTCTCAACGCAAAGTGTATTGTGTTCTGTTTGTAAGTAAACATAATGCTACACGATGCTGTGTTATGTTTATAGAAATGATCGAAACCCAAATTTAATTTGTGTCGCGAAGTATTTCTTTTTGAATCATAAAACTAAAGGCATTAAGTTTATGCATAACATTATCGATAGTGCTATTATATTTCGAATCACTTTTAATAGTATTAAGAGTTAACGTTTCAAGGTATGTAAGGTACGGATCGATAATCCTGTAATAAAAGTAACCGGCATGTGTTAGAACTTTATTGTGATTGGCTATTCGTATGTTTGTTGATCATGTAGCCGTTGTTGCGACAAGAAAAGCTGTGGAAACAGGAATGAAACCCCGTCTGATCCTGTGATTATTGACCGGTAAGTTACAAAATATTCTATATCTCAGTCCTTAATGTTTTGTACAATATGGTTTATATATTTCGGAATCTAGCATTGTCATGTGGTCAGGGCGCTTGACTCGCAATCTGTGGGTTGCAGGTTTCAATACCTGTTCCATCAGATATGCTTACCCTCCCAGCTGTGGTGGCATTATAATGTGACGGTCATTCCCAGTATTTGTGGGTAAAAGAATAGCCTAAAAGCTGGTTATGGTTGGTAATGACTAGCTACCTTTCACCTTGTCCTTCACTGCTAAATTAGGGATGGCTAGCGCAGATTAAAAACCATGAGAACTCGGCGGGGCAGCACTGCATTCACGACCCCCGTCCCATGAATATCGATTTCTTCAACTTGAATGTTTCGTCGAAGAATCGCTAAGAACAGATAAACGTTTAAAATTACGTTGGAAATAAAGAATTAAGAAAAAGATGTAGAAATAGCAGAAAGTAATGTAAGTTTGTCATCGAAACGCTTATTTACAGTTACTTCCATCAATATGTTTGTTGTTTAACTTAATACGTAATAATATTCGTCTATCACAATAGTTCTGTAACTACATAATAAGTGTTTAGGTGTTTTCTCTGCAATAATATTCTATAAAACACCATACTCATTGAAGTTAGCTGCATTTATCAAGCTTTTATTTGATATCCTTTACGTACCAGTACAAATTATGTACTGTACTACTGAGAGCCTAGATTCAGTTAATAAATAACAAATGACGATGGTCCTTGAGTTTAATGAAACTGCATTAATTCTACGATGAAACAGTCTTGATATATTGAAGTATAAGTTAATTAATGACTTTAACAACTCTTTGTAAATTTATATATATAAATATTATCAAAATTAAGTTAATAAATCTAATATATAATTAAAATTATCAAAATTATGAAAATTCTTTAAAGTTTTCAAAATTTCATTATCTCCTTCTTCGGGTTTATAAATCATGTGTGTTATTATTAATGTAACGTTAGCTTTAATGTTAAAGCGAATATGATTTTTTTTCTTGCAGATTTTGTAAAAGCTTTCATTTTGTGTGTTGATATTGACAAATATTGGAATATTTTAAATCTTGTCTGACCTAAAATTAAATTCCTTTGTGAATTTAAGGAAAATTACTCATTTTCGCATTTATAAGTTTTGTTGAGGAGCCGTTGAAAGTATAGAATAAATAAATAATAATTACTTAGATCTATCAGCTATCCACAAAAACTGAACCAGATAGAAATGTTATCGCTGTGGATTGTCAATGCAAATCCATGACAATACTTAATAGAGGCCACGCGTCATCTATAGCTTCTCTGGCTCTTCAAAACGGGTTCCCGCGATTTTCAGATAGATTGTTTGGGATATTACGAGGGTACGCTACTTAGTGTTTTCATAGCCTCTCCTTCAACTTATAGATTTTACAGTGAATGTTGATCGAAACGCGCTGGGAAATCGCGTAAAAGTCACGTGCTTTTTCTTGTTTTTGAATAGTTAGAGAAATTATATCAGTACATAACATCATCACATTTGTGGTAAGACAATGAGTTCCAAAGACGACACCAGATGGTGTAATTAACAATTCACTTCTGATCTCATTAATGATAAAAAAAAACCCTCAAAGAATTAAAATGTGGAATGATTAAATTATTCCTTTAAAGACACGAAATAATACTCAGTAAGTTTACTAAATTGCAAATACAATCACTTAAAGGTATAGTTAATCGTAAATTGTACAAATACATCTGAATTTTTTTCTTATAGGCCTATTTGCAATAAGTATTTTTTAACATCAAGCTTACCTTTATATAATCGTAAGTGAACTTTATTCAAAATTCAAATAAATTTCCAGGCTTAAGATATATCTTTATAAGTTTATTATTGACTTCTTTGAGCCATTGCGAAAATTTTCTATTTACTGCCAATTTTAGTCTGTATTATAAACTAAGAACAAAGAGGTAATTTTGCATAACTTTCTCCTGATTGGTAGATCCACGAAAGACAAAGTTTCATTGCAAAGTTTATCTGTTCATCATGTTTATTCGGTTGTAAATGTAAATAATATTTAAGTTGGAGAAGAGAAATGAATCTTTATATAATATTATTCGGATACTACTTATAAATTTAGAACAACTAGAGACCTGTTTATTGCTCTAGATTGCATCGTCAATGAAACTAAATGTTAAAATAAATACCTTAACTTAACTGTATCTATCCCATATGAAGGCAACCTATTCCAAAGGCCAACCACGCCGTTCCAAATATAGAGTTGTCTTAACTAAAAATGACTCATACCTCACCAAAATTTATATTTTGATGCTCTAGCACTACCATATTCACTTATATTTAATTCATAATATTTTTATTTACGTCTATCCTTTATACAATTTGTAAGTCAACCTGTTTTTTTTACCTGCAACCATATTTTTCTGCAAGAAACATGCGTATCTTGAATATTTGAAAATTCACTTTTGCCTGCGTTATTGTGCTCAGTTCTATTTGTTCCGTATTCTTCTTTCCCCTTCACCATCTTGTCCGTGTTCAATTTCTTACTGAGATGAGTTTGCTAATCTCCAACTACTCTCCTGCCAGTTAGGTCCTATAAGGACTCCCGTTCATTGTGGCACTAAGTCACTACATATTTAGCTTCAGAACAAAATAAAATTTCAAGGTAATATAAAACTGTTATAACTTTATTGAAAGACTTTAAAAAAGTGCTATAATTTCATGAAAATCATAAAACTTCCTCCACAAATTAAAACAGTAGTAACTCCAGCACGATTTAAAATTGCATAAATTTCAGTACAAGGTAAGTCGTTATTATTTTCAACATAAGGTACAATGTTACAATATCGTGAACTCATGATAGTTTACTCATTGTATTTTACGATGAATAGAAACTGATGAAAGTTCCAAATTCGTATGTGTTTGCTCAGCTTAGCTTCTCGCTGAAACGTTTTTGAGAAAGTTGTGCTTAATCTTATATTAATTATGCACCCCCGCTAGTACAGAGGTAAGTCTGCAAATTTACAACGCTAAAATCAGGGGTTCGATTCCCCTTGGTAGGCTCAGCCGATAGCCTGATTTGGCTTTGCTATAAGAAAAACACACATATTAATTATGCATGTTAAAAATTACTAAAGGAATGCTCAGTAGAAACGCTTGCTAATGCAATGCTGAAATATCAACAGAAGTCTATTAAATATTTGTTTACACTTCTTGGAATAAACAAACTTTACAAGTCTGAATTAAGCTAATTAAATAATCAAATGCAATAGATTCGGGAGTCTAGCTACTATTTCTTGGTCTACAACTAAGAGCAACCATTAAGCCTATATTATGAAGTACACCAGTAGATGTATTGTTTTTGTTTGTTTTGTTTTTTAATTTTGCGCAAGCCGTTCCTAATTTAGCCGTGTAAGACGAGAGAGAAGCAGCTAGTCATCACCACCCACCGCCAACTCTTGGGCAATACTTTTACCAACGAGTAGTGGGATTGACCCTCACATTATAATGACCCCACGGCTGAAAGGGCCCGGTAGGCATAAGATTAGGCTCAAGAATACGCCTTTGACTACCATCCTTTACTCAAATAAAGATGTCATGTTTCTAAAAAAAACACTACGAAACGTATATGAAGTCGTGTTTACTTGTAGAGAGTTTTTCGTAGTATATAAAGGGCATGCTAAAATACACAAGTCTGATTTACATACCGGATTTAATGTGATATTAATTTCAAATCACAGTTCTTTTGAAATTTTTCTATTACAGAATTGGTTCTTACTGTCGTAAATAACACGTAAAAAATACTTTAAAAATTGGAAGTGTAGGAATGGGTGCACCAAATAAATTAAAGAAACAAAGTAACATTGAGCATGGAGTAATAAACATTCCTCTGTACAAGGGGTGTGTGTCCAACGTCTGGTCAATGTCTACTTCGTTTATTATTTCCTATATACAGTAAGCTATGTGAACTAAACTTACCAAACTTAGTTATATTTATTATACACTTACTAGAAATTTCTGTGAATCGAACGGTTGAAGGCAATGTATGTACTGTAAAATTCGTTTATATGACACCAGAAGAATCAGATATTCGTGTGGACCCATAACTTGTTTTCATCTTTACAACTTGTCCCTCTTTTATTCAATAGTATGAAAAGACAATAGGACTTCGTACATTAGCTATATATAAATGGATTAAAATATAAAGTTAAAAACAATTATAAGCAGGAGTTTCCTAGTGTTACAGTATTATGTACCCGTACTTAAAACGCTAAAAACCTGGTTTCAATACCTTTGTGTACAGGGAACAGGTAGACCATTGTGTAGCTTTGTGCTTAACATCAAACAACAACAATAAAAGTAGGAGAATCACAGACACATTTTTTTTGTATCCATAAGTTGTATGATATCATGAACACAGAAAAACGAAGTAGGCATGAACCCGTTGTTTAATATGCCCTCTCGTGGGATTGTACAGAACTTTTATTACACTAAGCCCATTCCTATTTTATTTATTCACTGTTTGGCAAATCTATTTCTTGGCCAAGCGTGTTAAGGCGTTCGATTCGTAATCCGAGGGTCGCAGGTTCGAATCACGATATTGTGTATTCGTCCCATTCCTACTGTATGTACTATCGTACTTATGATATATATTGTGGCATTTCTTTAGAACGCAAGTGCATGAAACATCATTGGAAGAAAGACGATTCTATCCATTAACGCTAAAGATGACCTTTTGAAGTTTCGTAAACCACTTCATTACAGTTCATGTTTCTTTTAGTATTTTAGCCTATTTGTAGTTTGTAAAACTAAAAGGAAGAGAAAAAGACTGATGTCGCAAAGCGTTAACAGTTAGTTAAGATTTAACCTGCTTAACCACTGTTCAACTACAGAGGTTTTCTACTACTTTTTCGTTAACCTTCACAACCTCATGAACGTTAATTTAAAATTATATTACGTTAGGCGAATAATTTTTACATCAATCACAAATCTTAATTCGACTACATACGTCATATTTATTCGTGGAAGTAACACCATCTAACGACAATGTTCCACAATGAAATACAAAATTCTGGCGTTAGATGTCAGGCTAATCGCGTATAAAATTATGTTTGGATAAAAACAAGGTTAATAGTTCACTCACATAAAACTAGGCCCTGTATGGCCAGGTGGGTTAAGGCGTTCGACTCGTAATCTGAGGGTCGCGGGTTCGAATGCCCGTCGCACCAAACATGCTCCTCCTTTCAGCCATGGGGCATTATAATGGGACAATCAATCCCACTATTCGTTGGTAAAAAATTAGCCCAAGATTTGGCAGTGGATGGTAGGACTAGCTGTGTTACCTCTAGTCTTACACTCCTAAATTAGGAACGGCTAACGCAGATAGCCCTTGCGTAACTTTGCGCAAAATTAAAAAAACAAACAAACATAGAACTAGCATGTGCTGTTATATTTATGTTTCCAAAAGCATTGATTTAAACGCCTCGTAAGGGATAAGTGTGAAGAGAAGACTTGTAGCAGAAGTAGCACTTACATATATATATATATGGTACAAAAATGATGCACAAACGTGTATAAGTGACACTAAATGAGTATATCTGAACTTCTTTTCAAATAAATCATCTGTGGCTGATCGCTGAATGGGCGAATATTCCAACCGCCAAAGCACTTCGCTTTTGAATTAATAATGAATACGTTGTTGGTTTTATGTTATGCAGGAAAACCAACGCTTTTTTATAATGACTTTTATCACTCTAGCCAGGGTATAATACACCTGTTAGATTGTGCAATCCGGCATTGCCAAAATGGTTTTTACTATGATGTTTTTCGCAGATTTGAAGATAATCATAACTTCATTTGAGTTCTTTGAATACTGTAACTTGAGACTAATGGCAACCACCTGGTGAGTTGTTTGAATAGGTAAGGCTTTATATCAAACTGGATATGTTTGGTCCCATATGAACAGTATGTAGAATTCCCGACTAGGAGGATAAAAAAACACAAAAACACACACACCACGAAGTTTAACATTGATTCAACCATATTGTGCATCGTCTCTGAAGTAACTTCATTATCAGAATGAGGTGCCTGAACCCTCTTTTCACTGCCTCATAAATAAATAAGGACAACATACGGCGAGCGGTGCTTCCACTAGATTGGATAGATAGAGCTTAGCTCTTGTCTAGGAGAGACAGACAGACAAACCTCAAGAGCAGCCTACCACAATCTGTTGAATCACCAGCACACGAACTTACTTGAAGCCACTCTGACGACTCTCAATGAATTCCAGAGAACACTTAATGAAGTAAATGGAATCAATTCGATATCATCTTATGTCAGAAAGAGTACGCGAGTGCTTTAATTTTGTTATTGCCTTTACCTTTGTAATAGCGGGGCGGCCGCGCGCCTTTGTAAAGAAGATTATGCCTATTTAGATCCAGAAGCTGGATAGGAGAGGAAACGGAGGGTGAAAGCTTTTCCTCTTCAAATTACTGTGATTATATTAAGACATGTCTGATCCGTTCAGTTCTCATTACATCTAGAGAACGTCGCATAAAATTTGTTAGTTTTAAAAATTTGTGAAAAGTATCTTTTAGACACTAAAAGTAAGTGATTTTATTGCTCATTACATAACGTATTCAATGTAGTTTTTGAAATCTGAATCGCTAACTACGAGTAAATCACTTATAGTATATACATTAAACAAGTAAAAACAATTGTTGTGTGAACCCTCACTATTACGTTAATAAAGAAGACAATCACTAAATGAAACCTAACAATTATGTTAATAGATAAAACAATTTCTTCGTGAAACCTAAACCTTAGGTTAACGGTTAGGAAAATCCTTTTATAAGACATCCACCTTTTGTCAACGGATATAAACAGTCATTTAGCACGATGTTAATGAGTTAGACATTGACTGACGGAAACTGTTATAGTTTTTAATTGCATTCTAAACATTGTTTTATTTTACTATTTCCCATTTATCATATTTCGGACTATCCTCCGAAATAAACATGAAGTTCGTTGAATATCCTGTTGTAACGTAAAATAACTTTGATCAAAATATATATTTGTTTTTAGTGTTACGTTAATTATCTTTTTAATTGTATATACAAAACTTCTATGTAAACCAATTATTCATTACAACTTTCAGATAATCGGGGTGACAAGGTATTTAAATTCGATTGTATATCTTCAAAACATACATTATCAAATTTAGTTTACAGTAAACCTTCTGTAGATGTGTTGTAATAATCATGTTTGTATTGTTAAAGAATCTTGAAACACGTAAGGTCTACGAGTTGTGTAGACATTCGGACATGAATGAATTACAGAATTTAAGAAGCTGAAAGATCCCGCACAAATCATTCATATGTTTTTACCGTAATTTATCATCAGAGCATCGTATACTTATGTCACTGGAATATGTTTGAGAGTTTTATAACCACAAAATGTAAACTAGATTGCTCATTATGCTAAATGGAAGAAAGGAAGGGATATTTCGAAATATACGAACAAACTTCAGCAGAAAATTTTACAACCAACTGTAATGTTGTTAGAGAGTAGACAAATATAATAATGAATTATAATATTGTGAACAGTGTTTATATTCTATCATTGTTCATTAAATTCTACTTATTGAATTGATAAATCATCATTGTTTAGACGTTTAGTCCAGCAATTACAAATTATATAAATACAGATGAAATACATCCACGTGTTTCTAATTTTTAATTTAAAAATAAATTCTATTTTTTTTTAAATGATTCATTCTCACCACCGTTTAGGCTCGCAATATTAAGCTACCTTCTTCAACAATACATATATTATGTAGTATAAGGCGTGTTTGGTTCCCTAATTGTGAGCTAGCTACGCTATCTTAAATGAGCTAGGTCTATAAAAGAGTATTCTTAAATTTTTTATATTATATTAGAATCAATGAGAACTTCTCACTTAATTAGTGTATGGTTTGATTTGATTTTTTCTCGCAAAGCTACACGAGAGCTATCTCCGCTAACCGTCCCTAATTTTGCAGTGTAAGACTAGAGGGAAGGCAACTAGTCATCACCGCCCACCACCAACTCTTGGGCTACTCTTTTACCAACGAATAGTGGGATTAACCATGACATTATAACGCCCCTACGGCTGAAAGGGCGAGCATGTTTTGGTACGATGGGAATTCGAACATCTGATCCTCAATTAGTGAATCAAAGATGTTGAACTTTAGTGTCACTTTTGAACTCTAGGTTTAAGGAAAACTATACATTTGTTTGAAGTCTAAACAATAATGAACTGATGGAAACATTGATTTTTTTAATTCATGTTTTAACGTAATTTATTTCCATCCCAGTTTTTCTTAGAAAACATTTTTACTAACACATATAATATCAGCTTCTATTTTTTGTAAACAACAGTATATATTTTCAAAAATTGGTATTTTTTTAGAATATTCAATCGTTTTCTTGAAAAACCACAATATGATAAAAATAAGATTTATTTGATTACGGTAATAACTTAATTTTCATTTAACAAATTAAATTATACATTTTTCTGCATAGCTGTTCATGAAACAAAACGTTACAAAGCATAAAACTATTTGTCTTCCAAATCAAAAACTTTACTCTTGTCTTCATGTTGAACTGTTCGTATATAATTTAACACATAGTCGACGTGTTTTAGGTACTTCCCAATGCAGACAAACGCGACTTAGATTGAAAGCAACGTCATTTCTCGTCTGTTCTAGTGAACACGAAATAAGTATATGCTGGTTTTAACACAGACGTACTTGAACGATAACGTTTAAGGTAGTTTAATGAGGTTTTTAGTAAAGAAACTGATCAGGAACAGAATGAGGTGGTCTTTAGACAATCAGCTTTTACTTTTGTTGGAGGCTGACGAGAGAAAGTCTGCCAAGCTCTTGTTATATTTCCACTTGAGAAGACCTTGTATCAAAAGGTGCAGATTTAGCTCAGCTTCATGGAGCACACTCTCCCTCGGGAGGATATAATCAATTATGTTAATTATTCACAAGTGATGATGGCGCTGTGTTGCGAGAAGTCTCCAAGGAGTCGATCTTGCGAGAAGTATTTCGTAGCGATCCATACCACGACACGCACTAACGACGCTGTATCTTACACTACATAATTGGTTTGGCTAGACCGTTAAAAAGATTACTCTGTATCTTTTGTGTTTGTAATCAGCCAATCTTTATATTACCGCGAAAATTTATCAAAACGGGTTCATTTGAACAGAAAAAAAAATACAAGCCGTTAAACACTACTTGAAATTTTCATAATGGTACAGATAAGAACCACAGCAGTATTGGAAACCTGCATAAACTAGGGAAATATTTAATTACAGGCAAAGTTGAAAAGTGAGATGTGTGGTTTCAAATAAGAAGGTATGTTAACAATCAAGAATTAAAGGATCAACGAAAATATTATCTGCGAAGATAAATGAAACCTTTTTCCACATTTCACAGATTTAGCTAAAGAATCTTTTAGAACTGAAACAGTATTTTCATTCTATCGCAGTAACTGTATTTGAAAAGTTCTAAACACTTTGGTTTAAACCGCCACTAAAAGTTACACATAGTAAATTTTATACATTCATATTGTTTACATGATCTTTCAACACCATGTAGATATTTACAGTACATTTTGAAATATCCATATATTTTGTAATTACGTATGATAAAAACGGTTTATTAATTCCCAACGATCTTCGTTTCTCCGATCTGTAAAGTAAAGTGGATGCGTTGTTAATGCAGTACACTGGTGTAGCGTCTTTGAAATTTGGATATTAATTAAATTCTGACCTCATGACTACACGGGGGGCTTTACCTTTAGTGTTTACTCTTCTTACAGGACGAAATTTACGACTCAGCCCAAAGATTTCTTTGCTGATAATGACTCTTTATAAATCTCTTTTCTGAGATGCCATTTGTATTAGATGCCATTTTATTTCAACACTTTTTTTCGTTTTGGTGAACAGAATGAAGGACGAAGAAGAAGACAGTGATTACACACTGCGCTCTAAATGTGTCCTTATTGCGCTGGCAGCAGGAATCGCTTCCATATTTTCTTTGCGCCTCTCTCTCTGATCCATCTATTTATTCAGAAATTTACAGAATAGTCCATTTTACAACTCTGAGGTAGAAATAGACAAACAATTGAGTGCGACTTTTAAAATGTACCAAATGTTACTATCTGAAATAAGTAAGCTTGTCAATAAAAAGTGTAGAAATTAAAATAGCGAACACTAAATATATTTGAAACATTTGATTTGTTACAGATACTACAACACAACTAAAAAATAAAATCTGTACTATGAAACTTTTAACCAGAGCGATTTAGGTCTCGTTGACATACTACTAACCAATGATAACATTCATTCTATTTCTGTCATTTCTAATTTTTGTCAAGTCTAATAGAAAACGTTTCTTATAAAGCGATCTTACACGATTTATGATATTTGTGTTTTAACATTATTTTATAAATGTAAAAATAAGACATCGCGTCACAATTACTATATATAATTATTTTTATCAGTATGACTATTTAAATAGCAGTGTTTAAAGAAATTTGTGAAAAAATTGACGACATAATATACATCTCACTGTAAAAATAAACAAAACATTTTTACATAGTCACCGGCCATAGCTAATTCCCTAAATGTCTTATTGACTTTAACTTAAGGTTGTAGGATGTGTAGAATGTAACTACAGAGGGAGTGTTAAATTACGTCACACAGAGTCTGCAACTGTTCTGCATTGTTATTTCTGTTTTCATGGCTATATGTGTCTAGGGAGAAATTTTAGAAAAAATTAGAACACTTGTTTTACTTGCTTAGTTTCAAGCATATGCCTTTCGTCAGGCTTAGCTACTAAAAATACAAAATATAAAGAACGTGTAGAATGCATTCCCAAGTTCGGGTAGTTAGAAATTGCGCATATGAGAGCAACAAATCGCCAGGTGTTTATACAGACTAAAATATTTGAAGTAAAACGTTGTGTCATAGAACAACTAATATAAACAATAACTAAAAGAACACACTAGTGCTTGGACAAGAAAATTCAAACAAAACTATGCAGTGTTTAGAGAAAAGTCACTCTATAAATATATGGCAACTGAGTATAAACCAGTTTTTTTCTCTAACAAGAAAGTCCCAAAACTGATTTATATTTATACAGCATAAATACCAATATCTGCAGGCTATATTAGATCAGATGAACAATCAAATAAATAAACAAAAAAAATTGAAATGAAATTTCCTTTGAAGAACTTGTGTTGTTTTACTGAAAAAGATAGGTTAGTTAAAGCCACAGATGAAAACTAAAAAAGTTGAAGCTCGTATATTGAATTACAATTTTAACAGTTTTGGATAGTTAGTGTCCGTTTAGTACGGAAGGTCCTGGAGAACATTAGTCGTTCAAAAAGGTTTCAATATTTTAATTACTACAGAAGACTTGTGCCCATAGCTTTAATGTCACTTCAACAATATATGTTGGACATGTTTTTTGACAAACTGTAGATAAATTATCTTGTTCTTAGCTACAGCTTTGGGCTATTACTTTATACTTCCACTTGATCTAGCTTACAATTAGCAGCTATTTGAGACCTAGTGATATATCTATAAACTTACTAGAATTACCAATCTCACAAACATAACGGTGTCTATATGTTTGAAATGTGACATTATAAGCACGGGTATATTTCATCTTTTTATGCTATCTTGCAACGTGTAGTTTTCTCTTGTGGTTTCCTTCAATTCTTCATCTTCGTTTATTGATTTGTGTTTATTTATGAAACATAGTTCTGTAACTGTTGAAAGGTTTGTGAAATGGTTATGTAATACCAACAATATCTTTAAGGAAACTGTTGAAGAAAGTATATTATGCAGTATCAGATTGAAGTGCTGTCATTTAGCGTTTTCAATGCTTTACAGACGGGTATTGCGTATAGGATCTTTTTAATTTCGTATGCTATCAAATGCTGTAATGTTTGAGTTAGTAACAAATATTTTTCATGTAACACTGAAGTGTTCTCGACTGAATAACAGGATTCGGTTAACATAACCTGAAATTCTGACTCTGCTATATCACGCACTTCTATGCATGATTACCCATCTTGAAATATTAAACCGCTTACACCACGCACTTCTATTATTGATAAACAATACGGGATTTAGTTTCTTTTGGAGTTGAATCTTTTCTTTGAGAATGGAATATATTACTTCTTTTGTCTTTCATAGAAGTTTGTTCATATTTGATTTTTCAAAGTAATATATTTCATACGATTTGATTGGATCCAAGATGGACATTTAACAAGATAATTAATTATATCATTTACAAAACTGAAAACATTTGCACCTTCCAGATAGACAATGAGAGAACTACTTTATGCTAAAGTGCATAACTATATGCACGTTTTCATGGTGACGTACATATATTGCTTCCAAAGATCGATGTTTAAAGCCTCGCTGTACTGTCAACTATATCTCGTGTTAGGCTTAAGAGACTCAGTGGATTCATGTTTCAAGTTATTCATACATTACGTGTCACGAACAAGTTTGAGCTTATGAGCCAAAATATAATGACGTTCTGTTCTGAAAATGATAAATCTACTTCAACATGATTTGTACGAATCTATTTTAATATGGATTGTACGAATATTCTTCAACATTATTTGTACGAATCTACTTTAACATGATTTTTCGAATGTTATTGTGTATTTCATCAGATATCTTCTCCCTCTTTCTTGATGACGTATGCAACGAGTACAAAGTTTTTAGACACACAAATAGGCTATATCATCATTCTAATGTAAAATGAGCTAAAACTCTTTTCTCACCGTGCACACAAAATATATTTCTATATTGCATTTATATCTCTCAGTAAACGTAGGGGTTTTGTGACTCATGTCAAGATCGTGTATCAACTGTTTTATATGTGATAAAGCGTTGGGATTTTTTGATGAGATCTGAATTAAACCTATAATGTACTCATACAGTTTTAACCTTAAAGTTGAATTTAGGAACAAATGATAAGATACTGGTGGAAAGAAATCTACAGGAAAGCAGTTGATTAAATGTCCATATGAATATCCAACGAGGACAGATAAACACACGTTAAAATAAAAATTAACGTGAATACTCATCCAGAAAGACATAGATCTGTACCAAAAGCACATAGCCAAGTAACATATGAAAGAGTGAACGTCTCTTATTCCACTGTGTCTCTTTTTGAGTAGAATATTCGAACACGGCGTTCTCATTTTGTTATAGACACACTCAAACCGCAATATATCCGTAAGTTTGCTCGAATAGTCTTGTATAAAAATATTTATATGTACGAGACACAAAATATATATATGCTTACACATACAACAAAGAATCATACATATACATATGCAGCATAGACGTTCCAGCATATATGTACGCTGCATTAACACATTATCATGTATGCCTAGTAGATTTACCTCACATCCTTGTGCAGTAAGTAAAACAGGCTAATTCAATTGTCACCATCACGATGTTATCTATTCTAATTACCTACGTCTAACCGTGAGCTAACGACGTAAATGAGATGACGTATGAAGATTTAATTAAGAACAAAATTATACAGCTAATGATAATGAAATTCGGTGGTTTTCGGTGAATCAAATGCGGAAACTGTCCGATTAGAAACTTGAAAAGCACATAATACTTCAATGTATATTTTGCCTATCTGACTTTTACTGGAGGCTGTATTGACCATGCGAATAATAGCAGCATTATTGATACATATTCTAATTCTAAATGAAGAGGCACACTAAATAATCAGTAAACTAAAACATGACAGAGTGAATTTCTTATGTGGGCTTTTCCTTTCAGAGGTAGAGTAATATTGAACATCGTTTCCTTAAGCCTCACGCGCCGTCTGTTAGAGTGTAATAGACTCGTATTTAATGTACGTTTAAATTCAGCATGTGTGTGTGTGTGTATCTATATATATTTCACCATTCTATTGAAATAGCCGTTACTTTAGCTGTTACTGAGATACTTATTCAGTTGCCCTCTGGTGGCAGATGGTGTACGAACATTAGTCTTACTTCACTGTGACTACAGAAGGCACCTATATCAAGAGCTTTGATTGATATTTTATACATTCATGGTGTTCAGTAACACCTGCCGTTTGTCGAGGGTGCACGTGCATATTGGCGGTTAGCACGCGTTCGAGGCCCCGAGACTTCTAACTGTGGGGAAAAATTCGACGTCGTGGAGCCGATCAATCTTAGTTTAGCCTTGTCAGGCCTATCGTTGTCTCATTTTTTAGTTCGTTCGGATAGTGAACCAATTAGACAGTAGGGTGTCTAAGTGCGGGCGTGAAACACGCAGGAAAATTGGCCGATTTTTCCATCGACAAGCGACACAACTGAAGGCCTCGCCCAGGCTGGTTGGTGTACAAATTTTCCTTTCACGCTAATACCAAAACAATGTAGGTAATCTCGAAGCTTTGTGCAAATAAATCCTATACGACCTACTTTATTTGCATTAAAACCATATTAACCATAAGTAATACAGAATAGTTTCTCTGTGTGAACAGTGAGATTTTAACAAGTCTGCGAGCGACGAGTTATCAATGAAGTAAATAATGGAAATAAATGAATGTGACTGTCAAAAGGTGTTATTTAACAACGGATTTCCTTATTGATGAAGAACTTCAGGAATAAATTCTTTTACAAATACTTTATTGATATGTTGTTGAATTATTACAAATTTAAGAACCACGTTTTCTAGGAAATTTATTTTTATTTTTGTATTAAAAATGATTTCAACTTACATATGCTACGACTAAAATAGGATAATACGTGAAATATGCTTTATCAGGCGAGGATGTGCATATACACTGACAGATTCTTTCAAAAACGTGAAACATAAATGCACACAAAATATAAAAAATAAAATAAAAACAGTGACCACGTTTAAAACTACTGTGAAGCATGGTAAGAAAATTTCGCTCATGTAAGATTGTATTCCAGGAAAAAATATATATTAGCAATTATCAAGTTATTTATTCTATTGCCACAGTTTTCAAGAGTTTGAGTCCAACATTCTGCTAGCTCGTTAAATTGATATTTCTAGCAATATTCAGGTAAGACTTTCTGAAATGTGCTTTTCCTGCAGTCAAATGAGTCGCAACAAATGTCATTTAAAATGTGGAAGAATGGTTGATAATGTATTCTTGCTACCCTGGTTGATCTCTTTAATGTACTTGATGTTCATGCGCATACTTCATCTTAAATTGCCTGACCTGAGGCAGGAGCAGAGCGTTGCTGTGTGGCAAACAACGCATTAATACGTCGCGTTCTTGCTCTTCTATTATGACCAGTATCCCTCTGAGACCACCAAATAAGTTTTAAGTACAAGAGGAGTGGAGTCTCTTGGGTACAGTTTCTACTCCTGTGTCGTTATGTAGACACATTTTACAAACACTGACGACTGCTTTCCGAAATTGTAGTAAAAGTAGAGTTACTTGCGCAGTAGCAATCACTTTAAGATAGCTAGAGGAAGAGCTTTACCATGTTACATGAAAAAAACTGTTTACAAATGATACTGGGAAAACATGTCCAGCATTATGAGGCTAACTGAGAGAATAACGTAAATGAACTTTGTTAGAAAAACGGATAAATTCTAAGAACTATTTGATTTTTATCCATTGATTTTTCAGTTAGACAGATATTTATGATATAACAAGAGGTTATAACACATACTTAAATAACAGAAACACAGTAACAGTTATGCATTTTACATTTATATATTGTGTAGTTTGTGAGCTTATATATAATTATTCTTACATTTCATCCTAGAAGTTTTACACTAGAAGATAGCTTCCTATTTGGATAACTTAAATGCAAATTTGTTTTCAGAGAAAGTTATTATCATTAGCATTACTGATGTGGTCCTTCTAGACTTATTTAAACATTTATGCAGTAAACTATTTTGTGGGTTAATGACTTTTGTTGTTCTTGTTGTTTTGAATTAAGCACAAAGCTACACAATGGGCTATCTGTGCTCTGCCCACCACGGGTATCGAAACCCGGATTTTAGCGTGTAAGTCCGCAGACATACCGCTGAGCCACTGGGGGGCTTGACTTTTGTTCGTCACTGCAATAGCTTATTATCAATAATTAATCCCATTACAGCTGCATCTTATTATCTGTATTACATACGTAATGAATGATTTCATCCAACATTGTAGACCAGTTTTTAATACACTGAATTTAAGGAAAAACTCACTCAACATTAGGCAGTATGTTGAGCCTAGGGGTAGTGTACGGTACGAAAGCAAATCTATTATTTGTGGATTAACCTTCAATGTTTGTCGGTTCGTGCTATTGCAAAAAAAGTGCAGTTCTAAAGAAACATAAACAAACTGTGTAGTTTTCACAATTTTCGTTCATTTGCTTCATGATAACTACAAGAAATAGTAATACACTTTACTGAATCGATAATGAAATATCCCGAAGACTAGGCTGCAAAGTCCAGTTTGGTTCTCAAACGACTCTTCACTAAATCTTATTTAATTGAGTTATTTTTGAGCAACCCTATCAAATATCACAACCATCGCTTTATTTTGTGAGACTTTTACAAACCTTGAACGTTGTCTATCTTAATAAAAGTTTAAAACACAAGTAGAGAAACTAAAGGACGTTAGCAGTTTAAAAAATCACCTACGCAATTAAATCCGAATTCTGACAGTATATTTAGTTTATAGTTGTATCAGCATTTGTATATTTTACTACTTTGTTGTTCATGCCTGTTTTCAAAACAAATATAAGTAAACAAAAACGGAAATAAAATAAAAATATCCGAAACGATAAAATTAGACAAATTTGTCTCACGAATAATAAAAGTAGCGTAATAAAGCTAAGTTGGTGAGCAGCAGAGCTGCAGATGAATAATTGTAAACATAATATAAATATATATATACCGTTGAAACAAAACGGTTATATAAGTAACACGTTTACATAGATGGCCAGTTTATTTTAAAATTAATTTAAGAAAAAAAAGTATAAGTGTGAAAACATACATGAAATTATAATTTTATTAATAAGGTAACTAGAAGTACCATGGCCCTTCAATCTAACTAATAATACATGTCCTGGAGGTTCTAGGTGTTTTGTCCTATTATGGAGGCGAGTTTGATGACAGAAAATGGGTTCGTAATGAAGTACAGTTGATGTTGCTTAAGAATTGGTCACTTTAGTTGTTCGACCCTGGCCATTTTGGTTAAACATCAAGTCAATTCTACTGTTGTGGGCAATAAATATGCGCGTAGATTACGTCAAACAGTTGTCGAGTACCAGGCGATTCTCTTCACTTAGTTAAAATAAACAACAAAAAATCTGCTTTATGTCATATCATTGAAATACAGTTTAGTTTATTTTCATTATAATGGTATTAGAAACTAATTTATTTCCTTTAGATCATTTTTCCTCTCAGTTAAGGTGTCGCGAAAACCTTCAACCTAAGAAAACATGTCTGTTTGATTAATTGTTTTTAAAATATAAATATCATACTTAAATTTATACATCAAGAAAACAGAGTTTCATCTGCTAATCATTACAGTTTTTAGATATTATTTTTGTCTCCAAATTAATGAAATTATTTTAATTTTGGCTTTAAAATACATTTGTTGTCAAAGAAGACATACTATAATCAATCATTTTAGTTGTATCGAACTGTTTTTAAGCAAATATTAATTTGGCTCTGTGTCCAGAAAGGTTGGAAATTAAAGTTGAATTTTGTCTTTATTTTTTTTAAAACACTCAAAAAAACGGTTTGTTTTTTGCTCTGTTTCTGAAATCTTCGGCTGAAAGAGCAATTACCAGCTGTGGTTTTTATGTTGACTGATGTACTTATGTTTAATAAAAACAATAGATCCCTTTCTACCTACTTCTATCCCTTCTTTGCGTTTATGCATATGTACTAAAGTAAATTAATCCAAAGCAAGTCATATGATTCTTAAGTAGGTATGTAGAATCACACATGCGTACATTTTATATTTATTCTAAAAGAAGAACTACTCTTCCACCATTATCATATTACCTGTTCCCTTGGGGTTACAGTGTTTTCTTTTAGTCTTTTGCTATGGCTTACTTTTCTCCTTGCTGAATGTATTGCTTGATAATAGTATAAAAACCCGGCAGTCGAAAAGTAACAAGTATATGAACGTGCATTTGTGAAAATCGTTTGTAACTCTCGTGGGGCACGTGGAACTCGTGTTCTTCCATTCTCGTGCAAGCTGCACCAGCTTATCATACCAACGTCTCATACTCATCATCTATACATTATGACATTATTTAATTATGTCGCTCGAACTATGTCTGAAAACCGTTTTTTAATGCTGTAATAAAGCACTTAGATAGGTAGATAGATATATAGTGAATATTCGGTATGTGTGTATTATTTTTATATTAAAAATATATGAGGGAGTTTTCCTGTCTGTAAAGATAGGTATTAGCTTAGACAGATACACAGATATGTTAACAGCTCTTACTCAGCTACATGTGGTATCAATTGATACGTGTTAATGCACAGATAATATTATCAAATTATCAAACGAAATTACACAAAGTTTCTTAAAAGTTTGTTATTTTTTAAAGAAAACAAAAGAACTTGAGATTGATACGAATACATTTTTTTATTATGAAAATTTAAAATTGTCTTAAAGTATCATATAGTCTTCTATTAGACATTACTGTAACTTATATTGTTTGTTCTGTAAACATACTTGAAAATACTTAATACTTATAATCTCTAACATATCTAACTAAAAATCAATGTGTCGATAATTTCAAGATAAATATTAATAATGTTAGTACAAAGTGTCTTCTAAGACATCTCAATTATTATTGTTCTATATAAGTGTACTGCATCTATCACCAGATGCTAATAAGTACAATAGAAATGATGTTGGATAACATATTTTCTAAGATACTTCAGCCACAGATGTTTGACTAATACATATCAAACCTGATACAAGCACCTAGTGTCATTAATATCGATAAAATTCTATTTAATTTCTTGCCTTAAGTTTTTGTAAAGATTAAATAAAGAACACTGTGGTAATAGATAAAGGAGAGAATACATAAACACACTTATATAACTGTTTCCTCATTTATCGTTCTCATTACTTCTAGGGTTTTGTTAACAAAGTTACAGTATAAAATAAATTCTGATTAGCAATTACACTATAAAAATGTAATAACTAACCAAAATAGTTATTACTCATATCCTTCTGCTTTCTGTCTTTAAGTATTTATTTAACATATCATTAGTGTTACAGAAAACAACGTTTGACTCAGACAAATTCTGCTGGAAATACAAACGGATTACTAATCTTCTAAATAGCATTTTAAAATTAGGCAAGTGGTCTAATTCTGTAGACAGGTTCTTAATAGTAGGATAATACAAAAATGTCTGAGCCGAATATTTATATTTCTAGTTGCTGTCAACAGGAAAACATAAAATTGTAATGGTGGACATTATTATTTCTAGTTTTTGTTAGAAGAATCAAATTATGCATTAGGTTTACATGTAAGCATTACTGTTCCGTTATTTGAAAGATAAGATAAAAAGTATCGATGCTTATTACAGCTACCATCAATACCTTATCAACAAAATTCGAAATATATGCACTATACAAACAAAGAAAGAGTTATGTCACTAGTGCTACTACTCATGTATCGAACACACTTATGTTATATTCCTCTATACAGAAACTGCACATGTGGAATAATGTTAGCTTTTAATGTCTTCACCTCACCTATAGAATAATGTCAGCTCTTAATCTGTTTAATAATGTCAGTTATTAATGTTTACTTTTCACATGGTGAACAATGTCAGCTCTTAATCTGTTTTCGCTTCACATGCTTTATAATGTCCGCTCTTAATACCTTCACGTCAAATGTGGAATAATGTCTTAATATTTTTTTCGTATGTACGATATGTCAGCTCTTATTATCTTAATTTTATATTCGATATACGTTATTGATGTCTTCACCTCACATGCTATATAGTATAAACTCTTAATGTTTTCGCTTCAAATGCAGTATAATTTCAGCTCTTAATATCTTCACTTCTGCATGTATTTTTGCACAAATACCTAATGCGAACTGCACTTCCTTACGGACTTGGAATATTTTCATTCTACTGTTTAAAATTTGCAATGACAAAAACTGAGAACATATATCATTTTAATAGTAATAATGTAGTTATTCTGTTCAAGTTAGATACCTATTTTAACACTACAGGAAAATGTTAGGTAAAGAAATAATTAAACTAGTACTACTTAATGTTGCTTTTTTTCTACTTTCATTTTTTTCTACCACATTGTTATTAGTTTGGATATTTTAGCACATTGTTATTAGTTTGGATATTTTAGCACATTGTTATTAGTTTGGATATTTTAGCACATTGTTATTAGTTTGGATATTTTAGCACATTGTTATTAGTTTGGATATTTTTGCACATTGTTATCAGTTTGGATATTTTACCACATTGTTATCAGTTTGGATATTTTAGCACATTGTTATCAGTTTGGATATTTTAGCAGGTATTGATGTACGAAGTACAAATGCACGTATCGTGTGTATTCATTTGATGCACAGGAACTTTCAAATGGATAATTAAGTTAAAATATTATAATGCATCGTTTCATCAACGTTTGCACAACAACTTGATTTTCCTGTCACAAACACTTTAATTTGAATTAGCTTAAAAAGTTGACTATTTAACCAATTATTTAGAATGGAGCTGATACGTTTCTGTTTTCCGCGTTATCAACTTTGTTTTATCGGGTTAAAAAAACAAAGAAATATAAATAACTAAATATTCAAAATTTAAGTGAGGTTTTCACTCAGATAGAATAATTTGTTCAAAGATTTCTCCTGTGCATAACATGTTGTGGGCTTTTCTGGACTTTATTAAATAAGCAGTACTTGTTGAGTTTCTTGGCATACAGTTTCCATAGGTTATACCAAGATCTGCTTTTCTAATTTTAAAGAGATTTGCGAAAAGTATTTTATTTAGAGATGAAAACCTTCAAATTTTGAAAACCATCAATAATTTATGCGGAAATCAGTCTTTTATGTGTAAAATATTATATAGGTGCTTTCACCAACATGGTAGTGAACATTTTTAGGTGATATTTACCAGCACAAGAGTCTTCACGAAAGCGCTGAAAAGAGTGATAAGTACCTTATATAAAGATATCTCTTTAACGTCTATTTACACCTGTTGATAAATTATCTCTTTACAGAAAGATATATATTGTAAAAAATTAACTGTACGGAACTTCTCCTGTGTTTTAATCCTCCTTCAAGTGTTTTATTTAGAATTTGTTTGATATGATTAATGTAAAACAACTTCTATAAAAACAACACAAATGCAGTTATCGTTTGAACAAACAGAATTATGAACTGTCGTTGATGATTCTATTGGTACATCAACACGTAACAAAAAAGATCTGAAAATAGCAAGGTTCCACATAAATATAAAAGTTATAGTTCTTTTTTTCTAAAAATTTACTTTAGTAATTTTTGTCAGAGAAACTAGAGGTTTGAAAATATGAACTTTCTTGAATGACAAGTAACTAAGCGTTAATAAAAAATTATCGATAAATAACTAAGCTACACAGATTAAACGGAATTTTCAAGTTTAACGGTGCATTATGTGGACGTGAGTTAAAGAAACGTATTAGAGTCTTATAGGGTTGATGCATATCTCAGTCTAACTTTAAACTGCTGTCAGGACAGAAGGCAGCCGGTAACTAGCACCCGCTGCCACAAAGACTTTATTTTCTCCAACTAACAGAATTAGTTGTTACTTGTATAATAAAACCGGAGATAAAACTGATGGGGGTATTTAGTGGACTCACCTACCGGACTTAGGACCCTTCGATTTGCAACCAGACTTGCTAATACATACCTAGCCTTTTCTATCCAAAATTATAAGTATAATAATTAAAAGGACATACTTTTATTTTATTGTTTTGTGGTCAAAATATTAAGTCTGGTAAAAATATGTTCAGCAAATATCAAAAATACTGAACATGTCACACCCTCATATTACGTTATGCAAACATATTAATTTTACTTTTCATTTATCCTGAGATTTTAACGACTATCTTTATAATCCTATGATTTAATTTGTATTATTTTCTTTAAAGTAAGTCAGATATTACCATAGCATGAACTATTTTCAGGAATA
Organism: Carcinoscorpius rotundicauda; assembly: GCA_011833715.1. Taxonomy (NCBI): domain Eukaryota; kingdom Metazoa; phylum Arthropoda; class Merostomata; order Xiphosura; family Limulidae; genus Carcinoscorpius; species Carcinoscorpius rotundicauda. The sequence goes on from CM022393.1 coordinate 41,368,491, forward strand.
AAACAGAAAGTAACAAGGTTATGCGTCTTTGCGTTCAAATTACACTAAACTCTTGCGTAGTTTGAAATGAACTTTCTAAACTCTAGGGCTGCTTCGTACGTTACAGCTCTCATAAAAAACGGACGTAGGTTATATTCAGCTGTTAGTATTGCGTAACAGCCTGTATAGTTTCAGAGATATTTTAGAAGAAATGTTTGTGAACGTATGAAAATAGTATAGTTATAACTCTAGCCTGTCATCATATAATGAAGAGGCTTTTTGAATTTTTTTTTTATTAAAACTGCAGCATAACTGCCATTTATTTAATTCCTAAATGTTCATGAAGTAAAGTTTGTGAAAGATTCGGTTTTAAAGCACCTAGTTTTATAGAAAAAAATAAACCTAGTATTAATATATATGTAGATGAATCCTCTAGAATTTTTCAGAACAATTGGCATGAAATTTTTGATAAACAAATTTTCCAGAATCGTCTAAATAAAACCATGCACGTAATCTAAAGTTTACAGCACGTAAATGTTCTGAGATATTTAAAAGGCCAGCTTTGACATTGAGCTTTCTGAAACATGTGGAAGAATGAAGTAATTTATTGGGTTTGGTTAACAGAAAGGTCAGCCTGGAAAATGTCAAACATGTTCAGTGTTGGCACTTCAGTGAGGATAGCTTGAAATGCCAGACAACCGTCTGTCAGTAATTATCTGTTTACAGAGCTTGAAATCATGCGAACCTCTGGATTGTTGTAGCCGACATAGACTTCATATTCGACCGCCGGAAACTTTGTAGATATTCGAAGAGATAGTGGCGTTACTTTAACCGTTTCGTTTATATGATACAGCATACGTTACAAAGATGTAAATTGCAATATTTCCTCTTATTATTATGAGCTCAATCCAAGCTACAAACTTTCATAAAAACTGCTAATTCTAATGTTCCTCGAAAAGCCGAAGTCTTTTATTTATGTTTTAGAACAGCTGACATAAGATGAACTAGGGTTGACTTACTTATCGTATATGAGATGGTTGCGATAACAATGCAACGTACAAATGAGCGATACACAAACTTGCCAAAACAAGGCTTTTTCTCAATTAACGACTTTAGAAATAAGTACTGTCTTCTTCTTTTTTCTTTTCAAAAAAAGTATTCTGTAGTAACCAATTAACTTATACTATATATGTACATATTTAGATATAAGTAGGGCCCGGTGTGGCATATTTTTAATGTCGTGCTTTGGATAGATCAAAGGCTCGAGTCACATTGTTGATAAACCCAATCCGTATTTTCAGTTGTAGGAATTATAAGAGTGGCAGCCATTCTAGTTATCAGGTTTCAAGCCTGAGAAAGCCGTCGCGCCAGGTGATGTCGACTAATTACTTTCTTTATGGTCAACAGTTCAAAATTTGGGAGAGTTATATACGTGAGTCGTAGGAGTTTAGAGCCTGGCCGTTTAGCCCACATATGTATAAGATCCCGATCGTGGTGAAAATATCAATGTGTATTGTACATTGTAATTCTCCTATTATGTTCCACTGTCACTTGCCACAAATTATTAATAAATTATATGTTTGCGATTTATTTATAAAACTAATTGCGTAGAGAAATTGTTATAGCATCTGATGAGCAGTGATGCTCTCAGTGTATGTTTATTCTGCCTTTATGCTCTACAAGTTCTTCTTAAACAGTCTGAGTAACTGACTTCCTCATCTTAATTTATCCAGCTATATGAGAAACGATATGACTGTAAAATTTGATTAACATTAGGTCTGTTTATTATGGTGTGAAATGTGTTGCTTTTATTGGAACACATCAGTATTCTAACAAATAACCACATGTTTAGATTACTTAAGTCATCAGATGAATTTTATATTCTTCCTATTCCACAAATCCAGAATACGTCAAACAATGTATTTTGTATAAATCCAGAATATGTGTAACAGTGTGCTTTCAACATATCAAAAATACATGAAACGATATGTTCTCTACAAATCCAGAATACGTCAAACAATGTGCTTTCTACATATCCAGAATAGATAAACAATACGTTCTCTACCTAACCATTCAGAATATTTCAGTATCTTTTCTACATATCCAAATTGTATCAAACAATATGTTTTCTATATATCTAGAACATTTCAATGTATGTTCTCTTTTCAGAATATGTCTATTATGTGTTCTTTACATAATCAGAATACGCCAAACAATATTCAGATTATGTTATTGTGTTCTTCACATATTGACAATATGTCAAACATTGTGCTCTCTATAGCTTCTCTTGTATTTCCTCACTTTATCTGTCTCTTCTCTATGTGTTTTCTCTCGGCCTTCAAAATGGTCATGAGTTATGGATTATTTTTTCGTGTAACATATATATTCAGATATTTTTACTTGTATACATATATATACGTCTCCTACTTGCCCCTCTCTTTCTTCACGCATGAAAATCCGATCTATCCCACTATTTCGGTACTTATAGTTGTGTATAACTTTGAAATGTTTCCCCTAAATTTTAAGTTAATTACAGTTAAGTTAAATTAACTTAAAATTTATGGGAACATTTCAAAGTTATGATATATATATCATTTAAGAAAATTTTAATTAAGTAACTTAGGGTACAGTGAAAGGTGTATCTTTTCACTTAAGATAACAATAAATTTGACGCTAATACGTCAAATAATAAGTGCAGAGAAATATGTGTACAAGTGGAAAATATTTCCTAAGTTTTCAGTGTCGCTTGCAGATTTCTGATTTTCGCTCAATGCTATATAAGGGCCGTCAAGTGGGAATACATTACATTCAGTTCCAGATCTTGGGGTGTTCCTGCCTGACACAATAGTGTGAGACAAGAACTCTCGGGTTCACAGTCTGGTACGCTAACAAATGGGTCAAGCCCGGTCCATTTCTAGTGTTAACAAAAATCGGTGAACACACAGATTATCGTGTGCTAGAGTAAAATCATTCTTAATCTTAATGGTTTTGAATGTAATAATGGCTTCTCTATTCAGATAAAAAAGTGCTACTATGAATACAAAAATGACACCAAATTATGACAATGTGTTTTATGTGAGATCTAGAAACTATAGTGTTAGAAAGTTTTATAAACAAACCATTCATCTAAAGACATTATGTTGATGCAATTATTTTCTTATGAGCAGGAAAAGAAGATTCTCTATTATACTTTTGTAGATATGGAAAATTTTTTCATGGTTGTAACAGATTTACTATGGAATATTCTTCTACTTAAGTCACAGTTTTAGACATGACTCTTACACAGAAAGATGGCTGTCTGCACATTGGCTGCACAGAAAGCTGACCTATAGATAGAATACCTCTACTTTAAAAGTTGTCATCTTCCTCACACTTGATACAACTCAGATTCAAGAAACGTGCCTTGATAGTAAAAGCTACAAAAGTCATAACTGACTCGTTAAAAAAGGAAAACATGATAAAAGGAGGTTTTTGTCTGTATTCAAACAAATTACAAGCTAAAAATTTCTTAAGTGACGGTAACTTAAAACAAATACCAAATTAAAAGTCCTTTCACGATTCACTGGTTATTATTATTTAGTACTCAAAACTGAGAAATCTACTTTGGATTATGAAAAAACACTTTTAATGATCGACTAAAATCAATTTTCTTGACGCTCCTGCTGCTTAATTTAAAAAAAAATCAAAACGTGAAAATCCCACTTTATTCATGCTAAGGTCAATTGGAATTTCTCATCAGGCGGAAGTGTTGTTGTATATAGATCACGTCTCTGAAAAAGACAACCAAATGCAATACAAAATCATAAAATCCATAACGTGCAACACAAAAACAACAACAAGTTTTTAATTCAATGCCTAAGATTTAACTTTAATATGTGGTTCATCACAAGTATAAGAAAACGTTTCAACAAATATTCCATAACTACAAACAAAGAAGCTTCTGTGGTTAAACAAAAACCTAACCAATGCATTCTGGACATTCGTTTCAAGTCAAAAGCAGACAGAGAAATTCTTTATGACAAGAAACCGAACTGAAGTAAAATATATATCTCAGAACGGCTGGCATGAGTGTTAAAACTTTTACTAATAAAGCAGCGAACAACGTTTCGCCCTTCTTAGGTCATCTTCAGGTAATGTTAAACGGTATCAGTTTTGATTCTTGAAATATTTATAGGATGGCTCTAAAATTAACTTCTTTCATGTCTACACTTACTATTTAATCTACAGTTTACCTTCCATTACTTTCTTAGTTAATATAACCATTATTTAAGTCTGCAAGGGTTATTCTATTACTTAATAATTTTTTACTCTTTTACAAAAGGCCCCCCAGTGGCTCAGCGGAATGTCTGCGGACTTACACGCTAAAATCCGGGTTTCGATACCCGTGGTGGGCAGAACACAGATAGCCCATTGTGTATCTTTGTGCTTAATTCAAAACAACAACAAAACAACTTTTACAAAACAAGTACTTTAACAAAATAAAATGTTTTGCAAGAATTTTGACTTTCGCATTTTGTTTTTATGGTTTGGTCTCTGTATTGTTTGTTTTTTTTAATTTCGCGCAAAGATACACCTATGCTACTTGCACCAGCCGTCCATAATTTAGCAGTGTAAGACAAGAGGGAGGCAACTAGTCATCACCACCCTCTGCCAACTCTTGGGCTACTCTTTTACCAATGAATAATGGGATTGACCATAACATTATATCACCTTCACAGCTGAAATGGCGAGCATCTTTGGTGCAACGGAGATTCGAACCACATACCAAAGAAAAGTAGGATTTACTGTCACATTATAACGTCCCAATGGCTGAAAGGGCGAGCATGTTTGATTTGACAGGAGTTTGAACCCGCGATCCTCGCCTTATGATTTGAGCACTTTACATACCTGACCATTCTGTACGTCAATCTGTTTCTTTGTGTATTAGAATATAGTTATTATTATAATAGTTATATTCAAGCATTTAATTCTTTTAACCTCATCACACTACTGAATCGTTCATTAACTTGAGCAAAATACGAATCCTTGACATTTCATTTGCTTAATGACATCGTTTTCGTTTCTTCAGTGGAGATTGGTCAGCTTTCACGACTACCTCGACAAACACTTTCAGTTCATATAACACGTTCATCTTGTTCGTATTTTATTTCACAATAATCTTTAACTCTTTTTTTACTCCTAAAGAAGAGAGTCAGTCTAATCGGAAAAGGTTCTGGCTGTTATGAAGATATCTTCAAGAAATAAACTTGTAATTATTTTGCAACTGTTTGGTGTTAATCTGTAAAAAAGTATAATAATTATTTCTATTAAACACCATGGAGAGAAAATATAAGTTTCATTATTTTGTAAAAGTTCTATTGTATAATTGAGAAAAATAATAGCTTTGAAAATGCAAGTAATATGTTACTATTTCATTTCTGAACAAATGCATATTTATCTGTCTATATGAATGTATTTATCAAGATTGTTAGATATAACAGTTGTATTAAAATTGTAGTTAAAAGTGTCGCTTTTTATGTTAAGTTTACCTTCACTTATGTCTGCATAAAATATGCTAATATTGACAGAGGTGCACAATCCTAAAAAACCAACTTCGAAACCAAAATATAATGAACTATTCATTATATACAATCTGTTTTTAGTTATAGTCGTTTTTTTTTGTGGTGATGGTTTAAAACATGTGAGATCATTAAATTTATTTCCGGAATCAATTTTTAGCTATTTTGTATGTTTTTCACTACACCGATGAAATTATATAAATACAGGTTACCAACTTCTGGGCTACTCTTTTACCAACGAATAGTGGTAAAAGACAAGTGGTAAAGAATAGTGGTAAAATAGGGTAATCTGACCCTCAGATTATTTATCGAGCGCCCTAACCACCTGACCATGGCGGGCCTAATTGATTATCGAATGGAATTAATAGAAGTCGGTACAAATAACACTAAGTATGGAACTGAGTTAACAAAAATTACCGCAATTAACAAGTAAGGAATACAATTAATAAAAGTTGCCAGAAATAGCATTAAATATGGAATGGAGTTAATACGCGTTAACGCTGCAAACTAATACTATTTTTAATTTGTTTGTTTCTAGGTTTTTCCTTAAGCTATTTCTCAAATGCAACCAGAATTGCCTGAAAAATGCAGGAAATCCACGGGATATGCGGCGGTTTCAGGTAATCATCTTTCTTTCATTTAGCATTCCCTTTATGATGATTAAACTTATGTTATCCAAAGATTAGACAAGTAATCACTTTAATCTGCTGTTACCGCTTGTATTAATAAAGTTTACCGATAAAAAATAAATACATAATGCAGTACATGAAATTTGTTTTACATATTTGTAAACTAAATAAACCACGTTTTCTTTAGAGTATTCAAAGTTTGTTTTCGTGAAAATCATTTTATTGACGTTACTACATTCAGCAGTTTGTGAAACACATCTTAATTCACTTTTAAACACCAAAAATTGGTGAAGCATTAGAAACCTAAATTTGTGATAACAATTCCACAAACTCCACATGTTTTTTACCCAAATTCATCTCAATTTGCGTCTTTCTGATTTAAAGTAAGAACTATTCAAAGAATAGTATTTCAGATCTACCTTTCATCTTCTCACAAGTTATTGCCCAACAAGATCTTCTAACAACACACAACTCTTTATTTGCTGGACGAAGAGAGACAATAGGTTCTCTTAAATGCTATTAATAAATGCATTATAATACAAGTGAAATAATGAAAACTTATATGGTTTTGGTTTGTTTTTAATTTCATGTAAAACTACACGAGTGCTATTTGCGCTAGCAGTCCCTAATTCAGTAGTGTAAGACACGAGGGAAGGCAGCTAGTCATGATCACCAACCGCCAACTCTTGGGCTACTCTTTCACCACTCTTTTAGTGGGAATGACCGTCACATTATAACGTCTACACGGCTGAAAGGGTAAGCATGTTTGGTGCAACGTGGATTCGAAGCCGAGACCATTAGATTACGAATCAAGTGCCTTAACCACCAAGTCATGCCGAGCAGTTTACGTGTATTTTTCACAACTTTTAGGTTTGTAAGTTCAAAGTACTTTAACAACAATTTCTTCATCACTCCATCAGCTGATTTTGTCTGCTTGTCCACAAACAGTTTTGAGAGATCATCCAATTTGAAACTGAAGTATTTTGTATTGTAGAGGCGAAAAATGAATGTTTATTTCACGCTATATTCTTTAAGAATTAAATCGCTATTAACGTGTAATAAATAGATTTTTGTTTCTAATAAGGAATGAAAGAATATTATTTGGTTTTCCTCCTCTCCACGTAATGTACATTTTTCAAGGACAAATACGCAATCAATTGGATTTAAAAAAAAATGTTCTTTTTTCCGAATGAATGTTCAACAAATGAGGTGCAACTGAGATTATAACCAACACTTAGCATGACGTTTGAAACATACATGGTCGATGTGAAGAAGCAAAAAAAGCCTTTTTTTATTACGTTGCGGACTAAAATATAAGATTTCATCTCCAATATTTTTGGTTTTTTAACAGATCTTGACTGAAAGCCTAAGTACAGTTAGTGTTTACATCAGTTCAACTGAAATGCACTCGTTTGAAACGTAACTTTTATTTGTATAAGTTTTCTGCTTCCTATATTCGTAGGTTGTCTTGTCCATAATCCGTAATATTGAGTAATACTACTATTGTATTTTAAAAACTTTTATTCAACTCTAAAAGCCAATAGATTTTAAAATGCCGCCGGGAATCGGAGCCGTTTAACTTTGTCGACTAACTTGTGAACTTGTTAAGTGTTGACGGCCCACTGAGCCAGGAACATTGAGTGGAATATTGGCTGGTAGATATTTTGTTCTACTTTATAGAAGCGCTGTAACTCTGATGAAAGAATGCAAAACGTCTGTAGGTTGTTATATCAAAGCACAGTAGAATACAGAAGCGGATTCCCATGACTACATTTCTTTATCCCTGCGGCATCATAAGAAGCTGAAACAAGAGGCTGAGAGCTGAACAGTTTCAATAAATAAACATTTCCAAGTGCTGGTGACAGATGATGTAGACCTTTTTTTCTTTCATTTCTGATCCCAAAGGCATCAGCCAACGACAAGGTATTTCGTCTATATTTGCATTTGCTTATCAAAGACGGAAGCATTGTGGAACGTCATTACAGCATCCGAATTCATGGCTCTTCGGTGATGGCCCAAGCTGGTGTGGAAAGGGGACCCACGGGAAAAAGAGACAAATTTCCCCCTACGTGCCATTAGCTACAACAGTACTTTTATTTCAGAGCCTTACAGTACACCTGGGGATGGAGATGCGTGCTGCTGTCTGAGCTCATCCATTTTACCCTGCCAACAAACAACATTGTGCTGTATAAGAATGACTCAAGCTAGGGCAAGACAACTACGCTTTGATTAAGGAATGAAAGCATTAAGGCTTAGAGCTAGATTTGGTACGTTTTGTAATATAAACATAGTCAAATCACAAAGCCAATTTATTTATTGTTTTAATTTTTGTAATTACTTAGCAGCGTCATTATTTCTTCAGAATATATGACATTGATAAAATAGTGCATACAGCACTAACTAGATCTAAGATGTAATTGGTACAATGAATTTATTGCTTACTTAGAAAGCCCCCCAGTGGCTCAGCGGTATGTCTGTGGACTTACACGCTAAAATCTGGGTTTCGATACCTGTGGTGGGCAGAGCACAGATAGCCCATTATGTAGCTTTGTGCTTAATTCAAAACAACAACAACAGCTTACTTAGAAAATTTAATAAAACACCATGTTCTTTAAGTTATTCTTATAAACGTCTTGCTATAGACATAATTAACAAATGAGGTGAATGGGTATAGCCTTAACAATATCTCTGAACTTACTTATGACTCTCGTATTTTGTACGACTACCTAGCACTGTTTTATTATAATGTTAAAAATGTTGGGCATTTGTTAGACTCAACGTATGCACATTAATTATACACACACGTATATCTGAACATTACATGTATACATGAAAGTACGTGTTTTCACGGTTTAACCAACCTGTTATCCTTTAGTCTCAGCACCACGTAGCTTTATTTGCCTTCCAACCTAATATGTGTTTTAACGCTTCATATATTTAAGTCTCAGCACCACGTAGCTTTATTTGTCTTCCAACCTAATATGTGTTTTAACGCTTCATATATTTAAGTCTCAGCACCACGTAGCTTTATTTGTCTTCCAACCTAATATGTGTTTTAACGCTTCATATATTCAAGTCTCAGCACAACCCAGTTTTATTTGTCTTCCAACCTGATGTGTGCTTTAATGTATTTAATATCATTAAGAACCAACATCTTTTTGTTTTTTGTTTTTGTCTCTTCAACCACCACCTAATAGAGAAAATGCTTCAGTCCATATATTTGAAAGTGTTTTAATCAGTGGTTCTTAACATCTCCTTGACTCAGTACTCCTTTATACACATTAATGGACAGTCGCGACACAGTAAATACAGTTTGTGCAAAAGCAACGGAGTTAAAAAATACATGCTAAGTAAGTAATTCACATGTTATCTGTTTTGAAGTCTGGTCGAAACCCTTCCACAAATTATGACGACCTAGTTTGGGTCTTGTCTATATCCACCAGCAAATTATATAAACCAGTATGTCTTTAATATTTGTTTGCACAAAATGTTCAAAGTTATTTTATTAACAACACAAGCACACATCATTGTTCAATTATAAACAACACAGCAAGAACAAATAACATTTTAAAGAAAGTTTGTAATCCCTATATTTTAACATTTAATACAATGCATTTCAGATTTTCACCTAATTATCAAAGGATAAAAAAGCAGTCGTTAGTTTTAAGTTTATTCTCATTGAATTATATTGCATTTTCATATAAACAAAATTATTTTTAATTAATAAAGCCATGTGCTGCTTAGTGTTTCATGCGAATCTACGCTTTGTAGAATACACTTCGAAATGAAAAGCCGTTATTATATATCATAAGTTTTCAAATTCATAGTGTATATTTAGATTTAATGTAGCTTATCAATCATAAATAAGCTTCTTTATAGATATTTATATTTAATTTGGCTCATTAGTTAAGAAATATATCTCAAATAACACCGACTTGGAATTGATTTTTAGCCTTTTGTAGAGTTCTAGCGTTGTACTTTCCAGTCTGTTTTTTTGTAACCTCATAGCCATCAGTTTTGTTTTTGATGTTTGCTAAAGTCTTAGTTAACAAAATTTATGTGTTTAAATTTCAATCGATAAACAACAGATATAAGACCTATTACCAACATAGATTAACCATTTTGTGAAAATACTGAATTCAAAATAAAGCAAAACTGCTATACTCACAGAAACTTCATCACACATTTTCAAAAATAGCATCGCCCAATGTGAAAATAAAGAGGTACAGAAACGTCTGTAACTATAATTTAGGCACAAAACAAAACTGCGATATACTTAGTTTGCATTAGAAACAATAGGAACAGAGTTGATGGAAATGAAGTAATAATTTTATATGATACCGTTGACACTCATTTCATATAAGCTAGAGATAATGTGACGTTTAATAATTATAATTCGCTTAATTGGATTTAGTGATTTACCTGTATATATTTAAGATCATACTGTTTTTTACAGTTGAAAATTTAGTGTATGTCAATTTTCACTATCTGTTTTCAATCTCCATTAGTTATTTATAATTCCAGTATTCAAGTTGTGCGTTTTTTTAATGAGATCCGAAGTGGCGTGCCTCAGTCGGTCTCTCATTTTCATCGAAGCCTATTAAAACAGACAAACACCATTCGTCCTCACTGAGAATTGACAGGCTGACTTAGATGTACCAGTTTTACTCCTTTAAGAGAAGTAGACAGCCGGGTTGGTTCAGAGGAGACACGTAACTTTAGCCTCTGTGTCTCGGACGCAAAAGAATTACGAGTATTTTAATCACTCGCCGAATTCCTGCAGCAAAGTATGGAAAAGAGAAATCGACTGAGTTAGTGTTGTGTCATAAATACGTAAATATATCATATCAATAAAAAGATATAATAATATAAAGAAAACACCATAAAAGATAAGTTATGTAGCATAAACAATACATAAAATTCAAAGAATTTTTCGAGACATTTTAAAAAAAATTCCTTTAAGCAGTGGCCATTAATTCACTTAATTAATACAAAAAGCATGAGCTATCTTATACATTATAAATACGATATACATTATAGACTGTTTTAATGGCTACACAAAGTTTTGCAATATCTTTCAGGGTTTTGTTTCAGTTTTTAAGACTGACTTTCGAGTGAATATCAAATTACAATAGATAATCATTTTTTACTACAGTTTTACCTGACAAATATATATGATCATGACATGTATTGCTTCCATAGTCAACATATATAAAATACTGTGTTTTAGAAATACTAAAAACATTTTATCTAGATTAGTACCAGACGTTATTTTTATTTTTTATTGTTTCTTTTTTTGAAATGGTTGGTTATCTATGATGTCTGAACCTCTAAGACTACTTGGTTAATTCTGAAATTTCTTCGATAAATTCCTCCATTGCACGTGAGTTTTCTTCGGGTGTTGTCGCTAATATTACGTCCATGAATGTGGCACGTGAACTCATTTGTACTGTTGAAAAAGAGTAATAGCTTTTGCTGTTACCAGCGCAGGCCTTCACTAGAATGTCTAATAATTGTGCCTTACTACAGTTAGGATAGTTCCGAGACTTGATGATAGAGAACTAGCAAATTCCAAATGAGTTTACACACTTCACTAACGACAAAAGTTTTTTTTTTTTTTTTAGAAAATGGGAACTAAGCCTTTTCTTTGTTTATTTTGGAATAAATTAAATTATATGTTTTTATTTCTGTTTCAAAAAATTGTTCTGACTTTCATCAAATTAAACAGAACGATTTGAATGATAAAAGAACTGTGATATTTTTTACCAAGCATACCCGCTAGTACAGCGGTATGTCTCGGGATTTACAACGGTAAAATCAGGCGTTCGATTCCACTCAGTGGGCTGAGCAGATAGTCCGATGTGGCTTTGCTCTAATAAATACACACCTATAAACACATTCTTGTCATGTAACAAAATTATATAATTTGGTTCATATTTTATAGTGTCTACAGAGTTAACAGACAATAATAAAACAATAATGCAGTAGTAAATGCTATCCAGTTCAGATGTGACTTCTATCATTTTTTAATAACTGAAACTAAATCGTGTAGCAAGGTGTGTTTACACTTTAACTCTTATGTTTACCTCTCGCTTATAAAATTTAGTTACTAATTCATCTATTATAAAAGGTATTAAAGTATTAACAAAAGTATTTCATATTTCACCCACCTACTAAACCTTCTCAAAGGAAGGACGGTTTAGTTTAATCAAATCTTTAGTACACGAAAGTTAACTACTTTTATAATGAGTGGTGAAAGATGTTTTCTTAAAGCATATAATAGTTAATTTGTAAAATTAAAAATAAACTACCCATAAACAGAAAATTTAAAAAGCAACTAATAGGTGTGTGCAGATGCAAGTTTAAGAAATTAAACCGTTTTTTTCCTATTTCCAATTCTGCTTTTTTACTTATAGTATACTTATATCTTCGTTGAATAAAGATAACAGAAAATAATTTATTTTAAAGACTTCCAATAATATTTTAACTGCTTTAGCTGATATTGACGTTTCAACTAGATTTGTATCCGATACTTTTGGATCTCAGAAAATAAACATTTTTTATGAGGCGAAGATAGCTTTACAGAAAGGAGATTTTATGTAATCGTTCTTGTTAAGGATTGCTGTTCTACTAAGAAGATTCCACTGCAGTTGACCTCTGTGGAATATAGAAAGGTCAGTGTTACTCCAGTCCTTGTTACATGCCCTTTGTAGTTGCATTTTGCGGAGGAATTGTCATACTGGCTTAGACAATTCTTTTGTGATGGAATTGTGCGTTACTGTCATCCAGTCAATAAAAATATGATATTTTATCATAACATAGTGGTTTCAGCATGTTAGTCTTCGCACTGGCGTAATAAAATAAATATAATAATAATAATTAAAAATATATGTAAATCCCAATCTACACCAAATTTACTACTTTATTTTAAATTTTGCCGGTTTAGAAGAATCCTAACTCTTATACCTTGTCCAGAGTTACTGATGAGGAATGGAATTTCTCGAAACCAGCATAACTTTGTGAAAATTGGTAATGTAATACAGAGTAGGCTTTACACTTAGTTTTGGTATTTTAAGCTTCTTATTTGGCTGAATAATTTTCAAAAATAAACTATTAGCATCAGAAAGGGTGAGAAAGACATTTTAAAAATGTATATGCAATAGGCCTAATTTTTATACTGAAACCTACGCTCTGATGCAGATTTCGCGTTTTTGTCCAAGGTTAGTGTTGAGTATAACTAAGTTATAAGTTAAATTATGTCTTGAATTTCACATTTACTTTTTAGTAAATTAGGCCTATAGGTGCAATCTGTTGAACTGTTATCTTCTTTTTTATTTTTTTTACTTACGAACAGCAAGCACATTGCTTCCATTGCTTCTTGGGGTTTCCAAGTTCCAACGGGTTTAAAATTATATTCACAACATAAATTTAACGACCTAGATAAGTATTGACATTTCAATAACTAAACAAGATTTTTTAAAAGAAATGCTTCCATACTATGTGGTAACTACCGTACCTCATTGATTAGTGAAAAGTGAGAAACACATTTTCGTCAAATAATATTGTGCAAAAAAATGAATATTTATTACTGAAAAAAAACGCTTATATTTTCGTGTATTAAGGAAGATTGTGTTTCATTTGGCAGTTTAACATACAACACAAACACAATAGTATGGATACACAGGTTACAGTGTATCTACGTAATATGTTATCTTATTTATCCATTTGTGCTCTCCTGTTTGCCTTTGAAGTTAATTTCTTTCATGGCTAACTAGCTGTACAAATATGCGCATTTCGGAAGTGTTCTACCACCAGGAATACTTACTCACTTAGTATATTACTAGGAGAAACAGATGAACTGTATATTTATATAACTTTGTGCCGCAATTCGCTTAGATTGGGACTTTTATTTCTTCGTGCACATACTGACCTCATAAACTTGTTGGTTTAGAAACTGTATCTCAGAGTTAACCAATGAAACGACTTCTTACAGTACATTGCCTGCCAGTCTAGCATCCACTAACACGCCCTTGATCTGCCAACTAGTTCACAAAAAGTTTATCTAACAAACTTAAAGATACGAAACATCGACCAGTTTAATATTCTGAGCAGCCGTCGCGCCCTTCAACAACGTGTACATGAACTTAGGTCGCCAGAAATAAGAACGAAATGTTTATTTAGAACATTATGCTATTAATGAATTTGGATTTTATTTCAAAAACTTCAAATATTTTTCAATTTTGCTACCTGGAAAAATCGTAATCTGTTTGTGAACCCAGAACAAATATAAAGAAAAAACCCTTTTAACTCGTGGAAACAATATATTCGTAAGCTTGATTTGTATAGGTTAATCTGTCATGGTTATTTTTCTCTTGCAAAATCCAACCAGTAGCACAGTTGTATATCTGCGTACTTATACCGCTAGAAACTGGGTTTCGATACTCGTGGCGGGCAGAGCATAGCTAGCACTTTTTGTAGCTAGTGTAATGTACTACGATATTTCTTTGATTTCTGTTAAACTGATTTGTAGGAAACTGAACACAATACTTATACATACATATATAAGTCATAAGATAATTTGTTTGGTTAAGTTATGAAATGCTATTAGTTGTTTTTTCTCAGAAACTCTGTACCGTTTATAAATATAAAATAGTCCTTGGGCTAAATAATAAAGTGTCCTGTTACAAAGATGCATAGAATTGGTTTTTCATAACTGATTGACAAATAAAGGGTTATACAAAATTACAATGAAGCCTCGTCTAACAGGCCTGTTGCTAAGTTGAATGTAACTAGCTATTCGTAAAAGTGTGACTCATGATATAATCGAAGCTTCAGCTAAGGGGAATGCAAACCTTAGAAATTTGTAAGTTGTCACGCATGACTTAAGCGAAGCTGTGGTTAAGATTAATATAAACTTGTTTAGTTGTAAAAGTGTGACGTAGCCAGTGGAATGACTAATAAATTTAGCTGTGTCAAAACTTATAGACAAAATTATGAGAATTATGTTATGAGTAATACGCTTGATGGGCTTAATTATAGAAGATAATTAATGAACTAATTCGATGAAAATAATGAAATAAAACATGTACAAGAAATAAACTAGCACTTTTAAAAAGTATAAATAGCTTCATAATTAAGGTTAAAGTAAGGTTAAAAGAGGTATTTACAATTTAATTGTGATGTAATACTTTAGTGTGATGTTTTGTGCTTCCCAAGTATCACCAGAATAAGCATTTATCCAGTCAAGCAATTTCTTTTATTGAATAAATGCTCATGTTCAGGATTTTTGATCATCCAATGAAAGTTTTGTGGAATCTTGAAAATTATAATATATATTGAGTACCTCTTAGCGTTTCGCTTTCTGGGATCACCTTAGAACGTTGCAGTAACCAGAAGTAACCAGATTACTAATACTTGTCTTACAATTTGTTACAAAATTTCTATTTCGATAACATTACCAATGTAATACTTCTTTGTGTATTTGCCTTTATAACTTCAATTAAACATATTTACTTCAGAGCAGGTTTCTCTGTATTTCCTGTATTACATTCAACTAAAACTATGTAAAATCAGTACATTAATATTATCATAGATGAATTATTTAAGTAATCATGGTTTTAATACAAACGTGTTAATTACTGAAGAGTAAAGTGTAAAAAAGTGCATTCTTGTGTTGTTTATAAAATTATTTCTGAACTGAAATGCTGTAAATTGATCATAATAAAGAAACGTTATAAGAATATAATAAAAGCACTTCTTACATCGGGATTTGATCCATGTTGGATGAAATACTAAAACATTTTTGTTGTAAAAAGTTATGTACTTGATAATGATTGCACTAGTATTTGAAACTTCGCACCATTTCTAGAAACTAAACTTATTGTAAAAGTTGTAAATCATAAAAACATATAGTATAGGGGTAAGTACTCGTTGAGGGACGTCCGCCTCCAGGGTGCTGTACTCGTAGTAAGTGCTCTCATTATTTATTCTGATGCTTCTATCGTCCACGAAATTACACACTTAGCCAATAATTTTTAATGTGATTCCCAGTTTGGACATTTTGCATCAGCGCCCAATGTGTCAAACTTTCTCGAATGTTTTTTAGATATCTAGAAAGTATACGACTGTACATTGTCTTTTTTTTTATTAAATCAGTGTATTATTTCTTTTGTTAATCTTATGAGACGCTATGTTGTTTGTCTTGCTTTTCGAAAGACATTTTGCATTTTCAGGAGTGTTGATTTAGTTTTAAGGTAATCTATGAGTTTACTCTTTGTGTTTTTTTTTAAGTAGTTTTCACAGATTGCTTATTAGACTTACGGGCCTGTAATTGTTAGGGTTATTCTCTGTTGTTGTTTTTTCCTTTTGCAACATATAAACGTTGAGGTGTTTCCAAGTAGTTGATATGTATCCTGTTTTTATAGATAAGCCGTATAAAGATCTGAGATGTTTTAAAACCCCAAAAGACCTTTATTGAGTGATATGGTTTAGATTTTATCTCATTTTGGTGCTTTATTTTCAAATGCTTTATGTTTTATTGTACTTTTGATACTGTGATTGGTTTGATAAGTTGTTCTGTTGTGCTACTGCAATGAGTGTCCTTAGTGATATGTAATGTGTACAAATTACTCTCAGTTGTGATATAATATTCTATTAGGTTTATGTAATGGATGCCCATGTTTGAGTCGTCTGTTGTTTTGATTGTTTTTGAAGTTGTTTTTTAAAGATATGTGCTTTATGTTTATTCATGTATGTTAGTTAATTATTATGTTTAAGTGCAGGGTAGGTGATGACAGTTGTTTTGTTTGACTTTGTAGCTTTTTTGTATGGGACCAGAAATCTTTGAGATCTGTTTTTGAGTTTATTCATGTATGGACAATGTCATATTTTTGTGCTTTCAATAAATAGCCTACTGTTGTTTCTAATTTTGTTTCTGAGCGTATTTGATTGCATTTTTGTTTGCTGGTTACCAGTTTTTATGTATTCTCTTTTCAGTCTTCTTTGTTCCTTTATTGTGTTTATTATGTTAGTGTTTGGTCGCCAGTAGGTTTGTGTCCTATTTGTTGATACTTTTGGTAGACATCTGCTACCTGTTTCTATGAGACTCTCTGAGATTACCGAGTTGTACTGGTTTATATCCAGGCTGGTGGTGGTTGTTGTGATGAGTATATCTGGTTATTGAGTTGTACCTGTTTATAACCAGGCTGGTAGTGGTTGCTGAGATGACTTTGTGTCGTAGGAGCTTCGTTAATATCTACTCATGTTTCTTTCAATTTACCTTTTTGTAATTAAATTTTCTGTGTGTTTTGTTTGATATTTGTGTGGTAAGAGATCTAATATACCCTATGCCATTGAATAGTCGCTGTCTGAGTCTTCTTCTACACGTTGAATATTAGAAAGTTGTTTTTTGATGTTGATCACCATTTACATAAGTCTAGCATGTCACTGAAGTGATATGTGTTGGTGTTGTATTGTTTAGTAGGTAGATATCTAAATGTTCTAGAAATTGTAGTCGACATGAATTCCATTCGCATTCATGATTCTGCAACCGAGAATTGTGTTTTTGCTATTGAAATATCCTATTATAATATATTTTTGTGAGAAATGTTGTTGTTTAGTAGAGTAGTGTCTAGTTTGTTTTGAGGTGAGCAGCATAAACATGCTATCGTGACTGTTTGTTATTGCTTAAAAGAACAACTATTGTACTATTGTCATTTTCTGACGGTAAATGTACTATGTTTATAGATAATTATTGTTGTTTTTTTTATAGGTGTAGTGTGTCCGTTCTGAGGATTCCTTGTTTAGTTTGTCTATTCTTTCTACTTGGTATCCAGTCATTTCGAAGGAATAGTAGTTATAAATCATTGTTTTTGTAATAAACATCTACACCTGTGTTTGTGTTAATGTGTTCGATCTTATCCCGTTTGGAAACAAGGTCGCCTTGGATATTTATATGTAATACAGTGAGAGTATTTATTGTGATATAATGTTGGTTAAAATTGTTTGTGCCACATGTTGTACCAAATATTTCTTCCTGAGATGGATAGCCAGTTGTTCTTCGGTTTACTATGTTCTTGAACGTAGTTGGTAATTATGTTGATAGCTAATATTGGTAATTCTCTGTTAGTGTTTGTACTTTGTCTGCTGAGCTTGTTTGATAGCTGCTGGTGTTTTTCTCTAATTTGACAATGTGTTTGTTCGTTTTGTGTTTCTTGTTTTATTACCACTGAATATATTCCTATTTTTGTCGTATTTTCATCGGCTTTATGTGTCGGTAGTTGATTATAAGCAGAGTAGAAACGTACATACTTTTATTTGCTTATCTGAGACGTCCCTAATTTTGCAGTGATTAACTAGACGGTAGACAGCTAGTCAACACCTTCCATCGTCAACTTTTGGACTACTATTTTACCAACGTATACTGGGATTGACCATCACATTATTACGCCCTCCTGGCAAAAGTTGCAAGCATGTCCTGCGGCTAATGATGCTTTTGAAAAGTGTGTGATAACAATGGTAACGTTTAGTTCTCGTATACACTGAAATATATATATAGTATGTTTAAAAACTTTTTAACATGTTTATGGTTGATTTCTAAAACAGGTTGTTATTTCAACACAAGTTACTGTAGATGGCCCTCTGTTGGCAGTTTCCGACAACATGTTTGTACATAACAATTCGAAGCATGGCAGAAGGGCCAAAAGACTGGACCCAACAGAAGGTGAGAAAATGTTTTATTTTCGTAAAGGTTTAATTAACAGCTTTAACACCACCATACAGCCTGTTAAAAGTAACTAAAACTAACATAACCTGTATTATTCATACCGAGGAACTATTGAAACTAAACCTTCGATTAAGCATTGAAATGAGCCCGGCATGGCCAAGCGTGTAAGGCGTGCGACTCGTAATCCGAGGGTCGCTGGTTCGCATCCCCGTCGCGCCAAACTTGCTCACCCTCCCAGCCGTGGGGGTGTATAATGTGACGTTCAATCCCACTATTCGTTGGTAAAAGAGTAGCCCAAGAGTTGGCGGTGGGTGGTGATGACTAGCTGCCTTCTCTCTAGTCTTACACTGCTAAATTAGGGACGACTAGTACAGATAGCCCTCGAGTAGCTTTATGGGAAATTCCAAAACAAACAAACAAGTATTGAAATGTCGCTTTTTGGTGCTTAAACTTTAAAACATCTCTCAAGTTACTTAATTTCCCTGTTTTCTTTACTTCCTAGTTGAAATATATTCTATACAATTTATACTTACTTAATCTAGTTAATTAGTAGTTTTTATCATATTATGTAAAGGGTTGAGCACGTTATATTAAAGCGATTTAGATATATGCAAATCATCTGATATAAAGTCGCTGCGGAATGAATTGTTTGTTTATTTAAATTGAGCACAAAGCTATACAATGAGCTAGCTGAACTGTTCGAACCATAGGTATTGAAAATTAGTTTCTAATATTGTAAGTCCGGAGACATACCGCTGTAGCACCGGGGGTTGTAAATTGGCATGTATCAGAGCTGCATTTTGACATTGCTTAGCGTCTTGTATGTAGGTTGATACAAACAAATACTGATCGCTTTGGGAAGAGTACATAACAGCCTTTGCTGGTGCAAACGGTTCATACCTACAACTCGTAAAGATATGTTCACATCAGAGACTTAAAGTTTCCCAAACAGAAATATTTCTTATGATAAATGAAATTTGAAAACACAATAATATTGATAACTTGGACCCAGCTATATTGTCTACGTGCCTTTGGCAACAGTATACAACATAATAAAGAATGATCTGTATTTGGAATATTGACACGAGTCACGACTGTACAATTTCAGTTGTCGCATATATCAAAGAGACGGAAAATGAAACGAATATTCATGATATCCTACGAAATGATATACTAGTCAAGTCGTAGATGTAGCTCTTATGAATTTCTTTGCAATCGGATTATTGCAGTAGGTCTAGATAACCATTGTCTTGTTATAATAGATGGTGTATTGAAAACCTAAAGGGAAGAAGGACGTGTTTATGGTGTGGCATCCTTATAATGGAGCTATTGCAATAAAACCCACGTTGTAGGGCTCTTGCCCAGACGTACGGTCGTCGTATGTCGACATAGCGACATAGACGATTTAAATTTCCCTATAGAACCAAGCTACATAATGAACAAATAAAATACGGGCGTCGTGTAGACGAGGAATAAGTTTAAATTCTGTTAAAGGTTTATGATTTAAAAAACTATACACATGAAATTATACTATAGAAAACTTGGGTCATAATTTTTTGCTGACAAACCACGGTCTCGGTGATTTATCATATCTATTTGTGGTAATGAATTCTTTAGAAAACTCGAGCATGATTTGTGGACCTTAGTATCATGTTGTCACTAGTTAAGAACAATCTCGATGACTTCTGAGATCTTTTGTAAAATTTAATTCTGTCAAAAATTCATGCATGTTCACTTCACAAGTTTTCAGTGACTGAGCACGATGTTTATAACAGCTTATATCTTTATGATAAAAAAGTACCTAAGAAACTGTGTTCGCTCTGAGAAGCTGAAGAACGAGTTGTTACTGAATAACTAAATGCTCAGTAACCTATCAGATCTTTCTTTGGCAGCAAATTATGCAGCAAACTCATGCATGCAACGAGTTATAAATAACTAAGCATGACCTCGGACACATTCCAGATCTTTCTGTAGCAACGAATTATACAGGAAACTAGTGCCTGTGATAAGTTGTCAATGAAAAAGCGCTACCTTGGAGACTTCTAAAATCTTTTTGCGGTAATGGATTCTGTAGGAAACTCGTGCATGTGATCCGTTGTCACTGGTCAAGCACGACTTCAGTGACTTTTCACATCTTTAAGTGACAATGGATTCTTAAAGAATCTCGTACATGTGATTAATTGTACTGGTCAAGCAAGACCTTGGTAACTTCTTACATTTTTTGTGACAATGAATTCTTTAGAAATCTCGTGCATGTTCTTGAGTTACGAGCTGGTTCCAAGTTTCATACAACCTTCAGCAGTACAAGTCGGCTTGGTGCAGTTCCTTCATTGATTGGAAGACACTTTAGCTCAGACTCCACATCGAATCACACTTATTGAGAGTTATCAACTCTCACTGGTCGCTGTTCCTGTGCTATAGAGTACCAGTCACTTCAATTTATACCTCAATAATGTCACAGTTTAAAAGACTCCTGTTTTTGTGGTTTTTATCAAGACCCTCGTGTCACAAGACTTCCTCCATTTCCTGTCTGAGATTCTACTGAATTTGTTGTTTTGTTCACGTTACGGAACATCCCGAGTGTTTCACAGTAATGAGAGAAATGGGAGTTTTTGTAACGTACAATATACAGTTTTACTTCGTAGTTAGTTGCATTGCGTTTACTTTTTGCTCTGTTTAAAATTCCAGAGAAATGGAAAAAAGCAGAACAACATTTGTTTATTATTTAAGAAAGTTTTCACGCTAGCTTTTGTTAATATCTAACTAATTATAGGTTTAGTTTGTTTTGTTTTGAATTTCGCGCAAAGCTACATGAGGGCTATTTGCACTAGCCGTCCTTAATTTAGCAGTGTAAGACTAGAGAGAAGGCAACTAGTCATCACCACCCACCGCTAACTCTTGGGCTACGTTTTACCAACGAAAGGTGGGATTAACCGACATTATAATGCCCACACGGCTGAAAGGGCGAGCATATTTGGTGTGACGGGGATTCGAACCCTTGGCCCTCGGATTGTGAGTTGACGGCCTTAACTACCTCGCCATGCCGGGTCCTAATTATAGGTGTCATTATTTTTAAACACATTTCAGAAATGCATGTTTTGTATAATTTGTAAACGATAATGAAAACTAGAGTTTAGTAATTACAATACAATCATAATATTATTCTTGATTGATTAATTGTTAAGTAAGAAGGCTCATAATGCTAAAAGTCAGGCCCTGCTACTCATTGTGGTCAGAAAACTGTGTAGTTTTGCGCTTGACAACAACAACAAAAAATTATCCGTAATGGAGTATCAATTTCTTGTTATTAAAAAGAAAGCTAACGTCTGAGTACCTAAAAACATATACGGCTTAGTGGTATTCACATAAGAGTTTGTTACTGCTTTCGAACCTCTTTATAATAATATTTACAATGCTTATAATAAAAAAAATTAAATGTAGTATGAGAGAGAACCGGTTCAAACGGTTATTGTGGTAAAACAAACAAAACAGAGAGCCGCATACCTTCTATATTCATCTCAAAGATTATGCAAGCTAAAATAAGTTTTGTATAGAATGTTATTTTGGTCGATTTACATTTTTAGCTATAAAAGTCAAATAATTAGTATCTTTTAAAATATTTTAGAAAATATTGAGTATGATATTTATTCCTTGAGTATAATAAAAATACTTAAACATTTTTCAGTTCTATTTACAGCAACACCATGTATTAAAGCCATTTGTCCCAGTGAAGGTTGGACGACGGGGGGTAGCACAGTGATAATCGTTGGAGATAATTTTTTCGACGGTCTTCAGGTTCTGTTCGGTACTATGTTAGTTTGGAGTGAAGTAAGTTTAAACTTATAAATATTATGTGCTATTGTTTATTCAAAGCGATCGTATTTAGTTAAGATTTAGTTGAAGTTTACACTAAATCAAAGAAATAAATTTTCAGTTTTAAACTTTGATTTAAACTCATATTATAATATTTTGTTTTGTAACACATACTAAATAGACGATAATCATAAAACAAACAAAACTGCGTCATAGATTGTCAGTTATTATTCAAGTGAAAAATTTACTTGTTTTCTTGTTAAACTTGAGAAGTTTAATTTAGATAAAGATGAGTATGCTAATCAAGATGTGTATTCTTATCATAATTGTTATAAAATTTTCTCCGTATGATAGAAAGTGACACATAAACAACTGTTTATTTGAATTAAACGTGTTTTGAAAGAAACGTTTGAGGTAAATTGAAATCCCTTATATTCACCATTTCTTAGGCTTTTTATCTGCAAATATTCACCAATGTTCAACAATAGATTTTAATAATTGTTTCACAACAGTACTAATATTTCAACAGAAATAAGCGAGTGTGAAAATCCTGCATAATTCTTTCAGAGAGAGAAATTTACAAAAGTTGGGTTTAGTTATAGATCAAAAAATTAAAGTGTTTACCTCATTATAATTTAACTAGTAAAGTAAAAACACAATCGATTTTCACTAAATAGTTTAGTTAGTTTCTTTTTGAAAATTATATTAACTTTATTATTGAAGGAGGTATCAACAAACATTGAATGTCATACAGATATTGTTTATTTTCTGCGACTTAAATGACATATTTGCTATTGAACATACATTTAACAAAAGTTACTTTATAAAAGCTGTTTACAAATTCAGCAGTAATCATTCAACTTATGTAATATTTGACTCAAAAAATGATGAAAAATTAAATGTTAGTTCTAAGCGTATTGTTTGTATCATTAAATTTATTTTATACGACGATATTTTAATTTTCACTTCCGAAAGTGAACGTGAGAACAGTTTTCATTCCATCGGGCAAACATAAATACGCATATTTTGTGTTCTGCAGTTTCAGTTCTTTTTTCACTGAAACTTAATCGTTGATTTATCGCACAAAGTCTTATGAATTATTAATGAAAATTTTTGTCTACACATAATACCATTCGTAAAAATATTGTTTTCAAAGTGTATGATAGATAGATAGAAAGTAAAAAATCTGAATGCATGGAATAAGTGAATTTCAACTATGTGATGTACTGCATACAATCAAAACAAAAAATTTCACTTGTTGCGTGAACTCTCTTGTTAAAGTCTGAACTTGCTCTCCCAATAGTTGATTACATCACACGCTATTCGAGTCCAAACTCCCCCACGTCATATCCCTGGTGTTGTGGAAGTCACTTTGTCATACAAATCTAAACAGTTTTGTAAAGGAGCGCCTGGAAGATTTGTCTACGTTTGTAAGTATCTTATTTTCTGCTTTAAAATATAGAAGGATTAATGTTTTCTACTCAACTTTTCATTGTGCTACGCCAGAGACTTCATGTTTCCTTTCTCACCTTTCATTTATCTTTAGTATTTCACTTTTCACCTTTATCTTTCTTTTCGTATTTCATTTTGAAAATCTCTCATACTTAAAATTTATCCTCGTGTTTCAATTTATTCACCCTCACTTTCATCTTTATGTCTTAGTTTTGTACATCAGTTTATTATTCCACATTCCTTTGCTACTCCCAAACTTATCATCTTTCTTATTATTTTCATTTTAACTTTTTAAACCATATTTTATGGTGTTTTGTGGCAGTCTTTACAAAACTAACTCATCTTTAGTTATTTTTCTGTGTTTATTATTTATCGGCATTTTGTTTTACTTTAAAGTGCTCAGAATTATCTGACGTTAAAGTGTAAAAAGTAGGTTATTTTTTAAGTTCTGTATTAATCTTATTCACATATTAGCCTTTATTGTCCTTACTTTTATTTTATTATTTCTCAAACACACATATATATACATATATAGCTCAAAATCTGTCTGTTTATTTCTTCACCGGCTTGTTCCTTTTTCCGCTGATTTTACTATACAGGTCACAATTTCCTCACGTAAAGGTACGCGAAACGACAATCTTTTGTAGATATACACGTCTAGCGTGTACTAGCCGAATCGGCCTTTTTATCGTTAACATATACATTCTACAAATAACGTGTACACGGAATTAACATTTTTGTGTAAGTTTAAGCTGACATTTAATTTCAAATACGGTATTATAGACCTATTTATTTAGAAATTACTAGCTGTGCGTCTACTAATATGTCATATATTTAACCTCACACTCAAAAGAAATCTGTGCAATATTAGAATGTTGTGTGTGAAAACCAAATACTGGCCAAGTTTATAAAATAAACAATTATGCTGTCTACCATAAAATATATTATGTCAAAGATGAAAAGAATAAGATTTACATTATAATTTTTATCATGCAAAATGAAATTAAAGTCAAATCAGCAAATGTATTTTATTCTACTTTTTTTCTCTGATAGTTCAATACCAGGAAATGGATTTTCGCTTTTCACACATTAAGTACAACATTGCCCTTATATTTATCAATGTAATAACGTAGATACGGCAATAAATTCATAAAAATATATTTACATTTACATTAAAGTAAAACTAAATATAATATAACATACATTTTCACGTTTGAAAATTTAATATTTGAGTAGGGTGACAGAGGATGGGGAATATAAAACCCTGACAATGCTGGGTAACGATATTTGTCTCCTATATTGTTTAGTGTAACTAACATTTACTTTTCCTTAGCTCTGAATGAGCCTACAATTGATTATGGTTTCCAACGTTTGGCGAAACTTATCCCTAGACACCCCGGCGATCCAGAAAAACTTCCCAAGGTAAGGATATTAAACTGAAATTGTAAAAAACAAAACAAAACACGTATTCTTACTTCATCTATTTATAAAAAAGGTGATTTTACTAAATATTTGGGTTTCGCTTTGATACTAAGATAGGCGTAGCCTAGTGATTAGCGTAATTCTAGTTTCTTATTTTGTTTGTTTGTTTTGGGATTTCGCACAAAGCTACTCGAGGGCTATCTGTGCTAGCCGTCCCTAATTTAGCAGTGTAAGACTAGAGGGAAGGCAGCTAGTTATCACCACCCACCGCCAACTCTTGAGCTACCCTTTTACCAACGAATAGTGGGATTGACCGTCACATTATACACCCCCGCGGCTGGGAGGGCTAGCATGTTTAGCGCGACGCGGGCGCGAACCCGCAACCCTCGAATTACGAGTGCACGCCTTAACGCTCTCGGCCATGCCAGGCCCTCTAGTTTCTTAAGTTCATTCCACATATTTTCAATTGGATTGACACCTGGCGATTGAGGTGGCCATAAAAAATGACTGAAGTCTTCGTTATTTTTCTCAAACCACGCAAATGCAGTTTGGGCAAGGTGGGTGGAAGCACTGTTCTACTGAAAGAAGACACCACTATCATTCCTGAACGCAATTGATCATGTATTATACTGAGGTTAGATGTGGTATCTATTTAGCCTTTTAAAACCACAAAATGGCTTAAAAAACATGCCCTATACTATTACTCCACCACCAAAAACTTTAAAGCTTGGAAGAAAGGTCGACTGATCTAATTGCTTTCTTCAAATCTGTTTTTTTCCCATCATTGGAAAAGTAAAGCGTTACTCTTAGCATCCGATTCCTTTTTACCAGTCTTCATTACTTCAATCTCTGCACTTATTACATAACTCGAAACATTTTGTCTTATTGGTAATCGAGATCAGTAGTTTACGCAATGACCTCCTACTGCCGCACTTTTTTCGTTGAAAATTTCTTCGCATAGTACGGGCAGAGATTGGATTGGGTTACCCTGCAATTAATATCATTGTCAGTTGATCTGTTGTTTGATGACTGTTGAACTTTACCATCCTGTATAACAGCCTTTATGTTACGATGTGTTTGCAGTTACAATTTCCCCTCGCAGCACAACACTTTTTATTCACATTTTACCATTATCGACAAACTTGAAAAACTAATGTCTTGGAGCAACCTACCAACAATACTGCATTGACCCCTATGGCACCTGCTTGACGTGTACCCTCTGTTCACGCTGCTTTGTCGTTTTTGTTTTTTTTTCCATATCTACAAATGAGCTTATTCCAGTCATTTATTGCGTTGCAAGGAACAACTGACATATCATATGATCAACTAATTTGCATCTTCAGCTCAAGTAAAACCTATGTCTAAAAGGATACAAAGGTTCTAATAAATAATTTTATTATTTAAGTACGTGTGTGAGTGTCTCCTTTGTTGTTATTTGAAGAAATTACTTTAATAATAAAATTACTAAGAATATATTTGTTAAAATTGTTTCTGAGAATTGCAATATGGCCATCAAAATATTAGTTCTGTATAGTTATATCAATAACAGGCAAACATTATTGAAACGTAACACACTTTGGTTTTCTAGGAGATCATATTAAAGCGAGCAGCGGACTTAGCAGAAGCCCTGTATAGCATGCCAAGGAACAACCAGCTAGCACTTCCAGCACCACGATCCCCAGCTCTAAACAATACCACAGCGATGTCAGGCTTCAATGCATACACTGGTCAGTTGGCTGTAAATGTCCAAGAAAATGGTACAGGTAAGCAAAAATAGCTTACAATAAAATTAAACTTTTGAAAATAACCAATAAGGAAGATGGTAGTTTTCTTGAAGCTAACTTGTGAAAGATTTAAAGCGAATAACTTTATATTATCTCGCTTGCTGCTACTCGACTTACAATGATATTTCACCAACAAAATTATAAACCTCATCTTCTGTTTGCCGATATATTCTGAAAAACAAGCTTCGTAAAACATTAAGAGCAAAAAAAGCAAACCAAATCAAAGTATTTCGAGACCACAAACCTGCAGTTCACTACTTAAACCAAGTAACTCGAAAGCTCAGCTTAATTTACAATGTATGTGTACGTAAGATATTTGCAAATATATCTGTCTGTTCAGAATGCATACGAGTATATTTTTTTAGCATTCAAGAACACAAAGGAACCATTCTGTTTAAATGATGTTCCAAATTTAGTAGTAAACTTCAAAATGACAGTGTTAAGGATTTATTTTAGTTTATATTTATACCAATATAGCGTATTTAATTAAAACAAATGAGAGCTTCAAACCATTTGTAAAAATCTACTTACACAGTTTCAGTATTGAACGAATATTATTTAAACAGCATAGCGCTTTCAAGAGTGTACTTAAAGACATTGACAAACAAATTTTTACTTAAAGTTAATAAAGAAAGAGAATGAACACCACACTTCTTTCAACTACGATTAACCTATCACTTATTTCTTTACCACAGTAAGTTTTAAAAAATTTAATGATAATGGTAACAAAATGACTAAAATAATCTTCACAACAATGAAAACCAATTGTTGATAATAGATTCACATGGCCTTCTCATAAGATTTTTCTTGTTTTTGAAAAAGTACTCCATCTAGCGAGCTCTGATATATATTTATTTATTTTTCTGTATTAATATAGATATTATCGGTCAAATCTCGTTAGTTCTTGAAAGTATTTTCAAAAATAATTTTCTTTCCAACAGTGAAAGACGTATTCATGTTATTAACATATCATGTATGTCTAGGGCCTAAGTAGTAGTATTATTTTTTATATATTTTATCTGTGACGATTTTTTCTACCATAATAAAAGTTATTAACTCCATATAGAAAAGCTATTTTAAAATTGATTGTATATGCTTAGCTCCGTAAGCCATGGAAAGTGATGAACACATTTATAACTTCATAGTTCAACCAAAAGACGCAACACTATTTTTAATCTGTTCCATTTCAACAGTTAGTAATTTATGTTAAGTTTAAAATAGGCACAACAAATACAATTATGTCACTTTATTACGTGTGTCTCTTTTCTTCTTAATAAATATTTGTTTCTGAGACTACAATAGTTAAAGGAAGTTAATTCCTTGTTTAACAGCAGTAACATCACATAGCTCATCAGTTTAATCAAAGAGTTCAACTCGTTTTGAAAACTTCGTCATAGAACTTGTTACAAGAGTAACACAGTGTTGTCAAGAATATTTGGAAATCACGGTAGTTTAGAACTGATTTTAAGGTTGCTGCTGCTTTTACCATTTTATAATAGAGCAAATTTGTGTATTGTAGTGTTTATTTTACATTATAGAGATTGTAGCTTATATTTAATCCCCCCATTTCTTATCCAGAGTATGGACGAGTCCAGAGCAATAGTGTTTCCCCCAGAGGATACGGATCAAACACATCGACTCCCCATAGCACAAACGGAGCTTCTTACGGGGCGGCGACCATGAATGGAGGTTATGGAGGGCCAGGAAATCTTGGTAATATGGCGGTACCAGGTTCTCCGGGTCTTTTTAATGGTAAGAGGAGACATTTGTATTTAGATTTATTTTTAGAGATGCTTAACAATATGCCACTGACAATAATGTATAACAGTAATAACTGTCACTGTAAAGCAATGCTATCACCACTTTAGGTAAACAGGGACAAATAAGTACTTGCTGTTATTCAAAAATTATACCAGCAAGACTTCAGTTAAACGTTAACAAAACAGTAGTAGTTGTTACTTTAAAGCAACACTTGCACATTTCGGTTAAATATGGACAAAATAGTAGCGGTTGTTATTGTAAAGCAACACTCACGCCATTCTTATTAAACTTTGATAAAAGTGAAGCATCTATCGTTCTAAATAAACGGTAATAACCTTTTCAGATAAACATGGACAAATAGAAATAGCCGTCATTCTAAAGTAACGCTTGTACCACTTTAATTAAACAGCAGTAGTTATCATTCTCAAGTAACACTAGAACTACTTTAGTTAAACATGGACAAAACAGTAATGATCGTCATTCTAAAGTAATACAAGTACCACTTATTTAAACATAGACAAAACACTAATGGTCGTCATTCTAAAGTAACACTAGAACCACTTTATTTAAACATAGACAGAACAACAGTAGTTATCACTATATCGCAGCTTTAGCATCACTTTAATTAAATGTGGACAAAACACACTCATTCTCATTCTAAAACAAGAGGGTTGTCTCTCTAGCCCTCTCTTATTTAACAGTGATATAATACGACGATAACAGCTGGTCAACACCACCCACCGCCAAGTCTTAAGCTACTCTCTTACCAAAGAATAATGGGGTTGACCGTAACATAATAAGGCCCCACACTTGAAATTGTAAATATTTTCGAATACAAGGATTCGAACTCGCGATCTCCAGATTGCGAGTCGAGCACCCTAAAAATAAAGCAATGCTAGGTCAAAATATCTAAATTATAGATGTGATTGTCTGAATATATTTGTGATATACTGCGAAGTAGTCTAAAAAATACTTTTGATTATTTAAAGAGTTATTTCAGTTAAATAATTCCAGATTGTATGAAATAAAAATTCTTAATGTGTTTAACTAAACGTATTAAATGCAAATTTCTGTTCATGCTTACTGTTGACTTAAATGCATTAGATATAAAACCTTTTGAATAGTTATTATTAAAGTTAACACATTATGTGCAATGTTCTTTTAATGTATAATGTTACCTTAAAGTATTAGTCTAAAAATTCTTTATACGCAGTGCTGACTTAACAAAGCAAATCTTTCTGCGAGTAATGTTAACAAACACAATAAATGTAGAATTTTTGTACATAAGTTTTATTTATTGTAACACGCTGAAATGAAAAGTTACTTGGAAGAATATTGTTGTTTCCACGTTGAACTTTTCATATGTTTAAACCTTTAGTCGTATGGAAGTATTTTTTGTAAAATTTATTGACTGCTTTTCGAAATTTGATTTAGTTTAAAAAAAACAAATTTGACAGTAAACGTTCGAAAGCAAGTAATAATAATAAAATGAAGTTAAATATTTATAATGTTAAATAGGCTGTACAAAGGGAAAACATTATTTTAAACAACAAGATACTTAACTAATTAGCTTAATTATTGTAAATCCTTTTTGAAAAGTGGATCTTCTGTATGAGATTTAAGCAAACGCCAAAAAACTAACGTCTCTGAAGGTTAGAAGCATACTGTCTGACGCCATTTTACAGACCAGAATAAATAATCGTATATTAAACCACTTTTGTTACGAACCATTACTTTTCTCATGACATATGTATGGAGAGAGTGAGAACCCATGATATATACAAGTATGTGGTTGTTTTTCACGCTCTTTATATTCGATTTGGTTTCTGTTTTGCATATTCGATAAACAAAATTTTAAAATATATACGTAATCCACAAACTACGGTTAGGCTGCTATATTTACAATCAGATCTAGTGTGTAAATATCGTTCTTTAAATATCTGTACATAAAGCTGTAATAAACACAAAAAAGCTTTATTTTGTCAGACAATGGGTTAGCTGTCTGTACAGAATGACACTTGTTTATTTTGATATATTTTGTTGAAACCAACTAAGTTATTTAAACAAAACTTGGTCTGACATGTCGTCCCCTGTATTGTCGGCTCAGTACCGTGTTTTACTGGTGGTGGAGGATCGGGAACTTCGTCACAAGCCTTGTTCTCCGGAAGCCTGGCCATGGGCAACAGGCTGTCAGATGTCCGACAAGAGGGTGCCTTTGCCCTGGTCTCTTCCTCGTCTTGCAGCAGTACTGTGTTTGGGTCATGCCCCGGGAGGGGGGTTGTGGCTACTTTTCCCTGCAGAAAAGGTGTGTGCATCACCCCTTTAACTAATACAAACCAGTCGTTAATGAGTTTTCGTTTATAAATGTGTGAGATATAAATCTTGCATACTTTTTTGGTATGTTCTACAATAATCCTCAAAAAGTTAGATAAATACTTTTGATTCGTGTCCTGCATCAGCCATCTCTCTTAAAGACCGATCGTAGCGTAATGGTCACGAATTTTCACTTCACTTATGCTGTATGTAAAAATAAGTAAGTAAATAGATACAATTTTAGCAAAAAAAATATTTTTAATTATCTTTTATATAATTTAAACGTAACTTGGCTTTAGATTTGTTGATTTGACCAAACGTTCAAACGCAGTCCTTGAAATTTGCACATAGTTTGACTTTCACTTCAGTTTTTACCTTCTATTCTAATCTTCCTAAACACTTTTCATTTTAATTGAATTATCTTATTAATCAGTTAATTAGACTTAGATTCTTTGACCTCATTACACTTGTGCCTTTCCTTAACATTAACAATATTGGCCAAACACTACAGAAAAACAGAGCAGGATAAGCTAAACTTATTTGTTATTGTTCTGCTTCTTTTCTGGTTTGTTGGACATGTTTAGTTCTATTTATTTTAAATAAATTGCAATTTTCAATAATTTGGACTATTTTCAAGAGTAAACAATATCTGTTAATGTTTTCATATAGATAAACAAGTATAATTTATTTTAGCTACATTTGTTTTCATAATTTTTTTCCTCAGTTCTATACTTCATATTGACATATTCCGTATCTTCGCCACTAACACCTGTAGCAGATTAAATAACACTAATTTTGTTACACCTCAGAAAATGTCTAATAACTAAACATTTTGACCGTCATTATGAATGTGCCACAATTGATTTATTGCTACCTGAGGTATTACCTAGTAGTTTTTACAATGGTACTTTCTTGTTTCATTATAATTTTCTAAGATATTATTGATATTATAACATTTTTTTCAATAAATGTCGAAACGGCCTACAATTTTTGATGAAAGTTTCATAACAGAAATTTCAGATGGCTGCGTAATTGTAGAATAGTGTATCTACCCAAACTTATATTAATTACGTAAGGTCACACTATATAACTAAATAAAATAGCATTGCATTTTGTAACTAAAATCACATTATTGAGCTACTAAAAGTTACATACGGTGAAGCTGATTCAAACTACATCGTTTAAGTACATAATATTACCGAGTGTAACTAAATCAAGTCAATTACGTAGCTACATAAAACTATATAGTGTAACTACATCAAGTTACATTGTTGAACTAAATTAAATAAGTCAGTGTAACTGAGCCAAGTTGCATTGTGTAACTACGCAAAGCTGCGTTCTATTGCTGTATAAAATTGTAAAATTATAGTATCTGTGTTTGGCTGGATTGATCTTTTTACGCATATGATTTATGCCTGTCCTTTTCTAAATGTTTTAGCCTCTTCAATTTTGTGGTTTGGAATGTTTCATTTACCAGGTTTTATCAACTTTTATTTTACCCGCCGTCCGTCAAGTAGATCACGTTAACTTAGTGTTTAACGATGTAAATATTAATAGAACTGAAGCGTGACAGATTTGGTCGACTTGAACACTTTCTATCGTCGGTTGTCAGTGGTTCGACTCGGTTAGAACAAACATACAGACGTCACTGAATGTTATTGTTTGCGAAACACAGCGCTGATACGGTATAAATCCTAAGTTATTATAAATACTTGCGTAAACAGTTAAAACGTCACACATGTTTGTTTACCTGACTTTTGAAGCAACCGTTTGCGTTATCTCAAACAACCAATAAATCACTTTCCATTGTTATGAAAGTACTTTAAGATTAATAATATTAGCAATTACTCTAAAGCCACAACTAAGACAACGAACATTGGGCTTTTGTCTTTGTTATGGAAACTATGTTATTACTCGTAAGTAACATTGTTTGCATTTCTTTACCAGTATGCATAATATCTCCATATTTAATTTATTTAGCAGTGTTAATGCCATTTGATAACGTTCATAATCTTCTTATCAGCACCATATTCTATTAATCAAGCTTAAAAGGTCAAAAACACGTATTCAACATCGATTTATTCAAAATTATTTCTATCTGTTGTTTCTATTATTGCTATTACCCATAAACTATACACTATGAATTACGTCTGCACTTTTGACGACCGTTGTGTCTCAACTTCAACCGGGTGTTACAAATAAATTTGGGCCCGGCATGGCCAGGTGGTTAAGGTGCCCGACTCGTAATCCGAGTGTCACGGGTTCGAACCTCCGTCACGCCTGCCCTTTCAGCCGTGTAAGCTTTATAATGTGACGGTTAATCTCACTATTTGTTGGTAAAAGAGTAGCCCAAGAGTTGGCGGTGGGTGGTGATGACTAGCTGCCCTCCCTGTAGCCTTACACTGCTAAGTTTGTTTGTTTGTTTTTGAAATTCGCACAAAGCTACTCGAGGGCTATCTGTGCTAGCCGTCCATAATTTAGTAGGCAGCTAGTCATTACCACCCACCGCCAACTCTTAGGCTACTCTTTTACCAACGAAAAGTAGGATTGACCGTAATATTATAACGCCCCCACGGCTGGGAGGGCGAGCATATTTAGCTCGACTCGGATGCGAACCCGCGACCCTCAGATTACGAGCGCATCCCTTATCGCGCTCGGCCATGCCAGGCCTACACTGCTAAATTAAAAACGGCAAGCGCAGATAGCCCTCGTGCAGCTTTACGCGAAATTCAAAGACAAACAAATAAATTTCTGACAGCCACAAAACAAAACCTTATTTTTGTTTTGAGAAAAGGTAGAATGACTTCCTCTCAAAGGTTATTTATCTGATCTCCTTTATAATTTAATGATTTTCATTGAGATTAACTCTGTTTCGTCATTTCTTTGAAAATGCTAATTGTACTTGAAGCCGTTCCACTTTCTCTACCCTAATACAACAATAAAAACTAAAAATTATTAGTTTTGATAAATATATCAATGATAAAGCTGCTGTAGAATGTGTCATTGCAAACTTACAGCTATTATAACCTATACTGACTTTAATACCACTTTCTAATCTTTTAGTTGGATTTAAATAGATAATATGTATACACATTTTCCTAAACAAGACCAACGCATATTCGTCGAGACTTGAAAGATACCACAATAAGTCTCACGGATGGAGACTAATATAGTTACAATAGTACTTGCAATAGCTTAAAGACAGTACATCTTGTCACTGTACAATGACAACTTGTGTATATATTTAGCAATACCTTAAAGACAGTACATCTTGTCACTGTACAATGACAACTTGTATTTAGGAAATTTATAATTTGTTTTCCTTCGTGAAATTTATGAAGTCTATCCTAAATCAGATTATTTGAAAATGAGGCTAAATTATACCCGTGAATTATTTTTAAACAAGATATAATTTTATATTTTTAGAACTTCCATTTTCTTAGAGTGCCGAAAAATAAAGATTTACTTTTTTTTGTATTTCAGGAATGGGCGGGATTGTATCTTCACCGTTTGCAACCATGAATCCTTTTGCTCTGCCAACTTGCAACGGTCAATCCTATGGCAGCTCAATCGTTTCTTCAGCCAAATGACCAGAATGGTATACGCACATCCCTGCTCCTCAGGTCGCAGAAGTCAACTTCGCACACTAGTGACTGAAGAGAATGGCTAACCCTAACTAACAAACCTCAGATTTTAAACCAAAGATTTTACCTGAATCAAGTTTGTTCTTTCTTTTCTTTTGTGATTGTGTTTTGATCTCAGCTTTTTAGGCGTTTGAGCCTTATTTAAGCCTGTGGAGAACTTCTAGGGTTGTGCGCATTCCAACGTCTACGTTGAAAACCGAAATCACAAACTGTACACCATCAAAAAGGATAAAATGGTCCTTAAAACTTCAAGACTATGTATTCCTTGACCAAGAAAGAAAGATATAGTTTATCAGTTTGTCTTTATAAAATGTTGTTTTGTGTGATATATATAGTAAAACGTTTTGTGACCAAAGAATTATGTAACATACGATGAAACAGTTACTGGAATAATTATTCTTCAGCGATTGTATTAAGGGAACTTGTGAGAAGCTGTTTTCACAGCAGAAGAGGTCAAGGGCAAATTCAAAAGAAATTCTCTTTCTTTTCCTTTCTAATTGGTTGAAACGTGTAGGTAACGTTTGAACTACAAATGATACCTATATTTTTCCGTGCTCAATTGTTGTTATATTTATGGCGTATTTAGAGTGACGATTATGGCTATTTGATGTTACCTGTTGCCATGATTGATTTTTTAAGCATTTCACTATAGTAGTATGAATTCTGCATGGCAAAAATCATTAGTTATGTTAATATATATATATGAGGGTTCTTTTTCTAGTCCTGTAAAAAAGGAATGCTATGAGCTTCAACTTTTTCAGAACAGTAATTGTATGAAACATGACAGAGTAAAGAGAATAAATAACTTATTGAGGTGCCGTCTTCAAAACGAGGTCCTTTTGTGGTTAGCAGTAGAGTTACGCACTTAAATTATTAAAATTCGGGGTTTGAGATCCTGCCGTAAACAGAGCGCAGATATTTGTTATATATCTATGCGCTCATAAAACAATATCAAAAACTAATTTATAATATATCAAATTTGAATTTATACTTCTCAGATTTTGTGACACAAGGAAATGGCTCAATGATTTTTAACGTTTTTTTAGATTGATTTTTTTACATAAAATGATCTGTAAAGAAATCTTTTTTTCTCTGATAATGTTTCATATTGATTTTTTAAACGGTCCACAAATCACATAAAGTGAAACAAATTTGTATTTTTCTTATTCTTCGAACATGGACTCAACAAAAGTTATTACTGAAGATTACGCCTCAACTGACACAACCAAAACCTGGCCGTGATCTGTGGAATTCTAGTGGCACTTATTGGTTTAACGGATGTGCTTATCTCACTTCTTACGTGCCATTTGTAAAGTTTACCACTCGTACTCATGTAAATAAAAAGCGTAAACACTCATTTTGTGATCTTATTGTAAAATGTTCTATGTAAAGATTGTATTTATTTCTTGTATTTTATCTGGGAGTGTCAAAAGTGTTACTTAAGTTTCTGGGTGGAATTTCAAACAAGTTTTTTTATTTGTCTTCATCAAGAATTTCACATTTCGACGATTAATTAACCAAACTCAATAAATTGTTTTCCATACAGTTAACCAGAAATATTATTCAAGCCTGCTATTCACTCAGTTTTGTATTTTATCTTGTAGTCGTGCAATAAAGTGTCCATCTTGTAAAGCAAGGATTAGATGTTTTTACATACTGAGAGATAAGTAACCTAAATACAAGCATAATAGATTCAATGACTTAAACTACGTTTTGCACATAAATAATTATGTTTTTTTTTCTTGAAATGTGAATAAACAGTTTTAAAATTCAGATTAAGACAATTTTAATTACTTTGTGTTGTTTCCAATGTTTCTGAGTTTTTATCTTGTAGAAAAAATTCAGCTTTTACTTATTTTAAATTTCCTTACTCATAGTTGGAAATAAGTATAGGAAAAATACTTGTCTTTTTAAAAAAGAAGAGTCGATGGAAGGGTTGAGAATTAGCACACACACGCCTGTATGATATACGTATTGTTTTTATTTACCATAACACACGTTTTGTTTCAAGTAAAAAATGATATGATAATAATTTTCTTTTCCTGCGCTTTTTAAATTTCATTAAACCTCGTGCGTGGCAAAATGTAATAATAAGAGCATGCCCGCCTATTTAAAAACAAGAATAAATTGACAATCAACAATTTATAAGCATAATCAATTAGTAAGGTGTCAAACAACTATTATATTAGCATAATGTACTTCCTCATACAAGTACGTTGTTATTAACTTACATAAAGTCAAATTAGAAATCATTCGACGAAAATTTGTAAAAAACGTTAAAATAGTATTAAGTACTTACTCTGCACGATAGAAGACAAGACGATTGATTGATTAATTTAGTGTTTTATGGCACAAAGCAGCTAGGTTGTCTGCGTCAGACAAGACGAACATTATGTACGAAAGTATATAGAAAACAGTGGGTCCAATATAATATCATATACGGTAGTATACAGAAGACAATGTGTCCTAGTGTAATCAAATATATGGTAGCACTGAAGAATCAGTTGTACTTTGATGTTTATGTAAAAACCATCAGAGCAATCAATGGCATCTTCTTCGCTATATACATATGTGTGTTCTATAGATTACAAAGTGTTTCACACCAGTTTGTTATACCTTCCTTACGATATATAGCAATGCACAATAATAAGCTGTATACTGTACATGATATACAACGTCATACAATAATGAAAACACTTAGCAGCTAATATGTAACAATAGGTTACAATCAACTGTAGTTGTTAAGTGATACTGTACAACACGTAATAGTCGTTATAGTTCATACATGGTATATATCAAGAGATCACAATCACGTATATTTGCTGCTTCATATAGAACAATCAACTGTAGTGTCTGTTTAAGATGAAACTAATGAATCACAACATTTTTAAAATTTTAATGTTAAATTTGCCCTTTTATGAGTGAATCATACACAATAATACAAATTATATATTATTATAACTTAACCTCAAACCAAGGTGGTTAAAGAACGATATTTTTTAGTATTTCTATGTATTCCATGTGCGTGTGACGTTGTGAAATGTGTTTATATATTTGTGTACTGCTGTTTTTTAATATAATTAAAGGAAGCAGGGAAACAAACTTCAAGTAAAATGGTGTAACAGTGGACGATACAATAAACTCCAGGTTCTAAGATTTTATGCAATTAATAAAAAAATCGATAAAAATAAAGTCAAAATTGATGGAAATATAAAAAGAAAGATGTAAGCCTTTAGAAACTAAAACTATCCTCAGGCATTTCAACAGAGATGACAGATACGATGTTGATTAGACGAACGAGATTCGACTGATGGGCGTTTTACAGATTCTGTTTTTGTGTAACATCATTCTATAAAGTCCAGTAACAGTCCACTGCGTGTTTGATTCTTAAACTCAAACTTCAGTGAGAAATTTATTAACTTGGAATACTGATCAGGTCATTGGCAATAAATATAGCCCTACATTAAATATTTTTTTTGAATCCTCGTTTTTTTTAATTTAAAACTACAATCGGACATACGCAGTAAATCCAAATTCTTCTGCGTGGAACAGAGTATTGAAGGCTAAGAAAATATAGAAAAGGTAGAGAACCAACAGTGCTGATTAATAGCATCATAACAAAACGAAGGTCTAAGCCATTTTTTACCATTACAACAAATTTGATTAAATACTGCGGGTAAGAAGAAACAATAGACTAAAGCTAATAGGCAAAGAACAAAGCACAAGTTAAGTATTTCTACGTAAATAATAGCACTCTTTTCTCATTTTGTCACGTCTATAAAATTGTTAGTAAAGAAAAGGGTAATAAAAAACGAGAAACTAAATGGGGTAATTGAAAGAAAATTTCCTTTAACAAAGGGTCAAAATTTAGCAAAAATCCTCGAAATGTATTTATTTTAAGTTGAAACTTAGGAGAAAGAAAATAATATGTTATTATAAAAACCTGGTGGTTATCGCTATGAAAACATCACTAAAATAAAACATTTACATGTCTTATTGTATATGATGGTCATGGTGCTTTTTAAAAACTTATTTCAGATTGTATTGTGTAACACTTCAATAGTTGTTATTACATTTCTAAGTTTTCAATAAAATATATAAAAAAAGGGCATGATATGTTAGGGAGGCTATTTTGTAAGCTTTTACCTTAACAAGGAGACACTCCTAATAAGTAGATTAAAATCAATAGACTAATTTAAAGAATATTTCCTTGAGCTAATTTAATAATTATAAAATTGATGCAATATGTGAGCACACACCAAAAGTTTACACAGGCCATATAACTTTAAAATACAACTTTGATGGCTTCCTATTTTGTGTTGGTATTCATGAGTTTTCTTCGGAAAAACACTAAAAAATGTTTTATACTTTATGAGTAAATCTGAAGTCTCATAGCTTAAAAATATCATTACAGTTTTATGTTATTCGTTCAAACTTATGTTAATAAATCAAATTTAAATAATATATGCTTTTCTCTCAAAACCCTCCTGTTCAAAACGTTTAATTTCTTTGGGTAATTTTATCGGCTAACTTACAGTTTTATTATTATTTAAAGAACTCTCACACAGAAAGAAATATTCAAAAATCTTGATATTCAAGATCAACAGATTTTGGAATATCAACTCAGCAGGTAGAGGAAAATACTGAAAAAATGTCAGAGTTTAATATATTTTTTAAAGCATACAAACATGAGTTTACCCTGCTAAAATTATAAAAACACACTCGTCCAGTTTTTACACATAAAATTAGACTTGCCGTTGTTAAGGACTTTCTGTATTTTGAACACATATTCAAATATTTTTGAACGCAGTCTTTATTAAACAGATATGTTTCTTCAACGTTAGCCTTTCCACGACATTTCTTTGTTCTTAGTTAGGTCTGATATAAGATAACACTTTTAAAAAGAGCTATAGCTTCTCTAAGATCCCGGAAAATATTGTAGCTTGAAAAAGAACTCGCAGGCAAGATTTCGATACAATATAATTTATTTTCCTACTAACGTCGATGTAGCCAACGTTTTTGCATTGGATTTTCATTGAAAATTAAATTAGCTCCCTGCCCTTCTCTTGAACATTCTTTTTACTGAGTCAGTCTATAAAACAAGCTAGTGTAGCAAAATCTTAGAGTAAAATCAATACCTTGTCGGTCTATCTATTGGAACCTCTCAACAAGCCTCTCTACAGCTCTTTGAGCTCGGGTGCGGTGAACTTACAGCACCGAGCAGGGCCAAAGCTAATGGCATTACTGAATAAGGATGGGTGGGAGCAGCTGTTTCCGATACGTCTAAACAGGGCAGATCAACCTTTTCCGAGGTATAACACGTTTACAACGGAAGAAAAAGAAAGGAACCAGCTATTTTGCAGCTTTGCTTTCAATAAACCAAAGACTATTAGGGTTAAGTGGCACATTTGAATAATGCGAAGAGAATCGCGATATGTTACTAATCAAACCCATTTATATCTTACTCTTTGTTTAAAGATCAAGACAATTTATTTTAAGAATATTTTATTTAAACTCTGCTAATTAAAATGCAGGTTGTGTGATATTATTAATTACTTGCATTTATTTTAACGACACCATGACCCCATATTCCAATTTTGTATGAATTTGCTATTTTAGTATTTTATGTTAACAAAATATTATGTAGATATTTTATGTTATAAATATATAAAAATATATATGGATTACATAGTTCCTAAACAAAGGTTAACCTAAAAACTGTTTTTATTTTCTTTGTCATATCTTAAAACACTTTTTCAATCAAAACAGTCTCACGTTAAAGATAGATAAGTAAAAAACTGATCTAAAAATACAGTGTGAGAAAAATCATACATTAGTAATGGATATTTGTCGAAAGAGGACCTATACATCCAATTCAATTTACCGTGTCTACAAGATTTAGCATTCCTTTTAAAGCTTCACATCTGAGCACTAATTTCTATTTGATAACTATGAATAAACCATAATATAATTATTTAAAATTTTCTTTTGAATTAAATGTATTTGAATTATATCATGATGATACTCTATTTTTGAGTACTCTAATCGATTTGTTATTTTATGTTATGTTTTTATATTTGATTATATAACCTGCTTATCTTATTCTTTGCCATTTTCATCACTTTGATTTTTTTCTTATACTATATGCAGCATTGCAGCTGAACATTGTTATCTGAGGTACTTATCATACAACACAGTATTACAACTGAATATTGTTACCTTAGATACTATATTATGCTACATGGTATTACAACTGAACATTGTTATCTGAAATACTTATTAAACTTCATGGTATTACAACTGAGCATTGGTATCTGAGATACTTATTACACTACGTGGTATTAAAACTGAACATTGTTATCCGAGATACTTATTAAACAACACAGTATTACAATTGAACATTGTTATTTGAGATACTTATTAAACGACACGGTATTACAATTGAGCATTGTTATCTGAGATACTTATTAAACAACATCGTATTACAATTGAACATTGTTATTTAAGATACTTATCAAACAACACAGTATTACAATTAAAGATTGTTATCTGAGATACTTATTTAACGACACGGTATTACAATTGAACATTGTTATCTGAGATACTTATTAAACGACACGGTGTTACAATTGAACATTCTTATCTGAGATACTTATTATGTGCTTCTGTTTCTTTCGCCGTAAATACTTATCACGTACAGTATAATTTTATTGACATTAGATCGTTAATTAAGATTTCTGATTTCTAAGTCATTGCTGATTGTAGTTAAACCGTATTTTCTCCCGTCCATGTGTCTGCTTGAACAAAGTGTCATTAATGTTAATGTTATTTGGATTTCTCTTTTACTTTTCTTTGTATATTTTCCACTGTTTTCTGAAAGATATTCAGTTTAGATGTACCGACAGTTATTGAATGTACCAACAAACAGGTAGCCTGCACATGCTAACTTAAAATAGGGTTTCGGTCTATTATTTGTTATGAATATTGTTCATACTAAGCAGGACAAATGAAATTCGTGAATTCTAGCAATAACTTAAAGTAATGTTTCACCCTATTTTTTGTTGTGACTGTTTTTTATTCTAGACAGGCCACGTTTTTGTTGTGTACGTAACATTGATATCCCAATAGAACAAGCATTGAGTGGAACCTGTTTTTCACCTATATAAATATTTTTTTGTGA
Organism: Carcinoscorpius rotundicauda; assembly: GCA_011833715.1. Lineage (NCBI taxonomy): Eukaryota > Metazoa > Arthropoda > Merostomata > Xiphosura > Limulidae > Carcinoscorpius > Carcinoscorpius rotundicauda. The sequence goes on from CM022393.1 coordinate 41,410,750, forward strand.
ACATAACTTTGACAATACAACACAACTAGAGTTAAGTGGAAACTGTTCGTTAGGTACACAAATATTTTGTTGTTTATACAACATGGATATCACAGCACAAATAGCGTTAACTAAAACTTAAACGAACGTTTTTGCTTTGAACATGACATCGACATTTCAACATAACTATCGTAAACTAGAACCTGTTCTTTATGAAATGAAACGCACTTATTTTCTTCTAATAATGCATATAAAAATTTGCATCATGTTTTTTAGTCAAAATTCAGGATATATACTGAAAAGAGATGACATGTGCGCAAAATCCTTACGTTATATATGCCAACTGCAGTCGCCTACGCCAACATCCTATGACATAAACCATAGTTGAAGGGTTAAGCCGTATAAATAACGATTTTTAGTTTGTTTGTAAATTTCACGCAAAGGTACACGAGGGCTATCTTTGCTAGTCGCCCCTAATTTACTTTGTAAACATTCTAAATAAACTGTATTTTATTTTATTAATATAGGTTTACAAGCACTTCCGAAAACATTTTTTCAATAGCTTTCAGGTGCCTATCATATTACAGGTTAATTTCATATCTCTGCAATGAACGAAGTGGTGCGGATAGAGTTTAAACACTTTTTGCTTCCACTTTTTTAAGCTTTTGTTGACGATTCATTTCTAGTTCTAGACCATCATACATGGCAGTTTAAAACTTATTAAAAACGTGGCTATTACAAGTAGAATTAAATACAAATTATACTTCTGATATAGTAAAACATATGTCAATAATTACGTGACGAATGACGGAAATAAATTGTGTTATGCCTGTTGTATTTATTTGATTTTCTGAATAGTAACTTTTATCTGATAAACTAGCGTGGAATTCTTAAATTAAGAGAACAATTAGTTAAGTTGATGCATATTTCGTAACTTACTATTATTAGTTTTTCCCAGGAATTGTGGTGGTCTATATTATTCAGATATTTATTTTGCAAGAAATGCACATGAAACCTTAGCCGGTTACAATGTAACACTTCTCGTCAATCGGTTAGATTGGCTTCCTGTTGATAGCGGATGGATTGGTAGTGCGTTATGTTTATTAACGCACTTTCCACGTTTTGTACATCCGTTCGATCGATTTTGCAGTGTGTAGTTTGATTCTCAAGAGTTCATGAATGCAACTTCAAAGAGTTTAACTGACATTTCTTTATAATGGATAGCATGTCCATGCAACTTTCTACATTATAGTAGAATTGGACGTTTTGTCCTAGCACTCGTATATATAGTTGCGACATCTTATCGATATTTAATACACTTTTACAAATTCACTTGAATTCAATCATGTGCCACTCATATCACTTTCATTCATTTGTCTATTCTTTGGTAGTATGAGTTTGTTTAGTTTCCATTTTAGTCTATTAAACTTCAAGTTGGTATAAAAAAATTGGACTGTTTGCAGCCAAATAATTTTGTTGGTTCCTAGTATATTTCATAGAATAAGAGAACAATGTTGTACGTTTTAAAATTACACTTAAGGTTCATTTCGTTGGTCTCTGATCTCACGTGCTTTTCCACATTGCAATTTTCAATTGTTTACTATTATGAGTAACTCATTTCCACCTGCTTGATACTTTATCAGAAAGTATATTATATTTAGAAAACTTTCTTCTCTGTACCTATCAGTTTTAATGTACATTTTGTAGCTGTCTAAATAATGTTACTTGAATTATACGTGTGGATAACAACCGCTGGAGAAAAATGAATATTTACTCATGGTTGGGGGTGCTTTTCATGAGGTGAAACTAATACATTTCTTGTTGACTCAAACTACGTTAAAAAGAATCCGCTCCTAAAAACAAACTCGTACTAATTTTCAGTCAGTATGTTTTAACAGACATCGTGCAAGTCAAATTTGAATCTTCAAATAACTATGTTTCACACGAATAGCTGTTTTTTTTATATAAATTATAAACAACGAAATCTTTTATGTACTTACTAAATGACAGCTTTTAGCCTTGTAGGATCAACTGTGTACAACTATTCGTATTGTTCTTAGAGTTAAGCACATTTTTATTGAAATAGATGGTGTTTTCTAGAGAATGAAGTATTCAGAAGCTTACAGAATACAATTTAAGACGGAGGAAGCAAAAAACAAAAACAAAACGAGAAGATTTATCACCCGCAAGGGATCCTGGGATAAGTGAACGTCTATCATATAGTGTATTTTAAAACAAGTGTATACCTATGAACAGTAGGCATCTACAGGTTAGGCCTTGTGAGGATAGCAAAGGATTTTTTTAATGTGAATATTTTTGCAGGCTTTACTGGGGTCTTCTTTGGTATTGCTAATTTCCCACGAGACAATGATCTCCTTTAAGAACTATGAAGAAACACTGGGATAAAAACATGAACTCTTCCAAAAAGACAGTTTGTTGAATAAAACATTAAATTCTTAGTGTTTAGTTTAGCTTTGCTAAACGCTCGGAATGCGTGTACCATATACAAAACTAGAAAAAAAAAATTATGCTACACGTTTCATTCTCGCTCTGTTCTAAATTGCATAGATCTGCGGTAATGGTGAGGGTCTTAACCAACTTACCAGTGGGGTTTGTTGGTAAGATACGATATCATTCCCCAGAGAAGATGCCTTTGATTACTACTACGTTTTAAAAGTAACAAACTGAATATCTTGAAAGCCCTCTAACGGCTTTTAAGCACATTCGTGTTTGAAGCTATGATTTTAAGGATTTTCGTACTCAAGGAAAATTTCTTACAGTTTTCTTGTTTTTGGACCAAATTGTGCTAGTAAGAATTCGTTGATTACCGTAACGTAAAAGATTATTCTGTGTATCTACAGTTACGTTAAGATCCTAAACTTATCAGTTTTAGTGTCAAAACAAAAATAAAGCAACAACTGTTTCTCAACACTTTCACTATCTTCTTGTCTTACTTTTACTTTACACATTGATCTCTATTAATAGCTCTTCGGAATAAATTTTATTTAAAAAAAACAAACATCAACATTTATTTGGTCTTTATAATTAATTCATATTCCAAGTATACATTAAGTAATCAATCATATTGATCGGTTAGAATCTGGTCTCCCGCTAGGACAGCAGTGAGTCTTCAGTTTTACAGCGCTAAAATCATAGTTTCGATTCCCATCGGTGGACACAGCAGATAACCCGTTGTGGCTTTGCTATCAGAAGAACACACGGATCTAGAATCTGACAAACTCTATCTAGTTTTTTGAATTCACTTCACTCAAACCTTCTTGTAATTTAGTTTGTTGTTGTCATTAATGGCTTGATCCAAATAGTTTAGTCGATTATCTAAGCTAATTGAATGTTTTACCATGCGCATCTTAAAATTGTTTTTTTAACATTAGTCATATTTTACAATTCAAATCGATGAGTTTTGTTGAAATACTCTTTAATATATATGTATATTAGTGAATTGGACTTGTACTTTTCCATGCAACATTGTTGAAAGTATCTGTAGGTTATATAACACTTTTATTAATTTTCTTTTTATCATTATGAATTTTAGTTTAGGCTATATAGTCACTTGAAGTCTGGTATGATTTTATAATATGATGTAGCACAAATGTATTTGCGTTAAAATTCCATTGAAATGATATTGCTAGTTAATTAATTTAAATTAATCATCTCAGCCATGAAACTCTGTTAGAATCCTGTTTGAATGATATAATTATTTAACTAGTTTAGCTTCATCTCAACTATCTTTGTGGGAAGTCTGTTTAAGCGATATAGGTATCAAACTAATTCAGCTTTTATTTTGCTATAAAATTATACTGGAATAAAGTTTAGCTGACATAGTAAATTATCAAAATTAGCTTCTATTCAGCTATGCAACTCTGTTAAAATTATTTTTAAGTGACATAATCATTTAACTAATTGAACTTCTATTCTACCATGCAACTCTATTAGAATTCCTTGTAAGTGATGCAATCATATATCTAACTTAGCTTCTATCCTACCATGCAAATGAAACTCTGATAGAATCCTGTTTATATGATATTTAAATAATTTAGTTTCTATTCAGCAATATAACTCTGTTGAAATTTCGTTTAAGTGATGTAATCATTTAATTAATTTAGTTTCTATTCAACTATGCAACTCTAATGGAATTCCCTTCAGGTTACGTAGTATTTAAACTAATTTCACGGTAGTCCGTCCAAGCAATTGTAATGAGATTTTCTTTACATTAAATGCCTTCTATATTCATTTGCCTTCTATCCAGCTACCTGATGCTTATTGTACATTTAATCAACAGAGCTAATCACTTAAAGCTACTTTATAAATATTTCTTACATTAAGTCAATTTGATCAACTGACCATTTTTGAGATTGTTTTAAACTAAAACTTAATAGATCGTACAAAAAATCCATCAAGAAACACGAAAAGAAATAGGTTTTCAACCGACATTTACAGTTTTTCTCTTGGAAATGGTTGAACGTAGATTATATTCCATTGCAGAATTTACAAAAAACTTCTTCATAACACTTCAAATACTAGAACGATGTAATTAGTACATTTATATCCCACCCTCAACTATGTATCTCGTTAAACATACTCAAATATCAAGTACAACATCATAAATTATTTTATTGAAATTTGAAAGCCAGAAAAGATGACTCAATCAGACGAACAATAATACAAACTGCATAGTTGGCTGATCAAAATATAATTATTTTTAACATACTATTTACTCCACTAATTAAATAATGAGAGTAAAATGTACTAAAAAGTTTATCACAAATATTCATATTCACATAGGCATCTACATTTATCTCCAACTAATTCTTGTTTAGCCTGTGGGTGCGAAATGGCGGTAGCATTGTAATTAACTGAATGATGCAAACTTCGGTTATGTGTGAAACAAGATTAAAATACCTTTTTCTGTAGCTTTGTAACATGATCACCAATATTCACTTCGCGTGTTATAGGTTTTTATATTTCAGTAAAACATTGATGTAGGATCTTTTTGTTGTTTGTTTGTTTTGAATTAAGCACATAGCTACACAATGGGCTATCTGTGCTCTGCCCACCACGGGTATCGAAACCAGAATTTTAGCGTGTAAGTCCGCAGACATACCGCTGAGTCACTGGGGGGCGGCGTAGGATTAATGAAACTAATCTGTAACTTTAAACAGTTTCACTAATGGTGTAAGAGGTTTCCATTGTGATATCAGAAACTTCATAATAATAAATACTGTGAAACTTCAAAGAAAATAGTGTATCAATTGAACCTACTGTTAATTTATTCGACAATAAATTAACGCTTCAAAAAACAGTGTTGGCTAAAATCGATGTTTGAGATCATAATTTCGTAATGTGAACTATTAAAATTAACTTACATTAATATGTGCTATATTTGACTACGTGAAAGTTAAGAATCATATGTGAGTTCCAAAAATTTGAAGTCCCGTAAGATGGCGCGCCTTGTTTCTACCACAACGACGACTTTGGTTCTTTGATTGGAAGAAGCAGCTCGCCAGAGGTGCCATTCAATAACCAAGACCACGCCTAATAATTACCGCGTGACGTCGAGAAGGGGACTGCAACAGTTGCACTGCGTTTGTTGATGTAAGCAATAACCTAATCTAACATTGCGTTAGATCGTCCTTTTGAGACAGACCTAATTCGTCAAATTTCAAGAGGAAATGTCAGTTTTATAAGACGATATTTTTAATGCTCATAATTACAGAACAGTTGTTTCAAAATCCATCAATTTTAAAATTTGCTATTTCGTGTACCTTCGATCGATCGTGTCTGATGCTAAAAGGATGACAGATTCTATAATCTGCTAAATGTAATCCAGAAGAAGCGAAAGGTAATATAAGCATTGTGAAATAAATAATGATACTGACAACATTCTATATATATTTTACTACATTATATTTCGGTCTTATGATTATTTGTTTATTTCTTGTTAAGTGTACTTGTATTTCTTTTTTTAAAGAAAGTGTTAAGCATGTGCAAAATACAACAATAATTAACAACATTACTTCTACTTCTATATTTATTTTCATTCTAAAACTTGTGAATGGTAAACTTCATAAGCAGATTCTCTGACGTTGTGTTTAATACATAAAATAAAAGCTACTACAGTGTTTCTCAACAATAAAGAAAAAATAAGGCTGTATTATCACGGATTAAATACATAAATGAAGGTTGATTGATGTTTAATGAAGAAATACTCTTATTTGCGACAGTACGTGGGTAGTTCGTGTCGCATGACTGAAATAAAATTTACTCAGAATATTTAATCATTTATATTGTCTTTAATTTGAGTTTTTAAACCGTTCTACGGTTAAAAGAAGTCCACATTCACGTAAAACAACTTCACAAAGCATCTATTGAGAAAATATATTATCAAATATTCTCTTCGTTTTTATGAATCATGAAACAAGAAAATATTAATTATCATGCTGCCTTTGTCCGGTCATGGTGTTTAAGGATGTCGTTTTGCTGAGTGAGAAATAATGTGTATATACATGATACATACATCTACAAGTATTTTTTTTATTAAGAACCTTAAATTACTTATAGTCAAATGGTAGAAATAAGAGAATGTAGCACTTTGTAGGAGATGCTCTACAAATGTATCAGCTACACAACTTTTCTTGACAGTCTTTTCTTTACACGTAAGTAAAACAACTATCAGGATGAGAAACTTATTTCCAAGCTTTCACATTATTAACCCATAATATCCCTGTTTAAGTGTAATAATCCTTAGGTTATTTTATTATGTTTCATTCCCATCCTCCCTTAACCACACATACATACAGCATGTAACAAATGGTATATAAGTAAGAACCTATAGATCTAACTCATACTTACCTTCCCAGTATTTAGCATAATACGATATTATTTGAACGTAAATATACTAAATTAATTCTCGAAGATATACACACACACACACACACACATATATATATGAGTGTTTATATATTTCCTTTTTATACTTTAGCTGCTCTCAGTCCATTGTGTATTATGAATATTCCACACTTCATTAGATATTGCAAAATATTAAACAATACGTAAAGAACGCTTGTATATAAATATAAAAATTAAAATATCATGCATGTTCATGTTGACGAAAACTAACTAGTAATGAATAAGGAATGTCTTTTACATTTCAAATAAGCATCAAATACAGAAACATTCATACTGTTAATAGATGAGAAAATATCAGTTTTATATGGTAGGAAAATATCAATTTTATATGGGAAGAAAATATCAGAATATGCGTCTCAGAAGAACGTAGAAATGAGAAAAAATAATGGAGCGTCATTGTAACGGTGGTACTGAAAATGTGAAATGTCAAAATGAATGCTTTTTTAAAGATAAAGAAAATGAGATTACAGATACTGTTTATTTCATTTCAGAAAATTTATAAGCTACTGAATTGATAAGATATTTAATGCGTAAAATATAGAGTCATTCTTTCTCTTATCTTAAAAAGAGATAAAGATAACATACAAGTAACTGTAATGGATTATCTTCTAACAGACAAATATATACAACCCAAAGATATTTATACTTCATTATCAGAGTTTCAGAATTTGTACAGACTGTGTGTAAGATATCACAAAGTAATGTATACCAATAAGATATTTCCTGTATTTTAATTAAAGAATTTTAGTTAAATTGTTTGTACACAAATACACACACATAGACAAACACGCATAAATGGTGTTAAATAGCAATATTTCTGATGACGAGAAACCCACTTAAAATAAAAATGTGTATCAGAACGGCTGGTATGGGTATTAACACTTATAGACCACAGAGAACAACGTTTCCACCTTCGTAAGTCATATTCAGGTTAAGAAGGAGAGAATTTTAAAGTAAACGTTGGATACACCTCTTAGGGGAGAGAGTGTAAACAGGTACAGAATTGTAGGGGTGTTGCAGGTGGATGTTAAGTTATTAATCAGTATAAGTATAAAGGTGTTCCTTTATATTAGTTTAATTTTGGTTTTACTTGCTGTATAATTTGAGCTTCTAAGATTTTGCCCTTATTTATATTTGTTTTCCTACTTAATATATGGGTGTTTTCTAAGATTATGTTGAGTTTATTTGACCTGCAATGTTCAAAAACATGTGAAGGTGTTTTTTAGTGTTCTTTTAATCTAGTTTCCATTTTTCTGCTTGTTTCTCCAATATAGAAGTCGTGGCAGTTGTTGCATTGTGTTTTATAAATTATGTTGATGTTGTGTTTGTCAGTGTAGTTTTTACATAGTATGGACTTTAGTTTTGAATATGGTTTTTGAATAAATTTGGTGTTTACTGGAATGTTGTGTTTTGTTATAAGTTTTTACCAAATGTAGGTTATTTTTCGATGACGTCGGGAACATATGGTATGCAGCAGTGTAAGGTTTTTTAGTTTGTTGCATCTTAGGATTTATTGTTGTTTGTTTGTTTGTTTTTAATCTAGGTTTGTGCGTATAATTTTTGCACTGTTTTTTGAGGAAATTTATTGATGTTGATGAAGTGTTGTTTTATTTTGTTGATTTAATCGTTAATTTTACTGGGTGAGCATAGTTTTTTGGCTGTATTTATTTGTTCTTTTTTTAGTATGTTGTGTTTTTGTTTTATCTCGTGTCCTGAGTATCATGGAATATATAATCCAGTATGGGCGATTTTTCTGCATAATTCTCTTTCGAATTGTGTATCAGTTCTAGTGATCTTGAGGTTAAATAATGCTACTTGGTTGGTTTTCCTATTCACAAGGGAATTTGATGTTGGGGTGTATCGAGTTAATGCGATTGAAAAAAACACCTTCACACGTTTTTTAACACTGCAAGTCAAATAAACACAACATAACCATATAAAACACCAAGATATTAAGTGGGAAAACAAATATAAAAAAGGCAAAATCTTAGAAGCTCTACTTATACAGCAAGTAAAATCAAAATTAAACTAATATAAAGGAACACCTTTATATATATACTAATTAATAACCTAACATCCAACTGCAACGCCCCCTACAATCCTGTACCTGTTTACACTCTCGTCCCTAAGATATATGTCCGGTAACGGTCACTTTCAAACTCTCTCTTTCTTAACCCGAATATGACCTAGGAAGATAGAAACGTTGTTCTCTCCTGATCAATAAGTGTTTGTTCCCATACCATTCGTTCTGAGATACAAATAACAACAATATTTGAATTTTGCCTTTTCAATACCGATCTCTACATTTATAACTCTCATTTAGACAAATTATACTGTGAAGTGCTCAAGGTGTCTGTCAATACTTATCGCTTGACATTTACTTCTTTATTTAGGAACATTTTGGATATATCTAATGTGTTGTAGTCCAAGCTGTTTGTCTGACAATACACACCTCTCCATCTTATATATCTAAAAATATAAGATCCTTCACACACAGAAAAGGCCCAACAAAGTATCTGAAACATGTGGTAACGTGATTATACTCTAGAAATCGTAAAATGTACTGGTTATTAGTAAATTTCATATAATGTGATGGTTATAACATTTTTTGTATAATATTTTTCAACTGTGATATAAGTTTTGGTAAATCTAATAATTTAAGTCTTCTAGTATAATTTGTAATGTTACATCTAGTATTTAAATTATATATCTTTCTGATAGTCAATACATCTTGGTTAAATGTAACTAAACATCAATAATTACATGGCATAGAAAACTGAATTAACCTGCAATTATAATTGAATAATAATCTGAGGAAAATATGCATTAAACTGTTTTATATAGCCTACTGGCGTTCTCTTAAAATTAAACGAAAATCCAAAATAGGAGAACCAATTCACATGAGTCACTTTTACGTAGAAGTTTAGAGTTTCTGATATATTAAAATTTACTCATAGTTTCTGAAGAATTTCAATAAGAAACAATAAAACAAATCTTTTTTAAGCTCTGAGAAAAACGTCAAAAACAACATACAAATCACCTGAGTTCGTCTATGGAAGTACTCACCGAAAATATAGCATTCGAACTTGGTATAGTGTATGTGAATGATAGTTTTTAAAAATACTTATAAAAATAAGTGTTTTGTTTTGTATTAGTTACAGGTAACTATCCTAAAATGTATGTGTAGCGTTTATTACAAATATAGCATCCAAGAATCTTAAAAGCATATGTTCTAGCTACAGTAAACATCTCTTACTAACAAACGTTTTACACTGTTTTATGTGTGTGTAATGTATGTTACTGGAAACAGCATAAAAAAAACATGTGTCGTATTTCATATTAACAATTATCATACATGAGTAATAGGTACTTATGTTACTTGTAGTTAATTAGTGTATAATGTTACTAGTATTTACTAAAAGTACAACATACAAACTAGAAGCCATGTGTTGTACCTCTTGCTACCCATAGTTAACTAGCGTATAATATTTGTGATATTTACTGAAAAACATTTGATAAAAAAAACGTCTTATTGCATAATAAACATAAGTAATTACTGTATAAATGTAAGCCTGTAATAGTATTGAAAGCATAATATTATAAAAATTCTTGTCAATAATATAGCGTCTAAATACACTGAATCAGATATTTTTTACTTAGCAAATATCTATAATAATTTAATGTTAAATTATACCACGAACTGTTTACAAAACGTAACTATTTAGCTTGAACACAACAGTGTCCTTCTTGAAACAGAAACATTGGAAAATAAAGATAGCTAACGCACAAACCTGAAAGCCGTTAAGTAAAGGAATCGAGTTTTTCTTAAAATAAACATTCACGTTAACATGTTTCTAAGGTAAGTTCCAGCAATTTCTGGTAATGAAAAGCAAACGTTTGCAGCATATTTGTATATTAAATACATCAAACACGAACTAAAACTTTAATCTATATGCAAGTTTGAACGCATTTCGCAAAGAAAATGCAAATATTTAACAAAAATAAATGTTCAAGAAGTGAAAGCACGATATGTACACATAGCAGAAATACGTAGAAGAGAAATAATTCTTAAACAAAAGAAACGTCAAATAACCACGGATATTTGATATTGACTAAGTTTGTTTCTTCACACTGAAGACATAAAGATTTTTTGTGTCACGCATCACGTGTGATTGTTTAATAATTTATTAGAATATGTATAATGTATACACACGTACATACTACTATATATATATAAATATATTGCATATATATGAATCTTCAATTCTTGTAATAGGAGAACCGCATTTTTAAGGTGTTAATAATAACTTTTGTAAATGTTTTATTTTTAGGAACGTTTTGGTATAAATTTTTGATTGAGTGTTACAGATTGAATAATGGATTATTTTTACTCACATTTACAAACTGATCAACGATTTATTGATATCTTCATCTCTACTTACAATAATAATGGTGAAGACTATTACACCATTATTTATTAAAGTAATAACCATAATTTGTTTTAAAACAGCTATTGTATTGTGATAGTCTTGACTAGTAAATTTACACTTTCATGACTATATATATGGTGTTTTGTGTTTATTTTACTTCACCATGTATACATATATATATAATTTGGCGAAATGGCATAACATTATTCACATGTTTAAATTAATTTAAGCTAACACATGTTGAAGTAAAATGTACTGAAGACACCCTAGATATCATAGACACTTCACAATTATATGTGGCCCAATGCCTGGAGTATGTTGATGATTTTTTATAGACGTGCACACAATCAAATAATTCATTAGTTATCTTTTGTTACAAAATTTCTTTTTAATTTTACTTCTGGTAAAAAACAAAAAAAAACTTTAACATTTCATGATTATAAGGTTTTTAGAAGTTTATTCGTGATATCAGAGTGTTTTAATATTACCCCATTTAACATATTTTTTGTAAATTGCAGCGCCAGGTTAACCATAATGTTTTTTGTACGATTTTCCTAATAATATACAGCCTTTTTTGAGTTTCATTCAATTTGGATATGAGTGTTACTTTTATGTCTAATCTTATAGAAACTGTAATTTATCTTTCAGACTAGAGTACATACAAAAAAATGAACTATTCGTTTTTTTTGATGTTGTTGTTAAAGAAAAGTTTGTTTTATTTTTTTTCACACAGGTACAGAAGATCCATGTGCACCTAGCTGCTCCCAACTTTGGGTTAATGAGCTAAATGGAATGAAGCTCATCAACAGCACCCACCATCCACTTTTGGGGTATTTGAAGTTGGCCTAATAGTGAGATTTGACTGCCATCATTATAAGACTCTAATGATCAGAAAGTACAGAGCAAGTTTTAGCGGCAACATTATGCGAACACAAACCCTCAGATTCGCAGTTCGAGTACGCTAACCATCAATTCCACCCTACTCTTATGTTTACTTATTTCGTTTTCTTTAAGATATTACCTTCGCCTTAACTTCGTCGAGATATTCTTTTGCCTGTTAGTTGATAAACATTAAATTTCACAACAGCTATTTATACTTCGTATTTTTTACTGTACCCATGACACGGACTGAACCCTAACGCTAACTACCGGTGGGCCAAGCCACACTTTGGTTATACTTCTTTCATCTTTTTATTTTGATTATTGTACTGCTTAATATTAAATTTTTCTATTATTCTGGTATGAGTGGGGTAAACATACCAGTAGAGATTTTCATAAACAAGAATACACAAAACGTTTGTACTCCTAACTTACCCTATAAATATACTTTCAACAGGTAATTTTTAAAGTTTTCGAATCAATACAAAGCTCCATCAGATTTATCCAAGCTGATCAGTAGTGTTATGGTTTAGGTTGAAATGTAATGTAATCAATAAATATAACAATTTCTATTATCTAAATAAAATATCTGAGTATATACATCATAGAATTCTGTCCCAGTGATCTGTTACTACAGTAACACAGTCCGATCTTTAGTTCAGTTTAGTGATGAATTATCTGACGTGCTTTAATATAGAACTTATGGTATGGGTGAATAATAAGAAAGAGAGAGAAATATCATGTAGTTAAAGTTTTATCTTCATGACGTTTATTAAGAAATTTATTGTGTGTACGGACGTATAGAATAAAACACACACACACACACGTTAAGGACGATTTTTTCGAATACATTAAAATTACTGAAAGATTGTGAGCTTGATTATTCGTGCAACACACTATTTAAAACAAATATCTTTGAGAATACTTAGGTTTTTAATTTACACCTAATAAAATTTAGACAGGGTGACGAATGTTCCAGTACTAGAAACACAGAATTACGATCCAAACATGACCAAGTCCTTCATCCCTAATCGTCTAGTGTATTCACTGCTGTCGCCTCACGCAACCCATGCGGACGTAGATTGAATAACAATGACCTAACGAATAAACGAGATACAAGTAATTATACTTTTTTTTTTTTTTTTTTACACACACATCAGAATACAAGTGTAGGGTGCGTGATATGATGTCAGAAGCTAACGCCCACGACTTGTCGGCAGATGGCATCCCATAAGCCACGCCCGTCCCAGTTGCACAAATTTAAGGGCGTGGGTCAGGCGGTCATTGGCGTGATCTGTAGTCTTTTAAATTCGTGGCTTATATCACATACTTGTTTGGTATATTGATCAGATAGTATTCCGTTCGTTTTCGTGAAGAGTGTTAATTAAAGGAACAAGCATAGTTGAGACATTGGCTACTTTACAACCAGAAAACTGCAATTGATGTACAGACAAACGGATAAGCTGACTTTGTAAAGAAATGATGTGCATACGGTACCGAATAATCCAGATAAGTCAACATTAAATGTGTCGTTTTTACAGAAGAAGTTCAAAAGTATCTACAAGATAATGGGAATATAGAAACATTATTCGATTTATAATATATTTGGTATTATATAATCAGTTATGGTACAAATTATTTGTAGAAACCGCAACACATTAGTAGAGGAGTGCAAAAGTGGAAAAGAAAACTAAAAACCCTCTCCATTCTCTCTAGTTCCAACTAGCCATACATAACGGTGACTTGGAAGTTCAGGACAGTATTCCCACTTGTCATACATGAAGATGACAAACACGTTCAGGACAGTATTCCCATTTGTCATACATAACGATGACTAATAAGTTCAGGACAGTATTCCCACTTGTCAAATATAACGATGACTAATAAGTTCAGGACAGTATTCCCACTTGTCAAATATAAAGATGACTAACAAGTTCAGGACAGAGTTTCCACTTCTCATGCTTAACGATGACTAATAAGTTCAGGACAGTATTCCCACTTGTCAAATATAAAGATGACTAACAAGTTCAGGACAGAGTTTCCACTTCTCATGCTTAACGATGACTAAGAAGTTCAGGACAGTATTCTCACTTGTCATACATGAAGATGAGCAACAAGTTCAAGACGGTATTCCCTTTTGTCATACTTAACGATGACTAATATCTTATATTGTAAGATTTTGTCATTATAGGCATTTATACGATAAGCATTAAACCAGACTTTAAATTATATGAAATCATAATCGTTACAGGAATGGTATTTGAGTAAACTTTTAACATTTGCTGCATAGTCTTAAACTATTGAAAACGTCTTTATAACATACTCTATAGAGCATGTTTCACTCTATTTTAACCAGTCGTTTTGAAATCTTAATAAATGCAGTAAACCATTTTATAATAAAAATAAGGTAACATTTCCAAAATATCTTTACCTCAATTGATTCTGCAGAAATAAATGTTTTGATCTTATTGTAACTATTGTGCTTCATGACATTTTACAGAATAATTAGAAACAAAAATCAGTTTTGGAAGTGTAATTTCTTTTCAAACCTTCATATACTTAGATCTTTATTTATCAAATTAAAACTGAAAAGCACTATCTTAACAAAATTGCCAGAGCACTGTTACTTAGTAGTAATATTTGACGAATAGTTCTTTTGTTTGTTTTTTGTTTAATTTCGCGCAAAGGTACTCGAGAACCATCTGCGCTAGCCGTCCCTAATTTAAAAGTGTAAAACTAAAGGAAAGGCAGCTAGTCATCACCACCCACCGCCAACTCTTGGGCTACTCTTTTGTCAAAAAATAGTGAATAACGCCTCCACGGCTGAAAGGGTGATAATGTTTGGTGCGACGGGGATTCGAACCCGCGACCCTCAGATTACGAGCTGAACGCCTTAACCTACCTGGCCATGCCTGGCCACTTGTTCGTCTGTACAACCATCTAGTACTTTCAACAAATCAAAGGAGAAATATTTTCGCTTAACAATTCTGTATTTTAGACTTTAACGGAGTTTAACATTTTACTTTCTAAGTCTTACAAAGTACGAGTGGGGAGAACTCAAGTAAACAACTAGATATATTTAAATCTAGGAAATATGTAAAAAGCAAGAAATACGAAACCAACTACTATAACCGACGTTTAGAAAGTATCAGAGATTTGTTTTACAAGTGAAGAAAAATAAATCCAGGCTTTATTAAGCAATCGGTGGTAAGAAATAATAGCACGTATTGTATTCACAGAATACTACATCAGTCAATCTACGTATTCTCTCATTACTTATTTAATTATTGCATGCATAGTATAATGCAAACCTATCATTTGATTATTCGACTGAAAACAATTAAACATATAAACTCATTTGGAAATTTAAGAAGAAAAGTGACTGGATTATCCTTAGAATTCTTTGCTCAGTCGTTTTCTCTGATAAACTATTAGTTAATACACTAAACGGTATTCTACAAACTTTGCCAGCGTATCACGCTATACGGTTCCACAGAAAGTATATGATAATGATCAATAAAAAGTGGAAGCGAAAGCGTGGTGCGTGACACGAGCCTTGCGCAGGTGGGTTCATGAAAGTGACTAATCACCTGAGTGTATTTCAATGATGAAACTGATCACGATTAGGAATAACGAGATTGCTCTTGTGTTCTAACATGGAACTGCTTTTGAATGGGTACGTTCGATTTTCAACAACCTATATGCTTTCATAGATGTAGACACACTAACGATATGCATGTATCACTTGGGAGTTGTTGATGATTCGTCTTTACAACATTTTTAAAGATTTAAATACAAAGAATATTCTATATGTCCGAAACAAACTTAGTTTAATACTTCTAAATGAAATGTTGTATTGAAAACGTATCAAGAGTATCACGGAACAATGTAATATTTAGGTATGTATGGGTTATACTGAAATTATACAGTGAATTAACCATCCCGGTGCAAATGTATCTTATATTTCAAAATACATCTATCAGAAAAAAAAGCCTACACTCAGTAATATGAATAGTATTGAATGAAATTATTTTATATTATTTTTATTAAATTTTTAAGATTCAAAAAGGTACTTTGTGTAAGACTATTTTTGTCATACAATTTTAAAGTACACTGAGAAATATTTACGATGTTTCTGGAGAAAGAAACGTGCACATTTTTTATAACCAATTTGTACTAAATGAATTCATCAGGATAATTGAACATTCAATGTAAGACACTTACTTGTGACCAATATTTTGCACTAGAAACAACTTTAAATCTCTTAGTTATGAACAACAAAAATTGATTAACTAGAAAAACGAGGAATATAAAATTTAGATACAACTGAGAATTCTCGAAAAAAGATAGAATTTGTCACATAACACAAGATTGTGAACTAGAGACAACCGATAATTTGTTAACTCAAAAGAGCGCAAAATCTGTCAACTATGAAAATGGAAGAATATGTCAGTTATCGGTTTCAAAATGTGTCAACCAGGAACAACAAACAGTTTGTTAACTAAGGACACTTCAAACCTATCAACTACGGAAAAAAGTAAGATGTCAACTGAGGATGACAAAAAAAGTTCTAAACTAGAGACAACAAGAATTTAAAAAAAATAACCTGTGAAACTAAGGGGAACACAGAGTCTGACAGCTGTGGAGAACCGCTAACACTCATAATTTGGAAAAAGAAAAAGAAACTCAGTTCTAATTAATTAAAGACAGGAAATGTGTATGAGTCAATTCAGAACCTGTTAATTTATGAATTAAAAACAGCGTATTCTCAAATACAAAGTCAACAATGCAACATAATTTTTTTCAGTAAATATAACATTATTTTACATGTAGTTCTAACTTTTGGTAGGTATTAAATAAATTAAATTTGGAAAATAGTTTTAAATGTCTTGATTTCATATTATTCACTCATTCAGTAAAGTGCAATTACATTCAGAGTCTTAAGAAGAAAACTGAAGAGAGTTTTTCTTTTCTGGCTTATGTATATACAGACATACATAAAGTAAAAACGAGAGTCGAAAAACAGTTTGTAATAGTTTCTGTATTCCCTTCTCTACAGTCACATCAAACAGAAGATGTTGATCCTACAAAGATAGACTAACATTAGGTGAAGATACTATAAAATTGAACGTAAAAATGTCGTGTACGCACCATTAGTTGCTTTAGTTTCTCTTGTCGTTTCTATGGATACGACCCACGTGGGATGGAGAAACATTCTAAAAACTTCGAACCATTCATATAATTTGTTGGAAATGTCAATAAACGGCCCTTTCCTCAGATTATCGTCGCTTGTAATAGGACTGTATCGTGCTTTAGTAATATCTTTTAAACCCCTTTATTTTAAGCTATATTTTATTTTAATATTCAGGACAAATGATACTCTTGTTTCCTTGTTTAAAAATATTAATGATTGCAATGTCTGACCACAAAAATGCGAATGTGGTCAATTTGTTAAGTCACTAAACAGAGTTTTAAAGTATTACTTTATTATTGTTGAAACATTATTATTATAAAATAGATTTATATACAAAAAAGTGATTGAACAAGATTATTAGAACAACAGATTATATTGCCCAGTGAAAATAAACAGCAATTAAAAGCATTAACAAAAAGATTAATATAAGTAATAGGTAACATTATGAAACGTATTATATAATAAGTAACATTATGACTTCTATTTTAATAATCATTATGTTACATTATCTCTCACTGCATTTTAAAATTTTCTTAAGATTCTTAAACTAGCATCATTAAAGACAAAGTATACAGAAACAAACTCCTTTCGCTTTCACTAGCATAAGTTATGCAAGGTGTTTAGCCCAATAAAGACAACTCTTGATCTCTAGTTTACCTTTAAGTCTTCTTAATGGACTATTGGCAAGATGGGAAACATCATTTTGGAAAATAACAAGAGTTTTATTACACTTCAGTTCATTCAAATTAAATCTACGTTCCGGTTTAGTTTCAATTAGAATTCACGTTTCTATACCCTTGAAATCCTTAATGAAATCAACTCTTTCTCCTGGACGAAGCGAAAAGCAGGTAAATCACAAGGGAATATCGAAGAAGACAGCTTCTTAAACCTATTATCTTGCTGGAATGTTAGGCATCCCCAGAGACTATAGCCCATTAACTTTGGGAACGTTCTATTCTAGGTATTAGAATTAATAATGTTTTGTAAGCCTCGGTAAAGAAGACAAATACATAAACATATATCATAAAACAGTCACATGTGTGAAGATAAACTTGGCATTCTCTGTAGTT
Organism: Carcinoscorpius rotundicauda; assembly: GCA_011833715.1. Classification (NCBI taxonomy): domain Eukaryota; kingdom Metazoa; phylum Arthropoda; class Merostomata; order Xiphosura; family Limulidae; genus Carcinoscorpius; species Carcinoscorpius rotundicauda. Next base: position 41,429,229 of record CM022393.1, read on the forward strand.
TCTTTCAATCCTATATAGTAAAATATCCCTTTGACATAGTTAATCAACACGGTAGGTAGATAGATATACTCCATAGTTTTAACGTAATATTTATTGATTTAAAGAAACAAAACTGTTAGATTAAAACTTAATCACTTCTTTTCAAACAAGCTATGATGAAAAATTTAAAGAACACGTTAATGGAGGATTTGTGACAAAATATAATATCTAACTTAAGACAAGGAGTTAAAAAGGATTTGAGGCACTGTGATTAAAAACTTGAAGTAACTGTGATGAAATAATTGAGAAAATCACAATAAAATGTAAATAAGTTGAAACACTTTGTGAAACATTGTAATGAAAAATTTAAAAATCACAAATACGTGTGTTTTCTTATAGCAAAGCCACATCAAGCTGTCTTCTGTGTTCACCAAAAAGAAACGAACCCCTGATTTTAGCGTTGAAATTCCGAAGACTTGCCGCTGATCCAGGGCAATACTCACAAATGTGTCATTAAAGGTTTGAGACAAACATCTTTCTTTTTTTACATCGAAAACTAATAGTAATTCCAACAGCCAAGTTACATATAAACTTGTTTGGTAGAGAACAACTTAAGACCTTCTACATGTCGCGGATAGACTTACTGTTTTTAGCAAGAAGCACCGCCCATCTGAAATGTGCATTTCGAAATTATTAATATAGTTAAAAGTGAAAAATAATTAAATATCTGTCATACAGTGAGAGAAGTAATTCACCAAAATAAGGCAGAAAAGTAATTTTCGCTTTCATTTCGTGTTTTCCAACAAATGAGGTGACGTTATAATAGGGAAAGTCCAGCTTTCTACGACATTTCACATACTAACCAATTGAGTGTGACAATGTGACGTTTGTGTCGTTTATTCATTTTTGGGAAATGAGTATTCATTAAAAATCCCCTCCAAAAAAAAACAACAACAAAAACTGTGTGGTCTTAGGTAATATCGAATTTGCAACACACTGTATGTCACAATGTGACCTTAATGACAGCGATACACTTTAGGTTATACACAAATCATATATTTCTAACACTTCCCTCACAACTGCATAATGTGGATTTGTTTCAAAAGAAAGCCGAAAGTCAGCATCTTCATAAAAGATGGTTATTAACACACGAAATTGGTTAATCTAGGATTTGATAGACAATGGTAAAACAACAAGTTAAAAGATACAGTTTATACAGCTTTATAACCTCTTGTTATTATAGTTGTGCAACAAAGTTAAAACTATAACTCTTGTTTTCATACGCTGGAATCAAACACGGAATATGAGATTGAAGAAACAAGGGAAACCTTTCAGGCATTCACCAAACAATAATAGACACAAATTTATAATAACAATTAAATGCAGTGGTATATTAAAATGTTTTCTCAACTGGTAATTTCTACTTAGCTAGTGTGCCTCATATGTCCATAATATGGCTTTTTATATATATCTAAGATGGTATTTCTTCACATTGACAGCGTTTTTGTTATAGATATTAATTATACACCCAGTGACGACGTCTGTCTTATATTATTTGCAACAATAAAACCTGTATTACTAATAAATAACCCATAAATAACGTACCAGATCGTGAATCCATGAGTCTATGACTTATGTAATGTTGTTTTGAAACAAAATTCACGTTGTAACTCTTTAAATCGAGGGTTCATTATATGAATGATGGTGAATATCACTGTTCTTTCAAAGCAGCTCAGAAGTTTAGCTGCCTTCAATCTAGTTTGTCAGCTTAAAATTAGGAACATCTAACACAAATATCCATTGTGCGACTTTGAACGAATATTAAACACAAACAAATACATCATTCTAGTAATGGTCTGCGTGATATTCAAATTACCTTATCGTTCCTGTATATTTAAATACAATCAGTTTGCTACTAACTGTCACTTTATGTTTTACGCTATGACTTCCTATATATACATATACATAGCTGTAACATTAGTTATTGTGTTATTAATAAAAAACATCAGTTTTATATAAAATAACTAGTAAAATCATTAGCCACATAAAATAATAGCAAGTCTTTTATTACAGTGATAAACAAGTTCTGGTGCGGTCAAACACGACACCAAAATGAATTGCAGATAATATAAATGCTTTGAATTATTGAAATGTTCACTTGAAATATCGCTATTTTTCATCAGGGATGAAATACAGTATTTAGGGGTGGATATAATATGAAAGAATCTTTCAGTATACATCTGATGTGTTTTTTTTACGAGTCAAAGAACTTGTTCCAACAACATGAACATTCTCCGTTCATTTTTACTATCTTCAGCACTTTATAATATTAAAAGATTCAAGCACGAGTCTAGTTTCTGCGTAATATTTTTTTCATATTCGTATTATGAGAGAGTAGAAAATAGTTGAAACACAATTCACTCAACTTCGTTTACACTTCCAATAATTCTGTCGTTCCCACTTTGTAATCCAAATGACAATAAAGTTGTTTCTCTTGATTTATGTTTGAGAGAAGAGGTCTTAGGACCAGTACTCGGTTGCAATGTTTTTGGTTAGTACGGCTGTAAAAGGTTTACTATTTACTACTGTTAAATGAACTGGTAAACTGGGATAGGCTCTACCGCCGGTTTCACTTCAGAAACTATTTTCATATTTTTTATCAGTTTCTCTTCAACAGTTGATGGCCACAATTTTTTTTGTACCAAATATGTTTCCTTTCGATTGGAATACTGATACACTCTGAGAACAAATGTCTTTAATAACTTCCAAAGAAGACAGTTTATAATGTTGGAGTTGCAGAAATCCTTGCACTAACATTATAACCTGTAGAGTAGCCATTGTACGGATGCATTTATACGACTCACGTTCACACTTGAAATGTCACATGATCACGGTATTTTGCATTGTTCAAATAAATCAATATATTACAAACATGTATTTAGATGTCTTTATAATGGTCCATCAGGGTAGTGTTTGGCCCCCCAGTGGCTCAGCGGTATGTCTCCGGATTTACACCGCTAAAATCCGGGTTTTGATACCCGTGGTGGGCAGAGCACAGATAGCCCATTGTGTAGCTTTGTGCTTAATTCAAAACAACAAAACAACAAGGGTAGTGTTCTGTCGTCTCATGGATATTGATCTATGTCGTAATGCACAACGTTCATACGGAAAAGACAGATATACATGGGTATATTTTTATCTTTTACGACTGAGCATTGTTGCAATGAATAAGAGAAAATATTTGTGACTATATATATGTACATGCAGTACATTTGATTTACCAAAAATATGTGTACTCCTTGTAACGATGTTTCAGAAACTTTGAAAGTGTATTTGATCTTACTTTTGCCATTGTTTTAAGTGCTTCAAATTAGTTTATTCTCAACAAAGATCGTTGGTTTAATTCAGTTAAATCAAAGCGTCATTATGAGTTAATCCTCCCAAGATTCAGAAAGTCTTGAATGGAATTTAAAAGAAAAAACAAGAAAAACACTGCTTAACCAATTGCAAAATGGAAAATGTTTTAATACTTGCTTACATAACTTCCATTCCTATTTAAACATTGAAAATCAAAAGTGAAAACATATCTTGAAAATTGAAAACATTTTAATATTTTTATTTCGTTCATGAACAATTAAGTATAGAGCAGTTGCTTATCTACGAAACATAACGAGTTATTCTACAGCTAATAATATGAAATAACATAATTTGAGATTTCAAAGATAAACTAGATAATATTGTAAAAACTTTAGTATGGTTCAGTTAAAGCTGTCACAAATGAGTTGCAATATTTCTGAATCGTTATTTTCTCAACCAATATTTTCGTCATTCTGATTAATTAAATATTTTCGTCATGATTCTTATGATATCTTCTTTAAGATGCTTGTACGTAAATTGAATATTTCCAACATGACAGGTTTTATTCAAAGCAAAACGAGAACTACTTATTTTGATCTTTTAAGGCTTCCTTCATTTTCCAGTTTCACTTGTGAAAAGATAAGTTGTCACACGCAAGTTTATATGATTGAAGTGCGTTAATCAAAGGTATCTCTTTTTGTTAGCGTAAAACATTAACGTTATTCTGCCATTAGCAGTTAAGCAAGACCAAGCTTCAGTATTTAATAATGGAGTTGGAAACTAGATAAGGGCAATGTAGGAGGGATATTTTTAGAAAAGGGACAGATATCTTCAAGAATTGAATAGAGTACGCTTTTGCCCAGAAATGAAGACTTAATGAAGGGTGTAACCATAGGTTCGTATGATAGTCAAACATGCATGGTGAGATAAAAGCCACCTCAACGAGAATTTACTTCAATTCATCTCGATTTTCTATTTTGTGTGTGTTATAAAACCAGGGATATGGCAACTGTTTTATTTAATTCTTAATGATAACCCTGTTTTTTCTCAATCTTTAATATCATTAAAGTAATTATGGTACTTTATAAAGGAACGCAGAGCTATGGTTTGGTAATAATCGGTGATAACAAACATGTACAAAATACAAATAGTCTCGTCTACTATAAGTTATAATAAAGAAGTAAATAGAAATATTCAAATTATCTGTTTATCAAAGATCTGAACAGAACATGTTGAAACATTTCCCTTAATGGTCATATAACTCAATTCACGCGAAGAACACTTTTTGGAGTGAGGGGAGGTGATAGTAGCATGATAGAATATGGGTTCTAGCGACTTAGATCATTTTGCTTTAAACCTTCCAAAAAGCGAGGAATATTTTGCACGTTTTTAATCTGTAATTATAACCGATATTTAAACTATCAGTGATTAAAAATGTGTAGTAGTGTATCGCTGTGAAAGCCATTACACGTATTATTTCCCTGTGAAGGGTTAACCCTTACGTTTGTCACTCTATGGAAATGAAATCCACATTATCATATATATATTTTTGCTTGCTTTGTTTTGTTTGTATTTAAGAATAAATTGACACCATGAACTGTCTGTGCTGTAGGTACCAGGGGTATCGAAATCTGGTTTTTAACGTTATAAGTCCACAGACTTACCGTTGGGCCACAGGCAATCTCTTTCTATATTTATTAGTTTGCGAAAGCTCTAACTGTAATTTTAAAAATAGAATTTCCCGTGTGTGAAAAATTACATATGTAGTGTTATAAACTATTACTATATGAAAACGAGGTGTTTAATGTTACAGGGGATATCACATCTGCCAGTATGTCATACGTGAACTTACAACATTTTCAACCATAACAACAAATATAGTAGAATCAAAAATATTACACTATTCATTGTGTGATGGCTGCATGTTTTCATGAAATATCGAAATATTGGGAGGCATCTAAGCTTGGTATACAGTAGACGATCGCTTAGTTCCTCTCATGTTTTTTTGATCTGAGTGTTAATACATTATCTTTAAAATCTTGAAATGGAACGTACCATGGCTAACGACATGTAAAGCTGATGGAAGTGCCTTTGTTCTATATCATCAGCAGACATCTGCAGCTTCCATACTAGTTCCTCCAGGGATGTTGTCATCCAGCTCTGCTTCCATCGAACTGTGACTGTTGGTTCGTATCAGTTTGACGCCAGGGGAGTTATCAGCTTTCTACAGCGTTCACGTGACCAGGATGCGTGACATAAAAAAAAAACCCTCCTAGAAGCGAATCATCACGATAGTGTCGTAGTGAATTGCCGTTATTAAAAACATCAACAACTTGACATAAGAACGAACCCTAAATTTAAATATATACTAATGAAATATTTGAGTATTATTCTGCATTATTATTATTCTTTTAAGAAACAAAGACACATGTTTATTGTTGTTTTAGCTTAAAACAGATATTGTACTTGAAATTAACTCTCACTTTTTTCAAATGAAAAATACACTGCTCAATTTTCCAATGAATTGTGGGTCATTATATTCCACGATTTTTTTATCATTACTATTTGAAGCTGCCCGTGCATCTACAATACTACTTAACTTTACACATCATGGTGTTATGAATCCTTTTCTAGGTAAGTCGTTATTGTGTTACTTAGCATGTCTTATCCGTAATCCCAGATAACTGTATCATGTGAGAGCTTTACATAACACATAATCCTGTCAGCCAAAGCTGACTTATTGTTACAGGTTATTTTTAACCTCATAATGATCAGTCACCTGTTCATGGGAGAACTTTACGCTGTCAGGCAAGGTGAACTTATTGTTACACATTATGTTTAAGCTAATCGATAACTAAGTTGTGGGAGACATTTATTTTTTAGATACGGCGTTACTGAAAACATGTCTTATTGGTCCTTTTTGTGAACTCTCTTAACCGCAGTTTCTGATATCATTAGATATCGTACTCAACCCCATAACTTGTATTATTAAATAGTGTATCTGATTCTTTTACCTTACTTATTAAAAAGCATATCTAATAATGTAAACCATAGTCACTGGACTCTTTCACATGACCACTGGACATTTTTAACCATGGAACTCCTTACACTCTATAATATCAATAAGTAAAACGTCTATCCTGTAAACTATTTTATTCGTACTGTGAGTCATTAACAAACAACGTATTTAAACTGGTAACGATTTGTAATATTGTTTCACACAACGTATAATTTTCTGTATACTTTTCATTATGCTTATTCTTGTCATCAAGTAATATTTTAACCTTGCAAACCATATTTATTATAATCAACTATTTCATTGCATAGTACTTTTAATTCTGCACTTTATGATCACTGAATTTTACTGTGTCGCCAAGCTAGAGTTTTAATTTGTTCACAAATTTTTATTATGCTTTACTAACATTGCTCACCGTAATTAATTGTGTAGAGCAAATAAATATACAGATATGAAATTCGACTAGAAAAATAAGAAAAATGGACTTAAAATAAAATTAACAAAATATAAAATTTAATGTCTGAAACAAAGTAAGTTAATATTGTTGTTACTTTAGAAAATTTTTGCATGCACAGTCCACAATAATCTGACTTCATTTGTTTTTCTATAGAAGAAAAGGTGCATCTATTAAAGTAAATAAGGTTTTACCGAGTGAAAGACCAAAAACATGTATATACTCAAATATTATCGAAGTAGCTCAAAAATCTCATATGACCACTCATAAACCCTAAACGAAATGTTATGTTTTGTCTCAAAACAAAGAAACAAACAATATGAGATGAAATAAAATAACACAGAAAATAAGATACAGCTAAGCATGACAGTAAATGTGAATTACACAAAATAATGATTTGTTTTGGTTTGTTTTTGAATTTCGAGCAAAGATACACTAGGGCTATCTGCGCTAGCCGTTCCTAATTTAGGAAAGGTAGCTAGTCATCACCACCCACTGCCAACTCTTGGAATGCTCTTTTATCAACGAAAGTGTGATTGATCGTCACATTATAACGCCCCCAAGGCTGAAAGGGAGAGCGTATTTGATGTGATTAGGTTATGAACTCACGACCCTCAGATTACAAGTCGAATGCCCTAATCACCAAAAATTTATAGAGGGATTTTCTGACTCTATTCCAGTTCTTTCACAGCCTCAAGTTGTCATACTGTATCTGGCAGTTTCTCTGATATGTCAATGACTCTCAGATATTGTTTTCAACTCCTCTATTTAGTTTACATGAAATCCAGGTTTTAATTCAGGTGGTAACTAGTACCTACACCATTGTGCAAATTAATTGAAACAAGACGGAAAATTACAATTTTTTTTTAAGTTCTTGTGTTTTGTTTCTGAGAATCCAAAAATTAATACATGATATGACCATCTTTATTTTCAAAAGATCATTAATCCGCTTTGGCATCGAGTCCATAAGTTGACTGCAATCTTTACTAATTATTGGATCGCAGTACCACACCTCAATTAGCTTATCTTTCGTAGTACAGTTTTTCCCTCGAACTCCGTCTTTACAAATCGCCAAAAAATTGTGAACAGAATTTAAGTTTAGAGAGTTTTCAGGCCAGTTCAGCACCTTTATTCACGTTGTAGTCATAAAATTATTCACAAATTTCGATGTGTGACACGGAACCAGATCTTACTGAAAAATGCCAGATCCATTTGGAAATCGCTTTTTCAATTCTGGAACGACTTTTTTCTGCAAAACTTCGATGTACTGTGGTCCTTGCATCATATCTTCTACGATATGTAAGCCTTTGATGCCATAGTAGGCGAAAAAAAAACCCAAAACATCTTCTTCAAGGGATGTTTTACGAACTAATTGATGTGAGATTCTCGAAGTTTTTCACCTGAATGGGCCTGGCCTGCGCTTCGTAATCTGAGGGTCGCGGGTTTGAGCCCGAGTCGTGCCAAACATGCTCGCCCTCTAAGCCGTGGGGGCGTTATAATGTGACGGTCAATCCCACTTTTCGTTGGTAAAAGAGTAACCCAAGAGTTGGCGGTGGTGGTTATGACTAGCTGCCTTCCCTCTAGTTTTACACTGCTAAATTAGGGACGGCTAGCACAGATAGCCCTCGAGTAGCTTTGTGCGAAATTCCAAAGAAAAAAGAAAAGAAACTCACCTGAAGATCTGCAAACATGCAGACTTCTTTGACCCTGTACGAAGAAATGAATCTCGTCAATGAATAACACCTTTTTCCATTGTTCATGCGTCCAGTTCTTGTATTTCAGACTTCATAGATACCGTTTTTCTTCATCGAGTTGGTAAGAAGTTGCTTTTGACTGGTCTCCTTGCCCTTCTTACGCTATTTTGAATGGCGTGATATTCTTCAAATTTTCGTCATATATGCAAGAATTAAAGCAACAGTACAGCAAATCACAACTAATGACGTCGTCTGTGTGACAAAATGACTATTAAAGGAAATCAGCGGGTCCAGCGAGCCTATATTGGACGCCATGCTGAAAATATTGTAAAATGACCATTTGTTTCAATAAATTTGCACAAGAGTGTAGTAGTATGAAAACTGTTTCGTTTATCTAGATCCATTATATTCAATAGAAAGGTAGATGGTGCAGACCTGGTGTATGGCTGTCTAGGATATTTGACTGGTGGATCAAGCGTGTTTGGAAAGCAGTTCCTCAAACCTTTTTGTAGTAGAAATTCTTTTTTCTTTTTCTCTTTGCAGATTGAAAAACAAACAAACATTTGTGGTCTAACCAGAGGCAATTCTGAAAGCCTGTTTTGAAAAGAAGGCTTGTTATACTAAAAGTCAAAATTAAAAATATCAGTTTAATTCAGCCTCTGGTCAATCATAATTATAACATGTCATACGAGGTTAAAGACGACATTCTAAGAAAAAATTTCAAGAGCCCGTGGTAAAAGTTTACATGTTACATTTACATATTTCGTATACAACTTGATTTCTTTCTGAAAAAAAGTGTTTAAGTAGCAGACTGCACAAACAAAATAAAATTGTTAAATGTATGTTAAAATAATATAAAATGAAACGATATCATAAGATTTGAGCATTAAAAAAGTAAAACTTTTTAAAGAGAAGAAGTAAAATACTGAATAAAATAAATGAACGCAGGAATATATATTAAAAAATAATTCACATAACAAATATTAGCCTAGACATGTAAAAGTTAGCTTCATCTGAAGCATCTACGTTGAATAGATTCAAAAACCAAATTCCTGCTCTGTGTAACCAAGTTGAGTTACCATTCGAATCCCCGTCAATTAGGGCGTGAAAACGTTATAATATAACGATAAATTCCACTTTTTATATGCAAAAAACGGCTCTTTTGGGCTCAGAAAACACTTCAAATAGAAGAGCGAACAACGTTTCGACCTTCTTCGGTCATCGTCAGGTTCACAAAGAAAGAGGTAACTGGCCGGAAGCTGACCACATATATATAAAGGAACACCATTATACCTATATTAATATTATAGATAAAATTATATATTCAAACATCAAACCGCGCCCTCTACATTGCGACACTCAGTTATACAACCCCTTCCAAACATGTGGTCAGCTTCCGGCCAGTTACCTCTTTCTTTGTGAACCTGACGATGACCGAAGAAGGTCGAAACGTTGTTCGCTCTTCTATTTGAAGTGTTTTCTGAGCCCAAAAGAACCGTTTTTTGCATATAAAATTCTCAACAAGTGGGTTTCTCGACATCACTGATTGAAAAATTCCACTATTCGTTGGCAAAAGAGGAGCCCAAGAGTTGGCGGTGATTGGTGCTAAATTAGGGACGGCTAGCATAGATAGTTCTCGTGTAGTGTTGCGCAAAGACCAAAACAAAGAAACAAATCGAAGTTGTTATTGTAAGCATAAGAAAATAAACGATAACTAAAAAATTAAATTTATAGTTAGATGTACTTAGTCTACATAAAAGATGTAATCAACTTGTACTTAACAACTTTCAAATAAAATTGACAAAATCCTGGAAGCTTAAAAGTAGTTCGAATCACAAATCAAATTTACTCTACATTAAAACTAATAGAAAATTATAGATAAAGTATTTTTATTTCGTTTCGAAACAAGTCATTAGTCATAATTTTACTTTGCTGAAGTAAAATCGCAAAATCTAAGAATATGGTGAAAGCACCATTACCAATGAAAACAGTTGGTGGCTATGTTTCCTGATAGCGCTGTGTATATCAAACGACATCCTTTATCTTTATTTGAAAATAAACAAAATATATTTATTGGCATGAAATAAAAATAGAACATACCTAGATCTGAACTTTAGTAAACATAATTATCTTAGTATGCAAGCTATTTTTTAAAAATAGTTTCCGTATTTTTATATTTATGTGTGTTTGTTTGTTTGTTTTGGAATTTCGCACAAAGCTACTCGAGGGCTATCTGTTCTAGCCGTCCCTAATTTAGCAGTGTAAGACTAGAGGGAAGGCAGCTAGTCATCACCACCCACCGCCAACTCTTGGGCTACTCTTTTACCAACGAATAGTGGGCTTGATCGTAACATTATAACGCCCCCATGGCTGGGAGGGCGAGCATGTTTAGCGCGACGCGGATGCGAACCCGCGACCCTTAAATTACGAGGGTTATTTCTATAATTTAGTATTCTCATATAAAATAGATTATCAATGAGTAAATTATAAATATCATAGAAGAAGGAAAAACCTGAAAAGTTCTAAGAGCAAATAACTCAAATTAACCAATGTAATAACAAAATCAGACACAGTTGTTTTAAATTTTATCAAACCGATAACTGCTCTTTAATACTTTGTAAGAATTTGTCATACAGCATGTACAACCCTGTTAGTTTTTATTACCTATCACCTTACTTACTATACAGTCTGAGATATATCACACAGCATGTTTAATTATGTGAACAATTTTCATTACTGATGGTGATATTATCACATAGTATTCCTAACCTGATAAGCCTTAATTCACCACAGTATTCTGTGATATTTTCACACAACAAATGTAATTACATACACACACTCTTCATTAAACCGTATAATACTGTCAATCAGCATTTTAACGTTACACCCATTTCCATTGCACTAAAAACGATACTTTTATTATTTAAATCTATAAGATATGTGAAAATATCAGCAGACAAAAAGTCGCAATACATCCTGTGATTTCTTAATCCACGTAATACGGAACCATTGCAGATATAAGGTCGCGATATTTTCTGTGATTGCTCACGTAATATGGTCACTTGCGTGTTTATCCTCTTTTTACTGCTATCTGTAATATTGTCGCCTACAGTCCTAAGTATCTGATAACAAAACTATTATGAATATGAAAACAAGTGAATTACGTGAAAACTACAGAAAACATACTATCTTAGTGGAACTGGACGCATAAGAACTACATTTTGATATTGCATCGCCTATGATTTCTGTGCAACGGTCTATTGAAACGGTAATGATAGTTTTATGACAGTGTATTTTGAAATTGAAAGATTGATGCAGTGTTATTGTGAAGATTTATGGTTGTCGGATAGAATATGACCGGATGAAGCAGTATGAATTGTATGAATGAAATTACTTTCCCAAATCACTTTATTAGAACGTACTTAATACTCCGGATACACATCTGTAAATTATTTTTCAGTGCAATACATAATTTGTTTACATCACGTCTTATGAATCTTTGTCAATGAAACCTACTATGTTGCCACGCAATGTATTTAATCCTGTCAATCAATCGTGGTTATGGAACTCTGTGAATATCTTCCAGCAGTATATTTAACCTATTTAATCACCTTCAGTCACACTGTGTGGTTGTCTAACAACACGTCTTGTTCTGTAAACTCTGTAGTGTATATCTACCATTGTAAAACGTTACATTCCGCACTATCTTCACCAAGCACACAAGTCCTTGTAGACAATATTCATTAAACTTCCTAATATCTTAACAAGACATATCGAGTTTTGAAAATCCTCTCGGTACATTTGTGATGGCTTAACTCACGTCTTTTGAAACTTGTAAAGTGTGGTCATTACAACTTGAGAATTCATTACGAAGAGTTGTCAGTTATTTACATAATGACCAGTAAAGTTTTATTTATAATGCTTGTTGCCTGTAAACGCATTTAAGCGTTACAAAATGTTTTTTAAGTAAAATCATGAGTGCTCTAATATTGTGCATTTACTATTCTATTTAAACTTCTTTCTTTTTTTAGATGTTTATTCAAGTGTTGTAGATTTTAACATTTTTAACAGACATTTTTAAAATTTCTTTCAGTCTTTATTTAGCATCATTTGTATGAAAATTATTAAAATACTTGAGAAGAAAACAGGCATGATGTTATATGGATTCTATGTTTTTGAATAACACAAAACTATGTCTATAAAAATAATTTATTATTGTTTCAAAAATATAACCCATTCACCATCATTCAGTGAAATAACAGGTAAGGAGGAGATACTATGCTTCCCACATGGGCTTACAACGCTAGAAACTGTTTTTGACACCTGTGTTGTGTATAGCACAGATAGCCCATTGTTTAGCTTTGTGCTTAACCACAAAATAAAATAAACCACACAAAATAAACTGAGTATGTTAAACAACAATGGTGTTTTAGAAATTGTGATGTTGCGTTTGATCCAGAAATCAGCGCGGTATCTAAAATTAACAAAAATTATACTAGCTGAGGGAGAGTTATATTATATACTTTTTAATCATGTAAAGTATTTGTACAAATCACACATTCAGTAAGATATAATGTGTAGCTACTTAGTTTTGTAATAAATAGAAATTACAAACTCGAAGATCATTTCTGAAGAACATGAAACATAGTATTCTAAAGTTGCACTGATAGACATTATACCCAGAGTGTAATAAAAAAAAAACCTCAGTTTGCTAGAAACAGTTTTCCAACAGCATATTATTCTGTTGGTTGCTGGTCAGAAAGTTTTATATGAGTCAATAAGATGAGCTTCTTATTAGATTATTTTAATAAGGTTAATCTAAAGAGAAGGGAGAAAATATGACGTTTTAGAATACAATTACGGAACTAGGAATACCTTTTTCTTACAACGTGAATCAATAAAAAAGTTTCTCTTTGACTAACTTGATATTCTACTTCTAGAGTTATTTAATTAAAACACAAGTAGACGTATTTTGGTTTAAAATGTGGTTAGTAATTCATTCTGTGATTTTTAAAAATACGTTATTGTTAAATCTATATTTTACTGCATGTCCATATTGTTTCGAATTATTTTATCAAATTAATCAAGGAAAAACAATCCATAAAAAAGTAGTAAGTGCTGCCACCTGTGGTTTTTCGACTGTAATGCTCTTTTGTGTACGGACTATATTTGCAAACTTCACATGGTTTGAAAAGAATCGAAACAAAAAAAAATAGACACACACATGCTGTTGTTTCGTGTATTGGAATTCTGTTTTTATTTTTTAAAACTATGGAAAACCAGAAACAATCCTATAATTTTGATGATTTGTTGACTTTTAAACAACTGTATTTAAAACGTGTTTTATACTTCCTATATCTTACTTTTACTTCCCAAATCCCATTTAACCAGGCCCGGCACGGCCAAGCGTGTTGAGGTGTGCTACTCGTAATCTGAGGGGCGCAGGTTGGCATCCCCGTCGCGCTAAATATACATGGCCTTTCAGCCGTGGGGGCGTTATAATGTGACGGTCAGTCCCACTATTCGTTGGTAAAAGAGTAGCCCAAGAGTTGGTGGTGGGTGATGATGACTAGCTGCTTTCCCTCTTACACTGCTAAATTATGGATGGCTAGCACAGATAACCCTCAAGTAGCTTCGTGCGAAATTCCAAAACAAACAAATAAACCATTTGACCAATAATTTAAACAATGATAATTGTTCTTTTTAGGTGTTTAGGTTTAGTCAATATGTGACGATTTTTAGTTGTTTAAAGTTTGATTAGTGTTATTATTTACTTCAATTTTAATCTAGATAACAACATGTATTTCATGACAATCAAACGTTTCAAGTTTCATTTAACATACGTTTTTCATTTTCAGTTGAGTTTAGTTTATAGATACTGAAATTTTATTTCGCTGATTTTATTTGGTCTGTCTTTTAGTAAATCTTTAGTCTAAGGAAATGTGTGGCGCTAGAAGTTTTTTATTTGTTTCAGTGAGATCGAAGACGGGTTTCAATCCCCGTCATATCAAACATGCTCACCCTTTCAGCCGTAGGGGCGTTATTATGTGTACGGTCAATCCCACTATTCATTGAAATATATTTTGAAATACATGTAACTCATGGTGCTAAATATATGTTACGAAATTCCCGCCTATTCTCTAAATTTGTAAAAAAAATTCTCAAGTGTAAGAATCAATAATATATCTTTTATACTGTTATCAAGTGAAATTTCTAGAACCTCGCCTTTACGCTTATAAGCCAACACTCCGAGAGACAGCTTTTATTTATTGTTGGTTTGTGCTACATTTATCCCTCGAGTAGCTTTGTGCGAAATTCCAAAACAAACAAGCTACATTTATTATATTATAAGCATCGGAAGCTATAGCGGTGCGGCCCGGCATGGCCAAGCGCGTTTAGGCGTGCGACTCGTAATCCAAGGGTCGCGGGTACGCGCCCGCGTCGCGCCAAACATGCTCGCCCTCCCAGCCGTGGGGGCGTTACAATGTGAAGGTCAATCCAACTATTCGTTGGTAAAAGAGTAGCCCAAGAGTTGGCGGTAGGTGGTGATAACTAGCTGCCTTCCCTCTAGTCTTACACTGCTAAATTGGGGAGCACAGATAGCCCTCGAGTAGCTTTGTGCGAAATTCCAAACCAAACAAACTATAACGGTGATTAACGTTAATTAATGGAAACTGCATATATTTGACCAGAAACATTTATATATGTAAAATCAGCTGGTTCGGGTTGAGAAAAATTTGTTGTTGTTGTTGTTGCTTAGAATTAAGCACAAAGCTACACAATGGGCTATCTGTGCTCTGTGCGTGTAAGTCCGCAGACATACCGCTGAGCCACTGGGGGGCAGTGGAGCGAACAACGTTTCGACCTTCTTCGTCGTCGTCAGGTCGAAACGTTGTTGGCTTCTGTGCATAAAAATTTTCTCAACCCAAACCAGCCGTTTTTACATATATATTTTTCTCTACAAGTGGGGTTTCTCGTCATCATTGATTAGAAACACTTATGTAAATAAAGTTAGGATCTTAGTGTTTCTACAAAAATATTGTATAATTTTAGTGGTAAAAACTCACGTATGAAAAGTTTGCTAGCTTACACATTAAATGAACTGTACCGCTATAAACTTGAAATTAATGCGCTCATCGTAAGCCATCAATAAAATAAGTATTCATTTCCAGACCAGAAAAAAGACTCAATATTGTTTGTAAGTTTGTGCAACTTTTCTGTATAAATCATTATTTGTAATAATTATTTATAGTAATCGTTATTATAAACTGTATTATTGGTTGTATATCAAAATATAGTTGTGCTAATGAGCCTGTGCATGTGAATCTTGCTTGCAAATACCATAAATTTTATAATACTGACATTCAGTTAACTTTCAAAGTCAAATTTCAGGCTATTTTAAGTTATAATATGCTACAGTGGGTACAAGGAATACTCCAAAGCAAATACACCAACGATTTTATATCCCTTTTTGTCTAAATTATAGAGGGATTACTTCCGGATAGTGTCATCAGCAATACTTTAGCTGTTTCGGCTCTGAGAAGGAATTGCACCTTGGATATTATTTTCTGTCTTTGTACCAGAAGGTGTTCTCCCAGGAAGTGTTATCAGAAATTTCACATTTGTTGCACTGTACTTCAAAGAAAGATTAATTTAAATAAACTTGTCTGTCAGGTAAAGTCTTACTAGCGTCAACACAAAAAATTAAAAATGGTATGTACACGAAAAGATGTTATTATATAATTTATGTTTTGTTCTCTCTGTGAGTGGAAAAATTATCAATCTGTTTCTTTTTTAAAGAATAAAAAATACATGCTTGCTGTCCAGAAGGTGTGACATTTCTTTGTTAACTCGGTGTCTGTAAGAGGATAGGAACCATAAAAGTATGCAAAGATGCTGGAGATTTTATCATTAATTATCGTTTTAGGAAAATAAACATCAAAGCTTGTCATGTTTGGCTACTGAAGCGAACGTTTTTACGTTAAATAAAGTATTTGATATTGATTGATGTTTTAACTTCAAACCTATAATATGTAACAAGAGTCTAGACGTTTTATAAAGAAGCTAGTGCCGTTTATATTATTCTTGATATCTGACTTCCTTCTTTATTAACCACCTATATAATGAAATTGATGATATGTCCATGTTTTCTAAGTTATATTGTTCTAGAGAAAACAAAATGTCCAATTTTTTATCGGTGATATAATTACAGTTATTTATTGTCATAGTATGATATTTCTATTTTGTTTGAGCAAAACATTACCACTTTATAAAATATGCTAATACTACTTACTGTAAAGAAAGCTATGTTGCAAATTACCTCAAGCATTACATTATTATACAAAAACAGCAATAATGCTTCTAAAGCACATATTTGTGCGTACTTTAATAAAAGTGACTGTTGTAGTGGTAAAAACACACAAGTTTTTCTCATTTTTTAACATTTCAAATGACGTGTTGTTTTCTATTCAAAATATTGTTGCATAGTTACGTTTCTACGAGTTCCAGTTTGAATCGTTTAAGATTAACGTAGATGGAAGTAAATTACCCTTCAACTGAAATAAATATTTTAAATATTATTTTTACGTAGCATTTGACTTTTAATTTGTGCTAGAAATGCCTTAATTTACTGATTATGTATGAAATTCAACAACATTCATTCATTAACCGATACGTTTGTAATCTGTTTTCTTTGCACACAGTTGTGTTACTTTTAAAATAAGCTCGTACGTTAGCTATTCTAATACCAGAAAATAAGTTGTATTGATTTAAACACAAGTGCTAACAGTGTAAGTACTTCATTAAACATATGGTTGTTACAATAAACTTACCAGACACTTCAGCATATTATTAGCACCGACAAAGTTAAATATTAACTTCTTACTTAAACTTGATTTAAAAACTATTAAAACTAGAAAGTAACGAAAACAAGGAACATGTGGTTAAAATTATTGCCTAAAGAAATCAAAATAAGTTTTAAAAATGTAAGTACCTTGTTCTGTATAATACACAATATCTTAAAACTAACACTTTAACCTTCACACTACAGACTAGTGTGTACAAAAACAGTTTTGGACAAGGTGATGTACTTTGACGACTCCCTCAGGTCAGCCATCAGAAAAAATTTAAACAAGGACATATATTTTAAAAGTTACAGTTCAAACAAACACATATAACACGACTTTTGATTTTATATGTAAATTCATTCAATGTAAGTCTTTTCTTTGCTATAATAAGACCATCAGTGACAAGACTGGCAAGATTAAGTGTGTGATGTGAAAGTTCCTGTAATAAACTGATCTTGATGAGGATTTACGAGGTGTTGTCAACTTGAGCTTTATTCTCACAGGAGAGTACGACTGAGTGTAGAAGATCAGGGTGAGGGGTTGCAAAATACCTCTCTTGACAACTTTACACTAACCAGAGCATAGACCGAGTCCGTATATTAAGATAATGCGTTACACAAAAATCAAGGGCATCAATGAGTTTTGATGTTACCACAGACCGTCCTTCACCTCATCTGAATTATCTTTATTAGTATATAGTTTTAATGATGTAAACACGGAGTCATCCTTTCGGTTTAGGCCAGTATTTTCTAGTCAGAATATATATTCCCAGGCATATCTATATCACTTTATGGTTCAGCTTAATTAAGAGTAATTTCGAATATCGTTATTAAAAAAACAAGCGTGTGGCGTTTTTCTAAATTTAAGTTTTTAAATTCTCGACTTATTGTTACAGAGAGTTTGTTAAAGTAATGATAATTAATTAATGTGTTTTTTAATTAAGTTGAATTGGTAATCAAGTTAACAATTTATTTTTTGTTACATAAGATACTCTATCTGGTGGCGATAATTGAAAAACGATGTAAACAAAATTAAGAAGACAATGTTCGTTTTCATGGTTACTTGTCTATATGATTTTCTAACCCTAATTATTAGTTAGCTAATTAGTGTGGACTAACATACCTATTTTTTAACAAAACGACTCATATTCATATCCCGGCTCTTGTCAACACATACAATTCTTCCCGAAACTTTCTTTAAGATGATAATAGTTTGGCATCAAAACATGAATAGGCTTAAATTATCTTACAAAATACTAACCGTGGCAACAACTAATATTCAATCGTTATAGCTTTAATGTAAACATATATTTAGGTATGATAAAAAGTTGCTCTTTACCGTTTATTTTTATTTGTATTCTCACAATACAAATGAAAAAAGTTGCTTAGCATAAGATACATACTTATCATGAAATCAGAACTAGTATCACTGATTATGAGAAGTTTTAAGCTTGTTTAAATGATGAAGTCTGCTTTAACTTTAATTATAATAAAAAAACGACAGAAAGAAACGATACTACAGAATAAACTGAGCATTTGAGCTGATCAGTACTGTTAGTTACTGTGAGCTCAATAAATGCCATTTTGTAATTGAAACGTTAAACACAAATATGAGTATTTTTAACAAGCTGGACAGCTTTAAATGTACTTTATCGAAACGCTAAACACGAACATGAGTGTCTTAGCAATATAGACAGACAGCTTTAAATATATTGTATTACAGTGAGTAGTCATCAGGTACATTCATGAAAGAAAACTAGGATACGACAAAATGTTATTAAGCTTTAGGAAATTCATTAGAAAGCAATAAAATTTTACGAATCATGCAAAAGTTGTTTAAATAGAACTATGAAGTTGAAAACAGCTTACAAAAAACTTGTAAAACTAAAGAATAAAAGAACTAAAAGTAAATTCAAATAACATCTGGCGTACAGTAAAGTAACAGGTAGAAAGTTTTCATGAACAGTATGTATTACAATAATCAAAATTATGAACCGAATGTTCAGCCAGTAGCAACAGAAACGACTGGTAAGTAATCGTAATCTTTCTCCTTTTTCTTTCGTTGTTTCATGTGATGTGTATTTTTGTTACTATGACACTAGTTGTTTCACTATTTTAATATGGACTCAAGGTGAGCTGCCTGTTATCGCATAAAATAAATAAATATGGCCAATATATTAATAGTAAGGTTATGTTAAATCACTTCATTTGTTATGCAATGAGCTATCGGAATCAATCAAGGTAACTATAAGACCCTCACTAATACAACGGTAAATCTATGGATTTACAACGTTAAAATCAGCGGTTCGATTCCCCTCGTTGGATTAAGCATATAGCACAATGTGTCTTTACTATAACAAAACACTCACAGACATTAATTATAAAATGAGAAATCTTTCCCTATGTCGATATCGTGTACGTTTTTGAAAATTTAACTTGAAGAGTATTTTTACACGTAGTTAAGCAAAAAGCTACACCATCGGTATGGAATCGTAGACATGCCGCAGTGTCACTGTGGGGGGAGCAAATAATGATGTAATTATATACATTTAAGATATAAAGATTAATAAGTTATCACAAAGAGAAAGGATTTCACGTTTAATTTCTAAAACAATTTGATTTGATTTTGTCGCAACAGTTTCTTATTATTTAATTTTGAAAATAAAACTTTATAGGCTTAATGTGGAAAAACATAAAAAACACACAAATTTATTGTGATTTAGAAATGACATACAAAATTTCAGACGTGCAAAAAATCAAGAAATTTCAGACAGTTAATCTTTGGTATAAAATGTTAGTGATGATTAATTTGATTTCAGTTTTCTCAGTGAGTAAATTGAAACTAGCAAGGGAAATATATATCTCATTTAAGAGGACTTAGCAGCCATTGTAAGTAATAAGAATTAATAGCCTGATCTGTCAGTGAAAACCAGTGAAAGGATGATCATAGAAAACTGAATTGTTTTACATTTTATTTGTGATCAGAATGATTTATTTCGCCCTTTCTCGTGCACCCTATTTCTATCTCTCGGAGCTCTTATTCTATCTGTCTATTTAGTTTAACTTGTTTTCACTTGTTAACTTATTGAGTATTGAATTAAATGAAATACAAAAGTTTTCTAAACTTGTATACTTTAATGCAACTTAATATTTTTAAAGTACGAAATTACGGTAAACATATTTTAGTGACACTTCCACCATGTTGACTACTCAGACTTTTCATAACCTTATTTTCCGCTACAATTATTCATGTTTCAGCTATGGAGTAACCACTCGTATACACACAAATGACGTGGAAGAAACGTTACTAGTTACTGCTGTCTCTTAGCTGTTCGTGGTTCAATATTGTAACTTGACTCTTGGAGCAAAACCACAACAGCGAAAAAAATGTTTATTTGGAACGCCTTTCAATCGATAAAAATAAAGACTGTGTAAGGGAACTTCAAGGCAATACATTTTTACAGCATTTTGATGTGAATATAAATTGTTTTCTTTTTTTGCTAACGCTGCACAGATATAACATTGTAACAAAATTGACTCGGCATGAATTTTTTATGACAGTGTAGAAGTTTCGAGAAATCACTATAACAGACACTAGAATGTCATTGATATTTTTACAGATTTTTTTCACATAAAGAGTGGAATCTTAGGTCTAACAAAAACTTACTTCTGTTTTTATCTATTTCATGTAAAAAGAAACGTATGCACAATTACTAATGTTATTCGTAAATAAAATTAAACATTCAAATGTTTGTTTTATCTTAGAAGATTTCGAATTTAAGAAAATACCAAAAGCGAAACGCATCATTACTGTAAAAACTATAAAATATTTGTTTGTTTGTTATTAAACCTTAAATGAACCATCGGGGAAGGGGAAACTTTAGAAGCTCATTTATTTGTAACGTATGTTTAAGTCGTTATATTTTATAAACTTTTTAGTATATATAGAAACTTCATCAATCAGAAAACTAGTAAGTATTGTATAACGTATTTTGGTAGTGTCTTTAGAAACTTTGCCCATCAGAAAACTAGTAGATGTTACATAACGTTTGTAAAATTATCATATAGCAAATTTTGAGAAAATACGCTTCCACGATGATAAATAGAATTTTTGAAGAAATTTTAGTGTATTGTTGAAATATGAAATGTTAATTATTTAATGAAATATCAAATTTTTATTATTAACATGTTAACTGCTAACAAATGTAATGTAGCTTTGAATTATTAATCAAGGATAACAATAACTGTTAACAAAATGTAGCATGCAAATTGTTGAAAAAATTCAGTGCTTCAATTGCTAATGAAATTTCATACTTGACAAGTTAACAATATTTATAACGTGCCAAGTTTTGACAACATATGAAATAGGTATTATGGTCTATATAAAAGCACTGAGATACAAAAAATGGTTTTCTGATGTGTGCTTATGATATTTATTTGCCCTGTTTTTACACTTTTATAAATGTCTCATAAAGATCCGAACATCAGCCCAATCTCTGTAATGGCTTCACAGTCGAGTTGACTGTTTGTTTGAATGTAGCCAAAAAGAACACCCGAATAGTCCGTAATCACCCCAGCCTGTTAGTGGTTTGCGTTGTTAACTCACTTTGTCTCTGCCTTCGATAAGCTATACGAATCGGTCATCTCCTCGTCTTCACATCTAAACCTAACGGTAGTGACAGGTGCATTATGGCAGCATCAATGAGTCACTCTAGGCAAGTCAAGTTTTGCACAGTTGGGTTCACGCCAGGATGGGCTTAATTCTTCAATTATTTATGCGCGCGGCTATGAAATGGGATGTTTCCTACAGATCTTACTACACGGGAAGATTGAAATATATTATAAGCTTTCGTTGTCATACGAGAAATGATGTAGTGAATAATTAATTTTTGAACAAGGCTACGAATGTCTTACATAGTTGTTTCCTATGCCTTCAGATCTAAAGCTGTAGCACCAACTAAAATAACATAATATATGGTTTATCGATCAAAGCTTAGGCGATATAAACTTCTAAATAGAGAAATGCCGATATTGTTTTATTAATAAAAAAATGTAAATCTAAGTTTTGTTATTAAAATGGAAAGTAACTCGTGATTTAATCGCCTTGTATATTCCGGTAGTTTCCGAACAGATCTTGCAGATATAACCAGTAGTTAACATTAATGGTGTTCAACTGAGCAGAAAAGTTTACGAATAAAGGAGATATGAAAAAAATGTTCTTAAATCAGAAAACAAAAACTATTTCAATGTGAAATTTCAAAATGAAAAATATACTATCTCACTGTGTATTTATGATGTGAAGCTGTAATAAAAATAATTATTTCTTTTCTACAAAGAAGTCACAATTAAATGGAAAAATACCGTAGTTTCTGATGATTTTCGGGTAGAAAATAGAAAATAATTATTTATATTCTAGAGATCTTCAAATACAAGAAAAAAGAATAATTACTAATATTTCCTAAAAACACCACAATTAAAGAAAATAGTCATTTATTTTCAGAAACTCTTTAACTAGAAAACATGAAATAAGTCGTTAACCAGACAATATTAAATAATTATCTACATTCCACAAGATTAAAAGACAAAACCGCTTAGTTTCTTGGGGGGGGGGGTTCAATCAGAAACTAAAGAAAATAATTAATTTTAGTCTGGTAAAATACTACAAATAAGGAGAAATCCTATAGCTTCATAAAATCAAGTGAAAAAACAACCAGTTATTTATATCATGTAAAAAATAATAACATAAAGGAAAGTTACATAGTACCCTATAGTATACAAATAAAAATGACGATATAGTTGCACTGATTACACTATGCATTAACATTTTTACTTTTTCTTGTTTCTGGGCAGAAAGTGTTATTTTCCAATTGCTTACGCCTAAAGTAAATGGAAAAGACCTATTTTTCTCTTCAAACTTTGCTTTTGTGACCTGGGTAATGAAATTTTCTAATTTACCCATTTTTTCAGAAAATTTCAGGTAGATTGAGTAGCTGATAGAAAATTTTTTTCTAACTTACAAAAATTTTCAAGAACTTTCTAGAATGTTGTAGAACTTACGAGAATTTTCAATAACATTTTAAAATTTTCTAGAGCTTTCCATAGTAATACATATACAGGGGCTCACCACTCACCACTTCAGTTTAGTTCTGGCTGTCTAAGTGAACACATAGGTCCATCTGATTTTATCAGAGATGGCATCAAAAAGCTGCAAGCATTCTCCAGACACATTTTGCTATGTGTGTGGCCAGTTTATCAAGACAAAAGCCCAAAAGTACTCTGTGACAGCATTTGATAAAATGTGTGAGGCCTACAAGGCATATTTCGGCATGCCTGTCAGAGATCAAGATAAACCCTTGGCACCTCATTTTACCTACGTTCACTGCAAAAAAATTTAGAAGGTAAGATGGATGATTTTTACTTGCTTGAAAAGTAAGATTTTATAGTATACAAATTTTAGACCTTTAACATTCAGTGCACCTCAAAGAGGAATATAACAGTGTCAAAACAATCTAAATATCTTTTCATTTACTTTTTTAACTTCCAATAGTATAAAAAATATCACGGAATAGGAGGTAAAGGTTGAATATCCAGATTAGAATTTCAAAGATGCAGCTAGTGAAAGAAACCTATGCTATCCCAACCAAAGATACCTCAATGACTTGATTAGAAATCTTGGTCTAATAAAGTCGAATGCCGAGAATATATTTGAGGGCTGATATGAGAAAGTGATTTACATTACAGTTGCAAATCTTGAAAAACTACTCACTTCTAAACATTTTTGTATAACTTTAGTACAAATACAGGTAAATCTTGATTCATATGTTGTTTTATTCAGACCTTAAGTAAATAAAAACGTGCAAATTTGCCTGTTTTTACACAGAAAATAGATTAATTTCTAAATTTCCAGGTCACAAAAGCAGTTTGAAGGGAATAGCCATTTTCTGTACTTTTGTAACATAAGCAATTAAGAAATAATACACACCATCCAGGAACGAAATTTGTGTTACATGTTGTTATCAAATATTTTGTGTCCCAGAGAATAGAAGAATTAAGTTTTATTACATATGAAAATGCTTTGAAAAACAATGTACTTGGTTTCTTTTTGTTACATATAGTTTTCAAGATATACACATATGTGTTTGCAGAGGTTTTCAAGATCGATACAAGTCAATAAAATATCGATAACAAAATATTGTGTGAACTTATAAAACAGTGAAATGTCTTGTATGAACATTCAGGATGTTGAGAGCAAAACAATTTTCTTGAAAAAACTGTAAGCCCATGGATTTACAATGCTAAAATTAGGTGTTCAATTCCTCTCGGTGTGGCCCCTCATGGCGAGTTTGTATTCCCGTCACACCAAACTTGCTCGACTTTTTAGCCCTGGGGCGTTAATATGTGACGTCGATCCCACTATTCTTTAGTAAAAGAGTAGCCCAAGAGTTGGCGGTGGGTAGTGATGACTAGCTGTCTTCTCTCTAGTCTTACACTGCTAAATTATGGACAGCTAGTGCATATAGCTTTCGCGTACCTTTGCGAGAAATTCAAAACAAATCTTTTAGAGTTGCGGGTTCGAATCCTCGCCACACCAAATATGCTCGCTCCTGCAGTCGTGGGGGCGTCATAATGTGACGGTTCATCCTACTATTCGTTGGTAAAAAAAGTCGCCCAAAGTTGACGTAGGTGGTGATTACTAGCTGTCTTCCTTCTAGTCTTACACTGCTAAATTAGGGACGACTAGCGCAGATAGCCCTCTAGTAGCTTTTGGCGAAATTCAAAACAAACAAACAGATCTTAAAAATAATGATTTTTATCTTATAAAAGTATAATTCTATATTGTCACGAAGTTTTCAAGAAGAAAACAATAAACTTTTATTTTTAAATCAGAATTTTCACCTCAAGATATTTAAAAAGACTTCAAAATTTCTTTGGTTAATAGTTTGATTTATATCTGTATTTTATATTGTATTTCATATATATGTTTCACATTAACAAGAAAAGTAGCATTAAATACACTTAATATCTTATTTTATACAATGTGTCTATCTTTAAACCCGACTGGTATAGATCTGTATGATCTAAACTGTATCTACCGCAAGACCACACTGGTATATATGTGCACTATCAATAATGTTTTTACCCCTAAACCATACTGGTATAGATATGCATTATCTGTGTGTCTACCGCTAGACCAGACTGGTATAATATGCACTACCTATAATATGTCTTCCAATAAACCCTACCTGTATAGATGTACATTATTTATGTGTCTACTGCTAGACCACGATGGTATAAATATGCACTATCTATAATGTGTCTACCGCTAGACCCGACTGGTATAGATATGTACTATCTATAATGTGTCTACCGCTAGACCCGACTGGTATAGATATGTACTATCTATAATGTGTCTACCGCTAGACACGACTGGTTTAGATATGTACTATCTATAATGTGTCTACCGCTAGACCCGACTGGTATAGATATGTACTATCTATAATCTGTTTACCGCTAGACCACGATGGTATAGATATGTACTATCTATAACAGGTCTACCGCTAGACCACGATGGTATAGATATGTACTATCTATAACAGGTCTACCGCTAGACCACGATGGTATAGATATGTACTATCTATAATGTGTCTATCGTTAACCCTTGTGTTGCAACAGTATCACGTGAGCTAAAAATCTCCAATCGTAGTAGCATCTTAATAATTAATTATTCATTGTTAATTAACATAATAACTGTTAATTAATATCTACTGGTACGTTTACGTAATTAGAATGCTAAAATCAGGGGTGTGGTTCCCTGCGCTGGACAGAGCAGATAGTCCGATGTTTTGTTGTTTTAAAAACAAACAAAATGTAGTAAGTGGCACTCAGTCTTTCAGTTTTGCCACATGTTCCAACGAAACCGCTATGACTTTCAGTTTCATATTCTTCAGTTTCTTACTATCACGTTTTTGAAAATCAATGTTAAATCAGATGACTGTCTTTCCTATGAACGTTAAACTTATGATCTGACAAGTCAACCATTTTAACACCAAACGATTGAAGGAAATGTTAATAGTGACTGATACAAACACAAAACCGGAATTTAACGATTGGACTTTTGACCATCCATTCTGGTAAACATCTTCAGACTATAAAACGTGTTAATCTAAGAAATCTGAGCCTTAGTAAAGCAAATGAATTTTAACGAAGTATCTGCTATCATTCAGTGTATGAGTCAAGATATAAACAATAATATTATATTAAAACAGCTTTGTATATGAAAATCGGAATGTTACAGGACAGCTACAGCCAGTACAAATTCACTGTGAAACAAGACATATCAAAACTACATTGTAACATTATTTTGCTTTTCTTTGATAGATTGATGTCGTTGAAAATTAAATGCTTTTTAGTTACATCTCTGTCCGAACCAAAATATTAATAAACTCAGATCATAATGATGTACCCAGATCAAAGATTTATAATTTCTAAAACAGGAATATCTGTTGTATTTAATGGCATTGAGAAACAGAGCAATATAGATTAACTTGATACATCAGAATCATCCAAAAAGAGGCCTACAATAAGTTGTACTCCTAACATGGCAAACAAAATGCAACGTCTTATAGGAGATCAGGATACACTGTACACGAGTACAACAATCACTAGCAAAATCACACTTTTCTCTGGCAATATTACGCACAGAAATCAAGAAAGATCTCTGTACATAAAAATGACATAAGTAACATGTAAAAATAGGTTTCCACAACATATTCGTTCAGCCGCGACATGTTCTAACAGTTCAGAATGAAACGGAAGAATTCATATTATTTCATACGAAGACGTAACGATCATGCAGCTTATGTATTTCTGTACAATCCAGTCGTTGATTAAAGTGTTAAGAAACTACTTCTTACGGTAAATAAATCATATAATTAATCAAAAAGTAGTGATTAAAGACAGAAATGGATCTATAGGGGTTATTGTTAAGATGCATAGCTGTCAGACAGAGCAGGACCGTACATAACAAAATAACGTCGTTGAAAGACTATAAAGTTTGTTAATATAACGTACTCCATCTCTGTACAGAGATAAAATAACGTTATGACAGTAACAAATAATGCATGTTGAAAGAACCTATTGCCTCTTAGGATTAATCACTCAATACTGAGATAATTTATGAAAATCCGATTACATACATTTCAAGCCTTGTTAAATTAATATAAACAGCTTAAACTTTCGTTGTAAAAAGTACATGATACTTACAGTCTTTCTTTGATTTTTATAAGAACTTGTGTCTAAAACAGACATTGATACAATTTTGAATATTTGTACTATTACGACAACCATCTGACTAATAAAATTTTATGTGTACTTAAATATATATCTGCATACACGTATACAGAGATAACGTGTAAGGGTATACACACACACACACACACACATATATACGTATCAGGCGTGTATAAAATTACATATGTATTGAAGTAGAGAGAGACACCTAATGTTTTTCTTCACGTTTTTCATTTTAAAGTACTTGCGATATCCTAGTAGTTAAGAGGTTTGACCCGAAATTTGCGAGTCGCGGGATCGAAACTCATTGCAGAACATTCTCGTCTTTTTAGTTATTAAGCGATACATCTCATGATTCGTAAATAACTGGTAGCCCAAGAGTTGACGTTAGGTGATGTTGATTAGTTGCCTTCTCTCTAGTTTATCACTTCAAAATTAGGGGCAATTAGTATAAGTAGGTCTAAAACAGTTCTTCATTTTAATTTAGCAACAACAAACTTTTTCAAATCAGGTATCAATTAGGTAAAATCTGGTATTTCATTTTATGGGACGTAACTTAACAACGACTAGGCTTATTAATATTTTAACTGTCTTAAATCTTAGGGTACATAGGAAAAAGTTTGAAAATTATAACATATTTCTGGCATGGAGTTACAAAATAAAATGTGTGAACTAATTCCTTTCCCTCTTCTTCAGCTCAGAGTTGATCGTACTTTAAAATAGAAAGGAAAACAAAAAACAGCGGTATAAAAATAATTACAAAACTATAATAGCATATTTTCAATAATTTTAGACATTAACCTGATTATCATTATAATATATTTAATGTATGATGTGCTGTTGAGGATAAGTTTTTTATCTTGATTTCATTTACAATAATATTGTAACGAATACGGCATTATATTAGAAAGTTCATTACTCAGCTGACAAAATAAGTAAGTAAAAAGGGGAAAAATAATTTATCTGTTTTACTCTGGTATAATATCATTATTTTATTGTGTGTATGTCTTTCTTATAGTAAAACCACATCGGGCTATACGCTGAGTTCATCGAGGAGAATCGAACCCTGAACCCCTGATTTTAGCGTTGCAAATCCGTAAATTTACCTCTGTTCTTTTATTTAAGGCAGTATATTTTTTTCTTGTATTTATTCGTAGAGTAAAGAATGTGTTTTATTGCATTAGAAGAGGTTCACTTAAAAAATTGAGAACAATTATCTGACATCAATTAAGTATTTCATCACCAAGCGACCTAACAGTCAATCACATAAGATTTAATTTGAAGCAACTCAAAATAAAATAAATTTTCTGTCTTTGGAAACAGTTTGAATTAAGTTCAAGAAAAGTTTTCTTCGTCCTGACTGTTTAAGTCCTCTGAGAATTTTACTCCTAGTTGTCAGACAATTTTACGCTTTAGATGGAAACTCACTGACAAAAAAAGTCGCTAAAAACAGCGGTAATAGTAATAATAAAATTATTTTGCTGAAGAACATCTCCTCTAAAAAATCAAATATTATCATTAAGACAACTGTTTCCTTGGAGATTCCTTTTCTTCAATGTGATTAACAATGCAATACCATTAAATAACAAAGAATTTATTTCTGAGTTTACACACATATTATACTTATAACTGGTGAAACTTAACACAATCATAAGAGTACATTTGTTTATCGCATCATTAAACTTGCCTATGTGATGGCGTGTTAATTATAAAAACGTATTGACATTTTCTCTGTATTGTGACAATATTCTCAGGGATGCGGAATAACAAACTAAATTCAGAAACTTCTTTTCTAAGTTAAGAAAGTGCGTAGATAAAAATTAAACGTTATTATGAACGTAATTGTAAGTTCTGTCACAGTAACGACTATCTTTCTTTTTCATTTACAACTGGGATTATTTATTCAGTCACTTAAATTAAACTCAGTCCACTCAATATTTACGAGTAACTTTGGTATTATTCCGTCAGTATACTTTATAATTCAGTAGTAAGCCATTTTCATTAGCTAATAAACTGATAAAATTAAGAAAACTGAAAGCTTTCTAAAGCATAACTTATTAAACTAAAGCACATTCAAGACGTTCATATACATTTATGTGTGAATACATGCATAAAGGTTTTGTTATCTAACGTCCGAAATATGATTTAAACAAAACCAAATGAAACTTATTGGAGGTCATGATCTTCTATAATCCTTGCACATAACTAAAAACAACGTACTCGGTGATTAAGATTAGTTACATGCTGGAAGTTTGTCCCATTTCATGGCTAGATCTTCACGTCAGACACGTGTCTGATAAACCATCTAGTAATTTTATGTGAAAACAAACATTCAAATTTTTAGTAAAATGAATCTACCTTGTGGGTCAATGGTAAGTTTATGAACTTACAACACTAATATTAAGAGCTCGATATCCTGCAGTCGACAAAGTGCAGATAGCCTGTTTTGTGGTTTTGCATTAAAACGAAACAAGTTAAATAAACATTAAATTATGTATATGTAAAATCATATCAACCAGTAAGATGGTTATTGTCAAAGCTCTTTCCTTTTTTGCATTTTGCATATAAATTACAAAATTAAATCATATTATTATAATTAATAAAGTAAAAATGTCGAAAAAGAATATCCATAATCATGTAAATAATGTTTAACGTATTCTAAAGTTTCCAAGATGATTTTTATTAAGCATTGTGTATGTGTGTTTTCTTATAATAAAGCTACATTGGGCTATCTGCTGAGCCCATTGATGGGAATCCAAACCCCCTGATTTTAGTGTTGTAAATCCTTAGACTTGCCGTTGCATTAGCGGGTGGCTTATTAAGGCTTCTTTGCGGTTATAAAATATTTATCACGAATATTTTTCAATGAGAAAAGAATCGATAATTTTAAGAGCAGTGTTCATTCTATAAGCTGCTATTAGACTTTTGTAAAAAGGGAATTGTGAATAAATCGTTTGTTTGGTGTTAAGCACAGAGCTACGCGATAGATTATCTGTGCTCTGTCCACAGCAGGAATCAAAACTTGCATATAAGCCTACAGTTTACCATTTAACTACCAGATGACTGTGATCAAAATTAAGTAATCGCGACGTTATTATCCAAAGATCAATCTGATTAAGTCAGTAGTCATGATTCAGGTGTCAGATTTAAATTATATTGAAAATAAGGTTTTATTTAATACTAACGTGATTTCAAATATGCTTATTAGAAAGTCTCATACGATCTCCTTTCATACCATGCCTATTGTATTTGCATAAAACAAATATACTTATTTAAAATAACGACTCTGGACAATGTGAAAGTTATTCGTATTATCAGTTTAATATTTTTATCGTAAATTACTAGCTGTATGGCGTTTGTTATAAAAGTTCGTTCAGTAGCTTTTATGTACAGACTAAAGTTACAAAGATGTGCAAAGAAAACTTATTAGTGAAACAAATGACTGCAATACCTAATGCACAAATAATTAGAAAGTTGAATGACTTTTAATGTATCGTAAATCGTCCAAGTTTTTGAATGAAGTTATAGTTTTCATGTTATAAAACTATATAAAAGATAAATTAAGTTTATTAACTGAAGAAATATAAAGTACTCACACACACACTGTAACCATATTACCAGAAATGGAGGTTAAATGTATTAATAAAACCACTTAAATTGGTATAAAACTAAAATACAGTCAAAGACGAGGTTTACAAGTGTATTAGTCTAAGGACATTATCACATATGAATATAACACAATTATTAAGCAAATAAAGCTTTTCTTTAATGATTTGTTTGTTATTATGCACAAATCTACAGAAAAGATTGTCTGTACTCTGATCACCACGGGTACTGAAACATGGTTTCTAGCAGTATAAGTATGCTTACATATCAGTATGCTTCAGGTGGAGGGCTTATTTAACGATACCAATAGTTTCATTGTCTAAAGTAACTGGTTATTTACTTGCAATAGCTAGAAAAATCTGTTGTATCTGCACTTGTAACTTTTCTGGTTTAAGTAGAAAAATTTATTATGCAATATTTATTTCTCTTATTGTAACTGCTTCAAATCGTAGCTATTCTAATATGTATAAAGTATTTAGCTACGTATAAATCAACAGATTTTTCAAGCTAGTGCTGTTATGTTTGCCAGAAGTTTCGTTTTTAAGGTGTCGTATCAAGATTTATCAGTATGTAATAAGCGCGATTTGAAAGTGGCCTCTGTAATTCTTTGTTGAAGTTATAATCGTGTTTTTATTGTTTCGTACTTGTTATTGAAGAGAATGCATAACTAGAATAGCCAGAAGAAAACCTCAGAGTGACACTTACTGTTGGAAGAACAATTCTGTTGATCACTCCCTCTGCTCCTACGGGATTCCTAGTGATTTAGCAAAGCTCAAGATATTATAGCACCATTTGC
This sequence comes from Carcinoscorpius rotundicauda, assembly GCA_011833715.1. Classification (NCBI taxonomy): domain Eukaryota; kingdom Metazoa; phylum Arthropoda; class Merostomata; order Xiphosura; family Limulidae; genus Carcinoscorpius; species Carcinoscorpius rotundicauda. The sequence goes on from CM022393.1 coordinate 41,461,266, forward strand.
ATTTGCTGAGAGGATGGCACTTGTCGTAGGAGAATGATTATTGTATAGGAAACAGAGATCTGCTACCCAACTATCGTGCTAGAACTGTCTGTAGGTGACACAAGGCCTTAGGGAAACTCTGACAAATTCGAGCTCTATTACTTCAGTAGCATTAGGACGCTTATCTGGCAACAGCCAGTGTCACTAGGGATACAAAGCAGATTTTGCTATTCAACTATCCTACATATATAAAACAGAAAAAAGTTCTTTCATAGCAGCCGTCTTCTTATGCCTCTGTCTCTATAGGTTTTAGAGAAAAAATAGACAAAAAGCAAGACCCTAGTTCAAAGAACTTCGAAGAAAAAATATTAAGATTCCAAATATATTTAGTTTTTTGAGAAAAATGCCAATATAAACCACTTTCATTGAATTATAGATGATATAGTCTTACGATTTAATCTGTTTTTCGAAAAGTCCAATAAATAACAATCGACATAAGACATAATATTCCTTGAAAACAATTTTGAAAATACAAATATTTGAATTCAGTATTTTTACTAAAACTTGTTTAGACCATGAAAAACTACATTTTAAAATTAAGATTTGCAAATGAACTTTTATTCAAATTTTCTTCAAAGCTACTTTCGTTAGCAGTGAAAGATGAAATGGCTAATTTTGTAACAAAAATTTGTTATTAAGATTATTTCGTCTGTTATTATATATATATATTTGGAAAACAATTTAATGTGAATTATTCTGTTCCCTTCTAAAATGTGTAGTTTAAGTAAAGAAAAGAAATAATCTGTGAATAATGTAAAGGTCTTATCTATTCTTTATTATGCTATTCCAGCTACATTGGCTAGTTTCGCTGAACTCGCAGATAATCAGTGCTGTTTGTACAACCAAACCAGAAAAATATTGTAATTCATAATTACGTTATCAGTTAATCCGTCGAATAATTATTAACAATTAACTTTTACAAGACAGTCACGTACATATTTCAATTATCTAAAGTATTTCAGGTTATTAGTGATAAGCAAAGGACTTTACATCAAACCTTAAAAGTTACTAGAAGCTATTTTTAACATGCTCCATACTAAAGTAATGTTTATATTTTATCTAACTATCTCCTGACCATCAATCTCTTTAAATGTTCCACTAACTTTAAACTTCTCCTGGTTGAACATTGAGGCATAATGCTGCGTTGACCTTAACTGTAAGTGCAATGAAATGACGAAACGATTTGACTAAACAGAGCTTCTATAGTTGCTATGTAGTTGTTGTTTTTATGTTTTTGTGAACGTTTTCATTTTAAACCTTTTGCTTATCTCAGAAAATTATTTAATATTCATCTACTTAACTGTGATCACCAGTTATAAATTTAAGTCATCAAAAATTTCAAGTATTGAAGACATAACTGATATTTTATGAAGCATATTCTTCAGTCTTTGTGGCCAAATGCTACGAAGTAAAGAATATAATATTTATGACATTGTTATTGTTCGTTGCATATACATATTCGTGTTACCCAAATGAAAAAAAGGCAGACTGCAAAATTTGATGCAAGAATCTTGTGAAGTCATAAAAAATTATATCACGAAATAACAGAGAAAATTAATTCGATTTCAATGCTTCGTCAAATAGAGTATGTAAATATGTAAAAACAAGCTGAAACAAAAAACACTGCAATAATTGAAAAGATCCCACTGTACACACTATAATGTGCAATTATAAAATGTGCCCTAGGTTTTAGAGGTTACTGAGGAAGTTGGACCCACATTGCAGTGGGAATACACCGTCTATCAGTGTTAACCTCCATTCGCCAGTCTCACGTAAGAAATAAAAGAGTAGCAAAAGATATAGAAATAGAAATTAAGAGAGTAAGATGTGGATAGCCCATGATGTCCCACATCTATATCAACCTTCACTGCCTACAGACAGCTGTGGGAAGTTGACTTCTCAACAAAGTAAAAAAAGAAGAATTAATTGAAATAAAAATAAGAATAAGAAAGTAAGGTACTTCCATTTTGGGGTAAGTAAGTTAAAACTTACCTCTTGAAGTTAGTGTTCCAGCTTCCATTAGAGTAGAAAGGTACTAACTAATAACACAGAAGACGAATTTTATCAGTATGAAGCGTTCTACCCAGTTATCTAAACAAACTAGTACAGCTCCCAACCATCACCCATTTATACACACACACACACACACACATATATATATATATATAGTTTGCGCAGTTTGAAAAATAAATTAATTTGGCTGCAGGATAGAAAATGACGCTGAAAGGTTAGATAATAAATAATTTTGTCAACTTATGCTTATATGTGATAAACAGCCAGGAAATATGACTATATGTTTCATATATATTGGTAATTTTGAGCTCTCAACCAGACAGAAGGCAGCCAGCTAAAAGCATCAATAGTTACAAGGGGCTTATCCGGCTTTAAAAACGATTGACCATAACTTTTGAACAGCGCTCACAGCTGAAAGCCCAAAGTTTGATCAGTGGTATTACGTCTTGTTCCATAGAACCCCCGAGCTGCAGCCCGATACAATAGACTTTAAGATGCGCGCGGTTCGCTACCCAATCAGACATATCATTTTATTTATCATTTAGATAAGCATAAATGCTTTTCTTATTCTAAATGAGTATTAGGACACTTTAGGCCAAATAACAGATATAGAATATCTGTTATGAAAACATGCTCAGATTTTATTCTGTTCTTTTTGGTTACACGCATGTATCAAAACACAGTTTTTAGCGCTATAAACCTATCACTGAGCCACTAGGGAGTCTTTTCTATTTTTTATTCATGCCTAAAATATACGCACAAAAATATTGAATTCGTAAATGAGGTAGGCATATGTCGAAATCTTATGAAGTAATTTAAGAATATTTTAAATATATGTATATATATATATATATATTCTAGATTGGAGAATATACTGGTTACTTTGATAAATAGCTGTTTTTTTGTAGAAATACGTAAATACAGTAAATTCGATGGCATACACACGTAGCACGAACATAACTTATAGAGTAAGTTTCATACGAATGAAGTCAGTGGGAAAATATACCTTTTACAGACCTAAACTATGGCTAAACTTTTTTAATTTGATAGAGTTCAAGAGTAATGTGTTTTTTAAACAAATATTATCCGTTATTTTACTTCTGTGGAAAGTTTACTGTCTTTTAAACTTTTACAAGTTATTCCATTTTTTTCAACAAACTTCTAGTTAATCTAGTCAGACATGGATCATAAATTATTTTCACAGAATTCAAATGGATTTTGTTCAACAATTCAAGAGGTAAATAAGCTATCAAAGAGATATAAATCTTTTTTATTGAAGTATTTTTAATTTATGTAACTCAAAGATCTAATAAAATGTATTTCAAAGAAACCCATATAATTCTGTTATTTACATTAGTGGATGTAGCATTTACTTCAGTCTGTTCTTTTTGTAACTAAAGCTAACAAGATGGCTAACAGATCCACTTGATTAAAATTGCAATATAAAAAATTAAACAAGGGTTATGCACGCATTCGTCTAGTAAATTTAAATAATAAAATACTTCAGGACTTTTGGAAAATTTAAATTTGACAAAAGCTTAAACGTTTTGCTTAAACCGAATTTAAATATGTATATATTCACTACAGGTTTGAGAACATTTTTGTTTATCTTTTCAAACTTTGAAAAATAAACGAACAAGAGAAAAACAACAGAGTAGTCGCAACAATTAAAGAGCTCTACAGCTTATTTACAAACTTCTTTTTTATTTTCACGACAAAAAGTTTACGTTTAAAATTTTGCGCACGCCTTAATTTATCTCGTTGGTCATGCAAATAAGTACGCTCAGACACAGCAAAGATGATGTAAAAAATGTTACGGTTACGAGTTATCAAAGTCAAAGAATTAAAGATTCTAAGCACTTAATCAATATTAAATGAAGACATTTATTAAAGCATTCACGAATTTATCTGTGGCAACAAATCAAAATAATCAGAAATGGCAAGCATTACAGAAATAACTACACTTTTCTTTCGAATATTCTTTGTAGTATCATTATTATGATAAAAGTCTTTACAACGAAAATTTACAAATTGAAGAATAACTTGTTTATAACACCAGTTAAACTTAAACTATTTGACATAAGGACTTTATTATTTGACAATTTGTTTTATTTTTGAGATCGAATTATAAACCAAAACAAGTTTATTTAAAGTGATAAGGCATAAAAGGACCTGATAAAACACAAATAACGTGTAATTTAATCTTTGTTACTAATAACAAAAGATCTAATTCTATAAAAACTTCATGATTAGAAGGCGATGAAACGAGAATGGAAGATGTTTTGATATGAAGTCATAAATATTGTCGTTTTACTAATAATTAGATAACTAATGTAAATTTTCATTCGGTATATTCGATAATGGATATAACGTTAAGGATTTTGTTTTTGTCTAGTTAAGAGCCGTAAGATATTACTTGACGAAGAAATCAATGAATTGATCTAAAAGATGAAGAATTTGATTTGTACAAATATCATCAGTACAACACGGATTGTTATTTGTTATTTCTGATCACGCTGGTGCAAGTCATTCTTTTAATGAATGGCAAAAATATTGACTTAAATCCATTGTCTGATATTATAAAGAAAGAACAAATCCAATACGTGATAGTTCTCTCGATCTCAGAGAATCAGAGACAAATATTAGAAAGAAAGCAAAGATCAAAATGATCGATGTGGCCAACCGAACAGTTCAATCTTAGGGGCAAAATCCCAAGACACCTTAAGAACAGCCTTTTCTGGCTAACAGACACACAAATGGACTCCTTTCCAATATCGCCTCCAGTTGGTGTGCCCCTAGGCCTGGTCCTTGGAGATTTCTAGGTTTGATTAAGCGACAGTAGCTCATCTTTAACTTTTCTTCCTTTGGCTTCCAATCACCGTTATTGTTCTCACCTTGTGCTGAAAGTCTGAGCTCTCAGAAGCAAAGCTATTGAGCGGCTACACATTCTTTACTTTTTTGGAGACTGGTTTTTCCGTCTTCGCAGCTGGGGAACTAACAGACAGGACTACCTTGCCTCTCCTCTCTTTACTCTGTATCTTACAGTGTTTCTCACTTTTTCTTTTAAGTTAATTGTCTCCACAAAAGTTTCCAACAGAATTACATCAGTTTCTCCCAATGTTGCTTAAGTCAACTTTTTATTACTTTCATTTTAAAGTAATAATTATTCTTCTATGTTGAACGAATGAAGTTTGGGGAGATCAGTTATGTAGTTTAAGCTCAGACTATAGCTTGTGGGGAGGACATACATCAAGGTAAAATTTTAAATGAATAAATGTTACAAACGTACATTATGAAAATAACAACTTTTGTGATTCGAGTGATCCTGCAACATATTTTTTCATATTTTACTGTTATTTATAAAACCATATGATCTTACTCTTCTAAATTTATGATTAAGTAATAAGAATTTAACATGAACCATTATTCTCGTTTTTCTTACAATACAATGCTCCTTAAGCCCCGCATTTATAATAATCTGTAAATATATGAAAATGATCATTTTTTGCTACGTTTGTTAGAAACTGAATAGGTATACCAAAGGAAGCAAGCTTATCTGTTCTGATAAGTTACTTTTCGTACCAACATAGCCCCAAGACTAGAGCGTCAATAGTCTAAATTCCTAAATCTATACATGCTAATTGATCTACGTACAGCATGTGGTATATGGCTACTTCTGAAGGATTAAATATATTGAATGAAAAACCTAATTTATGTTAGAAAGGAATTTGTAGTTGCAGATACAAAAGTTATTAATACGATTAGAGATAGATAAGTATACTGACGATAGCTTCTTTGTAAGAGAACATTAGTGAACAACAATGATGTTAAACCTCGTGGGGCCATTACTTCACTTATCAAATTCCACATTTACATCTAAAAATACCGTTTTCCAAAATAGCAGGCTTTTAACCAGATAATTTGGGTTCTTGTTGTTTTAAGCTACTTCGAGCCTAGTCACTTAACGTTTAAGAGAAAGAATCGTCAAGAGATTTTAGTGTCTTGAGAACCGAGCTGGACTTCTGTAACTTAAAACCGTCAAGCTTTCAAACTCTTTAACTAAATGTCACTTAACGAAAGAACAAATATTTCATGAGATGAGACTGCCATGACATTTGAGCTATTAACTATGAAATATCTGTTCTTTGAAGGCTATCGTTTAATTAAGAAACTTTGGATTAATATTGATGCTGATGAGATTCATTATGTAATGTTCATATTTAGCTGATTGGGGGCTGGACAGATTAATAGATGGATGTATATACAAATAGAAATGTGTGTGTGAAAGTGAATAAAAATGACATTAAAAGTTTGTTAAGGAACAATATTTAAAATTCATTAATAATTTAAGGAATGAAATAAGGTGAAAGGTTGGAAAAAATAAACAATCCAAGTTTAAAAACTAATAAAATATATATAAATCATTTCATCAGCACTGAACTGCTAAATGTTTTATCATTTCCAAAGAATATGTTTAACATATTTAAAATAATAATGTTTATTTAACATCACCCGTGAACAAATATGCCACTAAAAAAGCTCAGGTGAAGTAATAACATTCACTGCTTTAAACTGTTCGAAAATCTTTGTTCGGTATAGTATAATTTACACTTTACATAAGTTTATTTATTTAATTCTACATGAGGAAACAGTGGTTACTTTACTTACAACCAATCAGGAGCAGAATTAAGCATCATCATTAATACAAGTGCTAAATTCGTGAATGTTACACGCAACTATTTTAAACATATATGCTAGAAGCATGGCACAAACAGTTTTTATTGAAAAAAAAAGTATTACGTTTCCCCATAGTTATATCTTTCTTTCAAGCAACAGCTGCTACTGTTATCTAACGTTTATCTCATAAGAGAATTATGTTGATTAAGAAAATTGACACGTCACCTCACGTGTGTTTAATCCTCTGACCAAAATTCACGCGGAGAAAGAAAACTAAAACAATTGTTAAACACAGCAAACGCCATCGAGTGTAGCTGAGGCTATACAAAAATAATACTTGTGTAAAAAGCAAAAAAAAAAGTTTTACGACTCCCTTCCCTAGAAATAATAAGTTTTTTAAACTTAACGTTTTACCTGCGACCATAGGTGAAATTATATTAACATAAATAAAAGCCTGCCAACTTTGCACACCCGAGTAAGAAAATCTAAATAGAAGTTCTTTGGTATGTTTTCTAAAATCATATTGTTTGACGTCTTATTGTATTGCTGTTTTTTCTTGCTTTTTACAATTGCTTAGAAATAGTTTCATGCATATTTTCCTGTGTGATAAAATATCTTGATATCAGTAGATTATTGTTTGCTTTAGTGCAGACCACATTATGGAACTGGCCACCGATTATTCAACATGCAAGATGATTTTAATACCAAGCTCTTTGCTTTAGAGCGGTTCGTACGCATTCTCAAGTTGCTCGAGGTCTCGCGCAGCGACGAACAGATGGTGGTGGGGATTATCAGCGGGGTGCCGGCAACTGTCCACACTAACTGAAGTATCAGGAGTGGAGATTTGGTGAAGGGATGTCTGTAATTGCTCATTACCAGCCTTCAGATGGTCTATAGGATTATAATAATACCACTTTTTAATGAGCAGAAGGACCCAGAACAACAACATTAGCTTACGGGGGCGCTACAGTAGACACAAAAAGTGTTACAAGGATAGTGCATTCAGAAGCATGCTATATCAGCGCGTGAATTATAGAGAAATAGAAAGTTGGAAGTATGAACAAACAACAGATATTTAAGGCTGACTAAGAAATCAATGTAACACAGATTTTTTCTAGTTTCTTTATACTCTTTAACAAATGGATTTTGTTTATTTAAGCAAACTATTCACTATTTACACCTACTGGAGCTGCAAAACTTATTAAATAAAACTATGTATATAGCTCAATAAAGTTTTAGGACCTCAATCGGTTTGTTGTGCATTAAGAAGTACATAAATAGGATATATCAAAATATAAGTTTATGAATAAATTAAATGAGAGCCACTTATGGCTAAGCTAAGTCACTTATCTTTAACGTATTGCTATGATTCCCCCTTAGACAATACAGTAAAATATTAAAATTAACTAATTTATTTACCTCATAAAGTTAAAAATGTGTCACAATGGATTGTTATTTTAATAGTAACTTTGTTAAGAAACTTTTTTGTACAATCGCAAGACAATGAGATACATTCCCATCAAAAGTAGCCCCCAGTCATCTTGATAGGATAAACTACGAAACATGTGCTTTAGTTCATGTAAAAAGCTCTCTTCTTTCCTTTTTACCGTGTTCTTCCTGCAGAAAACTGCTCAACATTACAGTAATTACAGTCGGTCTCTGTGGCGGGAATTTATAAGTGGTAAAGACGACACATCGGTCTTGACTCCTTAGCGAAGAAGAGGGAACGTTTACACATTGGTGGATTGTCAAGACACGTGACTTGAAAATGAATGAAGTAGTGCGTGAATTGAATTTCGCTTTGCAGTCAATTTCACGATGAGTTCTCTACCACGGAGTTTATAACGGTAAGAGAAAAGCCTTGACGCAATTATTTAGTAACTGCAAGACCCACGAGCAATAAAGAAGGACCTACTACCCATTACGTAATAAGTTTCCTGGTGTGTATTGCGTATTCATAGGTCGTGTGAATTGTTTCATGGCATCTTCTTTGGTGAGCTGTAAAATAATGAATGACGCCTCACTACTCTTCATGTTTGTTAACTTGAGAGAAGATGTGTGAAAAGTAGTAAATGTCATTCCTCGCGAGATTAGATTTAGAGTTGCTGTTTGTTTACTTAAAACTTTCATACAAAGCTACACAAGAGCCTATTCTATATTAATGTTCAACAGATGGACCAGCGGGAAGACATATAGTTAACATTCCCCACTAGCTCGTGGTATACTCTAGTCGAACAGAAGGGTTTTCACCATTACTCTTATAACTCACCCAATACCCAAAAGCGTGAAGCTCGAATGTGAGGCAACAGAATGCGATGCAAGGGGCTTTGGGTTCACTGTCTACCACGCGGTCACAGTCAGCTCTTTACAATGCTTAGTATTAAAATAGTACTATACCAATACTGAGTCAGCATTATAACATTGCCTATTAACATACTTAACTTCCAGTATTAAATGTGTACTCCTGTGCAGCAACAAAATCGATAACCGGTCTAACACTAGACTTATAATTACAGCCCAAATCTGTTAATAGAAAGTTCTTACTCGGAAAATTAGATAAGTAGGATACAAATACAGTACTGTTTTGTTCCACAAGCATTGTTTTGATTTGATCGGACATTACTCTCTCTGGTTTCATTCTTACGTCTACATTTACTGCGCTAACTTGTCAAGATAGGAATTGTTTAAGTTACGCGAAGTATTGTGAGATATTCAAATCAAATTTTGAAAATCATTTGCTAATGAAATGGATTACTTAAAGTGCACAAACATTTTACACATTTCTTCTGAAAGTCTTTACACACTGGTGATTCATCGTTAAGTTTATGAACAAACAACACTAATATTTGGGTCTTGTATTATTTAGCTATAAAGCTCCAATAATCATCTAACAAAAGCAGCGATGACCAATGAACAGAAACAGACGTTTAAACAATAACAATTAGATATTAGATTTTTCTACTTCTCTATAAGTCATATAATAAATAGTAAGCTAATGTGAAGTAACTTAGCAGTTCTTACTACTTTGTTTATTTGTTGTGTTTCTGTCATTAAATATTTTTCTTCAAAATACTAGAATCCTATTGTTATTGTCAGTTCAATGAAGATTTGATCTTCGTATTTAAAGAAACCAGTATGGAAAATGTGATATAGTTATAACATTTAGAACAATATGTATGTACGTGTAGGGGAGTGAGTAGGAAACGTTTATTTATTTGGCAAAATTCAATTAAAGTTTGTGTTTTCGAAAACTTCGGAAGTTTTAATCCCTAGCAATAAATTTAGTTGAGAAAAGAGAGAGAAAGACAAAAACTAACTGTCCCAAAAATTATCAAAGCTGTGATTTACTGTCCTATTTATGTTACAAAGGAAACACACATACCTTCGGTACTAAGTAAAAGGTATCCATACTTAAATCTACCTCAACACAGTGGCAATGTATGTATGTGTTCCTGAGAAGAAACAGCTATATACTAACATTAATCCCTACGAGCAGATGAAGTTGTATATAACGCAGGTTAGACTCCTCTATAGTATGACGGTGTTGAGGCAAAGCGTCTTCGATACGGAACTGATGGAGATGGATCACCGAATTCTCCATGACACATCAATCGTTTGCTTGGACACGCTGAATTTCCGTGTCGATGTTTGCTCTTCACTACTTTAAGAAGTCCTGTCTGTTACTGAACCTTATACTTTGAACACATCATTACTTTTTTCTGAAAGTTGACATTTCTGTTGTTAGAGCGTATCGTGTTTTTGCAAGTTTATTTCCTTCATAAACGATTATATCCATAGAAAAAGCTCAAAATTTCCATCATGAGCGTAAGAAACAGGCTGTGTCTGATTGTATGAGCGTGAGAGACATAAGTCTCTCAAATTATTGAATGTGTTTTTTAGTTAAAAAAAATTAAACTGTGTAAGCTGCTAAAGTCTTACGGTAAAGTACAAAGTAGCATAAAGTCACATAATCGATTCTTTATCCTCTAAAACCTCTTGGTTCCTACACTTATGCTCATACACTATTGCTGCACTCCTTAAACGCCCCTATCCCTAGTCTGAGCTCCTGGTTGTCATACATCCATATTCTATTACTCAAGTGTTCCTATCCCTAGTAAGAACTTATGGTTACCATTCATCCTTATTCTATTCCTTATATGTTCCTATCCATAGTTAAAAATAAATTTCCTAGAAATGATGGCGAATAAATACAAAGTGTGCACTCAAACCACTGCAGTAGATCATAGCGTATATGTTATATCGACATAAGCAGAAAAATAACCAACATTTGGCAAAAACTAATAACAAACTATGACATTCCAGTTAATACTAAATTTATTCAAAAACCAGGCACAAAACTAAGGTCTATACTATGTGAAAACTTCACTGACAAACACAATACCAACATTATTTATAAAATACAATGTGATAACTGCCACGACTTCTATATTGGAAAAAACAAGTAGAAAAATGGAAACCAGATTCAAAGAACATAAAAAGTCACCTTCACACGTTTTAAAACATTGCAAATCAAATAAACACAACATAACCATAGAAAACACTCAAATACTAAATAAAAAAACAAATGCAAAATTAAAGAAGCCTTACTTATACAAAATCTCAAGCACAAAATAAACCAATACAAAGGAACACCTTTATATCTATATTAAAATTTTTTCCAACATCTAATCACGCCCTCTACTTTCCTACACTCAATTACACAGCCGCCTTCAAACATTGGTCAGCTACCGGTCAGTAACCCTTTCTTTTTTTGTGAACTTGACGATGACCAAAGAAGGTCGAAACGTTGTTCGCTCCTCTACTAGTGATTTGTCTACCCATATCAGACGTTTTTATATATATAATTTTCTGTACAAGTTGGTTTTTTTCGTCATCACAGGCAAGATTAGATTACCTAAAACTAGAAATAACTGGTCCTAGATATCGAGATCAGATTACCTAAAACTAGAAACAACTGGTCCTAGATATCGAGATCAGATTACCTAAAACTAGAAATAACTGGACGAATATATCAAGATCAGATTACCTAAAAGTAGAAATAATTGGATCTAGATATCAAGATCAGATTACCTGAAACAAGAAATAAGTAAATGCCATAAAACGTCTACTTCGCAACAGAATAGTAAAGTAAAAGTTACAAAACTGACGTGTTGTCTATTACATTGATTTCAGTCTGTTGAAATATGACAGCTCCACTTTCAGTTCTTGTTTAAACGATATGTACTCCACAGCTGCAAAACAAATTGCTTTTTAACTGAAATATATAAATCTGTGGGATATTTTATAAAATATTAAGCGTTAAAATCATATTGCAGAAGAAAATTTGATTAGAAATTCTATTAACTAACACACCATTGAACTGCTTAGAATGATTGTTCATATGCATTTAGTATTTCTCTTATAGTTATGTCTCAGATATTTCTACTTCGTCAATTCATATCTTATATTTATTTCCTTTCTATAGCTTGGTGATAAATAATATACCATTTAAATAATACTGCAATAAATACACACCGGAAGCATATCAAAACTCGAATACTGGTAGTGGAAGTAGCTAGCTTTTAGCCTTTACCAACAGAAAGTGGTTACATTTAAGTTTAATTGAATTACAAGTCATTGTTTTTAGAAGAAGAAGTAGATGATCTGACTCGTAGAATTCGCACTGCAGAGTTGTAAGTTTAGAGAAATGCTCAAAACTGACATATGTAATCATCTTAGCTACGGAGACCAAGAAACGTAGACGGAAACTCCTGCATTTTAAATGGGGAACAAGCATTAAGCCTTTAATAATTTATTTTCTCGCAAGGCTATAGAGAGGTTACGCTGTCGAAACTGCCTCGTGTAGACGTAATGCTCCCTGAAAGCCGGGTTTTAGTGAAACAGCGAGCAGACGTCAAAAGGAAAAACGGACCGTCAGATAAATACATTTACTGACAGGCATAACGTTAGACCTGTTACTTCCGTATTAAAAGCTTTCTGAATCTTACCCTAGCGAAACTTAGTGGGATTTCAGAATGTTTGGTACGAATAGCTTTGTTCTAGAAAATGCTTAACTCTAACAACAAATTCACTTACATTTGTAGGGCTGAAAAGTTGAAGACATACGTCAATATTTACTGATCAGCAAACATTTACCAATAAAATACTCAGTGTTAAACCACAAAGACATAAACTCTGTCAAATATATTTAAAATATGAGTAAAAGAACTTTCACAAGAGAGGTATGATGAATTGCAGTAAAAGTAATCAAGATAATATAGTTTTCAGTTTCCATATTTCTTCACAGAATTCCTTGGATTGAGGAATTCTCGTACATAACTCTCGAAAAGCTAATGCTGAAATTAAGGGGTCCTTTTTTAATAACAGTCAGCTGATTTTGAGAATCCAGTCACAAAAGTTGTTAATCCATTATATTTACAGAAATATTTACTGGGTATTATTTAGGATCATATTCATGCTTTAATATACTTACATTATCTTTATTTAAAATCATAAATTTATATTAATCAAAACTGTTATTAATCGCTTTAAGAAAGCGAAAATACTTAGTATTACGACACATTATTTTACATCTAGGCGACATAAGGTTATGTGTTAAGCCTGGATATACAATATGGCAAATAAAAATAGGCTTCAAACAAAACCTATTTAGTTAGAATCCAAAACTAGTCAGGAAAAGCGGTTTTATCATTCATGACGAAATAAATATGAGACTGACTTTATATATTCATTAAATTTCACTCTCTGAAAAAAAAAACAATGCGAGGAAAACATTGCATTATTTTGTACATGAATCCCAATTTGAGGATATATTTATAATTTCAAAGCCGATAAAACGTATTTTCATAATAAAAAATAAAATACTAATTTTTATTTCACGAGTGGAATCAATAACACGAAATCTGTTACTACCCAGTAAGGGTTTAAACTGAAAACAAAATTTACAAAGTAAACCTCTTCAGTTAGAAGGTGATAATATAACAAATAATGTTGACCCAAGTTAACAGTTATTATGAGATCCCCCTGCTAGTACAGCGGGATTTCTCCGCATTTACAATGCTATAATCAGGGGACCGAGTCCCCTCGGTGGGCTTAACAGATAGTCTGCTGTGGTTTTGCTTTAAGAAAACACACTCTCACACACACACACACACAACTATTATGAGGTTCTATGTAGGATGTTTTATAATACTTATTATTAACACAGCAATACTATATGTTTACAAAAAATTAAGAATTTACCCAATTAATGTTGCTAATTTATTTCTGTGAAATACTCATAACAAATCAGCTGTTTAAAATAATAAAAACTAAATGTAAATTTCAGTCAATCTTTCGATTTATCAATTGTTTTTTAGTTATGTTGGTTTTGAAGAATCTCCCCTTACACAGTAACCATGGACAAGGTGTTCAGGCTGGAATTCTTCGAAACCAAGTTAACTCAATGGCGAATGGTAAATCGACTGGACTTTATATTGATATTTATTTTCTAGTTATCAGGTTCAGATGTATGTTTGAAAATATATTATGAATATGTAACAATATAAGCGTATGTCAGATATATGTTATGAAGTGACATAACAATGTAAGTGAATGTGGATTGAAAATTGGTTGAACTGAACCATAATTTAAGAGACAGTTGTTAATTTACTGGTTCACACGAAATACAACTGAAAACAATAGTTACAAGTAAATGTAATGTTAAAGATTATCCTGAAGTAAAATGCATATGTTGAATAGTCATGGTTTGGATGTATAAAGGAATGAAACCATCGATGTGAACATGGCTGAAAGTTATTTCAAAATTGGTATCGTTTCATATCAACCCTGTCATTCAGCCTTTATTGCAAAACGAATTAGCTGTAGAGGGAAGCCTACAATGGGGTATGGGAATATGTTAGGTGGGTAACAATGAGTTGGACAGATGCAACGATTTACAAAGCAAAATTACTGCCTCAGTCTTCCTAACGGCACTTTGAAGCTAACTTTAATAATAAGTAAAAACTTCACACTGTGTGCAAAAAAATCTCTTTAGTATCCAAGGGTAAATGAAATAATAAACTAAATCAATCATCTGCATATTAGTTACATTGTTATGGACATGTGCAGTACAGACTAACCCTGTTTCGTTGTACACTTCGTTCATACGATGTCAATTTCCCGTCTGTATGCTACTTTCGATCTGTACTTACGACCACATAGTCGGTTATTAATGAACATCGTGTCGCAGCTGATGATCGTAAGTAGAAATATCCAGAGTGCTAAAATTATCCAAAGACATTTTTTTAAAGTAGCCATGAACAAGTGCTAAAATTGTTGAAGATGCCAATAAAATATCGAATAATTAAAAAAGTATGTACATCGATCTAAATCAATCTGAAAAATGTAACTCGCCCATAAAATACATTAGCAATATTAGAATACCAACATGACGTTGTGAAGCGAAAAAATAAGTGTTATTAATGTTAAGAAGTTTTAACAATGAAGAATAATACACTGAAACAAAGGTTTGGTAAGAGAAAGTTTTTGAAATAATGGGCCATTTTCAAACTGCTAAAATGAAGAAACCTGTCAGTTCGTTATTTCTAAGTTACAAGATCGTATACATGTTATTCTATAGAGAAGTTTGGTTTGTTTTGAATTTCGCGAAAAGTTATACGAAGAATATCGCCCGGCATGGCCAAATGTGTTAAGGTGTTCGACTCGTAATCCGAGGGTCGCGGGTTTGAATCCCCGTCACACCAAACTCACTCGTCCTTTTAGTCATGAGAGCGTCATAATGTGACGGTCAATCCCATTATTCGTTGGTAAAAAAGTAGCCCAAGAGTTAGCGGTGGGTGGTGATGACTAGCTGCCTTCCCTCTAGTCTTACACCGCTAAATTAGGGACGGCTAGCACAGATAGCCCTCGAGTAGCTTTGTGCGAAATTCAAAACAAACGAGGAATATCTGCACTAGCTGTCCCTAATTTAGCAGTGTAAGACTAGAGGGAAGGTAGCTAGTCATCACCACCCAGCGGCCAACTATTTTACTAAAGAATAGTGGGATTGACCTTAACATTATAACGCCCCCACCGCTGAAAGGGCGAGCATGTTTGGTGCGGCGGGGATTTAAACCAGCGACCTTCAGATTACCAGTCGAGTGCCTTAACCACCTGGAGTTAATGGGCATTTTAGAGAGAAGTACATTTTCAGTCTAAAAGTTCCCGTTTATATTTCAGAAGACAAACATAGAATTGTTGACTACATATTTAATTACGAACTGTGATATGAGACAATGTATTGCACGAAGAGTTTGTATGTATCTGATTACTATAAAAGAATTATTTCCGAGGCGATTAGCGGCCATCAGGTAAAGTAATCTATTAATTACTGAGAGACATTTATGAGGTGTTTAAAGACCATTTGAAGATATAAATCAGTAAGTTTACTTGTATATGTAATTGATTACTGAAGAAACAGTATTTGTTTCCGAGACAATTGAAGGTCATTAAACGACAAAATTTATTTGATTCGCATGTATATATAACTGATTACCAAAAAAAATTCCGATTAGAGGCATTTGACGATTGAAGTCAGTCACTCTAAACATGAAGATAAAGAATATGCAACAGATTCCTACGATACAAAATAGTAGTAGCTACGTTCATAAATGTTAATAAACAGTTATTAATTATTAACAAGTACAAAAATATCAAGTCATAAAGACTCTGAAAGTCGAAAAGAAGTTAGACAATGATTATTAATATTAGGTAATAAATGTTTTAGAATAACCAAGAATTCAGTATCTTGATAACAATATTGTTACACTATTTCAACCAGCCATTGTAAAATAAAATATAAATCTCCGTTAAAAGATAAAGTATGATTTTAATAACTTACACGATATACTACATACACTTTGTTCACTGCTTGTAACATAATCAGCCTTCGAGCTTACCACTAAGCCACCGGGATGAGGTAAAACATTTGAATATCTATATATTTTCTATTTACTTTTTGAAGAAAAGTTGCTCTGAATTACCAACTAAATGTTAATTTAGAATAAAAATTGAACAACTTTGTCACTTTTAATAGCTCAAAAATGAAAGATGAGAAATGATTGGTAATTCAGAAATTGTCTATCTATTAGTGACACTTTGTTTTCATCAAAGAAACATTTGAAATAAAATTAGAAGGTTAATTATTTTACAATTTTAATTTCTTACTCTTGATTATACGTTATTAAAGTCCTTAAGGCGATTATTGTGTTATTAAGTCAAACACTGACCAGAAGGTGTCTTCACTTCTGTCTCTCTACTTTTTTATCGGCCACAACTTCCTTTCAGTAGTTTAGCAAATTCCGCTGAGAAATCGTAAAAAAGATTTGAGGGTTTCCAGAAAGGTGATACTTGCCCACAGTTAGAAGGCTATTGTGATCCTGTAAACGAGATTTCAGGCTTTCCTTGGCAGGTGTTTTGATTTTTCCCTGTGGTACAATTCTCGTAAAACCTTGATTCTTTTCACAAGGGACCTTTTGTCAGCGCTGATAGAAAATACTGACTGTTCTTGTATTGAGACGATTTAAAAGATCGGTACAAACGACTATTTTAACAAAATACCTTACATAGTGCAAACACAAGGCCATTTGCTACTGCGTGAACTTTTAAAGAGAAAATATTAGAAGCACTAACACTAATTGCTATAAATACTATATTCTTGTGCAAACAAAACTGCGTTTGCTCCAACAGTTCTAACATATTTAATGTTAATATTTGTATAATAAAGATAGTTAGTTAGTCAACCATACATAAAACCCAAAAGATTCAAGGAATGACTTTCAATATTTATGTTTCTATTTTCGCAGAAACAAATCAGCATCTAGGAAAGCATTGCTTCCTACACCTTTTAAGCCAAGAGTGCACAGCTCGTAACACGGTCTTGAGCAGCAGTATGGGCCTTCTCGTCATATAAGAATGTCATGTTTAAGTTTGAATGCTGTATTATTTATTTTTTGTTACTTAAAATATATATTACTAAAATGCTATATAGTGATAGGTTCACTCTGTTGAGTAAAAACTAACTAAAAACCTCAAACATAAAACCCTTGTTAGTGTCAAATCTGTCCACAATCCTCAACCAACATGGGACTTTTTGTTTCGTTTTTTATTTGGAAACATCTCCTACATTGAAAGTTTCCTTGAGCGGTGAGCATGTTTAATGCATTACATTCTATAGATCCTTTGAACCATAATGTTGACCGACTGGCCAAACGTTGGGAGTGTACAAACACACATCTCCGCGTTGTATGATGGGTAGCGGCGCTGAGCTGAATTACGTGTTTTTATCAGAAGAGAGGAATGCACTGCTCGACTTTCCGAGGCTCCCGAGGGACAACAGGGACCAAGATTAAAGGAAGCGGCTCGCCAGAAGGCATCATCTATCTCCATTTGGACACCAATACCAAAACAAAGTACAAAAAAATGAAAGAACTGTTTATTACAACCCTTTCTTCTTTAAACCTTGAAAGGTGTTTATTACAACCCTTTCATTCCTAAACGCTAAGAAGTGCCTCGGAATCAAAAGTATATCAGATTGCATTTAATATGAATATTTACGTTTTTATATTCTTGTATATGTCTTTTTATCGTTCTCTTCTAATTATCTTCTTGTAATCTATCTTTTCATTTATGTTCACTCTTTCCTCTCTACACTGTAGTGTTTTTCGTACCCTCTCTTTCCTAACCAATAAACTATTCGTGTTTTGTTTTCATCCCAACTTATTACAGAATATTATAACTATTTATTTCCAACTTTTTTCTTCCTAAACTAATTTTCTTTTATTATTCCCCTTTTTATATTCATTATGTAGCACCTTTTGCTCCCCTTTAACCCCTCTTCTATCTCAGATTTTTCCTCACTGAGGTAACATGTTTCCCAGTCTCTCTTTTTCTTTTTAGAAAACGTCTTTGCTATTTCTTAATTATTTCTGTTTTGTTCTTGTTATATCTGATTCAGTATGTTCATAAATTTTCTCTTATCTCTTTTTTTTACAATTTTTGTAACTGCGTCTGTATTTCAGTTCCTTCATAATTATTTCTATCAACTTTAATACCCATCTATTTTTACTTAATGATACTATTATAAAATGTTTTACAGCATACTATAACTTGTTTATAAGAAGAAAAGAACAGAGATGTTTTGAACTAAAATGAAAGCAAAACAAAACTTTTACATACATATATTTGTCATTTAGCACTGTTTTTACGATTTCCTGTATAATGTGATAAAAATAAACATAAGTAAAATCCTAGCAATTTCTCAAATAATCTTTAGAAAAACTAAGTATCAAATAACTTTAGAATGATTTATTTTAAAATAAAGATTCTAAGGATAATCTTGAAAGAAAGAAAAAATTTCTTTAGCAATCTAAAAAAGTACCAACTCCTGATGAAATTTTTGTAAGTTACTTATACATTTTCTATTTAAGTAACTATTCGGCTTGGCATGGCCACGTGGGTTAAGGCATTTGACTCATAATTCGTGGGTCACGGGTTGAAATCCCCGTCGCACCCAACAAGCTCTCCCTTTCAGCCGTAAGGACGTTATAATGTGATGGTCAATTCCACTATTCGTTGGTAAAAGAGTCGGGGGTGGGTGGCGATGACTAGCCGCCTTCCCTCCAGTCTTACACTCCTAAATTATGGACGGCTAGTGCAGATAGCTCTCGTGTTGCTTTGTGCGAAATACAAAGTAAATATTTAAATCAATTAACTTTTAATCATCAGTACCAGTATGTCATAACTTTTATCAGAACTTGTGAGTGCAAGTATGCTTATGTTGTTTTTTGCAAATTTCTCTTTTAATCATACAATAAAGAGTGGAATGTTTGTGAAACATAGCTCAAACATAAAAACCATTAAAAGTGTTTATTTGTCATTCGAATTAAACAAGAACCGACATTTAGTGTCTGTAAAACGTAGTACTAATGAATTCGAAACTTTCCAAATATACTCATCATATATAGCAGCTTATCTTAATCGTCTTCAGACAAAAAATACTTGATTAAAATTACATTTTAAAAAATTATCATTTTTCGTAAAAAAAATCTCGAGTCTCTTGTTCATTCTTTGGATATTTAGAGGTGGTGTCCATATACATAAGACACATCACATTGTTGCAAGAGGCTTAATAACTTACTGAAGCACCAACTGCAGTATACACATACGTAGTGTGTTGAGTACACCCTCATGATCAATAAAAAAGCCATTTTCTCCCTGTCTACTTAAACTGATATATCTAGACTAGGCTCGTCTCTAGCATGTATATTTTTATACAAGTCCTCATTTCTCAACAAATATTTATGAACTACAGACAGTTTAATTTAGAAGACGATATACTGGTTTCATGAAAAAAGCAAGTTTTATTAACGCTCTAAAGGGTTGAAATAAATACAGTTTGTGCTGGAAGAATGCAGAGAATTGTATGACTGTGTTAACATAATATATATATTTGTGAATATGCGTAAAGTTGTTAAATAGATAATACATCCAAAAAAGTACAAAGCTTATTAGAGTCAAGCGCTCTTATGTTTGCCATAGTTGTCATTTGTAACTACTTGTACTCAGAGTGGGTCATTCACGAGTTACTAGTTTGTTTAATAAAAGCTGGTAGTTTTAGAAATTACTAAGTCTTTATTTGTATGAGAATTTCTCGCAAAAGCCACACGCGAACTATTTCTGCATGTCAATTTCTACTTTTGAACTAAAAGATTGGGTGAAAACCAGTTAGTCACTCTTTCAGAGCACTCACGGTCCTAAAACGGGGAACACCATTTTGCAGCACCAGAGAGCAAACCGTCACGATCTAGGCATGCTACGTACTAGACCATACTTAACCAATTATTTAAAGATTCAACTTAATAACTTATTATAATTGCAAATCTTCGTTTAGTAATGTTGTTATATAACAAAATTATAGTTATTTTATAGACAAAAAATATCATATTCGACTGTTTCTTCTCTCAACGGTGCTTTTCACATGTTATTCAAATATTTAGTATTTCGCCTTTAATGGCATGTTGTACAATACCTGGACTAAACCAAAAATTCTCAACCATGTGTCAATCACAAACACGTTGCTGGTTCGTGAAAACAAACAAACAAAATGTGACAAAACATTTATATGTAAATCTTAATGGTTTTTCGTTGTATCTACATTTTAGAGGCACGCGACATTTTAGAGAGACAGAGAGGTATTCCTTGACATCAAATAGACAGAGACACACTGGATTTAAAGTATAAGGTTCAGGCATAGTCGTTCCTACTTTCGAGAGGTTAATCAGAATGAGGGTAATCAGCCAGCATCATCTACCTACAACTACTCTAGAACTAATTGTGAGATTTTATGTCACTTTTATAGTGCGTTGAGGTGCATGCAGTGAACTCGAACCTCGAAATTTACTTGTCTAGCTTTTGCGTGATAAACTTTAAAATGCCCAATATAAAACACAACAATATTTATGTTTATAAGAAAATATTTATAATGAACTTTGAATTCAGTGTGTTTTATTGCACATGCAGTTTAGTTTATCAGTATGATTTCTTTCTTTAATTTACTACAATGATGAATAAATGTAACTGTAAAGTAGATGCAAATTTAATACCTGTAGCAAAGGAAATTATTCCCAGCTAAAAAAAAAACAAGGTAGTGACTATTCAGTTATTATAGAAATGACAAATTATTTCTTTTCTTACGCTAATTTTCTCGGCTAGGTTTAGTAAGAGGAATAAGAAACCTATGTAGATTTATATAAAAGTGTCATACTGTTTTTATTTTAGAAAAATCAATCAATTGCTTTTAAATATTGTTATTATACAGGGTGTCCCAGAAGTCGCGCACCATACGTACATATAATAATGATTTGTTTTTTATGTTCCAGATATGGGTGAAGAACTAACAATACAAGAAAGAGTTACATTGGTGTTTATGTTTGGAAAAAATGGTACTACATACCGCTCTGTCGCTGAATAATTCAACCTTACTCATCATGATGATTTGATGGGCGCGATAACAACTGAATGTCAAAGGATTAGCACTGCAACCCTCAACAAGGTAAAAGACAGTTTTATAAAGAGAATTGATGAATGTATCAAAGCAGAGGGTGAACAGTTTGAGCATCTGTTATGATTATTATCAATAAAATTGTTATTCATATGTATTAACATAAAAATTTATATGGTGCGCGACTTCTGGGACACCCTGTATATTTAAAATTATACTGATTTCAGAAGTAAAGCCTATCAGGTTCGTACTTTCAAAATAAACGTATACTTTTATTTTGTTTGGGAAATTACAACTTTATACAAGCTTTATTTTAAATTTTTATTATTTATTTTAAGATAATGTTCTCATTAATGTTTGTTTATAATTCATTACGAACTTTATGTTTAATTATACGGAACTGAGTACACGTATATTTTATCTTTATCCTTGATTACTACGAAACAAAAAATGTGTAATAGCTCCCCGGTACTAAAAAGATAAGGCCTCTGTTGTGTGCTGAATATCACCTTATCGATACAGGAACAAATGACCAACATTTCCTCCAGTCAACATCGAAACAATCGGAAGCAATATGACCCCATAGGGAAATCTGAAACGCCCGTAATATATAATTTTTATAGCTTCTCACTTCATAAATTTGTTGGGCAATACCTCGTTCTCACTTCGCTTCCAAATTTACAGCAGAGCTCCTCAACAGATAAATGCTACTGATACACGTTAGAAAACATTACTGGGCCTACTGAACACATAAACGAGAAAAATGTTTCCCAACTTACTCATTTCTATGTTGAATCCTTCTTGTACGCAACACTGATGTTTAACATAGGCAGTTCCGATAAGCATGAATTCTGGCAGAGAGTTGACATATTCACGTAATAACCTAACAATAATGCGTTTGGTGAGGAAACATTAAAGAAAAACAAGACAAACAATTCTCGCAGAATTTTCTCAAAAGAAGTGTTTTATATATAGACCAATTACAGATTGACATAGTATAAGCTGCACATAATGCAGGAAGTTTTATGTATAGGATCAAACACATATATATTATAAATAAAATGCAGTTTCAAACTGATAAACATCACTGGCACGATGTGTTTATCACTGCAACAAACTGATAAACATCACTGGAACGACCCGTCAATTCTTTTTATTACTACATGCAACCCATTCATAAAGAAATTAAAATAAATCATTGAAGTTGACAGGGATCAAAGGTCACAGTTATTATAATGATTCTCATACCAACTAAACTTATGAGGAATTTAAAGATCAACAAGTGATTTTTGTTTTTGTTTTCTTAGTGCAAATCTAAACAGTGAACAATTTTCACTCTGTCCACCGCGAGGAGTCTAATTCTTACTGTTGTTTCAGTGTGGGAAAACTATTACTTGCAACAAATATATTAAAAAGATAAACCTATTTTCAAACTATAAGTTTGTTGTGATACAGTAAAATGATTCGGTGACAACAGCAGAAAGAAAATCATGTGATTGTATCATATCATCGTCAGTTCGAAAATATTTATTAAATAGAGCACTCGTAACCTAACTGCCTGTTTAAGATTAATTGAAACATACTATTTAAGAATATGACTCGCGATATTCTAATTAAAAGTGTTACAAATGATTATTCCTTCAAATTTACAGATTGTGTATTTAATTCTTGTAAATCGTCGTTTTAAACATTTGTGAAGCAGAATATCCATAGCGCTATATAAACAATAATGTTAGTGTCGATGTCGGTCAAAGCATGTTCTATAATTTACCACAAGCCATCTGATATAAATTATCTACTTCAATATATTGCCAGTTCTTTCCCATAGATTTAGGCTAAAATTCTTTCAAGGCTTCCATTCTGTCATTGAGAATATATTTATAATTATGTACTAAAGATGAACAGATGAAGACAGCACTCTGAGAAGCCAAGCAGTGTTCGAGAGTAACAATTAACTCAATTTTAATATAATTAACTCATGGTACCCTCTAAACAGTGTCCTAACAATTTATTCATTGTTGTAATGGAGTTATTCTAAGCCACGCTCTCTAAGAGTCGGGTTGTTCTATTTCTGATGTACATATCAAGTTTACTGAACTTTATAATATTGTATCTACTTTTTTAAAAGAAAATTAGCCTGTTCTAGAACATTTTCAATTTTGTTCTTGAACGTTACGGCGAATTTAACAAGAATTAGAATACTCCAAGCTGTCATTCTAAAGAACATCTAAAACTTAATACTATATTTCTCAAAATGGTTATGAGTAGCATGTTTATTTCACAAAAAATCATAGGATTCGAAATACTAATAACGGAATACGTGCTAATTTTAAACGGAAACGTTACGTTTAAAACAACATTTCTGAAAAGTGTTTTAAGTTGCTCAACCACCAAGGCGTTCGGAACCCCACAGTTTCTTTACCAACACCCAGAGTATTTCAATCATTATGCTTGTAACGTTCAGTAAGAATCTAAATATTTTAAACGCTATCTTTGTAGAAAGGACATATTAATTTTAATAAGATCCACAATATTCCAAACCGCTAGTTGTGTGATAAATGAATTTTGAAATAGTTTTTAAATCAGCAAAGTAAACATATTTTTTGATTGTTGGTTATCCTATTTGAATGCAAGAGGTTTTTGCTTTATTTTTAAATGTGTAAAATCTCAGTATATCAGCTTTGGAGCGACCCTAAACGTGATTTTAAAATGCTCAAATTTAATCCAACAAATTATATATAAAATACGTAGTGCTGTGATCTTGCCTGCTGTTTCCGAGGAGCATACCTAATTATCAAAAGCTAGGGTATACTGTTTATAATTATCATCACAATTTTCACACCAACTGACGTATTTTAAAAACCTTGGTGAATATATTAACCCTACTAGTTAAGAGTATTTCAAGACTATTAAGTGTAGGAGTGTTTAAAACATTTCTTTTTCTGAAGACCTACGTATACTGGAAACAATCTTAGTATTCAAAACACTTTTCATAAAGAATTGCGCAGTTCAGAGATAGCTCTGGTATTCCAAACGTTATTTATAAGGATTGCATCGTTTAGAAAGAGCTCTGTATTCCGAACACTGTTTATGAGAAGAGAAGGTCCTAATATTGTAAAATAATTTATGAATAACCTGAGTAGTTCAGAAAAGCCCTGGTATTTATAATGAAGTACGTTATTTTACAGAAAACCCTGGTGTTTCAAACATTATTTATAAAGAACTGCGTAGTTTAGAGAGATTACTAATATTCAGAAAATTATTTAAGAAAAGTCTTTGTAGTCTAAAGAGAACTCTGATATTCCAAATAATGTTAATGAAGAGCTGCTTACTTTTTAAGTCCTGGTATACCAAACATTGTTTATAGAGTTTGTTTTAAATTTCCTAAGTCAAAGTTTTGAAGTTTTGTATTAAATAGATATCAAAATTGTTTGTAAATTTATATAAAAAATAAAATAATAGAAATGTAACTAACGTCCCTAGATTTTTAGTTTTTGTACTGGAAAGTACACAGTTATGCTGCAGAAACTCAGCTTTTTCTTTCTGAATCGGCCTTCCGACTCGATCAGTAAATTTTAATAACCTATCCAGCATATCACGCGTAAAATGTGTTACCATCGTGATTAAACCCGGCAAGTAGAAAAACTATAAATGAAATTCTAGAAAATAAAGATTGTTCATTTCAGCAGTAGTTACAATGAATATTCTTATTTTTTTCTTCCTTTTATGGAAATATGAAAAAAAACAACAAATATTTGCCTAACGTTAGTCATTATTAACAGTTATAACTTTAAGTCTGACCTTTTCTATAACATCAAAAAGGTGTTCAATGAACGTGCATGAATAATATAACCATCGACTGAAAGCACTTAATGGAATTAAATTGTAGTGGTTTACATCGTATATCGAAGATGGATGGTGGGAGCAGCTTCTTCATGTTGAAGTGTTCTATTCACTGAAGAATACCACTCGTGATTTTTGACTGATGATAGAAGTAGATATTATCGTAACTTTAATCATATCGACCATCTAACATGGGAGCGGCCTTCGAATTAGGTGGAATTAAACTGGTAAGTACATGTTTCCTCGTCTTTTGTCTGAACGCATGCTGTATTTATTCAGATGAAACGTCTATCGACGTGTGCGTAGGGGTTAGTAAGTAAATATCACTTGTATTTTACATACACGAATGCAGTAGGAAAATAACAGGAGTTTAATTCAAATATTGTAAATTATAAAGTCAGGATGAACATCGTTCTTCCATAACGAATAATATCATTAAAATGTTCGATTTTTCGTTTCGCGCGTTGCCTGTCTAGGGAAAGTATTGTTTTCTACATTACGTCACTATGGGCATGTGGCCCGTCATTACTCGTAAATGATTTGACCTACAAAAATCAATTTTCGTTTATGGACAGAACATATCTAAACCATATATAGTAAAAACAGGAAATTTTATTTTTATAATTATTAATTATTTGCGAATTTCCCCCCCCTAGAATAAATAGAAATGAAACTGAAACATATTTCTTAAACAGAGTTTTCAGATCTCATGTCGTTCCAATAAATCTGATTTTTTTTATCGTATTTAGTGATTTGTTTAATGCGTCATCTCATGTTATGTATTATTAAGCTAGCAACAAGTCACATGGGAACAACCTACTACTCGTGGTTCTGAAATTCGACTTTTCAGTGATGTTTGATGTGCCTTTCCTAGTGAGACATCTTATGTCTTATATTACTTTGGGAGAACTTTTTAACAATTTTTTTATTTGTATTATTATTCAAAAAATTCAAAGAACTATACTTTATCTTGGATTTCAACGAATTATATGTTGGTTGATTCAGCCGATACACGTTGAAATCAAACAGAGGTCAATTTTAAGAAAACGTTATTCCAGTGTTAGCCTGGGATTCACACACTAGCTAATGAACATATTTTATGTCAAGGTCTTTAATGGCCGGTCACATTCAGTTTAATTAAATTAGTAACATATAAACAGACTTTTTACACAGTTCCTGTACGCTGTTTATGCGTACTGCTAAATACTGGAATACGTTTGTTCTGTGAACTTCATTTAATGATTAACCTATCAGACAATTTAGAAATTCTGTAATATGAGCTTACATATTTTCACTTTTTCACTCTCTACGCTTTAAGTATGCATCGATACATACAATGTTTTTATTTATATTTATTACCATAAATTAAGAGACCAATAGGTTTTATTGAAGTTAAAATATAAAAACATATCTTAAATATTAAGATAATAATAAGATATATTACTTTAGACACGTTTCCTAGATAAGAAAGTCTCCCGCTTATACAGCGGTAAGTCTACGAATTTGTAACGCTAAAATCAGGGCTTCGATTTCTCTCAGTGAACTCAGCAGATAGTCCGATGTGGCTTTGCTACAGGTAAAGCACAAGTACACACTAGGAAAAAAAACTTTATTAATATAAAAAATATATATTATTAATGATATTTTCATGATGTCGGAAAAACACCTAGGTTCAATAAATCACTTTGTTTCATTTATCACTTTATTAATGATATTGTAATCTTCATGAAGTGAAGCTTTCGGTTCTATTAACTTTAGTAGCTATTGGATTAATGTATATTGGTAGATATGTTGAAAACTAGTTTTTGTTATATCGCTTTTATTTTCGCTATTTTAACGAACGTTTTAACACAGTTTTGGAACACATCGTATAATAAGTTGTTTTTTTCATATATTTTGGAACGTTCTAATACAGCAGAGTTATTTTTTTATAGTCAAGCGTTTAGCCGCAAGAGTGAGAAAAGTTATTGTTGATTTGGAGCATCACGTTTTGACATGATCTTTTACAATTGTAAGTGCTTCCTGCGTTAGTGACCGTAACACGGTGGATAAGATCTGAATTATTTAGTTACTTCAATGGGTTAGCGCCCGTAGCTAAAATGATGTTAGAAAATATTTGACTAGAAATTTAGTAAACCTTTGGCAAATACAACTACTGAAGGCCGTATGTTTCTGGTGAACATGCTCTACTTCTTAATGAATGAAGTTTCTTTGAGATTAGACCAAAAAACAGCTCCTGTTGCATCACCTTTTTTAAACCAGTTAAATGTCAAGTATATGATATCCACGTACATATCTAAGCTATTCAAAACAATAAAAGTTTTCTAAAGCTGCATCGGGTTTATAACAGGCCAAGTAAGATTGCTGTGGTTTCAGTTTTTTTTTTCAGTCATCGTTCTTTTATAGATAAATGTTGGTTTAGAGACATGGTAAGAGGCTTGCATGAAGTTAAACAAATCACATTTTATAACTTGCTAGATGTAACATAACGTATGTTCCGTGTCAAAACAGTAGTATTTTTGGATCGGAAGGTTCTTTTTCGCAAACACAGTCTTCCATTTTCGGAGGAAGGTGTCATTGGTTTAGGGTATGGCTTGAAAGCTTGCTGCGCTGCTAGCATTTTCCGCTGTGCGTGTTTTTCTGTTCCTACTGAGAATATTGCGCCCTTTACTTCTTAATTGATTAACATCCTTCGTAAAGAAGTGCACATGACCTTTTCAACCATTTTTGTCAAGTTTCAAAGGCATTCTTCAATTTTATTTTATTATGCAGAACTAACGTTTGTATATCAGGTGATAATAGTTTTTAAACCATTTCGATATCCGCAGGAAAACATTTGCTAATTTATAAATATTTCCATGATCTATAAACGTGACTAAGTTTTCTTTCAACCAAAAACCCATTTAACTGATTTTTTTAATTTTGTAATAGATGATTTGATGATTCTAATTTTTTCTAACCAAGTTTCTATTAGATTGACTTATTAACTTCTTTTAGGGAAGATCTTATAATTATATTTCTTTTTAATTAAATTCTAATTTGGTTAACTTTCTAAGTTCTTATAAAGAAGGCTTCATGAATATGTTCTAACCATTAACTTGTAAATACAAATGAATATTTGAATTGGTTTGATTTGTACTAAGTGGTAAAGTGTGATAAAATTCATAAAGTCGTGGTTCAATAACATTTACTATCACTAAACAATACAGAACTTAATATATGAATACAACTGATTAAAAGAGAAATAATAGATACCTATACATTACAGAAAACAAGTCTCTCGCTGGTACAGCTATAAGTCTTTGGATTTACAACGCTAAAATGACGGGTTCGATTCACCTCGGTGGACTCCGCAGATAGCCCAATGTGGTTTTGCTATAAGAACATACCCACAGAGAAAACAATAACATACACATAAATTACTGTACATTATATGGTTACTCATTTAGTTTTTTTTAATTTCTGCAAAGTAATCCATCTACAGTACGCTTTCATCTTATTTATTCGGAAACTCGTTTAGTTTTTTTTCTACGATAAAATAGCTCAAATCATATATTTGTATGATAGTTATGTCACAACGTCATCTAACGTTTTTATTTTTCTGTGAACCATAGTATTGAAATTATTTTCATATATTTTTACCTAATCATTTTTGCATAAAAATAAGCTTTTGTTTGTTGCTAAGCTTAAAGTTACGCAAAAAGGCAATAAATGCTTTTCCCACCGACAAGTTCAAAACCTGAATTTTAGCGCTATATGCCTACACATTTACCAGTGAATTGCTGTAATATGTATTGTTAAGTAAATTTCTCAATAAATCATATTTTCTTCTGATTTACACTGAGCTAATGGTAAGGCATCCTGTGGCATAGGGGTATATTTGCGGACTCACATCGCTAGAAATCAGATTTCGATACCATGGTGGGCAGAGCAGAGAGAGCTCATTGTGTAACTTTGTACGTAATTCTAAGCAAACAAACATAAAAGCTAATGGTAAGGAATACTTATGATTCGCTGATTAATCGATTTTCTTTCGCTTATCTCAAAATCATATCTCAATATAACTGTGCGGCAATATCGTATGCTATTCTGTTTGCAACTTATAAAGAAATCGAGAGAGAAGAAAAGGAGTTTTGATATGAGTTTTCAGTTAAATTTACGAGAACTGTTCCTACTGTCAATAAGTGTTTATCTGTTATTGTGCTCAAAATGCAATCCCACATTATAT
This sequence comes from Carcinoscorpius rotundicauda, assembly GCA_011833715.1. NCBI lineage: Eukaryota > Metazoa > Arthropoda > Merostomata > Xiphosura > Limulidae > Carcinoscorpius > Carcinoscorpius rotundicauda. The sequence continues at coordinate 41,491,127 of CM022393.1, forward strand.
CTATTTTACTTGATGTGTAATTAGCATATTGTGAGATGTCGAGATTAGTATGCAATAATGTGAAATAATATAATCACTAAGATTTAATAATAAATTCATTGGGTTTAGTTTTAAATTTCTATGGTAAGTAATGAAGTTTACCTAAATGGTTAATAAACTGAAACGTCCAAACTCGGAAAGTCTGGAACAGTATAAGAATTTCAATAAGTTTACTCAAAGCAAAAGCTGTACACATCTTAATGAAAAACAAAATATCATAAGAGACCAGTTCAAGTAACACGGACGTATAATGTCCTGACGAAAAACCAAATATCGTAGGAGATGAATCCAAATAAGCATATGTGTATACCATGACAATAAACAAAATATCATACGAGGCCAATTTAAGTAAACAGATGTACCATTAAGAACATGAGCATTGTAACTGACAATACGTAAATGCCCCCCGCTAGTACAGCGGTAAGTCTCCAGATTTACAACGCTAAAATCAGGGGTGCAATTCCCCTCAGTGGGCTCAGCAGATAGCCCGATGTGGCTTTGCTATAAGAAAATACACACAGACAGACAATATGTAAAACTGACAACAAAAAACAAACGTGGTATCGTAATATGCTCAAGGCTTTATAGAAAGGTTTCGAAAACGAAAAATAAATCGGCGTCTTATCTTGACAAGTAGACCTTCGATTTCAAAATGTTATTATCTCTAACTCTTGTGAAACCTTATTTTGTCGGATGACAGCAGCTCTATGTATACAAGAACTACACGGTAGCGGTAGTGTTGCTAGGAGGGAGAGAGGGCTGCTTTAGAAATCTGAATGAAAGATACCCGAGTACCTAAGGATTACGACATTTCGGAAGAATTCCCCAAAGACGAGGGGAACAACCCACGGCACTCTATGATGTCATCTCTCATATCTAAACATACTGTCAACAGAAGGGCAAATTATTCATAAAAATACGCTCAGCCTCGTGTGTCCAAAACCTCAACATTGCTTAAAAAACTTGGAAAATAATCAAAACACGAGAGATCATCTAACGTTGTTGCTAGAAGATGGTTAAATGTAACAATTTTACTGAGCACTGCGCACTACCGGATAAACAGTGGCTGTAACAGTAGTTCATATAATACACCAATACCTTTCTTTGTTGGTGAATAATAGTTTAAGGTGTATTAACCTGTATAACAACAATGAAAGTAATATATCACTAGCCTTCCTTGTAGATAGCAGTTGAAGGCGCAACACACTATATGACAACAATATAAATAACATATAACAGACTTTCTTTATTGATAACAGTTTAACCTCAACAGCGCTGGGTATCAACAACATACTTAGTAGACGTTTAACTTTTTGGAATACATTGTAAAATAAATTGTTCTTTCACATACCTTGACACAATCTAATATTCTAAGTTCAAAATAAAAAAGTATAGCTCTAAGACAGTGAGTCATGTGTCGATAAAAAGGCTTTGTTTTATGCTTTTCCATTATCTATGGTATTTTAGCAAAGAAATTTTAAATACAACATATTTATCCGATTATTCTCTTGTTCTCTGGAAACACAATAATTACTTTTGTGCTGCCATCTATTGCGAATTGTATAACAAATGAGAAAATCAGATTTTGTCAGTACCCGAATATATTTCGAACTTAGATAATACATCTATTTTCGTAAAACGTTACTAAAACTGCGTATTAATTACTTCTTTCAAATGAAGAAGCCAAAGATTTTGAAAAATAAACAGACTTCGGTAAAAAAAATGATATATTAGTTACGGGTGGCTCTGATACAGAATTTTCTTAAAAAACATGAAAACACTGTTTTTGGCTTTTTTCGGAAATTAAACAAAAACAACAAGTAATCAGATACATTTTTTATGTCCTCAGCATCTCTCGTGAAAGTACATTCATTAATCAAGGTCAATATTATTTATCGTGTAGCTTGAATCGTTTGATATTTATAACAAATAATATTCACCTTATTAAACTTGAAAGGCAGGGCAAAAGATACACACACACGTGCAGGCTAGAAAAACCTCTCACATACAATGTAAGTAACTTTCCAGTAGAACTTCTTATTAATATTATTCTACTAATATTGACCCGGCATGGCCAAGTGGGTTGAGGCGCTCGACTCGTAATCTGAGGGCACGGTTTCGAACCCCATCACACCAAACATGCTCGCCCCTTTTAGCCTTGGGGTGATGATAATGTGACGATCAATCCTATTATTGGTTGGTAAAAGGATAGCCCAAGAGTTGGTGTGGGTGGTGATGACTAGCAGCCTTCCCTCTAGTCTTACATTGCTACACTAGAGACGGCTAGCGCAGATAGCCTTCGTGTAGCTGTGCGCGATATTCAAGAACAAACAAATCTTCTAATATTATTTGTTCCTACTTCCCCCTTCTTCTGCTCTTTATTAAGTTTGAGGACTTGTTACTTAAAATTCATAGTTCAATTACCACACGTCGAACACAGTTCAAATACCATGTTGTATAGCCTTGCACTAAGAAACGAAAAACAGTTCAAAAATAACAAATAGTAACGATGTTGCTCGTGATAGAAAGCGTGTATTCTTATCTGCTGCGTAAACAGCTAAAGTTGCCCTGTCACCATCGGGGCACACTCAGATTGCAGACAGCACTTTGGCCTCGTCTTTTTGCATACATATATACAAAACGTTCTTGAGTCTGTGGCCAAAAGTATGTATCATGTTGCGGCATTACATTGCATGTAATTACATAAAAAAGCAGTAATTTACAAACAAAAATCTCAATGTTCGTCATATGATATGAAATTTCTTTTCATCAAAATTATATCTAAATAAATATTTATGAACATGTTTCCTAAAGATTAATTATAATCTAGTATCAGGATATGTGTATGGAGAATGTCAATCCTATTTCCGGTATTTCAGGAAAATAACATTTTTATATATATTTTATCACTTTTATGTATTCTTGACCAGCATTTTCACTCCTGTATATTTTCAAGTGTTCTTCTTGATAATTCCTTATAGACTGAAACATACAAAAATTGAATATCAGAGAACTGATCGACTGTACGTTCCTACAAATGATTAATTATGATGGTGAAAGTAGTGAATTTTATTATTAGTTTCAGGATCTTCTCTTTGGATTGTCTTTCTGGTCTTGGCTTTATTATCCTGCTGAGTTGAAGAAGTGACTTTTAAATTGGACATTTTTAAAATTGAAATGTGCTGCGGGTAAAATACAGGATATAAAAAAGTTGTAGTTGAGTGTTCCGATTGAACAAAATTTGGCGATGTTACGTCATTTTATCTCCTTGACAACTATGCAAACATAATAGGAAATTTCAGCCAATGGTTATGATCTTTGCACATCTGCAATAGCAAGCGTCAGGTGCACATACACTCGATTCGATTTTATTACTCAACACGATCTTTACTAATGCACCTTCAAATATAAATATATCTAAAGTAGTGTATCGTTCGCTATACATATATATATCTAAGTAGCTGGAAGAATTTTAAGCAACAAACTTTCTTGTCGTGGCAGAAGGCCCATGTCATTTGGTGAATGTTGCGTATCGATTGTTACTGCAACAGGCGAAATATTGATGAAACTGTAGAATGGACGGCAACTGCCTATTTTGGAAAAACAAGTATAGAGGACGACGTTTCGAAAGTCTTCCGTCTTTAGGTCAGTGTGTGTAAGCTGTGGTCGATCTTTTATAGCGTCTTGGTGGATTGCTTATTGGTTGGATTATCACTGTTTCTAGTTGGAGGAGAGATTTCCTGTAGATTCAACCAATAGTAGTCACAGATTACTTACCTCTTATACGGAAACTCTCTTTAGTTAAGGTTTTATTGTGTTAATATAAAACGATTCTTTGATTTTTTTTGTCTTACAAAATTTGTCTGTGTTGATGATTCTAGTTTTCTCCCAGTTTATTCTATGTCCAATTGAAGTGGCGTGCTCTGCAATGGCTGAATTTTGTGTTTTCACAAATTGATTGTTTCTTTTTTAATTTCGCGCAAAGCTACACGAAAGCTAGCTGCGTTAGCCGTCCCTAATTTAGCAGCGTAAGACTAGATGGAAGATAGTAGCTAGTCATCACAACCCACCGCCAACTCTTGGGCTACTCTTTTATCAATGAAGAGTGGGATTGACCGTGAAATTATAACATCCCCACGGCTGAAACGGCAAGCATAGTTCGATACGAGAGAGATTCAAACCCACAACCCTCTGATTACGAGTCTAGCGCCTTAATCACTTGGCCATGCAGGGCCTTTCCATGAGTCTTCTATTATGTTCTTTATTCTTGTCGCAAGTTTTACTTCTCGTTTCTTCAATATATGTATTGTTGAAGGAACACGGAATTTCATAGATGACGTTTTTGAGATTCTCTTTAGTAGGTCGTTATTTGTTTTTACCAAATGGACCTTAAGGTATTGTAGGATTTCTTCCAGACTTCTACGTTGATTTTCTTGGCTATACGTTTGAGTTTTTCACTGAAATGTTGCAGGTATGGTAGGCAAAAGGTGGTACTGGTAGCGACTGTCTAATCTTTTCTTACTGTCGTGGTCTTCTTCAAGGAGTTGTTGATGAAGAAGGAGGTGTAACCATTCTGTTTAAAACTCTACGATCTTTTGGTGTTCTTCTTCGAAGAATGTCGTATCCAAATGTTTTTGCTCTCTTGTTTAGGCAATGTATTATCGAACTTGGTTGATAGGTTTGTTTGTTTGGAATTTCGCACAAAGCTACTCGAGGGCTATCTGTGCTAGCCGTCCCTAATTTAGCAGTGTAAGACTAGAGGGAAGGCAGCTAGTCATCACCACCCACCGCCAACTCTTGGGCTACTCTTTTACCAACGAATAGTGGGATTGGCCGTCACATTAAACACCCCCACGGCTGGGAGAGCGAGCATGTTTAGCGCGACGCGGGCGCGAATCCGCGACCCTCGGATTACGAGTCACATGCTTTACGCGCTTGGCCATGCAAGGACTTTGGTTGATAGGACTGGTGCGGGTGCATATAGAAAATTCTATCGAAATTATTAGGACTTTTTGTTTTATTCTTTGTATAAAAGTTTTCAAATTATATGAGGCATTCTCTCTAAGACTCGCATAGTGATTACATGTAGAACTGTGCAGGAGTTTTAGAATATAGGAACTCATGTAAAATTTGACATCGGAGCTATAGTTGAGGCTTTCCAAAAATGGATACAACGTTTGTTCATTCTATACATTGAATAAGAATTCAAACTTATCAAAATAAATGTGAAATAATAAGTTATTATTCTATCTTCGGTTCCCCTCGATGGGCTCAGCAGATAGCCCGATGTGGCTTTGCTATAAGAAAAACACACATTATTCTATCTATCAATGAATATTCTCAAAACATTGTTATGTGAAAAAAAACCGTTTACCGTATTTTCCGCCTAATAAGCCAAATTTCTGGCCCTAAATTTTGGACCTGATTTTTGGGGGTCGGCTTATTGACCGATCACCAGCTTTGGACCAAAAAATACCGAAGACCAAAATCGGCCCCAAAATGATACCTTTGATCTCACATTTACGGCAGAGTTATTTCAGTTGAATAAACTTTATTTATTAATAGAAAAAGGTCTATACATTACGAATGACATGTATTTATAGAAATAACAAAATTCATAAAAAATACACACTTTAATCTCAGAAATTTATTAAAATCCATCAAATTCATCATCTTCATCGTCAGAAGAACCAAATAATAGATTCCAATCCTCGGCAGAGACCTGGTCGTCGTACGGGTCATTCTCTGATGTTATTAGCGACCCTCAGATCACAAAGTGCACGCCTTAACGCGCTTGGCCATGCCAGGCCCCTAAGAAAACTTGAAAACAGATATTAAATATAACGCCACTTAAAAAAGTTTTTCAGCAAATCATTTATAAAAACTCAAAATGCATTCGGTTTTTGATTTACTGATGTATTGGTCGCAAGTTTGTTTATTTATTTATTTAAACATCGTACCTTTAATTTAATGATAAAAATATGTAACTTACTGACACGAGTTTAAGTTGTTTAACCCTCTGACTTATAGAATCTTACAAAGGAAAACAAGTAGCAAAATAAACATAAGTGACGGGTGTAGCGGAATGATTTAAAAATTAATTTAGATGAAATTTACCAACAACTATCTAGCTGTCAAAGGCTTATATTGATGGAATATACTAAAATAATTACATCTGGTTCATTATTTTGAGAAAAGGCACAGCAATATCTTAGAGTTATTCATGTATAACTCGTAAGCATTATACAAGAGATTTATGATGTCTTCTTTCACCTAAAGCTTTGAATAATGCCTGGTACTGTGATTAAGTATTCAGTGGCAAAAGAGTACAGCTTATTACCAATTGTTTTTTTCGTCTTGAAAATTAATTTAATATTCTTACCAAAACATTTTTATAATGCATGTGTAAAATCAAAACTTTTGTTGTCTTTTCCTAAATACACAATCTAGTTTATTAATTGCGAAATGTATTAGTGTAAATAAATCTATAGTAAATGTATTATGTTTTAAAGCCAGGGAGTTATCGCTTCTTAAGAAGATTAATCTTTACCATTTGACCCGAAGAAAGCGGGGCCCGGTTGACTTCGTGGCCAAATGAGGCATATCAACAAAACAGCACAGTGGAGATCTCACAAGTGTCTTCCGAAATTAGAAGTGATAGCTACTTTGAGGCCTAAAGCTAACTGTAGCAACATTTCTCTTTCGTTGCCAGCTTTATATCCTGTTATCACAAACGGTTGTATTGTGGAGACATAAGTTACTTTAATCACATTTGGATGTAGAACCAAAGTCAGTCATAGCAAACGATTTGTAATAATGTAAAACAACAAAAAAGTCAATAACCTAATTATCAGTTGTATTTCTCCTAACAGTATTTTTCACACTTTACCATACTTCAGTTTTATTTTTGATTATTTCTTAGAAGTTGTATTTCTGTGCTCATATAGGGATATGCGAGTACAAACGTCTTAAGTATTGCATATTAAGATAAAAATACATTTAGTTATATTTGAATTACCGATTTTTTCCCTAACTGGGTTCTAACCTTTACAAAAAATAAGACACAAAGGTAGAATTCCTATATCTAATACGTTCTTTAGAAGGACTGCAATCAATGTTTATTTCTCGTCATTTTCCTCCACAAAACTCCCAATGCAAACATCTAAAAATTTATTTCTAAATTGAAAATAAAAAACAAAATCTAAGTAGGCATATAAAGAGCTGGATTAGATGCCTAGAATAAAGTTTTAATTTGTAATCCCCCTTCTCAGAATCATTATGCTTCTTGAAGTAAAACAATTTTAATGTAATGCCCGTGTAAGTGCTATTGTTTTACGATTACAAGTAAAACTAATATGTCCCTAATAATTTTCAACAAGCTCAGTCAACTTGTATAGAACTTGTGAGAACACGACATTCCAATCAAGGTTTTCTGATATGTCGGCTCCGATCAAACAGAAGCAAGTTGTCAAAGCCCATCTGAAATCTTACTTATGTTTGCATTGTCATATTTTATTGCGAGAAAATATTCTAATAAAATTGTTTTTATAAATGTACTGCCAAGCGTTTAAAAATGTCTCTACTCAGTGGCGGGCCCGGCATAGCCAAGCGACCCGTAATCTGAGGGTCGCGGGTTCGCATTCCTGTCACGCCAATTCAAAAAAACAAAAAAACAATGCTCAATGGCGAACGTGATCCCATCTGGGGGCACTGGTTTAAATTTCGCGCAAAGCTACTCGGGGCTCTCTGTTCTACTCGTCCCTAATTTAACAGTGTAACACTAGAATGAAGGCAGCTAATCATTACCACCGACCAATGGGCTACTCTTTTACCGACGAATAATAGGATTGACCGAACATTAGAACGCTCCCAAGGTTGAAAGGGCGAATGTTTGGTGTGACGGGGATTCGAACCCGCGACTTTCAGATTACGAGTCGAGTGCCTTAACCATATGGCCATGCCAGGCCAGAGGGCACTATTAAATGCTTATTAAAAGCATTCCGTTGGTAACCTAATAATTTGTAAGTATACATCAAATTAAAATTAAAATACACGAATACTTTACATATTAATGTGTTTCCATTTTACATGTGCGTGTTACACACACAGCATAATACATGGAACTGTTCAATGTTTGTGTGTGCACTAACTGTATTTCAATATATAAACTGAACACACCAGTAACAATTTGAGTTCATTAAATGATTTTGAGAACTTTTTTATTTGATTTTTAGTATCCCAGATATAATCCTGTTTTCAATGCTAATAAACACAAAGACTTTGAGATACTCAGCTATCAAAAGTCTTCTCAATATTAAGGGTAAAAAACAAAAAAACGAAGTTTTTCTAGCACAATTAAAGAGAAAATATTTATTATTACTTACATTCGAGTAGTTTCGGTAACACAGTTACCATCATTAGAGCTAACATCACCATCTGACAGACCTGGCCGATCAATAATGCACAATACTTTCAATGTTGTCCCTCAGAATTGTCAATTCAACTGTGCACTTTTGTATTAGCCTCCAAGTCTGAACAGATACACATGTAATATGATGAAAAATGGACACGAATATGAGCTGCTACAATTGTTTCATACTTCAGAATGTCCTCCAGCACCTCTTTACCATTATTTTCAGTGCTGCTATAACCAAACATTTGATCAAATATGGGCAAACAGCTTTGGAATGGTCTTCAGATGTCCAGAACATATCTGATAATGCACTTGATCTTCATGACCAGCATGTTTCATCTTTCAATTTAATATTCTTCAATCTGTCCTAACTTGCTTTCAGTTTTCACTTTCCAAACATCTATCTTGTAGGGACCTTTAGAAAAACCATGGCTTTTTGCAACAAATTGAGTAAAGATGTGGCGGAAGCACAAACCTTTGTTGAGTCTATCAAAATCAAACTGTGTACATATGCAAACAACCATACGTGGATGTTTGTATCCACGGTAGAATAGAGATTTGCCTGAAAGTTATTGTATTGTTAATGGCAAGTTGACGCTACATATGTGCTATTTTAAACACTTGTTAATAGCAATGTTATAATACTAAAGTACGTTTTTTACTTGATCAAACAGTCCTTATCCACAACTACTGTGCTAATAGGAGGGAATGAGAGTTAATATTCTTTCTATTACTTTCTCACCAAACACACACTGGACTACCACAGTACACTGGTCAGTTGTAGTTACGCCTACAAATCAAAGCTAGGAGGTAATAGGCAGGAGAAAACTACGGTGCTGTAATTTGTATGTACACCTGTGTAGTACGTAGGTCAGCTCAATCACGCATGTACAAATATACAAAAGTATCTAGGCCTATATATTGAATGTTAGTGTAAACTACTGCTCTAATTTTAGAATTTTGCTTACGCAATAGATGGGAATTTCCAGTAACATTCAATCCACAGGCCAAGATACTTGTGTATATCTGTACATGTATGATTAAGCTAATCTGCGTACTGTATAGGTGTACATACAATTTACAACACCATACTTCCCTCCTGTCTATTATCTCATAGTTTCATGTTTTCCAGACAACTACAATTGACTCGCAGGCCTTGCCACGTGTAAAACACACTCACATCTTCTTGAAGGAAAATAAATACTGGAGGTATAAAATGTATTCAGTGTTTAGTACAGCGTTCTACATCAACATGACCATTGGAGACAGACGAAGAACAGTGACTTGAATATACGAACAAAGGTTTAAATGCCACTGAGTGGGCACTGCTACTCAAGTTATAGGGGCCCATCGGTTTTTTATATTTTGAATTTCGCGCAAAGCTACTCGAGGGCTATCTGCGCTAGCCATTCCTAATTTAGCAGTGTAAGATTAGAGAAAAGGCAACTAGTCATCACCACTCACCACCAACTCTTGTTCAGTATTAATCTTGCCTAAGACCGAAATCTTTTAGATAATCCGGTCTCTCAGAGAGGTTCACTTAAAAATTTTAAACGTGGAAATCAGGAAAGTTTGCGAAGCATATTACAAATACATAACGAGTCATGTATGCAAAAACGTTTTTACTTAGACTTACAAAACGAAAAACTCTAGGATTTTTATTTTTATACAAAGTCAAATTTTCATATTTTTTATACTTCAACGTAAAGAATTAAAAAGTTTATTTGTTTCACACATTATTATGTAACTGAATATTTTGAGTCTCGATTTAATTTCTATTCTCGTTAGTTTTCGCATATTATAACCACAAGTCTTTGAAAAGTTTTTATACTCTATCTCCAGTAAGTTACTGTTCCAATTAAATGAATAAGACGACTATTTATACATCATACGTTTTGTGTTTGTATGTTAGACGTGAACGGCACAAAACTTCGAAACATAACACTTGAGATATTTAATGAAATGTGGATATGTCATCCACGCTATATCACGTGACTATCATTGCATACAATACTGTAAATTGTGTTCTGGAAAATTTCACTAATATCCAGAATTACTGCATGCTTAATCTACTCTACAGCGTACGAATTACTTTCAAATAATTCTAGACAACCGTCTAAAATTCAAAATTGGTGCCACATGAAGCCAGGATAACCGTTAGGGTAATTATTCGAAAGAATATTACATCCATTCGCGAAGACAATCCAATACAATATTTGCTACAGAATTTGTTTCCAACTATTGCACTTAAGACTCCAGTGCAGAGTTGCTGTGCTTCGTATCATTCACCTGTCAATAGTCAGTTGTTACATGTATAATATGTTGAGTGTACGAAACATTTACTCCTCAATTACCTAGTAGTACTTTTAAAACTTTGGTGAAAAACAGTTGTATATTTCAATAAAAATTCGTTTCTTTCTGTGAATAAAAAAACGAGTCCCTCTATCTGTTCATATCGTTTCAAATTACTTTAATGTCCTAACTGCATCAAATAAGTAAAAATAAAATATTTAGCTATATCGATGTAACTAAAATTAACATTTTAAATTTCCAATGTATCTAGTTCGTGCTTTTTGGGTACACTGTTTTTTGTTCTTACATTTTCTAATAACAAAATAATCGGGATATTGGTATTAATTAATGAATGAATGGATTTTGGAATTTTCATCACATGTGATCACAATTTTAAACTGTTCATTACATTGTTTTACAAAGAAATTGAGGCAAGCACAAAAATAGCTGTTTTAACCTAATTTGGGGATGCTGAATTCAGACTTCAAATCCATTTTTACTCATCACCTCTAGTTTTTTTAGATATGCATACTGTACATTTTCTACACATACTGTACATAAAGGCGTATATGCATTCAGAGTTAATTTCTAATATTGTGTGACTTATGTCTTCGTTTTTAGCTATTATGCAATAAATGCAAATAAATCAGATGAAGAAATGCCTCCAAGGGAAAATTCTGCCAAGTCAATCTCTTTTGAAGATATTGACTCTTCTTATTTAGGAACAAGTGGCAACGAGCCACACTGGATCACGCAAGAAGACCTGAATGACCTTGCTCGTGATTTGTATCTGTCAAAACAGCAGTCGGAGCTCTTGGCTTCTCGGCTTAAACAGTGGAACCTAGTCCAGGAAGATGTAAGGATCACCAGTTTCAGGAATCGGAACAAAGACCTTGATTCATTTTTCGACATGGAAAACAAGTTGTGCTACTGCACAAATGTACCTGGCTTGTTCACTTTCCTTGGTTTGCCACATAATCCTTCAGACTGTCGTCTTTTCATAGACTCTTCCAAGCGAAGTCTCAAGGCTGTGCTTCTGCACAACGGGGATAAATATCCCAGCACTCCCACTGCATCTCTGTCCATCTAAAGGAGTCCTATGACAATATGGAGCTTCTTTTAGAAGCTGTTAAGTACAACCAGTACCAGTGGAGTCTGTGTGGGGACCTCAAGGTCATTGGTCTTCTTATGGGTATGCAAGCGGGCTTCACAAAGTACTGTTGCTTTCTCTGTCTCTGAGATAGTCAAGCTGTATCCCAGCATTACAATCAGAAAGACTGGGGGTCTAGAAGCACTTTCGTTCCTGGCGAACACAGCGTCAAGGAGAATCCTCTGGTTGACATGAAGAAGGTGCTTCTTCCTCCTCTTCACATCAAGCTTGGTTTGATGAAGAATTTCGTGAAAACCATGGACAAAAATGGTGCTGCCTTCCAACACTTGTCTACTGTGTTCCCAGGTCTCAATGGTGCTAAGCTCAAAAAAGGCATCTTTGTCGGACCTCAAATCCGAGAAGTGCTGAAGGATACTGATTTTAAGGAGCTTCTTACCTTAAAGGAACTAAGAGCATGGGAAGCATTTAAGTCAGCCTGTAGTGGCTTCCTTGGTAACACACGCGTACCAAATTACCAAGCCTGTATTGAGAAGTTGCTAAAGACTTATGAGGATATGGGATGCCGAATGTCACTCAAAATTCATTTTCTCCATTCCCACCTCAACTTCTTCCCTCCAAACCTTGGAGCAGTGAGTGATGAGCACGGAGAAAGATTCCACCAAGACATTACGGAGATGGAGAGCAACTACCAAGGCAAGTGGAACCCCAGCATGATGGGAGACTTCTGCTGAATGCTCTTGCGTGACATCCTGGAGGCAAAATACACCAGATCATCTGAGAAAACACACTTCTAACTGTCTGCGGTACTATGAATTGTGTACATTGTGTCATCCAGGTATATTTATTCCGTCAATGTTCTTTATCTATCCTGTTTTATCTGTAATAAGCTGCTGCAACTGTTGAAATAAGCACGTATATACTCTGTATATACTAAAATTTAGACTTTCCACCCTTGTGTGTTTCGCTCATGTTAGTTGAATTACAAAGTTTTGTTGATAATCTTCCTGTGAATTACGTTGATTTCTTAAACCTTCTTTTCGTGGATCTGATTTGCTTTACATGCTAGAAGAGTTTAGCATTACCCAATTATTGAATTTCGTAATCGTTTATTTAATACTTTGAAGTTAAACCCAGAAAATACTAATACCCAACAAACCTCATGTACGCTTTATAGAAAAAGAATCCCAGAAAATGTTTATATGAAGTCGTTTACGACGACTTTATATCAACACATTACACCCCACTCAAAAATGTAAATACATGATTTTCTTCTTCATAAACTGGTGATACTACTAAGACGACTAAAAATGGTAGAAGTGTAACTACTAGAATAAGTATGTTAGCAGTTAAAAAACTCTGAAAGCAGTGACACAATCGAAAATTGCCCAATACACAGAATATGCTGACCAACCAGTACTGACATCGAATACTTCGAAAAATAAACATAAAATAAAGCCCTACTGTTTATAACTCTACAAGAAGCCTCGAGAATAGAAACAGAGTATTTTAGTTCCAGAAATAAACAAATCAATCTTAAATTAACTTTACAAAATAGTAGTTTTGGAATATTTTATATTATATAACTTAGAGTTACAATAATGATATTGGGTAATTAATTTCTACTTTACACTCATGTAATTAAAACGGTTATTTAAAAAGTTACTAAAAATTACTAACTACATATGTAACAAGGAAACGACGTATTTACTCCAACATCGTTATAACTGCAATTATGGAACAACGAGCCCTTTTTTATAAGCACGTTATATAACGTTCTCGTTTCACTTGAGAATGCCTGTATTGGGACTTTCGAAATGTGGCTCCAATAAATTTATGTCAATGACGTAGATTTTCTCACTCTTATTTAAAAAGAAAAAAAAACACCAACAAATTAGGGTACCGTTCTCGTTTTATGAACGAACTAGGAAAAAACTAAAAAGCTAATAAAATATTAGTGCTTCAAGAAAGGTTAAAATACATAAATGCGTTAAAGCAATTATAAATACTGCACAGAAAAGTAGACGCATATTATGAAGTTTGCTGTCCAACTTTAACGGGTGTAGTCTACACACACACACACACACACACTTTATATATATAAACTATAAAGAAAATAGCAAGATGATTTGTACATAAAAATTTCACAACGTATCTTACATTTAGCTTTAAAATAAACCTAAAAACTTGAGTTCAATTTAAAAATTGTGGATAATGACAACTATATTCCAGTCACTTGGTTTATCAAATATTTGTATGGTTGGTTGGTTGGTTGGTTTGGTGTTTTATGGCGCAAAGCAACTACGCTAACTACGCCAAACATCCAGTAACATCTTAAAATTCATAAAAAGATATTAAGGTAAAACAAAACAAAGTTTGATTTTTAATTAAAAACATAAATAGCATTAAATCCAATTTGCATATCTAGTTTGCAGCAGTAAGAGAAAACACAAGAGTGATACAAGTTGTAAAGGACTTTCTATAGCATAACTGTAAACATTATAACTCGCCAGGATGACTAACGGGTAGTTCAAACATCAGCGTTAGACACCTGAAGTTGGTCTATCCAGTCTTGGTTTCGAGTTATTTAACGTTACGGCAATTCTAATTTCAAATCGAACTAGATGTACTTTAATTCATAAAAAAGAATCACATTAAAAAAGGTATAATTTATAAATTAAAACCTTGAATAGCATTAAAAAGATTAATGGTCTTTAAAAAACTAAAAAAAACATTGTAAGGTGTACAGGGTCACCATCACCAATAACAATGTCTAACGTTGAGGATAAACCTTAAGGTGGAGGAAGAAGCAGAAGCACTAGATACTTGGCAAAAGCTTTCAGCTTGAGTATCAGCAATGCCCCAGGTATCACCTGTTTCCTGGCTATCAGAGAGCAAGATCGAGAGGGGAACAGAATTATATTGTCCACTGACCTTTCGAATCTTGTTCCATGACTTTGGAGCTGGTGACAGAAGATATGTTGGTTATTAACTTAATCAAAGATTCCTTCTGGTTTTGATGTTTTACCCACCGAGCATGTGCATGAGCCTGCTGAAAAGTGATGCAGTTCAAGAGAGTGGGATACCTACGAAAAGTATCCTAGGCCCGATTTTGAGCCTTCTGTCCCATGTGGCAGGCAGGATTCCACCACGGACGAGAATGTGAAAAACGTATTGAGGTTTTAGGAATACATTGAGCAGATGTCTGTATAATACAGTTAGTTACTACTGCTACGCAGTTGTTTTTTGATGGCTTACAGACGATGGCAGGATCGAGTTCTGTGAAAGCAGTGAAAGAGGGCCATTTGGTTTGATCCAGCTTCCATTTGGGTATGCAGGTCGAGTGGCATTAACAACGGCCAATATCTCTCAAAATTATTGCCTCATGGGTTATCGTCAACCCTCCATGAAAAAAATGGGAGAATAGCGAAGGGGAGCAAATTGAAAGCTCAATGGCAGTAAAGGACTGACTAGGTGCATGAAAATAAGTAGAAGAACCAATATTGAAAAAAGAAAGGTTGTGTTCAGAAAGCACACACAAGTCCCCCAGAATTAAAAAGGGAGATGGGCAACTGTTCAATGAGAGCATCAAGGTCTGATTGATCATATGTCTCTCCAGGCAACAGGTAGAGAGAACAAACAGTGATGGTATAACCCAAGAAAACACGGATGGCTACAGCCTCTAAGGGTGTGTCGAGTGGCAAAGACAGGGTGAGCACATGCTGATCAACCAACAGTGCCACCCCTCGGTGCACTTGTCCATCACACAGCCTGTCATTTATATAGAAAGAAAACTGACAAAAGGTGACTGTATCAAAAGGTTTCAGAAATGTTTCCTGTAAGGAAAGACATATAGGATGATAGGAATCAATCAGTGTTTTGATGTCATCCAGATTATAATTTAAACCTCGACAGTTCTG
Source organism: Carcinoscorpius rotundicauda (assembly GCA_011833715.1). Taxonomy (NCBI): domain Eukaryota; kingdom Metazoa; phylum Arthropoda; class Merostomata; order Xiphosura; family Limulidae; genus Carcinoscorpius; species Carcinoscorpius rotundicauda. The sequence goes on from CM022393.1 coordinate 41,506,899, forward strand.
TTGTATTTAGGTAGCCATTTTTAATTATGTGTAGATAAATTGGGTGGAAAACCCTTCTGTTTATGACCACGTTTTTTCTTTACTGTTTTTATTTGAGAGAGGTCTGTCAACAGTCATGAATCCTGGGTCGATTGGGCAAGTTTTTACTGTTGGAAGAGGATTCCAGGGACTGAGGATGTGAACAAATGATCATTTTGCATCTTGGGGAGGGAAAAGAAGATGTACCTGAGAAAATGCCTCTACCTGGAAGTATAGGAAATGAATCTTGGGACTTGCTGGAATATATATTAGGGACACAGATGGGTGTTGATGTTGATTCATCAATTTTTTATCATGGAGGTCAAAAGACTTTTCATATGGTTTGAGAATGATTCTTTCGGAGGCACAGGGAGATCTGCCTGCACTCCCAATGTAGTAATGGAATGAAGTGCAGCAGCATACATCTGAGATGAAGTGGTGGACAGCAACTTTCTAGTCTCATGATAATTGTTTTGAATTGTCTTCAAATGTTGCTCCTCTTTTTCTTTTAACTATTTAGGGCAAGATCAAAAGTAAGATGGGTGAGAGCCATTGCAACAGATGCAATGAGGGTCCATTTCACACTCATACACATTGTGATCCTTGTCACACCAATGATCAACAAGGACACTGCAGCAATGCTAGGGTTTCATAAGCATTATATCCAAACTACAGTATCAGATACAATGTCCACAACACCTGTTGAAAATGTCCAACACCAGATGATTGTCCTTAGGGGCCACCCCAAGACTGCTCGTCTACAGGAATTCAAGGCCAAAGTGGTGTGTTAGGGTTGGACCCTCAACCACCAGGATCCTCTCCTCCCCTTCACCAGTCACCACACATAGCAAACATGTGGGTGGATGTTTAGATCATAGAGGAGATAAACTGAAAGAATAGAACCTTCCCTGGGAGGTCCCATCACCATGTACCAATACGTAATTATAAAGCAAATTAACAAAAACATACTGGAATTTTACATAATTTTTTATCATAGATCTCAGGCCTAGAATTTAAACATTACAGAATGCAAATTTACATAGCTGTAGGTTGTTTATACTGTAGTAAGCATAAAATAATTATATTTAGACTAAAAATTACATAACCCTCACTACTAACACTGACTTGAATTGCTAAGTGCTTCACTAATTTATTTGTTACACATTACTCATAAATATGAGAAACATAATGCAGTGAATAAATATCTCATTCATCTTCTACTTAATACACATTTTCCAGCAACACCTACATTAAATTATAAAATACTAAGTTTACAACAAACCCTCCTTTCCTGAATTATGAATCCTCTTGAGCATAACACAAATAAAAAGAAGCTCACTAAATTGTCATTTCCTAAAGTATTCTTTTTGAAGGGCCACAGTATAAAAATGAGATAGCCTCTTGTTCCTTGTCGTCCTCGTCCTAGAGACATTTCCCTTTGTTAAATGGTTGAGGAAACTCACTGATGGCTTAATCCTTGATGATTTTCTGTAAGAAACTTTGACAGGAATTGTAGAATCTTCAGTAGACTGAATTTTCACAGGAAATTTTTTTTCTCTGAAATTACCAATTTAGCTGTTCTCTCACTGATTACTCCTAAAGACGGTCATGTGAACTGCCTATGGTATAGACTACCTGTCTTTCTGAATTCTATAAACTACCTGCTATTCTCAACACCTGCTTAACTTTTAACTGTCAATTACTGAAACTTCTTGTGGTTGAAAAAATTTTTCCTATAGCAAAGGTAGCTTCAAATTTTACTCTTTGTGAAACTTTACTACCCTGCTGTCATATCAGGCTCTCTTCTTCCTTCGTAGCTGAAGGAAAGTTTCCACTTTTAATTACCAAATTTGGATGAACAATTGTTACTGTAAAAGCAATACTGATTAATACATTGTAAAGTTTTTCACCAGTAAATCAATGGGTACTTTTTCTAAAATAATAAGCTTCTTCATTTTAGTTAGTTAAGTTTGTTTTTGAATTTCACACAAAGCTACTCGAGGGCTATCTGTGCTAGCCGTCCCTAATTTAGCAGTGTAAAACTAGAGGGAAGGCAGCTAGTCATCACCACTTACTGCCAACTCTTGAGCTACTCTTTTACCAACAAATAGTGGGATTGACTGTCACTTATAATGCCTGCTCCCTACGGCTGAAAGGGCAAGCATGTTTGGCACAACAGGGATGCAAACCAGTGACCCTCAGATTATAAGTCGAATGCCTCAACTCGCTTGGCCATGCTGGGCCTTCATTTTAGCCAGATGAAGTATTCCCAACTGGGTTTCATTCTATAAATCTAGATAATTCATCTTCTCTTGATGTTTCATCAGATCTATCTAGTAGGGCTTCATCTCCTTTGCTTAATAACAGTTGTTAATTCTTTACAGATTATACTATATCAGTAATGAACTTTAAAATTTACAACAGCTACAAAATGTTTGTTACCAGTGGTCTAGAAGTATTTGTAAGTATCTGAAATATTAATAAGGATAAAGGTGTTTAACTTCATAGTTTCTTTTTAACATAAATATTTTTACTGAATATTTAATAAAAATATTTTATTTTCTAAATGTTAGAGAACTGATACTAAATCAAACTACTTTCTGGGAGAATTTTGCTATCAAAACCATTGTATGTCAACATATCTGTGTATGAAATTATTAATCAGTGGAAATTCTCTTTTTAAAGAATGTAAAATACTTAACAGTTTAACTACACAAGTGTTTATCAAGTTACTGAAATTAACTAACTACTAAAAACATTTTGATAGTGAGATTCATGATCAAGTTGTTGATGTCATTCTACAAGAAAATCTGGTTAGAAAAAAGTTTTAAAAATTATAAACTATTTCTGTACCAAAAGTATGTTGATTACATGTTTGTTATTCATTCAAATTTTGGAAATTAAAATATATTAAATTCATAGTTAAAAATAATAACAGTTTCATGTTTTTGTTCTAACCATTAATTTGGGTGAATCATTAAATCTGAATTTTTAGTTTATATTTTAATTGCTTTATTCCCTTTATCTTTAAATGAAATTTTGTATGATTTTAGTAGATATCTAAAATGATATGGAAGTATTTCGCACACAGATAAGTACCACTTATCTGATAACCTGTGAAGTTCTCATTGACTTCAATATTTCCAACAGATTATCAAGCATTCCAGTCTGAATTAAATACACAAGGCCTTTTTTCTACAAAATGTTTTCACTATTGCTCTAGTGAATTAGAACTTTTCTCAAGAAAGTTTACACACTTCCAGCACAAACTTTAAACACATTGGAATCATTTCTCTCTGTGATATTGTATTTTATTGAACCTTTTGTTTTTAGTATGGAAAATAAAAACATTGTTAAAGCCTGCTTATCCTCAGGTACTAAAACTTCAACTTTGTTTGAACAATTTATAAGATACAATGATAGGATTCTTACACTTACACTCTCTGTTGTTGTGTTTGATTGTATACCTCAGGTAAGCAAATTTTCCACTGTTTGTATAGATATAAGAGCACTTCTGGACTTTAGGTATACTGAATTAGTCCAGTATAGTTTTGCCATCTGTATTTTTTTATTTTATTTTTTATTACTTAACAGTGGCTTTACCATTTTAAACAGTGCCAGAGGTTTCTTTGGTAATTATTTAATATAATTAACTGAGAACTTTTTAAAATATGTATTATATTTCTTCTTTCATATAATTACCCATTAAACATGAACTTCAAACGACTAAAAAGACTTTAATTAAAATAAAAGTTATAGGTACAAAACATTAGGACATTGCTAAAGTTCTTTCACTATATACACTGGACTGAAACTTGTACACACCATTCTTACTTCCCTGGCTGTCCAATCAAAATCCTGAAAAAGAAATTTTCTGTTGTACCACATGATGCTAGTAAATGTTCTGAATTCAAGAGTTTCAAAGAATCAACACTGCTTGAACCATGAATAAGAATATTTTAAACATAATATTTTATGCACTTTTTGTTCAAAAACAAGAAAAAAGGAAAGTTTAATGAACTCCAGTTACCTGAACAAAAAAAAATGTCATATTGCAAGCTCTAAGCACAAACTGTTGTTTCCAAATGATTACAACTAATTTCAATATTCTAAAAAAATAGCTATTCAACATGGCATTTTAATTATTATTATTGCTACATCTTACTGACAGTTATTTCTGAAAAAAACACAAAACAATAAGCAGATAAAAGTCCAATACTTCAATTTGTAATTCATCACATGGCAACTACTTTGATTCAGTTTATAAAACTAAATCCTACATTGTTAATAGGCCACATTCTTTGTAAACGTACCAATCACGTATAGATGTTTATTTCTTTTAATATCAATTCCACTGGTTAAAAAAATAAAGAGAAAAAAAAGTATCCATGTTTAATACACGTTTTATACAATAAAAACCTTTGAAATATTTGTGAGATTAGAAATAAAAGTCTATCAGGACAACACATTAGTCATACCTGCAATAAATACATTCTTTGGTCATAGCAATAATGTTAAAGTACCTTAACATGGCTAGGAATGTTTTATTTATAGGATTTACCATGAACATCTTGCTTGGACTGCATGTTTTCTTACGATTCTTTTATGATCATCTAAAGCAGACACTAACTCAGAAATCACTTGTTGGCGATATGGAAGCAAATGAAAATCAGGAAGGGCACTAAGAAGTTCTAAACATTTCAGTGCTTTCACTCTTGCTCTCTATATTAAGAATAAAAAAAATCATATAATTCATATGTTCAAAATGTTTTAGCTAAATCCCTATAAATATCTGAATACAAGTAGGTCAAAGTATGCATCTTTTTATGAGCTTATATGATAATTTGTGTGTGTGTGTGTGTGTGATGACTGTGTTCTCGACTAAATATCTGAAATAAAAATTATTTCATATACCACCGTTTTCTTTACAAAAAGCAGGGTTAAAATTTCACAAGAATAAAAACTAGAAATTAGATGCAAGTTATGTATGTTTTTATTTCTTGTTAGAAATGTAACTAAAATGTAAAAAAACTATTAGGTTAGATACAAAACTATAAATGAAAAAATTAAATATAAAACATGACAATAAGGTTTGCACATAAGCTGCATATGCCTTACAAAACTATGATCACTTTATAAGCACCAGGTAACCTAATCAGATGCAAGCTGACAGGTTATTTTTAATAGCAAATACAAAGAGATTAATCCATTACAATAAAAAAAAAATCTGTATATGCAAATCAGCAACACGACAACCAAAAATAATATAAAATAAGGTGGAGTTTAATGTATAAAATCTACATTTTGACATCACTTGACATTTTATCAGCTGTGTGATGCCACCAAGAACTAATAGTTTTTTAAAGAAATATTACAGTTCTTTTTGATGCAAAATATTTATACACTAAAATCATGAGGGATTAAAATTTCACTGATGGGGTTTTCTTTGATAATTAAATAGCAGTGGGAAACAAAAAATAAGTGTCAACTCGGGTCATGGCCATCCAGATAGAGATCTGCATCAAATCATACATTAACTGCAGTACGAATATTATGGTATCTTGTGACATTTGAGAGTCCATAAACACAAAGGTCAGTAGCAAAGGTTGTCAACATGCCATAAGCAATAGTACTTTAACACAGTCAATGACATATTCTTTCAAATGTCACATGTACCTTATGCAGCTGGAAAACAAGATAACTATTAACATTAATGGGATGGTTTATGGTAAGAACCTGGTATTGTTTTAATATAATGTACCAGACTCATAGTAAGGTTTATGACACTTTTTTTAAAAAAAAATTTTAGGCAGTATCTGATGAGGAACTTTGTTAAATATCTTTAAAGTGTTTATGATGGAAATAAAACATCAGTGTTCTTTATATTTTTCTACAACTAGTTTGGAGATGACCAATAATTCTGTAAGCCAAATATGTTTACACTTGGAATGCTGACCCCAATGGAAACCATACTGAACAAACATGTTTGGCAATGGGGATCCATATTTCCAACACTCATATTATGACTTGAGTACCCTAACTACTAGCCTAGTTCATGTTCTTTATTCCATTGACAACTTTCTGATTTTAAGACTTCCTCTAAATAATACCTTGACTTTACTTTACAGTAAGAAGATCATTCCAACAACTGTAAGGTGACACCTATTTGCTTGTAGATGAAGACACACAGTTCAAAGCTTGTTGACAATCAGTGTCATCAAGTCAAAATATTTTTCACTCCAAGAGTCAAATTTTCTAGAGATTATTATTTAGAAACTGAGATAAACACAATATTACAGTTTATTGTTAACATAAAAAACAAGAAATATGGGAGCATTGAAGTTAGGCATTCATTTTCTAGGACCGTATAATAAAATCCAATAATTTTACAATATTTCTACTGTTGAAAATTTTGTTTACAAAATTCTATGACTTTCCAGGATTTTCACAAGATATAAGATCCTTGTTAAACTTAAGCTGACGTACACTTTGCGAGGTTAGTCTTCCATTATATTTTCATGCTGAAGAGTAACCATAAATCTTTTACCTATTTTAAACAATATTTAGATGTGAAATGCTTCACATTAACAACACAAATGAGAATGTTTTTCCCATTTTTTCATTTAGTACTTCAATGTCATATCAACTGTTTGGTTTAATGTCCCATACTCAATTAGGTGTTATATCTGAGAACATGCATTTGCTCTGTACAAGGTTACTTGTAAGGTTTAAAATATATTTAATTTACACCAAACTATTTGCAAAGTCTGTACAGATATATTTGTACTGCAATGAATTATTTATAAGGCCTGTAAAGATACACTTGTTCTTCACCCAACTATTTCTAAAGTCTAAGATCATGTGTCTGACCTAAAAGATATAGTACCTTACTGAAAATATTTTTCTGCATCAAATTGTTCAAAGGGATTGAGCATATACATTTGTATGGTTATCAGTCTATTTGTAAAGGTCATAAATATATGTTTGTCCTGCATTAAACTATTTGTTTTAAATGCCAAACAAGAAATCATGTCCTACACCAATGTATTCCTAAAGCTTTATATGTGTTTAGTGCCATCACTTTCTACAGAAATTTTACAATTATACAGATAATGTTTTTAAAGAAAACAATTTAGTTTCTGCAATACCTTCAATATGTTCTGATATTTTTAATACTCGTACTGGAAATTCTGCATACACAATTTATTTCAGAAGTGGTTTCTCACATGGAATTAAATAATTTTAATTCTCTAATCAAATTTTGTTCTGCTTTCTATTAATGCCATAACAAGCACTTGTTTATCTTCGATCAGCTTCTAATTCCTTGAGCCATGATTAGTGCAAAGCGACTTTACTGAATATATTTGTTTGACCAGACAGAGGTACATCTAGATACGATTTTGTTTTTATTGGATACAATAAATATTTTTTAGTTGATAGCATTATTTTAGAAAATTAAACCTCTCAAAGAAATGCATTCAACTACTTCTGTGTTCTGTATAGAACTAACATTATACTTTTTAGTATAAATAATTATTTCCCATGTTTGATTAATAGAATCCCTTTTGACCAATTTATAGTACTGTAGCATTCATATTACATAATATATTAAAGCTACAAACCATAGACTGTTGACATGATGCCAGCTTCAAAAGTTGGGGAACCAATGTTTGGATATATTGTTCAAATAGCAAAACAGATTCAGTTAAAAGGTCAGCCAGATTGCTCAGTGTTGTTTCCAGAAGATCAATGTCTTGACAGCTTAGTGACTGAAGCATAACAGGAAGCAACTGTTGAAAAATAGTGCAAGACAGTTTTATACAACGTGTTGAGCCTCTCTATAACTCTAGCTAATATTCTACAATAATGCCACAGTTTATTTACTTATAGAATATCACTGTTTATTATGATCACAAAGTTTGAGAAATATAAACAGCATTTTTTTCCAGTTAAGATATTCATTTAATTTTCTTCTCTAGGCTTATCCACATAAGTTATTATTTTAACATAAGAAGTTTTGTATTACATTACCTGTCTAACTACATGATTATTTTCATTTAACCACATAAGTTACAAAACAAATTAAAACACTAAAAACATAACACCTGTACTTTATAATGCAATAAACACATTTTTATTAATAAATAAAATAACTTAAAAGCATAGATTACATTCAAGTTTAATGCAACTTTTGTACTACTATTAGTTAACTGGGTGTTTAAGATCAGTTTGAAGTTTTGTTAATGATTCCTATGTAAATCCTAGAAGTTTTAAAATAATTTGCAATTTATAAATGTACAAAAGTATGCTATCACTAAACCTTTTAACAGATGAAAATGATTGGATAAGACCAAATTCTATGATAGGTTTATGCTCAAGCCTTTTAATAGTTGGCAATGATTAGATACAATTTTAGAACAGATCAAATGTTTAGAGGAAGATCCTATAAGCCCTGAAGTAATGAACTTACACAATTAACTGTGATTACTTAACTGTCTAGATTGGTAGCTTGCTATTTTTTTCATAACTATTTCTAGATACCACAACCTTTGCCTGTGTTTCTAAAAGGTATTCTCTTATGTTTTATGAATAATTCTTATTGAAACCTCTAAAGATCTGAAACGCTAATGCCAGTCAACACTCATGATCAAACCAAGAGGAGCCAAAGTTGTACTTTTAATGATTGTTTATTATAACAGGTTGTAAAGTCTGCAATTTTTCCAAATGTGTTTATGTCATTGTTAAAATAAAATTAAAAGTAAAATTTTCATACCTTTGAAACTATGGAAACCAGTGTTAAAGGATAAATTTTTTCCTTATTTTAATTATTTTCAAAACATCAGTTATTATAGTACTAAATCCAAAAGAAATACAGTAAAACCTGTTTAAGGTGTAATTGCATGGGACTGAATAAAATTTGTGGCTTAAGCAGGTTTTTGGCTTTGACATAGTGAACATGCATTTCCTTAATTATATATAATTTTTGTGAGCAGAATGTTATACTTGCTTGAATCAAAGGAAGTAAGACAATTTTGAATAAAGTTATTATACTGTTGTTTATGCTACATTTATTTGGATAAGAACAAACACAGACATTTAAACTATATATATAAGTACACAAAATACTAATCAATTTATTTGAAGAAAGTGTCCAATTTCAACAGTTTCATTTATTTAATGGGCTTTCTTACGCAGTTAAAAGAGAATGCCAATTCTACAGCCTTTATGCGAAGTTCATTTTTCTCCTTCATTTTTGTATAAAATTTGATAGCATTAATATAGCTTAACACTTGTGATGAAGTAGGAACTTCTATTTCTTTTTCATTTTTTTCATCTTCCGAATCTATCACAATGTTACCATCCTGCAATTCTATTAAAGATTTTAAATCAATTTAATCAGTTTCTGTTAAAATATTCTTTTAAACATTCACACAATCATCTGCATCAATCTTCTTAATCAAAGTTTGGATTTCACTACAATTGCCACAACAAACAGTTTCTTCACAGTCTCCACCATTATCAAGAATAACTCCACAGTTTTGAAAGCATTTTATTACATGTTCATCTTTTATGCATTTGATTGAATGACTTAAAAATGCAATTGCATCTAATACATCAATTTTCATGGTCATTTCAGGTGGTCTCTTACAGTCATTAATATTTCCAATAATATACTCAAGCATCAATTTCCTATATTTCAATTTTATACACTATATAATTCAATTATCTAGTGGCTGTAAAACTGATGTACATGGAAGTAGAAAGAATAAACGAACATTTGAAAGTTGAACTTTTGGGTGATAAGTTGTATTACCTGGGAAAAGTAGATTATTCCTATTTTCTTGTCCCAGTCTTTTGTTTAATTTGTTCAAAAATTCCTTGCTATACCACTTGTCATCCACACTATTATTTGCTTTCCATTTCACAGGATGTTGGTTCTTCCTTAAATTTTTTTAAACAGTGCAGATATTAACTTGTACCTATTACACATGGTAAATTTTCCCCAAATTTTAAAATTAGGAAAGATAGGAATTTATTTTTTTTGTGAGAATTATTTAAAGAGTAGAATTTTAAACTGAAAAAAACATATTTCTACAAATCATGAATCTAATTTAACTGCAAAAATAATGACGTCAGAAGAAGGAACAGAATATATTTAACCAACACTTACTATAACAAAATGTCTGAGAATTTATTAACATTTAAACAAATTAATTAAATAAGAAATTAATATTTATTCGAAAACATTTTTTCCACCTTACTCAGGTCTTAATCCTACATGTTGATAGATGAGGTAGGTGAAAGATAGTTTTCCTTCTGCATTATGCAGGTTCCCCCATATAGAGGGCCTTTCATAAGAGAAATTTTCAGATAAAGCTGCAAAATTTTCATATTTCCAGCTTCTACAGGTTTCTGCCGTATGCAGTTTCTGGCTTAGACAGGTTTTACTGTATTATATGTATACAAAATGTAAGCAGAATATATATATTCTAGTTTTCTTTTCAAATTTATATAAAATTAACTAATTATACCTATTCTATAATGGCTACTTTCCGTATGTACATTTTCAATATGGATATGTTCAGTAATTACCTTAACAAGCTCAGACTTTAAAACTGGACGAGGTAGAAACTTCAACTGTCCACTAATTGCTAATAAATAGTTTGTTTTCTTCTCTACATGTTAAAAACAAAAAGAGATGCGTTTTTTCAATTTTCAAGGGAAAAAAGTTGGAAGTGAAATTTATGTATATATACATGACACTATGTAACAAAATTTTCACTTTCTCTTGTTCTTGGATTGTTTTTTTCCCAATTGCTTATGCCTAAAGTTTGATTCAAACTTTGCTTTTGTGACCTGGGTAATGAAATTTTCTAATTTACCCATTTTCAAAAACATTCCAGGTAGATTCAGTACTGAGTAGCTGATAGAGAATTTTTTTGAACTTACAAGAATTTTCAATAACATTTTAGAATTTTCTAGAACTTTCTACAATATATATACAGGGGCTCACCACTTCCCACTTCAATTTATTTCTAGCTGCCTAAGTGAACACATAGACCTATCTGATTTTATCAGAGATGGCATCAAGAAGCTGCAAGCATTCTGTTATGTATGTGGCTAATTTATCAAGACAAAAGCAAAGAAGTACTCTGTGACACCATCTGCTAAAATGTGTGAAGCCTACAAGGCATATTTCAGCATGCCTGGGCACGTCATTTTACCTACGACCACTGCAAAAAAATTTAGAAGGTAAAACGGATGATTTTTGCTTGCTGGAATAGTACGATTTTATATTATACAAATTTTAGACCTTTAGAATTCAGTGCACCTCAAAGAGGAATACAACAGTGTCAAAACCTTGTCAGAAACCTTGAAGTATGATGAGTAAGGCTGGGAAGTTATCAGACTTTAAATAAAATGGTGGCATTCATGATGGGTCTCCAAGGAGGCTTTACCAAGTTTGCCTTTTATCTTTGCTTTTGGGACAGCAGGAATACTGCAGCACACTACAACAGGAAGCACTAGTCACAAAGGACCAAGTTCTCTGTGGAGAGTAACAATGTCAAGTGTGAGCCACTAGTGGACTTTCAGAAGGTGTTGTTCCCACCATTACATGTAAAATTGGGTTTTACGAAACAATTTGTCACACCTCTTGATAAGGAGTCTGCAGCTTTCAAGTACCGTCAAGACTTCTTCTCTAAGCTGTCTGAGGCAAAGGTCAAAGCTGATGTCTTCGTTGGATCACAAATAAAGAAGATCCTGGAGTGCATAGAGTTCCACAAAAAGCTCAGTAGGAGGGATAAAAAAAACTTGGGGCAGCTTTGTTGCAGTAGTTTGGGGCTTCTTGGGCAATCACAATGCTGAAAACTATGTGAAACTGGTTGAGGTTCTGGTGAAGAACTATGGTAAAATGGGCTGCAGGATGTCCCTGAAAGTCCATATCTATGATGCTAATTTTGATAAATTCAAGGAGAACCTAAGAGCATGCTCAGAGGAGTAAAGCAAGTACTTCCACCAAGATATACTGGACTTTGAATGCTGCTGCTAAGGAGCGTATAACGAAAACATGAGAGGAGACTATATTAGTGGGCTGATACATGAAAGTGATTTACATTACGGTCCCAAATTTTGAAAAACTACTCACTTCTAAACATTTTTGTATAACTTTAGCATAAACAGTTCTTCTTTCTGCATGATAACTATCAAACATGCAGGATGTCCCTGAAAGTCCATATCTATGATGCTAATTTTGATAAATTCAAGGAGAACCTAAGAGCATGCTCAGAGGAGTAAAGCAAGTACTTCCACCAAGATATACTGGACTTTGAATGCTGCTGCTAAGGAGCGTATAACGAAAACATGAGAGGAGACTATATTAGTGGGCTGATACATGAAAGTGATTTACATTACGGTCCCAAATTTTGAAAAACTACTCACTTCTAAACATTTTTGTATAACTTTAGCATAAACAGTTTTCCTTCTGCATTACACAGGTTCCCCCATATAGAGGGCCTTTTATAAATGAAATTTTCAGGTAATACTGCAAAATTTTCATATTTCCAGCTTCTACAGGTTTCTGCCGTATCTGAGAAAGATAAAATGCATACCCATCAAAGACTCTTAGCAAACTGTTTATTTTCTTTTTGGTTAATTTGGTTTACTGTATATCTAAAATAAAAGCATTACATATTAGTAGTATTTATAAAAAATACAGACCTTATGTAAATGAAAATGTGCAAATTAATTTCTAAATTTCATTAAATAGGCCACAAAAGCAAAGTTTGAAGGGAATAATAGCCATTTTCTGTACTTTTACAGCATAAGCAATTGAAAAATAACAACATACTCTCCAGGAATGAAATTTGTATTACATAGTGTAATCATAATAAAAATGACACTTACTCTATACTTTAAACAATAAAATGTATATAGATTTGTACCTAGAGCCAGAATAAGACTACAGCAGGCTTCTATTCTTCACTATTTTTTTTAAACTGAGATTTTACTCATTAAAAAAAACCTTTGTGAAATATACAACAGTTTTAAATTTTTAAACAAAGAAAATTATCTGAGAAAGATAAAATGCACAACTATCAAAGACTCTTAGCAAACTGCCTCTTTTCTTTTTGGTTAATTTGGTTTTCTGTATATCTAAAATAAAAGCATTAGATATTAACAGTATTTATCAAAAATACAGTAGTAAGACAAGGTTAATAGACTTCTTGCACTTAGGCAAAAAAAAAAAAATCCTCTACAACTTTTGAAAACATTTATAGGCTTAATTGAAGATTTACAATCCCAAAAATTGTTAAACCAACACAGTAATCCACTACCATGGGGTTCCATTTAAAATGATCAGTGTAATTTTAGACCTAATAAAACATTTCTGGCTAAAATAACATCAATTTTTTTCACTAATTTATTTGTTCATTCTTTTTTTTAATTTGACTGTACCTTAAAATACCAAAATTCTTCCTTACTTTTAATACTACTGGTCATGTGCCTATGAACACTTCCTATACTTTCAATATACTATTGATTATGAGTAGTAAATACAAAGTATATTAGAAAACATTATGTATTAGAATTTTGTTTTGATAATGGGCTGTTTAATTAAATGGTCAATCATTTTTAGTTTAGCTTGTGTAAAATATTAGAAACTAATAAAATGTTTTGTTACTTATTAGAAATGATACTTTAAAATATTTAATTTTAATTCTAATACAGTTAGTGTTATTTGCAAGAATTGCATGTTTACAATGTTGAAAATTAGTGCACGTATTTGTAAGAAATGATGCACCAACTAAACTCTCTCATTTCTTTGCAATATCACTTTTACCTATTTGGACTTCTTGAATTTTTTAATAGCTTATAATACCAACTTGATCATATATGGGCTTGTAACAGATAATAGTTGTATAAGCACATCTCTGTTAACTATAAACAATTTATTTTCCTATGGTAGTTCCACGAGAAGAAAATAATTTGAAATCTTGAAAAACATTACAGTTAGAGATTGTTGTTGTATGGTATCATTCAGGAAAGGACAAAACTATTTTTCTTTGACCTTTCATACTCTTTATTTTTTTCTATTTGTAGCTTTCAATGGTACATAAGAACATAACTGATTAAAACATTTGAGAAAAGGCAATCGTCTAAGAGTTTGTTCTTCCAGAACTACTTCAAAATATTACAATGGGAAGTCACTTTTCAAGGATTTTTCCATGTAAGTATGAACTGTGTTAAGATACAACCTCTCACAAATGAATTTAGAACACAAAAAAAGTAGTAAGTGCAACTTCTCAGTTTGACATGCCTTACTATTATCAAAGTATTGATAATTAATTTTAACATGATACTCCATTCTCAGCTTTTATGTAAAAATATATATAGTTTTAAATAAAATAAAAGATGTGTGTGTGTGTGTGTGTTTTCTTACAGCAAACCCACATCAGGCTATCAGTTGAGCACACCGAGTGGAATTGAACCCCTGATTGTAAATCTGTAGACTGACTGCTGTACTAGCAGGGGGCAACAAAGGATGGAGAAAAATACCTGGTGGTGCTTCATTGAAATTCTTCAAAAGCTCAGGAAGTGTGCTGAGGAAGAATCTTTGAGAATACATAATCTTCACATTGGCATGACTAGACTGATTAAGCACCTAGTAAAATAGTAACTAGAATTAAACGATACATTTTTTCACACACAATTGATTTTATATTATCTCATATGGCATAATGTATAATATGTATTTATTTCATTACTCATTGATCTTAAAAACTCATAATGTTCTGGCTTATAAACATTTATATTGTTCATTCTAATATTTATCATAATTTAAATTTCATTACATGAACATATTGAATTGTCCTTGACAAGTCAGTGCATCACTAGAAATTTACACCAGAGCATATGTAACAATAAGTTAGTCTAACTTCAGAAATAACTATAGAATAACCAACACTACAAATTTTCAAAACCAAAATGTAAATTGGCTATTGTTAGTATTCTCAAAACTTATAGACAACAAAAAAAGATTGTTTGCTTCTGTGAACTTTAAAAGCTATATATTTTTAAAATACAAAGTAAAACTTTAAACCATTCATTTTCACATTACCTCAGGAACCTCTTGTAAGACTATGATAAATCCATCAGCTGCTGTTTTTCCAAGAAATTCGTCTTCTAACCATGAAATTAGCTGAAATAATTTGGAGATTATATTATTGAAATAAAGAAAACTTGCTATATTACTTTTTGACCACAATTATTTTTGGCTAAAATATGCTCACTAGTTTTCCTTACAACTCATTCATTACAAATACACTATTTACTACAGCTGTGATGTCTTTAAAATCTTTTTTTTTATTCATTTTGCGAAGATTATAAAAATGTTTGCATTTCTCACTTAAAAGAAATAAATAAATGCTTTATTTACAATGCTATGTAAAAAAAGAAAAACTACTGTGATTTAACTTTTAAGCTATTTTAAATGCTTTTGAAGACATTTTCACAGTGAAAGTTTGGGACTTTTAATTAGTAGACAGACATATAAAAGATTATTGTATCACAATCCAACATCTATGTGCATGTGCTGTAACTGGAATGTGTAACAGATACCACATGTAGAATTTTATCTAATAAGTTGTGCCTAGTGCTCACCTTTTTCACAAGATATTCCAGTTGGGAATCACCTCTTAAAACTAATGCCTTTGTTAGCCACGACCATCCTTTCACAGCAGATTTTCTTGCTTCCTTCTTTGTAATATTTTCAGCTGTCATTTTTAACTTTTGTGTGATTGTACTCAGACAAAGAGAAAAGTTGGCACCTGCTTCCATCTTATTAATGAGAGCAGCAACACACTGTGAAGCTGTGACAGATACATTTGAGTCTTCTAATATCATGAGGTCTGAAAGAACATGCAGTAGCTCCTGCTGTTGTGGAATGATAGTATCTTTTCTTATATTACACACAACTGCTCGAAATAGAGTCAACACCAAGTGTGCTTTTATAGACCCAACCTACAAAATATTAAAATGCAGGTGAAAATTATAAGTAGAACATTGGAAAATAGGCTTCTTACTTCTAGTCATGTATTTGTTAAATAATTTCATTTTCATATATTAGATATCTACATAAAAAAAAACAAGAAACTAAGTTAAATTTCTTTAACACACTAGTACACTGAATGATATGTAATAACCTCATTCTTATCTACATGCAAAGAATTATGTGCAAGTTAACCCATCCTCTGAATCAGGGATGTCATGCAAGACTATTTTGTTCCACATATTCAGTTAAATGCCTTAAATTACAAACAGTCATTTCTTGCGTATAAATAATTGCTAAATATGTCATTGTTATATATATGGTAATACAAGTAAAATCAAAGCTCTACATGTTCTATACCTGGTAAGATTGGTCAAGCCAAGGTTATACATGTTTTTATGCTTGGTACATGGATAGATCAAGTCACGACTTTATATGTTATACGACTGCAAATAAATATCATGTAACTTTTCAGTTTATACATTTTTACTTAAACTTATTATGTTATAAGGTTAAGAAAGATGAAATAGCCTTTTTATGGGAGGACATTCTGAACAACAGTTGTATTTTTATGAGACTGTTTTTGCACTATTCATTTTATATTAAAATGCTCAGAATAGACACTGAATGAACTTCTATGTCAAAGCAACCATATTCCATAATTAAATATTTGTTTCTTCCACAAAAATTGTATACAATTATGAAAACCTCAATAGTCTTTCATTTTAAACAAAACATGAGACATATCTATCTAAAGGATGTATGGGCAGAATAAAATCCCCACTTCATTACACAACTTTCTTTTGTTTTTCACAAATGGTTGGTGTTGGACATTTTCCAATACCCCAGATTAAATATTTACATTATTGTATTTATACCTAGCTAATTCACCAGCAAGAATCTTCCATAATAACACAGAAGGTGCCTAAATTTTTTGTGTATGATTAAATCATCATATTTTGAAAAAAGTACCTTTAACAAGTTTTGTACCATTTTTGAAATGTCCCAGAATGAATTAAAATGGTCAAATTTAAATATGTAGAAGGTACAAAGAGAAACAAATTATTAATTCTAAGAATATATCAGTAAAAGCAATGAAAAATATGTTATAATGCCAACCATACTACACCTCTATGTCCAGTGCCAATGAGCCTATTGCCTGACACCAAGGCACATCAGGTTGGCATAGGCAAAGGAGACATGGCAATCATCTAGGTGCTAAGCTAACAGGTAACGTTTGATATATATACAGGAAAATTAATAAGAAACAAGCTTTTTAAAGTATTTTATAGCAGTTAATAACTAAACCTTCATAGAAAAATGCACATTTTTGCAAAAACTTCAAAAATGTAAAAATTTGCTGCCTTCTTTAAAATTGGCATTATTATAAATGAAATACAGTGAATCATCTTGTCATAACCATTAGTAGTAATAATGACAAATACTTCACACAGTGAGCATTCATAGACTAAGGAACATTAAAATGTTTAGCTAAAGTTAAGTTTTCCTTAAAGGGTGTATCATCCACACCTGAGTCATTCATATGATTTTATACAAGTCAAAAATTCTTATGATGCATTAGTTTTTAAAAGTTTATTTTTTAATATCTCAATATCATAATACCCAAATGCCTAAAACTTCTGCTCTGTAGTAATAATACTCCCCCCCCCACACACACACACATTCATGACCTGCATGTTTTCATCAATAGAAAAAAAATATGACCAGTATTAATATTAAAGTTATTTAATAGCCTTGGTATTTTCACTAAACAAAAGTATGTGATCTCAGATCAAAAGGTTCATAATTAAGTTTACATTAAACCACACTTCTTATTGCAAAAACAAGTCTTAAATATGATAGCCTTGAACCAAAACAAAACAGCATGCCATTCCATCATTAGCTCTTGTCTAGCATTTAAACAATATCTATAATATTCAACTTCTTTTCTTACAAAAAAAGTATTAAAACCATTAAATTTTAACAGCAACAGCAATTGTTTTTGGAAGATGCACTGTAAAGTACAACTTCTATAGCCATTTCTGCAGAATGATCACTGCTGCCAGCAGAAGCTTCAATAAATGTTACTTCATATTTAAAACAGTGTTAAAATAATATTTACTCTGATATGATAGATGTGAAACTAATTACTATCTTCATTAGTTTGGGCTAAAATATGCTATGGTTAATTTAAGAATCAGCACCAGACTTTATTCAAATACAAACACATATATAGAAAGATAAAATATGAGGGACATGGTTATACAATCCCTTAAACAATTATGAATTTTGCAAAAATTTAAATTTGTTTCCAACAAGCCAATTTGGGTGATATCTGCTGTTAAGCTAGATAAAGTTAAGATAGGTCATACCAAAATTCTTTACACAATGTGGTTGGAGGATTTGTAAAACCAGCAACTCACATGTGACTTGTCATAAAAACTAGTCAAGCTAAAGTTCAACACTATACCTAGTAAAGTGAATGAAGAAAAATTCTACATGTGATATACAAGGTAAGTTGGTCATATTAAAATTACATATATGACATACTAAGTAAAAAGGGTTAAGACACCCCAAAAAAACCCTCAAATCTTGTAATGTGAGTTTGTCACTTTAAAAAGATAATTAAAAGTTATTTCTGGTCAGCCACATCAAGGTACCAAGATCTTAAAAAAATTTAAAAATAATATCTTTCTTTATGAAACTTCTTGCACATAGTTATCTTAATAGGATGTCACCTCTTTCTAATGTAGAGTTTTATAATGCAAGTGCTTTGCCAAACAAATCTTGGTCTGGAATTAATATAGTGATAAAAATTCTACAACCTAAGCACTTTTGGAAGGTGGACCTTACTTCTTCATCTTACAGTTTTCATATTTTATAAGCAGAATTTCTAAAACTTCTTTAATGAATATCAAATACATATATCTTCAGTAAAATATTGTATTTTATCTCTTATTGTTTCCACCCTAATATAAATGTAAAGAAATCAATGTTTAGTGAAAGGAGAAGTTGAAAAATATGACAAAATGAATACTACCATTTTTTCCTATTGGATTGCTACAGTATCAGTCACAACAGTTTCAAATGTGAACTTTCTTCAGATCTGTTTGTTTTTAATTTATTTGGTTTTATTGCAGTACCTTGTCATCACTGAGGCAGTAATTCATGGCTCGTACAGCAACAAATTATAGTAAGAGCCTATTAGCTGTTTCTGGCAAAGCTAATATGAACAGACATAATCTTGTATTACATTTCACACTAATACTCAAGCTCGTGTAATTTTAGAGATTTTATTATTTTACTTGAGTGTTGTTAGACTATGTCAAGAAGTTTATAATTTTTACTTTTTAGTTATTTTTGTTAAACAAGTATTTAACAATAAAAATACATGTAGCAACAAGGTTGTTTGAACACGAGTAAAACAATGTGATATTCATGTAGCTTTTAAATATGCATTTTAGAACACAAAAAATATCAAACATCAGAAAAGGATGTCCCAAAATTACCATACTTTAATTAGCTTTTTAAGTAACCTATAAATAAGTTAAAACTTCTGTTACTGTTCTAAGTGCTAAATGTGATCAGCATGAATCCCTTAATTCTTGTTGACTAATGGTTCATGGTGGGAAAATCTATTGCAGAATCATAAGATTTATGTAGAAGAAAGTCTGATTTTTCTATTCATTATAAACATCTTCATCGGTCATGCAGAGCTGATAAGCAAAACAATTTCAAAAGTTAGAGAGGGGGAGGGTATTCTCTAGTAATTCACAAATTTATTGATATGTTAGCAAACAAAAAGAGTAGGTTTTAATTTCAGATTCCTGCTAGTAATTATGTACAGTCTGTGTTTATAATTGGTTGAAAACTGCAGTAGCCTATTATAGAAGTTAAAAAATTTTGAATTAGCAAAATCAAAGTTCAAACACTTCATACACCATTGAAAAATGATGTTTTAGAATTTTTTAAATCTTTATTTTATATATTAAGAAGTTATTTCTCAGATAATATAAAAACTTGAATTATAAACTAAGTTTTCATGCTAAATTTATATACATACATTGATAATAAAGATGTTAAATTTTGAATGTGATACCATAAAACATCATAATATGCTCATTTCAACCCTGTTGTACATAAACAGCTAATTACCAATGGTTTTCAAAAAAAAGAAAAAGAAAAAGGAAAAACATTATTTCCATTTTAATCAGCAAACATCCTGAAAAATGAACTATTTTCACCAAAATAGATAGATAACATAGCTTTCACTGTAATGTAGAATGATACATGTTTCTCTATTTTGGTGGTTATATTGACATAAATATAGAAATTTTGCATAGCACAGTATGATGTGGCATTTATTGCTTTCTCTAACTATAAATTTTATTTTTAATGAATCACATTTACTAATTGAGTGTATAAAATATAATGTAATAAGCAAAAACAGTTTTGTAAAAACAGTTCCTCTACCTGGTAGAATCTTCCAACATTTAAATCATTTCCATTATTTTCATGACTTTTAGGTGTTATTCCCTGCAACACCACTTGTATCAAAGCTGGTATGGCTGTTGACCCTAAACTACAAACACAGGTTTAAGTATTGTTAAATTATGCAAGATTGGCATTCTAAAAATACATCATTAAGCACATTAACACATATTAAAACTATATAGATTAGTTAAGATAAACTGCCTTTTTACCTTCTTTGGCTATGGCTATATTACTTAATGTGATAACATCATAGAAGAATCATATCCACTTAATTTGGTAACAGTTAAGTTCATGAAAAATTAATTAAAACCACAATATTTTTAAAGTTATAAAAATTAATTCAGTCTATAGTTTCACAAAATTTTCAGTATTTAAAGTTCTCTTTATTAAATATAAAACAAAGAGCAAGAACCATTACATACAATAGTACAAGTCTTTGAACAAATGTTTTCAATCAATAAATGGATGTGACTAAAAGGAAAATAACAAGTCTTTTGATGTGATTACAGAGTTACGATATCAATTCAGAATAAAAAATGGTTACAACAACATATCTTTAATAAAGATAAAAAAAGACAATAATGTTGATTATTCTAAAATCACAGCTAATATCAGTAACTGGAAAAAGAAAATGCAATTCTGTATTTAAATTGACATTCTATACAAGTGTCTTATCAGAGGTTACAGCAGATAGCAAATAAAATGAGACAGATCTTTTGTAAAGGCATAATTTATTTTCCCCTACCTTGCATCTAGTTGCTGAGATATAACCTGTAACACATGACTGATCTCTTCCACTAGAGTTACAGAGTTCTTGGAAAGATTTGTATCCTGACACATGTCAAGACAGAAGCACAACAAGTGAGAAAAACAAGACTCGTACAAGAACAATGCACAATCTGTATCCACAATAACACATTTTACTATCTTCAAAAGGCACCGAGTGGCTTCAACTCGATTCTGAATCTGGATTTCTATGGAAATTTACCAAGATATTAACACAAAATATTAATGAAATGCTACATTACAAACAGGTATTTACGGGAAAGAGGTCTATTAACGAATTTCTAACAAAAACACAATAAAATGATGCTGAATGGGTTTCACATGTGTACAGTCTCGTTTAATTATTGCTAAACATTTAATCATAATGAACTGTCAGATAGGATCTAATGCCCTTTTCATTGTGAATATACTTTGGCATGATTTGCAGTAAACAGTATCAGGGATCCCTTTACCTCTAATGTTGCTGCTACTGCTAAAAAGATTCATGCTTTTTTATCTTTAGTGCATTCAGAGAAATTTCACAAATGTAAATGTTTTTAATGAAATAAGATACATTGGATCCTCTGCACTACAATGTATTATGCAGGTTTGAGTCACTCATTTTATGCGTTCTACAAAAACATTTCCCATTTCCTCACCACTTTCCATACTGATTTGATAATTGGAAGGTAACAGTTTAGAAAGATATCATACGTCAACATGATAGAGTTCAAGATCAAAGACTTCAGTTACTTCTAAAGACCCTGATATTGTTTTATGCAATTTTGAACTCTTTTTACTGAAAGTTAAATATTTGTAGAAGTAATTGGGATTTTAAACTTTTGAAGTAGAAGTAAAATCAACTCCAAATCACTAATGATGTACAAAGATGGTGAGAGTAGCATGCAAAAATCTAAAAACTATTAAAACAACCTCTATACTTGGTTTTATTAGCATAGGATTATTTCTACACACATAAAAGAATGATAATACTTTAAAGCTATCTTCAATAGAAATATTATTTGTTTTCACTTTGTCTTACTTCAGTTGGTATCAAATAAAATAGTAATTATTAAAAAAAAGTAAATATTCTTTACCTTGTAGGTAGTCATGTGTTAAAAAATAATACATTTATCCCAACCACAATAAATCCATATTCAATTTTCAAAAGTCACCCATCACATAAGTTTATTCTAATGGAATGACCTTCAACTTGTGTACAAAACAAAATAGAACAGGTAATATTTTGACATCCAAGATGGTACCAGTCATTCACTCATACCTATGTACTATCTATTATTATAACTTAATGTACTTTAATGTAATGTACAATACTTTCTCTTCACACTTTTCTTAACGCACAACTTGATATCAATGATCCCTATTATTGCTGCTCAAAAAGAATTATAAGCACCTAACAAATAAAACATAAAATATTCATAATATCTGTACAAAAGGATAGTAAAAGTAGTCCAACATGTCAATGTGCACCTTTCTAATGCATTGTAAAAAAGAACTACTAGATGTAATAGTTCGAAACTTCAGATATTTCTACACACTATGTAGAAACCTAAAAAATATTTTTTTTTAAATGTGATACTCATATGAATAATTGTATTTTACAAATTTGATTTCACTGTAATGGAATTTGATGATATTTGTAGTGGAATTTAATTCCTGATTTCTCACGTCTTTCTACTTAGTTTTAGTTTCCAAGAAATTTTACTTTAAAAAACTGAAATGTGGGTTCAGTGAGAAGTCATTAATGTGTGACTTCCTGAAGCTGAATTAGAGGTAATTACATGTTGTTATAATGAAAACTCTGATCTGAGTAAGTCTACAAGAATGCTTTCAGGTACACACAAATACTTCATCACAACCAATAATTGTTTTAGTTATACATTTAATAAATTACAATATTTTTAGGTATTGAAACATTAGTATGAAGTATCAGAGTGATTGATTATTTAGACAAAAATTTATAATTTTGGTATGCTCCACATTTACCAATCAAAAAATAACAAAAACTAGTATATTCAGTACTAATTTAAATTGTTTGTACCGTTACTGTAAAACTATCATGGTTAATGATGCTGTTATTATGAAAACAAATTTTTTTGTATGAAAATAAGTGTACACGATTTTACATTTCTGTTGTGTTGTAATATCTGTAAATCAAAGTTTTTGTGTAACTATTAACTAATTATTACATTTTCTTGTAGTATTTCTATTTTTCTTTGCTACATACCTTTCACACATAAATTACTAAGTAATGTAGATTTAGTAGATGAGAGATGAGATGACCAAATGAAATACTTTTAAATTCAAATCTTACCCACTTTATTATCCTTTATGTATTTTACTAATAGTGGAACTATTATGTGAAATGTACTGGAATGATTAGCAGCTGCAGCTAGGCTATCAAACACAAAATTTGTTTTTCCTAAGTCACCAGAAGACCCTACAAGGAAAACGTTTGAACAAATAAATGAATGAAAAGAAAGAATTCATGTATCATTTTAGAAAGCTACAACTTAGTGGAAATTAAAAAATTACAACTGAATAGTTTCTTAAGAATGTTTTACAAAAACATCAGTACAGCTGTTTCTGTATCAGCTGTATGTGTTTCAGAAACACTTTCAGCTACTGAGATAAAAGAAAATAAAATACTGAAAATATTCTTAATTTAAATAATCTATTTAAATAACCAGAAATATTTATTTTCTAGAATACATTATATATTATTTTGGACACTGAAAAAACAAGCTATAAGTGTGTTATGACCTTACCAGAGGATAAACAGTTCACAAGATGTGGTATAATTTTTTCTTTGGTAATATGGGGGTAGTAAAAAGTTAACTTGAATATTAAGTTGACACTATGCTCCCTGAAAATAAAATTGCTTAGATAAAGCCTATTAGTAAATAAATAAAAAATAATACAAATATCAATAAATATATTTTGCCAAGAATAAAAGGTATAATACTGTTATTAGAAAATATCAGTGCTTTCTTTCTTAGGATTTCAAAACATGCAACTTAAAACTGGAATATTTTTTCATAACTATAATAACTGACTATATATATGCAATAATGAAGATTAGAGATGCCAATCTGCTGTAAAATCATGATTGGTGATTGGAAAAACAAATTAACCCAATACAGATAACATTATCCTTAATTTTTCTAATAAAGTGTAAATGTTAATAGAGAGATACAATATTTGTTGCATTTACTTTACCAATGAACTTTAAGAATAAAAGGTAATGAATGCACACTAAAATATATAAAACACGACCTTATGACTAAGTACTTAACATTGTCTACCTTCCTCACAACATTCGTCATCTTTTTTCCATTGCTATCAATGTAATATAACAAAACTTTACTTACTTGTAAATTTTATAAATTTTATACTTCATCCTTATGAAACACGTTTTTAATCTTCATATAAAGATTTATCTTGAATTTTAGTTTAAATTGTATACATGTGATGGGTGTTATCCACTGACATAATTATGACATTTAGTTAGAGGTAATAGAATAGCATTTAAATTTCTAAGCCAAAGTTCATGCTCTTCAATTTATGTTTTTTCTTCTCTGATTTCAATTGACAATATACATAATAAAAAACAACAAAAAACACACATCTTGAAGTTTTAGCACAAACTGATTAACATAAAACCACATCAGTGAAAATGAAATTGTAACTTATAGACACAATAATTATAAACATGATTCAAAACTTTTGTCCAAATTTTTGCATTAGATTAAAACCATTTTGAATAATGTTATCATTTTCACCTATCATAATAAACATGAATGATTTGATAGCTGAATACAATCATTGAAACAGCATAACTGTTTGTAGCTGGAAAAATAAATTGATTTCTTGAATAAACATTTTTGTATTACATCTGGATTTTTTAGCAAAAAAAGAAAAAAAACATTCTGTGATATAATTACAAATATTTCATAAATTACAGTTGCATGTGTATTATCACAAATACTATAAAAACATATGCTATCCTGAGTTCATTCTCTTTGAAGAGTTCCAGGTAAAATGTGATGTTTATATTATTTACATATTTTTCACACAAAATAATGAAACAGCAAAATTTGAAGAAAAATAACAAACATTTTTATATTTAAAGAAAAAATCAAGCAGCCACTTAAATGAAGTTAAATAAGTGAACAAAAACATGAAGGACTGCAGTAGAAACAGGAAATCCCAACCTCTGATTAATTATAGAACCATAATTTTTGTAAGCCAAAACAAAATACATTAAAATTAAACAAAATGCACTGCATTTTTTTTAAAAAAAGATCATAAGGTACAAGCTATAATGTGGGATTATAAAATGTATTCTAGGTTTTGGAGTTAAGTGTGAAAGTAGGACTTACATTGCAGTCCAAACATATTTTGTTTAATTTTAATGCATCTTGTTTTGACTTAAAAAATTACAGTTATAATATATATTACTTACAATACCTACACCTATTTATTCCTCAGATTCCAAATACTTTAAATGTAAGAATTTCTTAACTTATTAATACACAAAATAAGAGAAAATCTTCCTTTTGCCCAACCTATAAAAAATGAGTATATCTGGGAACTTTCTAAATGAAAAAATCTCAATCAATAAATGCAGCAAAACTTCAGTGAGGAGCAAAGCTCTTCTAGGAGAGTTAGAAAGTATCCATATCCTTGGCATAAATGTTTGTTACATTACATTAAAATGTGGAAGTGCACTTTATATAATACAGTGCACTTAAGAATGAAATTCAGATTTATATTCAAGTTATTAGATTTTAGTGTGTGAGAAATATGAAACACAAAAATGAATTATGATATAACTCTGACACATGAACATTGAAATTATACTCAAACAGTCAGTGAAAATGTTTTGTTTCTCTCACATTCATGTCTAAGTATGAAACATTTAACAAACAAAATTTTATTCTTTACTCCTAGAGTGTTTTGAACTTATGATTAGTAATCCTTGCAGATTACTTGTTTTCATTTGTCAAATTGGTATGTTTAGATAGATAGTAAACAGCGGATGTTTACAAACCTTGACTGTCAAACAATCACAAGGATGCCAAATGTTTGCAAAACACTATTTTTGTAAGCTCATGATGATGACTTTGAATGTTCATGTTTAATTTGAGCATCTATAATGTTAACAAAATGATTACACTATGTAACACAGATTTTGTTCCTGGATAGTATATGTTAGTTCTCAATTGCTTATGTTGTAAAAGTACAGAAAATGGCCATTATTCCCTACAAACTTTGCTTTTGTGAAACTGGAATATGAAATTTATAAATTAACCTATTTTCTACGTAATAATGGGCAAATTTGCACATTTTCATTTACATAAGGCCTGAATAAACCAGCATATGAATATAATTTTACATGTATTTATATTAAAGTTACATAAAAACAAAAATATTTAGAAGTGAGTAGTTTTTCAATATTTGCAACTGTAAACCACTTTCATGTATCAGTATCAGTCCCCAAGTATAGTCTCTCATCACGTTTTCATTATGTGCTCCCAGGTCACAAAAGCAAAGTTTAAAGAGAAAAATAGGTCTTTTCCATTTAATTTAGGCATAAACAATTAGGAAATAACACTTTCTGCCCAGGAACAAGAAAAAGTAAAAATTTTGTTACACAGTGTTATAGACATTGTTTAATTTGTCCCATTCTGGATTTAAATATATAAAATATACAGACAAATACTATGTTTGTTTTTTACATCTTTGACAAAGTTTTTAATACCAATGTGAAATATGGGGAATGAATTATTAATATTAGATTTTATATGTTAAAAATAATAATTTAGAAAGAGGGATGAAACACTGAAAGAGTTTACAGGTTTGAACTGAGGACTATTAAGTTTTTAAAACATATTATCATAATAATATATTTGAAATGTATGAAAGAATACATACCTTATACAATAAAACTTTATATTTTGCTAGATGAAAAGGCAGGATGTCTAAAGTAAACTCTTACTGTCTATTCAAAATAACTTTTACACAAATTAATCATATATCCATACATTATCACACTCATATACTCTATCTCAATATATAAAGAAAAACTGATTTACAAGATATAAAACATTGCTACAACTTGTTGTGTTAATGTTATTTCATTCTTTAAAAATCAAACTTCAGTGACTTTTATTTGACATACTATTGACATTGATGTTTTCTTTCATTGTATTCAATTTCATTGTAGTACATAAACACGAAGAAAAATTTAACTAGCTACTCTTTTGATCTTTTCTTCCTCTTATTACCAAATAGAGTTGGAAAATTTAATCATATAACTGAAATTACCTGTTAGCAGTAACTAGACTGATTTATTAAAATTACAGTTAAACTGTTTCTCATAAAAATAACAGATTTATTTGAATTAATGTTTCTAATTACCACTGTTTTCAGTTATTTCAGCTATCCAAGTAACTGTGATTTTGAAAGTATTGCATTCAATTCCCTTTGACATTAAATATGTTCATGGTGTCTTTATTTCTGCAAAGATATAAAAACTGCCTGTCACTGTCACTAGTTTTTAACTTAAATGTGTGTAACTGAATTCTTTAATGATGCAAATGCAAAGGGGAGGGGATCTGGACCACATGATTTTTTTTTTTTTTTTAGAAACTAGTGACTGCATTCTTTAAAATTGTACAAGCAGATATAGATCTAAATGAGGGAAATATGAACAGTTTACCTCCCCCCACCTCCAATCCTCTTCATTAATTAATAACTATTCTTTAATGTTGCACAAGCAGACACAGCTACATAGGAAGGAAGTCTAAACAGTTACCCCCCCCAACTTTTTCTCTTCTCCATAGTTTTCAAAAATCAATGAAAATAGTTAAATGTCCTTAAAATTATCATAAATTTTCAAAATATTAGAAAATAATGTTTTTATTTGACTAGGCTTTTAATTATTATAAAAATGTTTTTGAGGTTTCCTGAACAGAGTACAGCTGAGCATAATGCAGTTAACGTCTCAGCCAATAACTGATTATTTCTAAGCTAATACAATAAAATGAATGTCAATTACATATTACCATGGTACATTTTCACATTTTTCCTTTTTACAAATATTCTAACAATAATGAAAACAAATTTCCCAAGTTTAAACACAAAGTTAGTTTCAGGACACCTGCAGATTTTATCAAAACTTATTACAGAATCAACTTCTTTATTATTTATAAGTTAAAATTCTCATGAAAAAGATGATTACATTAAGTAAAAATGTAAGTGGTATGACTGTATAAGCATTGACTTTTAAAAGAATTTAAAAACAGGTGTTTGGTTTACTGAAAATTATGAATAATTATAACTATTTAATTTTTATTCAAAAAAATTTGGAACATGTTTGTAACTGTTTTTTATTTTTTACTACTTTTAATTCAGAAATATTCAGTAACTGATATTTTGTTATTTTTGACATTTACTTAGTGTAATTCATGAAAACAGAAACCATCATATTTCATTTCTGCACAGATGCAAAGTTTTACCTGAAAACAAAATAACCAACATGTTGATTCTTTTATCTTATTTACCTATCTCAAAGAATAATTTTATTCTTGCTAACAACCTATCATCTCTTGAGAATATATTTTTCTTGATTTTCCAACATTTCTCCTACTGTTTTGTACAGGATTTGGTTGACGTTTTCTTATGGTAGTACTGCATCAAGCAATTTAAATAGCTATAAGGAAAGTTCACATACGATTTCGAAGAGGAATAATTAATCTATCATGTAAAAAATACAGTACTATAAAAACTTCTTTTATATTTTCTGTAAATTAATAGTGAAAGTATTTGCGCATTAAATTATATTAACTTGAAAGATATAGATGTATTCTTAAAAAAGAAAATACCAGATAAGGTATGCTTATTTCTATCCCATGGAGAGGAATTGAATGGATCTTATTATTAGTTTAATATAGTAACAAATATGCAATATTTGGGTTTTTTCTCATTGTCAAGTACAATTCTATGGTTTAAATGCAACATTATTACCTTATCTGTGACAGCAAGACATACTTTCATTATTTAATTATCAAGTCACTTGATTTACTGCAAATTGTATAAACAAACACAATGACAGATGCATGGTGGTATTTATTTGACAATGGCATGTTATTCATAAATGCAATAATGGTAACATTCTGAAGGGTTATATGATGCAAAAACAAAAAAATATTTGAAAAGTAGTCATTTTCTTGTTTTGATTTGGGGAAAGTCATGAGTGTTTGTACTAATCAATTAATAATCCAGAAATTAACCTACTGCTTAATCTATTAGAATACCACAAATTATCTAGTTGTAATGACAAGCTATTAATAAATATCTTTATCATTTATCAGACTTACAGAGCAGAATTTAAACAATTTAGCAGCCTAAATTAAAAGTTTAGAAACTGCAACTGAAAAAAATAATATTATATAAATACCTAACTGTTTTACATTTTTCTGAGAGACAGAGATGGAGAAGATGGTCTGCAAGAAGCTCACAGTGTTTGGGATCCATTAACTGTGGTGCTAAAATAGCATTAGACAGTCCTTGTAATCCAACAACTTGTAGTTTTTCAACCTCACTAGTCAATACAGAGAAGTACAGTGCTAAAACTGAATCCTTCAGCTCAAGTACTGTGTTGAGGGAAAAGTAAGACCAGTTTTTTCAGCAGCTATTAAATACTCACACAAGTATATTTTTACAAATGTATACAATATCTTTCAAAGTAATCAAAAACTGTTGCAACATATTTCTTTTCTAAAAAAAATACAAAACTAAAATGTTTAAACCATACAACTAAAATTTGAAATCATAAAAGTCATGAAAAACAAAACATTTTAGTGATTTACTGAGACACATTATAATTCAATGATTTTAAATGTGCTTACAGTTATTAAATGGTTGAATATTTATATACATATAATAAATAAACAGAAGTAACATTTTGAAAATATGCTTTTATTCTTATAATAAGCTCTCAAACTATTGTTCAATAATTTCATGTTTTAATTTTCAAAGTGTAAATGGTAATATGTTAGTCTTAAAATATACAGTAATTTATACATTTATGAAGAAAAATCTCACCATTTTCATGTGATGAAAAATCTTTCAAAATATCAATAAACTGGTTCAGAATGTCAAGAATAATTGGTTTTTCACATTCCTAAAGAAAATAATAAGCAGTGGAAACATCTGATTAAAAATTAGGAGTGTGATCTCATATTTATGAAGTTTTGGACAATTTTCAAAAATATACTTTTTCACATAAATGTATGTATATAACCTTTAGTATAAGAAGTATATGAGAGAGATAAAATTATATTGAAGGCATGTTGAGAAACAAAAAGGTAAGACTATTCCTGCTTAAAATGTATTTACTTCCATTTGCATATTATTGTTCAGTGCCGCCCTCTTTATTCAAAATATTTTTTCATATCCTGCAAACCTTGCACTTCCATACATCACATAAACATCATTGCTTAACTGCATCTTGTATCAGTATTGTCATGTGGCAACCCTCCATTAATAGAAATGTGAAACACTCTCCTGACACTTGACTCCTCTTATTCAATTCTACTAAACCACATCTGAGTTTGGCCAGAAGAAACACTGTTTTAAGTGGAAAGGAGATAAGTATCTATTAGAAGTACATGTATTCAGAATAAGAAAATTATAACTTAAAATACAGTATATAATCTCTTCCCAGATATGTAGCTAAAATTTCACATTTAATAAGAGGAGGAATGATTGTGAGGGATAGAAAGAAGCATCATTAGAAAGCATCTTAAAAATACCCACAATTGTGATCCTAATAGTGCAGGATCAAGCACTTGAGACTGCATTGCTTCTTTATCAGGTATAATTTTCATTCAGTGTGGAAAGACATGTTGTATACACAGGTAGAAAAAGGGAGAAGCACAACCAAAAGAAATGAGAAAAAAATGGTTGAATAGGAATCACAGTATATCACAATCTCATTTCTGTTGACGAAATTGTATAAAAAGCATCTATAGACAGTAATATGAGGGAAAAACTAAAATGGATCTGCTACAAGATGTAGAGAAGCTAAGGCACAATGGAAATGGACTATACAAGGCCAATCAACTTCAGTCCAAAACTAAGCATTCAGGACCTCCAGCCCATTGTAGGAGGAGCATCCACACTGTCTTCACCTGGAGTTCTGTAGAACAGAAAAATATATTGTGCAAAATGGGCATGTGCACAAATTCACAATGGACCAAACATCCAGGAACCCAACATCCAAAAGACAGCACTAAGAGATGTGACCAGGTGGTAGTTCACATCAAATACATTTATTCTGTTATTCCACTGTGCAACATCATACTTGAGCTATAAAACTCCTTTAAATGGAGTGCAAGCAACAGAGAAACATTGACTTATTCAATATTATTCTCTGGATAGAACTGCATACAAGTTGGAAGAAGCACCAAAGTGGATGGCCTTCAAAGAAAAATATAACCACCTCACCCACTAGAAAAAACTGAACAGAAGCTGGCTGCAATATAAGCTTCAAGGAGCCATCCCATTAAAAAGAGAGATGGCAACTGTTCAATGAGAGCAAGGTCTGATTGATTATAGGTCTCTTCAGGCAACAGATAGAGAGAACAAAGAGTGATGGTACAACCCAAGAAAACACAGATGGCTACAGCCTCCAAGAGTGTGTCTAGTGGCAAAGACAGGGTAAGCACATGCAGATCAACCAACAGTGCCACCCCTCCGTGCATTCATCCATCATACAGCCGGTCATTTCTGTACAAAGAAAACTTTTAAAAGGTGACTACATCAGAAAGTTTCAGAAATGTTTCCTGTGAGGAAAGACATAGTATTGTAGGAACCAATAAGTGATTTTGATGTCATCCAGATTAGAATGAAAACCTTGACAGTTCTGTTGTATTTAGATGACCATTTTTATTTATGTGTAGACAAATTGGGTGGAGAACCTTTCTGTTTATGACCATGTTTTTTTCTTTACTGTCTTTATTTGATGAAGGTCTGTTGACCTCCATGTATTGTGCCGTGGGTCGATTGGGCAAGGCTTTGCAGTTGGAACAGGATTCCAGCAACTGAGGATGTGAACAAATGATCATTTTGCATCTTGAGGTGGGAAAAGAATATGTGCCTGAGGAAATGCCTATAACCAGATCTTGGAATTTGCTGGAATTTATGTGATGGGCAGCAAGTTTTGAGCCTCAGAGTAAATAATGTCATGAATCATTTTCAAACACTGCATTTCTTTTACTTGCAACCATTTAGGGCAAGAATGAAAGTAGTATGGGGGAGAGCCATTGTAATTGATGCAATAAGATTCTGTATCATACTCATAGCCATCATGGTCCTTTCCACCACAAGAGCACATGTCAAGGAACCACGACATGACTTCTTTGAGTGACCGAACAACTAAATTTCGAGATATCGGAGGGTTTGGAATGTATGGCTATACCCTGAAATTAAGATAACCTACCTTGATGATGGCAGGTAAACATGGTGACGAAAATGTCAGAAAGAGACAATGGTTGGCATTGTAATTCCATCTTTGTGAGTAGAGATATGCCTCACTGCAGAAACTCCTTGGGTGGAGAAGCCAAAGAAAATATCCAACTCTGGAATGTTCTTCAAATCCTTCTTAACAATAACTCATCATAATGAATTCAAAGTAGCATGTGATGTAACCTTAATAGGTATATCCCCAAATCACCTTTGAATGTACGAGTTCACTGTGTTGAGATGTGGATGTTTCTACCAAATGTCACCAACCGAAGCTTCTTTACTGACTCTGGAGAGCCAGCAAGTCCCTTCTGAATAAAAAAGGGAGACATCTGCCCTAAAGGTTTGTCTGAAAGAGAATGTAGTATAAGAAAATGAGGCACAACAGATGTTACAGATTGCTGCTCAGAATCTTCAAGATGTGGTCGTTTACCAAGGGGCTGTTTTTTCAGTATTTTAAGTTTTTATTTGGAGGATCCATAATAAAAAAAGGAATATTTTGGTACCCATTGACCCCACCCACCATGGAGCCCTATAAGGGAACCCACTTCAATGCCAAACAAGGACACTGCAGCAATGCCTGGGTTTTATGAGCACTATATCCAAACACTAGCATCAGATACAATGTTCACAACACCTGTTGAGAATGTCCAACAATGGTACTTGGTTAACCCTAGACCAAGAGAACCAGCTGAATGACCCAAAGGGCCAACCCAAGGCTTCCCATTTACAAGAATTTAAGGCCAAAGTTGTGTGTTATGGTTGGAACCCTCAACCACCAGAATCCTCCCCTCCCCCCTTCATGGGTGACCATGCACTGCATACATGTGGGTGGATGTTTAAGTCCCAGAGGAGGAAAACTGAAAGAACAGAACCTTGCCTGGGAGGTCCCCTCACAATGTACAGGAATCTATACTGATGAGCAACCACACAGAGGTGGATCATAATTATTAGCTGATATGTGTAAAATCATCCCCTCAGGTGTGACCATACAGAACTGGAGCATACTGCAAACTTCTGGATCCCATCAGATAGAAAGGGATCATCTCAACCAATGATATTCAACCACATCCTTTCTTCTGGACAGCACAAAAGAAAAGCTGGACACAGTATCATCTCTTGGAGCCCACCATGCAGAGATGAACCACACAACAGCAGAACACCAACATCCTACTCTCTACTAAATGTGTTCTATTTAGTGATTGTTGTGTTATGTGACCACATTCAGAAGGTTACCTTTACAGTCTACAACACCAGTACAAGGAAATGCAAGATGCCAAAAACTCCCATATTTCACTGGAGGAACAAGGGTGGATAAAATATATTGGAAAATTTGGAAGAACATCAACACCAGAGACAGTGTAGTGGGTGACTATGAAAGCCTTATTGTAAAATGAAAACAGCCACTAATTTATTCAGTTGAAGAAGAGTTTGATGGGCAGCTACCTGTTCTGCTTTACAAATGTAAGTCCATAGATTTGTATGGTCTGGAATGGGCATATTAATGAAACAAATATATCACAAGGGTATCTAACCTACTTAAAGCTGCTTCTGTCAGAAGCAGATGAGCATGTTGTGAATGACTTTAGCTTAGAATAAGCTAACAATAATTAGTTGTACATGTAGTGATGTAAACATATCCTCAAAGCATGTATAAGTTGGGCAAATGCTTTGACCACCTGGTATTGAACATAAAGAGCTGAAGCAAGCCCAAAAGAGAAGGCATGAAACTGAAACACAACCCCATGTTCGACAAACCAAAGACAGCATCTTGACTAATGAGAAAAAACAAATAGAGATAAACATTTAAGACAGTTACCTTGGTTATCAACATTCCTCAAGATAAAACTTATTGCGATACAAATCCAAAAGATAAGTGGATGGTAAATGAATATGGGATAAGATTCCAACAACAGAGAAACCACATCTGAAGGAAGAGAGTCAAAAAGGATAACAGCACCAATGTGGCAGTAGTGAGGGAGAATTATCCTCCAAAAGTCCATGAGAAAATTGGTTGAGTGCCTCATATAGGAGGAATATAGAGAACTGTAGAAGAGTTGCAAGGGTAAAAAAAAAGGCAGGAATATTAAGATATGATGTATTAGGTCTAGTAGATTATGCAAGTAAAATTTGGGAAACATGGCACAGTCATATGGAGGAAGAGTTGACAAAATCCTCAGTCACAAACAGGTGCAGCATATTCAGGAGAAAACCTAGAAATATCAGGAAAAGAAGGTTAACTTATATAATGATACATATTCTGAATGAAAGTTGAAACTTTTTCATTCATATTCTTCTCACCTGAAGCCTGTGTAATTGTACTAGAAGAAGTGACACGAGCTTCAGAATACATTATATAATAATGACGAACTTGAGAAACAAAACAACAAAGAAGTTTTCAAACAAAACTATAGAAACTGTAGTATAAAATACTTCTACTTCATAAGAAATATCAAAGAGACAGAGTGCATGAATAAAGTACAATAAAAAATGACTGCAGTATGGCACTGCCTAACAAGAAGCAATACTTTGTAAAATTTAATAGAGGAACTTGTGCATCAGAAGTGTATGGTGCTCCTATTGGTGATGGGTTGTAGTATAATGATTTGTATGCAAGATGCAGGTGAAAGATGACAATTTTACAGTACATGGGAGTGCAAGGCTTGTATTGCACATAGTGAGCAGCATTTAATGAGAATAGCTATATAGATGAAAGAAGATAATGTACTGTATTGAAAAGATGCTAAACACTTTGCACCAAAAAGGTCTTTACTTCACACCAAACACTACCACATAATTTTATGTGCATATCACAAGTTTTGAAGAAGTCTCTCATTCCCACAAATTTTAAACTGTATTTTCCTACTTTGTGATATAACCATACAATATAAGAGCAACATCTCTTCCATACACAGTAATCCCCATAAGCATTTGCACAGAGGCTCATTTTTTATGAGGCAAATTGAATGTCAGAACTGGGGAGGAAGATTGGAATTAGCTACAGATAGGTAACATTCTAAAATTCATTTTCAGGTAAAAAAATGTTAACATCACAAATGCTTCTTATCTTTCTATGCATAAAAAGAGCTGGAATCCCACATTAAAGATGGGGGAGTGGCCAATGAAGAATAAGAGAATACAGAGATGAGCTCCTTTCTGAAAACATTATCAAAAAGGGTAGGTCTATGGAATATGATATCCACAAGTGATGGTATCCTAGCAGAGCAGCACTTGATGAGAAGTTACACCCATCTCAAATATGGAATATACTGTATTCTTGAGATGGTTGATAAGAGTATTAAACTTAAACTGAAATGTACAGGACAATGTTCTGACCTTTGTAGATTCTGTACTTTATTTTAGTTAAACTTTAGTACCCATACCAGCTATCTTGAGAATACATTTTTACTTCAAGCGAGTTTCTCATCATCATGAAATACTCTATTTATTGCATTTTTCCTTTCAGGAAATGAGAGAGAGCAAATTAAAGTGTCACAAAAACTTTTTGCATAATGCTTAGAGTGTTGCAGAATGTAAGAATACTCAACTGACCAGTATCTCACAAGCCGATTTTTTTGTTTGTTTAGAATTCAGCACAAAGCTACTCAATGGGCTATCTGTGCTCTGCCCACCACAGGTATTGAAATCCGGTTTTTAGTGTGTAAGTCTGCAGACATACCACTGTGCCACTGGGGGGCCTCACAAGCCAAGCATAAGTGTGTAGTGTAGTCATGCCATTCTAGTAAATGAAATACTTACATAATATACTTACCATAAAAATCAGATATAAGAAAAATTATCTCAAACCACTATCCCGAAGAGAACCTAGGATCCATCTGGTTGAATTAAACCATTCAGAATGGCCTAGTTATCAACTTAGTGGGAAGTCCTATATTATAATACTAAGTAACACTACAGCCCTACTTCACAAAATGGCAAGTCCATTGCTTTATAAGGAACTCTCCATATTTAGTTCCTGAGAGGCTTGGAATCAGAAAGAAACTTGTATGGGTAAGAAGATGGAAGAGAGATGCTTGGATCATGCTATAATTGGTTTTTATTTGTTTTCATAAGTGTATAATGGTCTGAAAGATAGATTATACAGACACCACTGAAGCAGCCATACAGAAAACTCCAACGCAGAAGTGGACACAAGCTGGATGAACCTAATACAGTTTGTTATCTCTCATTACTATGAGACAACACCTGTTACTTCATGGTTTCAACTGTCTCCATATGATAAAACAAATTTAAAAAAAGTTGGTTGCAGAACCTGAAAAATAAAAGAAAAAATAGACAATTCACCTTCAGAGCCACTACAAACAGTGGAGTTTGGCAACTGGAAAGAAAAAAAGACATTATGAGGTGCATAATTGCAATAATTCATTTATTACCAGTGTCTCCAGTCCCCATTACAGTAATAGATGACTCAAGAGGAGTGCTAAAAATGTTTGGAGATGTCAGCTATTTCCTGAAAATAATGTTGTGATGGTGCATTTTCATAAGATATGTAGAAGTTAAAATTTTATTTTTGGTATTAACTAGAAATAAAATGAACCAGGTATTGTGATGCTACATAGGCCATTAGATGGCCTTGAAAAAAATTGTACAAAGCCATGTGATGTTAGATTAAACAATAGGAACAGAGAAAATTCAAACAGAAAAAAATTCAAGTGAAAGTTTAAAATTTAGTATAATTCTTTCATTTAAAACAGAAATTTATGGAAAGAAATTCAGAAATATTATGGAAAGATCAAAACAATAAATGCAAAATGTTCTGATAAATATTATGAAAAACACATATGAAAACAAACATTGTCAAAGAAAGTATGACCCTAAATTAAAATAGGCATTATTGAACATGGAAAATGTGTTACTCTTCTGTTAGGAGAGTCTAGTGATGATTACACTATCGGCAGTGTGCATGAGGCATTAACTCTTTCTGTAACAGATGCAATTTTTATGAAATAAAAAAAAGTAATATCTGAAAATTTAACACATCATTTCTGTCTTTGAAGGATTTAATGACTAAAATATGTAGCAGGAAGTGTATAAAAATGTTAAAACAAAGAAAAGAAACTAATCCAACTACACTGTCTAAAATCATTGATCAAATAAATTCTAGTGAAGAGAAATGTGTCTGAGAAGCATGTTAGGCATATAATGTTTTATGGGTTTAAAAAAACAATAATGCAGAAGAAACTACATGAAACATTTAAGTGTTTATTGTGCAGAGCCTCTCAAGGAAATAATATGTCAAAGGTGTTTTCAAAAGTTCAGATCAGGTGACTACAGCTTAAGGTTCAAGTCGCTCTTCTGAGTTCAATGATGACGTGCTGCTGGTTGCACTTGATGAAATTGAACTGTAACAGTTGAAGAACTAGCACAGAAGCTAAATTAAACCCATTCAACAGTTCACTGTCATCTGCAACAGCTTGGAAAGATGTCAAACGTGAAAAATTGGTCCCCCATGATTTGACAGAAGCCAACCTCAGAGCAAGAGTGAACATTTGCCCTTCTCTGCACTCTCATGAACGTAACTCATCTTTTTTGAACAGGTTAGTGACAGGAGATAAAAAACGGATATACTGTAAAAATGTTAAATTTTGCAGACAATGGCTCAGTGCAAGTAAACTGACTAAAGCAAGTCTAAAATGGACCTCCATCCAAGGAAATTCTTGTTAAGCATTTGGTGGAATACTGTTGGTGTAATCACTTTGAGTTGTTGCCACTCAATGTAACAATTACATCAGACTTCTATTTTCAACAGTTACAGCACTTGAATGTTGCACTGAAAGAAAAGAGGCCTGCTTTGACAAATCAAAAAGATGATGTATTACACCAGGATAATGCGTGCCACCATACATCAAGGATCACATCTGCAAAGATTGAAGAGGCTAGACTGTGAAAAACATCCTCATCTACCTTATTCTCCAGAGCTTGCCCCATCTGATAATCATCTATTCTGCAATTTGTAGAAGAATCTTGATGGAAAAGAGCTAGTAACACATGAATATGTCAAAAAAAATTACCCTCTCTACATTCTTTTCCTTCAAACCCTAAGAATGTTATAGAAGTGGCATTCAGAAGCTTGTGAATTATTGGCAGGAAGTAATTAATAACAATGGAGCATACATTATTAATTAAATAACATTACAAGGGTTTAAAATCCTTTCTCTTTCTGTGAACCTAAAATCAGACATTACTTAAGGGATGACCTGATATATATATATATATATATATGTGTGTGTGTGTGTGTGTGTGTGTGTGTGTGTGTGTGTGTTATATATTGTATATGTTCCAATATTGAACTGGAATAAAACCACTATTACTAAAAGTAAACAAGTGTATAAATATCAATTTTACTGAAGGATTTATAACAGTACTAATTTCTTTTGTAAATTTTTATTAATTAGCAATTAATTTAAAAGCACATAAATATCTATTCATGATAAGTGTTCAACATGGCTTTCATTGGTGATCATCAGTATCTTCAACATTCCATATGCTATTTTTAATACGAAAGTGCAGTTTTTACTAGTGCTTATAATTTGTTTATTTATGTAAGTAAAATAGCATTCCTCACTATAAAAACTATTATGAAGTCTGTTTTTAAATTATAGCTTATATCCTTATATCCACCTAGGGAGGTGGATGGATGATTGTTTGGATATCTTCTGAACCAAGTGTGCAAATGGTGTCACTGGCCACAGACAAACCTGAGGTGTTAGCCTTTATTAGAACACAAATCACAATTATTTATCACATATATTTCTGACATTTTTCAACAAATAAAGTTGTTCAATAATAAAAGATTCACATCTGTTTGATTCATACTTACATCAGTCCTTCTTATACCTCAAAACACAGAGAATAATGATTAAAACCTAAAAATTACTAATGAGATCTACACAACATTACAGGATACTTTACAAGCTAC
Organism: Carcinoscorpius rotundicauda; assembly: GCA_011833715.1. NCBI lineage: Eukaryota > Metazoa > Arthropoda > Merostomata > Xiphosura > Limulidae > Carcinoscorpius > Carcinoscorpius rotundicauda. The sequence goes on from CM022393.1 coordinate 41,546,720, forward strand.
ACACCTGGGGAGAAAGAGTATACTGTTGTAGAAGGAGTGGTATGACACGAGGCACAATTTTACTGAAAGCAATATAAGAAGACTGAGCCACAGCCTTCAACAGCTTAGAACTGGAACAGATGAGATTGGCCTCCCTATCTATCAGCAAATGTTCACATTCTGGTTAAAGAAAGATTCATCACTGACAAAATTATCATGCAACTTCACGGAATAAAAGGTTTAAAAATTTTGGAAATATTTAAACAATCTTTTGAAGATAGAATAATAAAGATGCATAACCAATAAATCATTAATGAGTTGATCAAATGAGTGAAAGAAAAGCAAAAAAACTAGAATAAAATGAAAAGCAGAAATTTCACTATTTTCTGATTAGCAGTAAACAGAAAATCAATATTTAAATGGAACGTATACACCCATTTTAAAAAAAAGCAGTATTTTCAGACAAATTTAGAAACAATTATTAATTTCAAATACATAAACAACTTTTACAGTTTATATATCTGTTTTTATGAGTTCATATTGCTTACAATTCACAAACTTATCAAACATTTACCTACCTTTCCAAATATCTTCTAGGAATTCAGCAACCAGGATTAACTTGAAAAAAAAAACAATTTTCTTAAATGATGAGTAAGGCAATACTGAAGCTAAACATAAAATACATTTTATTTGAAAACAGAAACTGACATGAATGATTCAAGTTTTGCATTTTAAGTTTAAGGTTGTCCAAGATTCCATTAACTCACAGTTTGTAGCCATGAAAACTGCAGATCCAAGGGCTTTCATTAAACAAGCCAGATGAAAGATGATAAAGATCATCAACTGGTTAATGTTGAAACAAAGCATCTATGGTGATGCACATCACCAACAACAGTGCTGTGTCAAAATTAAGAAAGCACTGCTTTGAAATAGGCAGACAGAGTATGTTGCCATAATCTAATATTGATACAGAGTTCAGATGGAACCAATACTATCATTGACCATCACTATACTTGCAGTTTGCTCTATGATACATATTATAATTTATTTCAAACTAGTCTCTAGTACAACGTTACATATACTAAAGTATTACAAATTCAAATAAAGAGAAATTTTAATCTAGTAGTTAATTAAATGTTAATATGTGTCAAATTTATGATGTTTGGCATTAAGACTGATACATACAATTTTATTTCTTAACATAAATATGTTTCAATATACAAATAACAATATAATTTATTACAATGGTTATTACAAATAATAATTTCTGTACAAAAGTTTTATAAGCTTCCAAATAATACTGAGTCTTCTACATAGTCAAAAACTGAATATTTTATCGACAGTTCACAATTAGCAACTTAATTCTATGTTGATATACAGGTACAATTAAAATGACAAGAAGCTAGATAGTTTCATTCTAGGCTAGCCTCATGAGTTTACAAATTAACTTTCTACTGAGGAAGATGTCTAATGTAGAAATACTAATGTCCAAAGTTAATTATCTAAAGCTGAATGGTTTGTAATGTTCAAAATCTATAAACATTTATGGTCAAATATATGCTAGTTTGTGATTAATAAGTATTTATCATAGTTATAGCTTCTGAGATTAATAATATATAACTACAGCAAACCAGTCTCTTGGTGTGTCGATTTATAAACTTTAAGTGAGGGTCTTGAAAAGTTCAGTTGGCAACAATGTAAAACATTTACTGTTGATACTTACACTTGAGAATCTTCTACAGTTTAGGCGAACAGGCTGGACTTTTACAATAAACATTTGACATTTTAAGTTACATGCATTTATGAACATAAATATATAACTAAAACCAAAATTGATATTAAATTCAATACATAATAGTACATACGTTACATGTATAACATAGAAACATATTTTTCTAAATATTTATTTCACTATGTAGGCTATTGCAGAGGACAATTTATAAAAGTACCACAGTATCATTTTGTCTGCTTATAACATCATACACACATACCAAACCTTATCAAGTGTTCCTGTGATGACTGCTTATTAGTGCACTATTTTATAGAAACCCAGTTTAATGAATGTGTAAATGGCCTGCTGATCAGAATTTCAGTCTATAGCCTATTATAAGAATACATTTATGTCAGTGTCTGTTGAGACTCAAGGTGACCCACAATGTGGACTTATAATTTTGAGTGTCATATTGCAGTATTGTGATAATCTCATGACATATTGGTTGATAGTGACTTGAATAAAAGAGTATAATACAACTTTGGCAATTTTTTATATGCATTAGTATAAAGATTGGTTTGATACTACTTGTATTCTGTAAAATACTGTAATTTTGTAATTTCTTGATTTGTCAACATATGCCCTCTAGAATACAAATATTTTTATGTTGTTCAGATTACATTCTAATCCTGATAAAAGTTCATGAATCTGGTTTTTGGAATTTCAATCCAGAGCTTACTATCATTGTAATTTTGTGCTGTAGTCCAGTAGAAACTCAGGAGTTTCACAACACAAGTTTTCAAAGGTGTGCTGATGAGGGTTATCTCAAAATAGGCCAAATGATGTATTGTATAATCACATGTAGTGAAACATACATACAGTTGTTTCACTAAGAAACAAAGAACACTATTTACTCTATTCGTATGTGCTAGCTCTACCACTAAGATAGAAAAAAACAATGCTCACTTATAAATATTCTTACTATAAGCTAGAAATCCTGAGTTCAAGTATAAAAGTCTCTGTTCACTTATTGGATTTTTATGTAAAATTTAATTTTAAATGTGAACCTTTTGATGCATAGAAGTTAATAGCCTGGATGATATTTCTTTTGTGTTGAATTTCCTCTGAATTTTAAACATCACCAACAAATTTAATATCATCATCTCTGGTAACAGGACTAATTGAAGTAAACCTTAAGGATTTCATGCAAGTTTTACTAATTAATTTAGTATTTGTTTGATGTTATTTCACCTATTCTTTAAAGGCTGTACACATTAATACAACTAAGAAACGATCAAAATATCTAGCATTTACAGAACAATGTAAAATTTTATTATGGAAAAAAACAAATAATAAGATTCACTTATTTCTGTAAATAAAAAGAAAAACATTCCAAAATATAACTGCATAATAATATAGATTGATAAATTATTACATAGGGAAAAAGGCTCCAAGTAGAATTACTTCTAAATAAATCAGCATCAAATAAAGTACACATATATTTCCATTTGTAATATATTTTGTGTCTGTTATAACTAAAGTAGGAAAGCAAATGAGAAATAAAAAGAGTGCTTCTAACACAATTTAGGAAGTAACTAATATAGACAAATCATACAACATAAAACTGTACATAATGTATTATTTCTAGATCATAATGATGTTAATGAGGAACTGTGACATTCAGGGATAAAACTGAAAATCACCCACTGTAGAACATGGATTGCTTGCCATTACAGTACATTTAATATTAAAGAGCTACAGAAGGAAGAAGAGATGTTTGGTTAACTCCATTAGATAATTTCACTTAAGGTCACTCTGCTTTGAATACTTGCAAAAGGAAACAAATAAAGTCTTGTATATTTAATTCAAGTTCCAAACTAACCTCTGAGTAGTCAAATGCTAAAAAAAAGGAGAGCAAGAACAGATACAGATGTTTCACTACAAAAACAAAGGAAACACTTTACTTATAAAAAGTAAAAACACAGGATGACTAATAATTCTATTTTACTTGTAGTTTTTTGTGGTTGTTATTACAATGAGTACAAAACAGCCTCACTAAAGAGAGGCACTACTTGGCTCAACTGAATAATAAAGCAAATTCCAAGTAAAGTGTTATTACTATGTTTCAAGTTTTGTAAGACTTTTCAAATGGCCTCACAATGCATATCAGAATACTGGTCTTATTTACTTAAAAAGAAAAAAAAAAAAGAATTACTTTATTTTTATTATTTCTGCATATGTATATTCTACCACACAGTACAAGAAAAGAATGAATGAATGAATGAATTATCCAGTGTACTGACAATATGTATAATCAAAATTAGAATTTGTTCATATGTGGTAACCTAATAATGAGATGAAATATTATTGGGAGATGTACAAGTCTTGTTTACTTCTAATGTCTATGTACAGACAAAGTGCATTAAAATTGAAAAATAGAAAACCTGAATAATTATGTTAAATTTCTGGGTTAGGTATGTACTGCTAACTAAATGACATTAAACACTAATTCATATAAAAAATTTAATTAAATCAAATTTTTACCAGATATTACAAACATGTTACAAAAGTGTTACACTGTTTTCACTTCAATTAACTATGCAATAAAATAAATGAAAACATAGATGTTATAGCCACCACATCAATTTTGTAGTAGTACTTAAAAGGAGCATTAACACAAACATATCCAGTAAGCTAAACAAGTGTTAAATAGCACAGTTTGTGTGTGATATGGATTCTTTGTGAATAAAATGTGTTTAACATTGCAGTATCAGAGAAGGAGCTAATAACAGTTTTTGACAATGTGCAGTCAGTGTGTGATCACACATCTTAAATGATGGTTTAATTCTGTTCTTAACAACTATACTGTTTTACATTTAGAACTGATGCTTAAGATAGTCAAAAATTATAAAAACACACACACACACAGAAATACATATACACGATTAATAAATAATACAAATTTATTATATGATTCGAACACAATAAATTACTTTTATGTTCTACCTCAACCAAGGATTATGACTGTTTATTACAAGGTCATGAAAATTGATCCACATTATGTATGATAAAGTATATTAACAAAGAAATTACAAATCATAATAGTTTTTCACATCATACATTTCAAAAATGACTTGTATCTGTTCTTGTACCTCAGTTTCTGATGAAGTTATTGTTCTTACAACAGTGCTTAAGGCAACTAAAGCTGTATTCTCCACATTTTCATCCCTCCTATCTAACACCTACAAGTAAAAAATATTTTGAAAAAAAAATATTTACTATTTTCTACAATAACAAATTGTAACAATAAATTAATAACATATTTATAAGAATTATAAGACTTTAAAAATAAACTGCTAACTAGAATATTCAGTAATTTATTGTCCTATCTAAGTGAGTAACATTCTATGCTAAGTTTGATTACAAGCTTCTTTTAATTTTCAGTAAATAATAAAGCAAATATCAATGGAGATTTTTTTCAGACAAGACCTTGATTTATTTAGATTTGGTAAATATTCACAAGACTAGGGGGTGATGACTGAAAAACGAATTATCATACAGAACTGTTTTATCTCTAATGCAGACCTTTATTTTTAACCCAATATGCTTTAGAGTGAATCTGTAAAAATATGGAATTTTTATTAATTGATATCTTTCATTCAGATACTATTTTGAAGTAAAAAAGAAGGCAAAAACTTGTAGGTTTATAGGTACAGATATACAGATAACAATTATTCCTGAACAAGAATATTTACCTCTGCAAGGATAAAATAAATGAAAAAACATAACAAAATAGCAGCTTATTTTTACATGGAAAGAGCGATTTTAAAATGACATCACAATGTATAATTTGTCAAGATCTCTACACAAGCTTTTCCTTTGGTTATGGATTTTCTTATACTATCTAAATTGATTTGACAGATTATTACCATACAATAAACATGCCTCAATTTTTTTTAAAAGCATGGTTAATATGACACAAGGCTAAGCAATAGCTAGTTAAATTTTCATAACGTTATGTGGTAACGTTGCAAAAACATAATTCAGTCTTTCCTCACATAGTACAACAAGCATAATATGTCAACTTATACTTATTTGTTGTTGAAAGAAAAATGAAAATGCTAGGTCTCAATTTCTGTTCACGCAAAATATTATTTGAAAATTGAAAAAAAAACAACATTTTGATAACACCGTACAATTAGTTTCATAACTATTAAGTAAACATTTATTGTGTAACTATTTTCAATTTTCAAAGAAAATACATAATTAAATAATTTTAACTTCAGTGAACTGAACTATATAATCTTACTTTCAGATATACTAGAACTAATACATCATTGACAAGCTGTAAAGAGAGTTTCAAAACAGTTTTACTTTTAAATTGATATGTTAATCTTAATTTGTCTTTTAAGGATTTCCTTCAAATGTATGAATCTATATTTTCCTGTAGATAATTTAAACTGAGTTATGTTTCCTTTTCTTGCCCTTTTAGGCACAAATACTTAAAAAGTGGTTTATCAGTAAAAAATATTCTATACTTTAGCCCATACGGTGAAAAAGATATTGCCTAATATAAAACATAACACAGTATAATTCAATATAATAGATAAGTCTAATGACTGATGCATTTGTGTCTTCTGAATATATATGTATATATTTTACAATAAACATTAAGTAGGAAAAACTTGTTATACTTAAAATGTTATGAAAAACACACTAAAAGTTTAAAAGGCTGAATGCAGATTTAATTCATTATTTTATTTTTCATACTGGATTTGACAAAAAATTACAAAGGAAAATAAACCATATCTATATACACTATACAAGGTTGGTGAAATTTCATTAAAATTCTTATATTTTTACACCAGAAGATGATAAAAGGTGTTTTTCATTTTTTGGCACAGTGTGTATTATTTTTGCTGTAAAATAACTGTTAACACAAAAGATATTTAAAATGAAACCTTTTTCATCTAATTATTACTTGGTCACATTTATTAAGAATTTAAAATAGGAAACATAAAGCAAACATACTGCAATATGGAAAACAATTATTGAAAAAAATATATAAACTGTTTAAGTAACAGACTGGTTGGCTGTGATGTATGCACAATTAAATACAGTTTCGAGAATAATTTTGTTTCTCTTCAGTATATTAAAGGTTAGCTATTATGCCTTTTCTTACCTCTTTACGTATTCCAGACCAAATAGCAGAAAGGTAGGGTTTCAAGTCTTCAACTGTATAATGCTCACAGCTTGCTGCCTACATGTGATATTATAAACCACAGTTCTTCAGATCATTTAAATTAACACACTTAACTACTATATCCTGTACACAATAAAAAATGCAAATACGTACACAAATTTAGTAACAAGAAAGACACATTTAACATGTAAAAAAAATTAACTCATTTATTTTAGTTTAATGCTGAGTAGAAGAACAATGGTAGCAATAATGAGCATTTGACATGTGTGTACAGTAACAAACATCCTTGAACATTTTGGAATATGAATATTCCATCTTCAACAAGCTATAGTGAACAGAAAAAAATATTAAGTACACAAATTTTTAAAGTTCAAACAGTTTATAGAGCAATTAAAATACAGTTTTAAAAATGCAGTAATTTACAAGACAAATAAGAATAAAGAACAGAATAAAGTAACAATATTATACTAGTTATTCAAAACACAATTGTTAATTGCAGTGAAGCTGTGTTTTTATTTAAAGTTAAGAGTTCATTTATAATAGATAAACTTTTTTTTAACTTAAAGTATTGGATAATCCAGATGAAATGATGGAGTGGTCATTGTTTCACTAAGTTTTTGAATTGTAGATTCGAGCATCTTTGACAGTTATTTAAAAAAAAAATAAAAATCAGTTGTGCTTGATACTCCCACATAAACATTTGCAGGCTTGCAAGTGTAATTGATGTATAGTTTTTGCAACGTAACTGACATATGTATTTCATGAGCAGACCATTTTTGAAAAAGTAATCATTTGGAAAATTCTCCAATTCATTCTTTCAAAGTATATATTTAAGTAGTAAAGAGATCTATGAATCCTTTTATTGGTTGGCAGTCAATTTACTTCTAGTAAATTAAACTTCACCACCTGAATCAGATCCCTCATACTGATCAATATCACTCACCAATGAATTGTCAGCAGGACAATAATTCACAAGATCCTTGACAGGTCCAATAAACATCTAAGATAAATCTACCATGTTGTCCTCTAAATATATGTTTATCATTTGTTTTAAACTTAATTATTTAGCTTGAGGTCAAGTTACAATTCACAAGGGAAACACATCAAGATTCTCCTCCATATTACCATCATCTTTAGATGAAACAGTGACTGGCTAGCTAACCATCTTAAATTTGTCAACAACTATTCCCCCAGCTAAATTGTTTTACAACAATAATAATACACTATTAACTGGCACAGCAGGTCTCACTTCAACCACAACTGGTCCCAAAACTAGGTCTGATGCCAAATAAATTTTACAAAGATGAACACTAACAAAGCCACTCTCAATAACAAACACAGAACTTGAATCTAAGGGCAATATACCTTCTAACAACAATTGAGTCACCCCAGTAAAAGATCAAATACTTATCAGTATGGGATTGGCAGTGTTATTTATCAAAGACCTAAAATCAGCAGTAAACACAAAAGGTCTAAATTCCTTCCTAACTATTCAACCTCTCTACCAGTGTCCAAATAAACAACATCAGGTGATGTGGTGAAACTATGTCCATATGTGAACACAAATGCACTTGATGTTTTCTCCTTTCTTTTTTCAAATACCAACAATTGGACATAACATGATAAGGATTTTTACAAAATTGGCAGACAGGCCTTGATGATTTTGACGAAGTTTTATCCCATCTGTAACAAGATTTAAAGCTAGAGAAGCTGGTATTTGAAATGAATTCTCAACTTCAGTGAATTAAACAGATACAGGTTTTTGCTGAGATGGCATGAATTTCTTTTTATAAAAAGTAGTTTTAAGTGTGAAAGTGTAACCATCAGAAAGAGCAGCTGCTTCCTGTAGTGTTTTAACTTTCTTTTCAGGTCATCAGTTTTGGAGTTATCATTTGTACAGCTTTAAATTCCTCAATTAAACATAATTGTCTTAGTTTGTTGAAACTATTGCCAATGTGCATAATATTTCCCAATCGATCAAAATAAACTTCTTTCTCATGGGCAAATTCTATACATGTTTGACTATCTTGCTTGCAATAATCTTGAAACTTCTGGAGATATGCCTCCAGTATTAATTTGTATGCTTTACAAGTAGCTCTCATAATCTGTTTAATGTTTTAAAGAGTGAGTGGCATAAGCTTCTTCTGCTTTACCAGTTAAAACACTGTAATAATAGTGACCATTTTTTGGTGGGCCATTTAATGGTTTGAAAAACCTTCTCAAAATGTTTGAAGTATTTACCAACGTCATTTTCATTAAACGATGGTACATTAATGCATTGATTGAGTTCAATGTTGTCATTTTGCCTTGGTCTAAATTCCATTTCTCTCTCCACTTCAATATGGGTTGTAATACAAGCTTGCTCAAGCCCAATTTGTTTGAGTTTTAACTGGATTTTTAAAACATTTATCACTCAATGTTGACTGACTAGTGGAAACACTAGAGTACTCTTCTAATGCTTACACAGATTAATACCTCAATAATACACATTTTAGTTCATTTTTTCTCCTTGATTTTTTAACTTCTAATTCTAAATTTTGACAATTTTGAGCAATTCACTTTTATTATATTTTTCTAGTTGTTTGAGGGAGGATGATTAAATAAAACCTTAACAATCACACAATCAAATTTTATTCATGCTGATAAATATAAATTGAATGAAGATATGAATTTTAATTTAAATTAATTTTGTCTGGTTCATGCATGAAACCCCAATCTATTATGTTACATACGTCATGGATTACAATTTCGAAGAGCTGTAAATTTTAATTTAGAAGTTAATTGAATGTCAACATGTATGAAATTTATGATATCTGCCAAAAAGATTGATACATACAATCTTCTTTCTTAACACAAATATATCTTCAAATACAAGTTACAATACCATTTATAAAAGCAGTTATTACAAATAATGAGTTATAATACAACAGTTTTAGAAACATCTAAACAATACTGAGGCTTTTATGTGGGCAAGCACTGAATCTTTTATTGCCAATTCAGGGAGAGCAAATTCAATGTTTATCCTGTTATACTTCATGAAGTTGTTAGCCTCACATTGTTCACAAGCTGACTTTTCTCTGATTAAGATATCTAATATCCTCATAAAAATGCGTCTCAAATTTATTCACTGAAGTTAAATGGGTTGTAATGCTCAAAATCTATATTCCCAATCAAACATCTGTAGTTTCCCAATCAATAAGTGTTTATCACAGTTACAGTTTCCTAGGCTTATAGTATACTGTTTGTAGTTACCGAATAATATTCTACAGTCTCTTGGCATGTCTATTATAATCTTTGGGCAACTTTCAGTTGGCCCAACAACATTCAAAGATACACTATTGGTTTTGTAAAACATGTATTATTGATTCTTACTCTTGAGAATCTTCTAAAAATTTAGAGAACAAGCAGTATTTACACAATGCACATTTAACAATCTAAGTTACATACATTTCTAAATATATATTAAACTGAAACAAATATGTTCAATCCATTACAAATTTAAATGACTGAACTGAGTTTAACTCTTACATGTTTAATAAATCTGTTTTAAGTGTCTTATTGATCTCTAATTATGAGTGGAAAGGTATACACTTGTTGCCTATATTGGTGTATGTCTTGTGTGTACAAGTACAACCTGCATTAAACAGATCAGACTAGTAAAAAACTTGCTATGACAACTGATCAGGGCTTTCAATATATTTCTATTGGCCTTTAGTCAGACTTATTAAATATATTAAAGCACTTGAATTTCTTAAAGCAACAGAGAAACAACATCACTGAAGACCCTTCAGCATGTTCAAAGATAGTTTAATATGTCATCTGTACAGTAAAGATGGCTCTTGGATATGGGGCATCATTTGTTTGACATTATATATCCTCAAAGAGAATGGAATAGTAGGATTTCAGCACACAAAGATATTTGAAGAAAATCTTTTACCAAATAAGCTTCAAGGGAATCCACATCAAAAACAACACAATATGAAGATTATAAATATATTACTTATATGTAACACAATATTTGGTATATGTTTATCACTAACATTTATATGTTATACATGTGGTTATTCCCAAAAATAACTGCATTTGACAGTACGAGGGCTGTTCAAAAAATATGCGGATTGACGTCATAAAATAAAATGTACTTTATTTAGAAGTTACAGGTCTGGGACCCCTTCAAAGTACTCTCCTCCCCAATGCACACACTTATCACAACGGTGTTTCCACTTGTTGAAACAGTCCTGGTATGCTTCTTTTGTAATGTCCTCCAGCTCTTTTGTCGCATTTGCCTTAATCTCGAGAATAGTCTCAAATCTTCTTCCTTTCAAGGGTCTTTTGAGTTTGGGGAACAAGAAAAAATCGCAAGGAGCAAGGTCAGGTGATAAGGGGAGGTGGGAAAGAATAGTAATTGAGTGTTTGGCCAAAAACTCATGAGTTCTGCGTGGCACAAATTTTGCAGCAATGTGGTGCATCTTCAATTTTTCGGTCAAAATCTCGTAACAAGATCCAACTGATATCCCACACTCTTCAGCAAGCTTCCTGACAATCAGACGTCGATTTCCTCGCACCAGGGTGTTGATTTTGTCAACATGTGGGTCATCAGTTGACGTGGAAGGACGTCCAGGACGCTCATCATCTTCAGTAGACTGTCAACCATCCTTAAAACGTTCATGCCACTTGAAACATACCGTACGCTTCATAGCAACATCACCGTAAGCCATGTTAAGCATAGCAAAAGTTTCAGTTGCAGATTTTCCAAGTTTAACACAAAATTTCACAGCAAGTCATTGCTCCTTCAGGTCATTCATTCTGAAATCCACCAAACGAAAAAATCGCACTTCACTTAAAACCGCATAGCTAATACACAAATGAAGATATCTGGAATCGGGAAATGGCGTCGTAATTAGCTGATCTGTGCAAACCTAGTGACACCAAGAAGATTCCCCTGGAACCAACTGGAGCCATGCAATTCAAACAGTCCTCATATTTTTTGAACAGACATCGTAATGTCACTCTAATTATTGCACACTAGGATGCAACACTAAAAAGCTAAAAAGAAATGACATTTATTGTGTATCTTTAGCTATAATAATTTATGTAACTGAATTATTAAATAGGCTATGTTTTTAATTCGTTCATACTCATACCTTCTGCAAAATGTTGAACATCCAAAATAAATAAGCTTTTGAAAAGATATTTTCAAAAGACTGATTTTATAAATTATTTTTTTCATATTAAACAATAACTAGTTTTCTATCATTATAAACACTGAAGCTCACAATTGGCTATGATCATACTTTTATACTTATATTAAAGTCTACATGAATAAGCTTTAAACTTTAGTACTTACCAGGGTGTTGAGAGCCTCTACTTTTGAATTTTGAATATCAGAGTCTAATTTCTCAAGAAACAGTGGGAGAGCATACTGTGAAAACTTAGATGTTGAAGCCAAGCATTTTCTTAAAGCTAGAGACAGCTCTTCTCTAGTTATTCCTTGTTCATCATTAGAAGGCTGGAAAGATTAAATGAAACAGATACAAATACACAAACTACATAATACAATAGGTTTCTTCTACTGTGCAACCTTTTTTGTTTTATTATACTGAGATAGTAAAAAATAGTTCTATTACAATGTTAATATTATAATGTTTATATCAGAATTTTTTTTTATAATCATTTACTATTTAAAATATTTTACTTGAAGCAATATGGAAAGAATCCAGAAATAGAACATCAAATAATATAGTGCTGTACATTATTTGAGGTGATATTTGATTCCTTTCATGTTGCTTCAAGTAAAATATCTTAACCAGTAAGTGAACTATAATAAAATTGTAAAAAAAAAAGAAAAAAGATTCATGAATACATTAGGGTGAAAAAATCATTAGAATTTTTTTTCTTATGTGGTTAGGTTATATATCAAAAAATATTAATAAACAACTATGATTTTATGAAACTATTTTCAGAAAGGTATTCAATGTCATTGAGTTAACATGTTAAATTCAGTGTGAGGTGTTACTTTTATAACACATCCAGTCAAAGAAATTATCAACTGTTTAATGGAATAGTATATCCAACTTTACCTTGTGTACAGATAACATTCTTGCAGATACTGCATGGAACAGAGATATTTCCATATTCTAGTTCCTGTTTTCTGATTACTGGGATACAGAGTGTGCTTTGCTAATGCAGGTTTGGCAGTCTGAAGCAATTATTTTTTTTGTCATTGTTTTACTTCATTTTTCCAGATTTTATTGCTGACTGTGTGTTTAATTAGATCAATCTACTTATTTATGTAGATCAGCAAAGGTTTTCTTTATTTTCTTTGTTTAAATAAAAATTGGTCTTTCAACTTTTCACTTTTATTATTTCTCTCTATTTCACAGTGCAGCCACCTATAATTATCCAACCTAAATAGTTCACTGTAACTACATTCTGCTTGTTATTATAAAAACTCTAGAGCTAATTAAAGTAGCACAACCATAGTATTTAAGATTTCACTACTATTACATGTAATAGAATTTAATGTTGTTATATAAAAGATTTTGTCAGATTTATAATTTTATTGTAATACAGCTTAGCTTTGAGAATATTAACTTGTTTTTCATGATTCTCTTTATGAAAATGCCAAATATTATAAAACATACGCACAGCAGTCACAATACATAATAAGACCAATTAAGTTGTTTATTAAAACCATTAAGTATTTAAAAATTATTTTACAACTAAATTTCTATGTCTTTATGTATCAAACCTACCGAAATATTTATTTGCAAGTTACACACAATATAACCATGAGCATACTAACATGCAAAGTTTAACTAACTCATTGTTTGTGTGAAAACATAGTTCTGTATAATTAGAAATGTTTGGATCTTCATGTACCAATGGTAGTGAGAATTCAGTGTTTTCCCAATTGCAACTGATGGCTTTTCTAGAAATTACGATGTTCCTTAAGAAAATAAAATAAAAATAATCTAACTGAAGAATGTCTACAAGTAACAAAATTTTCAATATTTTTTCAAACTTTGAAAAATAACTGTCTTAATACAGTGTTAAGCTGTAAAATGTATGTGTATTATCCTCAAAACAAAATAATGCTTACACAATTCATACTGATACGAACACATGTCAGAGCCTGTTATAATATCTACATTACTTACTGTGTGCTCGGTGTTTGGTTGTGATATTAATTTCACTCAAATGTACATTTTATTTGATTATTTGTAACATTTTGCTAATCTTTGTTACAAATGCTTTTTATTCACACTAACTGGGTACTTCAATGTAATAAAATAAAAGTGATATTGAAATATTTGTTAAATGCTCAGGAAACTACTCACTGGCGTGAAGTCCACTGGAAAGTAACAAGATACAACTTCGAACATTTCCTCTACAAATGGACCTAGAATATTTTTAACAAATAATGAGCATTAGTACTTTCTGTTAGAGTTTGTTAGTAGCCAAAGTCTAATCACATGCAGGTTTTATCCCCATGTTTTTGGCTACTAATCTGTTATCATATTCATTCAAGTCCAAAAAAGGGCTCTTTTAGTTGTAAAACTGGATAAGATTTAATTTTTAATCTTGAAAAAGAGGTTTGGTCTACCATCCAATTATTATTTTAATCATATAATTTACTTTAATGTCTCATGAAGGTTATCCGGTTTCACCAAGTTCTATGCCAGGTTGTCAAAGTGCAGTATGAGTAAGGTAAATAAGGCTTCCTTTTCCTTTTATGCTGTCCACATCCCATTATTTTGGTATTATTCTAATTGATTAGCAACTGCAGACAGATCAGTATTACAGGCTCTTGTACGTCTGTTAGGCTCTGGAATTATGTTTTCTTTGATCTTTATGTTTCTTCAAGATATTGAAGTCTTGATTCACAAGGATTGTTGTAATCACTGTGCTTTCGCCCTCTTTAATGATTATGTTTATAACTATGCTTAGAACTGAAATAGTTTTAGAAGTCCTTATACATACACCATGCAATATTTTTGAAATATTTTTTCAGATAATAAGATAGCCAATTATAAATAATACATACATATTCAAACCTGTACGATTTTTACGCTCAAGACATATGCTCTGCACGTATAAAAAAGATTAAAGATCATTGTCACTATACATACACACGTACATATATACATACATAAGAACACAATACGTTCCTATAATATAACCTTTACAACAGGAAAATGCTTTTCCCATTTGAATAATAATCTATAAAGCTAATATAATCCACCCTAAAACAAGTATTAACTTGCTTTAAGTACTTAAATAATTTCAAATAAGAAAATGAACTGAGAGTCTTGAATTACAGGTTACTTTTTCCAATGTTCAACAGTTCTTTAGATTACTTACTTTAGAAAACTTATGTTTACTGTATACTTCCATCTTGGAGATTTGAGTTATTCTTACTCAGTCTTTTATGTAAATCAAAATGTTATATAAAGAAGAATAAATTTTGAAACAAAAACTTCAGTAATACAGATCGTATTACTCAAAAAATTTAAGTGCTAGGTGCAAGCCTAATTTAATAAAAGTAACAATTAAACTTGTTTTACAAAAATATATGCAATAAATATTCTAAAAATTGCCCACCTAAGTCAATATTCTGTACAATCAATGGCACGATGTGAAAAGCTAGAAGCAAGCAGCGTGGATCTCGCTCTCCATCCAACATCTGAACAAAACCAAGAACAAAATCTGGTCCCATCTGCTGCAGCTCTGTAAAGATTAAAAAACCTCTATGTTAATAAAAGAGAAAAGATCAGAGTGTATGATAAATGAATAATATTTCAGATACAAATTATTTGTAATACAATGTGTTTATAGTCTAGAAGCTACTAAATTACCAAGATACAACTCTTCTAGGTTTCCTGAAGTAAACATAAAAGAAAAAAATTATACATTTAAGTTTTATTTTTAATGCTAATTTTGAAATGAATATCAAAAAATGCATACTAAAAATAAAATATCATAAATAAATATATATATTACAACTCAACACTGAATGAAACAATGTCTTCAGCAAAGTGAAATAAACTGGCTAAATGTGAAAACATAATAATATACATATAAAGCTGAGCTTCAACCAACATTTTTTAAAGATGCATCTTAAACATGATGAAATTGTATCTCATTACAAAATAATGTGAGTAAATGTTTAGTATCAAAGACAGACATAAATTACCTTATACTTTAATAATTGAAATACTGTAAAATTTTATAATTTCAAATAAAATCTTACTTTATACTACAGACAAAATAATTATGGATGTTATCGATTATTTTAACTCATTTTTCTACATTATTTATGTACCAAATTCCTTGTGGAACATGCCTTTATTTTTTAATAACATGTAAGTTACTAAAACAATGTAAAAAATGAATAAAACTACAATTAATCTCCCTGTTTACTATTTTATGTACAAAATGACTGATTTTACTAGCTTTTGTTATTTATACAATGAGTATCTTAACAGGGAAAAACAAAATTACTCAATCTAATGCAATGCCTGGATTTCACTGGTAGTTATCATAAAAACAAGTCACTAGTTTGAAATTAATATCATGTGAGCATGAAAGTTATTTTTTACAGCATCTGTACTATTACTACTAGTAAAAAAGTATTTTTACACATTTACTATCTACATTATATATTTTAATTAAAAAATTATAATGCTATAAATTGGATTTGATACACACAATGGGCAAAACACAGATAGCCCATAGTATAGCTTTGTGCTTAATAACACACAAAAATAATGGCAATATTTGAATTACTTGGACAGCTACAATAATAAAAACAATAATAATAACTGGAAAAACTTAATTTTGTTTGGCAGATTTCTTTGCATTATTAATGAAAAAAAATTATAATGGTAATATTTCAGTTACTGGGCAGTTAAACAGTAAAAAACATTGACAATTGAAAACACTAAATTTGATTAGTTGATTATTTTCATTACATTAATTGATTAAATAGTCATTTCAACTACTGAACAGTTGAAATAACTGGAAACACCAATTTTGATTAGTTTATTACCTTGTTACATTAATTGGTGGAATCATAATTTCAGTTTATTCATTACTTCATGTCACACCAACTTAGTCGATGTTCGTATATAAATGAGTGTACCAGTAGCTAATAAGTTTAACTTAAAGATGAGAATCTGGTTTAAGTATCAAAAAATATGTTGAAGATTTTACAACAGTATCAAATACAAAGTTTAAAATAAAAAATATAACACATTGCCTTCAACAGGACAAGTTCAAAATAACCCGAAGATGTATCCAAGGTGGTTAAAAGTATATTTGTTCCTGAAAATAATTAAATGACGGGTGTGCTATGTTGATAAAATGTACACATAATTTAGAATAAGAAATAATAGTTTAGATTCTGAACAGAGATTTATCATAGTGCACGATAAATGACATTTAGTCTTTGGAATAGACATTCAATTATTATGATTAGCATTGGGGTCACAAAAAAAATGGTATTATATCAAATTCAAAACAAGACTTTTTTTATGTCAAAATACTTTGAAAAACTTCCAAAAATTATACATACCAGTAAGTCGATTCTGAATTAGATTTGATACAAGCTGAAAAGTACAAAAGCGTTCAGTTTGTAACAGAGATGGAATATACACTTCACTGAATATTCCTCTTAAAATTTTTTCAACTTGTTCTGCTTGTAGGTTTTCCATTTTGACCTGTAGAGAAGTCACACATGAACTTTAGACTTTTAGCTTTTCCTGAATTAGTTTTAGCAACAGATATTATATTCAAATCAAGTGTTTGTACTAAACTTAAAATACACCAAAAACTGAATTTCATGATTAAAAAACAGTTTCAGCTTACAATATCTACATTAATGTATAGGGTGCACTTTTAGAATTTTCTAGTGAAATTAATGTACAAAAATTACAAATATAACACAAAAAAAACCAATACTGAAAATAAATGATGCAGATAAATTCTCTAAATTAACAAATACTAAAACAAACTATTTTTATGCTTTTCATCAAAAAGAGAAATATTTACAAATGAAAGTTAATTTTCCTAAATTAAAAAGGCATTTCCAATATTACTTACCTACTCTGGCACCTGACTATTCCTTGAACTTCACTTGTTCCAGTCTTTTATTCCCCACTTAAATGCTCTCGATGATTTTTAGCCTTGAGATAATTTTCGACCAGGCCAATGCATCCTTTGTCCTGGTAGTGTATATAAGCACCTTACTCAGATAATGTAACCACTTTTTTTGGGACTTACATGATCCCAGTCACTAACACCAGCTCTTAGCAGAGAGGAAGGACACAAGAGTGTCAGAAGAAGCATTACTGGAAAAATATTTTTGATGTAGGAAAACGTTAACTTCCAAAGCATACCATCTACTCACTCATAGAGTCCCACATTGAAAAGGTGGAGAGACTGGTGAGGCCATTATCCATACAGAAAGCATTTGCATAGAACAGGGTCGTAAAACATTAGAGTAATACATGAGCAGGGAAAATTAACTACATCCAACATCATTTAAATAATGTGAGAGAAATTTATTGTGAGGAGGACGCATTCCAGCTTGTGTGATGTGTCCTCCAAGTGACTAACTGAAAAGGGCAGAGAAAGACATGGAATAGTGACAAATTTGATGAGATATGACTCAAAAGTTTTCTCACCTGTAAAGTTCAAAATAAGCATCATGGATATTTGCAAATCCATCTCATATAAGTAATTTGAGATAAATTTTTGGAAACTGAAGGATCTCAATAAAAAATAGAGTTGAGTACACTTTGAAAGAAGTTAGTGAGAGACACATAATGCCTCAGGGCCCTGATAGAACATAATAGGTGATCAGTGTTTGAACAACTGTAGAAGTGAGAAATAACTGGCAAAAGAATTTATCCTCTTCCATGGCTAGCAAACACTAAGAAAGAAAGGACCTATTAGAATACAACAGGACAGAAATGGTGTTATAGTCTGTGTATATGTAGAACAAACAACTCTGACCTGTGGCAACAAAAATACCCCAAAAAAGTGACACATGGTGCATGAGGCTAATGGCTCAAATGAATGTTGAAACAAAGAATGTAATACCATCCTAATATTCTAGTTGAGTAAATAAAAAGGCCTTTTTAGAAGGACTCAAAGTTTGGAGAAAGCTGGATTGCATTGAAGAGTCTAAAACTTTCTGATGTTTACAATAATGAAAGTAGTTGATATAGCTGCTTTACATAAACTTACAGGAGGAGAAGGTAAACATGAGTCAAAAAACAGAATATGGTGAGCATGTTTGATTTAAGTGGGTTTAAATTCTTTGTGAGGCACACACAAGTTAACTTTGAAAGTTAAATTCCAATGAGTTTGAGAAAGTTTGGGGGTAGAAAGATAGCCAAAAAGGAAAAGACAAAGGTGGACCCTCTTGAAGATACTGTAGAAGAGGAAACAAAGATTAAGCCAGTCAAACTGGGATTATT
This sequence comes from Carcinoscorpius rotundicauda, assembly GCA_011833715.1. Classification (NCBI taxonomy): domain Eukaryota; kingdom Metazoa; phylum Arthropoda; class Merostomata; order Xiphosura; family Limulidae; genus Carcinoscorpius; species Carcinoscorpius rotundicauda. Next base: position 41,566,098 of record CM022393.1, read on the forward strand.
AACAGCACTTAGTAGAGGAATAAATCATAGCTAGAACTCTCACTAACAGATGCACTGGGGGAATGGCATAGAGGTACAATCTCATTAAAAATGGACTGAATGCATCTACTGTCAAACCCTAAGAATGAGATACTTCAGATAAAAAAATTACACAACTGAATTTTAAACAGCAACAAATTTATCAATCATTAGAGGCCCAAACTGAGAATAAACAAAAAATCTTGCAATGGAGAATCCATGCAATTGGGAGAAATAATTTTGGCTGAGACAGGTGACCTGCAATTAAATTCATCATTGGAGAGCAATATTATGGGAATGAACCTCATGAAGAAATAAATAAAGTTAAAAAAGTCTTGAAAATGCATGCTCTCAAGACAGGAAATGCAAAAGACCACTGTGTAATTGTTGGAAAGAATCAGCAGTAAATCTAGAGATTGAATCATCGCTTGTTAAACAGTAAGAAACTCTAAATTACAGATAAAGAAGAATAATTCATCTTCTGTCCAAATACTCTGGAATTCCTGACCTTAAATATATGCCAACATCCCCAAAAGAGCACACATGAAGTCCCTTTAATTCCTTTGGTATGTCCACATCCTCAAAAAAAATAGAACCATCCATGTAAGTAAAAGCCTTAATGCTCCTTTCATAGTGTAGAACTAAATGGAAGTTGGGTGAACCTGGCTTACAACACATTAAAACTCATATAACCCTGCAGAAAACACATGATGCAGATGATAGGCCAAAGTACAGAACCTGCCCCTGTGAACAAAACTCAGATTGCAGAAAGACAAATTTACTAGATTTGCATCAGCAACATTGAACTTGTTCTTCTATAGACAAGGTGAAGAATGCTAACATAGACCGATAAAAGGCCTCTATTATGTACACGGGAGGATCAAAGAACTGGTTGAGATTAGACAGATGATGATCTTCTACCAATCTACCATCATCCAGAAGAACTGGATCTACTCTTACTACTACCCTCATGACCAATAACTCAGCAGTAGCTTTGGAACAAATATCCACACACCACTGATCAGTTAGGGGGTAGAAACAGCACAGCCTGGGAAGATAATGGAAGTAAAGAAGTGAATGAATAGACCAATTCCAATGCTAGAACCTGAAGTACTCACAGATCTGCTGTGGAGGAATACTAGGTGTTCATCAATTGTTGTTACCTCCTACAAACAACACCCACCTAAAATAGACAGTAACACTATTGGATAAGGTTAGCTCAAATTAAAAAGCCTTGAAACTAAGGACAGAATATGTTTAGTGTATCCAAGTAGCAATTAACAGAAACTTAGGACTGGGACATACAAAGCATTGTAGTATCTCGACTACAAGCAGGAGCCAAATAAATTGTGATATCTTCAAAGTGATCATAAAATGGATCTATTCTGTGAAATCAAGATAAATGTCTACGTGGCAGTGGCAAGCTAAAGCATGCAAAGAGGCAAACAAAGGTACAAGGTATATCTATCCCATCGTGCAATAAAACAGTTGATCTCTCAGCATGAACCAGCTATATCACATATAGAAGGGAAAAAAAACTAAGTAGTCTCCCATCCGACCTTTTTGCCATCAAGGAAGAAATAAACTTAAAAGCAACCAAGGAAAGCCACAAATTCTCATAAACCAAAATGACTACTTGAAGAAAAGGAGAAAGAGGTGGATGATCCAAACCGGTCACATAAGAAGCTTAATAAAGAATGTTGATGAAAAACCATCATCCAAATTTCCCTGAAATGACCTGAAACATCAAGTAACCTTGAAACCCTGCAGAAGAAATAGCACCCCCCCCAACTGAATATATGTTTCCACCATACAAAGGAATCATGAATAGTCTCAACTGAGAATGACTCCCTCTACCCTGACTATAGACAGATGCTATGTGACAGAAAGGAGTAGAGAAATTATGATTAGCCTCCATGCTGACAATAATAAAATAGGAATTTGTGCCCCAAAACATGTCAAATTCAATCCACATGAAGATAACATTTTTACAGTGGAATTACTCAAACTGCTAGAAACTTAGCACAAACTCAATAAACAGTATCTGATTTTGAGTTAAGAATTAAATGATATGATTTATTATTTTCAATCATTTTTCAAATTGTGATATTTCCAATCTTTCACAGCAAGAAACTTTAGGAAACATATTAAAAACATTTCTTTTCATCTTCAAACTTTATTTTGTTCTATTGTTGATCATAAAAATATATGTTATACATTCAAGCAATTTCAGCTTTAATTAAAATTTCTCTTGCTAACTGCAAATTATAACCATTTCACCTCAAGGTATAAAATTAAATCATAAAAACATGGGATAACTCAAAAACAAAACTTGTGATCAGAATTTTCATAATGGCATCACCATCACATCAGTCAGATTAGTTTGTAATATTTCACTGTTAGTTGGAAGCTAATTTCAACCACAAATATTGTCTAATAGTTTTTTTCAATAAATACAAAGTCATATTTTTTATGTGCTTTATTAGAATATGATACACTTAAGTTACCATTCTCATACAGTCATGACAGAAAGTGTTCATGCCCCTGTGTCGTGAGTAGATTTTTTTCACATAACTCAAAAAGTATCAAAATTAGGATAATGAAAGTACAGTATATTATAAATATTATGCTAACACACATATACATACATTTTTATGTAAATTAAACAACAAATAAACTGTTTATAAACAAATAACCAAAAATAGGAGGGGCAGAAAGTGTTCGTACATTTCAGAAGTTCCAAGCATCATTCTTGATATAAATGCTTAATATATCAACATACTCTTCTTTTTTCATGATTCCGTTGATGAGGTGAAGGCTGTCTACACCAGAAGAGCTAAAAGAACCCCACAGCATGATGGAGCCATCTCCGTGTTTAACTGTAGGGACAGTATTCTTTGAAAGATTTTGTTCCCCCTTCTTATGGAAAATATTGCGAATATCATTGGTCAGTAGATAATGACCGAGACAGTGCTAAATTCCAACAATTATGAACCCAGTGTCTAGTTCTGGAATGGTATAATGTAGTTTATTCATCAAACTAAACAAAATTTTTATGAGAATATCACACGTTTTGAAATCTACAAACACTTTCTGCTCCACCTATTTGTGGTTATTTGTTTATAAACAGTTTATTTGTTGTTTAATTTAAATAGAAAATTATGTAGATGTGTGTTAGTATATTGTTTATAATATACAATAAGTCTATTAGCCTAATCTTTATACTTTTTAAGTTATGAGAACAAAACTACTCTGGATGCAGGGGTACGAACACTTCCTGTCATAACTGTACCCTGAAAATCTCTTATAAATACTTACTTCCTCTTACAAAATAGCTTTTCTTAACTTGCACCATTGTGCAAAACTTTTATTGTCTGCAACTATTGTTCCAACTCTCATTTCTATATATCCAATGCAAATGATTATGCAGAAGTTCTCCACAAATAAGAGCATAACATCACTCACAACCAGTGCCAACCACACCTCTTCACTTGTTAATTGCTTAAAAATTGGTCAGATGGCCTACTCCATGTATCACTGGAAGTAGAGGGGCTAGGTGGAAGGTGTGAAAGTGAGTAAGATCTATTGGAAATACATTTTCAATGCAGGAAATTGGCAATTTCCAAAACAATACCTCACCTCCACTCACAAAATAGCTAGAATCCCGCAATGAATTAATGGAGAACTGATAAAAAAATGGTCCCCCTTTAGGAAGTACCCAAAGAGAGACCAGGAGGTGTAAAATCAAAAGGGAAAAATCAAACTTTCGTGGGAGACTACACCACATCTATTCTAGATATACCTTTCACTATTTTATGACAGTGTTATAAACATAAAAGGTGGAAAAACCTAAAAATCTCAGATTGTGTATTATCAATAAATGATGCTCCTAGGTGTCAAGTGGCTAGGCAGTATCTGGAATGGTACATCAGAGCTGCAGTTTACTAACCTCAAAGTAGAAATTGGTAGGGAATACGAGTTTCCCCACCAAAATCCATCTCTATTTGCACACATTTCCAACTCCACACAAGATTTACCAAGAACTGGTATCCAGAAGATGGTAGTGAAGCAACTGGTATTTTTAAAGTTTTATAAAACTGAGTTTCTTGGTGTGGTATGTACACATACATAAATGGCATAAGACATCAGTATTGCAAAATTATGTCAAGCCACAGGGGAAGGATAGTCAGCTAGTTAGTTAGTATTGAGAATCATAAGTCAGAGTTATTAAAAAAAACACATCTAGAACCTCTGGAAAGATATTGAGAGAAAATTCTAGTCACAAGTTTGATAATAAGTTAATGATGCTGATCTAGTAGTAGTAAAGAAAAGGCTACTAAAAAGTATCTAACAGCATCTAAAATTGGTACTTTGATGTGAGATTCATTACTACAAACTGAAGTAGTACTACAAGTAAGAAGGTAAGTGATTCACTAACCTTCAAAGTAAGCAATTATTTGAGAGTTTTGATTTTTGTCCTGGGAAGTCTGATGAGTTGCAGAAATTAACCAATGAACTGATGGGACTACTTATGAGTAGTCAAGTATGCTACTTGGAAACTCTTAATGATACGAGGAAACTATGATATAAAAACTCCAGTCTGGTGCTAGATAGTAATAACAAATTGATATATACAACTACAAGTAGTCGCAGCAATCCTCCTCCAGGGCAATCCAATAGTCCAACAATGGTGAAGGTATCTAATTTACAACAGAACACTTTCTCAACTTTGATGCAAGAATGCTATTCCTCTTGTTCAACCAATGTAATTAAGGATAAAGAAGTATTTGTTTGTTTTGGAATTTCGCACAAAGCTACTCGAGGGCTATCTGTGCTAGCCGTCCCTAATTTAGCAGTGTAAGACTAGAGGGAAGGCAGCTAGTCATCACCGCCCACTGCCAACTCTTGGGCTACTCTTTTACCAACGAATAGTGGAATTGACCATCACATTATACACCCCCATGGCTGGGAGGGCGAGCATATTTAGCGCAACGTGGGTGCGAACCCGTGATTCCTCGGATTGCGAGTCGCACGCCTTACGCGCTTGGCCATGCCAGGCCTAATAAAGAAGTAAAGTGAATTAATAACAAAAGATAATATTTGTAAGATATTGCAGTATATTCTGTGTAAATTAGAAAAACATTATCAACAACAATTAATTTGAAAATTTAATTATTAACCCTTTAGTGATGAGCTTGGTATAGTACATACAAGTTTGTATACACATTTGCACACATTAAGTATTTATGTTATAACATCTGATGCAGTGTGTGTACATCTTCACAAAATTTAGTAGCTTTTTAGTAAAGGTTAGATGTGATTTATACACAAAGAGTTAGGTTTTACAATGAAGCATTTTTTTACTGAAGATTTGTGTATAAAAATATCTAGTCTGCTTCATTACAAAGTGCAAAGTGATTTTAATGTTATGATTAAAAAAACGTTCTTTGTTCCAAATATTACTTGTGCAATTTCTAAAATGTCCTAAATTTAATTTAAGTAAAACTTTATATTTTGTCTGTTATTTTCTCGAACCCAATTTTGTGGAGTCTATAAATTTGGCTGAACTCATAACAACCATAAAAATTAGGAAATAAATATAAATTATGTATTTTTGACAAGAATGACTATAAATAACTACTCAAGAGCATAAATGTTTTTACTAAATTTCTTAAACCTTATAGCATTATCCATTTACACATATTTATCATTTTTGTAACACTGACCTTCTAGTCCTGCCTAGCTAACATTAAAGATCTCATGTTGTTGAAGCACATGTACATTAATATTACTGAAGCCAGTAATATAAATCTGACCCTATTTTGGGCTGTGTTTTAGTGGGCTAGTAATATTTTGTAATATACAGTTCCATTTCAATTATTGTACATTATACACATGTACAGATTATTACTATTTAGAGATAAGTTACTTAACTTATGTTGTTTTTTTTAAAATAGAACAGTAAATAAAGAAGGCAAACAATCATCTCTTGTACCATAACCTATGAACTTCATTGCTGCTTGATGTGGATTGCTAAGTCTTTTAAAATTTTACACATGGAAGATATGAAATTTGTTTAGCTTCAATATATACAATTGAATCACTGAAAATATGATAAATTACTATATTAATATCACAGAATTTCAATGTAATTTATTAACCATGCTAACTAAGCTCTATTTAGGTTTAAAATCAAATATGAAATTTCAAGCAGACTAAAGACCAACCAAGCTCTTTTAAATCTTGGTTTGAAACAATGAGGAAGCATTCTAACAGATTAAGGTGGCTGAGAAAACCACTAGGTGGACATTCTAAACTGAATATTAGTTATTCACGTCATATACTAAAGTATATATAAGGGACCATTACCAAAAACAGAAAGAGGCAAATGGGTCCCATTGTGGTTGATTCAGTACATAAGCCACATCTCAGCAAAGTAAAAATCTATGAGGTGCTTATTTTATATTCTATATTGTCAATATTGGTAACTGTGTTCTTAATTCATACAAGACTATAGACTTATTATTTTGACATCACAAACATCTAATTTGAACTAGTGCTGCATTCAACATACTTGCAAAAAATGATACTTAGTGGTGTTTATCTAATATTTACTATTAAATTTGGAAATTAATTAATGTATAATACTAAATTTTCAATTACAATTCACAATTTGATATGAAACTTACTGACATAAATTAATAAAATGGTAGTTTAATAAAATTTTGAATGCAAGTCAACAAAATGAGATGACATGGCCTTTGCCCTGCAACTTATTGTGATACAGTTAAAGAATTAACTGATTGTTGAAGAAAAATGTATGCTATACAGGAGAACTTAAATAAAATTGATGCACTTATGGAATCTCAGTCTCGGAATGGTTTTCTTTAGTCTAACCATAAATTACTTCAAATTTGTGACTGGTTAGCTCTACTTGCCACTACATTCCACAACGAAATAAATAGGGAGCAATTGACAACAAAGGTAAAGCTCCAATGACTAACCCAAGGGTCTACCAATTACAGCTGGGGCAAACTGAAAGTGATTAGGAGTAACTAACAACATATTGGTTAGAGTAAAAAAAAAGAGTAAAAGTAAGTATGTTAGTTTAAACAATAGTGCAAGCAAATAAGTTATAAATAAATATGGCTACTGCTAGTGTAGACACAAATACAGAAGAGTGTGAACATTCCCTAAAATCAACAGAAGAGTTAATATTAATTATTAAGTTATGGCAGAGCAACCTGCACAAGCAAGTCCATACAGTGCTATACACTTAAAGAGCTCTATACCTTTCTATCATAGTAGATTCAATGAATATGTCAAGAGCTTTATTGAAGCTGTAAATGAAGCTGTTAGAATATTAGGTTCAGTTAATGCTTAAAAGGCAGACACTTTAAGAGTAAGAATGGAATGAGAAGCAAAATGCTGCATTAGAACTCAGTGACCAGTGTGAAACAACTGATTTTCAGTATTTATTATACAAATTAGCAGAAGAATGAAAAATAATGGTGATTTTGACAGAAATATGTAACTTAATGCAGCAAGGAGAGGACTGAGTATTTGGACATAGGTTACAAGAGTTTGGGAATAGATTGCACAGAGTTTATGTGCATACAAGACACTTCAAAATCTGATGATAAACAAGGATTGTTGAGTAATGAAGCCCAAAGCCATGTAAATGAGGCAAATACACCCCAAGTAACATTGCTTGATTTGATTAAGGTACGAGATAAACAGATATACAGGCATAAGTACTCTGCTGTAAATGTAATAGACCTTAAAAAAAAACAGAATGCCAAAATTAGCCTGATGGCTTCCAGTGTTTTAACCATAGCAAAGAAATGTTTTAAAAATCAAAAAAGGAATAAGCAAATAGCATGTTTTATGGTATTAAAGGTCACATAGTTTGAGACAACATCATGCACAGAAAGCAGAAATAAGGAAAGCTGAAAGGCTGGGGCTTACAGAGGAAAGTTTCCTAGAAATAACAGTAGTTCTAAATTTGCTTTAAAATACAAAAAACACAATACCTACCATGATTAAAAAGGGAAGGCAAAGGCAGTTCTGGCAATTTGGAATAAGAGATTGAGTGTCCATAGTGTAACTAAAATATCGCCAGTAGTTGTAGTGAAAATAGAAGGTATAATACACTGATTGTTAGTTAACATGGGTACTCATTATTCACAATTAAGTGCAGAACAAGTAGACAGAAATCCAACAATGTTGAAAAAATGTTTGGAAAGAAGTTTCTAAAAGTATTCTATAATGTCTGTAACACAATATTCTGTCAAAACACTAGGTAAATATAGGATGAAGATGAAAATAGGAGAGGTACTGATAGAACATTCATTTTATGTTTTCAAACAGATGGTATCACAGAGCAAAATTTTGTAAGAGCTTATGACACTGAAATATCTCTTACTTCTGTTAAGCTATGCACATATATGGAGATCTTAAGCTTTGTACGACTTGTGTGTTCAGACTCGTGCAACAATTAAGACAAATGATACCTTCCCACTAAATAAAGCTGATCATCGTTACCCAACACTTGTATTAGTAGGGCTAAAGATCAACTCTCTAAATACAGAGGCACTGATCTCCTAAAGTGTAGTAATACTTAACAAGGTTGAAGAGGCGAAAGCAACAAAATGTTTCAAAGAAAATTCAGTGAATAAGAATAAACATAAAAGCTCCAAGTCTAGCAAAAGTAGTAATAAGAAAACAATAAATGAAGTAAGCAATGGTGAAGAATAAGGTAGAAAATAAGACTAACATAAACAACAGAGTATCCCAAAAGGAATTTTTGAAAGAAAGAATACCTATGAGAAGTCAATTCATTGTTGAAGCTAAAGTAAATGGCTAAGTGTAATAAAATGTTAGTTGTGCTCATTGAGATAGGAAAAGCAGAAGTTTACATAAATGCTTGTATTAGCAAAGTGTCCACAAGAAACACTGTGCCTATAAAAATGTAAATGAAGAATATATTGTTTTACTGCAGCTAATGTTTTTCTTATGTAGTATTATTTAATGTCCAGAATACTAAGAAACAGGTGCAACAAAGTAAGATAGCTTGCTTTTCTATCTTAAGAAAGATAACACTTTAGGGCTCTCACAGGATACAACACACAATCAGGATTGGACCAGTTATAAAGTTGATAAATGGATGGGTAGAAGGGTCTTTTCCCTTCACTGCCTGCCAGTCTTGGAAAGGAAGAACCTATTAGGATAAAACAGGATGAATGTGGAATGAAAAAGTCTTATGCACACGGACTGCAAACAACCCTGACTGATAACATTCATAAAACACCAACAACAAAATATACAATTTAATAGAAAGGTAAAATAAACAACATGAAGCTAGGGGCTCAAAAGGAGGATGACACAACACATGTAAAAAAACTGTAAAATCCCAATTCACTAACTGAAAAGGTCATTTGAGCTGAAGAATATATAAGAATTTTAGTAGGCCCAATAGAAATGTGGTTTCAGTAACCTTCTGATATTTAGAATACCTAAAAACAGTGGATAAAAAAATCCTTATATAAAAAAAGACCATTCTCAAATTCCCAAGTGTCAAAGAATGAGATACAGTAGATACTTTTGGATGAAGAGGGTTTAAATTCCTTTTACAGGGTGGTCGCTAGAAAAGCAGAAAATTTGTCAAACAGCTATTTATTTTTACAAAGAATAACTTTTACAAAGTTTTTTAAAGGCATATGTTATATTACACTCATAGATGGTCAAAATTATTAAAATCATGCATTTTATTCATGATGTAAAGAAATCAAAATAGAAATGAGTAAGCACGCATTATATTCATGATCTCATCTGACCCTCAAATTTTCCGCTTTTCTAGCGACCACCCTGTAATATACCACTAATGATAAATATTCCATTTCTGTTTATAAATGGTCAATGGCTGGCCTATGGAGATAATTAGTTAAATAAAGAAAAACTTTACAAGTTAAACCCTTATGTCAGGCAAAGGATCGCATAACTTTTAAGCATGAAGTATGAGTTTCCAAACAACTGGGTGGAGAATGTCTAATAAAGCTTGTCCCAAAAGAGAATGCCAATGTGGAAAAGGTAAAGGTGAACATTCTTATAGACAAAGAAGAAGTAGAAACCATGTTTAGCTGGCCAATATAGTCAAAATCTGAGACAACAGCCAAACTGGGGGAAAAGCATACAGATATGAACCTGTTCAGTTCTCACTGAATGTATCTACACCCAATGCTTGGGATATGAACTATCAGAGATAAAAAGAATTGCAGTTCAAAATTCTGATGATTTCCAAAGGCATCGATCATTGTAAACATGAACTGAGAACAAGTCCACTGAGAAACCTTGTGAAATAGCATCTATCCTGTTGGAAAAATCCACAATTGAGAGAAGCCACCTACCATTAAATTCCTCACTCCTGGAACATAAAATGTTAAAAGGTTAATACGATGGAAATATGCTCAGCAGAGAAGATTCAAAGTAAAAAACAGAGGTATCAAGAATGTCTTCCTCCTAGACAAGAAATTGAAGATACCAACATGGAATTGTCAGAATGTATCATGACAATTTTTCTTTTTTTTCATCAAGAGAGACAGACCTTGAACCATTGCCAGGTGTGCTGCAAGGAGTTTTAAAACACTAACTTTTGATCTTGATAACAAGCTCCCCATCCTTGAAGAAATGTATCTCTGAATAAATGGTTCTTAGGACAAGGAGGAGGCCTAGACACCCCAAATGTAGTATTGTTCTGATCCACCCAGTATTCATAATTAACAATGTTGTTCTTGAGTAATAAGAAAGGATTAGAATGGAATACATGATTCATTGGTCATATATTAACCACTGAAGGGACTTCATATGTGCTCATTTCAAAGAAATAAGAGGCTCAACGGGTATCTCCATCCCCCCCAGAATAAAAAAAGAGAAAAATATCCATACAGTTGAAGACACACCTAAAAGCCTGATAGCTTTTTGCATGCCTCAAAAATAGATCGGCATTGGTTGAGCATGATGGAAAAGATAGTCAATTACAAAATAGCTTTCTCCAATGTGATATGGAAGCTCACTTTTGTGGCTTCTGAAAGGAGAATCTGAGAAAGTTGTTCTGCTACTTGAGGGTATGGAGCCAGAAGGAGTCAGTTGTCCAGATAATTACACATGCACAGTGCCAAGGAATGCAGGTAACAATAAAAGGCTTAAACAACTCTACAGAAGACACAAGGTGTTGATGCAAGTCCAAAAGGTACAGCCCTGAACTGCAGCACTTGACCCTTGTGTACAAACTTGAAAAACCTCCAGGAAGATTGTGTTATATGAATATGAAGATAAGTGTTGGTAACATCAGACTAAGTCATCTAGAGTGCTGTTGCAAAGTGCCATCATTGGTTGAGAAAAGATTCCATCATAAAGTGGAGAAGATCTGAAAATTGATTCAGTTGAGATAGATTGATGATTGGATGATAATCTCCTGTCTTCTTAGGAAAAACAACTAAACAGGAATAAAAGCCCAGAAAAATGGGATCGATTCTCACTACTGCCCTTTTGGTTAACAACTCTCTTACAGCCTGGGAACGAAGATCCATTCACTGTTGGAAGTGAAAAGGCAAAAGGTTGAGCAGACAATGGTAGAGGTAATGTAAAGTGAATGACCAACCCTGCAACCAGAACATGGATTACTCATGGATCTCTGATGAAAGAATTTCAGATATCCAGGAAGTGATGTTATCATGCTGTGATTGCTCTCCCACTTATTGGATAGCCACCAACACAATTGTTATTGTTCTGCCCGAGCCAAAGATCCTTGAGAATATTGAAGAACCCTATTATGAGAACTGAAAGAGGGAGTTGGGAAACACAATGGGAAAATACTTTCAAATTAAAATCAGAAATGCTAAAAGCCATAGATGATAAAGAATGTAAATGGGCTGTATCAATTTGTGATTCTACCATCTATGGGACTCTGTCAAATAATGTCCGAAGAGAAGACAGTAAAGGAACCCTTTTTAACAAAGAGTCTCTATCCAATAAATCCCAACACCAAACCAGTCAGGAAATCAAAGAAAAACTGAAGAAGACAATTTGACCAAAGTAGATGTTCTAAGTCGAAATGTATATAGTGAATAATCTCAACACCACCCCAAATTCTTTGTCAAGAAATTCAGAAATTATATTATCCGAATGAGGTGCTTAGATACAACACCTAGATAGAGGGCACATTGAAGTTGGTGGAGAATTTTACAAATTAGAATTTGTCTAGGGTACTTGAGTGGAGTATAAAGGACTGATGCAAGCATTTTCAATGCTTAAGTGGGCATGATGTGTAAGCCCTGGAAACTGAGAAATAGCTATATTGTCAGCAGAGGTATGTTTGGAATTATTTTACTTCAATTTTTAAAATAACATGCAGGTGTGAACTCAATATGTGATAGGTACTTTGCAGCCTAGATTGGATTAAAATTAAATCTAAAATGTTCAGTGATTTTTGTGCAAATCCACTCAAAGAATATTTGCACTAGCTATTTCCCAATTTATGTGATAGCAGCCAACACCACCACTTTGTGCGTTACTCAAATGAGCAGCATGCTTTAGCTGTCACTCTTATAGAGGAACACACGGTCCTTGAAGTAAAAAAAGCCATTTTTTTTCTGTCAAACAACAAAAACTTTGATACACAGTCTGGCACATTAAACATGTCTGTGCTTGGCTCAAAATTTAAAATAAAAGATAAAAAATACATGTGTAAAATATTCATCTTAACCTGTTGACTGCCAAGTATTTCAGGTGCTACAGCAGCTCATATGCCAGGTTTTTTTCAGCAAAATTGAGTAATTTTTAAAACAAAGGAAATAAGTAACAAATACTATTTTTTCTCTAAGAAATATGTACAAAACATGAAACAACTCATCCGTGGCACTGTGTTACCGATCAGCTTGGACGAATTATCTCGTCTACAGCACTGAACAGATTAAACCTATATCATTTTACTGCTTAATGAGGATAGATTTTGTTAGTTAGTTTTGTGAAGGAAAAAAACATCAGTATCTTGCAGTACCACAGATACTTTGTTGTGAAATTTAAATGTCTATTCAATTATTTATTCACTTACCATTAATAATGACCGAGTGTTCAACTTTAGCTAATCAAAATTGTTTTAAAAGAGATACATTAAAACTGAGCCCTCAAAAGGTTAGACATTTATTTTCTCTGAACAAAACTGCAGGGTGTTCGGAAAGTCATTGAAAGTTTCGTCTGTTAATAAATATATAAGTGCACAGTGACTTTCTGCACATCCTATATATTCCATAATACATTTAACCACTGTATCTGCAAAGACAAACCATTCTTTAACTGATTACCTATAATCACTTGTTTCTTTCCATTCTGTATCATATCATTAACTTTGCAAAAACAAGCTTTACAAACTGATTCATTACATGGGAATCTTTCTTTAGTTATACTAATACTAATCTTTTACTACTAACACCAGAATCTAAGGTATATTGTGCATATAAGTTACTATAGTAAACTCGTATAACAACTGTGAAGTTTAAAATTCACAGACACTGATTACCATCAAACCTTAAACATTATGTTCAATCTTGAAATGTATACATTAAACAAAATTTTGTACATCATAAAAGTGAAGAACATTAATTCAATATTACAATATTTTTTGCAAAACGGTTCACATACAACAGTTTTAGATGTCTTCCTTTTAAAATTAAAAAGTTGAAATACGACATCAAAAAAATGTTTTTTTACCACCTGAGTGTAAAATTTCATAAAGATTGTAACACTGATACAAAAAACAAATAATTACTTGAAAAATCATAATAGTTAAATATACAAATAAGATAATCTGTTATTCATTTAGAATACTATATTATTACCCCAGTTTGATAACTCAAACAAGTGTATAAAAACATTCACTAGTGAAAGGTTAACAAATATCTTCCATCAGCATGCCATATCATCAAGAAAGATGCCAATTATAATCAAATTTTAATTTTACAAATACTATACCAAGTATTCTCACAAAATATTTTTTTTAAATCAACCACATGGGTACCACTTACCAAAGCAAGTAAGCCATACAATACATGAGGAACAACTGAATGATGATCCTTCAGCCGATCAATAAAAAATATTACCAACACTTCCACTGTACAAATAAAAAAAAAATTAAGTAAGATGTATGTTATTGTTAATATTGTTAACCAAGTTCTAATATATCTTGGAATAAAAACAGCAGAAAATAAATTATGAATATATGAAGTCAAATTCCTAATTAAAATTTTATTCTCATAATAAAGAAAAACTACTATAGTGCAGAAATACTTGAAACTTCACAACATGAACAAACAATTCTAATTCAAATAATAGTTTTACAGTATAAAGTGTGATTTAAATACATTACAGAAAACCCTTTCATGCATTTTTCTGTTAAATTGACAGTTCATTTATGTTCTAATGACATTTAGTTAATACAATACCAAATATTTGCACACTCTTGATAAAAAGTTCAAAGAGACTGTGCATATGTGACAAACCAGTGTGAGTAGTGTTACCATCTTTCTTATCTGAAAGTGTATTTCAGATAGATACCACTCCAATAAACTAGAGCTGTTACAGTGTAGCCCTCCACCAATAGGAAGGTAATAAATCCTCGATGCACTAGCATTATAACAAGGGTTCATTTTTCATTAGACAACAGAATTACAAGAAAAGTGAAAAGGAAGAATTGGAGGTTTCTACATGAAATACAAAGTTAGGTAAAGATAAATATTAATTTCAGAACTGCTACTCTCCACAAAACTATGAACTAGAACTGCAAATTGATAAGACAGTGGAAAGATCTCTGTAAATAAAGAAATTAAAAAGATGAGTTTCTTTTTGAAATAATAGTGTCAAAAATAGAAATCCATGAAACATGTTACCTATGTTGAGAAATCTAGTTTTGCATCACTTAGTGGAATGGAAGCCCTCAACCATTTCATGTAAGGAATTTTTTTTTCCTAATAGAAGGTGGTAGAAGAAAATGTATAGTAAAAATCTTATGCATAGTGCTATATGCGTAGTGTTATAAAAATAGACAGAATGTAAAATTGCTTAAAAGGCCATTTTCTCTCAACTGGTTGGAAAAGCATTAGTGTGTTGTATGGCCAAATTGAAGTAAGGGAGACAAGTATAGGTGAAAGAAGAAGAAATGCACATGTAAAAAGGCAGCAAAGAAGAGAAGCACTACCAAGTGAACACAACAAGAAAAGTCACAAATCAAAACCAGGACCTGAAGTTAAAAGACAAAGAGGTAGATGTAGATATGCATATACAAAAAGCTGAGACCAGTCCTGACAGAAAGCATTAATGGCTGAGGTCGAGGGATGGGCAACAGAAAACTAAAGGAGAGAAAACTTAGAAATGAGTGGTAGCAAGTGGTGGCATCTTCAAGAGAGATGCCACCCAAATGAAATGTGGGTTGGTAGGTAGGTATTCAATGTTTATTGGCACAAGGCTATCTGTGCCAGACAAGATGTGGTACTGTAGAGGTATAGGGCAATTAAAGTAAAAAAGTAAAATATGTAAAATTAGGAACTGCCAGGAAGACTGAAGCAAGAAGTGCACCCTTGCTGTCAGTGACCTGAAGTTGGCCTTTCAAGTCCTGGGTTCAGTTAAAAATAAAAATAAAAACTAAAATGTGTAAAATTAAGACATGCCAAAAAGACTGAAGCATCAAGATAAAATTTGCAGTCAGTCACCTGAAGTTGGCCTTTCCAGTCCCAGGTTCAAGTCAAAATAAAAATTAAAATGTGTAAAAAAAAAAAGGTGTTAAAACATTAAAATGTGTAAAAGAAATCATGCTAAAACACTAAATAGTCTGATAAAAATCCTTAAATTAAGTGTAAAAAACTAAAAATGTAAAAACATGAGTGAGATGGGCAGTTTTCACCTATAACATTGGCCAAAATCAAGGGCAAACCCATCTTACAAATATCTTTAAAATGGTGTTGTTGCTCTAGGTTGTAACGATGGCATGATAATAAAATGTGGATGATTGTGATCTGAGTGCCACATAGACCATACATTGGTGCAACAAAATCAGATAAAAAGAAGTGGTAGGTTAAAAAACTGTGACCAATGAGTAACCTTGCCAAAACAACCTCTTCTCTTCAATCCTTACAGAAGCAAAAGGACCAAAGACTTAGAGAAGGTTTGATTTGAAGAAGCTTGTTATTGTGTTGCTCTTTCCAGGTTGTCTGCCATCTGGTGTACAGTCTGGATTTGATAACTAGACCATAGTCCATGTATGAAATGGGTACTGGGATGATAGATGACAAACTTCACTGCTCTGTCAGGCAGCTCATTCCCACAAATACCAATATGATTTGGTATCCAAAAGAATTGGACAGAGACAGACGAGATAGAAAGATGAGCCAGTTTGTTTTCAATAGTGACGAGAAAAGCCTGGTGATTATCATGGTATTATTCCAGGGCCAATAGAAAGCTTAGTGATTCCATATATATTGGACAATTTGTATGCTGCATTATTTCAATATGATTTAGGGCAAGAGAGATGGCATACAATTTGGCAGTGAAAACAAACTCTAGGGTGAAGTCTGTGTGCCACAACTGAACTGTCACAAACCATGGCAGAGCCAACTGAGTCATCTGATTTGGAAACATCTGTACATATATAGGAATGGATGAATCATATGAAAGATGTTCAGCAAAGAAAGAGCAACATTTCCAAATGGGTGTATCTGCTTTCCTCATATGACTCAAAGATAGGTTACAATTGAAAACAGTAATTTGCCATGGCAGAATAGGTTGATTTGAAGAAACTGCAATGTTATTTAAGAATAAATCCAATTCTTCTAATTGTGCATGGATATGGAGACTAAAAGGAACAATGACAGATTTTCTGTCATTAAAAAGTGTGGTTCCTTGTGGTTGGAAAACACAACTCCAGGTAGAATACTTTGGTAAGGATCAAAGTTTGAAAGCATAAATTAGAAACAGTTACAAACGGCAAATATATAGAGAGTTCATGAGATTCCACATCCCAGACTTTGCAAGGAGAAGTACAAAAAGCTCCAATGCAAAGCTGAAGCCCCTGGCAATGGATAAGATCCAACACTTTCAGTATTGGAAGAACTATAAACCACAGACCCATAGTTAAGTTTGGATTAGATGAGTACATGATAAATTTTGAGCATGGAGTATTGATCTGCTCCCCAAGAGGTAGAAGAGAGGACACGAAGAATGTTCAATGCTTTTAGACATTTGATATGTGATATAAAATTTAATTTACAGTAAAATATGAGACCTAAGAACATTGCATCAGGGATGACAGGAAGTACAACATCATAAAGACGGAGTTCTGGATCTGGGTGGATCCCCCATTTGCAGTAGAAATGTATACAAATGGTTTTAGAGAGTAAAAGTTTAAACCATTTGCCATGGTCCACTTTAGTATCTGATTGACTGCAGTTTCTAGCTGACGTTCAATAAACCTCATGTTTGATGACTGACATGAGATGTGAAAATCATCAACAAAAAGATCGTTTGCAACTATAGGGGTAGCTTTTCATTGAAGGCATTAATTTTTATAATGAAAAGTGTGACACTCAGAATACAACCCTGACGGACTCCAAGTTCCTGTGGGAAAGAATGTGAAAGTGTAGAGCTCACACAAACTTGCAATTGGCACTTCATTAAGAATTGCTTGATGAAAAGCAGTAAGTTGCCACTCAATCCATATGAGTGAAGGTCTCATAAGATACCATATCTACATGTTTTATCGTAAGCTTTTTCTACATCAAAAAAATCAGTAACAAGATGTTGTCGTCTTAAAAAGACTTCTCTGATTGATGTTTCAAGGCAAATTAAGTGGTCTATTGTAGAGAGTTGTCTTTGGAACCCACACTATTCCCACTTCCCAACTCTCCTTTTTTACCTCAAGCTCTTTGATGACTACTCAGTTATAGGTGTTTCTGCAGAAGTTCATCTGTTATTGTTTATGTACCTATGGTCACACTTTTCCATACATACAGAGGTTACTGTACTTTTTAACCATGGAATTTATCTCCACTTCTCTTCCCTTCCTCTTATACATAATTCTAGTTTTCCTCCTCCATCTAGTCTCATCCATTTACGGTTCTCAAGGAGGTGGTGTTGTCAGTACATTTAAAATTTAGTCACTTCCACTCGATATCTTGTTCTTTTTGGAGTGTTTTTTTTATCTCCTTTCTCAGCAATATTCAACCTTCTTCCATCTACTTGCTTGCTGTGAAACAACCAGTCATGAGAATTTGCATGTTTCCTCCACATCCTGCATGAGAAGCGTGTTTTCTTTAGGGGATCATGCCTTCACTGGAACTGTTTATCTCTTTGAATTGTGTATCTGTGAACCTCCTTCAATGGTTTATGCACAACCTTGAGAGTATCTTCTGTCCCTCCTGTGCTTGAGAATTTATATTAGAGGGTCGACCAATTCAGTATTACTAATGTATTCCATTATTTCCATCCAAACTGGACCTGCTCTTCTTCACTGGCGATTCCCTTTCTGGTTAAGGAACATCTTTGAATGACTACTTTACATGAACCTATGATGAATCTTCTCTCCATATTAATGTAGTTCATCAGTTATGCTTCCACTCTACTTTTTCTCATGGATATTTTCATTATGATCAATTCAAACAAATCTGACTGTTTCACATATCAGTCATGAAGAGGGTTGCTGATCCAGTATTTTTTTGCCTTTAAACCCTAGACCTTTATTGGGCCATTTCTCCACATGTTTGTTTTATTGCCTGCCTTGGCATTGTAAATCTCTTTGTAGAATGCCTGTCTCATATGAATTGTATTCTGCTCATGGAATGGGTTCTTCTCCCAGGTTTCACCCCTTGATGTGGATTCCTGTACATGGTGAGGGGACCTCCCAGAGAAGGTTTAGTTCTTACAGTTTACCTCCTTTGGTATCTAAAAATTCACCTGTGTGTTTGCCGTGCATGGTAACCCATGAAGGGGAAGAGAGAATCCTGGTGGTTGAAGGGTCCAACTCTAACACACCACTTTGGCCTTGAATTCCTGTAAACCAGCAGTCTTGAGGTGGCCTTCCAGGATCATTTGGAACAGGATCAACTAAGCACCAGCATAGGACGTCCACAACGGGTGTTGTGGACATTATGTCTGACACTGGTGTTCGGGTATAGTTGTCATGAAACCCTGGCATCGCTGTAGTTCCCTTAAAGCACTGTAGTGCATCGCCTTGTAGTTCTCCATGGTGGTTGGGGTCAGTGGGCACTGAAAAATTTTCTATTTATTATGGATACTCCTAAAACAAAAAATATAACACAACTTTAAACCATCGAGAAAAAAACCATGCATTGGTGAATCTGAACAGCCTGATTCACCACTTAAATCTGTCCCATCATTCTTAATTTTGCATTCCTTAAGTGAAAAACCTCTAGGGTAGAATTCCTCATTTTTTATTTAGAAGGGCTTGCTGACTCTCCTAAATCGATAAAAAAACCTAGGTCCAGGAAATATCTTAGTGGAAACATCTTCATCACAGCATTCCAAACTCTTCCTGACATCAAATGCCTTGGGGGACATACCCATTGAGGTGACTTTGCATTCCACTTTGAATACTTTAGAGGAATTATAGTTGAAAAGAGATTTAAGGATTGTCCCTGAATCAGAGATCCTCGCAGGTCTCACCTAACTAGCTAAGGTGTCACAGCAGTGTGCCAAATCTTCACTCAAAAAGATGGAATTCTGGAACCAACAAATGTTCTAATAGTAACATTTACAGTTCCACATCCTCCCACTACAATAAAAGCAGGATATCTGAATTGTAAAGTGCATCCTTATATTCCAAATTCTGTACGATGTTTCCATTCTTAATGATTTGATCCTTCAAAACAATCTTGCCATGGTTCTTCAACCTGTGCCTGTTGTGATAGTAAAGACCATAATGCCACTGATTGCTAACTCAAACCACATTGTATAAATTGTAATGGTACGCATCCTTCTTATTTTACCTCTTGCCCTAAATTGGTAGAAGAAAAAGTACAATGTCTCAAGACAGTTAACAATCTCACTTACACAGAGGCTTGAAAATGATGCTGCTGTAGCCAATTCTACTACTACAGTAGGAGTCCAAACAGTTCTTACCCTATCCCCTACACAATCTTCATTAGCAAATCTTAATGAAACACTACCTAAAATCAACACAGTTCACGAATCAATGTCTCCTTCCATCTCTATCCTGACCATGCCTTCCCTCACTGCTGAACTTCACCTTCTTCAAGTCAAGATGTTTCCATGGAGTCTCCCTCTCTTGATACCCTAAAAATAAAATCACTTGTCCATGCCTTCAATCACTAGTACATATACCAATAAAGAAAAAAACATAATTGTAAGCAGAAGGACTCTTTACCATCTTCTCCCCTGAAATAATTACACACAGCCACACCAATCCAATGGAACTGTTGAGGTTTCCAGTCAAATGTGACTAACATCAAAGATCTGACTGACTTATCATCTCATATGTCTTTCTTTCCAGGAAACATTTTTAAAGCTTACAAATACAGTTACTATCCAACACTATTCATTATACCAGAATGACAGACTATGTGTAGGACGGGATGTGGGGGAGTTACATTGCTGGTTGATCAGCATGTGCCCATCCAATCCCTGTCATTGACCACACTCTCGGAGGCTGTAGCCATCCGTGTCTCCTTGGGTTGTACCATTACTATTTGCTTTCTATACCTTACAACTGAAATGCATTATAATCAATTAGACCTCGATACCCGCATTGAGGGTAACCAATCCCTCACTGCCAACCCCCTTTTTACTCTTGGAAGATTATAAAAGGACATGCCATAGAGCACATGATCCTGAACCACAACCTGACTCGATTCAATACTGGCTCTTCCACATATTTTCATGCACCCAGTCAGTCATTTATAGCTATAGATCTTTCTTTCCATTCCCCATCACTACTCACTTACTTTTCCTGAGAAGTTGACATTAATCAACAAGGTGGTGATCATTTTCCCATAATCTTACGAGAGATTGGCCGTGATCAGTACCACCCGACCCATGTACCTCAGCAAAAGTTGGTCCAGGCCAACTGGCCTTCTTTCACTACTCTCTAGGAACTCGATCCTGCCATCTTATGTAAATCATCCATAAATGACTGTATAGCAGCAGTAACCAACAGTATTATACAAGTTGCTTCTTGATGCATTCCTAAAACCTCAATGTGTTCCCTATGTCATCTACGCCCTTGGTGGAATTCTGCTTGTTTTATAACATGAAAAACGTGCTTGGGGTAAATTTTGAAGATACCCCACGCTCTCAAACCGTACTGCATTTCAGCAAGCCCGTGCACACACTTGGCAAGTTAGATGTCAAAGCCAGAAGGAATCTTGGATAAAATACACCTTCAGCATTTCTTCAACCATAAGCACAAAAGTTATATGGGATATGATCTGGAGGATCAGTGGAAGATATAATTCTGCCCTCCTTCTCTATCTTTATATCTGATGGCCATAAAGTTGCAGATCCATAGAGCATTGCCAGTCCTCTTGGGGACTTCTTCTCTCATGTATCTAGCTCTTCAAACTTATCCCCTTCCTTTTTAGCCATTGAAATGCAGGTGGAGCATCTGCCTCTTTCTTTTTCAACTGACTATGATTAAAATTGCCCAATTACACTGATGGAACTCAAACTTGCAATTCATTAGTCTGGCAATACATCAGTTGGACCTGATAATATACATGAGATGTTATGCCACCTTTCCCAGAATTCTCTTACTATTCTCCTAGCTGTCTATAATCTGATATGGCAGGAAAATGTCTATCCTGATGCTTGGCAACAAGCTATCATACTCCCTATTCTGAAACCTGGTAAGGATCCAATGATTCCAATCGAATTACCATCCAATTGCTTAGACAAGTTGTCTCAGTTAGATCCTAGAGAGGATAATCAATGGTCGCCTCGTTTGGTTTCTTGAATCAAACAACCTTCTTTGAATTAAGTCAAAATACAGTGATGGATGGTTGGGTTTTGAACTTTGTGGTAAACTAAAGATGAAAGTGAGGATTGAAAACAGGCAGCTTCTGCCCATTATTCAATCACATCAAGAATATTCCCCAAAACATCAGGATAAAAAAAGGGCCAGGCAAAGATTTCACAGCAAGTAAGAAACAAGTGAACCAGAGAAAGAAGTATATATCTCCCTAACAATTCTCAGAAACAAAACGTGAGCAGAACGTGAAAGAAGTGGAATGGGCTATGTTGGAGAAGAAAGAGAAATTAAAATCACCCATAAACTTTTCTGAGGTATATTACAGTGTCTTAAATTTGAAATATAGAGAGGAGAGGTAAAGAATTATGGTAAAAAGGATCAGGCAAAGGCAGGAGTTTTGGGCAATGAAGACCAAAACCAATGTAAGATAGCCCCCCTTCCCCTAAACATGCAAGAGATTCCAAATTTTTGGATCTAAAAGAGAAATCTGAATGAATAAAACCCAGAATATAAGAGGAAGACAAAGCATAAGGTTGTGGAAACACAGTCAGTAAAGGAAAAAATCATCTTGAATGCCAGCATTAGAAACACGTAATAAGAAAATTAGTTAAGATTAGATTAAGAAGTAGGGAATTTAAAGAATCATATGACACAGGAGGAAGAGAGAATGGTATGTAATTAAATACTGATAAAATTGAAAGAAACTATCATCAAGTGAATTTACTGATAACAAAAGTTCATAGTAAAATGAATACTATTTCAACATTGAAATTTCATACACACACTTTAATGATTTTCACTTCATTTAAATGTTAAGATCTTTAATATTGTCAATATTTTTTCCAACAGTGTTTAGATGAAACAATGAAATAGTTCACATGATGTATAAACCAAAGAGTTGAACATTTTCTAAAAAACTACCTCAAATATAGAATTCTAAGACCTACTAATCTGATTGCAATAAAAGTAAAAGCTAATAATTTTGTATAGTAATTCAGACAATTTATTCAAAATTGGTAGGAACACTAGTAAAGTAAGTGATGCACAATACCTTCCTTTCTTGACAGAGAATCCTTTTCTGTATAATGAAGCACATCAGCTAGCAGTTTTGTTCCTTTCTGTCTGACTATGTTGTCAGTACTAGTAAGATAAGGCCTGTTTATAAATAAATGTAATTAAACCCATACAGTACTTTTACTTAAATAACACTAACTGAAAAACAGCTACACAGTTTAATATAAAAAGCATTAATTTAAAAACAATTAAAAAAGATGAGTTTTAAAAATTATTACCATAACACACACAAATTTAGGTAGTACTTATTTGCAGATAAAGTTTCAGGTTAAAGATTCTAAGACTTTTATCTCCTATTATTGTTTCAATGTACTAAAAACTAGTAAAAATCAAACTTCATTGATTTTTTGACCATATTTAGTGGTTATCCAAAGTAGCTAAGTCCTTGACTGCAGTGGCCTTGTACCATGTGTATTATGTGACATAAAAATCCATTTGTAACATGCTGAAAAATGATTTATTTTAAGTATGTTACATCACTTTACTGTTTGCACAATAATACAAGCATGTGTGTGTTTTTCTTGTAGCAAAGCCACATTGGCAATCTGATGAGTCCATCGAGGGAAATTGAACCCAATTTTTGTGTTGTAAATATGAAGACTTACTGCCATCCCAGCAGAGAACATATAATTATGTAATTACAGATTTTTATATCATTTGAGTACAATTAGTCACTTTTGCATTGCCATTGTTTCCTTTCTGCTGTTTTGAAAGCACATTCCATAATCATACACAACTTGAAAGAAACTGTTTCCATTTTTTTTTTTTTTTTTGTTTATGATGGAATTATACTTCTCACCAAGGACCACATCCATTTCAGTATTATCATGTACCATATTTAAGTTTGGAACTGTTTGAAGTGCTTCCTTCCAGTTCTGTTCAAGCTCCCATGATTTGAAGTAAATTCAGAAATCCAAAGAGAAATTAATGGCACCTAAGAATATGCCGTGTTCTTTGTGACAAAATTTTTAATTTTGACTTTCTGATAATTAGCTGGATGCATTTCAAAGGTTCATCTATATCTTCTGTTTTATTTTTATTGTATTTATCATTACTTGTTTTATCTCTGTGGATCCAACTGAATCAAATAGTGCCAAACTAACAAGTTCCTCACTGACATAACACAGACATCCAGCAAATATTTTATATGCAGGTTTTGAAAGAACAGAATTCACTTTCTTATACTTAACAAGACATTGTATGATATTAAGATCATAGTGAGGAGAAATTAATGATATCAGCAGCAGTGAACCATGCCCTAAGATAAACTCAAACAACAATGATCCAGATATCAAGGAGACCACTTTCTTTGATCACTGAGCTTAAACTGTCCCATAAATATCCAGATCTTGAAGGTGTATAATTCCCCGACCATCCATGAAACATGACACAAGGCTCTAGGTATTATAAATCGTACTCTTTGAGGAAAAATGGCAATAAGAGTATGGATATTTAAAAAAAAACTCAATAATCATCTTTTGGTCCACTGACCTGAAGTCATCTTGTAAAAATTCAAGCGTAGACTGTTTATATATTGATGGTTCTTGAACATTCTGAATAATGTTGACAATTCCAGGCAATATTCCAGAATATGCTGGAATATTCCATAATATTCTAGAACTTTTTAGAATCATTCAGGACATTTTGGAACATTCTAAAATATACAAAATATGTAAATATAATGTAAGCTACAAGGTGCAATTTTAGCTACCTTGCACATCCTCTAAATGTTATTTAATATGGATAACATTTTGTGTAAATTTCTTATTTATATTTTGTAAAAAAAATACTTAAACTTTGGCCCAACTTCTCTCCTCTACTTTAATTAAAACCACAATGCTACAGAAATTATTGAGCTTAATAGTTAAGTTTCTTACTAATAAAAAACTTTAATACAATGAAATATGACCTTCTGTTGAAGATCGTTTTCTACTAAATTTACATCTTATTTTGTTAAATGTACTAGCTAAGTATCCATTCTTCTCAGCTGTTCTGCAAGTCACTCAATACTTCATGTTTAAATTTATTTTGCAAAAGACAGTAAAACAGACAAGTACACAGAATCAAAGTGTGTAAGAATACTGCTAATTGTGGAACTGGTGGTTAATTTATGTGTTAGAGCCAAATGTACATCACAGCTGAAAATGAGCCTGATGATGATCACAAAGAACACAAGATGTTTCTGTGGAAGTATCCATGGTGATTTAATTTTTAAGAGGGACCCATTTATAAAAAGTAAAACACAAAAAAACATTAAGAAATGCTTCAGAATGAGATCAATTATATATACAAATAAATTAAACAAGATTCCCCAAAATTCATTTTACAAAAGAACAGATTTGCAGAAATGTTTCTTGCAGAGTATTTTTCTTTACAGAAAATGTATGAAAAATGATGGTAAATGGAGAAATAAAATAGTTTTTTTCATTTTGGAGATTATTCATATCACCCACAGTTAGTAATTATCTGAGAAATTGACAAAAATAAACACTGTAAATATTGTACAATTTCTAAGCATAAATTAACAGTAATAATGTGATCACCATATGGTGTTTTGCAGCAATTATGGAAATTATGAATCTTTTTAATCTATATCTTCTTGAAAACAGTCCATTGTGGACTCCATGGCAAGTCTGTCATTATATTTTTCTAAAGAAAGTTTCCAAGAGTAGGCCTGTATTTTACTAAGTGAATCTTTTTGATGATTATATTTTAAGCGATAATATGAGTACATTTATTTCACTTTTATCCAATCAGGTCATTAGCACAGAATTTTACTAGATAAAAAAATGAAATTAAACTTTGTATATCACATCAGCAAATCTTACCTTCACAGTGAGTAGCTGAGACAATAGCAATACTGATTGTGGCCAGGCACAGGACTATTTTTACATTTCTTTTAATATGGAAATAACAAGCAAATCAATGCCAATAAAATCCTATTCCATCAAAAAATATATACTTTTTCATCCTTAGTAGTACTTTTCAATATTTAAAAACATCTTGAAGTGTTCTTCAAAATTCCCACTGGGTCCCTTTAAACTCAGAACAACATTAATCATACATTCTCAACTGTTACAGTCTTCTGTTAAAGTGGTAGCATGGAATAATGATAAAAATACACAAACATAAAACTATTTATAGCAGCAGTTTTCTGATAACATTTTATGTCAAAATTTTAAAAAAGCGAGTGTTTTTAGACATTATGGCACAAGAGATAGCTACTACCTTACAATTATTTCAAACAAAGAAATGTCTTTATGAGGAACATTCTAAATTGATACATGTAATAGTGCAAAACTTCACTAAAAATCTTTGATAAATCAAACTACTTTGTACATCCAGTGATGAGAAATGAGTGCTGTTTTTAATGCTTCAACTTTTTCTTTGTATACTATATCCATATTTCATATGTTTGCATCTCAATCTACCTTGTATGATCTGCAGATTGTGTATGCATTTTAAATCATTATGCACAGCCTGAGTCTTTCTCTTAAAATATTTAACGTTCATTACCACAAACCTTTTTTCTTTTACACAAGTTAAATCTTACAGTCATTTACTATCAGTTTGAAGTTTTTGAAGTATATCAGTCCTCTTCTATTAGATTACAGGAATTCTTGTTATTAATTTTTGAGTTGTAGTGCAATATATCATCTTTAGATGTATAAAAACATATTTATATATAAAAACAAATCTCATCTTTAGATTTCCCATGTTTTTATTCGTGGTAGCAAGTTTGTCTTATCTAAACAACTTCTTTACTCAAAATGTTTAAAATGAATCATAATTAACAGTCTCCTCAATAACATTAGCTACTTGGTAAGTTATATTCTTTCTTTAATTTTAGCTTCATTAACGTCACTGATTATTTCTTTACTTCAGTAGACATTATTAGCTGTAGAATTGTGTGAGATACTACTGGAATTATGGCTGAAAATGTAACAGCAAAAGTACTTAATCAATGAAAGAATACCTTCTATCCTACACAAATTACTAAATTAAGTTTTAGTTCTGATCTATGTAGGTAACTTGTATTCATCAGAAGCTAATAATAATCAATTAGTGTTGAAATTAACATTACTTAAATTATAATATTTCACTCAAACTCCACCTGATGTCATATGAAATGTGCTTCAAAACCATTACTGAAAAAACAAATTTTATTCAGATTCCTCTATGTTATGCACTGCATCCCTTGCCCAGCAATATCACTTGAGTAAATAAAAAGAAACTGCAAACAACAGTTATAAAATATATATGATCATCATAACTGTCAGCCTGTTTGAAAAACACATTTCAATTCATAAGCCTGTAAATTTAATCTTCACAAAATTTGTTTTGGTTTTAATAATGCATTTTCCATAATTCAACTATGCAGGTTTCAAAAATAATGCTTGTTTTTTTTCTAAATCACACAATTTTTTTTTTTCTTATAAGTCAGTATGAAAAACACCTTTACTTAAATTAAATTATTTTATTTTCCACAGTGACATTTTTAATTGTTTGTTAATGAAAACAAACAATCTGAACAAAATGGAAAAAATATTGATGTGAAACAAATGTGACACCCTCATGCATCCTAATTTTGTTTTTGTAAAATTTATATTTTGTAGAAACAAAATTACATAAAGTTTTCTTTTGTATATTGTTTCTAGAACATCTCACTTCAATGTCCAGCAGTAATTAACCATAATGCTGATGTTCCACCTTTCCTGACACCTCCCCTCTTTATTTCCTTAACGTCTTGATCAAACCCTTTCTCTTGTTTCTTCTCTGATAGTACCAAGATTTTCAGGAAAAAGTCAACAGGAGAATGTAGGAAATGAACTTTTAAGCTTATATTACAACTGAGTTATTTGAATTTATCAAACATATTATTGATAATATTTTCATAATTTGGGTCCTTGTTTTTCCCCAAATATTTGTCAATGTCATATTTAAAAACAATCCACACTTATTTTTTTCAACTATCCTCATTGTTCTTTTGAATTGTTCATCAGAAGTCAATTTCCTAATCTGGGGCCCAGCAAAAATTTACCACAATCATTAACAGAATATGTTTGGGTAATTTACACATCTGGTTACTAAACAACAAATAAATAACACTGAAAAGACAAAAAATTATGTCAAAGTGCATGCACAAACAATACTATCCAAAAACACTTCTTGCAGCCTGTTTATCATTTATATACTAGCAATGAGTTTCTTATGGATTCTAGAACAATCAAGACACTCATTCCATAGCCAGCAGTTGTCAACATTTTAATAAAAAATGTGACCCAAGTTCAGTGAAAATGATTCACTTATATAAAAGTACATGTGACATTTTCTGAAGAAAAAGGAATTTCATTTTCAGATCCATCTTACAGGAATTACTTTAGGAAGTGCAAAAATGTCAAGAAAATAAAACTGTTGCAGGCCTGTGTTATCACAGAAATAGTAACACAAAAAGCAAATCTCAACTTATTTACCAATAAGCTACAAAAGGAAATTCCTAATTAAAATGCTACTCTCACAACAGTTAGATTAGTATGGAAAAAAACAACAAAACTACTAAAGAATGGAAATGCTTCTTACTTCATAGTATCTTTACAGAATATTTTTATGGCAGAAAAAATATAATTTAAACACATCACATAAACCCTACTACTATACAATATTCAATTCTTGGGCGGATAACTTCCATGTACAGCTGATTGATTAGTTGATTTGGTATTTTATAGCACAAAGCAGCTAGACTATCTGTGCCAAACATCTGATAAAAAGTTAATATTAAAGTAAATTTAGTAAAGTTCATAAAAGGAAATTAAAGTAAAACAAAACAAACTTAATAAAAATATATAAATAGCATAAAACCAATGTTTACATCTAGTCTACAGCAGTAAGAGAAAACTACAGTAATACAAGTTGTAAAGGTCTGTCTGTAGCATAATTTTAATTATCACACCTCCCCAGGAAGACTAATAGGTAACTACAAAGGCCACCGTCAATCACCTGAAGTTGGCCTTTCTAGTCCTGGTTGAGTTATTTCACGTTATGGCCATTTTCAAAAAGTAATGAAAGTTTTAAAAGACTTTTAGCAAAATTTTAATAGTAACTCACCAGGATGACTAACAGATAGTTCAAACAGCAGTGTTAGTCACCTGAAGTTAGCATTTCCAGTCCTGGTTTCGAGTATTTGATGTTATGGCCATTTTCTAATTTCAAATTGAACTAGACGGACTGCAATTCTTAAAAGGGAATCACATTAAAAAATGTCTAATGGATAAATTGAAACACTTAAATGGCATTAAAAGATTAATGCCCTTTAAAAGACTAAAAACATTTCTAAGGTGGACAGTGTCACCATCACCAATAATGATGTAATGTTATGGACAAACCTTGGGACAGAAAATGTTAAAATGGTGCCATCGTTGAGAGTCATAACAACAACAAGACTTTAAAATGTGGCCTATTGTGACCTGAGTGTTACATGGAAAACACATTGGTGCATCAGTCCCAAATAAACAACTTCCTCTTTTTGATCCTAATGGAAGTAAGACTGCCAAAATCCAATAGAGGGTTTTATTTGGAAAAGCTTGCTTTCACATTGCTCACTCCAAGTTGACTGCTAACTGGCACAGAGCTGAGCCATGAATACAGGACCATAGTCCATGTATGGAACAGACAGATTTAATATCCTGTCCATTAAATTTTTTTTAATCAAAATGAGCAAATGGCCATGTTACCCATATATATGGAAGTCTTGCAAAATGCCATACCTCCATGTTGTAACATAAGCCTTCTCAATGTCAAAGAATATTGATAGATGTTATTTGAAAAAGGCTGCTCTGACTGACACTTCAAGTCAAATCAGGTGGTCCATTGTGCAGCACTGTCGTCAGATCCCACACTGGATGAGTGAGAGGAGGTTGTATGATTTGAGGAACAAAACACAACAAGCATTAATCATCCTCTCTCAGATCCTAGAGAAACAGCTCAAAGCACCTGGACAGTAGTTTGAAAGAATCTTGGGATCCTTCCCAGGCTTAGAGAAAGGTAGAGCAATAGCCTGCACCAGACATCTGGAAAAACACTCTCCTGCCTGATCTGATTAAAAATTATCAGAAGAATAGCAAGAGAAGCAGGAGATAAATGTCATAGCATTTCATAGTGTACATCATCAGGTTCAACCAATGTACTACCAGACAGATGAAGGGCCAGTTTGAGTTCCACCAATGAAAAGGGATGATTATAGTCAAAGTGAGAATCAGCTCAAAAGGAAATAGGTGGTTGCTAAACCCAGTTTTGATGGTTAAAAAGGTGGTGGGGAAAAAGCAGAAGTACTAGATACCCAGTAAAAGCTTTCACTTAGAATATCAGCAATGCTCCAGGTATCACCTGGTCATCAGAGAGCAAGATCAAGAGGGGGACAGAATTATATTGGCCACTGGCCATTTGAATCTTCTCCCATATGATTTGAAACTAGTGATAGAAGATATGTTGGTTGTGAACTTAATCTAACATTCCATCTGGCTTTGACTTCTTGCCCCCCGAGCATGTACATAAGCCTGCTGGAAAGCAATGTGGTGCAAGAGTAGAGAATACCTACGAAAAGTATCCCAGGCTAGTTTTTGAGTCTTCTGTAACTTGTGGCAGGCAGGATTCCACCACAGACAAGGATATCACAGAAAACAAGTCGAGGTTTAAGGAATACATTGAGCAGCTGCTTGTATAATACAGTCAGTTATTGCTACAACACAGTTGTCTGTTGATGGCTTACAGATAATGGAAAGATCAAGTTCTGCAAGAGCAGTGAAAGAGGGCCAGATTGCTTGATCCAGCTTCTACTGGGTCACATGAGTCAGGTGGCATCGACTACAGCCAGTCTTTCTCAAAGTTACAGGAAAATTATCAGTGTCGTGAATTATTGTCAACCTTCCAAGAAAAATGGGAAAATAACAAAGGGGAAAAAATTGAGAGTTTAATAGCAGTAAAGAACTGATTAGGTGCATGTAAATAAATAGAAGAACCAATATTGAAAAGAGAAAGGTTGTGATCAGAGAGAATATGTTCTATGGAGAAACTCTTCCTATTAATATCAGCACTTCCCCAGAATGAATGATGTCCATTGCAGTCCCCCAAGATTAAAAAGGGAGATGGCAGCTGTTCAACGAGAGCATCAAGGTCTGATTGATCATAGGTCTCTCCATGTGACAGGAAGAGAGAACAAACAATGATAGTACAGCTCAAGGAAACACATGGCTACAGCCTCCAAAGGTGTGTTGAGTGGCAAAGACAGGGTGGGCACATACTGATTAACCAACGGTGCCACTCCTCCATGCACTTGTCATCACACAGCCTGTCATTTCTGTAGAAAGAAAACTGCTGAAAGGTGACTGCATCAGCAGGTTTCAGAAATGTTTCCTTAAAGGAATGACATACAGTATTTTGATGTCATCCAGAATAGAACATAAACCTCAACAGTTCCATTGCATCATGGTGGTTATTTTTATTTATGCATAGGTGAATTGGGTGGAGAACTCTTCTGTGTACAACCATATTTTTCTTTTTTGTCGTTATTTGAGGGAGGAAAAGAATTCCAATGACTGAGGACATGAATGAATGATCAATTTGCATATTGGGATGGAAGAAGAAGATGTACCTGAGGAAATGCCTGTACCCAGAACCAAAGGAAGCAGTTCTTGGGATTTGCTGGAATGCATGTAAGGGACAGAGATTGGTATTGAGGTTGACTTAACTTTTTAACCATGAAGGTCAAAAAACTTTTCATCTGGTTTAAGAATGATTTTTTGGAAGCACAAAAAGATCTGTCTGCACTCCCATTTCAGTAGTGAAATGAAGTGCAGCAGCATACGTTCGAGATGAAGTGGTGGACAGCAACTTTGAAGCCTCAGGAAAAGTAATGTTATGAATCATTTTCAAATGCTGTACCTCTTTTTCTTACAACCATTTAGGGCAAGAATAAAAGTAGGATGGGGAAGAGCCATTGCAATTGATGCAATACAGTTCTGTTTCATACTCATAGGCATCACAATGAACACACATCAAGGAACCATGATATGACATCTTCAAGTGACTGCATCACTGACACTGAAAACATCTGAAAGGGTTTAGAATGTATGACAGTGCAATTAATATAACCTGTTTTGATGGTAGCAGGTGAACGTGGTGATGCAAATGTCGGAATGAGGATATTGGTGGGCATCGTATTTCCATCTCTGCTAGTAGAGATATGCCTCACTACAGAAACTTCTTGGGTGGAGAAACCAGTGAGAATCTCTGTCTCAGGGATGTTCTTCAAATCACTCTCAACAATAACTCTTCATGATGAATTCAAAGTAGCATGAGGTGTGACCTCAATAGGCACATCCCCAAATTGCCTTTGAATGCAAGAGGAGTTCACTGTGTTGAGATGTGGATATTATGTCACCAGATAGAAGCTTCTTTACTGAGTTTTGAGAACCAGCAAGTGCCTCTAGTCCCTTCTGAATGAAAATAGGACACATTTGCCCTAAAGGTTTATCTGAAAGACAATGTAGGATAAGAAAATGAGGTACAAAAGGTGTTACAGATATGAAAGATTGCTGCTCAAAATCTTCAAGATGTGGTTGTTTGCCTGTGGACTGTTTTTTCACTATTTTAAGGTTTTATTTGGAGGATCCATGATAAAAAAAAGGAATATTTCAGTGCCCACTGACCCTATCTACTATGAAGCTCTACAAGGAGACACACTACAATGCCAAATAAGGACACTGCAGCAATGCCTGGGTTTTGTAAGCACTATACTCAAACATCAGCATCAGATACAATGTGCACAACACCTACTAAGAACATCTAACACCGGTACTTGGTTGACCCTAGTCCAAGTGGACCAATTGATTTACCCAAAGGGTGCCACCCCATGGTTGCCCGTTTACAGGAATTCAAGGCCAAAGTGGTGTGTTAAGGTTGGATCCCTCAACCACCAGGATCCTCTCCTCCCCTTTATGGGTCATCACACATGGTAAACACATGGGTAGATGTTTAGATTCCAGAGGAGGTAAACTGAAAGAACAGAACCTACATTGGGAGGTTCCCTCACCATGTACAGGAATCCACACTGAGGGACCATTTGCATCTGAGTTTGGAATTTCACATAACATTTGGAGGTAAGAGATATGAAAGTTAACTATATGATTTAATTGTAACTTTGTATGTAAGCTTAGGTATCATATATATATATATATATATATATCACATACCCAACGACATGAAAGCATTAATAACTTATTCTCTTTGCCCAAGAAAACAGAATATTTTAAAATTCAAAATAGTTCAATTTTGTTTTGCCTTTAATAGTTGCTTTGAGCTATAATACCTTGCTAAAAAATAACACTAATACCAGAATCCAAGGTGTAAAATCTAACCTATTTGCCATTATAAAAAAAACACACGTGATAGGAAGTTGTCACTCAAGGGATCGACAACAAGATAACAAACAAGTGAGTTCAAGCTGTGCTAGTTGCTATTCCTGGAGGTTGAGCTTAATGGTTTCCATACTGTATAGGTACTCATGGTATAGTAAACTGGTAAAATGTAGAATAGTTATAATGGATAACATTTCAATAAAGGTAATTTAAAATTGTTTGTTTGTGCTATATGTAAAATTATTTATCCATAAAGCACATTTACTTCCTAAACATCCATGTATTACATTTTTGTTGTATACATATAAAATATTACAAACTGACACAAAATTTATTTCCTAAAAATCATTTAGCTTTGTTTTGCATGTTTAATTGAGTCACTTTGAATATTCATGAGCCTGGCAGTTATTATGCCATGAAATTTGTCTTTTTAAGTTAAGCAGAAAGCTACATAATAGGCTATTCCACCACAAATACTGAAATCAAGTTTTTTAACATGTAATTCCACAGACACATTGCTGAGCCATTGGAAGGCATATAGTAAACAACATTTCATTGTTAGTTTTCAGTGTATGATTTTAATATAAACTTGTAAAATAACATGCAATAAATGTCCAAATTTCAACATTCCAAAACAGGAAGAAAATTGGAAACCAAATTCACTAAAAAACCTATATACCTCATTGTAAATCAAAAAATCTAAGGTATATCTATAAAAACACTAATTTTAAACAAAGAAACAAATATTGGAAGATATGTATCTTAATTCAACTGAACTAAAAATTCTCCTACTTCTAAGTTTCATTTATTTTGTTGCTTTAGCCACAACTTTGGTCTATATCAAGTTATAGTTATCTTTATAGCAAATTTCTTTCTGTAGCCTGAGACATCTGTATCTTTTCCATATACTTTCATGCATTTCATTAGCCAAGCTTACTGGACAGAATAGTGAAATCTGTTGAACAATAAACCACAAGCTAATAATTTTCACATCTCACTAGTAGGTCCAAATCAAGTTGCTTAACATTTATGCCACAAACTCAAAATCTACTACATTCACTGAAACCATAAACCTTAATTTTGCAAGTTGAGTGATGACAAACAACAGTTGCTCACCTTCCCTGGTTACCTTTCAGGATTTAAAACACTTTAAATTACAATAACTATGTGTATGTACCAAGAAATATTAATTTGAACACCCAAAGATACATATACTACAGTTATGACAGAAAGTGTTTGTACCCCTGCATCATGAGTAGGATATTGAAAGTAAAGTATATTATAAATATAATAGTAATACATATCTACATAAATTTTTATATAAACTGAATAACAAATAAACTGTTTATAAACAAATAACCAAACATAGGAGGGGCAGAAAGTGTCCGTGCATCTACTTTGATGTTCAGCTGTGTAGCCTTTAAAGGTAAATTACTTGGCACAATCTCTCCTCTTAACCCTCCATGATCATTTGACAGTACTCAACTTGTATTTTCTTCCATTTTTCTTTACAGAAGTTTTTCAGATGACATTGACGAATCGTGGTATTCAACTCATGCCAGACGTTTTCAATTGGGTTGAGATCGGGTGACTGCAATGGCCACTCCAGAATGCTTATATGGTTCCTCTGCAACCGGAAATTGCACATATTTCAATGTGCGCTAAGGGTCATTGTCGTACTGGAACATCCAACAATGCTGAAGCTGCAAGTCCAAGCATCATTCCTGATACAAGTGCCTAATATATCAAGGTACTCTTCTTTTTTCATGATTCCATTGATGCGGTGAAGGCTGTCCACACCAGAAGAGCTGAAAGAACCCCATAGCATGATCAAGCTACCTTCTTGTTTAACTGTAGAGACGATGTTCTTTGGTAAATTTCGTTTCCTTTCTTACCAAAAATATTGCGAACATCATTGTGGCTGCAAAGATCGATTTTAGTCTCGTCTGACTGAAGAATACTCTTCCAACAGATAAAGGGTTTATCTACACGCTTTCTTGCATACCTCAATCGTGCTTCTAAATGAACAGGCTTTAAATATGGAGTCCTACGAGGACAGCATGCTCTGAACCCAGAAGAGCATAACATGTTCGTAACTGTAGAGGTGGATTCTTCAACCCCAGTTTCCCTTACAAGTTTCTATATGTCATTACGTGTTAAACAAGGGTTCCTACTAACTTCTCTGAGAACCTTCCTCTTGGTTCTCTCTGGAATTTTGGTGGGGTGTCTGAAACAAGGGAAGTTAGCAGTTGATCCTGTAAGCTTAAACTTGGCAATTATGCTTTAACCAGTACATTTTGACACATTAAGTTGTGTAGCAATACCGGAAAGAGACACACGAAACTTGTATTTTACAATAATTTGGTTTTTTAAATCACAAGACAGTTCTTTCCTGTTCACATGATGACCAAGCAGATAATGACGGTGACGGTGCTAAATTGCCAGAAGTAAATTTTTTGCTGGCAAAATTCCAATAATTATGAACCCAGAGTCTAGTTCTGGAATGGTATAATGTAGTTTATTTGCCAAACTAAAAAATTTTATGGGAATATCAGTGTTTTTACACATTCTGAAATGTACAAACACTTTCTGCTCCTCCTATTTTTGGTTGTTTGTTTATAAACAGTTTATTTGTTGTTTATTTTACATAACAATTTATTTAGAAATGTGTTAGTATAATATTTATAATACATTATACGTCTATTAGCCTAATGATAATACTTTTTAAGTTATGAGCAAAAAACTACTCAGGACTCAGGGGTACAAACACTTTCTGTCGTAACTGTATGCTATAGAGCAATCTCCAGTTGTGACCCCTTTGTTCCATACTGTTTACACTATAAACATCATCCATTTTAAAAAGTTTAATAGATAGTCATAAATGTAAACTACATTATTGATATGAAGAAAAAAAACTCATTATTCAACCTTCTACCTAAAAATCACTATCACATGTCACATCTGTCAGGAAGTCTTCTGTTGGAAGTTAAATTAATGTAAAATCATTCTATGCATAGAAAAAAAAGTCCTACTTGAAATAAAGTCATTATAGGGATGGGTCATATCCATCAGGAACTACTGTATAAGCATCCAAAATGTCATTGATAATTGGTTATTGAAAGGTGGTCTTAATCTCAAAGGGAGTGCTATCTGTATCACTGTTTTGACCCTGCATGTGGAAGTCACCTCCCATGAAAACAGCCACCCCACCAATGTTGGTTCCTGTGGTTGTAGTTACTGATATAAAGTATTCAATATATTTATGACAGACATGATGTTCAAACTCCTTCACCAAAGTGGGGTAATACCTGTCAGATAGCATTTCAGAATGATGGGATACAGGTATAAATGATCAAAAGTAATTCTCTTTCACAGAATCAAAAACCTGACAGTTTTAAATCTTATGGTTGAAGAATCATTGTTCCAGAGGCTGTCCTTCTGAATGGAATTAGCACATGCAAAAGTAGTTTCCTGAAAACACTTCTCCAGTTTGTATGCATTTACTCCAGAACAGCTTTGTGAAGCATTTGAAAATATGCATTGTATTAAGGCACTCTACAATGCATGGCAGTCCATACCTTTTACATCTCTTTGTGGTGACCTACTCTTTCTCTATGTATTTTGCCACTGCAAGATAGACATTGAAAATTAATCAGCACCAAAACATGGTAGGATTTTCCAACCCATCTAAATGTTCCTTTTTGTAGAATTTCATTGATATTCTTTCCTACATTAATTTTAGTCTGTTGTACAGGAACCACATAGCAGAATGATTTCAGCATTTATTACGAGAAAAACATTCTGTATCTAACATAATTATATGGAAAAAGATCAGGATTAAGAGCAGTAGTGATGCACACATCAAAATTGTACTTTATAAATGTGGTCAATCATCATCACTGACATTTTCACAAAAAGGAAACTTCCATTTAGTTTTCTACTTTTGAATACAAAAAAGATGTTTCATTTTCATCCTTTTTGATTGTATTGTGGAAACTCTCTAGTTCAAGAAGAAATTTGAAAGTTCCTTTCATGAGCTTCTAGTGGTAAGACATGTGTAATGAAATATGTAATATCTGTTTCTGACTTGACAAAAGATGCTCAGATGACAAGTAGCATATGCAAATGATCTTATCTTGCAGTTATGTGCAATTACAAAGTCATAATCAAGATTATGCACCTCATTTCCATATGCTTCAATATAAAAGCTTGTTTAGTTGGTGCTGTAAGGTCAAGGAGAACTCTGGTCTTGTTATTAAATGGCCAACTGTGAAAGAAAATGAGATCTGAAAAAAGTAGCAACATGTTGAAGGTGTGTCTTAGTGTCAAAGGTAAGGTTTACATTTTTACCAGAACTGTGAACTTATTTGCAAATTAAATACAATAGTTTATTTAATAAATACTGTCTAAAAATTAGTTAATTGTCAAAATTAGACTTATTGTTAACAACAGTTTACTGGTATCTAGTTGTTGTATCGAGTGTTTAATTCTACAAGTAACACAATGGATAAAAATAGATCAGGGATTAAACATTCCTCATTTGTTAGATGTGCTAGGTGCAATGAATAGGTTTTATAAGAAAACTGGACTACTATGCACTTCTACAAAAACTAGTAGTGAGGATGTTCAGTTCATAAGTAGAGTTTGCAAGTTGGAGGAAGTCACCTCCCATGAAAACAGCCACCCCACCAATGTTAGAAGCTATTCTAATTAAAGTTGAGGAAACAGGAAAAGTATAAACTATAGGTAATAACAGCAGGACTTCAAGAGGGCCTTAAGCTTTTACATGCAAAGGAGGCATTAGCTAACATTAACAAGGGCATTCAAGAAGAAAGAAAGGGTAGTATTAGGGTTAAAAAGCAGTGAACATAATAGTAAAGACCCTATTCTATTAAGCAACAGATTTCAACCCTTGACTTATGTAGACAAGGAACTAGTGGAAAGAGGGAAAGCAAAAGGCAAAGACAAGCATATGGATTATGAACTTAAAAACGTTATAGTTATAGGTGATACCTTGACACAGTATGTGGTGAGAATAGTCTGTGAGGTAAGTAGAGACAAAAATGATTATGCTATTCTGGGACACAGATGAAATACATCACTGACACAGCAAGAAGTATAATGAAGAGAAATGACAATAATGCAGTATTTGTTGTGCATTTAGCAATTAATGATATAAGGACAAGTAAGTCAAAAGAACTAATTAATAAGTACAAGAGGTGGATACAAGCATTTCAAGATAAAGTCCATGAATTAATTGCATCAAGAAAATCAATTAAGAATTAATTGTGGAAATGGCTAGGTCACTATGGCTAAATGCTAGGCTGAATTTAATATACAAAAGATCAGCAGATTGAACTTATGATATCCAGTGGCAGTGCAAGGATATTTTTGGTGGGGGAAGGCTGAGGTAAACTGTAGAGGGGCTTCCCAAAATGCAATCAATATGAAGTATAGATGGTAAATTATAATAATATAAATACAAATGTAGTTTTCATTGGAAACTCATACTCTGATTAATAATCCATCATTACAAATTAAAAATAATCTGTTCATGAAAATATGCGTATATGTAAAAGAAGAAGCTCACCTAAATTCCACCCAAGGTAACACATGATAATAAAAAAAAAATCAAGATTATCTCAGATTGAACATTTAATATACCAACAAGAGTAAAGCTACAAATAAAAAAAATATATAAAAGAAAGACACAGTTTACATAGCAGACACGAATTATCCCATGTGAAATTAATACACTCTGAGAAAACGTGAGGTCACTATCAGGCTAACTATCTTCCATTATAGTCAATATTACTTCAAAACAATGCACCTGTTCTGTTGTAACTTGAAATCAATGTGATTGTCTAATCTTTGTCAAAGCTCAAGATAGAATGGCATTACACAGGGAGCAGCAATACAGTGCATGAGTTTCAGTGCATTCAGTACATTGCTATGGGAAGCATATGACACATACTTTCGTCTTAATGAAGACGTTGAGGTCAGTTCAGTAGAAGGAGGAAACTCTTTGGAATGGGTGGTTTACACTTAATTATGAAAGGATCTGGCATACTTGTAAGAGTTATTAACTTAGCTATAAGGGAAGTTTTAGACTATGACTAGATAATAGTGAAGACAAAGATAAACTAAATGAAATAAACTTAGGATGTGGAAGAAAGTTTAGAAAATGAAATTATCATAAAATTAGCTATAAGAACAGGGTTAATTGTTACTATTGTAATGCTTGGAATATAAGAGACAAAACAGATAACTTTAGAGCAATGGTAGGAACATTAGATTTTGATATAATGGGAATAACTAAAACACAATTAAATGTATATGATTTTTAGGAAGAAGAAATTCATGGTTATAAATTACTTAATAGGAACAATAGCAAAGAGTTGGGGAGGAGTGGCTCCATGTGTAAAGTGTGAATTACATCCTCTTGAAGTTGAGAATACTTAGGACAATAGAAAGAAGGTTTAATTCATTCAGGTTTCTGTGAGTGGAGAGCAAGCGGAAAAGCTCTGTTACAGACTACCAGAAGAAACTGATTAAATAAAGATTTCAACTGTTCAATAAGCCATATATTTGGGTGATTTTGAGTTCAGACATTGATTGGGAAATGCGTCTAGCTAGAGTCAAACCATTAGTACGAAAAGTTTCTGGAAACTGCTCATGATGGATTTCTTCACTAACTGGTCAAGGAACTCGTGTGAAATAGAGCTATTTTATATTTATTATTAACTTCTACTACAGAAATGGTTGAGATTGTGGAAAGTGCAGAACATCTAGTGACAAAATGATCACTGATGTATTAGGTTTGATGTTTTGCTGTACATGAAAATCAGAAATAATGATATTTTGATTCCAAACTTCAAAAAAGCAAATTTTGAAGCAATGCAAGAATAATTACATGTTTTAAATTGGGCAGCTGAGTTATTTGGAGACACTGAGCAAATGTGAAAAATTTTCAACATTCAAAACAAATATATTCCTTACAGAAAGAAAAGGATAGCAGCAAAAAAAAACAAAAAACAGGGTGACTCACAAAGGGAACAAGGGAAGTAAAATTAAAGAAAAGCATAAAAAATTTAAGAAATTTAAATTAACTGATATCATTGAAAATTACAGAAGAACGTTAATCAAATGAGAAATTAAGACATATGGATGTATGAAAAAAATTTGACAGAAAATATAAGAATTAAAAAATATTTGTTAAAATATATTTGGTGTAAACAAAATATTATGATGAGGATAGGACCCTTAAGAGATGGCAAAGGAAGGCTTGTATCTGATGATTATGGAATGGCTAAGTTATTAAATTCTACTTGTTCTTCAGTTTTACTATTCAAGACTTGAGCAGTAATCCTAACCTTAAACAACTAATAGACGAAAACAAAATTGAACAAGAAAACTGCATAAATTCTGAGTTTGATGAAATAAAATTGAGAAGATTATAGAATGATAACACCCGTGGGGCAGATATTTCCTTGAGAGTGTTAAAAGAGGTCAAAGATTAGATATGCAAGTGATTTGCCACAATTTTTTTTTGCAAGCTCTTGAGCAGTGTAAAAGTATCAACAGACTGGAAATGAGTTAATGTCACTTCTACCTTTAAAGAAAGTAACAGATGTTGTCCCAGTAACTATAGGCCTATTAACCTTACATCACTTGTGTGAAAAGCTTTGGAAAGTGTGATAAAAGATACTTTGCAAAGTCATTTAACAAAGCTCAGAATTTTATTTGATAGTCAACATAGTTTCACTCAGGGAAAATCTTTCCTTAGATATCTTTTGACATCTTTTTAAAATGTTACTGCACATGTATATGAGGGTAATGATGTAGATTTAGTATATCTGGATTTAAGAAAGCATAAAAGGCTTGTTAAAAACACTTTCTATAGGTGTGAAGGATAAGTTAGCAAACTGGATAGAAGAGTAGCTGGATGGAAGAAAGCAGAGGGTTATTACAAATGAAGTTCAGAGCTCAGTCTTAAGACCTTTACTCTTTTTGATTTGCATCAATGGCATAGATGAAGGAATAGTCAATAATTTACAGATGATATTAAGGTCTTGGGTGTTGATAGCTGTGAAAA
Organism: Carcinoscorpius rotundicauda; assembly: GCA_011833715.1. NCBI lineage: Eukaryota > Metazoa > Arthropoda > Merostomata > Xiphosura > Limulidae > Carcinoscorpius > Carcinoscorpius rotundicauda. The sequence continues at coordinate 41,607,742 of CM022393.1, forward strand.
GGATGCTGCAGATTTGCAAAATAATTTAGATGATTTAGTGAGTTGGACAAATAAATGACAAATGTGTGTTAATTATAACAAATGCAAGATAATGCAGGTGGGTTATCAAAATTTTAAGTATAATTTCAATGGAAATAACCTTAAGAGTTTCACGTAATTGTTGATTAGTCTCTTGAAGCATCCAAGCAGTGTGCTGTTTCTAGTGGTATGGCAAATATAATTTTATGTTGTATTTACATACATACTGAATAGAAGTCTAAAAAAGTTATACTTTCATTGTATAGGTTACTGGTTAGGCAACAATTGGAGTACTGTGTCAATCTTAGGCTCCTTACCTTGAATGGAAGGGATAATATATAAGGAGAAGTTAAGATTTTAAATTACCTCCTCTTCAAAATAGAAGAGATAGGGGATTTGTTTAGTGTTTATGATTATTAAAGAAATTGATAATTTTAATGCATCAACAGTTTTCATACTTAACAGTAAGAATTACAGAACTGGAGAACACAAATATAGATCTAGGCAAGATAAAAGCTATCTTCTTCAACTTAGAAAATTTTATTTTTAAAATAGTATGGTTGGCCTATAGAATGGGTTGCCTTTGGATGGTGTAGAGGCAGCAAATTTCAGTGAGTTTCAAAGAAAGCTTGAGAGATGTATGAATGTTAAGGACTGGCTTAAAATTTATTTTTTCTTTAATAGTTTTACTTTCATTCACTACTTCATTTCATTTTGATATTTTTTTACTGTAATACTTTCATGAGAGGAGGATATTGATTAAATATTTTGTGGCTTTTATCAAATATTTGTAACTTTATTAAATATTGTGTCAAAAAGTTTGATAAAATATTTAGTGACAATCTGATATGTGTACCTCTTCTTCTCAGGCATCTGGTAATTATTTTAAAGGAGTTTTTATCTTTAACTGTTTGTTGTTATAAATTTGCTGCTGAAGCAGCACTTGTAGCTGTCAAAGTTGAACAAGTTTCTCTAAAAGTTGGACAAAGCTTCCATTCTTAATTTCCCATTTTCTTGTAACATGTTTGGTAATAATTTGTGTACAGAAAAACATTACATCAATACAATAACAGATTAATAAATAATTATTTGTGATCACAATGATATATATCATACTTATAAATATTTCTTTGTTTATTTACTCAAAACTTTAGTCATTTTCCATAGTAGTCACTCTTTTCTACACATTATTTTACCGAATTTGGATGAGCATTTTAAAAGAATCACAAATCTCTTGTTTCCTTACCCATGCTACTAGCAGAGTTTACAGTGTGAATATGCAACAGCTGCAAGTAGTCAAAGGCTGATGACAACTGCCTGCTCAATTGTGTAATCCCAGCTATACAAAATGACTAGTATAATAAACAATGATTTATTTACAAAATTAATGTGAATTACAGACAAAGTTTTCTCCTTATCTACTTCATTTTAGTCTTCTTACTCTTTAATTTTATCTTATCACTTTCAGTTTTTTTTCCCTATGACTAAGGAAAGATCTTTCTTTACACAATATATATTAAACTAGAAACACATTTACGTACAAAAATTATTTTAGAATAATAGCTTATAAGAAACATTACCAAGTTCAATAAGATTAATCACTAAAATCAAAAGAGAAAACAATTAACAAACATGTAATGGTTTGACTTACAACAGTAGTTTACTTTTATGTTTCAAAACCAAAAATCTACTGAAAAATGTAAGCCTACAAGTTAAGATGCATACCTCCCTCCTGCTACATGAATTTAGATGGGACCCACTTCACATAATTTGCACATAATTGGTTTCTTGTGCATACATTTTGATGTTATAAGATTTCAAAATTGGTCTACATAGAAGACAGTTTATAGAAAATAAATGTGAGGAACTTAATCATAAGATCTCTACATAAAATACTTTTATGTTATTATACAGGTTCACTAAAATCATATTAAAGTGTATGATGCAAAAAAAGGTTACTTACTGCAACTCTTCTACAAGTGTATAAAGCTTCACATTGTTTTCTTGCAATTCTGGAAAAACAACACTTCAATGAGATTTTGATATATCCAAAAACAGCATATAGATAACATGCCTATCTCTCAAGAAAAGTAAATCCAGTCTCAGTTTGAGAGTGATGTCACTGATATATTTTTTGTTTTTTCCTTTTCACAATAGAAATACTTAACTAAGTTGCATGAAACTTACTAAGTAGCGTTTAGTTTTGGCTTAAGAAATTTAATAGAATTTTACTTAGTTTTTGTATCATTTTTGATATTGTGAAATTTACAGACTTTTACTGTAAGAAACTATTTTTAAAAGTAATTCCTCTAACCTAAATTTTTTAAATTATGATCACAAAGTTCTATTTTACATACACAGTTTCAACTTGATTGACTTTAAATAATACATTTCTTTTCAAACTTCATTTTGCCAATCACAATGGTCATCACTTCTGGTTATAAATTTTAAATATCTAGCAAAAACTGACAAAGATTTACTGTAGCTCATGGCTTGACCTTTCAAATGATACTAGCCATTACCTTTATTGGGCTAGGTAATAATATTTTTGATTGAAATCATTCACATATACTAAATATATTATTTATATGCATTGATTGAATACGATAACAACACCATTACACAAATATGATTAGAAGTTGATGAATTATTTTGCCACTACCTACCAAACTCAATAAATTTAATACCTTCTCACAGAGAAAAAAATTCCATGCTTTTCAAATACATGCAATTTCAGATATTTAGCAATAAAGTATCTGAGGAAAAAATTACCACACTTGTGTTTTGTTCCTAAATCTTTTAATCACATTCTGTTTTTCATCATTACACCTACACTTGCTAGGTCTTTCACTTCCTTACAAAACTATAAATTAATGCTCACCCCACTTCATTCACCATAATTGGACAAATTATTTATAATCTGTTCAATAACATACTATATATATTTTGCATGCAGTTATTTTTAAACCTGTTATTTATCAGTAATTGTTGTGAACACATGCTATAGCATCATGAAAGGGTGAGGATGAAGGAATTTAATAATTGAATAATTTTATTCATAACACATGATAGTTTTTTTAGGAAATATAAAGTTATGCTTTGGGGAATGGACAAAATTATAAAGAAATGAAATTAGATTTTTTTTTTACTGTGCAAACTACATTACACAATTGTTATAAAATTTGAAGATAAATTTTAAAACATCATCAAGTTAAAAATGGTTCATATAAAGTTAGTTTATTTGCATTTAAATTTTGAAATTTCAGGGACAAGTGTACACTCCACACCTAAAATGAACTTACTGGTCAAAGCATAGCTGTTTTTTTTTTTTTTTTAAAGTCTTGCAAACTTCAACAAGGTCACCTATTAACCTACTGTCCTCAAGAGAAAATAAGATACCAACGTTCTGTCCTAGGACCCTTGTGCTTAATCATATTGATAGAAGAATGACAAATAAATAAGTTAGTTGGCCAATGATATTCAAGTTTAGGATTCAGCTGGTTGTAGAAAGTATGCTCTTGTTTTACAAAAGGAATTAGGATAATTAGGTAAATTGGGAAATAAATAGGTTTTGGTTTGTTTTGAATTTCGTGCAAAGCTACTCGAGGGTTATCTGCACTAGCCATCCCTAATTTAACAGTGTCACACTACAGGGAAGGTGACCTAGTCATCACCACTCACTACCAACTCTGGACTACTTGTTTACCAAAAAATAGTGAGATTGACCATCACATTATAACTCCCCCACTGCTGAAAAGGCAAGCATGTTTGGTGCAATGGGGATTCAAACCCACGACCCTTAGATTACGAGTCGAATGCTTTAACTACCTGGCTATAGCCAGGCCCAAATATATGGAAGATGACATTTAATTATGTAATGTATTGGGAAATACAAGATGCCTAATTTAAACTATCATTACCAACTTGACTGAAATTAGCCTAACAATGTTATGGCTGAAAAACATTTGATGTTTTGATCATCTTTGTAAGCCTTCCAGTTGTAAAAAAAAACAAAAAAACAGAGAGAGAGAATCTTGAAAAAGAGAAAAGTTAAATAGGGTCTGATTGAAATATGCAAAATTATGAGGAGAATGTACAGGATTAATATAGCAAAATTTTTTCCACATTTAATGTTAGAGTGATACAACTAAGTGATGTAGATTCAATACCTGGCAGGGAAGAATTCATCAGCAAGTTATAAATTTTAAATTTTTTAAAAGAATGGTCTACCATTGGAATAGATTTCCTTCAGGTGTGTGGGAAGAAACAATTAAATAAATACTTGGTAAGTCAGAGCTGAAAATACATAGATAAGTATTGTAAGAGATGGGACAGCAACAATGGTCCAGGGAACACTTGTTGTCCTTTAAAATGTCATTAGTGAGACACAACTAGTTATTTGTTTTGATATAATTTCTTCTTTTTGTTATTAAACAATGTCTATAAATATACAAAAATTCTACTAGCTTTGTTACTAACAGCAAGAACTGCTGAGATTGGTCAAGTGATTTAAGCACTAGTAGTAATATGACAAGATTCTTTTCTTCAAATCACATTAAGTTTATATTTTTCTTATCCTACTGTTTTCCTCTTTAAGTTCAGAAAAAGATAATGGATCATTGTCATCAATTTCCTGAGCAATCTTAAATACCTCAATCAAATCACATCTCTTAATTTTTTTCAGAGAACGCAATTTATAGATCTTTATCTTGCTTATGACAATCCTTTCATCCCAGGTGTCATCCTTAGAATTCTTTCCAACAATTCAACGTATTAAACCTATTTAGTGACATAATTATCTCTTCACTTTTATTCACTTTTCTGTAAACCTAAAGTCCTATTTGCCCTACCACTAACAACAGAGCACAGTTTAGATGTCCAAAGAGACTGGTCAATTTAAAACACAAAGGTCATTTTCTTCTATAACCCTGTCAAAGTTATCTTCAAACTAATACATAAAATAAAATTATGACAACCTATATTCATCATCTTCATTTACTGCAATTAATCTATTTACCCAACTCTTCAAATAATTCAAATCATTTTTGAAAGTTGCTACATCATCCTCATAAAGCAATACCAAATATCTTAGTACAATTCATAAAGTTTAAGCAGTTTATTGACCATTCTCTCATTAATGTGATTTATGTAAATTAGAAAAGAGAAAAGTCCAAACTGTGGGTTCCAAGGTGTCTCATGTATGAAATTAATCCAGTTTGACTGATCATTTATAAAAATGTAATCTTCTAGTTCTACTTTCTTTTACTTAATCATTTATTTTTTTTTAATCTGAAGTTCCATCACATACTTTAGTATGTTTCTTTAAAAAGCTTTTTATGTAGCATCTGTTCACAATCTACTAACAATCAAATTACACCAAATGCATTCCTACATTTTCATTTCCATAAACAGCAACATCATCCATAACACAAACTAAGAGATTAGCAAGGTATGATTTTCCTACACCATGGTGAAATCACACTGAGTACCAAATAAAATTCTGTAACTTTGTTACATGGCTTTGCTGAGCATCTTTTAATTTATAACAACCTTTCTAAAAAGTTCCTCCACCACTGATTCGATTATAATTTATAATTAAAAATTTGCACAGTATTGAAAGTGATAAGTTAGAACTAGTACTTGTAAATTACATATGTTGCCATTAAAACAGATGCCACTGCAAATCAGGTACAATGTATCACATGACAAATACAATTCTACAAACTATACACTTTGAAGCAAACGATAAATGCACCTCGTCTGTTTAACCTTTCTTTCTTTTTGCCACAGAACACCCGTAACACAGATATATTTCCGTTAGACTACTTTATTATTATTACTTTGTAAATATATTATATTGTACAAATATTCTGATATATCTATTTCCCTTAACATCCTAAAACACCCAACTTATACTTCCTATACTCGCAGTGTAACTAATGCTACTACTCTATCAGTACTGGGACTTAAAATGTAATTCTCATCATCTCTTAATTGTAAATTGCAACACGTTACTTCCATAAACACAAAAGCATATGCAACATAAGTTAACTTACCTTTACGTAAATTAGCAATCTCAACACCACTTCTGGAAGAGCTTAAACACGCGTCCAGGTATTTTTTCCAGTCGCCAGAAATTATAGAACTCGACGATTCCATGCGTGCTTTTCCAGCCATATTAACAACAGTGCTCCCTTGCAGCATGAATGTCAAAGATAGTGTTAATTTGAACGTGGCTTGTACTTACTATAAAAAACAACAACAACCTATTTATCTTCATACATGCAACAAGGTATGCCTCAATAACATTTCGTTGAATAACTGCTACAAAACTCTGCTTTTAGATAGCGATACATTCGCATCTTACGTATCTTTTTGTTGTTTAATGTGATAGTCCGTTTGCTTTCTAGGTGACACCCACTCTTTTATTAAATTGCTAAGCTTAAATTCTTTGAATGAATATAAATAACTTAAATAAAATACACTGAATTAGCCTACTCAACCCTCAATGGCTTAGCGGTAATTTTGTAGATTTACACATTAAAAATTGTGTTTCGATACCTAAGGTGGGAAGATAACTTAGTGTGTAGCAATATGTTCAACAACAAAAATTAACCCATCCATAGCAATTGTTTAAAATAACATTTAATTCCTGAATGAACGAGCATATACACATATACAGCGTATTCTAATGTATACATAATGTAATTTTGTCATTTATGAATTTTATGTTATATAAGAGAAGCTTATTTTCCTTTCAAGTCTATCTAAGAACGAGGATAACTGATGTCTGGCTCACACTGTATTATACAAGGGGTTCTGTATAAGTAATCACTTAATTTATTTATTATATTACTATATACATTTACTACATCATTACCGTTACTTTCTCATGATTAAGATACATTCATACAGTTGCGACAGAAAGTGTTCGTACCGCTGCGTCCCGAATACTTTTTTACTCATAACTTAAAACGTATCACTAATAGACTAATAGACATATGAAATACAAGTCTCGTATCACTATTTCCGGTATTGCTGCACAACTTGATGTGCCAAAATCTCTGTTCAAAGCATAAATGGCAAGTTTAAGCATTCAGGATCAACTGCTAACCCTTCTCGTTCCTGACGCCCCACCAAAATTTCAGAGAGAACCAAGAAGAAGGTTCTCTGAGAAGTTAGTAGGAACCCTTGTTTAACACGTAATGACATATAGAAACTTGTAAGGGAAACTGGGGTTGAAGTACCCACCTCTACAGTTACGAACACGTTACGTTCTTTTGGGTTCAAAGCATACCGTCCTCATAGAACTCCATATTTAAAGCCTATTAATTTAGAAGCACGATTGAGGTATGCAAGAAAGCGTGTAGATAAACCCTTTATCTGTTGGAAGAGTAATCTTCAGTCAGACGAGACTAAAATTTGAACTTTGCGGCCACAATGATATTCGCAATATTTTCCATAAGAAGGGGGAACGAAATCTTTCAAAGAATACTGTCCCTACAGTTAAACACGGAGGTGCCTCCATCATGCTATGGGGGTTCTTTTAGCTCTTCTGGTGTAGACAGCCTTCACCTCGTCAACGAAATCATGAAAAATGAAGAGTACGTTGATATATTTGATATATTAGGTATTTATATCAAGAATAATGCTCGGAATTTGCGGCTTAGGTGTAGTTGGATGTTCCAGTACAACAATGACCTTAAGCACACATTGAAATATATGCAATCCTGGTTGCAGCGGAACCAATTAAGCATTCTGGAGTGGCCATCGCAGTTATCCCATCTCAACCCAATTGAAAACATTTGGCATGAGTTAAAGACCAGGGTTCATCAACGTCATCCGAAAAACTTGCAAGAGTTGGAGGCCTTCTGTAAAGAAGAATGGAAGAAAATACCAGTCGAGCACTGTCAAACGATCATGGAGGGATATGAGGAGAGACTGTACCAAGTAATTCACCTAAAAGGCTACACCACTGACCATTAAAGTAGACGCACGAACCCTTTCTGCCCCTCCTATGTTTGGTTATTTGTTTATAAACAGTTTATTTGTCGTTCAATTTACATAAAAATTATATAGATGTGTGTTAGTATAATATTTATAATATACTCTACTTTCATTATTCTAATCTTTTTAGGTTATGAGGAAAAACTACTCACGACGCAAGGGTTCAAACGTTTACTTTCTGTCGTAACCATATATTTATATTATATAATCAAGTACATACATACATATTTTTAGTTTATTTATGTCTACATAGTGTTGCGAATTATATTTTATCTCGGATGAGTCTCCGATTTATGTTACGTACTTTACTTATTACAGTTTCAAATAACCTGAAATTTTAATGTAGAAGTCAAGTAACTATCAAATTCTATCAAATGTGTGCTATTTGCCAATAAGATTGATTGGTTTGATTTGAATTTCGCGCAGAGTTACACAAGGGCTATCTGCAATAGTCATTCCTAATTTAGCAGTATAAGACTAAAGGGGAGGAAACTAGTCATCACCGCCCACCAACAACTCTTTGACTACTATTTTTCTAATGAATATTGGAATTGACCCTAACATTATAACGCCCCAACGGCTGAAAGAATGAGCATCTTTGGTGTTGTGGGAATTCAAACTCGCGGTGCTCAGATTACGTGTCTAGCACCCTAAACACTTACAGCTGAAAAGGCGAGCTTATTCAGTTACAAGTTTAAATCCTCGACTTGCAGATTGTGAGTCAAGCGCTCAAACAACCAGACCAGGCTATTTGGCCATGCGTGTTAAGGAGTGTTTGAATCCCGGTCGCACCAAACATGCTCGTCCTTTCAGCCGTGGTGGTGTTATAATGTGACGATCAATCCCACTATTCGTTGGTAAAATAGTAGCCCAAGAGTTGGCGGTAGGTGGTAATGACTACTTGCCTTCCCCCTAGTCTTACATTGCTAAATTAGGAACGGCTTGCGCAGATAGCTCTTGAGTAGCTTTGCGCGAAATTCAAAATAAACAAATAAACTATCTTTGGAAGAAAATATTTATACAGTGGCATTGTATGAGACAATATACTAAAACATGTTTCATCGTATATGTTTATCAAACTACAAAGCTAGATTAAAATTAAACAAGAAAATTTATAGAAAGTATTAATATAGATAACCCTAGGGAGTTAATAATACCAGACTTTTAGGGCTTTATCCTAAATCTAGTGTTCTTTGGTTGTTACAAATTATTTTAGTCAATTAGTTGAGTTGTATCCTCTTAGACATAAATAAATCAACATCCAAGCGACTGTAAATAAACTAACTAATGAATATTTACGTAGATACGGTATTTTAAAGACTTTATATCTGATACTGGACCTCAATTTATGGCTAATTTTATGGGCAATACGCGTAAAGTCATTAAAATTAATGATGCTTTTACAACTCCATATCATCCTTAGAATAGTATAATAAAAAGAATAAATATGACCACAGGAGAATGATATATGCATCCATAAAAATAAATGAATCTAAAAAAACAGTCTACTTGGATTTTCTTTTGTCATTAAACCTTCTGTTCACGAGTCACAGATAACACGCCAGCCAAACTAAGACAAGAGAGCTACCTTCCCTGACATTGTCTGACCGAATATCTTGCAAAACCGTAAGTAAAACCTTGTTTTACTAATTAAAGAAAGAGAGAGGTGTTAAGTTATAGAAATTTGTGAAACTGTGATACCTAAGATATTCGATTTGGTAAAAGATGTTGTTGAAGGTACTCACTTCTGATTTAACTATGTTCTTCTAGAAGTATCTGAAGCTATTATTGTGAATAATATTACATGCTGGATTTTTCTTTTTTAATTATTTTTTCCTGATTCAATATTATTATTAATTTTGCTATCATTATTTTTAAAAATTGAGTTTATTATTATTAACAACATTATTCTTTTGTATTTCTTAAATTTGAGTTTGATTTGGAAATTCAATTTTTATTCACATTTTCCTGTTCCGGCACTTTTTCATTATTAATTAATAAAAAAACTCGTATTGTGTTGAACATAGTCAGTATTTATTTTTCGTAGTTTGGTATAACGTGTTTGATTTTACATGTCAAATTGCTAACATCGTTTATTTCATACATTGAAAAACATCTGTAAATGTTTATTTAAGTAATGTACGAGGGCAGTTCAAAAAATACAACAAAATGTACTTTATTTAGAAGTTACAGGTCTGGGACCCCTTCAAAGTACTCTCCTCCCCAACGCACACACTTATCATCACAACGGTGTTTCTACTTGTTGAAACAGTCCTGGTACGCTTCTTTTGTAATGTCCTCCAGCTCCTTCGTTGCATTTGCCTTAATCTTGGGAATCGTCTCAAATATTCTTTCTTTCAAGGGTCTTTTGAGTTTGAGGAACAAGAAAAAATCGCAAGAAGCAAGGTCAGGGGACTAGGGAGGAAGAACAGTGATCGAGTGTTTGGCCAAAAACTCATGAGTTCTGCGTGGCACAAATTTTGCAGCAACGCGTACATCTTCAATTTATCGGTCAAAATCCAACTGATATCCCACACTCTTCAGCAAGCTTCCTGACAGTCAGACGTCGATTTTCCCGCACCAGGGTGTTGATTTTGTCGACGTGTGGGTCGTCAGTTGACGTAGAAGGACGTCCAGGACGCTCATAATCTTCAATGGACTGGCGACCATCCTTAAAACGTTCATGCCACTTGAAACATGCCGTACGCTTCATAGCAACATCACCGTAAGGCGTGTTAAGCATAGCAAAAGTTTCAGTTGCAGATTTTCCAAGTTTAACTCAAAATTTCACAGCAAGTTGTTGCTCCTTCAGGTCATTCATTCTGAAATCCACCAAACAAAAAATCGCACTTTACTTAAAACCGTGTAGCTAATACACAAATGAAGATGTCTGGAATCGGGAAATGGCGTCCTAATCAGCTGATCTGTGCAAATCTAGTGACACCAAGCGGATTCCTCTGGAGCCAACTGGAGCCGCGTAATTCAAACAGTCCACGTATTTTTTGAACAGACCTCGTACTTGCTATCTAATTTGGGCGGGTGAAGTATTCTCAAATGAGATTTTCACTACAATATCAGGTAATTCCTATTTTTGAATGTCTTGTTAACCTCATATATTTTTATATCATCATCAACATTAATTTCTTCCAACAAATATCTAAATTGAAATAAATATAGCTTGCATGATATTTTATAAAGCACGTACTGTGTATAAATCTCGTTTTTCGTATCTTTACAATAACATGATTGATTTGATGGGTTACATTATTAACCGTGAGGTAACTTGTTGTTGTTTGTATTAAGCACAAAGCTACACAATGGGCTATCTGTGCTCTGCCCACCACGGGTATCGAAACCCGGATTTTAGCGTGCAAGTCCGCAGACATACCGCTGAGCCACTGGGGGGCCCGTGAGGTAACAAGGGGGATAGCGTCATAGAAGAGTTATGCCTCCACTAGTCTTCGAATCTAACATATTTAATATCCTCCCTACATTAAGGCTTTTTCTGACATTAAAGTATTAATTTCATTTGAACTATTAGGGTAACGTTGCAACGTAACTTGCACTTAAAAAATAAATATAATCAGGTGTGACTTGAAAGAGAAGGAGTGGTTTTAGTTTTAAAGATCAGGCTGTATTAGAGCTGTGCCAGGAAAGTCTGAAGCAATTTCGGTTTTTTGATACTTAAAAACAATATATAGACATACGTCAAGGATAAAACAATTCCTTTTTTATTTTGTATTTAATAATACTTTTCCCTCTTCCAACAGATTTTTTCTGACTTCCTCCCCATAAAAAAATTTAGAAATGCCACTGTAGCTATCATCATTATGTTATCAGTTGGAGCACGAATGTTAAGATTTAATTCACAGCTCTATTTTTGTTTATTTATAGTTATGGACAAGGCTATACAAGAGGCTATTTATGCTCTGCCAATGACTGGTATCGAAACCCATTTTTTTAGTATCGTAAGACTGCAAAGAGTTATAAAGCTTCATTGCAGGAGGAATAAAAAATTGTACTACGTTAAATTACATGTGCAATATTTGGTAGGATGTGTGACTGTTCTTTTCTTGTTTAATGTTTTATTTTTATTGGTTATCAATGTCATAACGAGGTCTTGTACAAATGATAGTGATTTGTCTTGAAATAAATTTCCAAAATTTTGCTGGTCATTTTATTACTTGTCTTAACTACCAATAATTTAATAATCAATTTAAATCAGTATAGTTGTTGTACGCAGCAACGTTTCGTGCGTTTATTACAATATGGTCAATATGAGAGTTCCCAAGTTTAAATAAAGTATTGTCGTAGTGAAAATTTAATTTTCGTTAATTAATTTACTGTAATATGCACTTTTTAAGCTACATTTCGCACAGATAATAAGTAAATCTGTTTTGTATTTCGTTTTATCATTTCAGTTTATCACATAAGCCTTTAACCTGGTTCATACAAACTAATTCTATAACCATCTTGTTAAACATGTAGTTTGTTTCTAACTGCCTTTACGCTAAATGACAGTCAAGGTGATCACAGCACCAATTCAGAGGTGGATTTAGGAGGGATTGCTTAAACTCTCTTTTATATTGTTTAAAAAAAATACCTTTTTTTAAAATGTGAACATACATGATGAAACTTTGTAGAATGGATGGCAACTACTTGTTGTGGAGGCACAAGTGTAGAAGACGACGTTTTGAGAGTCTTCCGCCTTTCATCTTCCAGACTTGCTTGAATACTCTGCGTAAATAATCTATCAAAGAGTAAACATACATTTTAAAGCGATATAACGAGAATATAATAATAGTGTGAAAATATTCACAAATAATTAGTGATATGATATTGATACATTTACTATATACTATAATGTCAAAGTGTTATGTATTATAATTTACATCGGACAGTAAAATAAATTCATAGTAGTAAATACGTTAGAAAAGTTATAATATGCGTATTTCCTCCATAAAATTGAATGTTTCGTCGATGACTCTTTTTATCATAATATCAATATATACAATTTTAATGATATATTAAAATGCTGGTACTTTGGATCATTGCTTTCTTGTTGTATATCATTCCCATATTTTATTACCTCACCTATAATTCTAATTCTTATTAAATGTCATTAATAATAATTTCTCCTCATCTTTAGGTTTCGAGAGGCTCAGCTTGAAGTCTACAGACCAATAACGCTATAAAAATTGAGATCTAGTGTACGTGCTGGGTTGAGTGCTGTTAGCCATTGTATAGCTTTGTAGTTAACTATAAACAAGTCTTGATCATTAATTCTATACTTACCTCAGTGACCACTTTCTTTTTTGTATAATTTTTGTTGAAAATTTTAGTTTTGATGAATTTTAATAAATAAATTACGAAGGAGTAATTGCAACTTGTTAATTAAACAAATTTTGCAGCTGTCTTCCAGCATAAAAATAGTTTCAAAAGTATGTATGATTGCTAATACTAAAGATCGTACGCATAAATTTGTTTTAATTATGATCAATTTACAGAAAACTGTTATTATAGCATACTATATGTATTACATATTTCTACAGTTATGTAGATCTGTGTTATTATAATATTTATAATATACTCTACGTTCATTGTCCTAATAGTGACACTTTTTAAGTTACGAGGAACAACTACTCACGACGCAGGGGTACGAACACTTTCTGTCGTACCTGGATATAAAATTACGATTTCTTCATCTGGTTACACCAGTTTCAAACTATATCATCATATGTTGTCACTTAGCTTGCTGTTTAAGTCATAGATATTTAAAGCATACTCCATACCACCACAACTCCTCCTTTACTAACAACTGTGTCGAGCAAGATTGATGCATTAAAGGTTAAATGTTTCGCTTAGGAAGAATAAAAGGCCTGGCATGGCTAGGTGGTTAAGGCACTCGACTCTCGCTCCGAGGGTCTCGGGTTCGAATGCCCATCACGACAAAAATGCTCGCTCTTTCAGCGGTGGGAGCGTTATATAATGTAACGGTCAATCGCACTTTTCGTTGGTAAAATAGTAGCCTAAGAGTTGACAATGGGTGGTGATGGTTAGCTGTCTTCCCTATAGTCTTACACTGCTACGTTAGGGACGACCAGCGCAGATAGCCCTTGAGTAGCTTTGTGCGAAATTCAAAACAAAACAAATGAAAATAAAGTATTAAACATGCATAAAGTATTGAATTTATTCAGTTATCTTTACGTGTGAAATAAAATTTCGAAAATTTATCTTCCTTTTAGTTATTGAAGAAGAAATAAATACAATACTGATCAGCAAAAGGAATGAATTGTTTCTAGGCTAGCTACGCATAGTTTATTAATATTGTAAAATCCTTAATTGATTTGGGATTGTTATTTTAACATAGACACGTCATTTTATATTTGATTGAATCCATTGAAGGTAAATTTTTCATTCTTTGATATATCCAACACAATTTTTAACTTTTCTTAACAATGTAATTAAAGATAGATTTACAAATTTGTCACGTTATACTCAAAACTTTACTGATTATCTGATTTTCAAAGCCAAGAACAAAATACCAGTTTTATTTTATATACTATGTAAATCATCGATAGTTTTATAATTATACATTCTAAATACAATTTACTAAATTATAACGATTGACTGATTTTACAATATATTATTGAATTCATCTTTTGTTAAGAGTCAGTTTCTTATTTCACAGTACTTTTTGTTTATTTGTTTGTTTTAGAATTTCGTACAAAGCTACTCGAGGGCTATCTGTGCTAGCCGTCCCTAATTTAGTAGTTTAAGACTAGAGGGAAGACAACTAGTCATCACCACCCACCGTCACTGTTTGACCGTCACATTATAATGCCCCCACGGCTAAAAGGGCGAACGTATTTGGCGTGACTGGGATGTGAACCCGTGACCCTCAGATTACGAGCTGCACGCCTTAACACGCTTGGTCATGCCGGGCCACTTCACAGTGCCTTTTCTTGTTGTTTTTTTTAATAAATAATTGAGCTATGTATTTCTGTCTTTTCTTGTTTAATATTTAGTAGGGTTCTTTGAACTTTAGGCGATGGAACTTGTTATATTTTCTTCTAGAATAGCAGATGTATTTGTCGAAAAATTACAATTATCCTAGAATTAATTTTTTGGCAATTCATAAGTTACCTAAAACTGTGTACCAACTACTAAACGTACGCCGTTAATCATTACTAAAACTGATTTTTTTATTTCTGTACTTACTAATAAATATGTTAGGTAAGCAGTAAGTTTACAGACTTCCAACTCTAAAATCGTGGTTTCAATTCTCCCATGTGGATGATGCTAAGATAATCTTTTGTGTGGCTTTAAACTAAAACAGATCAAGCGCATATTTTCACTAAGTTTGGAAATATTATCTCTCTTAGTTAGCTTTTCTTTATTATTTCTCTTTTTCTTCACTAATAACGGTTTATTAAAAGTTTTGAGGCTAACAGTATTTTATAATAACGATGTTCCAGTGCCATCCTGTCGATGAAGCTTCTTTTCCAGTCTTTATTTATGCTCATTTTGATGGCTATGATTACACATTACTGTTTGACACCGTCAGGTATATTGTAAAAAACTTATTTGAATTGGTTTGGTTTGTTTTGAATTTGTGCAAAGCTACACGATGGCTATCTGCGCTAGCCGTCCCTAATTTTGCAGTGTAAGACTAGAGGGAAGGCAGCTAGTAATCACCATCCATAGCTAATTTTTAGGCTGCTCTTTTACCAACGAATAGTGGGATTGACCGTACATTATAACGCCCCCACTGCTGAAAGACTGAGCATGTTGGGTGTGACGGGGATTCGAATCAACCTTAACCACCTGCCCATGCTGGGCCAAACTTCTTTAATGGACGAGATCAAAGTTTGACTACAAACAATAACAAATTCCTGTATACTTTCCTATGTATAATGTATATGGAAGTCAGCATTTACAACCATGTTTAAACAGACTAAAGTTATAAAAGACAATATAAGAGCTACACTGGGAGGCTTGAAAAATATGTAGTTGAACAGAATGTAAGTGCTTCCATTTTGTTCGTCATCATTCTCAAGAAGACAATTGTTCAAATGTGGCTTGACGGTAAAGAACTTTTTCTTAAGACTTAATTGTGAGCTTTCATTAACTTTTAATCTATCATCTTAACGGAATCAAGATGTATACCATTTTTGTTGCAATTACAACTTGGACAAGAATTTGTTTTTAAAGTCATAATCATTACTTTGCAGGAAAAAACTCTGATCCAACTTAAGGAGTAGAGCTCGTTACTGTCCCGGCATGACCAGGTTGTTAAAGCACTCGACTCGTAATCTAAGTGTCGTGGGTTCGAATCCCCATCGCATTAAACATGCTCGCCCATTAAGAGCCGTGGGAACGTTACAGTTAGACCATCTATTCCACTGTTCTTTGGTAAAAGCGTAGTCTAAGAGTTGGTGGCGGGTGGTGATGACTAGCTGCCTACCTCTAGTCTTATACTGCTAAATTAAGGAGGGCTAGCATAGACAGCCCTCGAGTAGTTTTTCGCAAAATTCAAAACAAACCAAACTCGTAGCTGTCTTAAATATTCTACAGTGTGGTTTTTTTCTTCCATAAATAACACAAGCCTTTTTTTTAAATTCCAGTCCCAATGAATTACCATTCTTTCTGTAAAAGTGCTACCATATTTCGCTAGAGCCACAAGGTTTAGCTGTTGAAAGGTTGGGAATTCAGGGTAAACCAAATTAAAAGTTTGTGGCAATAAAAACTCGCGGCAACATACCACCACATTGGAATATTGAAATCATTCTTATAAAGTGTGAGTAACTCTCTGTAGTTATAAATGAATATATCCTACACCTGATGCATATTTACTTTTGTTGTTTTAAAGCAACATATGTCAGTCAAGTAAAAAGATAAATTGTAAATCACATTTAAAAGTAAACCAACAAAATAGATATCTGCGATAGCTGTAAATAATAAGTTATTTTTATACATTCACAGCAAAATAAATTAACTTTCAAACAGGATCTCCCTGGCTTCAAGATTATTTCTTTGCTCTTTCGAACAATATTTTTGCGTTAAAGTTCCACAGTGGTAAGTTTACATCCTGGAGTCAATTCCCAGCGGTGAACACATCAGATATCCCGATGTGGCTTTGCTCTAAAACAAACAATGGATGATGTAATTTTTGAATATTAGGTCAGTGTGTGAATGTATGTTATTTAAATAGATAATAGAACTCTCTGACAAAACTTCTAAGTTTTATATGTCAACATCCTCAATATGGGTTTCCCACAACATTATTTAACATTATGTCCACATCCTCAATATGGGTTTCCCACAACATTATTTAACATTATGTCCACATCCTCAATATGGGTTTCCCACAACATTATTTAACATTATAACTGAACCTGATGCATTTTCCAGAAAGCTTTTGGTTGAGACCTGGCATGGCCAGGTGGGTTAATGCATTCGACTCGTAATCCGAGGGTCGCACCAAACATGCTCGCCCTTTCAGCCGTGGGAGCGTTATAATGGGCGGTCAATCCCACTATTCGTTAGTAAAAGAGTAGCCCAAGAGTTGTCGATGGGTAGTGATGAATAGTTGTCTTCCCTCTAGTCTTACATTTCTAAATTAGGGATGGCTAGCGCAGTTAGCCCTTGAGTATCTTTCATGAAATTAAAAAAACAAAACAAAAACAAGCTTTTGGCTTTTTAACGATTTACAGATTACTGCTTTTTGCCTCGTGCATGAATACTTAGTTGCACCATTATATAATTAAAAACTAGGCTATTGAGACTCGATCTTTCTGAAAGTGTCTGATGTTGATCGAAACATCTTCTTTAACTGCCAAGTTCTATATCTATACCCTTTTGAAAGAAGTTAAGAATAGAGTTTAAAAATAAACTTGGATTGTCTTGTGGCTTTTACCGTATCATGACATCCAGTTGATTCATCTGATTCCAAGTGATGTAGAACAAACTCCTTGTTTCAAATATATTTTATTTAAATGAACGTAAAGACTAACTTGAGGAGTTTTGATTTTGCCGATAGAGCGTGTAACAAACAAAATGTATTTAGTTACATCACTGATAGTTTCTTTAAGTACATTTGGGGCAAATGGAGGTTGAATCATTTTAAAGTGTTGGAAGCTGCTTTATCAGACATTTAATAATTGCTCAAACATTTTTAATATTGCAGTGATGTACTTAAATAGGAGCGGCCAATCAACTATCTCGAAAATCAGGTGCTGCTCTTCAGTGAATTATGAATGTTTTATGTATCTGTATACACAATTTTGTTTTTACTTATGTTTATTCATGCAAACAAATGTTATATGTTTGAGAACAAACTTTATCAACCATTGTACTGTTAAATAGCTGTCTGGTGTACCTGAAGTTCAAATAACCAACGATTGTCCTACTGGTAATCGTTTTTTCTGCAGGTTATTTATCTGCCTCTTGAACTTGAAAGGTGGCCATACACCTGTGCTAGAAAATTCAGAATATAATTATTGGAGATAAAGATTAGCTCGTCACCAGAAATTATACATCATATTCTGATTAAGTACCTGATGAAATATGTTTGAGCAAACATTACTGAAACACTTTCATTAAAGTGTTAAAAAAAAAAAAAATGTTGCTACGATATTTACATCTTCGTATACAAACTTATGAATTACGTTATTTATCGAAAAATGACTACTAACTACCACTTCCTACAGTAATTAAAGTATATTTTAAACTGTTTTTGTGCAATATTATTGCTAAACAACCATATGAGAAGCAGGTTCATTAATGGTTTTAAAATATTTAGTTTTGTTTTGATTCTCAGCTTATTTTTTATTTTGTAATACTTGTTACTTCGAGTGATCAGAATTTATGCTTATATAACGGGTAAGCCGTTAATATCTGTGGATGAGGTAATACTGTAATGTACTTTTTTTATAGTATTATTTTAAATTTTATTACCTTAACGGAACCAAAAGATACGTCATTTTTGTCGTAATGACAACTTATATAAGATATATTTTTTAAAGTCATAATCATTACTTAATTAGATGGTTACAAGTTGACCAACTTTCTGATAATATATCTCAATCAGTGGTCGGTGTTAATAACCTGCTGGTTTAATTTCTCTTGTTTTCACTATTTCTATGCAGCCACATTTCCACAACTACCTGCTGATTGTGAAAGGTGCATACCTGTAAGACGTTGTATGTTTTAAACATTCCCATCTGCTTCTTTTTTATACATATAACAGTCGATGCTAGCAAATTAACGTATGTTACGTATCATAATATGACTTTAAGAAGAATCTCGTAAGAACCGTAGTACTTAGCGTAATTGGATGTCCCACATTAGGTAACAATATTAAGATCACGTTCCCTGCATAGAACTTATGCGCTTCAGCCTTGTGATCATTAACTTTTTTCATTCTAGGTTAGGATGACTTCAAATTTTCTTGAGCTAATTCACAAGTACCTAATCGTCTGGACTGAAATTTGGAAACGTAATCTTGAAGGTGCATTTCTTTCGTGCCATCTTCTAACCACTGTTCCTTCAGCAACTTCAAAGAAAAAATGCACTGAATGACCAAACACCAACTCAAACAGGCTAAACCTTAACGACTCCTGAATGATTCACGAACAGCAAATAATAATAAATTAACTTCTTCATCCCAATTCTTTTCATTATCGAGACAGTAAGTCTGGTTATATTTTTTAAGAGTACCTTGCTATTCAGGATGGTATGTACTAAATTTATTCTGTTTAGTATCAAGCTGATAAAAATATCTATTGACCCAACTCATGTATAATATTCGATCCTTGATAAGACTGAATTTCGTAAGACAAGCCAACAAAAGTAAAGAAATTAATCGAAGCTTCATAATGTTTTTTTTTTGGCTAAAAAGATTTTTAATTGGATAGCTTCAGAAAATTGAGTATATGTGCATGTGATAGTCAATATGTGCTGGTTCCCTGATCGAATTTTTGCTAAAGGCCCCACACAGTCAATAGTCATACGTTTGAAGAGTTCTTCAAAAGATGGGAGAGGTTAACAAGTGTGACAAGTTTTACAAAATTGAGAAACATCTTGCCTAATTATTGGCCAAAAGAAATGTCTCATCATTTTGTCTCACTTCTTGGTGATATCTAAGTTCATGGACAACCTTCAATATTTCAGAACAATATGATCCTGGAACGACAATTTAATAAACTACAGCCCAGTTCTCTGAAGATGGTACATTTAGTAATCTCCATTTTCTTACAAGTACATCATTTTTTGAATAAAATAACCATCTTTAACTCCATTCTTTGAGAGTGCATATTTAAATAGTGAAGAGATCAGTAGTTCGTTTTTTTTCTCAGCGATCAGTTTACTTTTCGTAATTGGAACTTTTAAACCAGATTACTCATGTGATCATTGTAACTTGCTAAGGATTACTCGGTAAGAAATTATTCACAAGATACTCGTCACATTCAAAAAATGTCTGGGCCAAATTTATAATATCTTTCTTTGAATTCATGTATCAGGTCATCCCAAGAGTAATCTCCGAAAATGTAATACAGAAATTGCATCATCATTTCTGTCTTTGTAGAAGACTTTAATGGCTAAAATATGTCGTAGAACGTGTATAAAAACGTTGAAACTTTTTCAGATCATTAATCAAACCCTCATGAAGATGGATGCGTCTGAGAAACACATTAGGCATATAATGTTTTATGGGTTTAAAAAAAGAAAGTATACGAAACATTCATGGTGTTTATGGTGCGGAGTTTCTCAATGAAAGAAAATGTCGAAGGTGGTTTCAGAAGTTTAGATTAGGTGACTACAGTTGATGAACATGTTCAGGTCGTTCTGTTGAGTTTAATGATGACTTGTTTCTGGCTGCAGTTGATGAATATTGTGCTGTGACAATTAAAGAACCAGCACAGAAGCTAAATTCAACCCATTCAAAGGTTCACAGTCATCTGCAACGGGTTGGAAATATGTCAAACTTGGAAAATGGGCTCCCATAATTTGACAGAAGCCAACCTTAGAGCAAGAGTGGACATTTACACTTCTCTGCACTCTTGTGAATGCAACTCATTCTTTTTGGTCAGGTTAGTGACTGGATATGAAAAACGAATATATTATAAAGATGTTAAGCGCCGTAGACAATATCTCAGTGCAGGTAAACTGGTTAAAGCACAGCCCACAATGGACTTCCACCCTAGAAAAGTCTTGTTAAGCGTTTGATGGGATATTATCGGTGCGATCCACTTTCAGTTGCTGTCACTCAATGTAATTATTACATCAGATTTCTTCTGTCAAGAGTTAGAACGCTTGAATGTTGCAATGAAAGAAAAGAGGCCTGCTCTGATCTGTTATAAAGATGTTGTATCACTTCAGGATGATGCAAGGCCTCATACAGGGAGGATCACATCTGTAAAGATTGAAGAGCTAGACTGGGAAAACTTCCACATTCTTCTTATTCTTCAGACCTTGCTCCATCTGATTATCATCTATTTCGCAGTTTTTAGAACTATCTTAATGGAAAAGAGCTTGGAACACGTGAATATGACAAAATTATCCACTATTCATTCCTTTCCTCCAAACCCAAAGAATGATATAGAAGTGGCATTCAGAAGCTTGTGAATTGTTGGCAGGAAGTATTTAATAATAATTGAACATACATTATTGATTAACTAACATTAAAAGCGTTTGAAATCATTTCTCTTTTTATGAACCTAAAATCAGACATTCTTAAGGGATGGCCTGATAAATCATTTTTTTTGCTTTAGTACATTAATCTGAGGGCACGGCATGGCTAGGTAGGTTAAGGCATTCGGCTCGTAATCTAAGAGTTGCGGGTTTGAATCCCGGTCGCACCAAACATACTCGCCCTTTCAGCCGTGGGGACGTTATAATGTGACGGTGAATAATACTATTCGTTAGTAAAAGAGTATCCCAAGAGTTGGCGGTGGGTGGTGATGACTAGCTGCTTTCCCTCTAGTCTTGCACTGCTAAATTAGGGACAGCTAGCACAAATAGCCCTTGAGTAGCTTTGTGCGAAATTCAAACACAAACAAACAATCTGAGTTCGAGTCACAGTACACGAAGAAAACACGTTTGGATTTTCCTGAGAAATAACATCAACCTTCTATGAAACAGTGATCACATCGCTATTCATTTTGGGTTGGGCAACAAGTACTCCTCTAACCAAATCATTTCCAAACAATAATGATACACATTTAATTAGTAGAGTAGGTTTTACTGAAACCACAACTGGTCCCGAACCAGGTCTAATGTTAAAAGTTATGAAGAGAAACATTAAAATATTTACACCCTCAACACCCTGGACAGTAATAGACAATAATAATTCGTATACTTTGAAGATAGTTACCTTAATTTTATCATAACCTGTACCATCTTTTAGATAGGGCATGGCCAGGAGGATAAGGTTTCTGACTCGTAGTCTGAGGGTCGCGGGTTCGAATCCCTGTCATACCAAACATGCTCGACCTTTCAGCCGTGTTGGCGTTATAAAGCGACAGTTATTCTCACTATTCGGTGCTAAAAGAGTAGCTCAAAAGTTGACGGTGGATGATGTCTTACACTGAAAAATTAGTGATGAGCAGCGCAGATAACTCTCGTGTCGCTTTGCGCAAAGTTCAAAATAAACAAAACTAAATATTTTCGAGAGAGAGCAGTATAAGTTTGTTATGCTTTACCAGTTAAAACATTTTGCTACAATAGTAACTATTTTTCTGTGGGCCAGTCCATCTACGGTTTGGAAAACTCTCTCAATATATTGTAAATAGTTATCAACTTTATTTTCGTTAAATGGTGATACCTTAAAATATCGATTAAGTTCAAAGTTGTGATTCTGCCTTGGTCAATTGGAGTACAGCTTAATTTTCATTTCTTTCAGTCTAGTTTCTTTATCGGCTTTGAAACAAGCTTGTTTGGCTTCGAGACGTTTACTTTCTTTATCAGCTTCGATACAGGCGAGTTTAAACTTGATTTGTTTGAGTTTTAGCTGGATTTTTAACTTATATTTACCACTGAGCTCTCATTGACTAGTTGAGACATTATCGTATTTCATTGATGTTTCTCAGACAACAAATCGCCATTGACTAGTATTTCAACAAATGCATTTTAATTCATTTTTTCCTTATTGCTGGTCTGATATGGCCAGGTGGTTAAAGAGCTCGACTCGTAACCTGAAGGTCGCGGGTTCGAATCCCTGTTATATCAGCCGTGGAATCGTTATAATGTGACGCTTTATCCCACTATTCCTTAGTAAAATAGCAGCTTAAGAGTTGTCAGTCGATAGTGATGACTATCTGCCTTCCCTATAGTTTTACAATGCTAAATTGGGGACAGCTGGCACAGATAACGCTCGTGTAGCTTTGGCGAAATTGAAAAAAAACTCAATTTTAACCTTTAATTCTAAAATTTTCGTAATTTAAACAATTGATTTTTGTTATATATTTCCCGTTGTTCGAGGGTGGGTGAGTCAAGGAAACCTTAATAATCAAACGTGATCAAATCTTCTTGGCACTGATAAATATCATTGGAATTTAGAACGAATTTTGTCTCTGATTCAGATCCTGGACGAGCCCTCACTTTATTATGTTACATATTATAATTTAACCTTGACGAGTCTCTGATTTATTTTGTTATGTATACTATGCATTATGATTTGCCAGAAATAATAGCAAGAAATTTTTAATTTTATTTTAGAAGTTTATTAAATGTCGATAAATATTAAATATATGATATTTGCCAATAAGATCAAAACATAAGACAAATATATTTTAACATACAAACATCAATACAATTTATAGTGATGGTTATCACAAATAGTTATTTATATACAAAAGTTCTACAAACTCACAAACAATACGAGTCTCCTATCTCATCTAGAACTGAATATTTTATTGACGATTCAGATCTATGCCGAGCGAAATAATTCCAAGTTGATACACTGTACACTTTTTTGACGGTTAGCTAGCTTGAAGCACAAGTTAGGTTTCACCAACGAAAATATTTAATGTTCTCGTAGAAATACTAACAATCGAATTATATCTCCGAAGTTAAACGGTTCGTAATGCTCGAAATCTTTTAATGTTTGTGGTCAAATATCTGTAGGTTTCTGATAAATAAGTGTTTGTCACAATTGTAGTTTCCTTGGCTTATAATATACTCACTGTAGTGACCCCACAATATATTAAGCAGTCTCTTGGCGCGTTGAATTATAAACGTTTAGAATGAGGTTCCAGAGAGTCAAAATATTCGAAGATACACTAATGCTTTTGTAAAACATATTATTGATTCTTAGATTCTTACACTTGAAAATCTTCTACAAATTTAGAAAAACAAATGGTACTTGTGCAATCCACATTTAACAATGTAAGTTATCCACATTTCTAAATGTGAATTAAACTAAAACAAACACGTATATATATGTATGCGCAAAAACTTGTAATTATATAAGAAAGCTGCAAAACAATATATACAAAATACATCAAAAATAGGGACAGGATAAATTTCACACAGCGTATCCAAACCTTGTATGAAATCTTTGTGCTTTTCTAATAGCAAAGTCACATCGGGCTATCTGCTGAGCCCACCAAGAGAAATCTAACCTCTGATTTTAGCGTTGTAAATTCGTAGACTTACCACTGTACTAGCGGGGGACGAAATATGAAATGTAAAAATAAAAATGCAATTACAAAATAAATATCTAATCATAGGGTTGGTCTATATGTAATGAGTCCTATTGTTTTCAGGTATACGTGGAAGTAAGACCCAACTTGCGTTGGGGGACACCGTCTATCCGGTTTAACCTCAATTTCATCGTCCCCATGTGTTTAGAATAAAAATATCAGATGGGGATGCTCCAGCGCACAACATTGTACATAATAGAAAAATAATGATTAAGGTATTATAAATCGATGGAAAGAGAAAAAGCTCTCATTAATCTCAGCATTCCACTCATTATAATTTTTGGGCACAAATGTCAAAATGTTAAGGTACTACTATTCTAAGTCCAACCAATATTAGTAGTTTAACTCCAATTCTTCATCGTTACATGGTGTTATCTGAATATTTAGTGCTCTTAAACGCACTAGCAAAATCTGTAGAGAGAATGTGATTCAACTATATTAGTTCACCTGTATTATATATAGAATTGTCCAAAAAGTAATTGTAAGTATTCCTTTCCAATGATATTTTAATTGCACATATTATAACTATTCCTGCAATTATTTTCATATTTTTGTAGATACTTTCTTATATTTATTATACAATAATCAAAAATATTTAATTAACGTTTTCCACAACAGCTATCAGAAACACATTTTGTACATTAGACATTTATAATAGGTATTAGATATTGTATATTGCAACAAACTTTACAATATTTAAAAGTTGTAAACGTACAATGCCCCTATGTCATTTCTTGATACATTACTGCTTCAAAAAAAGTTAAAAATTAGAATATTCTTTTATCATAAATATTAATATTACCCTAAGCATTAACTATTGCAATAACTAAATTTAAATAATGTACTTCAGTGTTTGAGATGGAGATGTTTTCAATATGTAAAACTGTAGAACTGCAGAATAAATGCTACCATCATAATTACTTGTTACTGGATTATTAATTGTAATTAAATTTTCAGTAAATACACAAGTTAAAATAATTTATAAATTGTAAAATTATTTATAAGTTCAATTTCGTAAAAACAATGATAAAAATTGCTAACACAACTTGAATAATTAAACCCCATCGCTGTACCTACTATTTGTTTACAAATGTGCTTGTCAAAATTAATATAATTATTTTATAAGTAAAATTGATATTAATTTAATAGTATTAGCAGTGAAGGTTTGATTTTGTACTTTTGTAGATAAGTCAATAAATCGATATATTAACGATTTCACTACCATCACTAAAATTTTAAGTAAAAAAGTTGTAAACAATGTAGTAAAATCGCATGTTTTTTACCTGCTAATTCATCATATCATCATATGCCACTTAATTCCTAAAGGAACATAGGGCCTTAATTGCTGCGGTTTCTGTAACAGGCTGGTTTTTAAGTGAGTAGGTTGTTAGCCTACTGCACAACCCCCAACTAGGAGGACCTTTTTCAGCCCACCAAGGGGAATCGAACCCCTGCTTTTAGCGTTGTAAATTCGGAGACATACCGCTGGACTAGTGGGGGCACCTGCTAATTAACATAACGTAACGTTTTGGGACAACATGAAACATATTGGTTCATTTTGGATATTCCATCTTCTACTCTAAATTAAAATAATTTTAAACACATCTTAAAGCCAGCTCTTATCATGCATATATTTATCACGTTTTCTCATACTCACTTAAATTTATTGCCTCTACAACATCCGAAGGCAACTAATTCCAAAGGTCAACCAGCATGTTAAAGAAATGAAACAGTCTTAGCTGTAGTTGACTCCTATCTTGTAAAAAAATATATTTGTGTCCCCTAGTCCTACCATTCTCACTGTTAAATATGAAAAAGATAATCCAATAACACTATATGTTTATAATTTTAAATAACTGTCTGTTTTTTCAAGTGAAAACAAATTGAGAGATTTCAGCTCCTCCTCGTATGAAAACTCCTCCATCCAAGGCACCATTTTATTACCTTTTTTTAATCCTTTCCAACAATTAAATATCATTCCTAAGGTGAGAAGTCAAAGATTGAACATAATATTCCATACATATTTTAACCAGTGATTCATACAATGAAATTTATAAAATCTTTAGATTTATGCTTAAAATTTCTGTAGATACAACCTAAAATCCTATTTTATAGAAACAGCACATGCTTGAATAGCTTTAGAGACTAATCGACTGTTACACCAAGATCACTTTTTTTCATAACACTGGTAAAATTATTCTCATCCAGTGTATATTTATAATACACATTATTATAACCCACGTGCATCATTTTTACTTTTGTTATAATTGAAACATCTGTACAATTTATTTGTCCAACTCGCTATATGGTCTCAATTCTTTTGTAATTTAGCAGCATCCTTTTAGCAGCTAGCACCAAATACAATAATATTACGTGCAAATCTGAATATATTATGGACTATTCCTTCGTGTATGTCACTGATGTAAAACAAAAAGGTCTTAAGACAGAACCTTAAGACATCCGACACGTGACATTAATTCAGTGTGACTGAGCTCCTCCACTTGTAACAGCACTCTGCTTTCTTCTATTCACTCACTCTTTTATTCAATTTGGCAATTTATCTCCCACATCATTAGAAATTGTCTTAACATATCTTTTATGTAGCACCTTGTTATATGCTTTCTGAAAATCCACGTTCGCTAAATTTACACCCTAACCCTCAATTACATAAATAGTAATGTTTTCAAAGAACGTCAAAATATTTTTCTTCGTGAAACATGTTGAATATCCAATAAATTTCTATTCCTTGTTAAATGACTTTCCAAAGTATCTTTTAACACACTTTTCCCAAAACTTTTCCACAAATGATGCAAGACTAATGGGTTTGTAATTACTGGGACATTATTTATCATCTCCTTTTAAAGGAGGAGTTACGTAAGATAAATTCCAATCTTATTGTATCTGTCCATTGCAAGAAATGTAAAAATACAGTAGTAAGTAGCTTACATATCCAATTTTTAACTTCATTCAAGGCCCTTGGAGAAATATTATTTGGCCCAAGAGTTTTATCGTTTTTAAACTTTCCAATTTTTTCTTAAGCAGCTTAGAATTAAATCAGTCATTTTGTTCGCTAAAGATGTGGGAAAATGGTTAAATCTTCGTAAGTATAAAAACGAAGAAAAAACAAAATTAAATAGCCCAGCCAACTTGTAATTATCAGATACCATTCTTCCTTTATCATCCTTCAAGAGTTCTAACCCCATTATAACATTTTCTTCACCCTTAATGTATTTAAGGAAGTTTTTACTATTTATTTTTAAATTTTTAAACCAACCTCTTTTCATACAAATTATTTGATATCATAATTTCCTGTTTGATCAACTTTTTTGGTCTTCTGTTATTTTCTAAATCTTTTGTCATACAAATCAATTTAAATTTCTTAATCTTTTGATGCTTTTCTTTAATTTTATCTTTTTAACTCTTATTGAACCAATATGGTGCCCTATTCTTTCAGCAAAAGTGTGTTATTTAACTTTTGTAGGATTTCATGACAGGTTCGTTAATATTAATTATTTCTGGAATTAACCTTTGTTGTAGCCTGACAAATACTTGATTCAGTGATTCACTTAATAAAACCGTACGCTATTTTATTATAGTTTTTTTTCTCAACTGGAAATAAAATAAAATTTAATGAGAGATTTAAGTAATTTAGGTAGTACATATAGCTACAGTAATTATGATATGGATCTGATTTAAATATTCTTTTTACATTTCAACATTTGTTAATATTTTTTCTAGAAGTATTTCGTAATTAAAAAAAATTGTATAGTATTCATCTTATCAATTAGAAATTTTGCACAAAATCACTTGCAGATCGAATTACAATTGGCGTTATCGATATATACAATATATATTTTCTGTATTTCTGGATGTTAGTTTTAAATTGAGAAAAATACATTAAATCTATTGGATATTTGTGATACATATATGACTAACGGTATTTCATGTTTAGAACCATTAATAGAACAAATATTTAAAAAGAAAATATTTTGTAATAAATCATACACAATTAAATAATCATATTATTAACAATTTTACGTTTAAAATTAGTTATATATAATGATATTCTTATTGGTAATTTTACCGTTAACTCATTTATCTTAAGTCTAAAGTTCATAATATCACGAATATTTTGAAAATTAAATGTCGTTATGATTTTTGCTAGTACTTTGGAATGTTTAGTACTTTGGAATATATATATATATATATATATATATATAGTTTTGTAAAAATAACTATAATGTTAGCAAGTATACAAAACTTACAGTCCAAATAGCTCACAAAATGTAAACATTGGCCTGTTTTTTAATATTTTTACCTTTACTTTTGATTTTTCTTTATGTACATGTTTTTTTTAAACTATCTGAATAAATGAAATTTCCAATACCATTGGTATTACTTATATTTATGGCAGAAATACCGTTATAACCTTAATTCAAGGCATAATGATATGGGGTTTCGAATCTAATAATGTAAAAAAATCTATTTTTGACATATGTTTGTTTCCATATTAACTTCTTTTAAAATAATCACTATTACAGCAAAGGGATAAATTCTGAAGTGTTGTAAATTAACCGAAATTAGGACATTACTTTTATATTGAAATCTATACATATTCATGCGAATCTATAGAGGATTAGAAGTTTGACCCACATATTACATATGCTGCACGTTAATAAATGAATTGCATTACTTATTTTACAAAAAGAATAATTATATATATAATAGGATGAAAAGAATCACATTTTATAACATCTTTAGCCAGACGAAAAAATAATAAATAACTGGCTATGCTGAATTCAGTTGACACGTAATAGATATTTATTGTCCATAAATTAAAAAATACTTATAACAAATACCAGTTATTTAAATAGGCTACACAAATTTTATAAACGGTTTACGCCATAAGGAATGATAGCGGGAATTTTACATATCATATCGAAACCTCAAATAAAATATAATTAAATTAAATTGTATGGAAGGAAAAAAATAGTAAATAAGTAGACAAAAATTTTATACCTGAAAAGTAAAAACAGTCATAAAACAAATAATCAACACAGACACTCTGGATTATTATGCAATTTGCCCTAGTTTTTTTTTGTTTTTTTTTAAATAGGTAGCAGCGGAAGTAAAACCCAAACTGAATTGGAGTTCTATCAAAGTTAATCTCAATTTCTCTTGCCTAGCTTGTTTAGAAAAAAAAAAAGACAAGAACCAGATTGGGTTGCTCAAGTATACATCTCTCCTATTCAATATCCAGATAATAGCATGGAAAGGCAGAAGATTTGCTCAGAGTATTTGTGTCCAAACATCATACTGGTAGTTGGAATGTTAATCTCAGAAACAGTTTTACTGTCTCCTTATTGTTTCTAGTATTGCAATTATTATTTCTCTTACTCATGTTTTATTTTGTTTAGAATAACCACCTTTTCAGTTCTAATTATAGAGAGCGAAAGGATGTGGACTCAAGCTCCTACGTCTTCTCCTTTTTTCTTTTATTCTGTGGATGTGAGACCGTTGAAAGTGAGGCTAAACTGGCAAGACGGTGTGGTACCGAAAAGCCAAGGCACATTACATAAGTACTCACGGTATGATACTCGAGCTACTCGAGGGGTATCTGTGCTAACTGTCCCTAATTTAGCAGTATAAGACTAGAGGGAAGGTAGCTAGTCATCATCACCCACCGCCAACTCTTGGGCTACTCTTTTACCAACGAATAGTGGGATTGACCATCACGTTATAACGCTCCCACGGCTGAAAGGGCGAGCATGTTTGGTGCGACTGGGATTCAAATCCATTACCTTCATATTACGAGTCAAACGCCTTATCCCACATGGCCAATAATGATAGTACAACTAGAGCAAAAACAGTGCTATGTCTTAAACGAACCCTATAAGTGCACAGTATAATCGTAGTTAAATTACTTAAGTCATTAAATGTAAAGCACAACTAATTGCTCATTTGAATTATTTTATGTTAATATAACTCAACTCACATCTGAAAAGGCGAGCATGTTTGGTGCGACGAGGATGCGAACCCGCGACCCTCAGAGTTACACGCCTTAACCCACCTGATCATGCCGGGCCTGATTACTTTAAGACCATAAACGAAACGGATAATGTATATTCTAGTTTGAAAATCCTAAAGAGAGGATTGGAAGCAAATACGAATTGCAGAATGTCTCATATTCTTGCAAAAAAGAATTAAAACATAAGCAAGTTTTTTCACATGAAAATTTACGTTATTAATCGGAACATATGCTAGATCCGTATTTGTCGTTATATATGTATACAGGGGCATCAAATATCGACTTTAGTTGATAACACTGTTGACACATTTATTGGTCATACATATAATACATATATATATATATATAATACATTTAACACACACACACATATAATACATTTGTAATTTTTATCAACGTTTCTCCAAATTTTCCTTTCGATGAATTTTCTATTATTTATTTTTTTGTTTCAAAGTTTTATGTGTCGGGCACTCGGAAGCACAATCCCTGTTGAGATGACAGGGATTTTTTATCAAAATAGTATTTTAAATATCTCCTCAATGGGTCTTCTGAATTTTACAATACTATACAAGACTATTTTATAACATCTATGTAATGACCGAGACACGAATATCGGGAACGTCTGTAAATATCGTAGGATAAAAAGATAATAATAGTTTTAGTGTAAACGATGTTATCATTACCCTTTGAACTTAGCTTTCTCACAAATATTCGGTGTTCCTTTAAAAAGCATAAGTAGAGGAAGAAACGTGAATTACCAACCAATAGTAGGTATTTGTTTTTTTGAATTTCGCACAAAGCTACTTGAGGGCTATCTGTGCTAGCCGTCCCTAATTTTGTAGTGTAAGACTAAAGGGAAGGCAGCTAGTCATCACCACCCACAGCCAACTCTTGGGCTACTCTTTTACCATCGAATAGTGGAATTGATCGTCACATTATACACCCACACGGCTGGGAGGGCGAGCATGTTTGGTGTGACGGAGATTCGAACCCACGACCCTCGAATTACGAGTCTCACGCCTCGCGCTTGGCCATGCCAGGCCTACCAATAGTAGGTAAACAATAAATGTTGTACTTGTATTTAAAACTGTTAAGTACTGCACTAAAAGGTATGCAAACAGGAAAAGGAAACTTTTCAGAAAATAATATAAATGTAAGGATGGCTAATATCAACTCTTCAAAAATAATGCAAACAATGCACCACCCATATACAATACTATGGGCAGGAATTGACATTTAGTAATACCAGCTGGAGTACCTGCAAAAACATCCATAAGAACTGCAAAACAGTAAATGTCAAATTGCAAGTGCATGTATTTTTCAATGGATCCAGTGAAGATCCATTCACAAGAGGTGAGGCAGTGGAGAAACACAAAAAAAAACATTAATAAAAATCATTAAACGCAAAATTCGGAAGTGAATTGAAAATGAGCACTATCTCCCTCATTTACCTAATAAATCTCTATACCAATTTTGGTGAAGATCCATCAATACTGTACGGAGTAATTACATGGGCATGCAAAAGACAGTACTGTTGTATTCATATACAGTCATTTGAAAAAGTTAGGATACCCTATGAAAGCCTGTGTGTTTTTGCAACCTTTTTGGATATATAGATATTTAATCTCAATTTTAACAATACTGAGAGATTATGGGAATATAACTAAACAATTAAAACTGAAGAAAAGACTTTAAGATCTTCTGTAAATGTAATTCTACAAAAATGCATATTCTAACTGGGGAAAAAGTTAGGATACCCCCACATTTATACCCACTTAAAATGGCTCAGCTCACACATAGGTGTATCACCCCAGGTACACGTGATTAGAAGATCGTTACTCAGCATTGTGAACGAGGCTTGCTCGATTTAAACCTCAGACATTTAGTTTGGTGTGCTCCTGACTGTTGAAGTGAGAGTGAGCACCATGGTAAGAGCAAACAAGCTGTCTGAAGCCTTCAGAAAGAAAATCGTAGCAGCTTTTGAGTCTAGTAAGGGATTTAGAAAGATCCCAAATCGGCCATTCCATTGCCCGGAAAATAGTCAACAAGTGGAGAGCTTTCTGAACAATTGCCAACATGCCCAGGTCTGGTCATCCAAGCAAGTTCACCCTGATAGCAGACCGCAAGATGCTTCAAAAGGTCTCCAAACACCCTAACATGTCATCACGGGACCTACAGCAGGCTTTGGCAACTGTTGATATGAAAGTGCATGCCTCTACAATCAGAAAGACTGCACAAGTTTAACTTGCATGGGAGGTGTGTAAAGAAAAAATCTTTGCTCTCTAAGAAAAATATCAAGGCCGGACTGAAGTTTGCCAGAGAGAATGTCGACAAAGACTAGAACTTTAGGAATAGTGTTCTTTGGACAGATGAGTCCAAATTTGAATTATTTGGACACCAGAATAGAGGACCTGTTTGGCGTAAACTAAATACAGCATTCCAGGAAAGAATCTCGTACCAACCGTGAAGCATGGAAGTGGAAGTGTCATGGTTTTGGGCTGCTTTGCTGCAGCAGGACCTGGACAGCTGACAATAATAGAATCCATCATGAATTGTACTGTGTATCAGAGGGTGCTTGACGATCATGTGACACCATCTGTACTAGAATTAAAGCTGAAGCGGAACTGGACCCTGCATCACGACAATGACCCAAAACATACCAGTAAATCCACCAAGGACTTGCTGAAAACTAAGAAATGGAGAGTCAGGATGTCCTGACTTTTTCCTCAGTTAAAATATGCATTTGTGTAGCATTACATCTACAGAAGATCTTAAAGTCTCTTTTCTTCAGTTTTAATTGTTTAGTTATGTTCTTATAATCTCTCAGTATTGTTAAAATTGAAATTAAATATCTATATATCCAAAAATGTTATAAAAATACACAGACTTTCATAGGGTGTCCTAATTTTTTCACATAACTGTAGATGTGGCTTGGTATGGCTAGATGAATAAGGTGCTTGACTTACAATCCGGGGGTCAGGGCTTTGAATCCCATTCATACCACACATGCTCAGTCTTTCCGCCGTGGTGGCGTTATAATTTAACGGTCAAACCCACTATTTGTTTGTAAAAAAGCAGCCCAAGAATTAGCGGTGGGTGATGATTAATAGCTACCTTCCCTCTAGTCTTACATTGCTAAATTAGGAACAACTAGCGGAGATAGATGTGTAACCATGTAATCACAATTGAGTTTAATTTATTGTATTTTTATCTGTTAACATTCTACTATACCATGTGCTTGTGCTATTATGAAGAAATGATGCAAATGCAATCTTTATTTTCTTGTTTACATTGTTTTTGAAGGATTTATATTACCCATCCCTACATTTAGTTCCTTTTTTGATAAAATGTTCTACACTAGTTTGCTTGTTTTTATGCATATGCATATACATATATATATATATATACACACACACACACACACACACAGGAATATAGACAATAAAAGACTGGTTTATTGTGCTTTTGATGGATTAACGTATTCTTATATGTACTTGTTTTTTAATTTTTACATTTCTCTTTGTATAAATTATTTATTCTAGATAATAAGAACGTAAGTTTTTCGATTACATGGAAAACACTTTACATATTATTGTTTTTTCTTTCGTAACGTGACTTTTCTGGCTTGAATTTATAATACTTTACATGACCCTAATTATCGTGTTTGTTCATGCACAGTTTGTCCAAACACCAGCGGAAAAGTTTATTCCTAACACTTACTATAGTTGAAGATGTAATTTTAGTTGTAACCGATATTATGCAATATACTAGACAGTCTAAGAAAGTGAAATTTAAAAATTTATGCCGTCTTTGTCTTAGGGCGAATGTAATCATAGTGAGCAGAAGCAACTTAAAAGGACTTTATATCTGGCATATTATAGTCTGTTTAAAACACTTCTGTAACAAGATATTTGTGTTCATTCAAAATGTAAGAAATCTGCTAAGAGTCATTGAAACCACATAACTTAAAAGAAAACAAAACAAAGTCGCTTTTTGTGTGGTAAATTACGACAAAAATACAAGAATAAACGCCTCAAACTAATCTCAATAAAAATGACATTCTTAACCTTTGCCTAGTGTGCGGTTTTATAACATTTATTTTAACATAACATAAAATAATAACAAGGGATCATTTGATCCATCTGATCCTTATTAAACTAAAGACTAAAACGTCAGCCCTTAGCATTCTACATATTTATCAAGCTTTGTGTTATACTTCATTAAATTCATTACATCTACCATATCTGAAGGCAATCCACTCCAAAGGTCAACCTTTCTACCAGAAATATATAGCAGTTTTAGTTGAAGATGACCTATACCTTGTTAAACTTTGTGTGCGTGTTCAAGGTTTACTCTTTTCACCAATAGACACGAAAGCGGATATATCAACACAATCAATTCCTTTAACAATCTCAAACATCTAACTCAGATCCCTTTGACTCTTCCTTCTTTTCCCAGAGAAAACGCTTTCAGAGATTTTAACCTATTTTTTCACGACAACCTCTTTAGTCGAGGTAATATTCAAAAGCCCTCCTCTGAGCTTTTTCAGATAAGTTGGTGTTCTTTCTACGCAAAAAACGCAAGAATGATGTTGTTGTTATTTTGAATTAAGCACAAAGCTACACAACGGGCTATTCATGCTCTGCCCACCACGGGTATCGAAACCCGGTTTTTAGCGTTGTAAATTCGCAGATATACCCCTGAGCCACTGAGGGGCCCCAAGAATGAACTCAGCACACTAAATGTGGCGTAATGTATGACCTATACAATGACATTACAGTAAATTTTTCAATATTTCCGCAGATACAACTTTGCTTTCCCACTAGCAACATCATATTGTTTCGATGTAATAAATCAGGGCATCATAATTATTTTTTTTATCCAGAATATTAAAGTTATTCTCATCAAAATTAAAATTATTCTTATAAATCAAGTTTGATATCTCGCGTGCGTCACTTTAGATCTATTATAATTAAAGTCATGTCATTTACTTGGATTCAGCAAATTTATATAATGTACTGATTATTTCATCATCTAAATCATTCATATAAATAAAAAGGTCTGAGCACTAAACCTTGAGGTATCCCACTCGCGACACGAATCTAATGTGATTAAACAATTCACTGCTTTCTAACATCTAGCCATTTTTCTATCTAGTGAATCAATCTGTCATTCATATATTCCAAGTCCGTATCGTACCCTCATATTCACAAGTAGTAACCTGTAAATGTCAAAAAGATAAGGGAAAACCTCTGAGTAAATACTATCTGGCCAAAAGACATTTTTAATCTTTAAATTTCCCAGTGTGAAAATGTTTTTCCAGCCATTTTCCATTTAACATCTGTCCATAATGAAGAATGTCGCTTAAGTATCAATTAACAACAGCTAAATCAAAAGTAGAATTCAGTAAACAACCTATCCTACAATCCCTGAATATTAGTCTTCTAGTATCAACTCTCAAAGATCCTGATTCAATTCTATCATATTATCTACCCTTAAAGTACTTGAATAAATCCTTATTGCCATTTTTTTACTTTCAGTTACTCATTTTTCGTCGATGTTTTTTTTTATTTCACAATTTTTTCTTTTGGCCAACTCTCTTGATATTTTGTAATCCTCAAAATATTCTGCCACTGCAGTCAATTGTATTTTTTATTTATAAAGCTTTTACTTAATATCATTCATTACACTTTGTATA
The DNA here is from genome assembly GCA_011833715.1 of Carcinoscorpius rotundicauda. NCBI lineage: Eukaryota > Metazoa > Arthropoda > Merostomata > Xiphosura > Limulidae > Carcinoscorpius > Carcinoscorpius rotundicauda. The sequence continues at coordinate 41,644,199 of CM022393.1, forward strand.
AGGAAACCTGGATTCTCACTTGCAGCCATCCTTTATTTTTTGTAAAGAACATGCATATCTTGATGTTACGTTTTTTTATGCGGACTGAACGCAACAGAAAGACACAGATAGCAGCTTGTATAATTTATTATAATGATCTACCTATGTGATAGACACAAAATAAATTATCCAATATCAATAACAGATATCCAGTTTCAACCATCAAAACAACTTACAATACAAAAAGGTACTGGCCTGTGCTTAATAATATGATCCAGAATGAGTGTCCAAATCCGAAATCCAAAGTTCCAATCTAGGCGGTGAATTTAGTCCCACGGAGAAATTTTCGAAGTTTGAATGGGTAATTTCAAACAAAAATTCACAGTCCAATTTGTATTGACTTTCGGTATAATCCGTAATCCGACTGAATTGTAAAGATTGACGGAATAAAAATTTCACCGCTTTAGTCGATCAAGCTCTATTCACAAATTCAGTTTAAACTTTCTCAAACGAGACAAACTTCTTGATCCGAGTAAAAATGGATGATTCACTTCTTGACCCGAGTAAAAATGGATGATGATTTCCCTCGCATCGCCGTCTGTTTATATAGTAGTCGCGTAACTTCCCAGAATTCCAGAGTACAGACACCAGGCTAATACAAATGATTAATCTATCTAGTTCTAGAAATTTTTACATAAATAATTCTAAATGAATTCTAATTAATTCTAAATATTATTTTAAATGAATAACATTTTTTTGGGTTTAAACTTCGAAAAAATAATATAAATATGGAAATATAATAGATATCGGAATGCAAACACGACATGACATGGTTGTCGTTTACATAACATTTACATGATATTTACATAACACTTGAATATTTAAAAAAGTTATTCAATTTTTTCCACATTCGAACAGTTTCTTCTGTTTCTCTAAAATAATTTCGATCAAAAATAGTAGTCTTGCAGATTTTCATTAAAAATTTTAAAATATATCTTTTTACAAAAAGTTTCATAACTACTTCAAATTTCATCCTTTTATACATTTATCATACTTTGTGATTTTTGTTGTTGAACAGATAGATACATAAATTAAGTATCTGTACTACGCCCCTCGTTTATTTCTTTGAGCGATTTTTAGCTGCAGAAGCCATCAGACTTCGTGGAGCGGGGAAACTTTGAAATAAATAATGTTTAAGTGTTATGCATCACTGGCCTGGCATGGCCAAGCGCGTAATCCGAGGGTCGCGGGTTCGCACCCGCGTCGCGTTAAATATGCTCGCCCTCCCAGCCGTGGGGGGTGTATAATGTGACGGTCAATCCCACTATTCGTTGGTAAAAGAGTAACCCAAGAGTTGGCGATGGGTGGTGATGACTATTTGTCTTCCCTCTAGTCTTACACTGCTAAATTAGGGACGGCTATCACAGATAGCCCTCGAGTAGCTTTGTGCGAAATTCCAAAACAAACAAACAAAAAAAGTTATGCATCATAATTTCAAAAGTTATTAATAACTTTCTGATAATTAATTTTACTCTTATTTCCAAGAACATATATGTATATATATATAGATTTTAAGAAATGCGAAAATTATTTATCGAGTGCTTACTTTTTTAAGAATTAAAGAATATTATACATTAATTATAATTAATGAGAGGAGGACTTTTTATATATGAATACCCATTCAACACCAAAAATGCCACCGTTTGAACATGTTACTCATGCAGTTTTTGACTGTAAATGAAAAGAAGGACCTCTGTTAGAAACAAAGTTTTAAGATTGAAAAAAATACTTTTAACTCAATTTCTACTTTAACTTTTCTTAGTAAGTGTTATTTTCAACTTTGATTTAAGGAAGTTGTCTTAAGAAAGTATAAACTTAGTAGGTTATAAGAACGAATGTTAAATATTAAATTGACCACACAGTATGGAAAGATAATTTTGTTCTTTGGTTCATATTGTTGTGATATTTACTAATTTAATTTTGATAATTACTGAAAATATGTATGTGCCAAAATAAAATGTCAAAAATCCATAACTCTTGTAATTTGAAACTTTACCATTAGAGGGGGCTACCTTTTCATTTCACAGGCACAGATGCAGTTTTGTTGTTTTGAATTAAGCACAAAGCTACACCATGGGCTATCTGTGCTCTGCCCACCACGGGTATCGAAACCCGGATTTTAGCGTGTAAGTCCGCAGACATACCGCTGAGCCACTGGGGGGCTAAGGCATAGATGCAACGAAACTCTTTCGGACGCTCTTTTCGAAAATAATTTTTGTTGTGCATCAGAATTATAACAGTTTATTTCGATGATATAAACATTTTGTACACGTTGTATTTTATTTTTCAGTTAAAGTAAACTTATTTTAAGTTTTAAACACAAATTTGAAATATATTCTTTTTTTCTTGTGGTATAATATTTATAGTATTCAATTATTTCAATATGAATTAGTGGTCTAGATAAACGGTTCTCAACTTTTCGTAACCCAAAGGCCATTTTTAATTTGATTTTCTTTCGGATCCCCAAAGCTATAGATATTTTATTTTGAAAAAAAAAACTTCGTGTACGTGCAAAATTGTATTCCAAAGTTAAATGTTTTAATTCATATAAATTTAATTTTATAAAAATATTTTTTTATTTTAAAAATCTTATTTTAAAGTATTTTTATGAAATTTCGTACATAACTAACAGACTCTCTAGAGTATCCTCGTCAATCCCTGAGGATCTGCAGAAACCAGTTGCAAAAATGCTGGTCTAGATTGTTATAAAGAAGTGATAAGCATAACTAGGGGTTAGGGTGTTCAGCAAGCAATCTGTTGGTCGCAGATTCGAATCCCTAACCCACCGAACAGGCTTACCCTTTTAGCCATGGAGGCGTTATAACATGACTGTCATTCGTATTATTCATTCGAAATAAAGTTGCCCAAGAGTTAGGGGGTGAGTGGTGATTGCTAGCGTCTTTCCCCTACTCTTTCACTAATGATTTAGGGACGGCTGGAGTAAAGAGCCCTCTTGCAGCTTTGCGTGAAATTAAAAAAAACAGCATAAAACATAGTTATAAAGAATCAATATAACTCACTTTATATAGGTCTAGTGTAAAGTAAGCATGCGTTTAATATCTATAGGTTTAACGCTCTTTGCTGTATATTAAAGTAAACACCTTTTTGAATAATTTCTTTGTTATTATAGTCGAACTGTTAATAAATGTCTGATATATTTTCCAAACTTTGGTTCAAAACATTTACGAAGAATATATTTCAATTTTTCTAGTTTCGTAAAGTTATAAGATTTATGTGTATTTTTACTGTATTTTGTCTTTTTACTTTGATAAAACGTTTTATTAAAAACAATGAATATAAAATAAATATTATTGATTATAATAAATATTTACATAAAGAATAAAAGTTTATCCCAGTATCCAAAGGCCTAAAAGATCATACGACCTCTGTATATTTTGATCCCAAATTGAAAGATAACAGTTTCAAATGTTCGGAATATTTTGCATCTTAGAACGTTATTGTTGTTTAATTTCTCTTTGTTTTCTCGTGTATAATTTCTTTAAAATTCAAATCAGAGAATTTCAAAGTCAAAATATTCGCATATATCATCTGAAATCAATAATCACAATAAATAGAAGCCTGACTATATCTTTAATTTGCAATTACCTGTTTTAATACCATGTCTTTAAGGTACAAAAAATAGAATCTAATGTGAACATTTTAGTATTTGTATTTTCTTTACAAAACTTGAGTACACGTTTTATTTCTTTAAATGGGTTTTACCTAATTATGTTTGTTTTGAATTTTGAGCAAAGCTACACGAGGGCTATCTGCGCAAGCCGTCTCTAATTCGACGTGTAAGACAAGAGGGAAGGCAGCTAGTCATCTCTACCTACCGCCAACTCTTGAGTTACCTACTCAGTTAGTAACTGAGTTAGTTACCTAAGATGGCCATCTGCACTAGCCCTCCATAACGAATAGTTAGGGGGAAATAAGATATTTTATGTTTATATATTCTTTGTGCGCCAATAGAAGAAATTGATTTTTCAAATACATTTTCTTTTTTCCTCATATAAAATAAACTATGTAGGTCTTGAGATTTAATTAAAAAGCGCCAAAAATCTTGATTTATTACTTTGATTTTTCTTTGGATTTCAAAATCGATGGCAGGGAAAATAGAAAATTATCATAATCGTGAAACTTCTGAACTTTTTCGAAAAGTTTAGCATTTTCACGAGACTATTAAGATTTATAACTGTGATAGGGAGTGTTAAATGTAAATATTGAGAAATTGTGTTTTGAATTTAAAATAAAAGGATTTTTGCTTTAAATTTTGCTTTTTCAAATATATTGAGAATAGTAAATAATGAATATACCAACAACACTAAATGATTATAAGTTCTCGTTATATTTTGGTATCAAGTTGAAATTTATAATGTGTGTGTAAATATATACATATATATACTTGCTTCAAAATTTTTGATACTTTTTCGTTTAAAATTTTTCATTTGTTTCTGATTATATAATTTTCATTGATAGTATGTTTGTTTGTTTGTTTTGAAATTTCGCACAAAGCTTCTCGAGGGCTATCTGTGCTAGCCGTCCCTAATTTAGCAATGTAAGACTAGACTCACTAGAGGGAAGGTAGCTAGTCATCACCATCCACCACCAACTCTTGGGCTACTCTTTTACCAACGAATAGTGGGATTGACCCTAACATTATAACGCCCCCTTTGACAGTCTGAGTGTATGATTCATATTAAGAACAAATACAAAAACATAAACTTCAATATGGCCCCGTTGTTCACAGAAGTAGGCTAGAAAGAGCTTATTTCATACTTGCACGCGGGGGCCTGGCATGGTCAAGCGCGTAAGGTGTGCGACTCGTAATAGTCCGAGGGTCGCGGGTTCGCGCCCGCGTCCAGACAAACATGCTCGCCCTCCCAACCCTTTAGGCGTTATAATGTGACGATCAATCCTACTATTAGTTGGTAAAAGAGTAGCCCAAGAGTTGGCGGTGGGTGGTGATGACTAGCTGCCTTCCCTCTAGTCGTACACTGCTAAATTAGGGATTGCTAGCACAGATAGCCCTCGAGTAGCTTTGTGCGAAATTCCAAAACAAACAAACAAACAAACAAAAAACTTGCACGCCGCCCGGCATGACCAGGTAGTTAAGGCACTACGACTCGTGATTCGAGGATCACGGGTTCAGAGCCCCGTCAAACCAAACATGCTCGCCCTTTCAGCCATTTGGGCGATATAATGTCACGGTCAAATCCACTATTCGCTGGTAAAGGAGTAGTTCAAAAGTTGGTGATGGGTGGTGATGACTAGTTGCTTCCCTATAGTCTAACACTACTAAATTAGCAGACATCTCTTGTGTAGCTTTGTGAAAAATTCAAAAAATAAATTGAATGGAATCCATATCTGTAAAAATTATCATATACCTGTCAAGAAACTTCTAAAACACCTTGTAAATATACGTATCTATAAGTACGTATACATCTTATGTACAATCAAATAACTGTTGTATTTTTGTCTTCTTTACCAAAAACAGTAAAATGAAAGATGTTAACCACATGTAGCTATTCCTTTCAATTGTATTTACGTCATTGTGAACGAAACATGATTTTATCGCAAGTATAGTTTTCTTGTACGGTTTCTGTTCAAGATTTTGAGTTGAATTTCCTGCTAAGCTTTATGAGGACTCTCTGCGCTAACAGTCTCTAATTTACCAATGATAGACTAGAGGGAAGGGAACTTGATTAAAATGTTTATGCGAATCAGAATTCTTCAGTAGGTTTCATAGTCTTCTGCTAATTTAGTAATTTTTAGAAGGATGTGTGTTTTCTCATAGCAAAGCCACATCAGGCTCTCTGCTGAGTCCACCGAGGGGAATTGAACCCCTAATTTTAATGTTGTGAAGCCGTAGACTTACCGCTGTTTTAGCGGGGGACAATTTTCCAAAGGTGTAAAAGTAAGATTAAGATTGTAGAGAAATCTATAAAAATACTAATGTTTTTATGTCATACGTTGTTTAAAAATGAGGATAATTAATTTGCTAGCAAAACGTTATAAACAAAAGTAGAATCATAACTAAGGTATTACACCTTGAGTGACATTCAGTTAGAACCACACACATACATACATGTATAGAACTCTATCTTCATGGAGCAGCATTAACAAAGACCATTTTTGACAGCTGTTTAAAGATTGTTTATAGATTAAAATAAAGTGTGTTAATCGCGAGTACGTTTATCACTGAGAAAATCTGGTGTTATCAACTGCTGATTGCTGATGAAGAAGAAAGACGATTATTAAGGAACTATATTTGATGGTATATTTGTTGATATATTCTCTCAACTCTATCATGCAAAGAACGTTTAAAACTTCAGTTGAAAGAGACAAACACTCCGTAAATCAATTATAACCGATTTAAATAGATAATTAACGATACTTAGCGAGAAAACTGTGTATAATAGCCATTTGATAATATGTGGTTGAGCCTCATGTGATTTAAACAGGGTAGCATTGCAGTATTAGTACTTAGAAAGAAGAATGTGAATTACAACTATATGGGGATATGGGGGAGGTCTGATCAAATCAGGGAATTGCGGCTTTAACGACACTTAATAAGTAGGAGTTGCGATGTCTTATGAGACGTACTTATTCTTTTTGTATGTCAAATCAATTATGTACACAAAACAATATCTCATTTGTACACTAATGAACAAAGGATCTTCTAAGACAATAATGCAATGCAACAATCCGCAATACGTGAACTGTACGATTCTAGTTTACGAAGCACCGTAGTGGTCTCACTGATCTTCATTAACCATCACAAGTACTGAATCTTGATTAAATGTGCCATCTTTAGCAAAACTTGCAGTCGTTACTAGTAATTCTCTGTAACATCATTCGACCCATTACGGACTCTCTTTTTCGATGAATAGGCGATAATCAGAGTAATTTCTGTCATTTTATGGATACCAGGGATTCATTGTGGAAGAAAGGTAATCTAAAACACATTATGCTGGTGCTCTAATAAATTATCAGCCATATATTAGTGTTACAGACATTTAAAATATTTGTTGTTTAACTGTGCTAGTCGTCCATAATGCAGCAGTGATAGACCAGAGTGAAAGCAGCTAGTCAACATTATTCACCACCAATTCTTAGGCTACTCTTTTACCAAGGTATAATGGAATTAACCGTCATATTCAGTAACAGAGATTCGAAACCGCTACCCTCAGATTAAGAGTCAAACGTTCTAACCATTAGGCCATGCCAGGCCCTTTAAAAGAAACAAACCGCAAGAAGGAACAGAAAAATATTAAATAACAACAATTTATTAAAAATTCATAATAAACGTAGGTAAAAAAAATCTTCTATGTAATAATATTTTAAACAAATGTATCTACTAAACTTATAAGTGATCTCAATGAAAACATTTTAAATAACACGTACATTTGTCATGCAACGAAAATAATCACATTTCAATTAAAAATAAATATTCAGAATTTTCGCTTTGATTAAAAGTAGGCTAAGTCAACATCGGCATTGTGTACTTTTTTACCATTCAAAAGTTTAATACAAAAAATAAAGTTTACTTTTAAAGTTCCTCAAAGAAAATTTGTCATTCCGAATTATAAAATAATTTGGTTTTGAATTTCACGTAAAACTACACGAGGACTATCTGCGCTACCCGTCCCTGATTTATCAGTGTAAGACCAGAAGGAAGACAGCTAGACGTCACCATCTACCTCCTGCTCTTGAGTTACTACTTTACCAACGAATAGTGGGATTGACTATCACATTATAACGCCCTCAAGGCTTAAAACAGCGATCATATTTGGTGTGATGGAGATTCGAACCCTCAACCCTCAGATTACGAGTGGAGCGCCTTAACCCACCTGGTCATATCTGGCCCCATATTATAAGAGATTCTTATAATAAATATAGAAGCAAATGAAGAAAACATTTTAAATGTGTGAAGTATTAGTGAATGAACTGAAAGGTCAATGTGAATATCCAGATGTAATATAACTGCATATTAAAAACTGCAATATTTGTTGGTTTGTTGTTAAGCTCAAAGCTATAGATTGGGTTATCTTTTTTGTGCCAATCACAGATATGGAAACCCAGTTTTAGCATTTTAAGCCTTAAAACTTAGCGCTTAGCTATTGGTGTGAGAGGGGTATATTTTGGGGCAAAACAACATTGAGTCATTTGCTGTCTATCAAATGTTATCGTAACTTACTGCTAACCTTTAAGAGAAAGCTGTAATATTTTTTTGCAAAACGATAAAATTACATTAACTAAAAATTCATTGTTACTAATATTTTCACGAATGAAATAACTGTATATTTTATAATTCCATAACTTGTGTGTTAAAGCATATCCATATGTATATAATTTTTAATTTTTTTGTAAAGATACTGTTCTTGTAGTTATGAAGTACTTGTAAGCCATATATTGGCTAAATGTACCAGTTTTTTACGTTATACCATTTTCATCCTTTGTCTTTATTCTGGAATGGGATAAATTATTCTTAAGAGTGATAAAAATATCTCAATAAAGTGGTATGGGTTAAGGTAATCTCTCTTTGTCATGCCATTAAAAATTGTCAATGACGTAAGTAACCTATGAATTACAGAATATCGCATTAAGACCATTTTGACTTGAAAGAGCAGTATAACATTATTGTTCCTGTCTCTGTTCTATGCTAGTCTGTACCTTTAACAAACCACTCTCTAGTTCCAACTCCCAGTGAAATCAAATTAGTTGTGCTTCCTTGATCTTAATTTGCTGTCTCAGTTGTATTTTTTTTCATAACTGATATTGTGCCAGTATTTTTGCGCAAAATTTTGCCAACTTCTCGAATATCAATATTTCTAAGTACCAAAGAATATTTGCATTTTCTTACCTGAAGTATTAATGCCGAAGTATCTGCATATCTCTCTGAAATTTTTTTGTAACATTACACAGAAAAACAAATGACTACGACATTATTAGATAACGAATGAGAGTCCGGCATGGCCAGGTGGGTTGAGGCGTTCGACTCTTAATGTGAGGGTCGCGGGTTAGAAACTCTGTCGAACCAAACAAGCTTGACCTTTCAGCCATGCGTCATTATAATGTTGAATCAATCCCACTATTCGTTGGTAAAAGAGTTGGCAGTGGGTGGTGATGACTAACTACCTTTCCTTTAGTCTTACACTGCTAAATCAGGGACGGCTAGCGCAGATGGCCCTCGTGTAGCTTTGCGCGAAATTCAAACACAAACAAAAAACATAACGAAAGGGAAAAGGAAATTAAATAGCCTTGTCATGATATAAATGTTCTTCGTGTTTCTTTGTCTAAAAGTATCTAAAGTTAAATTATTGGTGAAAAATATACACTTATAGCTATAAAAGTAAAATTGGCTATGGAAATCTGCTTTATTATAAATAAAGTAAATATAACTTGTGGTTCGGAAAAATTGCAAGTTTGAAGAGTCAACACCAGGGTTATTATTACTCATCTAAAATTTTTACAAGATGAAAATTGTAATAATTTTTATGACTTTTGTTAATATATTGAAGTTTTATACAAAGAAAGTTTATATTGTTTAGGAAAATAGTAAACAAAATTTAATAATTTTCTCCGATACAAAAAACTATTTTACAAAATGCCGAATACCGTTCGAATATACCGTTATCGAACGTGCTCGCTCTTGCATCTGCCGGGTGATCAATTACATTTTTCGTAGATAAAAGAGTAGCCTATGAGTTGATGGTAGATGGTGTTGACTAGCTTGCCTTTTCTCTAGTTTATGACTTTCGAATTAAATACAGTTACCGCAGGTAGCCTTGGAGTATGTTTAGAACCTCAACATAAAAACAAAATTTAGTTTAAGAATATGAGATAAACTCTGGAGGTAATAATTCTCAGCCAGTCTTTAGTAGTTCTTTATCAATGTCTTAGAAACTCTCGAGAGTAAACTGCTTGATTTTAAGTAGCAAACTAAATTTGTTCATAAAAAATATAAAATGTCCAAGCTTACTGTTATAGACAGAATAAGAATATATTAGAAATCAAATTCTATTGCTATACATATATTATAATATCCAGTTATAATAGATTATCAAATCAATATTATAGAGTTTGAAAAATAAAAATAATGAAAGTACACCACTGGTTCATATACGTTATAAATGCTCTACTAAATCTAATAAAGCCCTAACGTCTGGCACCCCAGTGGCTCAGCGGTATGACTGCGGACTTACACGCTAAAATTCGGGTTTCGATACCCGTGGTGGGCAGAGCACAGATAGCCCATTGTGTAGCTTTGTGCTTAATTCAAAACAACAACAACAACCTAACGTCTGTGAAGAAACATAATTGTAACTGAGTCGTAAAATACAGAAAGGCTTTAACATATTGGTGAACCACTTTACTCAACAGAAACCTAACCGAATCATAAATGTGCTGCCGTTTGTAAATTGCATGCTTTACTCTCTAACCTGGAGTAAACTTAAATATAAAAAACCCGTCACTAAAGAATAGTTCAGTCAACAGTTTTCATTAAACAATCCAGTACAATAGACACGAGAAGTGGACGTATTGACTAATTTCGAATCTGAACTTAGAGATAAAAATGCAAATCTAAGCTGACACTGATTACTAAACAACCATATCCCAATATAAACAGAAAATAAATTAAATTATTGATTCACGACGATTGTTTATAAATAGATACTACACAAAACAGTCCTGTACTGTCATACAAACACTGTCACTATAAAGAACTGTATTAACATCAGAATGTGTTCCAACTTACTACAATATTTAAGAATAAGTTAATAGGGCAGTGCACGTTTATAGCTTTGATAACTTGTAAAATGCTAAGAAAGTGTTATTTCTATAGCGATTATAGTACAAGAAACTGAAGAATCATTTCATATATTGGACACCCACAAATACCTTACTTAAATGTCACTTGTTACAGCATATTAGCAACAAATTACATTCTCACAGCGACTTGTTACACTCTCATTATAACATGCTGCAACTGTACTGTGACTTATTGAATATCGTTTTTTGCCCTTTTTTACTACAAATGTATAAATTATAATGTATAGTAGTGATATACTTATCCACAGTATTTTATCTTATGAGAATCATTGATTACTAGTATGACTAATGGCCTGGCATGGCCGAGCGCGTTAAGGCGTGCACTCGTAATCCGAGGGTCGCGGGTTCGCGCCCGAGTCGCGCTAAACATGCTCGCCCTCCCAGCCGTGGGGGCGTTATAATGTGACGGTCAATCCCACTATTCGTTGGTAAAAGAGTAGCCCAAGAGTTGGCGGTGGATGGTGATGACTAGCTGCCTTCCCTCTAGTCTTACACTGCTAAATTAGGGACGGCTAGCACAGATAGCCCTCGAGTAGCTTTGTGCGAAATTCCAAAAACAAACAAACAGTATGACTAATTTCCAACACGTAAAAAGCTACAATAAGATTATAGACAGAGGAATGATTTTTTCACAAAAATGTAGAAATAATATAATGATTGAAAAGACACGAAACATTTATTAGGTTGTCTAGAAATAAATATCGAAGTTATCTGGATGACATTTAGAAACTGAATAATAAGTAACTTATCATTTGTTAGTTGGTTTAATCCAACGTTTGTAGCTTACAAAGCAATTGTCTGCTGTTTCAACTCTACTCAGAGTAAGTTTCACGACCCCCAAGGCAGCTTGGACAAGAAGGACTTTCGTCTGATTTTCCTCTACGACTTTAAACTTGGACGCAAAGCTACCGAAATTACACGGAACATCAACCAAACATTTGGTCATGGATCTATTACTGAACTTACAGTTCAGTATTGGTTCCAAAGTTCGACATAAATGTAAAAGTTTTGAAGAGCACGAAGGTCGTGGAAGGAAACCATCCTCATATGAAGACACATTAAGGGAAACAGTTGAGACAGATACTCGCACAACAGTACGTGACCTTGCAAACAAAATTAGTCACAAGCAAATAAAGCATTGTGAACCACCTGAAAAAGTTGTATAAACGAGTTTAATATGAGCTGAATAAACGAATTGGGAATCGAGGTTCTGCCTCATCCACCTTATTCCCCAGACCTTCTCCCTACGTATTTTCGTTTTATCAAGCATTTGACAACTTTTTGAACAATAAACGCTTTCAAAACCACGCAGCTGCAGAAAAAAAATTTTAGGGAGTTCATTCACCATAAAAACTCTGATTTCTAAAATAGGGGCACAAACAGCATAATTACACGTTGGCAAAAAGTGTGTTGGGCAAATAGTGTTTACTTTGATTAAAGCATGTTTTACAACACTGGTTTATACTTTTTCCAAACTACACAGTTCAAAAACGACATTTATTTCTGAACAACCTAATATATGTAGTAAACGTGACCATGGAAACATACAACCGTTAATGATGGCCGTCCTAAAAGAAGCTTTGATTTACAATCTGCAAAAATATTGTTTTTCAACATTCTTTAAACATTACTGGATTAACATAAAACAGTATACATAATGTTTGTTATATAATGATTGAGTAGGTAATTCAAGATTTCCATGAGCGAAATGTCTGGTATATAAAGAAAGATTTGTCGTGCATGAATGTATCAAGGAAACATTAAGTAAAACTAAGGAATGTTATTATGATTGCTGTCAAACATCCAGTAGGATAAAATAAAGACGCATACAACGATCCTGGAATACTTACACTATCACGTTCACTTTAGGAACGAGAATATTGTACGAAGAGGACAGCGGCTTAACTTTCGTGATACGGATTGGTATATAACTTAAATAAAACATTTTAGACGTAACAAGGGAAGACAATCAGAGCTGCATACCAGTACACGTTTAGCTTTAGCTAAGGGTTTATTTATGCGGTATGAAAATAAAGGACAAAATATAAAAATACAATATCCTACAACTCTAGCCCTACTGAAGGGTGAACCTGTCTTTCTCAGCTGTCCTTGAAAAAGAACGTTCACCCTTTCATAACTGCTTATATTAATGAGTATTGTATTTTTGTATTAAATTAATTTCTTCAACCTTCGTGTTTTTCTAACGTGATGAAACTTACCATATGAATGTTGCAATAGAAATTTACTCATAGGCCTGACATGGCCAGGTGGTTAAGATATTTGACTCGTAATCCTCGGGTTCGAATCTTGTCAGACCAAACATGCTCGCCCCCTCAACCGTAGGGCGTTATAATGTGACTGTCAATCCTACTATTCGTTGTTAAAAGTTGGCGGTGGGTAGTGATGACTAGCTGCCTTCTTTCTAGTCTTACACTGCTAAATTAGGAACGACTAGCACAGAGAGACCTCATGTATTTTTGCAAGAAATGAAAAAGCAAACAAATAAACAAGATTTACTCACACAATTTTAAAATGTTCTCCTTTATATCATATATTTGTTTCATTATAAAAATATAACTCTATAATAATTTAAGATTACTTTAGATGCATATCTGCGTATTACATTCTCATGTTGATATTAATAACAAAAGTGTTGAACTGCTGAGTTTGAAAACTTTAATGGGCTGCAACTGCTAATTGAATGAGACGAAGACATATAATGGCTTCTATAATGGAACTTTAAAAAGTTCGCTGCAGTTTCGTTTGGTGGAAGAAAATATACGTATGTTTAGAAGTTTAAAAAATTCTCTTTGACCTGTTCGTGGCATAAAACGTGTAACTAGAAATATACGTAAAAGAAAAGGTTATATTTACTTTCCCTCTCACTCAGAAAAACGCTGAAAAGAAAATCTAAAAGCCCATAGAGCTGCACGAGTCGGAGTCGAGATTTGGTTCCCTCAGTCTTCTGAATGAATTTTCTGAATCTTTCTTCTTTTAAGTAAACCCCAGCTTCTCGTGAACAGAAGAAATAAAAGTCGAGATTATAAAATCCAACAAAATAATAAATGTAAAGAGACCATGAGATCCAACTGAAATGGAAAATGGATCGAAAGATCTTATACCATACCAAAAATATGTTGTAGGGAGAAAATGGAAATATCCTAACAGTAACCAAATTTAACTGATTTAACGCCAAATATTTTACCTAGCCTGTGGTCGAGCTGATACAAATATATTTAAATTTACTTAACAACATCTTTTCCCATAATCAAAACACAATTTGATAGTAGATTTAAACAGTAAACACATTAACTTTGGATGCAACTCCACAAATGCGAATGAAAGACTTCTTTTCTAATTCATATAATTCATAGATGAATACAACATAGCCTTCCTGAATGATGACACACCTACACATACTAGGTATGCCAATAATAAAAGTGACAAACTGGATATATGTCTAAACTCGTCAAGTATGAGCTAGAAAACTAGTTAAATTTCATGTGGGAAAAGATGTAGACTGTGATCATTTACCTACATGGCATATCTTCAATCTCACTCTCTATAAAAATAGAGTTTATAGAAAAGAAAAAAAATTGACTACAAAAAGACAAATTGGAAAGAATATCAAAAATTAGACAATCGGCTACCAAACAAAATTATGAAAACAGCTAAATAGATATCGATAATTACTGTCAAATAATCACGGAGTGTCTTTTGACAGCAGCCAATTAAGCAATACTAAGACAACAGCATAAAACCATAAACAGTACATGGAAACTGCATAAACAACTAATAACATTGATCAAGCTAAGACGTCAATTAAGAAGACAATTCATGGAGGCAAGAAATAGAGAATTAAAACATAAATAAATAAAATAAAAAAACAAATCAGATCATAAGTAAAATGATTAAAACAAGAAAAATGGGACAATTTATGCTCCCAGCTAAATGAAAAAACAGATCCGAAACTATTTTTGATACACCTAAAAAGACTCAAAGATGAAAACACAGCAACAAGAACAGCAACACACCACTAGAACACAATAATATTACAGCATATAAAACAAAAGAAAAAGCCGAAGCATTCAAACAACAACTTCAAAACACGTTTAAAATACACAACGATCTAGACATGAACGCATAATTTTGTAACAAAGTAAACAACTTTATAATGAATAACAGTGAACTCTTTGAACCACACTTCCCAGTCAACTTAAATAACTGTCAAGTCAACAGCAGAAACGAATAAACAGACACTATTTCCGTAAAAAAACTCAAAGAAGCAATAACAATTACTAAAAATAAATCTCCAGGAGATGACAGTATACAAGCCATCCTTTACAAAAAAGGTACTTTGAAATTATTTGAACTTCTTATAGCAATTTTTAATTTATCATTATGCTCTGGTTATATACCGGTTTCTTGTAAGCATGCAAATGCATTAATGCTCCATAAAGAAGGAAAGCCAGCCAATAACCCAAATAGTTACCAACCAATCAGCCTGACCAGCTGTGTAAGGAAAATTCTTGAGAGAATAATTAGTAACAGACTATCCACATTCTTGGAGATAACATCAAAATTACCAGAAGGACAAAATGGATTCAGAAAATTCAGACAAACTACAGACCATTTAGTTAGATTAACACAAGCAATTGTTGATAGTTTTAATAAACGAGAATGCACTATCGCTTGCTTTCTCAATATTGAGAAGGCTTTTGACACTGTATGACATAACAGTCTTCTGTTCCGAATGCAAGGAATGAGACTACCGCAGGGAATTATTTGTTGGCTATTGAACTTTCTGGAAAACAGAATATGTAGAGTCAATGTTGAATGGACCTTATCAGAGTGCTTTACTCCAGAAACTGGCTTCCCCCAAGGAGGGGTGGTTAGCCCTATCCTATTCATCATGTACGTGAATAATATGCCTCTAAAGGATCTAAATCTTTACAGTTCGCTGACGATGTGGCAATCTGGAAAACTGCACCAACACCAGCAATAGCAGCCACAAATATACAAATACAATTAAATAGAACAAGTGAATATTAAAAATACAGAATCAAAATAAACACAACTAGTAGTATTCACAAAGTTAACTAAATACAAAAAGTACAACCACAGATCTATATGAATGGAGCACTCCTTCAAACTACTTCATCTGCAAAATTTCTAGGACTAACATTTGACTCTAAGCTAACATGGGTAAACCACACAAATAATATTAAAACAAAAATTTGACGAAGAACAAAGTATGCTAGGAGTCTTACTGGTAAAAATAGTGGAGCAACGGCAGACAACATAAAAAACATATACTTAACGTACATTAGACACGTAATTGACTATGCAGCCCCTGCATGGATAAATGTAAGTAAAAAAACTATTAAAAAAATTACAAACAATACAAAATACTCTACTCAAACAACTTATAAAAAACCCAAAACTGCATCATCAGAATTCATGCATAAATACGCACTCATAGAAACAATAGCAGATAGACTCCAACATAGTACAATAAATTTATTGTGACAAAAATTGGATAAAAAGCGAAGTAGTAAGCGAACTAGACAGATACTGCATACATGATGAGGATAGTCCTAAATACCTTTCCTTAGTAAATATACATTTTCAAAATAAAAAAATGCCACCTATAAACTAGATTCCACATTAGTTTAGGGACTAACTAAATAGACACTGAGAAGGATTTATGTGAATGTTTTATAGTTGATCTAATGAAAGTGCAAATAATTATGAAACTATAAAGAAAAATGATTTATTTGTACCAAGTGTATGTGTAGATAATGCATGGACATTGGCCTGATAGGGGTCTGAGTAAGTACGGGTTACTCTGGCTTTCGTGTACATTGTATAAATACACTTGACAGATGCTGAAACAAATACAAAAGAAGAAGACGAAGCGTGAGTATATAAACTATGAGAGAGATTGGCCATGCCGGAACAGAAAGTTGTGCGTATCAATCTTGTTGGCAAATATGAAAATTTGAGAGATTTTAATATCAAATTAATTTCTAAATTCAGATTAAAATTTCTGGCTATTTGAGATCGTAATATACACCGTACGTAGCACAATAAATCGTAAACTCGCCCGAAATAAATTATGATACGTAACAATGAAAAAACTAGTAAGGGTATCTTGAGCTGTTTTTAAAATTGAGCTATTAACTAGAGATAAAGCAGGCAGTCAACAGACACTATTATCCATATTAAGGAATTCATTAGCACCCTTATAATGCACCACTCCTTAAATTGTGGTATAGCACGAATTGCAGCCTGATTCACTAGCTCCGAAATATAAAACTCAACCAAACTGCTTACATGTATGCGGTAAACATATATTGTTCTTTAAGAGCAGGCCTGGCATGGCCGAGCGCGTTAAGGCGTGCACTCCTAATCCGAGGGTCGCGGGTTCGCGCCCGCGTCGCGCTAAACATGCTCACCCTCCCAGCCGTGGGGGTGTATAATGTGACGGTCAATCCCACTATTCGTTGGTAAAAGAGTAGCCCAATAGTTGGCGGTGGGTGGTGATGACTAGCTGCCTTCCCTCTAGTCTTACACTGCTATATTAGGGACGGCTAGCACAGATAGCCCTCGAGTAGCTTTGTGCGAAATTCCAAAACAAACAAACAATCTTTAAGAGCAAAGCGAAAATAATATTATTTCTGTTTCTTTTGACTTTACGAAGTTAATTCAGTCTTTTGTTTTTCGTAAGGTATAATTGTATTATAAAAGGATATTTTACTTTAACAGAAATCTTTAGTATTAATAGAACCAAATTTTCACAAATTTCATAGCATTCAGATCTTTACCTTTTTATATCATTTTTATATCATAAAAAATAATGAGCTTTGAATGTAACGATCTTTTTATAAATATTACTGGAAAAGAAGAAAGTATTTGCAACTTTATATATGAAAGAATATTGAATTTGAAAAATGAAGAACAATTACATAAAACCTGTAGTGCTATTATAAATATTTAGTTGTGTTTCATATTGTTGATCATTCCCTGATAAAAATACACTGCTACATTTGGAGTGTCAAGAGACAATGAGCATAACACACCTGGATTAAAGAAATCACTACTCAGTGACTTAAGCACAATTGGCTCCGTGACATTCACGGAACAGCAAGGATATTTTCTCCAACGTATTAACGAAGTGACATTGACTGAACTAATTAAGAATTACTGTAAAGAATAACTCTAACAACAGTTGTTGTTCCTACTGGCTAATTGGCCAAATTGACTCCATTTCTTTCCTAAGTAGTGTGTGCTCCCAAACGGTCAGATAAAATGCAATCTAGGAAGTAAGACCTGAAATGGTAAGGTGGTTAAGGCGCTCGACTCCTAATCTGTGGGTCGCGGGTTCGAATTCTCGTCACACCAAACATGCTCACTCTTTCAGCCTTTGGGCGTTATGTGTGAAATTCAATCCCATTATTCGTCAGTAAAAGAGCAGCCCAAGATTTGGCGGTGGGTGATGATGACTAGCAGTCTTTTCTGTAGTCTTACACTGCTAAATTAGGAACGACTGGCACAGATAGCCCTCGAGTAGCTTTGCACAAAATTTCAAAACAAACAAACAAAATCTAGGAAGTAATGTAAATACCATGCACGTGCAACAGATGGGACGTTCTGAATAAATACGTAAATGTAATTGTGTAGCTATAATTGTTTAATGATCTCAAAAGCAAAAGTAAACTTAGTTACTCATGACTCACAAAGTTTTTTTTTTGTAAAGAAAAATCAGAAATTCAAGTTTATTTTGATATTTTCAGCATTTCAAACCAACCTATAAAAATTCATCAGAATGTTTATGAAACGATGAATCAAGGATGAGAAACGTATTACTCTGGTCACTTTGTCCGAACCGCTCCGTGGCACAGCGGTATGTCTGGAAACTCACAATGCTAAAACCGGCTTTCGATACCCATCTATAGTTTTTCTAATGACTACAATCTGAGACAAACTAAATGAGGTAAGAAATAGCAAACTTCTTCCAGTGATGCATATAAAACCAAGGTAACTTTTGAACTCTGACATTTAAATAACATCTTTCTAACAATTAGGTGATGTTTATTTTCAAAAATATGTCCCAAATTAAGTAATTTAAAGTAATAATATTATGCAGGTATTCGAAGCAAAAGGACATCTCAGAGAATAGTTAAGTTCATTAGTGTGAATAGATCAAGAAATCAGTGGAATATTATTATAGACAAGGCAATACTTCAAACAGCTTTTTTGGAAGGTAAAATATTACACGTGTTAAACTATAGGGTGTGCTTATCGAGGCCAAGGTGTTCAAAACATGTAAATTTATTAACAAAATCGTATATTTGTCATTCTTTATTCTACAGATAAAAAAGAGTAGATGAAGGCATCTATTAATAGTTATGAAATGTAAGAATAAAAATGAAACAACCCCGCTAAATATATATATATATATATATATTATGTGTCATTACACATCAGAACCACGAGTTCCGCCTTTCTACAGCTTCTTGGAACAGGTTAGGTTGTAAATCATTGTATAAATAGCTTCTAATATTCGTACACGAAACTAAAAGCCATAATAAAAGTTATTCTTTTAATAGCCTCTTCGGACAACCACGAATGACGTCAGAGTTTAGAATAATTAATTTTGCAAGCTCTGGTATGTTGCTTATAGCCGATGTAAATTTTAGTTATCAGTCGTGGCTTTAGTAGCTTCCAGTCTCGTGCATTTGGTACTTATCCAAAGTATTTAATATCCTAATAGACTACATACAAAGTACACATGGTATGTTAAAAATAAATTCTAACCTTTTCGTAATTTACCTTTATACGTTCCATAAAGTTATTGTTTTGACAGTTAAGAACCAAACCTTCAAAGAAGAAAGATCACGATTGAAAAAAAAAAAAACGTTTCAAACTTAGCAACTTCTGCTGCCCGGTTATTATTAAAGTGTACAGGATAGGTCACGTCCTTCACTTGGTGGTGTCGTAAACCAGCGGAACCTAGGCTCACATAATATCTTAGTAGACTATATTTATTCAGCATAGAAGATGATTCACAGCATGGATGCTCTTTAAAGACCTGAGTAATGATAGCTATTCAATCTGGGTGGATTGTACCGATAAAACGAGAAATAATGTACGTGCTTGTCATTAGCGACTGTTGAGTCATCCATCTTTTTTACGTATTTTATTCTGATCGTATGTTTTTGTTTCAGAATAAAGCCCAAAGTAAACTTTTCTACGGTACCGAGACAGTAGAGCTCAGATTGTATTTACGTAAGTCTCTATATATTAAAAGACGATTGACATAGAAAGTGAACGTTTGTATCTTTCTTTGATGATTATGGTTGATTGTATAACTGTTTATTGATAGAGAAGGATGTGTTAAACCTTGAGATAAAATGAGATTTTCATTGGGAAAGTTTTGATTGTTTGGAAAAATAATTATAACATTTTTAGAGACTGGCTGCACATTTATGAAACCTTTAATTTAAAATTATTACCATTTTTTTGTCGATTTACTGATGTATTAAACTATCTATTTATCAATTAAACAAAATGTATTGTATGAACAAAAGTTTAAAGATATTCATTAAAATATTCTTAAAGCTTTAATTGTTTCTAATCCTAAGTATATTTGAATGTATTAAAAAGGAAAAACTTATAACTCAACCGCTTTGGAAAGACAGACCTTTTCGTCTCTGACCTGCACGTTTGGTTTGTGTTTTCCGGATTGAAAATATCAAACAACTTCTACACATCTTAGAAGAGCATCCCAAGAAAAAAATATCCCTTGGGATCTTCTGGTATTCTTTTCAATGCCGAAACTTGTCTTAGTTTACACGCACGTATTTCAAGGTTACCCGAAAATAAGTGAAATGATTAATTTCCATGATTATTTTTAAGTCACTAAAACACTGATTAATCATTCTATTAGAATTCTTAAAACGCACTTGTAAAACACTTTGTTCGTTTGAGTAAGGAAAGAAGATCAATCACGTCAAGTGTTTGTTTGAGACGAAAACATGGAGAGATGAAGCCATAAAATACTAAGTTTATGAAGCAAAATTTGGAAAAATAGAGGATTCTCAGACTCTTAACGCTTCTGTCTCTTTAGGCTAAGGGGAAGTGTGACAAAGTATTTAGTATAGACTAACTGAGACCCGCAAAACATTTGAGGTGATTTTCATACCTTTCAAATGAATTTTACGTTATTTGGTAGCTTTTACGCACGCGACTTAAGCTGCGATTTATTGGAGGCTTGGCTTGGTTTGGTTTGTTTTAAATTTCGCGCAAAGCTACTCGGGGGCTATCTACGATAGCCGTCTTTAATTTATCAGTGTAAGACTAGAGGGAAGGCAGCTAATCATCACCACCCACCCCCGACTCTTGGGCTACTCTTTTACCAACGAATAGTGGGATTGACCGTACATTATGACACCCGTACAGCTGAAATGGCGAGCATGTTTGGTGTGACGGGGATTCTAACCCGCGATCCTCAGATTACGAGTCGATTGCCTTAACCATATGGCCATGTTATTCGAGGCATTATGTGTTAGAACGACTAATCATGGTTTATTTGAAAAGAAAACAAAACGTGGTTAGGTAATTAAATTCAGGTAAACTACACGTAAAGTAACGAAGTAATGATATTTATAATAGTGTACATAATTCGAAATAGTTATGAGCGTTCAATGTGATACAGTTTTATGAATTAAAACAAAGAAACCTACAAGAACAGAATAAAAGTCGTAGTAAAGAAAAAAGTAGCTAAAAGGTATTTATAGCAGTATATAAAACACACCGAAGCTAACTTATAACAAAGAAACTTAAAATTAAGGCTGTAATGAAGATAAACTTAGCTGAATTTAGACAAACATGAACATGTGTACACAAAGTGATAAGCGTATGGTATTGATCAAACTACACTTTCGTATTTTAAAACTAAATAAGTCGAGAAAGCCCATAGATTTACATTTAGTACAATGTTCGTTTCTCTAAGAAATTACCCACGAATGAAATATCGTTTGCATTGGAAGACTCGGCATGGTCAGGTGTTTAGGGTGCTCAACTCGCAATCTGGGGGTTGCGTGTTCAAATTATCCCATCAAACATGTTCGCCCTTTCAGCGAGTTGTCATTGGGGGGTGTTGACTAGCTGCCTTCCCTCTAACCTTGCACTGCTAAATTAGGGACGACTAGCTCAGATAGTTCTTGTATAGTTTTGTGCGTTATTCAAATCAAACCAATGTTTGGGTAAAATAATTTGCAAATACAAAATTAAAGTCGAAATCATAGCCAGTTGTTACGTAATGAAAACGTCATTGTTTTATCGTGTACAATACTCGTTGCATTAACAAATTGACTAAGAAAAAAGCAGGTAAGATATTCTAAATGAAAAATTCAATTTGCAAACCAAACTCCTCGAACAAAGGTCTTGTTAATGATATCAGATTTGTATGTTTAATCGATAAATTCGCGAGAAAAGTTCCGAACAGACAAACGCAAGCGTATTATTTATATAGCTACTTTCTTTAATCAACCGTTATTAGGAAAATGGAGATTACTAACTGCAGAAAAAACGATTAGATAGATTTTCGGAATTACAACACACCAAACGAGTTTCCAGCTTACTGATTATTTTAACAACAGACAGGACTTGAGTAATATGGGATAATGTATATCGTTTCCCCTTCATCTGTTGATAGAGAAGTATAAGTAGATAGGTAAGGAAATAAAAAAAGATCGTGTATAAATCATTTGGGTTAGTTTGTGTTTTTACAATATTAACACCACTAAAGGTGATATTACGATATAATAAACACTTTTCGATGAAGTTGGATTCCTTGATTTTTAAACAATTGAATAAAACCCAAATTTGCTGCCCTATTTTACTTCAAAATGTTATCTTCTTATCCTGATGGCTAGTGATTTTTTTACGATGTCATAGCAAAAGTCCACAATGCTCCCATTGTTATAAATTAATTTAAAGTGTAGAAATCAAAGTTTCTGTTGTTTCAGTCTAATAGGAAGCGTACAATATTATATTGTAAAAATTTAAGTCTGGTAGCTTTACATTTTTACATGACATTCAGGGGAAATACTAATGATAATGAGGGGATTAAAAACGGTACTTGTTCTGATAATATTATAGTATTTCTTGTATTTTGTACCATTACCTACTACCATTAAAAATACTTATCATAACTTTCTAAGCCCCAGCAATAAACTGTATTTATATGATATTTTATGGAATTTAGAAATGCAATATAATAAATATTATATTATAGAAATTAAGAGACAGTGCAACAAACTTTGATTAAACTTTCATATGTTTATATCATATTCACTATATTGATTTTAACATGATTATACAGCTTTTTCCATGCAAATTTTATGTTTTTGCCCTCCATTGGTACAGCGTAATGCTTGTGAATTCATGCTGCTAGAAACCAAGTTTAGTTACTCGTGGTTACCAGAGCACAGATTGCCTATTGAGTACAAAAACACAAGCACACAAAACGCCTCTCGAAACCCTTTGTCTGCGTATTTAGAAGACTTACCTGTGTAACTCAAACTCAAACTAAGTTTCTTCAATATTACTGGATTGCAGAATAAATTTTTTAGAATCATTAAACAGAAAATAAAAGGTATTTATGAAACAATAAAAGAATGTCTAAAAATACGAATTAAAGGCCATAGAGTTAACCCGATTTTGAAGGTTTTGTTTATTAGTAACTAAAAATTTGCTAGTAAAATTGTGTTGGAGTTAAAACACTCGGAAACAATCAACTGCTCACAAGTTACTTATCTTGATTTCTAAAAAGTTAAATAAGATAAGTCGTGAAGAGAAAAACAATGATTCGTATGATTTAATACAAATAAAATAGTTTTGTAACTTATTTATGAAGTGTAAAGGCTTATAAAATGTGTAAAATAATTATTTTGTCGACTGCAAGTTATAGACGAAATTATGACGTAGTATTACGAACTCGTGCGTCATTGTTTCCGGCTATACGTGGCTGTATACATATATATAGTTTACCTGTTTAACAAGCAGCGCCTCCTCCTTATTGAGTTACATGAAGATTAGAATATAAAGTGTCTTTCTTTTGTGATTAACTCCATCCTATTAAAGATGAAAAGTGATGAATGATTTGAAAATTTGTTTTCCAAAAAAAAAAAATTAATTTTTCTCAAATAACTTCTAGCTCTAAGTAAATTATGTAACGATTTAAAAGATGTGTCACGAGGTTGTTATATACATATGCAGACACACACACACCTACCCATACGTACATATATACATGTCTGTTCTATACCTTACGGCAATTTATCTTATCGAGGTTTGATCATGATTGAAGAAAAGAACGGGCTGTCGCATTGAAAGTTGGTTAATCTACGTTATCTTATAAAAACAGTTTCCCAGTTACTTGGATGTATATACACATATGGTAAACGATAGTAATTGATGACAACGATTATTGGTGTTTCTCAGAAATGAATCATTCAAACTCACTTCAGTTTCAAACAGGTATGTGTAGATATTCTTTGTTAACTGATTGTATAAAGTAAAACGAATATATGTATATTTTATACATTTTACTTTATATAATATGTGTACGTTACCAGCAGGGTTCGTCCTCAGTTTTGAATGATCTCTGCTATTTTGAGCGTCAAATGTATTTTGATAATCATGCAAAATTCAGTACAATGTTGCAAAAACTGTAGAGCGTTATATTTATATAACCAAATTCGTAACGTGTTTCTTAAATATGATATTGATCTCTCTATGGACAATGTACTGGGCTGCTAACTCACGGCTTACTTGAGCGTTACTGATTTGTTTCAGAAGCAACTCCCGAAAAAAAAATATTCTGGAGACGCTCCTAAATGTATGTATATAAATTTACTTTAATTTTAGTAATTGGAAAGTCATTGGTCGCTCAAGAAAGTTAACTAAACAATACATGATTATTTTGGGAGAAGAAAATCATTAAATGAGGAGGAAATGGCAAATTTAATTTTTGAAATATGTATAATGTGTTATAATTTACATCAAATCTTTCAAGTTGTTAATTCTTATACAGTCTCAGAAATATCTTTTTTATTTCTTATTACAATAAAAACTTAGTGTAATTGAGCATATAAAAATGTGTAGAAAATACACATTTGATTGTAGAAGAAAATTTATTGCGTGTTTTTTCAGTTTTCTCACACTAATCATCTATGTGTAACAAAATAAGCTAAAGATCCGTGTCAGTAACGATTTTTTCTAAAAACAGCATTCAAAAATTCGTTTCCAGACTTGTTCTGAGGTATTACTAAAAATATGTTTCTTTAAAAAGCCAAAAGTAAGAGAAATAACCGGTTGATTGACACTTCGTAGATGCAGTCCTTATTTTACCTTTTGGGCTTTCATGTACAGGAAAGAACTGGAGATTTCTCGCAGCCCAACAGTGAGCTTGAAGGCTTATAACGGTAAAATTTAATGCTTAATCTCTGTGGTGGGCACAGCATGGATAACTCATTCTGCAGCTTTACGTTTATGTAAAATAGATGGACAAAAAATCTCCACACCTACTCTTGAATAGCAAACAGTGAAACCCTGATGTAAGAACAATTCATCATTTCACATGCTGAAAAATAAAAAGACGTTTACATCGCGATAAAATATAACGTTATACATATAGATGAAATATCGTGCTGATTTTTTTTTATCTCTTAAGTGATTAGAAAGGCCAATATCATATCAAGAGGCACTTTATTACATAACTTATATGACAGGTAAACTCGAGTGGCAGCACTTGACTACAACATATTGTGTCCAGAAACAACGTTTAGATGAATTTGTTTCAATATTTATGTACCCAGAGATCCTACAAAATTATATCGAAGGTTAACATTTCAGTATACTATCAATAAACTGTCGTTATCATGATAATATAACCTCCTTTGTGACTTTTCTGGGGTCAATGGGCAAACATTATTTATTAAACTCTGTTTGTATAGAAGATTTAAAACAAATTACGCTATGACAAGAAAAGCTCGTGTACACCAAATGAGCCCTTACTAAATATTATTTTAGAGATTAATTTATTTGTTGTAAAAATGATTTATAAAGACCATAGTGTTTGAAATTTGAATTAATTAAATTGAACCATTTCTCTGGTAGATCAGTTATAAGTTTACAGATTTACAATGTTAAATTAGGGGATTTATTTTTTTGTGATGGGCAGATTACAGATATACTATTATGTAGTACTATACTAAGAAAACAAACACAAACAACCTGAACGATACCTTATTCACATGTAGTAGCCCACGGTTCAGACAAGAGACACCTAGAGCTACGGTACAGTCATCCATCATTATGAACTACTGACAAGAGTCACTGGGTAGCCAGCCAGTACCACTCATAACTACAAAGACTTTATCGGAATCTCTCAATCGACTGAAGAAAGTGACTGGTAACACGTTGTTGTTTTGAATTAAGCACGAAGCTACACAATGGGCTATCTGTGAACTGGTAACACGTTGTTGTTTTGAATTAAGCACAAAGCTGCACAATGTGCTATCTGTGAACTGGTTACACGTTGTTGTTTTGAATTAAGCACAAAGCTGCACAATGGGCTATCTGTGAACTGGTAACACGTTGTTGTTTTGAATTAAGCACAAAGCTGCACAATGTGCTATCTGTGAACTGGTAACACGTTGTTGTTTTGAATTAAGCACAAAGCTGCACAATGGGCTATCTGTGAACTGGTAACACGTTGTTGTTTTGAATTAAGCACAAAGCTGCACAATGTGCTATCTGTGAACTGGTAACACGTTGTTGTTTTGAATTAAGCACAAAGCAGCACAATGGGCTATCTGTGAACTGGTAACACGCCCACAGATGAAAGTGTGAAACGTGTTTGACTGCATTATATCTAGAATTTTTAGACCTTTCGATCCGTAAAATGCAATGTACATAATTATTGTCTGTTTTGAGTAAGTCTAAAATTTTGGTCACTAGCGCACAATATTAATGAAGAAATGCTTAATAATTAAAAGGCTATTGTATGATTGTTTAAGTGCAACATTTGGATTAGTTTGCAAAGAAAATGCACTTTCAACAATTAAATGTTATACGTCTTTCAGAAAGTCAAATGGAAAAGTATATGATCTATAAATTTTTTTTATTTGAAAATTACGCTAAAAACAACAAACGAGCCATTCATGTTGAAATACGAGGAATTAATTTTGGGGGGATTTAGACTAAAATATGTATTCAGAAAAAGGTTTGGTTAATTAAAAAATTAATAGAATAATAAAAAACATAAAAAACAAAAGCACTTAATAAATTGAGCTACAACATACAGAAGCATGGATTTATTATATTGTTATTGTCCTCAGTTAGTGTATGTATGTGTTTATTGAGATCAAACTCTAACAGAATCACCTTTATTCAAGAACTATATTTAACTGCAGCTGTTCTTCATTATTGTTGTGTTCATTTCATAACGTAGTTTGAATCATGAATCAATGAAATGAAACTTGAAATAACATATTTTACACTGCTACCATTACAACAGAATTGTTTTCTATTCTTTTGTTGTTTTATAATCTTTCTTTAGTTGATCTGCTTTAAACCATATGAGATTTATATTACTCACACCACTTTGTAACACTTTGTGACGGTCAATCCCACTATTCGTTGGTAAAATAGTAGCCCAAGAGTTGGCGGTGGATGGTGGGGACTAGCTGCCATCCCTCTCGTCTTACACTGCTAAATTAGGGACGGCTAGCACAGATAGCTTTCGAGTAGCTTTGTGCAAAATTCAAAAACAAATTAGACACATTTAGGACAGCGGTAAGCCATCGGATTTACGACGCTGATGTCAGGGATTCGATTCCCCTTCGGGGACACAGCAGATAATCTATTGTAGCTTTACTATAATAAAAACAAATATATAGAGAAATTTTAAATTCATAAATATTTTCTGATGCACAATTTTTATTTATCTTAAAATAAAGACTTAGTAATGATTTAAATGAGTGGTAAAGTTTTTTTAAACAGAAAAATTATATTACAAAAGAAAATAGAATGTGATAAAGGAAATATGTTGAAGTATATTAAGGTTTAATCCTAGCAAGAGAAAATAAGTTATTAATTTGCAGCTGAAGAAATATCATATTATATCAGAGAGCGATTTGAAGTAAAGTAAATAATGTGGATTCCATACAGTAAAATTTTATGGTATTACAAAAATATGTGTATGAAATAAGTTTCGTTTTGCAACTAAATATTTATAGGTTGGACACTAACAAAAGTCTTTTTGGGTTAAATGTTTCAAAAATAACGCGTAATATACAATTAAAGATAGCTTTGTATTTGCACAGATGATACAAGATTTAGAATTTCACTATAACATTTTGATTTTGAATCATTTTATACTTTAACTTAGTTAAATAGTCTTGAATTGAACCCTTCCACAATTAGGTTAGATATATATATCTTGTCAGATATTTTTAGGTGTTGTGCAAGTAGTAAGATATTCTGTATGTCAAAATGTCGTAAACATGTCCTTATTTTTTTACTCAGGTAAAGTTTGCATAATCCAATGTTTAAAAATTCATATTACTCACGCTTTGTGTTTGGTTACCCCTGGTGTGAGATTTGCCTGAAGCATAATTGTAGTTCGATAAAGAGGAACCTACTTTGAGGCAATAAAATTTGAAGATAGCTTGAATGGATAACATTACTATGCTCACCATATAATGCATTTTTCTTCGTTGTGGGTTTTGTCTGCTGTAAATATCTGGAATAGTCGGTGAGGAATGCCTGAATTTTGGTGGTAAATCAGAATTATGTAGATCTTTATACTGTTGGGATATGAACAAGAATTATCTTTGTCTTTGTTCTGTTTTCATGTGTATATCTTACCCTGGCAGCCAATTTTGTTTGTTTATTTCCTTTGTAGTCCGTATTCAGTTTATTATCTACATATCACTTTTGTAATCTGCGTTTCTCTGATGCTTCTAATTTCTGTATTTGCTCGTCAGTGGATCAGGATACCACATAATAGATAAAACAAGACAAAGTATAAAGTAAATATACAATAGAGGTGACATAAAACGCAGCATAACAAATACGAAAAAAACATTTCGCAGTCGAGTGAGAACATGATTTAGAATTACTGATCATCAACACCATAATAAATAATGAACGAGGACCCGGAATGGCCAAGTAGTTAAGGCACTCGACTCGTAATCTGAGGGTTGCTGGTTCGAATCCCCGTCACATGCTTGCTCTTTCAGTCGTAGAAGCGTTATAATGTGACGATTAACCTCACTATGCATTGGTAAAAGAGTAATCCAAGAGTTGACGGTGGTTGGTGTTGACTACCTGCCTTCCCTCTAGTTTTACACTACTAAATTAGGAACGACTACCGCAGATAGCCTGATTGTAGCTGAAAAAAAGCGGTTTTAAAGTGAGTTCCTATTACAAACCGTCTTCCAGATACGATGCATATTCTTATAGTTTTGTACCAACGACTTTTAAAGATAGTTTAGTTAAAGTTCTGTTTGATCGATTGTATGAATAATTATAAATCACAACGTTTTTTGAGTGAATAAATTTTACTTTCGGTAAGGTATTTTGGAAACATTTGAACAGATATCATTCAGTTAAATCTCTCTTCTGTCACAAGAAACCAATAGATTTGTCTTACACGGGGTATTGCTTTATATTTTACAGTAAAAGAAAGTTAATTATTTTATGAAAGTTTAAAGCAGTGTTTTGGTATGTTTAATAGATGCACGTCGACTGTTCCTTCCGTGTACCTAAGCCTCCCAGTGGCTCAGCGGTATGTCTGCGGACTAACACGCTAAAATCCGGGTTTCGATACCCGTGGTGGGCAGACCACAGATAGCCCATTGTGCAGCTTTGTGCTTAATTATAAACAACAACAACCGTGCACCTAATTTTATAGGGGACCTTTCTCATTCTGTGCTGATTTCTTTATCAGATACGCAACGGTTTTTGCTAAACTGTAATTATTGTTTTTAATTACTATCTTAGACAAAATATATATCCTCAGTTTCAAGTTAAATGTATTTGTAGTCTGATTTATTATAAAAATAAATATATTTAATTTTGAAAATTAGTATTGTAAAAGCTATGTTTTTCTACACTAGGAAATTTGTTTTTTATTTGTTGTTTTCCTATTTTTGTTTGTTATTAAGCACAAAACTACACTGTTCTCTGTGCACCACGAGTGTCGAAACCCGGTTTCTAGCAGTATATTTTCGCAGACAAACTACTGTGCCACTGAAAAAAGGCTGTCAAGAACAACAAAATACAAACACACACCAATAAGAGAAACACATCGCTGGACGCAGACTGGAGCTGATGTAATGATTTCAAATGACAACTTTATCATAATAATTAGGTTGTAACGAAGAGCAAATGCGGGTTTGTAGTTCTGAGCCTGTTTTAAATCAAAACTCAATCTACTTTATTATCCTCAGACCGTAAGCTTCTTAACTTATTCATAAGTCAGTTTGTTTATTTGTTCTGAATTTCGTGCAAAGCCACACGAGGGCTATCTGCGCCAGCCCTCCCTAGTTTAGCAGTGTAAGTTTAGAGAAAAGGCAGCTAATTATGACTACCCACCATCGACTTATGGGCTACTCTTTTATCAAATAATAGTACGATTTACCGAACATTATAATGCCCCCCACGGCTGAGTCAAGCGCCCTAACTACTTGGCCATGAAGGCCCTTGACGTCAGACAGGTTTCCTTTCGTTTTCTCTGTGTGATTATCACGTGCCTAATACGACTGTTTACTTTCAACATAAATGTGCTTATATTTGTCGAAGAGTTTGTGTCCAGTTTTATTCCCTCTTGGTTGATCCTGACGCATTTACACTCTATATTTGAAAATTCTTATGGATTTCGTGTTTTGCTACAGAAAACTTACGTATCTAATGCATTCTTACCTGATAATGCCCCCCCAGTGGCTCAGCGGTATGTCTGCGGACTTAAACGCTAAAATCCGGGTTTCGATACCCGTGGTGGGCAGAGCCCAGATAGCCCAGTGTGTAGCTTTGTGCTTAATTAAAAACAACAACTTACCTGATAATATAGCATACTTTTACAAATAATAAAATATGCCATTTAAAGAAACATATTACACTAGCCTGCGAATTTAAACCTTGTACAAGTTTTGATTTTAGTAACGGATATCCCATTATTCAGCTACGCACATTTTGAAAATAATATTATTTTTTTCTATCTCATAATGATTTGTTGTTAAATCTAGAAGAAACAAACTCGTACTCAGGTCAAATTATTATTTAGTTTACTAGAGTGAACAAATATTAATAAAAATACAAACAAAATGAAGAGAATGTGTATCCTCATCATTTATGATTCTTCTTTGTGAAAATCCAGATCTTTTAGTCTCAAAACTAAGTGCCGGGGTCTTTTTTCTATAAATATTGTATCTCGAGCATCTCATTCCAATGACAAGCAGTAATCAGCCATCTTTTTGATGTTTCACCTTTCCTGATACCTCCTCTCAATTTTCTGATGTCTTGATGAAACCTGTCCTCTTGTCCTCCGCTGACGGCACAAAGATTTTCAGGGAAATAGTCAATATGTGAGCATTAAAAATAAATTTTCAAACTCATATTACAACTCAACTCTTTTATCGAGAATATTACTGACAATACTTGGGATCTTGTTGTTGCCACAGAAAATGTCAGTAACACCTTTAAAGTAAATCCACGTTTCTTTTTCAATTTTCTTCATTGTTCTTTCGAAATGTTTATACAGAATCAATATCTTAATGTAAGGCCTAACCAAAATTTAACACAATTATATAACAGAATATTTGTCAATCATTTACAATACCTTTTTTTGCTATAGCGACGAATAAATCATGTTAAAAAGAAAATATCAAAGTGCACGCATAAACAAATACTATCCATAAGTAGCACGTTGACTGTTAATACTATCGATGTATTTCTCGTTCATTCTAGAGCGATCGATAAGATAAGCATATCAAATTGTGACCCGATTTCAATCAAAATGATTCACTTATATAAAAAAAGTACGTATGATGTTTTGTGAAAAATCTGTACTACTGAGTCATCAATAATACACTTAATATTAAAAGTTTTAGGTAATTTCACTAAGGCTAGAAACACAGAAGGTTACATGTATATGTGTAAAGCTAATAAAACAAACTTAATTGTATTATTTGTATGAGAGTAAAGTATTGTTGCTACTTAATAATGATTATACTTTATTTCACTTTAAATATAGTATTTTGTGTTATAAAAGTAAACCACTAGATAAATTAAGTAACATAGAAACACACAGACAAACACAATAACAAAGTTAAAGGCATATCAGTTGCAACAAATATTAAACAAATAACTTGGAGAAATGTACCTGTAACAGTAAATACGAAAAGGGTATTGGGAATATCCCGACCCATAGAAGCAGAAGAAAGACCAAAAGCGAAAAAAACAACACAAAAAAACGAAACAAAATACAGTAATGATTAAAGTTCGAGTGTTCACAAGTCCTTATTCCTGGTATTTTTAATCCGTCAGTTTATTTCTGTATTTAGCTAATTTTAAAACCAGAGCTAAAACTGCAGATTTTATTAAAACAGAATATTCGGATGGATATTACATATTTTACCTGTTTTGTTTAGGGTTGCTATATTAAATGAATAAATACCATGTCCATAAGTGGCTATAGAAAGTGAACTGCAGCGAGAACTAAGACATTCGATTGATAATCACCTACCCCCTTACTCCTTATTAAATTTTGACTTTCGATGTTGTCTTTTTTGTTTTCTTTATATGGTTAAGAACGTATATAAAAAGTTGAACTATGTCTGAAGCCTTTGGGAAATATTTACCTAAATATATTCCTCCGAAATTAATATTTTCTACTGTTTACAATAGAATACTTTTAAATAATTTTTATATTTAATTGCAATATTATATTTATACTTAAATGATTTTATAGCTTTTTTAAACTTACAGTACTAAACTTTTGGAGAATTAAATAATAATTAGGCATTTCTTAGAAAAAAGTCGCCTGTTTATGTGGTACACAAGCAAGAGTATATACTTGTATGATGGAGCAGAACCTGTTTGAGTGCTTACGTATCGATAGACAATTAAGGCTAACACGCCTGTTTACCTGCAGGCCAAATACAATAAACAATTAGAACTTTTTTATTTTAAAAAATAAATATATAAATGTACCGAAAGGCATTGTTTATAAAATTGCCAGTACAATGCAAAAGAAGCGAAATTTTATACTGATATTCAAATGAAAGAACTGAGGATAATGTGAAACAATTCCAATAAGTAGAGTAAAAGTTTGAGCTAAACCTTCTAAGGAGTCTTGAAGATTTAATTATATGCTAAGTATGCAAAGTATTAGTTTCGTTTGTTGTTTAATCCGTCGTGGAGTTGTGTTTATATATATATAAACTAGGGCATTTTTACATTTTTTACAACAGGTGAGATTGATTTTCACATTAGGTACCTTTCTGATTTGTTGGAAATGCATGAAAGAAATATGAAAAACAAAATTGTTTTTTTTCTATTTTTATAATTCTAAAATTTCCAACAATATTCTACACAACAAACTTGCAACATTTCTCTGATTTGCAATATAACCAATTGACTTATTTATATTTTGTAATAATGTGGCATTCATGCTCAAATACGTTCCTTCAGGTTCACTGACGTTCGACAAGGTAATTATCAACATCCACATCATGTTCTGTTGTGGTTTTTGTTGTGTTAAAAATGAACTAAGCAAAGGAAGTAAGTACATTTTTAAAACTAATTAGAATGGAAAAATTGAGTACCAAAAAACCCCCAAAAAACATTGGTGTTTTATCCAATACTGGTGGTTGACTTTACAAAATAAAAACATTGGTATTTTATCCAATACTTTACCAGAAGATAGAGCTGAATCAACTGCTTCACTTCATAAAGACCCAAATAATTGTGCTTAACATACTGTTAACTCACACAAAGTCCCAAACATTTTTTAGATTATCCAGCTATGGATACTATACGTATTGTGCATATTCAAGGGAAAATTAATCCCACAGTTTATACTAACTTGTTCAAATATCTGTACCACCTTTCTTATTGAAGCAGTAACGCAGATATTTGACTAAGTAAGTATTTCTTTGAAATTTTTACTGTAAAATGTAACCTAAGATCGACGAAAGAATTAATTTTTATTTACGATTCTTTATATTCTGTGCACAAGAATATCAGCTAAATGCATAATGTGTGAACGGACGTATAAATATTTTATGTGAATATGTGTGAATAAAGAGATGTTATTTTCTTAGTCGTGAAGTGAAATTTTGATAAGCTAATAACTGTTATGGGAAAAGTAATTTCTCTAGTAGTATTAGATTTTTACTTTTTTATTATTAACTTACGCTGTTCATTATAATAATGTGGCAAAAAAGTAAGCCAGTTAAAGTAATAAAAAGTCCTAATTCAGTTCTATACTTATCTTAATTTTGACAGTTTGCCAGATATTATTAGTACGTTATCACTTGAAGGCAAAGAATGCCGTAAGTCTTCTGTTATTACAGTATGCAAACTATTTAGACTTTATTTATTGTCATCTACAGCCATTAGTACTGAAACAAATGTGTTTGCCATTTTTATCTATGCCTCTTAATCTTTTATACCTGTTCCTGTAAAATCGAAGTCGTCGCATTTGTGTTTTGAGGTAAAATTACAGATACATTTTAACATTATAGATTAGCACTTATTTACTTTCTTAGCGATAAATGTTCAAATTCTTAAAATAACTAGTATACACATATTTACTGGAAAAAAATGTTCCTTGTATGTTTGTTGAACAGAATCACTCTTCGCTAGCCTTTTCTAGAATAAAAGTTGGTAGTCAACACCACCTATTGCCAACTTTTGGCCTTCTTTAACTGAGTATCACATTACAATGTCCCCTGTGGCTAAAAGGACAAGTATTTTCGCTGATGAAATTAGAAAGCGCGATTTGTAAATCGCTACTCTTGCAGGTTAAGTGCCATAACCAACATTGAAATGCACAAGTGATGCATATATTGTAATCACGAATGCATTTAACAAAGTATAATAATAAGTATATATATTTATATAAGAAAATACAATTAAATAAAAGTTTGTATTAAAAGGAAGCCACAATAGTGGTTAAACGATAAACTTAAAGTTATAGCTCGATACGACGATGAACAAAGCACAGATAGCAATTTGTGTAACTTTTTGATTAACGACAAACAAAATTATCGAAAGAAAGGGTTATGTTAAATCACAATGGCTAAACCTTTGTTAAGAAACAGTTAGTAAATTAAAAAAGCAAAATACAAAAATATAAAGATATCATAACAAGAGAATATCGTAAAATAATATAAAATCAAGATATAAGTTGTCTGGAACGCAATAAAAAATATTATAATTATTTAAGAAGTATCTGAAGAAATAGGACGTACATAGCTGAAAATTACGCTATCTATCAGACTTAACATCTCTTTGTTATAATGAAAAATATCGGCAGGAAGAGTTTAGTACATTTTTTAACCTTTTCAGCTGTGGTTTCTTTCGCAATATTTTTAATGAAACTGAAAATTACAACACTATAACGGAGACTGTAATGCCAACACAAGGAAATAGGTTTTTAAAAATCATCTGCAGTAATAGTTTGGTTTTATATTGTAGCAACCTTTTCACAACTAGATGCAGACAGTGAAAGATGACAAAATGTGTGACATTATAAACATCCAAATTGTTTATTGTTGTTGCAACTTTTGAGTTAGAAAATGCGAGGTCAAGATATGTAGACGGTGTATCCTAACCGCCATGTGAATTCAACAACCTCAGACACCTCCTAAACCAGGAAACATTTTAGTATTCCTTACATTTAATTTGTACTCTTGTGTTACTGTTATGTAAATGTTTTGTAAACGACAACATGTCGTGTTGTATTTAAATTTTCATTTCTATTATTTATATTTCCATATATATATATATTATTGTTTCAAAGTTTAAACCAATTAAAAATATGTTGTTATTCATTTAAAATAACATTTAGAAATTTCTAGAATTAGGTAGATCAATCAATTGACTATAAATGGAATGTGGCGGCCTAGTGTCTAGACGAAAAGTCTCGTGCAAGAACGGACATGCACGGATTTCTCTGGAATGTTGGGAAGTTACAGGATGGTTCAAGAAGTCTAGGCCTACAAATATATAAACAGACGAAGATGCGAGAAAGGGAAGAGTCATTAGTTTTTATTCGAAGAAAAGAAGAGTCAGTCATTCGTTTAAGAAAGTTTAAGTGTTTGCTGTGAGTTTATTCAACTTGGATTTGTGACAAGAGCTAGAGCTACAGAAACTGTGATTTTGTTTCGTCAATCTCTACGATTCGTTCGAATTACTAGTTATACTGAAGGTCAACACGTGTGGAACTATTTAGGGGAGAGCAAATTGGAAAACAACAAATTTGAGACATTCGTCGAAAACATCGTAAAAAGAACTTCGTCATTCTCCATTCAAACTTCGAAATTTCTTCGTAGGACCAAATTCACCTCCTAGACTAGAATTTCGGATTTCTGATCTGAACTTTTGGACTTTCATTCTAGATCATTATATTTGACACAGGCCAGTAACATTTTGTATCGTAATTAACATTGAAGGTTGAAACTAGTACCATTTTGTATCGTAATTAACTTTGAAGGTTGAAACCAGTACTATTTTGTGTTGTAATTAATTTTGAATGTTGTAACTGAATATTTGTCATTGTTATTATAAAATTTATGTTATATCTGTCATATATATAATAGCTTATTGTAATAAATTATACAAGCTGTTATCTCTGTCTTTCTGTTGCGTTTAGTCTACGAAAAACATAAAACATAAAAAAAAACTTAACAGTTACACTGGTTTATTTTTTGTCGGAAAAGGTTTGTCTGGTGTTAATTTTCACCAAAAATATACTGAAGGACTGTATTTGATAACCACCCCTAATTTTGAAGTGATAATCTAGAAGGAAGGCAGGTAGACAACACTAACTATCGCCAAGTCTTGAGTTATTCTTTCACCAACGAATATTGATCTCAGTCGACACATTATAATGACTCGTAAACTGAACTGGCAAATACGTTGGATGAAATGATTCGAACCCGCGATTCGCATGTTGCAAGTCGAATTTCAGTAATTGTGTATGTTTGAAAAAATATGACAAGACAAGAAAAATAATTTCACCTTTGACAATTAGACAAAAATTTTAAATCTTAATTTGTATTTCAAATAAAGGTAGTTAAAATATTTCATGATGTATTGACAGCAGTAACTTTGCTGCTTTTCGCTTGTGTTTGGTTGCTTGAAGTTGAGCACAAAGCTACACAATGGGTTATCTGCGCTCTATCTACTATGGGTATCGAAACCCAATTTCTAGTGTTTTATATCCACATATATACTGTTGTAACACAGTGGTACTTGTGTCTTGTGACCTCCTTTTTAATAACTGAATTACTTTAGATATTGGTCTTTGGTTAGATATAAAACAGACAATTCTAAATTTGTAAATAATTTGTTACGTCAGCGTTCCTGCTTGCTTCTTCAAGATGTAGAGGCGAAGCGCAAACGTAAAAGCAACTTTAGTGTTGGTACAGGGATAAACATGTGAATAAAAAAACAGCTTATAATACTTCTTTTAAATGTTCAACAGATCAGTGACTATTGGTCACTTTTCTCAAAGTTTACTAGGAATATCAATATCACTATTCCTTGATTAATATAATCATTAACAGATGGGGTAACAAACAAAAAGAACAGGCATGTTTAGTATTTATTCTATACATACACTGCTAGGTAAAGGTAATTCTGATGTACTTCTAGCTACAGGTAAATATGGGATACTGCTAGGTACACGTAATTCTTGTGTACTGCTAGATACAGGTAATAATGGTGTACTGCTAAATACAGGTAATTGCGGACTTCTCGTATTTTCATCCTCAGTATTTGTCAAAAATATCGTTTCTAACATAATTTTTAGCTGTCTAGAGTCTAATTTAGAATTGCTAATTTAGTAAATAAGATAATGCGATACATATAAACCAGTCTGCAGATCGTCGTTTAATATCTTGAATCCTTTGGAAGTCAGTAGTTTTAATAAACTCTGTGCTTTATCGGTTTGCCACTATAGGCAGATAGAACAATTATTGGGCAAGTGCACATTGTAAGAAACCAGTGAATGGATGGTAAACGAACAAAATAATGTACAAATATATCACAAACCTTAAGCAATTAATTTTTTTTTAATTTATTATCTATTAACAGTTATATTTCATTTGATAAAAGAGTAGAAAACTTTGAACAATCCTAAACGATTATCTCGAATTTCATGTTTAAGATATGTGCTTTTCTGTCTGTTATCTAGGACTTCACTATTCTTTGCAGGTACATCTGTAAACTGAGCACTTCGCATTGTTTTCCCATCAGAGAAGACTTAATAAAATAATCAGCTCTATTTTTGTCCACTACGCTCTCGTTGAAAAGTACTTTATTTTAGATCAGTTTAGGCCCAGCATGGCCAAATGTGTTAAGGCGTGCGACTCGTAATCTGAGAATCGCGGGTTTGCAACCCCATCGCACTAAACATTCTCACCCTTTCAGCCGTGGGAGCGTTATAATGTGACGGTCAGTCCCATTATTCGTCGGTAAAAAAGTAGCCCAAGAGTTGGCGGTGGGTGGTGATGACTAGCTGCCTTCCCTCTAGTCTTACACTACTAAATTAGGGACGGCTAGCACAGATATCTCTCGAGTAGCTTTGAGATTCAAAAACAAACAAAACACAGATCAGTTTACAGTCTTGTTTTTTCAGGAAATAACAACTATCATACGGCTTTCCGCCCCCCAGTGGCTCAGCGGTATGTCTGCGGACTTGCACGCTAAAATCCGTGTTTCGATACCCGTGGTGGGCAGAGCATAGATAGCCCATTGTGTAGCTTTGTGCTTAATTTAAAAAAAAACAAAAACAAATACGGCTTTCCTATTTCTTATGAATACCGTGTCACATATTTTCTTTGATTTTACAGGATTTCTACATTTTAAGTGGAAATTTTTAGTTGTAGTTATTTTTATTTTATAAAGAATATAGACCAACGTTTTTCTTATAACTGGAAATTTTCTATTTACCTGTGTATCTGTACGTCTGTATAAGTGTATCTATTTATAGCGATGATTATTTTATCCACATATCACTTAATCCATTCATAACTAACATCTAAACAAGCAGGAAAATGATAAGAAAAGTAAGGATTTTGTTTTGTTTTTACAGTTGAATAATTAAAACTGGTAGACATGATCGAAACATCTGTTTTACTTACTGTCTGGGACAAGGGGTGAACTGTGCCCAATACCATAGTTGTTGCATAACAGTCGTATTTGTAATGTTACTAGTTCTTTGTTACAAAGCCCAGTTGATCGAGTACATAGATAATAATAAGCTTTAGTGTGACAAGATATCCAGCTTCGTGTGCGTAGCTTGTTAATAGTCCCCCGCTAGTACAGCAGTAAGTCTACGTATTTACAACTCTAAAATCAGGGATTCGACTACACTCAGCGGGCTCAGCATATAGCCTTTTACAGCTTTGCTAAAAGAAAAACACACAGCTTGTTAATATATATATAGTATAGAATAATAAATGCTGTTTCATCTTTTATAAAATTAATTTGACTTTCTAGTAACTTTTAAAGATTCTGTCAGACTAACAAAGCGTCATAATTTAATGTTGCATGAATATTCATAGACACAAGCATAACTGATAAAAACAACCACGTAAAAAGAATATTTTTATAATTATAGGTGATTATTAAAACTTTTAGCATGTTGATCAATCATATTGGATGACTGCAGTGATAAATAAATTATAAGATTTTAGTTTCTATCGTTTATTAATGATTTATCTTTCTTTAAACGCTACTACATGACCAAAGAAAACGTAGAAAGGGGAATACAGAATTTTGTGACGTAATATTTATGCAATGTCTTAACCGATATAGTACACATTAACGTTTCAAGCACGTAAATAATATGATTAAAACTTAAACTATTGATTACATATCGTCTCTTCTGCATCTGATAATTTTATCCTTTTGAAGGTCATTCCACTTTTTTTTTGTAACACGTTGATTCTAGCTGGCTATATGTGGCTCTTACTGACTATTATACGATCTATACATTTGCGCACCAAGTAATCCACATTAAAGTTCAACAGGAACGAACCTATTAGAGTCGATGATGTTATTTTCAAATACTACAGATAATGATGCGTACGTGTGTACATACATTGCTGGCCAAAATCTTAAGTCCAATGAACATAAAGAAAAAAATATGCATTTTGCGTTGTTAGACTCAACCACTTATTCGAGTAGAGCTTTGAAAGATGAAAATAAAAAACTTTTTAGCATTTAGTATGGAAAATGTGAACACTATGAAATTAGCCTAAATACTAGCTTGTCAAACGTTTAAGACCATACCAAAAAGAAGTCTTAAACAGGGTAGGAAATGACCAACATGAGGTCTCAGTAGTGAGTGGCACTCGCTTTGGCATGGTCGATATAAGCGTTTGCAAAAGGCTGGCTGGAATGTTATTCCAAGTGGTGAAGATGGCTTCACGAAGATAATACACTGTTTCGAAATGACGTCCATTTCTATAGACTTCCCTTGCCATCCACTCCCAAACATTTTCAATGGAGTTCAGTTCGGGCGAACACGCTGGAAGATCCAAAAGAATCACGTTATTTGCCATGAAAATTCTTTGTCCTGCGGGCATTGTGGATTGCAGCGTTTTCTGCTGAAAGATCCAATCATTTCCACACAAGCGATGGCCTTCAGTCAATAAATATGCTCTCTCCAACATGCCGACGTAGCCAGCTGCTATTTAACGCCCCAATATGACCTGAAGCCCCATTGTTCCATGAAAGAAGAAAGCACCCCAGATCATGGTGGAATCTCCACAACTGTGTCGTGTAGAAAATGTCTCCGGTGGGATATCCTTATCGTGTCAGTAACGTTGGAAGGCATCTGAACCATCCAGGTTAATTTTTTTCTCATCACAAAACAAAACCTTCGTCCAATTTTCTACGTCCCATGTTTGGTGCTTCTCAGCATGGCCTTTGAAGACGTTTACTGTTTTTAAAGGGTTTTTTTTCGAAGATGCTCTCTTATTGTTCTTTATCTAAATTCTGCGTCTGTAAGGGCCTTAATCTGGTACGACGATCGGCTGGTGTCTTGCCGGACAACCCGTCAAATCCTCCTGCTCAACGCCAGCGAAATTTTCTTTGGCCGACCATTTGAAATTCTCGATCCGTATTCTTAAGGGTATTTTGACAAATATGCAACAGCAGTTTTACTACGCCTAACCTCACCAGCGATAGCATGTTGAGAGATACCTTGCTTTTGCAGCTCGACAATTCTGCCACGCTTGAACTCTGTCAACTTTATAGCCTTTGCCATGTTTTTACCCAATGGAACACAGGAGGTATCAGTGGGAGATGTTGACAACGCTAATGCTTGAACACAAATGACAAAATTTCGTTTCGTGTTTACCGATTAACGCTTCATTTCGGTATGGTCTTAAACTTTTGACCAGCTAATATTTAGGCTAATTTCACAAAGTTCACATTTTCCTTATTAAATGTAAAAAAGTTTTTCATTTTTATTTTCACTTTTATTATTTTCACCTTTGAAGCTCTACTCAAATGCAACGCAAAATGTATATTTTTGCTTTATGTTCATCGGTCTTAAGATTTTGGCCAGCAGTATATATATATATTTGTTTAAATATGTAAAGATCTAAGACTTATGCTACAATTAAAAAATAAAGCAAAGTAATAAATATGTCCTTTATGTAACTTCTGCTTTTAAATGATAGCTTGGAATAAAAAAGATAAGCATATCTTGAAGATAGGAATGAAATTATGTCTGTAATAGATACAAACACTTCGATACGAATCGCCTCTAGTGGCTCATTGGTATATCTACGGACGTATAACGATGAAAACTGGATTTCGAAACGTTTAAAGGGCACAGAACAGATAGACCATTACGTTGTTTTATGGTTTAATTATAAACAAACAAAAAATTGCACTGTTGTTGTCCTCAGACTTTACTGTAAAAGCCTTCTCACAAATATTTATATTCACGCATATATATATACATACGTGTGACTTTTTCTTTTGAATGCAAGTATGCTTTTCAGAACTTCTGTGAATGTCGAATTTTGAATATAGATCTTTAAAGAAATTTTTAGTCAATATTCAATCGTAGCACTTTCAAAATTAATATTGCTATGTTTTAAACGATGTCATACAGAAAATGTTTTAGTCCTAAATGTTTCCCGCATTGCTGTTTACACAGTACGTATGTTTTAGTACTAAGTTTTGCCAGCGTTGCTCTTCTTTAATTTAAGTCGTATTTTCTCAGTCTCAAAATGATAAGTTTCATTTGAAAAACGTCATTAATGCTTCATATCTTCTTTCATTCCTACTTTTTACAATAAGCAACAACATAATGTGACAAACGATATTATTGTGAATTGCTTCCTTAAATCGCGAATCCAGCATACCAAAGGAAATAGTTCAGTTAGAGAAAGAAAAAAAACAGTCGGTGTGTTGGTGCATCAAATAAAGCTCGTTAAAAATGATAAAGGACGTCATATACATCTGTACTTACATAAACACATTTTTTCCTAGATGACAATTCAGATTATTATTAGAGTATAGAACACTACTTTTGCGTGTTAAAATGCAAGTGGAAAAGATTTCTCATTACTCTACGGAAATCTTTTCTACTCAGATTATTTGCCGTGCTAATTTCTGTTGACTTTTTGAGATTTTCCACGTTGAAACAAGCAAATCATACACATTTAGAAAATGAAGTGTTATACTGTGTGCATATGTTTTGCTTTTACATGAGCAAAGTAAATTTAAAAATCCATCCGTGACATTACTTATATTCTACAACAAAAGGCTGAAGTGTATGGTCTTGAGCAATGTTGATTACTTTCTTCACTGTTTCGGTCGTTCTCTAATGATTAATTACCAACGTGATGAAGATAACGATATGATAGTAGGATTTTGCTTGTCAAGATATTATTTTCTTTAGGAAAAAGAGCTTCCCAGCTCTTCTTTGTTCCCACCTCCCTCAACGTTTTTTCTCTGTCAGTAGAAAGCGTTATTATGTCAAGAGAGGGTGGGACGCTATTCAAAAGTGTGAATGTTTGTAGACTAAGCGACGATTTTATAGAAACCAAATGTAGTTAGAAGGCTTTGGTTTCTTTACAAGAGGAAACGATTTTTGTTTATAGCTAGAAAATCTTACAAGAAATATAGAATTCTGTTATTAAACTGCTTTGTATTAGCTTGTAGTTTATTTCCCAGCAATACCTGTTATTCAAGACGAACTCACCAATAAAACATTTACAAGGCTCTAATATTTTATTGACTCCCATCTTACCTTTAAAGTCCAAGAAATTATTATTGAACTTAATGGGGGAAAATGATAAAGAAAGACAATGTTTTGCTCAATGTCAATCCTTTGCTGACGAGACACTTCTTAAGAAACAGCTCATTTTGTCAAATCACCTGTTTTAATTTAAGGTTTCTGTTAACAGTATCGATAAATATAACACGTGTCTTAACTATGTTATTAATAACTCCATTGAACTGGATGGTGTGTTTTCTTATGTTGATATTAATACAATCAGGGTACAGTATGATTTAATGGTAAGTATGGAAAATGCTATAACTTTGAACAATCTACGCAATTTCAGCAGATGAAACATTAAAAAGTAATAGAATTACTTAGTAATAAAAGTACGCCGGATAAACTACTTTTTTCTTCTTTCTTCTTAATTTGTCCATTTTGTATTTGAAACAATAGGTGCTTGTAACCATCATTTCGTATCCATTTTAATTTCTCCAAAAAGTAATGCCCAAAATACATTGTGATAAATAAAGTTTCTTGACATTGAAATTCACACTTTTAAAGTATTATACTGCATTTATAATTACCGTTTTAGAGAATATTTGATCTTATTGTATAACCCAATCAGTGAATTTTGTTGCTCTTTGAAAGGTCTCTTGTGCAGTGCCTTGAGGAAGAAAAGAAATGACTTTGAAGCGCTGTTTTACGTTTTACACAACTCTGACTTTGAATCTCAAAGGGACAAATTAATTGGTTTATAATGCTTCGCAAACTTTTGGCTGTTAAAAGCCGTAACTTTTAAGTTATTCTCAAATTGTTGGGTTAAAAGCTGAACCAACAGACACTTAAATGATGTGTGTGTGTTTTCCTATAGCAAAGCCACATTGGACTATCTGTTGAGTTCGCTGAGGGCACTTAACTGATATCTTTTAACAGTTAGAGCATGATATGTTCTCACTTGATTTAGAAAACTCAAACGTTAAAATACACTTATACACTTAAAAGCTTGCAAATTTAATTTGCTATCAACTTGTTTTATTTTCGACTGATGTTTAGTAATCAAACTTCGATACATTTACTTTAAAAATTAAATTTAAATATGTGACACGACTGTGAAATATTAGTCATTTCGTCCTTTTTAAAGTTGCTTATAAATATATTCAAGTGATTATGAAACGTTCTTAACACTTGCAAGATGCAGCTTTAAATTGACTCATGTGTCTTCAGCGTCAACTTGAGAACTTTATGCCTAATAAATAAATGGTTATAAATAGCTTTCGAACTAGGGCTTTACGTGTTG
Organism: Carcinoscorpius rotundicauda; assembly: GCA_011833715.1. Classification (NCBI taxonomy): domain Eukaryota; kingdom Metazoa; phylum Arthropoda; class Merostomata; order Xiphosura; family Limulidae; genus Carcinoscorpius; species Carcinoscorpius rotundicauda. The sequence continues at coordinate 41,688,928 of CM022393.1, forward strand.
TTCCCCGACTAGCCTGAAGATCTCGGATGTTGAAAGAAAAGTTTTGTCTGTTTTGACGTTCAAAACAAAGTTTTGTTGAGAATACTACTAATACTGCCTTTTAACTGAAACTCCATATTGAACCATTGAGAGAGCTACACGGGGTAAACAAAAAGGTAGCTCCACCTGAAATTAGTTATTTGTTTATATACATATATATATATTTAGATAACAGGAAAAATGTAAAAGCTGTGTGTTTTTATGATCTCAAATTTTAATTTTAACTCTGGTTTTTGTGAATACCTATACTTTTCATGAATTTAGTTACATATTCTTATAAAAAGTGTTGAGTAACTACAGTACTTTCTTAGATCTTCTTATTCTAATTATTTTATAATTGGCCATTCTATATCTCAAGTAAGAAGAAATATAAATCTTAAAAAGTAAATTAGACGTGAGACTACAAGAAATGAGTTAGTATTATGAGTTGAAACTGATTTTATCAGGGACGTTTTAAGATTTAAAGTAATAAATTTTATTAGTTAAAGTTGCCTCTGATAGAACTCCTTCACTATCAATATTTTAGTTTTCATGTGTGAAAAATGATTTCACTGAAGATCAATTTGGAATCAAAGTATAAAGTGTACAGACTAAAACAGATTTTACTAGAGGCTTAGTTGTAGTTTTTCGAGGGGATACTCAGTTATTTCAAATTAGAAATTTTTGAAGAAATTTAAATGAAAACCGGACAGGATTCAGATAGTTTACACTAACTTACATGCGGATGTTTCTGGTTACCAAAAATGTTGCAATTCTTAGTCTTCAATTTGAAGGCCAAAAAAATAGCAGGAATTTTGGCAAATGTTAGTCCTTTTAAAATCTCAGCTGTTAATTTATTTCTAATGTTAAACATTAAATAATGGCTGCAACAATTTATATTTTAATCCATCAAATTACACGAAAAATTAGTAGTTACATAGATCCACTACTTGTATCTGGATAAACCAAGTAAAAAAATTTTAAAGAATCTTATTTCTAACTGGGATTGAATATAAGTTGTACAGTAATAAAACTAAGCCTAAGACAATTCTATTTATTTATTGATTACAAAACGAATACTCAATTAATGCTTTATACAGAGTTTTAGACAACCGTCATAAAGTAAGATGTAATTTTAAATGATTACGGCTGGTGTTTTTTTTATATTTCTGTTAAATAATTGTCATTTGCCTGCAGACGTTTCCAAAAACATGCAGTATGTGCCGACATATTAAAACAAACATGTATCTAGTTTGTTTTTTTTTCATTTACTGGAACAACATATCTTTATGGGAAATTACCAGCATAGATGTGCGCTTTAGCACTTTGCTATTATTTTAAAAATGGTGGAATATTTATTACAGCTTCATAAATAATGCAAGACAATGCACCTCTAATTACAGACTCATTGTGATGCTTACATTACAAGTGTTTGCTCGTAATGCTTATATTGCTTTTATTTTAACAATATGAACTTTCGAGTTCAAATGTCTCGCATACTGCGTTAGCTCTTTCAAGATATTGAAATCACATTCATTGTGCAACTTTTTGAACTTTGTACTTTATTTCAAAAACTATGATATGATACATATGTTACAAATATGTAGAAGTTCGTATTTCCTTGCTGTTAGTAGAGATGTGATAATTCTTTCTCATATCTTGCTCTTCCATCAAATCTGCGTTAAAAATTATACATTTCAACTGTTTCTGGGACCGAACTAATGTCTCGACATTCTTTCAGTAACAGTGATTTCATTTAATTTTAGGGTTTCATATATTACAAGGTACGAAAATGACTTTGTTTTATTTTGCTGTAATTAAATTTGACACATTGTTAATGGAATTAAGGGTGTTCAAATGTGAAAACAACTGCTTACTAGAAATTTAAATTATTTTATCTATTCATTAATTGTTTTATATAAATAAATAATCTCAAAAGAAAACTTCATGAAGGATAATTTTAAGGATAAAACCAATAATTTAAGATGGAGTATCGTTATGGAAATCAGCTTAGAAACATAATCTTATTTGGTAATAAAACTGTTGAAAGTTTACGCGGTTAGAAGAATGACTTCATTAAGGTTTGTGATAAGTTTTAGTACCGTGATATATTCATTATATAAGATATACAGTTAAATGCGTAATTTAGAGAGAAACTGGAGAACTGTAATATTTATGCTAAAAAGTGCATTGTGTAAGAATTATGCAACAAGTGCTTCATATGTAAAGCCAAGGAAATATGTTTGCATATTTTCGAATAAATAATATCATTATTAATAAGATAAACTGCAAAGACAATTAGTGTTGACGAACTAAGAAATGCATGTTATATGAGACATATACTTACATAATTTGTATAATGAGACTGGTTCTGAGGACATGATGAATGCTTTATTAGAACATGAAACATTTTTATCAGACACCTACAGAAATGTGTATAATTCAGCATTTCAGTTATCACAACAAAACATCAGCAAAATATAACATCAAATTATTATAAATAACAATTTCAACCTGACAACATTCATTACTTAATTACTCTACCTTATAGGTTAATAACCTCGCAGAACACACTGTAATTTACGTACTGTAGCTAGGTTTGGGTAGTGATTAGCAATTTTTTAGCTCAGTTCTGCTCAACACTTCCCAACATCCTTCTGATTGAGGTAATCCTGTACACTGAAACCAGTGACATTGTTATCCTAGAATATAAATTTATTGCCAAATTTTGCCATCGCATATGTTTTTCTTTTAGAATTTACTTGACGAGATCTGTTCAAATATGATCTCAAATCCTAATAAAGATTCCATATGATGTCTATAAGAGGTGCCATTGACACGAAGGACATGAAAAGCAGTTTTACTACCATGATGAATAGCTTCTCAAATAGTTACTGCACCACATACTATGTGTTTGGGAAAGACATTTTTCTTTCATTTACTCTCCAGTAAAACGACGATCACGAATCCTATCATCAGTTTTAACAAATTTGAAAACAGGACACATTTCAAAAGATGACATATCACCAGTGTCATAACCGTAAGTTGGCACAGTCTTTATCAAACAACAGGTGATGGCACTGAATTATGGTTATTATCACTTTGCAAATATATGTTCTTTCAAAATAATATTGTTTGACCAGTTTTCTGTCAAGTGTTCTTTTGGATATTCTGAAATGAATATAGCCATTCCATTCCTATCGTAAGGTGTTGAAATACTTCTTTAAGCTTTGTGCTAACTTGACTAATACACTGTCATCTCAGGTAGTAGACCTTTCTGAAACGACATTTTCTGTAATCCAATGGCGTTTCAGAATTTTAGATACAGTACACTAAGAGTAACTTACTGCTCAGACAGTGTCCATTTGTTTCGTATCGTTTCTGCACCGTCGAATAATTTGATACCTTATAGCCTCTGACACGTGATGAAGCATTACTTTAAAATCAAGTAGAGAGAAATGATCTGAACAAAGCATTGATCTGTTTCTAACAGGATTATATTAAAAGCATACTCTTTTATATAAAACAGGTGTGTATGCGTGTTCTGATGAACAAATGTTCAAAACAGCTGATAGAGTCCAAAACAAAAACGTATTTGTCCGATTACATACTACCTTCTCTTTAACGAGGCCAGCATTTACTTAATAACTTCTTAGTGAAACCATTTAAGCTAAGAATGTGTGTTTCTAGTAAAAATAATTATTTATTTTATTTCTGATTAGCGTTAAATTATTTACGTTCCTATCCGTGAGATTTGGGATAAAATTAAGGACTCCAGGTCATCATGATTATTTCTTTCTTTAGGGGTCGAAGTTGCCTGTAAATTATATTAGACAAAGTTATCCCTTACATTATATAAGAAATTGAAATTCCACGTAGTACTAAGTAATGTTAAAATTTTGCTTGAGTGCCTACTTCATGTCCGTTGTTATTACGGCTTAGTTTTTGTTGCTACTAAATTAATTTCGGGAATGAAATAAAACGAAAAAATGTTTATATTTTCTATCTTATGAAGTACGTGTAGCTTTAAACATGTTTTAAAATATGGTAGAATTATTTAAAGTACATCAACTTCAGTACGAATAAATTATTTTTATTTAGAGTCTTAACTGATATTATGAAAGGTTTGGTTTATTTTAAATTTCAAGCAAAGCTACACGAGGGCTATCTGTGCTAGCCGTCCCTAATTTTGCGGTGTAAGATTAGAGGAAAGTCATCTAGTCATCACCATTCATCGCCAATTTTTGAACTACTCTTTTACTAACGAATAAGGTGATTAACCGATATTATTATGACGCTCTCACGGCTGAAAGAGTGAGCGTGTTTGATGTTATGGGGATATGAACCAGGGACCCTTAGATTACGAGTCGAGTGCCTTATCCACTTGGCCATGCCGGGCCAGTGTTTTGGATGAACCCAAGCATATTGGAACACATTAAACAATCGATACGCACGTAAATGTGAAAATATTTTGGAATTACCAAGTAATGTTTGGAAGAAAAACAACAGGTTGATACGTACAATTCTTTTTAATTTGCGCGTTTCATACTCCAAATAATATATAATAGATGAATACAGATATGATAATTATTACTGTTACTGTATATAAGATCATTATTTATTTTTAGTATTATTATTATTATTATTATTTTCTATGTATATATAATAATTGTTTTTAAGGGCTTAAGCTACTAAGAAGTTTTGCAATAAAATCTACTCAGAACTAAGAGGTAAGACAAATAACTATATATAGCTTATTTGTTTTCTTAGAATTAAGCTTAAAGCGACACAATGGGCTATCTGTGTTCTGCCCATCATAGGTTTCGAAACCCGTTTTCGAACATTGGAAGTTCGCAGACATACCGCTATGTCACTGGGAGGCAACTATATACAACTAATGTTTAGTTAGTCATTATACTGGTTCATAGCTCCCCATTTAGGATCACCACAGAAGTACAACTTTAATTGCCCTTTTATTCAAGAATTGAGTAAGTTCGCTATAAGAGAGCACTTTTTTCGACCTTAGCATGACTTACCATACATTCCTCCGATAACTTCAATTGTGATGTTAATTTCCTTTTCCTGTTGCTTGTTATAAGATGTAGTCGGACATATTTATTTCAGTGTAGTGTTTCTGACGCCTCCTGCCCTTCTGCTTTTGCTCTTAAAAACATAATTTGATAGTTCTTTATACGTTCAGTAAAACATAAGATCACACTATATTTTATTTTTTAAGCTGTAAGTCTACATTTACTTTGTGTTTAACCTTCCTATGGTCTGTAACAAGCGTGTATTTCTGCACTGTGTCACTTGACCCTGTTCATCTGGCTGTTCTGTTTCTCATCTTGCACAGGTCACATTCCCATGCGTCAGATAGTTATAAATTGTTTCACTAATCTGTGTTTATTTGTAAAACGTGTTTGACACTTCTTAATCCTTTCACGTAGAAACGACGGGCTCTTTAAGAACAGCTTGTAGCAGGTTACTATAATTCTGTATCCAGTTTTATCATCTGGAAATTATTACACGTTATTACCAGAATTCCTAACAATAAATCCATTAATTTGACAAACTGTTCAAAAATATTTGGGAAATAAGAAAAGTAAAAAAACAAAAAACAAACCCAAAAACTCCAAATTGTTGACATCGTCCTCCAATGAAATGTTAATACTGGTAAAAAAAAGAACATAAATCTTATTAGTTTTGTTCTTTAACATCGCTGTCATAAGAAGTAAGATGTGAGAGTTAAGTTGCGTTTATCTGTTTTACATATAATGATTCGTATCGCAGGACGAAAAGTGTTTGTCTGACAGGATGTGGCATGACATGTTGGGCCTTCCAACAAACTAGTCATGATCGTGTTTGTGTGGGTGTAGATACATATACACCCCATTTTTAAGGTTATTCTGGATGATTGTACCATTGTCATTGTCTGACATGTAACAGAGAAGTGGTAGAAATAACAAGAAAAATAGCTTTACGAGAACAAACTAAAGCAACAACAACACAGATTTATCTTGCTTCAAGAATAGACTGTTTCTTTTAAAAGAAAACGTGACAGCACAGAGATTAGGTGTGCCAGATAGAGGTATTGTTATAAATGTGTAACAAATTCCAGGTTTTGCTGAGTATTGTTTTTACGTTGTCTGTGTTTTCTTCTCTTGTTCAATTCGCTCATTCACTAATGCTGGAAAGTTTTTTCTGTATATAAAGGTAGAATTCGGAGTCAAATCGGCCGTGAAGGTTTATTTCATTTCTATTACTATACTTGCTTTGGTCGTTTTTATAAGTGTGGCCCTTTATCTTTGCACTATAAGTGGATGTTATTTTGAAGTAGTTTTTTTATATTTTTGTAATGTCAAGGAACTGGATTTTAAAATTAAATTTTTCAGTTGTTCTATTCTTTTATGCTAGAAAATTAGTCTCTAGTTAACCTTAGCTAATTTGATTATTTCCTGTAGTCTTAAAACACAAAACAATGATACTAAGTAAAAAAACTTAATTAAGTTGCTTGTTGTGCAGAGTTGTAATTATATTAAATAGTTATGCTATACCTCATAGACAAGTATGTGACTGTATTATATCACAGTGTAGAAAGCATAACGTACACTTCATCACGCTTACTTTGCGAAAAATGTTGGATTTCTTGCTGAACATGTTTGGTTAGTTCATATTATTTGCTTTTTTTAAAACAACATTCTCTGCGAAATGTTTTTTAATGTGTTTCTGAACAGGTATTCATAAAAATGTGTTTAACCTGTGTATGATAATATTTTCTTTGAAACTTAAGGTACGTTTGGCATTTTTCTTTCCAATATCTAATCACTACACTATTGATGACACATAATTTCAGTAATTGCTCACACATAGTTTCAGGTAATTTGTGACACATAGTTTTAGGTAATTGATGACACATAAATTCAGGTAATTGATAAAAGATAGCTTCAGGTTTGGCATCTCTGAAACTCTTTCAACTCAAGGAACTGTTTCGGAAATTCGTGAAATACTACACAAGGAGGCCTGGCATGGCCGAGCGCGTTAAGGCGTGCACTCGTAATCCGAGGGTCGCGGGTTCGCGCCCGAGTCGCGCTAAAACATGCTCGCCCTCCCAGCCGTGGGGGTGTATAATGTGACGGTCAATCCCACTATTCGTTGGTAAAAGAGTAGCCCAAGAGTTGGCGGTGGGTGGTGATGACTAGCTGCCTTCCCTCTAGTCTTACACTGCTAAATTAGGGACGGCTAGCACAGATAGCCCTCGAGTAGCTTTGTGCGAAATTCCAAAAACAAACATACTACACAAGGGCCATTTGTGCTAGCTTTTCGTAAGTTTAGTAACACAAGTCTTCATCTTTTCGACTACACTAATCAAATATTGTGATTTGTGTCGTACTACTGTGACGCACCCACGGTCCCAAGGTTTATCGTACCATTTCAGGATAAAGGGACAAGAATCTTGGACCCTGAGATTCATTGTCCTGCCTGTTAATTACCAGGCCATGCAAGGTGTGAACTATGTGAAACAAAATATATATTGCTTTTTCAGTGATGGATTGGTCTAATAACTAGCTGCATATCAAAAGTTCTAAATCTCAAGCGACAGGTAATCCTTTGTAAGCAGCAGGTGTTAGTGGTTCAGATGTTCTATCTGAAGGTAAGAAAAAAGTCACTCAAGTGTATTTAGTTCTTACGTCGTCAGTCCACTGTACCACTTAGGAGGGGGAGAAAAATGCGTTAAAGGAATTTCTGAATTATAGTGTAATGAACATCGGTACTGGTTCATAATAAGGATCACACATTTGTTCCTTTTTATTATTACTGAATATTGTTCCACTAGCTTATAAAAAAGATGGCTACAATAAAACCTGGACAATATTATTAAATGTATCAATGAGCGTTGTATCAGGTAGTTTTTATGGTTATATGGCTATCTAGCAAATAACTGACTCTTCAACCGTTTACAGTTCATTTTAATATAATATACGCATAGGTACAAAACTGCGTGCAGACTGTGGATATAATTTAATATTTATATGGCAGGCGTAACAGATACTATGGCGATTATTAACTATTATTACAACTGTATCTCTGTTGTTGTTTTACCACCGCATGATTGTTTTTGGCTATTTTATACATCTAACGCGGGTATACAAATGTCTAGGATGTATTCAACAGTCCCCCGCTAGTACAGCGGTAAGTCTACGGATCTAAAATGCTAAAATCAATGGTTCGATTCCCCTCGGTAGACTTAGCGATGTGGCTTTGCTACAACAAAACACAGAGTGTTTCCTACAACAGAAATATTTAAGCGGTACTATACAAGACAGTGCCAAACTAAGGTTTGAATATCGGATCAGCAACCACGGTGATGGCTGATGGTAAGTGTCGAATTATAGCCAACACTACGTAGTTGAGAATTTTATAGAAACTGCAAATAGAGTAACCATCCTTGAAGAAGATATAGGGCTCAGTAATAATCGTGCAAGCAGGAGTTATCGATTCGATTTTAGGCTGAATTTCTTAACTATATATTTTACCGAGAAATATTTAGTTTCAGGTGAAGTACGCAGCAGCGACGTCCCCGCAGAATCTAGGTTTGTTACAGTGGAAGAGGGTCGTAGATGTGTAATACCCCAAATTCTATCAAAAATTGAGGAGGTGAAAGCTATATTAGTATAATTAATTCATGGTTTTCAACTTTGTAGAGTGTGCAGAATGTAACTTTAAAAAGAAATCTGTTCGGCCGCAGCAAAACTGTGACCGGCCAAGAAGTGGAAGGTAAAGAGAAACTTGGAAAAAATGAAACTATACGAAATTCTTAAAATGCTTATGTCCTATTATAGTAATATAGTTTTATATTTGCATACATCTGTACAACTTGATAAATTCAAACGGCCTTGTTTGTTATTTTTATCTATAAAACCAGTATGAATTGCATGTGCATGCTCGTATAAAACTCACGTGGTTAAAGAATTCCAGTCCATGCACCATTCTAGTATAGTTCAGTAGTCCGTCCAATTCAGTGTTTACAAACATCACGAATAGCTACATAGTATGTATAAATATGGTAACTATATATGAATATTTTACAAGTATAAATGTAGCGTGTTATGTTGATCACCATCCATCTTAGTGATCATACATGTAGTACCACTATCAATTATAACATTGTAGCAATAATATCATTAGCAATAGCCATCCAGGCTACATAAAGCCAATCCAAAGACTGTCATTGTTTCCCGATGGAGCGTTGTACACCAACTATATTTCACTAAACTAAACTATTTCAAATAGAACTTATCTCTATGATGGACTAAAAATTAAAGAAACAAATTTTTTTAAAGATTTTTAATTCAAAAAAAGAAAATATTGATCTTCATCAGCTTAAATTGAAAATGTAATGGTCAGAAAAGTAAACAAGGCAGCTTGAGGTTTGAGACATACTGTTGAGATTATGTCCCCAAGCTATAAATTAATATTTTGACACTTTCCTAAATATTGCAGCTTTTAGACATGGAGTTAATGTAGTGATTTCTATATAAATTCACATCGGATTATTGACTCATTGTTATTGCAATATGCATATACATATATACACTGCTGGCCAAAATCTTAAGGCCAATGAACATAAAGACAAAATATGCATTTTGCGTTATTAGACTCAACCACTTATTTGAGTAGAGATTCGAAAGATGAAAATAAGAAAAGTGAAAATAAAAATAAAAAACTTTTTAGCGTTTAATAGGGAAAATGTGAACACTATGAAATTAGCCTAAATATTAGCTGATCAAAAGTTTAAGACCATACCGAAACGAAACGTTAATCGGTAAACACGTAACGAAATTTAGTCATTTGCATTCAAGCATTAGCGTTGTCAACATCTCCCACTGACATCTCATGCGTTACATTGGGTAAAAACATGGCAAAGGCTAAATAGTTGACAAAAGTTTGAACGTAGCATAATTGTCAAACTGCAAAAGCAAGGCATCTGTCAACGTTTCATCGCTAGTGAGATTAGGCACAGTAAAACTGCTGTTGCATATTTCGTAAAAGATCCCGACGGATACGGAACGAAAATTTCAAGTGGTTAGCCCAAGAAAATTTCGCCGACGTTGAGAAAGAGGATTTGACGGGTTGGCCGGCAAGACACCAGCCGATCTTCGAACCAGATTAACGCCCTTACGAACGTAGAATGCAGCTAAAGAACAGTAAGACTGCATCTACGAGAGAAAGGCTTAAAAAACCGTAAACGTCTTTAAAGGCCACGCCTACTTCCACATCACGAAACAGCTTGGTTAAACCTTGCTGAGAAGCACTGAATATGGGAAGTAGAAAAGTGGACGAAGATTTTGTTCTATATTGAGAAAAAAATTTAACTTGGATGGTCCAGATGGCTTCCAACTTTACTGGCACAATAAGGATATCCCACCGGAGACATTTTCTACACGACACAGTGGTGTTTTCTCCTTCCATAGAACAATGAGGCTTCAGGTCATACTGGGGCGTAAAACAGCAGTTGGCTACGTCGGCATGTTGGAGAGAGCATATTTATTGACTGAAGGCCCTCACTTGTGTGAAAATGATTGGATCTTTCAGCAGGACAACGCTGCAATCCACAATGTTCGCAGGACAAAGGACTTTTTGTATGGCGAATAATGTAATTCTTTTGGACCATCCAGCGTGTTCGCCCGAACTGAACCCCATTAAAAATGTTTGAGGGTGGATGGCAAGGGAAGTCTATAGAAATGGACGTCAATTCGAAACAGTGCATGATATTCGTGAAGCCATCTTTACTCCAGCCAGCCTTCTGCAAACGCTTATATCGACCATGCCAAAGCAAATATTTGAAGTTATTCGCAATGACGGCTGTGCAACTCACTACTAAGACCTCTTGTTGGGCATTTTCTACCTTGTTTAGGACTTCTCATTGGTATGGTCTTAAAATTTTGACCAACTAGTATTTAGGCTAATTTTATAGTGTTCACATTTTTCCTATTAAATGCTTAAAAAGATTTTTAAAAATTTTCTCTTTTCTTATTTTCATCTTTCGAAGCTCTACTCAAATAAATGGTTGAGTCTAACAACGCAAAATGCATATTTTGTCTTTATGTTCATTGGCCTGAAGATTTTGGCCAGCAGTGTATATACATGAGTAAACGACCAAAGGAAAACGCTTCTTATCTGTTGTGGTTACTTGGCTGTAAATATTTTCCTGATACACACTTCTTGTTATTAGACCTTGTGTTTTTTTCCCTTGCACAAGAATTATTATCAGCTGTTTATAATCACATACGTCTCTTTGAATGCTTCAAGAACTATAATGTATTTACAAATACTTTAGATACTTTGCAGTAGTTTAAGAAATGAACATTATTCTCTATATGTGCTTTTTTATTAAAGAATATATATTTTTAAACTTACAAGCATTTTCTTACCCCTAAGATCTAATTTTGTAGCAGAAGACCACAGATATAGTAATTTTTTATTTTCAACTATATATTACAGGAAGTATTTTGTAAGTTGGCCGCAATGACACAGCGGTATGTCTGCGGACACCGGTTTTCGATACCCATATTGAGATGAGTACAGATAACTCACTGTTTAGTTTTGTGCTTAACGTTAAAGCAAACAGAGAATTCTTTTATGCTAAATTTTTATTCCATTTACACGTGTTTTAACTGACTCGAGACTTGAGCTTAGGTCAAGGTAGAATAGAAGTTTAATATGGTTGTATCAGGAATTCAGCACAGCAGGAATTTCCCTCTGTTGTCAAGACAACGTCAGAAAGTCGACACGGACTTCTCAAGTTAAACAAAAATACGCAGCCTGGCTAAATAACTTCCAATCAATGCTGTGAGTGTAGTTACTAGTTTATTTGCCAATTTTGAATACATTCCTTTAAGTCACACACTTAATTATTTTTGACCGCACCTTTTTCCATACCAAAGGTGTTTTTGATTAGATAATTTTTAAAATCTAGAAATCATTTTAATAAGCTTGGCCAACAGTAGCAGTGAATAGTACGTGTTATAATATTTATGTAATTACAAACTCAAAAATAAAAGTGCATTGATAACAATCAATACTCCACCTTCCATTTTAAAATTTACAACTGTGTGAAAACAAGTTTAAGTTACTAAGGCCAATGCGTTATAGCATTATATTCTTTACAAACATACTTGACATTATAACGTTCACTGGGATTAATCATGCACGGAAATCAACATATTCTGATAAGAGACGACGTTTATGATGTCCACTTGAGTGGAATAATTAACTAGTTTCTTGCATGAAAATAGAAATCATTCTGAGCCCTCAGTCGTAAACATTGTACGTTTATTAAAGCAACTGAAAATAAAATTTACAATAGTTTCAAAACATTGATATAAAGCAAAGAAAAGTCTTAAGACAAACTATTTTCTTTTCTCTAAATAATCTATACAAACCATGTTTGGAATGATTTTATTTTCACCAGTTCTAGTAGGATTAGTCGAAATAATAAAGTTACTGACGCAGTTGAAAAGTACTTTTAGTTCAATTTCGTAATAAAATAAGTTTAATACGTACATTTCAGTTATACAGTATTGAATGATATAAAAATAACAGGTAAAAAAGAAACAACGTAAACAGATGATAAATAAATGCATCAAGTAATTTCTCAGAAATGATTTCTTTTTTTAAGGTGTTTCACAGACAACTTGACAGATAGACAGGTTGATAAATTAATAAAAAAGCCAAACCTATTTTTTATATTTACTTATCAGTAAATAAACAGTCCTTAGTGGCACAGCGGCATGTCTGCGGACTCACATCACTAAAAACCGGCTTTTGATATCTGTGGTGGGCAGAGTACAGATATCCCTTTATATAGCTTTGTGTTTAATTCCAAGCAAACAAAACCAACAAATAATCATGACTAGTAATTATTTGCAAGTAAATCTGCTTGTAAAACATTTAAATGTTGTTCTAAGAACTGGATATTTGAAACAGTTGTTAATGGTAGGAAAACATAAAAAGCAAAAGTTTTGTTTTATTTCACTTGGCCTAGCGCGTTAAGACGTGCGCTTCGTAATCTGAGGGGCGCGAGTTCGCGCCCGAGCCGCGCCAAAATGCTCGCCCTCCCAGACGTGAGGGCGTTGTAATGTGACTGTCAATCCCACTTTTGGTTGGTAAAAGAGTAGCTCAAGAGTTGGCGGTGGGTAGTAATGACTAGCTGCCTTCCCTCTAGTCTTACACTGCGAAATTAGGGACGGCTAGTACAGATAGCCCTCGAGTAGCTTTGTGCGAAATTACAAAAAAAAAAACAAATAAACTTATTTCACTTATCAGTACTTCTAAAGAACTACGGAAGCAAGTTATTTAATTTACACCACTGCTGTTTTTTTATTTCTAGATATTTTTTCAATTTTTAGGAATACAAATGACCTTTAGTTTTTCACTTCCCCATTATTGTAAAACAAAACTTTTACGAAACACTCATCTTCAGCTCTACTCTCTCCTGAAAAAATCTTGAATGTTGATGGACTTAAGGTATTAAACTATTCATGGTATACAATGCGTTTATTAAAGATTTACTTCACTCTGGTAGAATAATATTAGCAATATCTTGGTGCTGGAACTAATACAATCCTGTGTTGAGTTGTGTACTGGGTGACAATAGAAGGCGCTGACCTCTCATTTAGAGACCAGTGGGTGACAGTGAGTTTCCGTGACTGTTGTTACCAGTAGCCTCCTGGCAATATACTGCCCTCTTGATTTCCCTTTTCTATCTTTTTTATTCGAATTACATCACACGATACTTCGTTTTCCAGCAATCACATTTCTCCTGAATGTCGATAAATATCTTCCATGATTACTAGACGTTAGAAAACTCAGAAATTATTAATTTTTGTCAGTTTTAAGCAATTATTTCCTTCTGTTAATAATGCGTTTATAAAAGACTGACTTCAGTTTGGCCCAAGAAATAATGTGCTTACATTACATTTATCAAATACTGACTTCTGTTTGGTGCTATAAATAACATTAATCTTTACGTATAGTAAGTTTAATTACACAAGATGTAATACTACTTTTTACTCTAAGTACATCTACAAACGACTGACCTTAATTTCATTTAAGAATAATATTGTTTTGTGTTTTAGGTTCAGTTTGACCTCAGGAGTAAAATTATTTTGTATTTATAAGAAATTTACCAAAATCTAACGTTACTTTGTTGAGATATCACATTTTCTATGTTTATAGTGGATGTACAAAAGATTAGCTTTTTTGTGATGTTCGAAATAGTATTATTCTTTGAATCACGTGTATTTTTATGAAAGAGTAACCATAATTTGGTGTAGTAAATTATATAATACTATTTTGCTGCATTTTACAAAAAACTAACTTCGTACTTGTATAAGGGATCACATTACCTTGTGTTTACAATTCGTTTTCAAAAACCGACTTCAGTGTGACGTATGGATTTGCATTATTTTTTACTTAAAAGTTTGAATGCAATAGGCTATCTGCGCTCTGTTTGCTTCTGAAATTCGAACCTCAGATTTTAGTTAGTAAAGGCATCGCTGACTTTGTGTGGGGAAATTTATCAACAGTAAGTTTATTACAGACTGACTGTTACATATTTTGTGAAATTCTGATATTAGTTTAGTACGAGACATGGCAATAGCTTTTTTCACAGTATGTTTTAAAATCGCCTGTCTTCAACCTGGTATAAAGAACGGCCGAGTTTCCTCTAAAATTAGAAGGAAAAACCTACACCCAGATTTGATTGAATCGAAAGAGTAAGGAGGAAAGGTTATTTTTAATAATAAATGTCATCTGATACGATAGATATTTTGACAGACTGTTGTAATGTTGAATAATTGTTTCTTCGGAAACTATCACTTGCATCCTCTTTAACAAAAAACAAATCACAAAAACAGAAATGAACGCTAATGGTCAGGAAAGCATGAATGGCAATTAGAATGACTAAAATGCCAATAAAACTCACTCTTTACTAGTAGGATATGGCTGTCACTCTTGTTATCATCTTCGTCTCCATGGGCACTCCAATTTACATACTACCACGTTAACGCTTGGTATAGTGAATAATATTACTCTGTGTTACCTTAAGTGTTAAAAATACTGATGAAATGAACTGCATTAGTGTACGTTTTAAAAACTCTAATTTTCATCTTATGTAAAGAATTACATTATTGTACGTTTCTAAAACAAACAGCATGAAAGTCTCATTTAAAGTAAAACACTATTTTGTTTACGATAAGTTCAAAAATTTATTTCAGTTTGCTTTAATTAATATGTAGTGTTATTTCAAATCCGATGTTTTTGCAATACTATGACATTTGTCATATTTTTGAAATTCTATTGTCTTTATTTCATTGTACTTTCAGTGAGATTTGTTGTGAAGCAGAAAAATACACCAAGGGCTATCTGTGCTGTGCCCCCTTGAATATAGAAACTCGATTTTTAGATAAATTACACAGTATTTACAGTTAATTTATGAGATATTATCTTGAATCTATTATTCTGCGTTTACATTATGTTTAAAAAGAATGAGTGTGGTGTAAAGAATAAGATTATTCCGTATTTACTATAATTTTCAGAGTGACATTTCTTATCTAACTAATGACATTATTCTACGATTAAAGTAATTTGGAACTTATTCTTAAGTCTAGTATAAGAGTTAACATTATTCTCTTTGAACAGTAAGTATTGCAAATATTATCTGGAATATGCTGTAAGAAATAACATTATTACCTGATTACAGTACTTTACGAGAGATTGGCCTTATGACAAAACTAAATTGAATGGACAGCTACTGCCTGTTCTAGAAACATAAATGTAGAGAAGAACGTTTCAAAAGTCTTCCGCCTATCTTTCGTCTTCAGGTCAGTGTGAAACAAAACAAAAAGCTGTGGTAGGAATTTAGCTCTATTTCTTTTTTGTGTCTGAAAGACGACCCAGTGTGATCACAAACTTTTTGTTTCTCTTCTCTAGCGTAATGAGAGAGTGAGTGAAAATGATTTTTTGAGCCAATGGGTATTTTTAGTATTCGAACATGGATTGTTTTCGTGCTATTTGAAGACGCAGTTACCGGAAAAGCTGTGAAACGTTGAATCGGAGAGAAAAAGAGCTTATCTTAATCTGGAGTGAAGCTAGAATATTGGATGGCCAAGCATGGCCAAGTGCGTTAAGGCGTGCGAATCGTAATCCGAGGGTCGCGGGTTCGCATCCCCGTCGCGCCAAACACGCTCGCCCTTTCAGCCGTGGGGGCGTTATAATGTGACGGTCAATCTCACTATTCGTTGGTAAAAGAGTAGCCCAAAAGTTGGCGGTGGGTGGTAATGACTAGCTGCCTTCCCTCTAGTCTTACACTGCAAAATTAGGGACGGCTAGCACAGATAGCCCTGGAGTAGCTTTGTGCGAACATCAAAAATAAACAATGATCTTGAAAAGGCTTATGACATTACATGGAGATTTGAAATTTTGTGAGACCTTCATTCATATGGGTTGCGTAGCCATTTATCTAAATTTATTTTTAACATTTTTCATGACAGATGATTCCAAGTCTGTGTGGATTCACCTCTTTCCCGTTACTTCGCACAAGAACTTGAAGTCCATCAGTTTTGAGTATCACCCTTTTCACTATCAAGGTGAATGCTGTCACTAACCATTTTCCTCCTATTGTTGCAAAAAGCCATTATGTCGATGACCTTCACATTTATTTTCAGTCATCAAAGATGAAGTATATTGAGAAGCAGCTTCAGAATGCCCTCGCTTGTTGAAGTGGACCACAGCAATTGGGTTTTACTTTTTCTTCCTCATTTTCCTTCATCCGTCATTTTGCCAACAGCTGGATTTACACCATAATCCGGGGCTGGCATGATCAGGTGGTTAGGGCGCAGGTTCGAATTCCCGTCACACAAAGCATGTTCGTCCTTAAAGCCGTAGGGGTGTAATAACATAACGGTCAATCCCACTATTTTTTGGCAAAAGAGCAGTCCAAGAGTTGGCGGTTGGTAGTGATGATTAGTTGTCTTCCATCTAGTTTTACACTGTTAATTTAAGAAAGGCTAGTGCAGATAGTCCTCCTGAAATTCAAAACAAACAACCAATTCACCCTGACTCTGAATTGCATCCTTGAGGTGACTTCTCCCTGGTGACTGAACGGTATGTTTGAGGGCTTATCATGCTGAATATCTGGTTTCGATATATGCTGTGAGCACAACATAATGTATTTTTGCTCCTGAAAACGAATGGATAACTGCATAAATACCAAAGACTTACTTAGGATAACAATAAAATTTAGAAAAATAAATTAATCCGAAAATCCTAACGCAAAGTTTAAGATAAACTTAGTGTTTGAAGGCTTGATAGAATGAATGATAGTATATGGTGACATGATTTCAATTGGTTGGTTATGATAAGCGTATTATTCACTCTCTTGAATGAGAAGCTTAACGTGAAGAGGTAACCACGATAAAACGTACAGTAAACACTTACTGATAGCAACATTTAATTAAATACTTTCAACAAGTATTAATGACAAAACAAAATACTCTAAGTACAGTAAATATCAAATTAATGTCACTTAATTATATAATTTAATAGCTACGAGTAAAAATCTATTCTAATCTTATAATCAGTTTAAGTAGGTTTCACTTTTTTCACAGGTTTCACAGTATTTTAGTACTGTTTGATTAAAATCGAATTATAAGGACCTTTCGCAATATCACAAAAAACAATCTAATTACAAAATATTATCGGAAAAATATGCCTATGATTTTCTCATTTATTTGTAGATCCCCTGATAAACTTTTTACACAGTTTTAATAGCATAGGAATAGCTAAAATTAGTTTTCGTGCGTATTAAACAAAAGCATAAAATGTTTATAAATATTCTGGACTAAAAGTTGTTAAATTGTGATAAATAAAGCAAGACGATCAAATAGTAAGTGGAGATTTATATGAAAACTTCACGCAGTAAAATAGTAGATTTTGTTATATTTTAAACTATCACACGTAACTTACTTGATATTTAACAAAAACTGTACAAAACTGGGGCAAGTTACTCCAATAGTGAGAAATGTCAGTTAACGTGAAAACATGAATTCTTATCTAGTCTCTTGTGATGTATGAAAATGAAGAGCACCAAATCTATTAACTATTACGACAACCATTAGGCTTAAAACAAGAGCAGCATAATGGAATATATAACAGAGTAAACTTAACTTTGCAATGAAAACTTCGAATATGAGCCTCACTCTACTACCTAGTATCAATAGTGGAATGTTATTTACCTATTTAATTGTACTAGGAAACTGAACGATATTGTTAGTCAAGCAACCTAAATAATTTTGGAATGTAAAAGATTTAAACTAAACTGGATTCACGATTTCGGCAAAGGATGCACAGGTCAAACCAATGTGTATATTTTTATTACCATTTTATAAAACAGCTGTATATGACCTAGATTACCTGTGAATGAATTTTTTGATTGTTTTAATTAACTTATGTCAAGTATAGATGATTATTAATTCTTAATTACATGTCTTAACATTAAATATCTTTTACTTATCAAATAGCTTTAAAGTGTGAAACTGTAAAAAGGGTGTGCGAAAATAAATTTTACAGAGTGCTTTAATTGTCTGTATAATTTCATTAACAGGACCTGCGTGGATGCTGCATTATGCATTTTTAAAAATATAGTATTACCCTTTACGGATTAAGTTTTAGGTCCCTTAGATTCACTCTTTTTTTACTTTACGTGAAAATCTTCATTAAGTATATTTAGGTCTTAATAAGTTGCAATGAACAGTGAAAAATATAAATTGTTTCTTAAAATCTAAAACTAAAGTGATTTATAAAATGTAATTTTTAGGCATTCGATGTAGATTAAAAAGAGCTTAAGCTGGAACTTCCTAATTGAACAAAAATATATAATTCAGCAGATGTTTGTTTTATCTGCATATTTACGTCACGATGAGCTAATATGAAGTGTGTTCAGTTTTTGGTTTTGATTTTGGTTTACTAAGCCTTTTGAATAAGTCTGGATCTTTAACAAGTTTTGTAAAGGAACTCCTGATGGCGACATAATTATAACTAGTCATCACTTTTTTTACTTTATGTTATTTATTCTTTAATATTATTTGTTAGCTTGTTATTATGAACAAACCATACAACAGGTTATCTGTGTGCTGCTCACCACAGGTATCGAAACTGAGGTTTAAAGATATAACCACTTACAGACAAATATGGTTGAGTTTGTTTATTTCAGTTTCAACTAGAGGGACATTTAGTAGATTGTATGCCTACGCCACGCAATATTAATCACATTTGGCTCTCAAAAAATAAGAAATTATGTCCGTATATCTGTTATTTTAAATTATCATAAACTATTTTTGTCAGAACAATCGGGAATAATATTTTACATATGTTCACCAAATTTCATCAACATTTGATCATCTTTGATTCATATATAGAACAAAAATAGTGTAAAAAATCGATTCACATGTTTTTGGATCTTAGTGACCTTACAGTGATCTTGACTTTTGCCATTTACCTCCCCAAAACTAATCATTTTTAAGTTGAATAAATGTCTAATGTGCACTAACTTTCGTTTAAGTTCATTCAACTGTTTATGAAAAACTTTGCTGACAAACAACACACACACATTGGTGAAAACTCTGTCCATCTTTGATGATGGAGGTAAAAATGTCAAAACCTGTTTCTAACAGTTGAAGACGTTTTGAACATTGTAAAAAGTAAAAAGACAAAACGACACAACGTTTTGTGGTGAAATACATTTGTAACAAAACTTTATCTGTTATACAACTAAGCTGTAAATTTCCATAGAGCAACTCGAGGTGTTATTTTCTATATATCTTTAAAACATTATGTTTAACTTATAACGATGACCAAGTTCATGATAATTTGCTTGTTTTAACATTTATTTTTAGTACATTTAGCTTTTTGTTATCAGTTGCTAATTCTGTTTACTTTTACTAACTGAAAGTTTATTACTCCTTAAGGCAAATTAAAAGTGACCTGAATCAGCACTACACAAATAGCTGTTCTTGGTAATGTTGCTAAAGATAGAGCAGCATACTTAACAATTGTCATCAAGATTTAATAGATTGTTTGTAATTCATCCAAGATATCATAATAAAATACAAAGTAACCATACATATATATGCATATATTTATAGAGGAGTGTTCATGGTCTATGGTACTGTTACCAGTAACAGTGCCTACTCCTTATAGCTTCTTCTCCATTTTCCTGTATTGTTCTATGTGCTACTCTGTTTAAGGGATAACATCAAGAGGTAACTTTTCATCTTACTTACCCTCAAATAATAGTACCTTATTTCTTTTATTTTTTTATTTCAATTAATTCTTTACTTAGGAGAGCAGTCACCTTCCCACAACTGTCTGTGGGCAGTGAAGGGTGATATAGATGTTAGACGTTGTGGGCTTCAGATATCTCGCTCTCCTGATATCCAATTTCTATTTTTAATTCTATAGCTATTGCTATTCGTTATTTGTTATGTAACACTAGTGAACAGAGTTTAAGACTGATTGACGGTGTATTCCCACCGCTTTGTGGGTCCTACTTTCTCAGTCACCTCCAAACCCTAGAGTACATTTTATAATCCAACATTATAGCTTGTTTGTTTGTTGTTAAGCACACAACTACACAAGGTGCTATGTGTGCTCTGCTCATTGCGGATACCGAAGCCCATTTCTAGCGTTCCAAGTTTTCAGATTTATCATTGATCCACTGGGGAGATGAGAGTCCACTGCAGCAGAAGGTTTTTGTATAATACACTAAAGGGAATGTTGTTCTCGGTCCTTCATTTTACATGTTGTACAAAGTCCATCAACCTCACAGTACAAATTTGAACAGTCCAAAGCCACAAAAGTCCATAAGATATTTGCGAATGATAATGACAGAAGTTTCATCTTACAGAAGAACAGGGATGCTAACTTGTACCCGTTGCTGGATGTCACAAATGACATTTTTTCAGTAGATTAGCCCGTCAGTTGGCAGAGTTCGTCTTGACATCTGAGCTCAACAATCGGGATGTTTTCATCCATTTTATCTGTAATCTATAACCACCGATAATTCCTCGGAAAAACGTATGCTTCAAGCTTTGTAACAGTGAGAATATTTCGTCAACAAGAGAGTGATAAAAAATTGGGTAGGCTTTTGTAGACGCATGCTTCATTAATCTTGATGACATTTTTCATTTATCACATGCCAGAGTTTGTGGGTACACGTTTTGTCA
Organism: Carcinoscorpius rotundicauda; assembly: GCA_011833715.1. Classification (NCBI taxonomy): domain Eukaryota; kingdom Metazoa; phylum Arthropoda; class Merostomata; order Xiphosura; family Limulidae; genus Carcinoscorpius; species Carcinoscorpius rotundicauda. Next base: position 41,710,230 of record CM022393.1, read on the forward strand.
GTTGTCCTTCCGTTAGGCTATATGCTTTAGAAGAAGCTCGAGAATTTCTCTCTTTCGTTGCTTTGTAGACTTTGGTCTGTGTGAATCATCTTGTTTCTACTTTAATGTTCTGTTTCAGTGTCAAGCTATTACACGTTTCCTTACGTTCCCTAGTGCGATATTCGGTCGTCAAGTAGACTGCTAGATTCACGCGTTCCCTACTTTTTTATTATACTTATCACCGCTCAAGTTATTCCGTTATTCTAAACGCTGAAATTCTACACCTTGAATGTATGTGGAAGAGAATAATTTCGTATCGGAAGGTCCACCAGTAACGTAAACATTGAGAAGAGGCTAATTTTAGTCGACAACTGGACTTGCGAATAATTACGTTTCAAGCGAGTTGAAAAGAGAAAATCATTGGTTTTATCATTTATAACCAAGAACTGCAAATATTTTGAGGAATAAGGTAATCGTATATGCAAATTGTTGACATTGATTGTGAGCAACTCTCTGTGTTTCGTATAATACTGTTTATAATTTAAGTTTACATCATCCAAGTCATTCATTCAAATAATAATTTCAAAACGTGTTTTCTAAAAGTATATTAAATATAAACATCTATTTTATTTACTGTTAATTAAACGTTTAGTTGTCATTTACGTATCTTCATTTACTCCTTATATAGCAATGATTGTTTCATATTAATATTAATTATTATTTATAAGAACATTTTTAATATTTGTATGCAGTAATTTGACAAAATAATTTTACCCTTATTTTTGTAGCTTTAATTTTGTGGTGTCTTTCGAACAAGATGATTTATTTATTATTTTTAATTTTAATAAGTTTATTTTCATTGTATCGTAAAATATATGATACGGAATCTTTCAGGTAATTAAATAAAGGTGTAGATTTCTTTTAAATTATTCTTGTCAGATTTTTAGATTACATTTCTTTCTTGTTGTCATACTGAAGAAAAGCAATTCTTTGTGGGAGTGATGATAAATCTGATATCTTAAAAACAAGGAAAAAAGCAATTAGAGAAAAAGTACGTTCAAAAGTGTAGTGTGTGAAGAAAAATTCGGAATTGCTTTTATATGCGTGATTATGATAACCACAAAAATATAATTTTTGTAATGAAAAAGTAACAAAAACAGAAAAGTTTTAGGAGCTGATATCGGCAGACAAACATTTATGGAAATATATGAAAACAGGACTTAAAGTGCATCCATGGCATAAGCCACTCAAAAAAATAAGAAGGTACATTCATTTGATTAAGTTGTTTTATTTGTTGATTTCCAAAGTTCGAACTGGAAGAAATGATACAGAGGTACCAACACATACTACGGTTTGTTTAACTCTCCAACACTCAACTTCTCTACTTAAAATTAACACAGTCAAAGCAAAAGCTCTGAAATTTCGTATTTTAAAAGTATATTTTGTCAATTGAAGAAAATTAAAAGTACTGGTTGTGTAACACCTTCTTTAAATTTGTATGAATAGTTCAGCAATTTTATTAAAATGTACTGATTTTACGTCCTTAAATTTCGATGAAATAATTCTATCAATATATTTCGTTGATAAAGGAAGTGTTAATGGCTTAGTTTTCACACGAGTCTTTCGTTGCACTTTTCACAAGGTAGTCCTGCTCAAGAAATGCACTATAATATACCATTTAAGAACGTTACTACTACCTCATCCTGCATATCAAACATTTCTATAGTATACTGTTAAAGAACTTTGCTACCGTTTGGATCTGTTTATCAAATACATTTTTCTATAATATTACACTTAGGAACAATTACTACCACAGTTTGCATATCAGATGAGTCCTTATATCAGATGTGTTTTTCTGCGAAATTAATTTTGGAAGGAAAATACTAATCAAGCCTTAAGAAATATTTCATGACTGTTTGAAGTTTTTGGTGAATAATATTATTCATATAATGGGACATAATTAGGAAGAAAAACTGGAACGTAGAGAAAAATCTCTATAGAATGTTAATAGATATGAAAAGTCACAGTATACAAAAAAATCAAATCACATCCCAAAGTGGTACTCTCAGTAGCAGCTGTGTTTTTTGAATTACTATTGACCAGTCGATGTTAATTACCATGCATAATACTACCACAGAGAAATAAATCTCCATACTTAAACTGACACTCTAAATGTGAATTGGGCCTTTGGAGCATTTTTGTAGCCATCAGACGTGTATCGTGTTACGAAAAAATATTTAAGAAAAATTTTATCCAAGACTATAAAATCATTTTGTTTACTGCTTGATTTTTCACAGATGTTTGAATGTTCATTACTAGAGAATGTTATTCGCCAAAAATGAGATAAAATGTAGAAAGTTTCAAGGACAAATTTTTAATATTCAAAGTAAGCATATTTCTTATAAAAAGAAAGGGGTGGCCGCAAGTAAAAATCCAGATTAGGTCACAAAAACGTATAAGTGATAAAATTGAAAAAATACACCATAAATTTAAGAAAGTTGGAATTAATGGATTTTCAATTAAAAGTAATTGGTCAAACTGAAGATTAAGAGATCAAAATAGATATATGAACATTAACTGCAAACAACTGTAAACATTAACTGGGTTACAACACTTCAGGCTTGTACCTGATTAATATGAAGTGGCTAGGTTATTGCATTCTACCTTTTTTTCAGTTTTTACTAATAATTTACAACGCTAAAATTAGGAGTTCAATTCCCTTCGGTGGGCTAAGCAAATAAGAAAACTCACACACATACTAATAATTTGTTTTTTTCTTTTCTATTTCGCCCACATCTTTTGTTTTTGTGTTTTTTCTTATAGCAAAACTACATAGAGCTATCTGTTATATCCACCAAGGGGAATCGAACCCCTGATTTTAGCATCGTAAATCAGTAGACTTACTGCTGTCCCAGCGGGGGATTGCGCAAAGCTACACGAGGGTTATTGGCATTAGCGGTTAGTAATTTGGCAGTGAAAAGCTAGACGGAAGGCAATTATTCATCACCACCAACCGGTCAATTATAAATACCCTTCTACCAACGAATAGTGGGAATTACTGTCACGTAATAATGTTCACGTTTTTTGTTTGTTTTTGAATTTCGCACAAAGCTACTCGAGGGATATCTGTGCTAGCCGTCCCTAATTTAGCAGTGTAAGACCAGAGGGTGGCAGCTAGTCATCACCACCCACCGCCAACTCATGGGCTACTCTTTTACCAACGTAAAGTGGGATTCATCGTCACACTATAACGCCTCCACGGTTGAAATGGCGAGCATGTTTAGCGCAACGGAGATACGAACCCGCGACCTTCAGATTACGAGTGGCACGCCTTAACACGCTCAGCCATGCCGGGCCACTAATAATGTTCATATAGCTGAAACGACGCGCATATTTAGTTGCGCAACCCTCTGTTGAGAGCAAAGAACCTTAACAACCTGGATGTTTTGCTAACAAATATTTAAAAGTATTCCACATTTTGAACAGTTGATATGCAGAAAATTGATGAAACAAGATAATTATATTACTTCTGGGCTTGTTAAGAAAATAATTGGAAAGTTGAAAGAACGATAATATTCGTGGACCAGATAATATTTACCATTCTTCCACATAGTGTCGTAAGCTTTCTTAACTTCAAAGAACATGGAAACAAAATGTTCCAGCTTAAGGAAGATTTCAGTGATCAACGTTTCAAGTCGAATCAGGTGGTCCACTGTAGAGCACTGTCGACGAAACCCACATTGGCGACGAGCATTTATCATAATCTCTAAGATCTGGTCAAAGTCGTTAGAGTAAGCCTGGGATCCTTCCCAGACTTAGAGAAACGGATGACAATAGAAGTGTACCAAGTATTATGAAAAACGTTATTCTGCCAGATTTGGTTAAAACTATCAAAATAATAGCAAAAGAAATAGTAGAGAGATGGTACAGGATCTCATAATATACATCATCAGGTTTTGTACTAAAACACCAATGAAAAGCAAGCTCGTCTTCTTGGCCATGAAGTCTCGGGAAGAAAGAGAAATACTAAATGCACGAGAAAAGCTCTCGAGAGTTTGGACATCAGCAATTTCATGGCCATTGAAGAGCAAGATGGAAAAGTGTGTGTATGTTTTTATAGCAAAGCCACATTGGGCTATCATGCGAGTCCACCAAGGAGATCAAACCCCCTAATTTTAGCGTTATAAATCCGTAGACTTACCGCTTTTCTAGCGGGGGACAAGGTGGAAAGGGTATGAGAATTATACTTCCCACTAACTTTCTGCACGTTACCCCATAAGAGTTTGGTACTGATGGTAGAAGAGATTCTACTTGTCAATTTAATCCAAGGTTTCTTTTGGCTTTGACGTTTAACTCGCCATGCATGAATACTGGCCTATTGAAAAGAAATACAGTTCTAAAGAGTGAGATATCTGTGAAAAGTATCCCAGACCCGTTTTTGAACCTTATATTCCTGGCATGCAATGCTTTAACATGAATGACGGTTGTTACGTTTGACACACTCATTGGTGAACGTTCAGATCCCAGAGATAATCTGAAAGACAAAATCTTCTCTGGGAAACCCTGAGAAAATAGGAATGGATGTTACCTATTGTCACTGCTATTTTCTCGGAAAGTGATAAAAACTGTTCCATAAATTATAGACCTATTAGTATCACATCATTTGTGGGAAATGTTTTGGAAAGTCTGATAAAAGATGTTTTGGAAAACCATTTAACAAAGTTTAGAATTTTATTTGATAGTCTACATGGTTTCACTAAGGCTGAAGATGGTTTTTATCTTGAGCCGTTTCACTGAGTTGTTAAAGATTGTAGAGGAAAATTGGTAGTGTTGATAAATCATGCGTAACACTGAAAATAATAGGAGGATAGGATATATATGTAAATTTTGGCAAGTTAAGAGTCATCTTCAGTTAAGACAGCTATAGGTTTCTCACATGATAGTTAACCTTTGAAATGAGTTGCCTTCGGATGTTTATTAATTTAATAGTTTTAGTTTAGTTTAGAGGTTGGAACAGCCGAGTTGCACCAATACGCTAGGTTATATTAAAAAGGATGAGTGCTGAAGCAACTATATTAAAATTTGACATATTGACTCCAGTATATACGATCTAACTCCGTGTTCTTACCAGATAACAGTACGTTCTACAACTAGGGGTGTGAACAAACTGAGTTTAAATTATTATTAGTATTATTCTACGTATACCTTAGCAGAAACTGAAGAAAGGAAACATTGAATCGGTTAGACTAAGACACTTCATGCTTGCAGTAGGGTCTTTAACATATTACTAAAGAAGAAAAAGAAATCCTATTCCAGGCACTGTTGAATATCTTATTCTAGTATTCAAGACACGTGTATGATGGTAGCAGTATTAGTGTGAAGAGTCTAAATTTATTCAAACAAAAAGATAAAGTTTCTAATGTAAAGTATTTCTAAGAAGTGTTAATGTTTCATACTTTTTCAACGCTATATATGCAATTATTTTTCGGTTGGATAAATGTAATTCAGTTGTTAACACTGTAAGAAAAATACGTCTTTAAAATTAAACGTATAATTGACTTTTTCTTTTTTTCATTTTCCCAACATGTAACACCAAGAATAGACCCCTCTAGAAATTTCTCATTTTCATTTTGATACTTTTGTTTGTTTGTTTCTTTTGAAATTTCGCACAAAGCTACTCGACGGCTATCTGTACTAGCCGTCCCTAATTTAGCAGTGTAAGACTAGAGGGAAGGCAGCTAGTCATCACCACCCACCGCCAACTCTTGGGCTACTCTTTTACCAACGAATAGTGGGATTGACCGCATTATTATAACGCCTCTACGGCTGGGAGGAGGAGCATGTTTGGCGCGACTCGGGGGCGAACCCGCGACCCTCAGATTACGAAGAGCACGCCTTAGCGCGCTAGGCCATGCCAGGCCCTTTTTGATACTTAGCGCACGATTTCTAAATCCCTAATTCTATCCAGGCTAGTTACTAAACGTACAATATTTAACATGTCAAGTATAATCACTTACATATACCTGTATGATTTGTTATTTACTACCACCTGTCAATCTAAAAGGTGTTTCTTAATTTAAACAGCTTCTACACACACACGGATTTTTAATCCTCGAAAACATTGACCATCACTAATGAATAAACCCCAGGGTTTTCATACACAAAATATGCAATTTCACAGACTACATGTGGGATGAATAGCAAAGAAAAATAATAATAGAAAAATACTAAATGCTCTTCTACAAATTCTCTGAAAGCGTTTGATTTCAAGAGTAAATAAGACAAAAAATAAGAGCAATGAATAGTTTTATTTTCTGCTCTTGTTGTGCTGTAGTTTACAGTGCTTAATTCTTACGATGATTCATGACATGCTGATTGTGGTAAGTTCGCAGGCTTAAACACTAAATCTCGGGATTTGATTATCAGCAGTAAAAAGAACACAGCTATCTAGCTTTGGACTTTGTGTAGCTTTGCCCCCAAATCAAAGAAACATACCTGTTATTAAGTGAAAAATATCGAAGTTCGCAACAAGTACCTTTGACTGGTTTTCCTCCTTCTAGTTTGTAATTTACGGATACCTGCACTTAAAGGTTGTATTTTTAGATCCTTTAGGCTATGTATTGCAGAAAGTGTTCTTTAGGTTGAAAATACTACATGTCACTTTTATTAAACCACAAAGAAACACACCAATTTGTAATTTCCGTAAATCTCTTAGACCAACATTTATCGACATAAATATAATTTCACATAGATTTAGATTTTATTTTCTACGCTAGTTTCTGATGCAGACACTAACTTTTCTATTGAAGTATAAAAATCATATGCTTTTCACAAGCAACACGCACTTTTTAAAAAATTTTCAACATGCCTACGAGATATAGTTATTTTGACATTTCAGTTCTTGAATTTTATCTTGGTTAGAACAATGGTTCTCAACCACCAGTCCATTTACTGTCACTGCTTCAGTTGGTACCCAAGACGGTTAAAAAAAACTGTGCTTTTAAAATATAGCTACTGAAATATACTGTTTTACAATGTGATATAACAATGCTTTAGCGCCAAACATTCTTGACTTCCCAGTCGTGGGGCGTTATAATATGACGGTCAATCCCACTATTCGTTGGTAAAAGAGTAGTCCAAGAGTTGGCGGTGGGTGGTAATGACTAACTGCCTTCCCTCTAGTCTTACACTGCAAAAAAACAGCTAGCGCAGATAGCCCTTGAGTAGCTTTATGCGAAATCCAAAAACAAAAAAATAAAAACAATACTTTAATCTTGTTAATATAGTACGAAATGATCTGCGAAAATTGGGGGTTAGAACTTAGTTGTGATTCACTGGATTAACTAAATTTAAACTGACTTTAATGGACAATGAACAAGCTAAGTGACATGAGCTGTAACGAGGTGGCAATACTACAAAATCATTTTAATAAAACATATTCAACCCTCTCTATTTCTTTCTTTCAACCCTAAAGCTTATGAATGAATTGCTCTACACGGTAAAATAATGAAATCGTCTTTAAATTAATTTTTTGACTCAAAATACTACCAATGTTTAGTTCCTTGCGGCTTAACGTTATCTATTTCGTAATGTAAAAACAAAACCGAAAAAAACGCAAAAATATCATTATTTTAACGGTATATTGAAAACATTTGTTAAACATATTGTTAGTTTTATATTGAAAATAATTGTTTTACATGTTGTTAGTTTTTTTATTGAATTGTTTCCAATTAAATAATTTCTTCACTTCCCGAAATTATGTGTGTCAGATAATATGCTAAATTTTTTTCATATCAAAAAATACTGTATTCAAGTGTAACAGTTACGTATCAAACAATGCTGTATTCAGTGGTAACAGTTACATATAAAAAAATGCTATATTTAAGGGTAACATATGGATTATTTTTCGTGTAACAAAGACAGTCCATCGGATATTTTATTCCACTAAAGAAGTCTTGAATTCTTCCTAAATTTTTATTGTGAATACGTTTTGCCGAATATACGCATTCACATATAAAGCAATTGATTATTCATTCAAAGTAGATCTGTCAAAAGATCCTTACAACTTATATATAGATGTATTATAATGATGAAGAAAAATGAAAAGATGTGAATCTTGGTTATATCACTTCGTCATGTAACAAATATTCTGTTTTTTTACATTTCCCTCTTCTGCCCGCAGGTTTCTTTTGTTTTTCATTTAGCATGATAGAATCAATCTTTTTCTAAATCTATTGTCGAAGTCAGAAAGTTATTGCCCTGGAAGTAATCCAAGCTCTACCACGAAATTACATTATAAGAGCCTAAATTTAGCATTAAGAAATATACGTTTCTTACATTTTTTATTCAGAAATATTCAGTTCAAACGTAGCTTCGTTTCACACATATTAATCTCGTAGTTTTAACAAAAACTTTTTTTTCTCATACATCACTTAATATATTTCAACATTTTTATTGTAGTTTGTTTAGGAATTTCGCACAAAGCTACTCGAGGGCTATCTGTGCTAGCCGTCCCTAATTTAGCAGTGTAAGACTAGAGGGAAGGCAGCTAGTCATCACCACCCACCGCCAACTCTTGGGCTACTCTTTTACCAACGAATAGTGGAATTGATCGTCACATTATACACCCCCACTGCTGGGAGGGCGAGCATGTTTGGTGTGACGGGGATTCGAACCCACGACCCTCGGATTACGAGTGCACGCCTTAACGCGCTCGACCATGTTTATTATAGTAGTTACTAACTAATTACTAATTTATCATTGAATCGATGAGAGCGGATATGTACGCATGCTAATTGCCTTTAAAAGTATTTTAAATAAATAAAAAAATATCAATGGTTCTACTGCAGTCAACATAGTTTATCCCTGTGAATCCACTTAAGTTGCATGACATTTGAATAGGCCTTCTAAGTTTCCAGGCATCTTTTGTAGATTATTCAAGAAACTTGAGAAAAGGTGGTCTATCAGTAATCTTGTACATACAGTGTGTAATTTAATACACTATTACAAACTGCACTGCTTCTACAACGACTCTCGTCACTTTGTTAGGAATGTTTGATCAATGCCGCAGTTTAAGTAGTTATAGGAAAATATCATGAATGCGCCTCTTCTAGATTATTTCTGTAAGCTCTTAGACAAAATGTTGTTCGAAAAAGAATTATCTTGTAAAAATGATTAAAATATATGTATTTTTATTAAAACTACATTTTACTTATATTTTTGTTGTATTTATACAGTCTGTTTCTTTTGTGTGTTACTTTGTTATTAATCACAAAGCTACACAATAGACAATCTGTGCAAAACCTAATGCGGGTATCGAAATCCGATATTTAACGTCGTGAGCTGTAAAACTTATCGCAGAGCCACCGGGTAGCTGCATTTATACAGCAATATAAAACTATCTTAATGGGTGAGTTGAACTATTCTCTTCATTTAACCTCTATCTAAGTTTATCAGTTAATGATATTTCCTTTATTCCTAGTTTTAGCCTCCCAGTGATACGGCTGTATGTCTGAGGACTTACAACACTACACACAGATTTTCGATACTTGCTCTTATGTGTTTTTAATGTCTTAATGGTGTAATGTACGTAGTAAATTACAGTTTCCACATGTATGTTGATATTCTGCATTATGTATAATATACGATTATATAGAAAGTAAAATATCATTTATCAAACTTCGAAAAACACGCATACATATTGGAGATCCACTCATATTCGAGTGTTAAAGAGACTTGCGCTGTATAATTGTAATAAACCCATAAATAAAGAAAACTTTAAAATATTGGCCAAGGCTGATAAAAAAATAGTAGTTAATAATATATGAAAGACTATTACCTGATAGACTTATGTCGATATTAAGAAACAGAATTTTGCTACTCACTTACTATTAAAGTTATAAATGTTAGAGTATTGTGTGTACATAATCATCGGATATAAAATGAGCCTTTTTGAAAGACTTTATTCACAATTATGATTGGAGATAAAATGAAGCATCCATAAGCTTAACAGCCCCTTCTCCTACCACAATGATGGTTATGTGATAGCTTTGGTTAAAGCCTGCCCCAATGCTTTTTACAAGCTTACCAAAGTCCATCAAACATCTGCAGACCGAAACTTTCCAGATCCGTTTGGGTAGAAGCTTACAGTATGCAGGTCCGGTAATACGCAGTAAGATATGGTATTTAATTTAATCCCATGAAATACGTTACTTACAATGACTATTACATACAACCTTAACATGCTATATACAGATTTCAAAATTTCGTGTCACCAGCAGGAAGGTAATCAATTTCTTGTACTTTTGAGGACTTTTAATTAAATTGCTTTTGATAATTGATATTTTATTCGTGTATGACCTATGGAGGAAAATATTGTAACTATAGGTCTAAAATCTGTGTGAATTATATTGTATACAGTTCTAAAGAGATTCCACGTTTAGTAGTAACAGACTGATGTGCTTCTTTTAGCTCGGGAGAAGAGTCGTTTAACTTTTATCTCTTCCCACGATAAACAACTAGTTGTATAGCCTGGTTTGTCCCTGCTAGAAGTTTTTCATGCTTTACCTATGGTTCGCGCTCGAGTCGCGCCAAAAATGCTCGCCCTCCCAGCCATGGGGGCGTTATAATGTGACGGTCAATCCCACTATTCGTTGGTAAAAGAGTATCCCAAGAGTTGGCGGTGGGTGGTGATGACTAGCTGCCTTCCCTCTAGTCTTACACTACTAAATTAGGGACGGCTAGCACAGATAGCCCTCGAGTAGCTTTGTGCGAAATTCCAAAACAAACAAACATAGCTTTACCTATACGGTTCAACCCCAAATGTCTTTCTCTCCCATATTTAAATATTTCGCGATTTGCATTTTTTTGTAATCGAAGAATGCAAACAGTACAGTTCATAAAATTCTGTAAGGTCAGTTTCAGGTGTCATATGGACTTGGAAATTATAACATTTTTCAAAAGAAGTTCAAAAAGAAGGAGGTTACGATTTTATTTTGAGTAATCATAGAACATGACGGACAGGAACGATATGATCGGATATGCTGATTATTAATGCCAATCGTGAACCACTTTCCATATTTTATTTTAAATGGAAAAAATCAACGAAAAGGCTGTGATCCTTTATAGAAAGAAATACTCATTGTGTTTCTTCTGGTCACAACTCAATGAACTTAGTTATTTTAGTTTCTAGGCTAAAAATGTTTTTGCTGTGAACCACGCATCGAAAAGTTTTTTTGTTTTTTTTTAATTTCGTGCAAAGCTATTCGAGGGCTATCTGTGCTAGCCCTCCCTCATTTAGCAGTTTAAGACTGGAGAAAAGGCAGCTAGTCATCCTCACCGCTAACTTTTTGGCTACTCTTGTACCAACGAATAGTGGGATTGACCTTTTTTATATGCAAAAACGGCTCGTTTGGGTTCAGAAAATATTTTAAATAGAAGAGCGAACCTATTTAAAATATTTTCTGAACCCAAACGAGCCGCTTTTACATATAAAATTCTCAACAAGTGGGTTTCTCGACATCACTGATTGTTATTTCACTGAGTGGGATTGACCGTTACTATATAACGCCCCCACGGCTGAAAGGGCGAGCATGTTTGGCGCGAAGAGGATGCGAACCCGCGACTCTCAAATTATAAGTCGCACGTTTTAACACGCTTGGCCATGCCGGGCCGTGCATTGAAAAGATAGTAGTGCATAAAGTGATATGTAAGAACCTCTATTCGTTATAAACAGTTTACATACGGATAAGAATAACTGAAAGCAACATCTTTTAACTGATACAATGTAATTTACGAAGATAAAAAGTCTACAAAATCGCTACAAGAGCTGCATTCACAGTGTTTTTTCAACATTCTTAAAGAAATTGTAAAAAAATAGAATAAAATATGCAAATAAAACATATGTAGAAAGTGGTGTAAAACTGGGAGATTCTTGAAAACAGAAAATAGTAAAAACATGAATACACATATACACAAGTAGTTCACATGAATGTATGATATAGTTAAATAAATGTGAAAATAATTTTAATATTTTACGGTCTCCTGGTTGGTCAGCAATAGGTTTCCAAACCAACACTGTTAAAATCCGAAATCCATTCCCTACTGTGAACAGAATCTAATGTGTGATCTTGCGCTATAAAACAACCAACAAACTTTAAGTGGTGTATTTTATTGGGTAAATACAACTATTGTACAAATAACAAATTGTAACATCTATTATAAAGGGTAACTTTCTGTCTAAATGTTAAAACTCTCAATACATTAATAAAGGCCTTTGATAGTCTTATGTTTAAGATGTTTGAGTCGCAAACTTGAAAAGTCGTCACCTTATATTCTCGACATTTAGCCTCTATAATGTGACGGTAAACTTCATTATTTGTTAAAACTTTAATTAAAATAAAGTATAGGACAAAGATTCGAACTTCTTAGGTCATCTCCAGGTTAACAAATATGAAGAATGGAACGTCTTTTTTATTAAATTGATTCTCTAAGTAGAGAATGTTATAGCAGGAATAGAAAATAAAGAAATAATTTATTAGCAATTATCGTGCCTGTCAATAGAGGCTTGAAATACCAATTAATAGGGTAATTACCGCCAAAGACCTAGCACTTCACTCAATTTTCTCAAGGGTCATCTAATCGTTGTGAATGTACGAACAATGAGAAAATTGATGAAAGTTAATTCGTGTTACATTTAAACCATGATTAGCTAATTTAGTGCTTTAAACAAAATGTAATTTCAAGTATTCTTGGTCCTGAATATATGCAAAATGATCAAATCTATTTGCTTGTAGTTAACTTCAATTCAGGGCAACGTATTTGACATTGAGTTGCTGTTGAGTGCTGAACGAAAGTGTTAAATTTGTGAACTACTATAAGTTTTCTAATTTCTAGCGAATTACAGACACATTATAGGACAACAAACGCATTATAACTGTTTTGATTTGACGGGGACTTGTAATTTCATACACAAGCAAACAGTTTTTCATACCAGTTTAATTTTTATGTTTAATAAGCTTCAATACATAAGCAATAATTTTTTGAACAAATAAAATTATTGCGTAAAGAACATTTGCAAGCGGTTTGTTCGTTTCTATTGATACGCAAAACTACAGATTTGCTATATGCGTTTCCCCCGCTGGTATCGAAATCCTAATTTTAGCTGAACGGTGAGCGACTCAGAGAATAGTAAACAGAATAAATTAGAATTTGGGTATTCTTTGAAAGAGTTTACAAGTTGAAATAAATAAACAAATTGGCAAAAAGGTAATATGTTTGTAAAGGAAAACATCGTACAGAAGTTGATAAAATACTTTATAAACTAACTGTAAAGATTATTCCAAACTTTAATCCCATTGTAAACATTTCCCTACTGTTTATGACCGTGTAATATTGTCCATAGATAATCGAAATTTAAATTTTATAAATCAATTCTAAATAAAGCTAAAACAGGGAAAAGATGAATGATTTCATTACACATTGAATAAACTTCAGTTGTATTTGTACCTTCCAGAGAAAGTTCTGGATGTTTACATGGTTTCCATAACAATAGGGAATACATGTTCACTGTTACTTGATACGAACTAGCCATTACCGGAATTTTATTCATCACGTAAAGCTTAATGCAAGTATGGCAGCCTTATGAGTAAACATCGTCTATTTAATCTCCGTTATGGCAAGGCAAATACCAGTATTAGATATGTACACAGAGTTACTCCAAGGTTTTTTATCTACATTTCTCTCAATCTAACAAAACGAAGTGGTGATTGTTTACTGAAAACAGTGTGATCAGGTCTTCTTCTAGCCTGGCTTACATGTGAAAAGCTTTTTGATAGAAAGAGTGAACTAAAAGATGAATTCAAATATGTAACATCATCCACAAGGAAAATCACTTTAATCATGTATATTCTATTATCTTAGACGTATCCTTGCGTAAGCCGAAGATACGCTTGTTTAAGTTAGTTCGAACAGACTAAGAATTAGTGTATGAACTATTTCCAAAATAAATAAATTTATTTGAAATCACTGTGCAAATTGCACACAAATCTCCCTAGCAAGAAGATCCAAGTACAATTTTCGGTCATTACCACCATGACCCAAACAATGAGCATGTTTTTGACTTTGCTTGGGTTAGAGTTTCGTGGACATAGTACACAATTATTTTACTCATACTTAACACTGAGAAAATTGTTTCACTCTATGTTACAATACTTGATTCAAATGGTAAATAGCTAGGGTGATGCTTCACAATTGCTCATCCAATATTTTGCTACCTTTCAATGACATTTGTTTTGCAGTTAGATGAGCTCCTTATTCTATGCTGCAAATTATTGGATTATGCAAGAGACTGATCATTCTCTTCGTGAGAACGTTACCATCTGCTAAGTTAGTTTTCAATGGCGGCTAGGCAGCATTACATGAACTACTAAATATTCATGCATAATCAATGATTTGTAGGATCTGAAAAATAGCCATCAACTAGTCTTCCTTTTTAGTATTGTTAGTTTTATATTCAACAATCCATTTTATCTTACTGATAACTATTGTATAGTTTTCCTCTTCGGTAATGTCCTAATTATGAAAATTGGATAGAAAACGTACATTTAAAATGTGTAGTTCATGAAGTGAATAACGTATTCAGAGTGTCTGTAATTACAATCTGTGATGGCTAGATTCTCTAAACAAAAACACGATTACAGCAGAAAAACATTGTTTTCCAAATGAATATCCAGAATTAGCGTATCATTGTTGCATTTACTAGGATAATATACTTTCAGAATTTCCAGCTTCCAACTTACATCAAACGTTTCATTAGGTACCTATGCTTCTGCATGTTAAATGGATGGTGTTGGAAGCAGTAGTTGCCATCTTCTCCGTAGAAAAGTATGTTTCATTCAGTTATTATTCTTGTCTTGTCCTAATTTCTTTCTGTTACAGATTATTCACAAAAGACCCTCTGAACACAATACTAGACAACAATTCAAGAAGGTTTTTTGCTGAAAGATCTATTGTTATAGGTGGGGATTCGGTATTTCATCTACTTCAACTTTCACTTATTAATCATTGTTATATCAGCGGAAGCCCATATGACCACCTAAAGTATTGAATACTTCTTTTTTATATTAATATACCTATATATGTATTTATAGAGTGTTCCATTTATAAGGGATCCAGCATGGCCAGCTGGTTACGGCTCTCGTCTCGTAATCTGAGAGTTACGGTTCGCATTTCAATCACACCGTGGTGACGTTATAATGTGACGGTGAATACTCTTATTCTTTGGTAAATGGTGGCCCAACAGTTGGCGGTGGGTGTTGACAACTACATGCCTTCCATCTAGACTTACAATGTTAAGTTAGGGATGGCTAGCGCAGTTAGCCTTCGTGTAGCTTTGCTCGAAATTCTAAACAAATAAACAGATTAGAAGGTGTTTCACCAGTAGTATGTAGGTTATTATGTTAGCTAGTATTTTTGTATTTCATGAACATTCCTTAAAATGTTTTGAGATAAATAAATATTTCGTGTTAATTTACCAAGAAAAGCAAACGATAACTTATTTTTACCTCCTTAGACAGATTACTAATCTTTACTGATTGGTATTTTCTTCATACAAAAGTTGTATGTGTTATTATTATTTTTTGTTACAGCCATGTTTTCAATATGTGTTGGCATGTTGCTTTTTATTTTAAGGTTTGTCATATGATAAAATAAGCTGCCAATTATATAAAATGCGAGCATTTTAATAAAATAGTCTCAAAGTGTGTCACAGTAACTTCATATGAATAGAATGCTGAAATCTTGGGTTCAGATATTTACAGTAGACGGAGTGCAGATTTAACGTTTTGGTTCTGTTTTAAGTACCAGTAAAGTTATTATTTAAGACTAGATTTAGATTCCTATATCTCTCAGTATATCATAAACGCAACAGCTTTATTCACCCTCTAATATAAAGGCATTAGCTTGTATACGGTTGAGACCAGATTCAGTACCTCACATGGTTAACAATGTTGGCAACAAATGATTTACCACAAGTAGTGTTCACTCCAATAATGAGGTAGCACGCAGAGTATATTCTCTGTTTAACCTTTATGGAACGCTCTAGGCTCTTCTTTGCTGGATGTGGAGAATACATTATTCGGGATAAAACAACAGGTAACTGTTTTTAAAGTACTTCATTATCATCCTTTCTTCTGAAAACATGATACGTAATTAAAAAGGCTACATCAATAAAAACGTGATAGAATATGCAGTCTTTGATTTCTCTCTCCACACATTCACATGCTTTAGCTTCTGAAATCATGTTTGACATTTATAATTTCTAGATTTGTTGACATTGTAAATTCAAATCAATACTTACCCAATCCGCTTGTCTTAATGTCTGCTTTTCTGACACAGGCTCACTTATTACAAAGTAGCAACATGAACGCCCCCACGACACGTGGATTTACAGCCGTATTATTGTAATGGCGTTACGTGTTTGTTGGTTAACGTATATGGTAATTTATTGGTGCAGAATTTTCTGAAATATTCAATAAACTGTAACGTTCTTTGTTGTGTACACAACCATTTTAATGACACTGTGAACTAAAATGAAATAGTTAGTGTAAGCTATCCTTTCCCAGCGAATTTGTCTATTGGAAGATGTATTTAATCTTTTCACTTACTATATCTTTAAAAGAACCAAAAATGTATAAATTGAGGTTTATTATCCGTTTAGTTTTTTCTAGAGTAATATCTTTGTTAAAAGTGTAATACGTAACTTGTATTATTAGATTGTTTGCTTTTAGCGCAAAGCTACGCAATAGGCTATCTGCACTTTGTCCTCCGCAGGGAATAGAATCCCGGATTTTAGTGTTGTAAGTCTATGGACTTACTGCTAACACACTAGGGACTATTTTATTAGAATTTTTGATGCTGATAGAACTTTCTTTCTGTTTCATCATACGAAAAAATCTCAAAATATAAGATATCATGCAATTACATGTTTTATATACCTATTTGTCTAATTCTCTAGGACACGAATACTAAAACCTATCTTCAGACTTTATGAATGTATTTAATTTTAATCTGTGAATAGATAATAATTTATCATGAGTAGTACTATTTAGTTTTCGTCGTAATAGCAAAAGTACAGTGGATTTACATCGCCAGAAACCGGGTTTCGATACCCCTGGTAGTCAGAGAATATATATCCCTTTCTGCAGTTTTGTGCTTAATAACAAATAACGTATATTGTTTATTATGACGTATATTACGTTTATTATGATGTCTCCACACGTGACGATGTATTCTAATCCATTAAATAGAAACAAACAATAACAAACAAAAAGCAACGTGTTTGTTTGAATGTTATCATGAAAATAAATTTTATATCAATAATGAAGAAGAAAGAAACAAAAATAAATTATATAAAAGACACAAGAGTATATTAACTTATCACAACATCGTTTATGCTGGATCCTTCTTCACACTCATTTACACTCTTTTTTCTTTTAATAATCCCCTGCACATTCAACTGTGAGTGAGGTATAAAAGAGACAATCCATCTTTCAGCACGAATAGTTGGTAGCAGCGTGCTGCTGACTAAATATTTTTCTTTTATTCAGGCCTTACAGGGTCGCGGGTTCAAATCCCGGTCACACCAAACATACTTGCCCTTTCAGCCGTAGGGCGATATAATGGGACGATGAATATCATTATTTGTTGGTAAAAGTTGGCGATGGGTGGTAGTAACTAATTGCCTACCCTACAGTCTTATACTGCTAAATTAGGGACGGCTAGCACAGATAGCCCTCGAGGAGCTTTGTACGAAATTCAAAACAAACAAATAAATAAAACGGAAATAAAAAATTCGACTTCTGGCTTTAGAATATACAGCATAATTTCACAAGTGTCGCAAAGTATTAATATTTCAAATATATTTTTTCACGATTATAAATATATTTATTAAAATATATTAATGCTATGTTTATTTGTATTTGAATTTCAGGTCTATGAAAGAACAAGACCTGTTTTATTCACATAGAAACAGTTTGTGTCATCACTTTCCTGTTATTACAAAAGCAATCTTTTGACAAGTTATATATTTCGACTTCGACCTTTCGAAAAATCCCCTTTTTCGAATTTTCTAAATATAAGTACTTCTTAAAGGCGCTTAAAAATCACTGACATTTAATACACGGTAAACACTGGTAGATAAATATTAAGGACATGCGTGTGAAACTTGAAGTATAATACAAGGTGTAGCTTAAGATTGACAATGCTTTTAAAAAGTAATGTATAGTTGAAAGTTAATAGTTAACGTGTACTGCGAAATGTTGGCTTAAACCAACAATCATTGTTGAGCTTCAGCAGACGATATACAATACAAAGTTAATTATTTTAAAATATGCTGCTGCGTAACAAATGATATTCATCTTTTCACGCAATGCTTTAATGTTTCTTTCACAAACTGGTTTTATGACATTTTCACACATACTAAAGTTATTTTCCCTGTAATATCACCCAATTTTCTCGTGGTTCATAAGCAGTTGAGGCACAACTATAACAAAGCAACATCTTACACGAACTGAAATTTTAAGCTCGTAAACATGCGACGACTATGTAAGTACCAATTGACTTTATAGATATTTTATAAAAGTAATATAAAGTTTGCGTTACTTATTTATAGCACTGTTTTCGTCTATAATCACCTTACTGGAAGAATAAGAAGGTTGGAACATGCTTTTCCTACACATCTATTATGACACATTATTATACCAGTTGATGAGAACAAAGTGTTTTTGTTAACTGGGCTTATTTCAAACGGATGAATTAACCGTCCATAATAACTTAAAATGTTTAAAAGAAGAAACTATATAATGCAGCTATTTGTTTCTTGTTAAATAGAAAACTGCAGAATGCGCTGTACTCATTTCAAGGATATAGTTCCTGAACTTGAAAATGTATTTTGGAGCTGGTTATTAATTAGTTTTGGTTTTATAATAATGTCTTGAAGTTGAAACTTTGATTTATTTTCCATTACTTATTTTTTGTATCTGTAATCAAAGTTTTCCATGGTAGTGAAGAAATATATAACAAACAGCTAATAATTGGTTTATCTGATCTCATAATACAAAATTATCATATAACTTACTGTTATAGCTTCACAACTTAAGGATATACTGTATCAGTAAGTAGTAAGACAATTGATAGATTCGAGATAGTGTGAATTTAAGCTGGGTCACAATTATTTTACTAAATTTATGAGTTTTTCGGTTGTTCAGTTGCGTATGGTAAATACTAATGAAACAAGACATATCAAACGTTTATGGGTGTTTTTAGTACAGTTAACCACCTTTTATTGTTACAGAAAAGTTACAGAAGTCTCTAAGATTGTCGACTAATAGAAACTGATCTAGGAACTGAAAACATGTCTTATACCATCGACTAAGAGCAAATGGTGTAAGAACAGAAAGGATACAAATATTGATATAATTAACGACCAATAAATCACTCATGACAGAAAACAATTAAGAAATATTCAGAATTGTCTACTAAGAGGCTATTATACAAGAACAAAAATAAATAGATGTTTTGATAACTGCCAATTAATAAACGATAATACAGTATCTGAAAATATTTTAACGTTTTTGGAACGGTCGAGCAATTAACGATGATGAAGCACAAGAATCTGTATAGACCTATATGAAACTGTCGACCATTAAGCAATGACGTAGAAACTAAAAATGTATTAAACTTGTTCGGGTTTCGATACTTGTGATAGACAGAACATTGATAGCCCATTGTGTAGTTTTTGTGCTTAATTTCAAAACAAAACAAACAAACAAAGTTAGACTTGTTTAAAGTGTCCGCCAATTACTGATAATGCAGTAACTCAGAAAATGTTAATTTTTATTCGTATTATTATCGACAAATAAATGATGGTGAAAAAGTCGAGAAAGATATAGAAGTTTCCAATATTGTCACCAAAAACGATAATGTTGGAACGAAAGGATATGAGCATTTTAAGGTTGTAGACAAATTATCGATGATGTTGAAACCAGAAAGGTATCGATATATTTAGGTTTGTCGAACAATATAAGATATTAACATTTTTAGGACTTTTAATTAATAAGTAATGATGGAAAAACTGAAAAGATACAAGCATTTCTATGATTTGTGACCAAAAATTATGACGAAGAAAATGAAAAAATAGAGATGTTTCTATGATTATCGACTAAGATATAATGTTGAAGGAATCAAATATATGTAGCCATTTTTTTCTAGGATTATCGATTTATAAACAATGATGAAAGATTCGAAATAACATAGAATTTTCCAAGAATTCAGACCAATAAACAATGATTTAGGAACTGAAAACCTAATAATGTTTCTGACATTGTAGACAAATAGACGATGGTGCACGAGCAGTAAAGATATAGGATTTCCTTTACTAGCCATCAATAAAAGTGAATATAAAAGAGATATGCATTGTAAAATTGTAGATTGACTAGCAATGACAGAGGAATTGAAAATATATATAGATATTTCGTTTCCAGGATTATCGACGAAGAAACGATGTTGGAGAAACGAGAATGTTGAGATATTTCTTTTCTAGGATTATCGAACAATAAATGATTATGAATAAATCTTAAAAAGACACAAAATATTTCAGAATTTTTGCCCATAAATGAAAAGATATAGAATTTTCTAGAATCGCCGAAAAGCAAACGGTAATGCAAATACAAAATGTATAAAAAGATATAAACGTGTCGACGAATTAATGATTACGCAGGAATTTGTAGACGTTTCAATGAATTTCGACACATAAATTATGATGCAAGAATCGTAAAGGTAAAAGAGATTTTTAGACTTAAAAATAAAGAGGATTTGATGAGTTGTTGTTGTTGTTTAGAATTAAGCACAAAGCTACACAATGGGCTATCTGTGCTCTGCCCACCACGGGTATCGAAACCCGGATTTTAGCGTGTAAGTCCGCAGACATACCGCTGAGCCACTGGGGGGCAATTTGATGAGATATAAACGTTTCTAAAATTTTCGACCAGCAAACAATAATAAAGGTATCGAAAAAAAAAATGTAGAATTTCTTTTAGGATTTTCGACCAAGAAACGAGGATGTATTAATTGAGATGATTCTGGATACTCTTGGATTATCTACGAATAAACGATGATGTAGGAAATGAAAATATGCTGATGTTTCCTAGATTGTTCACTTTTATGTGTGCTCTGAAGTAGAAACATCATGATGAAAAATTCAAAAGATATTTTCATGTCGCTTTAAAGTTGGAATATGTTATATCATATTAATGCCAATTATAAAATCAAAACAGTTTAGAATATTATTAAATCATATATATATATATATATATATATATCATAATTGGACTTTTCTTTTGATTAAAATGTAAGTATTAGTGATGTATTATCACCATAAATTATTTTACGAGTACAGTAAGGAAAAAATGAAAAAAAATACTTTGAAGAGGGATTTATGAGTGTGTGAAACCTCAAACTGTATTTCGTATTAAATCAGTTTGTGTAAAATGAGTTTAGTTTTACTTGGTTAAAATGCCAAAAATAATATACATATATGCAAAAACAGTAATTCTTTAACTGGGCCACTTTTGCTACTCACTGTAGGCTAATAATAATAACAAATAATAAAACAATATACATCTTACTTGTACCTCAATCTAATTTCTTTAATAAGGTAAATAAAGAATAAATAGTTACCACTCTATATTTATTGACCAAACAAATTACTGTAGTTATTTTCATGAAGTTGTTTTAATATTGTCGTGTTTATCATACATATGTTTGTATACATCATTAAAATATGTTCCGAGCTCAAGAGATCAACTACCAGGAGTTTCTAAGTAACTTTTAACGCAACTGCACTATTTTCTTTCTTTTTTTTTTCAGCGTTACCTAAGAATTTTCCAAGATATTAAGCCTTAACTTAAAAGAAAGTTAGTAAAAGAACAATTACTTCAACCTTGCAGGCTACACAGTTCAATACTATGGCCTAACTGTGGAGACCTTCTTCTCAGGTACAACTGATGATCTTTGTGAAAGATATGTTTGACCCGTGTTAGAATATCTTGTCATCTGAGGAGCTGAAGGGTTTCACGGCTGATCACCACGATCTCCCGGAATAGTCTGCTCCACAGGCGGAGCTTCTGACAGCGTCTTGCTTGTTGGAATAAAAGGGGGAGAGGCAGGGATTACATAGACTTTGCTTGAAGATAATTGAACGAGCTAGAAGGCTGACACTTGAAGAACTTTGTTTCTCCCGTTAACTATAGCGATTGCAAGTGGAACACGGGGCAGGGCTGGAAGATCCGCCGCAAGTGTTGACAACTCGCTCGTTTTCATGTTTGTCGCTAAACATGAACGGATGTTTAAAAGCTTCTGTAAACCATCCAAAATCTGGATATTTCTTAATTTGTAAACACTTGGCGTTTAATAGTTCCTGATATAAAAGAAAAAATCTGTAACACATTAACCAGAATTTGAAGACGAGTATTTTGTTCGTACTGTTTTTCCTGGAGCATGACATCATTGCTTCCTGTCAACCTAACTGACTGCATTCCTCCAAACAGAACCATCGTTCTACCCAACATTTCACAGTTTCTGAATTGTACTTTCTTGAGCGATGTCGACAATTTACGACTGGAATTTCCGGATTATATTCGAACAGTGGCTACTGTTCTTTGTGCTGTAGTACTAGCCGTAGGAACGATAGGTAATATTTTGGTCCCCGTCGTTGTCTATCGGACGAAAGACTTACGAAATTCTACCAATTTCTTTTTGATCAACCTAAGTGTAGCTGACTTACTGGTTTTACTGGTCTGCATGCCCACCGTGTTGATAGAACTTCATTCAAAACCGGAGGTTTGGGCTCTTGGAAAAGGAATGTGTAAGTATATTATTACTTTAATATGTGTTATCCAGGGATAATTTTTATAATTTTTAATTTGAGAAAGAAACAAGTAGAAAGTCTTGTACTTGCTCTGTAATGGTATATTTGTTAATTCCAAAAGAAAAAATAGCAATAATTTGATTCTAGGTAACTGCATTCTACTTTATTCTTAATGTAAAACTTTGTCCTATGGTGTTTTAATTCTTCTTAGGAAAGAAACCAGGTTTGCATTACAATATCACACTAACACATTTATATCTGATTATCAATTCTCACAAAATTAATTTTAAAGTGAATTTTAAACTGTGTAGAGCTAACTATAAATATCAAAAGAGACCTAATGAGACTTCTTACACTAATTACGAAGAACATTCGATGAAAAGTAAGTTACCGATATGGATCAAAACTGAAATTATTTAAAGCAACTTGAACATTAATGAAGTAATTTTCGTGAAACGTAATGCTTAGCACATGTTTGTTTGTTGTTAAATACAATTCTGTACATTATATTATATGTGCAAAAATCAATTCCATCACACTGCACTAAATCATCAGTTTGGCATCCTTGTTCATAATAGTTTTAGTTACGTTATCAGTAATAAATCACAAGGTATGGCAACGTTGGAAAGTCTTCGCTAATACTAAATTTCCACATACGAAAACAAAGAAAAATAACTGTAAGCATAACTTGAAAAGTTTCCGAAACATTACTTTAAATTTTATAATCAGAGCAATTTCACAAAATTAATTATAAAGGAAAGTTATATTAGTTTTTCTAAGTTGGGCGACATCTTGTACGCATGTTAGTTATAGAACAGCTCAGAGACCGCTGGGCCCAAGATATAGTTGTTTCTAATTTTTAACTACCAGAGGGAAGTCAGTTAGTTGATAGCATCTGCCTCCACATTGATTTTGTTTGACTCTGAAGGAGCAATGAAAATGACTGTCACTCTTATAAAGCATCCATAGCTGAATGTGCAGAGTGCTTTCAGCTAGATGCTAATTACTAGACCACTCTCGACGAAGAAAAATGAAATATTTACAGAATATATAAATAACCCAACTTATGCTATATTGATTAAAACTGCTTACCAATGCACACGAAATATGACCACGCATTTTATGCATTTCAATCAGAGCAATTCAAACTTCGCAAAACTTGTGAAATTTTTAACAAATCACAAGTAAAGGTATGCTAATTACCTGTCCAAATAATTAGACTAGTGTTCTAAAACATATCTTAAAAGAGAGCTTAAAAGTATACTAGAATACTTTCACTTTATAACGAATTATCACTTTTTCTATGTGAACTAGAAATATAAGAATCTCTGTAATAATTAATATTGGCACGTCGTCAAACCAGAACATAAATGTACGTAAGGAAGGAAACAAACGAACTAGCAATGCCCTCTACAGAATATTATATATTAATAACAAGCAAATATTAACAGGTATACATACATACGTATTTTAGTAGTGTTAAGTGGAGTTTTTCTTTTAGAATATTAACTCAGAAAAACAACAACAACCGTTGTTGATAAAATTTGGGATTTCTAAAATGATAATAAATAACTGATCATAATAGACTGGTAACATAGAATGAAATATTAAATTTGAAATACATTATAAAAGCTTATTTTAATGAAAAAGTTTGTTTAACCAAATATGGATAGTGATATGTTTAAAGGAAAATTAGAACATATACAGCTGTTTATCGTTTTCTGTTTACCTCGTTTGTTTTAAGAAAAATCTGTTTTAATTGAACTTGGAGCTCAAGCTTCTTCTTCACGTGAAATATTTATGATGTTTTAAAAATAAAATAACTTTTCCTTTCGATATATAATTGTCAAAATCTTTCCCTAAATAGTGATAAAAGTTTTGAAACATTTGAAATAATATCCATAAAAGTAATTCGATCATCATGCTGTGCCTTATAGAGATCATTCCTTTATGCAAGTAGGGATCTTTTATGTTTTATTGTTAAGCATAAAGATACACAGTATCTGTGTTCTGCCGACCATAGATATCGATACCCGATTTTTAATATTATCAGCCTTTAGATTTTCTGTTGAGATACTGTTTTTTGTGGGTATTTTTTGTCTTTGAATAGGTATCAATATACTGCTAAGTGGATTCTGTTGCATCGTCCTAGTTAAAACGCACCTTTTATTTCTTTAAACTGCTTCTGTTATACATACCTTGTTTAAAATGATATATTACTTGGTAATTGTTTTTCTAAGTTTCTAAAACGTAAAATTTCATGATTTACTTCTCTTATACAAATATTTAAAGTTGCATTCACCTTTAGATTTGTTTGTTTTTTACTGAAGCTGATAAAATTATTTCAAGGTAAATATTTATTGTTTCGAGTATATTCTGTATTTCTTCAGTGTTAACTTCCTTTCCTAGACTGCGATTCATTACTTGTAGGCCCGGCTTGTTTAGGTGGTTAAGTTACTCGACTCGTGAAATGGGGGTCGTGGGTTCGAATCCCCGCTACACCAAAGCTCGTGTAGCTTTGTGCGAAATTCAAAACAAACTAAAATATATAGCTCATGCTCAACAGTCGAGTTATTTGAGTTACTGTTTTGAGTATACCAAACACGTATTTGTTTGCTCGTATCATCAGCTAAAACCTTTAATTATCACAGATAGAATTATTAAAATAAATAGGGTATGAAGTCTCGTTTATTTTGACAATCTTTGTTATCTTCAATTCATAATTCAGTTTTCAATCTACATTTCAAATTTTCTCTAATTAATTATGTTTCTATAGCCTTTTGTGCACTAGTAATAAAATATAATTTTTTACGTGTTTCTTATTTACTCTAAAAGCTTAAAAGTTGATTTTTAAACATGTAAAGCTATAAACAAAGTTCCTATGTATTAAAAGCAAACACCAAACGAATAGAACGAGTACATCATTCATAATCGTTATCAAACTTTGTATTCATTCCACGAATGGTGGCAACGTTCAGTATCATTAGAAGAACATAGCTTGCTCTGATTAGCAGTAAATACTAAAACACTCCGTTAAAATGCTTTTGAAGCCTCAATTTAGAGGTAGCATTAGAAAAATTACTCTGTTCATTTTGAAAACGGGTACGGATCTGACGTTTATTATAAATGTTTTTGGTTTTGAATTTCCATTCAAAGCTACACGCGAACTTTTGATCTTATACACAGCACGGTCCATTATCAAAATGAAACAACTAAAAGATCGAAAATAGTCGAGAACAAGCTTTGTTCATGGGTTACGAAAAGGGTTAATGTCTAAGCAAAGATTGATTCACCGAAATCAGAAAGCAACAACTTTTCACAGGCACGAACTGCTTTCTTAAAGATATAAACATAAGCGGGTTACACGAAATATATTTTCATGTTTTATTAACTTCGTCACGTTCTAATGTAAATTAAACAGACTTTGTGTTATTAAGAAATATGCCGGATCTCGAATGGCTTCTACTTTTGGCAGAAGCTTAGATTATTAAGTATTCATGCGCGTTTGAAATAAAAGCTAAATAAAATCATAATCTGTCACTCTATTTTCGTGTTTAACTAGTCTAAAATTAATAACATACGAGGCGGAAACACACACGTAATTTCCGATGATACTACGGTTGACTAATGAATAAAATTAAATTTTATGTAAGCTTTTACCGCATATAACATGAGAATAGCCCCCCAGTGGCTCAGCGGTATGTCTGCGGACTTACACGCTAAAATCCGGGTTTCGATACCCGTGGTGGGCAGAGCACAGATAGCCCATTGTGTAGCTTTGTGCTTAATTCAAAACAAACAAACATGAGAATAACTACATTCGTAAAAAAATACGAAACTTTTAAATATATTTCGTATTTTTCACGTAACAGAACTATAATAATGCAAATAGATTACTTTTTGTAATAATCAATCATGATGCATAACTTTACAAAGTTAATTATGTAATTCTTAACAGATACTTCACCAGTAGATTAAAGACTACCAGACTATCAAAGAGCTAAAGTACGTTATATTTAAACGACTTTGGAGAATCATTACATTGTTAACGGCCTGTCTGACGAATGTTCATTTTGACAACAGACCTGGGGAGGGGACTCCGTCATTAGGCTGCTTATAAAACATACTTTTCTTTCAATATTTTCATAAGCATTCAAGTATGAAATAAATATTTTTAGTGTTCGTTTTATCAATGTAATCGCAGAGAAATCGGAAAGAATTTACTGATATATCTTCATACTGTACACCATGAATGTCTGTTTCATTCGCAAGCTGCTTGTATTAATCGACCTCCAAAAGGACATTTTTTAGATGCAGGTTCCGTACACGTGACTTGTGTAATTTTCCAGACAGAGGAGATTTTTCTCTATGTAACATAATGTTTATTGGAACATATGGACGGTTTTTCCCACTCATCTTTATGTTATCGGATTCTCACTTGTTACAAGAAGCCGTATTTTGCTTTCAACGACTAATTAACGACTTACTCCAGGAATTGAATAGTCATGCTGTTTCAGATTAATTTCCATTATTTTGGGTTACAATAAAATTAAGTACAAGATATTTCTACATTGAAAATACCGAATCGATAACTTGAACACATTTTATGATCTGAGTATATATACTGAGTGGAAAGTTGGTGGTACCATACTATTTAAATTATACATATTCAGAATTGTTTTAATGTATTCAAACCCCTGTATACTATAAAACAATCAACCATATTTTTTTATAGTTCTGATATACAACTTATTGTACCTAGAGTAATCGATGGAGTACATATACCGCATAGATTTATTAAAATATTTTATAAAGCTTTCTAGGAGTCACTCTGTATGTGGGTCCACGACTTATTTCGGTTACATTGTCCCTAATAACGTATGATTCACACACGCACACTCAATTATACAGATATATCATTAACTATTTATTTGTTTTAAAAAACTTCTCATAAAACATATCAAAGGATTTACTGCTTATAAACGTTTTTTTTAAACTATTAAATCACAGGGAAGTCAATTGGTCAACAACACTTACCATCAACTCTCGGACTAATTTTATTTGATAATAACAGTTCTGAGATTTAAAAGTTACTTTATAAAATTCTTGCAGTTTCAGAGTGCGAATTGCATTTTTGCGACAACTAACCTCAAATTCACAGTCCATTAACGCTAATCGCTAAACCATAGCCGGCTCGTGCTGATTAATCGTTTGCTTTCGTATGTTACAGTACTCAATAATTAGTATAATTAATTTCGGTATTATAGTACGCAGTAGTAAACTATATTAAATCAAGTCAATAATTTAAGATATTATTTTTTTTACTTAATAGAAATACTTTTTTTTAAATTTACAATTAATGCTAGTTAACGTTAACCACGAAATACGCTAATATTTAAACCTCATGGTCTGATTAGGGTTCAGGTTCATAAAATACATTCGATATTGCTAGAAAAGCATTAATTACTGTTTCAAATATTTGGAAGTAAATCTTTGTTTGTTTGTTTTGTTTTGTTTTATTTCGCGCAAAGCTATTCGAGGGCTATCTGCGCTAGCCGTCCCTAATTTAGCGATGTAAGACTAGAGAAAAGATAACTAGTCATCACCACTCACCCCCAACTTTTGGGCTACTCTTTTACTAACGAATAGTGGCATTAACCGTCAAATTATAACGCCCCCACGGCTGAAAAGGCGAGCACGTTCAGTGTGATGGGGATGCGAACCCGCGACTCTCAGATTACGAGTCGCACGCTTTAACCCAGCTGGCCATGTCGGGCCTGGAAGTAAGTCTGAAAGAGTGAAGTAACGGTGATAACCTTCCTAAAATTCAATAGTTACTGAATTAAGTTGTAATACTTTCCTCTGAGCATTGTCAAAACATTACAAAATCTATGATTTGTTATAGTTAAGTTAAACAGAGGAGTTAAAAAAAACATAGTTGTAACACTTACAAAGAAGTTTCAGTTTCATTTTTCTCATAAGTCTTTGGCTCGGCATGGCCGAACATGGGGGCGTTATAATGATAATATGATGGTCAATCCCACTATTTGTTGGTAAAAGAGTAACCCAAAAGTTGGCGTTGGGTGGTGATGATTAACTGCCTTTCCTGTGGTCTTACACTGCTAAATTAAGTACGGCTAGCGCAGATAACCCTCGAGTCGTTTGTGCGAAATTTAAAACAAACATAAGTCTTAAGATCATTTTTATGTTAATGAACGCCACCCACTAATACAGCGGCAAGTCTACGGATTTACAACGCTAAAACTGGGGGTTGGATTTCCCTCGGTGGGCTCAGCAGATAACCCAATTCGGCTTTGCTTTAAAAAACACGCACACATATTATCGAAATGTGACGTTTGACCTTCATTATTATTTCTATATAGTTATGCTTTTGGACATGTTACTAAACCATTTTAAGTATATTGACGAGATTATGGCTTAATTAGGATAACTGCATCGCGAAGAAAATTCAAAACAAGAAATAAGGGTGTGAAATCCATCCCAATAACTTTAAACATTATAAATAATAGAATGTCAAACAAACAAAAGTTCCAATGTTTTTAGCACTCTATACTTCCAGTGTGTCTTGTCTTTTAAAAAATAAACAGAATATAAGTTTTATATTTTTAAGGTTACCCTTCTTTGTATTCCACCTCACTCTGTGTGAATCTAAAGTTCTGGATATGTTATTGATCAACAGTACCTGACAGCAGGGTATTGTGCTTTTGACAGTCGGAAGTAGTCAGATGAAACTTAAAATGTGTTTCGAAGATGTACTTATTCTGAATATCCTGGCTTATATTTAGTGAACAGTTAGACTTTTTCATGCTGATATCTAAATAAACCAACATTCTTGTACTCGGTACTCACTAAAATTAGTCTGTTACAAGTAATGTTTGTTTGTTTGTTTTTAATTTGGCGCAAAGCTACACGAGGGCTATCTGCGCTAGTCGTCATAATTTAGCAGTGTAAGACTAGAGAGAAGGCAGCTACTCATCACCACCCACCGCCAGCTCTTGGGCTACTCTTTTACCAACAAATAGTGGGATTGACCGTCACATTATAGCACCCCCCACGGCTGAAAAGGCGAGTATATTTGGTGTGACGGGGATTGTAACGCGGACCATCGGATTGCGAGTCGAGTGCCTTAACGACCTGACCATGCCGACCCATTTTGTTTTAGAAAAAAAAATATTTTACAAACTTTGGTAACTTAATTGCTAACATCATAATAATAATAAATACCTAGTTCTTCACCTGTTAGATGGGCTGCTTTTATTTCGTTTATGGTGTTTCATAGTACATGTTTCTTACAAAAACATTTATTTTATATCTGTAATTCATGCTTCGGTATTACAAGGTTTAAAGTATGCTTCACAAGGCTGGAGACGTTTTTTTTTTCTGAAGGAGTTTTAGTAGCTTATAAAATCGAACGTTCGCTTAACTTGCAATACATGTTTATTAAACAATCAACTTATATATACGCGTGTGTGTGCGGAAGCGCCTGTTTTAAATAGTATTATCATCATTGGTATTACAATTCACCGATTTTTAACTGTTTTTAATAACAAATCTGAATATATCCTAAGAATATGTAGAGAGATATAAATTCAAATAGTTGCTATTTGCCTTCCAACAGTGTAAAAGTTTAAATGTATTAAAAAAGAAAGATAAGTTTATACATTGAAGCTTTCTGATTAGTGTAGTTAACATATTATTGTATTTCCATGTAGAATTCCAGTGAACTTGGTTGTTATTTACGTATATATAACACGTGTTTTGATTCTGACAACTTGATATTTCGTAACAGTCAACGTTTTTCTTTTCATGTTCCAATCATATGTGACATCAAAGAGTTTTGCGATTACTTTAAGGTTATTGGTTACGCTTAATGGACCAAAGTTATTCTACCAAGTAAAGCAACAGAAATACGTTCGTGTAACTGGTGATGCGGAAACGATTTTTCGTGTCACAGTGGTAGACACTGAGATTAATTCAGCCATATTGGACAGTAGTTTCTTACTTAATAGAAGTCGCAAGGTCTCTGTTTGCGCGAGTTTTTGTAACTTAAGTTAATTTATCGTTTACATAGCGTCATAACACCAATCTTCTCGAAATATGAAAACCTTGTGTGGGTTAAGCTAACTTCCCATCTATTCCTCCTAAATATCGCACAAGTTCCTTTTTAATAAATTAATTATTCTAATGATGTATATTGTCTAGGGTCAAAAGGGGCTAGTAAGGACTTATGTATCAATAGAAGCAATCAACAACTGTTTCTCTGTATTAAGACAATTTAATAGATTCCAACAAACATATTATTAGATTATAAAGAATAAACTGAGATAATAAAACCAAGATGCAGTTCAAGATAGCACAGCAAATATAATGTAGTTGGCATATTATAACATATTATACTTTGCTCTAACCCTTGTATTTTTGTAATATAATCAAATTTGTAACTATAAACTATTTTTATTTTAAATAACAGTAGAAATATGCTTTGAAACGTAATTTCAAAAATCGACCAAAGAAACTCGATAACATTTAAACCTGACGAGTGAGAAAGGTGTCTAAATGTCAGATTTATTAGGGCTAACCCATATTGAGCAGTTCCCTTCAAACTCTTTTGAGAAAGATTGGTTGGTATACACTAACGTTAAACGGTACAAATTTTTGACGATGTGGTCATTTGTTTATGTCTCACTCCCGGTGTTAATGCTCGTCTGTCATAATCAGTCAACTTAGTTTTTTTAAACACTGTTCTGTCAATCTAAGGTGGATTCAACTTGCACTATATTATGATATCATTTGACACTGTTCTTTGAAATGCATTTATCATTTTACGCATTTGTGTCATTGATAATCAAACTAGACTTTCACCTACAATCATACCTCTTTGGAAATGTAACAAAGCTTGAAATGTTTAGAATATGTATTTGTAAAACGTAATACACTATTCATCCAAACTCAATAATATAATATGCTAAAAAGTAATAAACTATTCATACAAACTCAATGATATCAAATGCTTTATTGCACTGTTATATTACCACGTGGCGAAAATTTCTCCCTCTTAAAGATATCAAAATTGGAGTTAAAGGGTGAGGTATTTTTGTTTCTTTGTGAAACTCCTGTACATTTTGTCACATTGTATTACAGTAAGTGAAATTAGCAACTATAGGTTTAATTCCAGGTTCAAATGTTTGTTTTGAATTTCGCGCAAAGCTAGCTGTTTATAATTTATCAGTGTTGGGCAGCTACTCATTACGACCCATTGCCAACTCTTGGGCTACTTTTTTACCAGCAAATTATGGGATTGATCGTCATATTATAACACTCTCGTGGCTGAAAAGACAAGTTTGTTAGGTGTGATGGGGATTCGAACCCGCTACCCTCAGATTACGAGTCTAACTGCCAGGTTTAAATAAAATAACTTAATATTCATTAAATAATTTCTTCACTTTGGGGCGTGATTATAGTTTGTGTTATTTTACTAGGGCTTTTTTCACATAATTTGATATTCTTTTTACGAAATAAGTGTGACAGACACTGATACAAAATGTACCAATTGAGTATTAACCAACCTTATTGAATCGTCTGGCTTTAACGATCCTTGATTTAAATTATAGCAGACAGGAACTTACTCTATTAACACTTGAGGTGATGAGTTGACGCTGACCCTTTTGAAGTGCAACTGATGTGGCGTTACAATAAGTTATAAGTACCATACACAAAATTCATTGTATTGAGGAAAACAGCTATCTTTTTAAATATTTTTACTATGAAAATTCAGAGCGCTCACGTCAAAGTGTAAAATATTTTCATTGTTTTGGCCATCTGTACACTTCATTTTAATTTATTTCGTAGAATATAGGATATTATGGTACAAAATGTGTTTAACAGACAAGGGTTATGTTATACCATACACGATCGATAATCTCTGGCGTTATACCTTTTGTAAATAAATTTCTCTATCTATGTGTTCTTTAATACTTACTGCGAGTTAAAGTAGTTGTTAAATTGAGTAGAAGTCGTTTAGTGTGTCCCATAATGATAAACTGCTGCATGGAGGTGGGTGAGTGTGAGCTAAATGTATTCTAGACCTCTCTAACAAACCATACTATTTTGTAATTAAGTACAAAGCTTCAAAATTGGCTGTCTGTGCTTTGGCTACCACGGGTATCGAAATCAGAATTCTAACATTGTAATTCCAAAGCAAACTAAATGTACGGTTATCAAGTGAGAAGCCCCCTAGTGGCTCAGACTTGTCTACGGACTTACAACGCTAAAATCCGGGTTTCGATACCCCTGGTGGGCAGAGAACAGATAACCCATTGTGTAGCTTTGTGCTTAATTCAAAAAACAATCAAGTGAAAATTCGCTTTCTATGTATACATATGGCCCTAAAGTTCGATTTTTCCCATTGGTTCCCTTTGCAGTTCACAGTATTATTTTTCTCTTTGTTATGATAGTTGTTGTTTTTTCAGTTTCCTAAAGTGCTTATAGCTACAGGTTCATAAAAGTATATTTTTAAATCGAGAAATTTACGTATTCTGTTAGAATATTAAGTATTCTCTTAGTTGTTACCCCTGCTGGTACAGTGGTATGTCTTCGGATTTACAACGCTTAAATCAGCGGTTCGATTATCCGTGGGCTCAGCACGTAGCCCGATGTATCTTTTCTATAAGAAAACAGACCAACGTTTTTTGGTTGTCTCCTGTCTGTTTTACCTAATTTCAAGAACTAGATTTTTTAATAATTATTATGAAGTCTGAGATTTGTAACACGTATATTTAAACTTTAGTGTTGCCACAATAAGTCAAATTTTTGTTTGATTCAGGTGCATATGAAGTTATACGCAAATTATATATATGACAAAGTATATCTTATTTTTCTTAATGTTAGAAGGTTAGAAATTGTCGTATGCGTTTTATGAAAAAAGAAAAAATCTGTATAACAGAGATAATAACTCGCCAAAAACAAAAATTATATCTTTTATGTATTTAGTGAAATTCTTTATTTTAAGTGTCTTAAAATTAAAATTTCGTGAGTGTTTGACCATTCGCGTTTTGTTACCAACTATTCATTGACTTAGTTTTCTGTAGTAATAATTTTAGTCTTTAATAATAATTTCTAACCACATTCGACCTTCCTAGCTGATGTTGCAAATCTACCCTCATTTGATTTAAAAAGTCGTATTTCTACAGATAATTTATCAAAGTGTTAAAACTGTTTTTGATATATTTGATAGTCTACTATATGAAATGTTAAGATTTTACAGAGTAGTACAGAAATATAGAATACATAGTATGCTATTCCTGTTCGCTAGATGGCAGCATAATAGAACCAGCTGGATTATTCTATTGGGACTCGATTATTCTAAATTTACAAGACTAAAACGTCTCAACTGAAATTAACTAAGTAGATATTTTTAGAAGTGGGTCTAGTCTAAATTTTATTTGACCATGCTAAACTTTAGTCTAGAGATTTTAAATATGACTCGTATAAGTAATAAAACAAACCTTTCGAAGAGGTGAAAGCTGTTTTTTGTTGTTGTCTTTTAATTTCGCGCAAAGCTACACGAGGGATATCTGTGCTAGCCGTTCCTAATTTAGCAGTGCAAGACTACATGGAAGGCAGCTAGTCATCACCACCCATCGCCAACTCTTAAGCTACTCTTCTACCAACGAAGAGTGAGTTTTACCATCACATTATAATGCCCCACCGGCTGGGAGGGCGATCAAGTTTGGTGCGACAGGGAGTCGAACGCCTTAACACACTTGACCATGCCGGGCCCGAGGTGAAAGTAAAATCTGAAGTTTTACAAAATAATTTAGAAAGTTACAGATTTATATATTTTTCAAGATATCAAGATAAAATCTGTCTCGGTTTATAATTAGGTTTATTACCCTTCTGCCATTTATGCTACTTATCAAGCAAATAATTTGTTTGTTTGTATCAAAAATCCTGCAAAACTACACAAATTCTACCTGCGTAAAGCTGTCTCTGAATTTGGACTGATAGAATAAAGGGAAAGCAGCTATTCAACAGCATCCGCCACGTGTCTTGGGCTACTCTGGTTGAATAGAGAGATTTGACCGTTACCTTTATTATACACATGCAGCTTCAGGGCGAAGGTTGTGTTTTTGTGACAAATGAATAAGAACGACAAATCATCAAACTCATATACAGACAAGTTGACTACAATGATACGCCTAAAAATAAAATAGAAGAGTAGAGGATGTCGTCAAATTATCTGAAATTTATATAACAAGATTCTGCACTTTCGATATAAGTTGCTTGCGATTTGTGTACCTGTTAAAATAAGAATACTATGTTTTACCTACATACCCTGCGTATTGTACATGAGGCAGAAACCATTGGTACTATCAGAGTGATGTTACCAGGGTCAACAAGTCTTAATTTCTTACTAAGTAAAAACTGAAGTCAAATAGCTTGACATAAATCAAATAATGATTTTTAAACGTTATTTCATCTATTTAGAAATCCAAATACACATCTTTTCTTCATGGTTGCCTCTTGGTGATTTAATCGTACGCTTGTTAAACCTCAGCGTTCTCTTTCTTTGGAAGGACCAACACAGGCCGTCCGTCATAGCGCTGTTATATGCGTTGAGTCAAATATAACTCTTCGTTGCTTTGTTTTCTGTTAGTGTAGTTAATATTAATGTAGTCGTCAGTGTTTCTTTCACTGACGTTTATTTTGGCGTTTGTGCACTTGTATTTGTTTGTTATCTATTTGGTCTTAAAGCTTGAAACATTAAAAAACACGTTTGTTTATTAGGTGGTGTTTCACTTTTGTGCGTGGAAACTGTGTGACATTTGTATTTTATTATCTTCAATACACCAAGAAGCTGGATAGAAAGGTGAGAATGTCACTAAACTAGTAATAAGATGTTCCATTTATAGAAAAAGTTGTCATCTGATATATATCTATGACCTCTCCTACTTTGTTATGTTTATTCTGCCACAATCCTTTTTTGTTTTGTCTTCGGAAATAATTGAACTGTGTGCATTGTTGGATTCGTCAAAAGTTCTAGTGTTATTTTTGTCCTTTTTATTTTTCCCTACTGCGGATTCTGGTGGATCAAAGTTAAACATTGGATAGTAATTAGCATATCAACTCCTATAGATAGACATACAGGTAGTGACAAATGCTCAAAGAAGCCACGACAAGATTCTCCACTCCTTACGTTCTGAAGGTTTACACTAAGAGAGAACAAATCTCTTTAATCATTAAAAGCACGAATGGCTCCGACCATAACCACTGCACCGGAAAATAATTTTGCTGTTAGACTATTTTCAGTTTCCATTAGAATCAGCCTGAGGCTTCATTAAACATTGGTTCTTCCTTTTATACCATGGGATTTGTGTCGTTAATATCTGAACCAAAGATGTACCTGGAGGATCAAAACGCAATCACCATTTATATGAATGGTTAATTATTTGCTAAATAGACGTTCTTTGTAATATTTCCTGATTTATTTCCTAATTCAAATAACCTGTAACCAAGATGATTATATATATATATATACTAACCGCGACCCGCAAAACATTTGCAGTAGTTTTGATGATCTCCAGTTAATTTTTCCATATTCTATCATTTTCACTCATGCCATTTGAGCTGCGCTCTCTTGCAGGCATTATGAGTAATACTAGTAAACTCTGATTTATTATAAAGAAAAAAATTACGCAGTCACACAACCAAACTCATGTATACGTAACATTTTTAATAAAACTCCACATAAAGAAAACAATAAAGTGTAGCAATAGTATTTATTACAGTGCGCAAAGTATGAAACAGTCATGAGCGTTCAGTTGAAACAAAGGTCACGAAAGGAAGAATAAAAACCCCTAAAGAAAGAAAAGATATCTAAAAGGTGTTTACAGCAGTCTATGAAACGAACCAAAGCTAAATTATCGCAAAGTAAATCAAGTATAAAGTTGTAATGAAAGCAAACTTAGCTTACAATAAGAAAATGTCTGAATGTGTATTCATAAAGTGATAAACATATTGTTTTTAACAAACTGCGCTTTCATATTTTAGACCTAAATGAGTGGACAAAGCTCATTGGAATAGTGAGTTTTTTTCAATTCTTAGGAAAGTACACATGTATTAAATGTTGTTTCTATTATTGTTTTTGAAGTACGTGCAAAGCTACACGAAAACCATTTGCGCTAGCCGTCCCTAATTTAGCAGTGTAAGACTAGACGAAAGACAGCTAGTTACCACCACCCACCACCAATTCTTGGGTTATTATTTTACCAACAAATAGTGGCCGTTACATTATCACGCCCCCACGTCTGAAAAAGCGAGCATGTTTGGTGCGACGGGGATTCGAACTCGCGACCAGATTACTAGTCGAATGCCTTAACACACCTGGTAATGCCGGGCTTGTTTGTATGAACTGTTTGTTTTTTAATCACATACAAAGTTACAAGAGGACAATCTGTGCACGCCATCTCTAATTTAGCAGTGTAAAGCTGGAGGAAAAGCAACTAATCACCACCATCGACCGCCAACTCTTGGGCTACTCTTTTACCAATAAATAATGGGATTAATCGTAATTTACAAAATATGACGGTTGAAATATGCAATCCATATTCTTCTAACTATATGACCTCTAACGTTTTATCGACAAATATGAGGAAAAAGTTCCAGACGTACAAATAGAAAAACGCAAACGTGTGACTGATATTGATGAATATTCAATGTAATTTAAGTTTAACTATCAGATTTTAAGGTAAAGAAATCATTTATAATTTTTCTAATAAACTATATTAGATAGAAATGATATTATATATACATGACATAAGTTTTAAAGGATGAGAAACGTGCAAAATAATGTAAAACTGGTGACGTAAATTGATAAAAAAGGGAAAATAAAACAACCAACCGACAACTCTCAGCATACTAAAAGTAACGTAAGTAACGTATGTTTGTAAACACACATGCTATCCTACATACAAGAAAACCAAAAGTGAAAGGGGCTTTATTGTACCGAATAAATTATTTTGTGATTATTTTGTTTTAATTTCCAGACTAACATGTGAGTTGTGAAAAACAGAACGCAACTCACCATGAAAACTGACTCAATTTTCAAAATAACTGTTTATTTATAAATGTCTCATTTTAGCATAGTATAATACTTTAATTGGAATAAAATCTATGATTAATAAAGATAGATAGATGGGTAGTTAATAAGTATTATTCAAATTACATTAAGAGATATCTAATCTATGAAATAAAATATTTTGTGTTAGTTCCAGTGTTTTGTATTTGTTAAATGTCAGTGGTGTATAAACTGTAATTCATTTAGAAATCAGATGTTATTAAACAAAAAGCATAAGTTACATATAATAATTTTGGCTTAACATTGGTATTATCTTATTTCGCATTTCATTAAACATGCCAGTTGGTAGAAGCACTTTCTCAATTTCAAACTTTATCTTGAAAATATTTCATCAAATATCCTCCTCTTTTGTAATACAATCTCGAGCTCAGTTTTCAGGAAATATATTCATAAATAAAATGTTTTTCAATTCAAGAAAAGGCAGTTTCCTTTTATATGACACAGATTATTGATTAGATTTGGATTTCCGAATATTGTGAATTAATTTCTGATTCATTCTACAAAAAAACTGGCATAGATCGTAATGTTCCATGAGTAGTAGGTAATTATTTTACCTCTTCATTTCTAAGAAACATTGGGCATCAATTTTTAGTGTGTTCTATGATTAACAAATCCTTAAAAACAATAATAATAGTAACAATAATATGGCTTTATACTACAAACATACCGTAAAGTTGGTAGACATACAAAACCTTAAAATTTTAAATTTAAAGTAAGGAACTAAAACACACATTTAAAAGTATACGTGGCAAAGAAAAGAATAGCAGTAAAAACTGACCTATAAACCTAAAATCTTTGTCTTTTTAAAGAAACTTTCACAGTGTTAAATAAATTTCACTATAGAAGATACTAAGTAATTTCCTTGAAGATCATGTTATAAGATATCGTAAACACTCATTATTCCTCTAGGAGGAGTAAAGAATTTTAACTTCAAGACTGGATAGAATTATTTTTTACCTACAGTAATAAATATCAGCTCTTCTAAGTCTCTTTAAGAAATCTTTAATGTCAAAAAAACGTTTGTAATTTAGGTTAAAAAAGGATTTATTAGCCTGTTTAGGAGCCAGCAAACAAAGATAAATGTTATAGTTTGCTTAGTTTTTAAATGTTGAAACTTGGTATAATTCTGAAGACAATTTCAACTAAAAACTTATTTTAAAACAAACACTATTTCAAACGATTCGTTTCTCTCCATAGTAGATAGAACTAATTGAACGTAATTATAAAACTATAAAAAGAAAAGAAAACCTGGTGTTTGTTTTTATTCAAAATGCAGTATATTGTTTCTTACCGTTCGTTATAGGTCCATCATACACTGTACAAACAGACTCTTGTCAAGAAAAACCAATGTTAACTGTAAAACAAAACTTTCGGTTTTTGTGTTCTAAGTATGAAATTTAGCCACTCTATGTAAAATTGAAACTTATTAAATTGGTAAAGCGTAGCTTAGTGGTTATCGTAACTATATGATTCGCTTTCCGTTGCCGCAAAATAGCGCACAACATTTTAAGTTGTTAATGTGTTATCATTGTTTGTTTTTTTTGGAATTTCGCACAAAGCTACTCGAGGGCTATCTGTGCTAGCCGTCCCTAATTTAGCAGTGTAAGACTAGAGGGAAGGCAGCTAGTCATCACCACCCACCGCCAACTCTTGGGCTACTCTTTTACCAACGAAAAGTGGGATTGACCGTAACTTTATACACCCCCACGGCTGGGAGGGCGAGCATGTTTAGCGCGACGCGGACGCGAACCCGCGACCCTCGGATTACGAGCGCACGCCTTAACGCGCTCGGCCATAATGTGTTATAAGAGCGAAGATCAAATCCAACTACAGGGTGGTCGCTAGAAAAGCGGAAAATTTGTCAAACAGCTATTTATTTTTACAAAGAATAACTTTTACAAAGTTTTTTAAAGGCATATATTATATTACACTCATAGATGCTCAAAATTATTAAAATCATGCATTTTATTCATGATGTAAAGAAATCAAAATAGAAATGAGTAAGCACGCATTTTATTCATCATCTCATCTGGCCCTCAAATTTTCCGCTTTTCTAGCGACCACCCTGTACATGATTAGAGTAAACGAAGAATACGCTGTGGTATAATGTAAATTAGCTGCTTACCCTCTAGTCTATCAGTTTAAAGCTGTGGACGGTTGGCATAAGTAACCTCTTTGAAATTGAACGTGGATGTCGTGTTTCATCGCATGTGAAATAAACTGAACACAGATGTTATCACTATGTTTCGGAGTGCTGTCATGAAGCTGAACACAACCTTATCTATTTGTTACAAAGTTCTTACAATCATACTTGTATTGGGTACATACGGCAAAAGGGAGTTAAGTTTAATATTCGATTATTAATTAATAATGAAATTTTATATGACGTTTAGAAATATTTGTAAACGTATTTACTGATAGTGTTTGTAAATGGAAGATTAAAAAATATTAATTGCTAAACGAACAACAAATTTAAGTAAACATTCAGCCTGTCTTTTGTATGTTGTTTAAATTACTTTAATTTCAGCTAACACGTTTATAATGTTTGGTTAATATGTTTTAACTCTTATTGTCAAGGTTTTAAATGTTGATCCCATATATTCTTAATGATATGCACTTTGTGACGACGAGTTAACTCGACAAAATGTTATATTCCTTAATTTTTATTTCTACACCTGTTTTAACTTGTTTAGGGGTTTAAATTTAAATATATATCCTTCTGCTCTTTGTACAGGTACTTAGTATGGTTAGTCGTAGGATAGTGCACCGTGCAATATTAAATTTCTCTTCGTTGTAATATAATGCAAAACGTGGCTATTTAATCTTTTTTCTCTTATGCATTGTTTGCTTGTGCTCAGTAGCTCATAACACGAAAAATAGTCAGTCTACTTATATTGTTTTGAAAGTCTAATTGTGTGATGACTTCAAAGGTTTTATGCGGATAACTGATTAATTCTCATCTTTCTTGAGGTAACTGACGTATTTCAATGTTTTTCATTTTTTTATTAGATAATATTAAATGCTATTGATGTTTTCAATTTGAAAGACTTTATGTGACACGTGGTTAAATAGTCTACTCACAAATGTAAATGCTCAGGCAAAACATCTAACTTTAAACTGCTCATCAAAGGGTTTGTTTGATTGCGTGTAATTAAGCACAAAGTTACACAATAGGCTATCTGTATTCTTCCCCCACGGCCATTAAAACCCGGTTTCTAGCATTCTAAGTCCATAGAAATACCACAATGTCATTAGGGACCTCACTAGATGGAAAACATGTAGCCAGCGTTATTCACCACATGCACGATGGAGAATAATCGAATAGAGAGACTGGTTGCTACTTTTATAAGGCATCATAATACAATTCAAAGTATGGAACAACTCAGTAATATATATTGAAATTTTTAATATTTGACCTCTGTATTCTTAGATCGAATAACATAAATGTATATTTATCACTTAGATATCAATGTCTTGGATGTCGTGTTTCATCATATATGAAACAAACTGAACACAGACGTTATTACTTATGTTTTTGAGCACTGTCATGAAGCTGAACACAACCATAAACGATTGCGTGATGACTTTAGAGGTTTTATGCGGATAACTGATAACTGACGTTGTTCATTTTTATGATTAGAGTAAAAGTGGAGACTGATATTAAGAAATCCGTATCGAATGGTAATTCTCTTATTGATTAATTTTTTGACAAACAATAATCATGACACCCTATCGTTGTTTGAAACGATTCCAATCACTTGGACTAGTTCTGAATGCAAATGCTTACACATATTTAAACGAGATACAAAAATAAGTTCAAAAGTTTGATACAAGTTCAAAATCTGTGAACAAAAATCAGGACATAGCTGGCTGAATAACTAAAACTGATAACTAAGGGACCATACTAAACAATATCCAATTGCAAACACAAAATATCTGCATAGAAACATGATTTAGCTCAGAAAATTATACTGCGGTGTAATAATTTGTCAATAGATATAACGGTTTAATGCATATTAGATATATGTATTTAAGTTTCAAAAGCGTTTATTTTTGTTAGCAAAACGAGTACTCGAGTCACTATACTAATTCGCTCTGTGTTTACTGTATAATACTTAAAAGCAACAAATTGATGCAACAATTTATAATTCCTTCTAGAGCTTTTAAGATTTAATTACAGAAGGCAATGTTTGAGAAAAACAGTTTGTTACTCGAGACAATATTACGCGTCTCAGCAAGATAACTCCGGAAACCAGTGAACCTTATATAATGAGGCTTTTCCGAGCTTC
Organism: Carcinoscorpius rotundicauda; assembly: GCA_011833715.1. NCBI lineage: Eukaryota > Metazoa > Arthropoda > Merostomata > Xiphosura > Limulidae > Carcinoscorpius > Carcinoscorpius rotundicauda. The sequence continues at coordinate 41,752,579 of CM022393.1, forward strand.
AGAATTAATGAAGAACCGAAAACAGCAGGCCATACAATCAGCAATTTGTTGCATCCTTTAGGCACTGGAGTGAACTCAACTGTTGAGTAAATATTAGAGGAAAATATATGATGAAAGGTTTGGGGTGAAATGTAAGTTTCATCAAAAAATATAGAAAAGAAAATCTCTATCTCTAATTTCAAGAATATTCTCTAATGGTGTTTGCGTTTCCATTTTTTGTGAGTACGTATGCAATCATATATAAACTTTATTGTGACAGGGTTGTTTTATTGCAATGTTTGATGATCATGTTAAATTGCTATTTTGTTTGATTATTGAAGTACAGTTTTTTATAGTGTCTACTAAACAGGATATTCCCCTCATCAGAATATTTTAGTGGCATTTGGCGACCAGATTATTCTCTTTCAGAATTTTATGATCTGAATGTTTTTTCATAGTGTTTCGTAACAAGAGCATTGTATCGTTGTATCTGATGGGGTGTTTTTAAACTATTTTTTATTATAATTTCTTATGCTCAGAATATTTCATTGTGGTGTCTATTGATAGAAAACCCTATTGCAGTGTCTGATTACAATGGCTCTTAAATTATGGTATCTGAACCAGAGTTCTTTCGTATGGTGGTCGGTAATGACATAATTTCCTAATGATGGCTGGTGATCACAGTGTCCTTTTAATGATTCCTTATCATCATATTATTCCTTTGTAGTATCTGGTGACCAAATAATTATTTTGCTTTGTATGATGCTGATTATATTTTTGGATGATGTCAAATGATCTTAACATTCTTTTTTATGTCTGTTGACCAAACTATTTTCTGATGGTGTCTGATGAGCAGGGTACTTCTTCCTTGTGACGCCTGGTGACTGATATGTTATGTTATAGCATATGTTAGCTGCAGTTCTGTCTTGCATTTCTTATGATCGGATGATTGTCATGTGGTGCCTTGTTACTGTGGTCTTAGTAAAAAGACAACATGTCTGTTGGTCAGAGTTATCTATTTTAGTGTCTGATGAAGAGAATATTTCTCTGTGGTACAAGACACTGAAAAGTGTGTCAATGTGGTTACTTTCTTGTTGTCTCTAGTGAGAAGAATATTATTTCGCCTATCTATGCGTCAGGATATTGTTTCATGGCGTATTTTCTCTACCAGAATATATTCGTGAGTTATATCGTAGTCATGGAACAATTTTGTGGTGTTTAATAGTGAGATAATTCTGTTTTAGTGTCTAGAAGCCAGAGATTTCTGTTGTATTATCAAAATATTAGAGTATTTTCTTGTAATGTATAGTGATCAGAATGTTATTTTGAACTGTTTTTTTTAACAACAGCACTGTCTTGTGCTTTTGATTATTACAATATACTTTTGTTATGTCTGATGATAATACTTCTGTCTTACCATGTTTGATGACGAAATAATTTTCTTTTGTGTTGACTAACGTACTGTTGTTTCCCCACACAGCAAATTCTGAGGCACTTGGATTTACTGATTCCAGCCACTCCTTTACCTTGATCGCGTGACGTTTGGTGAATGTTTTGCCAAATGTGTGTAGTCTTGGTTATGTTCGTTTTTCTGCCAAGTTATGCCTCCGTCAAGTCATGTCATCGACCGTCTGCGGACATGGTCATGCCACTGGCTCTGACTGCCTTCTCTCGGCTACCTTGATCCGACTGGACTTCTTTATCCGCACCTCTCTGAAACAACTATAACTTCAAATATCTGCTGAGCAAAACAAAATCTTTGCCGATCTAAATTCAAATCCAAAAGCATGGAAATAACAACAAAACTTTTACCACGAGTTGAGCGAAAGGAGATATCAATATCCCTGAACATTCCCGTTGGAAAAGTTTACATTCCTTCAAAACTAAACTACTGCACCGGATTTTTTTCTTCTTGTTTTATTCGACTATTGTACAGTCTTGTATTGTTTTGCTATGGTAATTTCATTGTCCTATAATTAATACATTAGATACAAATAAAGTTTAAAGTCTTCGTTTCATTTTTTGCATTATAAAAATCAAGAAATCAGTTATGCTATATATTTATGTGAAAAACTGTTCTAGGACTGTAGGTTTTAAGATTGGTAGCGATCAAACATTATCTGGATTTTTTTATGTGAGTTGACATTCACTGCTATATTTATTTCATAATTGCTCAATTGATTAAGGTAACTGGTCAAGCTATGAATTTACAGTTTTGATGGCTGAATTATGATCTTTCAGCTTTACAAAAATCTGCTCCTTGAATAATTTAAGTTAGTTTAATGCTGCTTTTTGCTTTTAGTTCGTTTGCATTTATTTTTATCAACACGTGCTGTGTAATTGTTTCCTTTGTTTGCATTTATTAAGAAGTATTGTATTTCATCGTATCTTTGTTTCTTCCATATGTCATTGCTGAATTCTTCATTCCTCCAGTACCATAAAATCTATTTATGCGTTGATTATAATCATCACTAATTAAGAACCACAGTGTTATTCATGACGTGATCAGACATAAATTAATTAGTTGTGTGTAAAACGATACAATTTGATTTATTTTAGATTCTCTTGTTTCAGGCTAATTGCAGAAAACGTGGGAACTGTGACTCTTTCAGATAGGAGGACGTATAGAAATGAAGAAGAGGCAAACATAGGTCCAATATCAAAGATATTTAAACTGTAATGGGTCTATCAAATGCTTCATGCATTTACCATATAGCCTCTAACTGAAACGTTTGTGAGTCACTGAAAGTTTTAATGAAACTTTTTTGAATGGACGGAAATTAACTGCCTGTTGTGGAGACACAAGTGTAGAGGGCGACGTTTCGAAAGTATTCCGCATTTCATGTTTAGTAGGCAGAAGACTTTAAATACGTCATTCTCTACACTTGTATTTTCACAACAGGCAGTTGATATCCATTCTACAAAGTTTTATCATGAATATTCTGCCTAAATAATCTATCAAAGAATACCGACAATATTGTTTAGCCTGGATCTTTTAGCATGGAGAAAATGTCTTTAGTGATTGGACAGTGTACAATAACATGGTACATTAAGAGCTTTTAATGAACTTCTTTTGTGCTTCTAGGCTCTTTGCTTTTAGATCTTATAATCTTCTTTGATGGGCTTAAACAAAAGAGAAATAGATTGAAGAGGTGTACACTCACTAGTACACTCTATCAAGTAGTACCATTCTGCAACTAGGCAGAGTAACAGATATAATTGAAGAGTAATAATGGCATTGCATTGGACGACACGTGTTACAAATTAAAGATGCTGTCTGGTTATTATAAGACTTATTATAATATTTAAGAATTATTTGATATGGCAGATATGCTTACACTCTGGCAAAGTAACATCTAACAGATCCTGAACATAAATAGTATTGGAGGTAGTTTTGAAAACATCGAGAACAAGGTATGAAAGGCAAATATTAAGGACACTCTAGCCATTTATCGTGTAAAAACAAACTGCATTGTAGAATAGTCATATCCTGATACAGTGTAATCGCTTGTTATAAAAACAGTGAGAATATGCTGCATCAGTACGGATTCTACATAAGTATTACGTAGCATTACTAGGGATATAAGTATTCTAGAAGTTGTGTGGGATTATATAAAAACTGAAAAAAACTCAAAATAAGACCAAACTACCAGACGAGACTAGTTCCTCGAATATTGCAGTAACAACTGTGTGAAATACTTAGATGAAAAAAACAACAACAAGTGCATGTCTCCCATTGAATCTGAATAAAACTTTTCTCGACACAGTATAGGTCCAGTCATACAGTCTTTTAATTTCAGAAATGGCGAATCAAATTTGAATAGAGCACAAAAATATTTTCATACACTTTAAATTGCCGATGTGTTATAAGAGTGAATGTTAATCCCTTAGCTTAGATGATTTATAGTAGGTTGCTGCTGAGTAGATGATCTCACACTGGTCAGTTCTTAAAAATTAGTAACTGCAACAAATACTCTTAATAGCTTTGTCACAAGTGCATAATACAAACAATATTTGTTTTCACGTACAAAACATCTAAAAGCAAGGTGTTAAGTCCAGAAGAGTTATTAAAAGGCAGAAAGAACACCAACGTTGCAGTGTACAGAAGCACACACTTTTGGATAATCCTGTGGTATTGGTACGTTCTTTTTAATGCTAGAAACCCACTATTTCTGTATTTCTGAACATATCTAGATTCCTGTACGTTAACTAAGGATTTAAACCACCTATCGTTAATCATGTTGCAGAAGGAATACACAATGCAAACAAAATTAGAGATGTCACAGACTATCACACACATGTAGATATTGATTAGAATTAAGAAGTACGGCAGAGTATACATCTGTCTCTCTCGCAGAACGTTTTCATTATTGATATGATTTAATGGTTAATATATTATGTAGCCAAAACAAATGTTATCTAAATTAAAACTGAATGTGTTTAGCATTTATTGGTAGTTGTAAAGCTCAAATAAATGGGTGGTTACCTGATTGGAAAAGAAATATCATGAGTCGGTGATGCAAGGTAATCTGATATTGTTGGCTTAAGTTTCACTTGAGACTAATTTATTTGTAAAAAAAAAATTAAACTACATAACATATAACATAAATCATTATAATAAATAATCCCAAACATTGTGTGCATGTAAATACGAATGTGTGTGCGTAGAAAAAACAGAAATTTTCATGAAATTCAAGTTTTTTGTTGTTGAAAATTATTATCAAAATGAAAGAATGGTAATATCTAATGAAACATTTTCATCGTCAAAAATAGCCAAGTTAAAGTAGTGGAGCCAGTCATATAAAGGTATGGTATCAAAGGAAACGAAGTTACACAAAAAAGCAAAACCTCTAAATCTATAATGTAAAAGACAACAAGTTAAACCATAAAATGTTCGGAAATATTTTCTCTTTTCCTTGTTGCAGCTATGACAAGCAGCAATTTCATCTTTTCCCTTCTTCAGTGTTCTCATTTTAAAATTATATTTTTACATGACTTATATGTTGTTTAACATAAATAATTCGACTTTTTTTTCGTATCACATTTCTATATTGTGGACCCAGTTTTGTGACGCGCTTGTTTCTATAAATGTAAAATGTTTATATCAGATACCCTGAAAACTAATTGTCAGAGTGCATAACGTTATTAAGTTTTAGTCTCAATGGAAATGGTAAGGAGAAAATTCTAAAGACTTCTGCATTACCTATTAATAATTCAACTTCATTTGTATTTATACATGCACATGCGAAACCACATTTAACATTATTACTCAAGTGTATGGTTTAAGGAAGAGAATCAGAGACATACATCTGTAATGAATCATATTATATAACTTATATTAAAGCACAGGGTGTAATGACTTTCTTGGCTTTATTTATGATCCAGGATGCCAATGGTCCAGTGTTTAGTCTGCAGACTTGTAAGGCTCGAAAACATGTTTCTATACTCATGACTGATATAGCACAGGTAGCTATATAGCAGACTGTGTAGCTTTATACTTAACTATAAGCAAACAGATCATGATCCACTTATAGAATACTCTTCATAAAATATCGGTACTAACTATCATTTTTATACTCACTTTCACCTGAAAGTATAGAGTGTGTTCAATGGCACATCAGCGGCTTATCTTTGGGCTTTCTGATATGCAGCCCAACGGGTCACACCTTACTGAAAGTGAGTATTTGGCTTGCATTTTTTTCACATTCATTTTGACAAAACAGAATCAAAAGTTTCGGCAATAAAGGTTTAATTTTTTTTTTATATAAATGGTAAATTTTAAAGTACGTAAAGCATAAGAACCAGTTTTTATTACATCATAACAGGTATTGCCTCATTTGAAATATATTCTTGGAGAAAATTAAAAGGGAAAATTAGTTGTTTGTAAGCATTTATCCAAGAGAAAATGTTGTTGGAGTAAAAACTGAATTAACCTTAAAGGGCTTACACACTTGAATTTTATCAAAATCAAATTATAGTGTCTCGTGAGGGCTCATTTAATCAAATTTGGTTTCGCAATAAGGAAAATAAGTACAAGTTTTGTATTTGAAGACCAACTAGAAAATCAAGTTTATTATATTTTGAACTTCATATGGTGGATCTAATTCTTTCCATAACCCAGTCTTTAGAATTCGGTACTCCAAAAAAGTCGTAGTAATCCGATAGATCATTTTATCAATTTATTATTTCACTTCATACCGTCTAACGAAGTATACTTGCTGTGCTTTTTATGTGTCTTAATGAAACAAACATAAAACTAGAACTAGTAACACATATATTATAAATATATGTATGGACCAATGAAGCACAGTATTCATAGAATTATGTAAAATATTGAGCTGCTCTTTCACATAAGCCCCCCAGTGGCTCAGCCGTATGTCTGCGGACTTACACGCTAAAACCCAGGTTTCGATACCCGTGGTGGGCAGAGCACAGATAGTCCATTGTGTAGTTTTGTGCTTAATTCAAAACAAAACAAACTTTCACATAAAGCCCAGAAAAACGCATGCGTATTACACATATTACATACGAAAACGAATAATTCCATTAATCAATCATAAATACACATATTAAACACTCAAATGATGATTTTTAGTACGTTGTTAATACAGTAATTTTGCTGAATACATTCTTACTCACGAGCACTTATAATATATGTGCGATATAACAAATAACTAATAATATGTATGCATATTAAATTTCATTTTTTCAACAAGGTTGTCCTCTGTATATAAACTAAGTTCTTACATTATGTTTATCTTACAGAATTTTTTTCGGCTTTTCTTATGACTTTGCCTTTATTTAAATCTTAGCAAGTGTGTTTTACTATAGGAAAGCCGAATCGGGCTATCTGCTGAGTCAACCGATGGGAATCAAACTCCTGATTTTAGTGTTGTTATTTATGTGTATTCTTTCTTTAATATGTGCCACATACCAACGAGAGATTTAGTCTGAATGAAAGACAAGTTATTAATTTTTTTGTCTTGTTTTGCTCCACCCATGTCAGATTTAAATGATTTACAAACTATAAATGTTCTGAATTTTACGTAGGTTTGTCATTTAAATAATTACGACTAAATACAGAGTTAACAGAAATATTGTAATTAGAAAACAGCACCAAACCTAGCATCTAGAATATTTTTGCAAAGATAACAATATGAAGTATTTTGTTGATGCACTACAGTTTGTTCAGTCAAAGAGCGAAATAAAGTCGTTCACTGTATTCGAATGCATTTTGTCTGCTTGGGTAGCTTTGTTGAAAAGCGTATTTGGCGTTAGAGTGAGTGTGTCTAATGGATAGTAAACCTCTTGACTCTGGGCTAAAAAGATAATAAACAAAACATATTATGGCGCTGAAACCTTGACTTATTTATATTAATTTTGTTGTTCTTTATTACAAATATAAATTTTGAAAGTTATTCTTACCAAACCAGACGTTCACTCCGTTAAAGTATCAAGATATGATCTATTTTATTTTATTTGAGAAACGTAGTTATTGTTAGAGCTAGGACTAAATGGAAAGATTAGAGAACTGTTAATGTATGTAAACAGATTTCATCACCCATTTTCGCAGGATTTATGCTTGAAAGTTTCCTTCTATCTAAAATACTTATGTAAAATATAGACTCTGTAGTAGAAATCCTAAAAATATAGGCATAAATCTAGTGACTCTGGAGATAAAGTATGAATAATTTGAAAGAAATGATAATCTAGTAAATCACTAACCCTCACATAGTGTCATATTTCAAAAAGTCGATTCTTTTCAATACATCTTAAGTAAAATATTTTTTTCTGTTGCTCTCACAAGGACTTAATGTCAGTTCTTCAATAGTCTGAGTTTGACTTAATGTCAGTTCTTCAATAGTCTGAGTCTGACTTAATGTAAGTTCATTCATAGTCTTAGTGTGGCTCAATGTCAGCGCTTTCACCAATCTCAATAGAAGGTAGTACTAGTATTTTACACCAGTTTCATTAATAATGAATGTCAGTACTAATAGTATTCTCATTTCAATTCATTGTCAACATTTCCATTTGTTTTATTAAGCCTCAATGTCAACGCTACTATCGTTCTCAGAAGGTCTCAATGTTATCTTCATAAAAACATAATGTCAATATTTATATCGTTCTTACTTGGTCTTATTGTCAGAGGGTTATGGTCAAGTAAGTTTGCGCGAAAAACAACTATATCACTATTTCTGTCAGAATGATTTTCAGTGTGATGATTTGCTTGTATAACTCCTAAAAATGCATTAAAATCCAAATCATAATATCCCTCTTCTTACACAACTAGTAAGTATGTCACCATTGCACTTTAGGTTTTTTTATTGCAAATTATGTCAATTTTGATAAGCTTTATAATCAATGAAGAAAAATAAGTTATTTTTTTTACTCTTTAAGTAAATGAAAAGTTAATCTTTAAGTTAAAGTTAAGGTATCCTTACAGTGTAATGTACGAACTGAGTACTTATTCTCTTTGAGAAGTTTAAATAACTCTTATATAAAATATATCGTTTTGAACAGCTGGCATTTGGCCATTTCTTTATATTTCTTGAACTCCAGATTGGACTTTTAGTTTTTTTGGTAAAAATAAATTGAAAAAATCTTGTAGAAGTTCATTATTGGTTAAAATGAAATCCTACAAAGAAGTCATTTACAATAAACGCTAATAAATCATTTTGGTGCAACATTTTCTAATTCTGAGTTATTTCTTCGGAGCGTCGGGGTAATAAGCTGAGATATATGTATGAAAGGAAACTGTACGATAAGTAAAAACTTTTTGTGGTTTGTATTTCCTTTGAACTGCTGTAAACTCACTACATTTAGGACTGTTGTTTCTAGCCATTGTTACAACTAATCTGACCAACTAAGTGTTTGATAGCATAAAACTGTAACAATATTTCTGTATATATTACGCTTCTTGGTACAATGTTTTAATTTATGCCACTTAAGAAGCATAGGGTTTAGTTCAAAACAGGAATTTTATTAATGACAATATTGTATATATTATGCAGCGGTATGATGCACTTAAACATTTGTTCGCGTTGACGTCACGACACAAGCACTTAGTGGTATCAGGCTACTTGCAACTCATTAACTTTCCCATTTGTGCCAAGTTATGTACACTTTATGATTCGTACATTAACAGCATAATATATATTTCTACATAGTTTTTCACCAAGATAAAAAACAACTATTCAAGAAATGCAATAATCATATCAAACCACATCACTAAAAACAAAATAAAAAGTACAGAGGTATATGTTATATTTAAAAATGATTAAGAAATTTTGTTCCTTGTTGCACCTTAAACCATGTTATATGTGTTTAATAATACACGGACAAATCTAGTAAGCGTCTCTTGAGCATGGCCGAAGTTCCTAATTAGGTGTTCTGGCCTATACCTACCAGTTTATAATGCAGAGATCAAGAGTGGAGGAAACATTACTAACATTCACAAGTGTAATCTTTGAGTAACAGCAAACGAACTTGATTTTGTATTCTATCATAATATATAGTCTTGGCACAACTATATTTATGTTGTTCTGTATTTATAACAAAGGTTGTGTATAATTAGACAAACTCGCGCAAGTTGTTATTCTGGTAAATGTAAGTCGTTTTGAGTATTTTTTGTCAAAACACATATGTACGTATTTTTTATACAAAGCTGTTCTTTTGGTATACTTGTCTTCAAAAGTAATCAGCATTTTGTTCAGCAGTTTCTCTGAAATACTTGTTGTAAAGTCATACTTCATCACGTTATAAGACATCAAATTGTTTCACTATGCAAAAACTGTATGAAGCAAACAGATTTTACCATTACAGTATAGTGCATGCAGAATCCTTAAACATCACCGAACTATAGGAAACGCTGTTTCAGTAAATTTTACTGATATGTCTCAAAATCCACCGCCCAAGAAGATTGTGTCTTCATCAGATTAACACGTCAAGGTTGAAAGAACTCTTACAACGCCGTGCGACAGGAATGGAATGAATATTTCATTCCACGATATTCAGAAGGGTGTCTTCAAACCGATATTAATCAGATTTCATTGCCATCATCATGTTACTTAGGCAAGAAAGCATGACAACCTACGTGTCATACTTTCTTGGCAACATGTCATGTTTTAAGACGAGTCTTGTTTTTGGCTTGATGAAACAGATGGTAGGATTTCTGTTCATCGTGTTTGTGGAGAACAGATAAGAAAGGCTTGTATTTCCCATAGGGAACACACAAGAGAAGGTCTAGTACTCGTTTGGGTAGCTATTTATCACAGTACAAAACTGATCTTTTTAACCTCTGAGAAAGTTCCAATTCCACCTCCTATAGACATTAGGTGTAAGGTTTGTCAGTAATTTAACGTTCCAGAATGATGGTGGCCATACTTACAGCGTGCATATTGCAAAGATTACCATGGCCAATTAAGTCTCCAGTGGGTCAACAGTAACTTTACGGACATACAAAACTGAAACCTTCCATCTAAGCCTAAGCTTGTGTATCAACATTTTCCATGATCGGATTTCTATCAATATGCGCATGAAAGGAGTATAATTGTTTTAAAATATATTATTTATTATTATAGACAAGTTGAATGTATGATCTTATTTATAAGACATCGGAAGTAGAGGTTCCTACATGTTTTAATGATAGTCTCATAGAGTAGTCTCACAACACCTTATTCTACATCCTTAACTATTTCTTCCTATAGCTACTTATTTATGGTTTATTCTTCTGCCAATATACTTCTGAATTACTTGGTATAACAAGCACACTAAACAGAAGTCCTCTTATATCTAAAACATACTTCTAGTAAAATTCCGAAATATATGATATTATTTTTCAACTTAGGCGTGCACTCGTAATCCGAGGGTCGCGGGTTCGCGCCCGCGTCGCGCTAAACATGCTCGCCCTCCCAGCCGTCGGGGTGTATAATGTGACGGTCAATCCCACTTTTCGTTGGTAAAAGAGTAGCCCAAGAGTTGGCGGTGGGTGGTGATGACTAGCTGCCTTCCCTCTAGTCTTACACTGCTAAATTAGGGACGGCTAGCACAGATAGCCCTCGAGTAGCTTTGTGCGAAATTCCAAAACAAACAAACAAAGTGTTAACAATGTAACCCATTATCCAGCAGAAATGCGAGTTAAATTATATATCGAAAACAAAGGGTGATAATTGTCGTTAAATTACATGTTAACGACCAGGGATGTAAATTGTTGTTATATTACATATTAATTAACGGAGATATTGGTTACTATTATATTCTACGTTAAATTCTAAAGATGGTAGTTCTAATCAAATTAGTTGTTAACAAGCAGTTTCTCATTGTGGTTATGTGTTAAACAGTAGTAGTTTTAATTATATTAAGATACATGTCAATCAGCAGAGGTATTAGTTGCTAAATTACATGATAACCGGCAATATGTGGGGAAGGGCAAATTATCTCTGAACTAGCAAGAATACTAGGGTATTAGCTGTCGTTAAACTCAGCAGAGGAGTTGATTGTTTTTTAAGTTAAATGTCAACCAGCAGGAGAGGTACTGTTATATGTTAACCAGTAGGGAATTAGTTATCCTTCAATTACATGTTAAACAATAGGGATATCACATACCGTTAAATTCCCTTATCTAGAAGAAGTGCTAGTTGTCGTTAAATTAAACGTCGATCAGAAGATCTGTTAGTTTTAGTTAAATTACATGTTAATGAGAAGGGATTTTAGTTGATTGTTAGTCGTTAATGTATATGATAACCAACAGGATTGTTACTTGTTGCTAAGTTACATGTTATCCACCAGGGATATCACTTGTCATTAAATTACATGTTAACTACTAGAGTGGTTGTTAAATTACATATTAGTTAGTAAAGGCCTTAGTCGTTAAATTTCATGCTAGCCAGTAGAGGTTAGTTGTTTCTGGGTTTCATGTTAACCAACAGTGGTACTTTTTTTAATTTTAAAATCGTAAAACATCTGAAGTGAAGGATAAAAGCTGAGTGACGTAAATATTAAGTATTATTTTTATCATTTGCGTTTTGGTGACCCCACCCCGAGTCTACTAACTTACAGCTAAAATCTTATTTCCGTAGTGAACACAGCAGATAACCCAATTTGGGTTTGCTGTAAAACAAACAGTAGGTATATATTTTGTCTACCAGTTAATCATTTTCCATTTAAATTTTTTGAAACACTTGACAGTGTATTGTTAAGTTAATTTACATAAGATTGTTTATTTATTGAATTTCGCGCAAAGCTACAAGAGGGCTATCTGCGCTAGCTTTCCCTAATTTGGCAGTGTAAAACTTGAGGGAAGGCAACTAGTCATCACTACTCACCGCCAACTCTTGGTCTACTATTTTACCAACAAAAAGTGGGACTAACAATCACATTATAACGCCTCCACGGCTGAAAGGGCGAGCAAATTTGGCGTGACGGGATTCGAACCCGAAACACTCAGATTACAAGTCAAGCGTCCTAACCGCCTAGCAATGTTGGGTCTTACGTACGTTATTTATTACATATATACTGCGACAGTTCCAAATAAATGTTTTAAAACCCAAGTTGAAAGTCGTGTAGCTTAAGAGACACATTTAATCTCTTTACCTCTGTAATTATAAACGTATACTTATTTAGTTCTTTCTTAGAGTATAATAAGTGTGTTTCCCACGTTATTAAATTATATTACTGACAAATAGATTTCAATTATCTTTCTTATATAATTTATAATATGACTTTGTACTGGTTTATTTTAGGAAGGTCAGTGATTGACTATTAGGGTTACACATGTATTGATGGATGTTTTGATGTACAATCACAATAACAGCAAATAAATGTAACAGTGTTTATTAAGTCAAAGCATTTTTAGTGACATTACGTCTTGGGTGCCATTACGCGAGGTTGGCCCTCGTTATTCATCGTGTTTGGTTCAATGAAGAATGCTGGGTGGACAGCGCCTTAATCTAGCAAAACTATATTCAGTTAATAACAGTGGACTAAAACATACTTGTCTCTATAATGTCTCTGTTAATGTTTATTTTAGCTGTTTCTTATATTAAACGATCAAGTGTTTATGTCAAGTATCATCTTTTCAGCTTACAGGACCTTTTATGATCTAAAAACTAATAATCCATTTTGTACGTTATTAAAATTATTTAAATCTTTCATAATTAATCAAACGCTTATTTTAGTACTTACGATTTTGAGTTTCTTTAACTTTTCTCGACCAAATTAACTTATATAATGTCCATAGATAAAACCAGAAATAGACGAAATCCAAATGTAACGACACAAGTCTTTATTTCATGTGACATAATTCATATGAGGCGAACAATTTCCTGTGCCAGATGTTCCAGCACATGAAAGCTTGTAGCAGTCTTACTACCACACATAATTCTGATTGAAGATATTGCTGGGAATCTACTTCCGAACACGTGACACTTCTTATTTTATAGCAACGCAAGAGATTTGCCAAGATTGAATTTCACAGCTTGTGTAGTGAACAATTTTATAAAAAGTTCAATGGTTGTATGACAGGTTCCTTATTCTACATTACTCACCGGGTCAAACTGTGTTTTATATTTAATGGAAGAATAAACCGGCATCTCTTACAAGTAACTTCAGTCACATACAGCGTTTCGTACGTACGTGAAGAGACCTGATAAAAAATAAGCGATGTACATTGGTAGCAAATGCTTTTTTGATTATTTTATTATTTAGTTCTTCGCATGTAATGCTAGACAATACGCGAAAACGTAATGACTAACAAAACTGAGCAGTTAGGTCGAATGATTCCTGTATTTATTTAACCCTAAAGTTTTTATAGATGAAAAGATATGGTTGCACTTAATCGTGCTTCTCGACGCAGATGTTCAGGAATGGTAAATAACATCCACAGATATCACATAGAGACCACTGTAAAACAAATAGGAGAAGTGGCGATAGAAAATCACAATTTCGCAATTTTGCACAAAAGAGTGTAAACCACAACCCCTTAGAATTACAAGCAGAATTCGACACACGAAGCTACGAAATTGGTAAGTAAAAATGCACCTTTAACAGGATACTTAATGATATATATATACACGATAATACACAAAGAATTCAAATTCCTGGAAATCGATTTATACAAAAAGTTTCATAAATCTCAATTTACCAAATCATTTGTAAAGTATAATATTATCGTATGTCTTTTTTTATTTATCAACAACAATTACTTACTAATATTTCTAATTAAGGTATCCTTGGCCAGATGAATGTTTGGGAATTATACATTACAAATTATTTACGAGCAACTATAAAGCTTTGGGGTGTTTTTTTTTTAATTTCACGCAAAGTAACACAAGGGCTATCTGCGTTAATCGTCTCTAATTGAATGTAAGATGAAAGAGAAGGTAGACAGACATTACCACCTACTGACAACTCCTGGACTATTCTTTTATCAACAACGAATAGTAGGATTTGTTGTCAGATTATAAAGACCCCATGGCTGAAAGAGTGTGTATGTTTGGTGTGATGGGGATTCGAACCCGCGACCATCAAATTACGAGTCTAATGCCTTTACCGTCTTACCATGCCGAGCCTCCATAAACCTTTTGTTTGTTTGTATTTCTTGTTTAGAGTATTGCTAAACAAGAGGCTATCTATGCTGTGCACACAACGGGTATCGAAAATCGGGTTTTAGCATTGCAAACGTTTTCTTTTACCGACGAGCTACTTGGGGAAGAGGGAAACAGTTCAGCACAAAAAGAAGGCATAAAGTGTCAAATCCGGACGTTTACCCAGTACCACTCCATGAAGTATCATAAGACACATGCTAGGCTCGTAAATGCCTAAGGAATCAGTTTATGCTTTCTGTGTTATAATTTTTGTTGCACTTGAAAATGTTGATAAGGTACATAAATATGTTATTTTCTATATAGTTCTATTGATGTTTTGAAAAATACACCAATATGTTATTTATTATGCAGTTCTATTGTTGTTTTGAAAGATACACCAACATGTTGACCCGGTATGGCCAGGTGGGTTAAGGCGTTTGACTCGTAATCCGAGGGTCGGGGGTTCGAATCCCGGTCGCACCAAACATGCTCGCCATTTCAGCCGTGGGGGCTTTATAATGTGACAGTCAATTCCACTATTCGTTGCTAAAAGAATCGCCCAAGAGTTGGCGGTGGGTGGTGATGACTAGCTGCCTTCCTTCCAGTCTTACCCTGCTAAATTAGGGACGGCTAGCGCAAATCACCCACGAGTAGCTTTGTGCGAAATTCAAAAATAACCAATATGCTATTAAATATATAGCCTCATCGTTGTTTTCTTGGAAGCTATGGAGATTTGTGATGTTCCTAATAGAGAAAGAAGTTTCGAAACCATAAAAGAGACAAAAGAACCTTATGGCACTTCAACAACTCACCAAGATACAATCAGTTACTACTTTGTTGTTACTTTACGAAATAGAAAAAAAATCCAGAAAAAATAATTAAACAAGATAAGAGATGTTGTTACATTTCATTGGAACGTACAAGGCTAAAAGTTAAAATTAATTACGTATCGATAACATGATAAATTAAAATATTTTATAGTGTACATCGTATTTTGACGATAACTTTAAAGTTAAGATCAGTGGGGAGAGAGTTTTTTTGAAACGGCTTATTAAAACATCATGTTCTTAAAAATATGAAATTCAGGGTTTTATTTTCTGTAATGGAGATAACACGGATAGCCCATTATGTAGTTTTGTGGTAAAACAACAAAAACAAATAAATATTATGTACTTAGATATACATAAGTGTATATCATTACTACGAGGAGTATCCGATGAATTTTAATATGAATTCACGGTTTCGTTACGTTGTGTTATCACGTTTAAAAATCGACAAGTTAACATAAAATAATACTCTATTTATTATTTTTTAAAGTTGTTATCCAACTGCTGAATGTATTCGCTAAAATAATTCCCCATTTGTACATGGAAAGCACTTACAATCACACAATTTTTTTTTTCAAGAACTATTCCGATAACACTATGTAACAAAATTTTTACTTTTTCTTGTTCCTGGGCAGAAAATTTTATCTCCTAATTGCTTATGCCTAAAGTAAATAAAAAAAATATATATTTTTCTCTTCAAACTTTGTTTTTATTACCTGGGTAATGAAATTTTCAAATTTACCCATTTTCCAAAACATTCCAGGTTGTTTTAGTGCTGAGTAGCTGATAGAGAATTTTCTCGAAAAACTTACAAGAATTTTCAAGAACCTTCTAGAATGTTGTAGAATTTACAAGAATTTTCTAGAATGTTGTAGAACTTACGAGAATTTTCTGGAACTTTCCATAGTAATATATATACAAGGGTTCATCACTCACCATTTCAGTTTAGTTCTAGCTGTCTAAGTGAACACATAGAACTATCTGATTTTATCAGAGATGGATTCAAAAAGATGCATGCATTCTCCAGACGCATTTTGCTATGTATGTGGCCAATTTATCAAGACAAGAGCGAAAAAGTACTCTGTGACAGCATTTGATAAAATGTGTGTGGCCTACAAGTTGAGGATCAAGACAAACTCTGGGCACTTCATTTTAACTGCGAGCGGTGCAAGGAAACTCTAAAAGGTAAGACGAACAATTTTGCTTGCTTGAACAGTAAGATTTTATATTATACAAATTTTAAACCTCGTAAAATTTAAATACTTTTTATTTTTTAAATTTCCAATAGTATAGAAAAGCATCACACATAAAATATTTTCCATAAACCTCTTAAACGTTAGTTGTGGATGAAATAAATGTATTCTTCATAATAACAATTTTATTTTGCTCTTTTGCAATCCAGACCTTTCATCATCCACCGCCCCAGTACCACACTGCACTAAGCTCCTTGTATCCACTCCGCTAAAGAGAAAGCAGCCATCCTCAGAAGAAAGCAGAAAATCAGAATAGGAAGTAGATGTTGAAAACCCAGATTACAATTTTAGAAGTGCAGCCAAAGAGACCTCATTAGAGATCTTGGTCTAATAAAGTCGAATGCCGAGACTACATTTGGGGGCTGATACGTGAAAGTGATTTACATTACAGTCGCAAATCTCGAAAAACGACTAACTTCTAAACGTTTTTGTTCGCTTTTGTGTAACTTTAGTATAAATGAATGTAAATCTTGATTCATATGTTGTTTTATTCAGACCTTATGTAAATGAAAATGTGCAAATTTGCCCGTTTTTACATAGAAAATAGGTAAATTTTTAAATTTCATTATCCAGATCACAGAAGCAAAGTTCAAAAGGAATAATGACCATTTTTTGTACTTTTACAACATAAACAATTAAGAAATAACACATGCTATCCAGGAACAAAATAAGTGTTACATAGTGTAATTGACAAATTACAGGAACAATTTAAAATCTACTTTATAAAATTGCAGAATTACAAGACGTCTGGGTGATATTTGAGAGAGTATAAGATGATAAAAACAGAAATGTATAATATATTTCTCGTTCCCTTAGCACATCGCTTCCACTCTTTGAAATGGATCATGTACTTCTCAATCTCATGGGTCAGTAGCTGTTAGAGCCACTAGTGATAATTCATGTTTGTTTTTATATTTAATTTCCTGAAGTTACTTGGTGATATTTGAAATTTCAGGGACTTTAAGAAAGCGACAATAACAAAAACAAAATAAGGATTGTCTGTAGCTCCCAAACGTGATACCAAGTGTGTTGTACTGGAGTGTAACAAAGTTCAAATGTCGAGAACTAAATGATCAGCATTCATCACAATAGTTATCTAACTAGTAAACTGATTTGGAAACATATCACGATAAAGGGGCATTTACAGTATGAAATACTGTTAGATAAATTATTTGGAAAAGTTATTAAATGTGTTACCATAAATGTATATTTACTTTAAATTTTATTGATTTACTTTATTGAATATTTGGCCAGTATAATAAGTGTTAACATGCGTATTTTCACTGAATAACAATTTAATGTAGGAGTATATACATGAAATGATATTAATCTTTCGTGAGAAAGCGTGATTGTTTGTTTTGTTTTGTTGGTGTAATTATAAAGTACCAGGCTACATGGGTTATTCTTGATGTACCCACAATAGAGATCAAACCGTAAATTTACCATTGTTATCTCTAAAAGTTGCTACCGAGCCACCAGGAGATGAGTTTTTGCTATTGAGCGCAGAGTTATACAATGGCCTATCTATGTTTCGCCCGCTGAGGGTAATTTCAGTGTTATAAGTTCTACGACTTATCGTTGAACCATCGGATGCACCTGCAAGTGGGGGACTTGTGTATTGGGTTTTATAAAAAAATGGCACTTTTCAAGGTAAAAAACAAATATCCTAGTGGTATTCATTTACATTTTCAAGACACAGACACAGTGTATCTGAAAGTGGTACAAACGTAAACACAATAATGTAAAGCATACTTAATTAAGTATATGAATGCCGATTTAAGAAACGCTATACTTTACAACTGATTAATTTACATCAGTACTGGATCTGTGTTATATATCAAGTTAAGACTATAACAAGATACGTTAAATCTTAACTACCTTTTTTAATTATCATTTCTATTGTTCACAAAATAGTAAAAGTTTTAGCTTTATTAATACCAGAGGATGCACACGAAGAAAAATTCAATTGAGACATTTGTCTCTCTTCAAAGACCCCTGCTGGGAAAGCGATAAGTTTTCGGATTTACAACGTAAAATTCAGAGATTCAATTCCTTTCGGTGGGCACAGCAGAGAGCGTGGTGTGGCTTTGCTGTAAGAAAAACACAAAAACATACACTCACTTGAAATATTTTATCGTCGTATATCTCATAAAATTTTAATAAATGTAATCCGTTCCCTCAAATATCATCGGTAGCTATTCAAATCGAAGGTGTCACTGGCTACTTTTAGGAACACATGCACGAAATATCATAAACATTATTTCCGTAAATACACCTTGAGTAATGTGAACTGGATTATTCAATAATTCGCTGCTAGCGAGATGTGAATAAAACATTTTTGGATTTACATTTTGAGCACGTTGACGAATGACTTGTAATCGGTCAATTATATATAATGAATGAATAGTTAACAGTAGGACGCAATCCTACACACAAACCTCTAACCGTCTTAATTGATGCTAGTTTGATTCTTCAATAACACATTAATAAAGAGAAGAACACAATTCTAAAACAAAATCTATAAGGTAAATGAAATTAAAAACACAAATATATCTTTAAACTGTGCTCTTACAAATGATGTTAAATTTCCTTAAATGTTGAAAACCTATAAATGTTCCTGGTCAAGTATCTGTAGTTTCCCGATTAATAAACATTTACGACAGTTATAGCTTCCAGGGTTTATAGTGTACTAACTGTATCAAACCAACAACAATATTAAACCGTTTTAGGCACGTCAGTTCATTATTTTTACAGGAGATTTTCGAGAAATTTTAGCTAAGGCAACAATACTCGTATTTTATATACAAATTTAGGGAACAGGCGGGACTCTCATAATACATAATTAACAATATAAGTTACCTTCTATGGACGTCAAACATAGTTGACCAGGCGAATTCAACTAAATTATGATAATCTTATCATAATCTTTACAATCTTCTAGATATAGAATGACATAAGCTTCTTCTGATTTACAAGTTAAGCGCTTGGTAACAATAATAACTATTTTCTAGTGGGCCATTCAATGGTTTGGGCAACCTTCTCAAAATGTTGGAAGTATTAATTGACTTTATAGTCATTAAAACGTGGTACTTTAATATATTGATTGTGTTTCAAGTCGTCATTTTACTTTGTTGATTAGAGTTAAGTCTAAGTTTCATTTCTTCAAGTCTAATTTCTTTCTCGGCTTCGATACGAGCTTGTTCAGCCTAGAGACGTTTACTTTCTATTTCGATATGGACTTCCACAATACATATGTAGTAATATAAATTTCCAAAAAAAGCATGGCTGATACAGGTCTTTAATATCGTTCTTTGAATACATGTCTATGATTTTTTTTTGGCTTAACTTCTCAGCCTGAGCATGAATTAGAGCACATGAGGAAAATACGTTTGAATAAGCACGTTTAAATAAAATCATTAAAATATTCTGTGATAATTATAAGAACGTATTAAATAAATTTAAGTATTTAAATTTAAGGATATTTTTGCCTAAAGTATCCAATGAGTGTTTTTAGTTTTTTTATAAGGTTATTTTAAACAACTTGGCACTACGTTTTAGCTGATTGATATCTTATCACATACAAATGCTTGTGTACAATCTGAAAATTGATAGTTCCAGTGAACGTTAAATTTAACTGGTTAGTTTAGATAGTTTGGAATTTTATATTTGTATAATTTGTCTACTGTGCTAATAATTACGGGCTAGAATACCAATTTAGGAGATGAGTTTATCTTACATACCCCCAATTATTTATTTTTTCTTCTTTACTTTGTACAACAGTCACATTCTCACACCTATTCTTCAGGCAGTAAAGGTGATATAGATACGGGACGTTGTGAGTTTGAGCACCCATATCTCACTCCCTTAATTTCTATTTTTTTATTTTTATGAATTTCGTCTTATAAAACTGACGAACGGAAGTTAAGATTGATAGATGGTGTTTCCCCATACAATGTATGTCCTTCTTCTCAGTCACATCCACAACCTAGGACACATTTTATATATTTCAGATTATAGCTTGTACTATGAGGATATGCAGAGCTTTTAATTTAAAGCGTTCATGTTTTCTAAGAAACAGTTTAGCAATATACGAAAATCGAATTCTGTAGAAGTAATAATATAAAAACAACTAAACAAATACACTTCACTATTCAAAGTTAAGCAAATATTATTACAGAAACTTTATAACCTTTGTTTTATGCACTGCATAATTGTAGAATTATATTTTAAAAGTTAATATTGATACCTAAAAGAAGACTCTATGATACTCGGGCATTAAATGCTATATAATAGTTAGAATGAAACAAACGTTAATACTATTTCAAAAACATTTTACAGTAGCAGATCATTAACTGATGTACAGCAGCTAGAATTGAACAGAATATTTTAAAATTTAAGAATAACTAAAATGAAATAAAAAGTGTATCATTTAAAAATAACACTTTTATTAATAAAAGTGTTAATACCCATACCAGCCGTTCTGAGATACAATATGTCCCTACTGTTAACATGGTATCTTCAGGTATTACACATAATTGTACACGACGCTTAAGTACATCCAACTGGAGATATCAACCATAAAACCTTAAGCTAGCATAAGTACACATCTGCTCCTTAATATATACGTTACAAAATAAACTACCAAGGAACATATACAACTTAAGTATCGAAAATGAAATTATTTGTATAACCTGACGTCATGGTGGACCTTACCTAGCCTTGTTACTCACAAAGATTTTGCTTTCGTGAACTCATTCATTGTTGTATAAAAGCAGGATTGCAAGATGTTGCTAGAAAAATGGTTATTCAATTAACAAAAAGGAGGAGAAAAGCGAACAACTTGTTTAAAAGTTACCACTAAAGAATAATTTTGTTATAAGAGCAGTTATTCTTATTTTCTACTGGTATTAAAAATGTGTATTTATGTAATTTTCTCAGTGATTTTGACTATATTAAGACTAACATAACAAAAGTTGAAGTGAATACTTTTAAACAATTACGAAAAAATAATAACTTCGTTATTACAAAAGCCGACAAAGGTAGTACTGTTGTAAAATGAAATATTATGATCATTTAAGTAGAATGAATGAATTATTGAGTGATCAACACCATTATGAACTTTCAACTAACAACCGAATTGAAAACGGAAAGAAAACTGAACCAGTTTTTATTAGATCTAAAAGAAGAAAACTGGTAGTTGACTATGTTCTTTTTTATTATTTAGTACAAAGCTAAGCAATGGGCAATCTGTGCTCTGCCTACCATGGGAATCAAAACTCGGATTTTTGCGTTTTAAAGTTACTTTAACTTTTTGAGACCTAATGGTGTAAAAAGATCTTGCATGTCTTAAGATACATAAATAAAATTTACCTCTCAGACCTATTGTATCCACTAGCTAAAATTTTAGTCTGGATATCTAGATTTTATATATTACAGGGAGGATGCATAACGAAAAACGCTAAACATTTTGACAAATTATTAGATACATTTGATACTTATAGTGTTTAGATAGGTTAGATATTTCATTATTTACACAATCAACAAATTTACTGATTCTACTCTTTCTTGTTTTATAGAAAATAAAATCCAAGAACAGAACTTTCTTTAGGCGTTTCAAAACGTATGTTAATTTTTACAGCAACACAAATTGTATTTCAACTTAATGAGGAATTTTTGATCACGTTGAGGATATACATATGGGCAGTCCATTATCACGTGTGCTAGCTAATGTCGTCCCAGAACTAGCTGGATTATAAAGTGAAATATTCGGTTAATCTAGGATTGTTGTTTTGTGAGATTCGTTAATGATACACTTGCTGACTTTATATGTGAACAAATTTTGGAATAATTTTAGTATATTTACATTCACTGCATTTTAATATCAAATTTACCCATGAAGATGAGTTGTCTTTTCTCAATAACGTAGTTAGTCGTTTTTGTTTTCTTTTGTTTGTATTTTTGAATTTCGCACAAAGCTACTTCAGGTCTATTTGTGCTAACCGTTCCTAATTTAGCAGTGTAAGACTAGAGGGGAGGCAGCTAGTCATCACCACCCACCGGCAACTCTTGGGCTACTCTTTTACCAACGAATAGTTGGATTGATGGTCACATTATACGCTCCCACGGCTGGGAGGGCGAGGATGTTTAGCGCGAACCCGCGACCCTCAGATTACGAGTCGCACGTCTTACGCGCTTGGCCATGCCGGGCCAACGTAGTTAGTAGGATTAATAATACTTTAAAATGAAGGTGTTTTAAAGACAACTTCTACTAATTTGTACTTGAACTGGTCGTAGCTTGTCAAAAATTAAAAAAAACATATATGGATTATAAAAATGTTTTGGGCTATTCCAAAAATTACGTTGAGGAAAAGAGCTGGATAAGGAGGTAAATTATCTGAAAAGTGTACTGGTGAAAAGAATGATCCCCTATTAATGTGGTTAGAATGTGCTAAAGAGCTGATGAGTGGGAGAAAAGAATTATCCTGATAATTTTATCCATTATATAATTTCTCAAGTACTTTATTTGTTAAGTACAATAAAAGGGGTTTGAAAACAAATAGAAAGGATTATAAACTTCCATTTGTAAGAAAATTTGTTTTTTACCATAAAAAAAGAAAAATATATATTTTTTAAAAAATTAAATCGAATTGAGGAAAATGTATTTTATAGCTTAAAATGTTAGGGGTGTAATGATTTCTATATAGGGGAGACTGATAAAAATTTGAATAATAAAATAGTAGAATATAGTCATGATCCGTCAAATGTTTACCACAATTTAAAGAAAATAAAACTGTTAAAACAATTTGTCGAGAACTTAATATACATAAACGTAAAATAAAATAAGCCGTTACAGTAATGGAATATGAGCCTTTTAATAAATAAAAAACAAGAAATAGATTTATACTTATGCTAGCTCAAGGTTATGTGGTTGGCATCACCAGTGAAGGGGTAAGTGTCATGTACAGTGTTGATGAATATCTGATAATACCAGGTTAATAGTAGCATAAGTATCACACATATTGTCTTAAGCAAAAAATAAGGTAGTATGGATTTTTTAAGGAATTATAAAATTCATTCATCTTCTTAATGAGGCAAGCTAGTGAAAATCTACAAAGAAAAACAGTGAGTTCTGATACTACGATTAAAAACACAGACAGACGTTCTCGTGTGTGCGCGTGTGCATGTACGTGTTTGTGTTTGTGTGACCACCATAGCTCGAAGAGGAAAGAATTTAAAATCTGAAATTGTGCAACCACACTAAGTGTACCCTGAGAGTGTGTATCAGGGTACTTATCTTAGTCAACTGTGTGCGCAATGCGCATATGCAATTTTTTAATGTGACAAGCTACCAAAAAACAACAACAAAGAAAAGAATATGTACTTCCAAGAAGAAAGAAACTAAAAACCTGAAATTTTGCACCTATACTAAGTGGACCCTGAGGGTATGTACCTGGCTACTATGCTTATCTTATCCAGTATGTGCGAGCATGCGGATGTGCATCTTTTTAATAAGGCAAATTAATGGAAAAATCATATAGAAAAAAGTATTCCTGATATTACATATGAAAATTGCAGACATACAAGAGAAACACACGTGCGTGCGTGTTTGCGTGTGAGCATCTTTTTTAAGAGAAAAAGTAGCGGAAAACCACATTAAAAAGAATTGGTTACTTATATTACAGATAAAATCAGAGACAAACATACAGAGACGGTCTTTTAATATAAACGTATAGCTTGTAAAAATGACGAAGCAAGCTCTACCCAGTTTATCATATAGTATATCAGTTAGATTAATAACTTCTAGAAAAAGATTTTAATAACAGTGCGTCCCAACAATGACCTTGATGTCATGTCGCTTATAAACAAAAACATAACCTGATATTGTTTTCAATCTATGTACTGAAAGTATAGAATGAAATGTGAAGAAATAGGAACGATATTGGTTGATACCTTAATTTAGAATCTTTAATGAATAAAAAGGTTTGTTATTATTAAAAAGTTGGCTATATAACAGAAAATATCCTGATTTAAAAACAATTTATATTTTAAATTGGATAGACGTTTTATTTATTTCCATGATAAAGGTTATGCTTTAGACTAAATTATCTCACACTATGTTTTCATTTTAGGTTTATTAATTAATTTGTTTTAATTATACCAGCACTTACTACACAACATACTACAACTCACAAAGCTTCACGGTTTCCTTGCACCTTCGTCACTAAAATCTTAATGGAATAATTGTAATGTATGCCAAAATTGAAATAGAAAGGCTGTGATTCATTCCCATAAACCAAAAGAAGCTCAGAGTTGAAGAGTATGATCACGTGCAAAATGTTAAAATAAATTCAGAATGCACGTACTGATATAGTCATTTAGAATAAATCAACCGAATACCCGAACGAAGTTGGTTACTTTCGCTAGTAATAATAATAATTAAGCGTATATCCATGTTTCTGTATGTTTGTGTCTGACTGCCATAGCTATAAGAGGTGAAACCTAAATATCTGAAATTGTGCACCCATACTAATTGGACCATGAAGTTGTGCACCTGGTAAATATTGCTCATCTACGTCCGTGTATGCATGGGCATGGGCACCTTTTTTTTTTTTATAAGGCAAGCTAGTGAAAATAAACATAGGAAAGAAGTGATTCCTTAAATAATAACTAATATATGGAAACGCCAGTGAATTTTGGTAATAATGCATTTCAACAATAGCTTTTAAATTATGTTTCATTTGCATATACTTTTATGGCAAAACGAGATGAAATACACACGCTATCAACCTAATAATCCAAGCAAAGTTGAGCGCTTTAGTTAGTGAAGTAATAATAACGAATATAGCATTTTAAATATCACACATATTTTTTTAAGCTTTATATAACATAGTATGGATTGTTTTTATTAAATTAAAGAGTTTCCTATGAAAATGTTAGTATTAAGTAAATGTAGTATCAAGCAGACCATTACATATTCACCGAGAATGTGGTTTCATTGATGACTTTAAAATCTAAAGAATGGCAGTTGGAGTTTAATTATTGCTTCTTAAGCAAATTTAAAGTCACCGAGTAGATTTTAGCATTTCTCAGTGGCTCAGTTGCAAATCTCCTAGCTTACAACGCTAAAATTCAAGTTTCAATACATCCGTGATGGGTAGAATATAGCCCATGGCTTAAGTTTGGGCTTAACTACAAATAAATAAATGTTCTGTTAATCTCATTTTATGCTATCAACTTGCTATATTTCTGTTTATTCTGAATTTTTTGTAGGGTAATTACTTTAAATATTTCATTTTTTCGAAAAGCTAGACATACTGAACCATATGTTGACCTTTCAGCCGTGGGTTTAAATATTACGGTCAATCCCACTATTTGTTGGTGAAAGTGTAGCTCAAGAATTGACGGTGGACGGTGATTAACTGTCTTTCCTCTAGTTTTTAATTGCTAAGTTAGACATCACTCTTGATAGACCTGGTGTAGCTTTCTCGAAATTCAAAACAAACAAATGTAATCTTTGATTCAGAATAATAATTTTGGAGTATTTAACAAATAAATTAGTGAATAAAATATAACTCACTTTAATGAAAAAATAAGTGGAAAATAACATAAAAATATCTCTACACCAAACAAAATATCTAAATTAGTATAACTACCACACATATTTCTAAAATATTTTATTTCACAATAAAATCACACCTTAATGCATTTTTCATCACCACAATTTAGATATTTATCATTTATTTACCACAAAAATCAGCGAATTCCAGTTTTATCAAGACGTCTTGGACATACGTATTATTAATACATCATGAGTTAACCAGCAAAATAACTTTTGAGTATTATACTTAAACACAGGTCTGAAATTCACTTTATAAATTTAATCTGAGTCTATTATTTTACTCCTAAAATTTATTTTTTTACGTGTCACTTGTTACGTATTATAATTTACATCGGACGAGTCTCCGATTTATCCTGTTACGTATACTAGGTATTAAAATATCAAATAGCTGGAAATTTTGAATTTTGAACTTGTTAAATGTTAATATGTATTAAATTTATGAAGTATGCCAAAAATACTGATACACAAATGTAGAAATGCTTACGTTCGAAGTTAATTTACTGAAATTAAACGGTTTGTAATATCAAAATGTATAAATTTTACTGATCAAATTATGTAGTTTTTTTCTATTAATAGACGTTAATCACAACTGTAGCTTCCGAGGCCTATAGCATACTGACTATAGCTGACTAATAATGACAGTACTGTCTTTTCATGCATTTGTTTATATGGTTTAAAACGAGTTTCTAGAACGTTCAACAATATTCGAACACACTAACGTTTTCATGAAACAAATATTTTTGATTTTTACTCTCGAGAATCACCTACAAATTTAAAGAACATGGAGGGCTTGTGCATTACACATCCAGCAATACACGCCACATACATCAAACCGAAACAAACGTATGAAAATAAACGTATAAAAGTAAATCTGTTACATACTTCATCACACAAACATCGATCACTCAAAATTTCAGAACTTAAACTCAGCATTCACTTATGAATACGTTATTTTACACCAGTTCAAATAGTTTATATTTGATTGTTTGTTTGTTTATTAGAGTTGTGCGCAAAGCTACACGAGGTCTATCTGCGCTAGCCGTCCGTAATTTAGTAGGGTACGATTGGAGGGAAGGCAGCTACTCATCACCACTCACCGCCAACGCTTGGGCTACTCTTTTACCAACGAATAGTGGGACTGACCAAAACATTATAACGTTCCCACGGCTAAAAGAGCGAACATTTTTGGTATGATGAGGATTCGAACCCTCGGCCTTCGGTTTACGAGTCGAGTATCTTAACCACCTGGTCATGCCGGGCCCTTATATTTGATCAGAAGGTCACAGGTTACAGTGACGATAGGAATTACCGATTGTGAAACCAACAAACAAGAGAAGATCAATTTAAAACAATAGCAGTTCATAGATTTATTAAATCACACTATGAATAATTTTATAGTAACAATATTTACACAATTATTAATATAACAATATCTACAAAATTATGAAGCAATACTGATACAATCACAAAAATATTAAAAATTAACCGATCTGGTCAGAATTTAAAAAAATACAACATGCGTCAAATTTCGCTATCAAATACAATTCCTTCTTTGTTTCTAATCGTCACACATAATTCTAAGGTTTTTAACAGCTCAAGCGTGATGATTTTCGGCAGTCGATTAGGTCTTTAAAGTAACTACTAACTTCATATTACCCTTATCAACATTTATAAACTTTCATAGAATTCTGGAAAAATCTTGACTGTAAATTAAATACTTCTGCACGTGAACGCCATCACATCTTCTCTTGAATGTTCGATTCTAGTAAGTTCGCTGACCTCCAATCTGCATTCCAGAAAGTTTCGACAGTTTACAGGCTTAAATGACGAGCGTTTCAGAGTGTTCTATAAATTTTCTGTGATTGGAGAGTATTCGATAGGAATCAATCATATTAATTACGTTAAGGATTCTGACCAAGTTTATCAGACTTTAAATTCTGTCAGGTTCATATATTAAGTTAAGTATTAAAACAGTAAGATTTACATCTAATCATTACAGTATTAGTATTTATTATTAACACTACTATGCAATAGTTGCCACTCAATTTGACACTAAAATTCACTTCCGATATCTATTTATTATAAATTACTTCTGTAGTTTGTTGCAGGCTGCTGTATATGACCACTGAAATAAAGTTCTTTCATTCTAACTCGTCACAAAATATCTTCAATTTCATGTCACGTAACTACAAACAGTTCCTGATAATTGAATTCGAAGCCCAGTATTTTAATTGAAAAGTATCTGTCAGTTTAAGTTGTAACAGCTTTAACTGTTCGACGAAATGTTTATTCTCCGTTTGTTCTTTCGAGCTAATATTAGCACCAATCTGCTCTGTTTATTAAGTAAAACAAAATTATGAACACAACTAAGCAGTTGCCAGATAGCGTGGAGACTTTCTGTTCTGTCCTTCAACAAGCAACTACCTCGTCAGTCTTTGCCAGTTTAAGAAATGACATCGAATGAATTTAATAGTATTCTATTACATTCAAGTCATAAGATAAAAATTATTCTATTCTAGATCAGCTGAGATAGTCGAAACCTTTTGCTCTCTCCATCATTAAATCCTAGAAATACCTGGAATTTTTGCATCTTTTATTAAGTTAGTTTGATTGTTTAATAAAAAAAAGCTAGATAATGGGCCACCTGTACTCTGTCCGCAACGGATATCGAAACCTGGAATCTAGCATTTTAAGTCCGCAAACATACTTCTGTGCCACTGGAGAGTTTATCCACAGAGGCTTCCCTGGAAATTAGTTTCACTATAGCGTTTAATTTGAAAATATCTTTATATATGTGTGGCCGAATTCCTTATACAGTCGGTTTACCTATAGTCAAAGGATCAACGTCGGTTGTGATACATCCGAAAACCCTTTGTTTTACAAAATTCATGAAAATGATTTGTTTGTTTCTTTTTTGCTTTCGCGCAAAGCTACAGCACGGCTATCTGCGCTATCCGCACCTAATTTAGCAGTGTAAAACTAGAGGACAAGCAGCTAGTCATCACTACCCACCGCAAACTCTTGGGCTACTCTTTTACCAACGAATAGTGGGATTGGCCGTGACATTATAACGTCCCCACGGCTGAAAGAGCGAGCATGTTTGGTGTGACGGATATTCGAACCCGCGTCCCTCGGTTTACGAATCGAGTGTTTTAACCACCCAATCATACCGGGCTTGAAAATGATTTCAAAAAGTATGTTTCATGAAATTGTTTACAAGAGTATCAAGCACAGTTGATTCCTTTCGAAGAACTTAAATCTACAGTTATCAGAAACTAGTTAAAACTAACGATTAGTTAAAAGTAATGACGGAGTGCTAACTAACTTTTGCTTATGTTTAATATACAATTTTTTTTTAGCTAAATCATTATTACGTTATGTATGTTACGTAGTACTATTTCAAATAACCGGAAGTTTTAATTTGACCCTAGTAGTTAATTAGCCGTTAATTTGTATCAAATGTATTTGATTTGTCAACAAGATTGATGCACACAATTTCCTCTTTTAACACAAATATGATTTAATATGCAAACATGAAAATAATTTAATTTATAATAACGGCTATTACTAAACTAATTTTCAATGGTTCGACTACATGCATGTCAAACGGTGTCACAACTTAGTTTTTTAAGTCAGTTGTAGTTATCACGATACTTGCTGTCTTAGTTTTTCAAAAACTTTAATTAATAGTACGAGCCCAACATTCTCTTCCCTTTTGTAGTTGACTTCATGTAAATGTTGTTTTATTTTTATTCAAGGTATGTTGATGTATTTTATACTCGTATAAAATGTTAACATGTACACATGTTAACGTATACATTTCAAACACCATGAAGACAAAGAAGAAACAATCCTTTCAGAATATAAAGTATTCAATATGTGGAAATTCAGTCTACACTTTGATATAAACAGAGATTTAAAAATCCAGACAACAGTAACAAAGGCAAAAATGTGTTAGTCTTGAAATATAGACAAACTAAAATCGAGAATAAACTAAATGTGGTAAATACAAAATGTACTTTAGTAAGATAAGTATGTGTGCAATTCAAACTCACCCAGTGCTATGATCTTATATTCAAGATTGTAGTTATAAATGTTTGTTTGTTTTGAATTTTGCGCAAAGCTACACGAGGGCTATCTACGCTAGTCATCACCAACCACCGCCAACTCTTGGGCTACTCTTTTAACAACGAATAGTGGATTTAACGTCACCTTATAACGCCCTAACGGCTGAAAGGGTGAGCATGTTTGGAGTGACGGCGATTCAAACTTGTGACCCTCGGATTACTAGCCAAATGCCTTAAGCACCAGGCCATGTTGGGCCTTCTAGTTATAAACGATAAAATGTTGAACAAAGAAATATCCATCATTGATTGAGTTCACGTTAATTTAACACAATCAGAATATTTACACTGAAATGTGGAAAGAAAAAAAATTGGATGACGATGCTCTTATTCCACATCGCCATTTTTCAATAGCTAAGGGTTACAAGGGAGCGAAATAGACGTAAAATCCTCAGTGACGTCGAAAAACCAACTTTTTGAGAATTCTATATGCAAAAACGGCTCGTTTGGGTTGAGAAAACGAGCCGTTTCTGCATATTAAAGACGTAAAATCCTATCCTAATTATCTTATCCTTTTGTTTTATTTTTGTAGTTTGATATCTGTTGACTGAGAATCATAGCTTCCGGTCTGTAATAGCAACAATATTTCACTTTATATATCTCATTGTAAATTATTTTTAATTAAGGGAAATGATTAACTATAATTTGATTATTTTAATTATTAAATGTTTTGGTTTTTAAATCACTTTTTCTGGACAGCTTTTATGAGCCAAGTAATAGTTACTTTTATCCAAAACGTTTTAAAATATTTACTTGATAATTCAATTCTTAAGCACATTTGAACAGTTGTAATTTGTTGGAGGAAAGTCATTTGAAAAGACGACTGTCAAATATAGCACTGTTTTTAAGATAATTAATATCGAACACTTAGAAATTTCCTTACACTAACCGCATTTTATGATAATCCAATCATTAACTAAAGTGAATTACATAACAAGATAACAACATATTCAACTTGAAGTGACAGAACTACTCGCTTACTAAATTCCAAATGTAATTTTTTTATTTTCTTATACATAAAATGATATGTTTTTAAAAACCTAACTTTTCTGAGTTCTTTAATTTACCCTAAAAACTAAGATCTTAGTTTTTGATTAATATCAAATATAAATTTTATTTAACATTTTATTATTCTAATTTTATGAAATCGTTTTTCTCAGTCATTTCACTTTGATCTACCATAGCAAGTAAGGATCTATTCACTCACTGCTTCTTTGCTTTATTAACTCTTTTCGATGTTTTCATTGAAAGTATTAAAATTAGCGCATTAAATGAACTAACTGGTACCATTTGTCGGAATATTAACATCAATATAATAAATTATGATAGTGCATTACTGATATTACTAGCTCAATATGAAACTTTTTAAGTTATTGCATGACAGAACGTTCAGTTAATACTCTCTTTCTTAAACGATGTTAATTGGCACGACAGTTTTTTTCCCATTTCATTACCTTTGACGTATATTAATGTAGATAATTACATAGCATAATTAACTCAGTGTAAAAATTATTTTTGATTTAAAATAATGATTGCTGTTCGTTCCGATATGGTAATGTATTAGCAATTAGAAAAAAGCAATGGATAATTTATAAGTCACATTAAATGTCTCAAGCTACACAACGCATCTAAATTTTTCAAAGTATGCGATTTCTCATCAGCTATTATTAATATTTAAAAGTATGCGTTGCATTAATATTCATTGCATAGTTAAAGTAAAAATTTATCTAAAGTTTTCAGTTCTATAAAGGAATGCAGTAATATTTAGAACTACCTCCTAAAGATGACAAGAAATAATTGTTACGTATGTTAATATATCCAGATAGACTCTCTGGTTTATTATATTACGTACGTTTCGTCTTACGATTTCAAATAGTCGAAAATTTTAATTTTAATTTAGAAGTTAACTGAATGATATTTGACAACAAGATTGATACACACAATTTTCTTTCTTAACACAAATATATTTTAATATACAAATAGCAATAAAATTAATAATAATGATTATTACAAATTATGATTTATATACCACAGTTTTTCATACTTACAAACAATATTCGGTTTTCAATGCGGCCCGGAACTGAATATTTTATCGACGATACAGGTCTACAACGAGCTAATCAATTCTGAGTTAATATTATTAAAATTTGCTTAAGCTAGCTAACCGTCTATTCTTGGCTGACCTCACACCACTTACAACCTAAATTTTTACAGATGAAGATATTTAATGTCCTTATAGGAATGCTAACGTCCAAAGTTATTTTACTGAAGTTAAGCGGTTTGTAATGTTCGAAATCTATAAACGTTCCTGGTCAAATGTCGGAAGGTTAATAAGCATTTATCACATAGTTAGCTCCAGAGATTTACAGCAAACGAACAATATTAAACTGTCTCATGGCGCATCAATTTATAATATTCAGGCGAAATTCTCGGAAGTTCAGTTTCCCCTACAATATTCTAAGATACGCTAAAGCTTTTGAAAACACATATTGTTAATTTTTACTCTCAAGAATCTTATATTGGGTTGAGGAATAATTCGTGAGCGTTTTTTCAAGTTAAAAAAACATATTCATAAATGAAACGCTTTCGCAAAATATTTATGTCATTTGGTAGATAATTTTTTGCTCTAATAGATGATGTGTTTGATTTTCATATTTCTTTAATTTTTGCTTTCATTTTCAGCTCATTAAATGGAATGTCAAGTGGACAAAATCGAGCATTTTCGACACTATCTGCTTTTCGCATTTAATCGAGGTGTTAACGCCGCCGAAGCTGCTCGTGAGATCTGTTCTGTGTATAGCAAAGGAGCAATGCCTGAAAGTACCGCCCGCCGTTGGTTTTCGCGCTTTAAAAATGGGAATTTTGATCTGAAGGACGGTTCACACACTGGTCGACCAGCTGTGTTTGATGAAGAGCGATTGAACCAGCTTCTTCACGACCCGTCCTTCAGATCAAAATTCCCATTTTTAAAGCGCGAAAACCAACGGCGGGCGGTACTTTCAGGCATTGCTCCTTTGCTATACACAGAACAGATCTCACGAGCAGCTTCGGCGGCGTTAATACCTCGATTCAATGCGTAAAGAAGATAGTGTCGAAAATGCTCGATTTTGTCCACTTAACATTCCATTTAATGAGCTGAAAATGAAAGCACAAATTAAAGAAATATGAAAATCAAACTCACCATCTATTAGAGCAAAAAATTATCTACCAAATGACATAAATATTTTGCGAAAGCGTTTCATTTATGAATATATTTTTTAACTTGAAAAAACGCTCACGAATTATTCCTCAACCCAATACAAATTTAGAAAACAGATAAGACTTGTACAATAAACATTTAACAACATAAATACCTTTCTAAATATATATATATATTAAACTGAAACAAACACAGATATTAAAATAAATGTATAACAGTAAAACTTAAAACTAATTAATGTGTGTTTAGAATAATTCACTTCAGAGGAAAAATAATGAATATTATGTGTTAAAAATAATCTGTAAACAGAAAACGATGTTTCAAAGATTAAATAACTTACAGAAGTGCAATATTATTTTCGTAAGATTTAGAGTTTCTACAAAATATATTAAGTAGGATAAGATTTTAAGGAATATCAGAACTCATCTAAGTCTTCTTGTGTTATTGATTTGTTCATGTTCACAACCTGGAAAAAGACACTACTAAAAATAGACAAAAAATAACGGATAATTTGGAAAGCTAGTTTTTACTGGCTAACTGTTAAAGTGTTTCAAAATCAAATAAAGCGATGATAAACAAAAACATTCGGATTTTAAATGGGTTATTTACTTTACAAAAGTTCTATAGAATCTCCTCATTTGTTTCTTAATTAACTCTACTTATTCTAATTATTTTAATATAACGAAGGTCAGATAGTGTATAATACAAGACTTTAAACTAATTGAAAATAAATGCGAATTTTTGTTTGTTTTATTCCTATTCTTTAAATCAAAATTAAATAACTAACCAGTTTAAATATTATTACAATCTTTGCTACAGAAACAAACCGTATTCCTCAATTACAAAGGTGCATATATAACTGCCACCTCTAATGACAGGCTTTTTTGATATGTTATTTAATAGTACCTGATAATCGACTTAAATATTAGATTTGAATGTGATGATCATTAATGCTGTTATTCAGTCGCCTGTGAAGAAAAAATAATGTTTAGAATTCTATAACTCACTACACCTTTCTCATAGATATGTGTTAAAAACTTCCTTCGAAATGATAAAAAAGAAAATACTTGAATGCATTTTGTGAAGAGGTTGGCTGTTAACTATGACAAGGACAACTGCTGTCTTGACACTTTTACAAACAGTTGCCGTAGGTATAAGAAAAAAGTAAGTAAGCAGTTGCCAAATTCAGCTGAAAAAAGTATTAGAGTTATGAAGAACCATTAACTGATATGATTTAATAAATATTTGTAATTGAAATTAAAATACTTTCTATTTTCTTATAGTTTCTAACACAATTAGTTACCGTGAAAAAGTGCTAGAACAAAGTCTGAAATTAAATTTCAAGATATTTCAATGAACAATGAATGGTAAATCACAGTTAAATCATGAAAAGATCAAATAAGGTTGTTGAGTCTTATTGATACCATAGATCTGGACACTTTTCTGTCAGTTAGTACACTGTTGTTCATCTCATTCTTGACATCAGAGACAGTCTTTATTTTGTTCCTATGCTGCATAAACGAAGAAACTTAATAACTGTATGACTTAATTTAGGTGTTCTGCCTCTTTATTTCCTATTATTAAAGGTACCTGGTGGGGGAGCATCTGAAGTGTGCGTCAGCCTGTCAGGGTTCATCAGTACCACGTAAAGCTTTTGTGCAAAATATCTGCTCTATATAATTTATGGGCTGTTGCATGGCAAATAAAATATATTAATATATAATACTTAAACACTATTTTCATCGAAGTTTATTTGTGGAGTGTACACTACCGTATGAGAACTTCTTTCCATATATATTTAAGACACTGCAAGGAGTGCAATGAAAGCTATTTCAGACCCTCATTTCAATCAGTATGTTCATTCAAGCATATCTTTCTGACACATTTAGTATAAGTATAAGGGAATTATAAAAAACGATAAGTGCTCTTACCCTGACTCATTCAGTTGTCAATAGGGATTAATGAAATATTATTACGGTGTTGCAATTTTAATACTTTGTAATGGCATTGAAGAATCAGCCACATGAAATGGAAAGAATGATAACACTTTCCACAGTAATGTGCATTAGCTATAATAGCAGAGTAATATCTTTCCTATACGTGAAACAAAGACACTAGAAGTAAATATTTCAATAACTCTTCACACTACAGCCTGAGAAAACGTTTGATTTCTACGATAAGCTCTAACAATTCCCTAGGAATGAACGAGGATTTATCTTTTCTTTAATTAACTCTTTCCAATGTCCACACCTCTGCATTTTCTCTAATGATCCATCTAAACTAACTCGTAATGATGTTTATTTTACTAAACAATTTTTATTTTATAAAAGCATATTTTTCTTATTCACTAGCCAAACACAGAATCATGTGTCTGCAACTCAATATATAATACATGTAGACATGGTCAAGATGTTCAGTTGTTGTTCGATCAAATATTAGAATGGGGAAGAAGCGCGATCTAAGCGACTTTAATCGTGGAATAATTGTTGGGGCCTGACGTGGTGGTTCCAGCGTCTCAGAAACTACTAACCTCCAGGAATGTTCATGCTCTACAATCTATAAAATGTACAGAGAGTGGTGCAAAAAACGAAAACGTCCAATGAACGGTAGTTCTGTGGGTAAAAACACCTTGTTAATGAGAAGGTCAGAGGAGAATTATCAGACTCTTTGAAGCTGAAAGAAAGACCATAAATACTAAAATAATCACTCTTTACAACAGTGGTATGCATAAGAGGATCTCTGAACGCATGACGCGTTGTACCTTGAAGCGAATAATCTACCGCAGCCGAAGACCTTGCCGGGTTTTACTCTTGTCAGCTAAGAACAAAGAGATGAGGCTGCAGTAAGTACGGATCACCAAAACTGAAAGATTACAGATTGAGAAAATTGTCTCGTGGTCTGACGACTCTCGATTGCTACTGCGAGAAGCAGATGGTCAGAAATTAGGTAAACAGCATGAATCCATGGCTCTATCTTGCCTTTTGGTGGTGTAATGGAGTGGGAAATGTTTACTTGGCACACATTAGGCCCCTTAGTGCCAAGTTAGCATAACTTGAATGCCGCTGCATATGTGAACATTGTTGCTGACCAAATGCAGCCCTTTATGGCTACAGCTTTCCCGTTTTCCAATAGATACATTCAGCAAGATAATTTGCCATGTGACAAAGCAAGAATCATCTCAGTGTACTCCAATGGCCTCCACAGCCAGATCTTAATCCAATAGAGTACCTTTGGGATGAAGTGGGACAGGAAGCTCGTAGCATGAATATGTGGCAGACAAATCTGCAGAAACTGCGTGAGGCTATCGAGGAGTCAGCATGGACCAACATCTCTAAGAAATGTTTCCGGCACTTTGTTGAATTCATGCCGCGAAGAATTCAGGCTGTTCTGGAGGCAAAATGAGTCTTATTCAGTATTAGATAGGTGTGCCTCATAAAGTCTCCACTAAGTGTAGACCGCTTAAGATTGTTTATTATATTTTATCAAGGTCTACGTGTATTATTTCTTATGCCTTTCTTTATTGCATTTTTATAGTATTTTCCCAAAGCTTCCAGCCACTGGTACTTTGTTATTATTTCTTTTATTTTAACAACATATCTCTCCTAAATCATTTTTTGTTTTCGTAACTGGAAACCAGAAAAATGGCCGTTATTTCAAACGCTATTTTCGTGTTTGTTAGTAAATTTGTTTTTAATTTGTTAAATGTTTCACATTGCTTCTTTTATTGTCAATTCTAAATTCCTCGTCTACGCAAGTATTTATAACCAGAAGACATTTAGAACATGCATGTTTAGTTATAGTGGCAAAATGTATAAAGTTGTATTTACAGACTGTAAGTAAAGTTAGAATGCACAAGAAAAGATTGTTTCTATGTGTTTGATTGAACTTATGCAAAAGTTTGCCACAAATAAAATTTCAAACAGTTTCTTTCATGCAATATTTCAGGGTATCTAAAATTGTTATTCACGAAAAACCGAAAGGCAGACGAACTGTGAAAGGCCTGTTTCAAATATTTATAGTTTCATAATATCCAATAAAAAGTTATAAAAAATTGTGAAACTAACATAAGATTATATAATTTTCAAAACATAAGAACTCTTTATTTCTTTTCGGAATACAATATCAGTAAAGCTCCAAGCGTTATTTCTGAGATGTCACATTGATTGCTACTTAAAGTCTCCTCCTTTCTTTATGAATCAATTTTAACATTTTCTTATTCTCTCTGCACACAATTTATAATAAAAAAAACGCTTTTATTCTTGTGCTTCATATAATTTTCTGTGGTAAGAATGGATCAGTAGCGAGTTGGTGCAAACTAGTTTAATATATTGTTAACTACAAAACGTTGCGAAACGTGGTCATTGTCTTTCTGAGAAAGCAGTTTGATGAAACCCTACAAGTAAATGACATGCCATGATATATTGATTAAACGCTTAATAACACTGCAGATGTTTTCACAATGCTGACAGTATGTCGATTGTCATTCATTCATCTTTCAGAAATGATAAATATTGTCTTGCAAGTATTCTACTTCGTATCAGCCATTTGAAATCTGACTTATTTCAATAATATTTCGAAACTTGATTGTCTAAATAGCAGGTTGAATCAACAGAATTAATGAAGAATGATCTGACAATAATCAGAAAATACTTGCACTTTCACTTGTCAAAAGGTTTTATTAGTGAATCAAAGTACAAGAAGAAGAAAAAATATACATACATTGAACGAAAAACAGCTATAAGATTGTGAATTTTTAAGATATTATGTAGAAAGACAAAAATAAGATAATACACTTATAGAAAGATTACATTTTATGAATGTTTTAAGTTATTAATTTCGCTATAACTTATTGTTTGTTATGCACTAGTAAAATTGTTAATACTATATATTTTATATAAACATGGTATTTTAACAGCAGTTTAGTTACAAATCAGAATTTTTAGAATTTATTTATTTATTTTCCAGGTAAAACTGTTCCTTTTGTGGAGCTGACGGTGGCTCATGGTTCCATCCTGACCATCCTGGCCATCAGCTTTGAACGTTACTACGCCATCTGTAAACCGCTTAAAGCAGGGTACAAATGCACGAAAATGAGAGCTCTAATTATAATTGCGATTATATGGGTGGTGTCTATTCTTATCACCAGTCCTATCCTGGCTATTGCCGAGTATGCGTTTGTTGAATACGTAGATGGTTCAACCGTTCCTGTATGTTTAACGTTAGTACAAACGTTTTGGCAGCGGCTGTACTTTATATCCATCACTTCTGTATTCTTTGGCATTCCTTTCTTTATTCTGGTCACTGTATATTCTTTCATTGCAAAACACCTCATAGTGGATAGTGGAGTTGTATCATCAACAATGGAACAGTCGCAGGCAAAAGCACGTCGTCAGGTCGTTATGATGCTGGTGGCTGTTGTTTTAAGTTTTTTTGTGTGTCTTCTTCCTTTTAGAGTGTTTACGGTGTGGATAATTGTGGCTGATCCAATGGAAGTTCAAAAGCTAGGGGTGGAAGTCTACTACAATCTGCTTTACTTCTGCCGAATCATGCTGTATACCAACTCGGCTATCAACCCTATCCTCTACAATCTCATATCCTCCAAGTTTCGTGATGCTTTTCTCAGGTCACTAGGATGTAGAAAGAGTCGGCGACTTCTACGCCAAGCGACTTTTACTCCCACCTCCCTAACGCTCCAGAGCAGTTTGAAGAGCCGCTCCAGTCACTCCAGTGGAATCTATAATACAGTAATTCCACCTCGAAATTTCGTAGTCAAAGGTCTAAATAATATCTTATAATAACAGGCACAAATCCAACGACTGTCATACCGCAATCGAAGTGACAGTTTTTTTTTTTTATCAAAACCCTGAGTAGATTAGAATAAAACCTGGGTTTGTAATTATATAAACTTAGTACAGCAGCTTGTTAAAGCAACCATTTGGTCTTTTTGCTATATTACTTACAAATTTATTTTTTTAACAAAAGGTGTAAATATTATGATTCAACTGTTCTATTTTAATCGTCAAAAATCTTTCAGATTGACAAACATAAACTTTTGATGCTAGTGATTTATATTGCTGGTCCAAAATCTGTATCGTATTCTTCTCACAATGCTCTTAATCTCTAGAAATATAACTATAATACTGTCATTTTACAGGGTTTTAAATAAGAAGTTCCGACGACATTTTATGACCACAAACATTCCAACCAATGGAAAGAATGAAATTTCCAAATGTGTAAATTATTTAGGAAAGAAATTGAAATAAACATAACTTATCTAAAATGATCTCGGTTGGTAAGCCTTGGATCTCTTTTGACATAAAAAAACTGTCCAGTAATCCTAGTAGGTCATTCACGAGCGTAAGTAATACATTTTTATATTAATTAGAAATACTCAAGAAAGGTGAAGGTGTTTTGCCAATATTATATCTCTGAATATTTCAAATGGCAGAAAACATTTAGTTATAGTTCAATGTCAGTAAAGTTATGACATTATCGATTACATACACATGAATGGAGACGCTCAATTTAAAGCTAAAATGTCACATTCAAGAACTAAAAGCGTTTTTACCCTTCAAATAATTAGAGGTATCATAAGTAATTATTAGTTTAACACATAGCTAAATAGTTTGTATATTAAACAACAAACGCCCAACATAAAACAAGCGCTCACCAGTTAGGAGCAGTGGTGGATTTAAGTTTCTGTGGGCCCAAGGGCTAATAAATTTTGTTAGCCGTACATCCAATGTATTTACATATATTAAAATTATAAATGGAATTCCATTAAAACTATGGGCCCTGGGGCTGAGCCCTCTCTAGTCCCTACCCAAATACGCCTCTGGTTAGAAAGTTCACGATTAAAAAATGCATTCTGATCGCTCTGATTCATGATATCACGTCCAATCCTGTACTCACCGTTTCTGTATAATGTTACACAGTGCCCCTGTGCTTACAATCTCAAAATTTTATATAGTGCCACTGTACTAAAAATCTCTACATAATGTCACATGGTGTTCATGTACTCACGTTTTTGTATAATGTTATACAGTGATCTGTACTAACACTCTCTGTATAATGTTATAAGTGTTCATGTATTCACGTCTCTGTATAATGTTATACTGTGCTCCTGTACACACCGCCTCTGTATAATGTCATACAGTGTTCA
Organism: Carcinoscorpius rotundicauda; assembly: GCA_011833715.1. Taxonomy (NCBI): domain Eukaryota; kingdom Metazoa; phylum Arthropoda; class Merostomata; order Xiphosura; family Limulidae; genus Carcinoscorpius; species Carcinoscorpius rotundicauda. The sequence goes on from CM022393.1 coordinate 41,793,324, forward strand.
TGTATTCACGTCTCTGTATAATGTTATTTAGTGTTCATGTATTCACGTCTCTGTATAATGTTATACAGTGTTCATGTATTCACGTGTCTGTATAATGTTATACAATGCTCCTGTACTCACAATCTATGTATAATGTCATACAGTGTTAATATACTCACAATCTCTGTATAATGTCATACGGTGTTCATGTACTCACGTGTCTGTATAACGTTATACGGTGTTCATGTACTCACGTGTCTGTATAATGTTATACTGTGCTCCTGTACTCACAGTCTCTGTATAATGTCATACGGTGTTCATGTACTCACGTGTCTGTATAATGTTATACGGTGTTCATGTATTCACGTCTCTGTATAATATTATACTGTGCTCTTGTACTCACAATCTCTGTATAATGTCATACGGTGTTCATGTACTCACGTGTCTGTATAATGTTATACTGTGCTCCTGTACTCACAATCTCTGTATAATGTTATACGGTGTTCATGTATTCACGTCTCTGTATAATGTTATACTGTGCTCCTGTACTCACAATCTCTGTATAATGTCATACGGTGTTCATGTACTCACGTGTCTGTATAATGTTATACTGTGCTCCTGTACTCACAATCTCTGTATAATGTTATACGGTGTTCATGTACTCACAATCTCTGTATAATGTTATACAGTACTCCTGTGCTCACGTCTCTATATAATGTCATACTGCTTCAGCTTTATGAATCATCTGCTCACTCCTTTATTTAATTATATAGTTCCACTTATTGCTCCGACATTATTACTCATTTATATACTCCTGTACTAAGACTCTGTATAATTGTATATAGAACCACATAGAATTGGGACATTAATGCTCATCTGCTCACTACTGTAATCCCCGTCTATGCATAACGCTATAGAGTGTCACTTAGTGCTTCAACACTATTACTTATCTGCTCACTCACGTACTGACACTTTGTATAACGTTATATATCGCCACCATTCAGTGCTCCGGCAGTATTGCTCGTCTGCTCAATCGTGTATTCACAGTTCCTCCATAACGTTATATCATGTTACTTACTGTTCCAGTTCTACATCTTATTTCTTCAGATCTGTACACGTCACAGTATAAGGTTATATAAAACTGTTTATGTAATTTACTCCTCGTTTGTTCTAGATTTGTGTGTATACAGAATGTAAAGAAATGTGTGTGTTGATTGGAGTCCGCAAATTTTTCATGTTACTCGAGGCGTGCTCGTCGGAGTTTGCGTATTTGTGTATAGATGTTCATATAAGAAAATATACTTACTGTTCACTGTCATCAAGGTGTTATTTAAACAATCCCTAGTGCGTAAATGTTCATCACACTTTACATATGTGTGTGTAATGTGTATTTATGGTTCAAAATCAGCAATGTTTTTAAGTTACCAAACTTCACCTATGCTGAATTTGTTTCTATGTAGACGTAATGTAAAGAGACCTGATTACATTATAGAGTCACTATACTTCAAGAAGTTTAAAAATTGAAACATTTAGTGTGTTTGTATGCAATTTTGATACGTATTTGTCTCTTTATTAAACTTTGCGTTTAAAGTACGAAGAAAAGTACATACTAAACGAATACTATATCATCATGGAAAGGCCCTAGACTTTTTTTCCTTTTATCTTTGAGCTACAATGATTAATTTATCTATACATTTTATTTTTAATTTAGGAATATTTAAACACAAAAGTATCTATCAAACTCGAGGATATTTTCTGCACGTATACAACAATGGAAAGTAATTTATATTATACTGTACTTATTATAGTTTTAAACATTATCATAATCGACAATTATATTTTAAATAAAACTACAGAAAAGCTGGTTTTAACATGTTTATACAATCTTACAATTACTACTGCATTATTTCTTAATTATAACAGTAGAATATATTAGTTTTGATTCTTCAGTATATTATTCTAACCTTGCAATTATGCCTGTTCTTCTCCGTGTAATTGTAGCTGTAGTTAGTAAGAGCGTGAAATACAGAGGTTTGAATGTATTATGTAAAAACGATTTTGAATAAGCAAATCATCAAGTCATGACACAAACAAAGTTGATAAAAAGTCGTGTTGAAAAGGCAATGTATCAGAATTACATTTTGACAATTTCATAATTGTAAGTAGTGTTATGCCACGGATCAGATGACAGCACTTTCCAACGCAAAATATTTATGTAGTTGGATCATAAGCCCCCCAGTGGCTCAGCGGTATGTCTGCGGACTTACACGCTAAAATCCGGGTTTCGATACCCGTGGTGGGCAGAGCACAGATAGCCCATTGTGTAGCTTTGTGCTTAATTCAAAATAACAAATAACAAAGTTGGATCATAAAAATGTGCTCAGATTTAGAATTTCATTGTTATCCCTTGTACATAATAGAACTGTAAAACAATGGAATAATGATCGACTTGAGCATCAGGACCGTCAAAAAAGGCACTGTAATAGCCATAAGTAGAAAGTGCAACGTTTTGTAACAGGTGAGAGACCACGAATAAATAGGTTAGGAGCAAAAGCTGTTTAAGTGACACAGTCAATAGCAATGCACGATAAAATTAAGAAGAATTATCTGTCTTGGAAAACGACACAATTCACTTGCACACAAACTACTTCCACCACATATCTACTCAATGGTTGATATCTCAAGCAGCTGGAGAACAAAACAGGTGTTTATACTACTACATACGAAAGCATGCCTTTCAAACTGTTTATAGGTTCCTGTGCGATCGGATTGTTGAAGAGAGCATTGGGAAATCGCCGTCTTTATACACGAGATGGATTACTGAAAAAGCGCACACAAACGTGGTGTGCTTTTGGTGTGACAATCTAACAAAATAGTATATCTCAATACAAAATACGCTTTACGGCTATTGTCAAGGTGCACAGTCGCTAGAAAGAGTATGGTCGGACGTGTTAACGTGAAATGAAATGACATCGTTACGCTCAAAAATCTTTATATCAAACTCTCACACATTATACAAATAAACCTTAACTATTAAAGTTCGTTTAAACTGTCATTTACTAGTGCATTAATATAACATTGTTTTCTTTTTACATTTGTAGGTGGCCCGGCAGCCCCCCAGTGGCTCAGCGGTATGTCTGCGGACTTACACGCTAAAATCCGGGTTTCGATACCCATGGTGGGCAGAGCACAGATAGCCCATTGTGTAGCTTTGTGCTTAATTCAAAACAACAACAGTGGCCCAGCATGGCCAAGCGCGTAAGGCGCGCGACTCGTAATCCGAGGGTCGCGGGTTTGCGCCCGCGTCGCGCCAAACATGCTCGCCCTCCCAGCCGTGGGGGCGTTATTATGTGACGGTCAATCCCACTATTCGTTGGTAAAAGAGTAGCCCAAGAGTTGGCGGTGGGTGGTGATGACTAGCTGCCTTCCCTCTAGTCTTACACTGCTAAATTAGGGACGGCTAGCACAGATAGCCCTCGAGTAGCTTTGTGCGAAATTCCAAAAACAAACAAACAAACATTTGTAGGTTATTAAAGCAATTTGAAATAAAGTTGTAAAGTTGTGGTTAGCTGTGTTTTCATCAAGGCCAGGGGTTTCAGTGCAGGTATAATAGCTTCGTTTGTACTAATTCGTGGCTTTCGTGTAACGTTTCAAATGTATTACAGAGTAATGTAACTCGTGACACAAAACTGTCTAACACAATAAAAAAAAATTATAGATTAAAGACTGAAGTATTCACAAGTGTTTCAGCTGAAAAATCTATTCAACGTTCTCTTATAACAAGTCACATATGATAGTATTGAATAACCGCCTGATAAGTCCGTTAAGTTAATTCAAAATATTTTGGTTTTTAAAGTACATAAAATGCTTCACTACTGTCGCTATGCTAATTTCATATTAGTTAAGTTATCTTTGCTTACACATAAAAGAACACATAAAATTTCAAATAATTAAATAGATGGAAAACATTCATTGAGTCACTAATTTTTTATTTTTTTACATTTTAATTTCTTTTGTATTAATGTTAATATTTCGCAATGTCCGAGTTATTTACACAACGCTATAACAATAAGAAAATACACATACATAAATGTATTTTTCTATTTCATTTGTTTCTTATTTATAAATTACATTCTACGTATAAAACCTATATTTTTAAAAACTACTACTCCATAAACCGGTCATTAAACTTCATAAGCAATACTGCAGGAAACATTAAAGGAATGGAACCTGCAGAAAACAGAAACAACTTCACCATGAAAATCACTAGAGAAATATAAAGCGAATATATAGATTTTATAATAATCGTGCACTGACTGGATCAAACGATTTTATTAAATCTCACAGTCTCTCTTGTTGTCTTCTAGTCTCTTGTCATGCATTTAATTCCTCCTGTAAGAGTAATATATTTGGAGTAAACCAAACTTTTTCTTGTACAGCTATTTTTGTCCTGGGTTTATTTCTTACTGTTTATTTTCTTATCTAGGAAAGTACCTAAATAATTAACCTTTTTTTTTGTTCATTAACATTGGCTCAATTGTGATTGATATGTTATTGGAACACACTAAGTAGCTAAGGAATATTTGCATCCTCTATACATGTATATACTTAACTATTTGATGTTAGACACTAATATTCACTAATAATAAAAAAACACAAATAATATCTATTTTAAATGCTTTTGTGTTATCCAAATATGTACATAATCCACAAAACAGTTACACAGACTCATGTAAAATTTTATTCAAACTTTGTAGTTAACTATACTAGGTTTCTCATAAAGCATTATATGAGCACTACTTTCTTTAGCCCTAACTCCGTCTGTTTAATCCGTAACGCGGAGACAGTGAGGTCATAATAGCTGAGTAATTAATATATACATATCCACAGCTTTATCGGTTTTATTTTTACATAAAGTAAAACGTAGTGAAATAAATTTTAAATAATTCCCTGTGATAATCGTCTTAGATATTTCTAGTATGATAATCAAGCCAAAATTTTACAGAAATTACCAAAACCATAGTTTCTTTTAAAGTTAGTTTGCATAATTAATTCTTATATTCATGGAACTAATAAGGTAGATTAAAACAGTAAGAGAAACATATACAATTTTAACATCAATTAGTTAGTTTAATATTTTAGTTGAGAGAAAATATCGGACATTTGATAACCATTCATCAGTCGAATTAGCCTATTTTGTTTCTCTCACATTTTAACTGGGCATAATTTAGACTGTATCTAACAGTATTTCTGTATCTTTATTTTAATTCAAACATACAAATTATATTATTGGTATCTGTCGCCTATAATTGAACTTCAAATTTTCTACATGTTGGGAGAAAGAACCTTTTAAATGCAAAAATAAAAAAGCAAGAAATTGTAAAGTCTGAAAATTTATGGCTTTGAAAAAAGAAGTGAATATATACATAACAATACCTGATTAATACATTATGTTTTGAAAGGTGCATCAACTATACAAACAACACTATTAACAATAAAATAATCAGTTTATATTATTAAGAATATAAGAAATATTTATTTTGAACGTAAATTTTTGATTAACTGTATTTCTTCATCGGAGTTACGAAAAGTGCAATAAATGTGTCGAATCCCCGTCACACCAAACATGCTCATGATTACAATTTCTCCAGTAATGGCGTAACAGGTACAGACTGAAATGTTTTGTAAGTGGGTTTAGAAATATATATATGTGTGTGTGTTTAAACAAAGAACCGGAAGTGATCTAGAGATAAGCGTGGCAGGAAGTGGGGAGGATGTTACGTTGATTTAGTAATTTAGAACTTTTCTGGGTTTGTTTTTAAATTTATATTCATTTATAAAGTTTTCGGGCTATATGTTCTTTACTTTTTCAGAAACACATAAATTTTGCAATGTTTTTCCTGATGAAATTTGCGTTTAGTTTCAATAACTTGCGTCACAAAAGTTGATTCCAGTAATAAAATGAACAAAAGATAAATCTTCAAATTTTTTTTTTAATGACGTTTAATTGATCTTCACATATACTACACTATTGTACTTTTTACACCTTAACTGATAAACGTCACTTTTGTTTTACTTTTCAACTCTGTCTGCATTGTTGAACAACACTTTTCCTAAATCGTTTATCAAGGCCGATCTATAGATTTCTTTGTTCAGTCAGTTATACATTTCGTGAGAAGGTTTACAATGTAGCTTATCAACAAAAACAAAAAAAGAAAAGGTTTAAGATAAGTTACACTGGGAAAAAATGCTCTAATTGTTTTAATTGTGCTTATTATTAAGCCTATTATTGAGAAAAAGTCTTTGTCTTGCTAATTTTAGGTTTTTTTTAAATTAAAGGTTTAGTGACAAAAGAAATGTGAGACTAACTATATTTACTACTTTTAGAGATAATACCATTTAATTTTTTCCCGTTATAATTTTCATATTATTATGACGTCCATAACTATAAATTGAAGGCATAGATCAAAGAATAGACTTGGAATGTTTCACTGTTTTCGCGTTTCTTCCTCTTTTCCAGTAATAAAATGAACAAAAGATAAATCTTCAAATGTGTTTTGTTTAATTTGATATATACACATATGGAACGTAATAGTTGGTATTATTGAATACTCCGACTCAAAAATATTTTTTCATTGTTTTACTTCTAAGCACAAAACTGTGTAATGAGTTATTACAACTGTGTTCACAGCACATATCTAACCATGAATGTTAGCTTATAAGCCCTCAAGTTTATTGCAATATCACTAACTTCCCTTTTTGTGGTTGTATGGATGACACGAAAATTAATCCAATTTCTTCTTCTAATCACATAGTAAATCTTAACATCTTTTAATCAAAGGCTGAGGCAAAGAGAGCTGGAATGATCTCTGAGCACTCCTGATTATGTCAAACAAAATTGGCTGCCATTGATTGTGTCACTGAGGGCAGTATTGTCATGATATTATTTTTACACATTCAAGGTCACCTTTCATAGGCTGGTTTACTAGTTTGTATGCACTTTTTGTGTTAATAAACACATATTATTGTACAAGTTAGTTGTAATCTTAAGCATCAAACATTCTCTGTCTTTATCCTAGGTATTGTTATGTTTTTCAAACGCTCTTTGTTCTATTTAAGATTTGAGATTTAACGTTTTAAAACTAGCCCTTTGCAGATTACACTGTTTTTTTGAAATAAACCGATGTTCTCACTAGGGATAAATTATTATCTGAGATGCAGCAAATGAAGTAGCTCAGCGAAGTCCATCCTGTTCTGTAGCTTATTTTGTGTAATCCTCTTATGATTCAGTTTCAATTAATTACAGCTAGTTTTAGTAGTCGTACAGTATAATTAATTGTTTTGTCTTCAGTCATATTCTTAAGTAACAATAAAATATCATTGACATAAAGCATAATTTTAATCGTAGCTACCAGAATTTGAAGATTGAGGGAATATGTGATTTTACGGTATATCAACTAAAACTGTGATCGTTAAAATGGTCTGAATGAGGTAATGATTTTCAACTATCGCTTGGTGTCTTTACATGTAGTTACAGCTTTATTATACATAAATCGGTATTATATCTTCATTTATACATGCATTTCAAATTCGTGAACAAACATTACGAACAAATATTTTTTTTGTTTTCTACTATTAGGGTATAATTCGGTTATTTTTTTATGTTTGTTTGAAATTTTCTTACAAGATTAATGTTGAATTGATACACTACAGAGAAAACAATCAGACAACAGTACCCTGGATACCCTAGAGAGAAGACAATCAAACAACAGTGCCCTGGATACACTATAGAGAAGACAATCAGACAACAGTATCCCGGATAAACCAGAGAGAAAATAATTAGACATCAGTACCGTCATTCTTAGTATACACACACGGTTACAAAGCTTAGATCGTGTTTTTGTCGTGAATTGTGAATTCTTCGGATTTTCAGTACGTACAAGTAAATTACAGGTCAAGCTCTGATATTTTTACTTAAAAATTAAATTTGTATGATACTAGTTTAAAGAAGGATAGGGTAGTGTTTGAAATATTGGTAAAAAAAAACCAAGACTAGCAATAAAGCAAAATAAAATAAATACAATCGCACTATGGCTGCTACTGATTACTTTTGGCCATGTATTACTTAATTCTTTCAAAACGTATTGAAAACATGCTTTTCATATTCTGTCAACACGGTCACCAGTCGATATATACATCTTCATGTGTTTTTTTCTTTTTTCCCACCCTTATGTTATCGTTTAGTTTACCGTTAAGTACTTTTAAAATAGCATTTTACTTTAGTATCCGAATTATTTAGTTCAGCAATAGTAGATGTTACATAAAAGTGATGGAATCAGGGTGTGTTTAAAAGGCTGAATGTGTTGTTCCTCGCCACACTCTCCAGCATTTCAACATTGGTTAATTGATCGAATTTTTTCATTATGAGTCACGTAATTGTGTTTTTAATGGCTTAATATTTCAGAGATAATGTTTAATTCGTAATAGAAATGTTTATTACAGTCAACTCTCAGAAAGTCTGTTGTTCTTGATTTCTGTGGACATATTAAGTATTTTCCATGTGAGTCTTTATTAATCAAGAAGTGTAAGAATTTTAATATGATGACTAGAACTTATTGATTCAGACTTTATAAAAAAAAGAAGAGTCACGACGTTTGACTGTGACGGGGATTTGAACGCACGACCCTCAAATTGTTTGTGAATTTCGCACAAAACTACTCGAAAGCTATCTGCGCTAGCCGTCCCTAATTTAGCAGTGTAAGACTAGAGGGAAGGCAGCTAGTCATCACCACCCACCACCAACTCTTGAGCTGCTCTTTCACCAACAAATAGTGGAATTGACCGTCACATTATAACGCCCCCACGGCTGAAAGGGCGAGCATGTTTGGTGCGACGAGAATTCGAATCCGCGACCCTCAGATTACGAGTCGAACGCCTTAAACTACCTGGCCGTCTGTTCATGTCATGACTGGCAGACAATATCACCACTAAATGATTAGAAAGAGTGCAATATTACAAAAAATATACCATAATTTAATAATATGGTGTTTTGACTGGTTGGATTTATTTCATTCAGATGAGTTTCCAACTTTCTTAAAAGTATTTAAATAGTTGTGATTGAACTTTCAATAAAACATTATATACTTTAAAAGTTGTCATTTTGTTAATTTCTTAATCTGATAGTAATTTTTATTTAAACACAAAATTACTCAATGAGATATCTGCGATATGGTTACCACAGGTGTCGATCACAGAATGTTATCATTATAACCTCTCGATTAGCTATGGGTAAAGAAGAAAGATATAAGTGAAAATCCTATGGTATGAACGCCTTCTACAAACTGGCGAAGCATGATTATAATCAGATGTACTTGTCATAAAATATTATGTTAGGTGTATTATAATTTTAAATACTACCTTTTTAATCTAATCTCGTTGATATATTAATGAATTATAAATATGAATAATAATGCTATTTAAACTACGTGATGTTCACCACACTCACTGCAAAACGACGCGATACTTAATTCAGAGTTCTTCAGCTAAACTGGGCTACAACCAACAGTAGTGGTCGGTATTCTACTTATGCACCCCATTTGTTACAACAACAGTTGTTATGGTATGAACGCATTTTACACGTTGAAACTGTTATAAAAATTACGAATTCCATGTATGTCAGGTTAGTGTATATGGGCTGTTTTCTTTATAGCAGATTTCTGTGACGTTTTAGCGATAAATATTAAGAATAAACAAGCAGCTATATAGCAAACTAGTTTGAAAACAATATATCAAAATAAGTTATACGGATATACGAATCTTCTTTACACTGTTGGTTATTATAGCTGTATCCAGAGCTTTAAATAACTGCCTTTTTTCTGTCAAAGTCCATACAAACTTGTTCAGTCACTTCAGAACACAATTTGATGAGACAGTTTACACTGTTGTTACAATACAGTCTGTGATAATTTCATTCTAAAACCATCACTATAACTGTTGGTTATCACAGTTATATTTAGAGTTATAAATAGCTGTCTTTTTTGTCGTCCAAGGCTCGTTTAATACTTTAGAACACAATTGACATGATAAACTATTATTTTCTACTCTGTTATTATAATACAACCTGTGATAATTTCGCTTTAATGACTGCCACAAAAGGATCTTCATGGTTTAATTCATAGTAACTTAGTTTAAATCTACCTACTTAAGTCATCCGAAACCCAGAACGTCCTACGCACTACGAGATATTATGATACAATAATACTCTGTAAAACAACAAAAAAACTTAAACAATTCTAGTAATATGACGTAATAATACAACAAGCGTCAATTAAAAAAATGACCCACACGGGGTACGATGCATACACAGCTAAGTAAAGAAATCTACGATAAACTATTGTCCCTAAAAATAACTAAAGCATAACACTCACGTTGAACTTATATATTCAAGTATAGTTTTGGTTTTAGATGGCAAAACATTCATTTAAAAGAAAAGCATATTTTACATGAATATGCCGGAAAAAATTAGTTATACTAATTTAAAACCTAGTGTAATTAAAATAAAGATTATACTGCGCTCTTATAATTATAGCGTTGCCTGGTTTTTGTTAGTTAGTTAGTTGTCAAGCAAAAAGTTGTACAATGGGCTATCTGTGTCGTGCCTATCACAGGTAATGAAACCGGTGTTTCAGCATTATATTTATTTGGAATTACTGCTGATTAACTAGTTGTTCCAAAGCTTTTTACCAGCCATGAACCATTCACTGTTTACGATGGTTAACAATTTAGCTTAAAATTATATTTAATTTTAGTTATCAATATAATTACCGACTAGGTAATGAGAAGTCACGCTTATAAAACTTGAATATTTTGAAATTCGTTTAGATTAAAACAGCAAATGTTTAAAATAACGATATGAAGCGTCAGAACGAATTTATAAAACATTATCATCAAATGTGTTCTTTTTAAAGTTTTATGTGTGTATATATTGTTTATTTCAAGCATATTACATTTTGTAATATTTCAATCACAACGTGTTTGATCAACGAATCAGTTTTTGTTTTCTAATGAGATGATTTCCACAAACTTCAGATTATTCATTTCTTCAGTCATAACGCAATTTCACATATCTTTAATTTGAAAGCAGTCATTACAGTTTATTTGAAGCACAGTTATTTGCAAAATGAAAATCCATATATAGCCAACAATATTCTCTAATTGCAATTAATATTGTCGATTTGGCAGGCAGATTTAAGTTTTGTTGACATGTCAATAGCTAAAGAAAGACATTAATTTGAGTTATATTTAAACATAATACGCATATAACATTTTTGTAAATTTATAATTTTAATTGTACATAATTTAAATACTTTGTCAGTAGTTTTAGGCCATTGTTACTGATATTTGGTTTGTTTTCGAATTTGTTTTGAATTTCGCGCAAAGCTACTCGAGGGCTTTCTACACTAGCCGTCCCTAATTTAGCAGTGTAGGACTAGAGGGATGGCAGCTAGTTACCACCACCCACCGTCAACTCTTGGGCTACTCTTTTACCAATGAATAGAGGGATTGACGTAACATTATAACGCCCTCACGGCTGAATGGGCGAGCATGTTTGGTGTGAAGAGGATTCAAACTCACGACTATTGGATTACGAGCTGAGTGCTCTTACCACCTGGCCATGTACTGATATTTACAAGTTAATATAGCAGAATAAAACATTTTCCTTCAATACCATGTGGAAAAATTTCTTGTTTAAAAGTCTTGAAAACAGAGAATAAATAAATAAAACATTTACTAAAGCTTTCTTTAAAATCACACCGAATAAATATATTTATATATATGCGTATTTTTAATTAATCTATTAAAAATATGAATGAAGTTCAAAGTTCTGATAAAGCACAAAAACTAACAAATAGGATATGAAAAATGTTAATCCTTTTCTTATGATTTGGTACCCCTGACCTTGAAAGGTAAAAGGTTAAAGGTTTGTTTGAGAGGATGCATAGAAAAGTTAAAACCATCTTTTAGGATCTGATTACTTGGCCCTCGAAATGGTAATATAATCTAGTGGACAGGATACAAAAACTTTGCTCAAGATTTTATCAGCGTGACCTTGGAAGAATGATATATTATAGTGGGAAGGATTCGCTAGCTTTTCTGAAGCTTTGATTTTATTATGAATTAGATATTTTGTTCTTGAGCTAATTTAAATTATGATTTTGATCATGAAATTAGGCTGACTGAGCTATAAGATAATCCATATTTATCTTTTATTCCAGTTATATTCAAAAGATTTTGAGCCCTCTACCCCCATGTCGTTACAGTCTGTGTCACAATGTTCGGTCGTCTGAGGACTATGTCATTCCGCATAGTTTTCTTTGTAAAAGGCCTGGTCATAAAGCCTAAAAAACACTGTTTTAAGACCATTGCCTCTAAATACTCCGTCATTAAGCCATTATCTCTTAATACACTGTTATGTAACCATTGTCTTTAAATACTCCGTCATTAAGCCATTATCTCTTAATACACTGTTATAAAACCATTGTCTCTGAAGACTCCTTCATTAAGCTATTATTTCTTAAAAGACTGTTATAAGATCATTGTCTTTAAAGACTTCGTCTAAAGAAAAATCATTCTTTCCTGCAGATTTTCCATTATACTTTAAATGTGTGACAACAGCTGTTTCACGGTATCCCTTTCAACAGTCCAATAGCGGCTTGACCAGACTGTATCTGTATATAATAACATTAATAAATGCTTTTATATTCAGCTGTTTTAGATATGCAACAATTGAAGGGAAGTTATAAGAGAAAATTTTATTTTAGTTTGTTTACAACCAGTTGGACTTGTTTCCAGACGGAGATCCTTTGATCATGCTATGTAGTGTTTCCTGGGACACATGGATGGTTTGTTCAATTAAAATTTTACAGTACACCCTGCTGCGTGAAGCGATCATTTCACCATTCCTTTTTCAATTCAAACCAATAGACAGAATATCCTTTTTAACCCCCAACTGAGTTACAGTTTCACTGAAACTGACTGAAACAAGTTTAACATACGGTTAGGCACTTTCTTAGATGATCCCATGACATCTCTGAATAATACAAACGAACTTGATAATTATGTAGGCATAGTCACACATGCAATTAAGCTAGATACCGCTGCTGTCATCCCTACATTAAACAGGTCTCACCATTACAACACTGGAAACTTAATCTGGAAATACATGAACTTATCTTAGAACGACGAAGATTAAGAAATGAACATATGAGAACGCGAGACAGGACAACAAAAAAAAAACGTTAACAGAATTCACGCATTAATAAAAAAGAAAGATAAATATATTAATGAAAGAAGAATGATCACCTTTTTGCACGCATTTAGATAACAGTCGAAATAACTCCAAAGGTTTCTGAGAAAAAATCAAATCTCTATCTAACGGCAAAATTAATAATAAACAATTCCACCATATTGAATACAATAACATAGCAACTCAAACAGACATCCATAAAACTAGGGCCTGGCATGGCCGAGCGCGTTAAGGCGTGCGCTCGTAATCCGAGGGTCGCGGGTTCGCGCCCGCGAGGCGCTGAACATGCTCGCCCTCCCAGCCGTGGGGGTGTATAAATGTGACGGTCAATCCCACTTTTCGTTGGTAAAAGAGTAGCCCAAGAGTTGGCGGTGGGTGGTGATGACTAGCTGCCTTCCCTGTAGTCTTACACTGCAAAACTAGGGATGGCTAGCACAGATAGCCCTCGAGTAGCTTTGTGCGAAATTCCAAAACAAACAAACAAACCATAAAACTAGTCTTTCTAGCAAAATGTTTCACAGACTATCCACAGTTTGATACTTAAATCAAACATGAAGTTGACAGTTACATTGCTTCCAATCCAGATCTTTTCCACCCTCAATTCCCAATTAACCTTAATACACAAGCAACCCTAAATGGATGAACTGAAAATTAACATTAAAACCCTCAAAAATACCGCTCCAGGCAACTACGAGATACAAATTTGGTTTTTAAGAACACATAGCCATCCATCTCTCCTTACTCACCTCCAAAATATCATGAGTTTATCTCTCTTCTCATGATATTATCCTGATACATGGAAAACAGCAATCATCACGGTAATACCAAAAGACACCATAAACAGTTCAAACCCAGACAACTTCAGAAGAACAAGCCTTCTCAGTTACCTTGGGGAAACTACTAGAAAAAAATCATTTCTTCCAGACTACTCTTGCACTGTTAAAGTCAAAACTTTATACCGAACGGTGAAGGTCCGCCTGTCGTTTGAGTTAATGGTTCGTCAAGACCCTGCCGTCTTGCTTCTTTTCTTGACAACTCCGTCGACATCTTTGAAGTCACCACATCCATCACTGAAGGCCTGTGCCTTCGCTTGTCTCAATGCTCTATAGATATTTACTGAATAGGTATTAACTGAACCTTCTACTCTCTCCGGTAGAAGAAATATCTTAAGATTTTCAAAAATATATTTGCAAGCGGAGCAAAGAGGGATAATCTATATTCCTGAATTCTATGGATGGTAATTTTCTTACCGATCACTTATTATGATTTTTCTTCAAAAAGATTATCTGCTTGTCAATTTCTATTTGCGGGCAGAGGATGTCGACACCTTTATGACCTCTGACGTTTTTCTGGCCCGGCAAGGCCAAGCGCGTTAAGGCGTGCGACTCGTAATCCGAGGGTCGTGTGTTCGCGCCCGCGTGGCGCCAAACATGCTCGCCCTCCCAGCCGTGGAGGCGTTATAACGTGACGTTCAATCCCACTATTCGTTGGTAAAAGAGTAGCCCAAGAGTTGGCGGTGGGTGGTGATGACTAGCTACTTTCTCTCTCGTCTTACACTGCTAAATTAGGGACGGCTAGCACAGATAGCCCTCGAGTAGCTTTGTGCGAAATTCAAAAACAAACAAACAAAGACGTGTATCTATAAATTTCACTAAAAGGTACAAGAATACTTTTACTGAATGTACTTAGGCATATTTTCTAAAGGAAGTAGGCTTAGTATAAATGCTGGAGGCATGAGATTTAGCTTCCAGGTCTTTCTGTCTAAAACAAAAAAGAATAAAGAGTTTAGGTTTTATGTTCATTATATACTCTGAATCGATAAAACAGAAAAGAATAAAAGTGGAATTATCGAAGACAATGGAATAAATTTAATTCTAATGCGTGACTGAGTAAAGTACATGGAAAACGTTTACCTCGAAATTGAGAAATTTTTGTGTAAGATTACTTAAGACACAATATGACAACTCCGATCATCACACGAATAATGAAAGTTTGGCAAATGTCCAAACACCAACACCTCTGAGGCTCGGAGTCAGATAATAATATCGACAACTTAAGTGAGATATCTATATCAAAATGTAGAAAAATCTCTGTCTAGGACTAAAATGCGACTTATCCATGCTTTATGTGTGTAAATAGCCCTCGTGTAGCTTTGCTCAGAATTTCAAAAAGAAACAAACATTAATATGCGTTATTTATTAAGTTAAAGTTAAGTGCTGTTACTCAACAAACAAAGTAATAATTTGTGTCTTTAAATATTTCAGAAGAAAAGGTTTAAATGATTACTTATGCAAAAATTAGCAGCTGAAGCAACAATTCAAGAGAATACCTTGAATACTTCTTAATTCTGTTTCAGAATATATGATAAACCGTATCCGTATTCAGAATCTGAGGGATCATCGCTTGTATCTTGTTGACACTAAGTCACTTTTTGCAACTTAGTGCCAATAAACTCAAAATAATCGAATGTTATTTGTAGATAACTACTATGTATCTTCATGAGAAAATTATAAAAACGGATAAAACAAACCTGTCTATATTTTATAAGTAAGAGAGATAGCGAAGCAAAATATTAGTTTCCAGCGTGTAAAAATTAATCTTAAGTCAATATTTTTTTATATCTTGAACGGAAACGTGAAAACACACAACACTCATTTATAACATAAGGCGTGGATTACGTGAAAAACACAACACTCATTTATAACATAAGGCGGGGATTACGTGAAAAACACAACACTCATTTATAACATAAGGCGGGGATTACGTGAAAAACACAACACTCATTTATAACATAAGGCGTGGATTACGTGAAAAACACAACACTCATTTATAACATAAGGCGTGGATTACGTGAAAAACACAACACTCATTTATAACATAAGGCGTGGATTACGTGAAAAACACAACACTCATTTATAACATAAGGCGGGGATTACGTGAAAAACACAACACTCATTTATAACATAAGGCGTGGATTACGTGAAAAACACAACACTCATTTATAACATAAGGCGTGGATTACGTGAAAAACACAACACTCATTTATAACATAAGGCGTGGATTAGCTTTATGGTAAAATTCTAGATTTCGAAGCCAGCGACTCAGAAGCGGATCCATGCAATACCATAAAAGGTTTGTTGCTCTATAAGCTGTAATTTATAATAAGGGTATGGAGCAATCGGTAAGGAACAATCCCTATGTGATGGTGGTGGATGATAGGGTGCTTTATTGTCTTATATCTCTCAGGAAGACAGCCTTAGCAGTTCTGCCATAAATACTGAATACAAATACGAGGAATGTTATAAAAAAAATCTTAACTGGTCTTTAATATTCGTCTTATCAATGCATTGATTACTATTATTATTGTACTGCTAGAAAGCCATTCAAAAGTGTTGCCCCCAGTGGCTCAGCGGTATTTCTGCAAACGTACAACGCTAAAAATCGGGTTTCGATATCCGTGGTGGGCAGAGAACAGATAGCCTATTGTGCTTAATTCAAAAGAACAACAACAATCAAAAGTGTTGTGTTTCTTGAAAACACTTTGAGCTATTCCATATTAGCGATTTATTTTAAAAGTGCTACTACTTATTTCACAATCAACTGATTTGTACACCAGTAAACCTCTTCGTTTACAATGCTAAAATCAGAATTTTTGTTTTCTCTCGATGGATATAGCAGATAGCTCTGTGCGGCTTTTCCATAAGAAAACACACCCACGCAATTATTCAATACTGCCAAATTATCTGGAAATACCTGTAATTACTTCATAGTAGTGTGATAAAATAACTTAAAAAATAAAAATAATGT
This sequence comes from Carcinoscorpius rotundicauda, assembly GCA_011833715.1. Classification (NCBI taxonomy): domain Eukaryota; kingdom Metazoa; phylum Arthropoda; class Merostomata; order Xiphosura; family Limulidae; genus Carcinoscorpius; species Carcinoscorpius rotundicauda. Next base: position 41,810,416 of record CM022393.1, read on the forward strand.
AGGGATGGAAATGCCAAAACGTACTAAAACAAGTTTTCTATATTGTTTTTATCCAGAATTGAATGAAATTTGAGAAAAAACAAAATTAGTTTTGAAAGCATTGCACGTATTTGTTGTACAACAACAGTCATTACAATCACTTCTATTACTATTACAAAAGTGCAGCAGAAACATTAACACCATTTTCAAAGAAATGCGCAAAGTTAGAACTTTCTTGACTTGCCGCAGAAATTCTAGGTTATGAGTAATTTAATAGTAATAGCATTTTAAAAATATAATGTGTTATGATTCTTGCTCTAAAGGTTTAACCTGTATAGATCACACTCAGAGGATTCGAGGGAAATAAGTTTCTAACGGACATTTGTCCACCTTATCGGACAGAAGCTGTATAATGAGATTAGAACTTTATCAATAACCATGGTAATACGATTACTATGGAATAGCTTAATTTTAGACACAATAACTGAATGGAATAACATGAGAAGGGAGGGAGGTTTCATGAAGAGATTGAAGTTACTTTTCTGTATCAAATGGCTCAAGAATCAATCGTAATATACTTATTTTCGAAATATAAGCATTGACCTGAATGGTGTTGTTATTGATTTTTTGGCAGAAGATTGATAAATTAAAAGCAGATAAAGTATTAGGGCCTGAGAGTGTTTCTCTGGAATTTACAAGAGGTCAAATATCATAAATGTGAACTTCTCTCTTTCATTTTATTACACAGTAGGTAGTTGTCTGAGGATTGGATAATAGCTTACTTTCACGTTTAAAGGAAATGATAGGCATTTGAGTGGAAAATATTGACCAATTATATTTACTTCTGTAAATAAGAAAAATTATGTAAATGGGGTGACAGAAGCTTTCCATGAACCAAAAGGAAATAATACCTTCGTATTCTGTTATCTTTTTTTCTGAGAATTTACTTGTTATGTGGACTTGATGAACTTAAATTTAAGAAGATTTTGATGAGGTACTGCACAAAATCATATCGGTAAGGGCTGGAAAAATATTAGTAAATTGGATTGTAAGGTATTTGGCTGGAAGATACTAAAATATTTTCACATAAGAAATAACCTAGTTACTATTGGAGCACTTCAAAAATAAGTAAGTGCTTGATCTTTTGTTCCTTGTTATTTAAATTTATAACATTTATAAGTGCATAATAAGAAAATTAGTTTGTTTCTTTTTTTAATTTCGCGCAAAGCTACACAAGGGCTGTCTGCGCTAGTCGTCCTTAATTTAGCAGTGTAAAACTAGAAGGACGGCAGATAGTCATTACCATCCACCGCTATCTTTTGGACTACTCTTTTACCAATGAGTAATGGGATTGACTCGTTCCATTAACGTTTCAACGGCTGAAAGAACGAGCATGTTTGGTGTGACAAGGATTCGAACCCGCGATCCTCAGATTACAAGCACCTTAACCACCTGGACATGCTAGGCCAAGCAAATTATTAAAGCATGTTGACGAGATTAAATGTGTGGGCATTTCAATCTGCTTGAGAATGCTGAAATATTACGAAACTATTCGAAATAAATGGTAAGTAGGACAAATATTTGATAAATGACCTTTTAATTAGAGTTAACGCAAATTAATGCTCTTCAGGTCACAAGTGTGTTGTAGATAGGTTCCTACTTAATTGTGTAACTTATGGAAAAGGTATTTGAATATTGACAGATAAATTATCATTGAAGCAACACTATGTTTTTATTGAAGCCAATAGAAGTTAAGGGTGCATTTAAAGACATTTTGCTTACTTCTTAAAATATGTAGTCACCTCTCTACCTAAATCACTTTTCAGATCTCATTTAGAATTACGTATACAGTTTCGATCTCCTTATCTACGAAATTATTACCTATAATAAACTAACAACGATTCTATTTACAACATAAGCAGTAATTTATATGTTAAACTGAAGATTGACAACAATATTTTACTAAGTAACTGTGTTAGTGATACAATAAAGGTATATTAAGGTGGACAAATATAGAATAACTTAAGTAGTCAACTAGGTTTGTGATACAATAATGATAATTTGAGAAGATAAGGAATAACTTAACTAATCAATTGTGAACTTGAAAAGAGCAGATAGTGAACACAATAACCCATCAGGTGGGTTTGTGGCAAGCTCTCTCCAACAGGTCAGCAGTAAGATGAGAAGTAATAATTCGAAAAATGGTGTTAACCTATTTTTGCTTTGAGCACACACATAGGTAGTTTACTTTGCAACTTCGCAATTTAAACGATAGAAAAAAATATTTGTGTAATTATAATATTAGTGAAAATAGACACATAATGAAAAAAATATGATTCTACTACAATAAATATTCATTAATAGGATGGACAAATAATGAAAATATTAATTTATCAACTTTAATTATCTTAAATCTTTTAAACTGGTCGAACATCGTTATCGTAACATTAATGGTATTAATAAGCCAATGTGTTCTGGTCTTTATAAGTTTTTTCTTTGTGATTTTGTATATACCTAATAAGACCAGTATATTAAATTGAATGTAATTGTCTGTGTCTTAAATTTTAGTTTAGTTTTATGTAGGTAGCTTTCTTTGGGGCCTGGCATGGCCGAGCGCGTTAAAGCGTGCACTCGTAATCCGAGGGTCGCGGGTTCGCGCCCGCGTCGCGCTAAACATGCTCGCCCTCCCAGCCGTGGGGGTGTATAATGTGACGGTCAATCCCACTATTCGTTGGTAAAAGAGTAGCCCCAGAGTTGGCGGTGGGTGGTGATGACTAGCTGCCTCCCCTCTAGTCTTACACTGCTAAATTAAAAACGTCTTGTTTGTTGGTTTCACAATCGGTAATTCCTACCGTCACTGTAACCTGTGACCTTCTGATCAAATATAGGGGCCTGGCATGACCAGGTGCTTAAGATACTCGACTCGTAAACCGAAGGCCGAGGGTTCGAATCCTCGTCATACCAAAAATATTCGCTCTTTTAGCCGTGGGAACGTTATAATGTTTTGGTCAGTCCCACTATTCGTTGGTAAAAGAGTAGACCAAGAGTTGGCGGTGGGTGGTGATGACTAGCTGCCTTCCCTCTAGTCTTACACTGCTAAATTAGGGACGGCTAGCACAGATAGCCCTCGAATAGCTTTGTGCGAAATTCCAAAACAAACAAGCTTTCTTTGATGAAGGATTAACAATAAAGTTACGATAACATAAAGATAAATAAAGATGCGTAAATAGTGAATACAGTAATCCATGCTGTGTACTTGTGTCGTAATAAATAACAGAATAAATTGTTTAGAAAGTCAAAACATTCACTGACATATCAATTGTATTCGTGATCTAATAAAAAATACACCTAACAAATATAAAAAATATCAAATATGTTGATTATGTGGTAAAAAATTACGAATACATCTCAGTTCTTACGATCCAAGATGTGATTGACCAGTTGTAGAGAGAACGTGAATTGTATAAACAATTTTGTCACTTTCTGAGACAATCCTTTTCTATTCCTTCAACGAGAAGTATTGTTCTAGCACTTTCTCCTTACTTCCACGTTTCCAGTGTTCTCTCTGATCCCACGTAACATATAATTAGTCCATTTTATTTGTTTCCCACTTTCATACAATTTCCAACAAATATTTTACTTCAACTATAGTTAATTACAGATTTTAATCTCTTCTTTGTTTCAATAAACCTGTAGTTTTCATTAATTTAAATTTTTATTGAAGACTACGTTAAAAATTTGTTCTGTTTTATTTCAGTCTTTGATTTATTTTTACTTTGAATTTTCTGTTATTTTAAGGTCCAATGAATTAAAGGCTTTTTTTTGATAAAGCGTTTGTTTCATTTGTAAGTTATTCTGAATTTTGTTTCTTTCAAATCATTTGTCATCTTGACCAAACGAAGAGTACTTAAATAACAAAAATTATTAGTATATATTACTCTATTTTCTTAAAATACAGCCCCCAAGTGGCTCAGCGGTATGTCTGCGGACTTACACACTAGAATCCGGGTTTCGATACCCGTGGTGGGCAGAGCACAGATGGCCCATTTTAAGCTTTGTGCTTAATTCTAAACAACTTAAAATGTATGCATATGCACTGCTGACCAAACTCTTAAGGCCAATTAATATAAAGAAAAAAATATGCATTTTGCGTTGTTAGACTCAACCACTTATTTGAGTAGAGCTTTGAAAGATAAAAATAAGAAAAGAGAAAATAAAAAAATTAGCCTTTAATGAGAAAAATGTGAACACTATAAAATTCGCCTAAACACTAGCTGGTCAAAAGTTTAAGACCATATTGAAACGAAGCGTTAATCGGTAAACACGTTACGAAATTTAGTCATTTGTGTTCAAGCATTAGCGTTGTCAACATATCCCACTAAGATCTCCTGTGTTACATTGGGTAAAAAGTTAACAGAGTTTGAACATGGCAGAATTATCGAGCTGCAAAAGCAAGGTCTCTCTGAACGTGCTATCGCTGGTGAGATTGGGCATATTAAAACTGCTTTTGCAAATTTCTTAAAAGACCCTGAGGGATACGAACGAGAATTTCAAGTAATCGGCTCAAGAAACTTTCGCCGGCGTTGAGCAGAATGATTTGACGGGTTGACCGACAAGACACCAGCCGATTGTCAAACCAAATTAAGGCCCTTACGGATGCAGAATGTAGTTCAAAAACAGTAAGATGGCATCTACAAGGGAAAGGCTTTAAAAACTGTAAACATCTTCAAAGACCACGTCTCCTTCCACACCACAAAATAGCTCGATTAAATTTTGCTGAGAAGCACCAAACATTGAACGTAAAAAGGTGGACGAAGGTTTTGTTTTCTGATGAGAAACAATTTAAGCTGGATGATCCAAATGGCTTCCAATGGAGGATATCCCACCGGAGACATTTTGTACACGACACAGTGAAGGAGATTCTATCATGATATGGGGTGCTTTCTCCTTCCATGGAAAAATTGAGCTTTAAGTTATACAAGAGTGTCAAACATCAGCTGGCTGCAGTGGCATTTTGAAGAGAGCATCTGTTATGTATATGTATAAATATTTTGTAAACGACAACATGTCGTATTGTGTTTGAATTTTCATTTGTATTATTCATTTTCCCATATTGATATTATTGTTTCGAAGTTTAAACTAAAATATGTTATTTATTTAGGGTAACGTTTTAGAACTTTCTCGAATTAAGTAGACCAATCACATGTTTGTAAATGAGTGCTGGTGACTTCCTGTCTAGAAGTGTAGTCTCGTGCAAGAACGAATATGCGTGGATAGCTCTGGAGTTGTATGGAAATTGCGAGATTGTTCGAGAAATAGGCCTATCGGTATAAAAAAGACGGTGACGTGAGAGATATTCAGTCATCAGTCATCAGTCTTATTCGAGGGAGAGAGATTCAGTCATTAGTTTTATTCGAAGACAAAGAGTGAGATTCAAACACCAGTTTCATTTCAAAAGAAGAGAGTTAGTTATTTGAGAAAGATTAAGTGTTTGCTGTGAATATTCAACTTGGATTTGTGATTGAAATTAGATCTACGGAAGCTGTGATTTTATTACGTCAATCTCTACGATACATCTTAATTACTGCTTGAGCTGAGAGACGGCGATTTCATTGAACTGTGAACTGTTTCGGGATCTCTTCGTGGGACCAAATTCACACCCTAGACTGGAATTTGAGACTGTAATTTTAGATCATTACATCAGATACAGGCCAGTACCGTTTTGTATTGTGATTTATTTTGAAGTTTGAAACTAATATTATTTTGTTTTGTAATTAATTTCGAATGTTATAACTTAATATCGGTCACTGTTATCATATAATTTATGTTATATCTGTTATATTTGTTAGTAGTTTAGTGTAATAAATTATACAAGCTGTTATCTGCGTTTTTCTGTTGCGTTTGGTCTACAAAGAACATAAAACATTAAAAAAATACGTAACAGCATCCTTATTGACTGAAGGCCCTGGCTAGTTTGGAAATGACTGGATCTTTCAGCAGGACAATGCTGCAATCCAAAATACCTAAAGAACAAAGGACTTTTTCATGGCGAATAACGTGATTCTTTTGGACAATCCAACGTGTTGGCCCGAACTAAACCCTGTTGAAAATGTTTGGGAGTGGATAGTAAGGGAAGTCTATAGAAATAGACTTCGATTCCAAACAGGGCATGATATTCGTGAAGCCATCTTCACTCCAGCCAGCCTTCTGCAAACGCTTATATCGACTATGCATAAGCGAATGTTTGAAGTTATTCGCAATGACGGCCGTGCAACTCACTACTGAGACCTCTTGGTGAGCATTTCTTACCCTGTTTAAGGCTTCTTTTTGGTATGGTCTTAAACTTTTGACCAACTAATATTTAGACTAATTTTATTGTGTTCACATTTTCCGTATTAAAGGCTAATTTTTTTTTATTTTCATTTTCTGAAGCTCTACTCAAATAAGTGGTTGAGTATAAAAATGGAAAATGCATATTTTTTTTATGTTTATTAGCCTTAAGATTTTGGCCAGCAGTGTATATATACAGAAAGCACTGATACCACCTTAGTTCTGAAATCGCCGAAGCCTTTTCTATAGTGTTCCACATACTGCATAATATTGATAAATATAATGTTTATATACGTTATAACATTATTTTGCGGGTAAAGTACACATTGAACCTGAGCAGGATTTGTTGAAATATAATATTGCCGTTACTTTGTTAACGTTTTGGTATAATTCACAGAATATTACGAAATGTGTGATAAATAAAGCTATGAAACTACATGCAGTTTAACCCAAATATAGTTTATAACCACTATTGCTCAGCACAAATAAATTATAGAAATTCAAATCAAATAATTATCGAAGTTAATCTTATTTTCCATGATAAAATTTGAACATTTACTTCCTAGTAAACTCCTCTCAAGTATACAAGAGATATTCCTAATCACAAAACGTTTGTATTTCATGTTCTTTAACTCGTGAATAGCGCTTTTAATAATATACCTTTTTTACTCTGCATAAATTAAGAATTAATTAGTTTTAGTCCGTAAATGTTAAATTGAACCAAATAAGTAACCGACGTAAGAGTAATTTTAGTGTAATGAAGCGTAATTGAGAAAGCTAATTTAAAACTTAAGTCATTCTTTGTGTGTTAAAGCAAGTTAAAGCGCATATTTTAAATAAAGGTAAATTTTAAGGACTTTTTGTTTACTCTAGTTACTGAAAATAAACAAAAATAAAAAGGTCTGTGTAAGTGCAAGATTTTTACTAACTAATAATTTAATAACTTATTTTTAGACATTTTTAACCGTAATATAGTTGCATATTTCAGGCGAGTTTCTAATTCAAGGTGACGTTTAAGCGAAAATATAAATAACTTTAACAACCATTAACTTATTAGAAGTTGTGTGGATAACATTTACAATAAAGAAAAGATAAACATCTAGAAAATATTAGCAATTGTTAGTTTTATGAATTGAATTTCGCGCAAAGCTATACGAGGGTTTTCTGCGCCAGCCGTTCCTCATTTAGTAGTGTAAGGCTAAAGGAAGGCGTCTAGTCATCACCACCCACCACCAATTCTTCGGTTACACGTTTACCAGAGAAAAATGGGGATTAAATGTCTCATTATAAAGTTTCGATAATAATGTTTTCTGAAATATCCATTTGAAGGAAAACAATCAAATTTATTTATACTTCTGAGTTAGCAGAATTAATACGTAATAAAAATTGATGGTGAGACTAACGTATTTGAAGTGCAATGTGTATTTATCAAATTCTATTTAATAACCATAAATTGGTACACCAGTTAATTTCTACTGAATTATCGGTCATAGTCTGCTAATACATCAAACTATAATTTATCATATCAAACCGAAAGTTTAAACATACCAAAAACCTTGTTAGGTTTTTATTTCATCAGAATATAGAGATGTATAAAAACCTACGTCATTCTTTTTCATTATACGTGAAAAAAATGAAAGATCGATTAGAGCTATTAGTCGTTTCTATTTTTTTATTTCTTTATGTCTGTGCTATTTAAGAAACAGAACTTCGGTTTAGCAAAAAGGCCCAGTACTAAAAACTCCAGAGAACCTTAGAATCAGAACAAGAAAAAATGGTTGATGATACTTTTTACAAATACCAAAAAAACTAAACTTGATTTTACTTCATATATGAAAGCGCGAAAACAAGAAACAAACTGGTTCTTAGGATTTTGACTTTTACCGGTACTGTAAAGTAAGGAAAGAAAAAGCAAGCATGTAAGTAGATTACAATATCATATACTATAAAAGACACATACACGCATACAGTATTCAAGTACATACTTGCGAATAAAATTTTGTGTATGTGCTTCCCTTTTGATATTTAAATTAATTATTTTTTACATCTATTCTACAACGCTGTACCGAACACTGCATATAGTACATATGTGCAGGGAAAACGCCCGTGAATATTTCATTAATTAATATACCATCTGTTACGTATTTTTTGTTGTTTTATGTTCTTCGAAGATTAAACGCAACAGAAAAACACAGATAACAGCTTGTATAATTTATTACACTAAACTGTGAACAAATATAACAGATATAACATAAATTATATAATAACAGTGACAGATACTAAGTTACAACATTCGAAATTAATTACAAAACAAAATAATACTAGTTTCAAACTTCAAAATTAATCACAATACAAAATGGTACTGGCCTGTATCTAATATAATGATATAAAATGAAAGTCTCAAATTCCAGTCTAGGGTGTGAATTTGGTCCCACGAAGAAATTCCGAAACAGTTCACAGTTCAATAAATTCGCCGTCTCTCAGCACAAGCAGTAATTTGGATGTATCGTAGAGATTGACGAAATAAAATCACAGCTTCCGTAGATCTAACTTCAATCACAAATCCAAGTTGAATATTCACAGCAAACACTTAATCTTTCTCAAATTACTAACTCTCTTCTTTTGAAATAAAACTTATGTCTGAATCTCACTCTTTTTCTTCGAATAAAACTAATGACTGAATCTATCTTCTTTTTTCGAAGAAAAACTGATGACTGAATCTCTCTCTTTTTCTTCGAATAAAAACTGATGACTGAATCTATCTCGCGTCACCGTCTTTTATACCGATAGGCCTATTTCTCGAACAATCTTGCAATTTCCATACAACTCCAGAGCAATCCGCGCGTGTCCGTTCTTGCACGAGACTACCCGTCTAGACACGAAGTCACCAGCACTCATTTACAAACATATGATTGGTTTACTTAATTCAAGAAAATTCTAAATGTTACCCTAAATGAATAACAAAATATTAGTTTAAACTTCGAAACAATAATATCAATATGGAAAAATGAATAATAGAAATGAAAATTTAAACACAACACGACATGTTGTCGCTTACAAAATATTTACACATTTACATAACACCATCTTAAAACTTTAAAGGTTTTGTTAGGTTTTTGCTGAAACAGGCTTTTTTATAAGTATCTACATAGATATCAATTATTATTTATCCGACAAGAAACAGCTACTTTGTGAATCTAAGTATTCGGATACTTTAGAAAATTGCAGCGCATAGTTTCCAAGATAATTTGAAGATGACATTGGGATGTTACATGTTTAAAATAATTTAACAAAGAACTGTTTATTTCAGAGAGTATTTACTATATTCTCAATCAATTATCACCATTTTAATATTCATAATAAATACTTAAACAATATGGATGTATTTCAATTCTATTAATTTCATGTGTTCAGGAATATGATTACTGTTGAAAAACTTTAGCAAATCAAAATAATTATCTACTTAAATTTAAAGTTTACTAAGCAAATTTCAAGAAAAGAAAATGAAAAAGTGTAAATTCTACTTGTAGATATTTTGAGTCTAGTGTGTTTTAAATCCTTTCCAAAAGCAACGAAAAGAAAGTCGAAACAATTACGTTCAATTCTTCTAAAACTTCGTAACCTAGACTAACAGATTATTTAGTAACCAGTACAAAGTAGACAGTTGTGTATGCATAAGTACGTTATTCCCGTCAAAATATCCATATTTCAAATAAATGATTAATTTACCGACAATGCGCAATCTACAAAAAATATTAAAATAATCGGCATTTATGATTTCGCAGTTTACAGAAAATTAATGTCAAATTACTAAACCATGTTTCAGTACTTCCAAACAGTTAGGAATTACAATCACGTTACAACATTTACAAGTAGTAGTCTTGAAATCATATATAATCATATTTTTTAGTTTTAAGACGTTACAGTCATTAACAGTGGTAGGACATTGAAATAATATCATTATAATTCCAAGATTTAGGATGTTAAAGCCATTTTATCATACTTCCAGGTTATATGATGTTAAAACTTACACCATCATGCTTCCAAAATGAATGACATTCAGATCATTGTATAACAATATGTTTTAGTGATAGGATATTAAGGCCTGTTGTATTACGTTGTCCAGGAATAAATGTCATTTCTGAACTACGAAGTTTGGAAAAGTATAAACCAGTGTTGTAAAACATGCTGCAATCAAAGTAAGCACCGTCTGCTTCAACACACTTTTACCAACATGTAACAATACTGTTTATGCCTCTGTGTAAAATCATAGTTTCTATGTTCAATGAACTCCCTGAAAGCTTCTTTAAAGCTGCCTGGTTTTGAAAGTGTTTATTGTTCAAAAAGTTGTCAAAGTGCTTTATAAAATGAAAATCTGTAGGGGAAAGGTCTGGGAAATAACGATTCCCAATTCGTTTAATTTTTGGAGCATCATCTGTGACAGGTCTCGTAATGCTGAGTTTATTGATCTTCAGTCAGTTCATGCGGAACACACTTATCCAACTGTTTTGTCTATTCAGTCGCACTCAAAGAGTTGACATTACTTGATTTGCTTGCGCCTAGCTTTTCTGCAAGATCACTTTCTGTTGCGCGAGGTTTGTCTCAACTGCTTCCCTTGATGTGTTTTCATCTAAGAATGGCTTCCTATCACTACTTTCGTGGCCGTCAATACTTTAATCTCGATGTCGAAACCATTATAACCAGCGCTGAACTGTACGCTGAGTAACAGATCCATGGACAATTGCCTGGTTGATATTCCGTGTAGTTTCAGTAGCTTTGCGTCCAAGTTTAAAGTCGTAGAGGAAAATCAGACGAAAGCCCTTCTTGTCCATGCTGCCTTGGGGTTTGTGAAACTTACTGTGAGTAGAGTAGGAACAGCAAACAATTAAGACACCTTGTAAGCGACAAACATTGGATTAAATCAACTCGGTATTTAGCTTCTAAATGTCATCATTAGAATTCCGATATTTATATCTCAACAACATAATAATACTTCTAAGCAGTTTGATATTAAATATACGCTTCCATAATAAGTGATGTCGAGAAACCCACTTGTTGAGAAATTTATATGCAAGCGCGGCTCTTTTGGGTTGAGAAAATATTTTACACAGAAGAGCGAACAACGTCTCGACCTTCTTCGGTCATCGTCAAGAAAGAAATAACTGACCGGAAGCTGACCACATGTTTAAAAGGGGTTGTGTAACTCAGTGTCGGAATATAGAGGGCGGTGTTAGATGTTTAAAAATATAATTTTATAAAATTATGTATCGAAACAAGGTCGAAACGTTGTTCGCTCTTCTATGTAAAATATTTTCTCAACCCAAACGAGCCGTTTTTGCATATAAAATAAGTTTCCATACTTTCAAGCTGTAGAACATTGAATCCTGTTATTATATTTTACAAAAGTGGGACATTATAGGCATAAAACTTCGAAATTGAAATTAAATAACATATTATATGCTTGTGATAAATCAACTCTGGAATCACTATACTAGTTACGAATATTATGTTCCCAATATATGCCAGGTAAAGATAAACATATAAACTATGCCCATCTAACTCCAGTTTTATCTAAGCATATAAACTATTGAAACTGGATGTAGTGATACTTGTAATATTTCTGTCAATACGTTTTTATTACAAGAAGTACCTGAGAATGCATGAACTATAAAAGAAAACATAAAACTCACTTCTGTTGGATAAACTAACTGTTGGTCAAAATATTTAATATTTTATATCAAATAAGATTATTATTATTAAGATGGAATATAAACAAACTTGTACTGTGGAACAATGAAATACATATATATTTTAAGCACTAGATATTTTTGTTATGAAATACGTTATATAGACATCATTTGAGATTTCTTAGAACAGCAAGCAATTTTATCAAACACTTACAGAGAGATGTGTAATTCAGCATTTCACCTAACACAACACAATTTTACCAAGACATTTATGATGACGAAATATAACATTGAATTATCATAAATAGTGTCTGTAATTTTATACCAGTTCACATTAAACAAGTAATACTTTGTTGGTTCTTCTCATACTCTAGTAACTCCCGCAAGCAACATGGCATGTTGTCGATAATGTTATTGATGTAATCCAGTATGATTTCATCCCAACTTGTCACTTAAAGGCGCTACAACTCAGTTAAAGTAGCTAGTTTGAGAACAGGTTTAGCCATTTTTCAGCTCAGTTTTGCTCAACAGTTCTCAATGGGATTACAATATAGAGACTTTGCTGGCCATGATAACCTTGCAACATCCTCTTTGTTGAGATAATTATGTACAATACATGCACTGTGAATAGTAGTAGTGTCATCCTAGAACACAAATTTATTGCCAACCCTTGCCACAGCATATGGCAGCATTAGCGTCCAAATGTAATACCTGTAGGATGCCCCATTGACGTTTTCCAAATACGCAGTTTGAATCACATAACTGTGATCTAAATATCTATCAGGTTAGCTAGTCAGTTTCGACTTCCCTGGAAGAACGTTTTCTGTGGTCTGATAACATTTCAGGATTCTAGATACAGTACAATTACATTGTCCGTTTACTTTAAACAATTTCTGTACATTCAAAAACTTTTATGCTCTATAATATCTGGCACATGACAAGGGATGATTCTACACCAGGCACAGAGTAACTAATTGAGTAAAGCTTTGGTTTGTTTTGAAAACGATTACACCAGAAGCATACACTTTTATACAAAACAGATGTGTATGTGTGTTATTGTTTGACGAACAAATGCTCAAAACAGCTAATGCAAACCAGAGTAACAACTATACATGTTTATCTGATGATACACCATATTCTGATTTACTACTTAGATATTTACTTAAGCAGTAGGAAATAATGTGAACATAAAACAGTAAGTAAATTTAGTGAAGCTCTTTTCAATGTAAAAACTCTTTTTTTAGTGAATTGGTAGAATGTATATAAGTTTATTGATTAACTTAAACAAAAAATACAATATCAGTTATTTCACCATTTGCATATTTTTGTTCATCGTGCTTAAGAAAGTTTCTTCGACAATAGACATTAAGCTTAGATACCTCATTATATTTATCTTGTGGTACTTCCGCACAAAGAATAAATAACGCACCAACAGAGTAAAAGACGCCACCTCATCCATGCACTTATTTTGATACGTTTAATTTACGATTATTGTCTTTAATATACTCATAGTAAATTTTATATTTTCGTCAATGTTTATGTCAACTTGAACTTTTACTATACGTACAAAGACAGCTTTGTGATCAAAAAGCATTAAGCGAGTACTTCATTTAAAATGACTCAAACAGATTAAGTTTCACTTGTAAAATAATATCTCGACATTTAATTCCTAACAGCCGAATTTTTTAAAAGTTAATTTAGTTTTAAAAAGTATTTCATTGAGTGCAAGTGTATTGTAAAGGTCAGAATAAAATCATTCTCAAACAATAAGAATAAAAACATTTTTAATTTGTTTAATAAAATTAATTTCGTTGTTTACAGTTTCTGTTTAAGATAAATGTTTTTGTCATTCAAAAGCAGTTTGTTTTGAAGTATCATTTTACTGTCATGCATTGTATCATCACTTTATACACACTACTATTTCAGATTTCGATAAGCTCAGCATAATCAGGTGGTTATGTTCCTGGACTTGCAATCTGAGAGTCGCGAAGTCGAATCCCAATCCAACTGAACATGCTTGTCCTATCAGCCTGAGGACGTTATAAAGTTACAGTCAATTCCACTACTCATTGATAAAAGAGTAGCCCAAGAAATGGCAGTGGATGATGATGACTAGTATTTTACTGCAAAGTTGTGGACGCCTAACGGAGATAGCCTTTGTATAGATTTGTGCGAAATTCAAACAGAGAAACACATTTTGATAAGTTTCAATACAGAAATGTTATAAGTGACAGGGATCCACAAGAACAAACTATTACTAAATTCAATATCCATAGGGTTCCCAGCAGATTGTTAATAAATTTGCGAATGTATAACATTAAAATTCTGATTACAATTCCCTCTGGTTAACAGAACACAAATAGTCTAATGTGTAACTTTGCGCTAAATCAAACAAAAACAGTGTACACAGAGCCTGATGGTTAGAGTGCTCGACGCCTCTTATGTGAGTCGTAGGAACAGAACCCGTCACCAAACGCAATCGCCCTCTCATCCTTGAGAGGTTATAAACATGACTAATCGATCGCACGTTTCTTCAGTATGGAGTGACTCAAGCGTCGAGGGTAAGTGATGTTGAAAAGCTGGGTTTTCTCTATCATTTCAAAATTATGACTGGCTATTGCAGGTAGCCATAAAGCATCTCTGCACAAAATTAAACAAACAAACGTTGAAGTGTAAAAAGAAGTATCGAACGAGCAATAATTTCACATATTTGAACGTAGTGATTATCATATTCTCTCATACCTGCATACTGGTTTGTAAGATACGATACATTAATATGTTGAAAAAAATATTCAAATGTTAGAAACTTTAGCAACAGGTTATAATAGGAATATCAGATTATCATTAGTATTTTATTACTACAATAAAATTTGTAAGTGTTTAGCAGTATGAGTTGACTTACCACATGCTTCGAAAAATAGCCTATAAAGTTTGGATTATCTCATTATTTGTCCAGCGTTAAATAACTAATTATATACCTTGGCTAATAAAAAAAACGATTGTGATAGATAATTAATGTGTTCTAATTAAAAAGAGTTATTCAACGTAGTTAATTAAGAGTTCATTTTCGGCCTCACCATTTGTTATTAATTTGGATTTGGACTGGAAACATTAATAAAAACTGCTTCTGACAAGTGAGTGAATGAACAACCAGTGGTTAATCAGTTCAGTACAAAGTAATGTGTTTTAATGTTGCTATATATTATTATATATTATATATTATTGTTACGTATTTTTTATGTTTTAAGTTCTTCGTAGACCAAACGCAACAGAAAAACGCAGATAACAGCTTGTATAATTTATTACACTAAACTATTAACAAATATAACAGATATAACATAAATTATATAATTACAGTGGCAGATATTAAGTTACAACATTCGAAATTAATTACAAAACAAAATAATATTAGTTTCAAACTTCAAAATAAATCACAATACAAAACGGTACTGGCCTGTATCTAATGTAATGATCTAAAATTACAGTCTCAAATTCCAGTCTAGGGTGTGAATTTGGTCCCACGAAGAGATTCCGAAACAGTTCACAGTTCAATGAAATCGCCGTCTCTCAGCTCAAGCAGTAATTAAGATGTATCGCAGAGATTGACGAAATAAAATCACGGCTTCCGTAGATCTAATTTCAATCACAAATCCAAGTTGAATATTCACAGCAAACACTTAATCTTTCTCAAATAACTAACTCTCTTCTTTTGAAATGAAACTGGTGTCTGAATCTCACTCTTTGTCTTCGAATAAAACTAATGACTGAATCTCTCTCCCTCGAATAAAACTGATGACTCATGACCCAATCTGTCTCTTGTCACCGTCTTTTATACTGATAGGCCTATTTCTCGAACAATCTTGCAATTTCCATACAACTCCAGAGCTATACACGCATATCCGTTCTTGCACGAGACTACACTTCTAGACAGGAAGTCACCAGCACTCATTTACAAACATGTGATTGGTCTACTTAATTCGAGAAAGTTCTAAAATGTTACCCTAAATAAATAACATATTTTAGTTTAAACTTCGAAACAATAATATCAATATGAAAAAAAAATGAATAATACAAATGAAAATTCAAACACAACACGACATGTTGTCGTTTACAAAATATTTACACATATACATAACATTATTCTGATTTTACAATTCATAGTTTTTTCTCAAACTGGTATTTTCCGTTACACTCATCTACGTTTAATAAACTAGATCATTGTTTACAATCACGTGATTAAATATTAATTTACCTTAAGAAACAGCTTCAGAGAAAAGTTGATCAAATGTAAACAAACATCTATCATGGGTTAACACATTTAATTGCCCTTTGACTGCAACATATCTAGTCGAGATATCCTAGATGACGATTTCTATCATTTAGAGAAAAGTCTCCGAGTCAGTGATTTATGACAGTCAAAAGGTAGATATATAATGCAATTTTTCAGACAAATGCTTGAAAATTCGTGGAGGAGCCTGAAACACTTGAATAGTTTTTTGTATATATTCCTCTCCTGCCGATCCTTTAAATAGCAGCTTGTGTTTACCGAGTGGAAACTCAAACAATGGTACTGGATGCAGTATTATATCGCTCATTTTTTATTACTTGTGTAAGTTATATTTTTATTAATATGTACGAAAAACTACAGAGTCAGTGTGAATGAGAAACTAATGTCGACAAAATCTGATTAACAAACATTTCACGTCAAAATAACTTTTGTTTTGATTTCACATTCACAATATTATTAAGCTGAAACACTTGACAGAAATATCAAAACACATGAATGGAGGATACTTTAGAATCTAGAAAACTTAGGTTAATGTGTGTTTATTTTCTTATAGCAAAGTCACAGCGGGCTATCTGTTGAGTTCACCAATGGAACTTACGTTAATGAACATCTTAGAACGGTAAACTACAATATCTATTATAAGGCTATTACATATCTATTATATCGATGTTTAACTACAATATCTATTAAAGAGCGCTTACAGAAAGACTTCATGGCCCATCAGTAGTAGAGCAGTATGTTTGCGGACTTACACCACTATAAATCAGGTTTCGACATCTGTGGAGGGCAGTGCATAGATAGCCCATTGTGTAGCTTTGTACTTAATTCTGGAACAAACAATACTTCATGATATTAAGATTCCTCTGATAACAATTATCCACACTGCCTCGAGCTTGGTAATGTGATATTAATATTTCTCACTCTCTATTATAACTCTTTCACATAGTCGTTAGTTGCATAACATATGAAAGACCCAATGATCTTAACATTAATTTTGACTATGGAATATGAATAATAATATCAGATATGAAAAGTTTATGTAATTGGTAGAAAAAAATGTTTTATTTGCTTTTTTAAACAACTGCAATTTATTACTTTAAAATAAAGTAGTTAAAGTGATCATTGATTGGCATAAATCAATTTCATCTTGATAGAATTATCTTCACAGAAAAATATTGCATTATTACAACTAGCAAAAATCTACAAGTGTGTCACTTTTAACACTTGTACTATTCAATTATTACTGTGCATTTGGTGACTCAAAACAGACTTATTTGTATACTCTTCAGAAAAAGAAACGCAAAAGGGATTTTTTTAAAAATAGAAATATATCTAATGACGTTACAAGCTCAGAGTATGTGATGTTACACGTGTTAAGGCACTGATTGTCAGACCAAAATAACAATAAAAGTTGTGCACTTTGAAAACGGAGGAAAACATCGGATTTTTGGCCAAAACGCATTCGTGTCTAATAAATTTGTTTGAGAGATCTACATGTTCTGCAAGTGCAAAATCCCTATAAAACTAACGGGTTCTTGGTTTCCATAGCTCAGTGTTAAGCCACCGACACGCAATACAGTTACGCCAAGACTGACTGAAGCACAACGCAACAACGCCATTCATTACTTTGAAGCAGGCCAATCTCGATCAGATGTTGCCAGAGCTGTGAATGTTTACCCAAGCACCATCATAAGGCTATGGAATCATCACCAACAGCATGGATCAACTCGTGACAGTCCACGATCTGGCAGACCTCGTGTGACCACGCCCGCACAAGATCGCTACA
Organism: Carcinoscorpius rotundicauda; assembly: GCA_011833715.1. Lineage (NCBI taxonomy): Eukaryota > Metazoa > Arthropoda > Merostomata > Xiphosura > Limulidae > Carcinoscorpius > Carcinoscorpius rotundicauda. The sequence continues at coordinate 41,828,486 of CM022393.1, forward strand.
TCATCCAGTTACGTCACCTTCAAGATAGGACCACCACTGCGACGTCATAGTGAACATCAACGACGTTTTTCAACATGACAACGCCCATCCTCACACATCCCAGCTCACCACTGTCTTCTTGAGACACCACAACATCAACGTTCTTCCCTGGCCCTCCAGATTACCAGATTTAAACCATATCGAACATCTTTGGGACGAGTTAGACCGACGTTTGCGACGGCGACAACCTCAACCGCAGACTTTACCTCAGCTTGCAGGAATGGACAGCCATTCAACATGATGTGATTCATCATCTCATCGCTTTCATGAGCAGGAGATACCAAGCAGTTTTTGATGCTCACGGGGGGCATATTCGTTATTGACGTTGAGTGACGTTAAACTTCAACTAGTGAGCGTGGACTTCGCCTTTGCAGACTTTGGATGTTCAGCAGTGAATGTGCAAAGTTTCACACATGTCATACAGAACGACTCAGAATAAACTTGTTAACAATTTGTCTCAAATTTTGCCTTTTGCCTTTCTTTTTTTGAAGAGTATACAATAATACACAAAAGCAAAAATTTGTATCTCAGATCGGCTAGTATGAGTACTAACACTTTTATTCATAAGAAGAGAACAACGTTTCGATCTTTGTTGGTCATTTTCACGTAAAGAACGTTGTTCTTTAGAGCGGTTTTAGAACGGTTGGTATGGGCATTAACACTTTTATTGATATCCTTATCAATAAAAGTGTTAATGCCCATACCAACCGTTCTAAAATACATTTTTATTTCAAGTGGGTTTCGTCAAGGAAATAAAAAAATTGTGATTTATGAAGAAAATTGAAAGCTATGTGGTGCTTGTATAACTTTGATCACCAGATAAAATCAAATTATTTAAATTAATGAAGCACAGTTGATTTACTTATTTTATTTTTTACATTTGTTGTTATAATTTACAATTTGATATTTCCTCAGTTTGACATTTTAGTTAACAACCGTCACCAGCTGATTACCTGCATTAAATTCGCGCGTGACTTATTCATGACGTTATATCTGCACCATGAGAATGGACAAAAATAAAGTTCTCCGTGACAGGAAACGGGAAAATCGTGACCTGTATTCCAAATTTATATGGACACAGGTTAAAAATTTCGCGATGTTGTGGGTTGCACATCGTGTAATAAAAAAGGTTATTTTCCCTTGTCATATAAACAAGAGTTCCATTGTAGTATGATTCAGTCATTGTGGTATACTACTACGTCAGCATTATCTTCCTTTAAATTAACACAGAAACGTGCTGTCTTCATTTAGGTTAATACAAGGCTGTGTTATTTCTCTTTAAATTAACTAAAGTTCTGTGTGTCTATTTTCTTACAGTAATGCCTCATCGAGCTTTCTGCTGGGGGAATCGAAAGTTCTGTAGGGATGAATTATTCTTTCTCAATCCTTCCTTTCAATAATTACTACGATTGAAATAAAACAGCGATAAAAAATGAAAAATATACAAATATATTGAGAAATATATAGTGATAGACTTCAAATAACCTTTGATAACCTTTTCATAACAAAAGCTGTATTTCATTTGGTTGAAATTACTTTCCTATTTTAATTCTAATTGTTTTATAAGAAAAATTAATTTCATTTAGTTATGCTTAAAGTAATACTTAATAACTTTTATTTTATATGTACTCCTGGTGGCACAGCGGCAAGTCTGAAAAATCATAAAGCAAAAAACAGGTTTCGATATAGGTGGTAGGCATAAAATAATTAAACATAACTACAAAAAACAGTTTGAAGCACTGAAACAATCAAGATATATTTTAGTAATCCACATAAAATTATAAGACTTACTCTGGAACATCAAGAAGAAATATGAACTTGATTACCGTGATATATTAATAGATAAGTCAGTTCAATTGGTTGTGGCTTCACTGGGTAGTAGATATGGACAGTGGGAATCTCGTTAATTAATCTATTCATATGCGTAATTAGAAAACGAGACATTTGGCTACCATAATAGAGTAATTATTCACACATTTAATCATAATTCATTATTCATGAACATTTCTATAATGAGCATTAAACAGTATTAAAATGTTTCTAAATAAAGCTGGTTTTCCAGGTAATATACAAGATACTATTGTACAAAATGATTTGAATAAATTAACAAAATTCAAAAACAAACAATAAGTATAATATTACTACGAACAAGCAAACAAGTACTAAATCTAAAAAAATAACAAATATAAGCTTTTTCGAACAATTCAGTCACAAAATAATTTAAAATAAGTTTTTTTTCAGACATAAATTTATGCCCCCAGTAGCTAAAAACCGGGTTTAGATATCCGTGGTGAGCAGAGAACAGATAGCCCATTGTGTAGCTTTGTGCTTAACTCAAAACAACAACAACATAACTTCATAAACATAAATCTTACATTACAGTATAATTAAAATTTCCGCTAGAGGACGTGATCAAAAGAGCTCTCTTCAAAGATGTAATTGGTTAGTAAAATAGAGCTAAAAATATGGTTTCAGAAGTAAAACATCTAATATTCACAACCAACTGAGAGCATAGTATTTTATTTTGTATTATCAACAACTTAAACCTTCTGTTTACTTCAGCTTTTAATTATGTTCTGGAGATTATAGCGAAACGATGAAAAGCTATTATTGAATTATAAGATTAAAACAAAATACAGCTCAAAGTATACGAACCTTTCACATCCTTTTTTTAGTTATTTTCTTAACTAAATATTGTCCTGATATAAGATACGAGGTCTGTTCAAAAAATACGCGGACTGTTTGAATTGTGCGGCTACAGTTGGTTCCAGAGGAATCCGCTTGATGTCGCTAGGTTTACACAGATCAGCTGATTACGACGCCATTTCCCGATTGCAGATATTTTCATTTATGTATAAGCTACGCGGATTTAAGTGAAGTGCGATTTTTTCGTTTAGCGGATTTCAGAATGAATGACCTGAAGGAGCAACGACTTGCTGTGAAATTTTGTGTTAAACTTGGAAAATCTGCGACTGAAACTTTTGCTATGCTTAACACGGCTTACGGTGATGTTGCTATAAAGCGTATGATATGTTTCAAGTAGCATGAACGTTTTAAGGATGGTCGACAGTCCATTGAATATGATGATCGTCCTGGACGTCCTTCCACGTCAACTGACGACCCACACGTCGACAAAATTAACACCCTGGTGCGGGCAAATCGACGTCTGACTGTCAGGGAGCTTGCTGAAGAGTGTGGGATATCAGTCGGATCTTGTGACGAGATTTTGACCAAAAAATTGAAGATGCACCGCGTTGATGCGAAATTTGTGTTACACCTGATGACGGACGAACAAAAAGCCCATCGCGTCAAAGTTTGTCAGGAACTGCTTGATCGTTCAGAAGAAGATGAAAGCTTCTTGTCAAGGATCAGAACAGGTGATGAATAATGGGTTTATGGTTATAACATTGAAACGAAGGTCCAATCGTCCCAGTGGATGGGTGAACATCCCCAGACCCAAAAAAGCTCGACAAGTTCGATCCAAGGTCAAGATGATGCTAACAGTTTTCTTCAATGCTGAGGGTGTTGTTCACTACAAGTACCTCCCCAAAGGCTCCACAGTAAACCAGACTTACTACATTGAAGTTCTGAAACGTATGAGGGACGCCATCCGTCGCAAAAGGCCAGAAATGTGGAGGAGTGGCGATTGGATTTTGCATCACGACAATGCTCCAGCCCATTCAGCCCTCAAAACTCGTGAGTTTTTGGCCAAACACTCAATCATTGTTCTTCCCCACCCCTACTCACATAACCCTGCTCCTTGCGATTTTTTCTTGTTCCTCAAACTCAAAAGACCCTTGAAAGGAAGAAGATTTGAGAATTCCCGAGATTAAAGCAAATGTGACGAAGGAGCTGGAGGACATTACAAAAGTAACGTACCAGGACTGTTTCAACAAGTGGAAACACCGTTGTGATAAGTGTGTGCGTTGGGGAAGAGAGTACTTTAAAGGGGTCCCAGACCTGTAACTTCAAAATAAAGTACATTTTGTTTTATGACGTCAGTCAGCGTATTTTTTGAACAGACCTCGTACATCTTACATGAACTTAGCTATTATAATTATGTATAACATCAGTGTAACAGGAACATACATGTATATATACAGTCATATGAAAAAGTTAGGACACCCTGTGAAAGCCTGTGTATTTGTGTAACATTTTGATTATATAGATATTTAATCTCAATTTCAACAATACTGAGAGATTGTAAAAATATAACTAAACAACTAAAACAGAAGAAAAGACTTTTCAAAATCTTCTGTAAATGTAATTCTACAAAAATGCATATTCTAACTGAGGAAACAGTTAAGACGTCCTACCCTTTAATAGCTAATGTTACCCACTTTGGCTGAAATAACTGCAGTGAGACGCTTCTTGTAGCCATCTACCAGTCTCTGACATCGTTTTGAAGAAAGTTTGCCCTACTCCTTAATGGAAAATTTTGTCAGCTCTGAGGTGTTTGAGGGGTTTCTTGCATGTACAGTCCGTTTCAAGTCACCCCACAGCATCTCAGATTAAGATCTGGGCTTTGACTTGGGCCATTCCAGAACTCTCCATTTCTTAGTTTTCAGCCAGTCTTTGGTAGATTTACTGGTATGTTTTGAGTCCTTCTCGTGTTGCAGGGTCCAGTTCCGCTTTGGGTTTAATTTTCGTACAGATGTTCTCACATGATCCTCAAGAACCCTCTGATACACAGTAGAATTCATGGTGGATTCTATGATTGTGAACTGTCCAGGTCCTGCTGCAGCAAAGCAGCCCCAAACCATGACACTTCCATCTCCATGCTTCACAGTTGGTATGAGGTTCTTTTCCTGGAATACTGTATCCGGTTTACGCCAAACATGTCCTCTGTTCTGGTGTCCAAATAATTAAATTTTGGACTCATCTGTCTAAAAAACATTATTCCAGAAGTTCTGGATTTGTCTACATTCTCTCTGGCAAACTTCAGTCCGGCCTTGATATTTCTCTTAGACAGCAAAGGTTTCCTCCTTGCACACCTCCCATGCAAGTTAAACTTGTGCAGTCTCTTTTTGATTGTAAAGACATGCACTTTCACATCAGCAGTAGCCAGGGCGTGCTGTAGGTCCCATAATAATATATTAGGGTGTTTAGAGACCTTTTGTAGCATCTTGCGGTCTGCTCTCTGGGGTGAACTTGCTTGGACGACCAGATCTGGGCATGTTAGCAGTTGTTTTGAAAGCCCTTCACTTGTTGACTATTTTCCGGACAATGGAATGGCCGATTTCAAAATCTTTTGGGATCTTTCTAAATCCCTTACCAGACTCTACAATTTTCTTTTTGAAGCCCTCAGATAGCTTTTTTGCTCTCACCATGGTGCTCACTCACTTCAACAGTCAGGAGTGCACCAACCTAAATGTCTGAGCCTTAAATAGGTCAAGCTTCATTCAAAGTGCTGAGTAACGATCTTCTAATCATGTGCACCTGGTTTAATACGCCTGTGTGTGAGTTGAGCCATTTTAAATGGGAATAAATGTGGGGGTGTCCTAATTTTTTCCTCAGTTAGAATTTACATTTTTATAGGATTACATTTACAGAAGATCTTGAAAAGTCTTTTCTTCAGTTTTAATTGTTTATTTATATTCCTATAATCTCCCAATATTATTAAAATTGAGATTAAATATCTATTTATCCAAAAATGTTACAAAAATGCACAGGCCTTCATAGGGTGTCCTAACTTTTTCACATGACTGTATACATGATGTTAAAAAACTCGTGGTCCAAAGAATAAGAGAGATGAAATGAAAACCCTATAACCTAAGCGCTTTCAAAAGGTGGACCTTTCTTCTTCAGGGGTAAATATATCTATATACGTATATTGGGTCCTTGAATCGCGATCTAAATTGTTGGTCTGAACACATTATTATTAAATAGACAATAAGATGAAATACAATAAAACAAGATAATTATTTAATTTTTGTGTTATAAACTTATAAAGTGTTAAAAATTTGATTTACGTTAACTATTTTTACTTACGCTGTAACCATTTTCTAACAATGACAGAGGGAATATTAGCTAAAACTAGAAATAAATATTTTTGCTTAGGTTTAAGTTTTCTGGAGCTTTATCAGTCCAGTGTCTACGATTTATTTTTAGTTGATTTTGTATAAAAATTATTCAGCAATAAAACTTAACATCAGATGGCGGTATCAGCTAAATTCTGGATTATATTTGGTTAACTGAAATCATCACGATAAAGTTCATCGTGAAAATAATGTTTCAGTACCCACGGTGGACAGAGCATAGATAGCCTATTGTGCAGCTTTGCGTTTAATTAACAAAAAACAAGCTGAAAATTTTCAAATGGGATTTTCACCAGAGAAACCCACGTTGTTAACACTAAATTCATCTCCGTTTTTTTAACAACAGGTATCATAATTCCAGTTTGTTTTGTTTTTGTTATTAAGAAGAGGTTACCATCTATTCACTCTAAATAGTAAACGTTGAGCAGAAAAACAGGATTAAAACGATAATAAAAATAAAGTTATATGAAAGAGTTGGCAGTGAGAAAGATTTTTCAAATAAATAAAAATAAAGATTTTGACAAGAAAGTTTCCTTATCCAACTCCACGAGTAGAATATTAAAAGCAGATGAAACACCTTCTTTCACATATTTTCCTTGCTTTGTTTCAGGTTTTAATCTACTTTCAAAGAAATTATCTGTTCGTTTTGGTTCGATGTGCCCCCCACTGGTACAGCGGAATGCCTTCGGATTTACAATGCTAAAATCAGGGGCTCGATTCCCGTGGTGGCCTGAGTAGATATCCCTTTGTGGCTTTTCTATACGAAAAACACAAACACACACTGGTTCGATGTATCGAATATTTCATAAAATGGCTCTGATGAAAATTATTTTAGAGAAATGCAGTCAAATTATATCATATATGTTGAGAATATTTTGATTTTATCGACGATGCACTATTCAGTTTATAGTTCCAATAAAAATAAATATTTTTGCAACATTTAAATTCAAAATGAAATTTTCCTTTTTGAGAATTCTCTTTATGAACAGACTGTTCATAAACAGACTTTATGTTCTTACTATCGACGTAAGAACATTACAATTTTGAGTTTGTGAATACAAAGTCCTATCTGAAATTAGCATTGACGTAAAGTTTAACTATAAAACAAGTAGCATTAATCACTTTCCTTATTTTATTATTATTAAAAGTAACTTGTTTCACATAAAGTCATTTTTTACGTCTTTGATCCATTATGTTTCTAATGTCCTTGTTCTTAAATACAAAGAATTTAGAGAACTAAAACAGGATGTTAGAGCATATGGTATGCGGCTGTGTCTTCCACGTAAATGACCAATCTTTATACGTTAGAACATTCCACTTTCCGGTGGACCTAAGTCAATGAAATTATACAAAAATGTAAATTATCACATTTAAATTAACACTGATTCAATATAATCATAAGTAAAGCAAATATTTTATATAAAAAGTGCAAGACATGTAAAGAACCAAACACATTAAAAATCTTTTATAATGGAAATAAGTAGGTGTTGAATAATAGTAAAATAAATCAGTGAATATAAATTAAAAGGTTCAACATACGCACATATATATGTGCATTTAGCAAATATATTTGAAATAAGAGTTGAGTTATATTAACATAAAATAATTCAAATGAGCAATTAGTTGTGCTTTACATTTAATGACTTAAGTAATTTAACTACGATTATACTGTGCACTTATAGGGTTCGTTTAAGACATAGCACTGTTATTGCTCTAGTTGTACTATCATCATTGGCCATGTGGGATATGGCGTTTGACTCGTAATATGAAGGTGGTGGATTTGAATCCCAGTCGCACCAAACATGCTCGCCCTTTCAGCCGTGGGGGCGTTATATAATGTGACGGTCAATCCCACTATTCGTTGGTAAAAGAGTAGCCTAAGAGTTGGTGGTGGATGGTGATGACTAGCTGCATTCCCTCTAGTCTTACACTGCTAAATTAGGGACGGCTAGCACAGATAGCCCTCGAGTAGCTTTGTGCGAAATTCAAAAACAAACAAACAAATTATCATCATATTTATGTTATGTCTTATAATACTGAACTGTGCTTTAAAAGATTCATATCAGCTCAGGTGATTGTGATATAAGAAAAACTAACACGCATTAAGTATTACCATACTAATTTAAATCTAAGAAATTACAATCATATCTTCTTAATCATCATATTGAAGTCTGCATTTATTATTTGTAAAACTTTACGAATAACCGATTTTTTGTCATCGTTTTCTAACTTGGTAGTCAAGAGTTCTTTGAAATTTTATAATAGTGAGAGCAGGGACGACCAACGTTGCATATGCAGAAATATTATTCTTTGTATGAGCACTCTGATATGTAATTCATTGGCTAGTTAATCTTAAAAAATAAATACATAACAATTGTATACACTGTATATATAAATCAACACTACTGTGCTTAACATTACAGCAGCAACAGGACTTAAGACTAGTTTTAAAACAACATATGATGACGTATTAGCTCAAAGTATTAGGTTCCAAGTAAATCAGCCTACCGATTACAAGAGAAACATAACTGAAGTCTAGCTATGGTTTACTGGACTGTTTCACAATTTCACGCAAAGCTATAAAAGGCTATTTTTCAATAGATGTCCCTGATGTTAAACTATACACCAAATGGCATGCAGCTGATTTATAGCTCGGACACACTAACCATTTAGCCAGGTGTGGTTTTATTGGTTCTTGACCATCTAAAATACTTCGTGATAATGTTCAAAATCCAGCTTGATATTGTAAGATGAGAACAAAATCAGCAATAAAGCTTAAAATGACAAAACTATAAGTACTGGTTTTGATTTGGAGTTGGATCTAAATTTTAATTTTTAACATTTCTCCACCTGCACTGCAGGATTATTTTAGTAAATAAAATTTACAAGACGTGATAGTTTGAAACCAAGGTTTTAAGAACTATTTCCAACCCACACTTATGAGATTAAAGCATTTATTTAATGTAAAAGGTAAATATTGTAAGCGTTTTTCTGTCGATAGTCAATACTCTTGTTCTCGCAATTAAATCACCGATATATCTCCTTCAAGAAGTGTACAAAGATTACGGTTAAAGTATTCGAATATACTTTACCATTCGTGATTCTCAGGAGAATAAAAAGCGTGGACAACAAATATGACAATTCAAAAACCCGATACTTTGAGTGTTTTCGAAATGTTATCAGATTTCATGATTTATTTTCGAGTTTTAAGTATTAGAATATTAAAATGAAATGGAATTCAGCGAATTTGTTGTTTTTTACTCCTGATTTTAATCGCTTCTAATCACACACCAAGAAAAGATATTATTAATCAGTAAACTTTACGAGAATGAATTTATGTTAATAATATTTTATATTCAGACTTTAAAAACTATAAGAAAACACAAAAAAATTATTCCATTAGTACATTTCGCGAAAACCTGTCATTTTAAACATTGAATTTTATATTCGAGTTGTAGAAAAGATCGATACCAAAGTAATAGTAAAAACCATATAAAATGAACGAGAAAACAAGGTTTGTTTGTTTGTTTTTAGAATTTCGCACAAAGCTACTCGAGGATTATCTGTGCTAGCCGTCCCTAATTTAGCAGTGTAAGACTAGAGGGAAGGCAGCTAGTCTTCACCACCCACCGTAAACTCTTGGGCTGCTTTTTTACCAACGAAAAGTGGGATTGACTGTCACATTGTAACGCCTCTACGGTTGGGAGAGCGAGCACGTTTGGCGCGAACCCGCGAGGCTCAGATTACGAAGCGCACGCCTTAACGCGTTAGACTATGCCGGACCCTAGAAAACAAGGACTGAACATGTTAAAAGCTCATGTCGTAGAGAAACTTCATCAAGCCACCTTAATTTTTAAAGCCAATTTTTTTGTTGTTGTTTTGAATCAAGCACAAAGCTACACAATGGGCTATATGTGCTCTGCCCACCACGATTATCGAAACCCGGATTTTAGTGTGTAAGTCCGCAGACATACCACTGAGCCACTGGGGGATCTTAAAGCCAAATGAAGAAATCATTAAGAAAATACAATTTTTATGTTTCACCTTTCCAATAGTTAGTCACTTTCTAGAAATTGAACATATATATTTTAAATGCTGTATTAGTAATATGTTATTGTTATCACTGGACAAAGAATACGAACATCAATGATATATAGGAAAATTTATGATTCACACAAACTGCCTTTAACATTTTAAAATATTTTTGGGCTATAGTTTCTATTGATACTTTATTTTATCTTTTGGTACCAATTATTAAATTGAAATTAAACATAACTGATCATTTACCTTGCAGAAAGTAATGAGAATATAATTTAAAACTTGAATTTAGATTTTAAAAAATGTGTTTTGTTAAACAGTGGCTGCTTGCTCTTAGTTGTCTTTAATACTGAGAAGCTGAGAAACTAGAGGCATGACAGCTACTCTTAACTATTCACTTGGGGTGCTGTAATCGAATAAATACCCTAAAAGCGTACTCACAGCCCCATAGTGCGTAGCTTGTTTATAACGTCACGAGATGGAAAACGTGAATTTCGGGTATATAGTCCGTCATATTAAACAAAGTAGAAAAAATAAAAAGAGCTTTGGTATATTTTTTTTAGTGTGGGGTTTCTTTTTTGTAATTCGATCATGTATTTATATACATCGTCTTTTGAATTTATTTTATTGCTTAGCATAATAAATCTACTAATCCTATTAAATTACACTGGGGAACACTCATTTTGTTGCATTTAAAAAAAGACCTTTCTATAGTCAATTTGAGTGTGTTGATTTCAAATTTGAAGTCGGTTTTTGTCTGAAAGCTACAGATTTTAAGCAATTTGACATTTTTATTTATTTTTTAATTTTTCGTTATTATAGGAAATTATAGGAATAGCTTATCAATTTGTTTGTGTATTTTATTCAGGTAGGAATTTGCGTTTGTACACTTCATCTGGACAATCTCGTTTAATGCTCCAGCAGTAGTCAGCCATCATACTTTTGTCCCAGTGCCCTTGATAGCGTTCTTTCGTGACCTTTAGGTCTTGGTGGAATCGTTCTCCTTGTTCGTCACTCACAGCCCCCAGGTTGTCAGGGAACTTATCAAGGTGGCTGTTCAAAAAATGAAGCTTGATGCTCATGTTGCACCCGAGATCACGAAAAGCGAGGAGCATTCTGTTCACAAGTTCACTGTATTTCTCCGCCTTATTGTTTCCAAGGAAGTTCTGAACGACTGCCACAAAGGATAACCATGCTGCCTTTTCTAAAGCGGTCATCTTAGCAACAAACGGATTATCACGAATTAGGGTTCGAATCTGTGGGCCATCAAACACGCCTGCTTTGATCTTCTCAAATGATAACCCTGGTAAAGCTGTGATTATGTGTTGGAAACATTAGCCTTCGGTTTCCAGTGCCTTGACAAATTGCTTCATCAAACCTAATTTGATGTGAAGAGGAGGAAAGATGATCTTATCTCTTACAATTGGGTCTTGTATGATATTTGGCATACCTGCTTCAAGGGTGTCACGAATAGGCCAGTCCTTCTGGACCCAGTGTCTGTCTCGTGCTCGGCTGTCCCACATACAGAGGAAACATGGAAACTTGGTGAAACCTTTCTGTTGTCCAAGAAGAAAGTTGACCAACTTTAAGTCTACACAAATGATCCAATTGTACTCATGATATTTTAATAAGTCCATGACCATTCTCATATCATCATAGTCTTCCCGCAAGTGCACTGAGTGACCGACAGGTACAGCTCCATAAACATTCCCATTATGTAAAAGAATACACTTTAGACTGCGTTTTGAACTGTTTAAAAAGAGTCTCCATTCAGCAGGACTGTAGTAAGGTACACCCAGTTCTTTGAGAAGCCCTTGGATGTCATGGCAATAAACAAACTGCCTGTCTTCTGAAAAGAAGGTCACAAAAAGCTGGTCACGCTTTCTGAAATATGATACTTTAACAGAGTGATCAACAAGATTTCTGCCTTGTAATCTTGATGCCAAAAGCTCTGCTGCTTTCTTTGAAAGACCTAAATCCCGCACTAAATCATTCAGTTCAGCCTGGGGAAGAGGCTTGGGGACGAAAAAAAGTTCAGTGTCTGAAGAACAGTTCTCCGATTGTGTACACTTTTCTGACAATTCACTGTCACAACTGTCTTGTTCGCTTGTATCATGTCCAATGTCTGTATCGTCTAATGAAGGCAAGCCTTTGAAAACTGGAACAGGAACTTCTTCAGAGTGAGGAGCAGGCGGAATGGCTGAGGGAATGTTCGGATACGTAATCTTATGTCGGTTTTTCTTCCCAACACCCGTTGTGTTTACCATGCAGAAATAACAGTCAGTTACATGGTTGGTGGGTTCGCGCCAAATCATTGGAACACCAAAAGGCAGACCATTACGTTTTCCTTTGGTCCAGTCTCGAAGCATTTCCTCACAATTGTGGCACATAACATGAGGAGCCCATTGCTTGTCTTGATCACCAAGATGAACTTCAAAATATGCCTTGTGAGCACGCTTGACGAACGAGGATATGTTACGTCTCTGACGATTGAGTGTGTAGCATCCACATATGTAGCAGAAGGCATCAGGCTTGTTTCTGCAATGGTATCTAGTTTTGGAAGCCATGTTTGATCTGAAACAAAAGAAGAATGATCAAAATATTTGAAGGTATCTATATATATGGACGTGAAAATGCTTATACATGGTTTACGCAAGTTCACATTTGTACAATTTCATTAGCCTCAAATTGCATACAAACTAGAGCTTGTAGAGAAAAACTAATTTCAGATTTGAAATCAGCGTTTAAAACTCCTTCAGAATCAGTTAAAATATCCAATGCAACTCAAAGTTACTGAAAAAGTGTTTCCAGTGTAATTGCTTCTGCTTTTTAGATCAATAATGATTGCAATATATCTTGTTTTCCTTTATTCGTGTTATTTCTACGCAATTCATGTTATTCTTGTTTCAGCAAGTTATTTTATTTGAATATTTCATCACCTTTTTCTTCATTTATCGTGTGCTTTATTTAGTATATTGGTATATTTATTTAGTATATTGGTATATTTAATTACTATATTCTTACCTTCAGCAAAATTGCCTTTTTCTTAATTTTCATTTAAAAGATACTCAAAGACTTCTTGCATTAGTTATTTCTACAACACTCAAATGTATTAAAATCATAAGAGTGAAACATAAAAACGTGAAATATATTATTCTAATAAACATAAAAATGGAAGCTTGAAATGACATTAGTCCTACCTTTATTAACTAAGGAGATGTCCCAGATTTGGCAATTTGTAAGAGGAAAATGTTTTTCTTAAATATCTGACACTGTTAGAAGTCATATTATATTGTGTACTAGTTTTTATTAAACAGTTGCATTAACAAAGGCAGAAACTCAAACTTTGTTTTAACAAACAGTTTTCTGTAATGTTTTTTCTTCAGCGTCTTAATTCATTTCTGTTTCTGATATAAATACTTTACTCAAAGATTCATTATACGTTAAAAATAGTTTCTCTAAATATTTACAGATGTTTAAAGCTACTGAAATTCCGTCAGTGCGGGGTAGATGAAAGAGTGACGTATAGTGTCTCAGTTTTCTGAGCGTATTGGATGACACTTCTATAAAAACTCTTGACATTTTCTTCGCTAACAGCTTTGACGGAAAAGCCCTTGAGCTCCATCCACAAACAGCCTATCTGACAAAACTTTCATGCACAGTAGAAAATGAGTAGATAGCTCTCGTGTAGCTATGCGCGAAATTAAAAACAAACCACATTGGAACATAATATATTTTATTAACAGAAACTAAACAATTATTTTGGTAGGTTTATGGAAACCTAAATTGCGATCATCCTTCTTATTTTTTACAATTCGTATCACAGCTATAATGGGTGGATGAAATACTGTGACAGAACAGGCATAAGTATTATGTTAGTAATGAATAACTTTTACAATATTACAATGTTTCATAGTTAAAATAAGACACTCCACTTGATAACTATAGAAACTTTCAACTTTTATATGCAAAAACGGCTCGTTTGGGTTCAAAAAATATTTTAAATAGAAGAGCGAACAACGTTTCGACCTTCTTCGGTCATCGTGAGGTTCACAAAGAAAGAGGTAACTGACCGGAAGCTGACCACATGTTTGGAAGGGGTTGTGTAACTGAGTGTCGCAATGTAGAGGGCGGAGTTAGATGTTTGAATACATAATTTTATCTATAATATTAATATAAGTATAATGGCGTTCCTTTATATTGGTTTATTTTGGGTTTAAGTTGTTGTATAAGTAAGGCTTCTTTAATTTTTCGTTTGTTTATGTTTGTTTCTTTATTTAGTATTTTCTATGATTATGTTGTGTCCATTTGACTTGCAGTGTTCGAAAACGTGTGAAGGTGACTTTTTATGTTCTTTGAATCTGGTTTCCATTTTTCTACTTGTTTCTCCAATATAGAAGTCGTGGCAGTTATCACATTGTATTTTATAAATAATGTTGGTGTGGTGTTTGTCAGTGTAGTTCTTACATAGTATAGACCTTAGTTTTGTGCCTGGTTTTTGAATAAATTTAGTGTTAACTGGAATGTTATATTTTGTTACTAGTTTTTGCCAAATGTTGGTTATTTGTTTGCTGATGTCAGGAATATATGGTATACAGCAGTATATGGTTTCGTGATTTTTTGATTCGTGAGATATATTTACTTTTGTTGGTTGATTTTGCTTTCTGTCTAGGTGTGTGCGTATAATGTTTTCTACGGTTTGTGGAGGAAACTTATTGATGTTGATGAAGTATTGTTTTATTTTGTCTAATTTATCGTTAATTTTATCTAGTAAGCATAGTTTTATGGCTGTGTTTATCTGGTTTCTTAATATGTTGAGTTTTTGTTTTGTTTCATGTGCTGAGTTCCAAGGAATGTACAGTCCAGTATGGATGATTTTTCGGTGGATTTCTGTTTTGAATTGTGTGTCGGTTCTTATAATTTTGAGGTTAAGAAATGATATTTGATTGCTTTCTTCCTGTTCACATGTGAAGTTAATGTTGGGATGTATAGAGTTAATGTGAGTGAAAAAATTAAGTATGTGTTCTGTAGATTTGAATCCCGCAACCGTGTCATCTACATATCTGTACCAGTATAGTGGTGGATGTAATGCTGTATTAGTTGCTTGTGTTTCAATTTGTGTCATAAAAATATTGGCTAGAACTGGTGATACTGGTTGCCCATGCTTAGGCCATTTGTTTGTATATAGTTTTGGTTGTTGAACATGAAGTTTGTCTTTATTGTGGTGAATTCCATGAGGGTTGCTAACTGGTTACTGGGAATGTCTATAATTGGGTTAGGGTCTCGGATATAGAGTTCTAAGGCTATCTTGCAGGCTTCTGTTGTTGGAACTTCTGTAAAGAGAGATATAACATCGAAACTGGCCATTAAGGCTTTATGATTAAGTTGATTTAGATTAGACTTGAAATTAAAAGAGTCTTTGATGAATGAGCTGGCTGATGTTGCATATTTGGAGAATGCCCATGCTATGTATTTACCAAGATTGTAATTAAACGATTCATATGTTGACATTATTGGTCGTAATGGACAACCTGGTTTATGAGGTTTGGGGATGCCGTATATTTGTGGTGTGCGTGAGTCGGTTTTACGTAGGTAGGAATGAAGTGTTTGTGAAATTGTGTTGGCTTTTTCATTTGTAGTAGTAATTTGTTCAGTTGTGTCTCATGTGTCTTTGTTGGATTTGTGTGCATTGGTTTAAATTTGTTCGTGTCTGATAGGATGTTATTCATTTTTTGTATGTATTCATTCGTGTTCATTATTACTATAGCGTTACTTTTATCTGCTTTTAGAATTTTTATGTTTCTGTCTTGTTTTAGGTTTTTAATGGAATTAATGTCTCTTTTTGTAAGGCTGTTTTTTAGTTTTTTAGTTTTCGAACACTGCAAGTCAAATGGACACAACATAACCATAGAAAACACTAAAATACTAAATAAAGAAACAAACATAAACAAACGAAAAATTAAAGAAGCCTTACTTATACAACAACTTAAACCCAAAATAAACCAATATAAAGGAACGCCATTATATCTATATTAATATTATAGATTATTATATATTCAAACATCTAACCGCGCCCTCTACATTGCGACACTCAGTTATACAACCCCTTCCAAACATGTGGTCAGCTTCCGGTCAGTTACCTCTTTCTTTGTGAACCTGACGATGACCGAAGAAGGTCGAAACGTTGTTCGCTCTTCTATTTAAAATATTTTCTGAACCCAAACGAGCCGTTTTTGCATATAAAATTCTCAACAAGTGGGTTTCTCGACATCACTCATAGAAACTTTCAACGTTTCTAACAAGGAAATATGAGACAGTCGATCAAGAGTGTCTAGATCTAAATTTAATTTGACAAAAAAGGTAAACTTATAAACATCCAACAGCTTTAATATTTTTGTTAACAGCGTCCTACTAAAATCTCTAAGTTTTTAGCTCACAATATTTAATTAATATAAGAGTATAAATCCTTTAGCCCAATTCGTGGTAGTTATTTTGATTAAATATAAAAATAGCCAAGAGTAATTAGAACCTTGCTTTCCGTCCCTAAATTAGCAGTTTAAAACTATCTATTCTGAAGCTATTGTCATCACTTCCAATACTGAAATTACATCTTCATCAAATTGTCACTTCTGTTATTACAGTGTCAAACATTTCAACGTAATCCACACCAACTTATATACTTCACCCAGCCAATCTACTTCTGACACAGTTTTCTATGGAAACAGTTCTGTAGCAAACTAGTCAGGGTCTTACAAAATTTAGAGTCCATTTGAGATCGTAAAACCCTGACTATTTTTTTTATAGAACTGTTCCCATAGAAGCCTGTGTCAAAAATATTTTCTTCGATCAAATATCCCAAAAAATATACGATGCGTAACGGAATTATTGTTAAAAGCTATCATTATCAGCTATTTGACATCCTTCTTACAAAAATAGAAGTTACAAATCTAGATCTAAAGCAACCATCTGGAAGCTCGGATCCCATTCACTTGAGTAACAAACTGTATTGTTTATTCGTGTCATTGGAGGAATAGGTTCAACCGTTTTTAAAAAAAGAAGCCCTCCAACTGGCAGTGTGGTATTATGGAAACTTGTACAGCTAGAAACCGTATGGATACCTATGGTGGGCAGAGCATAGATATTCCTTTGTGTAGCTTTGTGCTTAATAACAAACATAAACTAAAAAAGGAAATGTATTTGAAAGTAACTGAAAGCAGTGATGTAATGAACCACAGATTTTATTTTTTTCCTTTTTTGGACTTACCTCCACCCTACCTGCAGTATCTGTCAGTCCGATCATCCCACATATTTCTATAAATGCCAAAGAGAACCACTCTCAAAATTTTTAATATCATTACTATCGCTCTGTTGGTAAAACTGATTTAATTACGCCTTTAAAATCTTTTTCATAACTTCAAAACATAAAATACATTTTTCAATTTATTATTATTACTTTACAAAGCATTCACTCATTTCAAAGAACTTTCAACATCTTTTTAATTATAATCTTCATATTTGCTACTGTATACGCATTCTCTTGTGTAACCCCCCAATGATTCAGCGGTATGTCTGCGGACTTACACGCTAAAATCCGGGTTTCGATACCCGTGGTGGGCAGAGCACAAATAGCCCATTGTGCAGCTTGGTACTTAATTCTAAACAACAACAACAAATACTCTGGTTACGTTTTTTATGTGGACTGAACGCAACAGAAAGACACAAATAGCAGCTTGTATAATTTATTACAATGATCTACTTATGTGATAGACACAAAATAAATTATCCAGTAGCAATAACAGACATCCAGTTTCAACCTTCCAAACCACTTATAATACTAAAGGGTACTGGCCTGTGTTTAATAATATGATCCAGAATGAGTGTCCAAATCAGAAATCCAAAATTCCAATCTACACGGTGAATTTAGTCCCACGGGGGAATTTTCGAAGTTTGAATGGGTAATTTCAAAAAAAAATTCACAGTCCAATTCGTATTGACTTTCGGTATAATTCGTAATCCGACTGAATTGTAAAGATTGACGGAATAAAAATTTCACCGCTTTAGTCGATCAAGCTCTATTCACAAATCCAATTTGAATAATCACACGGCAAACGTTTAAACTTTCTCAAAAGAAACCAACTTCTTGACCCGAGTAAAAAACGGATGACTTTTTTCCCTCGCATCGCCGTCTGTTTATATACTAATCGCGTAACTTCCCAGAATTCCACAGTACAAACACCAGGCCAATACAAGTGATCAATCTACCTAGTTCTAGAAATTTCTACATAAATATTTCTAAATGAATATTAATTAATTCTAAAATGTTATTTTAAATTTCACTGGTTTAAACCTCGAAACAATAATATAAATATGGAAATTCAAACACGACATGACATGATTGTCGTTTTCATAGCATTTACATAACACTCTCGACATGGTTGTCGTTTACATAGCATTTACATAACACTCTCCCCCTTAAAAGCAAAAAAAAAGTTTGAACCTGTGAAAACCTTTTTTTTTAACTGAATAAGGTCCAAATATTTTAACTTGACGTGAAGAGCTTGATGTGGGCAACAAGACTAGGTCTTGGTCACCAACATTAAAATATCGCTTCCTGGCCCTTTTATCATACCAGGTTTTCATCTCTTCCTGAGAAGACTTCACGTTTTCCCTGGCAACATTAAAAGCATTGTGCAATCTGGTTTTGAAATCAGAGACATAGTTCAACAAGCTAATTTGTGAGTTATTGTCCTCCAACCATTTCTCCTTAACCAACTTCAATGGACCACGAACTGAGTGACCATAAACCAACTCAAAAGGGCTAAATCCAGTAGATTCTTGAACAACCTCTCGAACTGCAAACAACAACAAGGGAACACCCTCATCCCAGTCCTTTGAGTGCTCGTGGCAGTAATTTTTAAGCATGGCTTTCAGAGTTTGGTGGAAACGTTCAAGGACACCTTGTGACTCAGGATGGTATGCACTGGATGAAACTTGATGGATGTTTAATTCATGCATGGCTTGTTGAAATATCTTGGACATAAAATTTGAGCCTTGGTCTGATTGCACAACTTTTGGAATCCCGAACATGGTAAAGAATTTGACAAGAGCCTTGACAATGTTGGGAGTAGTGATTTTTCTCAAAAGGATAGCCTCAGAGAAACGTGTAGAAGAACACATGATTGTCAAAAGGTATTCATTTCCTGCTTTGCTTTTTGGCATTGGGACAACACAGTCGATAATGATTCTTGAGAACGGTTCGTTAAAGGCAGGAATAGGCTGCAGTGGATCTTTGGGAATCCCCTGATTTGGTTTTCCAGTCATTTGGCAAGAATGGCATGTCTTACAATAGTCAACAAGATCTTGGCGCATCTTTGGCTAACAGAAATGTCGTCGGATACGATCTAAGGTCTTTCTTACACCTAAGTGTCCTGACAACACATGATTATGAGCAAGACTAAGAATATCATTCCGATAGCATTTTGGAATGACGATTTGGTGAATAACATTCCACTCTTCATCAGAAGCAACGTCAGGAGGTCTGTATTTTCTCATTAACACACCTGACTTCTGGTAGTAACAAATAGGGACAGTTCCTATTTCAGTTTCATCAACGGCCAGTTGTAGAAGAGAACGAGTTTCAGGATCATTGTCATGTTCCTCAACAAGTTTGTTACGATGAAGAGAGTTGAAAAATGACTTGGAGTCATCAGTAGAACTCAAAGTTGAGTCAGAAATCTCATCGATGCGAGACATGAACGTATCAGATAAAGATAAATCCTCTTTGGACTCCTGAGAACGTGTTTGGGAACGAGTAACAGCACAGGCGGGGAAAACATCAGGAAATTCTTCAACGAGTTGCTCTGTACTGGGACTAAAAACAGGTGCTTCAACAACATGAACCTCTGGTACCACCTTACTACCAGCCAAATCATTCCCCAAAAGCATAGACACACCTTCAACAGGTAATGAAGATTTAATACCCACAGTCACTGGCCCCGAAACTAAGTCCGAATGCAAATCCAATCTATGAAGAGGAATAGAAACGACGCCACCTTCTACACCAGAAATGAGTACATTGGCCCCAACGGATGACTTTTCAGAAAACGGAAGTACACTTTCCAAAATCAAACTCTGAAAAGCTCCAGTATCCCGCAGGATTTTAATTGGTTGTAGATGTGAATCGCCAACAAAAGAAACAAAACCTTCAGTGATGAAAGGCTTAAATTTGTCCTCAACAAGATCTTCAGGTACATCAAGAATATTGGACTTGGAATCCACAGTGGACTGGACAGGGTCAAAATCATTGGGAACCAATGATGTATCCAACGAGGGCGAAATGAAACTATGGGGTAATGGCTTGTTTTTGACCTTATAGCACTCAGAAATCAGATGGCCAGGTTTCTTACAATAAACACATGTTTTGGATGAGAATGACACGTTTTTGGTAGATGACGAGCTTTGAGAATAAGATGAAGTCTTTGTTTGAGAATCAAAAGTTTGCTCTTTTCTGTCTTTGTTGACATTTGCATAATGCTTGAATGAGTCATTGGGTTTCCTCGCTGTGTGATTTGTTTTGCTCTTGTACGAGAAATCTTTGTGAGTCAAAGCATACTCGTCTGCCAAAACAGCAGCATCATGAATTTTGGAAGCTTTTGTTCATCAATATAAGTTTCAAGCTCTACGGGAATAAATCTTTTAAACTCTTCAACTAACATGAGTTCTCTGAGTTTTGTGTAACCATCTTTGATTTCTTTGGAATCACACCACCTGTCAAAAAGAGTTTATTTTTCACTAGTAAATTCGACATAAGTTTGGTTGTCAAACTTTTGTAACCACGAATTTTTTGTCTGTACGCCTCTGGCACTAATTCATAAGCATTCAAAATGCATTTTTTGACGTGCTCGTAATCATCACTCTGCTCGGCCGTGAGTTTGGAAAATACTTCCTGGGCTTTACCTTTGAGAACACTCTGAAGTAATACTGTCCAATATTCGGTAGGCCATTTTAGCCTAAGAGCCTATTTTTCAAATTGTTGAAAATATTTATCTACAGCTTTCTCATTGAATGGAGGCAGTAAACGAATTTGTTTGGAAGCATAAAAATTATCTAACCGCATTTGGGCAACCTTTTCTTCTGTCTGTGCCTTTCTCATACCGATTTTTTTATCAGCTTTAATGCGTTCTATTTGTATTTTGGCATCAAGGCGTTTGTTTTCCTGTTCTGCCTCAATACGTTTTTGTTCTGCCTCAAGTCGTTTGGTTTCAATTTCTAAACGAAATTTCATTTCCATTTCCATTCTTTTTAATTCAAAATCTGGGTCAAAATGAAAGGCAGGCAATTTAATTCTACTATGATAAAGCACTTTGATTATAGAGTTTTTTATTTCATTTATTCATTTGTTTGATTCTAATTTTTCTAAATTTTATCAGATAAATGATAGATTACAAGCAACAATCTGAAACGTCTCAGTATCTAATCGCTTTCTTCCAGGAGGGTAGAGGTTATTGCTTTAAATACTGCACTTAAAAAAAAAATAACCTCTGAAAGAATAGAAGTATAAAAAATGAAGTAACTAAATTTCATATTAAAATCTAAGGACTACGAACTTTAAGTAAGTTAGTACTTCAGAACGAACAATGAATAATTCAGTAATAATGTACAAAACTTACTGTTAAAACTCTCTTCTCAGAGTGAGAACGAAAACGCATTATAATTTTGGATTTATATTTCTGAAGACTTCTAACAGGAAAAATACCCAAGTGATTTTGAATTAAGATGTCACGTTTCTACTAAGAGCAATACACTAATAACAAGACATGTCAAAACTATGTATATATAGTTGATTATGTGTTTCGTTACAAATGAATGATCGTAATCACAAGTTCTCATCTTGTTCTTAGCTTCTTCCTTACTCGGAAACTTATATGAGAGACCAAATAACACTAACGTATTCACATTATAAATACAAAAGAACGGATAAATGATGAAGTAAAATATTTTAAATAATTTTTTCGTCATGCAATTGCATAGTTTTCAATTATATAACGTATAAAATGTATGAACCATTTAAAACACTATAAGAATATATCTAAATATTTATGTCAATAGAAAAATTTCTTGACAAGTTTTTTATTCTCATACTCGTTCATCGTTGAAATAATGTTATTACTTTCCTTCCAAGATTTGGGTTTTTTCTGAGAAGGACTTGTAAAGGAATTCTATGCACCCACGGTTGTGATCCGAATATTTAAACAGCCACTCGTGTAATATATCCAAACAGAACCGATTTCTCCTAAAAATAAAAGCTAGATAAACAAAATAACAGGTTATTCTCGATATGTTTACTGTGAAATAATTCTGTATTCTCTAACTAGCTGAATTTGTGAGCAACAGAGGTTGTACAAAAATTTACAATCACAATATACACAATTAAAATATATTTATCACAACTGACAGTGGTATTTAATGGGGGTTTGAAATTATCTTATACCCTAATAATTCTGTTGAAATCCTATACGGAGCGAATAAATATTTCATTATATAATTTGTTAACCTGAAATTTACCCAGATCGAATAGTACTAACAATGTGTTTGACAGACAGTTCTTGCGTACTGATTTAATAAAATCAGTTAACGATCCGAAAGCTTTCAAAATGCAAAATAGTTTATTGTATTAAGTTAAAAGTAATATGAAATTAAAA
This sequence comes from Carcinoscorpius rotundicauda, assembly GCA_011833715.1. Taxonomy (NCBI): domain Eukaryota; kingdom Metazoa; phylum Arthropoda; class Merostomata; order Xiphosura; family Limulidae; genus Carcinoscorpius; species Carcinoscorpius rotundicauda. Next base: position 41,851,302 of record CM022393.1, read on the forward strand.
CTTTCTACATGTTTCGGTAGAATATGCTCCATCATCTTCAGGAAATAAGAAGAAAGACGCAAGAAATTTCATTTATACCTTGAATAAATATACTTCTTCAATTTGCATATTGTACCGTGGCGCCATTTACAAATCTAATTTCTCGAAATTTGTTTTCATGTTATTAGAACCTAAATCTCCATTCAAAAATTATTTCGTTTCAAGTAATTTCTAATGTTTCTTTTATATTTACTTACTTCTTGACTTTACTTCTTTACATTGTTCCAGTTAATAACACGTGAACAGGTTGTATATGTCCTGCCCCCGCTGGTACAGCGGAATGTCTTCGAAGTTACAACGCTAAAATCCGGTGTTCGATTCCCCTCGGTGGGCTGAGCAGATAGCCATTTGTGGCTTTGCTCTACGAAAAACACACACACACTGTACATGTTCTGTCAAATCTGAATAATATTTTTTTTATTTATCGCCCCCCTCTAGTACAACGGTATGTCTCCGGATTTACAACGCTAAAATTAGTGGTTCGATTCCCATTCGTTGGGTTAAGCAGCTAGCCTTTTGTGGCTTTGCTATACGAAAAGCAAAAAAAACAACAAATTTTTATTTATTAGCATCATGTTCATCAATTAGAAACTTCAAAGTTCTTTCCACCTGTCCGTCCAGTATAACCTAAACAACAACTACTTACTTTTTTTTACATATTCCACATTTATCCTTTATTTTAATTTTACCTTTAGCACCATCAATATTATTAACTAATTTTAATTAAGGGATAAAGGTCTTTTGACAACTCATATTTTGCAAACACATGATCTACTTTTGTTAGCACTGATGAAACAAAAGTCAGATATATTCTTTCCATATTTGCCTTACTTATTGTCTGTTGTTTGGTACATTCAGAAATGTGTAATTTATTACATTGTTTTAGGTTTAAAAAATAATACAATAAATAATAATAATATACCAAATATTATAAAATTATATATTGAAACATCTAAGCCCGCCCTCTATATTTCGACACTCAGTTACACAAGCCCTTTCAAACATGTGGTCAGCTACCGATCAGTTACCTCTCTCTTTGTGAACCTGATGATGACCGAAGAAGGTCAGAACGTTGTACACTCCTCTACGCAAAAACATTTCCAACCCAAACAAGCCGTTTTTACATACATAGGTTTTTTTTTCCGTCAATCATGTCTATTATATCAGGTTCATAATTTCTATATATATATATATTTCAAATAATTCAATAATAACAGTAAATTTTATCACCAATAAACAATACATAATAAATATTTTTCAGATAACGAAATCACAAAAAAACGAGAAAAAATAATTCCAAACGAATAACAAAAAATACAATATTTCACAAACAAACATCTTTCAAAATCACTGATAAACAACGCTAACTCTCTCTCTCGCCGTTAGAAAAGCTAGTACAAGGTTTATCATACACACATATTTATTCAACATAGAAATGATTAGCTAGAATGTGAGTTGGTGTTTTAATGCAACTAAAAGATAGAAGGAAATGATAAATAAACAAACACGAGAACATTGTAATTAAGAATATATAATTTGGTACCTGACAATTTTGTTTTCACACTACCGTGAAAGCAAAGTTCAATATCAAGTTATGAACCTATCATCATACATAGGATCCCCCGTAAAAAAACAACATTGTGATAAGTTACACATTTCTAAATGTATCAAGGTACACAGAGTAAATAAGAGAAACGATGAAAGAATATGTTTGACATACCTTTCATCATTGTCAAAACATGTAGTTATTGTGTTTATGAAAAATACGAGTTATCAAAATCATTCATCTCTCAATTTAAAAAAAAAGATTAATGGTGTAAAGGATAAATTTGGAATATATAGAATATTTTGTTGTTGTGGATCAAGTTATATTTGAAATACAAGTAGAAATTAAAAATTTCGAATTATGGAGCATAAAAACATTTGATAAATAAAAAAACTAATGATTCGGCTTTGGCATAGCATGTGGTAAACTTTTCACATGTTATTGACTGGGACAATGTACGTACTTAATAAAGTAAAGGCAAAACGTAAGTAACTATAAAAGCAATATTAAAAATTATTAAAAATAAAGTGATTTTAACAGTGATTTAGTTTTATGTACCACTTTACAGTATGCAGATTATATATGTATATTTACTTGAGTATGTAAACTAATTTGGTGAGTTGTTTTTTGCATTGTCTCCTGAAAATGATGGAGCATGTTTTAACGAAACAAGCGGTCTTGTTAGTTAGTTATTAGTTTTTAACCTTACTCAGTAAATTATTTTACATTTTACGAAAGTTGAAAATTTTATCTAATTTTATAAGAGAGGTCATTACTTCGAGATTTTGTTTATTATTAATATACTTTAATGAAGTCGTTGAGTCTTTAAGTCGCAAATTGCACTCATAGCATGTGATTACCAATAATGAACCTCAAAGAGTTTATGTTTATTCCTCTGATCATCAGAAAATAATTTAAATACGCATATGGAGTTATGTTAATGGTGTCATACTTATTTATCTCAAAAACATCCGCAACATTTATAAACTTTGTTTGGCTTTATAACATGGGCAGACCTTATAATATGGGACATTATATATTTAAAAACGGCTTGTATGGGTGTTATCATTACCTCTCTAAATATAACTAAGCATTTATTAAGGTAATTATAGAACTATTATTTGTTGTTCCAACTAAATAGTAAAAAATAATTTAAAAAATACAAATATAGGATTTAAAAAATTTTAACCTTGCATTACAGGCGCTAGTAAGATTCCTCGAGAGGGAAAAGTGAAATCATGCTAGGAAATCAATCTTTAAAAACAAACAAATAAAAACCACAAAAGATCTAGAAGATAAAAGTATTTTCTAAATAACCAGTTCCTTACCTGAAAAGGAATTACCAATACACATACATATACATTTCTGAGGGCAAAATAAATTAAAGTTTGACTTTTCACAATCATCCGAGTGTTAAAGAATACCAAACCGTGAGGGTGATATAATGTGACGGTCAATCCCACTGTTCGTTGGTAAAAAATTGGCCCAAGAGCTGGCGATGAGTGGTGATGATTAATTGGCTTCCCTCTAGTCTTACACTGCTAAATTAGGAACGACTAGCGCAGATAGCACTCTTGTAGCATTGCGCGAAATTCAAATGCAAACAAACAGTTAAAGAACATCGATACTACAGGTACGCCTCCACCCAATTATATATATAAATACACAAAGACTGTCTGCGTATCTCTTGAGGCACCATTTTCTACTGTGATGTAATTTGAGTTATTTCATGAATTTATAAAGTATTAAAATATTATACATACATACATATATATATTGAGTGCTAACAATTTAAATCTGTATTAGCCAAAACAGTACTGTATACGATGTGGTTAGTTCTGTTTTCGTTCCTAGGGACACTATGCTAAAAATAAACAAATGCTACAAGAGTTGGTGAGTAAGATATAAACTTTAAAATCAAAACGGATCGAATGGAATGCAGCCTCAAGACTAACGCCGTCATGTGTATTATCCCATACAAAATAACGTGTCTATTTATGATAAAAGTAGCATAGTAACTATACTGTCTGAGTGACTAACAGGATTTCTAGCAAGCTACTATGTGGTTACATATAATATGCTTATATTTGCTCTTGAACGTTTGATAAATTGTCATGGAATATAAAGTCTACTATTACAAAAATAAGCTTCCAATCTAAAAACGTCATTGAAATCAAGTTTTACTTATCTCTTGTTAACACTTAATAACCAATCCATGAGCCCCAAGTGGAAGTCAACAATTATTTTCCGGATAAAGGTAGTCTACGAAACTTTAATCACAGCATTTCTAATTAACAAATACATCTCAAGCTCTTTTTCCTTTCATATACGTAAGAATGGTCTTGTAAAACAGTGCCTTCGTACAGTGGTGAGTTCGTGGAAAGTTTTTCAATACTTAAGGTCTAAGATTGACTTTACTGTCTGCAAGCAATAATACTTACAACTAGCCATAAGATTGAGCACGACGATGGTTAAAGTAGCTCTGATGACATAGCGAAAGCTGGATGATTGTTTGTAGAAATTAACTTAGTAGAGCATACTTTGTACTTGGTTTACGAAATTCTGGGCATATTCCTATTCAAACTTAATACAAAATATAATCTAGACTGAGCTCTTACTCACAAAATGTTATTAATGTCCTTCGATTTTGTGACTGAAAATAATGGTATCTTACTGTGTATTTCTTAAAAATGAATTCCTTGTAACTGAAATACTCTAGTATAATAACTTAAAACAGCTTACTTTCCTAAAAACATTTTATTTCTATTGAAAGATTCTTTGTCACAATAATTTTTTCTTAGCTACTGTTATAAATGTAACGATCCAAGTCTCTTCACCCCAAACAGTTGTCATAGACGAATATCAAGCATAAAATTAACTGTTTGTTAGAATACACAACTATTAGTTTCGTTGAAAACTACATTCCATTTTAGTGTGCAAACTTTAAAAGATAATAGAACAAGAAACGATGGATGTTTTGTTAAATGGAATATTTTGTCATCTTATCATAATCGTGTAACCAAAGCATTATATGTGTGTGTATATACAGGTCGATATGACTCAGGTAAAATAATATGTACATCTTGGAAATCTAAAGTTGTTAACACATCAAGCCACCTATATAATTCAAATTAATCACCAGTGTGATATTAAGCCTTAACTTGGAGTTTTGCGATTTCTCTTTAAAGTCGCTGATATTTAACGCATTCACATCATAATATTTAATGCTTATCTTTTAAGTTAAATTGCTTATTGCTTCATACAAACTCAGCAAGTTACAGAGAAAAGCAGAGTTGGTTGAACAAATACATTTTAAAGTAAAAAAGTATATTCTTCAGTTTGTTTGTGTTTTGAATTAAAATACATATCTGTATATGTTTTATTGTTTGTCGTGTGTCTTTTTTATATAATATATCTACTTTTCTCTTTTTATAAAAAAAAACTTTATATTCTTATGTATAATATTTACCAAGTAGGAGAAAACTGATTTGGTTTGTTTTGAATTTCGCACAAAGCGACACGAGGGCTGTCTGCGCTAATCGTCCCTAATTTAGCAGTGTAAGGCTAGAGGGAAAGCATCTAGTCATCTCCATCCACCGCCAATTCGTGGGCTAGTCTTTTACCAACGAATAGTTGGATTGACTGTCTCATTATAACGACCCCACGGCTGAAAGAGCAAATATATTTGGTGTGACGGGTAGAAAACTGTATTGTGAATAAACGTTTACTTCAATAACACCTTAAATTCGCAGAGATTGCTGTTTAGAATTAAGCACAAAGCTACACAATGAGCTATCTGTGCTCTGCCTACCACGGGTATCGAAAACCGGATTTTAGCGTGTAAGTCCGCAGACATACCGCTGAGCCACTGGGGCTTCGCAGAGGTGAGATGTTATAGGACTTTTTTCTGCTCATAACATAACTCTGTTTTTCTAATATGTAAACTTTTATAATATGGAATTATTTTCTGTAAGTGGAAATACCTGGCATGCTTAAATTCATGAATGTGGCTTATTAGAAAAAAACCCTTCGTTGCACATGCATAATATTCACACAGCATCCAAACTTGAATTATTTCTATTCCTTTTTTCCTAAGTTGTTTATGTGGAATTCTAGCTTGTTTATTTGGCCTACAAGTTAATTTGATATATACTTAATTAATTAAAGTAATGCCTTGTATTTGATTACACTATACAGTTCAGCTTCAGCTGAAGATGTGACAAAACAACAGAAATCTTCTGTGTGTTTTATATTCCAAAGAAGATCAGACAAAGCTTTACTTTACACTTTTGGACAGGATTAAACTCCAACTTTGTTTTATGTCTTATTTATTTATTTATACAAAATTGTAGTTTTATCTCACGTTTCAGTCAACTGGAATATATTTTTTAGTTTCCATCCGTTTGGAAAAAGTACCATGTGTGAGACTTTCTTTCTGAATAGAAACTCGATATCTGCGTTAAGTATAAAGAAATAATCTTTCTTAAGCGAATTGTTGTTCGTTTAAAGATCTATGTTTGTATCAAACGTTTATTCTGTACATGCTAATTGCTCTCCCGTTTTAATTCCCATGAACATTTTTTGTTGGTCTACGGTAGTTACAGCAGCATTTGAATCAGCCCTTATTGTATCACCTCTACTTCACTAAGTGATATTGTCATGGATGTCGGTATTCGAACTTTAATTATGGCTGTAACGCATTCAGGCAAAGAAACTGGTCCCAACATCTTCAGAACTCAAGGCGTTTAATTTCGAACGTAGTATGTCTTGTTTTTTGCTACCATAGAATAGGCTTAGTATTGCAACGGGAATTTAGGCTTAGGTATATTTCAACTTGCAGGTAAATAGTAAAACAGCAAAAATACATTGTTTTATTAAATAAATAGAATCTAAAAACTAGTTTTTTGTCACTTGATCAAGTTTAGCGTATACTGTTATAACTTATAGCTATAAGAAGCTTATGAATCACGCTAATTACATTTTATTATTAACATCGCATTTATTGATAGTTTTAATAAATTATTAAATTTTGTTTCTACGTTCTATATAATTGAAGAAACTTTACTGTGAAAACAGTAACAGTGTTAACTATTGGCTACTGGTATTTAGTATTAAGTTTTGTCAGGCTATAAGAATAAATAAAATGGTTAAGACTAGTGTAGAAGTTAAGAGCTCACGGTTTGTTAAGTTAGGTATGATGGGCGCAATGAATAGGTTTTATTTGGGAATTCAAAACTGGAGTATACGTTTAAAAAAGCTAGTAATCGAAATACGCAATTCTTATGTAGAGTTGTAGATTGTAGGAAAAGTTTAAGGCTCTTCTACTCAAAGTAGAGGCAACAGATAAAGAGAAGCAGCAAAATTTCAGGAGGAGCTTAAGCATTTACATCAGCTAACAATGACTTTCACGCAGTTGGAAATCATACAGTTAGAGCAAAAGTAATGACTTTAGTTATAATGAGCTTATTTTGTTGAGAAACAAATATAAGTCCTTGGCTACTGCAGATGAGGAAATATTGTACGGAAAGAATAGAAAAGGTCAGAGAAGGATGTGGATGATAAAGGGGTTATAGTTATAAATGGTTCATTCACAATGCATCTGTATAGAATAGTCTGTGTCGTGAATAGGAAGAATATAATCAGATTATGCCACGCAGAGACACAGGTAGATGATATAACTGATAGAGCAAAAGGTATAATAAATGGCATAGCAGAGATGGAGTTTTTGTGGTACATGTAGGAACTAATGATGTAGCAAAAGATAAGTCAGATAAAGTCATTCAAAGAAAAAGACCATAATTTAATTTTGTCAGGAATACGGCCCAGAATTAACTGTGCAGATAAAATTATAAATAGGTCACTCGGACTAAATATTAGGCTTAGGCTGGTTGAACTTGTGGGATTGGTTCGGTGGAAAAAAGGAGTTTGCTGGAACAGATAGTTTACATTTAGATATGGTAGGGGTGGCCTGTTTGCTAAGGCTATTACTTACCTGTAAGGGCGGCCCGTCATGCCCAGGTGGTTAAGGCACTCGACTCGTAATCTGAGAGTCGTGAGTTCGAATCTCCGTCACACCAAACATGCTCTTCCTTACAGACGTGGGGATGTTATACTGTTACAGCTAATCCCACTTTTCGTCGATAAAAAGAATAGTAGCCTAAGGGTTTGTAGTGGGTTGTAATGACTAGCTGCCTTCTTTCTAGTCTTACACTGCTAAATTAGGGACAGCTAGCGCAGATAACGCTCGTGTAGCTTTGAGCGAAATTAAAATCAAACCAAACAAATTACTTGTAAACGAAGTTTCAAACTAAGAGTAGACTGGCCAATCTCAGTGCATACATCTTATTTTTTTATTTTATATGCATCTTATGTTAAGTGGTTTATGAGTATGTAAAGTTAAAAATACCGCTTATATGTAAAAAAGGGGGTATAAAAATTAAGAATAAGTTTAATAAGGTTTGTAGAAGTGTTTGTTTGTTTTAGAATTTCGCACAAAACTACTCGAGGGCTGTCTGTGCTAGCTGTCCCTAATTTAGCAGTGTAAGACTAGAGATAAGGCAGCTAGTTATCACCACCCACCGCCAATTCGTGGGCTACTCTTCTAACAACGAATAGTGGGATTGACCGTGACATTATATACCCTCACGGCTGGGAGGGCGAGCATGTTTAGCGCGACGCGGGCGCGAACCCGCAACCCTCGGATTACGAGCGCACGCCTTAACGCGCTCGGCCTTTTGTAGAAGTGTTTAACATTCTTAAATGATAAGTGTTAACTTGTAACGATGTTCCAATAACTATGTAGCAATTTAAAATATTGGAACTGCCGAAAATTACTGTTCTCTACCAAACAAAGAAACCTCAGATATCAAAGTCTTCTCAATTAAACAAAAAGTTGAACGCTGGTGTGCTTCTTTTCAGTGGGTGACGAAAGCTACTAGAATTTTGTTAAGGAATAAACTTTTATTTATTACCAGTTCGTTGTAGTTATGTACGATTTTTGAGAATAATGACAAGGGACAACGAAATTGTATTTTATGTCAAAAGATTAATTTTTGACGCAATTAAAAATATTTATTTGTTCATTCGGTTTGTCTTCTAACAATTTTCTCTATCGAAGTATATTTCTTAAATAATGTTTATGACATATTGCGAACTTTACATCACAATTTTAAAGCAATGGTAATTATTTTAGCTATCCATAGACTCCGGAAAAGCAGCGGCACGTTTACGGACAACGATAAAGTTAGGGGTTTGTTCTTCACAGAAAATCTTTGCTCTAAAACAAACACAAATAAAGTTTCTTTTAATTGTAATAAAGTAAAATTATATAAGATATTGACACATCTTGCTGTTATAAATTGAATAAATATTCATAATACTGAAAAGTTGACACTAAATAATCTTCGTAAAACTATCCTTTAAATCATTATCTAAATGTTTTGTATGTTGATCTTTTATCTTACAGAGATGACTAAAAATTATAAGTTAACACATTGATCAGTGCTTCAATAACCAAATTATGTTGTTCCACATAACCGTCTGCAACTGTCAACCATGTACTAAACTCAGAAAAGATCAAAATCCGACTTTCATTTTTCAACATTTTTTTATTCTAAGAACGTACGGATGAAAGCAAAGATGAATATGTAATAATATTTTACCTATGTTACATCTGCCAGAAGCAATGCACACGAAGTATTTTACTTAATACCAGGACTAATCATGCAGACTAGAATACGACATATGTACTAGTGGGTTTTCTTCTCATTTCAGTCCAGCCAGAAGAACTCCATACTCCCCCTTTGTCCAAGAGACGTAAAAGTTAATAGTACGTAATGCATGTGCGAATGTATCACTCAATACACAAAGACGGGCGTGTGGATGATGTTATGGTTTGGAAACTCACCTAATTCGACAGGGAGATTTCTTGGGTCCATGAGAAGATGCGTGCAAACTTATGGTTTGACTTTTTGTGTTTCGCTATTTTTATGGACAATTTTGGGGTTTTGTAAATTATATATAACGGAAACGACTTTTCATGTCCTAAAATAACCTTTCACGAAATATGAATTTACATAGCTTCCAACAAGAGTGTGAGTACCTCAGATAGTGAGTTTAAAATGAATTATTAGGTGATGGCAAGAGGTTACATACGAAGATGAACTTCTTGTCTACGGATATCGGAAAATGTAACATTCTGAAAGAGAAAGCATCCATGAACAGGGTTAAGGTGAAAGTAGTATAGATGCAATAATATTGGAAGAAAAGTAATTATATAATACAACTTCTTTATCAGATAAGAAAGTTTAATATTGAAAGCTATCGATAAAGTACATCATCCAAAACTGGAAATCGGCTATTAAAGGTAGAAAACCCATAAATCCAGGTAGTATGATAATATGTGACAGATAGTCAGAAAATACACTTACATGTGTTAGGAAAGGGGAAATTCTAAACACAAAGAGGTTTATATTATAGTTTCCTGCTGAGACAGTGGTAAGTTTACAGATTTACAACTCTGAAATCAAAGGTTCAATTCCCTCGGTGGACACATCAGATAGCTCGATGTGACTTTGCTATGAAAAAACACATAGTTTCAGTTATAGGCATATAAAGAGGCTGAGTGAATTTCTGTATGAGAGTAGTCAGGTGGATTTCTTAGATTAGATATATAAATGTAGATGACACCTAGGTACTAAATGTTAGAGAGTTGAATGGGAACATTGTTGATGTTGACGTTAAATAACTGAGAATTGTGACGTGGGTATAACTTTCTCATTTTAAACATAATAAATTGGATGGATTACGACGAAAACGATACTGTTGAATTAATTATGAGGAAATTCGCAATAAATACACTGCTAGGTTAAGTAAAACTTGGATATGTGGTGTATAGTGATAAGTTTGGGTATGAAAGGAACTATCAAAATTAAGAGCGTTTGCAAGAACGATTGCAAATGAATTAACATTATAAATAAAGAAAATATTCGTATCAATATTTGTTTTATTTCTTTCGACATGAATCTCATAAGATGGCCAGTCAATGTTAAAATAGGTTAAGAAGATTACTCTGATTGATAGTTAACTAGTAAAGGGATCACAAACACTGAAGGTTAAAAAGTAAATTTGCTGAGACTATAGAACATCTCGAAGGAATTTGATTCTAACAGCTTGAAGATAGATCCAGTAATATTCCAAAAAAGTAAATTGAAACTTCTGAGGAGACTCTGCTATGTTTAGTAGCAAATTTAAATGTGAGCCCATGAACTAAATTTTTGTGGGTCCTATATCCTATGTATTTTTACATAAAATAAAATTATCTATGAACCCCTATTAAGACTATGGGCCCTGGGGCTGAGTTCCCTCTAGCTTTTACCAATATACGCCACTAGCTATGTTGTCAACCAAGAAAATACAAGTATTACAATTATTATCAAATTAATAGAAAAATTGTGAAGTACGGATACACCAGAGTAGGCATATACAGTAACAAATATAAAGATTCTGATAAAAAAAGACGTTGAGAATACGTTATTCAGGAAGAATGATCTGAGGAGTATAATGAATACTGGTGCGTAGATGAACAACATTTCAGAATGCCACACCACATATACTACTACGTGAAGTGTAATTACACCGACAGAAATTGTAAGCAAATAATTTAGTTTTTAATATCAGTTTGAGGGAAGTAACATTGAAAACAGTGCACTTATGAATAATAGGTGTTCTCACCTGGAAAAGTTTTCAAAAGAGTCTGGTTTGTGAGGAAGAAATGGATGGTGACGAAGAACCATCTTAATAGAGAGTCTTAATGTAACTTTACCCTACGAGATCCCATAAATAACGGAAATGAAATGTGTGTTTAGACCGGAATATGTGGCTTGCATATTAAGTTTAAAGACAGGCTTTGATAAATAGTTGGTGTTGTTCAGGATGAAACTTCTTTGAAATAAGTAAATGCTTTTTAAAGTAATAATAATAAATTGAAAAATGTATTTTATGTTTTGAAGTTATGAAAAAGATTTTGGAGGAATAATTGAATCAGTGCTGCTAATAGAGCGATAGTAATGAGATTATAAAATTTTGAGAATGGTTCTCTTTGGCATTTATAGAAATATGTGGGATGATCGGACTGACAGATACTGCAGGTAGGGTGGAGGTAAGTCCAAAAAAGGAAAAAAAAAATAAAATTTGTGGTTCATTACATCACTGCTTTCGGTTACTTTCAAATACATTTCCTTTTTTAGTTTATGTTTGTTATTATGCTCTTCATGTAACGTTGTATTAAGCTCGTGAAAAGTTATTTCGAATTCTACCGACGTTAAAGTTGATAAAATAGTGATTTCAATAAATAAAATAAGTTGATAAGGGTAACATTTCATCTTAGTTACAGCTAATATAAGCAAGAAATTTTTAGTGGCTTTATCTAGCAGCATGTTTTCGAATTCCAGACAATGAGGATTTCAAAATTGATTAGCCTGTACTGGTAGTGGCTATAAAAAACGAACGTTACACCCCAATGGAATTTACAAGGAGTAGAATCCATAAATTAAGAAAGAAGTTATTTCTGCCTTGTACTATGACACTTGAATGGAATGTGATTGAGATATGTTTAATAGTGTGCTTGTGGATTAATAAATTATCATCGAGTAAGTGATGCAAGGTGGTTTATGGTTGTTCTTTTTTCAGAATTTTCGTGCAAAGCTGACCAAGGGGATATTTGGGCATAGCCGTTCCTAATTTTAAAATTAAGGGAAGAAAACTGACCAATAACAATTACCACCAACACTTGTATTGCTCTTATGAGACAAAATAGCTATAAATATCAACAGTTTTATCCGGTTTTGTGCAAAAACTCTACTTTTAATATTATTTACTGTAACAATCATGAGTTAACACAAAGTCTTCAAAAACAACAATGAAAAGATATTATCGCATCTGCTTCATAAAAGTATTTGCAATCAGACCTACGTAGTAATAATTCATTTTCAAAAGGAAAATAGTAAGGGAACATCAAATAATTTGATTCTTAATTATTTACACGTATGTTCTTACTTACATGAATGTCGGTTTGTACTTAAGACTCTTTTTAGTAGTTTTTAATATTCTTTTTATGGTTCTTTGCTAAGTCTACAGTGAATTTAAGGACTTATAATTGGGGTTACATTCTCTGTATTGGCTAGACAAGAGATATTCTTTTTTATTTCATTTTGTCAAACAAAATAAAGGTTTATTTGTTTACTCCTTTTCTTTCAATATCAGAAGAAATATACCACAGATTTGTTACAGTAAAATGCTTACCTCTAAACGTATTTCTGATAATTATTATCTTACCAAACAACTTGTAAAAGTCCCCAAAAGTATTTTATTTGAAAATTCACAGCAATCCGTATTAAGACAAAAAAAGCTTCTGGAAAATTCTAGCACCACTCTAAATTAAAACCTAATACTCAAAACTTCAAACTGGAGGAAACAAAGTATTTTTGCAGCACCAGGTACAATACACTAGCTGTACTTGGAATCATCGTCAATGTAAGTCACATGAGCATACTTTATTTATGCTATGCGACTGAAATTCTCTGTCATATAATCAAATCTTATATATATATCAAATAACATTAACTTATTGCAATCGTCTCGATCTCTGTTGGATAATATCCATTTCCTCAAACAACTCTGCATCTTGCATGAAAACATAATGTAAAATAAATTTTAAATATATATATATATATATATATATATATCCGTTCCTTCATTTGAAATGTTTTACTTTTTCAATAGATGTTCCATAGTGCGTTTTTCACTATTGAGATATTATTTCGCTCTCCAGAACGTTCTTTCAGTAAGTGAAATATATGTATATATATATTGAAGAAAGATATTTATTTGTTATTTTTAGAATTTCTCGTGAAGATGATGAAGAACTATTTGCATCAATCGTTTTTAATTTAGAATTAATACATTAAAACGAAGGTTGATTGATTACTTAGAATCAAGCACAAAGCTACACACTGGACTATCTTTGCTCTGCCCACCACGAGTATCGAAACCAATTTTCTGGCGGTAGAAGTCTGCAAGCATACCACTGTACCACTGGGGACTCTAAACCGAAGGAAGCTAATCAACACCGCCAACTCTTGAGCTACTCTTTGCCAATGTAAAATGAATTCCTCGTCACACTCTAATGTCCCCACAACTGAAAAGGTGAGCATAGTTTATGAGGGAATTCGAACTCACGATCCACAGATTCCTAGTCGAATGCCCTAATCACCAGGCCATATCAGACAGCAAAAATATCCAATAAAAAACGTTTTGAGTTTATTTCATATCGTAAATAATTTTATTATTATCTTACTCTACAGTTTCTCCTGTATATTTTACACATCACTAAATTAGAACACTTAACTTTACGTAACATAATCGGTTAAAGTGGTTTGTTTGTTTGGTTTACATTGAATTTCGGGCAAAGCTACTAGAGGAATAACTGCGCAAGCCATTCCTAATTTATCAGCTAGTCATCACCAACCACCGCCAACTCTTGGATTGTTCATTTACCAGCGAATAATGGGGTTGATTGTCACATTATATCGCCCCCACGGCTGTAAGAGCGAGCATGTTTTACGTGACCAGGATTCGAACCTGCAACTCTCAGATTACGATTCAAGTGCCTTAACCACCTGGCTTATGCTGGGTCAATAGCTAGATTGGTGGTTTTAAAAGTTACAAAGACACGATAAGAAAGATTAAGTTTTGAATTTCTCACAAGTTTACACGAGGGCTATCTGAGCAAGCCGGCTCTAATTTAGCAGTATAAGAACTAGATAGAAAGCAAGTAGCTATCACCACATATCGCAGACTGTTGGTTTACTCTTTTATCGACGAATCCTGGCAGTGATCATCAAGCCTCTAAGGATGAAAAAGAGAGTATATTTAGTGGAATGGAATTTGGAACCCATGCCCCGCAGACTGCGACTCGAGCGCCTTAACCACCTGGTCATGCCAAGCGTATGTACATTTGATCTACTTTAAAAGTATGTTGTATATGTAAAATAAAAATTATCAGTTACTAAGTTACTCAAATATTATAACAAAAATTATCATAAATAAAAACAATATCATAAGCTTGGTGTTTGAAAATTATTTCAAATTTCATCATTGTACCATTCCTTTACATAACTTTAAAATACCACTTTTATGAATAGTTTATAATAGAGTAATATTTTATGATTGATGATTCTAATTCTAATTGTTTTGCTCGTTAGGAATTCAATAATGTAGCGATTTTATTTTTCACATAAAAATTGAGATGGTTTAGACTGCTATGTGATCATTAGATGGATCAAATGATATGCCCACTTTCGTCTCTGTGTTCTTTGGTTTCCTTCGTCAAGTTCAGTATCCAGAGTTACATATTTTATGGCGTTATTTTTTCCTATTACTTGATTGTTCACTTTTTATAGCATAACGTACACGGTTTACTAATTTATACAGTATATTCTAAAGCTTTATCATTTTTTTTCAAATAATAAAATAGGTTGTCAAAGGTTTTGAACATTGCTTTGCTGTATCAAATGATGTTAAATTATAGTTACTTCTAAAACTAACTGAGTGATAAGCCTGTTGAGTAAAGATAATGATGAACGCATATAAAAATTCTCGATTTTAAATTTTGTGTCTGTTTTCAACTTTGAAACAATCTGGATAGCTGAAAAGTGGCATATACACCGGAAATAAAATTACTATGCCAGGTAGCTTTCCATACCTAGCTTCTGATGTGTATTGATTTTATCTTTTACTGCCTCACTTTATATATAATATAAAGGCTGACTCTCTAAGGACACAGATTGTGGACAAAACATTGAATATCCTAAATGTTACAGTCATCTTATGTTCATCTATCATTGTTTGTTAACTCCTGTTTGATTTCGCACTTGCGTTTTTCAAAGAACCACCATTTTTCTGGAAGAAAGCCACCTTCAAGAGATAACGGTGACATCGTTTGCACTAGATTATTATTATTTCCTTTTTCTTTTCTTTTTCTTAGACTAATAGTACAATAGTAGTCAAATATTGTGAAAAGTATTTTGCTCTATTAAATTATGATAAAACTATAGTCACTGCTAAATCTCATTAAGTGATAGGACTGATGAAGAAAGATTTTTATGAACGAAAATAAAAAATATCGGTTTTGGTTTTTCGTAGAAAAACAGGTGATAGCTTTTACAAGAATAATTATTCATTTTGTGATTGATACTCATTCATAAACATAATATGATGTATTAAGTTGTCTCTTCCATGACTTCAGAAAGTTACAAGATTATGTCTTTAATACATCAGATAATCTCAAGGTTATTTCTTATATAACTACAAGAAATATGAAAGTCAAGTCAAGCCTATCGTACAACGAGATCATCAATATTATTCTATCTACGCAAAAACCATGATAACAATAGAGTAAATAAACAAAGCTGTGCTTACTGCTTCAAATGCGATATGAATCTAATAACCAGTACCTCTGTTTAGTATACATCTGCTTAGTGTTGAAAATACAGTTTAATTTAACAGATACTCTAAACAAAACAGAAGAGTGATATTTGGTTATTACATCCAAAATGTCTACTACAAACTACATACATAATAATTGGTGTTAATCAAAATTTGTTTGTGACTACAATTACAGTAAGTTGTTTAAATAAAACATTTGTTGCTACGTCAATGTCCTCTTACACAAAAACTTCTACTTGTTATTACATTCATAGTACAATAAAGTTTGAATAAGAAGAATCTTTGCTGTTATAGCTCTGATAAAACCTGATAACCAAGTTTGCTTTTGATACTATGAACACCGTAGAATCTGTTACACTAGATTTGTTTAAAATAATGTTGAGTAAAAAGTTAACTTTCAGCACGTCAAATTTTTTATCAATTTTTATTAATTTATTTTGCTTTTATTCTATACATTTAGTTTGCATTGAACAATAAGCATCACAACAGGTCAATATTTTCATGTTTTATTATATCGTTTTTTGTGTATATATATATATATATATATACACACATTATTTCATTTGCGACTAATATCACTGAGTGATTGGACATCCATAAGTTTGTCTAAGTGTTTTGTTGATCCAAATTTCTGACACGAATATAAGGTACTCGTGATTTGTAACAACATTTTTCTACGTTTAAAATATTACTGTCTCTCTGTGTCATTGAGTGTCTTTTTTTCTTCATCAACAGTATAAATTTTAACCTTACATGTTAATGAAAGTTCGAACCACATTTTTTTACAGTATGTATCATATTAATTTACATAATCACAAAAAACCCTTCTTCGTTATTGTATCGACAGTTAAGTAGACGGATAGTGCAAACGTCAAAGCCCGTGGAGCTTGTGAGAAATTGGAAAAGAAAAGCGGAGTTTTTTGAATTTCAAGTTCTATATATACTTAATATTACAATACCCGTCATACAAATTTCATTTTGAAACATAAGCAATATTTAATAAAAAGCTTAATATAAAGCTTAATAATTAGTTAAACATTATTCTCTAGGTGTTGTGTGATAAATAATGGTATGATCATATCGTTCTGTCTTCATAATATCATAAATTTTGACAGTTCCTACTACCTTAGCAGAGCCTGATCCAACAACCCCCATAAGCGCGCACTGTAATTTACTTTTCATCATATGTTTTATTTGTTTGATAAAGCACTTTTGTGGAAACTTTTCACAGTCGTACATATCAACACAATAACTGATATAGAATTTCGAAATCGTGGATTTTGTTTTTTTAGTATACTATACCAGTTCATTAATTTTTCAGTTTTTCTTAAAGTAAATTTTGAATACTTAACTAGGCTCACGCATATAATAAAGTTTTAAGCAAAAAATTTCGTTTATTATTTTAACTTTATCCACAATATGTGTCACTGTATGTGTTGAAAAAACGTTTTTAATCCTTGCAATTTCGAAATGTTTCAAGTGACTTCAACCTTTCTCCTGCATGTTTCCTTGTTTTTATGCGTTTAGTCCGTGGAGCAAGCAAAACATTGAAAAAATGCTGACCTGTATCCTTCACTTCAAAGAACAAACAATTATTAAGCTTTCTTATCATTATGCAAACCATTACGTTAAACTATTTCTCTCACTTTAACCTTATTAAAACTTACTATTTAAAATGATGCTCCCGTATGTTATTCTTTATGATTCACTGAGTTACAAGAGTTGATGTTTTAAGTCAGATATGAAAATGTATATCAACAGTTCAAACCCAATTTATCCAAAGTTTATATTGTGAATAGTTATTTTTATTGTACTTCCAAAATAGAATTTTTGTATATCGCACAAAGAAAGATACTTTCAGCCGTAAACATTTGTGACAAAATAAAACCGTTCTTTTAGACGTTAGTGGCGAGAAACTTTTGTTGTTGTTAATTTCAGGCGTAGCACTGACACTTTATATATACACGTCTGTTTGAATAAGTTGGCTAACATATTTCCATTGCAATCACACAGACTTATGTGACACATTTTAATGTTTATGAAATTAATGCGGATTCCGTTCATTTTAGTCGTCGTTTCTTGAGTTAAATAATTACTCCAAAGAGAACATTGTATTGATTGGTTATGAAATATATGATCAGTATCTTTGTCCTTCTGATACCATCTGACGACACATGATAGTCTTTCATATCAGCAGTGCAGTCGATTTATATACATCGTATAACGTCTTCTCCCATCATTCATCCTGTTTTCCGATGTATCACAGGACAATGACACGATGATTTATAATAGGTTTAAAAAAATCATTTTACCCCAACAATGCAGGCTAAAGAGTTCTTAAAGACAAATAAATAATTCAGGATATATGTACTCATTGCTGTCCTGAAGCTTAAAATGTCGTTACCATAGCTTCTGAAAACAGGTTGAACATTGACATATAAAGATACATTTATATCTTTCTTGCACTGTGAATGTCCGTCTACCTTTTGGTAATTTCCATGTATGTGCTGTTACCACAAGAATATTTTTGGAAATATCTTCTGACTGCATTATTCGATTTGGTTACAGCTCTGAATAAAATTATTATCCGCTAACAACAAGAATAGTTTTGAAAGGTAAATCTCTCTTCTTCAAGAAAGTTTGCCATCTTTAGGAACGTCATAGATGTTTACAACTTGTTACTATGACAACAGAGAATAGCTTTTGTTGGCTTTCGTTAGAAATTCTGCAGATGTGGGTGGAAAGGTGCTGTGTAAGATATATAACGTTTATTAACGAGGATAAATTATTTTAAAAATAAAAGTTCAAGAGTAATACTGTTTGTTTTTTGTTGTGTTTCTTTAAATTTCTCAAAAAGCTATACGAGGGCTATTTGAGTTACCCGTCCCTAATTTAGTAGTATAAGATTAGACGGAAAGCATCACCACTCACCGCCAACTCTTGGGCTACTTTTTTATCAACGAATAGTGGGATTGACCGTCACACTATAATGCCCTCACAGCTGAAAGGACGAGCATGCTTGGTGTGACGGGGATTAAAATCTGCGACCCTCGGTTTACGAGTCAATCATCTTAACCATCTGGCCATGCCGAGCCGAGGCGACAAGAGAAATAACATGACGAAAGAGTATATGAATATGAATCAAATGGCACTGTTAATCAAAACTAAATAAAACGAAATCATATAAAAGTAAAACATTTCTAATTAAAGTAATAAAAATAATTATAATAGATATGCCAACGTATAAATTAAAAAGTAATAAACCAAATTAAAAATAAAATAATATAATCATCATCGTAAACTAAAAGTCGATGACCAATTATTCCAGATTTAAAATTAATCCTACTTGAACGAGCATTGTTCAATGTGACAATCAAATGGACTTTTTTCACTTCTTCACGTCATAAGTGCTAGACTAAGTTAGATACCTAAAAAAATCATGTAAGGAATGAAGTTATTCATTGTATTGAAATTACAAAGAGGAGGAAATCTCTCTTTTTCTTTTGCTGTTGCTAGAATATTTGTGGTTATTTGAAATGCTCTATAAATGTTTTTAAACATGCTTTATATAAAGATTGTTTGAGGTAAATAGGTTTTGTGTTGCTTACGTTATCTCTTTAATACTGATTGTATTTGCCAGAAAACGGGTGTAATTTTCAAAGAGCTTGACAAACTTAAAACGAAGTTTATTGTAAGGATATAAACCCAGCATGTAGTACAGTATAAGTAACTTTAGTATGAATTAGGGTATCGCTAATATAATTTTTTTCCGGAAGAAGTAATGGGAATCTTGGAGTAAAATATTGTACAGAAGCATTTAGTTCCCGATTGTACAGCGGTATCTCTACAAATTTACAACGCTGAAATCAGGGGTTCAATTCTCCTTGGTTAGCTCAGCAGATAGCCCGATGTGGCTTTACTATAAGAAAAGCACACACACACACACACATGCAAGCATTTAGTTGAAATAAAATAAAATATTATTTTAGAATATGTGAGATAAAGTTTAAAGCGGTGGGTGACAAAAAATAAATTCTGTTTCATTCTTTAATTGTGAACCTTTAAAAGTGATTTCTTCTAGAGTGGTGTTATTTTCACAATCTGCTGATAATCTGTCTAGCTTTTGTCTGACAGCTGTATGTAATTGTTTCAGAGGAACTTTATTGTTGGATTTTGTGTTGAAATAGCATCAAAATATTTTGCATAGCTTTTCGAGCTGCTAGCTCAGATTTTTATCGATGTTTGACTAAAAAATTCTAAAGCAGATGCTGTGCATGATTCTAAAGCTATTTATCTCTGCTCTGACTATTCCATGAGAACAGATAATTACGAAATAAACATACTTCAAGTACACCGATATTTTTACAAAGTACGAACATTTTATAATAAATGGTTTAAGTTATGACAACTTCTTTACACCAATGATTAATAATATATATCCTCTATCGCATTTCATGTAGATGTATGTCATTGTCCAACATTAGTATCTACGTTCTTTTTACATCAGTTGCAGAGGACTCAGATAATGCGCAAATATAAGTGGCCACAGTTTTATGAACTTTGGTAGAATAATAATTTATGTTGATTTAAATTATTTAAATGCAATTTTTAGTTGTGATTTTCATGATTTAGGTGGTTTTATCCAATCTTATAGATACAACATCTCCAACCGCAAGAAGTACATGTTTTTAATATCTTAAAAAGGTCTATATAGAATATTTATTTTAATTAGGAATTTAATTTGTAGTCAAGGTGGCCGTTTTACCTCAGCTTTCCTTATTCTTATAAGAACGTTTATCGTTTTTCAAGCTAATTTTATGCATGATTAACAAAAAAAAATTTCTCGTTATTTCCTCATTATTCTCAATTAGTATCATTTAAACTTTTTATTTTACTTTTATAGGGGAGTTGTTTTATTAACTTTGGAACTTTACGGGGTTTTTTCCAATCATCCATATGTAATCCTACAAATTAATTAACATTTACTCTAATATCTATCAGTAGTATTTGTAAGTCGCTTGTTTCTCCCATATATTCCCATAAAAATAATTTTTCTTTCACCTTACAACTTTATGGCACCTTTCAAAAATCATTTCCCACCTTCTGTTTATGTAATGTTTTTGCTTCTTTTACTATTTCCAGTAACAATTACGAAACTGATTATTCATTCTCTGAATATTTCCATGTATGAATACAAAGTCATTTACCTGTATTCTAACAGCATATTCCCACAACTATAAAAACAATTTACTCATTTTTCTGAAATTCCATATATGATTACAAAGCTGATTTTTCTTATCCAATTATTTATCTTGTGTTATTTTATAATTGCTTTGTTTGTTTTGGAATTTCGCACAAAGCTACTCGAGGGCTATCTGTGCTAGCGGTCCCTAATTTAGCAGTGTATGACTAGAAAGAAGGCAGCTAGTCATCACCACCCACCGCCAGCTCTTGGGCTACTCTTTTACCAACAAATAGTGGAATTGACCGTCACATTATAACGCTTCTACGGCTGGGAGGGCGAGCACGTTTGGCGCGAACCCGCGAGGCTCAGATTACGAGTCGCACGCCTTAACACGCTTGGCCATGCCGGGCCTTATAATTGCTTTTCCTTCTTTTGTTACTTCTCTTAAATAATTAAATAAATTTATCTCCTCATCTTTCCTTTGTTCAATTACGTAACAATGTATCTTTATCCTGACTGTTCCTTCTCTTCGATTGTATTTACCATTTTTTTACTTACTGCCTCCCCCCCAGTGGCACCACGGCATGTTTCAATACCCATAGTAGGCAGAGGATATATTGCCCATTGTGCAGTTTTGTGCTTAACTTCAAACAAAATAAAATCTTTAGTTACTCCCAACGTTCATTTGTCAAATCACTTGCGTATTCTCTTATTTATTACTATTTATGATAATAAAACAGTTTACATGACCGAGTGTTACATATAACTTAATTTGTAGGGCTAGCAGTAGGAAAGTCTGAGATTTCAGACTTTGTATGTTGCTGAACACGCTTCACACTTTTTACACTAAGCATGGATGGGCCAGGATGAAATGACCAACGCATATATGTATTGCTCATCTTAGTTTCAAATCTCTCTGATAAACTTACAAATATCTAATATAGTTTCTCGAGGTTTTGAAAAGATAGTGAAACCTTCAGTTTAACCAAAAATATAGCTAAAGAAGAGAACCGGCGAGTAGCGTAACAACCAAATGTCTCGCTGATTATTTTAGTACTGGCGTAACAAGGACTAGCTCACCAATGCTAAGTTGTTATAATGACTTACAGATCAGAGTGTTACATTTAACTTGAGGAGTGCAGAGGTGGTATAGTGATTCACTAACTTCACTACACGATGCCCATATAGGGGAGTTGTAAAAAAAAGAGTGAATTTAATGATTATAAATGACAGTACTCAGATGAAGGGTAAACTGTTGTGTAATAGTGTATAAGAATAGTTTGTGGAAAAACAAAAGGCTTTATAATTCGCATGTAAGATTGCTGGATTTATTTCAATAGCTATAAAGTCCATATTAGCAAGTAATATTTTATTTGGAAAGAAATAAGTATGACGTAAAAATGATAATGCTAAATGTTTGAAAACAAGGCAGTATACAAAAATACTTACCTAAGTAGCCATTGGATCAATGTAACCATTCAAGCATTATTCAGTTGAAATGTTTGTGTTCAAACCTAAATTTATGCAAGTAAAACTGTTCAAATTTGTTTGTAGATAAAAGTTTTTCATAGAAAGATTTGGCTTCTCACGTATGAATTTTTGTATGGGTACTGCCTTGCGTGTGACGTTAAGGAATTTATTGTAAAGACTTCATAGTACTGGGCATTTATTTGTTACAGAAACGAAAATGCTGGACAAAAATTGTTATATATGAAGCTACCCGCTGGAGTACCTTAGAGATCTGTATTTGGGTAATCAACATTTCTGATATATTTAAATGATTTCTGTGAAAGCAGGTTTAACTGAAAAATAACAAGTTTTGCAGATGACTCAGTATTAATTTAAAATGAAAATTCTAACAATGAAATCATAAAAATTAACAATGATTTAAAATATATAAGAAAGTGGTTTAATGAAAATTTAGTATTCTTAAACGTAAATAAAGCAGTCTATATGAGATTTTCTCCAAATAAATCTAGTCGAACAATTTTAAACAAATTGATAACTTATGAGAATTGCACTTGATAACACTTATCTATTAAAAGAATACGAATAATAATTTAATTGTACAAAAGTCAGAAAGTGTCAAGTATTTTGTAATAATATTAGATTACAGATGAAAATGTCAAGTATCTTGAAGTAATATTAGATTATGGATGAAAGTGTCAAGTATCTTGAAGTAATATTAGGTCTTAGATTAAATTGGGGTAGGTCCGGCAAACCAAGCGTGTTAATGTGTGCGACTCCTAATCTGAGGTTCGCGGGTTTGCATCTTCGTCGCGCCAAACATGCTCGTCCTTTCAGCCATGGGGCGTTATAATGTGACGGTCAATCCCACTATTCGTTGGTTCTTTTACTCTTTTGTAGTCCAACAGTTGGCGGTGGGTGGTGATTACTACCTGCCTCTCTTCTAGTCTTACACTGCTAAATTAGGAACGGCTAGCACAAATAGCCCTCAAGTAGCTTTGTGCAAAATTAAAAAACAAACCATTAAATTGGAAATAATGCATATAAATAAGGGACAAAAATTACAGATACCAGCATTAAAATTCATTATATAAAAAGATATTTATCTGAGAATAAAATAAAAAAAATATTTACTATGCTTGGTTTGATTGAAGTATTCAATATGGTATCACTTTTTGGGGAGGCGTCAACATAAAAAAAAGTGAAAGTTACAAAGTAATATTATAAAATACATAATATAATTAGCACAATGTGAAAATACTAAATTACATTTTCAAAAGTTAAATATACCACAATTTTGCACATTTTATATTTATTAAACACTAAATTGACTCAGTAAGGATACTCAAAACTGAGAAAGAGAAAACTAATATTCCAAACAAGAACTGAAGTGCATGGGAACGTAAAATTTCCTAAAGTAAACAAGGAACTATTTAGAAAATGTTCTTTTTATCAAGCACCGAAACGAAATGAAATCATTATTAAGTAGAAAAACTAAAGACATTAAGCTCGCATTAAAGAAATAAATACCCAATATAGAAAAACCAGAAAGGATTGTCTAAAGTTTATAGATAACATAAAAAATAAAAAATGGTCAAAATGGGAATAACTTAAATAAAAGGTAAATAATATAAATAATTTTCGGAATATTTATTACGTATATTTTGAATTAGATTGAATTGAAAAATTATCCTATTATTTAATTATGTTCTTAACATTCTGTTGGAATCGCGACATCATTCTAAAATGATTTTAGCCTATATCTGTTTGTGATAAATGTTAACAGCGTTGGAAGCGTTTCCATTCGCTCTTCTAACACATCTGTGACTTAACTTTGTTTAATCCATACCTCAAACATCATTAATTCAAACCGTTTTTGTCTTTATTCATTCTTTGGAATAAAAAAAATTAGTGTCAACGCCACAACAAATCACGTGATCCGGTTGGGTCGCGAAAGGAAAAGAAGTAATTGAAAGTTTAGGCGGAGCGTGTATAAATATTTTGTTAAAAAACGTAACTATGTTAGGAGATTCATTGAGGGAAGGTACATTTAGAGAGTTGAAAGGTATCTTCAGCATTGAAAATATAATGATAAAATATATTTTTGTGTGTGCCCTTGTTTAAGCGCAAGGCTAAAAAATGAGCGTCCACTGAATGTATCGAATCCCGATTTTTAATGTTATAATCCCTCAAGATCACTGAACCACTAGAGAGATGACAACATAAAAGAACTTTACACTGCCAAGTTTTAAATTGTTTTATATAAGCTTATATCTCTTTTAAGAAATTTGATAAATAGAAACTTCATTTGCGATAAAATATAATTTCTAAACATTTCAAGAATTCATTTACTGCCTAGTTTCTTCGAAAGGTGGCCAAAGGTTCTTTGAAGGGTGATTCACCTGTTTGAATCACTCGCACCATGATACATTACGCTGTTGTGTGTCAGTCAGTAGGCACTAATATGACGTCATATAAAAGATGCTTAATGTTGCAATTTGTTGTGTTGTGGCGTCAGTAAATGTTTTGCATTTTCTAATGCAAACGCGAGGTTCGATTCCCCTGGGTAGGCTCAGCAGATAGTCCGATGTGGCTTTGGTATAAGAAAATACAGATTCTAATGCATATTTTCAAATCTTGTACGTCTAAATTTAACGTAATGATATCATCAAGTTTTTACAGATATTCTATAGTTTGGCATGAAAGTATTTATTATATCACTTTGACTTCCAGCTATTATTAAAGTAGTTGTGAATAACACGTACTATTAATGATCAGCTATTTGAAAACTTCATTGTGCAATTAAACTTAATAAAAAGTGCTGAAAACAATGTTTTACTTTTTTCGTCAGAATTAATTTCACATTACATTGGTATAATGAACATTTTCATAATGTTCACAGTTGAATGCATGACATCACTTCTCTGACGCAAGACCTTGATTTACTTTTCAAGTCTGAAAAAACACAGTGTCTACATGTAACAAGGTCATTAATGAAGAAATTCGTTGAGTCAGGTCCTTGGCAAACAACATGTTCCAAATTTAGTACGATGTTTTACTGATTTTAGATACACGTCACATCCGGCTGTGGTGTACATCCGTGTTGCCATGGTGATAATCGGGTCACTATAAAACCTTCTAGAAAAGGAGGACCTTTCCGTAACAATCTACAAATCACTGGTACTTGAAGTGACGGGAGAAAGGTGAGCTTGGCGTAGTCGCCGGCTACAAGCGGTCATTTCACCTAAAGTAAGTGAGTATTATCTGTGTAAACACCTTTCCGTCGTCTTGACTTGTAACTGCGGAGATTTGTCATATCCAGCTCAAAGTAAGAAAACAGCGCAACGCTTTCAAAAGAAAAAAAAGGAAAAAAAGATTATAACCAATGTTACTGACGTGTTCTGTACGGGGAGGTCTTAAGTGTACCACCCTTCTCTTTCTGTACGTTACTGGCTCCTGTATGATCATACATATGGAGTCAGCTACCAGGGATGACAGAGTACATCTGATTTCATCGAAACGCTCCAGTAGCATCTGGTAGGACTGTGGGATTGGTCCTTTCTGTCAAAACTGAACATAATAATAATGCATAGGCTGATTTGCACTCCCACATGAACGTGTAGAATAATAGGTTCTGATCGTTTAACCTCTATAACCATGAGTTTATATTATTTCAGGTCTCTGTAAACCGGGTACCTGCAAGTTCCTTTTGCTGAGCTTGGAAAAGATATTGTTTGGTTTAGAACGTAACTGTGTATAAACATTTTGTTTTAATATTCAGCAGTGATAGATCTTTCATACAACAGCTCAACAAGTGACGGTTGTTTCGTCCATTATCATACTCATCCATCTACCTACCTCCAACAACAAGTGACGGTTTTTCGTCCATTATTTTACTCATTGATTATCCTACCTCCAATAACAAATGGCGGTTGTTTCGTCCATTATCTTACTTATCCGTTCATCTATCGTCAATAACAAATGATTAGAAAAAAACTTCCTGATTTATTGGTTGGTTTATCACTGATAATGTCATACAACTGAAGATAGTTGGTTAATCATACTGGTAAGTTTTATTATTTTTGTCATTAGTCAGCTTCATGTAAAACGTATATCTTTTTTTATTTGAGTGTAAACAAATTGCAACAATAGTTGAGCTGACTGCAAAGCCAAATATATATACACATGTGTTTTTAATTAATATAGCTTCGTTCATTCTTGGTTGTATTTAATCACCGACCACATATTGTTTTGACAAACTTTGTCGTTAATCTGGCTCCAGGAAATTTACGTTTCGACTACGTAAATGCGTAATGGATTTTGTTTTTCTTTACACTACTTCGTAAGGTTATTTATTCTGTTTTTTCACTAATAGTAATAGAAAACAAATTATATTATGATATGATTTGCTTTTTAAGGTTTAATAGTAGTGATAAACCCAACATAAATAAATAAATTGTTATAGCAACACAAAAGTTGTTTGAATGACTGTAACATGAGTTAGATTTAAAAACAGTACAATAATTCTGAGAACAAAACACATGTTGGTTGATGCACAATATCTAGATAAAAATGTGGCTTCAAAACACAACAATGTATCTAAATTCATGGAGTTTTAAACTGAAAATCATACGTTATTTCCATTGTTAGAAAACACACAATGCTCATGTGTTTGTATCGATACAACAATAAACTGTGATAATTGACATAAAAGAGTTTAGAACACAGTCTGTATTCTTGGGAAATAACATAATGCACATGTTATTTAAAAAAACGTCTTGCAGCGACACACACACTTTCGTTATTTGTTAACTAGCTACACATATTTCCTGCCAGTTTACTCTAGTACATTACATATATATAAAAAAAATACCTTTAATTTTCGCAGCTCTCGAGTAACACTTAACTTCCTTAATTAAACACTCAACATCCGTATGATTAACCTTTGATGGATAAGCTACTGTTACGTATTATATTATATCTCGAACAAGTTTCTGATTTAATGTGTTACGTATAACAATTTGAAATAACCGAAAATTTTAATTAACAAGTTCATTACATGTCGATATGTATCAAATTTATGATATCTGCCAACAATATTATACAGACAATTTTCTTTCTTAACACAAATATATTTTTAATATGTAAACAACAATACAATTTATAATAACGGTTATTAAAAACAATAATTTATATATAAAAGTTTTACAAATTTACAAACAATACTGAAGGTCATATCTGGTCGGAAATTGAATATTTTATCGACGTTTGCGGAAAGTGAATTAATTCTATGTCGATACACAGGTACGCTTGTTTTGAAGGCTTAAGCATACCTGTTTTCGTAGAAATACTCACCACCAAAGTTAATTCTCTTCAATCGAACGGTTCGTGATGTTCAAAATCTATAAACGTTCCTAGTCTCACTAATAAGCGTTTATCACAGTTGAAACTTCCAAGATTTATTGTTTGCTAACTATATCAAACTAACAATATTAAATCTCTCTCTCGTGTATTGCAATGATTACCTTTTATACTCATTAGGTGAGATTCAATTAGCAACAATACTGACAATTCATAATATTTTAGATGCACATATCGTATATTATAGCTTTGTGCGAAATTCACAGAAAACAAACAAACAAATCTATAAATTTAGAGAACAGGCGGGACTTTCGCAAATCACGTTTAACGATATAAGTTGCACTCATTTCTAAATTTGTATTAAAGTGAAACAAACATAAATATTAAAATAAATACATAATATTAAATATGTTACCTTAAGAACCGCTCCGGCGTGGCCAAATGGGTTAAGGCGTTCGACTCGTAATATGAGGGTTGCGGGTTTGAATCCCCATCGCACCAAACATGCTCACCCCTTTCAGCAGTGGGGGCGTTATAATATGAAGGTTAACCCCCTATTCGTTGGTAAACAAGTAGCCCAAGAGTTGGCGATAGGTGGTCTTACAGTGCTAAATCAGGGACGGCTAGCGCAGATAGCCCTCACAGAGCTTTTCACGAAATTCCAAAATACACAAACATTACGTACCCATATATTTCACATTAGGTCACATGTTTTACTAATATGTACAAATTTTGATCAGTTGATGAATGATTAAATTCTTCCACCCATATTTTTAAATAATCAAAATAAAAACATGTCAGTCATGCACGCCTTTTGACACCTTTGTAACAGCAAAGTAAAACTGCTACACTAACTCTTATTTAGCTGTCAATTTTTTATTTTTAATATATATTTTTGCTAATTTAACAATTTTACTAAATCTGAAAAAAACAATAATTTATTTAACAGACATTTTAAGAAAGGAAATACTTGATTTCGTGTTTCTTTAATTCTGATTATCAACTATTCTAAAACAATATATATATATATATATATATGTTTCAAATTACTCCCTTACTCGCTCTTTAACCCTTTCATTTTTACCTTTACTATATAAATTAAATACCTTTACTCCGGCCTAGCATGGCCTAACGCGTTAAGGCGTGCGCTTCGTAATCTGGGGGTCGCCCCCGAGTCATGCCAAACATGCTCGCCCTCCCAGCCGTGGGGGCGTTATAATGTGACGGTCAATCCCACTATTCGTTGGTAAAAGAGTAGCCCAAGAGTTGGCGGTGGATGGTGATGACTAGCTGCCTTCCCTCTAGTCTTACACTGCTAAATTAGGGACGGCTAGCACAGATAGCCCTCGAGTAGCTTTGCGCGAAATTCCAAAATAAACAAACAAACCTTTACTCTCATCATAGTGTTTCACAGCGCGTTTCAAAGTGAATCTAGTGTAGACATAAATGCTAGTGGGAAAGAAATATAACGAAGCTCTTAACTTGTTTAAATCATAACCTAAAACACAGACTTTATTTTGAATATAAAGTCTTATATTATTTCAGGTATCTGTAAGCCGGGTACTGCAAGTTCAGTGTCTTAGCGTTAAAACATTTTTAGCATAATATTTTTAATTTTAACAGGAAATAATCAAAACCATTTCTTACACATGAATAGAACAAAACCAAAGATAAACCTTTCAATACTTACCTGAGAGCAGCATCGGTTCTATTTAATAGCAACAAAATAAAAAATGATGTGAATTTTTTAGACCACAAATAAAAAGTATTCCATGATTATAATGTGTTAACGTTTTAATATCATTAAATATTAGTTTGTTTTATTTAGTCACAAAATGAAATACACGAAGTTCTTGTTTTTGAAACAAAACTATTTTATTTTTATTACTTTAAATAATTCTGAGTGTCAACTACTTTTAGTCATTCTTTTACCTGTTGGGCAAGCATGGACAGATGGATACTTGACTCGAAATCCGAGGGTTGCGGGTTCGAATCCCTGTCATATCAAACGTGCTTGCTCTTTCAGGTGTGGGAACGTTATAATGTTACAGTCAATCCCACTATTCGTTGGTAAAAGAGTAGCTTTAGAGTTAGCGGTGAGTGGTGGTAACCAGCTGCCTTTTCTCTAACCTTACACTGCTAAATTAAGGACAGCTAGCGCATATAGCCCCTATGTCGCTTTGTACGAAATTTAAAACAAACCAAACTAAGAAATATTTCACTTGTTAAAAGACTAAAACATAAAACAGTTGAATTGTCAATTAGTGGACAGCAGTCTCTTGTTATCAGACGCTTGTTTGTTGACTTTTCGTAAAGTTACACTAAGCAAACCAATCAACACTATTTAACTCTAACTCTTGGGGCAATATTTATCAACGAAAAATGAGGCTGACTTTCAAACTGTAATGCAGCCATAGATCAAAGAGTGAGCATGTTCAATGAATGGATGCAAACCGCGATGTTGTGCTTTTGTGAAATTTTTTTTGTATTGTTTATTAATATGACGAATCGAGAGCCTTCTAACCACTAGGCCATTACAAAACTTGAATATTACTACTTGATAAATTCGACAATTACTTGTCTTTCTTTGGTTTATTGTTATCGACACTGGGTTAGCATGTATATGTTTAATTACACACCCATCTTTCTGATGTGAATGTACGTTGCAAATTTATAACTACTTTAACTAATTGCGCATTACTTAATAAAAAAAAATAAAATAAATTTCCATATCGTGTACCAAAAACTTATTTACTAATGTCAAGGGATTTTTAACCGAATGTGTTTTAAATTTTTACAGGAAATATTCAAAATTATTTTTTACTCATGGATAGTATAAAAGTTGTAGAATAATGTCATTCATTTGATTATTCTTGAATTCCGTACTTAGGTTTTGTCACCTAAAATCGGACATTGTGTATTGCGGTGCAAACACGACTAAATCTTTACAGATAACTTTAAAGCAATGAAAGTAACCTTAACAGATGTTGTGCTTTTGTGGAATTTTTTTTGGTATTGTTTATTATTATATTTTTAAAACACTACTTTTTCTGAAACAATTATTACAGTATTATAACATTCAGGTGGTTGAATAGATAAACAAATGAAATTAGAGTAAAGCTAGCTTTTTCTGAATATGAATTGGAAACACGACACAAACACGCATATATATATGTGTGTGTGTGTGTGTTATTTTCCTTTTCTTTCTTCTTCCACATCTTAGCTGCAGTCACACGTATTATTATTATTGTATAAACAGTAATATTTTATGATTAAGAAAGTAGTATCTGTTATTGGACTTTATTTTATGGAAAGTAGATTAAACTTAACATAAAACGAAACCTACTTACAAGATAAAAATGAAATAGAGTTAGCAGTTTATTTGCTATAAGTCTAGTAAAAAGATAAACGGTCAAGCAGAAATCTTAAAACATTTTCTGTATATTAAATTTGGTTTGTCTTATTTAACAGAGTTTGTATTTGATTATTTCCTACCAGAATTCCCTTTCAGACATTCATGCCAAAGATAAAAATGTGCAGTGGTGATTAATAAAATATATTTTTAATTCTAAATTTCCAGTTACTAAAACGGGAGGGCCTTTGATAAGTTGCCATAGTACCTGAAACTTGATTCTAAGTTTACGCTACGCTTCCCACTCTCGCTTGAAAACCGCGCTAAACACTTTAAGGACAAAAATGTGCTTTAAGAGAGGCGGTGAAAGCTTGCTATTCTATCATTTAAAATAAAGGTAAGAGTTGATCGTGTATGTTATTGATTAGCTGCATTCCTCCTGTTTGTTACTTCCAAATTAAGGAGAGTTTAGTGTAGGTAATTGTTGTTTAGTCTTGCTCGAGAATTATAAGCAATCAAACAATTCTTCCTAGAGTTGCGTTCCATTAAAATTATGACATTCAGAAAAAGAGTAAGTAAATTGTAAAATGTGATTTGTCCATTTTACTGTCATTTTATATAACAAAAGTCTGAGGATTTTATTTATTTTCTAACGTTTATAAAATATGGAATTTATCAAATCTAACGGTATTTGAATGTTATAATATGTATGTTTTTAGTGAGGTTTACTGTAAAATTTTATTATTAACTACTCATACTGTCTTTTCGACTTTTTCTCTTAAACCCGTTGTTTGCTGATTCCTCGCATAGGGTGCGGTCCGCCTCCGGCAACTGAATAAGAGCGTAGCATATACGGTTTCCAAATATTCCGTGCGCGCATAGAGCAGTATTTGGATTATAATCACGGCTCATAGTCGTCCTTCATTAGTTAAAAATTAAATTATAGTTTATTCCTGCAAAGCTTGTGTATCATGCACTGAGTAGCAAAGCTCTGATGAGTATGGGATTGAATTACCCCTGTGTGCAAGTAAAGCGAAATGTTACTGTTGTCTATCTTCAGAATCAAAGCAAGAAAAAAAATTAAAGCACTGTTCAATGTTTGGCATTCCGATGTAATAATTTCTTTATAGTATTGTGTTATGAATCAGAGTCTTTACTAATTCAAATAGGTGTTTCATCTGTTTTATGTTTGTCTAGTGTCAATATGTAGGTTCTATATTTATTTTTCTTATTTATGCAATTTTATAAGAAATAAGGTCTATACTTTTGTTCTTTTATAATTGTTAAGCTATTAATGTTTCTCTACAATAATAAGCTGTATTGGCAACAAACCTACGATAACTCAAGACATCTTTATAAGTGGTTTTCTCTTCCATTATGTTTTAATAAACTAATAAATATGAGCTTTCAAAATATTATAAAAATTTGCTTCTGATATATCTAATATTAGATATATAAAAATATGGAAATCAGACAACACACGTTTGTGCTTTCATTAAACTATAATATTTTTCTCACGATCCCCTTGATATTACATCAAATTTCGCATTAAACATTATGGAAATATTTATAGGATATTGCTGGGCTTATTATAAAATTGTGATGCTTTTTGAGGGTGATGCCAAGAGTAAATGGTCAAATGGCATTACTTAGTTCCGGCTTTTTTAGACATCATTATCATGTGAATTGCCATTGATTTCGAGATGAGAATAATTTTTTGAGCCCCTCACCTTTGTCAATTTCAATTTCTTGTTTATTACTTCTTGTTAACTGTGTCAGTTGATATAACCAGCATCATTTAAATGCCTTGTAGAATTGGAGGATTCTATTTTGTAACCATAGCTTCCAATTTCTACTTTGAGAATAAAGGCTTTGTTTAGGTTTGGTGTGGAACGTTATTTGAGAACCCGTTGTTGACTTAAAGAGACAGCTGTACATGTGCACAGTAAGTCGTTCAGGCAAATAATACTAAATTACATTCCTCTTTTAAAATGTATCTTTTATGATAAATGATTGTAATTTGTAAACTTAAAATAATATTTTACATTATTTTTAAATGTTATTTTAAAACTTAGAAACAACATTCCCCAATTTTGGCTAAAATTTTAACAAATAACAACAACAACAAAAATCAAAACAATTTTATGGATTACGTGCTTTGACTCATTTTGGTTAAGAAATTAGATCTGGCTTTAATATCCAAATCCTACAAAATTCAATAAAGACCTGAAGGACATACCTATTTTATCAGCCTTCAATAATAACAATCTGTGCAAATCCAAAAATTCATCTGCTAAGATCAATTACTTAGAGAAATCATACACACTAACAATACCGTTTATAAAATCACATGTATACAGTATTCAATAATATACGTAGGTGAACCAGTTCGCCAATACATGATCGTTTCAAAGAGCACGTTTGTACCACTGACAAATCATAACAACAAAGAAATCATCACTAAACATGAATTGACACAACATAAATAATTAGTGAAACAACTTATCTGATCAAAATTTGAGATTTTGAAACTTTCTTGAAGGAATTTTGTGGAAATTTGTGGAGTTTGTTTTTATCCAATCCAAATATACTTCCGTTAACAGATAGAATATCTGACTCCAATAAATTATTAATTAATCTAAGATTTAATTGTATTTTTCACACTTAATTTTATGATAAAGGACTCTAACCTATTCAACACTATTTTATATTGCTGTAGTTTCATGTCATTTTTGGTTGCTTTAATTTGAAATTGATTTTGTAATGTGTGACGTTCATTAACCATTGAAAAAGGCATAAACATCGAAACGTTGGGTATAATATAAACATCAGAAGTTTATTTTCTTCATATTGTACATATTATCTATGCTTCAATGTCTTACTATACAATAATTAATAAATTAATATCTTACACATTCAATCTTTTTTTTAACCCCATCACAGAGCTAAACGTGGTTAGAGACCTCGTATTGTGATAAACAAAGTTCACTGTGTGTGACTGTTGTTAGAAACCCGTATGTTAAGACCGTGTGCTTATTATTCGGACGGACAAGTGGAGCCCGTAATTTGTTTGGTGTGTTTTGGTTTCTTTGTAATTTCGCGCAAAACTACACGAGGACTATCTGTTCCAGTCGTTCTTATTTTAGCAGTGAAGCACTAGAAGGATGGCAGTTAGTCATTACCACCCACCACTAACTCTTAGGCTATTCTTTTAGCAACGAATAATGGAATTGAGTGTAACATTATAAAGCTTTCACGACTGAAATGGCTGGCACGTTAAGTATATTCGAGTATGGAATGGGGAAAACTCAACAGTGCAGTTTGCCACACATGTGTCGTAATGGGTAGAAAACAGTTTTACTTTAGATGGGCGATTAACATCAAGACTACACGTAACTATTTCAGATCGCGTTAGCACCTCAATTCTGCAACTTCCTCCCTGATGAACAAAGACGAAATAAAAACCCTTTCAGCCTGATAGTTGCCTTTTTTTAGAGCCAAGGATATATTTTTTTTATATGCAAGCACCTGAACTAGGATTATTATCAAATTTAATATTTAGTTGTGGTTTCTCCTATTTTAACATTTTGTTCGAATTGTATCGTTGAAGCGTAATATTTTTCATATATTTTTTTTAAATTTCGTCCTTACTTTAAACAAGAAAACTTCATTCCACTAGCCGTAAAATAATCCACGTTGCTCTTACTATTAATTTCAGAACTGGTTCAAGAAATAGATGAAAGATTGCAGTCATCTGAGTTGGTCAACACATTCATCGTATTGAACTAAGTTTTATTAAGGATCTTTGGAATGAGAGTAGACGTCAAATCATTACTCTAATGCTCTTGCAACATCTAGGAACTAATTGAAAGCCATACATACTTGTTTATAATTTAGCTCAATTTTAGTAAACACTTTCTAACATCTGTAAAGCTACACAGAATACAGGCTTTCATCACAGATAAAAAAAAAAAGGTCCACTCCATGAAAGGGAGTATCCTCATTTATCGCTGTAAATTGAGTCATGGGTTTTATTCAACAAAAGCTTTTCCAATGTAAACGCAACTTTACTGGTAAATTCTTACAAATTTAGCTTAGAGAAAAATCAAAGCTAACACATCACATGTTTGGTCTCATTCAAATCCAAATAAAGCCCTGTCCCAAATAAAAACTTCAGTGGGTAAATCCTCTTATCTTAATTGTCATTGACCTATTTACCTTGATAAATAGTGATATTTGAAAGATATGTATAATTGACTTTCATACCAGTTCCAATGTGACTAACTTGGAGTATTTATGAGAAAACGGGTCGCACAGCATGTTATCAATAACGGATGTTACTCACCCACATTTTCTAAAACATATTCATTCTGTAAAATAAATACAGACAAAACTTAAATTTTTATAATTATATTTCTAGCTAAGCTATTAATTATAAGTTTCATTAAATAATAATTTAAAAAGTGTTTATATTATAAACACGCATATACTCAGCGTTGAAAATAAAATAAAAAAAACACAGAAAACAATTATTATACTTAATTTACAATTTGTGGGTCGCGAGATCGAAACTCACTACTGAACATTTTTTGCTCTTTCAACTATAGGGGTTTTATAATGTGATTATCCAACCTGCTATTGATAAAGAGTAGCTTGAGAGTTAAAAATGGGTTGACTGGCTGCCTTTCCACTAATCTGATGCTACTTAAAAGCTGGAGACGGCTAATATAGATAGGTGGTAAGGATACTCGACTTGTAATCCGAGGGTAGCCAGTTCGAATCCCCGTCACACCAAACACGCTCGCTATTTCAGCCGTGGGAGCGATATAATGTTATAGTCAATTCCACTATTCGTTGGTAAAAGAGTAGTCTGAGAGTTGATGGTGGGTTGGTTATGACTAGCTGCATTTCCTATATTCTTACACTGCTAAATTAGGAACGGCTAGCGCAGATAGCGCTCATGTAGCTTTGCACACAAACTAAAGCAGATACATCTCCAGTGGCTTTGCGCATAATTCAACATAATAAACAATAAAGATAAAAATATCGTTGTGCCGCACACCTTTACCCTGATATTGCATGCTTATCATAGAAAAGTCCATCTAGTGGCTCAGTGGTAAGTCTGACGGCATAGATAGCTCGCTATGCAGTTTTGCGCTTACCAACAAAAAAACAATAACAAAAATTATGGAAATGTTTAAAAGTTATCATAAATCTCTTTATCTTAGACAGAAATAACATCGTCATTTTGACCAACAATTAGAATATTGGAAAAATCTAAGCTTTTAATTATAAAGGCAAAACTTCTTAACAGTTAAGTGTACTCGGTTTATAAATCCGAAAAAATCGCGGTTAGTTACTTGTTTGCAAACATACAGAAAGAGCTCTGCACTTTGAGCCCTGAACACGTTTCAATTTCATTAAACGGTTAAACAAGAGCACCTAAGAGTTAATGGTGAATGCTGTTGTCTAGCTATCTTCCTTTTAATCTGTCAGTTCAAACTTAAGAAGAGCTTTGCGCAGATGT
Source organism: Carcinoscorpius rotundicauda (assembly GCA_011833715.1). Classification (NCBI taxonomy): domain Eukaryota; kingdom Metazoa; phylum Arthropoda; class Merostomata; order Xiphosura; family Limulidae; genus Carcinoscorpius; species Carcinoscorpius rotundicauda. Next base: position 41,888,284 of record CM022393.1, read on the forward strand.
CCATTTATGTAGCTTGGCATGAAAATTCTGATAGAAACTTAGACAAACATATTGATTAATTGTAATATAGTAGATATCAAATTAAACCTCGTTAAACAAATTCATTATTTTAATACTCACTCCACAACAGTTTGGCTTTAAGATTTTTAATGTATTATTATTATTATGCTCTTGAAGCAAATATATATATTAAATAAATATTTAAACCAAGGCCGCAATTCGTCAAATCTATAATTTGAAAGTTCCAGCGAATTTTTCAAATGACGAAGCCCTTTCATATCATCACTATTCAGTGTTCTGGTTTCAAAGCATTTAGACATTATTTTATTTTGATTATTCATTAAATATGTTTTTGTGCACATAAAATTGTCTCACAAATGAAACTGTAGATCGTCTTTCAAGTTAACAAACGTGTACAAAACTTGTAATAAGCGTGCAAGAAACAGTTGATAAGATTGAATAAGAACATAATATATGAAGGAGTAAATACGTTCTTTCTTCATTTTAGAATGTTATTACTTTTCTCAACTTTTCATTTCAAAATCTAATTTTGTGGTAAATATTACGTTCTTCTGTTCATAACACGTAATTGCAAGGATGCACAGGCTTATTCCCCAGTGTGGACATTTATCTACGCACTAGCGTATAGCTCGCAAGTATAACCATAGTTTACCCTAACCAACTTAGACCAATCAAGCTAAACCAACAAAGAGGCAGAAAAGTGCAGTCGAGCCAATCAAACTTATGATGATTCATGAAATGAATTCGTGGCGTATTCGCAGATAATTATTAGCACAGATCAGCTAGACCAGCAACTTTTAATGTAGAAAAAAGGAAGTTTATAGAAAAATCAACCCATAAAATCCCATAATAGTTAAAACACTATAGCATTCCATAATAGTTAAAACACTATAACATTCCATACTAGTTAAAACATTATAACATTCCATAATAGTTAAAACACTATAACATTCCATAATAGTTAAAACACTATAACATTCCATAATAGTTAAAACACTATAACATTCCATAATAGTTAAAACACTATAACATTCCATAATAGTTAAAATAATATAACTTCTTATAATAGTTGTTAAGCGGTGATATTTATTGTTGAAAAAAAGAGCGTAAAAGCGTTCCCAACAGAGTAACAAAGAGAATAACGCATATTCATAGAATGATAGTGATAAAAATCAGTAAGATTAACAGCTTCTAAAGTATGGGAAGTAGTTTAACTCAGAAACGACTGAAGTTCAAAACTGATCCATATTTTTACTTTCATGACAGGTGATCTCACACTACGTCTTAAGTTTAGGCTTATTACACTATGAAACACTAATTTTGTTCCTGGATAGTATGTGTGATTTCTTAATTGCTTGTGTTGTAAAAGTACAGAAAATGGCCATTATTCCCTTCAAACTTTGCTTTTGTGACTTGGATAATGAAATTTAGAAATCAACCTATTTTCTACGTAAAAACGGGCAAACTTGGGCATTTTCATTTACATAAGATCTGAATAAAACAACATATGAATCAAGATTTATATGTATTTATACTAAAATTATACAAAACTCTTTAGAAGTGAGTAGTTTTTCGAGTTTTGCGACTGTAATGTAAGTCACTTTCATGTATCAGCCCCAAAATATAGTCTCACATCATGTTTTCGTTATACACTCCTTGGTAGCGACGTTCAAAGTTCAGTATATCTTGGTGGAATCGCTCGCCTTGCTCTTCGAGGTACACCGAATGAGCCAGAGGAAGAGACGGATACTTATTCCCGTTGTGGAGCAGCACAGCTTCTGGATGAGCTATCAATGGAAAGGAGGCACTTGTTTGGGTTACAAACAATTCAAATTACCTCGCACATACATAGCAGAATGCGTCTGAAGAATCCTTGCAGCTTCTGATAAAATCAGATAGTTCTATGTGTTCACATAGGCAGCTAGAACTAAACAGAAGTGGTGAGTTATGAACCCTTGTATATATATTACTATGGAAAGTTTTAGAAAATTTTAAGGTTCTTAAAAATTCTCGTAAGTTCAACAACATTCTAGAAAATTCTTGTAAGTTAAAGAAAATTCTCTACCAGCTAGTCAGCACTGAATCTACCCGTAATGTTCTGGAAAATGGGTAAATTTGAAAATTTCATTACCCAGGTCACAAAAGCAAAGTTTGAAGAGAAAAATAAGTCTTCTTCATTTACTTTAGGCATAACCAATTTGGAAATAACACTTTTTGCCCGGGAAGAAGAAAAAGTAAAAATTTTATTGCATAGTATTATACCAACACTCATCATACTAATACAATTTCATGGCCTACACACTCCTACTACCTGTTAATCTTGAAAGGCTGACAGTTATCATACTATTCTACTTGGATCAGCTCCCCAGAAGTACAGTGGTACGTGTATGTGCTTACAACGCTAAAACCTGGTTTCGATACCTGTGTAGCTTTGTGCCTAACTTGGAACAAACAGAAAACTATCGAGATAAATGCGTTTTGTCTTTTATGACATCTTTTTTTATATAAAACACACACTGGCTTTTATATAGGTTACATAACAGTCATATGTGATAATATATTTTCACAGAAACCGAATGTTCTATAATTTCCTAGACATTGATATCAGAATAAGTACGTATTTTAGGCTTTGAAAGCATTGCTAAATAAAGAAGGCGAAAAACAAAGAAAAACAATATTAAATTTACATATTTCACATTAAGTAAGATTAGTTCTTAAAACAGATACATCGTTTCTATAGTCCCATTTTAAAAGTTGTAGACTGTAATAAAATATACTTAATCATTAATTAAACTGAAATAAAACCGTTACAAAATAATGCAGAACTACACTTTAACATGCGATTCAGGAAATCTTTATTAGCTAAAACTATTATGACGAGGCTTCTGGCGATAAAAATTTAAATTAATTAAATCTAATTTTGTTTATAACTTTAAATAAATACTTTGCAAAGATTACTAAAAAGTAAGAATTTTACATAGGTATTCTTTATAATTTTGCATTTTAGTGTCACTAAAAATTATCATGCTTTAAATTGTAGTATATAAATAATAAATCTATTAAACATGGGAAGAAATATTACATATAATTGTATTCTTCTGCATCCAACTTTTTATAAACTCAATTAAAAAAGGGAAAACTCTTGATGTCAGTGTCACATGTGTTTGTAAAAACTGTCGTTATAACTGGAGTCGATAAAAAATCCCCCAACAGGATTAACAAGCAAAGAAAGATCTCACAAATGAAGAAACAACTACTAAAAATGAGTTAACGAAAAAAAGAAAAATTGCAAAATTAAAAGAACTTAGAATTACAAAAGGGAAAATAGCCGTAAAAGTTATATCGAAATGAGCTGTGAATGATGATTTTATGTCTGGTGAATACAGCAAAATGATAAAAATTAAAACCAATGGAAGAACATTTATAAAACGTAAAGAAACAAAAACATATATATGTAAACAAATAAAAAATTAGAAACCAAAAATGAAGTAACGAAAGCAAGAACAAAACAAAAACGAAATGATAATACTAATTTTTTTTTACATTTCAAACAGCAGTTTGCACGGTCACGAATAGTTTTTATTTGCTGTTCTTTGAAATACCTTCATTGACAAGTTTCACCGTGTTTACCGAATGTTCAGAAGAGATAAGCAGATACAGTGTAGGCAATAATAATATAAAGTTAAAAAAGGAAAGGCTGGTGGGACAATATTTTCGGTATTACAGAAGTTAAGCCAAATATATTGTGTTGATTTAAGAGAGGATAAAGAAAAGGGTAAAGAATGGGCAAATATAGGATAAACTCTACTGATTTGTCTTTGACGTGGGAGCAAGGAAGCTATTTTGTGAAACCAAACACATATTAAAGCTGTCATTGCTGTATCAGGCAACTATTAATTTTCACCATTAAGTAATAAAACTTCTCTTCTTCTATTGGTTTTGTATTATGAAAGATATTCGTACTCTACACAATTATAAAATACTTCAATAACAAATAGTTTAAGCCATTTTGTAAAATGATAAATGAAGTAAGCTTTCAACCCTTGTTTGGAATGATCATCATCAGTATTTTTAAAGTTAAACACAGCGATACTGGTATAACAAACTATACTTATCATGAAAAATTCTTGTTAATCCTATTATAGTTTTCAGCTTCGCATTCTTTTTTCAATTACGTAGAGTGTTGTTTTATTTAAGAATTAGAAGAGCATAAAATGGTGTATCAACCACACTAAGCTCGACATCGCCATTGCTCACGACACTATAATTTTTTAAGGCAATCTAGGACACAATAAGCACAGTAGTGGTCGGATCAGTATTTACATAAGTCAATTCTCAGCTTTGGTTATGACATTGTTTTTATTACATCTGAGACCTTTAAGGTCAAACCTTTCGTCTTTTATAAGATTACGTTTACTGTTAGTGCAACTGTTGGTGAAGATGTTAAATCCAATTGTATTCAACAATTGAAATTAAATTTGTTACAATATTAGTAACAAGATGATAAAAAAGTGTCTTTGCATAGTCATTTTAACTAACCAATAATTATTTGACAATCGAATAAACTAATAAATTTGCTGGTAGATCTGCGTGGTCATTATTTATTATTATTATTAGTGTATGTAATTCCAAAGTGATATGTGAAATGTTTGTTTTCATGGCTTTCACAAACAATAAAGACACTGTAATAACTGAAGGTGATAAATATAACCAAAAATTATAATCGCAAATAAGAACCATTGTCGTGACGGAATTAACAATCTGTTAACAAATAGTTCATATAAACTGTTAACTAAATTTGAAGTGGTTAACAACCTTTTTAAAGATAATTCGCTTGACTTGTTTAGCAAGTATGAAAGGATTAACATTTTTTAAACAGATGATTTACATAAATATGAATCAAGAGATTAATAATCTGTTTAAAAAATGGTTCATAAAAATTGTTAACTAAAAATGTAAGAATTAAATGTATATTAACAATTGGTTCATATAAACTGTAATTTGAAGAAACGGTAAAATTAAGTTAAAAGAATGTTTACACCATCTAAATTATTCTGTAACATTAAATTTAACAAGAAACAACTTGGCAAAATAATTGGTTGGCTTTCAGATATTTTTGGAAAGTATAAACTTTGACTTTTTGGAAAAAAACTATTATTTTCAGGGACTTTTCATAGTCACTGAGCTATCATATACAATCTTAACTAAAATGTTTGCATATTAGGTAAAAAGTAAAATCATTATTATTACGATGGAATACAAATACACTTATTACTGTCAAAGTGAGAAACTCATGTTATATTAAACGTGTGCATATTTAAATCTGGATGATGATACAAGTTATATGGACGTCATGGACGATTTATTAGAACAAAAAATAATTTAATCAGACATCTATGGAAAGATGTGTAATTCAGCACTTCACCTGTCACAACAAACCTTCTAAAGCATATGTAATGACAAAATATAACACCTTACATCAGTACATACTTAATATTCAGCACTTAGTTGGTCTCCTTGTACTTTAAAAACCTCTGCAAGGCGACATAGCATACTGTTGATAAGGGTAGTGATGAAATACTCTGTTATTTATCCCACCTTTTACCTAGATGGCGCTGCAACTCAGCTACAGTATTGGTTTAAGGTCGTGATTATCAAATTACTGCCTGAAGTCTGCCCAACAGTTCTCATTGGGGCTACAATCTGGAAACTTTATTAGCTATGACAATATTTTAACGTTCTCTTGGTTAAGATAATCCTGTACAATACTATCTGTGAACAGTGGCATTGTTATCCTGGAACACAAAGTTATTGTCAAATCTCGCCCTATCATATGGAAAAAATATCATATCCATGTAATGTAGAAGAAGGCACTATTGACGTTTTCCTGGAGGATATGAAGAGCAGTTGCTCTCTCTATGATGAATATCTGCTCAATCATGTACTGCCTTACCCTCTGTATGCTCTCCAGACAAACGACGAAAACAAATATTACCATCAACTTTAACAAGTCAGAAACCGAATTAATCTGAAATATGACATGTCGCCAATTTCATAACCGTTAAGTTGGCATGTTATCCAACTAACATAGTGACAGAATGAGTTATAGTTAATATCGCTTTACAGATAGTTCTTTGTGCAAAATGTCGTAGTTTGGTCAGTATCTTATTCAATGTTCCTCGGGAAATACTGGAAAAACGTGTTTATGCCATTATTGTCGTATTGGGCAGTAGTTTTTTGATTGTGTATTTTTTGGCATTTACCAATAGGCGTTTCTCAAGAAACATTTCATACACTACTTACTCTGTTACTTCTCGGGTATTTACTCAATAACTACTCCATTTATATAGAAAATAACATCAATATTCTGGCCAAAATTGTATAGACTCGAGTAACCATCTTTCTTTAAAAGTTATGCCCCATGTTTTGTCTTACAGAGCACTTTATATTTCGTCTGATGATTTTATCTTTTCAACAAAATCAGCTATCGTAATCATTTGGCCATGGATAGAAAAATCATTAATAATCATTCATAAAGAGCTTAACAGATCGATTTCATAAAACTCGCCTACTTATACAAAATAGGGATATAAAGTTATCTGCTTGCCTTATTTCCCTAAGATTACAAACCAACAGTAAAGTATTATTTTATAGATATATGACTACCAAATCCCTCATAGGTCTCTTAATACAATTTATAATATTCTTCCTTCATTGGAATATAACAAGTTCAGACAAAATAATTCATTTGGTCAAATAATTTATACACTAAATTGTTGTATGAATGAACGCAAACTTGCAATAAAAATTACATTTGTATCTCGTCACATGTTCGTTGGTTTGTTTTTGAAGTTCACGTAAAGTTACACGATGTTCATCTGTACTAGCCGTCCCTAATTTAGCAGTGTAAGATTAGAGAGAAGGCAGCTAGTCATCACCACCCACCGCCAGTTCTTGGGTTACTCTTTTACCGGAGAATAGTGGAACTGACCGTTACTTTATTACAGCTGAAAGGGCGAACATGATTAGTTGGACGAGTCGAATTCCTTAACCGCCTGGTCATGCCGGGCCGTCATCACGTGTAGTAGAATAACTAGAACCGTTCCCTAGTGGCATAATTGTATGTCTGCGGACTCACACAGCTAAAACTGTGTTTCCATATCCGTAGTATAAGTATTGGTGGCCCATTGTGTAGCTTTGTGCTTAATTCTAAATGAACAAACACATGTGTGGGATGAGTGCGCATTAACTTATTTTTGGGGTTGTTACACAAAACTGAACGTTAGATTAACGCTGGAAATAAATAAACAAATAAAGTTAAAGCCCCAAGAATTTCAGTCTTTCACCTGTATTTGAATTAAACATGTCTATGTTTACGTTTATATATTTAATATATTAATATATTTTTATACTACTGTATATTTATGTTGAGTATTCCATCGTATATTTACACTACTAGCCAAAATCTTAAGGCTAATAAACATAAAGAAAAAATATGCATTTTGTGTTGTTAAGCTCAACCACTTATTTGAGTAGAGCTTCAAAAGATGAAAATAAGAAAAGGGAAAATAAAAAAAATCTAGCATTTAATAGGGATTGTTTTTGGGTTTTTTTTTGGAATTTCGCACAAAGCTACTCGAGGGCTATCTGTGCTAGCCGTCCCTAATTTAGCAGTGTAAGACTAAAGGGAAGGCAGCTAGTCATCACCACCCACCGCCAACTCTTGGTCTACTCTTTTACCAACGAATAGTGGGATTGACCGTCACATTATACGCCTCCACGGCTGGGAGGGCGAGCATGTTTAGCGCGACGCGGGTGCGGACCCGCGACCCTCGGATTACGAGTCCCACGACTTACGCGCTTGGCCATGCCAGGCCTATTTAATAGGGAAAATGTGGACACTATGAAATTAGTCTAAATACTAGTGGTCGAGTCTAACAATGCAAAATGCATATTTTTTCTTTATGTTCATTGGCCGTAAGATTTTGGCCAGCAGTGTATATGTAGAAGTGCACATGTTATTGATGTTATTAAATTTAAATTGAGCTTTAACTCAAAACTAGTATGCATTATATGTTAATGGAATGTTGTTGTTTTTAATATCTTATATTTATTTACTGTTGTTTCAGTCATTTTCTTTCTTCCTAATGATGGATGAAACAAATGTTTATACATATGCGGCAAAATGACGAAGTTTTGACGGTGCATTACTTTTGTCAATACATTGTAAGTTCATCTTGACATGTTTAGTACTGAAATGTATAACAGTTACGTGTGGTGTTTATAACTTTGAAGTGTTCCATGTTTTTTTCGTTATTCATTAAATATAATGGCGATTTCAAGAAAGTCCAATGCTAAATCCAATATATAGAAAGCTGGATTGTCAACTGAGTGCAAATATTTTAATTAAATAGTTTAAAATGTTGTTTATTTATCACTCAGATAATATAGTTATTAACTCTTCAAGATTGTGGCTCTACAGTTGAAAAACTTGAAACTTTTTTACAGTTGTTTATACTTTCCACTGTAAGTCAGTGGTGAATGTTTGTATATATTATATGGGTATGCTGACTAAAAAGAATCAGTTTCGAAGTAAGGTTTAAACCTATATATCGACTGTAAGTTTGAAGAATGTTTAATAATCCTGGTCATAATAACACTTGTGTCGCCATATTTTATACATTAATATTTGGATATATGTAAATTAATACAAAATACAGATAAGCCTAGCAAACAAACACATACTATCCATAATTGCTTACGTGTCACCACTGTTAGTAAAACAGTTTTGATTCAAAATGTACGTAAAATCTCAAAGATTCGTTTCTATCTCGCAATACACTAATTTATCGAGACCACTAGTAGAAGAAATAAAAAGAAAGTAGCTAAACTCATCTCTAATAATATTAACTTATAACAGTTAATTTATTTTGTTTAATTAAAACACAGGATTTATATTATTTTAGTACACGATAATTTCTACAACATAAATGATTTTTTCCACATTAATACTGTAGCATATGACAAATGACCAGTATATTTTTAATGCCGTTTAATACTTCTATAATGAACAATGATATATACAGAAAAGAATTGTTGTTCTGAAACAGTTTTAATAACTGTTATAAATCCATTAGGTATGTATTCCTAAGTGAAGTAAGTGTAAGCTTAAATATTACAAAAGTTACTATTCGAAACGTCCTGCGTAATACACTGAGAAGTATTACGTTGAGATGTTTGTTTTGTTATATCAAAGCCACATCGGGCTGAGTCCATCGAGGGTTACGTTGAAGTATATTTAAGCTTGAGAGAATTTGATTGATATTGCTATGAGACTAACTTGAATGATTTTAACTGAATAAACCTTTCAGCATATTGAAATATCATAATTTTTAACCATAAGCTTTGGTATTGTGTATAATAAATAAACCACATACGTATTATACGTATAGTTGATGACGTTACACAAAAACAATCTTTAATATGTGTATACGTAAGTCACTGAAAATCACAGCCAATATAAAGTCAGAACTATGTTTTTATATCGTTCGGCGTTTTGTAAGTAGTGTGTTCCAGCGAAAACTGAAGGATATGTGACTGCTCTTTCCGGCACAAAATAATAATACACTCAGATCTTAGATAATTATTCACATGAGTTTTCAAAACATGGGATATTTCGTGTACTTAATGACATTGAAAATAAAGAAATTGATCAAATCGTGGTTCCATGACCTTCCATAGAAAGACCAACAATACCTTGTATACCAGACTTGGTAAACAAAGTACAGATTTTTGTAACAGTAAAGAATCTTCGACACAAAGATCAATGGAAAAAACTGTCCACTTGTCCCAGACAATTGCATGTAACACAACCAAAAAGGATCTTAAACTGGAAAAGCGGCACGAGTCATAAACGAACAAACCGTTACCACAGAATATCTGTTTAAACGTATTTTGAAAGTTTCGCAATTCGTACATTATTTTATTTTATCTTTAACACACCTTACCATTTAAAAGGCGGATGTAATTCACAAAACTTACTTTGAAGTAACTGTGTTCTGAATACTCAGTTGGTTTCGCTAAGCTCGCAGATACGAAGATCTCTTCAAGATAAGAACCGCATTATTGATATTTCAATTAATTCAATTAAGCTCGCAAACCTTCGAATAGCGTGATTCTATGTAAATCCTCTTTCAAGATAGGAATCACACAATTTATCGTTCATCTAGTTTCTAAGTTAGTTGATTGTGATTAAAACACTCTATCTAAACAGTTTCATCAAAATAGGAACCACACTATTAATCTATCAACCCTATTCATTAAGCTATGAAGTGTGTAATTAGCAATTACTTCCATAATTTCTTTTAATAATCGGTATTGCACCAGTAATTCTGTAAGCCTAATTTTCTCAAACTGTAAGTCTGTGTCTTAATAGCATTAGCTTTGAGATGTTAGATTCATATCAGTAGTTTTTCAATCGTTCATTTTTAAAAGATTCTTGTTGTTGTTGTTGTTTTGAATTAAGCACAAAGCTACACAATGGGCTATCTGTGCTCTGCCCACCACAGGTATCGAAACCCGGATTTTAGCGTGTAAGTCCACAGACATACCGCTGAGCCACTGGGGGGCTTTCAAAAGATAGTGAAGAACCTCATATTTGTATTCTTCCAGCTTCTAACGCCATCGTATTTCCAGGTGTTTGATTTAAGATACATTTTTCACTGTTTCTTTTTAAAACAAGTACCACAGTGATAATATATGAAAATGCTTATTAATCAAAAGTTACATATCCTTTTTTTATGGGGGAGAGGTTGAAGAACCTCTGTATTGAAAATCGATATGATTTAACCAATTAAGAGTCAAGATTTTTTTCTACCTAAGGCTTCTCAAACCCACTTTGTACACCACAGGTACAGTGGTAGGTCTACGGATTTACAGTGTTAATATCAGGGGCTCGATTCCACTTGGTGGACTCAGCAGATGGTCCGATGTGGCTTTGCTATGAGAAAACACATACACACACACTCAAACCCACTTCAACAATAATTTTACGAGACTTTTTTTTATAAATATTGATGATTCCAATTAAAGAAACACACATTAAGGTATTTACAAATAAAACTTCGTGATCTCTATAATTCTGTAAAGCAAATAATTTTTCAAAATGGTCATATGAATCTTATCAATTTACTTTTTATTAAGATATATTCGAATCGACAACTTGTAAAACTATTTACTGTTTTTTTTTTTTATCAATAAACAAGTTATCTAGCGATTTTTGTTCAAGCTCCCACACAATATTTTGCATCTAGTTTTTCAATCAGATTATCTATCGTTTGCTTGGAGGCAGATATCACAAAAATCTTTTTAAATTTAATGCTTTCATTAGATGACCAAAGTAATAATGATAATTCTTTTTATTAGCTTTTATTAATTTTTTTTCAAAACCCATTATAATTAATTGTAATCACATTTTTTTTTAATTCTACGTTTAATTTTTCAGACTCTCCTATATTTTCATCATGAAATTTCTAGCACATTATTTTAAGTTATTTTATTATGATTTATAATTATGCATAAATTTTAATTTTAAGATATTGTTTAATATACGTATGTCTTCTTGAAAAGGTGGCACTTTAACTTTACGACGGGTGAAGTAACTTATGATTATCTTTCAATATAATGTTCTTATGTCCCAGGTTATTTCTTTTTAATGTATATTGTCCATCGTGAGGAGTAAGAGCATTGTGGTCTGTTTTGTGGGAAGACGTGGGCAATACCTGCTGTGTTAATGCTACTTGTCTTCGAAGATAACATAGGAAAGCAAATAATGTACCAGCAGACCCAGAGAAACATTAAATCCGTGCTGGCTCATTACTTGGTTTAAAGATTTGTCTCTTTCTGTACTAATTCATCCCAAATGTTGCTCGTTAACTGTGTGAATGAAAGATGACATTAAAAAGAGCGTCACTCTTATATCTCAAGAGGCTTCCTATATTTACAAGAAAACACAATCGATATAATATTCGGCTCAACTAAATAAATTAAAAATTAACAAAGTAGGTACTTATTTTCTTGAAAGAAAAATATGGTTTCCGTTAAGTAAATACATCTTTTACTCTGCTTCTTACGCCATTAACTGATTTGGCAATCCTTCCAAGAATAGAGTAAAAACAAAATTTAATTGCAAAGAATATTATTTTAAATTCTAAACATTTATTATTTCTAACTTACAATAAGTAAAGAAAATAAGTTCAATTTCGAGAAGAAAAAATAACAACAATTGTTTATATGTAACATAAAATTTACCCTGTGTTACGAAATATGCTTCATGTAATTAAGGTACGATACTTCGCAACCATAAGAGGAGTGTGTTTTTCTTATAGCAAAGCTACATCGGGCTATCTGCTTGCTGAGCTCAACAACCATGAAAGGAATTCTTAAACATCTTCAAGACGTTTTTTGTTTGAAATAAATGAATAGAATAAAAATGTTTTGCTTTTTAACGCATAACAGGTGCCATTCTGAAAGAAATGTTAGACCAGTTAAAAAAAAGATAGTGTATTTTCCTTATTAGTGAATACTGCAAATGAAAATATATAACAAACATCTCAGAGTTATGTCATAAAGTGTACAAAAACCAAATATTCAAAAGGCTTCTAAATCTTATGAAATTGAATCCAGCATCTTAACCACTATAATGTTTTAAATACAAATATACCAACTTATTTTTCAGGTGAACAGCAAAGAATTGTCCAGCTGATCCTCACCAACTCATCAAAGCAGAATTATGGAGAAAAGTTGGCACAAACAGTCTTTCTCTCAGTGTAAGGGAAAGCAGTTTTAGGATCTTCAATTTCTGCAAGCAATTCCTTCTTTTTGTTCTAAAGTGAGTTCTAATCAAAATATGTAAGAAAATTATAGAAAGAAAATTTGAGGACAGGCAAGACGTCGTATTAAGTACGATCTCAATTCTGTGTTTGATCTATATGTTTTAGTCCCTAACAAAAATCATGAGTTTTATCTTTTTTATTTCGTGAACTTGTAACAATGTAGCTCTAATCTTCAGTTACATTCTAATGTGTGTTTATAGGGGAAATTCTGTCAAAAAAAACAACGAAGAATGTTTACGTATTCCTCAAGACTGTTTAAAGTACACTGTACTGTAAGCCCTAGGTGAAATATAGATTGAGAAAATGAGCCCTGGAGAGTCTGTGTTCAATTACACAGACTACCACCTTGCAGACAATGATTCAGTGATTAAACCTGATCTCAACATAGATCCTGATGATCTGGCTTTTCCAACCTCCATTAGGATCACAGCTACTTTTTTCTGTGTACTGATCTTAGTATTGGGAATAATTGGTAACATTTTAGTACCCGTTGTTGTATGTTATACAAAGGAGCTGAGAAACTCCACCAATCTCTTCCTGATCAACCTAAGTGTAGCTGACTTACTGGTTCTACTGGTCTGCATGCCCACAGTGTTGATAGAACTTCATTCTAAACCGGAGATTTGGGTTCTTGGAAAAGGAATGTGTAAGAAAATTTTCTTTGTTGATATGATTTTTTTCTTATTTATCTAAATATAGCATTTTTATTATAAATTACATAATATTCACATATAAAAGCTTAGACATTCTAAGAACCTAAAATAAGTAATATTTAACTTATATCTATAAGAGTTAAAACTTTCGTGTGACGCATTTGTATTATACAGTAAAAATTTATCAAGAGTCCAGTCAACTTTATAAAACTTGACGTTTCAATGATTTCGAAATCATACTAATACAATGTTACTGTTAAACAAAGAAAGAGTGACAATTTATAAACGGATTAGTCATTCCTTGTAATTCAGTTTTGTTTGCTATTTATTGTACCATATTTGAATGTTTGTGAAATAGAGTGCAGATTTGAAAAGTGACTTAATCCACAGCTTAAACTGAAAAACATGACTTTTCCATTACTTCCTTTTAAGACGGGAGAGTTTCTTCGAAAGATAGAAATAATTTTGGTGCTTCAAAGACAAAATTTCTTTGAAAACAGTACTTAGTTAAAAATGGAATTCAAATAATTGATTGTAATCAATATGGAAACAAACCTTATATATTATTTTCCTCTTCGTTAATTGAGACAACAATAATTACCGTTATTATATCACTTTTGTCTTTTAGTGTTAAAATCCTTTACATTTGTGCTATATTTCATTGTGGTATTGTTAATAATACGAATTCTGTAATATTAAGTAAATTTTCAAGTACCACTGCAAGGTTGTTGATGGCGTTATGTGTCACTTTAAAACTTTATAGAATATAAAGTGTCATTGCATAACTGACGATACAGTGTCATTGTTTAACTGATAATATAAAGTGTCATTGTATAGTTAACAATATAAGGTGTCATTTTATAAATGATGAAAAAAAGCGTCATAATATAGATTAAAGTACTAACTTGATCTGTATAGTTGATGATATAAAGTGGAATTATATAATCAAATTCCCTATATACTTCACTGATATTGACTTTTGTTTCGTTGATATCAACTTTTATAATGTTATTTTTTATTATAAATCAGTTTATTACCTGCGTCCATTTTCCTGTTTGGGGTACCATTTCTGAAATAAATCGTTCTATAATATTCAGAGCTTTACGTTACTGTTCACAGATGTATTTATATTTTCATGTTTTCGATACGCTGTTTTGCGAAATATGTCTCATTCTTCCAGCAGGTTTTATCAAGGAACTATAATAAACGTATGCATAACATGTGTTGCATTAATATATAACTTGTGCAATTACGACTGAGCAATCTTCCATCTTAACTTTTATTATACAGAAAACAATGACATTGTTTTACCAAGTTAAGTGTTTTTCATCAAAGCATTAAAGCCTTAGTGTTACCAAAATGACAACTCAACACTTTTATTAAGCTTTTATAACAAGTATATATATAATATGCAAGTTGAATAAGACCAGCTTGTAACTACGTTTGAAAATACATTTTTTTCTTTTTGTTTAGAATTGTTCCGTTTTAATGTTGATATTTTGTTACGTTGACTAATTAATGCTTTATGAAAATTGTGAAAAATTGAAATAAAAAAAATTAGATGTATAAGACAACTTAATATTGAGCTTAATCTTGAATCACGAGTTCACTAATTGCAAAATCCCGAATGGCTAGATGATTAAGGCACTCGACTCGAAATCTGAGGGTCGTGGGTTCGAATCCCCTTTATGCCAAGCATATTCGCCTATTCAGCCTTAGGGCATTATAATATGACCATTAATCCCACTATTCATTGTTAAAAGAGTAGTCCAAGAGTTGGCGGTGGGTGGTGATGACTAGCTGCCTTCTCTTTGGTCTTACACTGCTAAATTAGGGACGGCTAGCGTAGATATCCCTTGTGTAGCTTTGCACGAAATTTAAAAAAATAAACAAACAAATTAACTGCAAAAAACATTGTTTTATAAAGATGGTTTTCACTCTGAAATTAAAAAGAAACTATTCTGTCTTTAATAAACTGTCAGAATTATATAATTTTAAGTAAAGTGCTTTGAAGTTTTTAATTAAATGTTTGGTTTTTGATAATGTTACGCAGTGAGTACATCTTGACATGAATAATTGTTTTTCAAGTATTTTCTTTAGGACAAACATATCTGTCTCCTTTAAACACGAACTACGTTTTATGCAAATAAGTAGATTGGCTTCCTTAAAAATAAGCCAGGTGTAGCTTAATGGATAGAGTGTTAGACTAAACCTGTGGATTCATGGTTTGTGTAGCGTTGCCGCAAAATATATTGAGTGCAATTTGGAATGTGTAAACTGCATCTATGTTAAAGGGACAGAAATTTGTGGTAGAAAAAACTTTAACATGTTGTTTTGGTGATCAAATCACTATTCCGATCTAAGATCACCCAATAATTGTCTGCAGCCATTGCTTTAAGTGGGTATCTTGTCTTTAACCATGCAGAGTTCATTTATTTAACAGTAGCAATGTTTCACACGGATATTTTGGATTTTATTTTACTGTTCAAATCGGTATGTGAACACTAAATCATACTTTCAGAATATAATGATTTTCATAATCTTTTCTTTTTTAACCTTTTTCTTTTTAGAACTGCTTCATTAAGAGCAACTAATTCTTGCAACTTAATTTGTTTTATTTTGATATGTTAAGCAAAACTAGTTTTCCATTGGATATCACCACTGAGATTTCCTGGTTAGAATCATTCTGTAATCATCAACTTCTGTTTGATTTCGCATTATTTCTCGTGAGAATCACTCTTCAGTAAGTAAAAGACACGTTTTTGTCTCTTGTAATATTGTGGAAATCAATCTTCGGTCATTAACAGTTGGTTATATCTATATATGTCTTCATATAAACCTTTTTCTAATCCGTAACACGTGTTTGGATGTTTTTATGTAATTTCTTTTAAAGATCAATATCCTGCGAATGACAGTTGGTGATCTCTACATATATATATATAATGTTATTTTAACTCATAAACAGAAATAAGTGAAAGAGGAGACACAGCATCAGCTGACAGGATATAAGCTGATACAGCGTTTTTCGTTTAATTTGTTTTAGTTTAGACTTGTTTTTGAGTTAAAATAACACTATATAATTCGTCAGAGGTTTGGATTTGCTGATTTTAACGCAGTCCTTTCTCATTATTTTACTATCTAACATTACTTATCATTAAAATGTAATTATTTTCACTAATATATATATATATATATATATATATATTGTGTAATAATCTGCATCAGTTTAGTAATAGTTGGTTCTTTATTTAGGTATTCTGATTAAGTAACTAGTGAATAACATCACTGTTTCTGTGTATTTTCTAGTAAGAATCTGTAATGTGCTGTTGATTGTTTTGAAAACATAATTAGAATCTGCTTTAAGTCCGTTATGATATAATGCTCATACATAATTTCTTATAAGAATCAGAGTCTATTCAGTAACACGTGGTTGGTTGTTTCTGTTTAATTTATGGTAAAGATTAGTGTCTCGTTAGTAACAACTAGTTAATTCTGTGTATTTATTTTTAAAAATCGCTAAAGAATCAATACGAGTTCGTTAATTCTATGTATTTATTCTTAAGAATCACTAAGGAATTAATACAAGTAGGTTAATTCTGTGTATTTATTTTTAAGAATTAGTATCTAGTCAATAATCGACGGTCATTTTTGCACATTTTTAGTAATGATCAATATACAATCAGAAAAAGTTGATTGTTTCGATGTATATTCCTTTAAGAATCAATGTTTAGACGGTAACGTTTGATTATTTCTGTATATGTTCAAGTAAGAAACAGTCTCCAATCAGTAGCCTGTAGTTTGATGTTTCTATATATGTTCAAGTAAGAAACAGTCTCCAATCAGTAGCCTGTAGTTTGATGTTTCTATATATCGTTTTGTACAAATCAGTATCTAGTAAATAACAGACGATTAATTTTGTGTATTTACCTCTAAGAATCAGTATCCAGGTATTACGAAGTGGTTGTTTTTATGTATTTTCTTATATAGTCACTAACGCAGTTGTTTCTGCATGCTTGTTGACAATGATCAGTATTCAGACATTAACAGCAGACTGCTTCTGTGTATTAGTAATCGATCAGTAATATGCAGTTGGTTGTTTCTGAAAATTTATAATTCCAATCTATCCCCAGTCAGTGACTTTTTTCACGGTTCTTTAATCAAATATTTATATTTTTCAGTTGCTTTTAAAAGTAGTACAACTGTATATATTTTAGAATTCTATTATATTTCACCAGTTGCTACTTACTTTATTTATTTCTTCTCTGTACAGCACTTAGATATACAGTAGGCAGATTCAGAGAAACAAATAAACGATAATTCATATGATCCCTGATACAAAAACAGAAGTTGTTTTTCTCCGAATGTTTTATCTTCGTGTTATTTTAATTTTAGTTGCTCAAATAAATGTTTTGCTTGAACTGGTTATTATTATTATTATCAGAAAGAATCAGTTTTGCTTTAAGCAAACATACATACATACATATATAGTATAGTATTTGTATAGTATATAGACCTATATTATTTGTTTGTAGGCTGTAATCATTACTATTACGTTTATAACACATATATTAATCAGAGAAACAAAGTAAGAATTTACAGCTAGGCACCAGTTTTAAAAAGCAGTAACCTCAATGGTACATGAATTAAGCTTCTTGTGTTAATAAACTCCCTGATGTTCCTGTACTGCATATTCATTATTTTAATTATTAACTGTGGAATATAAAAAAAGTAATTAACGTCATTTTACATTAGTCTTATATTTTCGTGACACCCTCTAATGTTTGCTTATTTGGATCCATACAACCCTTTATTAACGAAGCACTTTCCGATTGAAGTTGTTATTTTGTTACTTATGTAATTTGTCTAATACATAAATAAAATTTATGTTATTACTTCCTAAGAATCTTTAGTAAAATATAAGTACAGTTTGTGTAAATTCCAGACTAAAATTTTGCATAACGTTTTATATTGCTGTTATTGTCTACATACATGTATTAGTTATTGAGTAAATTCTTGAGTAGTAGCAGATAATGTATAATAAAAAAAAACGTACGAGTTTAAACGTAGTTGAATGGATGGCAGCTGTTTTAAAAACACAAGTAGAGAGGAAGATGTTTCAAAAGCCTTTTTGCTTTCGTCTTTATGAAATGTAGGAGTTGTTATTCTAGTCTGCATTAGCTATTTCGAGCTCGTCAAACATACTTTGTTTTTAAAAGTCTGTGTTTGTGGTATAATCTTTTTTCTAAACAAATCAACGTTTTGTTCAAACAATTTTTCTGTACTTCGAATACAAATATGCCCGTCACATGCCAAAAGGTTTCTCAGACACCTGTACAAATGTGTTGCACCTTCACAAAAACTTAGCAAAACATATTTTATAATAACAACTTGTGCCTTCAGAATATAATTTCAAATCAGACCTCAAAATCTTTCTAAAATTGCCTTTGTCCTCCAAAATTCTTACTGGATTATATTTTTAATTTTATTATCTATCTTTAAAAAGCTATGTAAATTATCCAACCTTTTTCTACAAACGATTTTAACTTTAATGCTTTTGCTCTGAATTCTTCTACACATGAAAGTCTTATAAGAAACGACATTTGATCTAAATCGTTCCTTGCACTTATTATTAAAATAGCCTTTGGATATTTTTATTATAGGTTTTAAGAATTATTACTAAGCTTTGGCTTTTTTTTTTAGTGCCTGGCACAGGTGGTATTTTTATAAATATTTCTTAAAACTGGAACAGATATAATTCTAGTTTTACCGTCAAATCTCTTGTACTCTGTAGCATTTCACCACGCTGTCTTTTAAATCCTGTTTTTAAATAACATTGAAGATAGGTACTTTGGCTTTAGATTTTACTTTCTGATGGTGATGGGTTTTTTGTGTTAGATAACTGAGTTGTTTTTTGGGAGGAGAGAGGTCTGAAATATTCTCTGCGTGTAACCTAAGAAGTAGTTTTTTTTTCGGAAACTAGCCTGGCACTCGACTCGTAATCAGAGAAGTGCGGGTTCGAATCCCCGCCACACCAAACATGCTCGCTCTTTCAACCGTGGGGGCATTATAATGTTATGATGAATCCCACTATTCGGTGGATAGTGATAACTATCTGTCTTCTCTCATCTCGCTTTGCACGAGATTCAAGACAAACCAATCTTCGGGATCTCTTCTTGAAACTGATATCAGTATGTAGGGAGTAGTAAAAAAATGTAATTGTTCTTAGATTTTAATTAGCATATGTAGTGAGAAACCATTTTAAGTTCATCAGAATGGTATAATAAACACAGTATTTGTTTTTTTTTCTCTTCTAGTATAGGTAGGCACACGAGTTCGTCAGGCTTTGTTATAGAAAACCGGGTATGGGATATGAATAACGTTCTGGTGTTCTAGTTACTTATTGTCCCAGGTCATTCCCGCTAGTGCCATGTAAATTTCCTTACCGAAGAGGTCGCGATAGGGCTGCATGATACGTGATTACTGTAGTGACTCCAACTGTGAGGCAGGCTTTAGTCATATTTGAAAATTGCATAGCCTCTCATGTTTTGCAAATAAAACAAGTAGACATGTTGTAAATGATGCATTCAATCTGAAACTATTTTTTATCTGTATAAAGTTAATACTCTGTCACCCTTAGAAAGAATTTTTCCTTAATGTTCAGAACCCTCCCCACATTCTGAGAGAGCAAGTTGTCCTATGTGTTGTGCACGTATCGGTTTTAATCGTTCTTTATGCTGATAAAGTTTTATTTTCACTTTCTCTAAAGTTTAGTCACAGTGAAAGATTCACGTTAAATTGTGTATAATATTGTTTACCTTTCTTCTAGCTATATACAGTTACTGTTTTACTCATAATGTAAGTCAGTGAAGCTGAACATACTACGCTAGTATTAACTACTTTTCTCCATTAGGTGGATTAAAAGTTACTTAATAGTTAGTTAAAAACTTAGAACTTCCAAGAAATTAACACACTTCACACTTTCAGCTTTCAGTACGTTACAAAAATAAGAATCAGTTCCACTGTTGTCAAAAGTAGATACTCGGGCGGTGGGTGCTTCTCTTTGGCTGGTCTCTTTTTCTGTGCTATGGTTTAAAGTCAGAAACGCTTATGCTTTAACCTTATTTTTGTGGATTCTTGGTTTGTAGTTCTAGTCGATATGCAAAATTATAATATCAAAATCATTATAAATATTTTGAAGTGTAGCATTTAAGTTATAAAATTTCCGAAAAGAAAAGAAAAAATGCCTGAAACGACACATTTTTTATGATTTAATGTAATAAAATAACTGTAACATATTTCCTTGTAAAATAAACATTTGATAACTGTATTTGATGCCAATTATTAATTGAAATTATGTTGTTGTGTACAGGAAAGCCCATAGTAATATGTTTTCTTATATTACGCTGTAACCAGCTTTACTCAGGTACATAAAATAAATGTGTAACCTTACTACAAAATCACTAACTACAGATGTAGTCTAAGACAAAATATTTGTTATATCAGTATCACTGAAACATGTAAATGAAATGATACCTTGCTTTCAGTGAGGTTTTCTTAAAGTTCGAAGCTAAGTCTCCTCATATGGCATTATTCTAGTTCGTTTCATAACATTAAGCCGTGTAAACATTTAACTGTCGATAACTTTTACATGTGAAATTAATCTGAGGCTAAATATTTGTCCATATTAGGAATTGTCAATAATAAGCAGCGGTTCTTCAGTCTCTGTTTAATCATTTTCAAGCTATTTCAGTTGTTTTCTGGTAACTCTTTTCAATCTCATACTTTGGGTCTAATACTATTACTTTATATATAAAGAGACAGGTGTTCGATACCTTTCATCAAGTACATTGAACTTCTCAAATCTGGCTGAGTTTGTCGCTTTTGTTCTTATTGTTGCTACTTTTTGTCAAATAATTTCCGTTCCAAGCCGACTGATTCAGTCGTTAACAACTCATACTTGTTGGCCATCTGGGTCAGTCGTTAGCACTTCATACTCGCTAGCTACCTAATTCAATCACTGGTATGTTAGCCACCTAATTCAATCACTGATATGTTAGCCACCTAATTCAGCCATATCACCTAAACCCTGATAGCCGACAGGAACTTTCCTTAAAGTTGAACCTAGGTAACGAAAGGGTCCATTTAAGTACGAGTAGAATTGTTTAACTGTTAAACCAGAGAGAAACCAAAGAAATATTGATTTCATTGAAACGTTTTTTACATTTTTAAATGACATCAAATCATTAAAATTATTTCAAAGCCATGATGATTTAATCAGCATTTTAACACTTACATATGAAGTAGAAGAATTAAAACGTGTAACTGATTTTCTATAGCGTTAATTATGTTGTTTTTTTAATTTCCGTGAAAATGTTTTTGTGTTAAGCTCTTTCTAATAATGTTAAAGACTATTGTGAAATTGCTACTCATATTATACATTTGTCAGACTTCAATGACCGTCTCGCTTTTAAAGTATATTAACGTTGTTGTAATTGCAGATATCTTATTAAACTTTCAAGATTATATTATTGATTTTTAAGATAGTAGCAAAACCTGTTTCAACGTTTGGAAGTATAGTTAAATATTTCAGCTTTTGCCGCTAAAGTTTAACTTTATTCTATATTGTCCCTTAAAGCTATTAACACGTATCAATTTTAATCGCTTGATCACATTACGATATGTCAAGATCTATTTAACGCCAGCAAGGTGTTTCATAAGAATGTAAGTTTAAAAATTGAGTTTTATTATAAGAACCAAATTAAATTCACTTGACTCGTTTACTTAATTGATTATTTGTATACTTTTGAATTAATTTAATTTGATAATAATTAATAATGGGCTTATAGTAAACAAATTAATAACATCGAGTTCGTTTCATACTATAAAAGTATATGGCAA
Source organism: Carcinoscorpius rotundicauda (assembly GCA_011833715.1). Taxonomy (NCBI): domain Eukaryota; kingdom Metazoa; phylum Arthropoda; class Merostomata; order Xiphosura; family Limulidae; genus Carcinoscorpius; species Carcinoscorpius rotundicauda. The sequence goes on from CM022393.1 coordinate 41,910,749, forward strand.
CTGTTTCGAAATCTTATAGTATTTGTTAGTAGAAAGTAGAGATTTTGTCCAGGTATATACTGACAACTCGTGTCTCATTATAAGCTACCTATTTATAGTTTGATTTGTTTTGTAGTTCGTACAAAACTATACAAGGGTTATCTGATATAGCCATCCGTAATTTATCAGTGTAAGGCTAGCGGAAAGACAGGTTGTCAACATCACCCATTGGCAACTTTTGTGCTACTCTTGTGTCAACGAATAGTTGAATTAACCGTCACTTTATAATGTCTCACGGGTGAAAGGGTAGGCATATTTGATGACGAGAATTCGAAACCGCGGCCATCAAATTGCGGTTTGAGCGACCTTGACCACCAGGCTATATTAGGCCTTTCTGATAGAAGGTTAAAAAGGGTTTTAAGTCAGCGTTTGTTGATTCACTTTTGAATCGTAAGATTTATATATATTAACAAATAGATAAAATATAAAAAAACAACGTTAAAATAAGCCTATTTATATCTGTGATCACTTTGGTATAAACTACTGTAAAACGATGACATATCAACAATTTATTGCGTCTGAAGCAGATATTTAAAGCAATCTGTAGAATATTTGATTCGTTTGTCAACAAATGTTTTATTTTGGAATTATCTATAGAACAAATGTACATTTTAATAAATTCCACTGACAAACCTATTGCTTAGCGTTATGTTGTACACAATTATCATAGATACAATTGATATATATATATGTATTTGCATATTAACATATTAAACTATTTTGTTATATTTTTTGAAAACAACTATATATATATATATGTTTGTGTGTGTGTGTATATATATATACAGAAAGACAAAGATTAGAAAAAGATAGTATTCTGTTCACTGTATATTTCTCTTGTCTCCTTCAAAGAGGAAGTTGTGAATACATTACATTTCCGGTTAAGAAAAGAAGTGTCATCGGCATGCACATCTTAACTCTGTTGTGTAGTTTTCTAAAACAGAATTTTCGCTTTTTTCCTACAGTTTTGAGAACTTGGGTTAAAACTAAACTATCAGTTTTTATCTTTAATGCCCAGTTTTTTTTTTAGTTTAGAAATACATTTTGGATTCGAATGTAAAACACAGATAAATATTAGCGAGAAGTTAGTACTTCGTAATGGAATCATGATTTATAAAAGATGTCTGTTATGTGTTTTATTACTATCACTTCAATAACAAACCACACTTCGTCTTCGAAAAATAAGATAATCAGGTAACGTGACAGTTTGGAAAGAATCGGAGCCTATTGTCATGCACCAGTTAATCACAAACCATGATCTTAAAAAAATCGTTACAAAGGTTAGGGTATGATATTAAATTTCAGGTTCTAATATAGTTTTGTTTTCAGTAAGGAAGAACTTATTCATGGCTCTTTATGTATATTCTTATCTAACCCTTAATCGAATACTTAAGTATTAAAAGTTCACGTTCGGTGTTAGAACATATAGATGTTATTTCTTCAAGAGAAAACGCAAGTTCATAAATTCTTCGTGTCACTAACCTAAGAAATGCTTGGTTTTCCCCGGATGACATGGCTTATCATATGTTCGATTGTCGGTACGCTATATTTCTTTTGACGTTTTGTTAAGTCACATACGATAACTGAACATATAACAGAGAAAGCCTTACACGTTAGTATGTGTAAAATGAGCAATGTCTTCCAAAAATGCTGTTAACCATTCCTTTCTCCCAAGCTTTATTTGTAGTGTTATTGTACTTTCTGTACCAAAAACTAAAATATAGTGTTTTGTCATATGAAAAAGAGCCAAACTACTATCGCAATGAGTATCTTGTGGCTATACGAAGGCTAAGTACAGTAAAGATTTTTTAAACATTATGCAGTATCGTCATCTACATCAAAGTGTTTATATATTTCACTTCTGTTATTTTTGCACTGGTTAAAAACCAAATGTAATTATAATTACTGTTATTATTTTTTTAATATCTGTTTCACCTGTTTTTCCTAATACAAAAATCTGAAGCCTGGAGTGAAAGAAAAAAACAATATCAAACCTATTAAAAACCATCCTCAGTTACCTAAGTTACTAGAGGATGGAAACATGTTTTAAATGTACTAATAAGAAAAACTGGGTAATAAATGGTATTCAAGATTTTAGCGGTGCTTAACTACTTTTACTAAGTTCCAAAAATTCAAAAGCTGTTTACAATAAATAAATTTACAATTCACATAATCCCTTATTTAAAGATAATTACTTACTAGATGTTTCTGTGTGCTCCACCAATCTTACTGTAATCTAAATGGCATGAATAAATATATATGTGTATGTTTCTATGTTTATGACCGAAATAAAATACATAATATAATGCCATCTTTTAAATGGAACCACAAACAAAAATTAATAAATACTTCACACTATGAGCATTCAAGATTCATATAGAAAAACAACAACCTTTTCTTTTTATTACAGAACATTATTTTAAATAAAAGTATTTATCTCACAAGAATATGACGCTAATAAGGACTGTTTGTGAGGGTTTGATTGTATCTGTATTGGTGTAATTTATAAATGTAGCACTAAAAATAGAGTTCTTAAAAAGCTGTTATTTTTCAATACAGGCTACCACTTCTAATATAGAAAGCGTTATATCAGCAAAATCCAAACACTATTATCGTGCAACGCTTAGAAAAACTTTACTTTTAATAACTTTATTACAATGAGGTATGAATATTACGATTAGTAATTAAAGCACAAATGGCGGCGTTTCTGTTAAATTTATGAATAATTGTATTTTCTATATAATTTAGAAATTTCATCACAAAGAGCTAGATTTTTGTAAATCAAATAGATTAAGATCGATTATTAATTTTGAAGATTTATTGGACAAATATGTGAATTACAAACTAACAATTGTTTTTGAAAAAATCTGTACCAGGATTTCACATTTTACTAAAGTGTTCTAGAAAACGTTTCAAAAAGTTCTTGCTATTAAATACGGGAAGCTATGGTATTTCCTTTCAAGTTAAACGTATATAAAAGAATAGCTATATATATATTTAGACATATATTCAGTCCCTAACTGTTTAAATAAAAAAGAAAGTCATATGATCTATCGTATCTTTCAGGGGTGTTTTTTTTGTGAAATTATTATAAAAAATATATCTGATCAGATACAAAAGGACATTCACTTGAAGTAGTGTGAATACCGAAAATAAACACAAAATTACTGAAATACTTTATATCTTTCTTATAGTGACAAACGACAGAGATATAAACAAAGGAAGTTACTAGAACTGTAACACTCTTATTGTTTGTGGTGACATACTACAAACGTTACTATAGAAACAGAGGATCAGGTAGTCACGGCGAACACTATCATCCTTATTTTATACAAGCTGAAATATCCGTCAGTTGATGTAAATGTTTAAACTTAATTAAAATAACGAAAGTTTAATGAAAATTATATTTTTGAAAATAATAACTTGAACATCTACCATATTTAGAAATTTTGAAATTATATCAAAGCTTCTTCATAAACAACATTTACAGTTTATATTTCATCTACTAACACATAAAAATTTTAAAGTAATCCCACCCTTAAACACCCTAAATCTCGCTGGCTGTGAGAAAATCATTGTACATACTAACATGCTACAGAAGCTGAGGAAATAATTGAAACAATATAACTATTATTGTATTTACTAACCTGCTACTGTAGAAATAGAATATGAGGCAATCAGTGAAACACTGTATCACTCATGTTGTTTCTTGTGGCACGCTATAGATGTTACTGTATACATGATATAAAAAACACGTAGGCCCAAAAAGGCTTGATACAAAATGACAAAAAACCTATAATCTGAGTACTTTGGAAGGGTGGACTTCTCAAAGTGTTATTGTATACACGTAACTGCTGCAGATCCTATTGTAGATACAGAAGTTGAAGAAATTACTAAAACTCAGTGTCCTTTCTGTTCATTGTAGAAGAAAGTTACAGAAGTTATATAAAAGACAAACCTTAACAAGATAACTAAAACATGTATCACTTTTGTTATATATTCCGATGTGTAGGGTATATCAATGTACAAAAAGAAGCTGAGAAAATTACTGAGTAAGTTTATGAAAACCCAATTTTTTATGTATATATATCTATGTATAAGCCGGTGTTACAATGTAAAATACTCGAAGAACGCAAAATCAGAACTCTTTGAATTAACAAAATAATTTATTTTTCTTTAATTCAAATTAAATCCTTTTCGTTACAATGAGTAAAAACAGTTAATTTCCTTTAAGAAGGTAAATCGGACGTTACTCCAATATTTTTTAATCATGTAAGAATGAAATAAAATTTTATTGTTCCCTAACTCTTGCAGTGGTTCTATCAAAGTTCTTTGACCGTTATTTTGTTTGAAAAGACAGTTTGTTGTGAAGCACTCTTTTCGGATTTGCTGTTCTCCGATATTCTCTAACTCTTAAAATGTAACAAAAGTAGAAGGACTGCAAATTTTATTCTGAATTCCACAGAGCTTGCTGTGTAACACCTGAACATTTAAAAGTCTTCATATCGCAATTCTATTCATTCACAGGAAAGAAAAATGATAAGTACTTTTGTTTTAACTCCAGTTAAAAATAAATACATTTTGTGACTGTTTCTGAAAAATGGACAAAAATTTAAAAACTCGAAAAACCATTATATCATGCTGAGTACACGTGAATGAGAGTTTTTTCTGGTGTTTTTCAAAGATAACGTAACCTTCCTGTAAGACATGAATGAGGAGCCACGATTGACTGAACATAATTATGAAGATTCATATTAGAACATAGAAACACCTTCTCTCACCCAAGTGTTCTAAGTAGATTGTCCTTCATCAAGCTGAAGGATTTGTAAAAAAATAACTTGAAAAGCTAACGATTGGTTTGGTTTGTTCTGAATGTTTCGCAAAGCTACACAAGGGCTATCTGCGCTAGCTGTCGCTAATTTATCATAGTAAGACCAAAGGAAAGGCAGCTAGTGATCACCACTCACCGCCAATTCTTGGGCTACTCTTTTACTAAAGAATAGTGGGATTGCCCTTCACTTTATAACGATTCCACGGTTGAAAGAACGAGCATATTTTGTGTTATAGGAATTCGAATTCGCGATCCTCAGATTATATGTAGAAAGCACTAACCATCCAGCTATGTTGGGCTTACTTTAACTGGTACTAAGAGAGTTTTCAAGCTATGCTCCCCCCAGTGACTCAGCGGTATGTCTGCGGACTTACAACGTCAACAACCGGATTTGGATAATCGTGGTTGGCAGAGCACAGATAGCCCATTGTGTAGCTTTTTGCTTAATTCAAACAACAACAAATCCATGCTATGTGTGTGACCTTCACTTAAGTTCAAATAAAGTTCAGAGTTTCAGATATTTACCATAACGGTTGTACAGATATGCGAGATAAAACTCAAAGCTGATAGATGTGACAGGGGATTCGAATCTGCGACCCTCGGATTACGAGTCGAGTGGCCCCCCAGTGGCTCAGCGGTATGTTTGCGGACTTGCACGCTAAAATTCGGGTTTCGATACCCGTGGTGGGCAGAGCACAATTAGCCCATTGTGTAGCTTTGTGCTTAATTCAAAAACAAAAACAACAACGAGTCGAGTGTATTAACAACCTGGCCGTGCTGAGCCAAGAGCTAACGAAGAAATATATATCGAACGTTTATTTCTTGAAGCAATTTTCAGGCAGATTTTTTTTTTCGTGTTCACGTGAAAGATCTAAACAGGGTTTGGAACTACTTTCTAAACAATCAAAAATAGTTCGTTTATTTGATATATATAAAACAAATATCACTCTTATAAAATAATGTGAATCGATCCTCTTTGGTAATTTTTATATATTAAACATATGATGACATTATGTGACTCGAAATGGTAATTACTAACTCTCAGGCAAGTTTTATTAGTAAATTCTTGGTAAATACTGCTTTACATTTTAGTTCATGGTATTTCCATTCATATATGTTAGTTCCTACAAACGGGAAGAGTAGTCTTACACTGATGACGAGTGTTCTAAAGCGTGGTAATAGGATTATGAAAAATCTTACATCACTTCTTTAAGAAAGCTCTTTCCAGATCATTCTTAATAAAATTGAAGTCTGATGAGCTCGCAACCACAAAATATTGTAAGATTAACTCCCTATAATATATGACATTAAGATGTAGTTTCTATAGTGCGTCGTATTAAAATGTAGTGTATGACATTATGATGCAGTTTCTGTAGTGCATGACATAAACATACCGTTCATATATGTTTATGAGATTAAGATGCAGTCTTTATAGTGTATGACATTAAGATGCGACCCTTATAATGTGTGGAATTAATGATATCACTCTTCAGGATAGAGAGTACCACCAACGTTTATTATTACTTACACTGTATTTTCTTCTTAAATGTGGGGAAACGTTTGGTCTGATTCTTCCAACTTCCGCATATGACTATTATCGGGACGAGAGATGAAGTGATATTAACCTCTAAACATATCATTCTTATATAATTCTATAGTCGTTATTGGTCCGCTAAATAGGGTTTTGGTACTCCTTTCAAAGTGACAACTAAACTAATACAGATAGAAACCATCATATAAATGACGTAAGTTAAAAGACCAATAATTTCAGTTTGAGATTACATACCTGATTATCAGATAGTTAATATGCATAACATTGACCAAAATTGTGGGTTAGTTTATATACTCTGTTTCTAGTTCTCGTTTTAAAACGCTGTAGAATATTTTCATATGAGATATGTGCCTAATAATTTTTAACCGTCTACGGTATTCTGAAAATACTAGTCTTTCTTCTTCTAGGCAAAAAAACGATTTTTCAAGAATTTTAAAATATCTTCTTAAAATTATAAATAAATAAATTGTGCCGAGTCCACTCAGAACAAAAAAAAAGAATTTTTTATTTACGGATGGCAATTTGTAAATCAATGTTATCAATATTTTGGCTCTATAGAATACACATAGCATATTGTTGTCAACCAATGATTTCTCTTGCTCTGTGTCTTAGACAATATTTGTTATTAATTGGCATCTATATTTATAACAATTCAGAGCGTGCATATTCAGAGCGTCTTTTATCTGTTTATTCCTGATTTATTAAAAACATTGTAAATAACATAACAGATAAAGGTTATTATTTCACTGCTAATACTCTATAAGCGTCAAACATTTAAACAACAGTATTTCTGTATCCATCAGCTGGTCTTTCAGAACTGTTTGAAATTTTATTTACAGTTGTAAAACAAAAGTAGTGTGTCGTACATTTAAAATTTTGTCGCTGCCGGACATTAATTATTTAACATGATCTACTAATTTGTATCTACATTGGGTTGAGTAAGTTAAAAGAAAAAATTAAAACTTGAAGTTGAGTGACAACCACAAAGAATATAAAGTCACAATGGAATTGCATATATCAGAACTATATTTTGATATAGTTCCCTGCCCCTCAGTGGCGCACAGTAAGTCTGCTGACTTACATCGCTAAAAACCGGGTTTCAATATCTGTGGTGGGCAGAACACAGGTAACCCATTGTATAGTTTTGTACTTAATTCTAATCGAACGGATGTAGTTTAGATTGTTTGGTGTTTCGTTTCTAGTGTGATACTACTAAATACATCGCCTGTGGGACCTTTTTTCCATTTCAGATGCAAAATTTTGTGTTGTTTTGTTTTTTTAGTTTCGCGCAAAGCTACACGTGGGCTATCTCCACAGAAAAAAAATATTCGTATACTCAGATCATAAAGGTGTGTTGAAATCATGAATTTTGAATTTGATTTGCAAGACGGGAAAAACAAATAATTGTGGATGTATTTGGAGAACCAAAAAAGAAACCTAAAACAAATCGCATTAGAGAAAGTCGCTCATGTGCCCCAGATAAGTATTACGCAATATAATTGTCAATTATGAATAAGCTGTTTCTGCAATATATCCATTCAACCGTTATATACTTCAAGCACTCGAAGTATATGAAACGGATGTAAACGAAGATCAAGAGACCAGACTTAGCGCCTATAGGTTGTTGTTTTTTTTCTGATAGTATTGTTGAAGCGAGCGATTAGAGACGCTCTTTTATGTAATTAGATGCATTATTGAAAGCCTGTATAAAGAGGACTGTTCTTCGAGTATGAGCGAGCTTTCTACATTTGAAATTATGCTGCATGGTTATAGTCAAAATACATGATCATCAGTTACAGTATGACCGACATCATGATATGGACTGTAACGGCTTGCTGAGGCTCCAAGTTCGTTTTAACATAAAGTACTTTCTCTCTGTGTGTATGTAGGTTAAATCTATAAAAGTGTCATTGGTTCGTCCTCGTTTGCGTTTCTATCCAAATGAAACTGGATTATGTAGATTTAAAACAAAGTTATACAATGGGCTATCTGTATTCTACCCACCACGGGTATCGAAACTAGATTTCTAGAAGTGGGAGCCTGCAGGCACACCGTTGTGTCACTGGAGGGTGGGGAGGCAACTTGAAATACACCCTTAGATTGTTTGCAACCAATCTCAACCACAACCACCACTAATGTCACTCCCAGGACTTCGGTGTCTGTTTGCATGTCTATCTCGAGGATAAAACTATTCTTTTAAATTGAGGAAAAATACAAAATAAACCTATAATCATTCCTTCTAGGTCTCAAAAATTTCACAGTTGATATTTATGCACTGAAAGATTTTGCTTGGTTAATGTTATACACAAAACATTTTTTAAATCGCAAATTTTGATTTTGGGTTAATTTCAACATACTCTGAATAAAATAATTATTATTTGGGAATTTCCTGAATTTTCAATAAGAGTAATTCGGCACTTGTAGCCCTGTATGAAAAACATCGTGACACATTTAAACAAAATAACACAAATCTGACTAAGTAATTTCAGTACAAGTTTTAGTTTTGTCGATTTCCAGCCAATAACTCTTTCTCAATCTCGGTTGTCATGGTGTGATGTAATTGGGTACATTTCTATAAACTATGGACTAGTAATATAATGAAATACTGAAAGTTCTTCCATCCCTTTCGACTGTTTATTCCCATGTGGCTAACGTGTCAAGTAAGAAAAACATAGAGATCAAAATAAAGTGAGAAAATTGTGAACTGACGATATGTTTCTGGAATAAAAGATGTTCGGAAACTAATTGCGCTACAGTTACAGTTCTTTTTCAAAGTTTATTTTATCATTTTATACTTCATTTGAATTTTAACATTGACGCAAAATATAAATATACATAAGTTTTGAGAAGTAAGATGAGATTATATAATACTAATATATAATAATTATAACGATTATAGATTATAATAAAGAGTAATCTATCAAAGAAGTTCGAAAGTTTCATTAACATACAAATCGTATAAAACTAACGTAAATGATAAAAAAATAAAATATGTGGAAGTTAATTTTTGTGTATTTTTGAATACGCATTAAAATAGCATGTTATATAATAAAACGTATAAACATAACATACACGATCTTTAAAAATTGCCCCCCAGTGGCTCAGCGGTATGTCTGCGGACTTACACGCTAAAATCCGGGTTTCGATACTCGTGGTGGGCAGAGCACAGATAGCCATTTGTGTAGCTTTGTGCTTAATTCAAAAACGACAACAACAACAACAACTTTAAAAACTAATTACAAAACTGTCGTATAACGATATATATTAATAATTGAATAAATTGGCACACGAAGATTGGTTAGTAAAAGCTACTTCTATGTTTTTAAAAAGTGTTGTTATTGTTTTCGAAATTTTGTACACAGCTACACGAGGACTATCTGCGTTAGCCGTCCCTAATTTAGCTGTGTAAGACTAGACGTAAGGCAGCTAGTCATCACCACCCACCGCGAACAGATTCGGTGTTCGGTTTGTTTGTTTACAATTAAGCACAAAACTACACAATGGGCTTTCTGTGCTCTGCCCACCACGGGTATCAAAACCCGGTTTTAGTGGTGTGAGTCCGCAGATATACCGCCATGCCTCTGAGAGACTCGGTGATCGGAATTGCCCACATCGGCTTTTGAGTTTAGCCTCACTATGTATCTTTCTAGAGAACCCCTGTTTACTTTGTATGTTTATTGGATTTGTCAACTAGTGTACACGTACATTTACAAGGTAAGCTAAGTGGTTTTAATTGTTTATCTAGGCTTTCATAAGCTTTCAAATTAAAATATTAAACCACTTTCGTTTCTTGTCAGACCGTGCATTAAACACTTATATCAGGTGTAGTAATTCTCATGTAATAATGCCTTCGCACCGTTGGTGTAGAAAGGAGTAGCAAAGTGGGTTACATGGTTAGACATGTAGATTTTATAAAGATATACTAAAAGTATAAGGAACTGATAAAAACAGCTTAATTTAAGGAGATCTGGAGTCATGTTCCCCAAAATAATTAATATAATAATATAATTTACAGTTGTTATGTAAGTTAAATACGTAAAAATGGAGGTAGTACATAGCCCCAACATCCACACGGTTCCGAAGCCTCTGGTTGTCATTTGCAGTTTAAAACATTAATTATGAAAAACAAAAAAATTGATTTAACTAGATTAAGAATTCAACCAAATATTTAAAGCTTGTCCGAGTTTAAGAGATATTAGGACTTTCTACACAAACACTCCCCGGTTTTGAGCTGATAAACTAGATAGAAGTAGTTTGTCAACAGAACCTACCTTCAACATTTGGACTCCTGTAAACGAATAAGGAAATTTAACCAATATTATTATAATTCACCGGCGACCACAACGGCAAGAGGCTACAAACTATGTTTTTTTCTAATTTACCATCTGGGATTCTAACCGGTTACTAGGCCATATGCTGCCGAATCTTAAAAAAATAAGCTGCTAATTGGTTAAACTCAACATTTTATTTAATGAGTTAAATGTGCATATTATTTTAGATAATTAGTAAATGTGATATTTCATTAAAAAACATTTTTATAGTATCAAACCATTAACCAAATCTAAAGTTGACTGTTACACTTTTGTTAAATAAATTAATCTGGTAAATTGGATATTTCTAAGGTCTAACCCGCTCTAAAAAATGTCATTGTCGGCACATCTATCAACTTTCAGTTTTGCATCGCATATCTTGAATGACCGTCAGAGTAAATATCCTAAACTCTGAACTTTATTTGAGCTTAAGTAAAGGTCACACAGATCGCTTGGAAACTCTCCCAGTGTCAGTTAAAGTAAGCCCAGCATAGCCGGGTGGTTAGTGCACGCTACACATAATCTGAGGGTTGCGGATTCGAATCCCTATCACACAAAACATGCTTGCTCTTTCAGCCGTGGAGACGTTATAATGTGACGGTCAATCCCTCTATTATTTGTTAAAAGCGTAATTTAGAATTGGCAGTGGGTGGTGATGACTAGCTATTTTCCCTCTAGTCTTAAAATGATAAATTAGGGACGGCTAGCGCAGATAATCCTCGTGTAGCTTTGTGCGAAATTCAAAAACAAATAAACAAACAAATCAATTAAATTAACTGACTAATAAGTCAATTTGACTGAGATAGCTTGTGTTTGTGAGAAATGGATTCGTCTTTTGAACCCACAAAATATTATATTGATTTTAATTATGAATAATAATAAAATTGAATAACCATTTTATATTCTCATTTTGCTTATGCTATGAAAGGATATTTTTTGTCTAATTAAATTTTTGAAACTTTTTCTATGTAGTAGCTATTTAAGCAGTATATATATATATATATGTACATGTATACGTGTATGGAAGTTCCCTCACCCAACATGTCAGCAGTTAGCCTGAAGGCTTACAACGATAAAATCAAAACTTTAATATCCGTGATAAGAAAAGCACAATAGCTCATTTTGTCGCTTTAGGCTTAAGAAGATACAAATACATGTTGAAACCATCGCAATCTTTCATTCAATTAACCCTCCTACACACATACCCGTTCTTTCCAATATCTCTAATATGTCGAAATGTTCTTGTCGTTCGAGGTCATCAGCAAATTTGATAACGAATCGGATAAGCATTTGCTGATTAAATCTAAAACCATACCAATCTTTTAAATTAGGCAATTTGATAAAAGTAAGAATGTATATGTATATATACCAATTTCTTGCTGAAAAGAGATTCAATCCACACATGTTTAGATTTGTTACACCTAAATGAAACTTTAATTTTCGTATTATCTGTTTATTCATGAGTAGAATTAATACAACACAATATGTTTTCTTTTTCATATGTATATGTTATAGCCTTTTATACAAGCACAGACTGAGTGCAGTGTATTAAAACTGTTTTGTTGCTACCCTACATCGTTATAGTCCCTGCGGCTACGTTAGGTCATGATCTTAATCATTCATCTTGACAGTAGTCATGTAGCGTAGTTTTTATCAGAAAAGGCTCATTCGTAAACTGCCATGTGAAAACATGCATCTATTGTCAACATATTTACCATTAGCCATCTTTGTTTATCAGCAAATCTTCCTATGTAATGGCATGAATATCAGTTTCATTCTCCAGCAGTTTCAAGCATGCAACCGTTGAACGAATATAACGTGGAAGCAAATCATTACACGTGATTTGTGTTGCTTTTCCAGACGGAGATTCTTTTTGAGTAAGTTTCATCAGAAACATGATGAACTTTAGTCACTTTTATTTATGTTCATGCTTTTTATCACTTGCTCCAAAACGCAGCACTCTTTTAAACAAGACTGTAATAATGTTGGATGTATGGAGTTTCTTTCTAAATGATCCAAACTGCTTCACATACATTTGTTTTTAAATATCAGTAAATAAAAGGAAAATTCAAAATCTTCATCTGAACACATATTTATGCTCTGAGTGTGTTGACATTTTGCATTCAGTTACCTTTTCTCAAAAACAATATATTTTAATGTTATTTTGCGCTTAGGAACACCAAATAGTGTCAAAACGTAGTTCACATAAGACATAATTTTATATAGGATGGCGTTGTCACGCAAATTGTTGATTTACGTGTTCAAAGTCGTTTTACTGTTTCATTTCTTTTTCGTAGCAGAATCTCTACATCATTCTAATACTCTTGTTTGTTTACTTTTATGTTATATCTCTATGAATAAGTATATGTGTTTTGTGTATTTTTTGAATTTCGCACAAAGCTACTCGAGGGCTATCTGTGCTAGCCATCCCTAATTTAGCAGTGTAAGACTAGAGAAAAGGCAGCTAGCAAACTCTTGGGCTACTCTTTCACCAACGAATAGTGGGATTGACCGCACATTATAACGCCCCCACAGCTGAAAGGGCGAGCATGTTTGGCGCGATGGGGATGCGAACCCGCGACCCTCAGATTACGATACGACTCGCACGCCTTATCGCACTTGACCATAAATAAGTATATACTTTACTTTTATAAATTGTCATGTGTCGACTGATCAATAAGTATCGCCAGCCTTCGGGTTGAATTAGGTTTAAAACATATATTTAAGTATTTGCATGATATGCTTATCATTTATAAAGATATCTGTATATAATTAATGGAATATCTAAAACGGATACTAAAAGAACAATCAAGTACCTGGAGAAATCTTGTAGTGATAAGCTAACCCTGCTCTATTGTTCAGATAAGGATGCAGGTAATAAAAAAGGAAAACGTTGCTGTTAAAAAAAACTTGTGTTGTTATACGCAAATGTTAGCGGTCTTTTTAGCGTATCGTAAACAATACTTTGAATGGTCGGTTTTCTTTATGAAATATTAGCTTGTTTTGTTAGTAAAAGTAATTTCAAGGAGAAAATAAAGCGTTACTTAGTTACAGATAACAACACTAGTGGTTTGCTACATGCATTATTGTAAACCTAATGTTCCTATAAAACATCAGTATATGAAAAATATAATATAATCCACACTAACAATGAGAGGAAAGCCAATTAAATAGCTCCAACTTGTAACTTTAGAGTAGTTTAACACCTGAAATAAATTACTACGAGATATGTTAATGTGCAAGGTCGGGTGACAGGAATGTAGGTAACACAACAGGAAACTAAGGTTTATGAAGATAAAAATAACCATTAAGTACGTTTGTACTTAATTAGGGATCGTAACGAAAAAATGGCAGGCATAAAACTTGCCTATTTAAAACCACCTTTAAAATATGTGAAATTTTACAGCATTGGCTGAGCAAAACTAGAACTTGTAGTTACGAAACCGCCTTAATCATTATACATATGTTTATGTAGTGAATCAAAATTTCTCTATTTCAACGAATTTTTATCAAAATTTGTGACCTTTCAAGATAATCGTACTGAAAAAAAAAACTTATTCCTTTAATACTTCAATGGAAATATTATGTCTGGAATTCCAATGATTTCTTTTTTACCAAAAATGACAGTAGTACATGTATAACAGATGTTGCTTTATTCTGGGCAGATAATTATATTTGAGGTAGGTTGATAGAGATTCTGGTAAGTAATAAAATCGAATTGGGGTATAGAAACAAACTATGTTTGACATTGCTGACGCACAAAAATAAAACTAATAGAAAGGAAACAAATAAGTATAATAAACTTTTTAAAAATGTTATAAAGAGAAAGGGCTATCGATATACACTTATTCTAGTTAACTATGTATAGTAATGCAGAGATTTAACACTAAAAAAGTATACGAAACAAGAGAGCCAAAATTACAAAACTGATTTACTTGAGATTTTAAAAAATTGTATCCATGTTTTGTTGAGACTAATATAATTATAGTGACTTTTCAAAGTATGGATATTATTTTTATTTTAAGTAACTCTGTATTGTATTTTTTACTCTCTCGTTCTAGTCGTTTCTGTAGCGTTAAAACTTTCTATATTGCTATACTTAACTTGGTTAGGACTTGTCAATACCTACTCGTCTTTAAACACTTTAAGTTTTTTATTACACTTGTAAATAACAATAATTATCTTATTAATTGAATAATACAATTATACAATAGCTAGTAAAAGTACTGGTACTTTAATTAATTTAAGGTATATTAAAATTAAATGCAGCAAAAATAAAAACGAAATACTAAATATTCTATTTATTGTAAAGCACAAAGTTACACAGTGAACTCATCCCATCTGCCCATCCCAGGTATTGAAGATTTCATTTTAGGTACTATAAGCTCATTGACTAGGGTGCATACATACTATGAAGCGTATCTAACACAATTGATCTCGGTTAATACCTGTTGTTTCACAATATAGCTCTGAAATGTCTTCTGTGCTCGTTATATTCTTAATTTTTATGTTAGCATTACATTCATATGCAAATCACATCAACTAAACATTTTCGTCACATACAACATGAGACAAAATGTGTATAACTTTGATCTTACACAAGTTTGGAGGCTATTCGTGAATCGTGCCTAAATGGATTGCCTGACATGTTGGTTATATGTTAAGATACAGATGCGAGGAACTCAGGTTTCCTTTTGCTATAAACTGGCATGTAAGAACGACATACATTATGGGAAACCTCAGTAAGACTAATGCAGGTTTCTTCACATTCACTTATGTTTTGTATTTTAAAGTAGTAAAAAATCACTTTGTGTTCAATGAGCTTGCCTTATGCTACTTTTTTCCTATGTGCGTGGATTATTCTGTTGCTATATCACAAAGTGTAGAACCTGGAGTAAAGAGGAAGTTAAATCAATCATTTTATCACTAAGCGACTAACCGAGAGTAAACAAAAGTGTTTTTCACTATGTAATCATACACGTTTTCTACATTCCAGTTTTTGAGTTGTGAACACCTGTTGGTTTTATTTTGGCCAACGTTGGCACATTCTGCATACAAAATATTTTATAGTTCCTCATTTGCAGTCTTAATAACTTACTTATTGAATCCAGTTTTATTGACCAAGGATTAGGTTTTGTAGGATTTAAGTGAGACAAGCTTCACTGTTTTTTGAACTTACTTCTTGTCAATCTTCCCGGTTGTACTTCATTTAAAATGGAAATATTAATTTCATGAATATAAGTGATTTACAGCAATGACAAAGAAACATAAACTTAATTAAGATTGCAGCCAAAGAATAATATATAATCTATGGAAAGTCATCACATAGGTGTAGGTATTTCGCAAAAGATCTAAGGAGCCATGTTTATGCTTGATGCAGCTTTGTGACCATGGTTATTAACTGCAATCTAGGGTGCTGATCTGATTTGCTATTCTGAGGGCTTATTCCCAGCTAGCAAGGGTGAATGGTCGTGACACCAGGTCACTAACATAACTGTCTTGAGACAATATCTGTAAAGCACCTAAATGATGAACAACAAGCACCTTGATTACCAATGTTTAATGAAGTCATCAGCCACCAGAAGACAGTTATAGTCAAGTTCTCTACTGCTAGATGGAATCCAGGTATTTTGAGAAGAAACTGATAGCCTTTGATACAGCTTCTGAGATTTGAAAGAGCTAATGTAATTTTTAAAAGTTTCACAGGGTCTCAAGTTCGAGTAGAGAAGCCAGATGACTTTTTACTTGTTGAAACATAGCATAATCTAATATGAAAATATTTCGTTGAAATGTTCATCAGCACCTTAAGAGTAAGACTACATGAAAGTTAGGGTATTTCATATTTGATGTAATTGATTTATATGGCAACGTAATGGTCATATTAAGGACGTTACTTCAGTGCTGAGTCTTTTATTGAATGTACAATGTTGAGCAAAAGTGTTGAGATAACGAGAGAAATAAGATGTAAGGTAACTTTCAAAAAACAGTAGAAGGTAAATCATTGGTGAAATATCAAAATATTATTCGTACAACAAAATCTCAGTGGAAGTGCACTGAGTTCAGCAAAATTTGTGCGTATCACTTTTGATTCAATAACTGCAGCGAATCTTTCAGGCAATGTTGCAACATATCTAGTCATTTTTTCCTTTGCCAAATGTCTCTGATACACTCCCTTAAAGTTTTTTTGGGCGAAAGTTTTGATCTATCAAATCCAAAATTTGCTCAATTGATTTGAGATTGGGGCTATGCAGAGGATATTGCATAACTTGAATGATCCCAACAGTTTGTTTCTTAGCTAAATAATTTCTGCATAGGTAAGATGATGGTTTGTGGCCGTTATATTTTTATAGCAAAATCATTCCCAATAATATGCAAACCACTGCATATACCATGATGGATCAGAATCTGATGGTATTTGGTGATGGTCCATTATTCCATTTATTTTGAAAACTTTCTTGTGCCGCCTCAGCAGATAACACACCCAAATCATCTGATGCCTCTCCATTGCTTTATAGAAGGTGCTAAGTATTGAGGTAAGTATTTTTCACCTTTCTTACACTGGACGTTCAACTTACACTTTGAACCAAATATTTGAATCTTGAACTGGTCCATCTATAATACCCTTTTATAATCACCAACAGTCCAATTTTATACTTTTTAGCAAATTTCAGTCTCTTGACAATATTTGAAGATCCAAGTAAAGGTATTTTAACTGCTGCACGACCAAACATTCCATTTTTGTTGATCCTTCTTGATACTGTAGATCTTAACACTTTTCTATTATTTAGTGTATGGTTGTTTATCTCATGCTTAAGACCAGTGGCAGTTTTCTTTCTTTCTCGAAGGCTGTATAAACGAAGATACGTAGCATCAGTATTATTAAATTAGGTGTTCTGCATCTTCCATTCCTATTTTCAAATTTATGTCTCAAACTTATGATGTCGAGTGTACTTGACAGTGTTTGGGAAGCATTTACAATTTACAGCAATTCGCCAGAGTCTAACCACCATCACGTAAAGCTTTTATTCAAACTCTCTGCTCTATTAACAATTTTATTTGCTTTATGAGGTGATAGCGTGACAACCAAACTTTTGTCAAGATTTATTTGGGGAGTAATATTAATTTGATTTCTTTTAATATATACTAGTAACATATCGTAGCTCCTTGCTAGCTTTTTTTCTGTATAGTTAGGACACCGCATGAGATACTATGATAGTTACTTCAAGCCCTAAATTTGATCAGTATCAAAATCCTTATGACATGGTACAAATATATGGAAATTCCAAAAAAATGACAAGTATCCCCACCCTGGTTCATTCATTTGTCAACAGGGATCAGTAAACATTATTATAGTGTTAAAACTTACATTCTTACATGAAAGAACTGACCTCATAAAATAAAAATAACTATAAAATATTTTTTGTTTCAGCATTTTTGCACACTACTGTATTTTTGAGATGAAAATATATTAACAGGTCTCACTTATGCATGTACACTGGTTCTAAATGAATAAACATTGGCGAGGTTCCTACTGATAACATTCTGGATAAGTGGAATTTAGACATACTTTAATTGTGATTTAGTTAAACACAAAAAGAGAGAATGAGGGTCAGACGTAAACATTATATCCTACTGGTCTGACTAATTTTTATATAATGGAACTAATGTCATGCCCGACCACCTGTAATGGTAGTGACAATGTATCTCAAGACAGCTGGTATGGGTATTAACACTTTTACCAAAATAAACCAGATAACAACGTTTCGACCTCAGATCATCTTCCTGAGATACATTTTTACTTCAAGTAGGTTTTTCATCATCATGAGAGTAATGACAAGTTTATGTTTTTTCAAGGATAAGACACTTTGCAGTTTTCTAAAGGCTTTTCATTAATACAAGTAAAAAGGTAGCTAATATTCATCGCTAATGCTGTTTTTCTAGGACAAAAATCATTGTTTATGAGCTTGGATTAAGATTTATTCTCTTGGGGATGCACCTTATACCAAACTTATCAACCTTGGCTGTGATAAAAACTTTCAGTTCTCAATAAGCATGACACAGAATCGGTAAGCATATAAAAATGATGCAGCCTTTCTGCAAGTGTTTTGAGGTGTACTACAGACTCATTACAATGTGTTGCAATTGTTTGTTATGATGGAACTAGTTGTAAAACTATGGATTCTTCAGCTGTACTACGTTCAAGAGCAAAGACGTGTTTGCTGAAGTATCTGAGTAACTACTCTGAAAATGGTCATTAAATTTCAGAAAAGAAAGCGATATGATCTTGTTAATTTGCTGGTGGAATGTGTAATGTTTTTCTTTTTTTAGCAGAAAGCTTTGTGGGTGAAATAACTGTTATTTGTAATGACATCACACTGACCCAAACTAAGCAAGTCTAATAACATATCTGACACAGAAAATTCCTTGGATCACCAAAAGTAGAGTAAATGCTGAGATAGAGTGGGTGTTGAAAAAGGTTATAAAATAATCATTAAAGAGTAATTGATAGTGTCAAATAATGATTGCGAAGAGAAAAATAGGGGAATCCACGTTTGGTGTTCATTTTAGATAGCTCAGTGTTGTTACGTACGATGATTTATTTATATTGATGCATACAAAAACATATTTGGATGTGCTAAAAGATACTAAATGGGTCAATTAATGTTACCTGGTGTTTGGATACTTGCATGTAGAATGTTTAGTGCATTTGACACTTTTAATCTATAGACAGAGGTTACATTACATGGTCTTCAATGAGATATACCTTAAGAAATATCGTTTATACATTTTGATTGTAGATGCCAGTGATAGAATCAAAGCAGTGCTGTCTTAAGTTTATGAAGGGATGAAGTAATTAATTTTTTACGCCAGCCAAACATTAACAACATAATTTTATTGTTGATATCATCTGACAAAATACTACAATCATATTATTTCTCAAACAGAGTACAGAGGACTTAATCTTTAAACTATGCATGCAATACTGAAAGTACTAATATATTTCACAAAATCTAGTGAAAATGATTACAATGGTGGAGACAGTGCTCCAGAAAAATAGCTTTATTATTCTACGTTGTCGAGATAATGGTAATAATTCAAATGAATATTCTATCTTAACACTAAAAGTGTGTCCATTTTATGGTTAGATCCTGATCATGAATCAGAAGTACTGATGAACTTTATAGTCACTAATTTTGTTACTGGAGATATTTAATGTGTGACAATTAGGAGTTTGAGTACTGTTATCTATACATTTGTCAAGTGGAAAATTCAACATGAATACATAAAACCTCTGACGCTTATATGATCAGTAATGAGAACATGATCGTATACTGCGTAACTGTATCAATCAGGGAAAAATTAATTCCAAGCTGTAATGCTACTAGTGGTCTCAAGTAATATGCTAAGCTTCTTATTATTCTTATTCAAAGATTACAGGATGATATAACAGTCAATTTCCGAAAGTAGTTTTTCTAAAGTATAGATATATTCATGTAAAAATAATAAAATGCTTTGTAAATTTTATGCCGTGTTTCTACTCAAAAGAAATAGAATAAAAGTTGTCATGCCAAGAAAAACTCTTGTACAGAGTTCTAAGCACATCTATTGCAGAGAGTAGCCCTGAATAGTTCTAGTTATCTCCCGAAAATTAGAAAAAATAACAGTTATATACTAGTTTCTCTCAGTTATGCCATCAAGTGGACATGAGTTCAATGTTGAAACTGAACATTGGATATATATACATTAAAACACCAGGAGAAATTTACGCAAATCAAAGAACATATTTCAATGGTCAGTTATTTGCAGCTTTTAGATTTAGTGTAGACATAAGGAAGAAATGAATAGCAATAGCTATGTGATGTGTGAGAGGGTAATTAACATGTTGATAAATTATATATTTATGTCACTGATGACTCTTAATCATAAGGAAGACGTTACATTTACTCCTCTAGCTGTTCACAATGATATTGAAGAAGATAAATTGTATGTAAAAAAACAGCTACTCAAGAGATTGATCATGATGCTAACATTAACTTCCAACCCAGTAAGGTTGATTTAACTGATTAGTAGTTAGAAATGGTAATAACATATCAATATTTAAAAGATGTGACACATGAAGTGAAAAATAAGCTATGTAGTTTATTTTCCAAAATATCGAGTAACATTTTATTGTAAAACATCAATATCGTATTTTGTATTAATTACATGATTGCAACAGATAGAACAGCTGAGGTTATTAGAGATAGCAACTAAACAATTAAACGTTTATGTGTCTGGTAATTATTAATAGAACCCCATTTCTGAGCTCTCGGATAAGATTTCACAGTGAACATTATGAAATATTTCTTCAGAAAATTACCTGAGACATATGCAAGTGTAACTGTTGTGTTACATTTAAGTAAAAGGTTTTGCCTTCAGGTCTGATTGGTCAATATATTTCTGTAAGAACATAAGGAAGGACATGACACAGAATTTGATAAAGGTAGATCACTCATTTTTCCGTTAGCTTTCGTCTGCTTGTTTATATCCTTACGTCGACGCTAATGAAGCTTCTTACTCATAAAGTAATGAACAGCAATGACAAAAAGTCGGTAGACATCTAGTTTAGTAAATGTATTTTTTATTGCCGTCCATTATTTCTGCTTAGTATGGTGAATATTTACAATATTATCTATTATATTTGTCAACATGAATGCAGGTTGCATGAACTGCAGTGGAAAAGTCCAGCTCAATAAATTTAATTGATGAGAATATTGTTTCTTTTCCAACTCTTTTCCAATAAAGATGGTGGATAACGGAAGACACGGCTGCAATTGTTACAAACGTGAATATTATTTGATAGAGTTGTCTACACTCATGTCCATTGCCCTTTAATATCTGGTTTAGTGGCTTAATAAAGTCCTCTATTTAAAATAAATTAAAATTTGTCTTGCACGAAACGTTCTAATATAAAGGGTCCTTTATGTTCTACAGTAATCAGCTACAAATGTGTAACAAACTTTTATTTCACAATTTGTATAAACTTTATGTACTGTTAATAAGTGAATTCATATGTTATACCAATACTTTGTCATTCAACCAAGTGATTCTTTTTCTAGGTAATTCTACAATATGCTCCAAATGATGATGGATAACTTCTCGGACTACCTTGCGTCTTTCGGGAACTCCCATTGTCATTTTAAATATGGAAACAGAGAGTTATTTATTTCCACAACCCTAGACTTAAGATAATGTTTGTATTTTGTCAGATTGAGTTGAATTCACAAACTTGCTTACTGTTGAATTTAAAATTAAAGATAACTAAGGTAAATATGATAAAATAAACATTTTAAAACGTATAATTTGTATAAATGTATTTGTTTAATATTAGTACAGGTTACTATACTTAGTTACAAGCTCCAGAAGACCGTAATGCAACCTACTTTAAATTTTCCTAAACTCTTACTCTAGAATATACATACGCTTGTAGACTTAGCTCAGCACTTGCCAGTTTTTTACATCTGGTGTTCTTGATAGATAACTCAGTGAACAGGTTGTCTGAAACTTTAATTATAAGTGAATGTAAAAGAATTAGAAATCAAGCTTTTCATTACTTAATAAGTTGATGAGACGGCGTTTTAGTAAGTCCTAGTAGAATTTAGATTTGTAACATATTTTTAAGAAATCATGTTACTCGGTCATATTCATTTAAATTCTCGTGCAGTGAAACAAACTGAATTCGCTTGGTGTTGGTCCAGCTTGCCTCATATAATGACATTTTCTAATAGCTACATTACAGACTGAAAAAAAATGTTGTTTTTACATCATAGACTTTTTTCACGTTGCATATTTCTAGAACATAAAATAAAAGTGCTGGGTTTTGATTCTGTAATGAATTTACCGTTATACATTTAATATCTTCGTCTGTTTCAGTTTGATGAATGTGACGTATATTGTTGGACGTATATTTCGCAACTCCCGCCTGTTCTTTAAAACTGTAGAAGATTATCGAAAGCAAGAATATACAAAATGTGATTTACGAAAACACCAGAGTGTCTTTGAACATTGTTGAACGTTTGAGAATCTCGCGTAATTGGTATAAAAGCTAGCCAAGAAACAGTAATGTATTATTTGTCAGTTACACAGTATATTACAAACTTCGGAACCTATAATTGTGATTAACGCTTACTAATTGGAAAACTACACAATATGACCATGAACGTTTATAGATTTTGAACATTACCAATCGTTCAACTTCGGAGAATAAACTTCGAACGTTAGTAGTTCTACGAGGGCAATAAATACGTATCTTTCCCTGCGAAAGATAAGTTTGTAAACCGCATTAGGCTAAACAAGAATATAACTAGTCAGCATTCCTGTTAAGTGAAGTATATTTGTGTATCAGCATAACAGTAAGTTTCACCTCATGGATCTAGACCGTTGATAAAATATTAAGTTCCGGAGCGGATAGAAAACTGAATATTATATATGCAAAAACGGCTCGTTTGGATTGAGAAAATATTTTAAATAGAAGAGCGAACAACGTTTCGACATTCTTCGGTCATCGTCAGGTTTACAAAAAAGTGGGTTTCTCGACATCACTGAGAAAACTGAATATTGTTTTATGAGTTTGCAGAATTTTTGTATATATATAATTATTTGTATTAACTATTTGAAATAATACTTTTTTTATAAATTATATTGTTGTTTGTATACTAAAATATATTTGTGTTAAGAAAGAAAATTATATTTATCAATCTTGTTAGCAAATATCGTAAATTTGATACATGTCAGCATTTAATTAACTTGTAAATTAAAGTTAATATTTCCGCTTATTTGAAATCGTAATACGTAACATACGTAATATAATAAATCGGAGACTCGTACGAGATAAATTATAATACATAACAGAAACATTTGTTTCCAAGCTAATTCATTTTTGTTGAGTTCGATTTATTTCACACACTGTATACAAACCCTTTCGATCTTCTGGATTGCAGCCTTTTCAGCTTTTCTGTTGAATCTGCGTTTATCTGTGAGCATTACAGTAGTTCTTTAAATTAAAAGAAGGTAAAACTTTTTATGGAAGATAGAATGATTATTTGTTAGCTTGTTGTCAAGGCCAAAGCTACATAATGAACTATTTGTGCTTATACACATCACGGGTATCCAAAGATTATTTTTAGCACTATATGTCAAGATACGTCTAGTGGGGTAGTATAATGCAATCATTGGTACGTCAGATTTGTATTTAATATTTTTGAACTGTTCAGTTCATATTTTTATGAAAAAATCAAATGTATGCATTTCCGAGATACCACGTAGCTTTTCATTCTCTTGATAATAAAACAGATAGTCAATCACATGCTTGAAAATTAGTTTCAACAAAAAGGAATAGATACATTAACTACTTTTGGATGTTGTTTTGAATTAAGCACAAAGCAACACAATGGGCTATCTGTGCTCTGCCCACCACGGGTATCGAAACCCGGATTTTAGCGTGTAAGTCCGCAGACATACTGCTGAGCCACTGGGGGGCTAACCACTTTTGGAGAAATATCAACAAAACTTGTTATGATTGAAAATGAAAAACTAAACATTTTAAATTACTTTAATAAAATAAATACTTTTTTTAAATTTTGTAAATATTTTGTAAATATTCTGAAATAATATTTTACTAAGTCTGAAAATAAAATTGAGAATTCCTTGAAGCATTAGATAACTTCGGACAAAAATATAAAAACATATGAGTTTTTTTCGTATTACATTTAATGTTTGATACAGCCTCGGGTTCGAGTTTTGGAAAGGCTTTATTTTTAATTCCATGGAACGCAATAAGTGTTAACCACTTTTAAGTTTTATTACTTTGTATTTAAAATTAACGTTTATATAAACTTAAACTGACATTTCAGCTAAGTTTGATACATCGCTCTACAGGCCGAACATGAAGAGGTATTATTACATTTAGGACTAAAAGTACTGCTAACAGCTAAAGTACAAAATTAATGATGCAAGGTAATTAAACCATTCAAAGTTTTTTTAATTACTCTTAAATTCTGCCTTTAATTGATTTCTCTAACTATTTTCTAGTATTTTTTTAAAAATACATGCATAAACATATATATATATATATAAAGATAGAGATATACTTGTATCGACTTTTTTCTCAATATTATAATGATTAATTTCTCTAACCTTTCTGTAGCAATGAACACAAATTATTCTTATTGTTCTGTAGTAATTGACACCAATTGTTCTGAACAGACACACAACCATACAAAAATAGATATAAATTAGCATGTTATATTTCCGAATTTCTTTTCATTGAGTTATTATTCTTAATTCCTCTAACACAATGATGCTTACTAAACTCAATTATGTCTTGGATTATGTAGCTTAAACTATTTTTCAAGTATTTTAAGCTACTTCTGTAGATAGACACAACAGGTAGCCAAATGTAGCTTTGTGCTAAAATACAAACACACACACGATTGTGAATAAATATGGCGTAGACGAGAAAGCACTCAATGCTAAACAACTAATACAAATAGTTTCCGAAAATAAATATAATTTGAGAAATGTTTGTAATCACATAAGATATGTTATCGTGCTTTATATAAGACATTAAAATTATTTACGAAATATTTCACTAATAGTATATTTCTATTTTTAGGTAAAGCTGTTCCATTTGTGGAGCAAGCAGTAGCACATGGGTCCATCCTAACCATCTTGGCTATCAGCTTTGAACGCTACTACGCCATCTGTAAACCACTAAAGGCCAGCTACAAGTGCACCAAGATAAGGGCTCTGGTCATCATTGTTTTGGTTTGGGTAGTATCAGTCCTCACAACTAGCCCTATGTTAGTTATAGCGGAATACACTCATACGGAATACGTGGACGGCTCTACTGTTCCTATTTGTCTGACCCAAGCTATTACAATCTGGAAAAAATCCTACTTTGTTCTCATAACTGTTGTCTTTTTTTGGGTTCCCCTGATAGTTCTACTTGTAATTTATGGGATGATTTCAAAGCGGTTAGTTGTGGATCGAATTCTTTTCACTTCTACTTCTGAAAATTCCCAAGTTCTCGCTCGGAAGCAGGTTGTGGTGATGCTAGCAGCAGTAATGGCGTGCTTTTTCGTTTGTTTAATGCCTTTCAGATCGTTCACGATATGGTCCATCGTAGCATCTCCGGAGCAAGTTCAGTCTCTTGGAATGGAAAATTACTATGTGCTTCTCTACTTCTGTCGTGTGATGCTTTATCTCAACTCTGCCATAAACCCGATCCTCTACAATGCCATATCTTCCAATTTCAGGGAAGCTTTTGTCCGCTTGTTGCAGTGCACGGCTTCACGTCGTCTCTTACGTCAAGGCACCTTGACAACAACTAGTTCTTTAAATCACCACATCAAACACATCTCTCTGAATGGTAAAAAATGCTATCACACGTCTTGTTCGGTAAAACCTTCATGTGTAGAAACGCATGTTTAAACTTAAAATAATATTTGATATTTCGTGTGTTCTTAAGAATACTATTACTAATGACCTGATAAACAGTTGTTGTTGTTTTTTCCAGTAAATTGGTGTATATGTTTTAACTATGAAAATGTTTATTGAAAAACTAATTACCGCATTTAAAGAGAATATTTTATTTTGTAGCAGGCACACTGTACTCATTTTCATTTTTATTCTAGGTAATATTTTAAAACCATATTTGCTTTGAGGTTCCAGAGTATTCATATGGGTAAACCTGGAACTCCAAAATATCTACATGTGGGAATTTCAACTTCTGAGATTGTCAGATATTGACATCTGTAAACAATACTTTGGTTTGTGATACTTGGATATCAACTCCCCAAGGAATTATAGAGAACAAAATGCGTGTATATGTACGTCAATATATACGTCTTCATTTGTATTACATGGGTCAAGGAAATGCCACAAATGGAAACTTCTAGTCCCATTATAATTTATGTTACGATTTCAACTCGCCTCCAGAATCCAAAATACTGATTCATTAGGATCTTAATTCAGTGCTGTATTATAGAAAAGAAATTTGGTGCTCTGTGTATAGCTTTACTTCTCAATCACTACTTACCACATAGTTTCGTTGTATATAGACACAAGGAATTTTTTAAATATATATTTCAATATTTCGTAGCTTTTAATGCCTACGTAAGCACAGTTTTTTGTAACGTAAAGAGCTAACATTTCCTATTTTACACTGAAAACTAGATCCAAAACAAATTCTACCCCGGAGTATTTACTTTTCACTTCTAATTACAGATGATGCTCGAAAAATAAGACTGAAAGTAAATATTTTTATTTTTGTTTTCTAACTTTCAGCATTATTATTCGAATCAATTTTAAACTATCGTTCAGAGAAGTAAAAGCTTTGTAACCAATTGACACACGAACAGTTGTCGAAATTCGAAAACTGTTGCGGTAATACAGCAGTATCCATGGTGGGTAGAGCACAGATAACTCATTGTGTAGCTTTGTGCTTAATTTCAAACAAACCAAATAACAAACACACTGTTGTGTATTAATTGATATAAAATTCGCGTGTAAGAGCATGTCATTCAAAAATGGTTTGTTCCATGTATATTGAAAAACAGATACCCTCAAGTATACAAATATATCATGTAAGTGTTCTTCTCAATAACTATGTAAAGGTTAATTACTGTTAAAAAGACATGTTAATGATATAATCAGTACTCAATCTACCAACGATTGGTGAGAAAGAGAGGCGACGTTTCTTGTGATATACCATTTCGTATCGTTTTTTCGTAATAATATAGTAACTTGAGCTTAAATATTTATTTTATTGAAATCACACACCAGTTATAAAGAATGTTTATGAGTTAATATCATAAAGTCAAATGCTTGAGAATGTACTAAATTAATGTATTTGCACTTAGTAAAAGTCTATCTGAAATTAGATACAGGAGTGAGAAATGTGACCGCAGAATTTGTTCATTTGTTGTTTAGATCTTGGCGATTAAAGAAGCACAGGCTTTCCTAAGAAACTGTTTAAAATCTGATATCTCAAACAGACACATAAATATACAAAAAACTTACTGATATATACAGTTTTAAACACCTCAAATGTATAACTATTTTGAAATTAATAATTTGTTTCTCAAGACTCTGTGAAAAGTTCGTAATTTTTAATATTGTACGTTTATGGATATAATTATGGAAATGGTGCTCATATTTTAACCAAATTAATTTATTTAACTCGACCGGAAGTCAGATATAGTTTTCATAACTTCAGAACAAACAGTTTCTTCTTCTTGGAACTGAGAGCCACGAGTATAAATTCAAATAATTTTCAGCTGCAGAGCCTCGAAACCCTGTAATCACAGAAGGAAAAGTCCAGCTAAATGGTCAAGCAAATTCTTCAAGTTTCAAGCAAGGGATAACATTTATTTAAAATTTACATCTCTCTTTTGAAATATTGAAACTAAAGAACTGCGTAAAGAGAACTTCACTATTATTACATTTCTACAGAGGAAGCTCACATGAAAAAGGTCTATTTTAAACAGTAGGTTAGTTTTTCAACATGAACCATAGAAAACATAGAAGTGATAATAACGTTCTGTTTATGAGATGATGATTACTAAATATGAAAGAAAATGGTAGTAAGCACAAAAATATGTGAGTTTCTCAATTCTGTTGCTTAAGTTAATGTGTGACGTAATTTAATTCTATTATTGAAGTCATTGTTTGATAAACATGTTTGACATACAGAAAAGTTCAGAATATTGCTCACTTAATCACTGCTGTTTCATATAGAAATCTTTCATTTTGGTCAATAAGAGTTTTAAAACAACGTTTATGCTAAGTAAAATAATTATATTAGATAAAACTGTGCTAAAACGTATATTTCTATTCAGTTTATTTAAACGGTATTTATTGTGCCTTGATGGTAAATTTCAACAGATTAGTGTGGTGTTTCGTAGTACTATAACGATATGTATGTTTATATATTTATATATGTATATCCTTGTTTATATATTTATATATATGTATGGTTATATATTTATATATGTATATATGTGTGTGCGTGCGTGTATTTCTGTATATTTTGTTAATACAACTAGTCATTTCCAATCAAGCAATGATAAAATATCCGGTGAAGTGTAATGGCATTTTAAAAATAAGCTCTTAAGAATAGACGTTATGTCTATTTTTCGCTTTCCTCCTTCTATTTATTGTGATGGTTTGAAGTTCAGACTGAAATGGATGGTAAATTATTGCGTAATGAAACTGAACACGTGGAAGCTTATTTTAAACAAGAATCGTAGTTTGTTTAAGCATTGCTTTCAACAAAAAAGTATAATTTACGTGTTTATCAAAATTTGAGCCCGTCATGACTATGTGGTTAGGGCTCTTCACTCAGAAATTGAGGGTCACGAGATCGAATCCCTTTTACACCAAGCATGCTTACCCTTTCAGCTATGGTGGTCGGGATGTAATGTGACGGTAATTCCAGTATTCTTTGGTAAAAGAGTAGCCCAAACGTTGGCAGAGGGTATGATGACTAGTTGTTTTCCCTCTAGTCTTACACTGGTAAATTAGGAACAGCTAGTGCGGACATCCCATGTGTAACTTTAAGTTAAATTCAAACCAAAAAAATAATCCTTTTCCTGTAGTAACTTACCTCTGCCCTGGCTTGTTTCTTTTTGTATGAATAATGATTCTACTTATTTTTCATGTCTTTTCCTATAATGTTCATCATTTCACGGTTTTCCTCAATGTCTCCTATACTAAATTTTGGTATGTGGCTGGCTCCAAAGTCCTATAACTTATATTTCAGGGAAGTTTCACCTATCCTGTCTTTTGTCTTTCAAGTTACCAATCTCCACTATTTACATTGGCTTTGAGAGTGACTTGTCTATTTTTCGTTTATTTTTCAGGTCTTATAATATGGATACAATGAAAACCATCGAGTGACAGGTGTTGTTCCGCAGGAATATTACCCAAAATCCTCACTGGACGAGACATAACAAAAAGTATGAGGTTTGTCCAAGAGTTGGCAATGAGTGGTGATGACTAGCTGCTTTCCCTCGTGTGTTATACTGCGAAATTAGAGACGGCTATCGCAGATAGCCCTCGTGTAGCTTTAAGAGAAACTCAAAAACAAACAAACAAACTGCAAACTATTTCTTTCATTGTCTCTTTAGGCTGTGTACCCAATAACAAATACGGTCCATGTTTCTAATACACGTATTTTTAAAACAACAAATGGTGAAAAATAATAAGAATAAAAAGTAAAATAATGTATATATTTAACGTGCATTTTTTCACATATTTTTATGTTCACTTCATATTAACAGATATAAACTACATATTAAGAGATATAAACTATAAATGATAGTTTACTTTGTTTATCAAGGTTTTCGCCTCTCAAATGAACTCAACTTCTCCAACAGTTCAATCTCTAAATTTTCTGAACCTACTGAACATTATAAGCCTTACTGTCACTCAGATATTCTGAACTTACTGAACATTATAAGTCTCATTGTCACTCAGATATTCTGAACTTACTGAACATCATAAGCCTCACTGCCACTCAGATATTCTGAACTTACTGAACATTATAAGCCTCACTGCCACTCAGATATTCTGAACTTACTGAACATTATAAGCCTCATTGTCACCCAGATATTCTGAACTTACTGAACATTATAAGCCTCATTGTCACCCAGATATTCTGAACTTACTGAACATTATAAACCTGACTACCACTCAGATATATAGTTTATGCTTAGAATTCAGCTTCAGGATTAACTCTTATTTCGACTACCACATCAGCTACTATAACCTTTGGTGATAGGTCATTTAAACAGATACTTCTTAAATTAATTAAAAGCTAACAATTCTCTCATTACCAACTTTTTATTGTAAATGTAGTAGTTTTCATGGCCTGAATAACGTTTGATAAAAGGTATCCAAAATATATGATATCTTATTTTGAGTTCAAATATCTTTATTATTTTGTTACCTTAATTCGGAGAAAGCGCAAATAATTCTACTAAGCTGCTAGAAATGTTATAGTTGTTGTTTATGCTGTTTTAGTTATATTTGCTTCTAGATTAATAACAAGAAAAACAACTTACTTAGCTTACCCCAAAGACATGGTTAATATATATCACTGACATCTTTCATATAGAAATTGTTTAAGGTAGATTCTTAACATAGCTTCCGTGGGTTTACAAATATTGTTCGCTTCAACACGAAATTCACAATGAATGTAACTGTAAAAAATGAGCAGTTAACTTTTAGACGTTAATTTAATGTTTCACAAAAGTACAATCCAAAGTTTATTGCTTTGAAAACTGATGAAACATATAATGTTCTTAAATTACTTCTCTCAGAGATATGTATGGAGGATTTTGTAGGTGACATGGGAATAATATGTGGAAACTGCAATGAAGAACAGCAAACCGAATATACAGCAGATCTGAAGTTACTTCTTGTAAACAGTAATTATAGGAAACATATATATAACCTAAGTTCCGACATTAATTCTAAGAAATTGCAAAAATATAGCAATAGTTTAAAATTCCGTAGACAAAGCAAACATCGGGAAGAATAATTAAGCCCAGATGTAAGGACAACCCATCATACTTTAGTTTTAGCGGTGAATTGTTTGTTTCTTTATTTTGAATTTCCACAAAGCTACACGAGAACTATCTACAATAGCTGTCCCTAATTTAGCAGTATGAGACTAGAGAGAAGGCAGCTAGTCATCATCACCGACTACCAACTCTTGGACTATTCTTTTATCAGCGATTAGTTGGATTGACCGTCACTTTATAATGCCCCCACAACTGAAAAGGCGAGCATATTTGGTGTGATGGGGATCCACGTCAAACGCCCTAACCATCTGGATATGCCAGAGTCATTTGGCAGTGAAATACGCCTTATCGGCTGCTTATACACCTATTTTATGTATTGAAACTAAAGCCTAGAAAAAGTGGCAGGAGTGAAAGTGTGATTGAAAGGTACAACAAGACTATAATAGGAAGGCAGATTGGTTCTTTCACACATGTAGAACATGTTAACTCATCGTTCAAATTACCCCTGAAATAGAAGAATCCTATACAGTTTTATTCAAACAAACAGAAAACAGTAACAGACAAAAACCTGTCACCAGAAAAAGGTGAAAAACGTGAAATAAATTAAACGTAGATCAATAGAGATAAAGATTAGCATTTACAAGTAATATCTGCCAATATATCACAACTATCTTGTTTCTTTTTCTGGTTTGAATTTCGCGCAAAGCTCAAGAGGACTATCAGCACCACATTTGTCATAAAACAAAAAAAATCTTTATTAATTTGAAGTCATACTTACAAAGCAAAGAGATATTTAAGTTATTTTCTTAACGCATAAAATTTATGACTAAATCATCATATTCATATATTTTTAGATGTATTCCTCTACTATTGACTAATTTGTATTAAAATATTTGATGATTTGGGTTTCAGTTTTTTAAATTTCAAATACGATCTACCTTTATTATCTGATTAACTATGTATATTGAATGTATTTAAGAACTTATAATATATATGTTTAAGTATTTATGTATGAGTATATATATAAATACCCAAACAACCACACACTATACGCACAATCTCTTTTGGTTTTATGCATTTTTATTGTTAATTTGTATCATTTGTCATTCTAATAATACATGCTGCAGCAATGAATATAATTAGACGTTACAACAATATCATTATGCTTGCCAAGTCTCAACCACACCCGATATGTTCTGTGATCTAAAACCTTTTTTATTTGCTGTATTTGAGCTTGCACACTTCCTCGTCTGAAAACTTGTGAAGCGAAACTTTGAATACAAAAATCGGTGTGGTATTAGGATGTTGCTGCTTCTTTCGATGATGATGCTCATCTTTCTACAGTGTCTTTCATGATGTTAATAATTTAAATGTGGCAAAATTTGTATTACAAATTCAACACGCGACTCAGCTCAATGTAATACAAAATCATTTATTATGTATTTAGCGTGTGCTTTTAAACACACCACATAATACACATAGTTGTATTACATACTGAAGAGGTACAGTAATACAGCTAAATGTGAAATTATGATTTGCATTTATTTCATAATTGGGAATGAGCGTGTTCTCATTGAGTTAAATGCTACCACCATTCAAATCAAGAAGATAGATTTGTGATATAAATATAAAATATTTTGTATCATATCCATTTTGAGAAGTAACCGTTTTGCTTGTAATTTTGATTGTAGTTTACTTGTTTAGAATTATTTTGTATTTCAGTTTTTAATACTCTGTATTGACAATATCCATCTTACTCCGTAAATGTTTGAACGTTGGAAACAACAGCCATAAAATGAGACTGTGTGTCATTCAACTAATGCTATTTTCATGCTCTTCATTACTAGCCGTGTAATTGTTCATTAGCGAGTGATTTATTATGAAACTCGACGAACCTCAGCTGCTTAGCATGATATTTATTACTCGTGCACATTATTTTTTTTCTATAAGATGTGGTATAACATTTTTTAAAATTATAAATTACTCAGTACATAGTTTAACGAAATTAGAAAACACAAAATTAAATCGGAGAAACCTGCTATGACATTTTTGTTTTTCTTATGACGCAGCAGATAAAATATATTAAGAAAAAAAATCGATGTATCTAAATGACCTTGCGTGTATCATTTTTGAATAACAAATATGTTTTTCTAATTAGCAACAATCTGTAGAAAAAAATTGTAAAAATCTGTATGAATAGCAACTAATATGGTCAAAATGTACGATTTTTCTGATACTGCAATTTTATTTAAACGTTTTCTCTAAGTATAAAACTTGATAAAAGAGGTTATTGCTGAACTTGTCAATAAAACATAAGTAGGGCTCTGGAATATCGTTTTTTTTGGTTTTCTCTTAAAGATATAATTAAATCTAATGTTATTTTAAAGCTTATATGCAGTTTACTTGTGCATTTCTAAGCAACGATCATGAAACAGTTATTCAATATATATTACTGGACATTTAAAAAATAGATGTATTTCAAACTAAAATGTTTACTTTTATTCTTTCAATTTTATTCCTGCCTGCCTTTTTTCTTTCATGAATATAAGATGGCTCTTACTAACAGGTATTATATTTGCAACTTCAAAACTAAATCGCTTTTTGAAAAACGTAACTGAAAAGAAAATCAGAAAAGTAGAATAACTGATAACGGATAAAGTTTTGCCTCTTTAAGAATTCAACATTGAGTGTCTAAGAAAACTGTTATTGTAGTGAGAGAATTATAAGAGTTATTAATATTATGTTTCAATTGTTAGTCTCAAAAATACCCCAACATGTCAAAGTTTATTTTACAAGTTTATTATAAATCCCAAGCTATATTTTGACTCAAGATCTGTACTAAAATGTTCTCTATAATAAATTGTTGTGAAAAAAATCATGAAAACTATAAAACTATAATGTTTTTTATTCAAAAGTAATGTTTGTTTCTGATTTTATTTCGCGAATTTACTCAATAGCGAAGGAACCTGTAGATAAACCAGTCATTCATTTGAGCTTAAATATGTTAACTTCATCAAAGAGTATCACATATTATCATGATTATATCTGATAATAAGAAAGTTCTCTACACGATATAAAAAATAAAAATAAATAACGAATGAGCTATTCTTTTTAAACTTAGAAATTTCAGTAATTTCAAATGTTTTAAGTAGAATAGATAACATACATCGGTTTAATAAACATTTAATAATAATTGTTTTTATTAGTCACAATTTAGTAAAATAACGGTGATTAAAAATATTCATTACACACTGTAAATCCCCCGCTAGTAGAGCGGTAAGTCTACGGATTTAGAACGTTAAAATCAGGGGTTCGATTCCCATCGGTGAACTCAGGAGATAGCCCGATGTGGCTTTGCTAAAAGAGAATCACGCATATACAGAACATTAAGCAGTTATGGAATCATATGATAAATCTATATTGTCAACACCTTTTGTAATACTCACAGAAAATACATATAGTTTAATTGTTTACTCTCATCTTAGTCACACATTGAACTAAATGACCAAGCCATACACTTCATGATTCAGACATAGGCGTTCCTTATTTTAAACTTCAGGCCAATCGGTAGCACTGAAGGAACTACTTTTAATAATTGTTATTCAATAGTAGGAAAGTGGTGACTAAATCTGATATTAAAAATATTGTTTAAGATGCTTTTTTAATTAAAGGGAAAAGGTTTTAGGAAATTTCAATAAATGAACCAGAAACATATACACACACACACTGCCAATGACAGATCGTCTTTATAACGTGATGCCCTCTCTGCCACTCACCGTCACGAATATGATTTATGTCCAAAAGATGAGATGATGATGATTTATTTATTGACTTCGTTTGGACATTTATTTTCTTACATACAACAATTATATTTTCACAATTCGTAATCTGAGGGTCGCAGATTCGAATCCTTGTCACACCAAACATGCTTGTCCTTTCAGCCATGGGGATGTTATAAAGTTACGGTCAATCGCACTATTTGCTGGTAAACAATAGCCCAAGAGTTGGCGGTGGGTGGCGAAGACTAGCTGCATTCCCTGTATTTGGGACGGCTAGCCCAGATAACTCTCGTGTAGCTTTGCGCAAAATTCCAAACAAACCTAACATATCATCTTCCCTGTTTTAACCACAACCCCTCAAAAAGTACGAAATTAATTTTACTCTATAAAATCGTCATTTCTCAGACAACCCTCTTTTATAGTCTTCAGTTTTGTTTGGTTATGAAATATTTAATAGAAATTCACACCCCTCTTGCTTCACCCACTTGTTACATCCTCTCTTTAAGAATTCGTCAATAGCAATCTCTCACATTTAATCTTATATTACCTATAACCAATAAGAGATCAAGCTTTCGTCTATCAAATAAAATATTGTACAGCGTTATGTTCTGAATAGTTAAATGTTAATTTTACTCAGAGTACCAACATTGTTCCAAAGAGAAAGTTAAAAACTAGCTTGAACTAATTTGTAACGATTCTTGTCGCATAGTTAAAAACCAAAAATTACTTTGAGAGGCCCTGTTTGTTTGTTTAGAATTAAGAACAATGGACTATTTGTGCTTTGTTCACCATGAGTATCGAAGCCCGGTTTCTAACAAAGTGTGGCCGTAGACATTCACTCTGTCACTGGAAGCATTTTGGTTGTTGTTTTTGAATTAAGCACAAAGCTACACAATGGGCTATCTGTGCTCTGCCCACCACGGGTATTGAAACCCGGATTTTAGCGGGTAAGTCCGCAGACATACCGCTGAGCCACTGGGGGCAATTCCGTTTTGAGAAAGGGTAGATAAATTAACAAATAAACTATAAAGTTTTACTAAAAAAAGTTTTAAATACATTTAGGAGGTTTTAGGAGTCACACAGAGCAATTTCGGATATTTGAGACGAGGAAAAGTATTTTTAATTTTAACATAAAAATTACTTTCACACGGACTATTCAAAACAGATGTTCATTGCATTCATGAGCAATTGTCATTTTGTGCAACCGATATGTAGAGTCTGCAGTCCACTAATATATTTTACCACAAGCCGCCACTACACACAGTTGTTTGTGCTACATTTTCCACGGACACAAAATTTCTTTCCCAAGACAGAATACAGATTTAAATTATAAAAAAGTTATCTTTCTATTAGCTACTTCTACCACTTTTATTAATGACACATCTTTCAACCTCCCCATTACTATGACGCACACTTATAATTACGAAGAAAAAGGGTAGAAATAAGAACAAAAAATGTATTCTAAACATTAAATTTATATCGTTTCTTGTGTTTTATGTATCAACGCTTACGTAGCAACGTTTTAGAGCATTTGAAACTGTTTATGTTTTAAAAAACCGTATTTTTTTTTAGAAATTATCATATAAAAACATATGCGTCGTGAGCATTACATTTACGAGTATTATATGCGAGTACTGAAATGGGTATATAGTCAAAGGGCTTTTCCCAAAATTACAGAACGTATTAAAAGACAAATAAAGGGAAACTTAACATTTCCTGAAACATTGCTATTGCTATTTTACTACAATAGTATTACATATATTAATGTTTTGGCTTTCAAATGCTGTCTGAAGTAAAACATACTCGTTGGAGTTATTAACATGAAATAAAATGCATTACTTAAAATCTCAAACTCACTTTAGTTTACGGATTTCATGTAGTACACGATTGTAAGGGTTCATATGCTGTTATTCAAATCATGTATTTAGTTTGTTTATTGTTAAACAGAAAGCAGAAAATGAGTTATAATCGAGTCCCAGTGTTAGTGTTATAAGATTTTAATGTTATCTACAGTCACAGTTATTTATGGTAGTCTTGTGATGTATTTCAAAATTAAGAAAACATCCAAGAATTACTTTTTGAACAATATCCATATCTCAATTGTATATTTCTTTACACCAAGAACCCGTCTAAGCAAGCTCAGTCTTAAAAGACCTCATCTGAGTTTCACTCTTGTTACTAGAACTTAAATGTATTGCAAACCTAGAAATCTTGTGTTAAAGGTAAAAAAAACACTTATTACATATCGCAATATGATCCAGTGAAAACAAATGTATATTTAATATTTTTGTCTTCCATCTCTCATCTGTACTGTTATATTTCCAATTAAGAATAATTCATCTCTTGACTTTTCACACATACGTAAATACATTGTTAAATATAATACGGTCGTATTTTTCTTTAAATTTTTATTGACACATTTTTACTGGCCTATGTCTCAGCTATCCGTCCCCCGCTCCCCTGCTATTACAGCTGTAAGTACACGGACTTAAAACTTTACAACGTTAAACTCGGGGGTTTGATTCCCCTCGATGGACTCCGCATATAGCCCGATCTGGCTTTGTTATAATAAAACACACACACACACACACACGCATCAGCTATCCACCTTTAATTCCCTGTACAGGGATGTTAGGTTTCAATAACAGATTTTGATTTTATAACTCAAACCAGTATTTTATTTGGTATCAAATAATGTTAAACTTTCGTTTGATTGCCGATTTTCTGGTAAAATTTTATCATTTTTACTTAACCGCCAGTAGTGCTCCATCCAACAATGTAACATTCTTTGAGTATTTGGCCCGGCATGACCAGGTGGGTTAAAGCGTTCGACTCATAATCTGAGGGTTGCGGGTTTGAATCCCGGTTGCACCAAAAATGCTCGCCATTTCAGCTGTGGGGGTGTTATAATGTACGGCCAATCCCACTATTAGTTGGTAAAAGAGTAGCTTAAGCGTTGGCGGTAGGTGGTGTTGACTAGCTGCCCTTCTCTAGTTTTACACTGCTAAATTAGGGACGGCTAGCGCATATAGCCCTCATGTAGCTTTGCGCGAAGTTAAAAACAAACTAAACCAAACTTAATAATAACGTTTCACACATTTAATTTTGTTGTTTCACTTCAAAATATTTTTATTCTGTAAAACAAAAATGTAATATAAGCATTCAATAAATAATGTTGTAGATCATTAAATTATCAAAATGTATACGGTAGAGCTGTTTTTGCCATCTTGATTAACTTTCTGTGTTCTTCTTTCATATCTTGTTTTGTATTGTGCTTGCTCTTACTCCGTAGCCAAGGCTTTTATCAAAAATCTATGAATAAATTTTTAATACCAGATAGTATTTATATTTTCTGCAATTAAATCTTCTCTTTAATTTATCCAGAGCGCCATATAATGTTATCTAAATAATTCCAAAGCGTCATATACATAATATTACGAGAATTGGTTTTTAACACTTCAATTCAACTCGGTTTATTTACAGCTTATTCCTGTAAAACCTCAGGACATATTAAAACTACCTCTATACTATAGATGTCATACAAATCTGAGGTGAGTTTTGCATTACATTATTCAAACTTTTTAAAACTAGCTAAATAAATTTGTGTTTCATCTGAAGCATCAATGCATTATTTACATTACTAACCAGTTTATTCTTTATTGAACTCTCTGGACTTAATACAATTTCTATATGTATGAGCAGTTATGCTGCTAAAATTTGGAGTTTGATCTATTCAGCGAGCACAACATTGATAACCCACAGAGTAGCTCCAAACTTAACAATAAACAAATCCGTTTCTTCAACTAGTATCTAGCTCTATAAACTTTTACTCTAATAAACCTAAAGAAATTTTGAAGATATATCATCATTTATATCTATGGGGCTTTAACATAAATATATTAACATTTATTTTATTTTTAGATATAAGTTTTCGTTTGGAATGATTCTAATGATACTGATAAAACTCAGAACTGGTAGCGCTTCTCTGACTTATGTTATATTAACAATAAATATCTTCAATTATTGAAAACTGTGTCTTTAGAAGTTGCTATGTTAAGCAATTATTTCCGCTACGTTACCGAGAAACTACTTCAAATCATCGAAACGACTTGTCCTTATTTATCTTAAATGGAACCAAAAATAGCAATGCTTCTTTGTAGATCAGCACATTAGTGTGATCATGTCATACTCTTCCTTCACTTTCTCTCAACGTAATCAAATCTGTACTTATTCCTATCAGGAATTGAGACATACTAATATAATACCAACTGTTTATTAGAATAATCAACAGTATGTAGAATTAGAACTAGGTTTTATTCTTACTTTATTCTTTCGCCTCTTTCTCAGTTTATTCGTTCTCCCTCGCATCTCTTGATCTGCTTTTCGTTGAACTCTTATCTTTTACGTATCTATCTCAAATTTATACTCAAAGGGGTTCCATGACTAAATTCTAATA
Source organism: Carcinoscorpius rotundicauda (assembly GCA_011833715.1). Taxonomy (NCBI): domain Eukaryota; kingdom Metazoa; phylum Arthropoda; class Merostomata; order Xiphosura; family Limulidae; genus Carcinoscorpius; species Carcinoscorpius rotundicauda. Next base: position 41,950,283 of record CM022393.1, read on the forward strand.
TCACTAAAAGTGAAATTGCACTTCGAGCTTTGAGCGTGAGTACATTATGAAAATGTAAATCAAATACATCTAGTAGATAACAGTGTTTCACAAGTATAATTTATCAGTAGAACAGTACACAATCGAGAAGGTAAGTGATAACATGTAATATCAATAAACAATCTCTTCTCTAATTTCTTATAGACAACTAGCTTTGACATTAAATATCTGTTCCTACTAAGACAATTCTTGAGATTATCACTTATATTCAATTCATTGAGAGGAGCGGTTGGTGCTGTTTGTACAATCAGTTTGAAATTAAGGACGGATAAGATTGGTAGTTATTGTGTAGATTTGCGCAAACATCCAAAATTAACAAAGCGAAGAGCATCACCTAAATGGTCTGTACTTTATAAGTATGGATTAATTTCTTTTAAATGGGAAAAACCTGAAATACTTAAATATTATTATTTATACATACGTACATTACTCTAAAATCAAAGATCAAGAAGACTTGTAATTTCGATGAATGAAAACCACAAACAAGATTCTTCTATGACACAGCAAATCTTGCATGGAACAGAAATGTTTTTCAAATAATAATTAATAACTTAACATTTAAAAATCAAAACAAATCAAAATGTAATAAACATAACGTCGATTGCACATTTCACATACTTTAGTATGTACACCATATCATACGAAGAATATAAAAAGTAGTTTAAATGCTTCTTTGAATGAAAATTCTCGAGCCTTTTTACTAAAGTTTTTACTTTCAATGGTGTTGCCGTTTTATTTTATTTTTTTTGAAAAAAAAACCTCCGTCGTGAACAATAGTTAAAATATGTGAATAATTTTAACCTTTAGAATCTGTTATAAAAATTTTGGTTTCTAAAGATACTTTTACATTTTTTTCTCTTTCAAAGCTAAATTACCTATTATATTTTCTAACTTTATGAAATTTGATAAATATGTAATTATTCTATCTACTTGTAAAAATAGAATAAGAAAACCATAAATAATCTGAATGTTTCTGAGACTGAAAACGGAAGAATAGGCTAGAGTAAAGTGATTCCTGTAAATTTCGTTCAAAACTGAAGAAAGGTTTATAAATCAAATTTTGCAGTTTCGAAGGTTAGTTTGTTTGTTCTTAAGGGGAAAGATGCACAATGGGTTATCTATAACAGCGAAATTGCAGAAATAAAACTTCGAATTCTAACATTACAAAACTTTCAAGTTTACCTCTGAGAAACGGGAGGGTAATGTCAAAGTAAAAAGTTAATAGTTTATAACGTAAATTACGGCCCGGCATGATCAAGGGGCTAGGGCGCTCTACTCTTAATATAAGGGATACAGTTTCCGTCACAACATACATGCTCACCCTTTCAATTGTAAAGGCGTTATAATGTGTCACCTAATTCCACTCCTTGTTGATTAAAGAACACCCCATAATGGAAAGTGGGTGGTGATGACTAAATGCCTTCCTTCTAATTTTACACAGCTAAATTAGAGACGGTTAGCTCTATGTAGCTTTACAGAAAATTCAAATCACACCAAACGTAAACTGCACTTTTTTGTTAATAAAATCAACATCAGGAACGGTCAAAATAAAATTATTGAATGTTTATGTTCTTTGATATTAAAAAAATTATTAAATACGTTATGCTTTATAATTTAAAATGCGAAATTTAAACATTTTAATCAATACAATACAACACTACACAAATTAGTATCTACGTATTTGAAAAATAGTTATGAATAAAGCACTTTGGCGAAATCCTGAAAAATAATAGTAAGTCAGATCTAGTAAAGAATTTTACAGTAAAAAAAACAAACTTGTCTTCGAAAATTATTTTGTTCTTTTTCTTGATATTATACTCGCTATCTACATATTTTACTTTATATAAATAAACCTAGGAAACAAAAATTGCGAACGTTGCAAAAGTGTACGTTAATTCAGTTACCATATGGTGTCATGGGCTAAGAATTAAATTTGACGCAACTTGAATTCCTTAAAACTAAATAAATGATAAAATGTTATGAGTGCCGTCAAAAAATTCTACTTTATGAAATGAATTCATTTAAATGACATATTTTGAACTAGATCTATAGATACAAAGAATAATATATATATTGTCTAAAATAACATTTAGAAGAATATCTGACCCAGTTAGACACTACAAAACTTAACTTGACATTTTCTTGCCTTTGTTTATTTTCAAGCTTGACCACTTTCTAAGTATTACTTTTTAACTGATGTCATATATTAATTTTGTTACTTTAGTGTAAACTTATTGAAAACATAATTGTTCTATGTCTACTTTCAGTGTTTGTCCGAAACGTGTAGTGTGTGCTTTAGGTGAGTGGAAAGTGTTTATTTAATTAAACAAAGAAACGTAACCTTGAGACAGATACTTTCCTGCTTTAAACCGTTAGGTTTTTAAAATGCAAACATCATTTCGGTACAGAGAAGATTACATGATCGTGATAATATTTCTTTTGTTTGTTTGGAACTGACCACAAAGCCGCATGACAGGTTATCTGTGCTCTGCTTATTACGGGCATAGAAATACGATTTCTAACTGTGTGAGTCCGCAGACAAGCTGCCGTGCCGCTAGGGTCGATGATATTTGTTATTTTCTTTAATTTTTCCTGGCTTTTGACACTGTGGTCTTCTGGCTGAGCTGAACCAGTGCCATTGTTCTCGATATATAACCATATACATTCGTACTTACCTCATGTAGCTTATAATATTTCATAGCAGATTTTCATTTGTGTCACTTCTAATGCAGGTTCTACAAACAAGATTTTTTCACCTTAAACAATTATATTTACATAGAAATTACTGGTATGTAATTTTTAATTGTTTACTCTGAGAAGAAACAATGAAACGTTGGGTAAATTATTTTAACATATATTAGTCCTCCGCTGGGCAGTGGTAAGTGTACTTACTTACAACGCTAAAGCCAAAAGTTCGATTCTTTACGGTGGACACAGCAAATAGCCTGATGTGGCTCTACTATAAGAAAGCACACATCACACATATACCATCTATTAATGACGGAAATATTTATTCTTTATCTGACGACATATGTGAATGCATGAATAAGCTGACTGAAATGTCACAAAGGTTGTGAGTTAGCAACATCTTAACCTTAAGTTTCTTTGTATCTTTCCTTCTGTTGTTTAATTCAGATAATTAAAGAGAGAGAAGTTATAGGAGTTAAATTAAATATTTATGAAAATCTGATACACATGATATCTTATTTCTTAAAATATATTATGGCAAGTACTCGCTTTTCGTTTTCTTGTGATTTGGAATAATTTCTCTATGAAGTATCTAATACTTCTATTGGGAATAATGTGGCAAATTGGGCTCTTATCTTTCTTTTCTTCTGATTCGCTGTTATTAGTATTTCTATTTTATGGTTTTAATTTTTGGATATTGATGTTCGTATTTGGATACTGGATTTTTTGTTTTTTAGTCATGATCAGAAGATGCTTATAATATTGTTTTGTGTTAAATAAATCTACTTTATTGTTACGAGACATGAATTATCTTGAACAAAACGCGAAAACTCAGAATTTTTAGGTATTTAAAGACTTCATTTAAAATTTCTTGAGGTGAAAGTTTCACTCATCATTAAACAACATTTTAATTTTAAAAACACTAAACCAAAAATCGACAAATCTTGCGTACAAAAAGTCAATTTGTGACTTGTAATTAAAATGTGAAGCCAATATAATTTGCTACACTTTACGAGAAATAATGAATTAACGAGGAAAGGGAAACACATTATACAAGATTATTTCAGTACATAAGGTCTTAGCATCCCCTAGTTAATAAAGAGGAAAGTAATTAGTGATGTGCTGACATGTAATATCGAACTACATGTGTGGCCTGAATTGGCTATCGTTTCTCTCGTTACGCGTCTCCGATGAAGAGTGTGTGAAGAGAGCTAGAGTTAGTAATCTTGTTGATAGTGGTCAAGTGATGTGCTAGACAGCAATAATTCAGCCCCTAAAATTCCAATATGTTTGTTCTCCTTAATCGTAAGAAGAAATATAATGAAATACGTGTCATACCTGCAGTAAACACTTTGCCAACTGCCATTTTTTGTATGTTATATTAATATTTTTATATTTCTGTGAGGTTTTTATTTCTCAATATACAGCTTTATTTTTCTGAAAGGTTTTGAAGGACTCTATCATCTGTTTGGACTGGGTGAATGACTGAAATGTCACCCTTAAACAACTTTCAAAATAAATTAACAAAATTCTGTTGTAATCATTACGAAATACATTCCTCCATTAAATCTATCTTAAACAATATTACTTATTGTTTTAATATTGCCATAAATAATTTCTTAAGACTATATAAATATTTCTCATATGAAAAGTTTTATTTTCGAATTTAGATTTTTTCTAATACGAAAACTATCAATCAACAATCATGAAATATTAAGAAATTATTCATGTGAATGTATAAACAAAAGACACAAGACGCGACATACTTTTTAAAGTAAATGGACAATGGAATAGTCATAATTAACTATTCTAAGTAAACAAAACAAGAAAAAGCACGAACTCGTGCGTCAAATGATACTAAACAGGATAGAAAAAAAAAGAAAAAATCCACTACAGTATACCTTCACCCAATGTACACATAAAGGTGGGAGTATGTTACTTGGATTTTATTTTCTTGACGGCGTGTTAATATTTTGATCTTAAATGATGAATATTTGATTAATTAAAAATATCTATTTTGTCTCTTTGAGTTTCATAAAATGATGTATTTTCAGTGGCTTTTGCATGATATTAGTTACGTTTTATTATTTGGGTTTTTATAGCCGTAACTAATATATACCTTGAAAGTACATTTCTTGATTCTACCTCTAACAGTGATTTAAAATATATGAGTTGAGTTCGAAAATCTTGTCCATCTGAGCAAATATATAGATATTCTGTGTAAAGTAATGTGGATCGACTCTAAATCATCCTACTCCGCCTTTCCACTCACATAGAACTAGCAACGCTTGAATTTGTTCTTAATATTAAAAGTAGGGTGAACTCAATTTACCTCAACTGTGGAAGCTAATAAAAATATATAAATACGATTCTTGCAAACATCTGAAGACAAAGATCTGTTCCAAGATTATTTAAAATGTTTTTGAGAATGTTGTTTTTTCATTCATCCAAAATTTAGCAAATATGGTTTTTCTTAAAGATAAATGATTTACTTATGAAGATTGAGCCAAGTTAGCACATCAGATTCAATGTGCGTTTATGAAAACTGGTGCATTCAAACGTAATATCACCTAATTGGTCAAGTAAGACTGGTGTCTGCTTTCTTGTTCAGTTCATTATCGGAACAACACTAACACCAGCTGTCAGAAATGAACTTATTCATAATTATTTTAGTTAGCGAGTGAAACACATCTTTTAGCAAATGTAAACATGGGTTGAATACGGTTACTTAAAGATTTTCACTCACCAGTGTTCGTGACGCCCTGCGCTGCCAACCCACTTTTTATTTTCTTTTTTTGCTAAAACGTATTAGCAAATACGTTTTTATTTTCATGGAGTACAAATATATAATATTTTTAATTTTATACAACCAATTATGTTTAAAAATATACTAAAAACATCTTAATTTGAAGAACGATTAAAACATGCCCTCTAGAATTGGCTTCTATTTAAAGCAGTGTCCTTCTTTTTGCAAAAATAGTATATTTCATTGTTTAATTTATTAAAATAGTTAATAATATTGAAATGTTCACCTATAAAGTAACAAAACCAAACACTTACTTCAGTGTATACTAATAATCAAAGTGATTTCAAAACTCAAGTTATTATGCACAAAAACTGATATTTGGATTATATAAAAAGCATTGCTTTAGATGTTAATGAAGTTTATTTCTGTATTTACTACGTTGAATACATATTTTGAATTTTTCTTTGCATGAAAAGGTTAGGTTAAAAATTTAAAACATCTATTTCATGTCTCTCGAAAAGTATATGTTTAGAATTTATGGAATACATCTTTTGTTATTCGAAATATAGACTTTATAAAATTATATTCTGGTCGTTTATCTGTCATTTTAAATTTTAAGACGTTATTTGTCTTCATTAAAAAAGTAATTTAAAAGATATATACTTTACTTTTAATGAAATCGTTTCTTCTAAAAGTTTAAGTTTATATTTTATTCTAAAGTATAGATATCCTTAAGCAATTCTTTATTTCTTTAAAAAAGTCCACAAGTCAAAGAAGTTTTGCTTGAAACATGGTTCTTTTTATTATAAACAAGTACACATCTCCATAAATGTATCATTTTTGTTTCATAAAAAATACATTCCTCACAAGTGTATGAATAATCAAACCATTATCTGGCTGGTTGCTAGACATTGAAACACGAACAATTTCCTATTTCATTGGTTCATCGGAAACGGCATCATTGGAAGCATCACACAATATGTTAACATTTTCTGTCTCCGTTGATAAGGGATAGTGATGATACATCATCGACCCACCTTCAGTGAAGTCACTAACAGTATTTCCACTACCTTCCAATATCCACTTGCTCGTTACAAGTCCCTGAAGACCCACAAATCCACTACCGTGAAGCTGAGCTATGCTGATCCCCATATCCGCTCCTGGTGGACAAAATCAAATTAATTAATTTCGTCATGAAGCAATTATGAATATTTCTAATTCAAGTAACCCAAGACAGAACAAATGACTTAATAAGAAAATTTAGCAGTAGAAGTTAACAATTAATAAAAAATATTTACTTCAGTATAGAGCACAAGCAAAATAATCAGTTCAGTTGAATTAATTAATATGGACAAGAAAGTTATTTAAAGAGAGCTCCCCTTATATCACAGTGTTTTTCATTTCCAGTAACCAATCTAAAACAACCACACTAAATTGTTCCTCACCCTGACAAATCTAGGGTTAGATGCCACAATACTCTATCGCAATTTGTGATGAAGGTTTGTTCCTATTGAAAGTTACTGACCTTCAGGGTAACTTTAACTTTAAACTACATTCACCAATATTGATGATTGTTACCAAATATTTTATTACAGTTTACAGCACTTACAATAAGTAAGTTTAGATCTCAAAACAGGTACGACATTGCGATCATAATTAAATACACAAATTTTTGCAGTAAAGAACATTTTAGTACTCAAATTAACATTCGAAATATAACAATGTATTTAAATTCGAGAATTAATTTTAGTTACTTATTCTGGTAAATATTAATCCGCATGAATTTTACAAATTATTTACGTAAGGTTAAACAAAAAACAACACAAAACTGAATAAATAAATAACTGCGAACTATTTTATGTAAAATGTTGGCATAAACTCAGGAATGTGTAGCAAAATAACGATTAAAGGCATATTTGGGTATTTGTTAATTGTGAAATCGTTTGATTTTATTAAAAAAGCTTCTGTGATTTATTTTTTTTACTGTAAGATTCATGTTTTAGTACTGTGATGCCATGTTTGGAAAAATTGTTTGTTTTTACTCATGTAGACTTGGGAAGGGGTTTTTGGAGTCATTTTAACCTGATCTATGTGAAAGGCCTAACAACTGTTGCACAGTATTTTGTGAATAGTTCTTTGTGAGGTGGGTTTTTTATATAATTTTCTTAAATGTGTTTATTTTTTATTCCAGGGTTGAAATTAATCTAGGTTATATTTATGTGTAGTCTTATCGAAATTTCTGCTAAAGGTCTATTGTCCATGTTTTTTTAAAAGGGTTTAACAGTTTTTATAACTAATTTAATAAGGTTAACGTTAATGAAGTATTATGTTAAGAGTACAACTTCTTTATCGATGCTTTATGTGATACATACATTGTATGCTAAACTTAAAATGATTTTTAGAGTGCCTTGCTTCTGGTGGATTACATGATTAAAAAACCAGTTTATGTATTTTCTGTTGTATGTGTTTTTTTTTATACATTGTAGTGATGAAACTTTGGGTGTTTTGTATGATGTTAACTAAACAACGATCGTCTAGTTGTTTTCATTTGCCTCTGTGAAGTGTATCTTTTTATGTAGATTGTTTATCTGTTGACAAATTTTGTTTGTTTATCTTGACAATTAAATCTAAAAAAGTAATTTACATATCTAAGCTTTGTATATGGAAGTGGCTATGGCATTCTGCTCTGTGATGTAAGAAATACCTGACAAAGAATTTCCCATGGCAAGTTAGTGTAAATGAAGGAAGTACGAATATTTGTATTGAAAGCAAATAAATGTGGCTAATTGTGACAGTTCAGTCAGGTGTTTCTGGTTTATGTTGATTCTCTGCTTTTATGATCTTGTGAAATAATATCAACAATAAGTTATATTGCTTCGTGACAAGGAACTTAACAAAATAGGTTTACAACATTAAAGTTGGACGTTACTGTCTATACTATGTTAGTGTTGTACAAGGTGTAAAGTGTTTTTTTCTTTAATTGATGCTTATTTACGAAGATTGTAGTTTAGAAAGCTATAAGAAGACATAATTGGGCAGGAGGCTACTGAAATTTTATGATTTTTTGATAAACTGTAGATTTTTGGTGTCTAGGTGGGTTTGTATGCCAAAAATTATAAAGTTTAAAGAAAATATTGTTTATTTTAATAATATTTTAAGAATTATTCTCAATTTTTAGTCCTTGGTTGGGTGAAGATCAGTATTTGAATAAGTAAACTTTGAGATATCATTCAATGTATTGACCATTAAGGAATCATATCATTTAGTTGCTATCTTTTTCGGCTCTTTGAATGACAATGTCTTCACTGTGTGTCTAAGAAGTTTTACACATTTTCTTTCTATTAATATCAAATTTTGATTTATATGTTTTTTTTGTTTAGTATTTTTGAAGTTTTTAAATAAATACAGCTAGGAAATTTTTAATAGACATGCTTTTGGTTCACTAGAGAAATTGATCATTAAATTGTTTTTGTTTGTTTGGAATGTTAATATTTCTGACGACTTATCTGTCCTAAGATGAATTAGACGTGGGTTATTCCTGTGGTCTTGGAACTGGGATTAATTGCTATTGATTGTATTTGTGATTTGATGCAGGGGTCTTCAAGACTGGTTTTTAAATCTAACACTGAGATGGTGAATTACTGTACGGTTTACGCATTTATTTAGGGCTGTGTTTTGAGGTTCAAAGACTTGAAAGTTCGGTTGGTTGATTATATTTTTTTTTACACTGTCTGTTTCTGTTTGTTTCACTGACAGGCGAAGTTCTCTAGTTTTATGTCTAACTCTTTATTGACAGTTAAGCGTTTATAGTAGGTGTTTTTGTGTATTAAAGTAAGCTATAATATACAAGGTAGTAAAACTTACAAGGTTACTACGGAGGTTCAGTTCATATTTGCAAATAATGTTTTGCTCCGTGTTTTTCCTTTATAATTTGTTTTTAATGTTTTTAAAGTTTTATTTGTCTTTTTTCTATAATACTTTTGAACTTTAGGTTAAGCTGAAGGTTCACCTTTATTATAAGAAACGCTGGTAACAATTTTTCTATTCTGCAAGACTAAAAAGGTTAAAATAGAAAAATTGAGATCACCAAATTTGATCAGAATAAGATACATACCCGAAGAAGAGAGACGAAAGACATTCAAAACGTCGTCCTTTTACAACAGGTATTTACTGTCCATTTCAGTTTACTCATCAAAATTAACACGCTTCCAGTAAAATGTTACCATACGTACAAGGGTGATAACTATAAGGCCAACCAACGGACGAGGGACAATTGTTATATCAGTACAAGCTACATTACAAACAATTTGTAGTTCTTAAAACGAAAAGTAATTATAATGCATGTCAGTTTAATTATTAAGATGTTTTATCGGGTAATTCCATGGACTTCTTCCAAGGTTAAGTCAGCTTGAAATTTAAAGTTGAAACTTAAACAGTAACATCGATATCTACTAATGCTAAAACTTGTGATTCGATTGTTGCAGTGAATGTACCACAGATGGTGCAATTTTTGGTTTAAGCAAAACAATAAACAACCTTAAATTTTTAAGGTATTATAATATATTATAAATTTAAAATATTTAACCAATATAATACCAAATGTCTAATATTTAACATGCAGAAGTTAGTGATATAGTAGATGTTTATGCATTACAGCAACGAGCGTCGAACAACTTAAATACAGAACATATTCTTTACTTATTGATATAACACGACAACACATGACCTATAATTTGCTATCCAGTAAGTGATATTTGTATGTGTTGTTATTTTAGGAACATAGTGCATCGTAAGAACCTAGTCACACCAAACACTTTAAAAAGATGGTTTTGAAAGTTTACATTGCCTCAATATGCAATATGTTTTTCTTTTCTTAAAATTGCATTCCCCGGTAAGTCAACGTTAAGTATACCGACTTGAGCCCTATAATCCGGGATTTGTAGCCCATATACTGACATCTGTTGATGTAGAAATTGAATAGTTGTGCAAAACAACATCCAGGTTGACGATTACTTAAGTACATATAATTAATAATGAAAATATATACATTCAGTTCAAAAGCAGATAGGTTACTAAAACACGAAATTTAATACACTAAATAATCTATTGTTAATGGTAAAGATACAGATTAGTTAGTATACTTAAACATGTATACATTTTTTTTCAAATTCTGGCAAATAGATAAATTAGAAATTATATTAAATAATATTTAGTAGGTTTAACCAACTTCTAAGTAGATGTTCTTCCTTACCCAAACCAAAACCATATCCGTCAGAAAAGCGTGTGCTGCAGTTCGCAAAAGTCCACACACTCTCCACCTGCTGAATGAAAGTTTCTGCTGCTTCCTCTGTGAAAACACAATCCAACTCATCTGTTAAATTAACAAAGAAAACACAATCCTACTCACTCTGAAACTCCTTTTAAAATGTTAACTAATTTGGCACAAAACAGCTTGCATTTGCAATAGCGTTAATATTGTTAGTTCTTATATTTACTAAGTTACGTTTTGCTACCAAAATGTTAAAACATTATTTTTAAAACTGTCTGTAGTTTCGGTGAAGTAAGAAACTTTACTTACATTGACAAAGAAAGAGTACAAGCAAATAGGTAATTTATCAGATCATAGATACATGACGATAAAACGTAACAAATGGAAGATAAAACTGATTGGAACAGAAATAACAGAGTGAATAAAACGACAACAAAAGGTTGAGATAGGATTATTACAAATTTCGTTTGGATTTCATACTATAATTTGTTTACTATGCTATTAATTAAAGCTTTACTACTGTAATGGAGGTTAAAATGTTTGTTTTTTATTGGCTGAATTTCGTGCAAAGCTACACGAAGGCTATCTAAATTCTCTTAAACTGATTACCAAAATTTTAGGCGCTAAAGGAGTATCGTTACTCATCCACTTACCATCTTCGGTAATAATAACATCAGTGTGTCCACTTCCATAGGTATTTACATGTTCAATTGCATCCTGGACACTGTCCACTACCTCTACGGTACAAGCCAGACCTCCATGCTCAGTTTTCATTGATTTGGCAAGGGGAGGACCGAAAGTTAACAGATTGAAAATCCGTGGTCCAGAGAATATTTTTACCTGAAATGAAACTAAAAAATTTAGGGCCTAACAACACATAAAACAATATAATGTGTAGTAAATTGCTCATGTTATGTTCAAAAGTATTCTGATTAAAAAGTAAAGAATTTGTATCAAGATCCTATATTGGATTTTGAATCAAACTAAAGTTTGTAATTAACGTTGTCGTGTCTACAGAAAAGTATTTATGTCTTAAAATTATACATATATATATATATATATAAACACACACATACTGCTGACCAAAATCTTAGGCCAATAAACATTGTTAAATTCGATGAAAATAAGAAAAATTAAAATTAAAATAAAAAAACTTTTTTAGCATTTAATAGGGAAAATGTGTACGCTATAAAATGTGCCTAAATACTAACTGATTAAAAGTTTAAGACCATAACGAAACGAAGCGTTAATCGATAAACACGTAACGAAATTTTGTTATTTGTATTCAAGCATTAGCATTGTCAATATCTTCCACAGAAATCTCCTGTGTTACAATGAGTAAAAACATGACAAAGGCTAAAAAGTTGACAGAGTTTGAACGTGGCAAGATTATCGAGCTGCAAAAGCAAAGTGCCATCGCTGGTGAGATTGGGCGTATTAAATCTGGTTTTGCGAATTTCTTAAAAAACCCTGAGGGACATGGAACGAGACGTTCAAGTGGTCGTCCCAAGAAATTTTCGCCGACGCTGAGCAGGAGGATTCGATGGGTTGTCTGGCAAGACACCAGCTGATCGTCGAACCATATTAAGGCCCTTACGGATGCAGAATGCAACTCAAGAACAATAAGACGGCATCTACGAGAGTAAGGCTTTAAAAACCGTAAACGTCTTCAAAGACCACGTCTCCTTCCATACCACAAAACAGCGAAGTTAAACTTTGCTGAAAAGCACCAAACATGGGACGTAGAAAAGTGGAAGAATGTTTTGTTCGCTGATGAGAAAAAAATTAACCTGGATAGTCCACGTGGCTTCCAACGTTACTGGCACGATATGGATATCCCACCAGAAACATTTTCTACACAACACCACTAGTGGGGGAAGTTTCATCATGATCTGGGGTGCTTTCTCCTTCCATGGAACATAAAAAGCTTCTGGTTATACAGGCGCGTCAAACAGCAGCTGGCTACATTGGCATGTTGGAGAGAGCTTCCTTATCGACTAAAGGCCCTCGCTTGTGTAGAAATGACTGGATCTTTCAGCAGAACAACGCTGCAATCCACAATGCCTGCAAAACAAATGAATTTTTATGGAAAAAACGTGATTCTTTTGGTCCATCCAGCGTGTTCGGCTGAACTGAACCCCATTGAAAATGTTTGGGTTAAATGACAAAGGAAGTTTATAGAAATTGACGTCAATTCCAAACAGTGCATGATCTTCGTGAAACAATCTTCACCATTTGGAATAACATTCCAGCCAGCCTTCTGCAAACTCTTATATCGACCATGCCAAAGCGAATGTTTGAAGTTATTCATAATGATGGCCGTGCAACTCATTACTAAAACCCCTTGTTGGGCATTTCCTACACTGTTTAGGACTTCTTTTTGGTATTGTCTTAAACTTTTGAGCAGCTAGTATTTAGGCTAATTTTATAGTGTTCACATTTTCCCTATTAAATGCTAAAAAAATATTTTTAATTTCCTTTTTCTTATTTTTATCTTTCGAAGGTTCACTCAAATAAGTGGTTGAGTCTAACAACACAAAATGCATATATTTTCTTTATGCTAATATACCTTAAGATTTTGGCCAGCAGTGTATGTAATTTCAGTACGAAAATTTAGCTGAAAGTAACAGCATCAAACGGAGTCATCAAACGTATTATGTAATATTTTTATGTCCTTACCCCTTCACTTTTTAAGGTTTGACAAACTTCTTCAAAGAACTTCTGGTTCACTAAATCTTTATGAACTAGTAATGTTTCCATGGAGTTACTTGCAGCGGGATATTCACATTTAGAATCCCGAACTATGAGAAAGAAAGGTTTTATACTATGTCAAACGAACACAGAGACATCAGGGATGAAACGTAATCTTGTCGAAGCAGCTTTTCTTGTGAACAAATACACAAAACTAGAAAAAATCCAATACGCTTTTTTAAAGTTAAGACGTCAAGAAATATTTAAAATTTTATTTATGAGTATATTAAAGTCACAGATTAAATATAAACAATATTTGTTTGAAACAAATATAAATATTACATTAATTTAAAGTATTTGTATGTCATCTAGGTTAATTTTATGGAACACGAAAATATTTACCGAGACTACTTCATGGTACACCTGTAATTTTACTAAATAACCTTCATATAGCACCAAAATACACTTTAGTTTCATTTCATACGACATTGGGATATTCTTTAGGATAACTTTAGAGTACAGTAATAAACTAAAAATCTAACTTTGTTGTTTCTTTGTTTTTGAAATTTACGCATAGCTGAATTTAGTAGTGTAAGACTAAAGGAGAGGCAGCTAGTCATCACCATCCACCTCCAACTCTTGAGTTACCAATTAATGGTGATATTGACTGATGTTATAACGCCTCCACTCCTGAAAGAGTTTGTTTGTTTGTTTTTGAAATTTCGCATAAAGCTACTCGAGGGCTATTTCTGCTAGCCGTCCCTAATTTAGCAGTATAAGACTAGAGGGAAGGCAGCTAGTCATCACCACCCACCGCCAACTCTTGAGTTACTCTTTTACCAATGAATAGTGGGATTGACCGTCACATTATACGTCCCCACGGCTGGGAGGGCGAGTATGTTTAGCGCGACGCGGGCGCAAACTCGCAACCCTCGGATTACGAGTCAGGCCATATCCTGAAAGGGCGAACATGTTTGATGTGACGAGGATTGAGCGCCCTAACCACTTGGCCATGCTGGACCTAACTTTATTGAACACATTGGCATACACTTGACAACTTTTATAAGGCATTAGCAAATAAATAATATGGAAGGTAGTGCTCAACAATATATGCACTAGGTTACTTTTATAGGACATCATAAAGTCCACAAAGTTAACATCGTGGGACATTGATACATCTTCTCATTTAACTTTGGGAATAATAACATGTTCTTTTTTTACAGGTAATTTCATGAGACATTAGCATATCCAGTGGTTAACTTCAAAGAGTGTCATTAAGTCAACAAATTTAACTCCATGAGATTGTTTTAAAGGACATTTATACACCCTATAGGTTAAATTCATGAATTAATTACTTTCTTTCACGGGAACATATTTTATAAAACTTGCATGATATACTTAAGTTGTTCCTGATAATCTTCTTTTTTTTTTTCAGAATAGCGAGTAATAAATTATTAACAAGTAGTAATAAACTAGTAACAAATAGTAACAAACTAGTAACAAATGGTACACAAAGATATATATAACAAAACCAGCCATTAGAGACAAAAACTTAAGGAACGACAGTATATAACTCATAATATGTTCCAAAAAATTTCGCAAACAGTATCTGTATAAGTTAATTTCTTCGTGTAAAACAAATCAGTGAACAAATACTAACCCATATCTATGTAAAAACCTATAGTTTTTACTGTTATTTGTTACATGATAACTTACTTTTCTGAATAATTTTAAAACAAGCCTTGATAAGTAATATGTATTTTCAGTTTAAGAATTTCTATTTATACTCTGTATGTGACACTTTAAAGGAGGAGTTTTATTATGATTGCATAAAGTACTGCAGAATAGTAAATACTGAATGCAATTTGAACAATGGCTAACGTGGCTTTATAACAGCTGTGTATGTTTTCTTGTAGCAAAGCCACATCGGGCTATCTGCTGAGCCCACCAAGGGGAATCAAACCCCTGATTTTAGCGTTGTAAATCCAAAGACTTACCGCTGTATTAGAGGGGGACGACTTTATAACAGAACCGCTGAAATTGTTTTCCGGTGTTTCGTTCTCTAACGTTTTGCCAAGAACAATATATCAAAGTTGATATTTTTATAATATTCGTATAACACTGTTTCACTTACGTATGGAAAAGGATTTAAAGTTTTAAGCTGAAAAGGCTAAGATTCAACTGTTGTTTCAGCAAGGTTTTATCTTAATCCTTTTATCTTAGTGCAAAACGAAAGCACAAAATATTACACTGGAAAGTATAATTTTGTGTTACCGTGCTTTAGTTTTAATCTTAAAAAATACAGTAAAGATTCAGACTTGTATATGATAAGTTCTAGTTTGTTTTAAACTGAGGGATATATCATTAATGTTAAAACCATCATAGTTCAAGTACATGCAGTTAGTTTTTAATATACATTTCTCCATAGATTATATAATTTATCAAACAATTCTGATCGAGATATATTTAAGTCAGGTTATTATTACACTTTTCCTTTGCGTGGGAAAATTCAAGTTGAAGTATTAATATACACAAAAAAACGACAAGAAAGGCCGTGTGTCAGATCAGACGTGACATATCAGGCTGCGGTACATAAAGTATAGGGTTTGAGCACTAATACTGGAAAACATGCTTCGCACTTTTAGATGTTATGATTTTCGGTTCCAAGAACTGGTTGTGGTAACAAATATCAATATCACCTCAAATAGATTAAGGCAAAATTATTGAAACAAAATCAATGAATTTGATATGATAAGGTTGGATTATTGAAATCGATCCAAGAAATTTTTAGAATTATTAGTTATACTATTAATTAAGAATCCTGACCCAAGTATATTAAAGATACATTATTATCATTACAAAGCTCATTTACCCAAGTATTGTTAGATTCTGTATTTGATATGAGCTTTCTTGCCGGAGTTTACTTGAAATAGATCCGAAGTATATTCAAACTAGACTGTCAATTCATTACTCCTATTAGATTCAAGCTAGAATATTTATTTAAATTTATTTTACTTTCGTAATATTAATCTGATTCAGCAAAGTTAAAATACACACACACACACATATGTGTATATATATAAATATAAATATATTACAACAGTTCACATAATAAATATTTGTATCTTAAAAATGTGTTCCCCGCTAGTATGTCTCCGGATTTACAACGGTGAAATAAGGGGTTCGCTTCTCCTGAGTGTGGCTTTGGTTGGGTTATGGCTTTCAAATGATGAACTGTGTCCATTACAAGAAGATCATACTTATCTCATACTCTTCAATACTTACTAACTTTTACAGCTTTAGTAAAATCTGCCTTCTTATCTACGTAAATGTTGCATACACCTTCTGCATGGCTTAATACGGGAATATGACAACTTTGTTGGTGGATGGAATGAACTAACTGACTAGATCCACGTGGGATGACCAAATCAATATACTCTTCCAACTGTAACAATTCAGCTATTTCTTCCTTTTCACTAACCTGAAAAATAATTTAAGTTTTATTATTGAACAAATTTACTCAACCACTCTTAAGTTTAAGTTTGAAGGTCCAAATTAGTTTTATTCGTGACAGATTTTGAAGTGCAAATTGCATTGTTTTCTTTTTACGCTTTTCATTAACAAATTCACCAATTCAAATTTCCTGATTTCGTGTTGCAAGAAGTTAAGGTGGCACTGTAAGCTTTACTTTTCAGTTATGCACATAACTGTCAGTTCAAGTTGACTCTCGGTGATCAAGGGGCCTCAAACTAACGAAGTATATTAGTGAAGGTGTGAGACAACAAGTAGATCTAAAAACTTGTTTCTACATTCCTGTGCAAACTTCGTTTATTACCTTGTCTGTCCAGGATATTTTTATCATCTTTCTGTACACTCATATCTGAAATACTTCCACTTTGTTAACCAATGCTTGTGTCAACAAGGTCAATGTTTTATAGCCATACAACAGAGTTCACCATACTTAGCGCGTTGTAATTCTCTTTCTTGTTTTTACACTTATGCTCTTTGATGTCAAATTTGTTTTAAACTATTATAGACACCTCCTGCTGCCTCAATTCTCTTTTAGCTTCACATTTTCTATAACCTGTTATGTTTTGGACAGGGTATGTAAATTTCTATACTTGTTGCACAACTTTTTCTTCCGCATTTTTCGTAATTTCATGCCTACTTATCAACACACTCTTTGTGTTCAAGATATATTGTAAGTCTTGTTCTGTTTCAGCCATCAGTGTAGTATCATTATAATGTCTTAAATCAACATGCCACCAGTCTTAATACCTTTATTACTCTCAGTACTGAGAAAAATGTTTTCTGTTTACAAATTAAATACACTTGTGGAGAGGACACATCTATGATGTACCCCTCTTTTAATTTGTATTTCTGATAATAATCCATCTTCAGTCCTTCTGAATGCTTTTTGGTTTCAACATGGATTTCATATCAAATGCACATCTTTGTTGTCTATATCTAGGCTTTTAAAGCATTCTATCAATTTTTGATGGTTTACCCTGTCGAAAGTTTTTATAATAAATAAAATCCACACACATTTTTCCACTATCCAAGTATATTTCTCCTGTTGTTCTTAAATTGAAAATTATTTCCTTTGTTTAATTTCCTGTCATAAATACATTTTGCTCTTCATTTATTTCTTCTTCGATGTTCGTCGGTTCTTTTGTAGTACGCCTTCAATGTGACCTTCAATATTTGACTCATCAGACTTAGTATCCTGTAATCTAAATAATTTGTTACTTTTTCTTTCTTTGGTATTCTGACAGATATTAAATCATACATATCAGATGGAATGTATCCAGAATAATAAACAAGGTTACACAACTCTGTAATTTTCTTTAGGTCTGCATTTTCTAATGCTTTCAACACGTCTGTAGTGAAGTCATCATTTCCACTTGCTTTGCCTCTTTTCATATTCTTAGTAATATTTTCTACATCTAGCTTCTTAATGGCCCTTTCTTATTGGTTGTCAGTATTAGGTGAATTTTCTCTCTCATCGTAATAGAGTTCAGTCTACCTTTTAATTTTGACATAATAACTCGTTCTGTTATTGGCCAATATTCTATTAAATTTGCAGATATTGTTTTCTACATCAGAATTCCTCTGTCATTGATGTTTTTGTTTTTTTCTCTTCTTGAGTGAATTAATATATAATCACCATGTTGTACTTTCCATCCTTTTTCACTACGATCTTGTACATCTTCATTCATGTATTTTATCCGGCCTCTGTTTCTCCATCTTATACCACCAAATGCCAGGTTTCATAATAGATTTGGGTAACTATCATCACCAGTATAAGGTGTACCTTCTGTAATACAAGCTTCTTCTTCACTG
The DNA here is from genome assembly GCA_011833715.1 of Carcinoscorpius rotundicauda. Classification (NCBI taxonomy): domain Eukaryota; kingdom Metazoa; phylum Arthropoda; class Merostomata; order Xiphosura; family Limulidae; genus Carcinoscorpius; species Carcinoscorpius rotundicauda. The sequence goes on from CM022393.1 coordinate 41,969,059, forward strand.
CCACATTGAGTCATATGTTTACCTCAATCACCACAGTTTCTGTACCTAAGGATCATGACTATATATGGGATCATTACTTACGAAGATTCAATCTATTTCAAAGTAACTGGCCACCTATCTTTTTCCATGAGCAGTGTGATCTGGATATATTACCCATTCTGCTGTCGATCCACCTGAACCGTTGACTATCTAACGTTCAACTTCCTCCACTTCTGCTGCTCTAATCTTCGTACACTTAAGCAGTGAAGTTCCCTGTACAACAGCTCAATGAAGAATTGACTATACTCATTCTTAGTTTAGCACGAAAATCGAGACGAAGTCCCGCGGTGTGGCCTCCAGTGTACACTATAAGTTACTTGAAGCCATAAATGAGAGTTGCGTACTAGTCGTAGACCAGTGTACAATATCCACATCCAGGAAGTGCGGCTGAAACATACAAAGACCTTACTCCTAGCACTGAAAACACCCAACACCTTAGTTTTAAATTCGTTAAACTACGCCAACCTACTGAGGAATAAAAGATCTTAAAAGAGAGGTAATTCACACGTTAATATATTTATAAATATTTCAGTCCTAATTAGTCGTGAAAACTGTTCTACAATGCATCATACCGATATGGTTTAAAATACTAGTCTACAAAAGGAGGTATGCTAATAACCAGAAAAATAGCATAGTTTTTGCATATGCTTTAAAATTGAGCACAAAGCTACACAATGGGCTATATGTGTTCTGCCTACCACAAGTATCAAATCCCCGTTTCTAGTGGTGTGAGTCTGAAGACACATCGCTGTGCCACTAGTAGTAACACATGCTGTATCAGTTTATATACATTTGATTCTAATTACTAACGCTTATTAAATTAAAAAAAGAGATGCGTCAAGAGTGAGGTTTGTGGAGAAAAAATGCAACATATGTGTTAACACGCTTATATTGTTGTTTCGAGGAATACTTAATGCTGTGTTCCAATTATATTTCATATTTTTAATCATCATGTGTATCAAAAGCTTTTGTAAAGATGTGAAGAAATTAAACGTATATTTAATTTATAATATTAGATTTACGTATATATGAATACGTAGTCAAAATCATTCAGTTATTAAACTCACAAGAGACACAGCGTCCGTGGCGTTGTATGGTGATAGAGCTTCCATGATGATTTGCACAAAACACTTGTTGCTTTCAGCTGCTTCTTTACTACCTTTAAGCAGAATACCATTGCCGGTGCTGATAGCAAGTGCTGTCATCTAGAAAGTAGAAATCAAATCAAAGTATGACATTATAGTAAAACAATGAAACACGTCTTGTTATTCGTTTTTGGAAGATCACTACATATTTTAATAATGCTTCATAACAAATTTATGATAGGAGTAATGGTATTTACGACTAAAAAAATCAAAACTCGTTACATTCATATATACAAATTTAAATGGGTATTAAACATGTAACGATTTTTAATTTCAAAAACTAAAAACAGGATATTATTAACATTTCCTGGCGTTAAAGTCTGAGCACTTATCATTTTAAAAAGTTTGTTTCATAAATGAGTTATATCACTATATAATGAACTAAAACTGATCAACAAATTATATATATTCACACGTCTGATGTTTAAGTGATATTATTGTTTGTTATTAAGCATAACTTTACAGAAAGGACTATCTGTGCTCTGCCCACCACGGGTTTCTAGCAGTTTAAGTCCGCAGACATACTGTTGTGCCACTGGGTGGGAGCTACGTGATGTTAAAAGAAGCAATAGTGGAAGTTGAACATAATATCATTTGACACGTTAAAATAGGAACCAAAACAGCAAAATTATTGTGTGACACAGTAATAAGAGTTAGAAAGAGAAATAAAGCAAAAAAATTGTAATTCTGACTGGAAGTAAAATTACACAGATTAACAGAAATATTTTAAGAAATTGTTATTTTACCTTCACATGTTTTTAAATCTTTTTTGTAAAAAGGAGTATTAAATTAACGCTTTAATGAAGCTACCAGTGCGTATACAAAATAAACACTTATTAACTACATAGCATTAGACTACATTGAAGAGACATTTCGAAAAAGTTAATACTCTCTTCAATAATACATAATAAGATGTTCTATTTTCTTTTGAAGTGACTGTATAATTTACACTTGCAAAATTTTCGTATTCTAAATTCAATCCACGGGTTTACCTGAGGTAAAAAATTAGGGTACGAGTCGAAAATCACCAATAAAACTCCAATAGGAACCGAGATTTGTTTCAGTTCGATACCTTGTGCAATAAGAGTTCTTGTGAGAACTTTTCCAAGGATTTTCTTAGAACTCTGAGCGATTTGCCGCAAACCATCAGACATGCTGTTGAGCTTAACAGGATTCAGTGCTAACTTGGCAGCTAGGTGCGAATTAAGATCTGAAACATAATTTATAAATTCAGTAAATTCAAAGTATTTTTATAGAAATATACAACCTTGATATTAACTAATATAAGAAAGGTAAAAAGAAAATGGACCCTACTGATACTCCTAATCCACCTATCTTATAAAATGGCTTCTTGAGATGAGGCAATATCAGGCCTAACACTGTTTGTCTAGTAAACTTTGCTTGTCTTTTTTACATACTTCCGTTTATTTGGTTCTTTTAAACAATTATTTCCTGAAACTATTTTCAAATTCATTGTATATAATTGGATTAATAATACTTAGCCTTCATTTTATTAAAATAACATAATTTTACAGAGCTATGTTGAAACTTATTTGTTTACCTATAGGCTCAATATCTTTGAAAAATAAATTCTGTTCCATTTTGCATCCTTGTAAATATTAATTCAATTTTAATTAAATGCATATTTTGTGCAATATATATAATGTATTTTTATGTGTTTATTGTGTCGTTTTTGCTATTTAAAGAATTTTGATCCAATTGAATGTAATAATACTCTACAAACACAGCCTTTCGTGTGTACATATATAACTTGGTAGCGTTAATTTATTTTCTTAGGATTGTTTACATGTTTCAAGCCTTTTCGCACCTAAACTTATATCTAGAAGAGCGAAACTTGTGTACCACACATACACATTACTTGGCGACAATTTGTCTCCTGGTTACAGTATAATTCTTACAACTGTATATGGGTAAGCCACATAAATTAATCTGTTTAATTGATTTATTACATTTATAATATGTTTAACAACGCAAAGCAAAATTATAGTTACCAAACATTTTGATGACATAAAATTGTTGTTTGGTTTCTAAATTTATCTAAATATAATTTTAACAACCATATATATGTAAAAACGGCTGGTTTGTGTTGAGATTTTTTTTGTTTATGTAGAGGAGCTAAAAACGTTTCGACCTTCTTCGTTTATCGTCAGGTTCACAAAGAAAGAAATAGGTAACTGATTGATAGCTGACCACATGTTTGAAGGGGGTTGTGTAACTGAGTATAGGAATGTAGAGATGCTTAGATGTTTGATTATATTTATTAATATAAAGGTGTTCCCTTGCATTGGTTTATTTTGGGCTTGAGTTGTTGTTCTATTAACAACAACAAGAACTAAAAAATCATTTAAACGACGATTTTAAAACAGTTTTGTATCACAAAAAATAAAAATCTAGCATAACAAAACATTAACTAACGATGTGTAAAATGCAGTACTGGAAAATGAGTTTATGAGCTGTGCCAACCAAAGGAATCAAACTATGAATTTTAACGTTCTCAGCCTAATAATTAGAGACATTTTATGGATCTATAATGGGTTTCGCTTAACAATCGTGAATATTAAATGCAAAAATATCAATATAACACAAAACGTTATATTTATAATCAGTAATATTTTCTCTGTATATCAATATAACTGGAAATAGACATGATAAATAAATACCGATATCAGGGTTCGATATTCTTTCTATGTAATATCCACAATTGTTGATGTGGACCTTTTAGCGATATACTTAAACCCCTCGTACTTAATCTTAATTTAAACTGTAATCACATGGCGTTTATTTTACTAGTTTCAAGATTAATCTCATCTTTTAATTACGAAACACCAGATATACACACTAATTAAATAGGTTAAAACCCTGGATATGATCGTGCTTTATAAGAACATTCTGTTCTTGGAAGTGCTTTCTACATTTTACTTAGTCTGGTGCCTATAATTATGCAGTTTTGCCCGACACCACAATTTCTATTGTGACATGCTTTTGCATAGAATGGAAAAGTTAAACTTAGATCATATATCTTGACAAATTTTCTATAGAGATATCAAGGACATAAAAGCTCATTAGAGCTGTATCAAGAGACTTAACAGGGATGTGGAGAAAAAAGGTAGCGCTGCTGTGATTTCAGTGTCTTCAGTTAGCTTTCTTACGAAAACAACCTCTGATATCTGATATCTAAAGCAGAAAAGTGGAGGAACAAGAAAATAAAAATAATTTTGCCGTTGAATTTGTTTGCTTAGGTCATCGTACCTTTATAATATTTTGACTGTTATTTATATTTCCTTAACTCATCGCTTCTAAAAGAACGAAACAAAGAATCCAGTTTTCCTCCATGTACAGCAGACGTTTATCGCTTTTTCACGAATAGCACCAAATAAAAATGCTACAAATATGTATAACTAAAACTTTCTAGAAATATTCTAAAAGCTAGACCACTGTGATATATAGATAAAAAGGAATCTCATTCGAATTATAATTTACTATGCTGTTGTTTTTAAGAAGTCTGCATGATAAAGATATTCTTACAAAATTATTTTTCCTTTTGTATAATTTTCAAAAAAGTGCAAATTGTCTCAAAATATGATTATTAAAACGATTATAACTCAAAACTGGTTAAAGAATGAGCTAAAATATAACTGATCATTGGAGTTGTCTTTTTAATAGCATGTATGAAACAAAATATGCTCATCACATGAGTTTTGCAATGTCAAACATTACAGAAAAGTAAAAATCCTATCATTAAAAAGTCAAAACTACTAATGCGAAAACTAGTTCATAATCATATTATCACGACTTCCTTTTATGCTGTCTCAGAAATCGTCTGCTCACCATGGGATAAATAGCTCTAAACATTGAAAAGCAGAAAAAATAGAGTAAAAATACGTGTATGTTTGATTTGGGTGATCCATATAAGCAGCCAAAAACTGATTCAAAAGTGCAACAGTTATTGATTGAAAGTGGAACAGTTTAGGTTTAGATATTTCATAAGTTATTACGCGAGATGATATGTCACTGGAGACAGACATTCCAAGACAGTACGTTCAATATTTGATCGCACACCTTTCAGTCTTCTGTTTTTATGAATATACTTTCAACACATTTCTATATTGACAAAGAAATAGAATAATTTCCCAACATGTTAAATTGGTATGAAAAGTCAGCCGACTGTTTAAAGGCAATATAAAGAAATAAAATCATAGCTGAAAACGAAGCAAATAATCAATATAAAAATTGGTTATATGATTAAACAAAGGTATGATGGCTTTTATAAGAGTTCTCTGAATATAAACTCTTCGTGGATGTCATTAGGCACTCTTCACATCTGGAAATTATATTTGTTAAATATTCGGCCATGTTTCATACTATCATAATCAAACAACTTATAGTAATTGCAATGCGAGAAATTTATAACCACAATAAAGTAAGAAAATTCAGATTTAACTGATTTTTATGTTGTACAAAAATGTGTATTCGATTTATCACAGCAGCTGATGCATCTACGAGCTGAAGAACTTGGTAACAGCGTATATTGTCTTTTCTATGGGATTTTTACCGTTTACGGTCAAACTACTCTCATTACGGTAAAAGCTGTACTGTGCAGACTTCAGGAAATGGTGTTGCCTGTAGAAAACTAAGTGTGACAGTGAATATAACAAACCGTTGTATCGGACCACTTTCTACTTCATCTCCTCATTAGAATGTATTTTCAGAAAATTTTTCTTGGTTTATTAAATGATACGTGAAAATATGATTTATGCTGTTCACGCAATCCAATATACTGCTGCAGAAGACATCATGTCACATGTACCAAAGAAAGAACCTTGTGACCTATAGTAAAAATCAACTACAGTCCAAAAGTTAAGTTTCAAATTTGTGATGTGACTCGCTGAATGGTATCGGCCCAACAGAAGCAGCTACAGTGTAACGAGTAGCCTTTTGATGTCAATATTATTTATTAAAATATAAAATATAAACATTTTCTTTATCAATACAAATCTGCTGAATGTTTTGTAATGGAGTTGGTGGAAATAATGGAGCTTACAGAAGAAATTAAAATAACTTACTTTAAAAATAACCCTAAAACAACATATCTGCATGCAAAAAAAGTCAACTTACCAGATGTCGAGACAATTAATGTGCGTAACAGAACTATGTGTTGCATTACAGGACCATTCATGAAGAAGAACTAAATGATACTGAAAAGTTTACAGGAAAGCATGTACAATGAAAAGATTAGAATTGTTTTTCCAATACCTTTATTACACTAAGTCTGCTAACCATTGTCAGAATAGAAAGAAGTTTTCCCAGTCTCAACTTAATTCAAACTTATCTGGGATTAAACGTAAAAAACATACACATACAAGAATTAGTTGGCCTCGCAACAGTTTTAATCATGGAATAATTGTACTATTGACCAGCCTGAGTCTCAACAAGAACAAAAATATAAGTACTAAACTATTCGACCATGATGTCTCGACTAGCATTCAATACCACTATTAAATACCACATTAGCAAGTACAAACAGCTTAAATAAAGTGCGATAATCTTCGGCTCACTCTTGTTCTAAAACATCAAATTTCCTATTAAAACAGTTGTTACACCTGTTTGCTAATTACTTAACTATTTAAGACTTTAATATTAGTTTTATGACTTTATTCTTAATTATCTCACGATAAACTAGTGATTTTTGTTTTACCATATTTCTTATTATAAATCTTAAATTAAATATTTTAGTTTAAAACGTGTCAGACTTCTATTGTCAGACATTCTTTAAAATTATTTAAAGGATTGCCTTCTTCTTCTGCTCGTTTTATGTCTCGATTGTTTGCCTGAAGGATTTCTTCTTTTCTTGACTGCAATAACTCAGCTATCTTATTGATAGCTTCTGAACGTTGTTCTGAGGTCAAAGACTGCAGTATACGACTTCCTTTTCTTGCTATGAGAATAAAAACATCAAGTAATGTGTTTTTAAAGTTGTTTAAAGATCGAATTAGAAACAAATTTTTCAAGATCTAATCTTCAATTAGACACTTCGTGATAGAAAAATCAAACACAGTTAAAATTATTAAGTTTCGATTTGTAAACAATGACATATATTCTTGAATCTTAAATGGTGTGATTATTTAGAATTAAAGCCCTTAAAAACTTCAACAAAATACCTTCTTCAATAAGAAAACATCGTCCGTTTTTGTTTCATTTTAAGACAAAAATAAGCACACTGAACTATTTACGCTGTTTTCGCATCTGAGAACAATTCCCAGATTCCATCAACGAGAGATAACTAAGCAACTACACCTAGAGCATTAGAGACCTACAATTATTCTCGCTATGCCACCAATATCGATGTTAAAAACAATGCTGTATTATATTTTTGGTCAATTTTGTGATTTATACAGCACAACCAAAACAAGGTAATTAAAATAAAATGGCTCTCGTGTATATATATATATATATATACAATTAAAATGAGTAAAACATAAAACAATTACACAGTACAAGAGTTATTAAGAACACTTTCCAGAATTTGGGAGAGTGTAGTCTCTCTACAACTGGACCTTGTTTTTAATTAGTTATTTATTTTAATGTTGCACTCCTTTTAATTACGTAGCAAGGTACATTTATCAATTATTATAAAATGTTGTCATTATGTTTAATTCGTGTAGTGAGGAAAGAAGAAATAATATAGTTTTCAAGAACGTTTCGAAGAGACTGCAAATATGTAGTTATTTATCACTTGATAGGCAATGTTTAGTTTACAACAAGAAAAAATAACAGAAAATACTTTATAGCCCACAAAACATAATTTTCACATAGTTTTGTTATGCACTTTATAGTAATAGTCAAAGCTTTTGTTTTCTGCTAGAGCGTGGCCTGGCACTTTAGGGGGCTGGAATGCAAATACGATGGGTAATGTTGACTAGCTCCCTTTCAATCAGTCTAACAGTCCACACTGATGGCTGGCTGGCTATATGTGAATATCATTTGTATTTCTGACACAAAAAGATAAGATTTGTTCTTTGTAACATACAATACAAATTAATATTTTGTCTACAACGGTTCGTAATTAAAGATTATTTGCTAACTTAAGGAAATGAATAGTGCTCAAATTTTCACACTAGTGATATAGATATATATAACGTAAAACTACTCACCCCCATGCAAAGTTTCCACATTTTATTGCAATCATAAGACTTTCAAATAGGACTTTGTATTTAGAATCTACTCCAAATTCAGAAAGATAAAAAAATGTTAACATTATGCAAGTTTGATTTTCAAATACAATTAGAGTAATCTCAAGTGTATAAGTATTCAGCCTCTTTACTACGGCAACATTAAATCAGTTCAGTTGCAAAAGACTAGTTTGAAATTTTCTAAACTAGTGTAATGGTTTTTGTGCATTTAACCAACGTGGTTTAATTTCACTTCAGAATATATGCATCTGTTCAAGCCATAACATACATAGCCATTCAAAAACCAGATATGAAGGTCAAGGAGCTTTCCTGGCCCGGCATGGCCAAGCGCGTAAGACGTGCGACTCATAATCCGAGGGTCGCCGGTTCGCGCCTGCATCACGCCAAACATGCTCGTCCTTTTAGCCGTGGGGGCGTTATAATCTGACGGTCAATCCCACTATTCGTTGGTAAAAAAGAGGCCCAAGAGTTGGCGGTGGGTGGTGATGACTAGCTGCCTTCCCTCTGGTCTTACACTCCTAAATTAGGGACGGCTAGCATAGATAGCCCTCGAGTAGCTTTGTGCGAAATTAAAAAACAAACGAGGAGCTTTCCAACCAATTCAAAGATAAAATATTAGAGAAACACGGATCAGAGAATGTTACAAGAAAATTTCAAAGTCGCTGATTATCTCTTTAAGTACGGTGAAGTCCATCATTAAGAAATGGAATGTGCTTCATACCATCTAGCCATGATTTAGATCAAACTGCCCTTTCACACTATACAGTCAAGAAAATAGTTATGAATGTCATGTCAAGCTAACAGTGACTTCCGGAGATCTGCAAAGTTCCATGTCTGAGATGGGAGTCATTTTTCATACGTTAACAATATTCCAATATCTACATAAAGTTTTCCTGTATGGGTGAGTAGCAAGAAAGAAGCCATTACTGAAAACGAATCATTTTAAATCTCGTAATGAGTTTGCAATACATCATGTAAATGAAATTGTATGTTTATATTAAAGAGTCTCGAAGTCATACGACAAAAACTAATCTTTTCGGTCTAAATTCAAAGCATTATGTTTGGCGCAAAACAAGCACAGCACATCACCCAGTCAACATCATCTCAACTGTCAAATTAGTTTCAAAAAAAGTGAATATCCTGAAGTGGCACAGTCCTAAAATCCAAATTTAAATTCAATATAAAATTTATAGCGAAACTTAAAGATTGTAGTCCATTAACGATCCTTAACGAACTGGTCAAACTGAAACTATTTTGTTCCCTAAGAATACCCAAAATGCACACTATTTTATTTTGCAAGGTAACTGATGCTAAAAGTGCTTCCACCAAGTACTGATTTAGGAGCTGAATATTTATGCAATCAGCAAATTTCAATTTGTATATTTTTTTTCAGGTTTTACTGACATTCAGCTTCCTTCATACATAACAGTTCTAAGTTAATTAAACAATTGTTTGCATTATTTGTATTTCATCAAAACGTGACTTTATTGGTAGAAGTAAATATTGCTGCGAGGAACTGCATATTTACTTCATATGCACATATCTATATAGATTTATATCGATCAATAATATTTCAAATAATCTAATATAAACAAGGATATGTTTTCAAATAAGGACCCTTGATGAAGGAAAGCGCTCAAGTTATTGGATTTATTTTTTTTTACGTTTTTAAACGACAAAGATAATGTTTGTTTGTTTTTTTCTATTTAAAATTAAATTATTTCTTTCTTGTTTAAAAAAAGAAACAAACTTAGATTAGAAAAATAGGAAGAGTCAAGAATAAACAGCCAGTCAAATCATGTGGTAGTTTACCGTTTACTGCCATCACTTCTACTGGAGTTGAGCTGCTTTTGTGATTCGTAAAAAATGTTCCAACACGTTTTCCCTGGACAATCTTAAGAATGGCATTTTCTAGCATTCCGTTACATATAATCACAGATACACCTCTATCTAGAGCCCAACTGGCGGCCTTTACCTGTAGATAAGTTAAATATCGTAAACATTATAATAGTACTAATTATCATGAAATAATAAACTTTTACATCGCTAATAAGTGATTCGTAACGCTAAGAAATAATGGATTACTTATGCTTAATTCTTTCGTTTGTATATTTGTTTTAGGCTTAGCTTAACCAGGTTATGAGAAGAATCAAAATAGTGATTGATCACAAAGGGATTGAATCGTACAACAATGTATTATATTTAAGTATAAGTGAAAACCCCTTTCATTTTAATGCTTCCAAACCAGCACTTAATGTCAAGACTTTAGCTCCAGTTACTTTTGGTCTCTTTAATGTTAAGATTTTCAAATATTTTCATTATGTATTTTGACCACCAATTTTTTGATATTGAAATGACTTAAACGTTTTGTTTTAGTACTGGTAACCCCATCAGCTTCTATTGGCTCATCTCAAATAACTTACAACTTTCAAGAGTGTTTTTCCTTCTTTTAGTTCTAGTTAGAAAATATCAACTTAGAGCAACATAAATTATATGTTATAGTTTGTCCACAAATTATTGAATCACTTTCTTAATTTAATAGACTAGGAAAATGAATAACATCGTATAAACAGTCTAAAGTTCTAAACAGTTACGGTTTGCGACATGTGGAATACTGACGTTTGTGGGCTTTTCCTCTAAATATAAAAAAAAACTCAATTTGTTTGTAACGGAGAAAGTGGCACGTACGTACGTGGAAATAAATTACTGAGCGTGGTCGTGGCGATTAGGGCGCTGTACTCGCAATCTGCAATTGTGGGTTCGACTCTTCATGCTCGTCTTTTCAGCTTGGAAGCGTTATAATGTGTCAGTTAATACAACTTTTCGTTGATAAAAGAGCAGCCAAAGAGTTAACAGTGGAGTGTGTTAACTAGCTACCTTTTCTTTACGCTTTCATTGCTAAAGTGAGAATGGCTAGCGAAGATAGCTCTTGTGTGTAAAGCTTTGAGCGAAATTCAAAATAAACCAAACCAGTGATCGAGCTATGAACGGTGCTCTTGCACTAGCTTTGTTAGTGCCTGAGATGTTATGTTCAATTATATAACAATTCGCAATTTTTATTTTACTCTTTACTCGCTGAATAATTCACAATTCGAACAATTACGAAATGATCTTAAAATATAACTTAAATATTGAATATTTTGAAATGGACAACCTGCCTGGTAAAATGGAGATCGAACAACCTTCCATGTACATTCACTAATCAAATGAAACGTTGTCTAATTACTAGTTCATCATACAATGTCCTTTTCATAAATTATGAATTGTACTCTACTTGCTCTGTTGTTCAAACAACATTAGATATAAGCAACAGGGAACGAATTTTAAGAAACAAAAAATATTCTCAGTGTTCTGCATCACCTTGACGACAGTGTAAACATTTTATTTCTTTTTTACTCCTGTGAGTTATTCCTTTATAAATCTAATAATAAAGTACGAATGCAATTCAAATTTTAAGTGCCAGCAACATATCGCAACCATTTCATTTTTTTTTTAGTTCTCCATCCATCTTTTATAATGTTATTTATTTATAAATATTTATCCCTTCATGAAAAGTAAATGAATCAATTCTCAATTAGAATTTTTCTTTAATGGCAACTGTTTGCTTGAATTTCTTCTATACCTATTGCTGTTTCTATTCCCACAGATTTTATTGTTTTTTCTATAGAGACAAAAGTGAACAAGAAGAAAAGAATATTCATGTATTTTATCGTCCAAATTTCAACAGGAAAATATTTGTGTTGAATATTATGTAAATAGTTAATTATATTATTTTCTGTGTTTATTGTTAGATTATTTAAAGCATTTGATACGAACTAAGTTGTACTTTTCAAATTCGTGTAAGGTCTCAACAGATTAAACAGGTTTGTTTTTGAATTTTACACAAAACTACTCGAGGACTATCTACGATAGCCGTCCCTAATGTAAGTCCAGAGAGAAGGCAACTAGTCATCACCAATGTCCCACTGCCAACTCGTAGGCTACTCTTTTACCAACGAATAGTGAGATTGACCGCAACATAATAACGCCCCAATGGTTGAAAAGGAGAACATGTTTGGTGCGACGGGGATTCGAATTTGTGACACTCGGATTACGAGTTGAGTGTCTTAACCACATGGCGAACAGGTTTGTTATCAAAGTTGACAAAATACAACTTATCAAGCATATCAGAAATTCTCAGAGTAAAGACATAGAGTAGAGAATACAAAATACTGTTATATCGTACTTATTATCCACTAACGTAATTTACATGTTTTATAATAAAATAATAATAAATTTGTTCTTACTTTAGCATTCATTCCACCTAAGCCTAGTTCTGACTTTTCACCAAAGATAATATCTCCAACAGCCCCAGGACAATAAGTGTGAAGAAGACGAGCGCCGTCTTCTTGTGGAGGAAGGTTGAAAATACCGTCCACACTGGACATCATAATTAGAACATCAGCACCACACTCCACAGCTACGTGTGCAGCAAGACTGTCATTATCTTTCACCGTGATAATCTAAGAAGGGAAATAAAGTAGTAAATCTGTAAAATAATTTTCTTCAAACTGCTATAAACCAAACTTTCAATGTAAAGATGGGAAAACTTATAATTATAAACACCAAAATATTTAAAGTATACCTAAATCTTTACAATCGTGATAAACGATATTGTTCTTATACATAGTTATTACATTATATATGGGTAATGTCTATGTCTTGTAACTTTTAGAGTAGATTGACAAAGCCCAACGTTTACACAGCAGGATCGTGGATTTTATAGTGTTTATAATCGATTTAACTAAACTTATAGTTTGGGGGGATGTTGTGGAGCAGCTGCCTTTGCTAAAGTCTATCATTTCAAAACTGAGGACGACTAATGCAGATATTTTTAGCATAGCTTTAGGCTAATATTCGAAACAACTTTTGCACATTACAGAAGATTATATACATACCAAACAGTACAGATGATAAAAAATCACGCTATAATATCAAGTTACACAAAAAGCTTGAAAAAAAAACTGATTAAGATAAGTAACGACAGTAGAGTTAAATATCAAGTATATTATTTCGAAGTAAGATTTATTTCGAGATAGATTAAAATATAATTTCTGACTTAACGGCAGAAAATATGACTAGGGAATATTGGAAAATCTATGACTAGGGAATATTGGAAAATCTATGAGTAGGGTAACTGCCGTTCTCCTTCTTTGTTGTTTGTATCCGAGTAGTCGAGTCTCTACCCTGTCAAGGTAAACCACCAGTTTACTATGACCATGGTAAAAAAACACCATTTTAGTACTTCTTTGTCGTCTCTTATTATTGTTATAGTTTTAACCTTCATTAGTTAAAAGTCTTCGTGAAAATCTTTCTTTTTTTGTAAGAAAGTCGTCCGATACATTTTTAGTTTACTGCTCATGTACCAAAGAGCACTTTTTGGGGACGTTTAATAGTAACTCTTGACAACATCCCTACCCCGAAGCTTCCTTAATCTCTCTTATGGCTGACGTTTGAGATAACTGGTGTCTTTCTGATCGCATCCACACCTGTTACGCTTGTAGAACCTCGAACATTTTGCTATTTTATTTTTTACGTTTACAGGTTAGTTTAAATTTGACTTGTTTTCCATTCGGACAAAAAAAACACTCAGAAATTTTAATTCGTTGTCTCAGTAGTACTTTATATGTTTCACAAAAAGTTTGGTAGTGGTAAATGTTCCTTAGATAACATATTACAAACATTTCATCACCATTGTTTGAACTAAGGTAATACATCACCAATCTTTACTAACAAAAATCAATTATAATTTCTTTGAATTTTATTTCATTACAGCTCGACGTACACGTCTGGAATGTTTACAAAATCTTGGATTTTCTTGTAGGTTTTCAGGAAAGTTTCGGATATGTTTCCTACAAAATGCTCTCATTTCTGTTGCCGTTGAGTTATTCTTTGATCTTTTTCACACAGAATATTGCAAAGACTTGCACACATTTCAAAAACACAATTATTTTGAACTTAAACTAAAAGAAATACATGGTAAAGTGCATATTGGTCTTACGTTTTGTCATATCTCCAAATGATTTCTCTTGACTTGGAAATAGGTGTCTTTGCCATTTGTTAAACAGTTGACAAATACGTTCCAAAATAGTGCGATTTGTTTCCCTACTACAATATTTTGGTCAATACTGGTGACTAGATACGCAATATAAACTAATGAATGAGTCTAATCTTGAAGACGCAGCATCCAGAATAACAGTTCCACATAAATTAATCTTATGTTATTTGATATGACAATTAAGACTTAGCAATTTTAGTTTAACATGGCACCCAGGACAACAGCTTTGTATAACGAGTCCAAAAGTTTGAATAATCCTAAGTACAAAATACTGCGGGGCCACATTTTGCTGAGAGAAATTTATGCCAGTATCGCCATAATTTACTACTCATGATATAACCCTTCCAAGTTTGATTTCCTCTTGAATCAATGTTGTTTCGAGATCATGTTATATTCGCGTCATCTAAAAAGGAGATGACGTTCCATAACCATGAGCTAATTACGCATTTTTACATAAACCATTTTTAAGGGGTTTTGTTAGCATTTGTTACAAAAGCCACAAAGTTTCGTCATAAAAAGCAAATTCTTTCTGAGTTTATAAAATGTATTTATATCAAACAAAATAATCACATAAACTGTGAAAAGTCTTCCAATACATTTCACGAAGCAGTAAATCTGAACAAGTTTACTAAAACAACAAAAACACTCCTATCAAGCTGAGATCTGACATGCGTTCGGCTCGCAATCTGAGAGTTGTGGTTTCGCATTCCCGTAACCGAACGTACTCGTCCTCTCAGCCATAATATGATAGTCAATCCTGCTCATTGTTGGTAAAAGAGTAGCTTAAGAGATGTCGGTGGGTGATGTTGTCTAACTGCCTTCCCTCTAGTGTAACACTGCTAAATTAGAGACAACTAGTGCAGATAGCTCTCTAGAAAGTTTGTGCAAAATTCAAAAGCAAACTTATCAAGTTTGCTTAAATTACACAAAATGAGAACCTCTAAAAGCTGCAATGTATTTGTATATCCCAAGCTACTCATTTTAACTAGACTGAGTTAATTTATAAGAAGTTAATTTTTCACGAACAATTTTTGTTTCACGAAGTTCGACAATTTCAGGTGCTGAAAACTAACAGTAGTAGAAATACAAAATACTGTTTTAATATTTTCTCATTGCGACAGGTATATGTAATCGTGTTCAAAATAACGCATTTCTTCCGCAAAGTAGTAGTCGAATTTTTAAAAAAATCCTCAACTTATATATTTTTGGTTATCAGTATAAAACCGGATCCAAATATCTGGCGATAAGATCTAAGAATTACCATACTCAATATGATTCCTCAATTATTTCTTGTTGACGATTTCGGTAAAATCTATTTTTATGAGGAATGTAAATTAAAATTTACGAATGTTTTCTTTATAAAGATTTTACTGTTAATTGATGTTATACTTATTAATAACATTATTCTGAAGTAAGTTAAAGATAAATACTTAGTAGTGTAACAATTTTTGTCCAATTTCGAATTTTATTTTCATAAATTAGATTGTGTTTTGATCACATCTTTTGTTTCATGCTTTAGTCCTATTTCTTACACTATCTCCAGGTTTCAGTTTTAGCTCACGTGCCACTTCAGCTTCTGTCAGTTCTTTGTTGATGTCAAGTGGAGCAATAGTATCATTGGCGTTGATGATTGGAATGATATTTAGTCCTAAAAGCTCTAAAACTGTACATTTCATGTTAAACCGGCATTCTGTGTTGTAAAAATCTGGTTCAGTCACTAGTACCTGAAAAACAAATTTTGTTGATTATTTAATTAAATAATTTGTTTTCATCTTATGTTACTTCACAGTTTCAAAATAACATAGCATAAAACTATTTTAGAAAATTAAAACCAGGCCTTATCTTTCATATATCTATCAAGCCTAAGACAGCCCCTTCCATAGGCCATCCACCGTTTTTCATGGCCCGGCATGGTCAGGTGGTTAAAGCACTCGACTCGTAATCTTAAGCTCACGGATTCGAATGCCCGTTACACCAAAGATTCTCACCCTTTCAGCCGTGGAAGTGTTACAGTGTAACGGTCAATCTCACTGTTCGTTGGTAAAAGAATAGCCCAACAGTTGGCGATGGGTGGTGATAACTAGCTACCTTTCTTGTAATCTTACACTGCTAACTTAGGGATGGTAAGCGGAGATAGTCCTCGTATAACTTTGCACGAAATTCATAACAAACCAAACCATTTTTTATAAATAATATTGTTTCAGTTGAAGATGGCTTCTACCTTTCTTAAATCTTTTAGGTTGTTAGAAAAATAATGGCGCATTTAAAATTTAAACTGTAATAAGAAATAAAAAAATCATAAAGCAACTTTATTAAACAAATTAGGGACCTAGTAAATCTATACCCTATAGTGAATCTATACCAAACGACAAAGAAGATTATTTACGCCATGATGATATAACTTTGAAGCCCTACAACTTAAAAATTCTTTAATGCCCTTCTCTGTTACAGTTCTGTTGTTGAATCTTTTGTCCTGTAGTAAAACATTGCCCAAGTGCTTGTAAAAGTGATAGTCTGTGGAGTAAGGAAGATGAGGTAATGTTTCTTAGCTTATTTTGTTGAGCTCCTGGAGCGTTATTTAAGCAACGTGTGGACGAGCATTATCGTGAAGCAAGATTTGTCCTTTTTGATTGACTAATGCTGAATTTTTTCACGCAATTTTCTATAAATTTTTTCCAATTCTTGACAATAAACCTCCGTAGTGATATTCTGGTCCTGGTTGAGCAACTTGTAATGGGTAATATCGGCCACAGACCACCATAAAATAACCATAATATTCTGTTCGTGAAACTTTATCTTCAGAAAGTGTTTTAGACCCTTGTCATGGTTGAACCATTGTGAAGATCGCTTTCTATTGTCGTAAAGGATCCACATTTCGTCCCAACAATTCTATCAAGAAATGGGCAATTTCTGTTGCGTAAAATCAGCATATAGCACAGTTTAAAATGATATTTTTTCTGATCTTCATTGAGCTTGTATGGAACCCACTCGTCAATATTTTTCTTTTTTCCAATTTGCTCGAGATGGTACAGAATTGTAGAAATGCCAACACCCAATGCTTGTGCCATTTCTCGAACAGTTTGGCGCGGGTTTTATTCCACTAAGGCTCTCAGTTTGTTGTTTTGAAGAACAGAAGGACGTCCTCTGCTCTCCTTATCTTCAAGACTCACATCTCCCATACGAAACTTTTGGAGTCAATGCTGTATTATACGTTCGAAAGAGGTTCCTTCTTATCATGCTTAGTTGAATTGTAAGCTGTTTGTGATGTATTATAACCAAGTATGAACTCATGCAAAAAACGAATGTACAACATTTTTCCACCATTAATTATAAGGGTCTGAAATATTAGAAATAAAATTTTAAAAAAGTATAAAACTACTAATGAACAGAAAAAAGCTTTAAGTTTTCAACAGTATATATGAAGTCGTAAAAAAGACAGGTTTCTTATCCCTATAAATGAATAAAATTTTAGTATAAAAATCCGCCATTATTTTTCGAACAACCTAATATATTTGTGTTCGCCACTTTTATAATTCTCTCTGTTAAGTATGAAAAATGGTGATGCATTAATAATATCAATTTCTTTTACACTCTTAACCCTTGAATCAGATCTCCCGTCACTCTTCTTATTTTTCAAGAGAAAACAATTTTAAGGATCTTAATCTCTACTCATATGGCAACCCATCTATCTCAGTTATCGTTTTAGAAACCCTTTTCAACAATTTAGTCAATTTCCTAAGCTAAGAAACCTACGACTGAACACAATACTCCAAATGTGGCCGGACCAGTAACGCATACAATGAAAATATAACCTCCTTAGACTTGTAATCAGCATTTCTGTAGATACTACATAAAATCTTATTTGTCATACTAGTAACAACAACACATTACTTGGATAACTTAAGAAACTGATAAAACATTACACCAAGCTCTATTTTTTCATGATGGTCTTAAGTTTATTCCCATGCATATTATACTTATAAATCAATTTATGGTAGCCCACATGCAATATATTACATTTATCATCATTAAAACCTATCTGCCATTCATATGCCTAATTGTCTCAATGGTTTAAATCCTTTTTTAAAGCAACAACATCCTCTTTACAGCTATCAACATCCAAGACCTTGATATCATCAGCACATTGGAGTAATTTATTGACCATTCCTTCATCTGTCCTAAGACTGAGACCTGAGGTGCACCATTTGCAACACTAATCCAATTGAACTGAATTATTCCATTTATAACAACCCTCTGCTTTCTTCTATCAAGCCACTTTCTATCCAATTGGTTAACATATCCCCACACCTAAAGATGTAAGTTTATTTTTAGCCTTTTATGTGACACTTTGTCAAATGCTTTCTGAAAATCAAAGTATACCAAATCTACACTCTTGCTCTCAGTGGCATATGCAGTAACGTTTTCAAAGAATGCCAAAAGATTTGTAAGGCAAAATTTTCCTACAATAAAACCACGTTGACAATAAAAAAATTCTAAACTTTGTTAAATTACTATGCCTAATATCGTTTACCGGGCTTTTCGCAAACCTATTCCCACAACTGATGAACTCTAATAGACCAAAGATAGAAATGACACAAGTTCATTTCCAATCTGTTGGTAGTTGTACACTATTCAAGGACTTAGAAAAACTGTGGTAAATGGCTCATATATCTAATCCTTGACCTCCTTTAAAACCATCAGAGAAATAATATCTGACCCAGAAGACTTATTTTTTATTTTAACAAGCTCAGAATTTATACATATGTGTTGCTCAACTTTGTTTTCATCAATAATTTTTTCAAGACGAGAAATACTCCTAAAGTTTTAATTAGTAAAAACTGAAGACAAAATCAGATTTTAATAATTTAGCCATTTTATAATCATCAGATACAAGCCATCTTGACCATCTCTTGAGAATCCTATCTCCATTCTAACATTTTGTTTGCCTCTAATGTACTTTAAAAAACATTACTGCTAATGTTTATGTTTTCAGCCAATTGTTTTCCATACATCCTTTTAAATATCCTAATTTCTTATTTGGCCAACTTTCTTGGTCTTCTATAATACCAGTCAATTTAAGTTTCGTAAATTTGTGATTCTTAAAAAAAAAAAATTATACCCTTTGCGAACCAATCTGGCCTTTTATTTGCAGCTGTCTCTTTCTTTTTGTGAATACGAATTTTTAAAAAAAAGTTTCACATTTGCTCAGTGTCTCCAATTAACTCAGCTGTCCAATTCAAGACAAATAATTCTTGATGTACTCATCAAAAATTTAATTTTTCGAAATTTCATATAAAAATATCGTTACTCTTGGTTTTCATATGCAGTAAAACATCAAGTCTAATACAGCAACGATCACTTATATCTAGATGTTTCCCAGTTTCCACCTTCTCAACCATTTCTATATTATAAATAAATAATAAATCTAAGATAGCATTATTTCTGGTAGGTTCCTTGACCAATTGGTGAAGAAATTTATCTTGAACAGTTTCCAGAAACCCTTTTACCTCATGGTTTGACTTAGCATTTCCTAATCAATATGTCTGAAATTAAAATCACCCATAATTATGACTTCATTAACAGATGAAAGTTAATTTCATCATAAAGGTTCTCGTTATTTTCATCTGGTGGTCTGTAACAAATTACCAATAAGAGCTTTTTACTTTGAGATCCACTTACAAAAACACAAATGGATTCAGTATCCTTGTTATTATCTTTAAAATTCTCAACCTTAGCATGATTTAGCTCACACTTTACATATAGAGCCACTCCTCCCCTACTCTTTACCACTCTGTTCCTATTAAATAACCTATAACCATGTGCTTAAAAGACATTTCTGTCGTCAAAATCATCTACATTTAACCACGTTTCAATTATTCCTATTATATCAATATCTTCTATTACTAACAAAATATAAGATGTTGATATAATACTTATACTTCTATCATTACAAAGCATTAATTACGTTTATTCTTATAAATACCTTTTATAGTTATTTCCTTTGCTAACCTTTCCTCTACATTTTGTTTCATTTAGTTTATCTTTGCCCTCGCTGGTATCTAGCCCTAGTTTAAAACTTCCCTTACAACTGAGTTAATAGCCCTTGAAAACATGCCAGACTTTTTCTTACTTAAGAGTAAACCATGTATTCCAAGAAGTTCCTTCCTTCCATTGAACCTAATCTGCAAGTCCAACCAGTAAACCTGCTCATCTTCACATATTAATTTAATCTTAGCATTTAGCTTTAGTGATATATTCAAACTTTCATCTCTACAATTAATATTTTGCTATATATTTGACACAACTGACTTATGGGCTTTATGTTTAAATGATGTTGTCAATCTTTTGTACTTGTTTGTTAGCTTCACTGATTTACTCTTCCTTACATCGTTAGTCCCTACTTACACAACAAAAACTGCATCGTTGTCAATCTCCTTCATTATATCTCTTGCTCTGTCAATTATATCTTCAATTTACGCCCCAAGGTAACATACTCTAACTCTTTTCTCTCTATTTACACCACATATTATTCTATACACATGCCATGTCAAGGAATTACCAAAACTATATTCTCTTCAAGCTCATAATCCATATTCTTCTTCATTTCTTTCGCTTTTCCTCCCTCTAATAGTTCTTAGTCTACATAAGCCAAGGATTCAAATCTGTTGCTCAACAGGACAGAATCCTTATAACTACGTTCACTACTTTTAACCCTAATACTACCCTTTTTACTTCCTGAGTGTCATGGTAAATTTTAGCTGATGCCTTCTTTGCATGCAAAAGCTTAAGGCCCTCTTGAAGTCCTGCTGTCATTTCCCACAATTTATACTTCTCTTTATCTATTCCTCAACTTTAGATATGATAGACTTTACCTTTTCCTCCAACCTCCAAATTCGACATATAAATTGAACATCCTCACTACTATCTTTCTTAAAAGTGCATAATAATCCAGAGTTCCCAAATAAAACCCATTTGATCAAACAAACTGGTAATGCTTAACTTCCAACCTAATTTTAACATTGGATCATTTGTAGAATTAAAGTAAACACTCTGTACTATGGTTAAATGCCTGTTGTTAACACTGTTAAGCATAAGTTTGACAGTTAATTAGTTTTAGACTGTATGTATTAAATAAATCGATGTATTTAATTTATCTTAATAATCTCACTCCAAGCCGAATTATAACTGAGTCTAAAGAACAATTAGGCGTACTAAGAATAAACTAACTTTATACAAGACGTTAAGCTACTAAAATCTAAATTAAAAGCTTACACCTACTATATTAGTCACCAATCCTTCTAAATCTAGTTATTTTTTCTTATTCAACTCTATTTTTAAAGATAAAAATAATAAAACCAAATAATATTCAATAATCCACAATATTATCAAAATTTAAGTTTCTGAAGATTTATCTTTTCAAGTAATGCCTTATTCCTGTTTGTATCCTCATTCAGTTTGAAACTGAAAGTTATAAATAGAGTTAACTATATTTTATAAAATTAACTTACACATACACATTACTAGCCATTAACTATGTTCGATATCTATCAAATCCGTCTTTGGCTTACAACAGATTCTGACTATTAAACACTAAGACGTTGGCATGGATAACCTTCTACATGTAACAATATTCCTCTTCCCTTTCCGAGAAAAAATGTTTGTAAAGTGAAACCTCGGTCATACCAGTTTTATAATACTATCATGCCAATATGAGGATGTAAAATTATTTAAAGAGCATCCAATTACAAGTAGTATTTAGTGTTTTTATTACTACAAAGCTTCTCACGTTGATTCTCTAAATCTCCTCATTCAAAAACTAATTATTGACAAGTTATACATTTTCCAGATAGATGTACAGAACATGATTTACAACGGTCTTACTCAAGAAAAGAAATGAAAACAACAAATGCTGTCAAACACATTATTAAGAGAAAGCAACCTTGTTGACAACTATTTGAAAAATACTTGTACTTGAAAGAGAGAGTTTTTCAACACTGGACGATAGCTTTATGTTATTAAAACACGCAATTTGTAATTGAGAATTAAAACATTTCAAAGAAAGTTCGTTTTTTTATTGTCTCGTATTTCTTTTATAAAATGAAGGTTATATTTCACAAAATCCATTGTGTCCCTTTTTTAACTTTAAATCAAAGCAACCTACATGCCCGAACTTAATATAATTATTTTAATCTAACTCAGTGTACTCCATGACCACAAACTCATGATAACGAGCATGGTCATCATGTCAGGAGACGCACTAACACAAATTATTCGAGATGGGCTTCTAACATCACCTGACCAGTGCGCCTAAAAGAATGGATATCAAAATAAAACGTGAATTTACGTGTTTAATTTCATCTCGGCAATCTTACTAAAACGTTACTACGATAAAAACTGCTTTATAATGGAGCATAATTATGATAATTAGAATGAACATGATCAATGATGAAGGAAGTAGTTCTAGAGATAGCATGGTACTTGTAATTAACCTTAACTTTGTTCAAAGCCAAGATGATAAGGATGATATTTTTGTTTAAAAAATGTTCAATGTTAAATAAATGAATAAATGAATCACATAATGTCAAAAAGTAATAAGTAAATGAATAACATAACATTATCCTATACACGTTTTCAACTATTCTTTTAAATGTCAATACATATGCGTGGAAAATATGAACTGAAATTTACATTTTATTTTAAATAACTAAACCAAAATTTCACATGTTTACCTACCTGAGCAACATTAGCACCATACTGAGAAAACATGGCGTCATATAATGCCATCAATCTGCTTTGTCCTACAGCAGCTGCAGTTCGTGAATCTAGGTCCTAAAAAGTAAAACTGATTGGATGTTCATTACTTATTATTCAAGTAAACTAAAACATTATTTCACATCAGTTTAAAATACAATTCTCAACTTACATTTGTTCCTAAATTACATTAATATAGCTATTTTTCCAGTCACATTTAGTAAATAGAGCGGAAAAAAATTAGTGGAATGATTTTTAACATAGTTTGATGATTCATAATGCTTTGATTCATTCTTTTTAATATATATATAGACCAAGTTAAGTTTTAAGAGTATGTGTGTACGTTTTCTTGTAGCAAAGCAACATCGGGCTATTTGTTGTGTCCATCGATAGAAATCGAGCCCCTGATTTTAGCGTTGTGCATCCGAAGACTTACTGTTGTCCCAGCAAGGTACTTAAGTTTTAAGAGAATGACACATCTAATTAGACATCTTTAAAAAATTCATTTTATTACAATTTGTTACGACATTTTAAAGTTTTGTAGGTGTTTACAGATTATACTTGAAAAACGTTGTACGTGCGGTTTTCTTGATGGTGAAACATTTCCATTAGCTTTTTCTACCTGTAAAACACTAGATGATTGATATGTTTCATTAACTGTATAATTCAAGATACATAGTTTTGATAGTTTACTTCAGTGACTCAACAATAAACCTGGAGGTTTACAATTCTAAAATTCGAGTTTGGATCCCCATGGTGGGAAGAGCAAGGGTTGTTCATTGTGTATCTTTAATTTTAACAATAAACATTATTAAACGTTATCGTTTGCCAGCAGAAGAATAATACAGTTCTTAATTTTTAGGACGTTAAAGGCAATAAATTTAATCGTGCTATTAGTAATATTATAATTAATATGTTATTTCAGTAACCAAAATAGAAGAGATAATTTAGCTTATTTATTTATTAGACAAAGTTTAACGGTTAAAAAGCAGTTCCTGTTATTATAGCATTAAAACTCTTCCGTTCTATAGATTAAACTTTGCTTAATACATGTACTTGGTTTTGAGAAAATTATAACTTTTAAACGTGTAAGAGATGGGAAGACATGAGTGCATCAGATCTTAAGACATTCTGTCTCCGTATGAAAGATGAAAATATATATGAAAATCAGATATTAAGATATTTTGTTTCAATACTAACTAAACTGGCTATTTTGTTAACGATAGTAAACTTAACACTTGTACAATAGTTTTATTTTTGGGAAAAAAATATAACTGGAGAAATATTAATTATCATGAAAGAAGTAACGAGTTTCATTCATCAGCAAATTTGTTATAGATAATGTTTCAATCTGCTTGTACAGAATCTGACGAAACTTTTGCAAGCAGTTCAAAACGTCTTCACCACTTAATCCTAAAAATGAGAACAGAGATAGCTCAAGCTTCCAAAGCAACCATTGTTGTAGTTATCAAGATAGGTGAATCTTCTTAAATATATATTGTTGTAACTAAGCGATGGAACAATAATTTAAAAAGACAACTCAACATAAATCTGAGAAACAATATTTTTCAGCTTCTAGATCACTTAAAAATATCACAAGTGACGATTTATTCCTTTTACTTTTAAATGTATTCTTGATCGACCAAACCATAAAGCCTCAGTGGCCAGTTTTCATGTAATCTCTCTATTCACAGAAGTACCAACCACCAAAGTCTGTAAGATAACTTTAGAATTTTATATCCAAGACCCTAACCCATTGATACACATTCTCAGCAACCAACTAGCAACTCTTAAAAAAATTACCATTAACAAAATTAACTTTATGTTCAATCACTAAAAACTAAATACAAATAAATGGCTTAAGTACAGGCAATTCCGTATCACTAATTCTAGATAACATTATCATGACACAAACTGAATCTCATGTGATAAATTCTGCCTTACTCCCACTACTATACCGGTACAAATATGTTAGCGGTACAATTGCTGGATTCACTTTTACAGAATACACACTTAGTTGTTGTTTTTTTCAACCACGTTAACCATATATACATCAACATCAAGCTCACCTGCAAACACGAGAAAATTAACCAAATAACATTTCTAAACCTAAAATCACAAGAATCACTATACAACTCAAAACAGAAATCCACAAAAAAATCATCCATACTAAGCTGTACACTCTTTGGGACTCAGCTCATGAAACAACAGCAAAAAAACTCAAGAGATTAAATAAACACAACCACAAAACTATGCTCATCCGATGAAATTAACAATGAAATCAACCGACATCAACACTTTTGAAAGAATTATACATATACACACCTAGACCAACAACACAGTCAACAACAAACAAACATTAATACATTGAAAGAAACAACTAGCTATAAAGTTCTACACTATTGCACACCATATATTCCATATTAGAGATAAAAAACTAACATTTTGAAAAAGAAAAGAACAGCTTCCAACTAAACATAATATTCCAGTGAACATTAAATTCATTCAAAAATTAGGTACAAAACTAAAGTTCATAGTATGTAAAAACTACACTGACAAACATAACACCAACATTATTTATAAAATACAATGTAACAACTGTCACAACTTCTATATCGAAGAAACAACCAGAAAAATGGAAATCATATTCAAAGAACACAAAAACACCTTCGCTCGTTTCTGAACCATGCAAATCAAACAGGCACAACAATATAAAAAATATCAACATATTAAGTAGGAAATCAAATACAAACAAGCACAAAATCAAAGAAGCCCTACTTAAATAAGAACTTAAACCAATATTAAACCAATATAAAGGAACATCTTTAATAACCTAATATCTAATTACAACGCCCCTTACAGTCTTGTAGTAGTTTACACTGTCGTCCCTAAGACATGCGCCCGGCAACAGATAACTAGAAACTCTCTTTCTTAACCTTAAAATGACTTAAGAAGGTCAAAACGTTGTTTTACAGTTTAGTTTAATCAATGTTTTAATACCCATGCTAGCCGTGTTTAGAAAACATTCTATAAGTCATCTTTTTGAGGATCTTTAGATCCTACAACTGAAAATGATGTCCAAATAGAGAAAGTTTAAAAAATCATTTTTGAAACCTTTATATTAAAGTTCGATAAAAGTAATTCGAAAAAAAATCAACATATTTAAGACAAAAATTAATAATACTTCAGATATTAGATTTGCTAAACTATTTTAGTATGCACAGTTTCATATATTATTATCATAAACTGTTTTAATAGTTGTCAGATGGACAATTAAACAATACATAAGACATACCAAGCTGAGATGATCCTTTGGAGATAACGTCTCCCTCATTGACATGGACATCCGCGCCTCAGCCCGTAATTTCTTCTTACCTAAAGCAACTGCTCCACTTGTAACAATAAGCATTTCTTTTCCTTGATTTTGAAGTTGGGAGACCTGTACGAAATGCAAAATTTGTGTTATATCAAATGTTGATAAAAAAAAACAACAGCTATCCATATATTCCGTATAGCCTAAATAAAAGTTAGGCTGTAAAATATTTATTGTATATGATATAAATAAACAAAAGGTTGTAATTTTTCTATACAAAGAAAATGAAATTATCAATAGAGAAAAGAAAGTAGATTCACGATAATTAATCATTAAACATGAATCTCTATATTCACAGTTCGAACACACTTTGTCTAGTTATCATACATAGACCTTAAATATGTATAATCTTACAAACTGACATGCAGGCTTCCCTACAGTACTACATATTTACCACAAGTTATGATAATGAATAAATACTTGAAGGTGTAATTATTACTATACAGTCATTATAAAGTGTATCGTTTTCCTTATTAGTAGTCCAATTAAGAGGTAAATGTAGAGATAGACAACAACACATTTCCAGTCCTTTATTCAAATGAATATATAATTACTTTGCAAGGCTTATGCTGATTTAGCTTAAGAAATTTTGCCTATTCACAAGTTGAACTTGATAATAAACGCAGACTTAAAACTGCTTTCAAAGTACAGTCGGTGGTGCCATTTGAATATAAAGTTGCATTACACAAAATGATATGTAATACAGACACTGATAGTATAGTTTAAAGTTTCAAAAGCAAAGGTAAAGCTGTAAACAGTGGCGAAGCATAAACGACTGATTATATAAAGTATCCTGCGCGTGCTCTTTAATAAACAAGCACAAACAAAGTATTGTAAAGCTCACGTAACCAAAGACCAGTTTTATATTTAAAATAACTACTTAAATAAATCAATGGTTTATACAGAATTCTAAACTTAATGTTGGGGTACATTCTATTATTCAAAATTAAATTAATCTTTTTCTTTAATTCTACTGAATGGTTACCTGTAAATGATAAAATACAATAAACTGTTTTTTTTTATTTTTAGTTTGTTTAGTAGTTTCAGAAATGTACAAACCTTTTAAATAATTCTGAGTAACACTATTGCTTAATTGTATAGGAAAACTATTTCTTGTAAAATAACCTTTTTGGATTGTAATACTTCATGAAAAGAGAAAAAAAAGAACTATGTTATAGGCTCGATAAATTAAATTATAAATTAAGCTCGTTTTAAATTAAAAAAACAAAATCCTGTCAAAATGAAAATATTGACCCGTGAAAGTTGGCTTATGATAACACTTTGTCTCAAAGCTTCTACCTAAATTAACAGTATTAGTGTTTAAAAAAAGGTAATATGTTAACTGTCTGTTTTTCAGCTGTATATCTAACTTTTGTTATGTTTATTATTCAAATAATTTTGAAATTCTAAAGCATCAAATTTAATTTTGAAATTCTAAAGCATCAAATTTAATTTTGAAAATTAAAAAGTGTCATCAATATATCTTCTAAAACATAAAGATTTAAACTCTAACAGACAACTTTTCAATCATTCTGAATCATAATAACTTAAAGACAAGTTAGCCAATCATGATCCATCACTTGAACCTATGCATATCCCATGAAACTATTCGTAAGGGCATCTACTGAAAAAATAATTGACGCTTGTAATAGTTAATAAATACAAGTTTAGATATGCTGCTAACAATATCAGAATTTTGAAAAAATGAATTGCTACTTACGCAAATACTTCATTTAAGGGAAAATTGGTATACAAAAGATTCGACGTCAAATAAGGTAGTATAGGCAGGATCATTCAAGGTCAGCGTCGATACATCTTTGATTAATTCAAAACTATTTTATACGTGAGATTCTATGAAACCTACCAAAAACTTATAAGTTTGTAAGTAAACGTAGGTATACTTGATGCAATTGGTCTGATGGGACAATTTAATTTTTGTATCTTCGGTTATCTATAAAATATACCATAATGGCAACCAACTGATCTAATTTCATTACAGATTTCTTCTTATATGAGTCCTTCTTTCTTAATTTTTAACAAATAATTCTGTAAACGTTTTACTTTGGTTGCTGTAAGATCAAAATCCATTTTCTTAAATTTAATATCGCCATTTAAAATATTTAAAACTTTATCTATATAATATTTTTATTTAGAATGCTACACCATCCCCTTTATTAGGCTTAGGAATTACAAAATTATCAAGTGAGCCAGGGTGTTTTAAAAACCAAATTTCTTCCTTACATATGTTTGTTTGAACTTTCTTCAAGTCTAAATAGCTAGAAATCAACAGCCTGCTGGATGTTCCGCAAACACATTAATGTAATTAAGCATGATCAAAAATCTGTGGCCTTTGCTGATTTAATGTATGATTTTTCCTGAGACATATCTGAATGTTCAGAAAAACGTGCGGAATGGTAACTGATAAGAAAAGCAGCTATATGCTATGACATAACCGGTAAAGAACAACAGTTCCTATATGTAGCTGAGTTTGTCTGTGATATTTCTGTATATCATTACGGAATCTTTGATTCAGTTGAGCTGGATCATATTTCATGTCTGATTGACTTAATCTGTCGTACTACGAGCCTCAGTAATCACGTGATATAAGGAAGTGTGTGTAAAGGATGTGAGACTGAAGCTTTATGTCTCCAGTAGAACGTTCATAAATACATGTCACCAAAAAACTGAGACAAAGTGAGACGAAGCATCAGAGAGTGACAGACTAAAGAAGTCTAATACATATGACGAAAGTTACATCTAAACACTAAAAACTGTTCTTTTGTGCAGCTGTAGTAACAATATCAACCATGTACTTATTGTTATCGATAATTTCTGATTAAATATTGTTAAATTTGTAAATCAGGATAAAAAATAGTCCATAAGTTTAAAGCTATAAAATAAACTAAAAATATGTGATGTCATAAATCAATACACTAGAAAATTTAAACTGTAAGAATGTAATGGTTCATCATTTGAATGCTATGGCTATTACGAATATTGTCATTTTAGTGGGAAATAAATTATAGAACAAAAATACCTCTTATAGATTTTAAGATAACATTAAACAAATGTACCTTAACACAAGTAATACAGAACCAAAAAATTATATAACTGAGAATGTCTTACCCACCTATCTTCCTTATTTCTCTCAAAAAAAATTTATTTATAGGAAACACAAAATACAGTTATGTAAAATAAGCAAATTAGTAAAGTTGAATATCAATATAAGTAAGGATAGTTTTAAAATAAAAAAATTAAAAACGGCTTGCACCCTTCACTTTTTGAGCTATTACGTAGAAGTTTTATCAAATAATCAAGCTTGGTATGAGTTGATGATGAACATACTTATCAACTTTTGATTTTAGGAAGTTTACAAACAAGAAACTGATGAATAATAACTGAGTGTTAGGTCTGACAAGCGATTTTCAACATGTCACATACAGTTCAAACCCAAGAAGCACTTATAACATACTCAAATGAACTGCTTGGGTAAAAAAGAAATGGAATTGCATATCTAAAAGAGAAAAAAGTTATTATAGATAAATAGAAGCAAATTGTAGTTTTCCTCAAATCCAAGAATTAGTGAATATTCATAAGAAACTCAAAAATACGCAAATTAGTACACAAGACGTGGTTTTGATTTTAAAAATTACTGTTAGCTAATATTTCAATATTACTCTTAGTGTAAAGTATAAATAGCAACATGATAATTCATTATGTCGTTACTATTTCTTCAAACACAGGATTAGCAAGTACCTTGTTCGATATGAATTGTGTTGTTTGTATAAGTAAAACTAAAGTAGTGTTGGAAATGCACATGCTAGTATTTCTAATATTTTTACTGTCCATGTACACAAACGTAAGCTATTAACCTTGAAAAAATTACAAGAGAAAAATAATTATGATGGAAAGCCTTATATTGCCATGAACTTCAATACAGATTTATTTGTAAGACACAGTTGTCACAAGATTTTGAAATGTTTCATTCACTTTTATCTGGCATGCAAAATTTTTTGCTCAAACAGTGTGCATACTAGCATAAATAGTGACAAATGTTTTTGCATTTATATTTGTATTTTTATGTCATAAAACTACTAGAACAAAAACTATTAAGAAAATTATGAGATCTGCTTTAGCAATTAAATTCGTGAACAAGGCCCCCCCCCAGTGGCTCAGCGGTATGTCTGCGAACTTACATGCTGAAATCCGGGTTTCGATACCCGTGATGGGCAGAGCACAGATAGCCCATTGTGTAGCTTTCTGCTTAATTCTAAACAACAACAACAATCGTGAACAAGGCTTAGAATTGGCAAAAGAAATAGCTACTATACAGTACTGTTTTTTATTTTTATTTTAACACATATTGTTCTTTAACTACAGTAGTAGGCTCACAGGAGTAACAAAAAATAGCTACTACACAGTGTTGTTTTTGTATTTTATTTTAATGCATGTTGTTTTTAACTGCTGTGAGTAGGCCTATAGAAGTGGCGAAAGAAATAGCTACTACACAGTACTGTTTCTGTTTTTGTATTTTTCTCTTAATGCTCCTTGTTCTTTAAACGCTGTGAGTAGGCCCACAAGAGTGGCAAAAAATAACTACTATACAGCACTGTATTTTATCTTTGTATTTTTCTATTAATACATGTTGTCCTTTAACTGCTGTGAGTGAACCCACATTTCTCATATCATGACCAATGCTTCTAAAGACTTAGGCAAAGGGATAGGAAAATGTTTTGTTTTCAAAAGGCAAAATTTATCACAAAAACTACATTAATGGTACTTTAGTAAGATCTTGTTCAAAAATATGGCGATAATTATACTATGATTCTCAAAATGAGTCACATAATATTATAATACCATTGTTAGAATAGGTGTATCAATAAAAGTTGAAGGTGGAAACAATGAGCTATTTCTATAATGGCACCTATATTGTCATATCTTCGATTCTTTATACATATGAGCTAAATATTTTGACTGCATATTACAAAGTTTATAATACAGGCTATTTTAAATACACATAGTGACCTTATAATTATCATTTGTTGTTTTCTGAAGTGAAATAGACAAAATCTGTAAACGTGTCTTTGAATGGAATAATTGTTCGTTTGTTTTTTTGAACTTCACGTAAAGCTACACGCGGGCTATCTGTGTTAGCAGTGTAATGCTGGGGGGAAGGCAATTAGTCATTACCAACCACCGCCAACTTTTGAGTTATTCTTTTACTAAAGAATAGTGGGATTGACCGTCACATAATAATGTCTCCACATCTGAAAGGGCCAGCATATTTGGTGTGACGGAGGTTCTAGCTTACGACTCTTAGATTACGAGTCGAGTGTCTTAAACACCTGGCCATGCCGGACTGAATGGAGTAATAAATTGTGTGCAAATATTGAAAAAAATAAATTAAACTCTCACTTTTTAATTGGGAGTTCAATGTAATGTGATTATATTATATAAAACAAAAAGGAGTAAATTGAATATTAAGCAAGTTTTACCATTATTACTAATTAAAAATGTGATATTTTGTAATGATTTATGAGATAAATTATAAGAATTACATAATTAAAAGAAATCTGCAAAGTTAATTTAATAAGATACTTTCATCAAGTCAAGCTTAGCAGTTTCTGTTGTAACTTTACATAATTTGAGTTTTAAAGTAATCAATTCCTGTACTCTTTGTTTCATAAAACTAACTGTTTACTTCGGTTTAATTATACATTACGATTATCAGTAAATACTATATTAACAAGAGTAAACGAGAAGAAATGTGTATTCAGGTTTTCTTTTAGGAAATTATTACATTCCAAAATCTTTCGTTACATTTCGAACTGTGATACCGTAGAGTATAAAGTTAAAATAATGAGTGTAAAGAAAATTAACTTAATAATAAAACATGCCCAGAATAAAGGTTACCTGTTCGATTATTGACGCAAGTCTTCCAAGGGCTAATCCAGATTGATCATTTCTAGCAATTACAGTTGATCCAACCTTCACAACAATTCTTTTGGCATCTTGAAGTTGTCTTCGATATAAATATGCGTTTCGAGTAGGGTTTGTTAGCAAATCTTTCGAAATATTTTCACGGATGGAAGTTAAGCCTTTCTTCCCTCCCTGTACAAAGCGAAGGCCTGCTCTGTTTAGCAAATGAAACGTCATTTCTACTTTTGGACGCGCTAGGATATGTCTGCTGAGCATTCGTAGCTTAATTATCTTTTTATGTTGCTTGCATGGGTTGAAGGGAAAATGAACACCGTATGTTTCCATTACTAATTTAGTTTTGTAGCTCAAGGACACTCTGACGTCACTTATAAGAACGGTCTTTATGGAACTTGTCATGGTGATAAGTACTCTGGTCTATTTGGCTTAATATTTATTTGCTTTTAGTTACTTCTGTTGCACTTAACTTCTGGTTGAAAAAGTTATTGCAGGCACATTTGGCTTCAAAATAACTTAAGGGTATTGAAAGACCTGTCAAAAATAAATAGATTCTTATAGAATGAAATATTTGTGCGTGCATTAAGTAACACAACCTAAACCATCTGTATTAAAACATACATGATTTCTGAACCACAAAACTACTCACTAGCTTAACCTATTTGAGAAACACGTCACCTGAACGCTAGATGAAAAATATATACGTTTTATACATACCTGGGCAATATAAAGTTCGTTGTTGTTATTTTTTACAATATAAAACAAACCTTATGACTTAAAGGGCGTTTGGGCTCTGCCATGCAGGAAATGCTAAATATAATTAATGTTATAATTTTTATTGTGATCTGTAATTACTAACTGAAGTTGAAAATCTGAAACTTATACACACTAAATGATGTGTAAAATATAAGTTTTGCTACTATTTTGGAAAAGGAATTAGTGCAGTTTAAAAGCAGCCTAATTTAACTATATCAATGTAATTTCAAGTCCAATCACACCCACAAATTAAAAATCTAAGAAAAGGTAAGTTTTCTTATCAACTACAGTACTTGTCTCGAGAAAACTTATAACTAAATCTAAAGTATGCTAAATTACCAAAACATAATGAATACGCAATCTCAGACAATAATAATGTCCTATCCCTATTACATAGTGTTATGTAAAATGGTCAATAATAATGTCCTATCCCTATTACATAGTGTTATGTAAAATGGTCAATAATAATGTCCTATCCCTATTACATAGTGTTATGTAAAATGGTCAATAATAATGTCCTATCCCTATTACATAGTGTTATGTAAAATGGTCAATAATAATGTCCTATCCCTATTACATAGTGTTATGTAAAATGGTCAATAATAATGTCCTATCCCTATTACATAGTGTTATGTAAAATGGTCAATAATAATGTCCTATCCCTATTACATAGTGTTATGTAAAATGGTCAATAACTGTATCAGTAATAATTAGTTCGAGTTAAAGGTTCACAAGGAAAAAGAGTTCACTGACCTCAAAAATGGAATATTTAGTGGATATGGCGAATTGAGTATCTACGCTATTCTAGAATATATAATTAATTCAAATGTAAGTCACCTAATAAATAAAATTTCTTAGAATGTGCTAATGTGAAGGTTCCTTGGCCACTCAAAATTGGTTATTTCTCGTCTATGCAAATTTTGAAACATAATGAGAAATTAAATTACATCAAATCTTAGTTGTGTTTGCAAGACGTCGACTTTTAAGGTATCTTGAGCATCAAAACTAAGGTGGAGAAAACTTGAATATTCCGTAGTGAAACAATTTATATTCAGAATTTATCTTTTAACCTAGCTTAATTTCAACTAACAACTTTGTGAGGTTTTGGAACGTCGCACAGAAATGACAGGTCCATAGCCTCACTTCTCTTTAAACTGATTTGTAAAACCAGTAACATGTCATTTAGAGCTTCATCAAAACCATTA
Source organism: Carcinoscorpius rotundicauda (assembly GCA_011833715.1). Taxonomy (NCBI): domain Eukaryota; kingdom Metazoa; phylum Arthropoda; class Merostomata; order Xiphosura; family Limulidae; genus Carcinoscorpius; species Carcinoscorpius rotundicauda. The sequence continues at coordinate 42,003,570 of CM022393.1, forward strand.
ACATTGTAACGAACAAACACAGTTTTTTAAGTGCGAAATTACCAAATAAAATGTGACTTCCGGCAGAGACCGAAACTTCTACTTAAAATAAGAAAACGCAACGTCTGAATATCACTGTACATGAATGATATATAATGCGTTCATAATAAAAATATTTTAATATAAACTTTACAAACGTAGTTGTAACACTTAGAAACATTGCTCAGTTTTGTATTTGACACTACTAGCTTAAGGCCTGCAGATAAAAAAAAAAACTTCCGAAGTTTCTTGAAACAAAGAGACAACTGAAAGTTGATACAGTAGAAGATTTTATAGTATAGAACAATTCTGTTTATCTGGCAATAATAGCATGAAGAAGTTAAGTGGCTCATAAGCTTATAAAACTATTAGCAATTTTAAGAGCATTATAAAACCTCTATGATAACTTAGTTATTTGAATGGACATAAATTGTATTGATAATATAATTCAACTAACACGTGTGCAAAATTATAATAACACGTAGAATGTTTAGTTCTGAAATATCTTTAATTTCTAACTGTATAAATTAAAAAAGTCTATGTGACGTCATATTTTTAATCCTGTTTTTCTTGTCTTCAGTATTAAGTTCGGACACATTTTCAAATTCCAAAGTTGTTATTGTTGTTTTGAATTAAGCACAAAACTACACAATGGGCTATCTGTGCTCTGCCCACCACGGGTATCGAAACCCGGATTTTAGCGTGTAAGTCCGCAGACATACCGCTGAGCCACTGGGGGGCAAATTCCAAAGAAATATGGATTATGTTAAATTTGAGACACATCATTGGTTCCTACAAAAATTTTATAAGCTCTTTCAATATCTTTATAATGTAAGTGGTGTGTGTGTGTTTTTTTGTAAGAAAGCCACATCGGGCTATCTGCTAAGCCCACTAAGGGGAATCGAACCCTTGCTTTTAGCGTTGTAAATCCGTAGATATACCGCTGTACTAGCGAGACGCTATTTCAATTATTCTTGAATGTTGTTGTTGTTGTTCTTTTGAATTTAGCACAAAGTTACATAATGGCTTATCTGTGCTCTGCCCACCACGGGTATTGAAACCCGCAGACATATCGCTGAGCCACTGAGGCGCATGTAAGTGGGAAAAGTTCAGCAAATATCAATTTTTATGTGCTAAGCAATTCCAAAGTTTACTGTTGTCAACATTTTCTCTTCTTAACACGTTACAAATGTATTTTTTATATATAAAATGATGGTGATGACAAGAATAATAGTAAAAACAAGCACATACATAGAGCATAAGAAAAGGGTACTCACCTATCATAAACTTGTGTTCCTATAATGTATAGTATAGTTACGAGAGAGTAATAGTAAGTATTAAAAACGCTTAAACACTTAAGCCATTATATGTGTGTATACATAATTGTGATTTGTATTCTCAAGACGGCTGGTATGGATATTTGTGTTTTCATTACAGCAAAGCCACATCGGGCTATCTGCTGAGTACACCAAGTGGAATGGAATTCCTGATTATAAGGTTGTAAATCCATAGACTTAACGCTGTACTAGAGGGGGACGGTATGAGTACAGAACAACGTTTTGACCTTCTTCGGTCATCTTCAATAACCTTTTTCGTTAACCTTAAGAATACATTTTTATTTCAAGTGCGTTTCTCGTCATCACAAATCATTGTAATCTGCAGTAGCACTTTATGTCTAGCTTGCACATGTATAGGTCTACATTATGAGTGTCAATAACCTTATGACGGCAGCTGCTCACGTGATGACATAGAATCAAAGAGACCGTTGTTTGATTGAATGCTTGTGAAATTTCTGTAAAAATATACTACTTTAGTTTCAGAGGGCAGTAGTATAGTACAGTAGATATATCTGCTCTCATTTCTGTGTATCACTAATATAAATTAGTTGATTTTAAGGTTATGAGTACACCTACATACCGGAAGTAACTGCATTAATTTTATATGCAAAAACGGCGGCTCGTTTGGGCTTAGAAAATATTTTAAATAGAAGAGCGAAATATTTTCTGAACCCAAACGAGCCGTTTTTGCATATAAAATTCTCAACAAGTGGGTTTCTCGACATCACTAACTGCATTAATTACACGTATTCTGTGTGATGAGTTTAGATTTTAAATGATTTCGAACTGCAGATTTGATTATAATACAAACAGGAACTTGTGTCTGAATATTATAAAAGGTGAACATTTTCCGTTGCTTTCCTGTCCTGAGATAGTGAATTAACAAAACGTTTTATGTGAACATCTGGCTACAGTATGAGAGAATGTCTTACAGTTCTTCGTTAGATGACGATGCTACTGTCTCACATAACTCTAGTTTCACAGTTATAAAAAGACAGTTATCTAAATCTAATTCGTAAATATAGCTATTTCTATTGTTATACAGTTTGCACGCATTTATTGAAAAAAAAGAAAAGAAAGGTTGTCACAGATTCGTGTTTCTTAGGATAATAAGATGGTATAGAAAATTTTATATCTCCGTTGTGTTTGTATTAAAACAAAGCCACATTGAGATATCTGCTGTTTCCATCGCGGGAAATCGAACCTTCAATTTTAGTGCTGTAAATCCGTACATTCAATTACTGTCCTACTGACTTAATCTCCCCGGTCTCAGGTTATACTAGTAAATGAACTGCTATAGTTTAGACTTTCAATAAAATGTTGCCCTCAAGAGACAGTAATTTCACAGAAAGGTTCTAGAATAAAATCAGCTTAACACTAAACTGCAAATGAAAGTACTGACAACAGCTACAACCTTCACAACAAATAAAAGTATAGACAATAACTCCAACCTTCACAACAAATAAAAGTATAGACAATAACTCCAACCTTCACAACAAATAAAAGTATAGAAAATAACTTCAACCTTCACAAAAAATGAAAGTACAGGCAATAACTCCAACCTTCACAACAAATGAAAGTACAGACAATAACTTCAACCTTCACAAAAAATGAAAGTACAGGCAATAACTCCAACCTTCACAACAAATAAAAGTATAGACAATAACTCCAACCTTCACAACAAATAAAAGTATAGAAAATAACTTCAACCTTCACAAACAATGAAAGTACAGGCAATAACTCCAACCTTCACAACAAATGAAAGTACAGACAATAACTTAAACCTTCACAACAAATGAAAGTACAGACAATAACTTAAACCTTCACAACAAATGAAAGTACAGACAACAAATCTAACCTTCACAACAAATGAATATACAGGCAATAACTTCAACTTTCACAACAAATGAAATGAAAACTCAGTAGTAGCTCACAAACATACAACGAAACAAAATACACATATTCTTTGATAGATTGTTTAGTATTTATGATGAAACTTTGTAGAAAGTAGAATGTTTAGGTTATGCAAGTAGCGGGTCCAAATGCATGGATATTTCAAACGTAACGTCATCTATTAAAAATATTTAATACTAAGTTGGATTTAAAATGACCCTACATCTTTAAATACCAATTTTTGTTAACTTATCACCTCTTCAAGACACTGTTTTTATTACATATTTTTATTTATGTTTTACGTAAGTATCTACTGCGCAAATGTATAGTTAAAAATCAACATTTGATGTTAATCTATAAAATCTTGCTACAAAATAAAGACGACAGATATTCCTTAATCACTTAATGGGAATTTGCTTTTGAACCAGAACGAAATATGCTGCATTTATCCAGGTTTAAATTTAACAAAGCATATATTCTACTTTTGATATTAACCATGAAAGTTTTCAATTTTGAATATTCAAAATATTTAAACACTACCTACTTTCATCAAAAGGGGAAAACATATAACAAAATTTATTACAGAATATTCTTTAAACAGTGAGGTATGTAAGTGTATCTTTCTTTCTTGTGTCTATTTTCTTAACAATGTCGAGATTGTGTAAAATGTTTAATCTTTCAAATTAGTTTTTGACACAGCAAAAAATAGTTAGATTAGGCCTAACATGATAAATATTATATATATATATATATATATAATATGCAATGGAGTTAACATGTAAAGACAAAGATGTGATAAGTTGTGCCTAACAAGAAATAAAGTATACTCTATGGTATGCGATATGCTGGCTTATCATTTGTTTTCTACCCCTCAATATCTAAAATTTGAAAACTTCAGTAGATACAAAGTGCGACATAGGATTGTTTGTTTATTTTTGAATTTCGCGCAAAGTTACACGAGGACTATCTGCGTTTGCTGTCCCTAATTTAGCAGTGTAAAGCTAGATGGAAGGCAACTACTCATCATCACCCACAGCCTACTCTTGGGCTAATCTTTTACCAACGAATAGTGGGATTGACCTTCACATTATAACACCTCCACGACTGAAAGAGCGAGCATGTTTGGTGTGACGGGGATTCGAATCCACGACCCTCGGATTACGAGTCGATGCGATATAGGAAGTAGGTCAAGGAAGCAACTAAATTCTTCAGGTTTTAGTTAAGCTTCTAACATGGACAATCCAGTAAATCAAGTTCGACAAGACTTTTCGGTAAATGATAGGTAAAGATATTTAGGCCAGGCGAAATATAAGAAATACAACTATTACGATGTGGACTATAGTTCGTTAGAATATATTATTATAAATATAGTATGAGTCATTTATAAACTAGAAATGTGGTAAAAAATTAATAACGTGATATTATTTATGCATTTTTAAATCCGATATTTATAATTATTATTTATTTTTACTGAAATTAACTTCATTCAGAGGAACTGCATGCTGGTGTTATTACTCTTATTGCTGGTAAAGCGATCATACAGTTATTGAGATAAGATTACAGAATTAATTCTTAGAACATAAGAGTGAAAGTAAAGGAGAATATATAATAATATATTAACCACACAATACCTATTACATCCACTAACCGCAAGGCAATTTTATTCATCAGTGAATCAAGAGTGATTTTGAATCACGTAAGTGGCTGCAAGGTCTAAGCAAGCTAGACTTTGTTTCGTTTGTGTATACGTAAGCTTGGATTTTTTTAAACAGTTATAAACAGAATACAAGGAAACTTACTAGATAACCAAATAAATTCCAATTCAGAGAAGACATTAACTTAGATAGAACTTATTCGTGAACGATAACTTGCCAACTCTCTCTCTCTCTGATGATGAGCGTATACACATGTGGACTCTCTGCTGTGAATAAAGATAATAAATGTTCACCAGTGTGTATCCAAGCTTTTCATTGCAACTCAGACTCAGACACTTATATTGATACAGTATCTGTTGAATCCTCCTGTTATATTGCAGGTCCTGAAAATATCACAGCTACAGTCATGTTGAATTACATCTCATCTAGCATAACTTTGTCTTGCCCAAAGAAAAAAACAACTTATATTTAACACAGAAGAAATAAACCTTTAACAATGTAATGATGTAGGTTAAATATTACAGCTATACCTTTAAACAAGAATAAGCAACTGCATTAAAACACCATTTTAACAATGAATCATCACCACTGAAACTCAATAAGAATAAAATGCTAGTACTTTCCAAACAATATTAAACACATAAATCAGTCCATACTGTTCATTACTTCCACATGGTAATGCGTTCAACATACAGTTTTTGTATAGTTTAATTATAACATTTTTTTATATTTATGCAACAGATAAAGATAAGTCTTATTTGATTTGCCTGCCCAATACCTTGTTTACAACGCGAGCAAATGGGTTTCGATATCCATGATAGGCAGAACACTGTGTAGCCTTTGGCTTATCTTCAAACAAACCTACTTAAATTAATCTAAGAAAATAAACGTTTCATATAGCTTTATACATTTTTTAACTTCTGTTACTATTAATATAGGAATTTGTCTTCTAAGATGATTCGTTTTTACATTATTGATTTAGTAGTAGACTGTAGCTATAGTTCATTTATTAAAAGAGTATTATTTTTTATGTTTTCTGAGATTTTTAGAAATATAACTGATGAGTCAACAATAATATGATGCTGTGTAAAAAAAGAGTTTGTTTTTGTATTTGAAGAAATTTTTAAATCTTTTGATTTTTTTAAAAAATAATTTCCTGTATTTGATTACTGTTGGGAATTCAGATGTATTGTTTCGTTGTTATTTTTATTTCTTATTGTTGATATGTGATCAGTAGATTTTATTTTAATCAAACTATTAGATCAACAATTATCAGCCGATATTATTATTAATGTTACGGAAAACTATTGGAGGCAAGTTCAGTTTTGCTATTACTTTGAGAGTGCAATTAGGTTGTCCAGCATGAAGGAGCTTAATGGTCAGCACAACTCTGTCAGAGCAAAGCAATGCCATGTATATGACAATAAAGTTTTTAGGCCAAAGTATTTAGTTTCTTCTAGAAACAGGTGCAGCAAAGACCCTGATGAAACCTAAAATGTTTAAGCCTTTAAAGTAAAGCTACTGGTTAAGCTAGTAAATATAGGCTTTATTGTGACAAAATGATTCCAGAGGAGAAGTGAAGATCTGAATTCACCTGAGAAGTGTTGCTAACAGAACATAAGTTATACTCGTGGTGGGCAGAATACAGATAGCCCACCTAGACTTACAACTTGCAGATAGATATGATTAACAAGACTTAATGATTTCTAATCTTTGTATTGGAATAGATATCCTTGGGATGAACATACTCTCTGTCAATTTTGTCTGTACTATAGGCGAGCTAATGATTTTTGTAAAAATCATCAAAGGTATCCAAATCGAGTCCAAGAACAGTGAGCAGCATGGGTGTATTTGACTAAGAGAGCTCTAGTATCTCCTTATTCACAAATCCTGTTCAACGGATTGATTCATACAAGGTATTGTGCATCATATACTAAGTAACACAACTATGGAAGCCATGTACAAAGTTAGTAGGTTCCTGTTAACCATCATAGGCAGTAATCCACCTGATGGGTATGAAGTTTCAGTACTGCTTTGCAACTATGAAAAATCGGCTGGAATATGATAGATATAATGAGCGAAGTAAGCGTGACTAAGGCTAACAGCAATTACACTGTAACTAAAAGTAAATACTAATCTGCCAACATGTCTGAGTGTTCTGATTTATGATATACTGTCAATATGAACTAAATGCAGTAAAAGTAGCTCAGTAATTTATTGGATGAGTTTGTCACACAGTCAAATAACAGCAACTCAACACTACATTGGACTAAACTAAAGAGGCTGTAGTGGTAAAGATGCTAAGTCTATGTGAATGATGTTTTAGTGTTTGGTTGCACTTTTCAGGTTACATCCTGGAACATTGGTATAGTATTCTTGTGCTCAAGGAAACCAGACATGAAACTGCAGTCTTGTAAATATCTCTGCCACATCATCAGGGGAATGAAATATTTGTGTTCTTAGCTGCAGTGTGAGAGTGGTCATCACTAATGACTAGACAAGAAATATGCAATTTTATTGGGTTTACATTTGCTACCACAAGCGTGAAAGTCCCCTTCAGTTGGAGTATGGAATGTGACTAAGTTTTCACATTTCTAAAACTGGATTTAGTGGTTATCTAGTACTGATATATCCTTGTCAGAACTGTGAGTTGCTCCTAGATATTGATACAAGTGTTGTTGGAATCAGAGCAGAGTCATCACAGTAGCAGAATGGAGTAGAATATATGATTGCATACACAAGTCACATGATCACAGCTTCTAAACATAGTAACTGCACGACAAAAAAAGGAAATTCTGACCAAGATTGTACTTATGAAGTACTTTTGCCTCTTATCTGGTAGAAACGTCATCATTCGAGCAGACCATACCTCACATATGTGATTAACAAGTCTTAAGAATCTCGTAGTGTGATCATATATTAGATAACAACTCCGTCATAATTCATCACCGAGGCTAAACACAAACGGAAATACAAATGGGTTATCTCTTTTCATAGTGAAATTTTCCAATCCATGAAATCTACTGACCCTGAACACTGTGTGAGAGTTAAACCACAACTTTGTTAGCCATAGCAACAGTCAATAGTATGATTAATGACTGTCTTCAAGAATGAATGTTGAAGATGAAATTTCAATATCTTGAGAAAGACCAACTGAAATATTTAAATTAGCAAAGGCATTTCTTGCTATACAGCAAAATGAAATAAGTACAATGCAAAGTGAATAATGAAGCACAGATGTGCACAATCTTTGGCACAAATCTGTGTTGCGACAAATTACCATGATGCAATTATTTATCTGTTGCAGCTAATGACCTCCATAGCTATAAAATATGCAATTCTCTATATTTAGCTTAACACAAAAACTAAAGGGAAGTGATATAATTATCTTGTGCTGACAGTCTTACCCATGATTTAGTCGAGATGGTGATACTGGTGTTAACACTGCACTACATGTGATACACAGACGAAAAATTGGTCAAGACAGGGTAAACTCTTACAATAAATTATTAATTTGTTTACAATAAATAGCATTGAATGTTGCAATGAAGCAAGTTGGATCTACTTTGATTGTTCCATATTTAGTACTATGAAAGTTTGTAGCTTGAATGTATGAAATACAATGGATGTGAGATGTGCAAAAGTGAATGAAGCACAAGATTATTCATACATCACAATTGAGATCTTAATACACTGGCTTGACCAGATTTATAGGGAGAAGAGCCTAGCTGACCCTCCATATTAGGGAGAATGGATAAATAAAATATATCTAGCTGTTCATAATGAACCAGATAAAGATTAAAATGAGAAGCTGCTACAAAAAAAAGCAACAGAGAGCTTCTACTCTTAAATAAGATGAAGACGTAAACCTCTCTATCGATAGAAGTATAATTTTTCAACGTTCATTGAAGTTACTAATGTTATTCGTTATTAAATGATTTTAGAAATCACCCGGAAAAGAAACTAGAGAAAACATGCTCAATGATAAAGATGTGTGGAACGTATCACCAGGAGCAGGCTAAATTCTATACCGGTCTTCACAAGAGAAACAAATTACCAAAATTCTCAGTTTTGCTGAATTTTTTCAGTGATATTCAGTTCATAAAATTTGAAGTAAAGCTAAGTTGTGTTTGATGGCCCTTTAATAGAATCGCTGGTGTCAATGAACATAGCTCCAGCTAATAACATTTATGTTGTCGAAGCACCAATAATAGAGGACATCTATAAGATATGCAAGTGCTCAATTATGTGTAATGGCAGCACACATACAAAAAGGTTTACGAGAGTCCATGAACATGTATGGATGGTAGCTTGCAGATGTGAAAGTGTTATGCAGGCTCTATGATATTTTTGTAACACATTAACACCCAGAAAATGGAGATAAAAGATAATAAAAAGAGATGAAAAAACACAAAAACAAACGTGAATCACACTCATAAATAACCTTTATCCCAAAATTGAGAAACATTGAATAGAATATAAACTGTGATTAAATTATCGCAGACATACCGCTGAGCCACTGGGAGGCTGTCTTGTTCTTGCTGTAATACTTAAATAAATATTTTTCATTTCATTGCAACTGTCTATATCCTCTTATTTCTGTCACTTCCATATTAACTTTGAGAACTTTGGTCGAACTCGCTCACTTTTTTACACTACTGTGCCAAACCTGCTTTCTTTGTAAGTATTTCTAACAAAGGTACCCGCCCCCTCCCCAGTAGCTAAATAGTAAATCTTCATACTCATAACACTAAATTTCGCATTTTAATACCTATGATGGGTAGAGCACAGATAGTTATTTGTTTCTTAGTACTTAACAACAAACAATCATAACTGAAAATATCTAATTATTATATCACTCGCACTCATGATAATATAATAACAGTCACAAAAATATAATATATAACTTAGTAGTTCAGAAATCAAAAAATGATACTTCTTTTCAGATATTGATTTCTTCTAATCATCTTATTATCCTAGCATATGAAAATCAAATAGAAATCACTTAAAAACTTTTAAAATCAAGGATCTCCATTGCTATGCATCCACTGAGTTTTTCAATCATATGACTTTCCTTGCTGTGGAGATACAAGTTAAAATCCTAAAATGCAGTATTTACATTGGATCTATAACTTAGAAAGTAAGGCTCACAAATCCCTTTAAATAATATTATTGTTGTTTTTTTAACCAAACAACTATTTTAACTGTTAATGATAAGTTAAGTGGTCACAAGACCGGAATTATCTTGTGAATTGGAAAACCATTTATGGCGCTTAAAATAGAATTCGAAGTTTTAATTCACTTCTACTTCGGGTGTTTCTTCATCTGGCTCATCAAAAACAGCTAGATAATTTGACCAGCTTGATTTTTAACCGATGTCTGGAGAGAAGAAACATTTTTCTCATACTTCTCTGACTTGTCAATTTCTTCCTCTGATCATTGATGCAGCTACTTCACTATAGACTTATCAGAATTTTTGAAACACAGTTGTTGAATGTTTTCATATGCTTGCGCACATTGTTTGACTGCTCTAACTTATACATTAATGGATGATCTCTTCATATTACAAAAAAAGGTCTAGACCGTGTCACCGCTACTTATTAAAGCAACACACAATCTATACATTGAAATATCTTATCCTTTACCTTTTCTGTTATACCACAACCTTTTTCAACATAAAGTTTATATCTTTTCCATATTCTACTAAACACATTACAACACCTACTCTAAATGTGTCTGAATATTAGCATTTTCACTGAACGACCCGTTAATCTTTGTTTAGTTGCTATGTTCACCTCATAATATATAGCAAGTATTCACCCCTGTTGATTCAATCAGAATAAACAAAGTATACACTTGACAATATGGATTTTCCATTTTGCTAAATTCTCAGTCTGCATAACTCGCAATTCTCTACTAACGCTTACCCTGTTTTGGTCGACTGTTTTTCTGGATGGCACACTCTATACAAAGTTGACAATTGTTTTGGACAACTTAATTTGAATGAACAAAAAAGGCCATCAAATATTCACACAAGTGTGATTGGTTGTTTTTTTTTATTTTGAGCAAAGCTAGGAGAGGGCTAGTCGTCCCTAATTTTGTAGTGTAAGACTAGAGGGAAGGCAGCTAGTCATCGCTACCCACCGCTAACTCTTGGGCTACTCTTTTACAAACGAATAGCGGGATTTACTGTCACAGTATAACGCCCCCACGGCTGAAAGGGCGAGCATGTTTGATACGACGGGGATGCGAACCCGCAACACTCAGATTACGAGTCTCACGCCTTAACCCACCTGGCCATGCTGGGCCCACACACAAGTGTGAGTAAGACTTGAGATCTTCAGCTTTTTGCGTAATGCAAAATCTGGAAAATCTCTTGCCTTGGAGCTCTGGAGGGCAGTAGTTACAACCTAGATTAATAGGTTAAGAATTACTGTTTGGTGGTTGTTAGAAATTAATTAATAAATATTCATCCGCTGATAACTGCTCATACAAGTCTTACAGGATAAATGTGTCTGTGCTATGTTCCTCAATCTGAATTGACCGAGCTTCGTCTTGCTATACTGGAAGAAGTATTTATGCTAAATCTTGGCTCTTAGTAACTCTTTCCAAACTCCTGAAGTGATAGCTTTCCAATCCATCAATTTACTTTATGGTTTAATGCCACCATGGCTAAATCATTTTTAAACAGCGTGCAGTGTCTAGACATTCAAAGAACAAATAGGATCTCACTACACAATAAATAATTCGTCAACATTTTTGTGTTGATATTCTTGAAGATGCTGTGATAAAATCATACTCCTATTTACATTATCAAGTGTGCTTTGTCCATTGTAATAATGAACTTTCTAGCATATTTGTGATGTCAAGAGTATTTCATAAAGACTACATGAAAAGTTCTTTCTTTATCATGCAATATTTGTTAAAGGAGCCATGGTTATGTAACAACCACATGTTTTAACATATTCCATTTTAATCTTAAACTGTCGTAACTTACTACAATTGCATGGTCTCTGCCGTTGGTATCTAACAACTATTCTTAATCTCGTCATAGATATGTAAGGATTAAGGTTCTATGAAAGTATGCTTAAAATATCAAAATGCTTGTTCACATTCCTCATTCCATCTAAAGTGCGTTTCAACTTTAGTAAGAGACAATAATGGTGAGGAAATATTGAATAATTTGGCAACAATTTGTCAATAATACTCTGCATTAACAAACATTCTTTGGGTTTCAGTTACAAATCTACTTCTTTTGTCTACTAACAACTTTTTCAAGGATTTTAGATGCAGAACTCAGCTGTGTTACCAAAGATTAAAATTTCATTAACAAAGATCAGTCATTTATCCATTTGCATCCCTTTCAATGTAAACTCAATCAGTTTCTCAGAAGCAGCGGGCATTTTATATAGGCAAAATTACATGAGCAAAAATTATTTGTTATGCTAAAAGTAATCTTAGATCTGTTTCTGTTGTCCATTACAACTTGCCAGTATCAGGATTTCAAGTGTTATGTATAAAAGCAATAGAAACCTTCCAATGTGTATAAGTATTAATTTGTTTTAATAAAAAATACATTGATACAATTTAACACATTAACTCATTGAAAATCAACACAAAACTTGGGTATCTTCTTTTTTCTTTCTGACAATCAAAGTTGGAGATGATCATACATTTTCCATGGGAGATATGATTTTGACCTTCAACAGCTACTGTATTTCGTTGTTGGCTACGCAATAGTGCTTCAGAGAAGTCTGTACAGTAGTTGTTTAATTGGATGTGCATCACCTGTATCTATGTGGCATTAAGTCATAATTATATGACCCAATTTTCCATCTTGTCTCTCAAATACATTGGCATAATCGACGAACAAGTGGCTGAATAATTGTCACTGTTCTGGGTCCAAACCACTAACAAGATCTTCAACCAATGATCCCAGATGTGTTTGTAACCATTTACCTCTTCCATATATGGTGTGATAGGTACAATGCTATTGTTACAAATAGCAACTGTTACTTTGATTCACCTTAACATTCTGCTAATCAAACAAGTGTAAAACTGGATAACAAATCGCCTAGAATTACAAATCTTCGCTGACACTTCGTCCTCCTTTCACCCCTTTTCCACGTTAATTCTGCTTGGTTTTTAGGCAACAAAAAACTTATCTCATGCTAAAATCTATAACCACATTACGTGATATTAGTACACTTGACGTTGTCCTCAGTAAACGATAAAAAAAAGAACCTGTGTATTGCAACTTTCACTTCCCCATGCATTCTTGAAGTTTACTATTTCTGGGCTCTATATGCTGGCATTGAATAACCATCCCATGGATTATTAGTTCACTAGTAGTATGAGTTAAACTGCTTAATATGTAGTATGTCCATCCTAAGGATGACAATGTCATTGACAACTACCTTCATTCAGTAAATGATTCTTTCTCAACTCAGATATTTACTTTTCTATCAGCTTCTAACTTACTGTCATTCACTTCATACTTTATCTTAACAAACTGTCTCTGTTACTGTATCAATATTTCTCTATCCAAGGTGATATCTCTTTACTTCTTCTGGAAGGCTCTATATAATTTTATCCATCAAGATGACTTATTAAACTATTAAGACCATTGCCTAAAATGTCTTATTGTGTGGATTACGTAAACTGTCTGCATAGATAGCTAGATCTTTAATAATAGCCTTTCTATGAGCCTCAAACAGGGCCTTGTAGACTGATTGCTTGAATTCGCACTTTGTTAAAACATTGATGCAACTCTGCAATGACTATCTTGCAGTCACAATTTGTGCATCGATGACGTTCAACACTGCACCTAAAGCCCAACTGACCAAACTCAATGATCAGTCTTTGTATGGTCTATTATATAAAGTAAACATTTTGCCTGAAATGTTTACTTCATACTTCATTTTGTTTCGCTTTTTTCAAAGCCACTATCTTAGGAACTCTCAGAAGAAACGTCATTAACATTACAGGCAGAAGGTGATATGCATTGTTCAATGATCTAAACATCTGAATAAGCAGTCAGTCCCTGATCCTAAATGACATAGTGATAAATCGTGCTTGGCATCTCTTCTATTGATCTTTTCAAACCCTACGTTTTCCATGATCTATGGTTGTTCAGGAAGAATACCTCTCAGCCAAGAAAAAATCGTAATTGCCCAATTACTTTAAATGGTTTCTATCTCACTTACTGGTAGCAGATTGTGTCTGTTAACCGCATCTCAAATCTTTTACTACTACTCTCTTGTAAGCTTGACCAAACCTATAGCTGAAGTATTCCTACCGGCAAACGTCTAAGGATCGTGTAGATATTACTCGCCATGTAGTATATCACTTTAACAACATTTAGTTGTTTATGCCACCTCTTTCAATGATGTCATTTTTGTCTAGAAAAGAGCGTGGTTAACTGATTTGGACACTCTAGTCATCAGACATCTCTCGTTCCTGAACCATCAGTTACAACGAAAAAGAAGTCATGGATACTCACAACGTAACAAGGGTCTACAATCTATGAAAGGACTTCTAAAATTGACATTCTTCTTAGACAATTATCTCTCTTTTTTTCTAAGACTAGTTTCCCCTCTTACACACAAAGGTCTTCAGGTTCTAGAGAATGACATTTCCTTACAACAAAATTTTTGGAACCTAAGTAATAAATGTTAAGAAATACAAGTAAGAGTGTTACAACATAAGATACTCACGAAAAGATATCCTTCGACCAGATAACCATTTTTTTTACCGGTCTATCTTGTCGTACTTACAGGTAAAATAATATATTTACTATAAAATAATTATTTGTTTTTTGAATGCTGAAGTCGTAATAAATAAAAACTCAAAATATTAGCATAATTGAAATGAATAATCTTTATTTCGAACAATCACAAGGAAAATTTACATTTTACTTACCATCACAAACAACTACCTTTACTGGAGCGTTTGCTCTCACTTGTGTATCTCTCTAGATTCAAAGCGTATCTCTCTAGATTGCATTCTAGACTGAATAATTTAAAAACTGTTAAATCTAAAATCGTTAAAATCAGGCTTACCCAGAGCAACTAAAACTACTCACGTTACCAGTCATTTTCTAGTGAAATACAAGAAGAGTTTCTTCCTGTAAATGTTGGCTGAATGGCATTGGAAAAAATACCCATCTAACTTCGTGTGACGTAGATTATCTTAAATCTCTCCTTCCTGTGAGAAGACAAAATGTGCTACTCTGTAGGATGAATAGCATAGAACATTAGGAAATTTAGCAACTTCATTAAGCAACACAATGTATGAACGCTGCCCACAGTTGCACAAATAATAAATTTTGAAAATGTCAAGGAAGTAGAGAGCAAATAATAGCATACATACAACATCTTTAGTGGGAATCTAACGTTTAT
This sequence comes from Carcinoscorpius rotundicauda, assembly GCA_011833715.1. Taxonomy (NCBI): domain Eukaryota; kingdom Metazoa; phylum Arthropoda; class Merostomata; order Xiphosura; family Limulidae; genus Carcinoscorpius; species Carcinoscorpius rotundicauda. The sequence continues at coordinate 42,018,873 of CM022393.1, forward strand.
ATTTTAATGATAAAAAGTACTTCTCTTTAATTACTACAAAATTAGTATTCCTATTAACCCGCAATAATAAGCTAAAAAATGAAATTAATACCATATACATATGTTTCTGTCGGTAAAGGTTAATATAACATAATTGTGTTCCTGTGAAGCAAATTCTTACAGATTAAATATGTGTTTCTTTAAAAAAGACAAATTTCTTTTTGTTGTTACACAACAGGCAATCTGAGCTCTATCCCTTTCCAGGACCAAGCCCGAATTTTACAGTAAGAGTCTCTTAAATATGGGCCGGGCATGGTCAGGTGATTAAGACACTCGACTCGTAATCAGAGGGTCGCAGGTTCGGATTCCCGTTACGCCAGATACGCTCGCCATTTAAGTCGTGGGGGCTTATAATGTGATAGTAAATTCCACTATTCGTTGGTAAAAGATTAGTCCAAGAATTGGCGGTGGGTGGTGATGACTAGCTTCCTTTCCTCTAGTTTTACAGTGCTAAATTAGGGACAGCTAGTGCAATATACCTCGAGTAGCTTTGCGCGAAAGTTAAAACAAGCAAACCCTTAAATATATTGTTTATCATTTAGAGGGCCAAAAATATATTCATCTTACTTGATATTCCAAATAGAAAACATTTACTTTTGCATTAAAAGACATTCACGTTCTACAGTATAACAATTCATAATAATTAATTCCACACTAGGAATAGCCTGTAGAAAAAACTTCACTTAATGAGATTACCATTTTTTTCAGGTTACTTATTTACATGTTTTTATAGGTGACTAATTCCATAAAATAAATTTACGAATAGTTTATTGCACTAAATGATACTCGCACACTTGACTCAGTAAACCATAAAAAAGAATCTGTGCACTGTAACTTTTTCTTCCCATGTATTCCGGCGATTCACATTTTCTGGGCCCTAACTGTCTAGCACTGGATAACTCTCTCATGGATTACTAATTCACTTGTTGCACGGGTAAAACTGATTAATAACCTCTCTTTGCAGTATGTCCACCCCAAGGGTATAAGGTACCTTCGAAGTTTTTAATTCATCACCCCTGTTAATAGCAATTATTGAACCATATGTTTTCACTTGTTAATAGGATTATCAAAGCTCAACAATACTTTAAATTTGTGAACAAACTTTATAAAAATAATTCGTACCAAAACTCTTACATAAATACTAAAGATGCTCAAGTGTGCTTACTGAACGTGCATATACTTTAAAACTGATTTGACTGTCGCTGCAACCACCCAAAGTCGAGAGAAAATCAAACGAAATAAATATGAGTAATGTAACACACAATATGTTTTGTTTGTTTGTTGTTCCCAGCACTGGTATAGAGTCTTATAAGCCTTCAGACCTACTACCGACCAGCTGAGCATCTGCAAAATGTTTGTTTGTTTTTGAATTTCGCACAAAGCTACTCGAGGGTTATCTGTGCTAGCCGTCCCTAATATAGCATTGTAAGACTAGAGGGAAGGCAGCTAGTCATCATCACCCACCGTCAACTCTTGGGCTACTCTTTTATCAACGAATAGTGGGATTGATCGTCACATTAAAATGCCCCCACGGCTGAAAGAGCGAGCATGTTTGGCGCGACGGGGATGCCAACCCGCGACCCTCAGATTACGAATCGCACGCCTTAACGGGCCCTGCTGAATGTAACACGGTTGTTTACAAATTTTGATCAAGGTAAAGACAGATATAGAGACACCTTAGTCTAAAATAAGCAATACGACCATACAAAGATGTGCTTCTGTGTTAAAATATTACTAGTTATATTTATAAAGCTTTTCACAAATCTGTCAAAATGATATAGAAAAACCTCCAGATATAAAACGCAAGTGTTAACTAATTTTGTGTGTAGTGTGTTTAGAATGCTGTGTTTATTAATAATTAGAATTCTGACGAAATATTCAATCTTATACTTTAAATTGTTGAAGCAGTTAAAATTAACTTTTGGTCAGAGTAAGACATATACCTGTAGCCAACTGAACACTAAACCATATAATTAGTGAACCTAATTAAATGTACTTTTCATGCTTGAAAAAATTATAAATCATATTTTTAGCGGTCGGGTACTCTCATTGTCAATTATGTTTTTGGCTGTAATTCCAATAATATTTAATGAAATTCGGAAATTTTAGGAAATTTAAGTTGGTCCTAAATACGTATATTTATTTAAGCTAATAATGCAAACAAATACCTATAGTAAAAGTATAATAATAATAAAATAATATTGAAAAGCAATAAAATTCAATACACTAAACGTTCAAATCAATACTCTTAATAAAAGTACCATTGAAGAACAAAGTCATCCTTACTTACGGAACATACAAACACTATCTGTTGACTTCAAGTACTATTGCAGATTTTAATATACTACTTAAACTGTACACAGTTCATATATTTTGTATAAAAATGTCCTTGACCAAAATAATGTTTTATCAACATAGTGAATATCAAAGTTTAAATATATTACAGAATATATTTCTAGAACTATTTTTAATAATTTTGTTATAATACCGTATATTTTCGAATAAATATGTTATGGAGCTAGTCTTCATAGCCAGTTTGTAGGCAGTAAGTAATAAAGCTTTGAACACTCGCGAATAATTGTATAACTTAGCTTTTCAATAATACAAAGATGTATATGTGATTAACACATTCCATTCCATTACATACTGTGATAATATATACACCTATCTTTTAATCTCTTTACTTGTTACTCACTCGTTACTTAAAATGATAATATTTTAAATAAAATAATACATATTTAACGTGGGAAAACTATTTTTCTACTTACAAAAGTAAAATCATAGCCTTTTGGGTACAACCATCCAAGAAATGTTTTTCAGTTAAATGTGTCATCACCTTATATATGTGTGTGTGTTTCTATGTATATTTGTATGTCTGTCAAGATAACTTGTCAAGATTTCACTGTTGAACTGGAATCACCTGGTACTTCATATTTGTTTCTATGACGTCAAATCTTGAAGACCACGTGTTAAGCTACTGATAAAGTAGTTGACTTTTACCCTATATCATCCCCGTGAAAATAAGACAAGAAACTGTCTGAAGTAGCTGTATAACGAATATTTTCTCACGAATATTTCTTCTTTATGCATTCTTCATGATCAACTTCTCAAAATATCAAACAAAAAACACCCACTATCCTGAAAGTAAAGTGTTTGAACTATAATCTTTATGCCAAGGTCATAGAACGACAGAACTTCGAACCTTCATATCATTGCACTGATTGTTTTCATTTTACAAGTTGAACTTCAGATACCATGTGATCCACACAAGATGAGTTCTCTAAGATGCTATTCTTTGCTAAAATGTCAAATAAATAGCTCAAAGAATTACTTCACATACTGTAAAATCTTGTCGAAATTCGACAAAATGTAGAGAACTGAATTATTTAATTTATTTCGGATTCTTAGTTAACCACACAGATTGAAATATTTGGACACTAAAACATGCTATTTAAACAAAAAGTCATCTCCGTCAGTCAATACTCCCCTTTCAAAACTTTTAATTAGTCAACGTTGTTTTTGCACTTGTTTGTTTTTTTAATTTCGTGCAAAACTAGGCAAGAACTATCTGCACTAGCCGTTCCTAATTTATCAGTGTAAGACTAGAGGGAAGGCAACTAGTCATCACCACCCACCGCCAACTCTTGTGCAACTCTTTTACCAATGAATAGTGGGATTGACCGTCACGGCTGAAAGGGCGAGCATGTTTGGTGCGATCGAGATTCGAACCAACGACCCTCAGATTACGAGTAGCACGCCTTAACACGCTTGGCCATGCCGGGCTTTATGCACTTGTTTCCAGCGCAATAAGTTTATAACAACCCAACATTAAAGGATTCAGTTTGTCATCCATGTGTTTTCATATGTTAGAAGAACTCTTAGAACTCAAAATATTAGGTTTGTAAAGAAAAGCATAGAAAATTACACCCTATATCTGTTCGAAACTCAAAGAAAATCATGTTCAAACATGCTTATTTCACATGAAACATGAAAATGTAACACATATTTTCTGGCATAAAACTGCTTAAACAACGTTATAAAAACTGGTTTTAAAAATTATTGCAACAGAAAAGCGTTTTTGTTCAGTTTTTACAACACATACACAGAAATACATACATACACAGACAAGGTGTTCGGAAAGTCACTGTGCACTTATACATTTATTAACATACAAAACTACACAGTGACCTACCGAACACCCTGTATTTCCATAAACGTCGCTTTTACTAGGCTTTACACACACACACAATTGATGGTTACTGCGTAGTGTTTTTTCTCTCTTCATGGAAATGGACGGTCAAAATTCTGTAATATAAAGAGATGTGTTTTTGTCAAGAAACTTTTATATAGATAAAAGCCTGTAAAGGTTAATGAAAGAGTAAAAAGTAAGACAAATGTACAATTCATTTTGCTTATTATGACGTAATAGATGCCCGGCATGGTAGGCGGGTGAGGTGCTCGACTCATAATCTGAGGGTCGCGGGTTCAAATCCCCATCACACCAAACATGTCGCCCTTTCAGCCATGGGTAGCGTTATAATGGCGGTCAATCCCACTATTTGTTAGTAAAAGAGTAGCTCAAGATGGGATGGTGATAACTAGCTGCCTCCCCTCTAGTCTTACACTGCTAAATTAGGGACGGCTATCGCAGTAGGTTTGTAGGTTTGCGCGAAATTCAAAAACAAATTACGTAATAATTTTTCATCAAAAACATTTAGTAATTCCATTTTATGTTTAACAAAAGGTGAAAACGTCCACATTCCTTAAATCTTATTTCATGTAAAAGGAGGATATTTGTCTGAAGTTTAAGAAAAAATTTAATAAGCCAACATTTTATAAAGCTTAAACTGTACTATACATAAAAATTAAGCTTATTTTTCATAATTTTCAAGGTCAGTAAGAAAGACGTATTTCTCGATGGTAAAGATAAGCCTTGAATCACCTTTAACCTCAACTTTATAATGTTTGGTCCAGGTCGGATATAGTGAACTACACAATCTATGAATATTACAACATATTTTATAATTATATTCAGTACTTACTCACTACTAAAAGTGTAATCTTTGTTTTCAAATGTAACTTAACGTACTATCATTATTTAAGACTAAGCATTCTCGTTCTGGATACAAATTAGAAACTTAAAATAATTAGAAGGAAAAGGAAAAATAAAAACCAGTTTAGCAGAGTTCTATATAACTTGATTGTTCATTACTTTAGAAATACTTCTAGTAGAATATATAATTTTAAATGAATCAAGCAGAAATATATGGTCTACATCAAGCAAATATCTGTGCAGATATTCCTCACCGATGGAGTCCAAGCAGGTATATGAAAATCTCATTTTCACTGTAATCTGTCAAACGATTTGTACCTTACACAATTCTAGCTTCTGTTAACAAACAATTCCTTTATTTTGTGTTACGGTACAGCTTATAGAATTATATAGTACATTAATACACGTATAAATTTCGAGCGATAGCTCTAAGTAACTGAATAACATCTTGCTCTGAGAAACGATTTGTTATTTGGAACATTTCGAAATTTTATAATTAAGGTAGACAATTAGAGTAAAGTAGCTTGTGCAAACTCACCACTTACCGCAGAACCCAACAGATGTCTTATAATCAAATCGTACATATAGGTTTAAAGCTGTTCTCTTTAATAATCCTCTTTATCTATACTTTTGTTTTATTTTTATTCATCTTTCTCAAATTCTTTCTTAAAACACACCTCATAAAATTGATATTTTAACTTGCCAGTTAACCAAAGCACTAGTCTTTGAATTAACACTCGTTTATAACTTGATATTATATGATTTTGAAGTTGTATTTAGAAAATTCTTTTAGCTCTTTACGATAATCGATAATTCTCAGTGACATCTTGAGGAAAATGACTGATATTTTTACCCTGTTTGTCAAACAAGTTAATTTGTTTTCTAGGATTAATTTCAGTTAATAATCTTCATAAACACCATACATGTTATTAGCAAAATAATAGTTCAATCATCAACCGGAAGTGAAAACACTTGATTTTCGCTAAAAACTACACGAGGACTATCTGTATTAGCTGTCCCTAATTTAGCAGTAAGACAAGAGGAAATGCAGCTAGTCATCACTACCAACCGCCAACTCTTGGGCTACTCTTTTACCAACGAAAAGTGGGATTGACTGTCACATTATAACGCCCCCACGGCTAGGAGGGCGAGCATGTTTAGCGCGACTCGGATGCTAACCCGCGACCCTCAGATTACTAGCGCATGCCTTAACGCGCTCGGCCATACCAGGCCGAGAACAAAAGGAGAAACACAGACGAGTCTCAGTTTGGGATACTGCACTGATTCAGCATAAAATTGAGCTTCATCTGTGTTTTTGCGTGTTTTAAATGTTCTTTAAAACTTGTTTACTTATTTCAGACTTTCGTGCTAAGCTACAAAAGAACTATTTGCGCAAATCCATCATTAATTTTTTACTGATAGACTTCAGAAAAAAAACAGTTAATAATATAACCAACTGTCAAATCTCATGTTCGCTTGGTTTCTCTTGTCTAATAAGATAGTAAGATTTGACTGTCTAACGGATTTACTATTATGTATTTATTTTAATATATTTTTGTTCTAGTTTAACAGGCCTGGCATGGCCAAGCTCGTTAAGGCGTGCGACTCGTAACCCAAGGGTCGCGCTAAACAGGCTCGCCCTCCCAGCCGCGGGGGCGTATAATGTGACGGTCAATCCCACTATTCGTTGGTAAAAGAGTAGCCCAAGAGTTGGCGGTGGGTGGTGATGACTAGCTGCCTTCCCTCTAGTCTTACATTAGTAAATTAGGGACGGCTAGCAAAGATAACCCTCGAGTAGCTTTGTGCGAAATTCCAAAACAATCCAGTTTAATACATATTTAGAAATACGTGTAACTTATAATGTTAAATGTACATTATGAAGTCCTGCCTGTTCTCTAGAATAGATTTGTAGAAGATTCTCGAGTGTAAAAATCAACAATATATGTTTTACAAAAGCGCTAACGTATTTTCTAATATTGTTGACGACTGAGCTTTCAAGAGCTTCACCCTAAAAGTTAATACACCGACACGCCAAGAGATAGTTTCATGTTATTTGTTTCCCACAGTTAGTTTACTACAAATCTCGAAAGCTGTAACTGTGATAAAAGCTTATCAATTGGAAAACTACAGATATTTGACCTAGAATGTTTATAAATTTACAACATCATGAACTATTTATCTTCAGATAATTAACATTAGCATTTCTACGAAGACATCTCACAACTTCAGTGGAAAAAGCTCATGTGTGAAGAAGCTAACTACCTTCCCGTCAAGTGAAGTGTACTTGTATGTCGACATAGAATAAATTCTCTCCTCGTGAATCATCGATAAAATTTTCAATTCCAGACCACACAAAAGACTCAATATTGTTTGTTAGTTTCTAAAACTTCTTTATATGAATAATTATTTGTAATAACCACTTGTAATGCCGTTATTATAAATTGTTTTGTTATTTCGTGATTACGAGAAATCCACTTGAAGTAAAAATGTATCTCAGGACGGCTGGTATGGGTATTAATACTTTTACCAAAATAAAGCAGAGAACAACGGTATGACTTCCTTAAGTCATCTTCAAAATAAATGTTAATACTTTGTTGCCAAAAAAAACAGTTTTTAATTAAACGACTCATAAGCTACATAGAACAACCAAGTCGGTATTTCATTGTAATATTTCGTTGTTTCAAGGATTTAGACGTTTGTTGCTGAGTGTCTTTCTTTACACAGCTGTTTTATTCTTTGCTGAGAACCTAATTCAGTGTGTGTAAGTTCACAGATTCCACAACGTAGGTTTACGTAAAGTGTAATTGCTCTACATATGTTTGGCGAATTATTATTTTTATTTTATACCTGTACTTATATTTATCTAATTAATTATCAAAAGCAATGATTATAAAAAATACTTTTTACTTATTTTATTTCAATTATTTGTTAACGAAATAAACATCACTAAGCCTATGCCCTATAACATAAAACGTGATGATGCATACTACTAAGTACAACAGTTGTTTTTAACTGCATCAAGCTGCCAGAGAAACAGTAAACAAGATACTAGATTTTGTTTTTTGCATATTTTAACGACGTCAGAAATGTCGCACGCAGACAAAAATATACAATTCTATAGAAACGAAAAACATAGGAAGGAAAATATTTTCTTACAGTTCAGTTTGAATTTTGCGCAAAGTTGCTTGAAGGCTATCTGCGCTAATCGTACCTAATTTTAAACAAGAAGAAAGGCAAATAGTCATCATCAATCATCGCCAACTCTTGGGCTCCTCTTTACCAAAAATAGTGGCATTGACAATCACATCAAAAAGCCCCTACGGTTGGAAAGGCAAACATATTTGGCGTGACGGAAATTCGAATCTGCGAAAGTCAGATTACAAGTCAAGCACCCAAACCACTTCACCATCTTGGAGATATCCATCATAAAATAAACCACACTATTTATTTGTGCAGTAACTCATTAAACATTTAATTCAGGACGTATCTTGACAGTTGTTGTTTATTTCTTTGTTTTTTTACAATTTGAATTTTAAAGGAACTTAATTTATAATTTCATTCATCGAGCTTATAACATAGTTCGTTTTCCTTTTTTCATAATGGTATATAAAGCATAAAGGTTGTTTTACAAAAGACTAGTTTCCTATACAATTAACTGAAGGTGTTATTAAGAACTATTTAAAAGGTTTGTACATTCCTAAAACAAGTAAACAAGTTTATTCTGTGTTACCATTTACTGGTAACCCTTCAGTATAATTAAAGAAAATGTTAAAATCCAGTTTGAATAGTAACATTTACCATCACGTTAAGTTTATAATTGTATTTAAACCACTGTTTCATTCAAATGATTACTTTAAATATAAAAACAAGGCTTTGGGCAAATAATTTATTATATGCCACTATTACATAATACATAAATTTATTTATTTAAAGTGTAAGTTTGGTTACGTGAGCTCTACCATACGTTATTTCTGTGCGTGTATTGAAGAGTATGCGCAGAATACTATATGTAATCATTCGTCTATTTTCGCCACTGCTTATAAAACGTACCAACTTCCTATGCAGGAAAACGAACAGGAACAGAATCATTCTAAACAAATTTATAGAAGAAAACAACCTTGTGGTAATAAATGATAACACGCCTACACACACCCATATAGATGGTTCTCGAGACATATTTGATCTGGTAAGAACTACTCCAAACATTTTGCCACAAATTTCTAATTTCTTTGTATTAGATAACATAGGTTGGGAAAACAATCCTGTACATTTAACACTGTTCCACCAAATAATCTTATTACGCAAACCTCTTCTCCTACTCTATGACACTTTTCTCGGACGGAATGGGGCATGTTCCGAACATATCTCAACTCGCCTTCTGTCGAAAGAGACCTCAACACGTCCAATGAGCAAGCAATTGATAATTTTAATTTTACTAAAACCTATTCAATAAAAAATTCAATCTCTGTTATAGTCTCAAGCAAGAAAATGTCCTTTAATTTCAAATCTTTCAAACTAACCCTCGAGATCCACACATTATAGAAACATCTTAAATTTTAAGATGCCAACTTATCATAACACACGACCACTACACCAAAATACTCATCAACAGGAAAAACAACATAACTAAATCATTAATAAAACAGAAGTGTAAAATTAACTGGGAAAAATTTTGCCTATCTATAGATGATAGCAAAACAAATTCGACCACTTTCTAAAGAAAATTCAAGTCAATGTGCAATACCCCTCCTTCAGCAAATAATTACATAATCAACTATAATGACACCATAGCCTCAACCGATTCTAGTAAAGCCAAACGATTTGTCCAATATCTTATGTCAGCCTTACAAACTCCTAACCACCCATCATTCGATGCAAATAACTACGACACAGTCAACATTAATTATATTAAACACGACGATATTTTAAAATCTAAATTCCAATTAAGTAGATAAAGTCTTAGACCACACCTACAACAATATAATGCGTCCAATATCATTTGATGAGGTTAAATCACACATAAAAAACTAAAAAACACTACTTCAGGAGGAGATACATTTAAAACATAGTAATAAAATAACACATCTTACAACTCTGTACAATCTGTTACTCAAAACAGGTCACTTTACCATTCGCTGATAAACGGCAATTACATTGGTCATTTCGAAATCAAATACAGACTTAAAAAATCCAGCAAATTACAGGCCAATAAGTCTCCTCAACTACACTGGAAAATTCATAGAAAAGATAATCGCGAACAAACTCTTATTTTCATCTAGAAACTAATAACATGATTAGCGACATTCAAAACGCAGCTCAGCGTCAAAGATAGACCAGCGATCACTTAGTTATATTAACAGAAACTATCTTCCAAGCTTTGAACCGCAAGCAAATGACAGCTGCAATATTCCTTGATGTTAAAAAATAATTCGACAGCGTATGGCATAATGGACTACTATTGAAACAAATTGTATTAACTCAAGATTCCACACTTACCAGATTATAATGTTATGAGACAATGAAAAATATTCACATCAGTTAATTATTTTCTCAAACTGTGATAAACTTCAAAAGTCAACGTATATAAATGATTCATGACATCGAATCACAAAATTTTGTAAAAATTTTTAAAATTTGAAACAGAACCTTAAATATCAAATTCATTACAGTATATTGCACCATTACCCACGTTTTGTATGTTAAAGTGGAGCATTGTTTTGAAATAGAATTGAATTTCAGTCAAAACTGTGAAGAACCATAGAGTGTGAAAATTTTGATAAGAGTAAGGATCAAACAGCACGAGATGTGATTATCTTTCTCCACGATATGTGGCGCTTCTGTAAGGAGAAATAATACAAAAATACTATAAATTATCTTTAATTCTAATTCCCTGTTAGAACAAAATGTTGCCATCTTTAAAAAGTAATATTGCAATCAATGTATCCTAAATATTTTCTCATATGAAGACATTTTAACAATAACTGAATACGACTCCTTGTAAAAAACTAGATAAGCTATTTAAACATTTACCGAAGAGTTTGAAAAATAGAAAATGATTGTATTTTTATGTGATTAACTTTCAAACTTCCTCAGGTACAAACTGGCCAATCACTTTATAAAGTAAATTCAAGCTGATTGTTACGGCGGAGAAATAGATATCAATGAATCCAAAATTTCTGATAAAAATAATAATATAGATATCTTTGTTTTCACTTTCCTCTTAATCCATCTATTTCAGATTCGAAAGTAGAGGCGTTTAAAATTAGGATTTCAAATCCATCTTTTGTCATCCACAAATTACTACAAAAGACGCTCCTCATTGAAGCCCAGAGCTCGTGAGTCGGGATAGACGATGAAATAGAAAAATGTGTTTATGTCATTTCAGTCCAGGCAAGCAGAGGGAAACCGATTTTTCAGCCAAACAATATAATGAAATTGAAGACCAATAGTGAAAACAAATCTGTAATATAATTATGAAACACTTGAGCCAATCTATAATACTAAATAATAAATTTGGCGCAATGCCGAAATAATATTAATTTCCTCAAAATGGTGAGAGAGAAAAGACTTAACATCTCAATAAATTTTATGTACCATCTGTCATTATCAATTTCTGCTTGTAAGTGTTGCATAAGCATTATGTAATTGCCCCCCAGTGGCTCAGCGGTATGTCTGCGGACTTACACGTTAAAATCCGGGTTTCGATACCCGTGGTGGGCAGAGCACAGATAGCCCATTGTGCAGCTTTGTGCTTAATTCTAAACAACAACAAACAATAACAACATTATGTAATTGAAACTAATGCTCTAAGACAACTAGTAAAGAAACTTATTTTGTGTAAAAAAAACAGTTAATATCACTGATGATTTTTAGGTATTGACTTTGTCAAGAGTATTATAACTTCTATAAATGAGTATTTATTCTTATAAAATTTAATTATTTTTTTTCCTGGTGCATTGTTTGAGGTAAAAATGAGTACTAGTGGACATACTGATCTTTATATGTAAGGTATGTTACAATGAATGTCATATGCTATAAGAATTTGTTTGTAATTAAGCACAAAGCTACACAAATGGTTCTGTCTATGACAGACATATAAACTCAGTTTCCAGTGTTGTGAGTCCGCAGATACGCTGCTGTGCCATAGGAGCCATAGAACAGGGGTGTGCAACATTTTTCGTCGGTGGGCCATATAACCAACTTCATCAATCAAGCGGGGCCACTTAAAAAACAAGCTTATTCGTGTACATGCACAATAAATTAAAAAAAAATTCTCAAAATGCAAGCAATAATATTTTATATTTTTGCATGAGTGATCATTTTAGTGCGACACTTGAAATTTAGAGTCCTTGCAGAGCTTGTCAATATCAACTTTGACAGAAGTGGTTGCCACTCTTAACTGACTGGTCAAATGTTCATCAGTCAGCTGACTTCTACATTTGGTTTTGATGAGCTTCATTTTGGAGAAAAATTGCTCACAGCAGTAGGTGCTACCAAAAAGGGAGGCAATTCTTTGTGCATCACGGGACAAATTGGGAAACTTTTCACGAACACAGAGTTTGTAAAAGTCTAGCAAACTGTTTTCAGAGAATTTCCTTTTAGTGTCCATGTCAGCCTGCAGTTCAATGAGTTCCATTTGGCAATCATCAGGACTGTCTTCCACTGCCAAATCAAAAGGTTGAGCGAACAATTTCAATCTAATTTCAGTTTGTCTGAAATCTGGAAATCTGTTTGCAAACTCATCACGCAGCTTTTGTACACTGGTTCCATATTTGGTGCAATCCAGATTAGGAAATTCCAGTTTCCTGGTTGCAAGACATGTAAAATGGGTCAATATGGCTCTTCTCAACTGAACCTGGAAAAGTTCCAATTTCTTCTCAAAAGCATAAATATGCTCAAACAACTTATTCACAAGTTGACTTTTCCCTTGTAGTTTTAAGTTTAAATCAGACAGATGCTGTGTAATGTCTGTCAGGAATGCTAAGTCATTCAGCCAGTTCTCATTGCTCAAGAAGTCCACATTCTGACGTTTGCTCTCCATGAAGAACTTAATCTCCTCTCGCAGATTCCAGAATCTCTTCAAAGTAGCAGCTCTACTAAGCCAACGTACAGCAGAGAAGTACAAAACATCTGAATACTCACTGTCCAGCTCATCTAAAAAAGTTTTAAATTGTCGATGATTTAATCCTCGTGTTCGAATATAATTTACGCATTGGACGACATTTTTCATGACTTCTGCAAAATCCAGAACTTTGGTGCACAAGCTCTCTTGGTGAATAATGCAATGGCTTACAACTACGTCTTGTGCTCCAATTGCAGTTAGAAATTTCTTGGTGAATCTATTTGTCCTACCTGTCATGGAAGGAGCACCATCTGTTGTAACACCACATAATTTATAAGGATTCAGTTCAAACTTTTCTACAACCTTAAGCACTTGTTCACAAATATCCTGTCCTGTGGTTGTGGAGGAAAGGCTTGCCATATCTAAAAACTCTTCGAAAACATCAAAGCCTGCAGTAACAGCTCTGATGAAAATGACAAGTTGGGATGTGTCATTGATATCAGTGCTTTCATCCAAAGCCAGACTGAAAGCTTCACACGAATTCAATCTCTCTTTCAAAGTTTCTTTGATGTCCTCTGAAAGATATTTTGTCCTGCGTGAGACAGTAAAGCGGGAAAGGCTAGTTTGCTCCACCAAATATTTTTTCTCTGGACATGCATATTCTGTGAATATTGTTAAACAATTTTTAATAAATTCTCCATCACTGAAAGGCTTTCCCTTTTCTGCCATACATTCACAAAGCTTAAAACTCAGTTTTGTCGCCAGTTCTGAATTTTTCTTGAAAGTGGTAAAAACACCTTGTTGCTTTTCAATGGAAGTTTTTAAATGTTCAATTTTGTCCTTTCGTGCCTGACCAACAATTTCATCAAACTGGGAGGAGTGCTTAGTTGCGTAATGTCGCTTAATATTGTACTCTTTCATGACTGCAATTGTAGTTTGACAGACGAGGCAGACAACACCTTGATTATGTGGGACAACAAGATATTTTGTGCACCATTCACTGTTGAATAACCTTCCCTCATCATCAATTTTTCGTTTCTTAACTGCTGACATTTTACTATCCCTGAAATCAAAACAAAAATTATTCTCACGAAAATAGCAAAGTAGAAAAAACATAGAATTTATTTACACATGGAACCTCTTATGGACAAAAACACATGTTTCTAAATTGGCATCCCGATCATAGCCTTCCGGTACTTAAATTAATTGAGAATAGCAAAATACAGTGTGACCTCGCCTATTCGCGGTTCGCCATTCGTGGCCCCGCATATTCGCGGGTTATGCGCGAACTGCGTTTTTGTAGGTCACAGAGACTGAAAGGGCTTTTCGAGGAGATTTCTGTTGTATTTACTCAATCAAGCCGTTTTTATCAATTGTCGTCTTCACCAAACAAGATTGGACTGCTATTGGCTGACTGCCTCAGCTTCCCCAACAACGCAAACGGCAAAGCACAGCCCGGTAACGCACGGTACAATTTAGTGAAATACATAACATTATGCAATATTGCTACATTATTACTGCATCAATGAGTATAAGTATCATTAGTGTTTGGGAAGCATTTCATATAGTATATAATCGCATACATATACGTTTTAAAACTGCATCCAATATTCGCGGTTTTTCGCTATTCGCGGGAGGGTAAAGAACGTAACCCCCGCGAATAACGAGGTCACACTGTACATAGAATCAGATGCATCTGAAAGCAAAAATTTTAATAAATTCAGTAAAGTCACAAAAATATGCTAAATAATAATCAATTTACCTTCAATCTCTTGTAGTAACTGTAAAAGGTAATAAAATTTTCACCAATAATGAATGACGGACAGCAGTAAGCCAACCGCTAGCTCCTTCGAATTTCAGTGCACAATAACTGCCGTTACTGCGACCGTTTTTAAATTGAGGTTAGGGAAAATTGTCGCCAGCGGGCGAAGGCGAGGTTTAGGACATGACGTTGAGTCGTAGACAATAGTGCTAGTGCACGTCACCTATTCATGCCCTAAGGAGGCCGACCAATTGAATTCGGCCTGCTCTCTCTAGCAAAGATAATTTTAGAAGTTTGTCGAGTCGAAGCCTGGGAATCCCGTAGGATCGATGCTTTTAAAAATATTCCATTTGCGTTGGATTACAGATCAGGCCACATGGTTAGATTACAACAACTAGGGCCACACTAAATGGCTTGGCGGGCCGGGTTGTGGCCCGCGGGCCGCCTGTTGCACACCCCTGCCATAGAATAATTAGTGTCGTCATACTCAGATGAGGCTGGTCAAAACGACGTTAATGTATATTGTTTCTCAACCAATACCAGCCATTTTTGCACATATATTTTTCCTTAAAATGGTTTTCTCGTCATCACGGATGTTGATGTATGATAGATTTACATACTACCACAATATTATTTAAATATTATATTTAATTCAAGTTACTAAGTAGCGTTGTCTCTCAGATGAAGAAAGTGTATTGGGATCTAGTATTAATTACAACTAATTTTATTTAAGAAAATATTTTATATTATTGCTATTTACCTTATTAACAGCACCCCATCATATTCAACTGCTTTTAAACGTCCAAATAAGGTCACAAGACTTGTATTTAAAACTAAAGGTGTTGTTAGAAAGGTTTTGAGCTGCAGCCTTGGTCTCCTTGCTCGTAGTAGTGATGATATCCGTCCTCATTGTACCAGTCCAGTTTTCCTGCTCCTCAACTTTCCTACTTTATTGTTATACTTCGTCATATACAATTCAATTTGATTTTCTACCTGTCTCCTCATGACACGTCTCACTCTTTAACGCGTGTGGGGCTGAAGAGAAACAACAGTTTCTGAGTGACCAGGGTTTGTCTTTGGGATTTCCCCTTCAAAGGTCTTCAAAACCGAAACGACTACCAAGTTTAAAAGTGTGGAATTTCGCACAAAGCTACTCGAGGGCTATCTGTGCTAGCCGTCCCTAATTTAGCAGTGTAAGACTAGAGGGAAGGCAGCTAGTCATCACCACCCACCGCCAACTCTTGGGCTACTCTTTTACCAACGAATAGTGGGATTGACCGTCACATTTTACACCCCCACGGCTGGGAGGGCGAGCATGTTTAGCGCGACTCGGGCACGAACCCGCGACCCTCGGATTACAAGCGCACGCCTTAACGCGCTCGGCCATGCCAGGCCCAACTTATGTATGTAATTGTTTGTCTCTCTGCATTCTCTTACATTTTGGTTTTTATCTTGTGCCATTTTTATAACATATAAAACAACATTGAACGACCATTTTCCAAATGATATGCCAATAAACATTTCAGCCAATAAAACTG
Source organism: Carcinoscorpius rotundicauda (assembly GCA_011833715.1). Classification (NCBI taxonomy): domain Eukaryota; kingdom Metazoa; phylum Arthropoda; class Merostomata; order Xiphosura; family Limulidae; genus Carcinoscorpius; species Carcinoscorpius rotundicauda. Next base: position 42,035,327 of record CM022393.1, read on the forward strand.
CGTAGAAAACTTCATTATATAACACAAGATTTTCTGGAAATTAAACAAGAAATTATTTCTAAAAAAATGTAAGAACAAACCAACAGTTTACTATGATTTTTCGCACTAATATTAGACAAATTTATTTCATTGTTTCGTATACTTTAAATATTTATAATCTCAATCATTTTACTGCTTCCCAACATTGTTTTTATATTTTTGTAACTATTAGGTAATATTAACAAATGAAAAAGCTTTGTTGTTGTTTTGAATTAAGCACAAAGCTACACAATGGGCTATCTGTGCTCTGCCCCCCACGGGTATCGAAACCCGGATTTTAGCGTGCAAGTCCGCAGACATACCGCTGAGCCACTGGGGGGCAATGAAAAAGTAATTAGAAAGTGTAGCATGTAGCACTATTCTTTTAGTTTTGTTCTTACGTTTGTTTCCTGAATATTACGGTTATTTACATAGTTTAAAATGATTTTTGGAAAGGCAATTCAAGCAAAATATGTGTTCCAAGAAACAAGTTTCCTGGAGTTATTTCGTTTATTTTTATCTCTCAACATTATTTTTAGAATCAATAATATGTTTTTAACAATTATTTGAGTATTTCTGTCTTTACCATTAATGCTTTGTCCCCCGCTGGTACAGCGGTGAATCTACGGATTTAAAACCCTAAAATCAGGGGCACGTTTCCCCTCAGCAGATCGCCCAATGTGGCTTTGCTATAAGAAAGCATACACACATACACATTAATGTTACTTTCGTGTTGTAATAAGCTTGAGAATAGTAACAATTGATTAAACATATTACAACACACCTATTTCTGAGAAATATAGTATCATCAATAATTATGGGAAAAAAGCATAAAAACAAATAAATAATGTCACATTTTTACCTTATATAATCAATATTTTAGGTTTACATTCTGCTTGAAAGATCGTTTGTCAGACTGTTAAGGGTCTGAGGAAGTGAAATCACAGAAAGGAAAGAAAACATACCGTAAAAACTAGAAGGCAATTATGAAACTTAAAATAAAGTTTCTAAAGATATATTAAACATAGGAAGTCGGAGTGTTTTTGTGTACATAATTTATTTATGCGATTTTAAAAGCTCACCTTGTTTTCTTATGCCAGTACAGTAATAGAAAACTAAATGATGTATGAAAAAACAACACATTTTTCACCATCAGAAAAACTGGGGAAATAATATCAATGAAATAATCACACGTGCACAAATTTGATTTATTTGAATTTCGCGCAAAATTATTCCAAGTCTATCTGCGCTAGTCGACCCTAATGACTAGACAGCTAGTCATCACCACCTACCGCCAGCTGTTGGGCTATTCTTTTACCAACGAATAATGGGATTGACCGTAATATTATAGCACTCCCACTGCTGAAAGAACAAACACTTTTAGTGTGACTGGGATTCGAACCTGCAATCCTCGAACCTTACCCACCTGGCCATGCCGGGCCTGGTAAAGGTGAATATAGATATATATTTTTAACGGACAATATGAAATCGCTAGTATGAGTACAAATAATAATGATAAAAGGTATGTTAGCTTGGAATGTTATGGGTTTAAACACCCAGATCCTAACTTAGCAAAATAGTTTTGATCTACTCACATTCTTGAAGTTACATATAAAAACTGAATACTTCAAATGAATTTTAAGTGCTATGTTTTTATTGTGTGTTATCCGTTATTGGTAGCTATACCATTTGCGCGATACTCAAAACAAACGAAAACCAAATCGCCCTTTACTCCTGAATCAGGTAATTTGTCCAACACTATCCGATGACACAATATTCACTACATGGTCAAAAGTATGTGGACACGTAACCATCACATCCATATGTGCTTATTGAACATCTTATTCCAAAAACCATGAGCATTAATACGTAGTTTATTCCAGATAATGTGTTAGAAAGCAGTCGTACATACACGTAATTGTATCATGTTTTCTGTAATTGTCTGTAATCACTGTTACATTTGTATACAACATAATAATAAGACATTTTGAAGACTTAATTTCTCATTCGCAAATGATTATTAAATTTTGCTATTTTTTCATTACACTTCCATCAGATACTGTATAATATTGAACTGCAACCACAAAACCCAAAACTCTGACGTCAAAGCACTTGTGCTCTGATTTGAAACAAGATATAAGAAAGCGAGCGAAAAACAAATCAATACGTGTTCGTTTAAATATTTATCAGAATCCCCTATGTTTTTAACGTAGAGTAGGTTCGACAGAGACATTTCATTTGTTATGCAAATCTTGAAACTAATGAAAAAATATAAATCATGTTTGGGTGACCAGTGTCCTTTAAAAGGGCTCTTAATTCCTTGTTTTTTCTGTTTCAGTGAGACAACAGTTTCGACACGAAACAATGCTATCAAGTATTTAAAATGCTAATAAATAACACAAGAAACAGATTCACTAGAAATTCTTTTAAATTAAAAAATACGTTTTGTAGCTACCAAACGATAGAGATAACATAATAACAATTATTTTGAATTCTGTCGATTAAAAAATACTATTATTATTCTATTTTACGCATTATTTAGAGAGATATTGTACAGAGTATTTGTTCATCATAAATAACAAAAAATTTATCAAATTTATTATTCGTTTCCTCTTCATTAATTCGCATTTTAGTATTGAATTAATATTTATGATATTTTTATGACAGTATATTTCTGTTATATAGCTGTAGGTAAAGAAAGAGTCTGTTTTATAAACTATGTTTATGCAGTGCTATATTAACAGTTGCAGCAGATGTTTCGACAAGCGTCAAAGAAAATTAAAGCTATTATATTGCGTTATCTACCTGGCACGTATTTTATATCCATGTATCTTGTTTTGTTCTCCGAATTTCTCTACCACATGCTTGGAAACTATTTTGCATCTAATGACAGAAAAATGTTTTAGGAAATTTTATAAACTTGGAGAGAGTATCTTGTTTCAAATGAAATTTAGAAAATAAATCTAACATCACCTTGTAAATAAGTAAAATCACCTTGATGGTATAAAATAAATCATAAAAAATCCATACTGTTAGACTCCATAACCAGTATAAAAAATAATGTACAAATTAAACAAGTTATATCTTACTAATATATTCATCATAATAAAATGTACTGAAGAGAAAATGACTAAATATCTTAAGTACAAATGTTATTGATCTTCATGTTACCGACTTCTTTATTACAACGTTGAAATTTCTGCTTTCATAAATTTAGTAATTCAGCTTAACGTTACAAGTAATGTAAACGATTATGCACGGTTACAGAGTATTGAATTTATTTGAAAGTAGTGTAAAATGCATTCATTTTATCTACCACACATCGGCAAATATCTGTTCAGTTACAACTGTTCTTTATAATATTTTATGTTTTCTTACAGGTATGCAACTGTATATTTAGATTTTCTTTTTGTCTCCCATCTGAGATTAGCGATAAGTTTATGGATTTACAACGATAATATCTGATATTCATTACTCGTGATGGTCAGAATGCAGACAGCTTTGCATAAAGCACAATAACGACAAGTTAAGTTATCTTTATATTTTTTACTCCCCTCGCTGTCTTTATTGTAAATGTGATAATATTAGATATCGAGTTTGGACATCAATATAATTCCGCAGGTCAATTTTGTGTTTGTTAATTTATTTGTCATACAATTGTAATAACATTCTTATTATGAGACTTGAAAAGGCGTAGTACTGTCAGTTTGTTACTGATACTATAATAATCATAGTTATGCTTAATGTTAAAACCTGTTTTAAAGCAACCAATATCACATTTCTTTTTGTGTAATCTGATTAATTAGCGTTATCATATCTACATATGTGTGTGAAAAATTAAATTTCTTGATATTCTGCTGGAAAAAGGCTCTTGACTTTCAAATCTCAAAATAAAGCTCTCATGATTTCAGCCTTCTTTTGTCACTAATGTTTCAATCAGCGTCAATTAAATTTACGTCCGAGAAAAAGAAAAGCCTTTGAAATAATTTTAAACCAAATTTTTAAAATTTAGACGATCATTGCACCCTTAATTTAAATCCAGTCCGTGACAACATCCGACCTATAATTGTTCTGAGAACTTGAACTAGAAATTGCATATCTAGCTTGCTTGACCTAACCAATACTTATACGTATATCTGTACATCATTTCACCCAGTGGTTTTGCTGCTTTAATTAATCCATCTTTAATCAGTATGACAAGGACTAAAATACTACTCTAATTAGTCCACCTTTAATCAGTATGACAAAAGTCCACATCTGCTCTTATCTAAGGTTGCAGTACAAATTTTATACGAATACCTCACGTAACTTTTTTTAAAGAGACACCAATTTATTGACCTAACACATAATGGTGCAAGAAATTAAGGCCTGGCATGGCCTAGCGCGTTAAGGCATACGCTTCGTAATCTGAGGGTCGCGGGTTCGCGACCGAGTCATGCCAAACATGCTCCCCCTCCCAGCCCTAGGGGCGTTATAATGAACGGTCAATCCCACTATGCGTTGGTAAAGAGTAGCCCAAGAGTTGGCAGTGGATGGTGATGACTAGCTGCCTTCCATCTAGTCTTACACAACTAAATTAGGGACGACTAGCACAGATAGCGCTCGAGTAGCTTTCTGCGAATTTCTGTCTGTTTGTCTGTTTTTCGTATAGCAAAGCCACAAAGGGCTATCTGCTCAGCCCACCGAGGGGAATCGAGCCCCTGATTTTAGAGTCGTGAATCCGGAGACATACCGCTGTACTAGCGAAGGGGTATGAATTTCAAAAAAACAAAACAAACAAATTTCCTCCCTACATATTAAAATAATTTTTGCAAGTGATGACCAGTTCATAATTGTTTATTTCTCCGATGGGGCAGCGGTTTGATTTTCCGTGTCTTTGTTCTAAAAACATCTAAGCCTACTCACAATAATTTTTAAATTAAAAAATGCTTGTAAGAAGTGAGTAAATTTGAAAAGCAAAAAGAAAGTAAAAGTGTTGAGAACAAAGCGATAGTTATTTATATTATCGTCGTTATAATCACAGCACTAAGCGTCAGTATTTAATTAATAACATATGTGTAGGCAACGAATCCTACTCTTGTCACTAACGCACTGGTCAGCAATTCAAAGTTAGGAAAATTTATACTTTATTTGAATCCTGGGTTCTGTGAGTTGAATGATTAACCATGTCTCAATAGAATCGTACTCAGGTTGAAAATGCCATTTCTCTTGGATCAAGTCAAGGAAACTTAGGTTTTGATTTGAATTTTGCGAAAAGCTACACGAAGGTTATCTGCGTTAGTTATCCATAATCTGGTCCTCACAGAATAAAGGAAAGGCCAGTCAACACCATCCACCGTTTTCACCAACGAATAGTAAGATTAGCATCACATTATATTACCACACGGGTGAAAGATTATTTTATATGACAAGGATTTGAATTCATTACCTTCAAATTGCGAGTCTAGCTACCTGTCACCAGGTCATGTCAAGTATAAAGATCTAATCATTATTATGTCCCGATCACGCTTATGTTGTATTGAACGTGAAAAAGGATTTACTGGTAGAAAATTTTGAAATTTATTAATCCCACGAGTCAACCTGATGCGTTTGTGGAGAACCAGTGTCGATTCCCATTAATTTGTGGTAGTTTTCATGCTCCTCGCTTGAATTTTCCTTATTTTATAATTTTCATGCTCAGCATTTAAACTACGTATTATATGTTAGATCGACAAATCCTGGTCTATTTTAAATAATTGTACTCGATGAAGCAAGCTCACGTAGGTGTAGCTTTATTTAATAAAATTACATGTAAAGTGAAAAATAAGGAAAGGTATGGTACTAACAATAATGCACAAAGTACAAAATTATGAGCAGTCGATGTATGACACTAAATGCTTTTCTAACGCTATGATATATGTAAGAGTTGACAGAGAAGTGTATGAGAAGAGTTTCTGACAAACAGACGAAAGAATATTTTATATAGACTCTGATTTCAGAACTATTACTGGTTCTTGAATTCAGAACATCAAAAATAAAACTAGCACTTTGGTCAAGATATGGTTTCAAAACTAGTTTCTAAATGTTCATGTTTGTTAACATTTACTGCCACCATTAGTTTTAAACTTACCTGGTGCTGAGAAACAATATCTTACACTAATTACGTAACTCTCAATGGATGCGAGAAATGTTCCTTGATATGATAGCATAAGGTAATGATTGGTTATACAGTCAAGAAATAAAAAAAACATGACCAGTCATTTAGCATTGTTTGAGCTTTATTATTGAATTAACGTTTAATTGTTGTCCTTGTAAGGAATGGGAGGTATATGTACCTTAGACACATTAGCTTTTAAAATTCATTATTTTAACATTCAAAACTAAAGTACTTCTGTTACTTCAATGTAGTTTTTACATTCTCTACAGATCTGAAATCATAGTCTTGTCTCTTCCTCCCAGAAATAGATACTAACGACGTACATTAAATATTAGTTGTATTACTATAAAACATGAAAACAATGCATTATGTTCTTAGTATTATTACCTTTGTCATTGGCCTGCCATGGTCAGGTGATTAAGGTAGTAGACTCGTAATCCAAGGGTCGCAGATTTGAATCTCCAGCACATTAAATATGCTCGCTCTTTCAGCCATGGGAGTGTTATAATGTGACGGTCAATCACACTATTCGTTGGTAAAAGAGTAGCCCAATAATTGGCGGTGGGTGATGATGACTAGCTGCCTTCCCTCTAGTCTTACACTGCTAAATTAGGGACAGCTAACGCAGATAGCCCTCGAGTACCTTTGCGCAAAATTCGAAAACAAACAAAAAAGAACAAAGATTGATCGAATTAAAATTTTACCTTAAAAGTTTCATTACCTAGAAAATATAATTTAATTTAGTTGAAACTGGAAAGAAAATTAACAATAGTGATAAATTTAATGTACATGAGGAAAAAAAATAAATTATTTCTTATATAGTCAAGTTAAAACTAATGTTAAGGATATCCAAAAATAACCGTAAAGAATTTCAAACACAGTTTAAATAATTAAATTTCATATTATGAGAAAAAATATCAAAAATATATATACTATTCTACCTACATCGACGAAATAAAGCAAGAAATCTAGTGAAGGTACATATCCCTTGATAAAGGAATTGTTTTACTTGTGGGAAAAATTATGTTATTTGTAGAAAATATATAACAGTCCCTATAAGGAGACTCATTCCTACTTCACTTGGTGTTTTCATGAAGTTTAGTAATTTCGAAGCGTTTCATTAAATATATGAAACTAGTATTTTATTCTTTAATGTATGTGTGTTTCTATTTATTTATTTTATTTTGGCAATAATACAATATAAAGCTGTATTTCTTATAAGAAATTTTTGTTGGAAAAACAGAAAGTTTACGTTTAAGAAAAAATTTATTTGAACCTAATTTCAAAAATGTAAGAAATTGCCCATTACCTCTTAATTAGCAAATGAATAATGTAATATGAAAAAAAATAATATTTTACAAATGTTTAGGCTTCTTTGAGGAAAAGAAAAAATTACTTTATGAAAACTTATTTCATTAAAACTTTCAAAATTACATTAAATATTTTAACATACAGAAGGATGTTAAAACATATAAAAGCGTTATTAAGCTAAAAAACCAAGAATGTTTTTTTTTTTTATTTTGGTCCAGCATGGCCAGGTGGTTATGATACCTGACTCGTAATTTGACGGCCAAGGATTTGAATCCCATCCCATTAAACATACTTGCTCTCATAACTGTGGGAGCGTTATAATGTCACGCTGTATCCCACTTGGTGTTTTCATGAAGTTTAGTAATTTCGAAGCGTTTCATTAAATATATGAAACTAGTATTTTATTCTTTAATGTATGTGTGTTTCTATTTATTTATTTTATTTTGGCAATAATACAGAGTTTATAAAAGTTCTAAATATTTTTAAATTCTATGATATTTTATATAGATATATTTAAACGTTATTTAAACTATTTTCATGCCGACTAAATATTTTGTTTTAATTTCTTTGTAATTTTTCAATATGGTATGTTTTTACTGTTACTTTGGTTATTTAATGCTGCGTCAGTTTCCACACAAAGTTTGTATTTTATGCTAATATTTCTATTTCAGTTATAGTTTATAATTTTCATTTTTGTGAACAAGTATTGAATCTTTTACGACACATTTTATCATTATTTTGAAACAATGTTACAGTAATATGTTGCGTATTATTTTTTACACTTAAACAAAGAAACATAAAATTTCATTACTCGTTTATCAGTACAGGAAATAGCATGTAGTGTTTCGTAATAAATTTTATGAATGCCCGTAAAGAATACTATACAATTTTCACACAAATTGACATCGTGAGTAGCCTGTTTTTAAGTATGGCAGCTGTACAGACATTGCTTTTCTTTTATTAAATAAATTAATGTTAGTGCTGCGCTTGGAGTTCATAGTGCCAACATATAAAAAGCAAGTAATATTTTATATTAAAACTTTGATAAGATTACTTTTGCTATAATTAGTGTGATTTTGATATAATATAAACCAGAAAATCTAGTACTCTATAGTTGTTATATTCTAGGACTTAGGTCGAAGGCCGACAGTAGCTAAACTAGTAATTTCTACAGAAATTAAGGCTATGCCCTTACTCAAACAAGAGTCCTCCCAACCCCAAGTATTTGCCGTTACAGGCAGCCATGCGTATCTCTAATACGCTCATACTGTTACTTGTCTATTTGGACTCCTCGTGTATGTATTACGCTGTTCATTTATTATAAATAAAAATAATAATCATATCATCTATGTACATGTTTTCAATAATTTGTTATTAGATTTACATATATGTTTATTGATTTTAAATGTACAAAATGGGAATAAAGCAACAAAATTAGTTTGGCAAGACATCGTATTATTTAATGTACATGTTATTAATAAAATATAAAAATTTGTTAATGAGTAAATGTTATTTTTTTATTAAAAAGCTATTTTGAGGTATATAACTGTTGACTTGTGATAATAGTTTTACGACAAAGCGATACTTCAAGATTAAAGTCTTCCAGCTGACACTATCAATGCACAAGACAATAATTTATTCTTGGTTTGAACTTGTAATCAACATTATATTGTTTCCTAAACTATCTTGCAATTCAAAGTCCATTTTAAAAGTAAAGAACATATATCAGTATAAGTATACTCAGACTAACATGGTCTAGTTTTACTTACAGTATAGAACTGGATTTAGTTATTTGATACAGGGATTCGAAGTTGGCAAGCAGCATTGAAATCCGTGTAATAATACAAAGTATTCTCCAACTTATTTTAAATTTTCAACAGAGATGGGAGGGAAGCAATCAGTTCCACTTTATCACACATCATAGCTCTTTTAGCATCATATCTTAAACACACTAACAGCATAACATATGATCTCAAAACGTATTTATTATTAGAAGCATTAACTTAAATTTAGATTCTCTGGCTTTCCATACTTCTGGATTGTGGACTGGATGGTCTTATAGTCTTAACCGATTATCGAAACTGTCGGCCTCTTTTATAACGCACCTACTGATGACAGCTTTTCTTGGAGATGATGTAAACAAAATTTATTATAAATATAAAATTAAAGAGAAAATATTTTCACATTTACTTAATAAGGAAGGAAAACAATTAATTATACGATTTACGGCCAACAAATGAATTTCATGATTTTTGTATAATTATAGTTGAAAATTAAATTAAATGAAGGATGAACTGAGAGCAGAGCAAAAAACATCCATTAATAACAATACGTTATAACAATATCAATTCGAATTACTCCTAAACAATATGCACTGCAAATGATAGGTATAAACATTAGTTATGAGTTCAAGAAATGAGAAAGTCCTGAGGATTAGTGAATCATAAGAATACAGAGTCTACATGATACGCATACGTTGTGTTCTCTTTTATGTTTCTTTGGTGCTCATCAAAGATATATGTTTGTTTAAAGGATCATTATTTAAATTAAATTGTGAATTCAAGACAATTGCCATCCATTTAAAGTAATATTCGTAGACGTGTAGATGTTTTCGTAATAGAAATTACCAAAATAGATAGTTATTAAATGAATGCTTGTTACTAGTTACGTCGAATGTAATAAAAGTTATCTTTAGCGTTGAAGAGAAATTAGCTAAAGACAAATCACAATTTGCGTATCGGTTTTATTTTTTATAAAGCTTTTATTGATTGAATAGTGGAAACATCCGTTACATAATTAAACATAAAGCTGCATAATTTGCTCTCTGCATTATGAACATCTCAGAGACAGAACCTCTAATTTTATCGTATATATCTAAAAGCTTAATGCTGGAACACCGCAGGGTCGTAGAGATAGATATATTTTGGATAAAATAAACGTTTGCCAATATACATTTAAAGAAAACGTTATGTTCATATCAAGTCTTTTGAAATGGAATACATAATTCATTTCTTTTTTTTTTCTTTTTACATTCACTATTTAAAAGGTTTTAAATTTCAGGGGTTTCATCGCTTTTGTTTTTCATGAAAAAACATTACTGTAAATAGTACAGCTGTAAAATAAACTCAGAACTTGTACACGTACTGAATTCATTAAACTGCTACGACCACGTCTGGTTTAAAAATGCAAGCTGCTACACCTCGTAAGTGATTTGCTGTGTGGCGTCTTTGAGTAGCTTCAGTATATTCAAAGAAAGTGATAATGGGTAAGTGTAGTTGTTATCTGTATCTTAATTTTCTCATGTCAGCACTAACTGTGTAGCGAATGATCAAAAGTATGCTGAACGTGTTAATAGAAACCTATTTGAGCAAAATATCAGTTAAATATAGACAAATGTTGGTAATGATTAACATAATAACAGCTGTTTATACAAAAAGAAATTTTATAGATAAATTTTTTATGGTTAAACATTTTGTGAAAGCAGTTAGCTAGTTCTAGTCTTATGCATTTCCTGCTTCTTAATCTGAAAAGAGATTTTTATATGCCAAAGAATAACTCAAGCTTAAGCCTGAAATATAGGTTTAAAGTGTTTTAGTAAGTCTTATAACTTGTTTTATAGTTGAAAAGGGGTGGAGGCTGGGTGATGTTTTCTAATAGAAATAAAGGATAGTGTGTGTAAGACCAGTTTTCTATTTTCATAAATTTTGAGGGTGGCGGATGAGTGACGATATTTTAAAATATAAATTGAAGGTAATCGATGATACGAGATTTGTATTTTTATTTCTTTAGGGGTAAATATCGCAAATGGCTATTGACGGTGTGTAGCAATGGAATCTAAAACTTTGGATTCTAGCATCCATATCATAACTAACACTTTATTGACTCTGTAGCTTACTTTCTAGTTTTCCTTTTGTTGTGGCCTGGCATGGCCTAGCGCGTTAAGGCGTGCGCTTTGTGATCTGAGGGTCGCGGGTTCGCGCCCAAGTCGCGCCAAACATGCTCGCCCTCCCAGCCGTGGGGGTGTATAATGTGACGGTCAATCCCACTTTTCGTTGGTAAAAGAGTAGCCCCAGAGTTGGCGGTGGGTGGTGATGATAGCTGCCTTCCCTCTAGTCTTACACTGCTAAATTAGGGACGGCTAGCACAGATAGCCCTCGAGTAGCTTTGTGCGAAATTTCAAAACAAACAAATCCTTTTGTTGTTTTAATTACGTCATATACGGAATATCCACAACGCTTTAGGGTGCTATGGCCACAAACATTTTCCATTTAAAATGATACCATTTGTACTTTTGTATAGATGGTATAGTTTTACACTGTTTTTACTACAGCTTTGCTGAAGTCCTTGTTTCCCTCATCGATAATAAAAATATTGCACTTTATATACACACACATACATACGTATGTATGTATTGACGTTTCGAAACACTGAAAGTTCTCGGTGATATCAATAATTGATTTTTTGACAATATATTTTTCAACACGTTTAACTGATTATTTTAAATACAGCTCACGCTAAACGTATCATTCAAAATCGTATAATACTTTTAGATCTAATAACTGAGATTTGAACTATAGTGATTATAGGTGTTGCAAAAATGCGTATGTATGTAACGATGTATGCATTACAGAAAGTAATAATTATTATGTATTTTATTTCATAATCGAATTTCTGTTGTCTTTTCGCTAACTTAATGCATACTACATGCACAGGAAAAATTATCGTCAGTAAGTTGTATATACTGATAACTGATGTATCAGTTACGATACTTGCATACATTTACAGTCCTAGTTATTTATTTCAACTTTAACTTGCATAATCCAATTTGTATAGTACGATAGTTAAATTTTTTATTTCAAATAAGTAAACGCAGGTGTAAGTAAGCAAAATTTAAAGCAAAGTAACCATTGTATTTTAATGATAAGATTTCTGTAACGTTTTTGTATTATCAGAACAAATAACGTGAAATTCAAAACATGTACTTCAGTAGTAAACCTATGGTTCTAATTATGTCAGAAACTAAGTATAGCGCTAAATTCTGCATGTAAAAACCTGTCTCTAAACATCAGTTTTTACCAAAATTCGGTGACATTTACTGAATATGATGAAATACGTAGTTAATATATATATTAATGGATCCCATTAACGTGAAGTATCCGCCATGAGAGAATATTTAGACATACAAAGCTGACAGAATAGTGTGCCTTGAGGTCAACAAAATTAAAAAAAAAAAAATATGTGGAGTGGTCACCAGTTTTAACCAACAGATACTAAAATGACGTTAAGGGATTCTTAATGTTGCAATTTGTACTGTCGTGATGTCAGTAAAATGTTATGCGCATGATATGCGTCACGAGAAGAATTGTGCGCTCTATAGCATAGAACTTCAAAAGTACGAAATACAAGTGTTAAGCACTCTTAATTTTGGTTTTATATACTCTTGAGACAGGACACTTTCTAGAACACTATACAAGTATATTTAGTATACAAGTAGGACTAATGTGTTTTTGAAGTTTTGATTTGTTTCAAATTATTGACTAAAACTAAAATATTTAATAAACAGCTGTTAACTATTTCACGTATCTTTAGGCATTATTTCTTTAGTGAACAAAACTAAAAATTCACATGCTACGCACTTTTGCAAAAAATTACTTTCTCGTATTGCACTTTTACTGGAGTAGTTAATGTAAGAAGTGAAGTTGTGTTTTTCATAATCGGGAGAAAGAGTTATTTACATTTCATATTTTCTAAAATGACTTTTCCAAGTCCAAAAGTTTGTTATTGCAATTCCAGGTCGATACTTACGAAGTTGAAGTGTTACGAGTGACATGATAAATAATAGTGAATAGTTGCTGTGGCAGTTAAATAATATTCATAAAAAATCTATGAATATGTGAACATTTTAGATGTGCTTTAATCAGATAATACAACATTTTAAGTGGAAAATAAAATGCTGATAGGGATTGTTGGTTTACTGAATTTGTTTAATATTTTCAGAACATTGGACAATCTTGAGCAAGAGGTGAAGTTTTCATTCAAAGGAAAGTTCTGTACTAATGTATAGTTAAACTATTTTTTATAAGAGCGTTATACGTGAATTTTATCATTTTAAGTAGTTATTATTCTTGAAAGGTAGAAAGTATTTATGTTTATGAAAGCAGTTATCAATTTTTATTTTGTAGCAATTTGTGCAGCTAGATATGCGATAGCATTTTTTGTCTTCTGGGCCATCTTCATGATGTACTCATTTAGGGCATCTTTGAGTATTGCCATAATTGCTATGGTGAACCATACTGCTCTCAGAACTCTATCTGTCTATCAAGAAAACCAAAGCGTCTTCAGCGAATGCCCTCTTGTAAGAGATATAAACCTAGAAGAGGAAAAATTCGAGGTACGGATATTAATACGAAAATGTCTAAGGTTTAATTTTATAATTACTGTGTAGTTGTAGAAGGCCACGGTCACGTGATTTATGAGATAATGTCAAATGTGTTATTGCTTCTCATTGGTTCACAACGAAAAGTTATTCACTCTGCTTTGAGATTATGAACCACACGATAATTATACAAGATGTCATAATTTTTTTATTTTTTTTATTTTAATTTTTGTTTGATTTGAGGGTTTAATATGGCTAAAATATCTGAAATATGTTTTTAGTTTATAGTTAAAATTAGATGTCAAATAGAAACAGCAAGCACAGAAAAGCCTTGCGTATTTATCACATTTCAAATAAATAAAAACAAAGAATGATACCAAAACAATAGTAGTGCAAATTTTAAGTTACTAAGAAGTTTACAGAATAATCATATTACGATAAATTAGGTAAAAATGTCAGCTTTGGTAAAACTGTTAATTTGGTAAATCTTGTTTCGTGGTGATGCCATCTAGCAAGAATTATGTGTAACATTTTTTTACGTACTGGAGCACAAGCAAAAATGTTAAATGATCAAAGTGTGATTTCAGTTTTTTTTGTTTTTTTAACAACTTTCATCTTAAGTAAACTCTTTGAATTTTTAGTGTTACAAAGTAAGCATCGCAAGGAATTTCACTTTGATTTTAAACTAAGAGAAATTACAGACAATTGAATATGTTAGTAAAGAATTACTGTTCAAGTACACTGATTTTACATGACTTGTAGTTGCTTTACAAGAAGCGGAATAGAATAAATCGCCCTCACGGTACAAATGCAGTACGTTTCTACCGTGTATCAATACTTTGTTCTAGATAATGCGCAACTTGTGTACGGTGCACGGCCATCTCGATCCATGCTGGGAGTAATTCAATGAGGGTCCATTTCATTCAAGTTTATGGACAAAACAGTAAAACAGTGCCAATAACGAGAAGTGCATTTTTCTCTTACATCTATTGTATTTATAATAAAATATGTTTTATTTTAAACATCTTACTTTTCATAACGTCTATTTTAGTTTGTGAAAACTACACTCAAACAAAAGATGGTTTTATTTCCTGATCTTATAATTTTAATGTGTAAATTTATTTTTTTTTCAGTCCATGTTTTGCATAAGAATACAATTCACGCTATTACTGATATTAAACGAAACGCATGAAATGCAGTGCACCAAAAGTTATTTGTTATTTTGAATTTGGCGCAAAGCTACTCAGGACCTATCTGCGCTAGCCGTCTCTAATTTAGCAGTGTAAGACTAGTCATCATCACCCACCGCCAACTCTTGGACTACTCTTTTACCAACGAATAGTAGGATTGACCGTCACATAATAACGCCCCCACGGCTGAAAGGGCGAGCATGTTTGGTGCAACTGGGTTTCGAACCCGCGACCCTCAGATTACGAGTCGAACGTCTTAGCCCACCTGGTCATGTCGGGCCTGCACCAAAAGAGTACGTATAAACGGAATGACTTGTTGGAAGGCTTTTGTTTTTTAATTTTGCAGAGTACTCAGTAATACTGAAGATTAATCGCAATTTATAAAATCTATATTCCAGATCACGTACTGTTTCATGAACTAATTCTTACAACTTTAATCGTGCTTACTCTAATGGCCATTATTGCATCATATTGCCCGACACAGTAATTTTCATCATAGCAACTGTGAAAGAGAGAAAGACCAATCTTAGATGCAAGTTTTGTCAACGTATTCCAAATCCTCCACTGTACATGGATTCAACTTCCAAGATCACTTTTAAACAAATTATAGGCACAGACATCCATTGAAGCTAGGGGAATTGACAGGTGCCTAATCGAAAAGAACTGTCGTGATTCCAAATGTTTTCGCCATATTTTGTTTTAAAAAGTCGTTAATTTTGAGGTAAAGCTTGAAGCTTGTAAGTTGTTTTCAGCTTTATCATTGTTTACTATTTTGTTTGCAGGATACTTATAACCATAGCCTTCATGAGCGCATAAACATATGGCTCTGGATTTCATTGTGATGTAATGTTTGGATTCGAATGTGTCAGCGAGCTTAATCCCACGAATACCTGGATATGAAAATCGAAAAGGAACAATGTCAGATTGTCTGTTCTGAAAAAGCATGACCCACTGAAGAAAAAAAACACAACCCCAGGTGGGATGCTGTGACATGGTATCTAGAAAACTCGATAGAATTAGATGTTAAAGGTAAATAAGCCAGTCGGTTTTGAATATCGGCGAGAACAGGGTGAGAACTAACGTGAAGCGATTCTAGGGCCAGTGGAGAACTAAATGAGTCAATATAAATAGTAAAATTTGGATCTAAGTGATCCAGGGCAAGAGAAATGACATAAAATTTGGCAGTGAACACAGAAACTGCAGAGAGTATTCCGTGTGCGACCACCATCCCACAATAAACTATGGCAAAGCTCGTAAAGCCACCTGATTTTGAACCATCCTTGTAAATTCTAATGGAAGGATGGTTCAAAAAATGTTCAGTAAATAAAAGATGATACTTCCATTGGGAGTATCCATCTTTCTCAAATGACTCGGAGAAAGAACACATTTGTGGATTGTAAAAAACCGTGTTAGGATGGGCTAACTAGTGGATACAGCAGTGTCATTTAAGGACAGACCAATTTCATACAATTGTGCCTGGATATGAAAGTGAAAGAGGAACAATGGCAGATTGTCTGTTCTGAAAAAGCATAACTCGCTGAGGAAGGAAAATACAACCCCAGGTGAGATGCTGTGATAAAGATTAAAGTTTTGAAGCATACAATAAAGACAGTTAAAAATGGCACAGGTGTAGAGAAATTAGACATGGCAAGGTCAAAGAACATTGACACAAGATGCTACCACTTAAGAAATGCTTCTCTGATCGACGTTTCTAGTTAAATCAGGTGGTCCACTGTGGATTGCTATCGTTAAAATTCACACTGGGAGGGCGAGAGGAAGGTATTACAGGCCTATTTTCGAGCCTTGCATACCAAATGACAGGCATAATTCCACGTGGACAAGAATACCGTGGAAAACGTGTCGAGAGTTTAGGAATACACTGAGCAGCTGCCTGGTTAATACAGTCAGTCACTGCTGCCACGTAGTTGTCTGTCGATAATTACAGACGATGGCAGGATCAAGTTCCAAAAGAGCAGTGAAAGAGGGCCAGTTAGCTTGATCCAACTTCCACCAGGGCACTCGGGTCGGCTAGCGTCAACCACGGTCAAGTTCTCTCAAAATGATAGGAAAATGATCACTGCCCAATAGGTTACTGTTAACCTTCCATGAAAAGTGAAGTAGAACAGACTGAGAGATCAATAGCAACAAATGACTGACTAGATGCATAAAAATAAGAACATCCCAGCATTTGAAGAGAGAAAGGATACTACCTGAGAGCATAATTTCTATAGAGCGACCCCTCCCATCAATATTAGCACCTCTCTAGAGAGGATTATGCCCATTAAATTCTCTCAGTGTTAAAAAGGGAAATGGTAACAGTTCAACGAGAGCATCAAGGCTTGATTTGATTATAGGTCTATCCAAGAGACAAGTAGAGAGAATAAACAATGATGGTATGACCCAAGGAAACCCGGACGGCTATAGCCTGCAAGGGAATGTGTCGAATGGCAAAAATAGGGTGGGCACATGCTAATCAACCAAAAGTGCTACCTCTCCATGCATTCGTCCATCGCACAACCTGCCATTTTTGTACAAATAAAACTGACTGTATCGACAGGTTTCCGAAATGTTTCCTCCGAGAAAAGAAACGCAGGATGATGAGGATCACTCAGTGCCTTTATCATCTAAATTAGAACGAAAACCTTGACAGTTCCACTATATCAATGTGGCCATTTTTATTTATTTGGAAAAGAATTGGGCAGAAAACCCTTCTGTTTTTTACCACGTCTCTTTTCTTTATTATTTTTATTGAAAGGAGGTCTGTCAGCGTCGATGGATTTTGCCCTGGGTCGAGTCGTTAAAAGAAGATTCCAGCGACTAAGGGTCATAGACAAAGGTGGACTCGAGAAAATGCCAGAATCCTGTGTCAAAGTAAGTGAATCTATGGAGCCACTGGAAGAAGTGATGGAGACAGAAATGGGAGTAAGCGTTGACTCGTCTACTCTCTTAATCATAGAGAGCAAAGGACTCTTGAGAGGATTTGAAAATGACTGTTGAAGGTATGGAGAGATGTCTTCAGTACCACTGTAACAGAGGAATGTAATGCAGCAGTATATACCCAAGATGGATTGGAACAATAATTCTGATCATCTAGACAATAGAAATTAGTTAGTCTTCAAACATTTACCCCTTTCTCTTCCACCCACTTAGAGCAAATCTGAAAGTATGAGGAGTGTGAGCCATTACAGTTGACACAGTGTGGTTCAAGTTCACATTCAAAAGAATCATGGTCTTTGCCACCACAACAAGCATACGTTAAAATTCCACGGCAAGAGGTCTTTCTTTAAATGTCTGAACTTCTAGAATTGAAAACATTGGACTCCAGATCATAATTTTTTTAATCTCTTGGGGAGCCAGTAAGTCCTTTTAATCTCTTTTGAATAAAAAAGGGAGACATTTGCTCTAAGAATTTCTCAGCTAAGTAATGCATGATTAGCAATCGAGATAAAGAATCTGACGGTGACTGTGCAACAGAGTCGTTCATGCGTGGTCGTTTTTCGATAACCTGTTTTTTTTTTCAATTTTTCTTTTTTATTTTTATTTTTTCATGGATGGGATATCCATAATAAAAGGAATACATTTAAGTATCTAATGTCCGAATTCACATTAGAGCTCTACGAAGGGATGCACTACAGTGCTAAATAAGGACATTGCAGTAACACCAGTGTTTCATTTGCACTATATCCACCATGCACATCTAACACTGGTACTCATTTTACTCAAGCTCAAGTAGATTCGCCGACTGATCCTGGGAGGGTTAACTCAAGGCCGCTGGTCTACAAGAATTCAAGACCAAAGTGGTGTTAGAGTGAGATCCATCAACAACCAGTACGTTCTCCTCCCCTTCACAGGTTGCCATGCACAGCAAACACGTTGATAGATATTCAGATCTCGGAGGAGTTAAACTAAAAGTACAGAGCCTTCTCTCGAAGGTCCTTCACCACGTACAGGAATAGTATTAAAGACTACAGTACTATATACCACATCTCTGTTAATGTTACATTGTGATTGAAACCATTCCTTTGATTCATTACACGTTAAAAGACTCCCCATTTATTGCTGTTAGAGAAGCGATAAAAATAAAATTCATATCATCTATCATTGAGTGGAAATACGACTTTAATATAGAAAGAATATGAGAAGATTATGAACTGACAGAAATCTTTCAGAATAAGTGTTTTTCGAGCTATATGCTGTAGACGCACATTTGACGAGAATGGAAACAAAAACTGGATCTATCAGGAGGCCAACACCTTTAAAAAAAATAACAGTATGAGTTATCAGCTTTTGAGTTCAGCGTGAACTATGTAATTTGTAGTGATAAGTGTTGCAAAAGCATCCTAAAACTTCATAAACATATTTTTAGTATATAACTATGGAGATAAAGCAGAATATGTTAAATTAAAATAATTTGGGAACCACGCTACCAATGACACTACGACTGATAATGTTCGGATCTGTTGGTCGTTTCTGAACTAAGATGTTTAGCGTTATTATATTTGTTAAAAGCAAACAATAAATGAAACAATGGTTGACGAATGCAACATGTGGAAAAAAAAAGAATGGTCAATATGTGCTTTCATTTAATAAAGTTCCTTACTCAAAGCATTTCCCTCGTGAACGTGATTTTGTTAAAATGGGAGAGATATTTATTTGGACAATTATGACAGAATTCCCCTCTTCACTTTGTGAACTAACCATCGTAGAAATAACTTTGCATGAGTCTTGACACTCAAGATATTATAAATTATACGGTAAACACAATTCGAGCACTTCGTATGGCCAGGCGTACGAATGGACTGTTTGAAACTACGTTTCCAAAACTAGTTACACTTGTAAACCGGTTCTGGAACCTGGAAATGTTTTAGATTTTTTTCTTAGTATTATGGTAAAAACAGAAAAAAAAAGTGTATCTTTGAAATCAAACAGCCAAAAGAATAAAGCTGTGGCAACGTCATGGCGACATGTTTTTCGTTATAGTAAAATATAGTCGAAACTTAGTTGTACATGTTTGTTACGCAATATATTTTTACAAATTAAGGTTTTGTATTTGTTTATACAATAAATGAGAAGATCCCCCCCTATCTCTCATCACTGCTAGCGAGCTCCGTCTCTAAGCACTTTGCTAAGAATAATTCTCGGTGATCTCTGATACTCAAGATGCTAAAAAAACCTACGTTGACAGAATTTTAGCACTTCGTAGTAGATTCGTGACCTCCGAGCGTCACGTTAAACATGTATTTTAAATTCTCTTTGCAACAGACGGTATAGTGTGAAACTGGTGTTGCAAACAAACCAGAAAACCTTTTAGAATGTTGTAGCTGTTGTGGTTAATATAGAAATAAACATTCATTTTAAAAGTCAAATTATTCTTTTTTTTATAATCCTGGCAACGACGTTAGTAATTATTCACACGTACAAGAAAAATGTAAGTAGACATTTTATTATTTATTATAGTAAAACTAGCTGGGGTACCCATACCTTAAGTAGAAGTTATGTAAATTCACGAGTTATTTTAGGGCATGAAAAGTTGCTTCTTTTACATAAAGATTTTTTTTTTAATGCCAAGATTCCCATAAAAGCAGCACAACACAAAATATCAAACCGTAAATTTGGATATATCTCCTCACGGGCCCAAAAAAACCTTCATACCAAATTTGGTGAATATCCATCAATAGAGGCGAAGTAGTAATAAAAAAAAAACCAAAAAAAAACACTCATATATAAAATGCAAAATCGAAAATTGTTGTGTATTTCGCCATGGGCCTAATGAGCCTCCATACCAATTTTAGTGATGAGCCATCCACATTCTGTGAAGTATTTACATGAGCATACAACAAAGAGTATTATTATATTTATACAGATAGCGCAAGTGCATTAGATCCGCCTGTGACGTTTTGATGACATCATATACACATCCTGAGAATGGAAAAAAAAGTATCTTTTCTGTGACGGGGAAACTAAAAATCGTGACCTCTATTGACAATTTACATGCACAAAGGATAAAATATTTCGTGAAGTTGGGAGTTGCACATCATGTAATTAAAAAAACAAAACAAAAAAAAAAAACTTCCAGTATCACATTAGTAAGAGTTTCATTAAAGTATTATGGGGTTGAAACTTAGTTGCAGATGTTTCTTAGGCAAGAATTATATTTTTGAAAGTTAAAGCTGTGTAATTACATAAAGATTTTAACATTTATGTAGAAATCATGACATGTTTGTCTCCTGTCAAGTCTAGCTTACCAAACTGATTAACTGCATTTGAGATTCAGTGTGAGTTGACAATCTTTTATGACACTTTGGGTAGCGGTTTTTTTATAAAATATCTCTCTCTCCGTTCAAAGAGAGTAAAGACTGAGTTTTATATCTACGCGTGCTCATAAACACTTCATTATTTTTTTTTCTTCAATAACAGTTTTTATAAATTACTTTGACAAATTCTTTTGGATTATTTCTATCATTTAGATTTAATCGACGGCTATTCCTTTCTTTCATCGACTCGCCATGGCCAAGATATTAAGACACTCGATTCGTAATTCGAAGGTTGTGGGTTCGAATCCCCTCACACCAAATATACTCGCCTTTCAGCCGTGAGGGCACTATAATGTGACTGTCAATCTCACTATTCGTTGGTAAAAGAGTAGCCCTACAGTTGGTGGTGGGTGGTGATGACTAGCTGCATTTCCTCTAGTCTTACAGTGCTAAATTAGAAATGACTAGCGCTGATAGCCCTAGTGTATCTTTGCGCGAAATTCAAAACAATCATTTCTTACAACTATTTAAGTAGGAAGATATTCTTTTGTTTGATAATATTCTTTGTCTATAATTTTTTAGTTTTGTACTAATGATATTCCTATATGGGAAAATACATAATGTAGCAGTAAATCAATGCTCGTCAAGTTTCTTACAAAGGAGAGACGATGAGAAAAGTTTGTGTGTAAGAAGAAATAACATTTGTGTTTAATGAAATAAAAAAAGAATTTAGTGAAAAAACTTAAGCGATGTTCTATAGTTAAGAGTCTGATAAAAAGTCGTTTGAATTTGTCGTATAAAACATGCCCAATGTTCTTTTCTAACTCCATAAAATATTTCCACTAAAAGAAAATTAGTTAGAGTATGCTATACTATTCATTATGCAATGATATGTAAATAAATTCTCATAGCTTGAAATTTTGATAACAAAATATTCTACAAATGTGGCTGTAACTCTGAAGGAAGTGTTGCAACAAATTTTCTATCATTATTGAAATTGGTTTCCAATAAGTCGAACGCACGTGACGCAATATTGTCATTTTTAATGGCATTTTATAACAGTGGCGAAACCTTGCTTTTAAATCTTACATTTTTTCTGGCGCATTTTAGCTGTTTTTTTTAAATTTTAAATATAGCTAACAGGTGTTACAAGACTACGATGTGGAAATAAAATAGTAGGTCTGTGTGCATGCGAGTTGAACATAACTAAGTGAAACTGAAGACATTCATCTGCTTACATTATGATGGTAAGTTCTTAGAAATGTTTGATATTAACAGACTTCATTTTTAAGTGTGCCTTCTGCAGCATGATTAATGCAGACTTCAGAAACGGGGAATGTGTGTTGTCACAAAAAATACAAAATGCTTGAAGTCTAAAAAATACATACTTTCTGACATATCATAAACCAAGCTTGACCATAGCCATTTACCCGAGTATTGCTGGTGAAGTTTAAACGACGCTCAAGAAAAGAAATCGGTTGGTTCTTGTGTTTACTATTTTTATGTATTATTCTGCTTAACCTTGTTCTTCATTAAATTACAATTCAAAATTTTACGTTTCTTTTCATTACGATAGTTATACTTAAGTTTTTACTTTAATTGAAACTACGACTACTTTTTTATTTCTTTTATCAAACTCCACAGTGGCACAGCTGTATGTCTGAGGACTTACGAAGCTAGAAACCTGGTTTCGATACTCCTGGTGGTCAGATCCCATATAGCCAGTTGTGTAGCTTTGTGCTTATGTTAATTTGTGCTTTAGATAATTTCGCTCTACTTGGTGTTGAATTATGCTTCGTCACGTGCCAGAAATTATTGAGCGCCAAATTATTTGACTATCCATAAATGACAGCAAGCAAACAGATATTGCCAGAACACTAGGGTACCTCATATTGTGTTGTAACCTGAATCCTGAAACATCATCAAACTACAGTAGATATTCTCCCAGAAATTCTACTGGTTAACGCAGTAAAACTACTGCACCAGATGTCTATCTTTTGATCAGGTTGATTAGTACGTCAAGGTCGAAAGAAGTCTTGCAAACATTTACGACCGGTAGGGCATGAACACATTCATTCCAGGGTATCCAGAAAAACAGTCAATAAAAAATTGACTGACAAATTATTTTGCAAGAGGGTTACCTAGAAATTGATATTAACTAGATTTCACTGCCGTCACCATCTTAATTGGTCAAGATAACATGCCAGTTTGCAGTTAAGGCTCTTGCAACATGTCATTTTGTCAGATGAGTCCTGTATCTTTTCGAAATATTTTAATGTATTATGCAGAAGTCTGTCTGGTATCGTTTGTGTATTAGAGTATTTATGCATAAAATTTGAGGAAGTGGTTTTGGGTACTTTATATGCTATTGTAATTAATGTATTTTGTAATGTTTGCAGTTGTTTTTTTACTCGTGTTAATCTATGCATGATCTGTATATTCTATTGCAGGTCTTATATATGTTTTGTATATTTTAAGGATGTTTTCCTGTTTTGTTCCATGATTTTTTCAGTTAGATTCCAACCATAGTTTATTTGTCGCCAAATTTTAGTTTTTATGTTATTTACATGTTTTGTCCAAGTAAGTTTTGAATCGAAAGTTAATCCTAAAAATGTTGTAGATGCAGCAGTTTGGAAAAGTTTATGAAGATCTGCGGTTGTACTTCTTGATATTTCGTTGATTTTGAAAATATCATTACTTGTGTTTTAGCTATGTTGATTTTAATTCTATATTTTTAGCAGTATTCTCTTATTCTGTTAAGTTGTTGTATGTTAGTGGCTGCTATTTCTGGTGTTGGGGCACTTTTCCAAATTGCTACATCATCAGCGAATTGTGACGAGTATCCATGATTTGGGTCTTTAAGTGTCATATTATTCACATTCATGATGAAGAGAATAGGACTAACCACCCCTCTTTGAGAGACTCCAGCTTCTGGAGTGAAGAACTAGGAGAGAGTTCCCTCTACGTTTACTCTGAATTTTATATTTTCCAAAAAGTTTGATAACCAGTGAATTATTCCAGACGGTAGTCCCATTTTATACATACGGACCTGAAGACCATTGTGCGACACAGTGTCGAATGCTTTCTCGACATTTAGGAAACAAGCGACAGTGCATTCTTTTTTTATTAAAGCTATTTATTATTTTTTCAGTTAACCTAATTAAATGATCTGTCGTTTGTCTAAATTTTCTAAGTGCGTTTTGTTCTTCTTGTAATTTTGAAGTAATCTCCAAAAATGTGGAGAGTCTATTACTTATTATTCGTTCAAGAATTTTACCTACACAGCTAGTCAGGCTGATTGGTCGATAACTATTTTGCTTATTGGCTGGTTTACCTTCTTTGTGGAATATTAATATATTGGCTTGTTTCCAAGAAACTGAGTTGTATCCAGAATATAGAGATAAAGATAGCTATAAGTGGTCAAATAATTTTGGAGTGCCTTTTTTGAAAATAATTGCTTGTGTGGCATCATTTCCTGGTGCTTTGTTTTTTGAATTTTTGATTGCTTGTTTGAGTTCAGTTAGTGTGATTTTTTTTTTTGGTGAGCAGTAGAGTATTATACTCATATGTATTATTAGTGTTACTGTTAAGAATATTGATTGGAAAATGTATAATTACATGAGTGTTTACTTTGTTGTAGTAACAGTTGTTCATGTATAGGTCATAATGTGTTTTCAATGTGTTTTGTAGCTGATTTCTGAAGGCTTCTGCTTTTTCTTTGTTGAATTGCGCTAAGGTGTTATGTATCAGTGTTTGGTATTTTCTTGTAGTGGGTTCATAAGACTACCGTAACACTAAGATTCAAGGCTTGATTTCCCCGCGGTGGACTAAGCAGAGAGCCCAATTTGGCTTTGCTTTAAGTCAACCAATTAAACGTGGTCATTCACAACACAAGCACACATGCTGTTTCGCATTGTTCCTCATAGAAAGCTTGTTACAATATTTCTTTGTGAATGTCTTATAAGCGAAGTATCAGAAGTGAATAGTTTATATTTCCGAAGACAAGTTGTATATTATTTTTATATTTTTAGAAGTAGACGCAGCATGAATTTTAGGACGTCCAAACTAATCTAATTATCTCTTCTTCATTTATTTCAACTAGTAAGTATTTCGATTTTTTATACTACTGTCTTCTTTATAGAATAGTTCAAGTGAAATAAAATAATCATATTAAAATCTTATAAACATTAAGCAGACACAAAGAGGAATAATTAATCCAAGATACTTGAATTGCAGTTACTTAAGATTGTTCAATGGAATAAACAGAAATTTTCTTAAAAGTATTGCGTAACTCATCTAAGTTTCAAACATAATGTTATTGACTAGTGAAATTCTAATGGAATGTCATTGTACAGTCTATGACTGTAGAATTTGTCTTGTGTATTATACAAATGCGTTCGATGGAAAAGCAAAGCATATAAGGATAAATTTGCAAAACAAAACAAAAACCAACAAACAAGCAAGTGAATACAAAGAAAAAGGTTTGTCTAGCCTAAAAGACTCATGCTACGATCATTTATTACTGTTTTCTAATAACATTTTGCATCTAACAAAGGGCGGAAGTTTTTTGTGGGACGAAAAACAACAAGGAATCGTCCTGGGAGCAGAATACTACGGGTTTGTTGCGACACAGTTGTTAGGTGGAAGATTAGCGGAGATCATTGGGGCGAAATGGGTAATAGGCACGGGTGTGTTTGGAGCCTCTTTGTTAACTCTTTTGGAACCATATGCAGCTCAGTTTGGAATCGGCCCTCTAGTGGCGGCTCGGGTCGTAGAAGGAATTGGAAAGGTAAAGTCTATAATACAAAAAAGCTATTTATTAAGTTTCGTATACAGTTCTAAGATGTATAAGTAAAATATAAACTTATACTACTTTAATTTTTTTAGTTCAAGTTTTAAAGGACAATTGAAAATGTTACCATGTGCATTGTTTGGAATTTTCTTTTTGTTTTTAGTTGGAGAAACGACAGAATTTTCTAAATTACTAATTCAAGTTCAAGTATTTTGTTTTAGTTCTTGAAGTAAGTTTTACTTAAAAACAGAAACTTACATTATTACGCTAATATCTGTTTTGTTGAAAACAATTGTGACATTGGATAGGGAGTTTTAGTTCCAGCCAAGTTTGCACTCCTGGCTAGTTGGGTTCCTGTGCATGAACGTTCGGTGTTAGTGGCCATCACTGGACAAGGAGCTATGTTTGGCTTGTTAGTCGCTATGCCTCTTACTGGTATCATCTGTAAGAACCTAGGATGGGAATATGCTTTTTATTTTTATGGTAAGCCACATTTAGAAAATTCTTAAGGTATTTTTATTTCATATGAACTTCACGAAAGTAATAAAATCACGAATAATTGTGATATAAGATCTAAATAGCCTCAACTGAGTCAATTCTTCATTAGCTTACATGTATAATTAAAATGTAAATCGGGAAATAGCTTCAACAAAGTACAAGAATAATTAATGTTCTGGTAAATAATGGTAAGTTTCGAATATGTGTTGGTGAATAAAATCTGTCAACATATAATCGAACTTGTATTAAATTATATTATAATATATTACATTATATTATAATATCGTACTTTTAACTATTCTGTATTACTGAAGTTTTTTTTTCTCTTTTCTTGACACAACTGATACAACGAAACGTTGAGAATATATAAAAGTAATTTTCGGAGATAAGTTGTATTGTTTATAAAGTAATTTTACAACACCTGATATTATCCACTAAACATTGTAAACGCATAAAATATTTTTCTAGTTTGTTTTTTACTCATATTTTACACGTATATCCAAATGGAAGTGGTTAGGCCACTCGACCTGTAATTCGAGAGTCGCAGATTCGAATCCCCGTCGCACCAAACATGCTAACCCTTTCGACCGTGGAGGCATTATAATATGACGGTTAATCCCATTATTCATTGGCAAAAGAATAGCCCAAGAGTTGGCAGTGGGTAGTAATGACTAGCTGCCTTCCCTCTAGATTTACACTGCTAAATTAGGGTCGGCTATCGCAGATATCCTTGGAGTAGCTTTACGCGAAATTCAAACAAACAAATTAAATTTAACATATAAGCTCCAAAAGTTCGTTATGAGTAATCGTCGCTTTTTATTTTGCTTTGAAAAACCTGCTTTGTTTCTCAACTTGTCCTTTCATTATTTTATCATGTCGTGCATTTTAATTAAAATATGTATAGTACTATATATAAAAAAATAAAAAAATGCTGCAATTGCCTTAGTGTGACCATCTAGTTACAGATGGCATGTACTAAGTTTTCACCAACCATTTAAATATCGTTTTAATGACCAAATATTGAAAGAACTGCATTCGAAAAATACATTCCATTCTCTTTTTGTTCAAATCTTATCATAAAAATACTCCAGGTAAAATCAGTTAATGCAGTGTAATAATGGCTTCTCAGCTAATTTCATTTAGTAATATATTACGTCTGGCAAGTAGTAATTGGCAAGCTCAGACAATTAATCAGATGATCAGCAGTTCGAAGACTGTTGTGGCAAAATTTCATCCAGCATTTCGGAGCCGTGGGTGCATTATAACAGTTAAGATCAAATCTTACAATTCAAAGGCACCTTAATACTCTAAGAGCTGGCGATGGGTGCCATTGCCTAGTTGCCTTGTAGAAAAATTGTGAAACAAAGTCTTATTCTGTAACAACTAGTATGGATTTACATTCTTCAATACAGACTAATATTGTATTAAATATTCAAATCCTTAAGGTCTTCATATCTTTTGTTGTTATTGTAATAGGTATTTCTTATTATTTTGTGTGTGTAAGCAATATTTGCATTATATGGGTTTTATTACAATCTATCGTTATAATTACATATACATGGAAAAGCAAATACGTTAGGTGAAAAAGTTACACTTTGTGGTTTTGGGTAAAAATAAAAATATTGTTTATTTTTATTGAAAATTTTTTCTCATAGTTTCATTTTCGTTCTAGGGAGCTTTGGATTCATTTGGTTTGTTTGTTGGATGTGGTATGTTCGCAACAGTCCTGAGAAACATCCATATATCAGCCAGAAGGAACTAAATTATATTTTAGAACATCGTCTGTCAGGGAAAAGAGAGAGTCAGGTAAAGAACAATAAAGCTTGTTAAAATAATTTAAACTTACGTTCCACTCAGGAATCGTAGTAAAGAATATCTCTTCTCCACACTGGCGAATTTTTAACATCTTAAAACATTTCACCATTTTGATTTTTAAAACTGCTTACAAATGTAAAGACTTCAAAGGGTTAAAAATAATAGCAGGCTACTTCTTTTGGCAAGATATTTTCATTGTTAGTAGATCAACAAATACTGGATAGGTGCCTGTGAATCGGAAAATTTCTTATCCTACTCCTACTTGAAAAGAGTTAATAAAAGTTGCTCAGTCTTACATCCATAGTGGAAAAAGCTCAGTCTGACTAACTCATCGAGAGAAGTATTACATTACAAATAAAAGCCAGGACGTATTTATCCAATGAAATTCTTGCCTTTCTAATTTACTAAATTATTGCGAGAAACCTATTTATTACAGTACTTAATCCTTTATCTTTTACTTTTTACAATAATAATTTTGGCAGGAACGATATTGGTAAATTCATTGATTACATTAAACTATTTGGTATTTCTAATTATAATGATAATTTGAGGTTTCACCAAATGACTTGAATCTTTTAATAATCTTAGTAAGATAACACGTTTGAGTCACCATAACTTATACCACAAGTTTAATACAGATAGTACCAACTAAATAACGTATATTAAAAGATGTATCAGTGCACAGTGGTAGAAAGTCGCTCAAGACATCCATCTGTGTTGCAACTAGTAAAGCTAATAGAATTTTATGGGGATCTATAAGTGATTATGTATCTCAGAACGGCTGGTATGGGAATTAACATAAAGCAGAAAACAACGTTTCGATCTTCTTAGATGACCTAAGATGGTTGAAACGGTGTTTTCTGCTTTATTAGTAAAAGTATTAATACCGTTACCAGCCGTCCTGAGATTCGTTTTTATTTCAAGTAGATTTCTCGAAATAGACGATAGACATTATAGATAGTGGTATTTCTAAAGGCATTGTAGAACTTGAAATATTGTTCTTACATCATACAATTATCCTTTCTAGACATTCTCTATTTCATTGTTAAATAATTCTTTAACGTTCATTTTTTAAATAAGAAACCGTTTTGAGCGTCAAACAATTAATGATACATTACTAAACAAAACAAAATGCAAACTTTATTTACTAAGTCTGAAATTTTTAGATATAGCTCATTTGATATTAAAGTGACAAATAATTTTAAAAAACTAAATACATATTTCGGATTTTCTACATATTTAACTGAAGTTATTGTCATTGTGTTATAAATATAAATCATACTATGCTTCAAAGATTAGAATCGAGGCTTAGTTATTTCCAAATCTTTCTAACATTAAGAAATAATTTATGATCTGCTTATTACATAGTCTTACTTTATTTAACTTTTTCTTATGATGAATTTGAATTTCAGTTAGATAAATATATACAGTGTTTTGTATTATTTACAATTTTTCAGAAGCGTTATCTACCGTGGAATAAACTCATCACTTCTCGTGCAGTGTGGGTCCTTACCTTGACCAAATTTTTTTCAGCTTTCGGGTTTTACACACTTTTAACTGAAATTCCTTCCTATTTCAAAACAGTACTTCACTTTGAAATACAAAATGTAGGTACCAAAATTTATTTTTGTATTAGGGTTTGATTTAAAATTACTCAGTGGCCTTCATTATGTTGAAATAACTTATAGTGGTGTTGCGTAAATCGTTTTTTAAAAATAGCATCTATAGGATGGTTGAAATTGGCACTATGACCGTCAGACATCTTGCTTCACTAATCATTTAAAATGATTAGTACAGTTATCTTAGTTTCTGTGTAATAGGATTCAGTATAACAGTTGATTTAAACAGGAATGTTTCTTGATTCAAACTCAAATATATCTTGTGGTTGAGTATATGTACCCATTTATTTACTTTATTTGTCAACTTGTATCATATTAATCACTGATACCTTAGTCGCATTGCTGGATTAAAATTGGTTGAGTTTTAATATGAAAGTAATACATTTTTCCGAGAAATCGAGTCATATTTTAATTTTTACCAATGATAATTTATTTTCTTCGACATATCCTAACCTTGTTATTATTTGCTTGATTGAGTTTGCATACAATTACGAACAATACTTTTGCCACTCATTGCCAAACATTCTCGCCTTTTCAGCCGGGAAAGTTTTAATATTGGAAAATCACTCTCACTATTCTTTGGTAAGATAGTAGCTCACCAGTTGTAGATGGGTGGTGTTAACTGCCTCTCTTCCCTTTACTGTACCACTGCTAAAGTAGGGACGACTGGTGGAGAGAGCCATCGAGTAGCTTTTCGTGAAGTTTAAATCAAACCACTCGTGTCCGAACACAGTGTCTGCAAGATATTTTTTGCAAGCTGTCAGAACACGATTATAATTTATTATAGTTGTCATGAATTTTCTGAACATTACTGTGTTTGTTGTGGCTTATATTAGGCGAATACGTCGTCGATAATGGATATGGTGAGCATAGTGTGGATGAAATACTAGTATTAAACACTTTTCATTCTTGAGAATTCCCGAATAACTAGATGAGAAAAGTACTGTTCAAAGTATGAAAAGCTTAATACCATAATCTTATATAATCAGATATAGTTAATAATAATCATACATCTTCAGCTTGAAAATGACGTTCAAATCATAAGAATTGTAGTTATTGAAAAAAAAATGACCAATATATAAATAGGGTCCCGACCACTACAGCGTCTGTTGTGTCCAAGTCGGCCTAGCGGAAAAACTATATATAGCGTAATAATAGTCTTATAACAAGTAAAACTTAATAATAACTCGATACTGTTTTATAATACATTAATAGATAGGTTAAAGTATAAGTTAATCTTTAAAATCGAGAGATGGTCGTTCATAAATAGTTCCATAAGTGACATTTTGGTTGAAAAATATTAGCTTTAAATACACTCTTAAGGAGTCTTTGGCTACACCTTTATTTTCTTAAACACAGTTAGCAAAACTTTGGTTTCGGGAAGAGGTGAAAACAATAAATATTAAGGTCGTGTGAATAAATACTCCACCGGTGGTTCATCTATTTAATTTGTTTTTGAATGTTTAAAGTAAGTCTTGTTACATCAAATTCTATACAAAACGCTACAAGCTAGATAAGAAACATGATTATTCTTAATAGTTTAGATTAAGTTAATCCCGAATCCAGCACATGTTTCGCTAAACGTTCATATAAGCTGGTGATTATTTAGTTACATAGCCAGGTCAGTAGAATGTAGTCGTGACATCCTACTGAATGCTGTTCGAGCATTAAAACAGGTATAATCAATCCCGTTATTTATTTGAGAGTATCTGTGTAGACGGTGGGTGCTGTTAACTGATTGTACCTCTTCTAGTTATTGTCTATAAATTATTTGCAACTGTGCCAAAATCCTTGAATCATGTAATCCACGTGTCGTAAAATGTGCTGTTCATGTTTAGAATATGTACCAAAATATTTGATTAAAAAAAAAAGATAAGTAGGTAGTTATAAGCCTACAACAATAATAATTGTAAGATCAAATATTAAGGGTGAAAATTAAATATTTGAACTGGTCAAGTGAAGAAACGAAAATGTTGAAGTGAAATGAGGTGGAATGGATGACAAGTACTAAGTTCTTAAACCTCCGAAATCATTTCTGAAATCGTCATCCTGAAACAAGCAATTTTCGCCCATTTCATCTTAGTTTCGCTTGATCAGATTATTGTTTGTGATACATCTATAAAAGCACCATAGACAATAATAATGATGTTTAAACAATAAAACAAGATGAAGTTGACTCGGCTGAAGGTACAACTGAATTCAGTGCATTTAAAGCAAATATAGAAAGTGTACAAAAACGCTTATGAAGCTTTACTAGAGATAGTCCTTGGTAATTCAAACATACGACTGTACTCTCTAGAAATGAAAATAAGAGTTTATCTAAAACATACACACTCCATCTCCCAACATCTGACTCAGTCAGAAGCAATAGCACTAACCCTAATGTCCTCTTTCCAAATCTTTGTGGCAAGCGATAAGGTGTAAATTGAAACAGGTACTCATTGTCCTACAGTGACGAAACAGTAGGTTTTGAAATTTTGTCTTATTAGAACTTTAAGAAAACTATTAGTACATATATATATATCCATCACAAATACGTAAATTCCCCTAATTTGACACGGAAACTTAAAAAATATAAAAAATCGACCTCATTTTTTCCTACTTTTATTTAAGGCCGAACTAACTTTTCAATTAAAAATTTATCAGCTATTTCTATCCGAAAGTATGACTAAGGTGATTGGCACCAACATACAGTTTACATTTTACCTAATAGCTATAAATGTTTAAACAATTTGTAGGACAATACGGATAGGAAAATTGTAATAACTATATTTTCTTATCTCAAACAAGCAACACAGATGCCACACAATTATTACACATTTATCAAATACAATATAAACTCAGAAAATTAGGAAGTCAAATAAGATATTGTAGTTTACAGTAGGATCTCGGATATGTATATCACAGTAAAAATAGCAGTATATAAACAACATAAAATAATTAAAACCCTCAATTTGTATATAATTAAGAATATATTATGCAATATAAAAGTACAGAAAAATAAGAGCAAAACTATAATAAATTCAAAATTTATACATTTTATCAAAATCACAATGTTTTATATAACCTAAAGATAAGTCACTTAAAGTTAATGTTTTACAATGGCTATGTTAAGCATCAAGCTTATATGCGCGTGTGTGTGTCTGTTTTGTAAAGATGTTGAAATTTATCAACGATTACTTGCCGAAGCTACAACAACAACAATATCTGTAGTAAACAAAATAAGCATCTTCAACAAGTGATATAAGCTATGAAACTCCATCCTCATTATTAGACTTAGTTACTTGTCCGTTACAAGTTTATCCTAATGATATTCCAGCTAGTATTTTATAGATGTTTGCTTCTATTATATTGGTTATATGCCTCTAGTATGCAGTTATTGGAATATATCATTATCAAGACAAAACTACAATTTGAGTAAACACAGCTTCATGCTTGTACCGAAAATATATTTGTGTAGCACTAAGTTCGCGTATAGTAAGACTTGAGTCTGCATTCATAAATTGTGCATTCGATGGAATTATTATTCACCTTTTGATTGTTCAACCACTCCGCTATTTGTGTATTACATTTGGTCAACACTCTATGAATTTACCATAAAGCATTAGCGTCTATATTTTACAGACTTGTACTGAGGTAATAATTAAATCCATCAAAAGCATATTTTCTAACCGGGATTTGGTGTTTCTAGTAACATTCATTCTTTAAAAAATAGTATCAATACAATACCAAGACTGAGTCGAGCTTGTTCGCTGACGTGTAACTTTTCTTCAATAGAATGATTTATCTCGAAGTGCCTGAAGCAGCACAATGTTGGTCAAACTCTTGACATCTGTAGCATTGACAAGAAAATAATAATATTCTATACGTATAAACACTACATTGCCTTCAACTTACTCTGGGCTGAGTAAACTTTCATTCCTTCTGACAGAAATATATTAAGGTATTTTCCCAAGTTAAGGCCCAGTTTAAGCTTTATCCAACAAGTTTAAAATATTGATAATGCTCTTCTTATGGCTTGCCTCAAGTTCTCCTGTACCTGTTAGATATTTAGGTGCAATGGAGCTTAAAGCTTCATCATATGGACTCAGTGAGCCACGGGTAGTTGTTTAGTTCTTAATCCACCGAGTAGCTGTAGGTATAGCAGATACTTCAGTTAGTATTAAGCGTTGGGCGAGACATTGCAGTCACCATTGTTTGCTTCCTTACTTAATATTGTCACTTCATATCTATTTCGCATCTAAACAACTAACGTGAAATGGTAAATACCAATGACTTTCCACTATATTTCCAACAATAGATTGGTCTTAATCTATTGGTCAGATGAATAGCTCCGACATGTAAACTTTTGCCATCGCTACCTCTCTCAAGAATATTGGATGAACTCTTATGTATTGTTATGCAATGTCACACTCACTGAAAATACGGCTTTTTTAACTTGATGATACTGATAATCAGATTTACATGTTGTTTTATGTATATTTGAAATTACTTCTTAGCTTATCCAATATATTTACATTTATTACTTGGAAATAATTTCACACATTATATCAGTTATTTATATTCTATTTTAAAGACGAAAAAAATTCTATAATCTATATTCAGGTTTAAAAATTGTTTGTTTCTTTGTTTGTTTTTTGAATTTCGCACAAAGCTACTCAAGGGCTATCTGTGCTAGCCGACCCAAATTTAGCAGTGTAAGACTAGAAGGAAGGCAGCTAGTCATCGCCAACCACCGCCAACTCTTGGGCTACTGTTTAACCAACGAATAGTGGGATTGACCGTTACATTATAATGCCCCCACAGCTGAGAGGGCGAGCATGTTTGACGAGACGGGGATGCGAACCCGCGACCCTCAGATTACGAGTCGCACACCTTAACACGCTTGGTCATGCCAGGCTCTGGTTTAAAAATAACTCCTTAATAAATACGTGGATGAGCTCTACGATAAACTCATGAAATTATTTTTGATTGTGTTTTTTTTTTCACATTTAATATTATATTTACTAGTATATGGGAAAAATTAGTGGAAGAGGCATGTTTAAAAAAATTCCATTTAAATTGTTTAGGATTATTATCTTTATTGAAATTTGATGTTCTGCTATGAATTTTATAACATTATGTTGACTGTTATGAACTGTTTTGTAATTAAGCACAAAGCTACATAATGGGCTATCTGTGGTCTGCCCACCATGGGTATCGAAACTCGGTTTCTCTCAATGTAAGTCCGCAGACATACTGGTGTGCCTCTAGGGGCAACTGTTATGAAACAAGAATTTATCAAGATACATATATATCATTAACATAGCTCCATGTAATATACATGCTAAAAACTTAAAGGACGACATTTAATCACTGTTTTCCATGTTGCCAAAGGAGTAGAATGACAAGTTACAATGCTAATCTTCATCTCCTTAAAACTCCAACAGTTTTATCCCATATAATGTTGTTAGACAAGAAATTAAATTCCCTGGTGGCATACCACAACAGTTACTACAAATGTATTTATGAAACATTTTTTATATTATTATTGCAATATAAATGATTAAGTGTTAATTACATCATCTCATCAAAAGGAATATTAGTTTACAGAGACTGTTCATTAAAATCTGTATATAAAAACTCTTATCATGCGTTTATTTAACCAACAAAGTAATCTAATTCATGATTATATGTACGTTCTTTACACACTTTTTGGTCACCATACAAAGTAACTGAGAAACATTCTGATGACGTTGTACTAAGGACTAATTAAGTTTGTTAATACAATGTTTTTTTTGGTTGTTCAGGTATTGAAATTTGTATACGGACAATAAAAGAAAAAGGCACTAGACTGGAATTAAAGGATAACAAATTTAAATTAACCTTATTGAAGAATAGACACACGATATGTAACTTGATGTGTTCATGATGTTGAGATAACAACAATATTAGATATTTATAACCACAGTCATACATGGAAGAGTTGAAAACCAAAGAAATAACTTAAAACACAGTCAACTGTGAAACTGTTGTAGGTTCAATCAGGTCAAGTTGGCGCTAAACTGAATTTGCTATATCACCACTTGAGTAAACCCAATGTACTAAATCTCTACATATTCCTACCAACTGTACAAAGCTTCAACAATAATCAATGCCCAGTACTGCGCATATATTGTCCAGAATATATAGAGAATGCATTTGTATCTGCAACAAACTTTGTTTGAGTTTTCTTGTAGCAAAGCCACATCAGGCTATTTGCTATGACCACCTAGGGGAACCGAACCCCTTATTTTAGCGTTGTAAATCTGTAAACTTACCCCTGTTCCAGCGGGACCTGCAACAAACTTGTACTATAAATGAAGTTTTTCACATTATTGTAACATGAGCATGGAATACTAAAACTGAAGAAGTAGTTTGGTAAAGGTCTCAACTTTCTGAGGTTAATATCGGTCCTGAGGAGATAATGCTATGCAGATAAACATACTGCACATAGAATTAAAGTTAACAGGTCGACTGGTGAGGAAACAATGCCTAAAATGAAAATAAAATTTTAATCACTCAACAAAATCAACTTTGAAACAAAAGGTTAAGAATGCTCTTTTGACATTTAAAAATTATTTTAAATAAATTTGTTTTGGAATTTCCCGCAAAGCTACTCGAGGGCTACCTGCGCTAGCCATCTCTAATTTAGCAGTGTAAGACTAGAGGGAAGGCAGCTAGCCATCACCACCCACCGCCAATAGAAAAGCATTAGTTTTACTCCATAAGTTTATTATCATAAATAAAGACGTCATTCTTTTCCCAAGCCACTTCAAGACAAGTTTGTTGTTTTCCTTTCTAAAAAATATAAATAACCTAGTATTCTTAAACTTAACTGTTCAAACTGTTCGAGATATTCTTTGGATTTTAAAACAAGCGTACTTTCTAGTAAATATGTTCCATATCATTACTGGATTATATTTTTAATTTCTTAAGTAAACACTTGATTTACGTCATCACCTGTCTTGCACAACGCTTGTGGGTAGTTTGTCACTCAGCTAACCTTTCTACTTCAGGTTATCGATGACGAAGGTTGTATGTTACATCCTACATATTAGAGCAGTTATTAAGATATTGTAATTAATGGAAAGGAAAACTGTCTCACATAACATGATAATAGACCACTGCGATGTTTAAATATATCCATAGAACAGCAGCCGCGTAAACGTAACGATATAATATTAATACACACGTATATAACAATATGCGAAAATGTTTTCTCACTGGGCAATAATTATGTTGAAATCATGAATGTTTTGCTCTTATATTTAGTTGTTTTCCTGTTATAAAAGATTATTTTATACAGAGTTAAAGTTTCATAGTAAGATTAAAATTTGTCCTGGGGAATTTGTTTTCATTATAAGAAAATCAAAACAACGGAACGTATTTTTGATCTCCTGTATTACATAATATTAAAGGTAATGTGTGCTGTTTTTGCTTGTACTTAAGAATGGGTTATGGACAGCAGCCTTATATGTGGCCCAGAGCATCACCATGATTACCAGTGCGATTTTAGCAGACTGTATGAGATCGAGAAATTGTCTGAGCATAACAAATATTCGTAAACTCTTTCAATCAATTGGTAAGTAAATCAATAAAACATCGACTTTCAACTTCATGTAGTTGTTTAATTGTACTGCTTTATCTTTGACTTTTTAATTCCCAGTTTGAAAATTACATAGCATTTTGCGCTGCTGTAACTACTACTAAATATTTAAAAGATTACTTTACTATTCCCTTCCAAAAATGTTTAGATACGTATATTATTATTTACATTCCTAAGTTCTAGAGTTTATGAGTTTTAAGATTTTCTTAATTATGGAGTATGTTTAGAAACTTTAGATGGTATATTATTATATAGTTTCCTATGTTCTTCAGAGTT
Organism: Carcinoscorpius rotundicauda; assembly: GCA_011833715.1. Classification (NCBI taxonomy): domain Eukaryota; kingdom Metazoa; phylum Arthropoda; class Merostomata; order Xiphosura; family Limulidae; genus Carcinoscorpius; species Carcinoscorpius rotundicauda. The sequence continues at coordinate 42,073,239 of CM022393.1, forward strand.
TAAGTTTTTTCTTCATTATGGAGTATGTTATTTAGAATGAAATATTACCAAAGTCATAATTTATCCCCATGCCTTGACATAACACTTACATGTTTCTTTCAGCTCTTATCGGATCGGCAATGTGTTTTATTGCTATTGCTCACATGGGATGCAATTATTACAGCGCCATCATCTTGCTGATAATTGAAACCAGTTTGTATGGATTTACTTCAGGCGGTGATGGTCCAATGGCAGCGGATATTACCCCAGATTTCGCCGGTATTAAGTTCTTAGTTACTCGAAATTGTGGGTATTTACATGTTAATAAAGAATTTTTATATCACGTTGGCTTTCAAGTCTATTTTGGCGATACTTATTAGAAAAGAAATAAATACACAGACGGCATGTTGAACTCTTACGAACTGTAGCTTTTCAGAAGTAACATTATACAAACTAAATATTCGATCCTTTTTTTTATTATTACAATTTTTCAAAGATCTAGGCCACATGAGTTAAACAAGTTACCAGTTTAAATCTTTTATTCTTCTCTACATGGTTTATGGTTTGTTTTTGAATTTCGCGTAAAGCTACACGAGGGCTATCTGCGCCAGCCATCCCTAATTTAGCAGTCTAAGACTAGAGGGAAAGCAATCAGTCATCACCACCCACCGCTAACTTTTGGGCTACTCTTTTACCAACGAATAGTGGGATTGGCCATAACGTTATAATGCTCCCACGGCTGAAAGGGCGAGTATGTTTAGTGTGACGGGGATTCGAACCCGTAACCTTCGGATTACGAGCCGAGTGCCTTAACTACCTGGCTACGCCGGGCCTTCTCCACATGACCAGGCAGAACTTTCTGTTACCACATACGTTTGTGTCCTATTTCATGACTCCATGTTGGAGTGCTTATTTAACTTGTTAATAAGATTAATTTTTGCTTAGTCCGTTATTTCACTGTTAATTGATCAACCACGTAGAATACAGTCATGCGACTCATTGCTTTGTATGAGAGTTCTCTAATAAGAAGGTATATATATATATATATATATATATTGCTTCAAGGCCACCAAAGATTTCGTAAAACTGTCCACTGAATTTCAATTTGGTTGCAACAATTTAACTAGACACTCTTAGAAAGCCTCGGAATTGAAATCCACACTTTCTTTCTAAGCACAACATTGTGTATTTTGCACATTAATTTACTCATAAAATAGTGGAATATAAACAATTTTAGGAAGTCACGCCAATCTATTTTTTTTTTTTTTTTTTTTTTTTTACAGGTACAGTTGTAGGATTTATGCACACCATCATTGACATTGCAGGTATATTGGCACCTTTAGCGGTAGGACTATTGACACATCACAATGTAAGTATGGATTTTTTGTATATATGTTTATACATCAGTGCTTACAGGTATAGATTAAATTTACATGTAATTGTTTTGGAGAGTGAGTGTTAAAACTTTTTTCTACGACTTCACGATACTTACTAGTTTAATATCCCACTACGATTGTATAAGTATAGCAGTGCAAATTCCGCTGAAGTTACGCGATAATAAATGTATAAATGTTGTTATGAATGTATACTGATTAAAAGTAATGGAGTTGTTATGGTTATCTAGCATTTCTGACTTAGGACCACAAAGAAGAGACTCATTTTAGCACAAGTAGGTTCAGAAATCCGGTTGGTTATTTATTAATTTATACAGTTACTATTTAGGTAGCGAAGCGATGGTAAAAGAGCGAACACATGATATATAATATATATATGCAAAATCAAAAATGATGAATAAGAATATATTTGAGTTACGTAAAAGATGGTATAGGAAGGCGAATATCATACACACGGTACCTGCTCTACTTAGCTATATATATATATATAACTTTTGGTGGCTTTGATCAATAGTCCTCGTAACCGAGCCAAGTCAATTTTGCTGTAAACTCAAGACAGTTCTGTTTATATAACACTAAGGAGAACTTCACAGTCTCTAACTACACTCATCACATCTAAACTGAAGATTCATTAACTACTCCTGTTCTCTATGGGAATGTCGGGTCTGTGGCTTTCCAGGCACTCTACCAAGTAATCACGACCCAGCAAATGTATACCCAAGTATATGACATTCCTAATAAATAGTTCTTTAAGTTCAAAAACAAACGTTAACTTTATATTAAAAAACAAAAAAGTGTATATGGATGAGGTTACCCTGCTAGGCACATATGACTATAAATACTTAAAAATTATAATACTGCTAAAGGTATACAACTCTTGATGACACGGATGCTGCCACTGCATGTTAATTTGCATGCGATTCAGACATATTTGTTGCACTGGCTTAGCAGCTGTTGTTTTGGTTTTTAAACTATGAATGTTAGTATTTCATAAAGGTGATTGTTTTCGGATTTAATTTTTCATTCTGATTAAAATCTGAAATGTTAATCTTCTGATAGATACAACATGCAATAATTGTTACAATACCCAACAGGCCAGCATGCAGCAATGGAAGAAAGTGTTCTACATGGTGGGAGGGATTAATATCGCTGGTGCCCTGCTGTTTGTGTTGTTTTCTACTGCAGAACCCGAACCTTGGGCTGTGGAATGTAAAGAATACCAGGAGTTGAAGATCATCCATAGCAAGGAAGATGACAATATTAAAGAGGATTGTATTTAACAACAGACATCTCGATCGTTGGAATTCTGAGTTTCAACAGAAACCCAGACTTCGCTATTTTATGCATTATGTACTATATTTAGTATCATGTTCTTTTAAGACATTAACTACATGTCTTTTATGTTTAACTGTCGTCATTTAAGATTTCAAAAATTCTTCAATATTCTGGTAAATATTACAGTATCTTTGTTAATTGTCGTTGGGAGATTTACTGTTACTTCAGGATACAGTTTAATAGGGAAAGTTTGTCATTTTGCTATGTTTTAGTTCCGTAACTCGTCAGTTGAAAGAGACAGTACATTAGAATTTTTAGTATGCATGCAGAGTTTGTGTTACAACCATTTTTTAAATATATTCTCAAAAAGGAAAATAAACTTCTATGGTGATATATATTTCGTTATTTTGGCTACTTCATCACCGTTTTTCTAGTCTTTGAAGTATCAGTCTCCCACGAAAAAATATTAACGTTTGAAAATGATACATAAAATTGTCAGATTAGAGCATAAATCACGGATTAAATTAAAAGCGTAATTAACTGCTACTTTGAGCAGAATATAATGTCTTAACTACACAAATAATATACTTACCGAGATTAAATGAAATAATAAACCAATCAATTTACAATAATAGTCTCCAAACAAATCCAGAATATAGTATATTTCTTGATCACAAGAAAATCACTATTCATAAAAATGTATCTCAGAACGACTGGTATGGATATTAACACTTTTATTGATAAGGAGAGAACAACGTTTTGACCTTTGAGGTCATCTTCAGGTTAAGAAAGAGAGAGGTTGCAAGTGGCCGTTACCGAACCTGTCTTGGGGTCGAGAGTATAAACGGGTACAGTATTGTAGGGCGCGTTGCAATTGGATGTTAGGTTATTAATTAGTATAGATATAAAAGGTGTTTCTTTCCATACTGGTTTAATTTTTATTTTACTTGCTGTATAAGTGAGGCTTCTTTATTTTGCGTTTGTTTATATTTGTTTCCCTATTTAGTTTCTGAGTGTTGTTTTTTCGTTATGTATCTTTATTTGATCTGCAGTGTTCAAAAACGTGTGAAGGTGTTTTTTTGTATTCTTTGAATCTAGTTTCTATTTTTCTGCTTGGCCTGGCATGGCCAAGCGCGTAAGGCGTGCGACTCGTAATTCGAGGGTCGTGGGTTCGCGCCCGCGTCGCGCTAAACATGCTCGCCCTCCCAGCCGTGGGGGTGTATAATGTGACGGTCAATCCCACTTTTCGTTGGTAAAAGAGTAGCCCAAGAGTTGGTGGTGGGTGGTGATGACTAGCTGCTTTCCCTCTAGTCTTACACTGCTAAATTAGGGACGGCTAGCACAGATAGCCCTCGAGTAGCTTTGTGCGAAATTCCGAAACAAACAAATATTTTTATGCTTGTTTCTCCAATAAAATAGTCGTGGAAGTCGTTGCATTGTTTCTTATATATTATGTTGTTGTGTTTGTCAGTGTAGTTTTTACATACTATGGACTTCAGTTTTGTGTCTGGTTTTGAATAAATTTGATGTTTACTGGAAAGTTTTAAGTTTTTTTTCCAAATGTTGTTTATTTTTTCGCTGATATCGGGAACACATGGTATGCACCAGTATAAGGTTTTGTAGTTTGTTGGTATAGGAGTGTGCGTATAGTTGTTTCCACGGCTTTTTGAGAAAATTTGTTGATATTGATTAAGTTTTTTATTTTGTTGATTTCATAGTTAATTTTATCGTTTGTCTGCGTTTATTTGGTTTCTTAACATGTTGAGTTTTTGTTTTGTTTCATTTGCTAAGTCCCATGGAGTGTATAATCCAGTGTGGGTGATTTTTCTGTGGATTTCTGTTTTGAATTGTGTATCAGTTCTAATGATATTGAGATTAAAAAATGTTATGAGGTTACTTTATTTTCCTGTTTACAGATGAACTTAATGTTGAGACGCATTGAGTTAACGTGACTGAAAAACTTAGTGTGTGTTCTATGAATGTGATTCCAGCAATTGTATCATCAACATACCTGTACCAGAATAGTGGTGGGCGTAAGGCTGAATTAATCGCTTGAGATCCAATCTGTCTCATAAAAATATTCGCTAGAACTAGTGACACGTGATTCCCCATACTTAGGCCATTTATTTCTAAGTAGTTTTGGTTATTGAACATAAAGTTAGTTTTGGTGGTAATGAATTCTATAAGGGTTGCTAGGAATGTGTATCAATGGGTTGTGGTTTTGGACATAAAGTTCTAAAGCTATCTTGTAGGCTTCAGTTGTTGGGACTTCTGTGAAGAGTGAGATTACATCAAGACTGGCCATTAAGGCTTTATGATTTAGTTGATTAAGAACATATTTAAAGTTGAAAGTCTTTGAAAAAGGAGCCAACTGATGTTACATATTTAGAAAATGTCCACGCTATATATTTACAGATGCTGTAGTTAAATCATTCATGCGTCGACATTACGAGTCGTAGTGGGCAATCAGGTTTGGGGATGCCCTCGAATTGGGGTGTACTTGACTTAGTCTTTCGCAAATAAGAATAAACGTTTTCTGAGATTTTTTCATTTGTAGTAGTATTTTGTTTAATTGTTTTTCACGTGTTTTTGTTGGATTTGTGTTTAGTAGTTTAAATTTGTTTGTATCTGATAAGATGTTCATTTTTAATGTATTCATTTGTGCTCATTATAAATATAGCATTGCCTTTATCTGCTCTTAGAATTTTTATGATGTTGTCTTAAGTTGTTTATAGAATTAATAAATATCTTTTTGTGTGTGGTTGATTTTTAGTTTTCTTTTCTGTAAAAGGATGTTGAGTTTTTGTGTGAAATTTCTTTTAAAAGGTTGTTCAAGATACTATTTTTAGGTATTTCGGAGAAATAGACGTTTTCAGTACTATCTGGAAAGATAGGTTTTTGGTTGTCGGTGGAATTGTTGTCGAAGTTGTCTTCTTTCTGTAGGTTGTTTTGTTGGCATTTTCAGTTTGTGTATTGTGGATCACCAGTCTTCCAGCTCGGTCTTCGATGTAGGTTTTCATTTCGATGGAAGGAATATTTCTAGGTGTTACTGCGAAGTTAAGTTCTTTGTTGCCCAGACGTATTTCTCCATTGCTTAATTTTCGGTCGGATCTGTTAATTACGAGGTTTGTTGCTGGTTCGTCGTGTTCGCGTCTTTTTTGTTGTTGGCACCTTAATTTATCTAGTTTTTGTTGTGGCGGACCTTCTTTTCCTTGTCGTTCTTACTATTGAGTTGATTAGTACAGGTATGTTGGATGAGTCCATAAATGACAGGGTGAATGCGGCAGGCCATTTGATAGTCAAGATTCATATTTGCTTCTGCAGTCCGTTTATTTCTTTACCTTTCGAGATTAACATGGCTTTCAGTAGTTTTTTATGTAAATTATGGACAGTGTTTGTACATTAGTTAAGATTTAAGTTTAACTGATGATGTTGATGTTTTGAATTAAGCACAAAGCTACACAATGGGCTATCTGTGCTCTGCCCACCACGGGTATCGAAACCCAGATTTTAGCGTGTAAGTCCGCAGACATACCGCTGAGCCACTGGGGGGCTTAAGTTTAACTTTAATAAAAAAATCATTTATTTCATCCAATGGTGTAGAAAGGAAAACTAATCTCTAATTCTGTGAACATAAAACTATCGAAGATTTTTTTATTTAAGTTTCTTAGTTTCGTTAAAATTGCACGAACGTGTAGGTTAACAATGGCGTAATGTAGGTAAAATCAGACATAAATAAACACAACATAACAATAGAAAACTTCCACATACCAAGTAGAGAAACAAATGTAAACAAACGCAAAATCAAAGAATCCTTACTTAAGCAGCAATTTAAACTAATATAAAGGAACACCTTTATACCTATATTAATTAATAACCTAACAACTAACAGTAACGCCCCCTACAAGCCCGTGCCCATTTATACTCTCGACCCTTAGACGTGTTTCCGGCGACGATCACTTGCAAACCCTCTTTCTTAACATGAAGATGACCCAGGTAGGTCGAAACGTTGTTCTCTCCTTATCAATAAAAGTGTTAATACCCATACCAGCCGTTCTGAGATACAGCATATAGGATTATTATTAAAGTAATATCGAAACAGTTACAAAGTAATTGTTCTTTAACCATACCATACGAGTATGGCTGATTAAAAAAAAAAGCCACAATGTAGCGAAATATTTTTTACAGCAGGAAGACACTGACTGTAACTTTCCTGAGTAAATATTTTAATCCTGTAAAAGCTTTACCTAGAAACATTAAGATGTTAAATTGCCTTACCTCCTGATTTTCATAGACTGTTTCTGAAGAAAATGACACACCACTCTGTCTAAACAAATTGGCATGGGATAACATTAACAAACTGGAGGAGACACTTACTAAGCAAGGTCCAGCACTGTGTTAATGGAATTGCTGTTCAGTCTACAGTCTGTGGAACTGAACATTTAAGTCACCAATTCTGAGATGTAAAAATCCAAGAAAAATGTAATGTGGAAGATGTCCCACTATCAACAAGCAGACTTGAAAGAAAGCTCAACCACAAGGTTTTTAAACCAAAGACCTTAACCACTCACAAGTGATGCAACAAGCACAAGTGACTTAATTTTGGTACATTACAATATAATTAAGGAATTAAAACTCAGATATATTTATGAAGCCTTACTTCATTGACCTTGAAATAAATTTATTCTGTGGATACACATGCACCAAAACCAGAAAATATACGATTCTTTAAATGCAGCACATTTAAAATTGAAAATTTTCAGACAATCAACGAGGGACTTGCATGAAAGACACAACGTTTACACAGGTTAAAAATAGATAAAAAAAAAATCTGTAAAAATTACAGCATCAGAACAGTGCCTCAGTGAAAAACTGGCAGCAATTATAAAATCTTACTAGTATGAGGACCTCATAAATTACAGTAAAATGGTACTTTTCTCCAAAAACTTTTTGACTCTCGTGGTTACACGGTTGGAAGATAGCCACCTAAATGGTTGAATTACAATGTTTGTGTAAAGAAGACACGATTTGAAAAAATACTGTTGTTTCTGATAGAAAAAGCAAAACATCAATGTTGCTTCCCTAAAGATCTTACCAAGCTCCTGTCTCTTATGCTAGTTCTGTATATGAATGGATGATTGGAAATATATTTCAGCCACGATTTCACAAATGTTATTAAGGAATTTGTAAAAAATAAAATAAAAATTAGTTTGCTTATAGACAATTGTGCAGCTCACCCTGCATATAATTCCCTACAAAACATAAAAACTTGAGTTTCTTTTCTACTAACTAATGGGATGCTTTGGTAAGGAACAGTTTCGAAGCATATAGTAAAGGCAATTGCAATTGGCAGAGGTGCAAAAAAGGTTCATGACACTGTGTATAAGCTCTAAACTGGGGAAGTGTGTAAAGTCCCAGTGCAGAGCCAAAGTCCTTGATGATAAATGAGGTCCAGCATCTTTAAGGCCGATGTTCTGGCAGAGCCATAGATCAGTGATCCATAGTAGAGTTTCTATTGAATCTGAGCAAGATATATCTTTACCACAGAACATTCATCTGCTCAAATAGTGGAAGAGAGGATACAGAAGATGTTCAGTGCCCTTGTACACTTGGCCAGTAGCTGCTTGATGTGTGGTATAAATAAAGGTCAAAGATAACTCCCAAGAACTTTGTCTCAGGGGCCACAGGCAGCACAACTTCACCAATACGGAGTTCCGTCTCAAGAGCAGTTAAAGCTACAGACAAACTTATACATTCATTTAGTGAACCAAAAAAACTTCTCAATGTCTCTAACAGCATAGAGTCACAAGAAAATATTGCCAAAGATTTAGCAATGGCTAAATTGCATGGTAAATCAACCTGCAAATTCTTTCAAGAGCAAAGAGTAGAAACCGATCTGCTGACAATAAAATTTAATTACCTACTTTGCAAATTGTAGCTGAAAACTTTCACTGATTCCGACAACCAGGTACAAGTAAAATCTGGCAAAATGGAAATAATTTTTAAAATAATCACTAATATATTTGGAAGTGTGCTCATAATGATACAACTTGATATGCGAGTTGTCCCTGAGCATCAAAATGCTAGGCCCAGTGTCACGATCATTAGCCATTGTTGGCAGCCTTCCAAGAAAACCAGAAAAGCAACCCTTTCAAAGGAATTTCAAAAAAATTGTACATCTTCAAATTACATTCCTACTTACTCAACACATCTCCCAGGTGGAATGGCATCAGTATATAAAAAAACATTTGGATACATTGCTTCTTTGATTCTGTTAAAAGCTTTTCATAAAACAAATAATTCTCCCTGGTTGGAGATCATTTTTGATGTGTACAAGACCTTATCAATAAAAGATGTTGATAGAAAGATCAGAAAAGCAACCACAAGTGTCATTTGGTTGAAGAGCATTATGGCTCAACAAAGAGTAGTGCAATAAAGAAATGCTTTCCTAGATCACATAATACGAGGTCTGTTCAAAAAATACGCGGACTGTTTGAATTGCGCGGCTACAGTTGGTTCCAGGGGGATCCGCTTGGTGTCGGTAGGTTCGCACAGATCAGCTGATTACGACGCCATTTCCCGATTACAGACATCTTCATTTGTGTATTAGCTACGCGGTTTTAAGTGAAGTGCGATTTTTTTGTTTGGCGGATTTCAGAATGAAGAAGCAACGACTTGCTGTGAAATTTTGTGTTAAACTTGGAAAATCTGCGACTGAAACTTTTGCTATGCTTAACACGGCTTACGGTGATGTTGCTATGAAGCGTACGGCATGTTTCAAGTGGCATGAACGTTTTAAGGATGGTCGACAGTCCATTGAAGATTATGAGCGTCCTGGACGTCCTTCTACGTCAACTGACGACCCACACGTCCTTGTCCTTGCCCTTCTCCGGGCAAATCGATGTCTGACTGTCAGGGAGCTTGCTGAAAAGTGTGGGATATCAGTTGGATCTTGTTACGAGATTTTGACCAAAAAAATGAAGATGCACCGCGTTGCTGCGAAATTTGTGCCTCAGAACTCGTGAGTTTTTGGCCAAACACTCGATCACTGTTCTTCCCCATCCCCCTACTCACCTGACCTTGATCCTTGCGATTTTTTCTTGTTTTCCAAACTCAAAAGACTCTTGAAAGGAAGAAGATTTGAGAATTCCCGAGATTAAGGCAAATGCGACGAAGGAGCTGGAAAGCATTACAAAAAATTGTACCAGGACTGTTCCAACAAGTGGAAACACCATTGGGATAAGTGTATGCATTGGGGAGGATAGTACTTTGATGGGGGTCCAGACCTGTAACTTCTAAATAAAGTACATTTTGTTTTATGACGTCAGTTCGCGTATTTTTTGAACAACCCTCGTATGTCCAACTTTAATTTCTTCAATTCAATGATGGGAATTTAATAAATAAAAAACAGACTTCGAGCCAAGATTTTGTGCATTACTTCTGACGAGAACTGCTTCAAGATATTCCACAGTAAGGGTAGTATAATTGTACCTTATCTCTATTCTGTGCAAGATAAAGCAGACACTTGAACAAACTTACATTCTGATCATGCAGTTGATGCTGGATATAAACCAATCATACTTGTTGTTGATCATACTGCCTTTTTCTTTTAGCCCTAGCATTCAGTGCTAGTACTGAAGTTTCCATCTATATCAAGTGTGGAACACAAGCAACAATCCAATATGTAGACAATTCCATATGCAAACAGTTTATAGGTATGCATTTTTGCTGGCTGAAGAAAGTTTACTCCACTGAAAATGCTGTAGAAATGTGAAGTATTTGAAAACATTCTTTCCAAGCTAGGAAAATAATACGGAGATTTCTAATCACTTATGGATAGACTTGAAGCATTTACTTGCCAAATGTATCCTCCTAAGGCTACTTCAAAAACAAAAAAAGCGAATAACACTGGTACCATTTATTTAGCACAATCAAGGGTAATACTGTACCACAGCAACTTCCTCAGTGTGCTGATGCCCTTTACAAGCATGTAAATTATCAGGCATCTATTTGAGAAGCTTTGAAACACTACTAAACACACTTTCACCCAAAGGTCACAGACGGAAGGTTCAAATACACAATAACAAAGAGAAGTTAGTTACTGACTAGCTAGATGGAACTACTGTAACAGAAATAGTACTTGAAATCTTTGAACATAAGTGCTAAAGTTTTGCAATTTCCAAAAGTATGAGCAATAACAAAAAACTCAAACTTTGTAGACTGAAAAACTATGACAGCCAGCCTGGAGAAAATGGTGAAAACAATGAACAAAAGCCAATGGATCAGACAAGTGGCAATGAAGAACTCAAATTTTGACATGCCAATCCGTGAACTATTAGATACATTTTTTGTGGTTTGTCCAAATATATAGTTTAAATTGGTACTATAGAAGGTTAACAAGGACAGTGACAGTAAAAGCATGATATATTAGTATGAAATTTAAACTGCCCCTGCATGTATGTATTGCAAATAATAATTGAGTAAAAATACAATGAAAAGCTTCAAATCATCATCATAACATTCAGTAATTAAAAAGTCTAATGACAATTCCATCAATATGCACTATTTTCCACATCAATAATCATGATTTACATAGTGCTTTCAATTTGAACAAGTTACATTGTGTCATACTATTTTTAAAAAATTATTTATTTCATAAAAAGTCTTCCTTTAGATCAATTTAGTACATTGCAACTATTTTGTGTATTATTCAAAGTTTTACTATGCTGTAAGAGGTTACAAGGATTTTACAAATATATTTTTCTTGCTACAATTTGTTCCAACTTTTAAACATATCAGTTTGTTTCATCCACACAAGTTAGAGAAAACTGATGATTTGAAACTGCTACCATGACGAAATGTTTTCTACACATATAGACCTTTCAAATGATATCACTGAATCCTTGTCATCTTTCTGGTACTGACTGACCCTTTGCCTGATTTCTTGTTTTGTATAAAATCAGTATTTATTCCAGCAATGTTTGATACTAATATTATACAAAAGTGTGGTTATCTCAGCATGCCAAGAAAAAAAAAACGTTTCGCATTAAAAAAAATCAGGCAAAGAGTCAGTCAGTACCAAGAAGATGACCAGGATTCAGTGGTATTATTTGAAAGGTCAATATGTATTAAAAACATTTTGTCATGGTAGCAGTTTAAAATAATCAGCTTTCTCTAACTTAAATGTAGATGAAATGAGCTGATGTTTAAACGTTGGAGCAAATTTTAGTAAGAAAAATATTGAGATTATGACAGTTAGTTACTTCAATGAAAATGCTTATGCATTTCAAGCAAATATATTAAAGCCTTTTATCTTGAAGTAGCATTTCATTCAAAGAACTATTTCTTCTTTGTTTACAAACTATGCATAATCTGCATGTAGTGATTTGTTAACCATAATATATTTTCTCACAAAGCTATATGAGTTTATCTCAAACTCTTGTTAAACTTGATTTTTTTTTCTTATATGTCCTTAAGTCTTTCATGATAAAGCTGCTAAAAATATTTCTGTGGGTGTAACTGTTATACTAACATAATGTTGAACTTAGGAAAAAAACTATATGAGGCTATCATAATATCTTGAAAGAAATCAACAATATATTGATATAATTTAACAAAATTTCTAATTGCATAGTGTGTTCATGTTTTATGTAACAAGCTATCTTAACAAACAATTCAATAGTTTATACTTTTTATTCACGATATACATAATTATTATCAATACTAAACTATGTAGCATCAATTAATAAAAGTACCTAAACTAAATTCAATAAAATAGAGAACTATGAATTTTTGTAAGTTCATTAAACCACATTATTAAAATATTTTTTTCTCTCTTTTGGAGCACGTCAAATACTCTTCTGATTTTGTCTAACTTCACTTTGAAATCAATCTTTGAGTAATGAAGATCATTACAAAGACAGCAGTTATTCAGATTACAAAACACAGCAAACAGGAAATTTTCTGTCATCAATCAACAAATTACAAAAAGATACACAAACTACACTGCACAACAAAGTTTTTGCTTCTTGAACAGTGTTGGGTGTCCTTATAGATTTTTGGCTGCTGATCACGAAAATCACATCCACATTTGCCCATCACTACCATTTCATTGAAATCTTCAGTTTTGTCATGTTTTTTCTTGTATTTGTGTCCAAAAATTTTCGTTTCTGTAAGAAACCTTTGAACAATGTTTGGTACAGTCTGGACATACCCAGACATGAAATCAAACCAGGTTAGAAGCTGTTCTGTGGAAGTTTGCAGCCCGATCATGCCTGGGCAGACCGGAGCCAACTTGACGCTGTCTCAGCAGGCTATAAAAGTGTTTTGCATGCACAGATGCTACTCATTGGATTAATATAGACCTTATAGTGTGTATGTATCGTTTCAGCATATAGCACTGCCTCAGTCGCACTGTAAAAAGTAAGTTAAATGTTATAAACGTTTTACAAGATGATTGGTGCTGGTCAATATGTCTCATCAATGTTGTAGCAGCTGTGATACATTCTGCTATATTTGTGGCGAGTATACGCTTGTTCATCAGAGACACTCAATGACTGCTCTTGTGAAGAAAGCATATCATCTGTACTTCGGCTGTAAAACTGGTGATCAAGACCAGGAATGGGTGACTCACATTTGTTGTGCGACATGTCCTGTTTGTCTGAGAGCTAGGCTCAAAGGCACTCGAAAGACAATGCCATTTGCTGTCCCGATGATATGGACTGTTAATTCTGTTTGACTAATGTGTCTGGTTTCTCTGCCAAAAACAAGTCAATCGAATACCCTAATCTGTGTTTAGCAATGAGACCCGTGCTACATGACGACAGTCTTTCAATTCTGAAATCACCAGAGGAATGAACCTTAGACAAACCAGATGAAGAAACTGCAATGCAGAGAACTGGCAGTGACATTGATCTGGATTTTGAACAGTGCTCCTCAGGCAATACACATCTCATAACACAGTCAGAATTAAACAATCTGGTCAGAGATTTGGGTCTGTCAAAAGCAAAAGCCGAATTGTTGGGTTTGAGACTGCAGGAATGGTGTTTGCTGTCACCAGGTAAGAAAATTTCGGTTTCTCGAAGCCACCAAGATGATATAACCAAATTCTTTGCACAAGTTGACATCGAAAGATTGTTCTCTACTTTTGGTTGTGACCATGACCCACAAGAGTGGCATCTCTTTATTGATTCATCAATGTTAGGCCTCAAAGCTGTTCTATTACAACATTCACCCTTCAATACCTGTTGGCTATGCAGCACATATGAAATAAATTTATGATAACATGGAAATGTTGCTGAAGCACATCCAGTACAGATAGTACAACTGGAATAACTGTGGAGATCTGAAAGTTGTTGCTCTGTTACTGGGACTGCAGCTCGGCTATACAAAGTATTGTTGTTTCATCTGTGAATGGGACAGTCGTGCCAAAGAGTCACATTATTCTAGACAGAGCTGGCCACTCCGTAAAAAGTTAGTTCCAGGACAGAAAAATGTGGCGCATGAATCACTTGTTGACCCAGCAAAGATTTTTTGCCTTCTCTTCACATAAAATTGGGACTTATGAAGAATTTCGTGAAAGCAATGAACAAAGAAGGTGAAGATTTTCATTATTTAAGACAGATGTTCCCAAGAATAACTGAGGCCAAGATCAAAGAGAGCATTTTTTTGGCCTCAGATCAGACATGTTATGAGTGACAAGCAGTTCAAAGATCTGTTAGTTGGGCTAGAAAAGATTGACTGGAAAGCCTTCAAAGACGTTGTTGACAATTTTCTTGGCAATTACAGAACCCCACATTGCATTCAGCTGGTAGACAAACTTCTCAAAGCATACAAAACAATGAAGTGCAACATGTCACTCAAGATTCATTTCCTCCACTTACGCTAGGACTTCTTCCCCGCAAATCTCAGTGCTGTCAGTAATGAACACAATGAAAGGTTTCATCATGACATTGCTACAATGAAAGAACAATGCCAGGGCAATTGGAATACGTCAATGCTTGCTGACTACTGTTGGACACTGCAACGTGATACAAACGAAAATCAAGAGCAAAACACTTTTAATTATGTTGAACTTAATAGCGTTAATTAGAAACTTAATTAGAAACATAAACGGAATTAAATACACTATTGCTGGTAAACAGTTAAGCGTCTACTTCTCAAAGTTCCTTTGTGGTGAAGCAAAACCAAAACTATATTTGTGCATACCCACCAGATACCTGTCGTCACAATAAGCAAAAACTTTTGAGGGAGCAAAACTTTTCAAAAAATTGTTGTGCAGTGCTATCAGTAGGGTATAACATTTCTGAGAAATTAAGCACAAAAATTTCAAATTTCATTAGCAAATGACAGTAAATATCAAATTTATTAATACTATGAAGTATCTAATCCACTGCATCATACTGGTATAAGTACAAAGACTACTATATTTAAATAAACATTTACTACAATTATCACTAGTAAATCATTACATTTAACATTAACAATAATTTAAATTGTGATATTTTTCTTCATTACTTTTACACACAAGTTGTTATGAGTCTAGATTTCATGATCACATTATATTGTACAAAAAGTAATTGAAACATTTATTTCCTGATGATACTTGGTTTTTTGTTTTCAAATGCAGGAGTCCCACGTATTTTCTTTCCTTTCAACTTGAAAGCATATGGAAGTAAGGCTGGTTGTCTAATGCAACAACCACGACCACCAGGTGTATAGGTTTTCAAGTGACATATCTGGTCACGTTCAAAAGTTATTGCTGCCCAACCTAGAACAAAAATCGTTATTCATAATTCAAAGCACACATTAAAAAATTTTTTAAAAATCACACAAATTTCTTTAAATTCAGTAACCAATAAAAGTCACCTCCTAAATGGTTTACTTACTGAAGTGTATTCTACAATGGATTTCCTTTCAGTAAGCAGAAACTACATTTATATAAATTTGACTTTCATTAAGTTCAAAAGAACCTTAATCAAATATTGTTTTATTTACACCTATTATTAAAACTTTCCTTTTGTTTTTTAAAGAACCTATAAACAACTACATCAATTTTTTCTCTTTACAAAAATAAATGAAACATTTTACTGACCTACATTTAATAGAAAGCTTACTCTCTTTTTTGATAGTGAGATTAATTTAAAAAGTATTAATATATGCTTGCTTGTGCAACATTGTCACTAAAGCTCACTTTAGCTCCATTACTTACTTCATAAAAATAAAGTATTTTTACATATTATATTTTTCAGTATGGCACCTGGGTTTTTTGGGTGAATTTTGTGTTTACTGGAATGTTATATTTAGTTATAGGTTTTTCTAAACGTTACTTTGTTCTTGATGTAAAGTATGAGTTTCATTAACTTTTGGATTGTTGGTGGACTGTGTTACTGGTTGTGGATTATGTGTATAATTCTTATGACAGTATTATAAAAACATTATTCATGTTAATGAAATGCTGTTTTAGTTGGTTAACTTCATCATTAGTCCTTTCTTTCCATGTGTACTTCTATTATGCATGACAAAACATTTTAGTGATTTACATTCAAAATGTTATTATACTAGTTTTTGTTTATGTTATACCAATTAGTACAGCATAAAATTTAAGGAAATTCAAATGTTAATAGTTTAAATAATTCTGAATTTCCCCAAGTACAACACATACAAGACATTTTCTCTAGGCATCTTCCATACTTATTTCATCAGCACCCCTTGAAAGAGTAAGAAATTAAAAGTACACTCCTTACCATAAAATCGTCATTTGTTCAGACAAACCATAATTTTTTATGTCTTCAATTCTGTTTAGTTAAACAGCTATCAACAGAAAATCAGACCTCTCCTGACACACTTACTTGTCACATCTTCTCTTTTAGGATATGTTAATAGTTTTCTCTTATATTTCATTATATATTGCATACAACCAATACAAAGTTAAGGCTTTCATATATCAAATGCCAAATTGTATAATGTTGTGTTATGAGGAGATTGTAACTCAATTTCACAAAAAATAAAAATTCCAGAACCCTCTGGAAAGAAAACCCTTGGTTCATATATATATTTTCACCTTACAATGGATCATATCATAAACAGCTTCTACTGAGAGTGACTCCTACCCTAGCTGTTGACAAACACCAAGTAGCAGAGGTGAAAGAAGAAAGGCCTAAATGACCTATGTAATAGAAACAATAACTCAGGAATCCACACCTGTTGATAAGTTGGTTTTTTGTCAACTAATATATAACTATAACTGAAAAAAATAACTGTAAGAATGCCAACCTCATTCAAATCCACAGTGTAAATAGTGAATAATCACAACAGTCTAGCTTATAGAAATCCATGCTGAATACTTTGTGAGGATAAGATGCTTATATATATATATATATATATATATATATTACCTAAGTAGAAAGAGCACTGAAGTTAGTGGAGAAATTTCAAAATTAGAATTTGCCTAAGGCATTCAAGTGGGAGTATAAAAGACTAGAACAAGCATTCTTTATGCTTAAATGGAAAAAGAGTGCAAATCCTGAAAATCAAAAAATAGCGACAGTGTCAAGAAAATGATAAGTATGTTCTGGAATTTTGTATCTAAAAAACTCTTATATAGTCTTCCCCAAAAACAGTCAGTCTTCAGTGACATCACACTACCTACACAATACCAAGCAATGTATGTTCTGCCATGACTTTATACAAGTTGTGACAGTTGCTGAGCATTTCATATTCTAAATTGTTTTAGAATAATGTACTTAAATATCCATATATGGTTTCTTGCAATCAACAAAACTATTTCATGGAGTTTCCACTAATGCTTGATCATTATCATTTGAAAAATAATGTTCAATTATCACTAACAAATAACAAAGAAAAGTTTGAGTGCAAGTAACTCCAA
This sequence comes from Carcinoscorpius rotundicauda, assembly GCA_011833715.1. NCBI lineage: Eukaryota > Metazoa > Arthropoda > Merostomata > Xiphosura > Limulidae > Carcinoscorpius > Carcinoscorpius rotundicauda. Next base: position 42,090,774 of record CM022393.1, read on the forward strand.
TAGAAAAATAGTATTTTTAGTAAAAAAACAATTATAATATTCTTTTTGTACAAGATACTTATGATATTAACAAAAATGTACCAGTTTTTGAGAGAATTATTTAAGGAATCTCAGAATTATATTGAAAATTGTTGTACAAGTAAAGTTTGACATGTTTTCTACAAATTACACAAGCCCAAAGCAATAGATTTAACCAGAATCTGTTTTTGTGCAAAATTGCACAATAGACTATCTTTAATTGCACACTATAGGAACCAAACATCAAATTTTTACTTGATAAGCCTTCAGCCTTACCACTGAGCCATTGGAGTCTCTAATAATCAGCAACATTTGTTAACGCCATGAGGCTCTTATACTTTTTAAAATGTAACATAACTTATTGACACTTTCAAATCAGTGTCTGTGTTAACAGCCCAATTTCTGTTGATGCCTCCAGACATTATTTTTATCTTTAACAGTTAGTACATCTGTTAACATTGCTCTGCTTGTCATTAAAAAGGTTTATATTCATATTGCTATGAGTACTTTTCATTAAGTGTAAACAATCCTACAAAATAATAAAGCACTTTAAGCAGTTGTGAACATTCTGAGTGTAAACTCCTGAAGCCCAGATGTTATCACACACACAAATTGATTGTATACTACTTTCAGAAATGAACCATGTGCAATATTAACAAGCATGATTTTTTATTCCATGTATCTGCAAACTCTATTACAAAAACTCTTGTAATATAAAGCTGATGTTTTGATCCTGAATGTTAATAATTTCAATGAAAGAAAACTGAATTTAAAATCAGAATAAAATTTTAATAAACCATATTTTTTATCATTTTCTAAAAACAGTGGTTAGTGTATTATACAATTTTTAAATAATGTTTATTTGTCAGAAACTTAAATTATATCACTGTATTCAAATACATGTTACCTGCAGAAGACAAGACAATATCTGCACAACTAGCTTGCCATCCAGTACCCCTTAACTCAATATGTTTTGGCTCTAGATCTGGAAAGTCCTTAAGTCTCTTAGTATTTCCTAATGGTACACCCAAAAGTGAAGTTCCTAAGTTAAGATCATAAAATGCCTTTGCTTCTTCTGTGTACACCATATGGATGGGCAAATGACTGGAAGCAAACACAGTTATCAGAATGTGGGATGATACCTATGGTAAAACACATGCTGTTGTTTTATTCATAATAACACACTAAAATCAAATTATTTCTCTTAAGAATTTTGATAAATAAAAATGATAAATCTGTTGTAACATACAAATAATTATATGATTACAAAAAAAAGAAATTATATTTTTTTAATTACACTGAAAGAATAATCAAAAATGTACAAATATGAATTTAATTTTTAAGAGTAATTTTGCCAGCCAAAAGAAAAATCAAAAATTAAAATTATTCAATGTTACAACATTTAATATTATAAAGCATAACTTTTGTATTTTAAAATTCACATTTCCATTAAAATATAAATAGCACTGTTTATCCTTTACAACACAAAGCTGGAATCAGTTTGAGCAGCTCCAATGAGAAAAATTTCATAGGACACTCACCTACGTGTTTTGTTGCAAACTGACACTAGAAAAACTTCAAAAACAAAACAACTTTGGCAGAAAACAATACTTTTTTGTAAATTTTTTTATTTATTCATCTATGCAGTAGATCTTGTGAATGATAGCAAATTAAAATGAATAATGTTTTGTAGTATTAATTTTTACTATGAAAAGCTAATTTATAAGTAACTTAGACATGATTGATAATAATTGCAGTTATACATTACACCATAACAGCAATTATTCATGAAAATTTGTTGAAAATATCTCTCATCTAAACTTACTATATCTATTACATCCCAGCCAGCCTGATGAATCCTACTATTGGGCAAGAAACATCACTGCTTGTGATTTTTACCAAAGAATTTTGTGAAATAATTTACATTTTTGAAGAGTGATTCAAATTTTTGTGAAATATGTGAAAATTTTCAGTTTTTTTACAAATAAATCTCTTAAAAGTTGCACCAAGTGTAACAATAAACAACAAATTTAGAAAGGCGAGAATAAAAAGTGTTTAAAACAAAATCCAGTAATGAGGTAAATGGTAAAAGTTATAAGCCTAGCAGTAACAATTCTATTATGAATAATAAGAAGGTTAAGAGTACAACATGTAATAACAAAGTAAAGCAAGGTAGAGCAGAAAATAAAGCCTTTAAACAGGGAAATAATTATTCAAACCCCTCAGATGACTACACTTATGCCTAACATAAGCAACAGAGCATCCCAACAGGAGTTTTTGAAAGAATGAATACCTGTAAGACTAGTTAAAGTAACTGAAGTACCTGCAATAAGTCAATTTATTGTTGAAGCTAAAGTAAATGATTTTCAATGTAACAAAGTGTTGATTGAACCTATTGAGTTTAAAGAAACAGGAGTTTATATAGTTGCTTATATTAGTAGAGTATCCAAAGGTGTTGAATGTGAATGAAAAAAAGTAATACTTCCTAAACATGTAGTAGTAGGTAAGGCTACTAGTAGAGAAACATTAGCAGCAATAGGACTACATAATGTCAGAAATATTAAGAGAAAAGCACAAAGATATATTGGAACATTATCTTAAGAAATATGAAAGAACATAAAAAATGCTTAATAACATTGTTAGAAGATTCTGAGATACATTTGTAGGAGAGGGTGACCCAAATGGTCATACAAAGTTAAACATAGGATAGCATTAAATGACAGCAAACCTATAGCACAGACCTCACACAGTGCCAGAGAAGAACAAGGTCATATTAAAACAATATGTAAAAGAAATGTTTGAATAAGGAGTAACAGAGGAGTAGTAGTTCCTAAAAGGGACAGAAAATTGAGATTCTGTGTAGATTTTAGAAAATTGAATGCAGTAACAATTAAGGATATTTATCTGTTACCCTATATCCAAGAGACCTTAGACAGGTTAGATAATAGTAAATACTTTTCATCTATGGATTTATAAAATGGATATTGGCAGATAAAAATAGAAGATAAAACTAAAATTACTTTTGTTTTACATCAGGTAAATACTAATTTAACAGAATGCCCTTTGGTTTATGCAATGCTCCTTCAACATTCTAGAAATTAATGAATCTTGTATTATCAGGTTTACAAGACTCAGAATGTTTCTCTTACCATTGCAACTTCTGAAGAACACTCTGAAATATTAAAACATGTATTTAATAGGTTACAAGAGGAAAATTTAAAGCTTAAGCCAAGTAAATGTCAGTTATTGAAAAAGAAAGTAGAATATCTAGGTCACATGATAACAGCAACTGGTGTAAAACCTGACCCTAAAAATTTAGAAGTGTGTAAAAATTATCAGTACCAAAAACAGTAAAAGATATTTGTGCATTTCTATTATTTGTAGGATTTTATAGAAGATTCATATCACATTTTGCATTGTTGACAAAACCTTTAACTGAATTATCTAAGAAAGAAACAAAATTTAATTGGACAGATAAAAGACAAGTAGCATTCAAGAAAGTAAGAAATGCTGTATTAAAAGCACTCATTTTAAGCTACCCAGACTTCAGCAAAGAATTTATCCTAAGTACAGATGCTTCAGGCTAAGCTATATGTGCAGTATTATCACAGTTAGATGAAAGCAGAAAAGAACATCCTATAGCGTATCAGAGTAGACAAAATGAAGCAAATTACTCAGTCTCAGAGCGAGAATGTTTAGCCATAGTTCATGAATTAAAATATTTCATTGTTATCTGTATGATAGGAAATTTACTATCATTACAGATCACGCACCATTAAGATGGCTAATGATGTTAAAAGACCACCCTCCTCTAGGTTAGCCACATGGTCATTATTACTCTAACACTATGACACTGAAGTAATACATAGACCAAGCAGAAAACATTCCAATGTAGAAGCTCTAAGCAGAATTAGAGTAGGAACCACTGAAACTGAAGAAATCCAAGAAAAACAACCTATTAATCAAAAAAGAGAAGTTAAACGAGAAAATGAAAATGAATTAGAAGTAATTTGAGATTTAGTTCATGTAATTAGTGAACAAAAAAAGATGAGTTAATAAATAACTTATGAAATAAAGTATTACATGGGGAAGATACAGAGTATGTGTTGGACTCAAATACCCTAGGCAAAAGAACTGATAATGATAGATTATTATAGATAGTTGTACCACATAGTCTGAAGACAAAGGTTATAAAAACATATGATATACTGTTTGCAGCATATTTAATTTTTGCAAAACATATAGCAGAATAAACAGATGGTTCTTTTGGCCAAATATGTGTGCAAGGATATTAGACTATTGTGATTCATGTATAGAATGTCAAAAGCAAAAGTCCACATTTTAAAAATGCTCCTTTACAAAGAATGCCAAGTTTAATCACACCATTTCAGTTAGTAACTATAAGTATTTTAGGCCCATTACCTACTTCATACACAGGAAACAAATGTGTTAGTAGTTACAGACTACTTAACAAGATGTCCAGAAGCTATATGCTTACCTGATCAAAAAGCAGAAACGATAGCTAGAGCATTTGTAAATAACATATTGACACAGCATACTCCATCACTCATTAACAGATAGAGGTAGTAACATTGTAAATATATTAATAAAATACATTTGTCAGTTGGTAGGTTTCAATAAAATTGGAACTGCTTTTCATCCACCTGCTAACAGATTAGTAGAAAGATTTAATAGAACTTTGCTGGATATGATCTCTCAATATTGTGAGAAAAATCAGAAAACTTAAAATGAACAAGTTCCTTTATTATTGTTAGCATATAGAAGTGCTGAAAATAAATCTACTCAGGAAAGTCCATTACTCCTATTACATGTTACAAAGTAAACATTAGTTCTCACAAAAATATAGTTAGAAGCTTTTAACAATAGGTTAAGCTATTTGCATCGTTGTAGTTAGAGTTTAATAACTTTAAAATAGGATATGCATAAACACTGTTGCATAAGTCTTGTATTTGTATTTTGTGCATTTATTATTACATATTTATTAATAGTAGACATATCTGCAAGTTTACCAGAAATGTTATACTATAGATTATCTGAAACATGGCTTGACAGAACGTGAGTAAAGTACCAATAAGAAATAAGATGGGTATGATTTTTGTTGAAGAAAGAAGCTTTATATTAATTGAGAGATAAGTGAATAATTCTTGAGAATGTATCATTTTCTTAGTATGTCCAGTTGCTAGTTTGATTACAAGAAGAATTAATATCATAATCACAAAATCATTTAACATAAGTACTCTTGTTAATTTTGCCAATAATGCAAAAGATGGCACCTTTCCACATGACAAATCACAGAACAGCTATTTTATATATGGTAAAAATTTTACAAGAAGCTTTGATTAAGAATTATAAGACAGTAGTCAGATGATACCTTGTTGAGATAGATTATTTATTATTTGAGTTAAAAGAACATCAAAAACAGCATTTCAATTTCAGATTGGGCCTAACAAAAACATGGTTTAATAGAGACAGGTGGGAAAGGTCTTAAAATTTTTGTTCAGAACCACAACCATGGATGATTTACATGAATTAAATAAGAAAGTAGAACATCACAAACAAGTATTTAAAGAAATAATTCATTAGGTGAACAAGTGACAATAAAAAATTCATTAAATCAGACACTGGAGTTACATAATCAAGAAATTAGAAAAGTGTCTATGGCACCAGTAAATATTACTAATGCTTTGATACATACTACAGGGTGTTCAGAAAGTCACTGAGCACTTACATATTTATTGACAGACATGTTTCAATATAGAATACAGGAGGTAAATATAAATGACAATTATAAATTTTGTTGAAAGTGACCCCTGTTGGCATCAATACAGGTCTGGATCCTTCTTATTTTGTTTCTAAACACCGCTATCAGTTGCTGGCTTGAAATAGACTGAATAAAATATGATTACAAAACTGCACAATGACTTTCTGAACACCCTGTAGAATAAACCAGATTGAACTTCATAAAGCAGGAACTAAAATGTTAGTTTTCAATTCTAGAATTCAGAATAACTTACAACAATTATCATTTACAGTTGGAAATAGAACTGAGTTAACTAAGTTAGTACAACCATTGTACGTAGCTGCAGACAAAGCTGAGTTCATACTTTATACCTCCAAGTAAATTAGAAAGTGTTAGATGAAATTGAAAGAAAATTGCCTTCACACTTACAATTTGTAATTCCTACACATAGTGAAGAGATTTACATGTATTATACATAGCCTGATGGAAGAACAGCCACAATGATGAATATGCTAAGAATGTTTATAGAGATATCTTTGAAAGCAACTTATACAACGTTTTAACTTATATAAAACTGTACCCTTACCATTAGCATTAAACCATTCATTAGCTATAACTGAAGAAAATAACAACCCATACCTTGCAGTGTCAAGTGATCAACGTACTTATGTAGAAATGACAGAAGATATGCTAAAAAGTACAGAAGGATTCATTAGACCTTAATTCAGAAATTTAATCTGTACCCATTATGAATTGTAGTTATGCAATATTTTCATGAATTAAAGATAAAATAGATGAATTATATAAGAAGAGAATAATTATCCCTAAACCATTTTACTTCTATAAGACAAGGACCCCAGGAACTTGGTTATTCCATGTAAAAGTATCAAAGAATTTCAACAACATGTAGACCATTTGAGAGCTACAGCAGAAGAAAGTAGGTTAGGTGAGTGGAAGTTCACTAATTCAGTAATGATAACGTTATGCTTGGTAATTATACTTGTAAGTATGGTGTTGTACACAGTAAGAGAAAAATTGGCTTTTATGACATTATGGTAGTTAGACAGGCTGTGTAAATTCAAAAATAAAACCAAAACAGGCCCAGGCAACAACAAAAGGTTGTCTCATTCAGAGGCCACTGAAATGGTTGAATTATGTGATAATCCATCTAATTAAAATGTACAATGATTTATAATAGCTTGATATCAAAATTGAATTAAAATAACTAACTGACAAGGTTAGGTGATCATAAAATAAACATATAAATCAAAATTATCAGAAAAATTAATAGGATTTATGTGAAAGAATGTTCAAAAATTGAGAAATGAAGTGTTTGAGATCATTATATGAAAAACAAGATTAATTACCTACAAGAAAAGTGATGAAATATTACCACAGAACAGATAGAAAGGAAGCTGACTTTACTGCATTACAACAGTTATTCAAGAAATAGACAACATGAACAGAAAAGTGTTAAGTGATAAACCAAAGTGTGAAGTGTATGACTTATTACGTCTTCAATCCGTGATGAAATCCAAGCAACTTGAAAACCAGTCATGACCTGATACACCATTGACAAGAATGCAGTCAAGACCACATCAGAGAACACTGTACATTAAGTAAAGTTACTTATACTTAAACAAGTGATAAGTTTACATGACAAGACAAATCAAGACTACTTTAGTGGAAATAGAAGGATTTTGAGTGAAAAATAAGTATTTCCTAAAAGAATTAACAATTCTGGACTTTTCCACCAGTTGGACTGATAACTATTGTTACAAAGCTCCAATCCCAAAAGAACTATTAAGTCAGAAAGATCAAAGACTTGTAAATTGATGTCCCACCTATCTTCATGGACTGATCTGGGAGAAAGATGACACGATTTTCCTCATTTATTAGCTACATGTAAGGATGTGTGTTAAGCTTATGATAACGTGTATATGAAAGGTTTAGAAAAAAGAAACTTCATCAGTAAAATAATAGAATGTGTATAAACTTGGAGAATTTTGGATGTCCAGCATATAAGATGACCACCAATAACGTGTATTTACCATGCATATCCACATAAAAATTGTTCAAAATATAAAGCAACGGCTTTATATGTGTAGACTGTTAATAACAAGGCAATATTTCAACATTTCAGACAGGAAGTTCAAGGAAGGCAGAAGAACATATTAATATAAGAAGAAAGAAAATGCCAAGACATCATTATTAGTTAAAATTGAAGCTAGTGTGATAAAATAATAAAAATAAAATGTACTAACACTGATTTGTTTTCTATTTTTCATGGATTTTGCTTTATTTCTATTATGAAATAGTATATAGTTAAATGGTATAGTTATTAGTGATGAAATTTTTATCAAATAATTTTTTTAACGAGGGAGGAGTGAGGCATAGCTATTATATCTGGATGCCTTGAATAATTATTTTAATAAACAGGAAGTAATGAAACAAGAAAATGTGTATATAATACAATGATGTTTATAGAACAATAACAGCTCCAAGAACATGTGAAGAAAACTGTTGCCGTATGATCAAATAATATCTAGTGTAAGGAGAACTGAGGTTATCAAGGACAACAGAGGAGTTATTTAAAAACAGATTCAGAGAAAGCAGCTGAAAAACCTCCATTATTTGTTTATGTTGGAACAGAGACACTATCAGCATTAAAAGGGGTTGTTCAAGCTGACTGTTGCATGTTTGAGTTGAAACAAATAGAATAATAACAGCTCCAAGAACATACCAAGAAAGCTGTCACTGTATGATCAAATAATATCTAGTGTAAGGAGAACTGAGGCTGTCAAGGACAACATAGGAGTTATTTAAAAACAGAGATTCAGTGAAAGCCACTGAAAAACCTCCGTTATTTATTAAGATTGGAAAAAAGAAGGGTTATTCAAGCTATAAGCTAAAGATGAGATACTGTCCATTGTATGTTTGAGTTACAACAAATTGACAATATCAAGGTTAAAAGAAGTTAAGCAAATTTGGACATTGAAACCAAGAATAACCTTGAATGGTGGACCATTGCTACGGTATGGGCTATTAATTCTAAGACGATGATTAACTAACAAACTTAGAAGTTTTTAAACAAGAGAGAAACCTTGACCACTTGAAGATGTGTCAGTATGAACTACTGGTAATTAACAAGCTTGAGAAATCACAAACAGAAAGCCAGCTGACACCATAATACTATAATTAATCCAACAATTTCTCCCTTAGCTAGTACAAAAGGTTCTAGAACAAACATAGTCTGTCAGGTGCTGTAAGTCAGTCATACAAAATCTTCAAACATCTAGCAAGCACTCTGAACTGATCTGAGCATTCAAGAGGAAAGGGAGATGTCTCTTACTGTTAGTAGCAAAACACCATTTCTCGCTCAAACTCTTTGTAAGTATTATAATGCCATTCTTTCTTATACACCAGTCATCATATTAAGAGTTAAAATGACTTATTATGATAAGCATGCATGCGTGTGTGTGATGACTTAAATAAAGAGTTGTTATTGGAAGTCCTAGTCTCAAGTCTCTTCACTTTGTTTTAAATATAAACCCGAGTTAGTGCCAGTATGCTCCATTTGCACACTGCATCCTCACTACAAATAAATATTTAATGTAACAGCAGGTAGCATTAGTCAAAACACCAATGGCTAAGTCGAACAAACCACTTGGCCTGCCTGCAAGTCAGCCCATGACCATGTTACATGAGCGATTTCCTCCAAGGGTCAATGGAAATGGGCAGCAAATGAAGGGAGAGATACCATATCTGATGAGAGGAAGCTTGGAAAAAATGTTGTGAGCTGGAAGACAAGGAAGAATAACCTAATCTCCTAAGCTGGCAAATCTATCCCATGAGGATGATAGTGGAAATAGTAGGCAAGTTTTCCAATGAATAAGAAACTATAAAAAGGAGCTACAGAAAGAAACCACAGAGACAACATTATACTGACAATAATGAACAGAACAAAGAAAGCAATCCAGATCAGAGTAGAAACACAAATTGAAAATGGAAAATAGGAAATTAAGGTAGAATGTTGCAACAATTTTACAAGCCAACAAGGTCTCAGGAAAAACACCACAATCAGAATATATGAGATCATCAGGTACAGTGATAAGGAACACATGATACATGAAAAGCAAAAATGTTGAACCACAAAACAGTTCTTAAGGGGAAAATGGTATAAGGAATATGTAGCCAAGGATATAAAAGGAGATTGGATAAGGGCACAGAAAATGACAAGAAGGTTCAAATCTGTAAAGAACAAACAATAATAAAGATGAAGGAGGCAAAATGAATAATTGGTTGGCATTTATTGGCACAAAGCAACTACAAATCTGCACTAAACAACCAGTAAAAAAAGTAAAATTATTGTAAAATGTAAAAAATAAATGAAGTTGAAACAAAACTACATCCAAAATTTGTATAAAAGTTTTAAATAAAATAAAAAAAGAGTCAATGGCTCATAAAAAGTTAAAAACAAAATGAAGTTGGACAGTGTCACTATTGCCAATGACACCATACAATTTCAAGACTTAGAAATGATGTGTTGAAAATGGTGCCATCAATCATGACAGTAAAATGTGGGCTATTGTAACTTGAATATCACAAAGGCCACACATTAGCAAATCAGTCTCAGATAAAAGAAAATGATTAGCTAGAAAACTGTAACCAATGAGTAGCCTAGTTATAACAACTTCCTCCTTCTGATCCTTAAGGAAACAAGACAGTCAAACAAAACAATAAGGCTTGATATGGCAAAAATTATTGCAATGTTGCTCACTCAAAGTAAACTACTAACTATTCAAAACCAAGCCTTAAATACAGAACCATAGTCCATACATGGGAAAGGTACAGCTGTAACTGCTTCAGGGCAAATAGACTTGGTGGTAGTGTTAACAAATTCATTCCAGCAAATACAGACATGGACATGTATCTAGAAAACCTGGAACCAGTCATTTTTTAACATTGGCAAAAACAGGGTAAGAACTAATGCTAAGTTATTCTAGGGCCAGTAAAATCTGCAAACAGTGTCATTCAACTTCAAACTGTTACTTGGCAACACAGCCTTCACTTTGCAATTGTGCATGGCTGTATTTAAGCTTAGAAATATTTGAATGTCAAACCCCCATCCAAATATTCTTATAAATTTTTCAAATGTTAATAAAGACAGGTGAAATTTTAATTTGACCTTCTAAACTGACAGTCTTTATTATATTCTCACAGTATCATGTATAACAGCTCAAAGTTTAGACTTGAAACCATGAGCTGATCACATGACATCAAAGACTGCAGTTTTAAATGCTTATTTTTAAAATAAAGGAATAAAACGTATTCAATATATAACTAAGTTATAATGTACATTATAACAGTAACATCACTAAAATACATTCACATTAAAGTGAGTTAATGAAATTTTGAATATAACTTAGTAACATGCACAGAAGGGGTTTAAAAATGGTGGTGACATGGGGTTAAAGAGAATAGACAGACAAAACTGGAAAGAATGGGAGCTACACTTGCAAAAACTACACCGCATCACAAGGGACTAAACAAATACTACATCTAAAACTAGTGATGTTAAAATGATACACCAGTAAGTGAGGTTGTTGATACAGAAAGAAAGATAGCGGAAGCAATAACAGAGATGGTGATTGAAGGAGAATCAGGACTGATAACCATGTTCAAAATGGCCAAAAAGGTACAATGAAAATAATATGACATGGAGTGAACTGGAAAACAGATACAAATTTGGGAAGAAGATGAACAGACTGACAGACAAAAAGGCAAAGGTGGGAACAATCTTGTTACCACCAAAGCTAAAGCATTTAGATCTGGGACCAAAAAAAGGATAATGTGTAATAGAGAGAGGTGGTAAATGCTTTCAGATGAGAAATACATTATCAGTCTCAAATCCACCAAAACACCTAACAACTGAAGGACAACAACCATTCAGAGAACAATGTTAAGATGAGACAGTACATCTGCAACAATATTTAGGGCACCTGGATCATGACATGTCAGCAGCTGTGTGATGTAAATAAACCAAGTATAGGAGTTCTAGCATGTGGAAATAAAGCAAATGTGAATGGGTGCCTCCTTTTTGATTAATATAAGAAACAAAGATCAAATTATCAGAACGTACCATGACCACTTTGCCAACATTAATATAAGAAATGATCCAGAGCCCAATGAAAAGCAAGGAGCTCTAGCATACAGATGTGTACAGCTGAATCAACCAAATATTCTTGTATCAATAATCCTTACCCAACATGTCAAGAGAAGTAACTACAAAAACATGCAACTCCAGATGGGGTGGCAGAAGAGGAATACCAATAGTGATGTCTGTGTAAAGCAACTGGGCTAAATAGATGAGTAGCAAAAGAGAAAAAATGTAACTAATTCCAGGATATCTTGAGCAAGATTCCAGTGATCATTCAACATCAACTGAAGGATGCTCATGTGAGCATAACCAAAGATGATGAAAGCTACCATCGATGCCCATGTCTGGAAAAAATTGGTTGGTTGGTTGATTTGGTGTTTTATAGCACAAAGAAACTAGGCTATTTGTGCCAAACATCTGATAAAAAGTTAAAATTAAAGTAAATTTGGTAAAATTCATAAAAGGAAATTAAGATAAAACAAAACAAAGTCTAAAACAAATAGCATAAAACCAATGTTTACATCCAGTATACAGCATTAAGAGAAAAACTTCAGTAATACAAGTTCTATAAGACTTTCTGTAGCACAACTGTAATTATCATAACTCACCAGGAAAAAGGACTAATAGGAAAGTACAAAAACCACTGTCAGTCACCTGAAGTTGGCTATTCCAGTCCCAGTTCCAAGTTATTTGACGTTGTGGCCATTTTCAAAAGTAATAAAAGTTTTAAAAGACTTGGAGCAAAATTTTAATAACAATTTGACAGGATGACTAACAGGTAGTTCAAACAGCAGCATTAGTCACCTGAAGTTGGCTTTTTCAATCCTTGTTTTGAGTTATTTCATGTTACGGTCATTTTCAAATTTCAAGTCAAACAAGATGGATTGTGATGCTTAAAAGAAAATCACATTAAAAAAGGTCGAATGTATATATTAAAAAAAACTTAAAATAGAATTAAAAACATTGATGGCCTTTAAAGAACTAAAAACATTTCCAAGGTGAACAGTGTCACCAATAACACTGTCTAACATTACAGAGACCTTGGGACAAAACATGTGTAAAATGATGCCACCCTTTACAGTTATAACGAAGACAAGACAGTAAAATGTGGTGTACTGTAACCCTAGTGTTATACAGATAACACATTGGTGTATCAGTTCCAGATAAAAGAAAACAACGAGTTAAAAAAACTGTGACCAATGCATAGTCTCGTAAGAACAACTTCCTCTTTCCAATCCTTACGGAAGCAAGACAACCAAAATCCAATATACAGTTTCATTTGAAAAAGCTTGTTTTCAGGTTTCTCACTCCAAGTCGACTACCAGCTGACACAGAGTCGAGTCTTGAATCCATGTATGAAATAGGCACAACGGTGATAGTGCCAAAGCAGATAAATTTAGCTGCAGTGTCAGCGAGCTCATTCCTGCGAGTACCAACATTGCCCGGTATCCTGAAAAACTGGATAGAAATAGATGTTAAAGGGAAATGGGCCAGTCAGTTTTAAATACGGCAAGAGCTTGATGTGAGCTAGCATGAAGCGATTCCAGGGCCAGTAGAGAATTAAGTGAGTCAGTATAAATAATGCAGTTTGAGTACTGCTTAGCTTCTATGTGATCCAGGGCAAAAAAAATGGCATACAGCTCAGCAGTGAACATAGAAGCTACAGAGGGGATTCTGTGTGCAAGCATCAAACCATAGCAGAGCCCACACAGTAACCTGATTTCGAACCCCCTGTATAAATAGGAATGGAAAGAGAGTCCAAAAGACATTCAGCAAATAACAGAGAGCATTTCCAATCAGGGGTGTCTGTTTTCCTCAGATGACTTAAAGACAGGTTACATTTTGGGACTGTAAGAAGCCATAGTGAGATGGGCTGACCAGTGGATACTGCAATGTTATCCAAGGACAAATCCAACTCATCCAACTGTACCTGAATACAAAGACCAAAAGGAGCAATGGCAGATGGTATGTTCTGAAAAAGGAAAAACACTCTCTTGCCAAATCTAGTTAAAAACAATCAGAAGAAAAGCTAGAGATGCAGGAGATAGATAGTGCAGCATTTCATAGTATACATCATCAGGTCCAACCGATGTATTGCCAGATCGATGAAAGGCCATTTTGAGTTCCACCAGTGTGAAGGAACGATTATAGTCATAGAGACAATCAGCTCAAAATGAAAGAGGTGATAATTCTGCCTAAGTCTTGATGGCTAAGAAGGTGGAGGAAGAAGCATAAGTGCTAGATATCCAGCAAAAGCTTTCAACTAGAGTATTGGCAATACTCCCAGTATCAGATACTTTCTGGCAATGAGAGAGCAAGATCAAGAGGAACAAAATTATATTGTCCACTGACCTTTCAAATCTCATTCCATACGACTTTAAAACTGGTGATAGAAGACCTGCTGGTTGTGAACTTAATCCAAGATTCCTTCTGGCTTTGATGCCTTACCTACAGAACATGTGCATGGGCCTGCTGGAAAATAATGCAGTGCAAGAGTATGGAATACCTAAGAAAAGAATCCCAGGCCCATTTTTGAGTCTTTTGTGCCATGTGGCAGGCATGATTCCACCATGGACGAGGATATCATGGAAAACATGTCAAGTTGTTAAGAATACATTGAGCAGCTGCTTGTATAATACAGAATCAAGTTCTGCAAGAGCACTGAAAGAGGGCCAGTTTGCTTGATCCAGCTTCTACTGAAGCACACAGGTCAGGTGGCATTGATCATGGCCAGTCTCTCCCAAAATTATAGGAAAATGATCACTACCTCATGAATTATTCTCAACCCTCCAAGAAAAATGGGAGAATAGTGAAGAGGAGCAAATTGAGAAATCAATAGCAGTAAAGAACTGACTAGGTGCATGAAAGTAAGTAGAAAAACCAGTATTGAAAGAAAAAGGTTGTGATCATAGAGTAAATGCTCTATGGAGCAACCCCTCCTATCGATATCAGCACTTCCCCTGAGGAAATGGAGTCAATTAAATTCTCCAAGGATTAAAAAGGGAGATGGTAACTGTTCAATAAGAGCATCAAGGTCTGATTAATCATAAGTCTCTCCAGGTGACAGGTAGAGAAAACAAACAGTGATGGTATGACCAAGGAATCACAGATGGGTATGGCCTCCAAGGAAATGTCGAGTGGCAAAAACATGATGGGCACATGCTCATCAATTAACAGTGCAAACCCCTCCATGCACTCGTCTATCATACAACCTGCCATTTTTGTAAAAAGAAAACCACCAAAAGGTTAGTATCAGTAAGTTTCAGAAATGTTTCCTGTAAGGAAAGACATACAGGATGACAGGAAGCAACCAGTGTTTTGATGTCATCCAGATGAGAATGTATACCTAGAAAGTTCCATTGTATCAAGTGGCCATTTTTATTTATGTGTAAGCAAAATGGGTGGAGAACCCTTCTGCTTACAACCACATCTATTTTCTTTACTGTCTTCATTCAAGGGAGGTCTATCAACCTCCATGGATCCTGCACTGGGTTAATTGGGCAAGTCTTTGCTGTTGGAAGAGGATTCCAGCAACTGAGGACATAAACAAATGATTGTTTTGGATCTTGAATTGGAAGAAGAAGATGTATCCGAGGAAATACCCATACCCGGAACCAAACCAAAAGAAGTGGATCTTGGGATTTGTTGGAATGTATGTAACAGAGATGGGTGATGAATTGATTCATCGACTTTTTTAACTATGGAGGTGAAAAGACTTTTCATTTGTTTTGATAACAATTTTTTTGGAAGCACAAAGAAATCTGTATGCATTCCCACTGTAGTAGTGAAATGAAGTGCATCAGCATGCATCCAAATTGAAGTGGTGAATAGCAACTTTCAAGCCTCAAGATAAGTAATGTTATGAATCGTTTATAAACACTGCACCTCTTTTTTTTCCAACCATTTAGGGCAAAAAACAAAGTAGGACAGGTGAGAGCCATCACATTTGATGCAACGAGGGTCTGTTTCACACTCATAGGCTTCATGGTTCTTGCCACCACAACGAGTAAAGTCAAAGAACCACAATAAGAAGTCTTTGAGTGACTGAACCTCTGACACTGGAAACATCTGAGAGGATTTGGAATGTATGACCATACCTTGCAATTAAGATAACCTGCCTTGATGGTCTTAGGTGGATGTGGTGATGTAAATGTCAGAATGACAACGTTGGTCGGTATTGTAATTCCATCCTTGCAAGTAAAGATAAGCCCCACTGCAGAAACTCCATCTGTGGAGAAACCTCTGACTCAGAAATATTATTCAAATCCTTCTCAACAATAACTCCTTATGATGAATTCAATGTAGCACAAGGTGTAACCTCAATAGGTATATACCCAATCGCCTTTGAATGCAAGAAGAGTTCACTGTGTTGAGATGTGGGTGTTTCTTTACTGACTATGGAGAGCTGCCAGCAAATCCCTCTAGTCTCTTCTGAATGAAAAAGGGAAACATTTGTCCTAAAGGTTTGTCAGAAAGTGAATGTAGTATAAGAAAATGAGGTACAACAGGTGTTGAAGATGTTGAAAATTGCTGCTCAGAATCTTCAAGGTGTGGTGGTTTAACTATGTACTGTTTTTCACTATTTTATTTAAATTTTTATTTGAAAGATTCATAATTTTAAAAAAAAGAATATTTCGGTGCCCACTGACCCCACTCACCATATAGTCCTACAAGAGAATGCACTACAATGTCAAATAAGGACACTGCAGCAACATCAGAGTTTCATGCGCACTATACCCAAACACCAGCATCAGAGACGAGCAAAATCCTGACAGCTTAACAAAATATATACGGTGCAGACACGAAGCCAGATGGCAAAGCCCAGAATTGGTAAACTTGAATCTTGTGGACAAAAGGAAATTAATGTCTGGATGTTATGGAAATAAGAATATGAAAGTAGGCATCTGTGATATCCAGCTTATTCTGCTAAAGATTCAGAGTAAATGCCAACCAAAGTATAAGGAACAAATTTAAGGTAATATAAGGAAGAGTGAAGAAACATTTGAGACTGGGAAATATTTCTAACAGAATGCCAATTCCTAGTATTCTTTGGAGCTACAAAACAATTTGGAATAGAATCCTACAAAAGGATGACTGTCAAGTTCTATAACATATTATAGAAGAAAAGTCTGAACTGCTTTGAAGAGATGTTAGCAGGAAATAGGATTCCAAAGATGATGGAAAAGGATAAGATGTAGGGATAAGTAAGGATATTCAAGAAAATGAAAAGAATGACCTTCTGACAACAACTGAAGCACCTACAGATTTAAGGTGAAATCATCCCATAGATGCACAAACTTAGTTAATTGAGCTCTAACCTTGCCAGAACCTACAAGATAATCACCTGTACCAGTGGTGGAAGAGGCTTGGTTATGAGTAATGTGGAAGTTGTCTACTGAAACCCAAGAAACAAGAACAGGTAATAGGTCACAAGGAAAAGGATAGCAAATAGGAACTAAAGCAGATGAAGACTGATAAAGAAAAAGATTGAGAATGAAATGGAAGAGTGTTGATAAACAGCATCCAACCTGGTCTCCAATGGGTCAGAAAGATCTCCAAAAACTGTACTACATAAAAAAGGAACCATGCAAAGATCTTGTAAATAATGCCTAAGTAGGCACATATTACTTAAGAGCACATCCCTACTCAAGAGATCCCAGCAAGAGAGAAACCATATTTGAATGAAAAGAGCTAAAGAAGAAAACCTTGCAGAGAAGCAGTGGATAGCCTCAGACAGGAGATAATAGAGGAGAGGTATCTCATGAGACTTAAGAGGAACAAACAGAGGCAAAAATATTGGGATTTGTTATCTCTCACTTAAATATTTTGGTCAGAAACAGAAAATTTGAATGATGAAAGGCTGAAGATGGAATGGGGGTATTCATAAGTAGAAGACAGAATTACATGGCAAAGGAAGAAGGCAAAAAGAGATTTTCAAATCATCAACTTATCTAAGTTCACCATAAAAATGAATATCTAGACTAATCAGGAAACATCATTGGCTGCATAATGGGCTCCAATTCAAGATGTACTACAATCAAGACCTCCTCAGCTGAACACATGGAGCCTGAAATTTGAAAAAATTGTAGATGGATGTACAGCAGTAGTATGAACTACTGTGTTAATAGTAATAGTGATTTAAAATTTGAAATTAATGATTCACTCTGAGTGGAAGCAAAAGAACAACCTACAGTAACTCAAGTTAAAATATAAAAACAAAAACTGTTTTTAAAGATATTGAGAAAGCAAAAATCCAAAACTAAGTTTGATGATATCTTTATATTACATTGCCAAATCAAAAAGCAAAGATTGGGTTCCACAGTAAAGGTGGAGTGTCACACTCCTATTGATGGAAGATTGACACATGCTTCTTTGCATGCTACAACTACAGCACAACTGTACCACTTCATATTAGTGGGTTAGATAGGTGTATTAAGGCTAGGAGGCAATAGGAAACATTTGTGCATATAGTAGGAAAAGTGAACAAGAAAAACTTATGTGAGAAGAGGTAAGGCATCAAAATTTGAGTTATGGAAATCAACAACTAATTTCCGTACAGTGTTTTGTATTCACTACAACACAAGGTTAAAAACCAGAATATGATTTTTCCAATACTTATTTACTTAAGGTTAGAATAATTTTCAAAGATAAGTATTTCACATTTCTAAATTAAATCTGTAGGCAGTACAATAAATGACTTTAACCAATAAATTTACAGTTGAATAAACAGATGCAGAAAATCAAAAAACTAAAATCTGGTCAGGAAAAATAAGTGTAGTTAGAAACAACAGTTTGTAATACTTTAGCATTTTTATAAAGAAATAAAACAAGCTTTGTGTAATGCTAAAATACCACTTCTACAAAATTATTTAGTAAAAACTTGAAAAATAAGATAAATACAATTCTATTTTTAATTTAATTCTTAAGGTTGATTTGCAACTGTGCACTCAGAATGACAACTGGTAGACCAACTGATAGTTTTTTAAATTAGTTTTAAAAATCAGTTATGACTCAGTAATCACCATAAAATCTATTTTATTACTAACAACATTTACCTTTATTAAATCAATTCTTGCAAGTCCAGCTACAAAAAGGGTCTGCAATGGCCTTAATTGAAATGTACGAGGAATAATTATTTCTCTTGGTAATGTCTTCACTAACTCCTCGGTTGTCAATAGGTCTAAAATCTGTAAAAAAAGTTATTTCATTTTCTTATGATTATATGACTGCTTTTTAAAAGGAAAAAAAACTAACTCAGATACATAAAAGTTAATGCATAAATACCCTTATAAATTGACTGCTTTCTTTTTCTTTGCAAAAAAAAGCTGATAGCTACTGATCACTTTTTTTTTTAATAATGTCTCCACAGTACATGTTTACAGTAAAATTTAGCATATCCATTTAGACTTTTATTACAACTGCTATAATTTTATGTATAACATTACACTGAAAACCCTAAAAACAATTTTGATCAGTTCATACCCCCTTTTTTTCACCCAAAGCACTCTTGAACTTAAATTGCCCTTTAAGTGCCAGTAAACATTTTTTGCTAATAGTTCCTCAGTCTGTTATACTCATTTATTTTTCCACCATTTCATAATGTGCACATCATGAACTACCCTCCACAAATCATACTATACCACCTACACTAGTGCAGGTATCTCCCTACTATTTTAGCACAACCCTCACTTTTAAGAATTGGAAGTTACCAACTCAAACATATTAGTTGAAAGTGGGTGAGAGAGGTAATACATTTTCAGCATATGAAAAGATTTAACTTCAAAAATGGTACCACATCCTCTCACCCAAAGTTAGAATCTCACACTGAAAATATGATAGGGTTGATGAAAGCCCAGCATTATTCAAACATGTGAACAACAGATGCCTGAAAAAAATTAGTGTGGCAGAAGACGAAGGCTGTACTCTTGGAAAGAAATGCTTCTCACCCAGTACTGAAACAGTCATATATCTAGCAGAAAGTATGAGGCAGACACTGTGTACACACACACACAAAAAAAAAAAGAAAAGATGCACATCACTTTGCTTTGTAGCATTGTGGTACAACTATGACATGAATCAGAATAGAAAGAAAATTACTAATATGTAATCAACAATGGGCCCAGATAAATCTGTGCCAAGGGAAGAGTCCTGAGCAACACTGGAGCAAGTACACTGATATCTTGTCAATAACACTGGAAGCAACAACAGCAATCTTCCCTTTCAAAATAAAAAATAGAGAAAGTTTTATGAATAAATATTGAGATGAAAGGACTGTAAATGGTATATGAATTTGTCAAGTACAGTCAACTGAGGCAAGAAACATCTAGTGGAAGTGCCTTTAAGATATGTTGGATTATACCACAAGCGATCCATGTGGGTAAAAACAACTGTGGAAGTGCCTTGCATAAGTTACAGGGATAAAAAAAAAAGTGATTTGCTCAAACAAAAAAATCCAGGACAAGTGTCTTGAATATATAATATTATGGTCAAATGAGGTCTGCCAGGGCAAAAAAAATCTAGAGAAAGCACCTCTGAATACATTATATTAAACCAAGTGCAGTCCATCCACACAATGTGGACAACAACCAGGTATTGAATTGGGACAGATAAGGAACAAAAGGAGAAAAGCCATGGCAAAATGACTTCCATCTGAAAGTAAACCAATGTGTCTGGTACAAATAGACTATGAGGAACCCAAATGTTATAGGTAAGAAAAGTTGCTACATGAAGAGCAAGTCCCTGAGATGAGTTGATAGACTGGACAAAAGCCATGCATGAAGATAGTTTTGTGACAGCTGGATGAAATACATTTGACCACAGTTGTCAGGGGAAAAATATTAATATTTTTTTTAATTTATTCTATGTCTTGCTCAACTAACTTCTATAATATTAAAAAGTGCGACAACCATTTTGTGGGGGTTAAACAATTTCTGCCACAGTTAATGTTATACTGCCCATTAGCATCCATTATTGTTATGTGTTGACATAAATAATCAATGATAAAAAACAAAATGAAAATAATTAAAAATAAGCTTTAATAAAAATGGTAAAGTTGTAAAATTACACATGATCCAAAGAATATATTTTACAATTATTCAATGAAGAGATAAGAGGTATGTATATATTTCCATTTCTTACTTTTTAACATTTCATTGCACTGTGCATTGATTAAAGTAGGTAGATCGCAATGTTCTAGAGAAAATAGCAAACAAAATATAAACATTTAGGAAGTTTTAGAAATTATTAAAAGGAAATATAAAAATTGTTTAAAAAATAGCATTTTTTATACTTAATGTGAAAAGTACCTTGAAAATGAACTATTTAGAAACAAAATACAAAAAACTACATTAAATAATGAATTTTTGCTAGAAACAATAGAAAAATTGAAGTATTTCATTTTTTTCAAACTACATATTTTTTATGAAAGTTCTTATCAAGTTTTATACATTGGTTTTATTACTGGAAAGAAATATAATTAGAATTTTGTAAACTGCTTTGTTTTGCAGCACATCATATTTCTTGAGTTAAAAACAAAATAGAATCAATAAAACAAACCCCCAAAAGAAAATGGTTGACAACCCAAAACATACATTTTTTTTTTTTTTTGCTTTCCAATTTTCTCACATATATCTGCTTTTAAGAATAACAGACTATTGTTATGACACAAGTGTTGGCTTAAATGTGGAACTAACAAAATAAATTACCAACTTCACTTGTTAAAATATTTTAAAACCTAATCTACAATAATAATTAAACACAAGGAGAAAAACTTGCTGGTCACTGATATCAAGTGCCAGCCTTTGTCAAAGTTTCTTTTCCTGCACAAGAAGGTTCATAACTACTGGTCATAATCTTGTTGAAAGACATTTAGGATACAAAAATATAAATAAATAATAACTACAGAATAAATTAATGAACCAATTGTTTCAGAGTTCGTATGCAACTTCATCTTTTAGTTACCCATTAGAAGAATAAAATAATAGCTAACATAATAAAGTAACATTTTTAACTTTTGTAATTATAAAATGCATGCAAACATTAATTTCTGAAGGGCGAGTTTTTCTACCTCATTCTACATTTGTTTTTAATTTTTAAAATAGCTAAAAATGAGTGATGTATATATACTTGATCCTTATAAACTGCTCCAGGGGTGTCATGACAGAATCTTCCCTGAACAAACTCTGGATCATCTGGATTAAAAACAGTCTTAGCTGAAGGTACTTTTGTAAACTGCTGAGAATGTTCCTTTCTAAATGTCATGCCAATGTGCCCTTGATATGAAAATCAATAGAGAGACAACATAAATACACTAAAGTAAAATTGAAAAGTACAAGAATCTGATATGTTCAAGGTGTTGTGACCAACAGTGAAATAAAAAATTATTTATGTACACAGATGATAGGATTGATCAAAATTATATGAATATAATCAAAATAGTGATTTTTTTTTACACAGTTAAATGAGTTATGACACCATGACTAACAAATTTAGCAATCACATATTTGTTTCACAGTGAGTACCAAAAACCTAATGGTGCAATGTCATCCCAGATAAATGTACGACAGGAGTTACATCCTTCAGTTACTTCTACATTGATTACACCACTATATTCATACACTGAATTAATCAAACAATGAAGAGTTAAAGAAACAAACATTTCAAAGACAGGAGTCTTCATTATTTTTCACAAAACAAGAAAAACTTCCATGCAGACCTCATGGGAGATAGCAATAGGATCTGAAATCATATACCAAGTAAATCTAGCATAAAGCCCTCATTTGGAAGTATAAGGGGGCATAATGGCCTAGACTATTCAGTAGGCCCCTTATTATCCTTACATTGTATGTTTATAGCTTGTAAAGCCACTGTGATAAAACTAAATATCTCTTAAGAAGATAACATTCAAAAATTTGAAGTTAATGAAAATTCACAATCCAAACATTCATGAGATTTTGGTAACAATTTGAAACTGAGGCTGTTTCCATGAGGAATAGAACCTATATGTACTTAAACAATGTTTTAAGAAATCAATGCCTACAGACAGTGAAAAGTCTGTGGAAAGTTTATCAATGCATAGAGACGAATAGTGACAATGTTATCATTCAGAGAGACTACTTGAAAAGGAAACTGCAATATTTTGGGTTATCAGATGAAGTTGGGTATCCAAATGAACACAACCAATAATTTATGTTCTAAGTGTACTGGGGCCTAGAACATTACTAGCCGACTCTCACTATACAATTTTTTTTTAAATTTAGGAATGTGATTATCAAGTTAGCTTACATCACATCTATATAGCATTCATCACAGAATGTGGTCCAGAGAAATCATTGTTTTTCACTGATGAAAATGTTATCATATTATAATAAGTTTTATAAATATGAAATAATTCTCTAATAATACACACCTCCTAAATAATTTGTTACACTTTGCTTCCACATGTACATGTAACACCAGTTTGTGTGTAAATACAAATGATGGTAAGAGTTTTTATCATCTAATTTATAGAGATTTATCTTATTTTAAATTTCAAACAGAACACTAGATTTAAATTTATTATGTACGTTTTTTCTGAGTTTATAGTTTGTAATGCTAACTACAGAATATTTGTTATTTAAAAGAAATATATTTTAACCAGACAATTATACACAAATCAGAACATATTTAGTTCAAAAATTTGCTGTTTTGCTGTACAGTTTTTTATACTGATTGATACAATAACATGTTAATGTATATACATAATGTATATAAATAAATGTGTATAAATAATGAAAGTACTTAAAATCAGTTCAAAGAGCTAATACAGCTGTGCATTTTTAACTTTAATTAAATATTCAAACATCTCAATACAACATTCATTCTTCAACAACACAGATTTAAGTTTAAGTACATTATTGTACTTCAACATATTATGTTTCCAAAACAAATCAGTTTTACTATACAAAATGTAGAAACTCATCAACTAATTTTCAATACATAAGAGGCTTCTTTATGCAAGCCCACAACAATCATAATGGTAATAAAAATGTAATAAAACACTAAAATTTCTCAGACACAGACCTATATTAAAATAGTCAATAATCAATTGCCAAGAATTTTATGAAAATAGTAAACTATTAAAAACATTTTTTGATAAAGAAATTACATGTAATTTAAATCACTAAAATTAATTATATAGTATGATACATAGAGAACAAATTTAATACTATTAAATAAGAACAGTGTAAAAAGTAGAATAGTTTTAGTTTTTTTTACACATGTTTTTTCCCTGTTTTTCACCCTATCTTCAAATACTCCATATCCTCTTAAAGTTGTGATACTTTAAGAATATGAAATCTAAAGTACATTTGCATACAATATAACAACATTAATGCACAATCTTCAGTTGAAATATTTATTACCCAAAAGTGTTGCATATTTTGGGTTTCGAGTCACTTGATAGAGAGATTTCTGTAACTTAGCTTCTTCAGAAGCTTTTCTCTTATCTTCCTTTAGCCTCATTGTTCTGTAATACAGTCTCCAACCATTTGGTCTCAAGATTGGGAACTTCAGCAAATTTAGAGTAGTTCCTGGTTAGAAATATTCACACAAAATCAATTAATAGTTTTAATAATATACAGACTACACAGAATTATACAAAATGTTCTCAAAATGTCTTCAAAAAACTATGTTTCTTACAACTACTATAACAGAGACAAATTGTTCTTGTGAACTATATAACTGAATAGAATGTACTTAAAAGTATCTCTTTAAAGTTTCTTGACATGAGTCTTCAAGGTATTATTGTTATAAAACACATTTCATAGAAATCCACAAAATACATTCTCAAATTAAATGATAATTTCTTTTAAAAAAGATTAATACTTATTTAAAACACAACCTATTAATCTGTTACTAAATATACATATATGCAAAATTTGGCAAGTTACAAAAAATGTGGGTGTTAACATTTTTAAATACACTGTCAATTTGAACATTTGAAGAAAAGAGGACATCATTATGTCAGTAAACTGTTAACTTGTTAACCTGAAGATGACCTAAGAAGGTTGAAATGTTATTCTCTGCTTTAATTTGGTAAAAGTGTTAATATCCATACCAGCAGTCCAAAGGTACATCAACACAGATAATTATACTCGTATAACAATGATTTGTTTAACTAGTCTAAACACAAATCACAAACTATTCTTAAAAATTTTATTCCAAATCAAATATTTACATGAAACATACTACAGTTAAAGAAAATTTAGAAGAAATAAGAATGAAGAAAATTAATGAATTTAGAATATGGCTTTGCATAATAATCACAAGAAATAACAAAGGAAATAAAACCATTATGCTAAAAAGAATCAAGACTTCACATTAATAAGTGAAAGTTTAGGTGAGTTGTCAAAATATATTAGATAGAAATTAAATCCCATCTACGAAAATTGGATGAACTATTGTTTATATAACTTAAAAAACAATACATTATTTAATAAATAAGCAGTTTGTAGCAATGTAGCAAAAACATTGCTTTGTGGTTGACCAAAGGTGCATTAAACACCACTAAAAGTAATTTTTGTTATATTCATTTGTTCAACTTAAGTAAAACCTTGTAATCTTTCCTAACATCTACAAAAAACCTACAACTGTATAATGTATGATTCAATTTGAATTTCGTGTACATACTTCTATCATTTTGAGCAGTAAGTTAAATAAAATAACCAATCTTTCAACTGTTTCACTATAAGCTCAGTATAAAATCTGAGCTCAGATACAGATTTGCTCATTTTAAGTAATTATACTATAATTTGTAATGCTCAACATGCATCTTCACAAAATCTGGTAGACTTTTGGTAGTGATTCCAAAAATTTTGTACACAAAAATTCAGAATTTTTACTAAAGATTTGTTTGTGAAAATACTGAGTACAAGCACAAAGTGATTTTCATGCCATAATTAAAATTTATTCTTTGTCCCCAAAATCTCAGATCTTACCTGTTTAATCTCTAAAACCTCCTAAATAAATTTCAAATATTTGTTTTCAGCAGAACATTTTATTTTGCCTGTTATTTTCTCTACCCAAACTATGTGGGATCTGTCAATTTGACTATGTAACCACCATATAAAACTGGGAAATAAATACAAATTATACTTTTTCATTCTACAATGAATACAAATTACAACACTAAGACACCAATTTTTTATTCTAAATAGTTTAAATCTTGCAACATTATACATTTACATATACTTATTTTTATTATATTAATCTTCCAATTATGCTCTGCTACAGATACAGAAGTTACAATGACATAGTGCACATGCATTCATGATAATGTATCCAATATTGTAAAACTGACCCATAGTATTTACAAAATGACTTGAACTGGTTGTGCTTTAGTGGGTAGCCAGACAGTTCACTACTGAACATTTTGTTCTTAGACATTCTGCTACTGGTCAGCTTACTACCCAATAATTTTATGTCATAATCTCTCTTACATATCTTATTCAAGATCATATAATAAAAATATTTCATCAGTACTAGACTGTTAGACAAACACCACTATTGTACAACATTTTATTTAAAATGGTGAAAGATCTGAACTTTTTTTGTGTCTCCTCAATGTCATTAAGACCTTTGTTTGTTACAAGTATTAAAATTTATTTGGTGTCATCCTCCCTTTTAACATACTTTAGAAACTTCAAGCCATAGTCAAGTTTGCAATACAGATTTATTCCATGAAGAAGCATGTGTGGCTAAAGGTTGGGAAAATTGTAGCCCTTTGAAGTCAATTCACATATGATGCGATTTCCTAAAATAGTTGTCGAGCAATAATGAGTAATTTATAAGCAGCTGGAAAAGGTTACAAAATTGCCTGGTAGCAAAATACCCTCATAACAAAGAGACTGGTACCAAGTCATTTGGTAGCAAAATGTCTGGCAACAAAACATTCAGTAGTGAACTGTCCTATAACTGTTTTAGTGAACTAGCATTTTGTAAAATACAGTCACATTTCAATTATTAAAGATTGTATAAATATACAGATTACTACTATGTAAAAGTTCTTAAATGTATTTTTCTTAAAACACAAAAGAGTAAATGATGAAATAAAGTAACCAATTATCTCTTTTGGTTATGATGACCTTTTTAAATAACCAAAGAAAGGCATAAATTACTGTATGAATACTACAGAATTCTATTGTAATTTATCAAGTCTAAAAAAATATGAAACTTCAAGCAGATTAAAGACACAATCCATCTCCTTGGCATCTTATTTAGAAATAATGAGATGATGACCTAACACAGGAAAATGACTGAAAAGGACACAAGGGGAACATTCTGAGCTTTTGAAAGGTTATTCAGATGTCATACACTATACTATGTATACATAAGAGACCATTTCGAAAAATGGATAGAGGTGAGGGGGCTAATATGATTGATTCAGTACATGAGCAATATCTCAACAAATACAAAAGATATGAGGACTTACTTTACATCCTAACTTATTAATATCAGTAATTTTAGCTACTAATTCTTAAAAAATGACAGATTTTGTATTTTCACATCCCAAACATATGGCACACAATAATCATTGTTAAAGTTTTTTTTAATTCTTACTTTTAAATTTTGAAAAATATATAGTACTAAAATCTGAATTATTATTTACAGCTTGATAACAGACTTAAAACAGTAGTTCAATAAACTTTTGAATGCAAGTCAACAAACATAATTCCTTGGCCACTGATCCATGACTAGCAGCAATACGGTTAATTCATAAAAAATGGTTATCCTGGAAAAAATGTTTAAAAAAAAAGACAATCAGTGAAAATAAAACAAAGAAACTATTAGATGCTCAATCCTACAAGTAAATCTAAAACTATATTACAATCACTGTCCCTTTTACTGTATGTCAGCAACAACCTTGTCAGAGTATGAAAATATCTCATCAAAAAGCACATTAGCATCAACTCATTAATCATACAAAAAAAGAAAAAATAAAGAACCTCACTTGACAAAGATAACTTACAAAAGAACATTAAAGGCATAGTACATGAAATCCAATGTGACCCATTCTCAAGTGTAATCCTTACTTGTAGGTAAAATTTCAGGTTAAATATTCTGAAGCTCTCACAACATAATTTTGTTCCATTGTATAAAGAAACATTAAATGCCAAACATTATACATTTTGCACCACATTCAGAAGTTGCTCAATGAGGTTGAAGTTCTAAACTGCTTTGGCCTGGTACTGTAGGTACTATATCACATACAGACAAATTTGTGTCTGTTTAGATATCTTTCCTGTAGTCCTGTCTGAGGTCACTTCACTCAGAATCAAAATACAGAAACCAGAATAGAATTTCAAGGTATCTGAAGTCTTCTGTGTTCTTTGTGATAAAATATTCAATTTAAATGTCCCTAAACTTCCAGATATTCCTTCTCATGTCTTCCTTTTCATTTAGTGTTTCGATTGTTGCTTGTCATGCCTGTGTGTATAAAGCTGAATTAAAGAATGTGAAATCATTGAATTCCTCATTTGAGAAACCAAAGACCAGTAAAGTTTTATCAATCAGATTTTAAAAGAGCAAAAATCACATTTTTATATTTAATTAAACATAAAAGGAAATTAAAGTCATTAGGAAAAGCAGAAATGGCATAAAAAGCACTGAACTACACATACCCTAAGACAGACTCAAACACAGAAATGTAGATGTTATGAAGTCTTCTATCCTTACAGCCAATGAATTTAAAATGTCTCATAAACATTTAAATCTTGAAAGCATATAATGCTTTGATGATCCATTGTGCATGATGCAGTCTCCCAGATAATGTAATGTAATTTGCACTCTTTAATGTGGAATGCTAACAAAAAGAGTTAAGGCTAATTACAAAAGCTCTCAATAATGTCCAAGTTGGATGACCTAAAGCTGTCTTGTAGAAAACACAGTGATACTTCCTCTATGGCTTCTGCTACTTCATCCTGCTCATAACTATACTGGTCCATGCATCCCCAACACTGATAGAATCAATTGAAAATTACAATATTTGGATCAGAGGAAAACCCCATACAGTAGAGAACTAAGCAAATCAGTATAAACAGCTCAGTTAGAGTACTGCTTAGCTTCTATGTGATCCAGGGCAAGATAAATGGCATACAGTTCAGCAGTGAAAACACGAAGACTGTTAAAGAAATACACAGACTGTTTGAATTGCATGGCTCCAGTTGGTTCTTCCAGGGGAATCTGCTTGATGTCGCTAGGTTCGCACAGATCAGCTGATTACGACACCATTTCCCGATTGCAGATATCTTCATTTGTGTATTAGCTAAGCGGTTTCAAGTGAAGTGCAATTTTTTCGTTTGGCAGATTTCAGAATGAATAACCTGAAGAAGCAACAACTTGCTGTGAAATTTTGTGTTAAACTTGGAAAATCTGCGACTGAAACTTTTGCTATGCTTAACACGGCTTACGGTGATGTTGCTATGAAGCGTACAGCATGTTTCAAGTGGCATGAACGTTTTAAGGATGGTCGCCAGTCCAGTGAAGATTATGAGCGTCCTGGACGTCCTTCCACGTCAACTGACGACCCACATGTCGACAAAATCAATACCCTGGTGCGGGTAAATCGATGTCTAACTGTCAGGGAGCTTGCTGAAGAGTGTGGGATATCAGTTGGATCTTGTTACGAGATTTTGACTGAAAACTTGAAGATGCACCACGTTGCTGCGACATTTGTGCCACGCAGAACTTGTGAGTTTTTGGCCAAACACTCGATCACTGTTCTTCCCCACCCCCCTACTCACCTGACCTTAATCCTTGCAATTTTTTCTTGTTCCCCAAACTCAAGACCCTTTAAAGGAAGAAAATTTGAGACGTTTCCCAAGATTAAGGCAAATGCAACAAAGGAGCTGGAGAACATTACAAAAGAATTGTACCAGGACTGTTTCAACAAGTGGAAACACCGTTGGGATAAGTGTGTGCATTGGGGAGGAGAGTACTTTGAAGGGGTCCCAGACCTGTAACTTCTAAATAAAGTACATTTTGTTTTATGGCGTCAGTCCACGTATTATTTGAACAGCCCTCATAGACATTGTAGAGGGAATTCTGTGAGCAACCACCAAACCATGGAAGAGCCCACAAAGTCATCTGATTTCAAACCATCTACAAAAATGGGAACAGAAGGATGGGATGTTCAGCAAATAGAAGACAGTGCTCCAATTAGGTGTATATACCTTTCTCAGATGACTCAAAAACAGTTCACATTTGGGGACAGTAACAAGCGATGGTGGGATGGGCCGACCAGTAAAATAAGTAATGTCATCCAAGAACAGACTCACTTCAGTCAGTTGTGCCTGGATAGGAATGCCAAAAGACACAATGACAGATCATCAGTTCCGAAAAAGTATGGCCCACTGAGGAAGGAGAAAATTATCCCTGTGGGATGCTGTGGCTTTAAAGCATACAGTAAAGAAAGCTGCAAGCAGAGGAAGCGTAGAGGCGGTTTGCCAAACTTGGTTTTCAAACTCTGAACCAGAGAGGTTCAGAAAGCCCTGTCCAGAGTCAAAGCAACATATGATAAACAGAGTCCAACATCTTTAAAGCTGAGGTCCTGGCAGAACCATAGACCACAGACTCATAGTCTAGTTTGAATAGAATGAAAGCACAATCGTTCTTTAACACAGAACACCAATCAATCCCAAAGAGGTGAAAGAGAGGACAAGGAGAATGTTTGGTGCCTTTGTACACTTGATGCATATCTGCTTGATGTGCGAGTTGATTGATTGATTGATTTAGTGTTTTATGCACAAAGCAACGAGGCTATTTGTGCCAGACATCCGGTAAAAAAGTAAAATAAAAATAAATAAATAAATCTAGTAAGAGACATAAATGGAAATAAAGGTAAAACAAAAAGTAGAAAACCAATGTTGACACCTAGTCTACAACGTTAAGATAGAAGGCAGAGTATAAGAAGTTGTAAGGTATTTACTCTGGTAAAAAGGTAATGATCATAACCCGCCAGGAAGACTAACAGGTAAGTTCAAGACTCACCGTCAGTCACCTGAAGTTGGTCTTTCCAGTCTTGGTTCCAGGTTATGTGTCATAGCAACCAATATCAAAATGTAAAAGAATAGAAGTTTTAAAAGACACATAGCAAAATCGCAACAATGAGTAGCCAAATGTCCAGTAAAAAAAGAAAAGTCAAGTAAATGGGGTAAAATTTGTAAAAGTAATTGAAGATAAAAGTAAAACGGCAATTAAAACAGAAAATGGCGCAAAAACCAATGTTGACATCCAGTCAACAAAGATGTAAAAAAACTACTTGTAGCAGAATGGTAATGATCATAACCTGCCAGGAAGACTAACAGGTAAGAATAAAAACTACCGTCAGTCACCTGAAGTTGGTGTTTCCATTCCTGGTTCCGTGTTATGAGTCAATATGACCAGTGATAAAAAGTAAAGGAGTAAAAGTGTGAAACGATATGCAGCAAAAGTATAATAACAACTCGCCAGGACAACTAACGAGTAGTTCAAACAGTAGCGTTAGTCACCTGAAGTTGGCCTTTCCAGTCCTGGTGTCGAGTTAGTTATTGTTCTGGCCATTGTCCAATGTCAAATTGAATGAGAGAGATTAAAACTGTAAAAAAGGAGCCACAATTAAAAAGGTGTAATGAATAAATATGCAACCCTTAAATGAGATGAAAAAGATTAATGGCCATGAAAAAATTAAAAACGTTATAAAGGTGGACAGAGTCACCATCACCAATAACTCTGTCCAATGTTACAGATTGACCCTGGGAAAAGATATGTTTAAAATATTGCCGTCGTTGAGAATTGTAACGATGGCAAGAAAGTAAAACGTGGTGGATAGTGATTTGAGTGTTACACAAACTACACACTGGTGCATCAGTTCCAAATAAAAGAAAATGATGAGTTAAAAAACTGTGACCAATGCGTAGCCTTGTGAGAAATACTTCCTCCTTCCAAACTTTATGGAAGCTGAATGGCCAAACTCCAATTTTGGGTTTGATTTGAAAAAGTTTGTTGTTGCGTTGCTCACTCCAAGTGGACTGCCAGCTGGCATGGAGCCGAGCCTTGAAGACAACACCATAATCCATGTATGGAATAGGCATAGAGGTGGCAGTGCTGAAGCAGACATATTTAGCTGCCATGTCTGGAAGCTCGTTCCTGCAAATACCAACATGGCCTGGTATCCAGAAAAACTGGATTGAAGTAGCTGCTAATGACAAATAGGCCAGACGGTTTCGAATATCAGCGAGAATAGGATGTGAGCTAACGTGTAGTGATTCCAAGGATAGTATAGAACTAAGCAAATCAGTATAAATAGTGCAGTTAAAGTACTGCTCAGCTGCAATATGATCCAGGGCAAGAGATATGGCATACAGTTCAGCAGTGAACACAGAAGCTGTAAAGGGAATTCTTCACGCAACTACTGACCCATAGCAAACCATAGCAGAGCCCACTGAATCACATGATTTGGAACCATCTGTATAAATGGGAACTGAATGATTGTTTGAAAGATACTCAATGAATAAAAGACAGTACTTCCAATCTGGAGTATCTACCTTTTTTAGGTGACTGAAAGAAAGGTCACATTTGGGGGCTGTAATAAGCCATGGTGGGATGGGCTGACCTGTGGAATCTGCAATGTTATCCAAGGACAGACCCAATTCATCCAATTGCGCCAGGATGCGAAGGCCAAACGGAGCAATGACAGATTGTCTGTTCTGAAAAAGTACTGTCCACCGAGGAAGGAAAAGGAAAACACATTCCCAGTTGGGATGCTTTGGTAAGGAACAAAGTTTTGAAGTATACTGTAATGATAGTTGCAAACGGCAAAGGTGTAGAGAAGGTTCATGAGATTCAATGTATATGCTTTGAACTGGAGAGGTACGGAAAGCCCCAGTGCAGAGTTGAAGTCCTTGGTGATGAATGGGATCCAGCATCTTTAAAGCCGAGGGTCTGGCAGAGCCATAGACCATTGATCCATAGTTGAGTTTCGATCTAATAAGAGCACGATATATCTTCAACATTGAACGGCAATCTGCCCCCTAACTGGTAGAAGAGAGGACACGGAGGATGTTCAGTGCTCTTGTGCATTTGACCCAAAGCTGCTTTAAGTGTGGTATAAAGGTCAGTTTACGATCAAAGATAAGCCCCAAGAACTTTGTGTCCGGGACCACGGGCAGCAAAACTTCACCGATATGAAGTTCAGGATCAGGGTGAATACCTCGTCTACGGCAAAAGTGCATGCATACAATTTTGGAGAGAGAGAAATTAAAGCCATTTGCCAGAGTCCACTTCCGTACACGATTGAGGGCAGTTTGTAGTTGCCGCTCAATATATCTCATGTTTGACGACTGACATGAGATGTGAAAGTTGTCGACATACGACCCATTCGCAACAGTGAGAGGGAGTTGTTCAGTGATTGCATTTATCTTTATACTGAAGAGTGTGACACTCAATACACAGCCTTGAGGGACTCCAAGTTCCTGTACAAAAGAACGGGAAAGTGTCGAAGCCACACGAACTTGGAATCTCCTGTCCATTAAAAAATTTTTAATAAACATGTCTCGCAAAATGCCATCCCTCCATGTTGTGTTGTAAGCCTTCTCTATGTCAAAGAATATTGATACAAGATGTTGGCAGTTGAGAAAGGCTTCTCTAATAGATGTTTCAAGAACGAATTAGGTGGTCTGTGGTAGAGTGCTGTCGACGGAACCCACACTGGGTGGGCAAGAGGAGGTTGTTTGATTCAAGGAACAAACAAGAAGAGCATTAACCATCCTTTCTGAGGTCTTACAGAGACAGCTCGTCAAAGCAATTGGACGATAGTTTGAAGGAATCTTCGGATCTTTCCCTGGTTTAGAGAAAAGTAAAATAATAGCCTTGCGCCAGGCATCAGGAAAAGCATTCTCCTGCCAAATCCGGTTGAAGACAATCAGAAGGACATCAAGAGAAGCAGGAGATAGATGGTGCAGCATGTCATAATGAATATCATCAGGTCCAACAGACGTACTGGCAGACCGATGAAGAGCCATTTTCAGTTCCACTAGGGTAAAGGGACAATTATAGTCAAAGAAACAGTCAGTTTGAAAGGAAAGAGGTGATCACTCTGCCCGAGTCTTGATGGCCAGGAAGGTGGAGGAACAAGCAGAAGTGCAAGATACCCGGCAAAAGCTTTCACCAAGAGTGTTAGCGATGTTCCGGACATCAGTCACCTCCTGACCATCAGAGAGTAAGATTGAGAGGGGGACAGAATTGTAGTGCCCATTAACCTTTTGAATCCTGTCCCTATGATTTTGGAAATGGTGGTAGAAGATATGCTGGTTGTGAACTTAATCCTAGATTCCTTCTGTCTTTGACGTCTTACCCACCTAGCATGTGCACGGACCTGTTGGAAAGCAACCCGGTTTAAAAGTGTGGGATATCTACGAAAAGTATCCCAGGCCCGTTTTTGAGCCTTCCGTGCTAAGTGGCAAGCAGGATTCCACCATGGATGAGGGTATCGTGGAAAACGTGTCGAGGTTTTAAAAATACACTGAGCAGCTGCATGTATAATACAGTCAGTTACCGCTGTTACACAGTCGTCCATTGATGGATGATTTATGATGGCAGGATCAAGTTCTGCGAGAGCAGTGAAAGTGGACCAGTCTGCCTGATCCAGCTTCCACCAGGGCACACGGGTAGGGTGGCATCGACTACAGCCAGTCTCTCTCAAAACAATCGGAAAATGATCACTGCCTAGTGGATTACTGTCAACCCTCCATGAAAAATGTGAGAATAATGAAGGGGAGCAAACTGAGAGATCAATAGCAGTAAAGGACTAACTAGGAGCATGAAAGTAAGTGAAAGAACCAGTGTTGAAAAGAGAAAGGTTGTGATCAGAGAGCATCCGCTCTACAGATCGACCCCTCCCATCAATAATAGCACTTCCCCAGAGGGGATGGTGTCCATTAAAATCTCCCAGGATTAGAAAATGGAGATGGCAACTATTCAACGAGGGCATCAAGTTCTGATTGATCTTATGTCTCTCCAGGGGACAGTGTTATGTAAATGTCGTGTAAATATTTTGTAAGCGACAACATGTCGTGTTGTGTTTGAGTTTTCATTTCTGTTATTCATTTTTCCATATTGATATTATTGTTTCGAAGTTTAAACTAATATTTTATTTATTTAGGGTAACATTTAGAATTTTCTTGAATTAAGTAGACCAATCATATGTTTGTAAATGAGTGCTGGTGACTTCGTGTCTAGACACTTTCGTGCAAGAACGAATATGCGTGGATTGCTCTGGAGACCTGTAGAATGTTCGTGGTCTTTCGAGGATTTTAGGCCTACAATATATAAACAGACGAAGAGGCAAGAGATTCAGTCATCAGTTTTTATTCGAAAAAAGAAGATAGATTCAGTCATTAGTTTTATTCGAAGAAAAAGAGTGAGATTCAGACATCAGTTTTATTTCAAAAGAAGAGTGTTAGTTATTTGAGAAAGATTAAGTGTTTGCTGTGAATATTCAACTTGGATTTGTGATTGAAGTTAGATCTACGGAAGCTGTGATTTTATTTCATCAATCTCTACGATACATCTGAATTACTGCTTGTGCTGAGAGTCGGCGAATTTATTGAACTGTGAACTGTTTCGAAATTTCTTCGTGGGACCAAATTCACACCCTAGACTGGAATTTGAGACTTTCATTTTAGATCATTATATTAGATACAGGCCAGTACCATTTTGTATTGTGATTAATTTTGAAGTTTAAAACTAGTATTATTTTGTTTTGTAATTAATTTCGAATGTTGTAACTTAATATCTGTCACTGTTATTATATAATTCATGTTATATCTGTTATATTTGTTAATAGTTTAGTGTAATAAATTATACAAGCTGTTATCTGTGTTTTTCTGTTGCGTTTAGTCTACGAAGAACATAAAACAAAAAAAATACGTAACAGACAGGTACAGAGAACAAATAGTGATGGTATGATCCAAGGAAATACGGATGGCTATGGCCTCCAAGGGTGTGTTGAGTGACAAAGACAGGGTGGGCACATGTTGATCAACCAACAGTGCCACCCCTCCATGTACTCGACCATCACACAACCTGTCATTTCTGTACAAAGAAAACTGACAAATGGAGACTGTATCAGCAGATTTGAGAAATGTTTCTTGTAAAGAAAGACAAACAGGATGGTAGGAAGCAATCAACGTTTTGATATCATCCAGATTAGAACGTAAACCTCAACAGTTCCATTGTATCAAGGTGGCCATTTTTAAGGATGAGTAGGCGAAGATGCTGGAGAACCCTTTGGTTTACGACCATATCTTTTTTCTTTACTGTCTTTAATCGGAGGAGGTCGATCAACCTCCGTGGATCCTGCTCTGGGTCGAGTGGGCAGGTTTTTGTTATTGAGAAATCCAGTGACTGAGGATGCAAACAAATAGTTGTTTTGTCTCTTGTGGTTGGAGAAAATGATGTATCAGAAGAAATGCCTGTATTTGAAACTGAAGGACGTGGATCTTGAGTTGTTTTGGAAGGTATGGGAGGAACAGGGATAGGAGTGGAAGTCGTTTCATCAACTTTTTTAACCACGGAGGTCAGAAGGCTTTTCATTTGTTTTGAAAACGATTCTTTTGGAGCCACAGAGAGGTCTGCCTGCACTCCCACTGTAGTTGTGGAATGAAGTGCAGCAGCATATGTCCGAGATGGAGTTGTGGACAGCAATTTCCGAGCCTCAAAATAACTAATGTTATGTGTCGTTTTCAAATGCTGCACCTCTTTTTCCTCCAACCATTTTGGGCAGGAATGAAAGTAAGAGGGGTGAGAACCATTGCAGTTTACACAAAGCGGGTTCAAGTCGCAGTCATAGGCATCGTGGTCCTTGCCTCCACAACGAGAACATGTCAGGGAACCATGACACTGGAAACATCAAGGAGGGTTTGGAATGTATGGCCGAACCCTGCAAATGAGATAACCTGCCTTGATGGTGGCAGGTGCACGTGGTGAAGTAAATGTTAAAACAAAGGTATTTGTTGGCAGTGTAACTCCATCTTTGCGAGTGGAGATGTGCCTCACTGCAGAAACTCCTTGAGTGGAGAGACCAGCGAGAATATCTGACTCGGAAACGTTCTTCAAATCCCTTTCAATAATAACTCCTCGTGAAGAATTCAAAGTAGCATGGGGTGTAACCTCAATAGGTATATCCCCAATTGCCTTTGAATTCAAGAGGAGTTCACTGTGTTGGGATGTGGATGTTTCAACCAATATGTCACCAGATCGAAGCTTCTTTACTGACTTTGGAGAGCCAGCAAGTCCCTCTAGTCCCTTTTGAATAAAAAAAGGGGA
Source organism: Carcinoscorpius rotundicauda (assembly GCA_011833715.1). Lineage (NCBI taxonomy): Eukaryota > Metazoa > Arthropoda > Merostomata > Xiphosura > Limulidae > Carcinoscorpius > Carcinoscorpius rotundicauda. The sequence continues at coordinate 42,128,054 of CM022393.1, forward strand.
CATTTGCCCTAAAGGTTTTTCCGAAAGAGAATGCAATATAAGAAAATGAGGTACGTGTGTTACTGATGTTGAAGATTGCTGTTCTGAGTATTCAAGACGTGGACGATTACCCATTGACTGTTTTTTCACAATTTTATTTAAATTTTTTGGAAGATCTGTAAGAAAGAGGAAAAGTTTCGATACCCACTGACCCCACCCACCATGGAGCCCTACAAGGGGATGCACTACAAAGTCATGCAAGGACAATGCAGCAATGCCAGGGTTTCATAAGCACTATACCCAAACACCAGCATCAGGCACAATGTCCACAACACCCGTTGAGAACTTCCAACACTGGTACTTGGTTGGCTCTAGCCCAAGCGGACCAGCCGATTGACCCAAGGGGGCCGTCCGTCTACAGGAATTCGAGGCCAAAGTGGTGTGTTAGGGTTGGATCCCTCAACCACCAGGATCCTCTCCTCCCCTTCACGGGTCGCCACGCACAGCAAACACGTGGGTGGATGTTTAGATCCCAGAAAAGGTAACCAGACAGAACAGAACCTTCCTTGGGAGGTCCCCTCACCACTGATGTGCGAGATGAAGATTACTTTAAAGTCCAAGATAAGCCCCAAAACCTTTGCTTCAAAGACCACAGGAGAAACAACACTGAGATTTAGCTTAAGATCAGAGTAAATACCTTGTCGGCAACAAAAGTGCAGGCAAGTTGTTTTAGAAAAAGAAAACGTAAAATCATTTGATGTGGTCCACTGATGAGGCCAGTCTGAAGTTTCCATTCAATAAATCTCATGCTCAACGATTGACACGAATTGTGGAAGTCATTGACATGTAGACCATTTGGAATAGTAGGACGAAATTTTCCAAAAGATGGCATTAATCTTTATATTAAAAATGTGTGAACCTCAAGACATGGCCCTGAGAGACTCCAAGTTCCTGTGAAAAAAACAGGAAAATGTTGAACCCTTACAAACTTGAAATTGCAGGTCCATTAAAACATTTGTGATAAAAATGGGCAAATGGCCACGTAACCCATATGAATGGAAGTTTCTTAAAATGCCATACCTCTATGTAATATCATAAACCTTCTCAAGGTCAAAGAATACTTACACAAGATGTTGTTTGAGAAAGGTTTCTCTGATCAACATTTTAAGTTGAATCAGTAGTCCACAGTGGGAAATGTCATTGGAACCAACTCTGTGCAGGCAAGATGATGTTGTGTGATTTAAGGAACATAACAGGAGAAGCACTAACCACCTCTCTAAATCTTACAGAGACAGCTTGTCAAAGCAACTGGACCATAGTTTGAGGGAATCTTGGGATCCTTCCAAGGCTTAGAAAAAGGGAGGACAATATCTTGGCACCAAGCAACAGGAAACTAATTTTCCTGCCAGATTTGGTTAAAAACTGCCAGAAGAATAGCAAGAGAGATGGTGTAGCATCTCAGAGTGAATATCATCAGTTCCAACTGATGTATTGTCAGTTCAAAAACTACAAGGGTAAAGGGGTGATTATAGCTAATCATAAAGAAATGAATCACCAATCCTTAATGACACTTTACTTGACACCATTCACTGTGATGCAAATTTTACTGACATACAATAAAGTCACTGAATTAACTTTTAAAAATAACTTCCTTAAAAACTGTGACATGTACCCTTTGACCTATAAATTGGGAGGGTTGAAAGATATTTTGTATGTACATTTATTTCCCTTAAAATAATATTAAATAAACTGTGAACATAACACAGTAATAGATTACAATTCATTAAGATTTTTAAAATAAGAAGAAATCAAAAGAGTTTATGTATAGAAACAGAATTAACTAATTAATTAATAGGATGCAGCTCAAGAATTCAGTTTTTGTTGTTATTGTATGAAGTCATCTATTTTACACTGTAGGCATCAGATATTTCAGAAACAGAGATTAACCACATACAGATACTGAGTGTAAAAATATTAAACATTAGTCAAAAAGAGATGCAGTCATATCACTAACACAGCAAAGCTAATTATATAACATAAATGTTTCACCTGTCATATCTAACTATCAGCCTTTTTCAATTGATAATAGTAAGAATCATAAATGAACCTTCCCTCCTAAAAAAGTGTATAAAGTATGAATATAATAAATAGAATAGTCCATCATCATCAATGATGATACTTGTAGAAAAACACATGTAAAAACAGCTCATTTGAGTTGAGAAAATTTTTTTAGAGGAGTTAACGTTTCAACCTTCTTCTGCATTACATCCACCATTATACTGGTACAGATATCTAGATGACACAATTGCAGGACTCATATCTACAGAACACACACTTAACTTTTTCAATCACATTAACGTTATACATCCCAACATCAACTTCACATGTGAACAAGAAGGAAGCAATCAAATATCATTTCTTAACCTCAAAATTACAAGAACCTATACACAATTTAAAACAAAAATCCACCAAAAAATCACCTATACTGGACTATACATTCCTTGGGACTCAGCACATGAAACAAAACAAAAACTCAACATACTAAGAAACCAGATAAACACAGCCATAAAACTATGCTCACCAAATAAAATTAATGATGAATTAGACAAAATAAAACAATACTTCATCAACATCAATAAGTTCCCTCCACAAACTATAGAAAACATCACACACACCTAGACATAAAGCAAAATCAACCAACAAAAGTAAGTATATCTCACGAATCAAAAAATCACGAAACCATATACTGCTGCATATCATATATTCCCAACATAAATATATCAAAGTAGAAAAATAACATTTGGCAAAAACTAGTAACAAAATATGACATTCCAGTTAATACCAAATTTATTCAAAAACCAGGCACAAATACTGACAAACATCACACCACATTATTTATAAAAACACAATGTAATAACTGCCATGACTTCTACATTGGAGAAACAGGTAGAAAAATGGAAACCAGATTTAAAGAACATAAAAAGTCACCTTCACACGTTTTCGAACACTGCAAGTCAAATAAACATAACCATAGAAAACACTCAAATACTAAATAAAGAAACAAACGCAAAATTAAAGAAGCCTTATTTATACAACAACTTAAGCCCAAAACAAACCAATACAAAGGAACACCTTTATATCCATGTTAAAAATAATATAATAAATAATAATAACAAAATAAATAATATAAAATTATATGTTCAAACATCTAGGCCTGCCCTCTACATTCCGACACTCATTACACAACCCCTTTCAAACATGTGGTCAGCTTCCGGTCAGTTACCTCTCTCTTTCTTTGTGAACCTGATGATGACCAAAGAAGGTCGAAATGTTGTTCACTCCTCTACGTAAAAAAATTTCTCAACCCAAACGAGCCATTTTTACATGTATATTCCTTCATCATCATGTTTTGTTTTTCTGTAAGCACTGATTTTACATCTTTCTTTTTTACAAAATTCATGTATAATGTTTTTCAAACAATCACAAGCAATCATGTTTCACACGTAAATTTATCCACAGAAGGCTAGATCACACAGAATTAATGTTCTAAACAGATATCAAAAGAGACCATACAAGATATATCATAGCCAACTTCAAGTAATAAACATAATTTACTCCTTTACATACTAATAAGGTCATTAGATGCTATCATGTGAGAATACAATAAACCTTACAGTTTTATACTTCATACCTTTTCTTAGATGCCAGTTTTCTGTGGAATAATGAATGAAACAGTGAACATATCAAATGTCTACAATTTCCAGAGATTATACAATAAATTGGTCAAAACGTTTTGCAGCACCTCATAACCACCATATAACCATTGTGGTATACATACTATAACTCTGAAAGTATTTATTGTATCTTCATGAAGTCAGGCAAACTTTCAAAAGAATTCAAAAGTCTTTCATAATCACTAAATCAAAATCTTTATTGAGTATTTTTTCTAAAAACTTGATGTTTTATTATATGGTGTCAGAGAGTTTACTGTTCCAAGTGCAAAGTTCCATGTGTACAGAAAATAATGTGATATGATAAACCATTCGATAGCTAAAAACCTTGACTTTCTATTGATCATAAATAACACAATATTAACTATAAATGAAAAGTACAGACAAATCCTAAAAGAGAGGAGGTAATAGGTGGACAAGGAAGGAAGGGTCTGACTTTCTATTTAATAGCTATGTAACCAAACAAGATTAAAGGTTAATAAAATTATGATTTGCCATAACTGACAACATTACAATGAGTAATTTACCTTTCATTTATTTATCATCCTCCATAAAAGCAAAAAATTTGAGAAAAGGGGGTTGCTTAGAGAAAAAACATCACATTTCACACACTAGAGAAAAATTCATCTTTTTTTTTTTAATATTGTCTTAGAAAAGTAAGAACTTAAATAACATTAAATTTTGTTTTATTGACTGTACTTTGATGCCAATTTTATTTATATATATAGATTATGAAGTAGTTTAAATTTTGAATGTAACTCTGCAAAAGGTTGTAACATGTACACTTTAACCTACCTGATGCAAAAAAAGTTAAGATTGATTACAGGATCTATTTTAGCCTCCCCTTTCAAGGCCATATAAAAACTTACAAGCCTAAGTAATATCAAACAAAATCCTTCAATAAAACCTTACAGCATAAAGACCATGCATTCCTACATTGTGTCACTGCTCCCCTCCTTTTTTTTAACTGGAACATTCCAGCTCCACAAAGACCCTGTAGACACCTATCATGCAAGGGACTACCTAAAATGCACTTCAAGAAACAGTCATGGGTAGAAAAGTGCTATACAGCCATCACTTATAACTGATAACCACCAATCTCAGTCACCACTATGTGGAATAAAGATCTAGAACCACAGACTGGTGGAAATAAGCATAGATAGTTTTTGAATTTCTCGCAAAGCTACACAAGAGCTATTTACGCTAGTCATCCATAATTTAACAGTGTAAAACTAGAGGGAAGGCAGCTAGTCATCACTACCCACCACCAACTCTTAGGCTACTCTTTTACTAAAGAATAGTGGGATTGACTGTTACATTATAAATGCCCCCACGACTGAAAGGACGAGCATGTTTGGTGCGACAGGTATTCAAACCCATGATCCTCAGATTATGAGTTAAACACCTTAACCCACTTGGCCTTGCCGGGCCAAGGGAGACTTAATCCATTAATGTTCAGAACTCTCGATTTGAATAATGAATATTATTCAATACCTCAGAAGCACTAACCTGGCCAAACAGATGTTGTGGCTCGCTGGACTAAATCAACTGCTCTGGTTTTGCAGTAATCAGACTGTAGGAGTGCATTGAATATAGTTGACTTTCCCACATTGGTACAACCCACTAAATACACATCACCTATGAAAAAAAAAAAAGATTTAAAATAAGAAAGGCAAACAGGAATATAAAATGTTATATATTTAATAATTACAAAATCACATTGTCTGCATCTATAATAACACATCAATTGCATACTGAATTTACAGATAGCATTGCTTCAATAACATTATATATTGTAGGAACAATAAAAGATCATTTGGTCCATTAAACCTATCCTTGAACTCTACCATTGAGAAAACTGAAGAATTAACAAACTCTTAAGACTTCAATATATTATCAGTTCCTCTCAAACTTCTGTAAAGTGTTATCTTCCACTACTAACAAAGGCAACTCATTTTACAAGTTAATTATCCTGTAAAATAAAATTACCTTACTGGAGCCTAGCCCATCTTTTCCAAATCTTTAAATTTGTGCCCTTTCATCCTTTTATTTTCAGAACACAGCAAATAAATCAGAGGCCTTTATCCTATCAATTCACCACACAATTTTGTAAAACATTCAATAATACCACCTCTTACACCTATTATATCAAAAGACAGCAAGTTAACACATCTTAACTCAGACCTTGACAAATCTCAAGCACTAAGTCACCACGGTGACCAAAAATTTCATTTTCATGCCTAGTATTTTCTATAATTTTACTTGTATAAAAGGCATTGGAAAATACAGTTGAGCCTTGATATTATGAGCGCCCTTCTGACCATGTCCAAATACCTTCTATAGTAAGGTGCTCTTAATATAAAAAATAAACAATGCAAGGCTGGATTCCATATTGACCTTATAAAGTTTCTGAATTTTAAGCCTTTCCCCCCATCATGTTTGGTGTATGCATTTAAAGCAATGTTTGCTAAATGTAGGTTAGTAGTTTTTTGCATTTACTATTAAAACATCAAATAAATGGAACAAAAAATGGGTGTTTTTTTTATTAATTTCTATTCCACAGGTATGAAAATACATGTTAAAGTTACCATGCATTTGTAAAAATCAAATCAATGTCAAAATCACAAGATTAGGAGACCACAAAGAATAAATTAGCTGAACCTTTTGTTTTTCTTTATTACTCGTCACAAAGTACTTCTCTATAGAGTTTGAACTGCTAAACATTTCACACTTATTTTGTGTGTTTATTTTACTGTCAATGACTGAAGTAAAAAATCTAATTAAAATAAAACAGTAAATCACCATTTGTGTCATTAAACTAATCCATGATCACAAGAAAATCCACTTATAGAGAAAAATATATATGTAAAAACGTCTGGTATGGGTAGAGAAAGCTTTAATGTAGAGGAGCAAAGGTCGAAACATTGTTCGCTCCTCTACACAGAGCTTTCTCTACCTATACCAGCCATTTTTACATATACATATGTCATTAAACTGTTTAAATGACATCATGATACAATATTCTCAAGACACACACTCTGAGAACATGATTTGGAATTTATCAGCTTATGTGTCTTAAGAGTGAGTATTTACAATGATATTTCCCCAGAGTCATAAGATTACACTTTGAACCTGGAGAAACATTTATTACAATACCCAGTTCAAAGCTAATTCAACAAACATTGTAAATATTGGTCATGATTTTGGGATTTAATGGTAATATCATACAAGCATTCAAAAATATTTGTACACAGTTATAAACTCCTATTTCCATTTTATCACACTTATTCATCAACCAATTAATACTCTTTATTTACTGATGTTTCAATTTTATATATTTAAATTCAACATGAAAGAATAAATAAGAAATATTTTGAAAAACAAAGATTTTGAGTACTGTGTTACGAGTAATAAAGTTATTAAATGTTATTTTGAAAATAACTTTGTATCAGGTCATGATATACACACTTTAATCTTTCCACTGCAAAAAGCATAACTGCTCACTTTATCAAGTGTCCAGACAGAGAACAAGACTAAAGAAACTGCCTTTAATCTATAATACTGAGATCCCTATTATTGCAATATTTATTTTGGTTACAAATAATAGCAAAAACAGAGTGACTGATAAAATCTGCTCTAATGGCACTGTGCCCATTAATAGAGGTTTTACTGTACTCAAATGACACAAACTGAAAAGTTCCTGTTATGGTAAAAAACTTAAATGAATATTAATGTAGAAATGAGAGGCTGCATAATTATTTATGTTATGAATCAAAATCATAATTAATGTACACTGTCATGTCAAATTAAAAAAATTAATTCTTTTAGTCTTAAATGCACTGATTTAAAACTAACTAAACTTATTATAATAATTGTTAATATTCTCTCGTAAAGATGTTGCAGTGAAATCTTAATTACCTTTAATATGAATGGCATAATTATCTGTATTATGTCTATCAATACTGTAAATTTTGTATCTTCAGAAATCATCTCAATTTCATTCTCCAATGGCTGAAAGAATTACTATGATTTATAGCAACAGAAATTAAACCCACAATAAATTAACCACCATAATAACAAAGTCCAAAGATGAATAAACTATTAATTAGGAAAATCAATAAATTCTAAAAATCAGTGGAGTAGTTTACAATTTTCATATTTTTCTCTGGTATGAATGAGCAATAAACTCTCAAAGAAACAAATAATCCCTTGTTGTCTGTATGTTAATCAAAATTCATACCTTTATAGCTCCATACATTTTGCAGTTTTGTGATAAGTTCTTCAATACCATAACCTGTTCTGGCACTTATGAGACATACATGCTTTATATTTTGTCCTCTGTCAACACCAGTCCTTTTTAGAGTTTCTTGTAGAACTCTTTTAACTCTATCTAAGTATCCACTATCATCACAAGGTAGCAAATCTACTTTATTTCCAACAACAAACACTGGTCTTTTAGGCCCAAGAATATCAATAATCCCTGGCCATATACTACATGGAAAATCAGTTAAATCAACTATCAAAACCACAAGTGCAATTTTATTTTTTATTTCTGACATAATATGTGGGTACTCATCTGGGTTCACAGAAACATTCAGTACAACATTGAAATGTTGAAGATACAAACATCTCTGACAAAGTTCAGCTCTCAGTTGAATTTCTGAATAATTATTAAATTTTTCAACAGGCATATATCCAGGAATACCAATATCTTTACAATGCATTAAAGCACCACAACCACCACATGGTACATTGCTTATTGGAAAAGATGGATCTGGTGTACCATAATCACTCTTCAAAATTTCTTCATGAATAATAGGAGTATCTATAATAGCTGAAGGGTTTTTAGAATTTTCATTTTGGCACATATTGTTCAATAAATGTGAAATATGAGTATTTTCAAACTCTAAATCTTTAGGGTATCCTTGGTGTCTTGAATTAGAGTTATTTTCAGTGAAGTGGTCTTTATTCTTAACAACACTGGCACCTATTACAGAGGTTTCACCTTTTTTTGCAAAAGGATATTGAATTATACATTCTTCTCCACTTTCTACATGCCTATGTCTATCTTTAGTAGCACAAACTTGACTTTTAACAAGTTCTGAATATTTTGATAAATATTTTGAATAATGAGGAGTTTTCATCATAAGTTTTATCATTATTGGCAAATTATCTTCAATCTGTTCCTCTAAATTGTCTTGAATAGATTCTTTACACTGCACTTTTTTCTTCAGCATCTTTAATTTATATCTTTGATAACGAATCTGAGATCTTCTGCCATCACCTAATAATGAAACTGGTGATTCAGCCAATACTGAACTAGAAATAAATATCTTCTCACCCTTAGTTCTTTTAACTTTATGAACATCTTTTCTATCAAAGTTTTCATTTTCGAATAACTGATGAAACTCTCTACTCATATTCTTCACTTCCTCTAATACATAATTAACATTTTCCTTTAATTTAAGTTCACGTTCATTGAATCCATCACACTTGTTCTCTTCTGACAATAACCCAGACAATTTTTTGTTTTTTCGAGCAGTCACACTCCGAGCAATTCGACCAGAACACCCACTAACACTACTGCTATTATTACTAGCAATAGGAGCAACATCAACATTCCCATTATTAGGGGAACTGGAAGACCATACCTTAGTCGCTCGCAGAGTTCGAACTGCCATGTCTAACACGTTTTTTTCGTACTGAATATTCTTCCTTGAATTTAAGGCAACCTTAAAACCTTGGAAACAAACATTAAAATTCATTTTAGATGATTGAAACATATTATTATTAAATTGAACACAACTTCTACGATCACAGCAAAAAAAAAAAATACAATGGTTCTAATCATTTATCCAACAATTGCCAATTTAGTGATTTTGGAGGCCTTCTGGCGATAAAACTTTTCAAACCTAATAACAACAAATTCAACTAATTTTTTTCTCTGTCGCTGTATTTGGCAGCTGTAAGTGCGATATTCAGTTCAATCATAATTTTCAGTGAATTTTTATTTTTTTTCTAACTTTACTCATTTTCTTTTCTTTTTCACAACAAAATATTTAGTAAGCATTTACGTATCTATATAAATGTAATATTAAGGTATGTTGTCTATTTAAATATCCATGTAACTCCTTTGCAGGGTGTGAATGGATTTTCACCAAAATATGGTATATAGTTTCATTCGGTTCATGGAAATGGGAGATGGGGGAATACAACTTTAAGTATAGGAAGTACGTACAAATTTTTAGTTTTTGTTTTGCTGTTTTATAGGCGTTTTCTTACCATCAATTTGTCCCCTGTTGATTGATCTCAAACAAATATGGTGTAGAGGTTATTTGATCAACGGGGAGAGACATACAAATTTTATGTTTTTACCACCTAGTCTCGCTCCCTGCTGATGAATAGCAACCAAATATAGCATGAAGGTTTGTTCTGTCCATACGAGAATAGCTGCAAATTGGTTGCTTCACATTTTGTGTTTGTTTTTTTTTTACAATTATATTTAACGGAAGCAACTTTTCATGTCCAGATGTTACCTTTCATTCATTATGAATTTACATAACTTCCGTCCAGCCTCGTATACAGAAATAGTTATTTCTATAAAACTTCAACGTGATAATGCCAGAAAAAATTCATATACTCCTTTCGTAAATTGTCTCAGCAGTAAGTGTCTTATTCGATACTTGATTGACATTCACAGAAGCAAAATTTTGATGACATTTTACAAGTTCTGTAATGCAGGGCTTACCCTGGACTAAATTTTTATGCAGCCAGGCTATTAGCCAAATGATATTTTGGTAGCCAATTTTAGCCAGTGTTTTAGCCAGATAGGTTTGATCCGTATCCAATCCTTCAACCAGTCACATACGATAAGACAGTCAAAGAATAAATGACAACTAAGTTCTTATCATACATTTTATTTCAATGAATTTATTATTTATAAAATTTATTATAAAACAACAGTTTCACAGTTACAAAGTTCAATGTTTTTTACACACAAATCATTACAATAATGACATGAGAAGACGAGTCACTAAATTAAAAGTAACTGTTATTACATATTGCTAAACAAGGTTCTCTTTAGACTTGCAAACCAGGGAGAAGTTTTGCTCTAATTTTACAAAATTATGGAAAAGTTCACAGTCAATAGCATTCTTTTCTTCTATAATATAATCTGTGTAAGATGACTTTTCCTTGAACTTACGAAGGGTGAGGTTTGGTCTGTTTTGGGAGACAACTTCTCCCAAGTCTCTCTAGTGAGAGCCCTACTTAATAAAATATATATCATCACAAAACTAAACTTGCGCCATTAGATAATGTAATTACACGTGTGAAAGCCATCACAATCTTCGTGGTCGTCCTTTAATTACAGCACCGCTAATCAACCACATATAAATGAGTTATTCGTGTCAAGGCGTCAGGTCGCTGTTGATTGAACAATTTTTTCCCACGTTTGTCAATCCTGACCATGACCTTGCATGAATGCAGACGGGTTATTGATTTTTATCTGCTTACCGCATACTTGCATTAAAAAAACGTTGATGTAGTGAACCGGTCTAGCATTTTGTGAACAAACAGTGATTCGCCGGTATATTCGACAATTACAATTTTTCTTCGCCAAGTTTGTTTGTTTGTTTTTGAAATTCGCACAAAGCTAATAATAATAGCATTATTATTAATAAAAATAATAGCCATTCGCAAATATGGCGAGCGACAGCGTGAGCCCTGGTAATGGCTGTAAACTGTTTGTTTTGGAATTTCGCACAAAGATACTCGAGGACTATCTGTGCTAGTCGTCCTTAATTTAGCAGTGTAAGACTAGAGAGAAGGCAGCTAGTCATCACCACCCACCGCCAACTCTTGGGCTACTCTTTTACCAACGAAAAGTGGTATTGACCGTAACATTATAATGCCCCCGCGGCTGGGAGGGTGAACATGTTTAGCGCAACGCGGGCACGAACCCGCGACCCTCGGATTACGAGTCGCACGCCTTACGCGCTTGGCCATGCCAGGCCCAGGCTATGAACTAGTTCCAAAGGATGGATACGTTTGCTACATTAAAGATCAGCACTTTTCACCATCTAAAAATCTACCTAGGTTGGAGAAATAATAGAAAAGACAGTTCTAATGTACATTGGTTCTTCGGGTAATATGAACAACGAGTTTCCAACAAGAGAGAGAACAGATACAGTGATAATAATTTAAACACACAAGTATGAATGTATTGGGTACTTCAGCTAGTTATTTTATATTATATTAACAACGTAATTATGTAATATTATTTATTAAATTTGTTACTCCCAAGCTTAGCTAAAGATTGAATAATTAGGATATAGGCGTAACGCGGTCACGTATGAAGAAACATAAATTAATATTTCTGTATACTCAGTTGGCCCTGCATGGCCAGATGGTTAAGGAATTCGACTCGTAATTCGAGAGTCACAGATTCGAATCTCCGTCACACCAAACATACTTGCCTTTTCAACCGTGGGGATGTTATAATCCCACTATTCGTCGATAAAAGAATAGCCTAAGTGTTGGCTGTGAATGGTGATAACAAGCTGCCTTCCCTCTAGTCTTGCAGTGCTAAATTAGGGACGGTTAGCGCAGATAGCCCTCAAATAGTTTTGCGCGGAATTGAAAAGAAACAAAGCGTACTCAGTTAATAAAACTGCAAAAGTAAACGAAAATTAAAACTATTTTTAAAGTACTGCATGTAAAAAAAATGTCCTTAAAACAGTGAAGATGTTGGTTGCAAGAAAAAAATAAACTGTAAAACTGCTTAAAAATTTGTAGTAACAATCTCATAACCAAGTAAATTTCACACACACTGCATCGAAATACATATAATAAACAAGAAGCAAAGAAAATAAAAAGTATATAATATAGCAAAAATCTAAAACAACTGAGGTACAGAAAGCAATTTGGCCCCTCTCTCTTTTTTTTTAAATTTATGTATTATTAAAGACGAAAAATCAGGCGAATTGAAAAACACCAAGGTCAAGGTGCATCAAAGACAATAAAGTACTCCTGTTTTATTTTATTTTTGTTTGTGAAACCAGTAATATATATTTTTAAAGTACTTCAATTTGTCTATTATCTCCTGCCAGGGGCGTAAATCTGAGCGGTATGACATCCCCCTCATTTTAGGTGGGGGTATGGTGCATACAATCATCCCCCTTACAGTTTGGTCTGTTGAATTGTTTTATTGCATCACAGAAATTGCTGTCTAGGCTATGCGAAGAGCTAGGAATGTAGCCAGTGCTAAAATGCAATATTAAAAACAGAATTGTATTTTCTTTATATAGTCTATGTTTACTGCCAGATAAAAGAATAGTCTACCTTTTTTTTTTTTAATTTCAAACAAGTAAGCACAGTAGTCAACATCTTTTATTTCTGAGAATACATGAAGGCCTGGCATGGCCGAGCGCGTTAAGGCGTGCACTCGTAATCCGTGGGTCGCGCTAAACATGCTCGCCCTCCCAGCCGTGGGGGTGTATAATGTGACGGTCAATCCCACTATTTGTTGGTAAAAGAGTAGCCCAAGAATTGGCGGTAGATGGTGATGACTAGCTGCCTTCCCTCTAGTCTTACACTGTTAAATTAGGGACGGCTAGCACAGATAGCCCTCGAGTAGCTTTGTGCGAATTTCCAAAACAAGCATCACCGGCCTACAAATTGTGTGTTTGTTTTTGTGATTGTCGTGTTCTTACCAATCGAATTACATAATTAGGCCTAGACATAGGCTTTTTCAGTATACGAAATGTACATCTTTATATATGTGTGCTTCTAAGCTTTTCGATTTAAGCGATAGTTCGTATCAGTCAGTAGGCCAAAGTATACATGCAAGCACTATCACGGAATTTACCTACGTCTTGTACGTAGTGTTAAATTAAGTAAAATTATCATCACAACATATTGAACAGTGCATGAAATTCGAAAATACTACTCCCAAGCGTAAACTCCTGTAATCTAGAACTGGCAGGCCATTTGTAGCTTACAGCTGTATCAATCTTATGTGTATATTGTGCGGTTTTCCTTCATCATTTGTTATTATGCATGTCTAGCCGTTTTTATTGTCAAACGCCTTACTCTCTTCAGCTGCCAAATCTGCTGACCTCAGTGTACGTTTAGTGTACAGTTAACGACAATTTCGGGCCGCTCGGATCCAGATGCGTCCTACATCGCCCCCTTCCTCTCCCTTTAATCTGAGCTTCGATTTTACAACAAGGCTCATTAGACCTGTGTTTGTGGCCCTCATTAATCCAGGAAATTTCAGATTATCACCGCACTCTAATAAAGTGCTGGTGCTTTGTGGTAAAAGAACAATATATTCCCTTATCATATATAGTAAAAATATAATACTTTTTTGCATAATTAAAACACAAAAGGAGCGATTTCAACGGCTTGAAACCTCTACTCGAATTGTATTGCTAGTTTTTGTTTAGGTGTTTTTATATAATAGACGTGCTTGTAGACATTATATATCACAACGTATTTGCTTTTTGATGAGCTCTGACAGGAATATCATATATTTGTGAATGTTTAAGTATTTTTCTAGAAACTTGCAATTACTTGTGTTGTCACTAGCACACATTTTTGTCCCAGCGATGCCCAAGCGGTCAGTCGGCTCGGTAGTCACTGTGAGGTTTGCGCGTTCGACTTAAATACATTGTACAGTTCAGTTCTACTTCCATTCTGTTCTATCTTCGTTCGTTGTACGTAAGAGTTTTTTTCAATAAATACTGTATTCTAGCCTGTTGAGTCATCTGGGAAACATATTCTAATCATGACAAGCAAGCGTCTGAAACTTTCCGATATTAGACAGTTCTGCAAGCCAGTTACCAGTACTACAAGTGACATTGCAGATGCAGATAATCCAACAATCTCAAGCAAAGGAATAGAAACTTGCCATACAGAGGAAATACCATGTTCATGAGAGGACAAGTCTGAAAATGCTTGTGCAACGATTGCACATCATGAACCACCAGATAGTTTTGAAACAAGTTTGTGCAGTAATGAAAAATCTGACACTACATAGATACAGTGTGGAAAGACATATCATCCAGATGCACAACTAATACCACGACAGAAACAAAATCTCAAATATCAACTACCAGAACAAGTGGTTTAATAAGTTCCCATGATGCAATTCGACAATCAGATTCAAAAATTCATATGCTTTCATTGTGCCAAAGCGGAAAATAGAGGCCTTTTGACAGAGAAATTGGAGAGTCCAGTGGAGTATACCTTCAGATCCACCGGTTTTTTTGCAACTGGAAAAAGGCAAAAACGAAATTCAACGAACACCAATCCTCCTCTCAGCACAGATTCGCTATATGTCTAGAAGGTTCACTTGATGTAACTGCTGTTACTGTCCAGCTACATGACGGGAAAAGAAGCAGCAGGATGAATGCAAAAGAAGTCTAACCAAAATATTCAGAAGTTTACATTTCTTACTGTGTCAAGATTTAGCATTACGTGGACATACTGATACGGAGGGGAACTTCCTACACTTAATGAAGCTCCTGGAAAAGGAAGATCCTGAGTTGACAGCTTACTTGTAAAAAAACAAAACACACATTCACATCACCCCAAGCTCAGAATAAAATAATAGAGATGTTCAGCAATCAAATATTGAGAAACATAGCACACGAAGTGCAGTAAAGTAAAATTTTTGCATTAATGGTTGATGGCACTCAATATGTTACATGTACCGAACAGGAAGCAATATGTGTACGATACGTAGATAAGAACCTTGACGTCAATGAGACATTTCTTGGTTTGTACAGAGTTTCCAATACAACTGGTGAAACAATATCCTCGACTATATTTGATGTACTGACTAGACTCAATTTACCACTGTCAGGATTAAGAACACAAACTTATGACGGAGTGGCTAACATGAGTGGTGCATACAGAGGATACCAGGCAAAAATAAAAGAGAAGCAACCGTCACCTTTGTTTTTCACTGCGAAGCACACAAGGCTATTTTAATAATGCAACATGCAGTTGAAGCTCGTTAATGTGTTCGAGATTCTATCCAGTGGGTACATGAACTTGGTGTCTTGCTTAAGAGGTCAAGCAAATGCAAGACAATCTTTGAAAATATTGTATCGTCAGGCAGCCACAATGGTCCAGTTAAATACATCCATCCACTGTATCCAACACGCTGGTTATGCCGCCTATCTGCAATTACATGTGCCTATGATTACTACAGTGACATTGTTGATTCTTTGTCTGAATTAGCAAACGAAAAATCAGATGTAGCAGTGAAAGCACGAGGTATGCTGGACGGATTTGACAAAGGAAAGACAGTTTTAGGATTGTTGATGGCTCAGGATCCATTAGCTGCATTAGAGGAACTAAACCGTGCATTCCAACCAAAATCAGCGACAGTATCTGGAATGATTGAAGCATCTGCAATGACAGTTGAGCTTGCCCCCCAATGGCTCAGCTCTATGTCTGCGGACTTACACGCTAAAATCCGGGTTTCGATACCCGTGGTGGGAAGAGCACAGATAGCCCATTGTGTAGCTTTGTGCTTAATTCAAAACAACCAACAACCAACCGACAGTTGAGCAATTGCGGGTATAGTGAACAGAGGAAAATTTCAACAAGATATTTGATGAAGCTGAGAAAAAGGTAACTTCCCTTGATCTGGTGTCTTTTGAACTACCACGCATTCGTAGATCCCCTAGAAGGATCACAGGTGATGGCTCATCACACCATTCTGCAACAGCTAGAGATTATTACATAAGCCAAAATTTTGAATTTGTGGACACAGTCATAGAACATCTAACCACTAGATTTAATGCAGACAACAATGATTTGAGGCAATATCTGGCACTAAAGAACATGATCACATCTGGCAAGATTGACAACTCGGTTATGGACTTCTTTACAGAAGGATGTTAAAAATAATAATAAACACATCTACTTATTTAAGCTAGTACATAGGTTATCTCCAGGTAGCTTATTTTCACTCAGTAGATAAGTTATCAGCTCTAACTTACTAAAGGTAGAGCCATTTTATCTCCTTGACAGTTTATATGGTTTGTTCGAAATTTCGCGCAAAGCTACACGAGGGCTATCTGCGTTAGACATTCCTAATTTAAAAGTGTAAGACAGCTAGTCATCACTACCAACTCTTGCGTTACTCTTTTACCAAAGAATAGTGGGGCTGACAGTCATATTATAACGTCTCCACGGTTGAAAGAGGGAGCATGTTTGGTGTGATGGGATTCGAACCCGTCAACCTCGGATTACGAGTCGAGTGCCTTAACCACCTGTAATTTCAAAGTGAATGGAAGGTCTATTTGAAATTAGCAATGCAATTAATTTTTATTGGTGAAAAACTAAACATGTAACACAAACAAACTAGACAAATGAAATTTGCAATTTTATAATTGCCCCTACATAATTCTCCCTTTTATTAAATATACCACAATTTCCTATACAATGGTTGCACTAATAATTTACATAATTATCATATCAAAAGTTTGGTATAATTTTTTTTTTAAAAAATCGTCCCTAACTAAAAATTATCTCAACATTTGATTTAAGAAAACAACCACAATATTTAGGCTCAAAAAGTTGTTGAATGTTTTTATAAGCAGAATTATTCTCGAATATACAATGATGCGAGTCCTAAGGTGATAATTTGCTAAAATATTGAAAGTATTATTCAACACCAATGCAAAGTGTAAAAATTATAGAAAACGGACAATAACTGTATATTAAGCTTTAATGTACAGTTATTGTGTATTTCATCTAACAATACATTACTTGAAGATATTAATTTCAAAATAAAGATACATATAATTAATGGCCAGGTTGGTTAACGCATTCGACTCCTAATCTGAGGGTCGCGGGTTCGAATCCCTGTCCCACCAAACATGCTCGTCCTTGATTTTGACATTTCTTATAATAATTATTCCTTTGAATACCAGGTTTCTTTCATATGTAAAGGGACTAAACTTAATACGTCCAATTTTGTAGTTAAAATTACTAATTAAACAAGTTGGATAACTAAGTGAATTGTCAACGTAGCAGTTGCCCAAAGTTTATTTGCGAGAGTGTATATTTAATCATTTATCATGTAAGGTGACGAAAATCAGACATTTCAGTTAAAGTGAAACCCTCCAAGCTGTTTGTTATGTATCCTGCTTGCTGTTATATGCATGTTGATAATTTTAAAAATTTCTTTATTAATGAAACAAAAGTCAGGGTTATACTACAGTCTTAAATATTTTATGTGATTAAGTCAGCATAATGGAAAATAAAATACAGCATAATGGGGTAGAGGGAAACCACTTAATATGATTACATTTAATACTTTTGCATACAAACTTTGCACAGTATAACGTTGGCACATGCCAATATATTTCAAAAAGAATTGTGTGTTTCCAGTAAAGAAAAAAAACACAAAAACATTCAGACACACATAAAACCTTCTGAAGAAAATGCTTAACTTTGTTTAATATGCTTAAGTTCAAACCTTTTGCAGGTAAAATATGCACATCAAATACTAAGCCTACAACTGTAGGCTGGCACATCTTAATACATTACAAGAAGAATTGGACGTTTCCAGTAAACACGTAAAACTACATTCATCCACGCATATAATCTTCCAAAGAAAATGCTTAACGCGGCTTACTGTGTTTAAATTCAAAACTTTGTCATTAAATACTAAACAGTATGGAATGGTATATCTTAATATCTTACAAAATTTATAATAATAAAAACAACACAAATATAACATTGGTTTTGTTTGAATTTCGCGCAAAGCTGAAAGACTAGAGGGAGGGCAGCCAGTCATCACCACCCACTGCCAATTCTTTCACTAACGAATAATGGGATTGATTGTAACATTATGACGCCCCCACGGTTAAAAGGGCAAGCATGTTTGGTGTGACGAAGATTCGAACCTGCAACCCGCAGAAGACGAGTCGAGTGCCTTAACCACCTGGCCACGCTGGGCCAAAACTACATTGAGCCACCCATATAATCTTCTTAACGTTGCTTAGAGTGCTTAACATAAACAATTTTGCACAATTCAAGTTAGGCACATCCTTAAATAAAAAAAAAGAAAAGAAATGCACATTTCCAATAAAACAGAAAGTAAACAAATACATTAAATCGCACATATAACCTTATACATATATATATATATAACACAATAATCTGTGTGACTATCATTTTGTCCGTTAGAACAATTTCAAACGAATTTTGTGTGATTATAATTTAGAAAAAGGTCATTAAGAAAAACAACATTAAGAGCTGGGTGTTGTAAACAGGTAGCAGAAAATACCCGTACCGCTTTTACTTGCAATCTCTTCCTGCTAAGTCACCTTGACTATCGCACAGTTTATACTATGTTTTAAGTATGTACGTAGTACGTTCTTAGATCTTATACGAAATATTTGATAAAGTTACAATAAATAATGTAATAATGTTATAAATTGTGTAATAGTTCGAATTTTTGTGTTATTTATCATAACATCCACCATTACATTTTCTTTATGGGCATGAACTGTACAACAAAATGTATCAGCGTTTATTCTATTATAACGTTTAATATTTCCAATGAACTTGAATTGGAAATATTCGCACACATCAGGTGTTAAAAAAGACAAAGTCAGTTCTAAGGAGTTCTATAAAATCAGTTTACAGTGGTAACAAGAGGTTGTTTATTGAGCAATGTGCATCAGATAGTACAGTAGGAGATAGTCATTTTTGGACAGAAATGATTTCGCCGTAAAGAAAAAAAGGGCAACTCATACCTGAAAGAATGACTAGATCAACTTTGTTTTTCATTGAACTTGACTGGTCTTCTGAAACAGTGACAGAAATTTTTCTTCTGAATTTTGGAGAAAAGTTTTATTTGCCAGATTTTTTTTGTTTTATTTTAATCTAACTCAGGGTAAAGAGAAATCTACTTACAAGATTAACAATGGAAAATAATATGGTATGCTTAAACGTAAGAAGTAATAGCCAAAAGATAGATTATGTGACTATTCATTTTTTAATGTGAATTTAAACTGCATATATTGATTTTGTAAATCATGATATAGTTAATAAAAGCACCTACCTCTTTACTAAATTATAAAATAATTTTATTGGCAGACTCACTGGACATGGTGGTGGAATTGTTATACATAAAAGTTCTGGCCTTAAATATAATTTCACAACATAGTTTCTCAATAGAAGAATTTCATACTTTTCATTGTATTTATCAGCCACTTTCAGGTATATGGAATTATTTTATAGACACATTGGAATCACTTGTCAATAATATTAAGTTAAACAATTTTGCAAGATGATCAAATACAAATGTTTTCACTATACTCAAACTATTATTGATCGTAACCATGTGCTTGAATTTAATTCTGTCATAAATGCACATTTTTGTATTTACCAACCTACTAGGGTAGTAGTAGCTTTTGCATCAATGCTTGATATTTTTTACAAATTGTTGTGTTGTAGTTCCCAACTGAATTTATTGCAATATTTCATATTATTAATGCTTAACAGATCATAAAGCTAAGTACTTATAACATGTTTTCAGGGTAATGACTACCATTACATATGGCCAACCATTAACCAAACAACTAGGTATGACTAAATAAAGTGATGCAAAGGTAACAAATATTTATAACATCTCAAGTTCTTGTGTTATTTGACCCTGTTGATATTGCCAATAATTATTTTACTAGATACAGTGTCACTTCTACTAATATTATGATAAGCATATAGCTCAGACTACTTATCTTGCACCTGTGACTGAAATTCAAGCTGCTACAAAGAAACTCCCTAGTTGTTCTTCAGCTAGAAGGGATGTTCTAGCACCAGCAGTTAAATCAACTAGTAATCCAATTATCAAACTCTTAATTGTACTTGCAAATAAAATACACACACCTGGTAAATTTAGGAGTATTTTTGAAATTGTTAAGATTGTTCCCATCTACATGGTGGAAATCTTGATTAATTGAAAAATTATTGGCTTCTTTCCATTTTATCTGCATTCACTCATATTACTGGGTGTATATTTTACAACAGAATTACTGTTTCTTGAGAAAAATAACACCAAGTAATTTGCAGTTTGGTTTCAGTAAGCACTAATCTACAGAAAAGTGTTTATTGGCTATTATGAAACTTATTAAGGTTTATGAGTCAATGTGCTATTATACTGCCAAGGCATTTGATAGTATTAACAAAAGTTTTACTTTAAAAATGTGCTGACTAAATAGGCAGTTATACCTCAATGATATAAAATCTCATTTCTCTAACCTCCCTCAGCGTTCAGTCCTAAGCCCCATCTTATTTATGTTAATGATTTAATTATGATAACTTAGTCTTATCAAATCTATTACATCTACAGTCAAATAACTTATCATTTAAGTATTTGGGGCTCACATTTAGATCAATCTGATTGTTCCAAAGAGGGTCTTGAGGATAATGACAAACCTTTCTCGTAGCTCATCGTTTTCAAAAAAATTTAAGGAATATGAGCTTTTAACTGTTTATCAGGCTTATGTTTAACTCTTCATTTGTAGTTTCAAGATATTATATTTAATCCTGAAATGAATTTATTCATCCCTTCTTGAAATAGTTTATATTTGTTTCATCACAGAAATACCATTTGCTACCAAAGGAGCACTTTGATTTTGAATTATGTTTTTTATTACGATTTTTGACGATTTATATATATATATTGACGATTGGTCTACCTCTTGTATAAAAATGTGTAACTATGTACTTAATAATTATTCCATTTTTGTCTAACATGTGTAAATAGTTTTTCTTTCTTTTACTTATTCTTCTTGTTTGTAACATATTTACTAAATAAATGATTCAAAGATAAAGGGGAAGGTGGAACACTATATATATAAAAAAAAAAGAGGTTGACCATAGAGGAAATGGGTCAAAGACATCATTAAGTGGTTGCAGTCAAGCTACACTGATTGTGAGAGAAAGGCACAGAACAAACAGGCATGGCTAGCGTTAACATTTGATCTCCTGGGTGGAGTAGCTACAAGCAGATGAGATGATTGCATCATACCTTGTAGTGTTTAGAATGTTATAAGTTTCCATAGTACAGTAAATATACATCCAAAATGTAATAATAGTTAGTCAAACAGATGGATCTTGACTGCATGCATGACTACAAGTTTAGTCATGAAGAGCTTACACTGGTGATTTTAAAGTGCAATTATCACAGATTGCATTGTAGTGAAAAATCTATCACACCATGCTGTGTGAGCCTTGATGACAAAGAGAATTATTCAAAGCTCTGGATATAAATGTGATTATCAACAATGTAATGAAAATTTGCACATTAGTTTCATTTGTTTTAATATATATTACTTTAAGACAAGTAGACTGTGTGCTGTTTGTTTATTCTTGAAATATACTGGTATCTAGTCAGATACCTACTGTAAAGAATTCATTTCATACATGCAAGAAAACCTGACAGCATCCATCTTAACACTCTCATCTCAGTTTTAAAATACTCTCCTCATTCTTTTTCAATGCCCAAGTTCCTGCTCATAAGGCATAACTGGCCTAATTACTACTTTGTACATTTTATTTTTAAGCTATAGTGGTTTTTATCTTGCCAAAAATCAACCTTGATACTTCCCTCCATTTATTCCATTCAGCTATTATTCTTTCCCTTACTTCCATTTCACAACTTCTTCATTAATGTTGGAAACTAAATAACTCAATGTATTTCAATGTTTTATCATAGTTGTTAGTCATTTATCTAAAACTCCTCTTATCCTCCAAAGTTGCTTAGCATTACCTCCATTTTCCTAGTTTTACTTTAATTCACCCTTCTTCATATCATATTGCACCTCTCCCACAACCTTATTGCCTCCTTATTCAAAATATCCAAAAATAATAGGACTAAAAGCCAATCTTTGGTGTAGATCTATTTTACTCTAAATTCTTGTTGTTGTTTTTATTGTTCTATTTTACTGGTCTCTGCTCCATCATGCAGTGTTTTCATTATCCTCACCAACTTCTTTGGGGCTTTCTTCCAGAGATACTAGTAAATGGTGTTGCATGGTACCCAGTTATATTCATTTTCTAAATCCACAAAACACCAATACAGCCTCCTTTACAAATTTTCCACAGTTGTCTGCTTATGTCTATAGCATTTACTGTTCCCTTCCAGAGTATAAAAAGACTGCATTTCATCAGTCTGTATAACCTCTCTTAACCTATATTCTATTACCCTTTTAAAGATTTTAAAAATTTGTTCAGGTATCTTACTTTTTTGTTTATATATAGAGACCAGTATGCTAAAGGCATTTTCACTTCTTCCCATATTTTCTATAGAAGTTGCCATGCTCATTCACTGCTCTCCATTCCCAAAGTTATTTCCACTATCACTCCTGATAGAGCACTTGTTTTCTCAAGTTTCATTTTGTCAATGGCTCTCTTCACCTCCAATTTTCTAACTTCTTCCAAAAGCACTCTTTCATTTTATACATATATCATTTTGTTATAATACTCTTTCCATTTCTTTTTAATATCATTTTGATCAATTTGAATAAGCCATTTATTTTTTTTTTATTGAATTTACTTTATCTTTTTCAGCTTTTTTATATCCTATATACTGTTTGCTCTCCTTCCTGTGTTCCTTTTCATTGCACTTTTTCCAAGCTTTACTTTTTGCTTTGGCAACTACTTTGCTTTTTTCTTACCACTCTCCATATTTAGATCTTGCATATTCATGATATTTATTTGCCATTTCTTTAAATGCCTTTTATTTTACTTTGCTCATTTTCCATCCTCGTTTGTGCAACATTAATATTTTTCTAGGAATCACTTTACAGTCCACAACAGATCTCCTGTTTCTCTTTCATTGTAGCATATAATCCTTGCTGTTGTGTATATGCTGATACTATTTTATCATTTTAGCTTCAAGTACTGTTTTAATATCCATCAACCTGTTAGTTATTCTTTTGATCTCAATTACCTTTTCTTTCACAATTCCTTTTAAAATTATGGCTATCCATTTCTTAAACTGACCTACCATGATGGTTGGTGATGAACAGCAAATACAAATTTTAAAGTCTGGTCCAACACATGTTCCAATTTATAACAATGAAAGCCAAATTTCATTAATTGATACACAGCTTTTGATACAGAAAAGTATTTTCTTTTATATTTAGCTTGCTAGGAACCAGCATCCAAACTATGGTGTACATACACTTATTAAGTGATCATTTTTATGGCTTAATGAATAAGTTGTTTATTTATTGGTATATTATAATCACCTGATTGGTGAAAGAACAAATTGAAACCTCAGTAAAATCTAAGTCAGAATTATTTTTCTCTGAGATTATAATGTCATTTAATTGAAAAAAAAGTATTTAGATTGACATGTTAATATTTTCAATTTTAAGAAAATTAAAGTTATTAATGTTGAAATAAACAGTTATTTTTAAATGTTTTAATAAGTGATATCTTAAACAATGACATGTAAGGTCATTACATTTTAAAAAGAGCAAATCAGTACTGATGTTACATAGTTTTTACTTAAACTTCATTTTTATGTTTATAACTGTGTGGCTCAATAGTTTTATTGTATTATGAGAACAAATACTTACCTTTTTTAAAAAAATGAAGCCTTTAGAATATTCTAATTAAATGCTCAATAAATTAAAACAATATATATTTTTACAAATCAAAGCTTCTCCAATAGTAACAAGAGAGAATTCAGTAATGAACTTTGAAAAACTTTTAGATTTTCGAATAATTTCAATACAAGGCATCATTACAGACTTATAGATCAAAGAATGTTTACTATGAACAAAGAAACCTTTATTTTTCCAATTTACTTTTGTGTTTTACACAAATTTCTCACAAACACTTAATACTGTTCACTAGATATAATTTTTTTTATCACAATGTTGTTGTTTTCTCGAACCTCATTCTTCAGTTTCTCAAAATCTGACAAACAGTTACTGCTACCACAAGTCTTCTGTACTGTCTTAACAAAGCTACTCATAATTTCATCAGCTTCCTTTGAAAAAAATAAAAATAAGTGTTTTTGAGTTATTTCAAACCAATGTGGTCAAGAAAATTAAGTTGATTCTGTTTTAGCTACACTTAAATACTTACTCTGTTCAGTACAAAATGACCAGCCAGCATTTAAAAGGAAGTATATATACTGTAATTTGTGTCTTTCATAGATGTTGTTTTCACTTTGTGCTACACACTGTATGAAGTCCACTTATTTCTTTGTTCAAATTTAATTTTCAGCTAAATTGTGCATTACTTCATAATATATTTTTCTACTTCTAGTCCTCCTGTTGTAAATCTTCCTGATTTACTCTTTTGGGAAATCAGTTTCACCTCAAAATACCACATAATTACCTCAAGGATAATTCATCTTTGTGAAAGTTACCTTGATTAGAACAAACTTCTTTCTTCCAAGAAATATTTTATTATATATTTTTTACACATTTTTCTGGAAGTTTTCACTTCCATTATCACACAATTTATGTTAGTTAAGTGCTTTGAGTACTATCATAAATATATTTTAGTAGTTTGATACTTTTAGGTATAATGTTTCTATGCTTACTTTAACAAGTGCACTGGACACCAGATGTGCTGGTCTAACCCAAAAGGCAAAATTTGCCAATATCTGAAAACAATCCAAATAGTGCAGAGTTGAACTGATATTTTATATTACAATGTGAGAGTACAACTATATATAATAGTGTCATTTCTCCAAGAGGATATGCACTATCCACATCATTCTTGATTATTCCAATAGAAAATAAAGACATACCAATGGAAGAGATTACCATCTCTTTTTTTTACTTACCATATTCCATTACAGAACAATTCTCAGCAATGCAAAATACAAATGATTACAAGTCAAAATGGTCAAGTATAATAGGCTGAAAGAAACAGACCTGAGCAGTTATTGGAAGCAATAGTGGGGACAAAGACAAGAGTAGATGTTGACTTGTTAACTCATTTATCCATGGAGGGCAAAAGAGTCTTTATGTGGTATTAAAAAGATCTGATAGAAACACAAAAAGATACATTTGTACATCTACTATAGCAGTGGAGCATAGTGCAATAGTATATGTCCATGCAGGGAAAAACAACTTCTGAGCCTATGGTTAAGAAGTTATTAAAGGTTTTTAAATGCTGTACCTCTTTCTCCTCCTCCACTTAAACAAGAACAAAAGTAACAAGGATGGAAACTATTACAACTGACACAATGAGAGTCTAGTTGACATTTGTAGGTGTTGTAGTCTTTTGCCACCACAAGATGGCTTTGAATGTCTAAACTGCTGACATTAGAAACACCAAAAAGGATTAGAAATATAAGGCCATACCCTACACTTCAGATAATCTGCCTTATCATAGGCAAGCAGACATGACAATGAAAATGTAAAAATAAGAGCAGTGATTGGTAGCACAATTCTTTAATTACAAGTGAAGATATATCTCACTGCAGAAACTCCATGTCTAGAGAAACCAAAGAGTATCCAACTCATGGATGTTCTTCATATCCCTCTCAACAATGACTTTTCATGAAGAATTCAAAGTAGTATGGGGAGTAACCTCAATAGGTATACCCAATGCCTTGTGAACTTGGGAGGAATTCAATGCGTTGGTGTAGATTTTTTCACAGGGATGTCCCCAGAATAACCTTCTTGAATGATTCTGGAGAGCCAACAAGCCTCTTTAATCCATTCTGAATAAAACAGGGAGACACTTGTCTTACAGGTTTATTTGACAAGTATGCATTATTATAAAATGAGGCACAGATGCAGAATGGGGTGGAGATTACTTTTCAGTCTTTGAGACATAGTCTATGAAATGTTTATATTTTTATTTTAATGAAGATTTGGGGAATCCATAATACAAAGAGAAAGATTTTGTGCACACTAACTCTCACCCACAACACAGTTTTACAAAAGGAAACACTACAATGCCGAACAATGATACTGCAGCAGTGTCAGGGCTTCATAAGCGCAGTACCCAAACACAAGTATCAGATACAACATTTCCAATGCTTACTGAGAACAGCCAAGAGTGGTACTTAGTTGATCTTAGCCAAAAGAACCAGCCAACTCAGCTAGGGGAGACTACTCATCTACAGGAATTTAAGGACAAAGTGGTGTGTTGCAGTGTCCAGACACCACTCAACCAATAGGATCCTTCCTCCTCCCCTTCATGGGTCACCATTGGTGGATTTTCATAACTAAGAGGAAGTAAAGTAAAAATAAAGAACTTTCTCTGGGAGTTCCCATCATTACATACAGAAATCCATCTCCAAGGGAGCACAGATAAAAGTTGATAATCATAGAGAACATTAGATAACACTATTCTTATCCAGAAGATGGAGAACAAAAGCTTTTTACAACAGCACCATCTCTCTCAGAGTACATACACAACCCATGTCACTGTTAGTCACTCCAATAACAAATATAGAAGTTTTCAAAATATCATCTGACCTGCTGATGGAAAAACTACCATTCAACTTTACATAGTATATTCCAATATACAGCAATATTTTCGATAAACTAACAGAAATGACCCAGAGTAATAAGTAATTAGGGCAAAAAGAGATTTAGGGATGTTCCACAAACAGTATTCTTTGTTTAAAGTTAAACATGTAACAGTAACACCCATAAGTAACATTTTTTAAAATCTAAGTAAATATGAAACATTTACCTAAACTGAGTTCATGTGACAGGAAATACTTAATACATTTTATACAACACAGTAGGCTACATTTTTTTATATTGCATTGTACTATTCTCAGGTAAAATTAATACAGATATGTACTGCACAATCATTATAAATTCTTTTGAACTTAACCAAGTGTGTGAAACTAAAATCTGTTAAAAATATCATAATACACAAGAAACAACAATAAGTATTTTCCCACAGTGCTTATGCTACTCACAAGGCTAGTGATCATCCCCACTGAAACAGAAGGGAAGTTGTAGCCTCTATACATCACCTAAACTGTCAGGGGAAAGAGGGTTGCTGTATACTTTTGCACTCAGTATAAACAACTTTCCAAAAATATTTCCTGTGGAAATAACAGAAAAATAGGTAGCTAGAAGGGAAAAACTTAATCTTCTTCACCAAAGTGATATGTAAAGACTGCACATGTATGAATAAATCAGAAAATGTTTGAAAATTTATATATTAAAAATGTGCTAAGTAGATAATTTTTAATACTAAATAAGTGAATTGATAATTTAAAAAAAAAAGATTAACTTTTTTAATGCTTGCTTTTCTTAATATTAACTATGATCAATTTGTGACTTGTAAAATGACTAAAAACTATAAAAGAGTGAAAACTGAACATACTTCATTTACCAATGTGAAACACTTTACCTCACATAAAAAAAGAATATCTCAAAACAGAGTAAATGCTTTAATTATACTTCTATTCTCTAGTTTTTTTAATAGAAAATAAACTTCTTAGTTTAAGTGTCAAACAGTCGTTTTACTAGATAATTAAATCTAAAGCACTATAATGGTGACAATGGATTATTTTTCTTTTAACCCTTTCGCAATGGGTCATGGGTCGAAGGCCAAGTCATCATGTTTGTTGGCTTTCATTCAAAATTTTATTGAACTACTATTTTATGAAGTTATGTCAATAAATTTAGAATCAAATTGTGGATTATAATTCAGACTTTAATATTATAAGAGTTAATTTCTTAATTTGAAAGAAAACATCTAAATATAGATTTTAGTGAGTTGCCTGGTATGTTGAATCCAGTACTGTTTAAAATTAGATATTTGTGATATCAAAATACTTTGTCTATAATTTTGAACAAATCAGGAACTCAAATTACTAAAATTCACAAGCTAGATTATGAAATAAGAACCTTATCTGTTTTTATTTTGCTGAGATATGGCTTATGTACTGAATCAAACATTTTTCGAATAGTACCTTATATATTCTTATTACAGTATAGAACATGTGAACAACCAATTACCAGCTTAGAATGTTCCCTAGTGGATTCCTCAGTCATTTGTATCTGTAAAAAAGACTTCCACATTCTTTCAATCTAAGATTTCAATAAGGTAAGGTGTGTTTTTCATATGCTCAAAGTTTAATATTTTTAAAAATCTTAATACTTCTTAGTTACTAAGCTTAAATTAAAGTGGAAGTCTGTGGTGTCAGTATAGTTATTTATGATTTTTTTGGTTATTTAGCTGTATATATAAACCCCCCCAAAATTTTGTTTGATATCCTCCATGTGTAAAGTGTTTAAAAGCTTAGCAACCTATGTCCTACAGCAACTGAGTAGTGTAAAGGTCATGGTGAAAAGAGAAAATTATTTGCTTTATTTCTTGATTTATTGTTCTGTAGTTTAACAAAATAAGTTTAATAATTTATTTCTCAATAGTAATAATCTATATAGATATATAATGGATGATAATTGAAATGTGACTGTATATTAAAAAATACTAATTCACTGAAACATGAGGAAGACTGAAGGTCAATTTTATATTATTGAATATGTAACAAGTGCACATGCACCACATCTATGCAAGTTATGTCACCTATGTATGACTGGAAGGTCACGTAATAATAAATAAATATATATATATGTTCATATATAGTGTTATGAGACATAACTATTTAGACTAGACATTTGTGTTTTTGTGTTATAATATGTGGTCATTCTAGTACTAAAAAAGCACAATTTACATTCATTTTCTAGTTTTTTTAAGATGGTTGTGAGGTTGGTCAAGTGACAGCCCCCTCAAAGAGTATAGAAAATAACAAAATCTTAATGAAAACAAATATTTTAAATGCATTTTAGGAGGTTCTATAGATTATGTAAATAGCAATTGAGATATCTGACAAAGAATAGTTTATAATCATAATATAAAATCAATTTGCGCTCAGACTAGTAATGAAAAGACTATTTTCACAAACAAATCTTTAGTAAAAATAATTTATTAAAAAATTTGATTTTTATATGCAAAATACTTGTAATCTTTATTAAAAGTCTACCAAATTTTGTATAGATATACATGTTGTACCAAAAGTTATAGCACAAATACTTAAAGCAAGCATGTAGACGAACTTGTATATATTATACTGAGCCCGTAGTGAAAGGGTTAATGGGTAAAAACATGAATAAATTTTCATTAATGAAGTATCAAATTTTAAAATAAGAAAAACTGGAAGCTTAAATAATACCCTTTTTCATAAAATAGAAAACCCTATTATACATATATATCTACACACAGTGTATTTTGAAGTATCTTAAAGAAACAATACCTTTAATATTTTTTGCTTCTTTAAATGAGGTTCCATATCTTCCTTGTCTTTCATTTCCGAGCTATCAATATTGAAAATTTCGAACTCTTTGACTTTTTTTTTGGCAAACTAAGGTACAATAAAAAGTAAGAAAGAATGATTATTACCTTAAACATTTGATTACTTAGCAATAAAAGAGTATTAAATTTCTTGTAAGAAAACATGAGCTTTCTTTATTTTTTTTACTACAGTTTCAATACTAAAACAGTGTAAAAATTTTAAGCTTTTGATACAATAAAATAATAAGGGTTCATTACAATTTCATCAAACAACAAAATGAAGTTAATTTTGTGGGCACTGAAAATTTCTAATAAAGGAAACCTTTTCTCTTCACTACTTAACTATCATGCACAAATGAATGCACACTACATCCAAACAAAATTTCCCCAAATTTTTAAAATTTTAATACCGGGTTTATTTCAATATTCTCCAAATAAAAATATGTTTGTATTTCCTAAGTTGTTTCTGATTAAAATACAGCACTTGTAGTCTCCTACGAGAAAATTGAAAATAGTTTTCAACAAGATAATGCTAATATGATTTTATATCCTCAATACAAGAAGTTGTGTTGATTTTAGTCTATCACTGTTTCTCAACCTTGTTTGTCATGAGTTGATGTTATTATTTATAATCTTAGCTTTGAAAACTTAAAAGCTTGTAAATTCTAAAAAAATAAAATGAAAGATTGTTTTTTATTCTTTTCAACTACATAAGTCAGATGACTTCCAGTTCAGCAAAGATTCAAACAGAGATTGGATCAAAGTTATGAAAGCTTAATTTGTTATATGTTGATCTAAGAAAAGATGTTTGAGAACAAATTCTGCTACAGTTACAATCCTAATTTTTTTTGTAATGTTCACTCATCAGAGTATGAAAATTTTTAACTACCTATCATAAATGCAGATTAAAATCCATTTTAATTTTTAATTTTTTTCCAAACAACTTTATTGCTTTTACTGAACGATAATATCCCAAAGATACAGGTAATGATCTCTTTGCAATACATAGGATCACATTCATCAATCTTCAAGATGAAACTAAACCTATTCAACAGTCTATACACAAGCTCAACTTTAATGTAGATTAGAACATTTATTGGGAATTTAAAAATATTTTAAGGTTTAAATATGGTATCCAGTTTCCTCAATAGTCACATGTAACTTATGAATTCAGCTGCCTAACTTATGGAGGCATTTACATCGTGAGTGTTAGATGACTGGAAGATTGTTTAAAAGAACACTTTAATCCTAGGTTCAAAGGCAGTTCAAACACCATTCAGCACACATTGAATGTAATGTGGTTCCAACCCCAAGTTTGTTCAAAGTAATCATTAAGGCCAAAAACAAGACTATGCTACACTTCTAACTTTTTAAATGAAGATCAAACAATCAGCAAATGACTACTGTTTGATTTGAGAGAAAAATAAATTATTTTCATGAAACAAAATGAGGTAGGCTTATTCAAAACATTTTGAATGTAACAATGTCGTGCTTTGTATTGATGACAAGGATGTTGCATAAGAATATATTCATGTTAGGTTCACATTAAGTAAATGCTTAAAAAAAATCACTTTAAAGAAATATAAAATAAACAAAACAGGAATTAATACAAAGTGTGTTTAAAAGTTATTAAGTATATTAAATGTAACCTTCTGACTAAAGAGTTAGTTGGTTTGCTGATAATTCTGCTATGGTAAAAGTAATGTTTACTGTACACCAGTAAATATAAACACAATGAAACTGTGTCTGGTCTTTCTTCGAATCCAAACAAAATGAGAATTTACATTTTTTATTAAATAAAAGCTTTATATGAAAATTTTAGAAGAACATAGGTATATATATGTAATAAGAACATTAAACCAACAGAAAAAGGGAGCAATTGTAAGTGTTTCTTATTAAACACATGACAATGAAAACTTTCCAAATTTTCAAAAGGTACAGATTCATATAAATATCACCTGGAATTTTTTTTTTTTTTAATGTGGAAGCTACACAGTATTTAGAAAGTTCCAAAATATTTCAACTACATGTTATTTTTTTGTTTTTTGCAGTGTAATAAAGCAAATCACACAAGATATGTTTGGCTGTTTTACATTTGATAGTAATACTTTTTAAAAGAATTAAAAAAAGAAACTAATAAGACTTGTAAGACATATTTGATATTTGAATAGTTTTTAAAATCAAAAGTTAACCTATATACTGGGAAATCTCAGTAAATGATAGGTCTTCCAAGTCAAGTAGTGCTTGAAACTGCATACAAAATTCACTTGAAATAGTTCTCAGTTTTCTGATTATAACATTAATACTGCTGACTATAAAATTTATGGCAGTTGGATCCAAATTTCTAACTTCAAAATTCTTATTTTTATTTCAACTAATTTTTCTTCTTTACTTTGGAGAGCAATCACCTTCCCACAGCTGTCTGCAGGCAGTGTAGAGTGATATAGATGTGGGACATTGTAGGATTGTGCACCCACATCTCACTCTCCCAATTTCTATATCTATATCTTTTATTTCTTATAAAAGACAAGTAAACGAAGGTTAAGACTGATAGATGGTGTATCCCCACTGCAATGTGGGTCCTACTACTTCAGTCACCTCCAAAACCTAGGGTGCATTTTATAATCCTACATTATGGTTTGTACCCTGGGATCTTTTCAATTAGTGCAGTGATTTTTGTTTAATTTATTTTAGTTTCAGCTTTTTTTTAAAAATTATAACAAAATAATATAATCAGTCAAAGGTTTGAATTTGCTGTTTTTAATGCAGTCCTTCCTTATGATTTTGTGTACTTAACTTTATCAAAATGTATTAATCTTCACTACATATACATACATACTTATTAGACTTGAACATTCATGAATCTTGTTTTGTTTTTAATTTTACTACTCATTTCTACTTCAGCAGTCACAGACTAGTGGGAGTACAGCTAATCTATACCACCTATCAAAAAATTTTAGAATTACTCTTTTACTAATAAATAGTGTTCTTAACTGTTACATTATAACACTACCACAGGTGAGCATGTTCACTGACAAAGAACTGAACATGCTACCTACAGTTTGTGACTTGAAGGCCCGAACCACCAGGCCAAGCCCATTCATGTGTTATCTTTTGTTTTAATTGAATATTTTCTTCATCATAATTATTTTCTTATCACACATTTATCACTGTTACTTTTTTAGTGTTTAAAAATTGTCTGCATATCAGATGATAAATGAGATAGCAATGTACTTATTTTAAATAAAATCAGCTATTTTGGCCTGTTAAGACTGCCTTGTATTCAGTAGCCCTTGATAAAGCCATAAGGTAAAATGTTGAGGAATAATAAGTTTCACTAGATAATAACAGATTTTCTTTAATAAAAAATGTCTACGATTGGTTTACCTGTATGATGTGTTACGTCAATAATGCTGACTTTTCTCCTTGATATATCAGTAGTGAACAGTTCACCTCCGAGATATTAATAGCTGACTCACTTCTAAAATGTTAGTGAAGACCAACCTTATACTTTTATGATGAACCTATCATGACAAGCTTACCTTCAGAATATACTGTCAATAAGACTTACCTCTATGACATGATATGGGAAGTGAGCAAGTGCAGCAACCTGGATTCCAAAACTTTGGTCACATACTCCTGCCAGTAGGTCAAACAGTCAGAAGTTTAGAATGTAAATAAAAAAACAATTTTAAGAAACCACAAAATCCAAACATAAAGACAACAATTCACAAACTTATTCAAATTGAAAAATAAACTGAATAGCAAAAAATACACTTTCAAAGTAAAAAACATTTCACATTTCTTATTAACTGGTTTGATGTTATATAAAACAAAAAAATAATAAAAAAATAAAATAAATAGCCATACTAACATGAAAACAAATATTTGGAAAGAACTTCATGAACAGCTGAAGCATAACATATGTATGATAATTTACAGTTCTGTTAAAGACTGTGTCTAGATAGTTTTTATAGTGGAAAGTGAACGGATACCATACCATAGTCACTGATCTCCACAAAAAAATTGAGGTTTAAGGATTTAGTACAAGAAAAGATGAGTGCAGTAGTTTTGCAAGTGGATTTACAGTGACAAAGCATGATGATGAATTACGAGTAGAATAAAAAAAACTTTTCTGAAGGTAAAAATATTATGTGAAAAGAAGGATATACATATGCATTGTGGAGATGCAGTAAAATGACTAATTCACTATTTAAGTGAAAAGACAAATTCAGGTATGTTCACTTGAAAATAAAATTAAGCAAAATATTGTCAAGATTAAAGAATAGAAATGTATAGAGCTGGTCAATTAGTGAAATTTGCAATTTGAATTGTCATAAAGATTTAACAATTAATAAATTACTTTACAGATGTTTAAAAAATGTTCAAAATATGTACCTCACACAGTAAGCTCTAATATTTATGTTTTTCATAAATATCAGTATTCAACCCCAGTAATAGCACATGTACTATGATGAAGAGCCCACTTATTTAGAGTGAGAGGCATGTTTTAGAAAAGATAGCTGAAATCAGTCAACTAGTATTCACTACTATCACATTTCACAGTACATTAATTAATCAATCATCAACAGTATATTATTTTGAAACACTAACACAAATGTGGCTCTCCTGGTATTTTTTTTCTTAATGGTATTACTATTAAAGCATTAAAAACATTTACATTTGAGCTAATTGAAATGAATATAATACAGTGACCAGATTATTTACAGCAATAAACAAATATAAACACACATCAAATGACTGTAAAGTAGGAATATTTTATATTAGGTTAGAATCTGAAACTGGGTGGCACAAGAAAAAGTAGATGTGTATGGCCTACTACAGTTTCTGCGTTATGCTTACACTATCAGTTCTGCTCTTCAAATCTTGTGTATTCTTGAATGTGTTTTGATAAGTTCTTTCCAGCAATAACAAATATATTCAATTATTAATTACCTGATGTAGATCTATAGCTGAAACTAGCCATATTTTTAAAATATTTTGTTTGAAATTTTATTGTTGGTTACTAAAGTTTAATAATTTATTACAAAAAAATGTTTCAACAGTATCTTCTGAAAAATACTATGTTGCTTAAATTATGTTGTTCTCTATGACAATGATTATAAATCAGGAAATAACCAAACATATCAGTGATTAGTGAGATTACTGATAGATACAGATTAAGTTCAGTTACAAATATCTAGTTCTTTAAATCTAGTTTATAACTTTTTATGAACACAAGCATACCAAAGTAATCAATCTTATACGTGGATACTTTAAGAGTGTCTTTACTATACGAAGGAACTAGAGCTATGAAATTAACTTAATCAATCAGGTACTTTTGAACACTGATAACATTAAGTGTCCCATAACATAATGGATTAATGAAAATAAGTGTCCAATTATTACTATTTTTGATTATTCAAACTATTTAAGTAATTAAAATATTTATATCAAGACTAAAGAAGTTACAATTCACTGATATATAATGTTAAAGAAAAATGTGTGGGATAGAATGAAATGAAAAAATGCTAGAAAGAGAAAAAGTGAAAAAATTTCTTATAAAAAATCATCAGAAAGAAGTTAAAATTCATAGAGCACGACATCTGTGAATAAAGCTTAAAACATCAAATACTGATAGGAGAGATAAAAAAAAGACAGGGGGAAAACAAAGAACAGAATACTTTACTACTCTGAGGAAGTGGACTGACAACCTGGTATTGAAGCACAATGACATCATTTGGTTAGCTCAAGACAAAGAAAGATGGAAAACAATAACATATAATCTGAACTCATACATGATATGAGAGCTATCACTACTTCCATCAGTACATGTTGGTATGCATATATTTTACTCACTAATGTAAGAATATGGCCTTATGATTTTTGATTATGCAATTAACCCATGATGATTGTTGTGTGTACCTAGTTTATCCAAGCAAAAGTGGAGTTTTAATTAAATATATTGCTTATATATTACAAGCTACAACTGTAACCAAATGTTACTTGTGTAAGACTACTTTAAGAGAAAAAAAGAAAAATGTTAGGGAAGTAAATATCCACAAGTAATGAAAACAGTTTAGCAAAAATTAAGTATGATGTAGGGATGACAATCCCAAAAAATGCAGAAACACAGTGAAGACGAATACACAAAACCACACAAAAATTACTAAATAAACAGCCAACAACTGTTGAGTCAAACTTACGATCATTAGCTACTGTAAGATTGTATAACATTATCCAGTTTAAATACTTTTATTCAAATCTGAATTCATGCAACTAACAGGAATTCAATAGTTAGTTGTAGACAGAAGTTATTATTAAAAATATTTGGTCAATTTTCTATCAATTTTTTGTACACATGTTTGTCCTTATCCCTGTAATGTTTCTGTACATTCTGGCAATGCTATCCTAATATCATATTTAATTTCTGCAAAAATTCTTAGTGCTTGTTTACCCTCTTTATTTAAAAAAAATACTGAATTAGGTTGATAAGTGAACATTTATCATATTTTCATAATTCAATAGTAATATTATAAACATATATATATATATATATTGTTAACATCATATCAGTTTTGTCAGTTACTTCACTGCACTTCTAGAATGACCTCAGATAAGAAATTACACCATACAATTGGCCAATATAGTTTATTAATAATAACTAGTAACAATCTTGACTTCTTGGGACTTAATGTTGAGGAACCTACAGTAAGGAAAGAATATATGAAAAAATGTATAGGTGTATCATTCCTTCATTCACGTTTGCATTCCATTTGAAATTGTCATCCCTACATCACTTTATGTTAACAAAATTCTTTCTGTTACTCGTTTTGTGACTAAATTTGAGTGTATTCAATGGATGTGTGTAACAAAATGTAATAATAGTTGTACTGATTTTTTCACTTGTTCATTTCGTATATAATATAGGGATTGGTTTTCAAAAGACACTGATTATATAGTGTACTAAGTACTGAGTATTCTACATGTTAAGTTACCAAATGTTCATTTATCATTTCCTGATAATTCCTTTTTCCCCCTTGTACACTTAAACTTTTTAAAGGAATGCCATATTTTTATAATAAACCTAATTTCAAGGGGTAATAACAACATCCTTCACAATACTATTCTTTTTTTTAAGACTACTATAGCACTTACTGATAGCCTCTTTCAAAGTGCTCTTAAAATGCTTTTTTGTCATAATAAAGATATTGCAAGAACTTCACACATTTTTTGGCTAAAGTGTGAAAAGAAAAACAAAGATGAGCACTTTGCTCTTGAGCTTGTTTCTATTTCTCCATTTTAACACTGTTCAATGATGTTAGGAGCCTCATGCACTGTGAAACACATGATAATAGCAATTAGGTGCTCAAATAAGGCTATAATGCAACTTTAGCAGTTATTAGAGTAATAGGTTAAATGCATCAGTCACTTTTTTTCTCAGCTCATTCCTACCTATTCAGTAATATCATGCTTAGTAGTTATTCTTTATTCACTTAAAAATACACTAATTGTTATATAGCTTGCTTATTTATCTTTGTCACAAATTACTATACATGGACTAACAGCTTAAAAATGTGTAATACCAGTATTTACAGAAATATTAATGTAAAAAAATGTTATGGCAGGTTAATATTTATCATCATTTCTGTGAAGCTTTTGGCAGAAGAGATACAGTTTGAGAGCTTTAATGAAATGCAGCTGCCTGACGAACGAAAATGGGTTGATATTTCTTCAGGACAGTAATTCAAAACAGTCCCCTAACATTTAAATGAATGATCAATTAATAAAATTATCAACAAACTGAATATGAAAAATATCACATTTTGCTAAATAGTGAAAGCAATCCATTTCAGCTGTATGGTTTATCAATATGTACAAAAGTGATGTTTCTCTTACAGTCAGTGTCAGATTCCAATTGTCATAAGATAGCCAGACTCCTTAGAAAATTTCTTAACTTATTACATATTAATTTGCCAATGGAAATAAAAAAAAATACAGAAATCTTTATGTAAAATTTGAAAGCTTTCTCCCTCTATCCTCAAATTAGTCTGGCCAGCTTTGATGTCAAGTATGTTCCCCAACATTCCTATCAATCTTGTCCTTCCTCTGGCATGCAAGAGATTCCTACATCTCCATATAAATGTCAATGTATAAAACCTTTTTGAACTTCTGACCTTCTACAATAGCTTCACCTACTTTAAATTCCAAAATAAATTCTATAAACAAACCAGTGACCTTTTGTGATGAACTCTCATTCTCAGGCAGAGACCAACTATTAAGTAACTTGAAACTAAAGGTTTGGAAATGCTATATTGACAACACATTTGTTCATGGATTCCTTGAATTATTTTTGCTTAAAATTTTTTTTTCCATTATTTCAAATACATAAATTTCAGCATACAATTCATCATGTTAATAGATAAATTACTGATCCAACAGTTTAGAAGCTAATAGATGGAAAATTATATTCAAAATGTTTAAAAGAGCCAGAAAGAGTTTTAAAAACAATCTTAAAACTAATCTTCTTAGATAAGGTTTTAAAAAACAAGGAATACTCTTGCAGTTTTATATCTCTAAAAAACAAGAAACTGCAATGCCAAAATCTGAAACAAACTGATAATTTCTGTACCCTACATTTCCAAACTGAACAAAAAATATAAAGGATTCAAGAGACATTTAATGATAAAGTTTATTTTAAATTAAAAAAAAAACACACCTCTGAAATACCCTTACTGAAGTGAAACGACCAACCTTTAAAAAAAAGTTTAAACAAAAAAAACTAATTTATGAAGCAGTGTGTCTATGTGGCAACATTTAGAGGGTGTCTAAGAAGTCTGGACCCAAAGGGAAGAATACACAATTTATTCTTAACAGCCATAAATATATCAATTCTTAACATGCAGTGCCAATAAAAATAAGTTCCTTCCTGAAATATGTACAACTGATATTAGGAATGTGTAACTTTAATAATACAATGTCCATTTTCTCTAAGGGTCCAGAATCTTGAAACATTCTGCACATTGGACCCTTGCTGAACATAACTACAAACAGGATGTATCATAAACTGGAATCAACACAGAATTTCAGACACAGTTTACCATCAGAAATAAAGAAAGGCCAAGGAAGCTATCTACATCAAATTACAATCATCAGAATCAGAGAAAACAGCCTATACATCACCAAACTGTCAACCATTCTCAGTTAATTCTTCAGATAATATCGTGATATCAAAGAAAAAAGCTTGTCTATAAAAACCACAACATTGTTTCCTTTTTATTCAATAGGCAGTTGAATTCCATTGAAGTTTTAAATCCAAATATCTATTATTCTTAACTTTCTCACTGTAGTCTTAGATGATTCTACTGAGTTTTTGTGACCATACACTGACATTTAGTTTCCATACTATAACTTTTTATATGTTTTGTGTATCTTCAAGAAATTTTGCAACCTTTCAGTAAACACTGCAAGTCTTTTGTACAAAAAAATGATTTTTAATGAATTACTTTTTCACTAAAATTTTCTCTATGAATATGTAAAGTTAATGTGTCAACTGCTTTAACTACAATGATTTCCTTGTTAAGATTAAATACATTTTTCTTCACCTGAAAAACAAGAAGTTTCATTTCCATAGTCTAAAAATCTTCTAAGTAACTTTCAAATATTTTAACAGTAAAATTTTTAATTTTGTCTGTTATTTTTCTGTCATAACTATACATACATTCAGTCAATTTGACTGACCTCATATCCATGATAAAAAAACACAAGTCTTTTTTTTCTTTTTAGAATGACCACAAATTGCAACAAGAAACTACGGATGGTTGTTTATCCTAAATAGCTTGAAGCTCTTAACAGTATACCTCTGTTTTTAGTTACATTTTACGGTTTCATTATCCTTTGAACTGTGTGCAACAAATAACCCAACCATACAATTTGTAAATCACTTGGCAAACTTGTATCTCGCATCACCTTATCAAATTTTGTAATGCACAAGCTGCACATGAATATACCTCAAGATTAATTTTTATCATTACTGTTATATTTCATTACATTCCTGGTCTAATCTAATGTAAAAAAGCTTCTAAATTTCACACTTTAGTAACACAAAATTTCATAGTAAGTTTAGTATTTTTCTGAAAATTTGTATTTAAGATTTGTAAACACTACTGAAATAATATACTTTTAACTAATTATGCAAACATACCTGGTATTACTTTATAAAGCATAGTCAGTGTATCATCAGATGTCAAAGCTGAAACTTGTAAATTATTTACTCCTTTGACCTCTTGAGAGAGAGCTGTCAACTCATGAAAGTGTGTAGCAAATAAACAGTAACAGCCAACTTTGGTAGCAATATGTCTATAAAGAAAAGTAATTGCAATACATCAAACACTTATTTTTTTATATGGTAAATGGTATTGAATTTTTACATTGTTACTGTGTCAATCATATTAGAACTGTTTTTCATCACACAATTATAATGAACTATTATTTAAAAGTGATTAAAGATAAATATCATTTTAAAATATTACAAAAAGTTCTAAGCTTGGAATTTTAAATGGAAAAAAATATTTATGAATATATTCTTCTACTCATTTTATTTTTTTAGTGGAAATTTTATTCTGAAATTTATTAAAATAAACTGTAATGCAGCCTTTTAAACATACTGAAAATACAAAATGTTATTATTCTTGCAGATTAAGCAGCTTATAATTGTGCACTTATTTGTAATGAACTTAACACTCATTTGAGAAGTTAATTTGATTAACGCTTCTGTTGACAATAAGGAGAAATATTTTGTTATTGAATAATGTTTTTAAAACAAACTGAAAGTACTAATTTGCAACTACTTCTTTGATTCATCTGATTTTTATGCTATGCATTGGTTATATATGGTTAAAATCCAATAAAACTTTAATTATTTACAATTCTGTTAACACTGTTATAATACTGCAATAAGCAAAATATAATTTCTCTTCAGTGAACACAGGTGAACTTTCCAAATTCACCAAGTTTTCAAAATCTTCCTCATTACATGCATTCAGATACATAAAGCTATAACACGTAGTAGTACGACTAGCGTTGAAATGCAACCGACTAGTTACTCATTGTGTAGTTTGTTTTCCAGTGTCATGTTTTCTCTCACAGAACTATGTGGTTTACTTTAATCTAGTTTCTTTAGTGAGATCAGTACCATTAATGTGCTTAAGTTGTTGTGACTAATGTTAAAAGGTATGCCTTTATGTTGTATCTTATACTTTTTGTATTATTTTTCTTATGTATAATCAAGGTTGACATTTTTATTTTTGTTACTTTAAATTGAAATATAGATCTTTTATGTTAAATGGTGTATTTTTGTATTTCTTTTTCTAAAATTTTGTTATTAACTGAATGAGCACAGGGTTGGTCCATTGGATGATCTTCTGCTGGAAATGGAACACTTACTATAAGTTCAAACTTATAAAATGTACCTATATCAAATGTGTCAAACTTTTAGTAAAATATACCTGCCTGCTGTGCACAAAAAGTCAGATGCATTACAAAAGTATTTGCATCCAAGATATGTCTGTGACTGATGATATTACTCTAACTCATATTTTCACAAGTCAGAGCACAGGGCAATGTTCATGTGATAAATAAATATACTTTTCTTCACTGAAAGGTTTATACTGCATTACTATTAGAACTTCCCAAAACATGTATGTACAGTTTTCAGTATCCCAATTCATTGTATTTGGCATTTTCTTTCCTTTACCACAAACTGTTACTGAATCAACAATGCAGGGTAAAAGAAATTGTTTACAACACTAACATAAGTAATATTACATTTGAATAGCACTCTAGAAAAGGTTATGAGATGCAAACCTTGACAACACCTGAGGAAATGGGATCAAGGTATTTTTCTCCATAGTTTCAACACAGTCTGAAAATGAACTTTAATAACTATAGTGATTATGTATTGTATTTTATAACTGTTAAGATTTAAGTTTTAGCA
The DNA here is from genome assembly GCA_011833715.1 of Carcinoscorpius rotundicauda. Taxonomy (NCBI): domain Eukaryota; kingdom Metazoa; phylum Arthropoda; class Merostomata; order Xiphosura; family Limulidae; genus Carcinoscorpius; species Carcinoscorpius rotundicauda. The sequence goes on from CM022393.1 coordinate 42,170,093, forward strand.
TTACGTATTGATTTTCTTTCATTGTATTTCTGCATTTATTTTGTTCATCTGTTAAAGAGTACTTCTGTACATTTTATATCTCTGTATTGTATTCTAGTCATTTATTGATGTTTGTAATGCCGTATAAGGTGATTTGACTATTGTGAATTATAATGATTATTTTTAACTTTCTTTATAATTTTCTTTCTGATTATTTTTGTTAAGAACTGTGGTTGTTTACACTTTCTATGTGTATCCATAAGTTTGACAAAAACAGAGCAAGATACTACCATTGAATAACTGGCATACATACTGCTGTTTTATCGTGTGTGTGTTGTTTTTTTAATTATTGGATTTTAACATTTAAAGTTAGAAACTACTAACAATACACCTTAAAATACAAAACACAAAAAACTGGATAAATATTTGGATCTTTTGTTTGATAAACATTATACTGATAGACAAAAGACATCTGAATTATCACTCACAGCAGTACTAACTTAATGTTTCAATGATCTATACAAATCTTTAGTTGATTTTTTATTATTGTTCAACTAATATACTGATCTTATAAGCTTTTATTCTATTGTTTGGAAGATATATGCATTAGTTGCAAAACTGTCCTCACACAAGTTAGAGGAGAAAATAATGCAACTAATATATAAAACAACAAAAATGTTCTATAATTAAATCAGCTACAGAATGCAACACCTTAGATTGAACTTTGCACAAGAACTCAACAAAGTTTAACGAGTTCTAGAATTACAACTAAGAAGCATTTAAAATTTTTTAGTGTAAAACTAATAACATGACAATAACACATGTATTATCTGGATATTATATTCAACTGGATATCCAACTAATATACTGATCTTATCAGCTTTTATTCTATTGTTTGGAAGATATATTTATGGTTCCTTTCTTTGATGTAAATAACTGCAAAAACAGTTAATCTTTTACACTAAATTTCACCTTGGTAAATTATTAGAATTAAAAAAAAAAGGTGGCATACAAAAATTACCATACTATTCACTCGGTGCAATTACCCTTTTTGAAAAATAAAACTTACATCTTTTAGTATACAAATTACTTAATTTATTCCAATAATGCAGAAATTGTTGAAGCTATTTCCAATGTATTAATGCAGTTAATTCGTGATATTCTAATGTGCAAGCATTTCTAATGGTAAGAATATGGTTTGGCAGGAAATGTATTATGGTGGTAAACTAAATTCTGACCTGAACAAAATGAAAAATAAAAGAAAAAAGTTGCTTAATGACACAAAATAAATACTATTTATTACACGAAACAAGCAAATATAACTCAGTCATTATCAAATGTGCACTAAGTGTCAGATTCACAATAAATGAAAATCTGGACAAGATGGAAAAAATCAACCATTATACAGCTAAATATGTTAATGTTTCTTAAAGTAGGTTTATCGTCCATATCTGATGACCACTCTCATTAAGAAAACAAGGAAGACAGAATCTTCAGATATTTCTAAATGTTTGCATGACTGAGACAACTAAAGAATCCACTAGTAGAGGACAAAGGAATTCTTTTGTAACATCTATTAAGTGAAAATTTTGAAATACCAAGAGGAAACGATCCCTTGAATATCTGCAACCAGCACAAGAACAAGATCAATACAGTCAAAAGCCAATTACCTGCACCAATAAGTTAAAAATAAAAAGTGTTGGTGAAAGAAAATTATTCCTTTTCTGAAACTAGTAGAGAATAAAAACACCAGACAAGTTTCTCATGTCATTATTTGTTATTAACCAGATTTGGATATTACTTTTGTTTAATATTTTGTAAATATACATAATTATCATAATTCTTCTGGCTTCTTAGCAATATGAAAAAAAGAAAAAAAGTTGCTAAAATTCAGCTAAGCTCTTCAACAAGCAAGCTGTTGGAATAAAGTTTGAACTGGAAGCAAAACAGATAATGTTTATTCAAAAAATAATGTCATGTATCATTTGGTATATAACAATATTATATATTGTTTATATATAATATGGTATTAAACATCAAAGAGAAATTTTAACAATTTGTGAAAGAAAGTATGTGACAGTTGAATGTGTCAACTGGGTCTAACTTTTTGGTTTGTGGCTGTGTAACCAAATATCATTCAAGGGTATAAAATCATGTTGTCTGATTAATAATGATACTAAAAGTAGTACCTTATGTTAAATTACATACTTGTTTGGAGGGCTAATAAATAAATTATACAAGATGGAAACTCAGAGCAAATGTTGCAATTCTCAATGCAGGGAGAATTGAGAAATTTTAAAATATTTTAAAAATAAAATTAAGAGCTTAAAACTTAGATAATAAATCAAATGTTAATGTATATGTTTTAATGCCAAATGCATTTATATATCACAAAAATAAAATAGTTTAAGTTTTGAATGCAACTTAAACATTTATGGCACACTTTCTTCACTGAGTTAATACACCCTTATTTTAGAACTCAACATGTTTGATCCTATAAAAAAATACATAATTTTATCTTATACATATATAAAAATGATGTTTCTTTTTGATATACAGGAGATTTAAACTTAAAGGTTTCTTTACATATACAGAAAATATTTGGTTTTTGGACCACTGATTTTTCTCTCTTATTTTTGACGTTTAATAGGACAAGTTTTGTATTTGTTTAGAGCTTTACATGTTTTATTATTTTCATATAGCAGCATTCATTTTTAATTCTACTTGTTTAAGGGTTTTTACTTTTTACGTATTACATTTTATGGTGTTTGGATCTGAATTTTACTATTTTAACACCTCTTTTCTAGTTTTGTATTTTCAATATTGAAGATTGTTAAAGAGTGAATTTCTAGTAACAAAACCAATTAATATCATGTGCAACAGATTTTCTTAAATTATTAAATTCTCTGAAATAATACATTCTAATATAACAAAGTAGGAAGCAATAATGTGTAAAATGCACATAGATATTGTCAGTAGTCTTCATATGGTTACTGTCTTTTAAAGCAGATTAAAATATAGTTTTAAACATATTTTCAGGTGTTGATTTGAGTAATTTGAGTATTTTTTAATAACAACAACAATTAAAAAGGAATGCTTTTCATCATTTAATGTTTTTTAATGCTGGTAAAATGGCAAAAAAGAATGCAAAGGTAAACTTCGTATAAGATAAAAAAATGAAAATTATAATAAAAATTATAATGCTAATTAATAAAAATGGACAAAAATTAGCTTTCTTGCTTAGATAATCTACAAGCAAAACAGTATTTAGATGATTTTTTAATTTAAAAAATGAGAATAAACTTACTCTGAAACAGCCCAAGCCAAACCAAATCCATCATATGTGGATGTTCCCCTTCCTAACTCATCAATGATAACAACAGAATCAGAGGTGACAGACTAAAGTAATAAAGAAACATGAATTCTTGTTATTTGTTACAAAATGATTAACCTCATACTGATAAAAAATATTCAGTGTTATTTAAGAAAGTTTATTACACCCAAAAAAAATTACAGACCAAAGATCCTCTAATTAATAACCAATTAATAAGTAAATTGCAAGGAAACTATTGAATAATTTCAAAAAATCATATGTTGTAGTATTTACCAACTAATTTATAACATGCAAGTTAACCATAGTTAGCTTACATAACAATTGCAAAACTCATTTATTACTATTTCAAAAGTTTTCAAATGAATAATAAAACAGTATTAAACACACAAGATTCTCTTACACATCACATAACTTGTTGAGGACTAGAAAGTTACAGTCAAAGAAAATCACATATCATCAACCATAAGGAGGTGGGGAAAATATATTTTATAGATAAGAACTTGTTTGAAATTAAATTTACATGATTTATTTGTATTTCACATTTTTAGATTAAGTTATGTTTAAAATAATGGAAAGTTAGAATAACCACAATAAAAGAAGATTCAAGAGAAAATTAAGAATGACAAATCAGATGTGCAAGGTAGAAAATTTTGAAGTTCAGCTGTGTATACAACTATGGCAACAGCTTCGAGTGGGCACAGCATGTACATGAGGAGAGCCTTAAGATTTGGTCAAACAAAACTGAAGTAGAAACAGAAACATTAAAAAACAAACAAACACACAATCAAAAAAGAATGAGTGGACAACCACAAGAAAACTTTTCAGTTGATTAGAGTGATGACATCTTTACATATGGGGGCAACTTGATGGAAAGTGCATGGACAAGCAGCCTAACTAAAAAGTATGAGTAGACATACTACTGTGTTTTTTAGCATCTCATCACTCACTTCTGAAAATATCAGCAAGTGACAAAAACAGTCATATAAATTGAAGATCAGAAATAATGAAAGAAAGACCCAAATTATCCAGCAATGGCACTCACTACCATAAGGACTGTGCAGTTCGTAAATCAAAACTTTAAACAAACTAAAAATACCAATGCTCTCCATTTTCATTAGAGGTATGAAAAATTTATTCATAACAGGCATCTCAACTTAGATATATCGAATAACATGTAAGGAGGTGCACAAAAAGGTGGGAAATATATACAGTGAAGTTTTCTTTGTTTTGAATTTTGTACAAAGCTACACGTGGCCTATCTGTGCTAGCCGTCCTAATTTAGCAGTGTAAGGCTAGATGGAAGGCAGCTAGTCATCACCACCCACCGCCATCTCTTGGGTTACTCTTTTACCAACAAACAGTGGGATTGACTGTCACATTATAATGCCCCCATGGTTGAAAGGGAGAGCATATTTAGTGTGATGGGGATTTGAACCTGCGATACTCAGTGAGACACCATCAGCAACCACATACCACCCTCTGTTCATTTCCAGAGAGCAACACCGTGTCATATTTCAAGTAGAAATGGAGATTGGAATTTGTTTATAGTAAATGCAGAAGTTAAAATAATATGCAAGTCTCAACAGGATGAATTCATATAAATATGGATCTCTTTGGAGAAGCTGATACTGTAAATTAAGGGTATATGACAGGACAAATACAGGGGCAGCAAAAATCTGTAAAGTTCCAGCTAACCCTTTCCTGACAGGGTTACGGGTCAAAGTCCATGTCATTTCATTTGTTGACTTGCATTCAAAAATTTTACTGAATTACTATTTTATGAATTTGTCAATAAATTTGGAACCAGATTGTGGATTATACTTTATCATATATAAATTATTTTTGTAATTTCAAAGTAAATATTAAAAGAGCACATCTAAATGTCAATTAAGAAATTAATTCATATATAATAATAAACTTTGAATTGGTTAAAAGTAGATATTTGTAACATCACATTACTAAGTTTGTAGTTTCATACAAGTTAAAACATAAATAAAAATCTTGTACCTTTATTCTGGTGGATATGGTTTATGTCGTGAATGAACCACTGTTTCCATTTTTGGAAAAGGTCCCTAACATGTACTTCAATATATGAAATGTGAATAACCAATCAACAGCTTAAAATGTCCCCCTAGTGGTTTTTCTAAGCCATTTTGATCTCTTACAAGGCTATCTCATTCTTTCAAACCAATATTTCAAGGATGTAGTTTTGTCTTTTGTGTGCTCAAAGTTTCATATTCTTTTAAAATTAAAATGCAGCTTAGTAGAATTCTATGATACTGGTATTGTAATTTAAGATTTTTTTTAAAATTTTCAACTATATATATATATGTATAAAACCAGAAAGAAATATTTTGGTTCATATCCTCCTCATGCAAAATTTTAAAATGCTTAATCTATGTCCAGTGCAAACAAGTTCAAAGGTTGTCACTAGAAGAGATAATTGTTTGCTTTACTTCTTTATTTAGTGTTCTATATTTTAAGAAAAACAACATATTCCTAAATAAGTAATCATTTGTATATATATGTAATATATAATAATTGAAATGTGGCTATACAAAATACCAGTCTAACAAAACACAGCCAAGACAGGGTCACTTTGTAAAAAAATAATGGTCAGTTTTATATTATTGGATATGGTAACACGAGTGCATGTGCACCATGTCATTGCAAGTTATGTAATGTTAGCTAGTCATAACTGAAAGGTCAGTATAATAAAAAAATAATAAATATGTAGCATTATGAGACTTAAGCCACTTACACTAAACATTTGTACTTTTGTGTTAGAATTTGTAGTCAGCCTAGCACAATAAAAGCATAATTTATATATATACATATATTTCCTAGCTTTTTTTTTATGATGGTCATAAGGTTGATTAAATTGACAAACCCCACATAGGGTAGAGAAAATAACATCAAATATAAAATTTTACTGAAAACAAACATTTGACATGTATTCAATCACACAAGTAACATTTGAAATTTCCAAGATGGAGAGTTTTTAATTATAACATGAAATCACTTTGCACTCAGAGAGTAAAGAAAGAGACTCAGTATTTTCACAAAAAAAAAACACTTCATTAAAAAAATCTGATTTTGTATGTACAAAATTCTTCTAATCATTACTACAAGTCTACCAAATTTGGTGAAGATGCACATATTGTATCAAAAGTTATAATATAAATACTGAGCTTGTGTAAATGTGTATACAAACCCCTCTATTTTATACTGAGCCTATTGCAAAAGGGTTAAATGGTACAAATAGACAATAAAACAACTTATTTCTAGACCACATAAAAGATTATGTTTGCGTAATATAGCAACAAAAGCCCCCAACATAAAGAAACACCATTCTTTTAAACTGAAACTAGGATCTGTCACAGTAGGTAGTACAAATGTAGAAAAAAAAATCAGTAATCTGTTCTTATAAAACAAGTCATTTGTAAGTATAATCAAGGTAAAAAAAATTATGAAGAGCACAGCTTAGGTGTCAAATCTTTTCCTATGATAATAACAGTAATAGTAAATACATCTTTGTTGGTAGATGGTAGAGAACAGAATCACTGAAAGCTCAAAAGAGAAGTGAAAGATAATAAATTAAGGCAAAGTTCAATCCAACTGAAGGCAGTTATAAGATATTCAAAGAAAAAGTAAGTAAAAGACTTTAGATTGGAAGCTGACAGAGGATGAAAGAATGTACATATATGACAAAATTAAAGCTACTTTAGAAAAGAATAGTTTCTCCAATAAAAACTGCATAACAGCCACTTAAGAAATAGTAGACAAAAACCTTGTTGTATACACTGAAAGCTGGCATAAAAGATGTTTATAAACCATGGCTAAGTTGGTTAATGTGGAAAAAAGTTGAGCTCAACAATCTGACGAACTGATCTTGGCCAAAAACCATGAAAGTTGAAGAGAAGAACAGGCAAGATAACTGTTTCTTCTAACACCAACTCAAAGCATATACTTTTAAAGAAATGGAGTGGAAATGATGGAAAGCAAACCATATTATGTGAAAACTACACACAGCAGAATAAATGACAGATTCAAAAAACTATTTTAAAATAAAAATGTTGAGCATGCATGATATTTTTAACAACCATAGTATTACCACTATACCAAGTCATTTTTATAGCAAGTTGCTGATGAAATTATTATTAAATTTTACAAAACTATGAAGAACTTACACAAATTTATGGTTTTAATTGACTGATCATTATATTAGCAGAGCTAAACAATTTAGTCAACTACATATGAGAAGTGATTGCATCAATAAGCATTACATAAACTGATACATTATTTGAAATCTGTGTTTCCGATTACATCTCATTTGAGTGAAGCCCAAATGCTTTGTAAAAGGGCTCTAACAGGACATAAAGTTTTCCCAGAAAAAAAGTATAAAAACAAAATTAATAGCTATTAGATAGCAAGATATCAATAAAACATTCTTATCTGTTATAAAATTATAATGAAAACATAAAAATCTATAATTTTAATTCATGAAGTAGTACATCTGTAGAGCTGAAAATTTTAATCAGTTACCTATGAATATGTTACAATGCAATGAAGTCAAAGAGAAATGATAACAATGAGACCAAGGTGATAAATATATCTCACACGTGGAAGGAATGGAAGAATGATTGGAATGGAATTAAGGGACAATTACATAATCAAAGAGGTAGAATGGGCAATCTCATATGCAATAATTAATGGATGTTACATTCTGAGGAAAGAGCAATATGTGGGGGTGGATCAAAATGGATAAAAACTTGGAAAGAATAATTCAGTGCTGAGACACAGAGGTGGAGTAACAGAAAAAAGATTGAGATAACCTAGAAAAGACCACAAAAGGAATCCTTTGAGGACTGTCCCAAACCTAAGCAAGGACTTAAGGGAGAAGATGGAAAGGAAAGCATTCATTAAATAAAAGAAAAAAAGAAAACAAGGGGACCAGAAGAGATAGAGAGCAAAAAGAGCTAGTACTGAGGAATGAGAAAAAGGAAACCAGAATAGAGGAAGTTGACAATGAGGGGTGTGGTAAGGCAACAAAAGGAGAAGGAACACATCTGTGGGTGGGACATATTCATGTTGACAACACAAATCATGACAATATGCAGTTTCCCCACAACATGGCAGGTTATGATCCCATAAATTGAAAAGGTCCAGAACTATATCTGAACACTATCATACTCGGAATTATCAAACTTTCTATTCATTTATGAGGTTCTAAAAATTACACAAATGAAATGTGAAAACTGTAAAATAATAAATATTTTTATACTTCATATAAAAAATCACCTTGCAGGTGAAAAACTCAAAGTGCAAATAGCTACAATGCAAAAATAATGTTTCATAAGAAACAGTAGAGGAAATTAAAATAAAAGGTTTTATTTTTAAGAAACCAAATACTTTAAGAAACATTCTTGTCAAATTTTAAAGAATTTCATCCACTAATCTTATTGTTGCAAGAAAATATAACAAGAATAGCATTATCTACTAAAAATTATTCCTTAGTAGTCACAGGGTTAAAAAGTAATAAACAAGGATGAACCATTATCTACTATGCTTAAATCCTAAGTAGCAAGCAAAAACAAAATATAATGTCTATGTCTAACCTATCAGGGAATAGAAATAAGCATTATCATTCAGAAGTAGACATAAAGCGGTAAAAACTATGAAAAAAATTAATCACTAATAAGTAATGAATGAAAGCTATATGTTATTGTCAGTGTTGTAATTTAAAAATAAATATAGTGAACTGTACATGTGTGCATGGTAAAGAGTAATGAGACAGAACTAAATAGGAATGCCCAAATGTGTATGCTAAAGTGAAGCATCATGTACTACCTGTACTTAACTCTACAAGCTCAACACTTATCAACGTATTTTAATGAAATTATCATTAAAAAATTTTAATATAAATTTGTATATCATCTAAATTTTATTCCTTTATTTTAAAAAGAAACATCTAAGATAGCAATTAATTAAAACTGTAGTTTCCATTGTCTCGTTATCTGCTTAAAGTTACAATTTTAAACTTTAAAGACTTTTTATACAAGAAATGTAAGAAGACAACACAGACTGTTATTCTAAACAGTTGAAGTACACCATACATTTGTATATTTTAACAGTCTAGAATTATTTCAGGAATTTCTCATTCCAGGAAACCACAATAAATTACTCCCAAGTTTAAGGTCAGTCATGCAAAGTTGAAGCTATGCTGTTAAGCTACAAGGAAAAGTTAAAAGGTTTGTTTATAATAATAAATACAGAGATATTTCTAGTGTATGTATGAGATTAAAAATAAGCTTAGTCCATTGTCATGACCTGTGCCCCTTAACATTTGGTTGTGTGTTTTTCTTACAGCAAAGCCACATCGCGCTATCTGATGTGCTCACCAAGGAGAATCAAACCCCTGATTTTAGCATTGTAAAGGCCAAAGACTTACCATTGTCCCAGAGTGGACAACATTTGTTTGTACTTACTCACCTTGTATACATATTAGATTGACACACAGTTAAATTTCATTTAGATTTTACTTTTATATTTTAATTAATTATGCAATAATTGGAAAGGTTCAACAATTTTGATAAGTTTAACTTACTGTTGCTTAGATTGTGAAAGCTTGTAAAACATGACACATGTATAAGCCCCATCTTATTTTTTCAACAAGTCTGTGAATGGAGTCTGCTAAATATCGTAATAAATCCCCACAATCATCAATTGATGTATCATCATAAACAGTAAAAAAAAAGGAATTTGAAAGGAATATAAAAACAGACTTTAGATGAAAAGATAAAAATGTGAAATTGCACACACAACAAGAAAAAGAAGTTTGAAAGCCATTCCAGGAAGAGTTAAAAAGTAAGTACATATTTCCTTTTCTTGACATTAAACATTACAAAACAGGCAAAATTAATTATATAGTAACGAAAACAGGAAATAAAATGTAAACATCTACCTTAAATTATGTAAAAGAAATGTGAAAACTGTAAGATTCAAAATATTATTTTCATACTTCATATCAATATCACCTTGTAATAGAACTATTAAGTGTGAATGCAATTAAATACCATAAAGTCTGGCATATAAGACCCCTTTTCAATAACCAAAATTTAGCCCCAAACTTGAGGGGGTCTGATACACCGAGAAAGAAAATCATAATTCAATAAAACAATCTAAATTAAATTATAATGTAGCATAAAATTATTTAATTTGTTTAACAAAGGGTATTGTGTAAAGTATATATTTTTATTAGGAATTTGGCGCTATACAACAGTTATGGATGAAGAGCTCATAAATGAATTAAATGAATTAGACTCGGAGGAAGATGATTTTGCTGGACTTGATGAATGAAATTTTAATTTTACACTTTTTGTTGTTTTGACGAATATATTTTGTTACCAAGCTAGTCTTTTTATTACTTTTAATGTATTTTATTATATTTATATGCAAAATATTTTTCTTTCGAATAAACAACTACCAATAGATTTTTTCATCTTCAAGTATGTATATTTTAAATGAGGGGTCTTATACAGCAAGGATATGCAAAATCCTAGTTTTTACTTTATAATTTAAGGGAGGGTCTTATACGCCGGACTTTACGGTATATTAAAAACAAACTTTTGTATTATAAATAGTAGAAAAAAAATAAAATTTATGTATTTATTTTTCTGAAACTACATACTATTAATGTTCTTGTCAAATTTCAAACAATTTCATCCACTAGTTTTATTTTTGGAACAAAATGTAATGATAATGATGTTAGGTCCTTAAATATTAGGACACAGTTACCATATGGTTAAGAATAGAACAGAATTAAATATCAAAGAATATGTGTAGCATGTTAGAGAGCAACAACTGTAATAAATATTACTGTCTATGTTTACATAGTAAGGAATGAGTAAACATGACTAGCCATTAACTTTTATGTGTACATATGAAGGAGAGATAACGTATTATAAAATATGCTTATAGTATATGCAAAGGAGTAAGTACAGTTACAAAAGAAAGTATTTGTACCCCTGTGTTCTGAGTAGTTTTTTTGCTCATAACTTAAAAATTATTAAGATTAGGCTAATAAAAGTATAATATACTATAAACATTATACTAACACTCATTTACATAAATTTTCATGTAAATTGAATGACAAATAAACTGTTTATAAACAAATAACCAAACATATGTTTGTGTGTCTAATGGTCAGTTGTGTAGCCTTTCAGGTGAATTACTTGGCACAATCTCTCCTCATAGCCCTCCATGATCATTTGACAGTACTCAACTGGTATTTTCTTTCATTCTTCTTTATAGAAGGCCTCCAACTCTTGCAAGTTTTTCAGCTAATGTTAATAAACCCTGGTCTTTAACTCATGCCAAATGTTTTCAATTGGGTTGAGATCCAGTGACTGTGATGGCCACTCCAGAATGCTTATATGGTTCCTCTGCAACCAGGATTGCACATATTTCGATGTGTGTTTAGGGACATTGTCGTGCTGGAAGATCCAACGTTGCCAAAGGCGCAAGTTCCGAGCATTATTATTGATACAAGTGCCTGATATATTAACGTACTCTTCTTTTATCATGATTCTGTTGATGCGGTGAAGGCTGCCTTCACCACAAGAGCTGAAGGAACCCCATAGCATGATCGAGCCACCTCCATGTTTAACTGTAGGGATGCTGTTCTTTGGAAGATTGTGTTCCCCCTGCTTACAGAAAATATAGCGAATATCATTGTGACCAAAAAGCTCGATTTTAATCTCATCTGACAAAAGAATACTTTTTCAATAGGTAAACAGTTTATCTACATGCTTTCTCGCATACCTCAATCATGCTTCTAGATGAACAGGCTTTAAATATGAAGTTCTACGAGGATGGCATGCTTTGAACCCAAAAGAGTGTAACATGTTTGTAACTGTAGAGGCGCTTACTTCTACCCCAGTTTCTGTATGTCATTACATGTTAAATGAGGGTTCCTACTAACTTCTCTGAAAACCTTCCTGTTGGTTCTCTCTGGAATTTTTGTGGGGCGTCCAGAATAAGGGAGGTTAGTAGTTGATCCTGTAAACTTAAACTTGGCATTTATTTGAACAGTAGATTTTGGCACATTAAGTTGTGTAGCAATACTGGAAAGAGACACATGAGACTTATATTTTACAATAATTCAGTTTTTTAAATCACTGGACAGTTGTTTCCTGTTCACCATGATGACCAAGCAGATAATGATGGAAACAGTACTAAATTGCTTAAAGTAAATTTTACATTTTTTGCCGGCTAAATTCCAATAATTATGAACTCAGTGTCTAGTTCTGGAATGGTATAATGTAGTTTATTCACCAAACTAGACAAACTTTTTATGGGAATAACAGTTTTTAACATGTTCTGAACTGTACGAACACATTCTGCTCCTATTTTTGGTTATTTGTTTATAAACAGTTTATTTGTCATTTAATTTACATTAAAAAATTATGTAGATGTTTGTTAGCATAATATTTATAATATATTATACTTCTATTAGCCTAATCATGATACTTTTTAAGTTATGAGCAAAAAAACTACTCGGGACACAGGGGTACGAACACTTTCTGTCGTAACTGTAACTAGATCTAAACAACATATCTTATGAGGACATGTTAACGAATAATAAACTATATAGAAATATTTTATGATATGTGTTTTTTTTTAAAAAGCATAAAACAGCAGGAACTAATTTAAACCTGAAGAAGAAGCCAGGCATAACACTAATGTGTAGAGAGAAGAAAGGAAACCATGGATATATCTTAGATGAGTGGGAAGATTCAAGAATTATTTTAAAGGTAAAGAAATAAAAGGTGAAAAAGAAAACAAAAAACTATTTCATCATCTTTAATTCCCACTTCAAAATTCTGGAAAGAGGATTTGTAGCAGGTATTAAAAGAGGTTCTAGGCATGGACCCCATCACACTTTGGACAGCAGCTGCCATGATCTCAACATGCATAACTTCCTAATTTATTAGTAATTTTAATTTATATTTATACTCATATCAGCAGGAAAAGAATCACATTGGTTTGTAAATTCATATTGAAAGGTTTAAAATATAATATCCACTTCAACAAGACTCAGCAAAAGTAAACACATCTTAGTATGACTGTTCATAGAAAAGAAAGGATTTTTACACATGAATGTGGAATGAGCATTTACAAAGCAAAGTGTGTTGCACTCCTACTGGTGGAGGGTTCTGCTGCATGATTCATCATTATGCAGTAGTGCAATTTTACAGGAATTTTAGGTAGAATTTTCATAAGACTAGTAGCATGCTAGTCTCCATGAAAAATAGTGGAATTTCAAGAAAGTAGCTGATCTGCATGGAGAGGTGAATCATTGTATTGAAATTTGATTTTTCCAACTACTCAAATAATAAAAATATTGTCACCAAACTTGCTGTTCTTGTCTTTGTTGTGGTCAAGTTATTAAGATCATCTAGCATTATTACTAATTTTTAGTTGCCAACCAGAGAAAGCACCTGCTGCCAAAGTTTTTTTTTCTTTCTTTTAAGTGCCATAGTTTGAAGAGAACTATGAGCCTAGTTTGGCTTTGTGGCTTAAGATGCTTGACTTGCAATTTAAGTGCCACTAGTTTGAATCCTGCTTGTCAAACAGTTCATCCTAAACAGTTGTTGTCTCAACTAGCTACCAAGGTGCAAAAATTCTTGGCTTACAAAATTAATGGTCAATGTTAAATTAGTTCAGAATGAAATTGCCGAAGAGAAGAATAAGAAGTTTGAGAAACACTGTACTAATTAGATTAACTGAATGTAATCGAGTAATGGAAACAAAAATTAATTTGGCTTGTAACTCGTTGAAAGAAAGAAAGAGAAGTACAAGTTTCCCAATAGTAAACATACTTTTAAAATAGAGGAAGTTTCCAACATCTCTGCCATAAAAGTTGAAACTCCTTTTAACTGTCTGTCTTCTGCACCAACTCTAGCAAAAATTGCATCCACTACTGATACAAGTGCTTCTTTACTGGGAACAAAACAACCTATCTGTGCCATGAGAATGTTCAGAGCCACCTATTATAAAAGCAAACACTTCATCATTATTTTGCTCCATCAATAAAGACAACATACTTCAAACAATTCTTTTCATTAGTTTAGTCAAATGCCCTAATCACCTGATCATGCCAGACCCAGGTCAATTGATAGATTTATATAAAACAATAATTTTCAATGAACCCTATACTTTATCAAAGTGAATTCAATATCAGAGAATCAGCAGAATTTTTGTTGTGTAAATTAAACAATCCGTTTCTATATAAATATGGAAGGGTTTGCTGGTATTAACACAGTCTTGGAAAAACATATATTATCTTCTTACACAAAATAGCATATATTCATAATAATCATTAAAATTCTTATAAAGCTCCCAGCTCATTGTGTGTTTCACTCCTGATGATGGCATAGAGCTGCTTAGTTATGAAGAATCATTTAGTTTTTATGTAGATTGTTCCCACTTTTTACTTAATGACATTGCTTCAATACGATAAACATACTAATAATGATTAATAAAAAGCTGATTCACTGAAATATTATACCATCACCTACCATACTTGCAAAATCTTAGTTTACCTTGTAATGAAAATAAATTTCTGTAGCCTTCAAATATGTAATTTGAAAAAAAGAAAAAAGCATCTTAAAAACCTATCTAAAAAAAAAAAAAAAATCAGATTCAGTGATCTCGAGTTTGCTTCTAACTCTTATGAATTTCCATTAGATTCTGTTTTAATTCCTTAGAAGTTGGTCTTCTCACTTTTCCATGAAACCAAAATTTACTTACCACACCAATTTACCAATTTTACATTGACCTAAATAATTGATCATATACTCTGTTAAAATATTCAATTTTGCCTGTGACTATATTCAAAGCAAAGCCTTATTAGACATTCTCACTGCATGCTAACAGAGGATGGAATGCAGAGGATTAACTAACAAAATTAATGAAAGAGAATGAAAACCACATAAAGGTAATTATATTAATAGGAAATGATAGTTTCTTAACAAATGCAGACAGGTTTTACTGCTCATAATATTTTAAAATGTTTTAACAAAATTAACATTCATTCATGTTTGTATATACTTTCACAAAAACCAGTTAATTTATAATGAAATGTAAAAACTTACTGAGCGAATGTAAGTTGACTTTCCACTCATGTTGGGACCCGTAATGATATGAAAGATACTTTTACCTTATGAAAAGTTTATAAGTATAAATATTATGAAATGAGCAAAACATTAAATGCCACTGTTTAGTTGAAATATAAAAAAATACTGAAATATTTGAAAAATAAAATATTCAAAAATTTATTCTGAGTTCTACAGAATGATTAAGTGTTATTGCTTATTTCTCAATAACTTCAAACAAGCATGTTTTTCTATAATTTATCCATTTGGTCAATTTTAAAAATTACATTAGGAATAGAAGAATTAGTTGTTGTTAGAACTTAAAAATGGCCATATACATTAAAAATACTTTTTATGAAAAATGACAAGACTCTGGAATATCTTTAATATAAAAGAATATTTTAATATGCTCATACAGATACTCAATCTTTTACAAATTACTTTACCTTGTTCAAAGTTTATATCATTTGGAATGAAAGAAACATTTTCTTGCAACTCCATACAAGGATGACGAGCTTGTTTTAAACTAATAATTCCTGAGCCTACAGGAAAAATAGAATAAGGAAAGAACTGCATTATAACTCTTTAAAATTAAGATAAAAGAGCATTCACCATAAAAATATTTTATTTACTGAAAACAATCTAAGGTTAAATTTGGGGTGAAGGGATCCTTATAAGCAAAGAACTGAACTGTGTTGTAAGAGAATTAAATAAAGCTATTGTGATTTTCTTGAGATGAAGGGCTAAAGTATATTAAAATATCATTCAAAAACAAAAAAGACAAACTTGCTTCTGTAGACTGCAAATATGCATTATAAAAAAGAAAAATGAACAAATTACAATACTGGTGCACATAAAACCACAGTAATTTACCCAAGTTTCTAAGTTATAGGCAATTTAGAAGAGCACTAACTTATTCCATTAACTTTAATGTTTTCTAACATTTACAAGTTTACCCTATAAGCCAACTACGAAAGACTTTCAGATTTACAGTTTAGGATGTGCTCTTTCTATTTATTACGAACAATTACTTACAAGAATTAGACATAATTGGAAAAAACAAAGGTGGAAGGTACTTATTTTATATTCTAGCTCGTATGTCTGAAGTTTAAGTTTGTAATTCATTAATCATTATAGATGTTATACAGTAAGCACAATAAAATATAAACTGTGTAATAAAACAAAAAGGTGTTCTATACGATATATAAAAAAATATATTTAGCACTTAAGTATTTTCTTTCAAAGTAGGAAATTAAAATACAATACTAAAATCAGAACTATAAACTACACTGTGATTTCAATAATTGTGTCACATAATTATAAGAAAGTTGTTTAACTGTGCTTTGAAAATAACTCTAAAACATTGTGACATGCCTTTTAACTAGCCTGTTCAAATAGGGTAGGGGCAGATTAAGATAGGGTAATGATGCTGAAGCCTTATGCCTGAGTTCTAAAAAAAAGCAGCATTATATATGTATATAATTGTTTAAAAAAATGCTTAATAAAAAACCCTCCTATCCAAATATATTTATTTTTGAAGAGAAAGAAAATAGAGACAATTTGTGTGTGATGTAGGTACGCTTATCATGCACTGTAAGAGTGCAAAGATTTGACTGACTTGCCTCCAAATACTGTGACTAGTTATAGCCCTACTTTGACCAAGAATACTTGCATACAATTTGTATATTAACTGTGCCCATGCTAAATAAGGTTAAACAGAGTCACACTAAGTAAATGACATAATTCGGCAAATCAAACTCCCTTCACTCCACATTTTCACATTGCTGTCAGCTAAGTTTGTGCCCAACAAATAGATTCTTGTTGGACAATCAAGCAGTAGGTCTAGAATATGACAAAATTAAAGTTATGAGAGATTGAAGATATCTATATCTTTCAATTCTTAACTCTCAAATGATTAGGATTTTATTCAAGTAAAGATTTTAGTCATTATTAACAAGGTATATGACAGTGTTTAAGCTTTCAATATACATTGTATTGATGTTTCTTGATCAGAATTTGCAAATTGTTATCCTGCAAAAAAACAATTACTTGTGGGCCTACACTGGCCAATACATCAGCTGTAAATAATTCTTTGACAGCTTGACATGCATCATTAACTGGAAAATATAAAATACAAGTCGTACAATTACAAAAATTATTGGGGTAAAGTACAAAAAAGTTATATGCAATCATTTACTATGGAGCTATTTACTGTATGGCTCCAGCTAACTCATTAAACCTCTTTTTGTACATCATGAGACATTATAAAATTAAAACTCCAAACTGAAACAAACTACTTTACGACAAACATATTTTGATGAAATTACTATCATCAAAAACATTATAATTTAAAGTTTACATTGTCTAAGTTTCACTACTTTATTTCTGAAAAGCACACATCTAAAACAGCAGATTTTATTATCATGTGATTCACTAATGGTTAAAATTCTTAAGTTTAAGAGCTCTAACAAAAAAACAGTGAGAAGCTAATACAAACTGTCAGTGTAGACAGTCAAAGTACATTTTCAGTTGTTTCTCACCAGCAGGAGGAAACTTCCAAGAATTTCTCTCCATGTAAAACAACATTCTAATATTTGTTAGTTTAAGGTCAGCCACACCCACTTGCAAAGTCAAGGTTGTATTGCCAAGTGACAATTTGAAGTTGAATAGCAATTTCATACCCATAAAAAGAGCAGATTTCACACTATTCAGTTATAGCCTGAAATTGAAAAGACACTTACTCCATTGTTTTACTGATGCATAAAAAGTGCTTTGCAAGAATTTTTGCTTGTTATGTATTAGTTTGCTGACGAGTTAGACTGCATTCAGATTTTACATTTATGTCTTGATTAATCATGTATTGTGTTTTAAAATGCTTATTTGATTTTTTAATGATTTTTATACATTTAACTTCTTGTAGTTTTGTTTGTCAAAATGTCTGAGCAAAATGGCATCATTCATAAGTGCAAGTTAGACCTTTCAAATTTGTGCATGAGATCTGCTTATATAAAGAGCACTGCAGGGACATGTTGACAGTGTTGCCATCGAAAAAAATTGGAAAAGATAACTAAAAATAAACAAGTGAAAAGAAAAATGAAAGTATGCACATAACAAAAAGGTGTTTCAAATTATTCAATGAAGATTTTAAAGTTATGCACATATTTCTGTTTCTTATTTTAAACATTTTACTCTGTATTGATGATGAAATCTAGAGATAATGAGGATGTTCTAGAGATTATACAAATGATATGTAAAAATTGTGAGATGTTTTTATACTCGAATTAAAATAACATTTCAAATGAGCTATTCAAAGTTTGAGTACAAAATAACTATAGTAAATAACAAAGGTTTTATTTTACTAAAGCTACATAATTTTAAGGCTACTGAAGCAAAATTTGAAAGGATGTCATCAATAGTTTAATTTTTGTTAAGAACTTTCAAGAGAGTTACATACCTACTTATATTAATTAGGTTGTGGTCATTCACTTAAATTGTATGTTCTAAGATATCTCTCTCTCCCACATAAACAAGTATTTACAATCATTATTCATTAAGTGTTCATTTTATCCGTTTCACAGACACATACAAACACAAGATCAGTTTGGAAAAATTCAAATGAAAAAGAGAAATTAAAAAACACAGAGAAAAATAGCAGCAAAAATTAAGTAGCTGACAGCTTTATGGGTTTCATCCTCTATTTCGAAACCTCTCATTTATCAAAACAAAGGAAACAATAATACTGAAACTAAATATTTGAATGCAGATGATTGTCAATGTCATTATATTAAATTGAGTCAAAAACACTACCACCGCAACTGTGAAAAGGAACATCTAGAGCTGACAACTCTTAATCTGATGACCATTAATGTTATCAACTTGAATTAAACCAACAGGATAAAATCAATTAATGCAAGGGCAACAAAAACACTAACCAATTTTGTTACATTCAACACATGGATATAGATTGAATTGCATCTGCAAAATTGATTCTGGGTGACAAGTAGAAATGCTAATGCTCAAAAACTTTGTATTGCAAGCATACAAATACAAATGAAGAAAAGTCATGAAAGACTGACTTCGCTCTTACAATCAAAGATGAACATTTGCATTATATACATATTGTTTTCACTAACATTGAAAACTTCTTCACTAACAACAACCAATTACTCTGACTAGAAACATACTACATGGGACTTTAGTCAACATGAAACAAGCTTGCTGTATCAAACTTCCATCATCAGAGTTGTTATTCATAAAATATGTAGTAGATAAATCAATGAGACTTGAACAAAGCAGATGGAGTTAAATACAAATGCCAAGTTATAGAACATATTCTTTTAGTCATAAAGTTTCTATCATACAGAGAAAGCAATAAAATAATTTGTTAAGTGCATAATGGAAATTACTTAACACTGGAGCTATTGGCTGAATTGATTCATTTCTTGCTCAACAAATTGAAGTAACAGAAACAAAATACAAGATCATGTTTCAAGCTTATCTACAACTGTTTTTCACAAATTCATAAAGATCCTACACAAAGAACTTCTCACTGCCATTATTTAGGAAATCAAAAATCCAAGTTTTATAGTCAATTGAGTATAATCCAGACATATCCCACACATATCAATTGATAATCATTTGTAGTAGCATTATAGATCATAGATCCCGAAGCAAAATTTGCCACATTCTCATCAGCTTCTTTGAAAAGAATATTAAAATATTTCATGATAGTCATAGGTCATCTTATGAAAAAGAATTCAATATGCCCAGCAAATATATTGGCATGTAAGCTTTGATCAAAGACAAGAGTCCTCTAGCAAATTATATTCTTTTCTGTGCTCCTTTACTCAACTGGTTGAACAGCCTGACATGGATTACTGTACTCAACCTTGTATATTCTTTGCCTTTATGCAGAAGCTTTATGACTTTTTCCAAGCTTCAAACCATCCACAAAAGTGCCAACATGATGTGTTTGAAAAATTAGGGTTCAAGATAACAGAGGTTATCAGGCACAAAATGGAGTGCTCATTAAAATACAATGTGAGCATTAAAAATATGGTCCAAAAGCCATAACACAAGTTTTTGCTTCCATTGTGATGATGAATCTCACAATCCTCAAGTGCAGTTGAGAGTCAAGAACTGAAAACAGGTGAAATTGATGGAATTATAAAGATTTTTTTCAGAGAGGCTTCACAAGATGTTTATTACAACACTTCCAAATGAATGTTAATACATCTGTTAAAATCTCTAAAAGACGTTCATGCAGGTAGTACAAGGTTCATTTTTTTAATATGAGAAAAGGAATAAACAACTGCTAGGATCAAGAATATGCTAAAACAAATTAAATGAGCAAGCACTTCTGTGCATAGAAAATGACTCATTAGAATCACTTGATTCCAGATAAAGCAAAAATACTTTAAGGAAAAATATATTTTTCCTATAAGTATATTTTATAAAAAGCCAGATAAATGTGCTAGAGATAAATTCTGTCTCTCATCTTTGAACATTTATTTCTGAATCTGTTGTAACTGACTAAAATTTACTTTTATTTTGTTTAGTTTTTAAATTCAATAATGGTCAAGGAAATTAAAATTTACTTTGTACTACATTTCTTGGATGAACCTTCTACTATTAGTTGATGCAACTTAATCTGTTGAAGAAAATCAAAATTATACGGAACACAGTAATATATAATATTAATTTCATCTGTAATGCAAGATAACACTTTTTGCAAATTAATTTTAAAATTATATCTTATTTGTTTATAAATGCTAAACTTATTTTCAACAAAATTACTGCAATTGAATATTCCCACAGTAATCTCTGTTAATCATGAACTAATAATTAATCTGGCTATCCTACAAAATGCTGTGCTCAATATCACATAAAAAACAAAAAAATATTATTTTTAACATAATTCTTAAATGTCTTCCTTGGAATTTAAGTGCTATTGTTTTTTAATATCTGCTCTTTAGCCTCACTGCTATGCTTACTAAACACAGCTATATACATTGACACAGTCATTCCTTACAGCTGTAGTGGTTCTAATCAATTGACACATAATTCCCTCAACACTTACAATTTATGTTTCTGCATGTATCCTACTCTTTCTAACAGAAATCCAAGGTTATAACTTATTAGAAACTACTTGGTTACAAATAAGCTGCTTTTTTTAGCAACATAAAGTGATGTTCAAGTTGCAAATTTCCAATTTCCATTTGAACCAGACACTTCCTTAACACTTTCAACTGAAGACAATACACTTATTACTACTTCTCCAATTTGGAGGTGGGTAGATCAAGAATGGGAAAATTACTTTCTATTGTAAAAAACAGACAGCATAAAACAGCTCTTAGCAATGTTTCTCACTTAGACACACACTAGTTAAGTAAATAGTTTAAACTGTATATAGATTTTACTTTCATGTTTCAGTTAATTATGTTTTAAAATGTACATTTGAGAGGTTCAATCATTTTTTAAAATAAAACCCAAATTTCACCCTAGTTTGCTAGACTTAAAGTTGTACACATATACAAAACATTTTTTCAAAGACTAAAGTACCTCTATGAAAGAATTTGTAATATCTGTAGACAACTGTTGCATGTGTTGAAAATAATAAAAAATGCTAAAACACAAAAAGAAGAAATACATTAAAAATGAACTTTATTAATTATATCAATTAATGAAGTTATCATTCAGCTTTTGATATAGTGACAAAGATTTAGTTCCTGTATCAGTTAATGAATTTTCATACCTTCTAGTTCAAAATAACTATGAAGAAAATTTTATTGACAATAGAAATGGTAAATATAATAGAAATTATCACCACTATTATTAGAACTCTTACATGATTCCATCTGGAATTAGGCTATTTGTTGCTCCATATAAAACTTCTTTTTGCATTGGCCTTGTAGATTTCATTTTTACACATCTGTTTTCATTAGAACTTGTATTTTTACATTTTCTTTCTTATTCAACTGCTTTAACTTAATGTCTCTATTTTGCCATTTTACTTCTCTGATCAACTAATTTTATTTAGAACATCTAGATTCTTAAACTTTCTTTTCTCTAAACTTTTCTATTGTACCTATTAATTCTATTTAAGGAGTAAAAGGATCATTCATGTTCAACAATTTAGGAAAGCTTTTTATTTTTTTATAACATGACCTTAAAGCATTTTGTATCATATACATGATATATGTGCATGCACTATGTTTAATTTGTTATCTAACTCATGCAACTAATATTCAAAGAGAATGTCTGTCCAGATAATGTTTATATTCCACAAATGTGTTTGAAAGTTCATATATTCTATATTTCTTTAATAATACATTCTTCAGTATTTGTTCATTTTAATTTCTCACAAAGCTACACAAGAGCTATATGTGCTAGTAAACCATAATTTAGTAGTGAAAGATTAGAAGCAAGGCAGCTAGTCATCAACACCCACTGCCAACTCTTGGACTAACATTTTATAAACAAGTAAAGTGATTAAACATCACACTGTAATTCTCTCATGGCTAAAAGGGGTGAGCATGTTTAGTAGGACATGGGAAATCAAACCTGAAACTCACAGATTGGAAGTCAAATGCTCTACTCACCTAGTGATCCCAGACCTGAATGACTTTAAAGTAACAAATTAAAATTGATCTTCACATACACTTTGCACAGCCTATAAACCTACATCATGTGCAATTTCTTCAGCCTGAAATCTATCACACTTCATCACCACATAAACTCTTTCCATTAACATAAAAAATTCACAAAAACATAATTGTATTCTTAGTAGTAATTACAGTACAACTAATGTAGTATTTACTTCAAGCATGTTTTTGTATATTTAAACAGACAGGAAACTAATGTAATTTCTTAACTGGTTTATTAAGTCTAAGTACAGTTAGGCCAAAATGCACATCAAACCTTATTTTAAAGTTGCATTTCAATTCTAATTAAGTAGCTTTGTTATCAACATATATTAATATATTTCACATCAAAATGTACTTTATAGTTTAAATTTTTAAAGAATCTAAAATTTAATCTCTTAGCTTTAAATCTTGAATTAAATGTCATGTGGCACAGCTGGCACTCCAACCTCTCTCTCTTTTGGATTTTCATTCCATCAATGAATTAGATATACACATACCATGGATAATGAACCTAGAATATAAAACCTGAATGCCAAATTTTCTTGGTTTATTTTTCATGAAACCCACATGAAAAGCCTTCCTATTTCTCTGACTTTGTTAAAGAACATATTTATAGCTAATATTTAAAAAATGTAGTTTTTGAATCTACAAGTTTGACTATTATCTGTTTTATTTTTTGCACTCCAGTACCTTATAAGGATCTGAAAATGTATTGACTGGTATGAAAAGTAGTGGAATTTTTTAAAATCATTTATGGCTTAGCTAAAAATACAGTTAAATTTTCATAGTTTTTAAACAGTCAATTTCAGTGCCTAATATATTTTGTTTTCAAATGCATATGTTGAAACCAACATGAATTATTTTGTGAACAAGCAGTGTAGTGTGCAAAACATTTTATTAATGCAATTTGCTACATGTACATTTTACAGTTATATATTTTTAATAAATGTTACTAAAATGTAAATAATGAAAACTTACAAGGTTACATAACAACAACAACAAAAAAATTAAACTTATGAGACCAGCTTAAGATAAGCAAGTAATGAGATTATAACTGACTATTGATTTTCCTTTTTCACACTGCAGTTAAATCACTGTCACAATATCAAGCAAAGTCTAAGGGAAACTGTAAAGTAATAACACTAAAATCAAGCAAAATGAAGATGTATTAAAATAAATAATTGGAAATTTTTGTTACCACATGCAGTCACTCTTGGAAAAAAATTCATTATTTGATATCTTAAAATTTTTGTTTTACTCTTTTGCTACAGTTGGTGTTAAGAGTACAGAAAATAAATGATAAAGTAAATGGATACTCAGTAGAACATATATACCTCTGTCATGCAAAGTTTATCATATTCTCCTCTTAAAAAGTGTGAAAAATCCCTTTATTTCTTTCAGTAACAACATACACAGACCACTCTGGCAAGTTAAAGAGGAATAATATTCTACATATGTCCAACAAGTTTAATCAATATCCAATCATTTTTGACTGGGTTGGCATTGCTAATTGTTTGATTGATTTGGCGTTTTTTTTTGGCACAAAGTAGGTAGACTATATCTGCCAAACATCAGTAAAAAGTTAAAATTAAAGTAAATTTAGTAAAATTCATTAAAGGAAATTAAGGCAAAACAAAAAAAATTAAAAAATAAATAAATAACATAAAACCAATGTTTACATCTAGTCTACAACATTAAGAGAAAAACTACAGTAATACAAGTTGTAAAGGACATTATGTAGCATAATTGTAATTATTGTAGCTAGCCAGGAAGACTAACAGGTAAACACAAAACCACCATTAGTCACCTGAAGTTGGCCTTTCCAGTCGTGGTTTTGAGTTATTTCATGTTATGGTCATTTTCTAATTTCAAATTGAACTAGACAGACTTTAATTCTTAAAGGGAAATCACATTAAAAAAAGGTCTAATGTATAAATTAAATATCTTAAATGGCATTAAAAAGATTAATGTCCTTTAAAAAACTAAAACATTTTTAAGGCAGACAGTGTCACCATCACCAATAACACTGCTTAACATTATGGACAAACCTTGAGACAGAACACGTTTAAAATGGTGCCATCATTGAGAGTCAAAACGATGACAATAAAGTAAAATGTGGCTCAATGTGATTTGAGTATAACACAAACTCTACATTGTTGCATCAGTTCCAAATAAAAGAAAACAAATGAAAAAACTGACCAATGCATAGTCCTGTGAATACCAACGTGCCAGATATCCAAAAAAACTGGACAGAAGTAATGTCAAAAAGAAATGGGCCAGTCAACTTTGAATATCAATGAAAACAGGGTGTAAACTAACATGAAGTGATTCCAGGGTCAGTAGAGAACTAAGCAAGTCAGTATAAATAGTGCAGTTTGAGTACTGCTAAGCTTCTATGTGATTCAGGGAAAGAGAAACGGCATACAGTTCAGCAGTGAACAGAAGTTAAAAAGAGGATTTTACATGCAACGATCAAGACACAACAAACCATGGCAGAGTCCACACAGTCACTTGATTTCAAACCATTTGTATAAATAGGAATGGAAGGATGTTTTGAAAGATGTTCAGCAAATACCACAATATTTTAAATCAGGAGTGTCTGCTTTTCTCAGATAACTTAAAGATAGGTCACATTTGGGGACTGTAAGAAGCCATGGGCTAATCAGTGGATACAGCATTATTATCCAAGGACAAACCCAATTCATCCAACTGGGCCTAAATACACAAAGGCCAAAAGGAGCAACAGCAGATTGTTTTTCCCAAAAAGTATGGGCCACCAAGGAAGGAATATAAAACCCCTGATGGAATGCTTTGGTAAAAAATGAAGTTTCAAAGCATAGAGTAAAGACACTTGCAAACAGCAGAGGTACAAAGAAGTTTCATGAAACTCTATGCAGAAGCTCTGAACTTGGGAAGTGCAGAAAGCCCCAGTGCAGAGCTGAAGTCCTTGATGATGAATGGGATCCAGCATCTTTAAGGCTGAGGTTCTGGCAGAGCCATAAACCAGCAATCCATAGTTGAGTTTTGATCAAATAAGAGCATGATATATCTTTAGCACAGAACATCGATCCGCTCCTCAAATAGTGGAAGAGAGGACACAGAGGATGTTCAGTGCTCTTGTACATTTGACCAGTACCTGCTTGACATGTAGTATAAAGGTCAGTTTACAGTCAAAGATAACCCCAAGAAATTTGTCTCAGGGGTCACAGGCAGCACAACTTCACCAATACAGAGTTCAGTGTGAGGGTGAATACCCAGTTAGTGGCATGCAAACGGTTTTAGAGAGAAAAGTTATAGCCCTTTGTTGTGATCCACTTCAGTAAATGATTAAGAGCAGTTTGTAGCTGCTGCTCAATATACCTTATGTTCGGTAACTGACATGAGATGTGAAAGTTGGCAACATAGATCCCGTTTACAACAGAGAGAGGAAGTTGTTCAGTGATGGCATTAATCTTTGTACTGAAAAGTGTGACACTCAAAACACAGTTCCAAGGGACCCCAAGTTCCTGTAGAAAAGAAGGAGAAAGTGTCTAACCCACACAATCTTGGAATCTCCTGTCCATTAAAACATTTTAAATAAATATGAGCAAATGGCCACGTAACCTATATATACAGACGTCTCACAAAACACCCTACCTCCATGTTGTATCATAGGCCTTCTCTGATTGATGTTTCAAGTGGAATCAGGTGATCCACCCAAAGTGGACTGTCGTCCAAGCCCACACTGAAAGGGCAGGAGGAAGTTGTGTGATTCGAAGAACCAAATGAGACAACGATTAACCATCCTCTCTAAGATCTTAGAGAGAGAGCTTGCCAAAGCATCTGGATGGTAGTTTGAAGGAAACTTGAGATCCTTCCCAGGTTTAGAGAAAAGTAGGACAGTAGCCTGGCACCAGGCATCAGGAAAAACATTCTCCCGCCAGATCTGGTTAAAAACAATCAGAAAAATAGCAAGAAAAGCAGGATATAGATGGTGCAGCATTTTATACTCTACATTATCAGGTCCAACCAATGTGTTGCCAGACTGATGAAGGGCCAGTTTGATTTCCACAAGTGTCATAGAGACAATCAGCTTGAAAGGAAAGAGGTGATCACTTTGCCTGTGTCTCATGGCTAAGAAGGTAGAGGAAGATGCAGAAGTGCTAGATACCTGTTAATAGCTCTCACCTAGAGTATTGGCAATGCTACGGGTATCAGCTACTTCTTGGCCAGAGAGCAAGATCAAGACGGGGACAGAATTATATTGCCCACTGACCTTTTGAATCTTCTCCCATATGACTTTGAAACTGGCAGTAGTAGATATGCTGGTTGTGAACTTAATCCAAGATTCCTTCGAACTGTGACATCTTACCCACTGAGCATGTGCATGGGCCTGCTGAAAAGCAATGCAGTGCGAGAATGTGGGATACTTACGAAAAGTATCCCATGCTCGTTTTTGAATCATCCGTGCCATATGGAAGGCAGTATCCCACCATGGAGAACGATATCATGCAAAATGTGTCAAGGTTTTAGGAATACACTGAGCAACTGCTTGTATAATGCAGTCAATTACTGCTGCCACACAGTCATCTATGACAGGATCAAATGCTGGGAGAGCAGTAAAAGAGGACCAGTTTGCATAATCTAGCTTCCACTGGGGCATGCAGGTCAGGTAGCACTGAACATGACCAGTCTCTCTCAAAATCATAGGAAAATGATCACTGCCTCATGGATTACTGTCCACAATCCATGAGAAATGGGAGAAAAATGAAGAGGAGCAAACTGAGAGAACAACAGCAGTAAAGGACTGATTAGGTGCACGAAAATAAGTAGATGTATCAGTATCAAAAAAAGAAAGGTTGTGATCAGAGCGCATATGCTCTACAATGTGATCCCTCCTATCAATATCAGCACTTTCCCCAGAGAGTATGATGTCCATTTAAGTCCCCCAGGATTATAAAAAGATATGGCAACAGTTCAACAAAAGCATCGAGGTTTGATTTCACTTGTTTTGAGAACAATTCTTTAGGAGGCATAGAGATATTCATCTGCACAACCACTGAAGTAATGGAACAAAATGCAGCAGTATACGTCCAAAATGAAGTGGTGGACGGCAACTTTCGAGCCTTAGGATAAGTAATGTTATAAATCGTTTTCAAATGATACAGCTTTTTTTTTCCAACCATTTAGGGCAAAAACAAAAGTAGGATGGGAGAGAGTCACCACAATTAATGCAATGAAGGTCTGTTTCACACTCATAAGTATAATGGCTCTTGTCACTGCAAAGAGCACACATCAAGGAACCACAACATGATGTCTTTGAGTGAGTGAATTACTGACACTGAAAACATCTGAGAGGGTTTGGAATGTATGGCCATACCCTGCAATTAAGATAACCTGCCTTTATGGTGACAGTTGGATGTGGTGATGTAAATGTCAGAATGAGGATACTGGTTGTATTAGTAATTCCACCCTTGCGAGTGGAGATACGCCTCACTGCAGAAACTCCTTAAATGGAAAAACTAGCTAGAATCTCTGACTCTGGGATGTTCTTCAAATCCCTCCCCACAAAAACTACTTGTAATGAATTTAAAGTAGCATGAGGTGTAACCTCAATAGGAATATCTCCAATTGCCTTTGAATGCAAGAGAAATTCACTGTGTTGAGATGTGGATGTTTCCACCAATATGTCACCAGATAGAAGCTTCTTTACCAACTTTGGAGAGCCAGAAAGTCCCTTCTGAATGAAAAAGGAAAACATTGTCCCAAAAGGTTTGTCTGAAAGAAAATGTAGGATAAGAAAATGAGGTACAACAGGTGTTAAAGATGTTGGAGATTACTGCTTAGAATTTTCAAGACATGATCGTTTACCTATGGACCGTTTTTCACTATTTAAGTTTTTATTTGGAGGATCCATAATAAAAAAGGAATATTTCGGTGCCCACTGACCCCACCCACAATGAAGTCCAATGAGGTGACCCACTACAATGTCAAACAAAAACATTGCAGCAATGCCTAGGTTTTGTGAGCACTATAACTAAATATCAGCATCAGATACAATGTCCACTACACTTCTTGAGGACGTCCTACGCAGGCACTTAGTTTACCTTGGACTAGCCAATTGATCTTGCAGGGTTAACTCCAAGACCACCCATCTACAGGAATTCAAGACCAAAGCAGTGTGTTAAGGTTGGACCCCTCAACCACCAGGATCCTCTCCTTCCCTTCACGCTATGCCATGCATAACAACCACATGGGTGGATGTTTAGATCCCAGAGGAGGCAAACTGAAAGAAAAGAACATTCCTATAGAAGAAGGCATTGTTATGACCTTGATTCTCCACAATCTAATCATTTCTGAATTGGGTCATAGGCCAAGTGTATAACAACTTTCATCCAAACCCATTCACACATTTTTCAGAAACCTTGCTGACAGACACATACAGGGATTAAAACAAAACTACCATACACTTTCAATGGCAAAAGTGAATATCAAGGCTAATAAAAAAACTAAACCTAGATATTATACAAAGGAAATATGATACTTTGAAGATTTACATATAAATCTTTAGTAGCAATACTTCAATAAGTTATTTTTTTTTTGTACAACATACTTTTCATGAAATTTGGTTGTACTTTGGTAAACATTAAGTAAACTCAGTGTATTCAGAGTTACATAGAGTTTTGTGATTATGTGGTGATTAGAAGGCAGTCAAAACAACTGAAATTGTTTACAAATAATTAATCAATTACATCCACTAATTGTTTATTGTTGGTTCACCTGATGTAATCTAAAATAATAATAACTGATAACACTACCTTTCATTACTTTATTATTTTTGTGATAATACTTGATTTAATCATAATATTTAGTAACATACTATTCTACCTAACACTAATTAGTGTATTTAATACTCTTAAGTAGCAAATAATATTGATTAAGCTTTGCTGAATGGTGAAGTAGTGTTCTTTGGTTTAACATCTTCATTATTCCAAGGCAGAATATTCAGTGGCATCATCTACTCCCTGAAGATCAAGTCATCAGCTGGAACCAATTGGTATTTCTATCTCAGGGCCTAATTCAGTACAAAACCCATGAACAGCCCCAGCAGCAAATGAACATCACAACTGAGATTTGCACACTAACAGTCATAGCTTGTATGCTCTTTTTTTTTTTCTTTTTTTTTTGTTATCCAAATCCATATAAAGCTATTCTATACAGCCTGAGCTGCTTCTTTCAGGTAATTACATTGCACACTATTCAAAATCTCCTCAACAAATCTTCTGTACAGTGGTCTACAAACCTTCAACATCCTACTTATACTATAAATACCCCCAAACTACAACTGTTAATACAACACTCTCCAATAAGCTTTTCATTTAAAAGTAACTTACTCTTATTAGCCCATGTATTGCTTTTCTACCATGATTTGGGTTCTAATCAACACCTTCTTAACTTCTATGATCATATCAGATCATTGTCCATTTAGCACAATCTCCAGAAGAAACACTAATTTTGATCTAAGATAATTGCATGTGTCCCTTTTAACATCAGTCTTATTCCTAAATTGATAACTTTTCTCCTCAAAATCATTTCTTCTTTAAAAATCTCAATGTATACTTATTCTCCATCAGTTACATATTTCTTTGCATTCTGATAAACCATAATAGTGCACTGTGTTCTACAACCTCCAAGATCTGACTGTTATTTGGCATTTACCTACTAAATCCTTGCCCACATCCTACAAGATCATCTTTCATAGAACACACTGGACACTTCTCAACCTTGCTCACTTTTCATTTAACTCTCAATACAGGTTCAGTCAAATTAACCAACGACATGACCTCTTTGTAATTGTTTAGTCTGATGTTTGATTCTATTTACTTTTAATACAGTATGTACATCTTCATAAAATGTGGCAATTTTCAGTGAATGTTATTAGTCTTTTACATAACAAAAAATTTAGTGAAACATTTATAAATGAATATATCAAGTTTTGCAATTCTATATGTTCTGAATAGTCCAAGCTAAAAGTGATTTTTCATACTAAGATTATAAATATTTTTCTTCATCTCATGTTTCGTAAACTTCATATTTGTAATCTCTACAACCTCCTCAATAAATTTCAAATGTTTGTTTCCATGAGAACTTTGTATTTTGTTTACTATATTATCAACCTTGACTCTATAAAAAGCCCCCTTGCCACACCCTTCAGTTCAGAATTTACCAAAGGTTCTCTGTGTTGTTCAATACTCTATTATTTATAACCAATGGAATATCAAGGTTTTAAGTTAATTAATGACAAATTATATTATTGTCTTCTGGAAAAAGAAATGTATATTTCCCTTCCAGTTTAAACTATACCAAAGTCAAAAACCCTGATGAGGTTAGGTGAATTTTTAATAATTCTTGTCACATAGTTAGGAAGCCAGAAAAATGTTGAGGAAGTACAGAACATTGTCTGCTTTACACATATTATTCTTTCACTTTGGTACATTACTTAATTGAATACAAAATTTAGGCAGTAGTACCCTCTGTATAAGAAAGTAGGGTGAGTGTTATCGATACTAAACACCCATGTAAGGTAGAACAATGCACATATTTTATTTGGTATTACTTATTATTAATATAAAAAAAGCTAAGTGTAATAATTAAAAATGTTTTAGGTTAGATTAGACAAAATAAAGAATAATAATACTAATTTCTCTCTAGTTACACTTGCAAGGAACTCACACGTAACCCATGCATTATATAATTCAATAGGGTAGTGTGAGCTACTCATATGCCAAATGATTTACTTGTAATTTAAAAAAATTTCTTTTTTGGTTGAGAGAGAGTTAACAGGTTTTCTCAGGTACAGTTAAAATCCTTTCATAACTGATAAAGAAATTGCACAAAGTGACCTTCCTTCCCTTATGGCAAAATCTAAACTTTACTCAGGCTTCAATTTCATGCAACATCTAATCAAGCCATCCGTTGTTATTAAAACTGTATCAACATCCATGTTACAGTTATGACAGAAAGTGTTCGTACCACTGTGTTCCGAATAGCTTTTCGATCATAATATAAAAAGTATCACGAGTAGGCTGATAGAAGTATAATTTATTATAAATATTATACTAACACACATCTACATACATTTTTATGTAAATTAAACGACAAATAAAC
This sequence comes from Carcinoscorpius rotundicauda, assembly GCA_011833715.1. Lineage (NCBI taxonomy): Eukaryota > Metazoa > Arthropoda > Merostomata > Xiphosura > Limulidae > Carcinoscorpius > Carcinoscorpius rotundicauda. The sequence goes on from CM022393.1 coordinate 42,202,357, forward strand.
AAATAACCAAAAATAGGAGGAGCAGAAAGTGTTCCTACAGTTCAGAACATGTGAAAAAAATGATATTCCCGTGAAAATTTTGTTTAGTTTGGCAAATAAACTACATTATACTAGTCCATAACTATACACTGGGTTCATAATTATTGGAATTTAGCCAGCAAAAAATTTAAAATTTACTTTCAGCAATTTAGTGTTGTCTCTGTCATTATCTGCTTGGTCATTATTTTGAACAAAAAACAACTGTCCAGTGATTTAAAAAAACTGAATTGTTGTAAAATACAAGTCTCGTATGTCTCTTTCTTGTATTGCTACACAACTTAATATGTTGAAATCTACTGTTCAAAGCATAATTGTCAAGTTTAAGCTTACAGGATCAACTGCTAACCTCCCTTGTTCCAGACACTCCACTAAAATTTCAGAGAGAACCAAAGAGAAGGTTCTCAGAGAAGTTAGTTGCAATCCTCGTTTAATCCGTTATGACATACAGGAACTGGGGTTGAAGTAAGCACCTCTACAGTTACAAACATATTATGCTCTTCTGGGTTCAAAGCATGCCGTCCTCGTAGAACTCCATATTTAAAGCCTGTTCATTTAGAAGTACGATTGAGGTATGCAAGAAAGCATGTAGATAAACCCTTCACCTATTGGAAAAGTATTCTTTGGTCAGACGAGACTATAATTGAGCTTTTAAGCCATAAATAGAGTTTGCTACATTTTCCATAAGAAGGGGGAACAAAATTCCAAATTACACTATCCCTACAGTTAAACATGAAGGTGTCTCGATCATACTATGGGGATCCTTCAGCTCTTCTGGTGTAGGCAGCTTTCACCGTGTCAACGAAATTATGAAAAAAGAAGAGTACGTTGATATATTAGACACTTATATCAAGAATGATGCTCGGAACTTGCGACTTGGGCCTCATTGGATCTTCCAGCATGACAATGACCCTAAGCACACATCGAAATATGTGCAATCCTGGTTGCAGAGGAATCATATAAGTGTTCTGGAGTGGCCACTGCAGTCACTGGATCTCAACCCAATTGAAAATGTTTGGAATGGGTTGAAGACCAGGGTTCATCAGCATCAGCTGAAAAACTTGCAAGAGTTGGAGGCCTTCTATAAAGAAGAATGAAAGAAAATACCAGTTGAGTACTGTCAAACGATCATGGACGGGCTATGAGGAGAGCTTGCTCCAAGTAATTCATCTGAAAATCTACATAACTGACCATTAAAGTAGATGCACGACCACTTTCTGCCCCTCCTATGTTTGGTTATTTGTTCATAAAGAGTTTATTTGTCATTCAGTTTATGTAGATGCATGTTAGTATAATGTTTATAATATATGCTACTGCTATTATCCTAATCGTGATACTTTTTAAGTTATGAGTGAAAAACTACTAACAATTCACTTTCTGTCGTAACCGTACATGTAGATATGATATATAAATCAACCTTGAATACCCTCAGTGATGACAGTTTTTTTTTTATTTACCTTAATTGCTATCCCATAATTATACCTGTCTACCAATTAGATCATCAAATTATCAGTTAAAACAAAAAGTAGCAGTAAAATAACACATCCCATTAGATGTCAAGTAGTTAACCAGGTACCCAAATATACTACAAAGTCAAATCAATCACCCTATTGGATACTGAGACATAAGTATTTAACTAGATCTAATCATATGACATTTAAAACTATCTTAGAACTTTAAAATTCTTTTTATAATTTTGGATTGCTGCTCAAAACATGTTGATATACTCAAACCACACTGGAAGTCTAGGATTCCAGTCTTTGAGCAGATATGTTTAAATACCTATTTTCTGATGGCAAACACACTGAAATAGCTTTTACTCTTCACATTCAAAAGTAAAACTGTTTGAAGACATCTCAAGGACTCAGCTTTTACTTCCTTAAACTCCTCATTACCTAGATATTACTCATCAAGTTCACTGCCCTTCTCCCATACCTTATCAAACAACTCTGCCAAGACTGCTATGACATGTGGACACTTCCTACACATCTTAGAGATGATTGCATTAGTTCCAGGTGCACTTCATTCTTGGCATTTCTCAAAACCCAAGTAAAGGTGAATTTTCAACAAATTTAATAATTGCCTTAGAAACTGTACTTTCACTAAGTATAATTCCTGTGTGTTTGCCATATTTTTAAACACTTTTGTTCTTGAGTAAAAAATGAAACTAAATATGCGAGTCCTCAAACTCAAGTTCCTCTAGGTCGTTTGGCTATTTTCGTGACGTTTTACAGCTATGATGTAATAGTTGCCAAATGAGCTTCATTGCGCTGATTATTTTGTTCCTTTCAGTGCTGGTGTTTTATGTGAATCTATCAGTGCTTTTTTTTTTATTACATACTTTATGAGACTATTTTTTGTCTTGATAATGCTACTTTATATTTGTTTCATGATAACATGGTTTACTGCTTTGGTTATGTTTGTAAAAGCAGTTCAGCATCAGGCAAAAGCTTCTTTTCGTTTCCATGCAAGGAGAAGGAACCGACAAGATGGCGACAGTGGGTGCAGATGGTCAATAGGAAGAACTGGACTCTTTCACACCATGCAGAACTTTGTCAAGATTACTTTGAATGCTCATGTGTTTTTTTTTTATCACACTGTTTTGGATTCCATGGGTTTCAGGCTAGGCAGGTTGAGACTAAAAAAACCATCGGCAGTAGATAGGATCATCTCTACCATCTTTCCTTGTGTAGAGCTGCGGACTGATCTCAGTCTGCTGAGTGTAGGTTCTACCCCTCTGAAGCAATCCCTTGACATCACGAAAATAACAAACTTAAAAGTATGTATGCAGTATAAAGCAATAAACAATAACTAGTATAACATAATAATTTAAAAAGTACAAGTTTCTGAAGAATGTACTAGACATACACATTTCACATTCATGAGCATGTTTGGCATTTATGGCACATGAAAGTCAGTGAAACCTTGATTTCCTAGTCTAGACTGTGGACAAATCTTTCCCAAATAGAGTACATTCCAAGTTTAAAAGCTGGTAGATCATTCTGTAGATGTTTTTGTATCATTTTTACATGTGGAAAAGTTTGAAGAATACCATTTTTCAAATTTAACATTTCAAGATAAATTGAAATAAGACTGTCTTGAACATGTTGAAGTAATCAAGTACATACTATGTATTTTTTTTTTAAAAATAATGTAGACTTGTAAACAATCAAATATAAACTCCATAACATATTTCCATAATTCATCATAATAAAATTAATCTTTACACAGTACTTTGACATTGTCATATTAAATGTAAATCTCATAAACCTCATAAAGCATGTTGTTTTAATATATAATCTTATTTCTTAAGTATCACTCACAGTTCTGCTACTCTCGCTCATGGAACTGTCCTCATCACTAGAACTTGTCAGATCTGTGTCAAAAGTAACTGTTCTAGGTTCATTCAGAGTAGGTTCGAATTGATATGACACTACTCAACACTGTTCAGAACACAAAGTCAAAACAGACTCTGCCTCTGTTTCTCCGCATGCAACTATTATGTCACAGTACTTTTCCTAGCGGCAAACGTAAAGACTAAAACATTTAAATTGCTGCTTGGAAAGGGCTCTTTCTGCACCAGGTTCTATGTTTCATTTACTAGCACATGTTTTATAAAAAATGTGAACCTGCAAAATTAACAAGTCTGAGTAGTTCTTCTGACTTCAAAGATTTCTATTTTCTGTAAAACTCACCTTTAATGTCTTCAAAACTGAGATTACCCATATCAAACTGATACCTTAGCCACTTGGTCACCATCATCCTGGCAAGATCAAGATATCACCAAGTTTTCCATAAATGTCCTTCAACCACTTTTTATTAGTCTTTAGTTTCTTCTCTTATCCTGTCCCTTCAAAAATAAAAACTAGACAGATTCCTTGAAAATATTGAGGTTTTCCTAAGTCTTTCCTTCCACTTCTTACAAACTAATTCACTTCTTTCAAATATCTTGATTTTAACTCTCAATTCACTCATTTTAGTATGGACTCCTTTCTCACCAGTGACCCAAGTACAAATTTCTAGACTGTTTGTTTTCTCTCAAAACCTTTTGTTAGCTGTTAAGTTTTATTCTGAAGAAAATACCATTTATGTAACAAAGCATATTATCAGAGAGAAAAAAAGGGTTTATCACATACTCATACCAAAAAAGTATTTATTAAAAATAAGCTGAGGTACTTAGCTTTTCCAGGTTATGAACTTTAAAAAAATGTCAAGGTGGATGTTATGATAAATAACACAAAAATCCTTACCTTCACATTATGTATTTCTAACATAACAGGTTATTACAGTATTCATAATGACCTCACACAAAGAGTTTTATACCAGCTTTAAGAATTTATTATGTATATACTTAAAACAGTATAAACTGTGTGGTGGCCAAAGAGACTTTTGTATGAAAAGGTAGCAGACAAACCAGTGGTGGAAGGTTTGTTTCTTGTTACCCACTTTCAACATCCAGCTCTTAATGTCATTTCACAGTGTCTCACATGATTACTTAATTTACAGTCATTGGGTGTAGAAGTTTCTTACAGGCTGAAGTTAAAAGATCATTTAGTATCATTCAAGAAGAGCTCTTCATTGCAGCCTTATGGTGACTGTTGGAGTAGAAATTATTGTGACAGTGAATGTCACTTTTTTCATTACATTCTTCCACAGAATGTGCTCTCAAGATACACAATACTTTTATTTTGAACTCCATTAACATACTCCATGTTACAAACTATAATTCCAAAAAGTTTGTTTTAAATTGGTTGATAAATTTAGTAGTAGTTTGGTAACAGATACATACATGTATGAACACACACACACAGAAAGAAAGAAGTTAGAAGCAATTTAAACAGGCTACCAATCTAATGAAAGCTAATAAAATGTCAAGGATGTAAAGACAGGATCCACACTACAATGATATTTCACCAGATGATAATTACAAATGTTACAACCATTTATTTATGATTTAAATATTTCTTACACATAAGATATTACTTTTAATATATTCATAGTTTCTTACTTCTCTCTCTATATATATAGTTCAATAATTATCAGTTACAATTATTGCTAACAGGCAATTTAGATCAGCACTGTTTAACAATAAAGAATTTGTAATCATTTAGCACATTTATTTCCACTCCTGGTTGTTTGTAATTTAACTCGTTTATTGAAAAAAAACCCATGAAAATCACTTCAAACAATACTTAAGAAAAAATAACCAAATTTTATGTGCATCAAAAAGTTCTGTAAATGTTAGTTACAATTACAACCTCTTTGTAGATACCATAGGAGGACTCTATTTATAAATCAATATTATTGATTCTACTAAACACAGAAAATAGTAAGAAATATGCTAGTGATACATTTTTGTAAATAAATACATACATATACATATATATGATAAGCATTAAAAACCTACTAGAATATTAAATTTACAGAATTTAAAAATAGAGAGAAATAAGAGATAAAAAGTATGAAATTACACGTTTCTAATAGTTGATACTTCACAAAAGAATTCTGGATATTATTTGATAGTAATTTATATCTATGTTTTTCTACCTTTTGGAAGCAGCTTGGGTCGAACATAAGGTACAGGAGCACTGACAGCTGAAACAGAGAAAGCCACTAATACATCAAGATGTGCAATCACGTCACTCATCTGTAGAAGTGGTTCACTGTATCCAGCTAATAACAGGATTAACAAAAAAAATATATTAAAAATGTTACAAAGTTCAGAGACTAAACATAACATGCATTGGGTAAATCATTCATGCAACTATCTACAGAAATTGGCTTGTTTTAACAGTGAAAAGAACATACTCCAATTAGAAAGATAATTTCTAGCTAAAAGGCACCATAAATAAATCAAAAGATTTGTTAATTCTGGTGTACACAACACTTCTAAGCAAATAACAGTATAACAGTTATATATTTCTTTAATTATAGTAGGGTGTTTGGAAAGTCACTGTGCACTTATATATTTATTAACAGACATGTTTCAATATAGAATACAGGAGGTAAATACGAGTGACAATTATAAACAATGTTAAAAGTGACCCCCGTTGGCATCAATACAGGCCTGGATTCTTCTTATTTTGTTTCTAAACACCGCTATCAGTTGCTGGCTTGAAATAGACTGAATAAAATATTATTACAAAACTGCACAGTAACTTTCTGAACACCCTGTATACGTAAGAGAGTTATACTCCTAAAAAATACGACATATGCTTAGAAATTTGATTCAACAAAATACACTGAAACTTGGATATTTTTCTATGATAAGAGCTTTTTCTTCTTTTTCAAAGTAAAATTTAAATTGTGTAGTATTAAAATAGCTTGAGAATAATGTGCAATATAACTCTGAAAGCAACTTTTCTGGCATGTCTTTAATTCTATAAAATAATAACCATCTTGGAAAGATCTTTCAAAAACATAAAACAAAATTCAGGCACTTTAACTGATATGACATAGTAAATAGTTTTCCATGTAGAAACTTTATCTGAAAGTTTTAACAAAAAAACAAATTCATAAAACTTACCAGCAATATCCATGATCATATCAACTACAGTCTTTTGTTGCTTTTCATATTCTAAGCGAACAGCAACATACTTCTCATTCAACTGGCGAAGTAATGAATTATGAAAACGAACTCCATTTTGTTTGGTATCAATGGTGAAGAAATCCTTTCTATTTCGAAGGGCTTTCTCTTCCTAAATGAGAAATGGTTAACATCATCCATTATTTAGACCAAGAAATTATATTTAACTTGGTTAAAAGTTTGTTCTACACTTTGATGCAAAGCTACATAAGAGTAATCTGCACACACAGTTACAACAGAAAGTGTTAATACCCCTACATCCCAAGTGGTTTTTTTGCTCATAACTTAAAAAGTATCACAAGTAGGCTAATAGAATATATTATAAATATTATAATAGCACACATCTACATAAATTTTTATGTAAATTAAATGAAAAATAAACTGTTTATAAATAAATAACCAATAGGAGGAGCAGAAAATGTTCGTACAGTTCAGAACGTGTGAAAAAACTGATATTCCTGTAAAAATTTTGCTTAGTTTGGCAAATACACTATATTATACCATTCCAGAACAAGACACTGGGTTCATAATTATTGAAATTTAACCGGCAAAAAATATACTTCCTGCAATTTAGTGCCATCTTTATCATTATCTGCTTGGTCATCATGGCAAACAGGAAACAACTATCCTGTGCTTTAAAAAACCGAATTATTGTAAAATACAAGTTTCGTGTGCTTTTTTCCAGTAATGCTACACAACTTAATATGCCAAAATCTACTGTTCAAAGCATAATTGCCAAGTTTAAGCTTACAGAATCAATTGCTAACCTCCCTCTTTCTGGATGCCACACCAAAATTCCAGAGAACCAAGAGAAAGGTTCTCAGAGAAGTTAGTAGGAACCCTCGTTTAACATGTAATGACATACTGAAACTGATAAGGGAAACTGAGGTTGAAGTAAGCATCTCTATTTTATTTCTTGTTAAGTACAAAACCACACAATAGGATGGTTATCTATGCTGTGCCCATCAAGGGTATTGAAATCTGGTTTTTAGTGATAAGCCCTCAATACTTATCACTGCACCAAAGGTAGCAATATGAACATGAATCAATCATATGAAAATTTTCCTCTGAGTTTGTTTAAGATGCAATCTCTATATCAAATAATCTTAGAAATAGAGGTGCAGCATAAAAATTACTGTACTTTTACTAATTTTATTGTTTTACTAAAATACCACCTTATGTTTACTTTCAGAAACAGAAAGGTTACATTTATACGTCTAAAACTTTGAGATAAGTAAATGTCTGGATTATATTACTGTGATCTAGCAAATTACTTATGTTTTGTTTATAAGGTTAACAAAAAGTACATTCTTGAACATCAACTACTGTAACAAATAATGGTAAAAACAATATTACAATCTACTATTTGAATAAATTAATCAATAAGAAATGTATTATCAGAAAGATCAACTGAGGCCTACTTTATGAAATGGAAACACTATCTTTAAATCTTCAGTCTTGAACAATTCAAACACTTAATTACTATGAAAATAAATGTTAGAAAAATTAGAATAGTTTTAGAAACAAAAATTTCTTCTGTTGAAGCACATATAGATACAGCACACATTTAGTATTTATCTTTAATAAGACTCAAATTCAAGATATCCTGGTACTGTCTTGTCATCAACTAAATCTCAGGTTTAACCCCTAATTATTATTTTTTTACTTGGTTATAGGTAGTGGACACCATGAAATACCCTATTTGAGAACACCAAACAGGTGAAATTAAAAAAAAAAAACTAAGTGAAAATTAGATGAATGTCTTTTCAAGAGTATAAATAAATAAATAAAAAGTGAAAAAGTAGAGTGCCAGTAGAGATTAATTTACAATTTTGAATACAAATCAACAAATGTGATGACATAGCCTTTGAGCTACGATCTGTCTCAAAAGGGTTAATATGAAATATTTTATAAATGTGCTCACTGTTGCTCTAGTCTGAAAATTGACTTTGCTCTATACGTATCTGCTTTTATACAACTAGTTTTTCACTCTTTCAAGAAGTACAAATTTTAATACACATTATTCATTATAATATTGTTATTAGTCAGGCAAAGAATATTTTTATAGCCTTTAATTGTATGTGGATACAAAGCAATAAAATAGAAAACAAGAGTCATATTGCAATGATCACTTATCACATCCCATCTTTCTTGTTAATATTTCTCTCTGACATTTAAAACTATATTATTTATAGCCAATAGAAAGCCAAAATGCTAATCTATCAAATGATTTATTATGCTGTTTACTATGCAGAAAAATCCTCTATTTTAGTTCCAGTTCACACTTTATTCCCATGAAAAACACAATGAATTTAGCTCTTACTGCATACTTAGAATGCCAGAAAACTACAGTAATTATCAGTTGTTGTTTTTTCATGTTATCACCACACTTATTTATTCTAAATTGTCCAAGCTCTTAACAATATACATCTGGTTTCTACTTACATTTTGTTTTAATGCCCTCTGAAAAGTATATGGCTATTAATTACACTATAGAAGTTGTAAATCACTTAAAAAACATGCAGCTCACATTACTGCATCAAATTATACAACACACAAGCTATTCCTAAATATACAAAGTGAAAAAATATTATTAATTTTCATTATCTTACATAATCTATCCTAAAATATTTCAAATTTTTACATTTTGCTTACTTTTATAATAAGAAATAAAAAATACAGAAAAAGTCAACATTTACCTAGGTTGTCATTTTTTTTTCTATTGATGGATCTCAACCCCACTTTTTTTTACACTACTGTTACTACTACAGAGTAATTTTTAGAGAATTAAATAATGTATCTGAGAACAAATATTAAAAAAATTAACAAAACAGTGTTCTATAGCTACTATAATATTTCCTTCTTTCTCAGCATGTAATAAAAGCCTTTAAAAATTCCATTGAACTCATTTATGATTCCCATGGAAATAAAATTTCAAACTGAATGTGAAATAGACATTTCTCTGTAGAGGCAACAACACACAATATTTGAAATTTTAACTTTAGCTTTCTATCAATTGTAGATAATACAGTATAAAACATCAGCAACAAATTCTGGCAATTTGTGAAAAACAGACATAGCAAGCAAGTCTGATTTTCTAGTTTATAGTTTGATAAATTAATAAGGCTTAAAGCGATAAAAATTATTCTTTGCCTGAGTAATACCCATATTATTAGAAACTGATATTAAATTCTATAATTCTCTGAAGATTGTAAATGAATTATATGTGTGATTGAATTTTTTTATAAAATAAAATTAAGATTTCAAATTGATATAATAAAGATTTGGTTTGTTAACTACATTTTGATGCAAATTTTGTTTGTGTACAGTCAGAATAAACTAGTTTTTAGAGTAATTAAATACTGAATGTAACTATAAAAATCATGTCATGTCAAAAACTTGCTTATGGTGAGTGTTAAGTGACTACTTAATAATGATGATAGTTTACATGGGCATGAGGCTGTCTAACACATATTTACTACCAGTTTACTTACCTTTCTAGTTACTCGAAAATAGTATCCCAGTTGTGTGTTGGACTCTAACTTCAGGGTTTTGTCAGCTTCTAGTCCCAAGTCCTTGGCAGCCTAACATCACATGAGAAATTTTGTTCAAAAGAAAGTGCTTTCAAGTAAATCAACAAAGCTCACTCTAATGACACCAATCAAACACATGTAACATATGGTAAAGTACAGGAATTTTCAGCTTAGTAGTTCCATTCAGACCTCTGCTGTTGCAGAGGTAAGCCTACGGATTTACAACACTAAAATTTGGGGTTCAATTCCCCTTGGTGGACTCAGCAGATAGTCCAAAATGGCTTTGCTATATGTAAATACACACAAAGTTCCATTCAAATACTGATGTCCATGAGATGTAGATTAAATAAAAATTGTGTGTGTGTGTGGATATTTCACAAGTAATCACTATCCAGATTTTTAAGTTTATTCTGTTGATAATCAACTCCATAAACTCTGGTAATTACACATTAATAGCCCTGTAACCCAAAGAGTAAGATGCAATTTTACTATCTTACAATTCCAAATGTTGGGATTCAACTGCCCAAGATTGCAAGTGTGTAGATAGCTAATTATATAACCTTAAACTAACTAGAAAACATCATCATTATTTCCAATCTCAATCCATGTTCCATGAATTTTGAGAACTAATGGAATCAATCTCAAAGTGTACAAGTGACTGAAAAGCATGCAGCAACATTAAGTTACTTTCATTATTCTTTTTATGTCAAATGGTAATTTGAAACTACAATGATAGGAATGTGATTTTCATACACAATTTCGTTGTGGAATAAATTCACATGATTATCAAAGATAGTTTTATCCACAATCGGTTGTTTGGTATTTATTGATGCAAAGCAACTAGGCTATTTGTACCAAACAACATGCAAAAAACATAAAAGTAAAACTGGAATAAAATGTAAAAATAAATTTAAGTAAAATGATGAAAGAATGTACAAAAAGGAAATAAAAGATTTAAATAGAGTTAAAAACACATGCAAGTTGGCAGTGTCACCATTGCCAATTATACTGTCCAATGTTACATGTAAACCTGTAGAAAATGACCTGTATAATATAGTACTGTTCTTCATGGGTTGACAGTAAAATGTGGGCTACTAACTGAGTGTAGAGGGTATACTAAGATGTTTGATTATATTTTTTAATATAAGTATAAAGGTGTTTCTTTGTATTGGTTTATTTTGGACTTGAGTTGTTTAAGTAAGGCTTCTTTAATTTTGCATTTATTTGATTTGCAGTGTTCTAAAACGTGTGAGGGTGATATTTTGTGTTCTTTGAAACTGGTTTCCATTTTTCTACTTGTTTCTCCAATACAGATGTCGTGGCAGTTATCACATTGTATTTTATAAATAATGTTTGTGTGGTGTTTGTCAGTGTAGTTTTTACATAGTATAGACCTTAGATTGGTGCCTAGTTTTTAAATAAATTTGGTATTAACTGGAATGTTGTATTTTGTTAGTAGTTTTTGCCAAATGTTGGTTATATTTCTACTGATGTCAAAAATATGTGGTATGCAGCAGTATATGGTTTCGTGACTTTTCAAATTGTAGGGTATATTTACTTTTGTTTGTTGATATTGCTTTTGGTATAGATGTATGCATATAATGTTTTCTACAGTTTGTGGAAGAAACTTATTGATGTTGATGAAGTATTGTTTTATTTTGTCTAATTCATTGTTAAATTTATCTGGTGAGCATAGTTTTATGGCTGTGTTTATTTAGTTCCTTAATATGTTGAGTTTTTGTTTTGTTTCTTGTGCGAGTTCCCAAGGAAGGTATAGTCCAGTATGGGTGAATTTTCGGTAGATTTCTGTGGATACACAATTTAAAACAGCTATTGGTCAGTTACCTCTTTCTTTCTTTATGAACCTGACGATGACCAAAGAAGGTCAAAATATTGTTTGCTCTTCTACAGGGTTTTCTCTACCCATACCAGCCGTTTTTACATATAAAAATGCATAACCATTACAACTTTGCCCTTACAATTCTTATGGAAACAAGACATCCAAAGAACAGGAGGTTTAATCTGGAAAAGCTTATTATGATGTTGCCCACTCCATGCTTACTGTCAGTTGACAAGAGACAAAACTTACAATACAGGACCATAGTCCATATACATGACAGCCACAACTGTGACAGCACCATAACAGACATCATGGAACTTATTCTCACAAATACAGACATGGTCAGGCATTCAGTAAACCATATAAAAACAGAAGATAAAGAAAAATGAGTCAGTTGTTTTTGAATATCGATGAGAATTAACAGTAAGTGGAGAGCGAAAACAGTTGGTGAAAATAGTACAAATTGTGTGCTGCTTAGTTTCTATGTGATCCAGGGCAAGAGAATGGTGTACACTTCAGCAGTGAACACAGTAACTGTAGAGGTAATCCTGTGAATAGCCACAAAGTCACAACAAACCACGGTATATCCCACAGTCACTCAATTTTGAACCACCTGTAAAGACAAAAGTAAAAATATGGTTTAAAAGATGTTTGGCAAATAGAAAATGGTACTTCCAATTGGGAGTATCAGCCTTCCTCAGGTGACCCAATGAATATAATTTTTGATGGACTTGGGACAGCTAGCAAGTCCTTCTATTCCATTCTCAAAAAAAAGTGACACATCTGGCTTGATGATATGTTAGACAAAGCATGAAGGATTAAAAATCGAAGTACAAGATATGAAGATGGTGGTGAGTGTGTAACAAAATCTTCTATATATGGTTGCTTACCTATAAACTGTTTTTTACTACTTTATTTTTCAAGGATTGGAGTATCCATAATAAATAGGACAGTGTACAAAAAATGGCACTCAGTTGACCCAGTTGGTCTGATGAGACCAGTCAACTGACTCTCCTTCCTTTCACAGGTCGCTATCACAGTAAACACGTGGGTGGATGTTCATATCACAAAGGAGATAAACTGAACATACAGAACCTTCTCTCGAAGGTCCTCTAACCATGTTCAGGAATCCACCTCAAGGGGGGATTTCCATTAAAAACATTTATTTTCACAAATTTAAATTGTAAATTAAATCAAACTAAACTTTTAAAATCACTGGTCTATAATAATTTTTTTAAGCTTGAAGAGCAGTGGTAGATTAAACTTAAAATAGAAAAAACAATCTTATGATCATGGTAGAATTAGGAAGGTTAAAATGGATACATACCTTAGACAATGTTTTCTGTATTTCTTCTTCTATTTCATTCATTTGATCATAAAGTTCTAGAGAAAATGAAAACATTATTAGAATCCTACACTTGATTGTGATATATCTCACATCTAATAAAACTACAAGCATATATAAATAAGTAGAAAAATGTAAAGATGGTAAAATAAAGAGAAAGAGAGATTGATAAAAATGATCTTTGAAAATTATGGTAGCAACTTAATAACTTGGCAATGTTTTAACCAAACACTCTTTTTCAAACCAGAAATTAGCTTCATTGATAAGACTTAAAAGAGTGTTTGCTTGAAACGACAATAAGTTGATAAACTATTGCCATAAAGTTTAAAAAGTGATTTTTTTTTCTTTAAAAGTAACTTATATGCATATACAGTTGAAGAACAAAGGTGTTATGAATTAGTCAAAAATACTTAAGTTCAAACTATTAGAAAGCATGTCATTAATAATAAGATTAGTCACATTATGAATACAAATTGAAACAAACATTTAACTGTAAAACAATGTACATGTTCAATCTGTCCTCCAAATATATATTGTTTGTAAACTGTGTGATATAGAAAAAATTCCAGCACTGAAACTATAAATAATATAACTTTGAACTTACTTTGTATATCTTTAAGAAAACTGCTGAGCTTTTAGTAAACATTAGAAATGTACTGTCTTTCATATTTTTAATAGTGTTACTATTAATAATTCGCCATGAATTTTAAAAGTCTTCACTAAGTTAGTCTGAGTGGAAAGTAATTTTATGACACAAATAGAAGTAACTTTTTTGTCTCACAGCTATCATATTCATATGCATAACTTCTAGAACCTATTAAATGAACATCAAGATTTGTTCCATCCTTATATTTTATCTTTTAGTTTCTCTGGCACATCACTAATTTTAAAGAAATCCTCAATATATAGAGAAACAAAAAATTTTGAAGATATGAAGTAAAATGAATGCCAATTTAATCTCTGTACCAACTGAAGCACTGATCAGAAAGTTACCAATATTAATACTTTCAACAATTATCCTTTCACATATTTGTTTTGGAATTTATAGTATTATTGCTGAATTTGTAACAATGAAACAATAATCCTTGCCTAAATAGCAATAAATTACAACAGCACCCCATTAGCTGTTTCCCACAGAACTAATGTCTTTTATTGTCATATTTTACGATGGCACCTAAGTTAGAGTAATGTTATACATTTTAGGTTTCTTTAATTTTCTTGGACAATGTTTGGAATATTTTACTTTTTACATTTTAATAACCTTTTGTTAAAATTATATAGCAATAAGTAACAAATACAAGGATTTCTAGTTTTTAAGCTGTTTGGATTCAATTAAATATATAATCCAACACTTCAAACACAAACACCACTATCAGAATGTTATTTTCTAGGAGCCAAAGTCAAGTGCTTGTAATGAGTCTCATGTCAAGAAGAACATATCTTTTCTTTTATTGGTTGCAATCCTGTTCATCAGCCATATACACAGAGAATGGGGCATTTTTGGTGGATATGACAACTGTATTCATATATCAACAAATAAAAAAATTCAGATATTCAAATGTTAGATTGTTGTTTCCAATAATGTACAGTTTGTTTCTAATTAGTTGGAAACTGCAGAAGACTATTACAAGAGTTATAAATCTGAAGTGGAGAATATGAAGCTAAAAACTTAGAAAATGCATGACTGGATTACAAACTATTTTTTGTACCAAGTTTATTTATACACTTTGATAACAAATAATTAAATTTTGAATGCAACAAGATTCTTACATGCACAATGAAACATTTAATAGCCAATAATTATAACAGGAATACATTAGTTGCTTCCTGTAGACCTTGTGTCAACAAATGGTCTTTTAACTTGTGACTAACTGCCAAAAGCCTGCTATAGTTTTCACAGTTTGTTCTCCAAAACAATAAATCATATAGCTTTCAATATTCATTTCATAACATAAAAATATATCAGTCGCTAGAACAGAATGTCCCAAAACAACTTAATTAAATGGCTTTCTATATGTGCTACAAATGGGTTAGTCATTCAAACAAATAAAAACATGATCATTTTTCTATTAAATGAATATTTTCCCCACCAAATTCAAGAACTGTTGTAAGACTTGCACAGAAGAAAATGTGATCTTTCTACTGTTATAAACATGTTCAACAGCCATTTATAATTGATTTAGCATACACTCTTAAAAGTCAGAAAGCAAGTGGAAGATCTTCTATGGTTAGTTTGACTAATTTATATATTAGCAAACAAAGAGTTGGATTTTCACATTCTTATTCATAATTATGTATATTTCATTTCCAGTGCTTGAAAATTGTAGCAGTCTATCTTAGAACTCAGAAAACTCTAAAATGAAGTTGCATCATGTGAAACAGAAAAATGAACACTGAGAATTAAAAAAAAAATATCTGTCTAAAACTGAAACTTGTACAAGTTTCTATCCTAATTTTATTGGCATACACTATTAATAAAGTTTTCTGTAAAGTAGAATGTACCATGCAAAAGGTGGTGAACATATTATATTTGTATGTCAAGTGATAACAAGAATATTATCTCCATGAGTTATACCCAATGGACCTATCTAGAAGCATAGGGTTAACGACCACAAACTGAACACAAATAAAATGTGTTCATTTTCAAAGGGCATTAAAATTAGTTAAAATATTAAATAGCATGTTTGAAAGTAAAGTATTTTTAATTCTTATTTAATTTAGTGTAAAACATTAACAAATTTTTTTTATACAGTTATATGAACAAAGCGACCATGAAACAAGCAAAAATCTTATGGTTACAAATGGATTATTTTATATGTTTGCCATACTTACAAACTGTCTGGTTCACACAAAATAAGATCAAACCACCTATAAAACAGAATCACTTACCTTTTAGGTCCTGATCAAAATCTGGACGAACTAAAAATTCCCCATTTTCAACCAAGGACATATCTAATGTTGTTTCCATCATCTCGTTGAATTTCATAAAATCTTCTTCAAAATCCTATTGATAAGTGAATGTTTATAATTTTCATAATAAATATTTAATTCACCAGAAAAGCCAGAACACTTCTTACCTAAATGATGGCTGTGTGTGTGTGTGAATCTGTGTATATATATACACGCACACACACAGCTGGAGTTAAACTTGATACCTGGTATACCCTCAACACAATTGGAGTCTTACTTTCACCAAAACCACGGCACAATACATAATGCCCTAACTTGTAGTTTGTGTCCCCATTGTTTGTATTATTGCTGCAATTTTTTTCACTAATTTACATTTAGCTTCATTTAAGGTTTAGATATGTTTCTTAAAATGAGCACGATCCTTCTTTTTTTATTTTCAACTTTTATAAATAATCAGTATTAATGAATACTGTGAGGTGTATTAATTTATACTCATGCACATTTTGTTCTATGTGTCTATATATATGTATTAATAATTAAATTATGGGCAGTAGTTATCCCTCATGTGTCAACTGTATTCATCCTAGATGACTGTTAATAGATTTTTTATTATGGCTACAAAAATGTAGTAGTAAGTGATGCTTCACATATTCTTTTTGTTCTTTTTATCCAATTATTTATAATTATTCCTTTTGAAAAGTATAAAATGCAACATATTTATTAATATGTAATACATATATAATATGCAGTGTAGCAAAACCTTCTAACCCTCTACATATTTGCATAAATCTGGATAGATCTCAAAGTAAATGCAGTTGAATGAGAACATTTAAGAATTCGTCCTTTAGCTTTAACACAAATTATTAATACTGATACAAATAGATCACAAAATAATTTGTGTGTTCTTAAACATAAATTTATATCTATATGATTTGAATGAAGATTATAATGGTACTAGTGCTCTAAGTAATAGTAACAGCACCAGTAATTTCTTATGTTTAGATAGTGCTAATGGGGTAAATTTAGGTAAAAAAACTAGAAAAAAGGGATAAAAATAAAACGGATTAATTTTATTGATTTCTGAACAGATTTAGACAACAAGTTTTATATCCTTTCTGAGATTTGTAGTCATTTCTATAAAATCATATATAAACTAAATATTTCAAAGGTAAAAGTATTAACAAAAACAGTAATGACATTTAATTTTCAAAATAATCATACTAAACAAAAATTTTCAAAATTATAAAAGTTAGGCTGAAGGTAAATAATTTAAATGATAAAATTATATAATTAATGATAAAAATCACAATATATTATAATCAATTACAAGCATAAAATTGTTAATGTTATGTATATGTGTAAATATTTTGTAAACGACAACATGTCGTATTGTGTTTGAATTTTCATTTGTATTATTCATTTTTCCATATTGATATTATTGTTTCGAAGTTTAAACTAAAATATGTTATTTATTTAGGGTAACATTTTTAGAATTTTCTAGAATTAGGTAGATCAAATATATGACTATAAATGGAAATGTTTGGCCTAGCGTCTAGACGTAGAGTCTCGTGCAAAAACATACATGCGCAGATTACTCTGTCGAATTTCCGGTGAATGTTCGAGAAAAAGATTCCTAATAATATATATAAACAGACGGAGAAAAGAGGCGCGGAGTCAGTCATTAGTTTTATTCGAAGAACAAGTGAGGGATTCAGTCATCAGTTTTTATTTTAAAAAAAAAAAGAGAGAGTTAGTTATTTGAGAAAGATTAAGTGTTTGCTGTGAATATTCAACTTGGTTTTGTGATTGAAGTTAGATCTACGGAAGCTGTGATTTTATTCCGTCAATCTCTACGATACATCTGAATTACTGCTTGTGCTGAGAGACGGCGAATTTATTGAACTGTGAACTATTTCGGAATTACTTCGTGGGACCAAATTCACACCCTAGACAGGAATTTGAGACTTTAATTTTAGATCATTACATTAGATACAGGCCAGTACTGTTTTGTAATTAATTTCGAATGTCGTAACTTAATATCTGTCACTATTATTATACAATTTATGATATATCTGTTATATTTGTTAACAGTTTAGCATAATAAATTATACAAGCTGTTATCTGTGTTTTTCTGTTGCGTTTAATCTACGAAGAACTTAAAACATAAAAAAATACGTAACAGAAAATTGGGGGCTCGTCCGGGATATGAACCCGGGACCTCTCGTTTACAAATTTCTAAAATTTTGCATAATTCTGTAATATTAAATATTTTACCCTTAAAATATTTGAAACCTATTATCAATCACATTGTCTTTAAGACTAGATTTGTTTCTAGCCAGCAGATTTTCATGTTTATTAAAATATGTTTAGCTATCGAGTGGTAGATTTAGTATAGTGATAGGTTTATGATTAGCAATGTTACTTGATTTGCATGTTTCAACTCTATAAACTATAGCAGTCATACTGATAATACATTAGTTAATTTTTTTATTCAGAACAAAAAAGAACTCTAATCAACAGATTAACGCTACAAGGAGACAAAATTAGTTCTGTAATCAGCTGTTTTCCAAAATTATGATTGCTTGTCATTAGATTGCATGTAGTTTTAATGCTTTACACAATATTTCGTTACACTATATAGCCTACAATATGACCTCATTAAGTCAACTAAAGCTTAAGTATGCAAAAAAGCTTTAGGGTAAACTGTTATTGGGGTCCATTGTAAAGCAGTAGTAAACAGCTATTTATGTAGGTGTTTTATTGCATTATAAAAAATAAATTATCTTTAAGAAACAAAATTTAAATTCAAAATATCCTATGGTTATCGTACTGCATTTTTTTAAGCATATGATGACTTTTATAAGCTATTAATTTTTATAATCAGTTGGCCAGTATACTACAATTAGCATTGAAAAGTTTACTAAAATTGTGAAACTTTTTATTGAATATGTAGTCTAAGTCAGTGTTTCCCAACCCAAAAGCTACTTCACCCCATTTAAGTTTTTTGAATATTTCACCACTTTCTGGTAATATTAATTACTATATATGTGTACAACATTTCACACTCCAGCAAATAATCCACACCACAGCATTTTCAAACACTGGCCTAAAAAATTAAATGCTTCTGTTATCATTATGTGGGCTGGATTAACATTCTGGTGTTATTAAATAATCCAGAAATTGGAACAGCACCTAATTAAAGTAGTTAAACAGTAACAGCAAAGTTTAATAATTATAGGCTATATTTAAAAAACAACTGTGTTTTGTCAATGTGGTCAGATGCAATGTCCTTGTGTTATTTCTTATTAAAACTTATGAAGTTGTTTCTCTAATTATTTTGTTCTGAAAAGGAAAAATTAATATTAATACAAGAAACCAATTACAGAAAATTTATACTCTAAAATATTTTATTTTCTTAACTTTAGAATAACTTAAACACATTGTTCAATGACCATAATGAGCAAATAGTTTCATCACACAAACTATTTAGTATTTAAATAACTTGTGGATGAATGCATTATAACTTATAATAAACAGAACCAAAATTCCACTTTAAGATAAAAATTTGTCAAGTATCAACTCGGAGCTTAATTTTGTAAGAAAACATTAGATACAATCAAAAAGATATTCTACTTTCAATTCTATTACAGTTAAATTCACTGCTGTGAGTTTGTTAATTTCTCATATTCCTATGACTACTACTGTAAACAAAATTCAAGGAAATAAAATACTTCAAACTGAAAAGTTTACTTTGCATAGAAAGTTAAAATGCTGAAGATAGTCATTTGAAGTAAAAGTTATTTTACATCGAGTTACAGGTCAATCATTTGATCAGTTAAGTATATTTCTACATCATTATATAATTTTATTTTAAAACACTTTGTTATTATATCATTTTGCAAGAGAGTTTTCCACTGAATTATTTATATATTTCCCAAAATATAACAAACACTTTGCTAAGTGGCAGTAATATTCATTGTACATTAAAAATTATTACATAAAAATATTAATAACGCAAAACAAATTGAGCAAAGTAACCAAAATTAGTATGTAACCTGTTATACATTTCATTGTTAAAAAGTTTGCTTATGAAAAACAAAATTTATTTTTAAAACCAAACTAGAGCACTAAGCTTATAGAAACAAGTGATTCAAATTAACAACGAATAATGTAAAACAAAGTTTGGTGCAATCTACATACACTTTACCTTGAAAGGACAGCAGTACAATTCTCTGAATACTACCATACATTGTCCTTTTTGACTTTCAAGCTGATTTCGAATAGCCGGAAGATGATTAAGAAAGAGGTAAATCTTGTAACAATCCTAGTTCAAGCCAAAACAAATACTATGATCAACAAATTATCTAAATATGAAGTTTAAAAATTTTATAGTTTCACTAATGTTAATTAAAATTTCCTATGAATTTAATGAAAATAAGAAAAATAATCCCCAAAACTAATATTAACTGAGCACTTACACACACTATGAGTTCATTCAATAAAAATTATGAAAGTATGCTCATATAATGAATTGAACATCATGTATGAGTACCATTCCTTCAAAATATCATTTGTGAAAAATATACTTATTGATTATCAATTTTGGTATGAGCACAGAAAACCCCAGGTTAATTCATGCAGTTCTTAAATTTGATATAAAATACATTATGAATGTATAACTAAACTAAAATCCAGTTATAGAATTTATCAATGTCAAATCTGGATAAAACAAGAATTATGTTCTATAATTGAAAATATACTCTTTTCTAAATACAACACATCTGAAACTTGCATAAAACCTACAACACTCAAATAATCTTACAAAAAATAAAAATGTAAACAAGAACGTTACATAGATCTCCAACATATTTCATCATCAAAAAATAAAAAATTTCCTCTCCCATAAACATGAATCAGAATACAGTCAAACTGAGTAAGAACAAACTATTGGTTGTATGACTAACAAGTATTTTTACCTGGAGGGTTGCCTTTTTTTGCTGCAGCTTTCTTGCAAGCCGTTGAAGATCTGGAATTTTACGAAGGTGATCTTCATATAGCATCTGACGTAGTTCAGTGTCATTGACAAAGGCTTCCACAATGTTTAATCGCTCTTCTTTAACCATAAAAATAAAAATATATTCATACATAAAAGAAGCAGGTCAAAACTTACACCACTGTATTAACCAAAAACAGTTAAGTCTCAAACACACTAAATTCTCCAGTTTCATAATATTCAGCCATATACTTTTGCAATATTCAACAACACAACATACTGTTTTGCTCACAATATTTAACTTAATAAAAGACATGTTCAGTTATATACATGTTAGACAAAACATTAGATACTCTAGATTCAGTTTACAGTTTCCGCATCTATATAAGGAGTTATTTTGATGAAAGTACTGTTTGAATTTAAATTACATTCTTATATCAGTTTCATTATTGTTTTTTACATATGTAGCTTCAACAGATAAGTTTGGTGCAGCATTAGTTTTTTCCAGAACTTTCTATTTGCTTCTGAACTTTCAGCCTGTAGTATGAACCTCACATAATTTTATAATTTATAACTATTATAAATTATAAAATTATATTAAATAATAAAAGTTATAAATTATAAAATTATGTAAGGTTCAATATACAGGCTGAAAGTTCAGAAGCAAATACAAAGTTCTGGAAAAAATTAATGCTGCACCAAATTTATCTGTTGAAGCTACATATGTAAAAAACAATAATGAAACTGATATAAGAATGTAATTTAAATTCAAACATTACTTTCCTCAAAATAACTCCTCAATTTTATAATAACCTTACAATGTCTAGACATTCTAGAAATGACTTGTCAAAACACCTTGATGTTAATGAACTGCAAAATATACTAAGGTACTAGCACAACTTTTTGAATGACATCATTTGCCTCAAACTTTGTTGTGTTCATCCAACAAGTGCAAAACCTGGGATATGTTTTAGCCAAACCATACTTAACCTTCTGGATATGGGTAGTTAGTAATCCATGTAATAGCCAGCAATCTTTCTAGGCTGTATGGCCACTCAACAACTAATCATGTTTTCCACATTTTGTTACTTCCTCTACTCACCTTCTCAGTAATGGTGAGGAGTTTCAATATACTGACAGCCTTAATGACCCTGGCAGTCAATACATCACATGAGACTTTACTTTTTCTATATGCCACTACCAAGCCATCACTTCAAAGTTTGGCAGAAGACATGAGTACTACAAGATTGTGGACAGCAGAGTGTGAAATGTAAATAAAAATACTTATTTAAAAATACATTTTCTGTCTTGGAAAATAATTTCTTATATGATACTTTCCTCCACTCAAAGGATTAGATAAAATCCCATATTTTAAAGGAGAAATCTACATATTTAAAGTTACTACCTCCAGGTAGACATCAAACATGGTAAGAGAATTATTTGAATGCACTTACAGCTTAGTTAGAAAGCCAGATAAACTATAACAACCATATGACAGTATTTTTTGTGTATGTTATTATCCAGCATCATCGGTTGGTTGGCTGGTTGATTTAGTGTTTTATGGCACAAAACAGCTAGGCTATCTGCACCAAACATCCGATAAAATGTTGAAAGTAAAATTCATAAAATGAAATTAAGGTAAAACAAAACAAAGTTTAAAAAAAAACAAATATCATTAAAACCAATGTAGTCTACAGAGGTAAGAAAAAAACTATAATAACAGAAATTGTAAAGAACTTTCTGTAGCATAAATGTAATAATCATAACTTGCCAGGAAGACTAACAGGTAAGTACAAAAACCAGAGTCAGTCACCTAAAGTTGACCTCTCCAGGTTTTAAAAGATGTGCAGCAAAATTATAATAACAACTCAACAGGATAACTAACGGGTAGTTTAAACAGCAGCATTAATCACCTGAAGTTGGCCTTTCTATTCCAGGTTTCAAGTTACTTAATGTTACAGACAGTTTCTAATTTCAAATTGAATTATATAAACTATGATTTTTAAAATGGAGCCACATTAAAAAGGTATAATGTATAAATTAAAAAACTTAAATGGCATTAAAAAGATTATGGCCTTTAAAAAAACTAAAAACATAACCATAGTGGACAGTGTCACCATCACCAATAACACTATCTAACATTATGAACAAACCTTAGGACATAACAATGTTAAAATGGTGCTATTGTTAAAACTCTCAATGATGGCAAGAAAGAAAATGTGGTTCAGTGTGATTTGAATGTTACACAAACTACACATTTGTGCATCAATTCCAGATAAAAAAAAAACAATTGAGTTGAAAAACTGTGGCCAATGGACTGTCGAGTTAGAACAACTTCCTCTTTCTGATCCTTACGAAAGCAAGACGGCCAAAGTCCAATATAGGATTTTATTTGGAAAAGCTTGTTTCTTTGTTGCTCACTCCATGTTGCCTGCCAGCTGGCACAGAGCTGAGCCTTGAATACAGAATCATAGTTCATGTTTGGAACAAGCACAGCAGTGATAGTGCCAGAGCAGATAGATTTAGCTGCAGTGTTGGCAAGTTCGTTCCCGTGAATACCAAAGTGGACTGGTATCCAGAAAAACTGAACAGAAGATGTTAAAGAGAAATGGGTCAGTCAGTTTTGAACATCAGTGAGAACATGAAAATATTCCAGGGCCAATAGAGAGCTAAGCAAGTCAGTATAAATAGTGCAGTTTGAGTACTGCTAAGGACGAGAGGAGGTTGTTTGATTTGAGGAACCAAATGAGACAACCATTAACCATCCTCTCTAAGGTCTTACAGAGACAGCTCATCAAAGCAATTAGACAGTAGTTTGAAGGAATCTTGGGATCCTTCCCAGGGTTGGAGAAAGGTAGGACAATAGCCTGGCACCAGGCATCGGGAAAAACATTCTCCTGCCAGATCAAGTTAAAAACAATCAGAAGAATAGCAAGAGAAGCAGGAGATAGATGGTGCAGCATTTCATAGTGTATATCATGAGATCTAACTGATGTACTACCAGACCGATGAAGGGTTAGTATGTGTTCCACCAGTGAAAAGGGATGATTAAAGTCATAGAAACAATCAGCTTGAAAGGAGAGAGGTGATTGCTCTGCCTGAGTCTTGATGGTTAAGAAAGTGGAAGAAGCAGAAGCAGAAGTGCTAGATACCTAGCAAAAGCTTTCACCTTCAGTATCAGCAATTCTCCGGGTATCAACAACCTCCTGGCTATCAGAGAGGGGAGCAGAGTTATATTGCCCACTGACCTTTCAAATCTTGTCCCATATGACTTATGAATTGATGGTAGATGATATGCTGGTTGTGAACTTAATCCAAGATTCCCAGGCCTGTTTTTGAGTCTTCCATGCCATGTGACAGGCAGGATTCCACCATAGATAAGGATATAGTGGAAAACATGTCAAGGTTTTAGGAATACATTGAGCAGCTGCTTGTATAACACAGTCAGTTACTGCTGTCACACAGTCATCTATTGATGGCTTACAGACAATGGGAGGATCAAATTCTGCAAGAGCAGTGAAAGAGAGCCATTTTTCATGATCCATCTTCCACTGGGGCACATAGTTCAAGTGGCATCAACCATGGCCAGGCTCAAAATAATAGGAAAATTATCACTGCCTCGAGGATTATCATCAACCTTCCATGAAAAATGGGAGAACAGTAAAGGGGAGCAAACTGAGAGATCAATAGTAGTAAAGGACTGACTTGGTGCAGGAAAAGTAGAAGAGCCAGTATTGAAAAGAGAAAGATTGTGATCAGAGAGCATACACTCTACAGAGCGACCCATCCTATCAATATCAACACTTCCCCAGAGGGGATGATGTCCATTAAAGTCACCCAGGATGAAAAAGGGAGATAGCAACTGTTCAATGAAAGCATTAAGGTCTGATTGATCATATGTCTCTCCAGGTGACATGTAGAGAGAATAAACAGTGATGGTACAACCCAAGAAAACACTGATGGCTCAGGCCTCCAAGGATCTGTCGAGTGGCAAAGACAGCATGGGCATATACAAATCAACCAACAATGCTACCCCTCCATGCACTCATCCATCACATGGCCTGTCATTTCTGTATAACAAAAACCACTGAAAGGTGACTGTATTGACAGGTTTCAGAAATGTTTCATGTAAGGAAAGACATAGAGAATGGTAGGAAGAAATCAGTATAATTTGTTTCTTGTCTTCATGTGTATTCTTTATCAATTATTATAAAACAACTAAAATGTAAAAATAGAAATTCCTTTAGGTTAATTACACCTAGATTAAGTAAAATAAATAATAATACTTCATAAGTATGCACACAAGCAGCTTGTGAGCAATGTTATTCAGTGAATAACCGATAATGACCTCAACGTTCTGAAAGTGATCTACAACATACAATGATTCTAATAATAGTTACACATTTTCCCATTGATACTGCACAAAATCACCAGCGTTATTTGCTATGAAGCACTCTCATACTATTAAACTAACCCTTCATTATTCAGGTTCTCTACAAGCAATTATTATGCCTTAAACTAAAATTTCACTCTTTCTATAATACATTCTTCTAATTATAAAACAAAGCAAATTTTATAAATTTCTAAATAATTTTTATTTCACTCTCATCCACCAATATAAAACATTTTCGTTGTTTGAGGAGTAATGAATCTTTTTCTGGTAGGATTCATCTGCTCTGTAATTTCATGTTTGTAAGTTGTCTTTCCTTAATAAATAACTTGATATACTAACACTTTTTCTTAGATATCACACTTTTGAAATGTTTGTTTTATCCACATTTGCCCCAGCTTACTGTTTTGTTTGCAATGCATGACAAACATGTACCTGTGTGCAAGTAAATGTGAATTTTTTTCCAAAGATATTTCACTTATGTAGATACCTCTGATATTAGGAATTAACTTTACCTTCTCATGTTATTGTTTGTACTTTAGATTTTATACCTTTTATGCTGTGCTTTTTGGTCTATCTGACAGTTAAGATTTCTATATCAATACAAAATGTAGCTTTAAACAATACATATTTCACAAATATGAGTCAAACCATTTGAAAAGAAATAGCTAAATGTCTGACTTCACGATGTATAAAAAGAGAATGATTGTCACATTTCTTATTTTGAATCAGATATAAACATATAGCACTATACTTTTCAAAAATAATTTAAATGTATATCAATTAATAAATACCAATCTTGTGAATGTTAATTAATGGTTGTTTAATCCACTGTCCTAATAGCCTTTGTCCCGGTGAAGTACGACACTTGTTAAGTAGACCCAGTAAACTATGAGACTTAATGCCTAGAAAAGAACAACAAAAATTTTTTTAAAAAAACAATAACCTAAATTGATATGAAATGAAAATTATAAGAAATAACTGAAACATAACAGTAGTTTATAATACTGAGAAACATGTGTATATATACAGTTCTATCAAACAACACAAAAAGGGGTAAAATAAATCCTCAATAGCTGCTGCAACTGGAATTCTTTCAGGCAAGATTAGAGTAAATTAATCTATGAAGCCTTAGGCATTGCCAATTATACCAATCAAAAAGGTTTTGGCCTCCAGAGTTGAAAACTATAATTAGATCTTAAATTGGTCAAAACATGACATGACTGAGAAAAAAAGTAAAGTAAAACGAAACAGTATAAATAACATTTATGTTTTCTTCTTACCATCATTAATAGAGGGTAAGATGCCTAGAGCTCTTACTGCTGCTCCATCCAAACGTACATACTGAGTTAGGTCAAAGGTTAACAGATGATACTGTCCAAAATTTGTTTCATCTGTTAAAAGCTTTAATATATAAAAAGGAACTAATTACATTATAGATATAGTAAAACAATACTAATCAATTCCGGAAAAACTTGTTAAATAGTACAATAAAGAGTTCTTTCCATATATAAAAAAAACATTGAACAGACTTCTCTAAATTTAGAGCCATATTGTACAATAAAACATTAAAATAAAAAGAAACAGCTGCTTTATCTATACACCACATTTCAGAATAAGTAAAAGTTTTACCATAGTCAAAATATCAAATAATAAGTAATGACCTAAAATTTCTGAACTCTAATATTAATGATACTTTGGGCTCAAAGACCATCTGCAATAATCAACACGTCATAATTAATTAAAATACATATAAATTTGGAACAGATAAATATTATAATTTTGGAATTATTTCATAAAACCTATTAACTTTTTATTACATCAAAATAGAAGCTTCTGCACATAACTTTTTTGAAATCAGAAAAGAAGAGACTCAGAAATATGGTTTGTATAAAAATTAAAAACTAAGAAATTAGTACATTCAATAGTAAGCCTCACCTAGTGACAAGTAGTACTTTTTGAAAAATGTTCATATGTTTGATAAATAAAATACATTTTACTAAATACGAAACATTATTTTACCTTAAAATTAAGAGAATGCCTCAAATGTAGTGAAGATCATGGCATAGACAAATTTAAAAACATAAAACAGTCTTATTTACAAAACTTAAAAAAAAAAAACTTAAACTTACTTCTAGATATTTAATAACTGAAGCCAAGGCTCCAGCAGATTGTTTATTGTCTATCTCATCTGAAAAACAAATTAAAATAAATTAATATAAAAATTGCTATTTAAAGTCTAAAAAACCATTGTTTATTGTTAGTTTAATTACATTATTACAAAATGAAATTTAAATACAAAAATTTATCTTTTCTCACTATTAAGTTTTTAACAATTCTCCTGGATAGTTACTACAGTACAGGCCTTAATACTTTTGTTGATCTCTCTACTTTCTACCCTGACTGACAGTCAACAGTGTACAACCCATGACATCTTCTTCACAACATAATGTAAAATCATTATTCACATGTGATATAATCTTTATAATGATGATTGTAGTTTAATCAGCTTTATCCATATGCATTCCTCAAAAATATGAGTTGATAACCCATTGTGGAGAAAACTGAACAGAAATTATACAGTAAAGATAAATATATATTCCAATTTCATTTTAAGATAAAGATGTAAATTTAAACAATTTCTAAAACCCATTCTCTACAACATCCTTAGTTCTTTAACTAGTATCTATAGGTGTTTATAGGTGGGGCCAGAAGTGTGATTTCAACCATGAAAATATGCATCAAGGTACTAGGCATTGGGGGACAGTTTGTGAAATTCCCTAAACTCTAATGCTGGTCCCAGGAATATAATGAATATCTGATACGAATATCTTCCAGTAATAATCTATCACACACAACATTTATTATGAATACAAGATGTGTAAGCAAAAATGCATTCCCAGCAATGTGTCAACTAACATCATAAAGACAGTAAAATTTCCAACATAAAGAACTGTCAAAGAGGCATATGAAACTGAGGTTCAACATAATCAGTTGATTTCAGTCAACATAAGTCATACAAATTAAATAATGTCCACTAAGTCATGATGATTCCCTCAAATTGAAGCAAACAATTCATTTTGTAAATTTTATATATACATTTAACTCAGCAGAACAGGACACTACAAAACTACTTCAAGTTACCTGACTTTCTGACTAATGTATAAATTGGGTACAAAAATTAATTTCTGTTCATAGCAATGATTTCAGTAAAAACACTAACATTTTGTATATCTTAGCTTTCCTTGCCATTACACAGACAACTTTCATATTTAAATGACTGATATTGACAGTACTTTTACAAGGACTTGTTCTTCCTTTTCTTTCCTAATACACTTATTATTGCATGTTTCTATATTATTATTCAGATTACTTAGCTTTGGCAGGAGACATAAGAAGAAGAGAACACTCAAAATACTAAGTACATGACTGGATCATAATTCAAAGACTATGACAAACATTAGATATTTCAAAACCACGACTCTGATATCGAAGTATTTAAAATCAAAAACTAAAATTCATTAATAAATAAATAACCTGTATACTAAAGAAGAATACTGCATGTGGAATCTATTCTTAAATTATTAGCTATGCACAGCTAGGTGATTAACTTGATTAACCAATTATCACAGACAGAAGTCAAATAGCAAAAGTTACTAATCAAGCTCTAGATGAGTCTGCTTACTTTATGAAATAATTTCAAAAACTATGCAGCTATTTCAGGAAAAAAAAAGCCACTTACTTGGTAAAACACTGTGTGCAGTTTCTCCAAACTTAAACTTCAACAATCGCTGTAAATCTTGAGCAATATCTTTGCATGCAAAATCAGCTTCAATTTTTGGAAAAAAAAAAACAACAAAAAACATATTCTAGCCATTCTAATATACATTTTCATATTTGATGAATAGAAGTTCAAACATGTTGACCCACTTACTGAGGATAATTATATGAAGACTCTTTTCAAAATTCAATCATGAAAGACGTATTTTACTATACAACTAACAGAATGAGGAAATAAAAAATTACAACATTTAACATATAAGTTTGTTTTCAAAGTACTTAATTTATTACTTTCAAAATAATGGACATGAATGAGGGCCTAAACTATAATAAAAAAACACAATGTTCAAGTTGATATACATATTAGATTTAGGTGTAAGCTTCCATAAATATACATCTATTTATGATACATCAGTTACATCTTGTTACCTTGTCATAATACATATTGCACTGGGCATTAGCAAAGATTGACCTGATATATTTATTAGTATGTCATTGCTCAGATAAAGCATAACTATTACAGCCTTCAATCTTATTTGGTTAAAGAGCCATCAAATAGTAAATCATATCTCTATTGCTACACACATCTGTCACACCCTCTCTTGCAAATAGTTCTTTCTGAAGTTCAACACCATATTTTTTTTATAACCAACAGAAAGCTAACAGCATTGTTTTCTGTACAGATAATTGCCAATTTAATTCTCAGTTGAAGCTTTATTTCCATGAAAAACACAACAATAAGCTTCAATGAACTGTTAATGGCTCTTTTCATGTGGTTAGAAGGTCAGAAAAATTATGATTATAGGATACAGTCTACTTTGTCATGTTTTTTGTGTTCTTTACTCTGTTACGAAATAAAATAATATATTTACTGTAGTACTACCATTAATGTAAAAAAAGTAAAGTTTAGTGTCTTTCCCAAGTTCAGGGCAGCAAAAAAAGAAAAAAAATATATTTTTTAATATAATAATAAAGAATTTCAATAACTATACTATACACTCACATTTCAGTTATTATACATATATAGATTATTACCATTCACAAACAACCTCTTAGAATAATTTTCCTTCAAACACAGAACAGTAAATACACAAGTATAGCAAGCAATTATATCTTCTAGTTACAACCATTGTATTTGTTTGCTGCTTACTGTTGATGGCTGAGCTTTTTTCAAACTTTGCACAAGGAGAATGTGAAATGTAATTTTTTTGGCTGTACATATACATTTGAAATAACCAAAAAATTATAAATAATTATATTGATACCACATAATATTACTACATTTAATCAAGCTTGGAAATAAAACTGTATTTTGTCTAAAAGAAAATGTAATTTTGAGATCTCAGTTTGACAGAATTATATGGCTTCCAAGCACTTTAAAATGTAACTACTGGCACATTGAACTTTTAAATGATTATTCATGTCATATATTGAGATAAATGTAAATAAGGGACTGAAAGAGATGAGCATAGCCACTGTGTTTGATTCATTACACAAACCATATCTCAACAAACAGAAATCATACAAGGTTCTTATTTTATATTCTAGTTTGTCAATATTGGTAATTTGAATTACTAATTTGTATGAAATTATATACATCAATTTTTAGAAAACAAATATTTAACCTGAACTTGTGCTGCATTCCACAACACACAGAAATCAATACTCAAGTGTATTCTCTTAATATTTACTTTTAAATTAAGAAATGAATTATTGTGTAACACTAAAATTTGAAATATTATAATCTACAGTTTGATACCAAACCTACTTAGATAAATTTATAAAATAGTAGTTCAGTAAAATTTTGAATGTAAATCACCAAATGCAATGACATGGCTTTTAAACTGTTGCAATATGATTAATCAATGTTAGATAACTTATGGCATACATGCATTGAAAGGAAAAGCTTGGATAGCTTGATCCCTCCCCCCTTGTCCATAAACTTTTAAAATTTTTGCAAAACCTTTTGCTAAGGAATATCATATTTAGATAGCAAAATATCTCTTGACTACTTTAAAACAATAAGAAATGCATTTTTTTCTTATTTTAATTTTTTAAGTTTAAGTAATCATGGTTTGACACACAAATCCTATCTACACATGTAACAAGTAATTCTGATACAAATTAACTTATTGTTACATATTTCTCTAGTTACACTTACAGCTCAATGTTATTTACAGTAAATCACCTTTCATGGATGTTTTATAATATGGTCAAACACTATTTAAAAAAAAGAAAATCCATTTGTTTTCTTGTCACAAATATAGAGTGAAGTTATTATAAAAAGAGGGAACCATCAATAGCTGCAGCACTTCAAATTCTTTTAGGGAAGATTAGATTATATTAACCTATGAGAACCTTTTTCCTTTCCATTCGCTACACTTTTGTGTGCCAGTACCACGAAGTGTGAGGTGCTTGTACACCCTCTTCAATTTTATTACTAGTCGGGATCTCCACCAGTCTACCCTTAAAATGAAATTCTTTGAGGCAGGATTAGAGTAAATTAGTCTATAATACCTTAGATGTTATCAAATACATCAATTGAAAGAGTTTGACCTCTTGAGTCCAGAACTGTAATTAGATCTCAAATTGGTTAAGAGATGATAGAGTTATGGGCTAAAAGTTTGTATTTGGAAAACTTGTGAGCCATTCTATAAGCCTTTAGGCTGCAACTAAAAATATTTTGTTATCATCTTGTATCTGTAGTATTGGTTTTGTAAAATAAAAATCTTATTGTAGAATTTCTATATGCAATCCTCTGGAAATTATGCACAAGTATATTTTCCCACAAAACTTTTATACTTTTTGCAAACAATATACAAAAGTGAAAATGATATTATATACACATGTAACTAGTTCAAAGTTTTAGAAAAACTTAATAGTTTTTGTCCTATATAATTGTGTCAGACTAATTGCATAGAAACAATTGGTATAATGTTATGCATAAAATAAACTGAAATAGATTAATCAAGAAATGAACACAAAACCAAAATATTTTGAGACAAACATTAAGAACAAGCTTCTTTTTCATTGCTTGTTATTGTGTAATTGTTCTCCTGAAGCATAACTGTGAAATATTTAATCCAAAACAAGTCACACAAATGGTGCAAAGCATGCATGTGGCAATGTGAAACAATAATGTTATAATGCAATTTTTGAAAACTATTTTATTGATTTTTTTGTGTTTAATTTAAGGCTACATGTTACTGCAATGATTGATACTTGTTAAGAATGTGTACTGCAAACAGTGATAGATACTGGTATGATAATGATTTTAACTGTGATAGGTGAACTAATGATTTGAAATTATTCAAGTAATTAAAATAAATGTAATTATAATAAAAAGGTAGAAACTTAGTGATTAAAAGGCAAGATACCTCACCATCTTAAGCATTATTTTACCAGACTTACACATATGCGCTTTCCTCAGAGGAACAAGAAAACTGCTAAGCTCTCACACTAAATCTACTATGACAAATACATCACAAAAACAATGTAGAACTCGAAATTTAAATGCAATATTACAGAACTTACATATCAACATCTCATATGAAGTTTTAATAGTATCTGCTGTGCTTTTTTATTTCAAATAATGCTATTAAAATATGCACATTTGAATGTGTTAAGTATTCAGATTCTATTAAGGCTATTTTCAAAATTTTGCTGATAAATTGTGGAAGGTATGTATATTGTATATGATTATGTTAACATTTTCTATGCCACTTATCATTTACTTACTTAACTAAACAACTTGCATATAATAAAATAATTGAGAAAAATTTACAAATAATTACAAAAGTAAGGCAATATATGCACTTATATTCTATAATAACTTTTAAAACTAAGTATTCTAACAAATCTTATGTTACTCTCTTACTAATCATATTATATTACTAGAAGTTCTTTTTGTGGATTTAAATTGAATCCCTCCTTAAAAAAATTATGGTTCCAAGCATAACCTAGAGTAAGATTGCTTTGGTATAAAAAAGTTACAGCAATATTTATTACTTGCTCAAAAAAAACTTCTTGAACCTGGGATAAAATTTAAGTAAACTACTTTATTATCAATCTGTATCAATAAACTTCGCAACAAAACTTAGTTAATAATTTACATTTTTTTTTTATTAGACTTTTACTACCCAAGTTTTAAGTTCTTAATTTCAAAATGAAATACTTAAATAAATTCTCAATTTCAAAGTATCATGTGTTATGTAAATGTGTAAATATTTTGTAAACGACAACGTCGTGTTGTGTTTGAATTTTCATTTCTATTATTCATTTTTCCATATTTATATTATTGTTTCGAAGTTTAAACTAATATTTTGTTATTCATTTAGGGTAACATTTAGAATTTTCTTGAATTAAGTAGACCAATCATATGTTTGTAAATGAGTGCTGGTGACTTCGTGTCTAGACGTGTAGTCTCGTGCAAGAACGGATATGCGTGGATTGCTCTGGAGACCTGTAGAACTTTCGCGGTCTTTCGAGAATTTTAGGCCTACAATATATAAACAGACGAAGATGCAAGAGATTCAGTCATTAGTTTTATTCGAAGAAAAAGAGTGAGATTCAGACATCAGTTTTATTTCAAAAGAAGAGAGTTAGTTATTTGAGAAAGATTAAGTGTTTGCTGTGAATATTCAACTTGGATTTGTGATTGAAGTTAGATCTACGGAAGCTGTGATTTTACTTCGTCAATCTCTACGATACATCTGAATTACTGCTTGTGCTGAGAGATGGCGAATTTATTGAACTGTAAACTGTTTCGGAATTTCTTCGTGGGACCAAATTCACACCCTAGACTGGAATTTGAGACTTTCATTTTAGATCATTATATTAGATACAGGCCAGTGATTAATTTTGAAGTTTGAAACTAGTATTATTTTGTTTTGTAATTAATTTCGAATGTTGTAACTTAATATCTGTCACTGTTATCATATAATTTATGTTATATCTGTTATATTTGTTAATAGTTTAGTGTAATAAATTATACAAGCTGTTATCTGTGTTTTTCTGTTGCGTTTAGTCTACGAAGAACATAAAACATTAAAAAATACGTAACATCATGATTTAGTGACACTCAAATTTCTAGCACACAAATTTTTCATTTCCCTTACAAGGGTTACAAATTGTTAAAATAATCCTAAATAAGCTATAGGTATTGCCAAGTCAAAATATAAAATTTAAACTTTTTTATATACTGAGATATTACTTTTGATCAATCTGCACTGACACGTCCCTTCACATATCCTATGTATTTCAAGAAATACCTATGAATTCTCAATATCATTCTTATTGTACACATTTGTACCACACAGAGACAGTGATTTATAAACTGTATAAATCACATGACTGCCAAGTTTGTTTAAGATTTAACACTTAAATGGCAGCCATCATCAAATGATGCTGCTAACTATAACATTCTTGCTGTTTGAAGGTTAAAAGCTAAAAATTCATAGTCATAACACCTTAAGTTTAGACAGAAAATGCTACTCTTAGATGTAATAACATTTTTGATCCATTTATAAGGAAAGTAGAAAACCCAAAGAATTATATTTTTTTAAGGCAAACTAACCTAGTGTCTGATGCATTTGTGAAATTCTAAATGAATATATTTGAAGTTCTAAAAATTATTTTTTACAACCAACACAGTGGGAAAGCATTTTACCATAGTAAATTCTCAAATACAAATAGAACTACAAGTAATAACATAAGGTATAGTGGTAAATTTTATTTTTCTGTGTACATTTTAAATTCAATGACTGCTTGTTTTTCTCAAGAAAGTGTGTGTTTGTGTTTTTCTTATAGCAAAGCCACATTAGACTATCTGCTGAGTCTACCAAGGTTAACAAACCCCTGATGTTAGCATTGTAAATTGGTAGACTAACCTGTACCAGCAACTAAATATTAGAAACTTGTTAAATAAGAAAATGTAAATAAAAAGTTTCCCCTTCAATATGTGATAAATCTGCAAAACTCAAATTTTATTGCAACTTGCATTAATTTCTTGCTAAGTATCTAAGCAAACTAAATATCAATAAGTGTTTTTGTGCATTGCATGTTATTCATGCAAGAAAAATTGTGGCTTATGTTATCTGATCTACACTACATTTTAATTAAACACTCAATGCCTTGCTTTACAGCTTCTTTAGAATCATTCACTGAAACACAAGCAGGATCTGACAGAACAAAGCTTTAAACTAACAATGTTAACATATACAAGTTTCAATGAAAAATGTAAAGTATATATTTGTTTACCATATGTTCAAGACTTATGTACATAAACAGGTAATATAATGAAAAAATACATAGAATGTAGTATAATGCTCTCTCTGCCATGTAAATTAAATAATCTCACAAGTATGAAAGAAATGAGAAATTAATGAATGTGGGATTTATAAAATTCTTTGTATCTGTGGTTATGTTTATACCGGGTAAATACATAGAAATATAAAAGTGCAGGATCAAGGAACATAAAAACAGTAGAAAAATACAAATTAATAGTAAAACATGCAGCAGAACCATCTCATGTTATACACTGGAATAACACGAAGATGATAAAACAGCTAAAATTTAATACACAATTAAATATAAGAGAAACTACAGAAATTGAAAAAAACACAGATATACTAAAAAGGGAAGATGGTTCAGGTCTAGAATTAATAAAATTCTGGATAGATGTGTTGCAATTTTGAGTAGTTTAAGTCTAGATGGCATTTTTATATGCAAATAATTATGCTAATATGCAAGTCAAAACCTTGCTTTTCTACTGTTACTCCTAAGGATAGTGTCAGAAGACACTGCAACATATGTATAGTCGTTTTAGTTATTAAAAATGGGGACTTGCCCTATTTATTTATATATGTGAGGTTTTAATGTTGTATTCCTTATAACTATAAATAGGTGTTTTATGCAAGTATCATTTTTATATTACTTAGCAACATTTCATAAGATTGTAATAATTAGAAAATTTAAATTGTTCCATTACTTCCATGACAATTGATTTAATTGCAGTTTCATTTAATCATTTGTTAGAATAATTTAACACTAATAACTAAAAACACTAATTTGAATTAGTTATTTCTGTGACACTTGTTATAAAATTCAGTTAAATTAATTAAATATTGAAAGAATTGGAAACAATGATTTTGACTAACCAATTTAAATACAATTTTGGCTGAATGGTTTATGTGACACTATTCTGTGTAATCACTGCTCATGAGCAATCAAGTCATCCAGTTCTTCACACTAAAATCAAACAAATATTAAAATGCATTTAATCCTGAAAATAGTTATGCATACAAATCTACAGATAGTCTGTATTACACATGAATGTGGTGAAATATTCAACAGGGTTTCCCTTTTAAAATAAGTAACATTTTTTTGAAATCAAAATGCAGTATTCATTACCTGATTTACAGTCTGTAATGGAAATTCCACTCCTTTCAATTACTGATCTTAACTGTGTCTGTTGGGGACTGCTGTCTTTCATTAGTAAACATTCTCTTGGGCTTAGATGCACAAGAACTGCCTAGAAAAATACATAATGTCTCTATATTTCTGTGATCATATAATATAAGACAATTAAATCATATTTAAAAAAAGTTCCTATGAACATTTTGATTTGACAATTTTTAGCTTTACAGTACATTTCATAGGCTACATTTCAAACAGGTACTTACCTCCGAAATACTAAAAGCTTTTTGTTTTTGTTTCTTTCATGCAATGAAACACCATGTCTTCAAATTCTAAATGTTCTTAATGCAGTGTAGGGCAATGTCAACTTATCCAGAACTACCCACTCTCTTATGACTTATTACATGTCAGAAAAAACAGACATAAGCAAGTTTTTTTTTTATTGCTGTTGTGATTATATTACTCTTGGTTGAAATAGAAAGTACAAACTCTATAACTCAGTTACGGATAAAAAATAACACAAAAGTAATACAGAAAAAAAACAGTTCCAATCAGGATGGGAAGATAAGAACATTACTTGGAGAATAGACATTTTGTCTCACATTTCTCAAATGCAAAACAAAGATGTGCATATAGAGGTAGGAAATGTAACCCTCAAAACATCAATGTCCACCAAATGGCATTTCTATTCATTTCCAGTGGACATCACCCTAACTTGGAACAGCATAGTGAGAGGAATTTTGTTTAGGATGCTTATAATACAGAGGTACATATCAGGTATAAGTCTGAGGCTCATATTATAAGGAAAGACCGTAAATTTGTTTTATAATGAAATAACTAAAGAATAACCTCATGTTTACGTACAATATACATACTAAAATTTATTTGACAATTAAACATTAAAAAGTGAATTAAAACAAAATTTAATATAGATGAGATTGAATTCTCAACCTACCACATACAAAGCGTGTGTTATGATCTATAAGCCAATGCCCACACTTTTGTTTTTTCACTTTGCACCAATGTTAAGTGAAATACAATATACATGAAAAAAGTATAAATTTTAAATAATAATACAAAATTGTTATATTATCTAGTTGGAGAAGGATGAAAAAAAAACCTATTACAGTGTGAAGTTGCTGTATTTAAAGTAGATACGTGTAAAAACCTGAAATGAATATAAATGACACATCTTTGTACACATTTTTTTTCTATGAATACCTCAACTTTATATATAATCATCTTTGACTGAGATCTTGATATTTTTTTTCTTGATCAAGCAACAATGTTATACATAGCATGGTAAATTTTTAAATTATGGTATAAAGAAATGTACAAATCAACTGTCTTTGTTTAATACTATTCCACTATCTTTTCTTTTTGCTTCCATATTACTGTAATCTCTTTTTTTTACTATCCCTTAAAGCACTAAATCCACTACCACCAATAATTTTAGGCCTAATAGTTAATGTTCAGGTACCTGTATTGAAATAGTTGAAAATGTATTACTGTTTAAAAAAATGGCTCATTTTAAAATTATTGTATCTATCAGAGTAAAAATCAACCTTCATCATTTACACTTTTATTACTTTATTTTACTTCCATAATGGTGTCAATTTTTTTGTATTCTTCCCAAAAGTATTGGTTTGCATGATTTTATTTATTTTGTTTATGAGGCAAGTCCAGTTTGCTTAAATGGGTGTAGTTTCAAGCATTACATCAGAAACTGTGGAAGAACATACTGCAACTATTCTTTGCTACTTATGTAGGCCTAAACAATGTGTTTTTCAAGAACTACGACAACATTTAGTGAGCTTACAAAAGTTGAAACATCCAAATGTATAAGGAGATTTGCTGCTCATTGAGAAGGATAAAATGGGGTCACAAAAAACATTTTAGCTGTACTGAAATACCTATATCAATAATATATGTAATTTCAGCATTTAACATGAAATAATTTCTTAGTTTATTTATTATTTTTTTTGTCATGACAAGAAATCCACTTGAAGTAACAATGTACCTCAGAATGGCTGGTATGGGTGTTAAACTTTTATTAAAATAAAGTAGAGAACAATGTTTCAAC
The DNA here is from genome assembly GCA_011833715.1 of Carcinoscorpius rotundicauda. NCBI lineage: Eukaryota > Metazoa > Arthropoda > Merostomata > Xiphosura > Limulidae > Carcinoscorpius > Carcinoscorpius rotundicauda. The sequence goes on from CM022393.1 coordinate 42,241,269, forward strand.
ATTTTCAGGTCATCTTCATTCTTGAGATACACTAAAATTTTTTTTTATTCTTACTGGGCCAGACATGCACTAATCTTATACATTAAGAACAGGTCTAAATTTGTTATTTTTATCCTAATGTTCCTTTCACGAAGAACTTTCTGAATACAGTCTGTTTACCTTGCTGTTTTTACTTTTACAAACTATGGAAATAAAGGAAAGGAAATAGATGTTTAATGTTCTGTTCTTTACAAGATCATATCATAGGGATACAGTTTATACCACAATCCTCAGCCTATAAGCCTAGTTTTTAACTGGTAACACTAATACCTTTTATTTTTTAACACCAGTGCTTTGAAATGGGTTCAGTAATTTCTTACAACCAAACACACCCTCAGCCTTTCAAATGAAGATAAATGTTTAATTGTGCAGTAACACATTTTCCGGATTTAAGTACAAGCGATACAAAGTAAAATGTAAATATAACCCTTTCACTTGTATGACATAGTAACAGCAACTCGGCAAATTTATGCAAATTCCCCAAGTGAATAAACCCATTCTTTATTTACAAAAAATATTAAATTTTTAGTATAACTGTTAATTTTTGGGTGCCTTTATTGACACAGTTGAAATGCAAAATAGCTATAAAACAATGAATTTTTTAAATTATGACATCAATAGGTGTAAAAATCAACTATAGTCATGTTTTTTATTTAAATTTATTGTACAAATATACCTAAATTGCATTTTTACATCATCTGAAACCTGTAATTATTTTCTTTCATGCAGCATATTAGCTGTGGAGTATTGAATGTGAATGAAGTAGTGACAATAACTATTAAGCCTAATTGTCAAATGATGTTATAGTGGGTAAACTAGTGTTTTATATAAAGAGTTCATTTAAACTTTAGGTCTAACTATAAACTTTTTGTTGCATGTTGGAATTTGAATTGAGAACTAATGAAACTATTATTTATAACCAAGGACAGCAAAGAATGTGTTTATGTTTATGTTATCAAAATGCTTATCTTTAATGTTAATGTTATGTATGTCATAGTCTGGCACTTATATAGAATAATGTTTGCTAAGTGTCGTCCACTTTTGCACTCATACAAACATAAATCTACCACTGTAGAATTAGCCAGTGGAAATACTGGATTTCCATTTGAGCTACAACACAAACATGCATTAGTTGACCAACACACAGAGTTAATTTAACTACATAGATTTATCAACCTCAGACACTCAATGTAATTTTTAAATGGTGTGTTAGGTGGTACAGAAGTAGCTTGGTTGCCATCCACAACATGTGTAACAGCTCAGCTGATAAACATGCAGGTAATAAAGAAAGGGAATGTAACAGACTCAAAGGTTTCATATGCAAGTTTACCCACTCTGAAATACGTTACTGACGACCATCTATATTTTGCACTTCATCACCAATAAAGAAGATATTGCCATCTCTCAGCTATTAACATTTAAAAGCTTCACCAACAATCAGAAGGTGGAAACTATTAAGATTCAAAAACATGATTACCCAACATGACATTAACACCTCAGCAACAGAATTAACTTAAGTTTAAAATAGAACATACTCAAGAAATAGCAAAGTTTACAAGTTAGATTTTTAATTTTCAACAAAACATAATCACTGTACAACTAAGGAAATCTACCTGAAGATTGCAGAGTAACATTCAGAATATGAAGTCACTGAACTGTTGACATAACAAAAGCAACACAACATGAAATGGATTTTTAATTATCATAAACAAGTCTACCTGATTTAAAATACATTATTAAAGATTTTTGTTTTACATTTTTAAGCTGCTTAAAAACATTGTGAGGATAGAGAGAGAAAATGTTTTTTTGTGATAATTATGGGTTTGTACTGTAATACTGTTTGTACTCAAATACCAGTATATAGAATTAAACTACATGGCCAAAAGTATGTGGAAAACCCTTCTAATTAGTGGGTTTGACTATTTCAGCCACACCCATTACTAACAGGTGCATAAAATCAAGCACACAGTCATGCAATATTCATAGGCAAACACTGGCAGAAGAATGGGTCGAACTGAAGAGCTCAGTGACTTGCAACATAATATTGTCATACGATTCCACCTTTTTAAGAAGTCAGTTCATCAAATTTCTGCCCCGTCAATTATAAGTGCTGTTATTGTAAAGTGGAAACGTCTAGTGGCAATAGCCGTGAAGCAATAGGCCATACAAGCTCACAGAATGGAACTGCTGAGTGTTGAAAAAATTGTCTGTCCACAGTTGCAACACTCACTAATGAGTTCCAAAATGCCTCTGGAAGCAACATTGGCACAAGAATTGTTCATCAAGAGCTTCATGAAATGGGTTTCTTTGGCCAAGCAGCTGCACACAACCCTAAGATCACCATGTGCATTGCCAAGTGTCAACTGGACTGGCATAAAGCACACTCAGACATTGGACTCTAAACACTGGAAACACAGCCATGTTCCAAGATCTAGTGAAAAACCTTCCCAAAAGGGTGGAGAGGCTGTTATAGTAGCAAAACTGGAAGCAACTCCATATTAATAGCCATAGTTTTGGAATGAGATGTTCACATGGGTGTGATGGTCAAGTGTCCACATACTTTTGGCCATGTAGTGCATGTCATTTCTGTTGTTATAAAAAAATATGTAGTATGAACTTCACTAAGTTAAATGTTGAAAATTAAAATGACTTAAAGGAGATGTCAAGTTTATGCATCAGTTAATATATAATCCTTTTTATTTTTTTCAATTACTTCATTTTAACTAGTCACTAGCCATAGATCAAGTTCTTAACTTCTACAGAAACATTATCACTGTAACAACTCAAGAAACATACCTGAAGATTGGAGAAATGGTCATTGTCAGAAAAATCTGTAATAGTCAGCTTTCTTAAAATTGTATCACAAAAGGCAATACCTACAACCTGTTAAAAGTAATTAAAAAAATAATTTGTAAGAAAATGATGATCAACACTTTTGTTGATGAAACTAGAATGTTATTCATAAAAGTGAGGCAAGCCACTTGATACATATTTATTGTTGAAAAATTATTTCCTTTGAGAAACATTTACATATTAATACAATCACAGTATTTTTGTCAAAAACTATAGAATTCCATACATGCAAACACACAAAAAAATTTCTGATCATGGTATTTGCAAGTAATACTGAACATAAACAAGATCAGAGATATTGTTTTGGTTCACATTTATGAGACATGAATATTCATGCAATAATAAAAACAATTCAGTTTCCATATATTACAGAACTTTAAAGCTATTAACCAAAGTGAGGGTACAGCAGCTAATAAAGGTTTTTTTGGAAATTTAGAAAAAGTACAAATAATTAAAAGTAGTGAATTTAATGGTACTAAGCAGGTTCCGTCATGTAACAATTTACAGCTTTTATTTTGTCCAGAGAAGGAAATATGGAGGAGAGTAAAAGGAAAGGGTTTCGTTTCTTTTGAATTTCTCACAAAACTGCACAAGGATTATCTGTGCTAGCCATCACTACCCACCATCAACTCTTAGGCTACTCATTTACAAACAAATAGTGAGAGTGACCTTCACATACACCCACAGCTAAAAGAGTAAACATGTTTGGTGGTACAGGAATTCAAATCTGCAATGCTCAGATTACAAATCAATTGCCCTAACCACCTGACCATGCTGACCCTAAAAAAAGGGACAGATAAAAAATGTAAGGAGGTTACAATTGCAGGTGATTCTGGAACATATATGGATAGGATAGTCAAAAAGGGTAAACAGGGAGCAAATAATTACACTATCCAGGAGCAGAGGTGGAGGATATAAATGATAGTGATACAGTCTTTGTACAACACAAAAGAGTTAATGAAGTAGAGAAGCTCAGGTCAGAGTAGCTAACTCTTAATTACAAGGTATTAGCAACTGATGCATTCAAAAGAAAACAAAGGTTGTTTATAAAATGGATAACAATATTTAAGATGAACAACACTGTTTATTTAAAAGAGAAATGAGTAAATAAATGTTTGTACTTCTACAAATTCCATCTTCTGTGTCTAAAATAAAAATATAAATCACCACATCACTACTAAGTAAATAACTGATATATATTACTACATTAATAATAATTTAATCAACACTAAAACATACAGAAAGTAGAAAAGTAACAACAAAAATTGTATATATATTATAGAAAAGCCCATATACTATTAAATGTTGGAAAATGCTGTTTGATGAGAAGGGTTTCTTTATTCAGTTACTCCAGATCATTCTCAAACCATGAATAAAATGCATTCTTCATTTTAATTGCACATTCTTTAGTTTTGATTGCATCATCATTAACTATGTATTTTAGTTATTTACTTGGGAATGATGTAATTCTTTACATTCTTTTTTTAGAGACTGAAGACAAAATATACAAATTCTAAAAATATTTATTTTCATCCCTTTCTGAAATATATATAAACCATGCTATTGATCTTAAGTATCATTAAGTACAAGACACTGATAACAGCATATTTTAAAAACAGGATTATAATAACTTAGTTCTATCATGGATGCTATCAAAACTTAATTGTGAAAATGAAATAAAATGTCACTGGAGTTGAATTCTTGGCTTAGGTTTATATACACACAAGATAAATGTTTATATTTTATTTCCATTACCTCTATGATACCATTAATTCTAGCTATTCTCATCAGTGTACTCTACAATCAAATTTTTAAAACTAAGAAATGAAAATACATTCACACTTTTATCTCTTCACTGAATAATCTTAAAATATCTTCTTTGGATATATGCTTAATTTCACATCTTTACTTTTTCACTTATAGTTTATTTTTAATATTCAATTCCTATACCTCTTCTTTATCTTTGATAATGTCCACACATACCAACCTGTGCCCAAGGGGAAATATTATCACACCAGTAGAGAAAATCTAACCTCAAGTTCGTTCAGAGTGAGAGTTTCATTATAATAAATATAAAAAATCACTAAGCCTTTTGTTGTTTGATACAAATTCATGATCTAGCCTGTGATGCTTTTTACCTATTAAATGAATTACACAATTTTAATTAAAAGTTTATTAAGAATTATTAATTAGAGTATGCACATGAATGTGACATAATAAGACCTGAGTATCTTATGCAACTTAAGTACATAGATATTTTTAATTTGCTACATTTTAAACGTTGTAAATTATTGATTGTCATAGTTGCTAAACACTAGAAAGATACATTATCATTGCCACTTGCACAATATTTGTCTAAATAATAGTTTGAATGAAAAAATATACTCTTCCTATATGTTTAGTAAGTCAGAAACTAAATGGTACACTTGATTTCACAAAATCCATTTTTTACTGACTTTGAGTATCACATATCACACTCAAATGTGTCAGTCAAGCCACCCAAGTATCAATCTTGATGCACAAAACAGCAATAGGGTTAAACCTTTTATATAAGGATTTTAAAATAAATAATGCTTAATTAACTAAATTATTAAATAAACAACTAAATACAATTTAAATGCCCCTATAGGTACAATACATTTGGGTAAGAAACAACTCTAAACGATATCATAGATAGGCAGTTAAATCTACCAGATTTCAACTACTCTTTCTGATGATTACAAACACATGCCAAGTAAATAAATGTTGCTTATAAATATCAAGGCTAAGTATAAAAGGTGAACATGGCACACATCAGTGATTGGCAAAATTTAATACTTCTTTCTAATGGATACAGCCAAACACTTCAAAACTTTATGCCAATAGAACAAGTAAATGTACTCATTGTCTAAAAAATACATATATAAGACTGTTATCTGATTCTAGATAGAAACTTTAAAAATTGAGATTTTCATGGATTTTGACAAAATTGAGGTTTAATTGCTTTATAGTTTTATTTTGAAACAAAAGAATTAAAACTTAGACAACACAACACTTCAAATTATAACATACACTATATGTTTATTTCATTGATACTAAAGTTGTCCAATTAATTTCTGAATGTAACTTGGTGCCTTGCACAGAATGGATTGTAAAGGAGTACCTGGTGTGAGGAAGAGAGGAAACTATTTTAAAAGTTTCTCTCAGTACATGGTATAACATGTATAACCAAACTTTTGTTAATTACAAAATAAAGTCATGAAGCCTGTATCAACACAGAGTAAAATACACACACACACTCTTCTTTATAAAATTTTAAATCCTTACTGCTTGGATAAAAAAGAGGGGGCTTTGAAGTTCAAAAGTAAGCAGTTTCATCTAGAAATAATTATGCAAGTATTTTGTCTCTTTTAAATGGTTGTAATTCTAAATAAAGTTGACTTAAGAAATTAAAAATAAATTATGAGTTTCCTAGTACTGTGAATACAGGGGTGTTTAATATTATATTTCCCCACTGAAATAAGGGAAGCAAAAGGTTCTGATGTTTTCTTCAAAAGTATCTTTCACCACTATTATCACAATAACAGTTTTTGTACTTCAACAAAACTGCAGCCAGATTTGGTATACTGTTCAATTTATACCCCCTAAAGTCATGCATGCTCATCTCAATGTTTTTCAGAGCAACATACAAAAAGTTTGGAGTAACAAAAGTAGCTTAAATTTCAGTACATCCAACCATAAATCTTTGAATTGTTGCATCATACTTTGCCCCATTATGATAAATTTTAGTGGGTTGAAAATGTGATAAGCCTTCAAAAAATGTATGACAGGTTGTACATCATCTTAATATCAAAATATTTTCTCATGTGCATCTTCAAATACCATGCTTATGATTTGAAAATTTTTAAAGATTTACTGAGAAAACTTTGATATTCACTTAAAAGGCTCTAAAGCTTATGCAAGTGAAATATGAAGTTAAACATTAAAAACTATTTTTATTCTAAACATGAATGTCACCTTGTGCTTACACTTCATAGTTTGAGTCAGTCTTTGTAAACTCACAGATAAATCTGAAATGTCGGGTAAAATGAAAAGTTTAAAAATATGAAATAAATCTAGATTACCTTATGTTTCTTTCCAGAATGACTACTTTTGGTAACAGACAATTACACATTTATTCTTACAGGCAAAACTAATAACCTGTTTAAATTCAGATTCATTTAGTTTTCTTGCTTTGCAGTTGCATTTAAACCTTGCCAGTGTAAACAAAAAGTCAAATTACTAGCTCACAAACAATGAACTACACAGTCATGTCTTGATATGTGTGCATACCATCACAAGTAATTTGTTTACTTAATTTTAGTTTCATTCATGTTTTCTTATCCAATCAGTTCATACTTTTATAGTTTAGTTGCCTTCATAACAATAAATAGAAAAATATACATAAAAAACAAGAAAGTTAGTACTTTTGTCTGGAACCTTGTATTTTTGCACTTAGAAAACAAAAGTATTGTAAGCCCCTCGTTTTAATAATATTGATGTACCACAAAATAATAATGTGTATTTCAAATATGCATTTCATAAAACATTTAATGTGTACAAAGAAAAGAATGTCTTAAAACTACAATAATTTAAATGATTTTTATGTAAGCTATAAATGGAATAAAAATGGGTTTGATTTTCTTATTAATAACTCAGTAAAGCAGGAAGTTCTGAAACAATAAATTTATATTATGGCTTAGCAATACCTATATTACAAGTATGTAATTTCTGTCAAATTCAAATCATATAGGACAGAAAGAAAATCTAAAATGATTAATTCAGAGCAAGTAATATGTGGTTCATTGAAGTGAATATTGAGAATTTATTCAAATATTTCCTTATAATATTAAGAAGCAAAGCTTATACTGCATGAAAATTTAAAGTACAGACCATGTTTTAATGCCAAGTTTATTTTAATACACTGACAATATTTTTAATTCATCTTTGTATGAAAGTTATGACATTCACCCTTTGACCTATGCATATGAACAAGATTAAATGGATATACTAAGTTATCATAAATTTCTGGTTTCGACAGAGTACTGTAGATTAATTCAAATAAATGAAAACGTACTTCCTCAATTAAGAATTTAAATACAGATTATAGTATGTAATAGATATGTACAATTACTCCAGATTCTGTACTCAGTTTAATGGAAATTACTCCTCTGGCTTCTGCAAGTTCCATGTTCCCAAACAAAAGACCTTCCATTTGAGACAAGTTTCCTGGTGATGCCTGTAGAAGTACAATGTAAAATCAAATTTTCTTTATTACTAAATATACAAAAATTGTAGGATTTTTTGACACTTGTCAATTAAAAGCTATGAATTAAGTGCAGAAAACTTAGAAAAAAATGTTTCTTTTTCTACATTACTCTAATTTCAGGATTGGCAGTGCAAATGAAGAATGCTGATTGATAATAATAAAAAAGAAACAAAAAATATACTTCTTAAGATCACAACTCCACATCATTATAGGAACGTTAAATCCATCTAAAAGTGTTTTTGTAAATGGTATAAAGTACAAAATGGTATATATCACATTCATTTTGAAAAAGCATTAAATACTTTAAAATACAATAATTTCTTAACATACATAATTACAAATAAATGCCCCAAGGGCCTCCCTGAAGTGTGTAAATATCATGATTGTACTTTTATTGTCATTTCCAAATGGTTTGATTTATAATCCTAACATTTGGCATACAACTTCTACGTAAATAAATGACTAGTGTAACAAATCTAATATATCCTAATTTTTATACTGTCTTGTTTTCAAAATCATAATTTTTGGAATACAATGCTCTTTTAGCAAATCAACAGATATTTATGTATATTTTATATGATGATTATAGAACTGATAATGGTCAATCATTATCATTAGATAAATGTCAGTAACTTCTACAAATTTAGTAGAAACCATGAAAGTAATAATACCTATCACATTATGAGCAACTGACACTGTAAATGTAATTTTACAAATTTTCAGTAGATGTTATGTATTAGACAACCATCTTATTGTAATTACTTAATTTGTTTTCTTTACAACTCACGAGATGACAAGGACATGTTTTGTTAATAAATGCAATTGAACCAAATAAATAACAGATGTGTTTTAGGAAACTTCATATTTTTCTTGAAATGTTCTCTATCTTTCAACCTATTAAATAGAACCAGCTTAATGTTAACCAGTTTTAAGAAAGATAAGTCATGAGAAATGGAGAAAATGATATGATACAATATACACTACTGGACAAAATCTTAAGGTCAATGAACATAAAGAAACAATATACATTTTTCATTGTTAGACTCAACCACTTATTTGAGTAGAGCTTCAAAAGATGAAAATAAGAAAAGGGAAAATAAAAATAAAAACTTTTCTTTAGCATTTAATAGGGAAAATGTGAACACTATGAAATTAGCCTAAATACTAGCTGGGTAAAAGTTTAAGACCGTACCAAAGAAAGTCCTAAACAAGGTAGGAAATGCCCAACAAGCGGTCTCAGTAATGAGTTGCACAGCTATCATTGTGAATAACTGCAAACTTCGCTTTGGCATGGTTGATATAAGCATTTGCAGAAGGCTGGCTGGAATGTTATTCCAAGTGATGAAGATGGCTTCAAGAAGATCATGCACTGTTTGGAATTGACGTACATTTCTACAGACTTCCTTTGCCATCCACCCCCAAACATTTTCAATGGGGTTCAGCTTGGGTGAACATGCTGGATGGTCCAAAAAAATTACGTTATTCACCATGAAAAAGTAATTTGTCCTGAAGACATTGTGGATTGCAGCATCAATTTCCTGAAAGATCCAGTCATTTCCACACAAGCAAGGGCCTTCAGTCAATAAGGATGCTCTCTCCAACATGCCAATGTAGCCAGCTGCTGTTTGATGCCCTTGTATAACCTGAAGCTCCATTGTTCCATGGAAGGAGAAAGCACCCCAGATCATGATGGAACCCTCTCCAACTGTGTCGTGGAGAAAATGTCTCTGGTGGGATATCCTCATCATGCCAGTAATGTTGGAAACCATCAGGTTAAATTTTTTCTCATCTGAGTACAAAACCTTCATCCACTTTTCTATGTCCCATGTTTGGTACTTCTCAGCAAAGTTTAACCAAGCTGTTTCGTGGTGTGGAAGAAGGCACGGCCCTTGAAGACGTTTACGGTTTTTAAAACCTTTCTCTCATAGATGCCATCTTAATGTTCTTGAGCTTCATTATGCATCCGTAAGTGCCTTAATCTGGTTTGACGATTTGCTGGTGTCTTGCCAGACAACCCATCAAATCCTCCTGCTCAATGCCGGCAAAATTTTCTTGGGCCGACCACTTTAAATTTTCATTCCGTATCCCTCAAGATCTTTTAAGAAATTTGCAAAAGCAGTTTTACAATGTCCAATTTCACCAGCGATGGCATGTTGAGAGAGACCTTGCTTTTGCAGCTCAACAATTCTGCCACGTTCAAAATATGTCAACTTTTTAGCCTTTGCCATGTTTTTACCCAATGTAACACAGGAGATGTTGACAATGCTAATGCTTGAGCACAAATGACTAAATTTTGTTACATGTTTACCAATTAATGCTTCATTTCAGTATGGTCTTAAACTTTTTACCAGCTAGTATTTAGGCTAATTTCATAATGTTCACATCTTCCCTATTAAATGCTAAAAAAAAAAAAAAAAAAAAAATTCATTTTCATTTTCTTTTATTTTCATCTTTCGAAACTCCACTCAAATAAGTTGTTGAGTCTAATAATGCAAAATGCACATTGACCTTAAGATTTTGGCCAGCAGTGTAAATGAATACAACCAATATAGAGAAATTATAGCATCAATAATACTAATAATGTAAAAACTTAATGATGAATTCAGTTTGATAAAAGTGAAGTCATAATGAAACAACACCTATCAGTTACAATAGAAATATTTGGTAGCGCACCTAAAATAATAAAATCAATGAACACAACTAATTTGTCTGTGTATAATATTTATGTTATCATTGTGTTTCAATGTTCTCATTCCTTTAACATTTAATAAAATAAAAGTTTCTAAAAAAAATTTAGAACTTTTGGTGAACTACTTGTCTAGCATTTCTAAGGTTAAAATTGGCTATACTAATACAAAAATTAATAATAATAATAATAATAATAAACAAAAGCATATTATTTCCTGTTGAAACTTTTAACTTTTTGTGTGCATTTTTAAAAGGTTAAATGTCCATCTTTATATAACCTGAACAAAATTTATATTATAGCATTTTCTTTCTGAGAGAGAGCATAAAAGAGCATACATGCAATATCTGTAGGACATTCTATGCCTGTAACAAGTGATTTATGCTACAGTTACCTTTGTTTAGTCACAAAGATGTTCACAAACCAGTAAATAAAGAACATCCAGTTCATTAAAATATTAAAACAAAATCTTAATTTTACTGTGATTTTGTGTTTGCAATTTTGCATGTGTGCATGTGTGTGTGTACACTATCTTCAATACTTCATTTTTACTCCGCAAGAAAGAGGGTAAGAAAGAAAAACAATTTGTATTTTGAATTAATTGGAGCATTGTAAACCTGTTAACCTTTCTGCCACGTAACTGGCATGATAACATTGTTCTTGAACAGAATCTTCTAGTGTGGTTGGAAAATAAACTACCAATCCCAAAAAGACAGGGCCTCATCCTGTCACTTCAGACCTTGTCTTCATGGTGCAGTCTAAATGCACTACATGGTGAAGGTTATACAACCAAACAATGAACAATACAGTTTAGTTTAGCTCAAGTACCTATGTGATTAGCAACTTGAAGCAATGGCACTAACAAAAAATAAATGAGTGTGAACAAGTAAAGGAAAAAAGAACAACCATGACATTTATGTGCAAGGAAAACAGAAAGCAACCAAGAAAGCTGAACACAAAAATAATTTAAATGCAGATTAGAAACAGTCATCATGGTAAGTTAACAAATAATTAGTTTCACACAATGACTGCAATTAAAATCACTTAAACCATTGCTTTGAATCAATTTTATTTTCTAAATGATGTTTCTTTTTTAGTTGTAGTAATGAGCTAAACTCAGAATCCACATGTTCAAAGTTTTGAAGCTACCTTTCATGAAGCCAATGACACTGGATTGCATTCTACCCTTTTCATCAAAATCCAGAAGGCCAAAAACAGACATTCAAATTCATTTGTGAATTCCTGCTTTGAAACTGTTAAAGTAGTATAAAAGTCAGAGGAATGAGGAGATGTAGAAGAAATTCATAAGTTTGATGTAAATGACTCAGCAGTTTGGGGTATTGAGAGATTCCATGGAGCACATACTCAATTAGATGGAAGTTCCTCCATGTCAGGAGTTAGTCATATCTTTGAATACATTCAGACAGGATAAAAATATATATATATTTTTTTAATACTTACACTATAATTCAATATACAGAAATTTGTTAACATTTCTAGTATTCCAAAATTCCATATTTCCTTTCTTTAAAATAAAAAGTATGTATGATAAAACTAATTTCATATTATAGAAATTAATACTTTTGAAAGGCAGAACTTACTTCTTTGGGGTAGACTGGGAATGGTGAAGTTGAAAACTGATGTTTATAAAGGGAGTTTAGTGACAGTCTGATGGTTATCTGATTTTACAGGAAATGCATATTTCTCTATATAATGTTGTAAGCATCTCATTTCTTGTACAATAATGGTTTCAGAAGTTGTGTAGTTTACATGAATAAAATAACTGTTAATAGGTCTATACTCCTGTCTAGATGAAACAAATCCAACAAGATACAAACATGGAACATCACAAATTTTGAAAATTATTAAAAATAATCTTTTCTTTTTAAATAGAAGAGTTTTCAGCATGCCAAATCTCAAAAAAATGTGTAATAACAATCATTGCTGTAACTAGACATTTTATGTAATATAGAGTTGTAGCAAGTCGATATAAATACAAATACGAGTTTATAGTATTTTCATTGAGTAAATTTGAGTAAATATACTACAACATGAAAATATTCTTTATCAGTTGAAGAATTGTTTGTATACTTGACAGCAATGTCAAAATTAATCAAACACAGATGAGAGTAATGCTGCACATCCTTTAAATTTCCACTATGCGATTAAATTTAGAAGATTTTTGTACTTAAGGTCAACTCCATCTTGTTTTCAAAGTATTTTTATTACTTGCAATTAATTGCACAACAGAAGTTCATTAGTACAAAATGCTGATTTTGCCAATGCAGAGTAAAGTAAATTTTAACATTGCTTACAAAATTAGTCAGGAACGTACTGGAAACTAATAGTGATACACAAGTCTAGCATATCTTGTTAACTATAATAGACTAATAGTAAAGACTGACAGTAACACTTGTTAAATATTAATATTTTCAATGACAGTTTCAACAGGGAGACTGAAGACCAAAATGTCCATGTGGGTCACTATGTAATTCACAGACCAAAGCTGGTGCAGTGGTCTAAGTGTTATTTCTAAAACATTCTAGAATGTCAAAGTCACATAAAAGGTTAGGGATATGACATCAGCACATAAGCTGCATTAACCTCATATACAATACATACCTTACAAAACTACACGAAATGAAGTAGATTTGTAAGGTATTATTGTTTGGAAATAAAATAAACAACCACTAACTCATCCTAAATTCAAGAGCTAATGCTTATACTCAAGGGCATAGATTTTTCACATCCAATGGGAGGGATGATTTTTGTAACCACTTACGTGGACTGTTCAATTTGCAAACTGCTAATCTCTGATTACGTGAATCTGAAAGCTGTAAACATATAGTCACAGAGTAATCTTGTTGCCACGATACTTACATGTATATTTAGGCCTACTGACTGATACTTATGAACTATCGCTTAGATCAAAAAGCTTAGAAGCACACCTATATTAAAGATGTACATTTCAGTTACTGAAAAAACCTACAACTTGGCTTAATTATGTAATTCGATTGGTAAGAACATGAGAATCACAAGAATAAACACACAATTTGTAGGCCTGTGATGCAATAAAACAATTCAACAGACCAAACTGTAGGGGAGATGATTGTATGCACTATACTCCCCACCTAAAATGCAGGGGGGGATGTATACCCTCCATCCACCCAGAATCTATGCCCCTGCTTATACTGTATCTCGCTATCCTTTATTACCCTTTTTCATACCAGTGGTAATGTACTGTGAAGTTAAAACTAATAATTCACAAAAACCATTACATTAGAAACAAACTTCAAAGATACATCACACAAACACCATGATAACCATGAAAACTTTTTAAAATTAAATTGGAAAGGAATAAGATACTATCAGATCTTATGTAAATTATTTATCTTATTCTAATCTCATAGATAAGAGTTCTCTATCCTCCTTTATTAATTTATGTATAGCTTTCAAAGTGACATCACTGATATTATTCACTTTCACTTGAGGGAGACTTGATATAAAACAATTTCACACTTCATATAAAACAAAAATTGTAGGAGTTCTTGAATTTAAAGAAATAAAGTACACAATAAATGACAACATCATTAAAAACATCTAAAATTTCAAATTTAAATATTATTTGGACTGACAGATGGATACTGTGGTACCAATGGAACTATGAATGATATGACAGGATCTTTTATTCTTAAATACTGTTTGCTTTTTAAAAAGTTGATATATATGGTTCTATATTAAAATTACTATGGATAATATTTTGCTGTAATATATTAAAAACTATGGCTTTTAGTGTCAGTGTAACCTATATTCAGAAGCTGCCATTAATTGAAAATTGTTCCAATTCTAAGTGTCTTTCCTTGGTTTACCGGTTTTATAATCTATATTGTATAATTTTAAATTCAAACCTATTTCTTTTTTTTTCCCATCTTTTTGCCCAGTATTTCTTAAGCTGATTGTGAGTACCTTACTATCCAATACCCAAGAGCTACTGTTCCTGCTTCCTGTCTGAGATTTGTATAATTCCACTCTATAATGGTGAACTAAAAGCAGATCTCGTACAAATGACTCAAAATTCAACTTGCTAAGAGAAACAGTTTCTAGTTTTCTGGATCCTAAAAAAAAAAAAAAAAAAAAATATATGAGGTAGGCATAAAAGGCATATATATAAAGATATATAACAAACAATTCATATCATTATCTTTTAGTAGTAAAAAATTGATATTGCATATAAATAATATATATTTATGTTTAAAAAAATTAAATTAAAATTTGTCTAAAATATTAAATAATGCAAGTTACTTCAGTATATAACCTAGTTGCTTTGCATCATAAAACAACAAACCAACTACTCTGGTATATTTTTATCTTTTTTTAGTTTCAAAAAATAAACATCCCTATCCAACAAAATAAACACTATAAGACAAAAATTGCAGAGACCAAAACAAAAAAAAATGCAAAGCAAAATAAGACTGTTGGGATTAGACCACCCTCTCATCTTTGTGATTAAATTGCACTTCCATATACATAAAAATTACTTGGCAAGAATGCAAATGTCAAAACTTGTAATAAATCAAAGAATTTTACACATCTTGTTTAGAACTAACTACTATTACATAAACAGGAGATTTAACCTAATGTGAGAGTTGATGCACTTCTCACCACACTTATTCCTCTATAAAAATTCATTAGAAGTATTAATAAAGACAGCCCTGCAATTTCAAATAACACAAGTCACTAACATTTGATCTCATATCACAAGGCCATCTTAATATCCACATTATATTCTGTTTCCATTCACAAACTGTTTAATAGATGTTTATGTAATTAGTCCATTTGCATTTCCCAACAAATTATTTAATGCAATGTTCAAGTACAAACATATATCCCCATAATGATGTCTCCATTTTTAAGACCATTTTTCTGCATGTTACCAAGTTATAGTCAAAATTTAATTAAACCACTTTACTGTCAATGTATTTTAAATAAATTATTATTATAGAGTAATAAATAATTCAAAGTCTTATGTTATCTCAGTTGTTATTCCTTTATTTCAAAAGAACACTAACACAATAATTAAAGTGCAGCTTTTTATTTTGTACAGGTTACAACTGTTAACTTTACAATCTGGTACAGAAGAAACCCTGTGTAAATTAGATGTTTCCATTCAAAGGTTCATAGTACATCCTATTTAGTTTATTCACCAGTAAATTGAGCACATTCCAAGAACTTTTGTTCCGGAGCAAACCATTGTAAAAGTTCTTCAGTTCAAGACAAGCCACATCCTCTTGCAAAGTAGAAGCTGCATTCCAAAGCCACAGTTTCAAATTGAATGGTATGCTTCTCACCAATAGAAAAAGCAGATTTTTACAAAACTTTTTTCTGTAAATAATCTTTCACCTACTGTGATGCTAACTTAGGCATACAATTCCTAAATATATTGTTGCATGTCTTTATCTGTAGTGTTCAGCTGTTTTCTTTTCTTTTGTACTTGTTAGTTTGGTAGACAGTTAACTAGAATATGAAGTAAATCCTATATTTAATTTAACTACATATTATTTGTGTTCTAAAATTCATATTCAAAAGGAATAGTGATGTTTTCAATTTATTGTATGTTTTACCTCACTCATCCAACATTTTATAAATTAGCAAGCAGAAATACCATTTTGTTAAGGGCTAAACTATCTCTGCAAATCTTAATGGTATATTGCCCAATGACACCTGTTGTTGTGTGTGGAAATAAATAATCCAAGGTAAAGAAAGAAAATATTAAACACTGAAAAATTAAAAGTAAAAATGTAAAGACATGAAATTAATTGTATGATCCAAAGAATTCTACAATGAAGTAATAAAAGATATGATTATACTTCCATTTTCTAATTTTTAACATTTCATTGTACTGTACATTGATAATAGTTAGTTAGTAATATTAGAAAGTAGTGGACAAAATATAAACATTTACCCTAAAAAAAAACTTTATCTTGAACATACTTTAGAGATTTAGAGAGTAAAATGTGAATCTGTAGAAAAAAACTTGTACCTTATGCTTAATACTGAAATTACTTCAGAGACCAAGCACAAATAATCACACAACAAATTATTGGTAAAAATTGTGGAAAAAAATGAAAGTTAAATATTTTATTTTTTGCCAACTACATACTTTTATGTAAATTTTTGGGGAAAATTTTAAACAATTTCATCCACTGTTTTTATCATTGGAAAGAAATATAATAAGAGTTATGTAATATGCTTAAGTCTAAGTACACAGTCATCAGTGTTATTACATATATACACACAATTATACATGTAAACTGTCCAATACTCACGTGACTACACATGGTCACATACCCTACCAGCTAATGGGCATATAAATATGGATTACTTTGCAAGGTCTTGGTAGTTGATGTCCCATACGTTCCCATATATAACTAGTTATACTCAACTCTTTTCTCTTCAGATTATTACTGAAATTTGCTAATTGTTTAGTCACCACTCCCTACCAGTAAGTATGTACAAGCAAATAAACGTGCGTTTTTTTGTCTTATTCAGAAAGTATCTTATGTCCACAACATTTTTGACAAATGAATTACTAATGCTGGTTGAACATCACTATTCAGTCACAGTTGTTTCTTATTAAAATATGTAGTAATCCCACACTAATTTATTGTAAAGAAAATGGAAACACATTTAAAGTTACTGTTACCATCTACAATAAGGTTAACATTTTAGCAACAGGCTCGGTATAATATACACAAGTTTCTATACACATTTGCACATGTTAAGTATTTTAACGATAGTTTTTGATGCAGTAGGTGTTTCTTCATAAAATGTAGTACATTTTTAGTAAATATTAGTAGTTTTTCTTTTAATACAACAAATCTGACTTTTTACAAGAGTTGTGAAAATAGTCTGTTTCATTACTAGTCTATGCATAAAGTGATTTTCTTGTTACAATTAAAAACTATTCTTCATCCCAAAAATCTCAAATATTTTTATAATATCTAAAGCCCCCAAAATACATTTCAAACATTTTTTTTCAGAAAGAATATTTTTCTCTGCCCTGACTATGTTGGGGGTCTGTCAATTTGACCAGCCTTGTAACAAATATACAAAAATTAGGAAATAAATATAAACTATGAAATTTTTATTCTAGAATGACTGCAAAATATTACACAAAAATACAAATGATTAAGTAATTTAAGTCTCATAATATTATATATTCACTACTTTTACTATATTGGGCTTTCAGTTGTGTCTGGCTAAAATTATATAGCTTGCACCAATGTGTTGCATGTGCACTCACATTTCCATATCCAATAAAATAAAACTGACCTTTAGTCTTTACAGAGTGACTCTGTCTTAATTGTGTTTTAGTGGACTAGAATTTCATAATATATAGTTACACTTTAATTATTATTTCTCAATACTAATAAACAAATTGTTCCTGGAATATGTAACAATAAATAAAGAAGCAAAGCAAATAATTCTCTCTCCTAATCACAATCTTTATACTCAGTTGTCACTTGTTGTAGATTGAGCTTTTTAAAATTTTGTACATGGAATATGTGAACCAAAATATTTTTTCTGGTTTTATATATATAGTTGAATAAACCCAAAATCATAAAATACTATATCAATATGGCTATAATTCCACTTTAATTCACCAACCTAAGTAACTAAGTTATATTTAGGCCTAAAAAACAACAAACTCCTAAAAGACTAAAAACACAACCTACCTCCTTGAAATCTTAGTTTGGAGGAGAGTGGCAGTCTTTTAACAAATTAAAATGGCTCTAAAAACCAATGTAAGAGTTGAACTAGGTCACTGTGTTTGATTCCATGCGTAAGAAATATTTTAACAAAAAATAAATAATAAATAAATAAAATTAATATAAATATATATATATATATATGTACACACACACGTACAAGTAATTTTACTTTGAATGGTTTTTCTTGTCATCATAAAAAAGTCAAGGTTCTTATTTTATATTCTAGCTTGTCATAATTGGTAATTTGAGTTCATAACTCATATGAAACTACAGACTTAGTATTTTGAAATCATAAACATCTAATTTGAAACAGTGCTTCATTCAACATACCACGTAACTCACAAAAATTGATATTTAGCTCTGTTCTTTTAATATTTACTTTTATAATAAAAGTTAACCAATATATAATAAAGTTTAAATTATACTCTATAATTTGATAACAAACCTATTGACATAAATTCAAAAAATAGTAATTCAATAAAATTCTGAATGCAAATCAACAAACATGAAGACATACTCTGCGATCTGTAACCTGCTGTGAAAGGGTTACATCTATAAAATTATTACCATTATATTTTTCAGTAATGTGCCTTCTTTTATGTCCTATATGGTCTACAGTACAGTCAAGGTATTTTGTACAGGACCCTGATTGTGAAGGTGGGTTTTTAGATGTTCTACCTATCTACGTAGTTTTAATTCTTAAGTACCTGTTATCAAATAATTAAATATAAAATTATGAACAGTTTATTGGTATACATAATATTAGCCACAAATCCCTTAATGTTTCTTTATGGAGTTATAAACTTAATTCTGCATTTGAGACTGAAGAGAAACAGAGGTTTCTAAGTACCTCTGGTTGTCAAACATGCCCCTTCAGAACTTGTTTCATAATAAACCAAAATTCCTGCAAAGTTAGTTTGTTAGAGACAAAATGTTTGAAACATCATCTCTTCTACATTTCAGCTGCTTAAGTAAATTGTATAGTCACTAATATATTTCTACAAGTTTCTCTAATTGGTAGTTGCCCCTTTTACAGTCAACTCAATACCAATACTCTTGTGAACACTATATATATATTAAAAATATCAAAAATATTTAGATTTAGCATATAAAATGATAAATATAAGTTGCATCTCAAAAATGGTTAAGTAACAAACAATAACAAAACCCCAGGAAAACCCCATCTTCTGACTTCAGAGACAATTTAGAATTTTATTAATCCTATTTGATAATGTGTAATACACATCAAACAGTTTAAAATCTAAAAACAATAAAATAAAATATTTATTCACTTATCAGTAAACTTTTATATGAATATGTAGGGTATACGTTTTCCAAACAATTCATCATTGTTTTAGACATTCACAAGTTTGTTTATGATAATTTTTGAAACCTTAAGCATCCTACCTTTTACTACATGTAGTTATTTATTGTTTGCAACCCATAAAAATAAATAACCATAAATAATTATTTGGCAAATAAATACTTATTAGAAATCTATTATTTTCAATATTCTTTATATAGTCTAAATTTAAAATAAGACTTTTGATACTCATAACTTTATCTTACAAACTTTTAAACTCTACCAGTGAATGAATAAAAATGTTTAGAATATTTCTCAAATAGAGGAAGTAGTCCTTCCACGTGGTCTTCCACAATTAGTTTAAAATGTTACTTTAGTTGGGTATATTCCTGTAATCCTTCAGTTTTCATGCTGTTGCTAAATGTAATATGATATTATTGTTTGAATAGTGAAAGGTAATAAACATATAACTGTTCTTTTTCCCAGTTAAAAACAGCATACACCAACCACTAGAAACTCGTTAATCCATATTAGTTTAATCCTGTTTTTTTTACTCCTATTGTAACAGTCAAACAGGTTAAAATGGTCCTAACATCAATTAGCTGATTTTTGAAAGCATCAACAACTACCCAAAAAAATAGGAAAAAATAAAGATTCAATGAATGAACCATTCATTCAATGATGTTATCCTCAGGCCTAAGAGAAATTAGTTCCAAATTTAAAAATATACCTAAAAATATAACGAGCAGAAATTTCATAGGAATAAGAGCTAACTTATAAATCCCTAGTCTTCAACAATGAAGGTGAACAAACCTAATCAAAATGATGTTGTTTTTTTTCTTCTGCTTTATAATTGTGAAAATACTGTAGCTTTTGCAGATGATTGTAAAATCCACTAAAAACACCAGTAGGCAACTAAAACATAACAGCCTGAATACACTTATCACAAGGAAATTCTATGAACAGACTTTATGAGTAAGGCCTCCACAGAAGTTATAAAACTTCCATTACTACTAGCTTTATATGTTACAGTAGTTTACGCTGACATCAGAATTCATAGTGTGTCAAGTTAACAACACAAATGCTAAAAGGAAATCTTGAGCCATTAAAAAACAGTTTGTATTAAACCACATGATAACAAGTGCAATACATCACATGCCAAATGGACAACTGGAGAGTTATGGATAAGTTGCTGTTTGTTCTGCATTGCATTAAGGACATCAATAACTCTCAGTAACATAACTGTTGGCAATACAAGTCGACAAGCAAAGGTTTACAGTTATTCTAAAGGAAAGTCTATCTGATTTGAAGACAGATTTATGTATAAAAACAAACAAACTAATTTTTCTTAAAAATATAAAAAGGAAAATGAGTACACAGGGAGAAGACTTTTCTTCAAAAATCTATTTTTTAAACTATTTTAGCAAATCATTGTACTTACTTGTTTTAATATTTTAACCACAATAAGCACAAAATTAACTTTTCAAACATAAGGATATTAATTTTCCTTACTTTACAAATCCAGATAACAACAATAACATCTTTGAAGAATAAAAAAAACTAAATCACTTACCAGAACAATAATACTTGACTACGGACAAAGACTTGAAAAATTCCTTAGCAACAAACACTGCATCAGATCCATGTAAAGTATAAAAATCCTAGAAAAACATTTTTGATAATATATACTTTTCATAAACACTTAATCAGCTACATTAAACATCTGTCAAGTATTCTTTTTCAAATTATAACATTTCACAACTACACTTTTTCATACAGTTTAACTTCTCAAAAAAAAAAAAAAAGGCAGAGCCAGAACTGTATTCAGCACTGAAAATAATTTCTCAGTTCAAAGTCTCTACAATAAACTCGCCACTCACAAGCTGTTAGCTCTTTAAGTATGGGCCCTGTACTTTTAATACAGTAAGGATATCTTCACAAAAGTCATTCACATGAAAAATATCCTATTTTAATTATTATTATTATGATTTAAGGTTTTTAAGTACTGTTCTTCTAATATGTTTGCCTTTTCATTTTGAATGTTGATAATTTAACACGCAAAGTAAATTTGATTTTAAGATTAAAAATACTTTTATACATCAAACAAATGTCAAATTTCACATATGAACTCTCTATAACTTTCAGATAATCATTAAACTTTTATTTAGAATATTTTATGTTGTTTTCACTACTGCATATTTGTTCAAGTTTGGTTAATTTGACTAATCTTGTAGCCACTATAAAAAGTTAGGAAATAAGCAGAAACTGTTTTTTCATTCTAAAATGACTACAACTTGTAACACGGAAACACTAATGTTTATTTCAGATTAAATATGCAAACATTAAAAACATTTTATTTATATTTTATTGACGTTTCAGCCATGTCTGATAGATGTTACAAAAGTTGCTATGACACAGCACAAGTGCACTTTGAAATTAATACCACAGGGTTTCACTATAATTTATAATGCTTGTAACTTAGCTGTATCCAAGTCTTAAAAAAATTATTAAGTTTACAAATGTCTCATCTTGCCACTTAGAATGAAAAGAGAGAGCTCCCCACAAAAATACTTTACAAAGGCTGAGAAAAGCAATAGGTGGACATTTGAAGCTTTTGACTTGTTATATCCACAAATCACTAGGGAAAGTAGTTGTATATATATTATAGTTTCAAACAAATGAAAGAAGTGACGGGGGGCCACCTCACTTGATTCGATAAATATATTAATATCTTAGAAAACAGAAACGATAGGAGGTTCTTTTCTTAGTCCAACTTTTCAATATCAGTAATTTGAGAATACAATTTGTAAGAAACTATAGACTTTGTATTTGGACATCAAAATATCTAATTTAAACTAATATGACATTCAACATACCACTTAACATACAAAAATTAATATTTAGGATTTTTAAAGATATTTATATACTTTTAAATTAAGAAATAAACTAATGTACAATATTAATATCTAAATTATAATATCCAAATCGATACCAAACTTACTGACATAGATTCATACAATAATATCTTGAAAAATTGTGAATACTAGTCTATAAATACTATGACATAGCCTTTGACCTGTGACCATGGATAAACTGGTGAGGGTTGGGTTGATTGTCTACAACTGAACCACTAACCATGATCAATGTGGATGACATCTTGGTGTTTTCATCACATAATCAGTATAACATAATGGTATGTGTAGGTGATATGATTTCATTTTGAAATGAGATGAAATGAAGCCAAGTTGATTGTTTTCTCCATGTGTACATAGTGCTTGAAATAAATTTCTTTCCTTGTATGTATTAATTTGATATTAGTTAGATTGCAAGTTTTACATTTATATTTTAATTAATTATGTACTGTTTGTGTTTTGCAATGAATACTTGAAAGGTTTGAAGGTTTTTCCCTCTTTTTATAAATTAAAATGTTATAGTTTGGATTCTGAAAGGTTATAAACAAGATGGCAACATCCACATGTGCCAGTTTTGGGGAAGGTATCTGTGCACTGGAATTACCTAATAAATATAGTAATACAGCCCCATAGGGACCAGTTATGATAAACATAAATAAAAGACAAATGAGTTAGAGATGAAAATTTAAAAAATTCAAGTGAAAAGATAAACATGAAATTAAGCATATTAAAAAAAAATTACATTTTTAATTTTAAAAATCTCATTGCACTGCACATTGATTTTAATCAATAGTTTGTAATACAGTAAAAAAATGGAAACAAATAAATATTTATGTTAAAGCTTTAGATATGCACTTATAAGGATTTAGAGATTATGCAAATGAAATGTAAAAACTAAGAGAGTAAACAGAATGTTTATGCTCCAAATGAAAATCACCTTATATGTGAACAGTTTAGAGCCTGAGTGCAAATAACATTTAATAATCATACTAGAAAATACAAATTAATCCTATTCACATAGGTCAAAGGCCATGTCATTGCATTTGTTGACTCAGATTCAAAGTTTCATTGAACTACTATTTTATTTATCTATGTAAATAAGTTTGTTATTAAATTATAGATAATATTTAAATTTTAGTATTATGAATTATTTAATTTTTAAATTTTAAAAATAAATATAAAAATAACCTAAATATCAATTTTTGATGTCCAATTACAAAGAATGTAGTTTTGCACAAATTAAAACTCAAATTACTGATACTGACAAACTAAAAATACCAAATAAAAGCCTCCCATCTTTTCTATTTACTGAGATATTGCTACATCTATTGAATCAAATAGTGGTCCTGCCCATCTCTTTCCATCTTCAGAATGATATGTTTATTTACACATACTATTGTCCACAACATGTTAATAATCAATCAAAAGCTCAGGAAGTCCCCCTAGTGGCTTTCTCAGAGTAACTGAATTATTCAAGTGCCAACTCATTCTTCAAAGCTTAAATTCCAAACAAAAAGAAGAAAAAGTGAGCTTAAAATTTCATAATTTTTTTTAGACCCAATCAGAGTCTAGCTACTAAGCTTGACAAATTACAATAGAATTATATAGTACTGACATGGTAACTTGTAGTTTTTGGTTATTTAAAATGTATGTATAAAACCTAAAATAAATACTTCATTTCCCAACCTTCACTTGAAAATTAATAATGCTTAACAACATATGGCAAGCAGCAAACAAGTACAAAATGTATAACAAAAAGATATAATTGTTTGCTACACTTTATTTATTTAGCTTTCTTTATTTTAAGAAAAATAAGTTCAAGAACTGATTTTTGAGTAGCAATAATGTATATACATATCTAATATAATTATAATTGAAATGCAGCTGTATTTTACAAAATGCAAGTCAATTGAAACAACCAAGACAGATCATTTTATAAAGGTCAGTTTTATATTCTTGGATCTGGTGACTCAATTGTACATGCATTACATCAATGTAACTTCTGTAACATTATCCAGGTACAGCTGAAAGGTTAATTTAACATAAACTGAAGTTAAAGCTATTTTCACTAAACATTTGTGTTTGAGTTAAAATTTGAAGTAATTCAAGAACAAAATCAATAAAATTTGTATTTCCCAATTTCTTTATGGCTCTTGAAAATTTAGAATCCATAGAGACACAACAGTGAAAATAACAGATAAAACAAAATTTTTCTTTAAAATGTTTGATAATTATCTGGAGCTTAAAGATTTCTTATGTGAAATTTGAAAATTTTCAGATGAATAAAAGTAATATTAATCTTATAAAATCAAAATTACTTTGGATGTTGGAAAGTCAACATGTGATAAAAAAACAGGCATGAAAAACTTTATATAAATATCTTTTTATCTTTGAAAACTGTGAAAAGCACAAAATTTAAACTGCTGAGTGAGTTAATCATTTTATTTATCTGAAACTATTTTTAGAAATATTCTTGTTGATTTTAAACAATTTCAATAAATTATTTCACTTCTGTAAAGAACTTACAATGTAAGTAATTCATTGTTACATGGATAAATGATAATTTATATGATTCATACACATCATTTGATTATTTTCTTCTGCATAAAATGGTTTTATTTTCAATTTTAATTTTTTAGCCACAAATCATTTTAAGTTTTTAAATCCTCATACATTCTCATAAATTAACTCCTTATCTAAAGTAATAAATATTTTTTTTATTATGATCCTATTAAACTCTTTACATGTTACATAAATCTATACTTCGTCGATGGATAACAAGGACATACTAGAATAAAATTCAGTTAGCTAGTAACATTTTAATCCTGCCAAAAACCTATAAGTGAAAGCAAATAAGAATGAACACTAAAGTATCAAGTACAAAAAGACTTAATCAATGGACTGTTGAACGTACTTACATTTCTGTCAAAAAAACGAAAGGTTGTAGATGATTTCTGTGAAAAAAAAACACCAATGCTAGTATCAAATCCAATGACAGACAAAAATACAAAATTGTAAGCTCTAATATTTTCAAAAAAATTAAGGTACCCATTACATTTTTCTCCAATGCAGCAATCTTTTCAAAATCATTGGAATTGGTTTTAGTAAAAATTTACCATAAACACTAGAAACTAAATAGTGTACTGAACATAAATATCTTGTGAAAAAAAGCAATTTTTAGAACTAATGAACAATTTAATCTTATATACAAAGTGTATCACAAAAAGTTATCATAAAATTTACTTATATCAACACATCTACAATGTTTTGAGAGCAAAATGTATTTTTTTTTATAACTGAAAGTTAACATTCTTAAACTGAAAATGTGTTTCCAGTAGATTTCCTCTTGTTTAAAGTTTTAGACATTTACTGCCTTATACCATCTCAAATTTTTTCTTACCACTAGCCTTGCTACTCCCACTTATTACTGTTCACAAACATGCAAATGATCATGTAGCATACCTCCACTAATAAGATTGTGGCACTACTTCTATTGTAACTAGTACCTTCTATAATCATGCATATGTTAATCACTTTTAGATTAGTCGTAACTAACCAAAGCAAATCATACCAGAAGTTGAGAGGGCAGGTGAGAAATGTGAGAGGAGGTAAGTGTCAGAAATTCATTTTCAGTTTGCAAAAATGCTAACTTTTGATATATCTTACCTCTTTCATGAAAAAGCTAGAATCCCACATTGAACTGGTGATGGAAAGGATGATGAGAAAATCATCCCACTTGAAGATTCATACAAATAAAGAATATGAAATGTGAGGAGGTATTAGTAACAGCACACCAGTAAGAAACCACACCACTTTGAGCCAGGTACACTTTTCACTCTATAGTAATGTCTAGTAATCTGGATACGGCAGGAACTTGGAGGGCCCCCCCCCCCAAAAAAAATGGCACCTTCTAGAGTAGGGTGGCACTACAAACCATAAATGTGAGTTAAAACTCAATCAACACCTTGCAGCATCTGGAATTGTACTTCAGGTTTATGGTAGGAAGGGATACTCAACTTTTCACTTCAAAAACGCATAGCAGAGAGGGAGATGAGATCCTGTACTGACAACCTATCTTTGCATGTATGCACCTCCAACACAACCACCATCAGATCTATGAGAAAGCAATATCCAGCAGAAGGTAGGAAGGAAAAAGAAAACCCAGGTGGTTGCTTATCTCAAATTCAAAACCTGATAGCAATGTGAATTTCTTCATCCAGTTCACAGTAAAAGGAAGTTACCCAGTCTTGTATAACCAGGAAGTTATGTCTTCTCTCCAACTACAACCCACAGAGCCACTGGGAGCCATCATCCAGAAGACAGTACAAAGAGGGACCACAAGTTTGGAGTTGTATCTCCAGTCTAAAACCTGGTAGCACTGGGAATTTAATGTCCAGTCTATGGTAGAAGAGTACTAGCAAAACACTTGTGAGAACTTATGTGACTGAACTGTCTCCAAATGCAATCCCCAGAAACCAATATTAAAAAAAATTGTAGGAAAGAGGGTGTCTCAGCTGAATGGCACTCCGTGATAAACCACTCCAGTAGCTTGGAACTGGTATGTGACAGACACCTGTACTCCACTAGAAGAATCAAAAAGTGAATTGGAGATTCCAGAGGACTACACCAGAGACAGAATTTGCAATACCCTATTTTGAAAGGCAGTGATCATACTGATGGATTTCATCATCAACACCTGGTGACATCTGAAATATTACATCAGTTTCACAATAGAATCAATATCAAATACTATAAATCAGACATAAGTAGCAATTTGTGTCTGTTTAGCTCATGTTAGTCCATGAGTATATGGTTGGAATGAACATATGTATGAAACAAAAAATACCATGAAGTATAACTATAGGCATTCCTGCAGAACACCTTATTTCAACAGTAGGCACAACATGACCTGAATAAGTCTTATGACATTGTATTTTGAAAGCATAGTTAACTAGTAGACAAAGTTAATCAAATATTTGGAGGCTTCTGGAATGGTACATCAATATTTCTGGTAATAATTAACTACCATGTTTTTAAGTTATACAGTGTTGATTTAGGACAAAGTTTACCCAATCATGCAACACTCACCAGTGTTTAAATTTGATTTAAATATGTGATAAAGACCCCTGCAAATAAAAACAAATAAAATACTTACTACTACATGCAAAGAGTTACATCACTGATGACATCCCCTTAGGTAACATGGAAATGTACAGCCATGGACAAGGTAAGGTGATGAATCTGATGGAAAGAAAACATGAAGGCACCAAAAATCAGGCAAATTCAATCAAGAAGGGTAATGGAAAAAGTCACAGGAGAGGTGAGGATTTCAGTGAAGAAAAAACTACCCTAAGAACCATGGAAGAGAGCAGTACATGTCATATGCCTTCAGAGAGCCCTAATCAGGCAAAAGAGATTGGAGTGGATTCAAAAAGGTGGGAATAGGAGAGAAGGAAATGAAATTGTGAAAAAAACAGGGAAGATGAATGAAAGTAGACCAGACTACTAAAATGAATTCCAAAACCCATAGATCAACCAAGGACCTCTAAAAGTTGGTAAATGAAAGAAGTCTTGCCCTACCAACCTCCATCCTAAAAGGATAGTCAAGGAAAGATGCAAGAAAAAAGTCCAAAATATCACTGTCTGATCCACACATTAACAAGAAGCAAAACCAAATGCTGCAAGTCTAAATAACAGAAGTCGAAATGATGATAATGAAAAGTATGATCATCCATGTTACATGGGATTTGAGGCATACTAACCTCTAAAAACAAATGCTCCTCTACCATAAAACAAAAACATCTTGTATAAACCACAATATCTAGGGGAGGAGAAAATACTAAATAATGACCCGAAAGCTCATTTCCAAGAAGAGTAGAGGTAGAACATAGGAAGCAGAAGATAAGTACAAAAGATAACATACCTTAGGAGAAAATCCACAAAAAGGGAAGGAGGTTTGACAAGTTCCCTAAAATCACATGTAACCAAGAGGCATAGTCAGGGCAGAGAAAAAGCTATCAAATCCAAAATTAAAATATCACTGATAATCTTGTAAAGAAAAATCAGCATGTTCTGATTGTTACATGAAATTGATCAACTCTAAATGAAACAGAAATATCACTTCATGGTTTTGATCCACTGGAAATTGTCAGCAACCTTGGTTCCCTAGTAAGGACCACCAAAATTGAAAAAGACATATTCAATAAACAGAAGAAAAATGTAAAACAAGTTAAACAAGGTAAAAGTGTATGCTTAGATTAAGCTGTGAGAGAAAAACACATCTAATCAGTAGTGCTGCTAATTAAAATATGACTGATGTGCATGATTAGAGTATTAGTTACAATAGGGTAATACATCACTCTTATAGGTGAAGGGTTGCTGTATGATCATTTACTAAATATAAATAACTTGAAGTATGCAGTAAAAAAGTGGGCGAGCAAGGCTAATATCAAATAAAAATTTTTACCAACAGAGGGCAATGAAAGCAAGAAAGCTTTTTGTGAGAGGAGCCAAGATATATCAGAACTAATTCTAAATTAGACAAGATTTTACTGCTATTGAAAAATACAAAGCTTTTCATCATATGTGATGCACAGCTTTGTATCACCTTAATTTTGTCAAACAAAATTCAAATGTTAAATTGGTTAATCAAATACTCTTCAAAACTATTAACAATTTCATTAAACTAAATGGATAGTGCTTACCTAGCGGGGCTTTTTAGCATTATTATTATTATTATTATATATTACTGATCATATACAAAAATGACATTTTCACACAAGAATAGTGCAAAATTCCTTGCTTTAAATTAAACTTTAGGCCTAACAAAAAACAGAAATTTATATGTGACAGTTATAAAAGTTTCACAAAACCTCTTCTAATGCTTCTACACCAGACTTTGTGCAATAGTCACAATATACATGCATGCTTATATACTCCAGTGACATTGTAACACATTGCAATAAACTGTTTTCAGGCAACTAGTTCTATACATCAGCATATATTTAAAAAAAAATCTGAATACTGAAGTACAAAAAGTTAAAAATATCATTTTGTTTTTTTACATAAATTATATATCTGACAGGATAAGGTTTAACTCTTACATTAATATTATGTATGAAGCAGATTTTTTAAACATTAATCATCAGGTTCTTTTTGTTTTGATGAGACACTATTTCTAGCAAGATTCAAGGTTTACAAAAAAACTTAGGTCCCACTGTAGCAATTATTAGGAATGTAAAGCATGCTTTTAATTTAAATCTACAACAATTATACTTTCACTATACTTTAAATATAACCTCATACTACATAGCACATGAAAACATCAGTCAACAGCAGAACCAACTTTGTCACAAATATTAATATTTTACAAAATACTTTTCATTTTTAAGTCACTAACCTGTGGCATTGATAAATAAAATGAAATGAAAGCTTGCTGCTGTTCAGGTTGTCCTTCTAGAACAAAAAACAAAAATAGTGAATGCAAACAACACATGTACAAACTTGATAAACTGTATAAATTGAAAAATTATGTAAAAATATTCTTTCAAATTGCAACAAGGAAGGATGTGTTTTTAAACAGATAAGATGTTTTGATCTTTCTCAAGTACATTTTAACATCAAATAAAGTTTATGAAATGAAGTCATCTATTTGTTTGTTTCTGAAAGTTATTCTTTGTAAAAATAAATAGCTGTTTGACAAATTTTCCGCTTTTCTAGCGACCACCCTGTAGTTCAGTAATTAATGGTTTGGTGAATAAAAAGCAATTCAACAGTAAACTGTTGAAAAATGTCAAACAGAATACATCTGCATATATTTAGCTTCAAATTTATACTTCATAAATGGATATAACTTAAAAAAACAAGACAATTAAAAACTGTTAGTTTAAAAAGGAAAAAAGGGATTATCAAAAAGTACAGAAATAAGTAGAATCAAAATGCAAAGATTATATTTAAGTCAACAAGTTGGGGATCTTAAAAACAAACAAACTAGGCTGTAAATATATCTACATAATTTTCTCATGCTACAAATTCCAATTTCAATTATACTAAAATTGCCATGTAATGTTGACTCACATTCAAAATTTTATTGAAGTGTCATTTTATTAAGTTATATCAATAATTTTGGTATCAAATTCCAGATAATTAAAAATTTAGTATACATCAATTTATTAATATTAAAGCAAATATTAAAAAAAGAACAGTTCACCATGTAACACACAAAATTTAATACATTTAATGCAGCACTGGTTCAAATTTGATGTTCGTGTCGTCCAAATACAAAACAAATTATAGATTATTATGAATTAGGAACTCAAATTATTAATGTTGACAAGATACAATATAAGAACCTTCTAAGTTTTATATTTGCTAAGACATCATTATACATAATCACTGCCCCACTCACCTCCTTCCATTTTTGAAAATGCTTACATACATCTACTACGGTCTATAACATGCAATAGCCAAATAAAAGCTCAGAATGTCCCTCACATGGTGATTTGAGCCTTTGCAAAGTACTTACAGAGAAAACAAATGTTTTTCACCAGAGATTCAAAACTAGTAAGGTGAGTCTTTAATGAGCTCGTAATTTCTTAATTTTTTGACTAAAATACAGCAAAGTTACTGAGCTTGATAAATTAGTGGAATTTTATGACAATGAGTAGTAATTTATGATTTTTGGCTTGTTCAAAATTTATATAAAACGTCTAAAAAACTATTTTGTTTCACATCTACAACATGCAAAATTTGATAAGCTTTTGCAATCAATAGCAAGTTTATTTACTGTTCTATGTTTTAAGAAAAATAATTGAAATTTAATAACTTATTTTATTTAGCAATAATGAATATTGTGACAGATTTACTATTATACATTTATTTTAATGTCTACATTTATTTCAATTTAATACATGCAACTTATATTGTTAAATAAGTATTGGGCAAGTCCCACCTGTTCTCTTAAATTTGTATATTCTCAAATGTAAGAATCACCAGTATGTGTTTTACATTGTTGCCAAGTAAATTTGAGAATTCCTCCTAGAGATTATAAACTGACAAGCCAAGAAACAAAAGTATGTTGTTGGGTCATTACAGTCAGTATACTATAAGCTTCAGGAAGATATAATTGCGATAAGCACTTGTTAATAGAAAAACTACAAATATTTGACTAAGAGCACTTATAGATTTCACACACTACAAACCATTCAACTTCAAAGAACTAACTTTGGATGTTAGTATTTTACAAGGACATTAGATATCCAGTGTCTGTGAAAAGTAAGCTTGTAAACTAGGATAAACAAGAATACAGCTAGATAGTATTCCCATCAAGTAATGTGTTTTTGTATACCAACACAAAAGTAACTTGCATCTCATTAACCATCAACAAATCATTCAGTTCCACATCAGATAGAAGTACTTAATATTGTTTATAAATTTGTAAAACTTTAGCACATAAATTATAGTTAATTCTCTCTCCATGACACATCAATAAAAGATTCAGTTTCAAAGAAGACTAAGAATAGTTTAAAAGTTTATAAAACTCTTGTATATAAGCCATTATTTTTATTTTTATTTGTATATTAAAATTTATTTGAATTAAGCAAGGAATTTGTGGATCAACTTTGCTGGCAAATATAAATTTGATATATACCAACATTCAAGTAACTTCTAAAATAAATTTGAAATTTTTGGCTATTTAAAGTTGTATTACACAAAGTACATTGCATAATAAATCAGAGGCTCATCCAAGATAAATTATAATATATAACAAAGCATAATAATGATGTATTAAAACTAGAATGTGACAATTTCGCAGAATACTAGTTCACTTAAACACAGCCATGACAGGTTACTCTGTAAAGTCAGTTTTACACTGTTCGATGTGATACTGCATCATTGTATCTTCTGTAATGTTTGCCAAACACAGCTGAAAGGTCAAAATGATAAAAATATATATATAAATGCATAATGTTATGAGATTTAAGTTATTTTGACTAAACACTTGTGTTTTCATTCTATAATTTGTAGCCATTCTAGAATGAAAAAAAAATTCATTTCCTGCTTTTTTATGGTGATTACAAGATCTGTCAAATTTACCAAACCCATCAAAAATTGCATTTGTGAAAACATAAAAAAGGTTTTTCTTAAAGAACATTTAATAATTATCTGGAGGTTAAGATTTCACATCTGAAATTAGAAAAATTTCTGATGTACTGAAATATTTTCAATCTTAAAACCAAAATTACTTTGCATGTTTGATAGTTATCATGCAGAAAGAAGAACTGAGAAATTTAAAATCTATTAACTTACTTTTAAAAATTTTATATCATATGTATAAAGCCTCATAAATATTTACTGATAATCTGCCACATTTCACGAACATATGCTCAGTAATTTAAGTTCTATCGTGAAAACTAATGAACACAAATGGTTATAAGGTTAGTCCCAGAGACCAAGGCCATTTTGAAAGAATTAAATTCAAGTGGATAGCTTCCTTTAAAAATGTACTTCTAGTCTGCTTCAGCTAAATAGTCACATTCTTGCCATTTTATGACATCTGCAAAGTTGTCATCTGTCAACAAATGAGCATTTCATGGCTAAGTATTTTATCCATACTCTACAAGTCTTTTCAAGTTTTTTTACAAGTTTGATTAAGGTCTCTTTCTTCCATACATTATTCTGCAACTATGCTCTGGATACTTCTGGTGTGTCACTAAGAACTTGTTGGATAGGGCAGCTTGATGAACATTATGGTTCTCTTAAATGTGAATCAAGATGAACGGCTTTTTTTTATTATTACACCTGTTAATTCTTGAGATTTATTTTGAAGTTAGCCTGGTATTTCTTACACATTATCTTTACATCATAGTCCATAAGTTTCTCTACTGGTTGATGTTAAGTCACATTAAAACAGGTATTTTTAAACATGAACAACATGTCTTCCCTATGAAAGTAATTATGGAAATAATTTCAAAGTTATCTGTGTAAACTTCTAATGTACCTTTCCATCATAATCCATTGCTTTCTTTATTGATTAACAATAAAAAATTGACCAGTTAATTCTGGTTCTCATGACTGAAGTGGTTTGGGAAAGACTTGCAGTCACAAATGGTACAGCAGTATTGAAGATAGGTGTATACCAAATAGATTCTCCTATTCCATATTTTGTAGTAAATTATGTTTTACAATAGAATTTTTTTCACATATGAAGAAATGTGACTGGTTTAGAAATTGTTAATGCAAAGATTTTAATAAAATTTTTGTTGCTTCCAATCTGTTCTCATTTCCATTTTTTTTAAACATCTAAAATATATATCAAATCTCATTTTGTGATGTCATCTTATGAAACAAGCCAAAGTTTAGCTAGAATTTTATTTATCTTCACCAAAATAATCATAGTTTTGACTAAAATATTGTGATATATTCTATCACTGAACAAGTTTTTTGGGTTATCTAGTTAAAATTCCAAGTCCAATCTAGGTAATGATAATGAGAACTTAATTTATTTCTTTAATAACATTTACTACAGGCTCTATTCACTTTGACACAATTTGTAGACTTGATTTCACAAACTTTCTTCATTTGATCACATAACTTACAAAACTATGTAGTTATGAAGTGTTTCAAGTAAGAAACTGCTGATGACTCTATTAAGCATCTTTTAATTATTTAAATATGAGCCACTGTGATTATTTATTGGTTTCAAACTTTTCAACAGAAATTCTGATACTAATATAGGCCTAATACACAAATGTTTAATGGAAATGTACTTCGACAGAAAACAAATCTGACTTGGTTGTTTATACAAGAACTAACTCTTGTTGAATATGTTTATACAAGAACAAACTCTTGTTGAATATGTTTATACAAGAACAAACTCTTGTTGAATATGTTTATACAAGAACAAACTCTTGTTGAATATGTTTATACAAGAACTAACTCTTGTTGAATATGTTTACTCATTCAACATCTACTTGATCATTTAAAATGATTAATTCATTGAATTATTACTACACTAACAGCTTACAACAATATCAAATATAACAGTGAATAGTAAGATTAGTAAAAGTTACACACATCAAGAATGATTATAGTAGGCAGGGTAGATTTTTTTTTACTAAATATTATTACATGATACTAGCATACCTTAAAATTGAGAAGGTTTTTCTTGCATTTATTAAATCAAGAACTTACACAGTCACGGGTTAAAAGCCATGCTATCGTATTTGTTGACTTGCATTAACAATTTTGTTGAACTACAATTTCATGAATTTATGTCAATACATTTGATATCAAATTGTAGATCATAGTTTAAATTTTAGCATTTTATATATATATATAAATTTGGACTCTATATCGGATAATTTCTCAATTTACAAGTAAATATTGAAAAACAATGATTGATTTTTGTGAATGACATAGTATGTTCAATGCAGCACTGGTTCAAATTAAATGTTTGTGATGTTAAAATACTTAGTATATAGTTTCATACAAATTATGAACTGAAATTACCAACAGTAACAAGCTAGAATACAAAATAACATTATATATTTTCTGTACAAGATATTACTTATGTCCTGAACGAAAAAGTGGTTCTGCTCACTTTTTCCTATTTTTTGAAAATAGTCTCTTATATATACTTATTTCAACATAAGACATTAGAATAACCAATAGAAAATTAAAAATGTCCAAATAATCACATTCCTGAGTATTTTAAAGTGCTTGGAAGCAAACTATTTTTTTTTCTTTCTCAAAATGAAATTGTTTTCTTAGAGCTAAGTACAACTTAGTTGCTAAGCTTGATACATTATACTGAAATACAGTGGTACCTCGGTTCTCCAATGACTCCTTTCTTGAATAATTCAGTTTTCGAACATATTGCTTAAGAAAAAAATGTCTCGGTGGTCAAACATGAAATCGGTTCCCGTTTCAAGAACCAAGCTGTCGTGACCTGAACCCCCAAACGACCCTTCGACAATTTTTGGCCCATGCCAAGTTTGCCCAAAACATTTTACCCTCACCTGTCACTCTTTTTCTTTTTTTTTGTTATTTTTCTGAATATTCTGATTTAAATAAGCCACCATGGGGTCAAAGAAGGTTGATGAAAGCAGCAAACCAAAAATAAAAGTTGTTAGAGCCACAATAGAGGTGAAAAAAGATCTCATAGCGAAGTATGAGAGTGGTGTTTGCATGTTGGACCTTGCTACACAGTTTGGTATGGCAAAGTCTACAGTCTCCACCATACTGAAAAATAAAAAGGTCATTAATGGAGCTGATGTTGCAAAAGGAGTGACAGCACTTACGAAACAAAGATCACAAACAAAGGAAGAGGTAGAAAAACTGTTAGTGGTTTAGGTAAACGAAAAACAGTTATCTGGTGATAGCATTTCTGAGACCATCATTTGTGAGAAAGTAAAGCAGTTGCATGCTGACCTCCTGAAAAATACTTCTGGAACAAGTGATGCCTTTAAGCTAGTAAGGGGTGGTTTGAAAACTTTAGGAAGAGAAGTGTCATACATAGTGTGGTGAGACAAGAGGAGGGTGCCAGTTCTAACAAAGACACTGCTGATAAATTTGTTAGGGAATTTAAGGACTATGTAGAAGCTGAGAGTTTTATTCCCCAACAAGTGTTGAACTGTGATGAGACTGGAAAAAAATGCCAAAGAGGACCTACATCACCAAGAAGGAGAAGTCACTGCTAGGACACAAGCCAATGAAGGACAGGCTAACTCTATGTAGTGTAGTAATGCAAGTGGGGACTTAAAACTTAAGCCTTTGCTTGTGTACCATTCTGAGAACCTGAGGGTTTTTAAGAAAAATAATGTCCCGAAAAGTAAACTAAATGTCATGTGGAGGGCTAACAGTAAAACATGAGTAACCAGGCAATTTTTTATGGAGTGGGTCCATGAAGTGTTTGCCCCAACTGTAAAGAATTACTTCACGGAAAAACAGTTGTCACTCAAGGCCCTTATTGTGATGGACAATGCACCTGCTCACCCATCAGGCTTGGAGGATGTGCTGGTGGAGGAGTGTAGTTTCATTACAGTGAAGATCTTGCCCCCTAACACGACTCCTCTCATTCAGCTCATAGACGAGCAGGTCATATCGAACTTTAAGAAACTCTTCACCAAAGCACTATTTCAAAGGTGCTTTGAAGTGGTCTCTGACACAGAGTTAATCCTCAGAGAGTTCTGGAAAAATCACTTTAATATCCTCCATTGCTTGAGGATCATAGACAAAGCCAGGAGGGAAGTGTCTTTGAGGACCATGAACTCAGCCTGGAAGAAATTGTGGCCAGACTCAGTAGCAGATGGAGACTTTAAAGGCTTTGAGGCTGAGCCTTTTGTCAAGGATATTGTACCACTAAGCAAGTGAGTGGTGATGATGTGGAGGAGTTGGTGGAAGATCACAACACTGAGCTCACCATGGAAAAACTCCAAGACCTTCAGAAAAAGCAGCAAGAGAAGGCAACTGAGGAAAAATCTTCAGATGAAGAGGAGGAAAGGGAGGATGTTCCTAGTTCACTAATCAAGAAAATGTGTGGAAAATGGGGAGAGTTACAAAGTTTTGTGGAAAAATTTCACACTAACAAAGCTGTAGAAAACTGTAGCATAAACCTTTTCAATGATAATGCCATGTCTTACTTCAGAAACATTTTAAAATGCAGGCAGAAACAAACCTCATTAGACAAGTTTTTAGTGAGAAATAGGTCCAGAGAGTCTTAAGCAGGTTGTAGCAGTGCAAAGAGACAGAAAAGAGAAAGAACCCCAGAAGGAGAGTTATCTGATGTTTTTATGGAAATTGACTCCCCTTCCAAATTATAATAACGCTTCTACTCTCCACGTTCCTCATCACCTTTCACTTATGCCATCAGCTCTCCTCAGCACAGGTAAAGTGCAGTTAAATTTTCATTTATTGTTTTTTAGTGTGTTTATAGTTTTTGTGGCTGACTTTATGCATGTAAGTATTATTATACAGGTATAAATAACCAATATTTTTACTTAAAATGCTTGATAATGCATACTTTTTGGAGGTCTATAACAGATTAATTTAACTTACAGTATTTCTTACAGAAAAAATTAATTTGGTTTTCAAACAGCCTTCTGGAACAGATTAAGTTCAAGAATTAAGGTACCACTGTAGTTATGATTTCTTAGGTCTTTCAAATGTATATAAATAAAACCTAAAAAAATTTGTTTTACATCCTCTATGTGCAAAATTTGAAAAGGCTTAGCAAATAAGTACAAAAGTTGTCAGAGCTGGAAGATAAATTGTTTGCTACACATATTTAGTGTCCTACGTTTTATGAAAAATAAGTTTAAGAATTTATTTGTAAATAGTAACAATCTTTGTACACATATAATGCAAAATGATTTAAATGTGGTGCAGGCAAGAAAAACGGTGTACAGCTCAGCAGTAAACATAGAAGCTGTAAAGGGGATTCTGTGTGCAACCATCAAACCACAACAAACCATAGCAGAGCCCACACAGGCACCATCTATATAAATAGCAATGGAAGAATGGTTTGAAAGATGCGCGGCAAATAACAGACAGTATTTCCAATTGGGAGTGTCTGTTTTTCTCAGATGACTTAAAGATAGGTCACATTTGGGGACTGTAAAAAGCCATGTTATCCAGCTGCACATGGATAAAAAGGCCAAAAGGAGCAATGGCAGATCATCTGTTCTGATAAAGTATAGCTTACAAGGAAAAAACACAACCCCAGGTGGGATGCTTTGGTAAGGAATGAAGTTTCAAAACATATAGTAAAGATAGAGGAGCAAAGAAAGTTCATGAGACTATGTAGAAGTTATGAACTGGAAAAGTGCAGAAAGCCCCAGTGCAGAGTGTAAGGTGAATACAAAAAACTGTAATTTGTTTAAAGTAATCACAAGTTTCAATATGGACACCAACAGCTCCAAAAGGATGTATCTGTGGAGAATTTAAGTATGTCACTCCTGGTGACATAAGCCTAAGTATGCTGATCTGATAAATGTAGGAAACAAATCATATCTACCCCATCATGTAACTAAGGAGCATGAACAGCAATATCAGAAGAAGGAAGAAAAACCAAGTAGTCAGTTGCCATCCTTTCTGCTAACAAGAAGAGTCCCCCCTTAAAACCCAAGTAACCAACTGAAGAAAATGGATTGTTCAAATAACACTCTACTGAGGTTGATTTAGTAATGATAGGAGCCAGAAAAAGCAAGTTTAAATACTCACCAGTCATTCCTGAGTAACTAACAAGAGCAACCTCAGAACCACATGAAGAGACACCATTAGTCTGCATACATCACTCTGTCTTGCAACAAACCATGTCACAAACAGCTTCTTTGACTTAGCAACAATGCAGAACATGTGCAGAATTCAATGGTTACCCAAAATTATATTTAAAATACCAATTAAATTTAATTCTGATATCCAGAATATATAAAAAAAGTCCTAGTAACTGATTGAATTATTCTATTAACAAGCATAATACTGGGTAAAAGTTTTTTTCAAATCTTGGTATTCCAAAGACTAGTCTACCCCAACAAATTCACATTACATATGTCTATCAATTTCTTTACAATATGTTCCATAATGATGCAAGTAACACATCAATTGGAGCAAATACATGTGTAACTTAAACCAGATCTGAATATACTTAATTTATGCAATTTACAGAACACAAAGTGTGACCTTTATTAAAGGTGATAGCATATTTAATCACAAACACTGTTCATGTAAATGGAAACACTGATATAGAAGAATTGTGGCTGAAACAAGACATGTAACAAAAATTAACTATATACTGGTCATGTATTCAAGAATATGAAATTATTGAAAAAACTGACCAACATTTTAAGAAAAAAATTAGACTGTATGATCTACATTCATTATACCTCCATCATATCAATACATATGAAAGTCAATACAATGTATTTGAGAAACTACTGCTTATACTGTTGCTAAAATAGTTAACTTACTCTTTTAATTTGTATGAAGCCTAATCCTGTGAACAACTCTTCATGAGAGAAATGGATTCTTGGTTAGCTTAATAAGTCTTTAAGACTTTTATATGTGGTATGCAAACAATTACATCACAAGAAATGATACTTTATTTCTGCACTTATTTCAAAACTTTTAATACCCATACCAAATGTCTTTAGAATATGAAATGATACTTTGATAAATTGTGTATGAAAATTTTACAGAAATATTTTGCATTTTGTAGAAATCAAGTATACATAAACTTTCTTAAAATGTTCTGTATATTTCCAATACATTTTGACAATTTGTCTACTGAATTTATATGGCTTCCAAGTAAATTTTTCCAAATTTTAACATTCATGTGGAGTATGACATTACATAAACGATACTTACAATTGAAGTAGGCCTATTTCAAATTTAGTGGCTTTAGGAATTGGTATTCATCATCAAAACTTAATGAAATAATCATTTACTATCAGTATCCTAAAAGTTAAGACAGATTCTTAGTTTTCTTAAAATAAGCATGAATTGACAAATGTACTCTTGTAAGTAAATAGTATATGTTCATAAATTTAGACAATTTTCTGTCTATGTCTGAACAGAAGGTAAATGGAGTGCAAGGTTGTGACAGTCACATTTATGTATTCCATGGCTATAGCTTTATCTTATTTAGAGACACAGCAGCGATGTCCATAATCTTGGCTATCTTAAAAATTAAACTTTCTTCATTAAAATTTCATATATCAAATGCATTTCTAAAGATGGTAGAAACCTTAAGTGAAAAGTTTTCTCAAAATTTTCAGTTTAACACTATCATTAAAATTCAAAGCTAACTAGATAACAAAAAACCAATAGCAAAAATATACAGTTTAAAGTTACCATAGTATGATGTTAGCACATTTGTGATGACATGAATATGATGTGACATACAATCTATTAATACATGAACCCCAGCCTCCTATTCAATACTTTCATTTTATTATAAATATCTGAAATTTGGAATAAAACAACAATAAAAAAAAATTCAATTAATATATACTTATCTGCAGATACATGTATATACATATATATATAACAAAATGCACAATTAACTGTTTACTGTATTTATAATATAAAGTAATAGCAATTATGAATTTTGCTTAAAGTAGTTAAATTTTAAAATTCAACAAATGTATAAATAATCAAGATTTTGAAATAAAAGTAACAACAGGATCATGTTAAAATGTGAAAACCCAAATACAACTGAACATCAGTCTTGGGTACAAGAAGTTTCATATTCCAAATTTTAATCATAATGATTCTTGATAGCAGAATTGCTCATAAAAAAATTCAGATGCAATATATGAAGAAAAGAAAATCTAATTCATATATATATGTATAAATTAAATTTCCAAAACATTAGTACTAATAGTAACAACACAAATTAGTGGATCTAGTACTAGGAACTATAGTATGACTAATTATCCAATGTAATTCACAAGTTTTAGTACAATATTTTTAAAAGAACGTCCTTGCAAACATTATATAGTATGTTATTAAATTAGTTGTTCCTTTCATTTTACTTTCAATAAATTTCAAAATTTCGAAAAGTTTTACTAATTAAAACATTTCCTGTTTGCTATTAGTGTTACTGTGTTAATGATATAGCCTACTGAATTATTAACTTAGTAACCATTTGTTCAATTCCAAACTTACAAATAACAATTGTAATAAATGATACACTGCCCGTTTGCATTATATAAACTAATAACCACGGAATGTGTCTGTTAACAATACAATGTGAAATGAATAAAATTAGCAAAAACAGGCATTTACTAAAAGATTCAACACAGAGGGATGAAATTTATATGAGAAAATTTCGCGGATTTAAACTGCAATAAGATTTGGTCGGGGATGAGATTTTGTGGCACATCGGTTTCGTCGTCCTTCCGATACAGCTGCATCATAGGGCTAAACTGTTTATACGCAAGCTATATAATATAACCCTATTCAAGACAAACGCATATCTGAAAGTTTTATAGCATTAAAAGTTTTAACGATCTTAAAAACCTCAATCTTAAACCCCAAACTTCTCTGGTTTCCAACGAAAACGTCTTGCTTAACCGCGCTTTGCCATACGTATGCAATATTTATATCATTTATAATTGCCATTTTAACTTGAGCTAAACTTTTAGAAACTAAAGCGCATAAAGTTAAACACACCTTCACTTTCTGTCGGATTCATCTTGCAAAACTAATTACTTCTTATGACTTTACCCACAACACTATTTTCAGAAAAGGCGCTTAAATAAGAAAGAAACTAGATTATTGACTCTGTTTGGTGTAAATTACAGCGCCATCTAAAAATTGATTAACGCTTTCAGATCAGTAGTAAAATTGCAATTAGTCATTACACGCATAAATATATTAAGAAAAACAATAGTTGTTGTTTTCTTGTTGTGCCTTTTTGTTCTGTACTTTTTACCGCCAAAATATTGCTCACTTTGAATTTTGCCGTGTTATTTTATCATATAAAATATTAATGCATATTACATTTATTCGTCTGTTCGTTTTTGAACTTCGCTCAAAGATACTCGAGGGCTATTTGCGCGAGCCGTCCCTAATTTAGCAGTACAAGACAGCTAGTCATCCCTACCCACCACCAACTCTTGGGCTACTATTCAACCAACGAATAGTTGGATTGACCGTCACATTCTAACGCCCCCACGGGTAAAAAAGCGAGCATGTTTGGAGCGACGGGGATTCTAACCTGCGACCCTCAGATTACGAGTCGAACGCCTTAACCCACCTGGCCATTTAATTTCTAGTTCAAATTAAATAAAAATTTGCGTGATAAAAATACAGTAATACTCTTAAAATAATCAGTAGACAGCCTGACGTGGCTTTGCTATAAGAAAAACACACATACAATCTTCAAAAGTATCTAAATTTATTATATTTTCCACGACATACGAAAATCGATATGGGATGGTAAGCTAAGACAGAGCATGAAATCAATTGAGCTTTGAAGTATTTGTCAATTATCCATTGTAAATTCATATGAATCATCACTACTAGATTAGGAGTTTGACTATATACCTTATATAGTATATAAACTATGTACTAGAACCACGCGAGATCACATAGTAAAAAAATGACAGAAAACTGTATTTGTATTTTGCAGTTTTGGCAAAACCACCAAGGCTACCTGCCGGCGCTCCTAATTTCACATTACTGATCAGAAGGAAAGAAATCACATAAATATCACCTTACAACACGTTATCCACGCCAAGGAATTGAGTGACATACTTATAATGCATCAAAAGATCAAAGTGTAGGACATATTTTACATTATCGTATGAACCAAACCCAACTTTGAAGTTCAGGGATAAACTGCTCCTTTTCTTGATAGTAAATTAACCACTTTATATCTGCTATATTCTATGCTGACGAGACATTTCGCTTAATACAAGAGCCCTTCATCTGTTGCTCCAGGTTATATAAAAATCTACTTTTATATGATATACAACTCCTTCAGTATATTTGAAGAATATATTATAATTTCCCTGTACATGATGGTCATCATTGACGTTCTGATTCTCGGGGTTAAACTTTTGCTTACTATTACATGTATTGACCATTGTAAGCTCATCGTGTTTTGTCGGTAGCTGGTGTAGCTAATACATGTGCAATGGACATTAAGCCAAAGCTAGTTGGACATTTTACTCTCTTCTCTTCTGAATTAAATAATCTATAATGCAATTTATAAGATTCATCGTTCCAGTAACAAGTTAATTCTGAAACTCCAAGCTAGTTCAACCCATAAAATATTTTAAAAAATCAGCTATCAAAGTAAGATTAAAAGCCACGGCATCCATGGTCGCAACTTTACCGTTTTCTTTAAAAAAGGCAGATATGGATACACTATAGGTGCCGTGTTTTATTTCGTTAGTTTGTCAGAGTATTATTAGCAAATTAATTCGTAGAATTGCTAATAAGTGATTAACATACTTCAACTGATTCAGCTTCAATAATGAGAAATAGTTATGCATATCGTTTTATGATGGCAGGTGATCAGATCTATTTGTGGGATCGTACTTTTAAATTTATTGTGACATTCTTTTCGTTTTACAAAATACTGTTCGTTTTTGCCAATTTCTCATTTACACAATATTTCTCATACAACGTAGACTACATGAGGAGACTTAATAACTTTGTAGTTCAGATTCATGAAGTGTTCAATTTAATTT
The DNA here is from genome assembly GCA_011833715.1 of Carcinoscorpius rotundicauda. Taxonomy (NCBI): domain Eukaryota; kingdom Metazoa; phylum Arthropoda; class Merostomata; order Xiphosura; family Limulidae; genus Carcinoscorpius; species Carcinoscorpius rotundicauda. Next base: position 42,285,321 of record CM022393.1, read on the forward strand.
TTTTCCGAGATATCCTACATTTTATACATTGATAGTCCATAAGTTTATTTATTATTATTATTTATATTCTCTGTTAATTTAGAAATATTTCGTCTGCCCATCCACACATATAACCTTTCTAAAATTGACACTTCTCTTTACTAATATATATTTGATCGCGTGCTTTAAACTGAAATTTTACTTTAGTTAGTGTTTTGTAAAGTGGTTTCCGTCCCATAGACTGATAAGAGTGATTAACAACTGCTGGTGTCATCTTAATGCTGCGATGATACAGTTGATTATAGGCACTCACCAGATGTTTCAATACAACTTATACAGTTAAAATTGAGCAATTTGTTGGATTAAATTTAAGATTCAATTTTTTCATTTCATAAGAATTTAAACGCTGAGAGTGTGATTTGAGTCTTCTGCATTGAAAAATATAACTCGGCATAGTTGTGGTGGATTAGCGAGATATACATATATGTAACTTTACATAGGCTCTGTAAACTGAACTTATGATTTATAATATGAATGTGAGAAATGTACAAAAGTCATATCTATAGCTATAAGATTCAAGGTAATTATGTGAAAAATTAGACATTGTTCACGTTTTTCATTATTAGAAGGCTTAAACTCAGAGAACAACTCTGGCATAAACTCTTCTGAACACAATAAGGTCAGCTAGCTTGGGATTTTACACTACACAAATATTAAAACTTGCTATCTCTACGAGACAAGCAATACAGTTAGAAATTTGTTTATGTCACCAAAGAGAATTGGAACATTTTCACTTTGGACAATTTGGGCACTGAAGCCAGAACTGCCTATGGCCAATATACTAAATGGGAATAATATGAATTTTAACAGCCACCTGTTCAACAAAACTGAAGGTTGGAATAGGCTGTGGTTGAAGCAGATCCTGTTAGGTTAAACCATCTGACCCTAGATTATGTATCGCTTTGCTAATGACCTAAGAAAGGCAGAATGGCTTGTCAATGTCTAAATATGCGATATTTAGCTTTATACATGTAAGGTTAAATGTTGCATGGTATGTGCCTATGCAAATATCTTGGCATGAGCTGTGAAGATTAAAAGCACATCATAAACTGCCCGATAGACGGCTACTTCAGCTTGAATAAATTTATTTTTATCTCACTAATAGAAATTAGCTGAAATAGAAGCTTGTCAACGCCATTACACAGGATGTAAGCACATTAGTATCTTATTTTAGTTGCTTGTAGAACCTAAGTGAGAGTTAAGTTCGTCATAAAACAAAATATGACAGCAGATCATGCCCAGACGTAATGAACTTTATGAATGTATTTAGCACAAGACATTACAACTTTTTATTTTTGCCTGGCATCTTCTGTACGCACCACTCATGTGAGCGGCTCCATCATAAGTTTGTGTTCTTAATCCTGACAGTGGTAAATTGAGTCTAGTCAGTACTTCAAGTATAGTCGAGGATATTGTTTCACCAGTTGTATAGGAAACTCTGTACAAACCAAGAAATGTCTCATGGACGTCAAGGTTCTTATCTACGTATCGTACACATATTGCTTCCTGTTCGGCACCTGTAACATCTTGAGTGCCATCAACCATTAATGCAAAGATTTTTACGTTGCTGCACTTCGTGTGCTATGTTCCTCAGTATTTGATGGCTGAACATCTCCATTATTTTATTTTGAGCCTGGGGTGATATGAATGTGGTTTTCTTTGACAAGTAAGCCGTCAACTCAGGATCTTCATCTTCCAGGAGCTTCATTAACTGCAAAAAGTTCCCTTCCATATCAATATGTCCATGTAATGCTAAACCTTGACGCAGTAAGAACGTAAACTTCTGAATATTTTGGCTATAAACATACCATTAATTTTTGACAATTCTCTGAGTTATTGTGTCGAGATCAGATAGCTAGAACAGTTCTCATTTGAGGACGTCAGACATTCTGAAAGATGAAGATCTATTTTTGGCTATTGTATAGTGGCTGTGAGTCAGCTACTTAGTCGTTTGCATTAGCTTTGTTTCTATTACAATGTTAGTAACCATTTCAGCTATATGATCAGAACTGACACAGAACAAGTACTTAGAGACGTAGCTGCTTGAGCAAGTGCATACTGCTTTTTCTTTTAAGGAAAATAATGTGCTTAATGATCGAATATTACATAGAACCACATTCCACCTGTAGTACAAACGAAACTATTTGGTAATTTCTTCAGTAGGTCTATATCTAAGAAACCAATGCCTGAACACAGATCAAGTACAACTACATTTTCTTCGTTAGTGATATTGCCAAGATAAAACTAGGTTGAAGTGACAGTTTCCCTTGAAGTGTCCCATACATAATAAGCTTGACTAAGGTTTCTGTAATTATTAACCTCACATTCATGCGTCAGTATCAATACATATCATAAAAGACTAAATCTATTGCTTTACAAACCTTCCAACTAATACTATGTACAAACTGAATGTTAAAACTATCTCAGCATGTGCTCAATGATGACTCTGTCCTGTTAATTGAGTTGCTTATCATCTAATTGCTAACAACTATCTAAATTGGCATAAAGTTTAAACTCAGCATCAGACATTCCACCACTTGTAACGAACCTTTCCATTCTAAACGACAACTTACTTGAAAAAATTAAGGGAAAAGTGGCTAAATCTTCTTTTTACATCCTCTTAAATATTAATGGGTTTACTTGTGGGACATTAACGAAATATTACTAGCTTTCATATTATTGTGCAGTTTAGAGTCTGCCATTATGAAGAGGAATTCCTTATACTCTTCTAAAAGTCCAGAGAGTCATATGATAAGGTTAATGACTCATAGTGAATGCTTCATCATCACATTACATGTCGAATTCATCCACTGAGCATAGTCTTTAAGCCAGTGGTTCTCAATCTTTTCTGACATACGGCACACCTGGAAAGCCTGAATTATTATTTTTAGCTGCACGCTATACGCCAAGCGTTAAAAGCCTTAGAACGAAATTAACGGCCAAAGCAAACGATATTAATGTCATTTGCACATTGACAATACTATCACTTGCTTTGGCCGCGTGTGTCGTTTTAAGGCTTTTTAACGATTTTGTAGTATTGCAGAAAAATCAAAACTTTTTATTTTTACACGTGTTTTCAATGTGACACTTGGGCCTGCTTCCGAGAACAAATCAAATTGAAGCGAGGCTCTCACGTAGACAAACAAACTCGCATTTCATCATCGACTGTAAGAAGCCTCTCTCTCTTTCTGACTTTAATTTCAGTCAATGCTGAAAATTCAATTTCGCAAAACCACGAAGATATAAATGAAAGCAAAACTTCAACTGCTTTTAAACTGATTGCAGGATATGAATTTTTAATGTAGATCCAAAACTCATCCAAGCTCTTTTCGGGAAGCAATGACTGATAAAATTTGTCGTTTCGTAAATCAATAAGCTGTTCTTCCTCCTCAGTTGTAAGATTTGTTATCTCGTTGATTCCGAATAGATAGGTCATCTATTTATATTCGTTGACATGAAGTGACGGGAAGTAATGTTTTAGTGCGGTCGCTTAATGTGTTCAAAATTTGAGGGACAAATTTCTTCTTTGACGGTCATTCGTTAACAGAAGAAAAACAATCAAGGACTCCTATAGATATCTTATTCTTCCACACCGTCACTTTTTCATCGAAGGTCTTTAGTTTGGACATTGTAGTGATAATTTTTTCAGATGGTCCTTGGAAACTTAAGTTCAGAGAATTTAATTTGTCAAACAAGTCGGAGAGAAATTGAGCCTTCAGCCACCAGATTTCATCATGAAAAGAAAATTGAAAACTTGCTTCCTTAACTTCCAAGAAAAAAAATTACTTCAGTTTTTAGTTGGACTAGACGCTTTAACACCTTTCCTTTCGAAAGCCATCGAATTTCAGTGTGATACAGTAGCTTTTTGTAGTCTGCATTCATCGCCTCACAGAGAAGAGAGAAAAGCTGAGATTGAAGTGGCCGAGACTTGATGAAATTCACCACTTGAATAACTTGATTCATAACAGACTGCAAATCTTTCGGCAAAAATTTGGAGGCGAGCGCCTCTCTGTGAATCATGCAGTGAACAATCCTAATGTTTGGATTTTGTTGGCGCACCAGAGTGACGAATCCCTTCTTTTTTCCTTGCATTGAAGGACAGCCATAGGTGCAAACGCTGACACAGTTATTCCAATGTAATTTGAAGAGCAAAATGTTTTCATTCACCAACTCAAAAATGTCTTAGCCTTTCGCTGTACTATTTAAATCCTTGCAAAATAAATATTCGTTTACGATTTTTCCATCTTTTATGAATCAAACAAAAGCCAGAACTTGAGCTTTTCCACTAACGTCAGTAGATTCATGAACATGAAGAGACCATAGCAGAGACAATTCACCTTTAGGCGCTTCGAGGTGTTCGCAAACTTGATATTTTAACTCCGAGAACAAGTCTACAATTCTGTTCGTATTTGTGTCTTTGGACAGTGGAACTTGCTAAACCTTTTTAGCGGCATCCGTTCTAAGCATAGTTTCAACAATGATTGCTAATGCTGGCAAAACGCAAGAAAGCGCATACGGAGGCCGAATCAGTCATTGTTCATGTTGTTGAGCCGCGAGATTCTTGAAGTATTATTTTGGTTTATCCGTCACAGCTGAATTTTTTGTTTCCAAGTGTTTCTTCAGTTTGCTAGGAACAAGCGCCTCGTTCGATAAAGCTGCATTGCAGAGTAGGCAGAATGGTAATTGAGAATGTTTTGATTTCAAAACGATAAAACCGTATTCGATGTATTCGTTTTTGTACTTTCGTTTGATTCATTGCTTTTAATTCAACACATTCGCTTTTGCAACACCAGGCTTACTTAAATATTTTTCCATGGATAAATGATAAAGCTAATTTATAAGCACAAAGTTCTGCAGTTGATATAAAATTCCTACCTACAGCTTTGCAGCTGTAGATCACAGCAGAACGTGTTTCAGAAGGCAGTTTGATTGTTTGATGCATCATTTATGACGTACAAAGCTCTTGTTGCGCCACAATTAAACTAACAGACGAACCGTTGCAGTCGAGAATGAAATTTAAGTATGAACTTCTCAGTGCTCGAGTTCAATGAAAACCATCGAATGTTTTGGAAGGCTTCAGAGTGTCTCTATAGTAGCTTTTATTAACTGATGTGTTCGACTTGCTTAAAAAATCCCAAGAAAATTGAATGTGTTTCAAAAACACCGCGGCACACAGGTTGATAATCACTGCTTTAAGCATCATTAATGTTTTACAAAAGTTCTTGCTACTCAAAGGATTTACTAGTCAATGACAAAATTATAAATATTTTTTATGTAATCGTGTCATAACACTTCCACTTCTCACCATTCTTACAGGTGACTTAATCCTTAAACGAAGACTATCACCAAATGATGCTGCTATCTACAACACTCCCGCTTTTTAAGGGTTAAATCACCATCTAGTCAGCAGCTTGGAGTTTCATAGATACTATTCCAGTAAATGTGGATGTTCATACTGCTGATTACCACAAAGATATGTTTTTATTACACTATGTGTTGGGAAAACCAACAGATGTAACATAATGGTAAAGTGGGGTTTTCCTAGCCACCTGCCTACCTGAACATACAGGGTGTTCGGAAAGTCACTGTGCACTTATATATTTATTAACAGATAAAACTGCACGATTCCTTTTCGAACACCCTGTAGAATTTGAATTCAAACATGGTTATTAAATTGTCTTAGTTCTTATTACGTCGCCCCCCAGTGGCTCAGCGGTATGTTTGCGGAGTTACACGCTAAAATCCGGGTTTCGATACCCGTGATGGGCAGAGCACAGATAGCCCATTGTGTAGCTTTGTGCTTAATTCAAAACAACTACAACAGTCTTATTACCTCATCTTATTGTGTTCTCACCTTGAATGCCACAATTGTATCTGCATTCTGTAATTTTACCTGATCTTTGAAAGCACTTTTCCATCATAGTCTTGCTTAATAAACTAGAAAGTGCTAGAAAGAATGAAATGAATAAAAACACACATTCAAAACAAACTCAACAATGAACACTTGAAAGATCATTTAGAAGAAGTATGTGGTTATACCTAAATAACAATAAGTTATGAAAGGGTAGAATATGATGTTTCTAAAAAATGTGATATATATATATATAATATAGCTGTTCCTAGATTTCTTAAATATTTTAGCGACATTAAAATGCTCTCGAATTTATATACGAGGGCGTGATTAAAAGTTACTATATTCGTTTGTAATGAAGTTATGTTAGCGGTTAGTTTGAAGGTTTAAAATGCTAAACACTGAGACGTGATACCCTCAACAGGTAAGGTGCATTTGGTTTATTGTGTAGTTTTGTATTTTAAAATAAACAAATAATTCAAAAGTTTCTGACTAGCAACGTCATATTTCTGTAGCACTCGTACTAATACTCTGTAGGTATGTAAAACGGTGTATTGCTCTGCACACTTATCAGATTGAAACTGATGGCTTAAGGATACAGAGCAGGCAAATAATACGATATGAGGGAATGGCGTGGAAGTCTAAGGTGCTGTATGCGTTTTATTAAATCCACCTAACAGCTGGAATTCGAATCTTGTCTTTAATAACAAAAAAGTAGATTTATCTTTTTGAGACATTTTACTTATACAAAAGTCAGAGAAGACCTGGAGCAACCACAGATGGTGTGATATATGAAAAAATATAAAAACCAAGTATATAAAACTTGGAACTCTGTAAAGAGTGATGTTAACATTGGTAAATTGAGCAAAACATACATGGAAAAAAATGATCCCTTTGTTTTGTTGCAGTATGAACAAATAGAAACATGAATATAAATAAAGAAATGAAATTTTCACACGTATTTTGTATAACTTTACGTATATGTTACATGTTTTAAACATTGATTGTTAGCCAAAACGAATGATTTAATAAACAAATATTAATCGTTTTTTGTGTGTTGTTAGCTCTTTATATAAATGTGGGATATTTGTTTCTAGAATAACAACCTTTATGTTCCATTAATTTCTACTTTTAATCCTTGAATTTTTACTTTCGGTTTTGCTTTCCGTGTACTCTTTTTGTCTTTGCATTTAGTGAAACCCAAGCAAATTTTGTTACTTGCTCTTTCACACACATTGTTATTTTGAAATATATTACCATTGCTTTTCAGGGCACGCATGTTACTTTTAAAGGATATAACCTCAGGAAAAAAAAAAGGATTTAATTTTCCTTATCTTAACAAACTATGTATTAGGCAGTCTATTTGTTTCCAACACACACAAGCGTCTTCCAAGTTTAACAAGATCATCAGCATTGAAGCCACTATCTTCTAGAACCGCCTCCGATGGACAGGCCATATGCTCCAAATGAATAGTAGCCGACTCCTGTATGGTTAACTGAAAAATGGGAAACGAATGAGAGGGGGACAGTAGAAGTGGTTCAAGAATGGCCTGAAGACAACACTCAAGAGTTGTAGCATTGATGTTAACAACTGGGAAACTCTCGCTCATGATCAAACCACCTTGAGATCCCTTACCCATAAGAGAGCAGAATTATTTGAGTTATCAATAAAACAATATTTTCAAGAGAAGCGAGAGAAAAGGAAACAACGTCAGTTACTACTAAAACCTCTCCTTCCCTCTGAACTGACCTGCACTTACTACCAGAAGACCCGTGTAGCAAGGACTGGCTGCATTAGCCATCTCCGGACCCATGTATGAGCTTGAAGGACCACGACTTGTTTCCAGTTCAAAGAAGAACTGTTGATCTCGAAAGTGAAAGCCATGGTAAATTTCACGTTCCGGTAATGTTCAATATAAGGTTTATTCAGTAAATTTGATATTTTACTTAAGTAGGGCTCAAACATAAATTCGACTTTCAAATTTAACATCTTGCATAAAAGTCGTTTGAACAACAAATACCCTTACAAAGTTCACGTTTTACTTAAGGAAAGATTGGATACCAACTGCTTTGGAAAAAAAACACATGTTTTATTTCAATCACATTCAAACAAGCAATATTACAATAAAATTTAAGAACTATCTAAATAACGTTTGAACAGTAGTTTCTCCCGTTGACTATATCTCGCTTCTGGTAACATTCAAACTAAAACTGTAACAGTTGATTTAATATGCAACTGTAGTGATACTGAGAATACCTCTGTTCGAATGGTTTTAGTATGTCATTTTAGTGATAGTTTTTGTTTGTTTGTTTTGAATTTCGCACAAAGCTACTCGAGGGCTAACTGTGCTAGCCATCCCTAATTTAGCAATGTAAGACTAGAGGGAAGGTAGCTAGTCATCACCACCCACCGTCAACTCTTGGGCTACTCTTTTACCAACGAAAAGTGGGATTGACCGTCACATTGTAACGCCCCCACGGCTGGGAGGGCGAGCATGTTTGGCACGACTCGGGCGCGAACCCGTGACCCTCAGATTACGAAGCGCACGAATTAACGCGCTAGGCCATGCCAGGCCCTTTACTGATACCTAGGCTATCATTGGTCTAATGGATGTAATATACTATTTTTTGTAGTTGTAATAAACTAATCTTTTACGGTGAATTGACTACGTTATTCTGGTAAGTCTAGAATTAAGACTACTTTGATAAATTTAATATTGTACTGCAGTTACAATCAAACTAAGGTGAATTTAATATATTACTTTAATTCTAGTGAAACTAAGATTGCTCTGATGGATTTGGTGTGCTATTTCAGTTATATTTAAACTAAAACTGTTTATTTGCAATAGGAATGCATAATCGATCAGGAACTGGTAGGATTATTTAGTATTCCACCGAAGTAACTCTTAAACTACAGTTATTTTGGTCAGTTTCATATTTTACTTGGTAAAGACTGAACAACTCTTGTTTTTATAATTGCTGTTACACTCAAGTAATGATTCAACAGAAACTGCTTTGAAAAAGCTCATATTTTTCTTAAGTAACTCTCTTATAACAGCACATATAGTAAATGTCCTATTTTAGTCAAAACTCAAGTTATAACTTTCTAATAAATTCACATTTTATTTAAATAAAGTCAGCATAACAACTGTTCTGGTAAAACAGCAACTGGTCTGATAGATCCGATGTTTGCGTAAGTAACAGCAAAACAAATACTGTTTTGAAAACTTTTACTTTTTAGGAAAAATTGTTTTTGCTCAACGTTTTTTAAAAGTTGCCTACAGCAAGTAAATTCCAGATGTTTGCCAACACTTTTGTAATTTATTCCAGTTCAGTATGTTGACAAAACACAAACAAGTTTAATACTTTTACTTATCATTAGCGACAAAACATTTGAATCAGATTACAAAACAAATATTAAAAGTGATTTGTGAACTGAAAATAATTTTAAAATTTAAAATTTAAAGGTAAAATTCAAAACAGATAAGATCTGGCTTCTAGATTTTTAACAAGCAAGTGTTTATCGGAAGAAAAGCCATACAGAGGATTTAGTAAAGAATTAAATTAGAGCATTTTATCTTATTCATAACTGAAATTGGTGTCGAATTATCACTTCGACTTTCCTATAAAGAATGTATCTTTACCCAGAAGTGTAGAGTAAATGATTTGCGAAAGTAATGGCAATTCAGTCTTTCACATCAATGAATAGAGAGAAAGTTGCCCTTTCCGATAAAGGATTATCCTGTATTGGTTACTTCATGTCGTGCATGACTTAATTTATTTGTTACTTTGTAAACTTCTCTCACAGTTTTGGAGCAATTGGAACCAAACTTAGCATCTGAACTCGGATGGCCAACGGACATCCTTTTCTATATGGCATACCACCCTATCTGAAGAAATAGAACAAGATCGTCCTTGAAGGTTCTCCAGGCATCGTAATTTGTATTCCTGGATCCCCTCTGGATTCCGGATGATAAATATATATATTTGAAATTGTGTTCATATTCTCACTCAAAGTTCATAAAATAATGGGTTCAAACTTGTAACATGGTCGCAAATGTCACGGGTGGGTATTCTAACAGTTTTATGTTAGAGTTGGGAAACTATCTTGGGGTAGTTTAATCCTCCATACTAATGGAATACTAGGTAAAGCTAAAACTCGCGCACCATTTCTATTATCCAAGTACAAGTTAGATCTAGAATACCCTTAACCCAAATTCAACGTCAGAATTTTTGTTTCTTGCCCCCACTACTTCGAGAATCCTGGGGGAATTTTGTTAAAACTGTATTCATACCCTACTTACAAATTAGGGGCCACACATGGCACACGTGTTAAAGTACCACGGGCGAGTGTTCTACAATATTTCTTTGTGAACCTGACGATGACCGAAGAAGGTCGAAACGTTGTTTGCTCCTCTACATAAAAATTTTCTCAACCCGAACCAGCCGTTTTTAGATGTATACAGTATTTGTTTTCGGATACAGACCTCAATTGTGGTAGTTATAGAAATAAGTGCGGCTAAGGAAAGAGCTTCATCGGAGCATTGGGCCTTTGTGAATTATGAAGGGACCTTTTTAACCCACAGAGAAGTACAAGTATTTGGTGCTAGTTATTCATAATATATTGTACAAAGGATGGGTAAAATGTATTTAAAGTAATGGCTTCGTTTATTTATATGCGTCTTTTATCATAATCTTAGAAGTTAAGTATTACCAGGAAAATAAAACAAAGCACTATACATTTATTTTTGCAAGAGACATTTACGTATTTTTACCATTCTACCAATAGTTTATTTAGGAAGTATTTCATTTATTCTGAACAACTTTAAAGACTCTGTGATGACGAGAAACCCACTTGAACTTGTTTGTTTCTTTGTGGCATAGCAAAGCCACAAAGGGCTATCTGCTCCGCCCACCGAGGGGAATCCAACCCGTGATTTTAGCGGTGTAAATCCGGAGACATACCGCTGTACTAGCGGGGGGCCACCCACTTGAAGTAAAAATGCATCTCATAACGGCTGGTATGGGTATTAACACTTTTACTGAGAAGGAGAAAACAACCTTTCGACCTTTTATGTCATATTCAGATTAACGTTGTTCTCTGCTTTATTAGCAAAACTGTTAATACCCAAAACCAGCTGTTCTGAGATACATTTTTAAAGACTGCTCAGTTTGGTTACCTTCTCTGAGACATTTATGTTTGGTAGATATTATAGTCGTTAAATGAACCACGGAAAAGTTCTTAGAAGTTTGTAATCAAGTACACAGATACAAAAATATCTGTGCTCTGTCCACCACAAATATCGAAATCCGGTTTTTCGTGTTGTAAATCCGCAGACATACCACTGCACCACTGGGGGCGTTTCTACGCCTCAACTAATCCTTGATGACGAGAAACCCACTTGAAATAAAAATGTATCTCAGAACGGCTGGTATGGGTATTAACAATTTTATTGATAAGAGAAAATCAATAAAAGTTTTAATACCCATACCAGTTGTTCTGAGATACATGTCAACTAATCGGCTATTATTATATTTCCATAGTGCTTTCTATTCTTTAACATGCTGTGCGTTTTTATACAATAACAAATACCATTGCTGAAACAATCCACTTAGAGTTTGTTTAATAAAATTTCATGAAAGGTTTACAGTTTCAGTAATGATTTGTGATTATTAACAAACTTTGGTGACGAATATTTTTTACAAAGGATTTCATATATTGTTAGAAAACTAAAAGAAATAGCAATCTTGAAGCAGTAATAAAACAAACACCCTAATACACTGTTTATATCGCTTTTTTGGGTAGTTATAGTCTCTCGATTGGTTAATGGTAAGTTGACACCCTTACTACGAGAAATATGAGGTTCTATTGCAGTGATGAACAAATATCAAATAGCCTGATGTGTAGATGAGATAACAAAGAAACAAAAAATAGGGTGCACACAATTTCAACGTAAAATACGTCGTTTATTTCTTGTTGTAAATACATATAAGAACAAATAATTAGTAGATTAATTATGATATTTTAAACTAATCCAATAAAACGTTGTTAATGTTGAGCTCGCGTCTCTGTCATGCTCACTTATTGCACTTGACACATTGTTTTGGATAATTTAAAATAAGTAACCTGTACACTGAGCAAAAGATACATTATTTACAAGAAGAGTTTGCTAAAAAGTAGTGTTATACATTTTATGAAATTATGTTTGTTGTTTTACAAAGCTATTTTACACACTAGGGAAAGTAGAAGACAAGTATATATAGTGTATATTGATCAGACCAAAGACCGTGTCGTGCCTCAAATCAATTGACTAATGGTTGGACTGACAGACAAATTCGTGCTAGGGATTTATACCAAGGTGTAACTCTTATCCTCCCCGGTGACTCACTACCAGCTCTAAGCTATGAATTCTTCGTATCCCTGTCATACTATGAAATAAGAATCGCCCAGCTGAAATTCAAAAACGTTTAAGTAGCAGGTAAACATTAATATGAGCAAAACAATTTCATCCCAGGCTTTCATTAAGCCGATTAAACACAACTAAATTTATGTAAAGATTACAAAAGGGTTAAGTATCATTTGATGAAATGGAATTTCTCAATAGAAATTTATTGTCAACAACATTCGAGCACAGTACATCATGCGAATGTAGTTCAAAATTAGTAAACCATGAGTGGCTGGAACAAAAATGTAACATAGCTAATAGCACTGAATAATAACTTTATAACATTATTAATATTTAATATTATTTATTACTGTGTTCTAAAATGTAGAGTAAATGAGTTGACGTAATTTTCCTGGTGTAGAATGAATATGTTTGTGAAAAGTATTAATTTATAAGTTTTTTTGTTTTTTTTAATGGTGAAAGAACTAGTGACACACTTTGCTGGAATCAAGCCCAAACCTGACAAGTTTCTCTGGCTCACTTTTAACAAGGTTAGGGCTGAACTTAAGACTAAGGTGGCTACGTCTACAGTAATTGATCGTATTGGAATTTTTGCTGGCCGTGGCTGGCGGTGAGTGGCCTTACCTAGTTCTTTTAGTTCGAGGAAAGGGGAAAGGGGAGTACAAAATGTGCGAAAGCACGTGACGACGAGACATAGGAAAGGTAAAACCTGAAGCCCTTGTAATTCAAATACGGATGTGACGTTACACAGCTTGATCATGCAGGAACGCAAGTCACGAAATTCTTGAGTCAGTTTACATAGCCAACTTTATGTACTGCTGATTGGTTGTTAGGTTGTTTTTTTTTGCCCAATGGTGCTGCATCATTTGAAACCAACATTCTGTCGTACAAGTAAGAATCAAACTGCTCTTCTGTAGCTAGGTGGTAAGGCCACGTATAAGAACGTAAGATGAGGACGAATAATATGTTTATAAATATTTGTTTGTTACTTATGTATAAATGTGAACCAAACGCGATGTGACGCTGTTGCCAAGCGACTATTGTATTATGAAACTATTAAGAGACGATATTACAGAAACCAGTCAAACTAGATGAGAGTGGAAGTTTTCAGGATATTCACTGACGTGGATTTCAAGTGAGGATAAACAAGCGGTCTGTAGCGTAAGTACAGGTTTTTCTGTGTCACTCTGTGCTACCCAATAACAATACTTTTAATATAAGGTTAGTAGTGACACGGTGATTGTGAAAGAATGTGAGGAGTTTCATTCTTCAAAAAATAGTCATGATATATTCACACATATCAAAACATCGAATGAAAATAAGTGAAGAGGACAGTGTCGCTGGTTTGAAAAGCAAAGCTAGGCCAACACAATAGACGTAAGTAGTAAAATGTCAAGTATATTTTTATAAACATTATTGAAGCAGACACAGCTAATATATCATCAGATACTAACTAGTATTAGTACAGTGAATATGATATCAGACACAGGTGTGAATATCTGTTACGGAGACAAAGTAAATATAGATTCAGCTACATGCTCTTTAAACTTAACGCCAAAAGGTAGTGTTCTAAAACTGAGTAGTGAATATGATGAGCCATCAGCTAATAACGTAAGAGGGATTGACGTCAACATAAGTGGCACAACTTTAACAAGTAGTTTTATGGAAATAAATCATAAGCATTCTAGTACATTACAAAGTGAATTTTGTAATTTCCAGGACACTAACTTCTCTGCAAGTAAGGTTCACGAAAAAAGAGAAGATAATCGCCAGAACGTTGTTTATAATTCTTCACTTTCAGAAGTTACTTCAAACATCTCAAAGCATCAAATTGACTCTTATGCGAGTGCCTTAAATAAAGATTTAGTTTTGTATAAAATGAACGTTTCTCAAGAAGATTCGCAACTTTTACATTTATATTCTGCACAAGGTGTCAACGAAATGGCAGAAACTTCATCCACAAACCTAGTCGATGATCACTCAGCTTTTGAACGGAGTACAACTCCAATTTTGGATGCTTTAGGTACAACAGATTCAGAGAGTGAAATAAATGAATGGGATGATACCCCTAGTAACATTACTGCTGAGAAACTCACAGATTTTTCAAAACTTGAAGAATACTTTTTGTGTGCTTTAAAATGTAATGACTTAGAAAACAAAAAAATTACTACCACTGCTACTGAAAATGTTAAAACACATTGCATTTCGAGGAAAAGTTTGTCTCGTGAGATATTGGATAATTTTGACCATAGGACTGAATATTCCACTGAAGATGATAGCATGAGTGATGATTCCGTGGAAGAAAGATCACAGTTTATATTTGCAGAGAATCCTTATGCTAATGAATTGGATTTGTCTCTTCACACTATTCTAGAAGAGAGCTGTGAGGAAAGCGAAAGAGAATCGCTCGCTGCTACTCCAACAAATGATATGACGGATTTGCAGCTAGAACAATATTTTAGCAAAGCTATGGTGGAGAATAAGCTTAACTGGCATCATCTTCAAGACGAAGGGTCTGAGTGGAGCGACACGCAGTCAGAGAAATCAGGATCAACGTACAGTGAAGTAAAGGAAGGAATCTTTGATGACGTGAGCCCAGCTCTACTTGCTTCGTCACGTCTTGAAAAGTATTTTACATCAGGATTACTTGGAATTGAAGCTTTCCATTATCCAGAAGATGCTGTGTTTGAAGTAGGAAGTAGCAGTGATGCTGATGAAAACATCAGCTCGCTATTAAGAACAACATCCACTCATTTCCTCTTTGATGACAATAGGGATAACGATGAACAAGATATAAGAGCTTTCTATGCTGACGACAACACTTATGACACCGTTAAAAGAAAAAAGGAAAACAATCACATAATTTCTAGTACTGAAAGTACCTTTTACGCCAGTAGTGACACAGATCTACTTGACCAGGATGAAGGTTATATTACAGTAAACAGTGGAGAAGATAATGTTCAAAATATACAAACTAAAAAACGTAACCTTGGTGAAATGGATCTTCAAGAGTGTTCCACTGTTATACATCAGAAAGAAAGTACGGAAGGAAAAGTTGATAATATACAATCTGCAGATTGTTCTTTGAAAACCAACATAATCGTAGATACTAAAGAAGCTCTAACAGACTGTGACACAGTTGTTCAGAGAAGTGTAGATTTATATAACCATAATGATCTTAATAAGGGAGCCGAAAATATGGGACAGCATTACAGCAGCGTAGACAATATTGAAAACTTACACAACATGGAGCATAGAGTTAACAATGTCCGAACACACAACAACAATAGCATTCACTGTAATGAAAATGGGCGAAACAAAAACAATATAGAAGAGGATATTATAAATATAAGAAAATGTAAGTGTAGTATGCAAAAGGTTGTAGAACAAGGAAGCAACGCACAAAGTACAAACAGCGCTACAAATTTGAAAATGACAGATATACAAAGGCATAACGCATTAAATGTTACTGGAGGAGATAACATTCCACTATGTATAAAAGTCTTACAGGAATACAACCACAGTCTTCCTAATGAAATAAATGCATATACAGAACAAAATACTTTATACTGTTCTAAATTTATAAAGACAAATAAACCAACGTTTTGTGCAAATGAACTATTCAAATATAATAATGTTGTGAACTCCAAACTGAAGTTAGATGAAACTAGTCATGCAGGACTTGTCATACAGATACGAAATGATTCTCTTTCGCCTATGTCTGATGTCAACATAGTTTCTAATAAATCAAATATGCAGTCAACCAATGTAGTTTTAAAACCGGAGGAATTTTCTGTAAAGAATAACATAGTTAAAAAACACTACTTGATTGGGATTGAAAACAGCAGGGTTGTCAGAGGCCAAACTGAAAATCGAGCTGGTAATAGTAGCTCAGCTTCTTTCTCATCAGTGCCTGAAGATGAACTTGTCGAAACTGTAAAACTTCCTGATAGCCATTATCCATGCATGTTTGGAAATTTACATTGTAAGAGAGATTGCAGTGATGGAATCAAACACATACAGAAACAGAATGTGTTATTCAATATTAATTCTCTTCAAGAAAAGACTCAATCACCTGACATCCAAGATTTTTTAGCTTTAGAGGAACATAAGTGTAAGTTTTCTCAAATCAGAAATACCTCAGAAAATATACAGAACGAGGATATAAAAACTACACATTATTTGACTAAGTATGATGAGCATATCAGGAACACAGACTTGGCACATTATGACAACCTACCATATTCTTTAGAAGAGAATGACGTCACAGAGACTCTTGCTGTACAAGACGATTTTTCTAAGGCTACGAATGATGATGGATACAATAATTATTACAGAAAGTATATCGTACCTCAAAATAATACTCATTTCCTTGCAACGAATGAAGATATGGTACAAAGTATGATAATCAAAATCATTCGTATCTTATTAGATGAAAATTCGACAAAACTGGTTTGTGTGAAACACATAGAAGAGTCTCAATCAGCGTGGAAAGCTGTTTTAGAAATAGAACGTAAAAAATTTATAGAACGTTATTTCTCATCACTTATCTGTGAAGACGCTTTTATTGAACATGTTCAAAATAGGCTCATTGCTAAAATATTTTATGAACTTTATTTTTTTAGATCATTTAATGTTTTTCAAGGCGTATGTGACAAGACCTTAGTACTCTCTGAGCTATGCAGGAAACTTATTAAAACAATGAAAGTTACAGGTAAGAATAGCAGAATAGAAACTTATATATCTCCCAATGAGGTGGAGTATGACACAGCTAATTCCTTGGTACAGAACCTAAGGTATCGTTTGCTACAAAATGTTTTGATTGGAGTTACCCTGCCATACGTAAGCAAAATAATTTCCCTTCCAGGCGACCGTTTTTACAATGTAGGTAGTGATAATATCTATGGAGAGGATCGTGAAAAAAATCATCCACATGCTCGTAATGAATTGTCACAGGCAATGAGAAGTTATAATGATAATCAAACGATTTCACATAGTTTAGATCAAATATTTGGTTTTTTGGAAGACCATTCCCAGAATGATTATCCTGCATTTATACCCACAGAATCACATTTCCAGGAAGAGTGTTTTTATTCATCACCAGTTAATAATATTACAAGTTCAGTAGAAAAAGTAAACAATGAAAATGGGGAAACTAAATTTATAACAGCAGATGATACTTTAATTTCCTACTTGGACAGCTCTGTGATATCTCTTGGGAATAATAGTAACCAGGAAGAGACTCTTCAAATTGTTAACATCACACAAAACACCAAAAAGAAAAATTCCAATCTACGCAGAAATAATGTAACTTCTATGTTAGCTGCAAATTCTGGTGATTTTTTGAACGTTAAGCCAGATGATAATCATTATGTGAACTCATCATCTCCAACTAAATTTCATACATTTCATGGTAAGGAAAGGAAAGTGGTTACACTTCAGTTAGAATGTTTAAAGACTGAGGCCTCACCTCTCTTTGAGTCACACTTTTTCCAAACATCGACCATTAAATCACAGTCTAAAAAGGGGTTCAATACGATACCTGTAAATAGTCAGAAGAAACCTATGGTGTCTGCACCCAGAACGGATATTAAAGTAAATAGAAAGTTAGAATTCTTTGAAAATGTAAGTTATGAACCAAAGACATTCAGCTCATTTATACCTATTCCTTGTCATAAACCTGACATGAGTTATTCTGCTGGTCAAGACTTAGAAATCAAAAACCTATCCTTGCAATCCAACAGTGCACCCAAGAACTTCACTAACAGATCTGTCCCTTCTAATAGTAACACTGAAGGTAACTTGGCTCCATCAAATGTTATAATGTTTACTTCCTTCTCCGGTCGTAGTGCTCAAACGTCTCATGACGTAAACGATAGTATATCGAAGCCACAAGATACAGATTCTAGGAACACCTACACAAAGACTCCTGGTTCTCTCGAATGGCCTAGATCTCCACCAACCATGATGACGACTGACAACAGCACGAACTTGACAAGTCAACCAAACACACTTCCTAAAAAAACAAAAAAGAAATACTTCAAACATGATATTTGGCTAGATGATACCAAAAACAACAGCATGTCACAAGAAGGACGATCCAGTTTGTTTACTCGATTTCACAAAGGAATTTTAAAATCCTGCTCAAAGCAACAGAAATTGATGTCTTCCGGCGTTCAGCGCAAATTAGCTGTTGTGAAAGGTAAACTTTTGTATTTATATTACACGTTAGTAATTCAATTATACATTCTTAATAATTGCTTTACATTTGAGCATATAAAGAACGAAACGAAACACGATAAACTGTCAAGTAGTAAAGGCTGAGAGGAATATCAGAAAAAAAATGGTTACACTTACTGAAGATATACAGCAGAAGAAATGTTACACAAATTTTCCTTCGCAAAGCAAGACAGTTTAAAATAGCTGTGCATGTACATTACCTGTTCCCTGAATTAATACTACACAAAAAGAAGTATAAAAAGCCATGGTTTTATATGCTTACAATACATTTGACAGAGGCAATTAAGTTCACCTATATTTTTTTTTAGTTACAAGTAACATATGCCCTCCAGTGGCTCAGCGGTATGTCTGCGGACTTACACGCTAAAATCCGGGTTTCGATACCCGTGGTGGGCAGAGCACAGATAGCCCATTGTGTAGCTTTGTGCTTAAATCAAAACAACAACAAGTAACATATACAGAATATTTATAAAGAATCCATGGAAATCTATTGGCATATAATTGTTAATTAAACACTGCTGTAAGCAATAGAACTCCAGTACTGCACAGCTGATAGGTTATGTCACCATAAAAAGGTGACTAAGTATTTCTTAACTGATTCATTAAAATTAAAATTTTGCATAAAAATCCTTAAAATATCAAACCTTAATAAATTTTGCTGTGTTGGACTGTTTTTTTTTTAATTTTGCGCAAAGCTACACGAGGGATATTTGCATTATTAGACCCTAATTTAGCAGTGTAAGACAACAAGGAGAACAACTAGTCATCACCGCCAACTATTGGGCTACTCTTCAACCAACAAATAGTGGGATTGGCCGTCACATTATAACGCCCAAAGGCTGAAAGGGGGAGCATGTTTGGGGTGATGGGGATTCGAACCCGCGACCCTCAGATGACAAGTTTAGTGCCTTAACCACCTGCTCTTGCAGGGTCGTGTAGTTTGGATTGAACAAAGATTATAATGTTAAAAAATTAATAGGCCTAATATTACTGTTCTATGATAAGTATGCTTCATTATTTTCATGCTTCACCAGCTTATAAAGTGTGTTTAATTATTTTTGTTTTTTGTCAAATTTCACGCAAATTTTTCTGTGCTAGCCGTTTCTAATTTAAAAGCGATAAACTAGAAGGAATGTCAATATTATCAATTCTTCGGTTACTCTTTTACCAAGGAAAAGTGATTGATTGTTACATATAACGCTCACACGGCGGTAAGGACGAACATATTTCGTCGGTGCCGGGATTGCAACTGATGGCTCGTCGAGTGCCTTGATAACCAGGCTACACCAACTCTAATGATTGTAAAAACTGGCTTATATAAATAGCGACCCAATCATTACAGTGTTTATGGTGTCTTAACTGGATCCATAATTTATGTATTAAAGTGAAATGCGTCATCGCAAATGGATATGCTGGACATACTGTGATTGAAATACTACTATACTCTCTCATAAAATAATAAGAAACTCAGTAAAGAATAACAAATACAATTAATTAACATCATGCTTTGCTAGCTTACAAAGTGCTTTTGTCCTGTAACAAGTTTTATAACTACTAACTTATATAAATGGTGTTAAAACTACTACTACACTTAAATTGCCCGAACTGACCTCATGAGTTCCGTATTGAGCAAAATGCATTGACGGTATATAATATTTTGTTGTTTATTTTGTTTCAGAGTGAGCCACATTAGGCTATTTACTGTTTCTACCGCGGAGAATCGAACTCATGATTTTAGCGTTGTAAGAGGGTAGAGCTGAGAGATATAGCAGACATCTTATTCCTTACAAACTGTTAAGAAAGTGAATTAAGAATGTACTACTTAAAGTATGTTCTAATTCTTTTAAGAATAATTGTTTGTACAGTTAATTTAATAACTCGCACATTTTGGTATGCTATGTGTTAGTAAGAAAAGAATAACAGAATACATAAATAAACAACTTCTGAGTGTAACCTCAGTATGTAAAATTCGACATTGTAAAATTTTCCAAAATGCATGTTAACTATTTTGACCA
Source organism: Carcinoscorpius rotundicauda (assembly GCA_011833715.1). Lineage (NCBI taxonomy): Eukaryota > Metazoa > Arthropoda > Merostomata > Xiphosura > Limulidae > Carcinoscorpius > Carcinoscorpius rotundicauda. The sequence goes on from CM022393.1 coordinate 42,305,873, forward strand.
GGTTTAATGTTGATAATTGTTTCATGTCGAGAGTAATAACGAGCATTTTTAAATATAAAAATGTACAACGAAACTGAACTATTATATTTCATTGGATATATTTTGTGGTTGTTAAAATAGTTATGTTTATAATGGATATCACGAAATTATTTTATTTTTGATGGTTATGAACATGTGATTTTTAAGAAACTGAGTGCCGGACTGTGAGTAACTTGTTCTTATTACGATGTTTCACGAATCTGATTACATCAAAATTAGCTTTAATTCTGCTTAAACACCCTCGTGACAATTTTGGTAAAGAATAAAAATCAGAAACATCAAGTTAATAGTATTAATACGAAACGGTTTTTATACACTTTCACAAAAGGAAGCTCGTGAAAATGACAATGTTAGCAATCAATGTTCTAGCACCCTGAACTTGTATTTTAGTAAATCATTTAATTTTTTTATTTTCTTCTTTTTTGACAATTTCAAAAATTAGAGACATCTGCTCTAATTACATATTCAGAAACAAGATTTACTTAACAACAAACGTACATTTTTTTAATTTCTTAGAACATTTAATTGAACAAATTATAGTTTCCTTTAATTGATAAAAATAATTGGCTTTAACTTCAAAGCATATGTTTAAAACGTTCTTTAGTGTGCTATAAAACGATAAAACGTTTTGTTTTCGGTTGTTAGATTTTTTATTTTTTATTCAGGTGTGATGAACTTTTTTGTTTTTTAGATATGATTAGCCCTCATATAAATCTAATAATTTTCCTGTGTGCTGAATATAAATAGGTAAATAATACTTATGGATATATGTGTGTGTACTTGTTTGTATATATACAAACACACAGGGGGTTGAGTAGTTTATATCAAAACAATTGTCAATAAATTTGTTGTTAAGTGGAAAGCTACAAAGCAAATTCTACTACGTCCACCACGGGTATCGAAATCCGATTTTGACGGTATAATCCTTTAGGTTTACTACTGAGCTACTGGAGGTCTATTTTCAATAATAAGATTAACAAGATACAAAGTCGATATAACAGTTGATGTAAAGTCGCGATGGAGCAGAATGTATCATCACGACCATTGTTTGTAATTTGTGATGATCGCTTTTCTCACACATAATATTCATTTACTGACATACATCGAGGATTTAGAACTTGCAAGTTCTGGGAAATTGTTTTAGTTAATGACATTGAAAACAAAGGAAGGTTCATCAGCTTGTAACACAGGAATCATCCGGAAAGAGACTTTTAACAAGTCGTTAATAAGCCAAGGTGAGCTAAAAGTGGGAATCTATAAACACAAGTTCAGTTAGAAAGGCTACACACGTACTCCAAGCGACAATAAACAAAAAGCTTCTTCGTCTGGAGAAACGACACAAATCACGGTTACACAAATTGCTCTCACTACATGCACGTCAGCAACACCACTTCCAACTTTTTGAGTGCTCTTGTCAGAACTATTATCAGTAGAAGTTTTCCAATATAGTAATCCTACACATAATAACATGTTCATTCTATCCATTAATTTAAATACATGTACAGATAGGGTGTTTTGTGTTAATTCATTCAATGGCAAATATTTTTGTTTTTCTGATGTTTATTCTTAATAAATCCGAAAGTTGTTAATAACTGAAAATAGCCAGCTATTCATAAATTTAAAGTTTTTTCAAATATTTAAGTAAACGTTTATTCATGAGTGGAATTTATGATTTTTGTGTTTGTTTTTAATTTCCGTAAAGCTACATAATGGTTATCTGCGCTTGCCGTCCCTAATTTAATAGTGTAAGACGAGAGGGAAGGCAGCTAGTCATTAGGAAAACTAGGAAAGTTATTTAAAAAACAAATTATTGGTAAAAATCTATAATGATATCCATATTATTATCAATAATAATTGTACCACTAAATTATGTTAGGAACATAGGGCCGCAAACACTTGCGGTTTCATGAACAGACTGGTTTTTAAGTGAGTAGGTTGTTAGTCCACTGCACAACCCCCAACTAGAAGGATTATCCATATTATTAGAAACAGTATATCATTACAAGTTATTAGTAAATGTTTCGCAATTTTTCCTAAAAAATGCGATTTTCCATATAGCCATTTGTAACTTATTCTATTTGTTCACTTTCGGGCAAAATTTCTCGAGAGATATCTGAGCTAGCCGTCCCTGCTTTAACTTATAGATTGGAGGAAAAGCAGTTACACTGTAACACATACACACATATAACTTTTGGGTTACTATTATTTGACCTTTAAAAATTATGACCCTCAAACCTTGAACCTTCAGATTTACAGTACTGGCATGCTAATCTTCAAGCCTCTCTCAGCCGCCATAAAAATATATCTTAAATTAAATAAGGTTTGATTTAATTTCGCTCAAAGCTACACGAGAGCTATCTGCGCGAGCCATTTCTAAATTAGCAGTGTAAGACTAGAGAGTAGGCAGCTAGTCATCACCACCCACCGCCAACTCGTGAGCTACTCTTTTACCAATGAATAGTGGGATTGACCATAACATTATATCGCTCCAACGGCTGAAAGGGCGAGCATGTTTGGTGTGATGGGGATTCGAATCTACGACCCTCGGATTACGAGTCGACTGTCTTAACTACCTAGCCACATTAAAAAAGGAAAGAATACAAAATAAAATGAAGAAAAAAACCGATGTGTTAATTGCAGATTGTAAGCTTTGATTTCCTTATTAAAGCTGTGTAGAATGTACTCTAAGTAACCTAATTGTAAAGTAATAAATGATTCTACAAGATAAAGGGTATATCTTGTTTCGAAGATTCTTTCAACTTTAAATATATTCTTAATCGACTAAAACATAAAGCCTTACTGGCCAGCTCTGATGTAATCTCCCTCTTCACAGAAGTCCCAACAACTGCAAGATAGCTTTAGAACTTTATATCCAAGACCCCAATCCATTGATACAAATTCCCAGCATTCAATTAACAACCCTTAAAGAATTAATTACCACCAAAAGTACCCACAAATAAATGGCCTAAGAATAAATAATCTCACGTCACCAGTTCTAGTCAACATTTTTATGGCATAAATTGAATCACAAGCGATCAATTTAGCCTTACACTCACCACTGTACTGATACAGGTATGTTGATGATACAATTGCTGGATTGACATCCACAGAACACACTTAGTTTTTTAAATCACGTTAAATCCATATACTCCAACATTAAGTTCACCTGTGAATAGGAAAAAACTAACCAAGTAACATTTCTTAACCTCAAAATCATTAGAACTGATATACAATTTAAAAGACACACCTAAATTTTTAATCACATTAACGCTATACATTCTAACATCAACTTCATATGTGAACAAGAAGAAAGCAATCAAATATCATTTCTTAACCTCAAAATTACAAAAACTGATACACAATTTAAAACAGAAGTCCACAGAAAAATCACCCATACTGGATTACACATTCCTTGGCACTCGACACATTAAACAAAACAAAAACTCAACATATTAAGAAACCAAATAAACACAGCCACAAAACTGTGCTCACCAGATAAAATTAATGATGAAATCAACAAAATAAAACAACACTTCATCAACATCAACAAATTTCCTCAAAAAACCGTGGAAAAAAATTATATGCACACAACTAGATCAACAACAAGCAACAATAAATCCCAAGATACAACAAACTATAAAACCTTATACTGCTGCATACCATATGTTCCCGACATTAGCGAAAAAATAACCAACTTTTGGTAAAAACTTATAGCAAAACACAACATTCCAGTAAACACCAAATTTATTCAAAAATCATATTCAAAACTGAAGTCCATACTACGTAAAAATTACATTGACAAACACAACACGAACATAATTTATAAAATACGATGTAATAACTGCCACCACTTCTATACTGGAGAACAAGCAGAAAAATGGAAACTAGATTCAAAGAACACATAAAACATCTTCACACGTTTTTGAACACTGCAAATCAAGTAAACACAACATAACCATAGAAAATTCCCAGATACTAAGTAGGAAAACAAACGCAAAATAAAAAAACCCATTTATACAGCAACTAAAACCAAAATAAAGTGACACCTTTATACCAATACCAATTAATAACCCAACACTCACCTGCAACGCCCCCTACAAATCCAGTACCCGTTTATACTTTCGTCCCTTAGATACTGTTTAGTCTTCGAGCACCCCAGGGGTGTTAATGTTTTGTTAGAAATTTTAATCTTATCCCTAAACACCTGCCATAATTGTACTATGTGTCCGTCAACGATCACATTCAAATTCTCTCTTAACCAGAAGATGACCTAGGAAGGTCTAAACATTGTTTTTTTCCTTATTAATAACAGTGTTAAAACCCATAATAGCCGTTCTGAGATACAAGTCTGCATTCTGATGATGTTCCAGTCAACATTATAAAGATTATCTAATTATGATAATATTTGAAAACTTTTCAGTGTTTATAGTTGTTAAAGATGATTTTGATTCCATCTCCTGAAAAGCAATTGTTTACCTATTTATAGTTTACGTTGTCTGTATTGTACCTTTATTTTTAAAAAAACTCGAAATACAATCATTTTCTTTTTTTTTTCTACTACGAAATGCACACTGCCCTATTTATTTCTCCAGCTTTCTAATTCATCATTTTCAGACAAAATAAACTTTTAAAATGTATTTTGCGTTAATTTATATTCCCCCTGCTACTACAGCGGTAAGTCTACAGATTTACAACGTTAAAATCAAGTATTCGATTACCCGCGGCGGGTTCAGCAGATAGTCCGATGTGCCTTTGCTATAAGAGAACACGCATACCTTATATTTATTTACCCTAAAGTATTATCTTTCAAAAATAAACAAATAAAAATTTATGGCACTTTTGTATATTTCCTTCCTCGATAATTTTTACATTGTCATCAATTTTAAGTGTATAAATTATATTAGTCATGTATTTTTTTCTCTATTTAATAACATGATACCTGTTCTCCGACTAGCCATTATTTTATTTCTAATCATAAAGTAGACAGATATTGAAGGATCATATGGATTAAAAACTTTTACTAATTCCTCACAAGCTAAATCTTGTGTCAGTTTACTTCCATGATAATTATGTAGACAAACAATTTGCAAATAAGATTGCCCCCCAGTGGCTCAGCGGTATGTCTGCGAACTTACACGCTAAAATCCGGGTTTCGATACCCGTGGTGGGCAGAGCACAGATAGCCCATTGTGTAGCTTTGTGCTTAATTCAAAACAACAAACAAACAACAGCAAACAAGATTTTATGTAGCTTTCAGCTATGAATGAGTTTTGACATACTTCGGAACCCATCAAAAGCGTAATACATTTCTTAAAAAAGTACTTTTGCTTATTTTACTATTTCAAGTTGTCATAGTTAATTCAAAAATAAAATCAGTAATATATAGAAAAGTGTTTTATCTCAGTAAACACTTTAGGCGTCTTACGATATTATAAAGGTAGAAATGCCATAACAAAACGTATGCTGATAAATAAATGGAACAATAAATATGTCGAAAGTGTGAAGTACCTAAGTTTGCTGTCTCTATCGCTTGTATCGCTAGAAAGCGTATATACCCATAATTAACTGTTATAACAGTGTATGTTTCGTATAAAGTAATAGTTTGACAGATTGATAAAAATGAGTGTTATAATTCCTCCAGACCCTGAACGTTGTTAGATCCTTTGTATGTTTACTTTGCAATGACAGTGTTATCTTCACATCTAGAACTGAAAGTTTGTCGCTAGGATATTATCTTTATCTGTCTTCTCAGTACGTGCAACACTTGTTAGTCAGGATTAAGAAGAAAAAGTTACTAAACATACATTAAACTAATGACTTCTTTCATAACTGTGTTCCACTGGCAGACATTTGGTTCTTTACAGTTCGAGTTAGCTGCTCATGTTTACTGCCATTCTAAAAAGCGTTTTCGGTATCATATAAAACGTTTTGAATACCACTCTTTTACCCAAACTTGTTTTGTTACGTTTTGTAACCAAATTGGATATAATTTGCTTTTAGCAAAAAATTTAAGGTACTTTGAAACTATTTTGACGTATGTGGCTTAGGAATCGTTTTCAAAGACTACTTTAGTAACCATTAGTTTTTTCTAGTAAGTGAAAATGAAGTACCAAACATTTATTAACCCAACAGATTTGAATGAACATGAAATGTATAAAAAACAAGATAATACATTTTTAGATTTGTGTTGTTTATGCTTAAGAAAAACGGAACCACAGGACCATTTTATTCCTATGGGTAAGTTTTATTTCAGTTATTATTATAAACACAAAGCTATCCAGTGTGATTGTGACTAACGAAACCTGTTTATAATAGTTTACGCTGAGCTACATTTCATTATGCATGTTTGTTTGTTCATTTTGAATTTTGCGCAAAGCTACATAAGGACCATCTGCGCTAGCTGCCCCTAATTTAGCAGTGTAAGACTAGAGAAAAGGCATCTAGTTATTACCACCCACCGCTAACTCTTGGGCTACTCTTTTACCAACGAATAGTGGGATTGACCTTAAATTATAACGCCCCACACGGCTGAAAGGGTGGACATGTTTGGTGCGACGGAGATTCGAATCCGCGATTTTCGGATTAGGAGTCGAATGCCTCAACTACTTGGTCATGCTGGGCTTATACAAGTGTTTCTAGGATAATTAACTTTTCGTTGTTTTTTCACGGTGTTCACCGTAACTAGTTTATTAATTTTATTGCAAGTATTTTCATCTCAGGTCCAAAGACTATTGCAATTTTCTCTTGATGGTAAAAGTTATAACTTTATTTTCTGTCTGTGTGGCAAAGCAGTTCTTCTTTGAAAAAATAAATTTTATCAAAATATCTCACTCACTCTAGAAGCCCCCAGTGACATAACAGTACGTTTGCAGACTCACACCGTTAGGGAGTGGGTTTCGGTAAACGTGGTGGGCGGAGCACAAGTAACCCATTGTGTTAGATTTGTGCTGAATTCAAAAACAAAATAAACAACATACAAAAATAAACTTTATATAGAAAATTATATGGATTATGATAAGTTTAAAGTGGTTATTTTCAAAGCACACGTGTTAGGACAAGAGGCTTATCGCCAAAAGTTTCGAGGTTATCGCGCCAAGATAGTAGACTTGCATGGAATTCGCCCATAAAACAAAGATTACTTTGATCGATGATATAATTCTATGGCTACAGGAAACAATTTTGACAAATTAAGACAACTTCCAATTGAGGAATTGAAACGCTGTACAGGTGACAACTTCAAAGCTTGGATGAAAAGAAAGTTGAAATACTGCATGAAGCAGCTGTTCTTTCTGATAAATACATTTTAACCTACAAAACCACTTTTAATAAAAAAAATACATTCCTACCAATTCAACAAAAACCTGTATCTGTTCACTCTAATTCATGTTCACCTAAGAATTCTTTTTAAAAATCTAGCTTATCTAGTTCGAATTCTTTTAACATTCAGGATAAAAATCATCAAAATAATCAAGGTCTCTGTACTATTTCTGTAAAATCCTGGTCATGTTATGTTCGATTGTTGGTGTTTGAAAAATAAAATCAGGCAACACCCAGTGTGTTTCTGTCCGTATGTGGACGTAGTTTCACTTAATCACCCGATGTTGTTGATTTGGTCACTAATGTAAAGATTTATGTAGTTAGGAAGTAATTTAGACCTTTTGTGTCTGTTGGTCTTGTGTCTTTGACAAATTACACTACTATTCCCATACCCATACATATTATACCTGATACTGGGACAATTCAGTCATTGTTATTAGATGGTGTAATGCTTTTAGGTTTATGTTCTGTCACTGGTGAGTTTAATATTGCTTAGGGAATTGAGGGTAGCTTTGTTAATGTTCCTCATTATAACATTTATTTAATATCAGACCTAGTTTTGGGACTAACTGTGGTTCGAGTAATACTTATTCTGCCGATTGACGATTATCATTATTGTTTGGTAACAATTTGGTTGGGAGAAAAGTTGTTGGTGAACCCAAAATGGTTAGCGAGCTGATCATTGTTTCATCTTAAGATGATGTTGTTGTTGAAGATGATCCAGACATGTTTCCCTCATGTGCTGTAACTCAAACTCACGTAAAGAAATTAAGCTAAAAACATATGATAGACACTTGTTCAGAGGATGATATTATAGATTTGTTTCAGACATTTTTTGGATCTGCCGGGGATCTTGTGAATAATTGTCCTACCAACAATTTATTGATGAGTGACGATAATGAACGTGAGAAATCTGATTCATCTGGTGAAGTTACGTTTTCTAGAATTAAAATAATAACTGAGCAAGAAAAGGATCCGCAGGTCTCTTCATTTTTTAAATATGGATTCACAAAGAATGAACTGAAGAAATGTGCAGCTTCAAAGAATTGGGCTGTTCTTTATCAAATCGTTGTTTCCAAATCATATCACTTTGAAATATTGAAAGCTGCCTATGAGCTCCATGGCAAGATGCTTTCCTGTTTGTCATACATGTTAAATGATTGGTAAACATAACCAAAAAATTCTTGTTGCTCCTTTGAAACGTATCTTAACTTTTTAAGATCCCTTAAGCCAAAAAGATAACATTTGTATTTAAGTACTTTCACGTGCTATGCAATTTTATGATCATAAAATTACTTGTTATGAGTGTGTTATATACTGTTATAATTCTTTGACATTTTATCGTATTTAATGTATTATTGTAAATGTATATATATATTGTAGTTTAAAATTACTTAACGCTATTCTATAATTCTCTAACTAGGGAGTTGTAACAGATTTACTCTTACATATTTATTTTAATATTTGAGTTTGTTTCTGTTTGATGCATGTGGCGTATATTGTTGGATGTACATTACGCAAGTTTCATCTGTTCTTTAAATTTGTAGAAAATTATCGAGAGTGAGAAATAACAATATATGTTTTACGAAAACACTGGCATTCTTCAAATATTTTTGAACGTTTGAGAATCTCGCCTAATGGGTATATAAAAGCTAGCCATTACAAGACGCTAATAGATAGTAATAAAATATTACTGGTCAGCTACAGTAAGCAAATTATGAGCCTTGAAAGCTATAATTGTGATTAATGCTTATTAACCGAAAAACTACAAAAATTGGAACGTTTATTGATTTCAAACATTACAAACTTCAGTGATTTAACTTTGTACGTTAGAATTTCTACGAAAATATTAGACATTTTCGTCGGTGAAAAGTGAGCTTATAAACTGCGTGAGACCAGACAAGAAAAGAGCTAGCTAGCATTCCCGCCGAGTGAAGTGTATCTGTGAATCAACTCAGAATAAATAACCTTTCCGTGAATGTTGATAAAATACAAAGTTCCAGACTAGATAGAAGATAAAATATTGTTTGTATTATTTTGTAAATAAACCATTATTTGTTATAACAGTTATCATAAGTTTGTGATGACGAGAAACCCACTTGAAGTAACAATGTATCTGAAGACTGCTGGAATAGATATTAAAGCTTTTATTAAACTAAAGTAGAAAACAACTTAAAGATGACCTAAGAAGGTCGAAGTGCTGTTCTCTACTTTATTTTTATTAAAGTTTTACTTAATACCCATACCAACCGTCTTGAGATACATCTTTATTATAAATTGTGTTGTCATTTACACACTGAAATATATTTGTGTTAAGAAAGAAAATTGTGTATATCAATCTCATTTGCAAATATCATAAATTTAATAAATATAAACATTTTATAAGTTATAATTTAAAATTAAACATTCCAGCTATTTGAAATCGGAGATTTATCTAAGATAAACTATGATACGTAACAACAGTGAATGATGAATTGCTTTATATAGCTATTTAATTTACGGAAAATTGTCTAGTTTTAAACATTTAAAAGTCACAGTATATGATTATTTTAAAGAAACTGGTTAATGCCAGTTTGTAAGTGAATAAGTGAATGGAAATGCTTTAACCAGGGTTGATTCAATTAGAATTATTGGAGTTTTTATTCGATAAAACCTTAGATGGGTTAAACAAATAGGAATAAATCTAAAACAACTCACTATTGTGACATGGTATAAAAAAAGAGTTTACCCTTCGAGCACTATCAAATTTACTACACAATATTTTATATTGAAATGACTTATCATGTATGTGTATGGGGTACAGATTTCTCTGCATTAAACCCAATCTGGTTATTACAGAGTCTTAAGGCTAATTATTGGTCTCCTGTATATAAAATCCGTAACTAACAAATATAAAGAATATGAAGTTTTAACAATTTATTGATTTTAGTTTATCTATTCATTTGTATTGTAAAGCATATTGTTAAAATATTTAATCTGATTTCAGCTTGTTACCTCTATCTAAAGATAGTTTATATTCCGTTTGAAAAAAACCCAAAACAAACAAACAAAACTATATTTGTCCAAAAAGTAAGTCCCTTTTGAACTCCAAGTATATTTTTATGCGACTCCGATTATTCTAAATAGAATTATATTGGAAAATTGGTTAACTTCCAGTAATAAGTTACTTAAAAAAATCCAATTATGTATATTCTAATTACTCTACGCTTGATTTAATATTTGGATAATTATTGTGTATAGTTGTTTTGAATTTTGTGTTTGCGTTTTTTATAATTACTTATCCATTACTGCAATAACTTTATTAAGCAATAAAATAATAAGAAAATCTCTTCCCATAATTTACAACATATCTTTAAAAACTTTTAAAGAACTAATGTTCGGTCTGAAGGGGAAAGGGGTTCACATGTCTGTAGTACCTGGTGGTATGGACCATTCCGAGATCTTACATGGGCCTTGGGGAAAAATTGGTGAGAGTACCTCTCTCAGTCCCATTGGGGCCGTAGGTTCGGAGGAAATCTTCCTGCCCTCTACACCCTGTTGGTAGGCGTGGTGGGAAATCTTTCATTTCACTGTTACGCATTTAGTGAAATACGTAAACAATATAAGAAAATTAATTTTAGTTATTAGTTTATGGATATTCACCTAAATAAAGAGAGATTTTTGAAAATGTTTTGATAAACTTGTTTTCAAAAAACTGTTTGGTTTTGGAATTTCGCATAAAACCACTCGAGGGCTATCTGTGCTAGCAGTCCCTAATTTAGCAGTGTAAGACTAGAGGGAAAGCAGCTAGTCATCACCACCCACCGCCAACTCTTGGGCTACTCTTTTACCGTCACATTATAACGCCCCCACGGTTGGGAGGGCGAGCATGTTTAGCGCGACCGGGATGCGAACCCGCGACTCTCAGATTACGAGTCGCACGCCTTAACACGCTTGGCCATGCCGGGCTTTCAAGAAACTTCAAAGATAAAAGTCCAATGGGGTGAACCTCGGGAAAATCTTCAGGAGTTGTCATTTTACTCAAAAACAGGACCGGTCTTGAAGTCTGCAATAAAACACATTCATAAATAATAATGATAATGTAAGTAATAACAATAATAATTAACTTCAAAATTGTAAGGTTGATTCAGAGTTTCATTCCTTATCTGATCAATTATGAGACAGAAACAAACGTTTTTATACAGGTTTCATTTACTTTATAACAATGACTTAATAACGTTCTGCTTCCAGGTTAGGAACAATAAATGCCTCTGGTCGTTTGATGAAAAAATGCATCACCACCAAACTGTACGATCTCACGAAGACCGCTATTTCGAAACGCCATTCTTTTTAAATAAAAATATTTAAAAACTTGAAGATTTTTCAACCTTTTAAATAGAAGGAAGTGTACTAAAAAGATGTATATATCTATAGGCTTAATCTGAGTAATTTAAGCTTACTAAGCAGATATACACAAAAGGATTTCACCTGAGTAACTGAAGTTTATTAAACAGATGGAGAAAAACAGGCTTATCTGAGTAGATGTTTGTTAAAGACACACACACAAACTCAGTCTAAGTGGCTGAAATTTACTAAACACGTGCACAATCATGGTTTATTTGGAGAAGCATAAGTTTATTAAGCAAATAACTATATACACGTGTGGTTATCTAAGTAGCAGAAGTTTATTAGAGATACACACACACACATTTAATATGAGCAGCAGATATTTTTATAAAAAGTAAATTCATGAACGTATTTTGAAAAAATAATAAAATAGATGCGTAAATTCTTTTGCTCTTTAGACATTAAAATATTAGTTGTGTTCTGTACATTTAGATGTATTATAATTTTTAATTTATATTATAATAGTCAATAAAGTATATGTTAGTTGTTTTACTGAAATATATACTTTACGTGCCGATTTCAGCCACTAAAATATATTCAATCAACTTATTCTGATTTGCTTTCTTTAATAGAAAATCTGTCCTCTTCAAATTCTAAGCTTGAAGGCTGTAGTGATTGTTCGTCAAGTGAAATCAAACGTCAAAGGAGAGGAGGTAGACAGTTTCATGAGGGCGGAGCTAATGGTGATTTCGTAATTCAAACTATGCCCCTTCCGAAAATATCAATATCCCAGTATGAGGTAAGAGCATTATCTGTAATAAGAAAATAAACTGTAAACATTTCTCACAAATTTCAAGCTTCTAGTAGATAGACCTATGTTATGTTCTGTACTTGTAATGTACCTGCTGTGTCTGGCTATGAGTTTTCTACATTCAGAGTGTGGTCATAGCTAGATCAAATATATAAACTTGTTATTGTAGTAGAATGCCTAAACTTTCAATCTACCTAATTTATCCTGGCGAAACTTTCGTTTGAAAAGTTGGAGATAAGAATTTTCCGTGAAATTTGGGTATACAAAAGGATATTCCTTAAAAAAATAAAGAATATGTTTTTTTTCTCTTTTTATCTTATATCAATGCAAAATATTTACTGAAGAATAATAATATCAATATTTAGAATATTTTAAAACCTTCAAAGAGCTAATTGCATGCTTTTAACAGTACCAGTTTTCTATATTACACTTTGCACAGTTTTTAGGAATTAATACAAACTTTTCAAATACTAGCAGCACTTATATCAATAATGTTTTGAGTAATCCGAGAAAAACAAAATAAATCAAATTGCTGATGTTATGATCGTTGCGCTTTTTTAGCTGGACGATACGTATACGAACTCACTCCACTTGAAAATATGTTTTGATACTAGTGGTGGATACAGCATAGTTAACTCATTGTGTAGCTTTGGGCTTAACAACAACCAACTTGTATTTTAAAATGCTTTTAGAAAATAAAAAGGTATGAATCTGTGTTACTGTTAGTTACTTCTAATCTCTGTACAAAAATAAGTATTGCGTAAAATAATCTTATTATATGTACCTTTCTGTTATGGTGTGTATTTCGTCTGTTGCAGAAGGTAAAATTTCCTTGTATTCTACAAAGAACACGTGTATTAATTTTTTACCTGAATTTCCACAGTTTGGCGATGTCAAGAATGGCATCCTTGTGATGAAAATTTCTGTTTTGATTTACAAATAAAATAATTATTACTGTCATAGCATATTTATAGACACATGTAAACATATAGAAGCATAACTATACGTGCCTTTAAAAGAAAACACATTACAGTGAAATTCTGACAAAGCCTTTCTTTTTCTCTCCCCATAGTTTACCCTACTATATAATTGACTTTTAACTTGTCCTTCTCAACAAGTAGATAAAAAGAAATTCCTTGTTTTTCTACAGAAAATATCTGAAAATATTCTTGTGCTGGTTATTTGGGGTAATAAATTGCTGACAGAATATTTTTGTTTCCAAGTGATCAAGTTCTTCTTGGTTAATGAGACACTAGGCTATATTGTTCAGGCGTCTTTGTTTCAAAACACTACGAAACCAGATCTTAAGCTTTCTCAGAGCACCAACGCTTTACTCAGTTTAAGCAGAGGAAACAGTGATAACTAACAGTAACCTCGCAAAGGCTTCAACTTAATAAAAATGCCACGAAACTCAAAATGCATGCCCCCCAATATTTCTACCTGTATTTTGAGCTTAACATGACTAACTACCAACATGATGGATTTCTGGTCAACTCTGGGTATTGGTCCACAGCATTGTTAGTCTCTCTGCTGAGGAGGAGTTTCTCCAATTTCTCAAGAGTCCGGAGGCCTTCTGGGTTTAAAAGTTCTCTAAACTGCAGATCTATAGTGTCTAGCAGCTGGTAGTACTCAGATTTGTAAACTTTAAAGATGTTAGTGTATGTGCAACAGCCTTACCAGTAAGGCTCTTGGGTGTGTTTTTTATTTGTAGCATTCGAATTGGCTGGATATTCAAGGCACTGATTAATCATGTTACTTTATCGTATGTTTTGCTATTATTGTTTTCTTGAAGAGAGGTTTGATACACACCATTGCAGCAAGAATTTCATAAATGTTTTATTCTCACTTTTACAAAGAAATTTTTAGCCATTCCAATTCCTTCATCACTTCAATGGGTAGAGTTAGTCCTAAGACTATTTTACCATTCTGTAATCTTTACAGAGGCACTTTTGCTTTAATTGGATACACTTTGCGGGATACAGAAATTTTAAAGTAGTATCGGATCTCTTCTCAGATACAATGCTATTGACTCAAATATCACTTTAATTTTTCCCTGATTGTCGAAACAAGCGTTCTAGCTCGTGAATCCACTGCAAATAATACAGAATCATAGGAAAGGCTTTTCCAGCTGCCTGAGTTATAAGACTTACACACTAAGGATCACAATGGTCATAAAAAGGTAGTGGCTGTACTGCTATAAGAAAAGTATTAGCCTGAGATATTTGCAGCACTATCATAGGTTTTCCTATGAAGACCAGAAAGAGGTAGATGGAGGCAGAGTAAAATATTAGTGGCAAACTTGGATATTCTTTCTTCTGTTGTTGAAGACATTCATTTCTTTGATACCTAAAACTTCTTCATGTGTTATCAGATCCTGATCCAACTAGCAGGGGCAGACTGACTCTTGTCAGTGCCAGATATATTTTATGTTCCATTAATAATCACTAAATATTACAGCAGTAGCGTTTGTTTGTGTTTTCTTATAGCAAAGCCACATCAAGCTATCTGTTGTGTTTACCGAGGGGAATGGAACCCTTGATTTTAACGTTGTAAATCCGAAGACTTACCGCTGTGCCAGCGAGGGACGCAGTAATGGCACAAGAGTGATTTGCTTTGCAATATATCTTACATTGGAGTTGCTAATTGAACTAAGAATCTTCTTTTAAACTTTAGAGTAGATATAATCTTGATTACGTATCAATCACTCACAAAACTTGTGTCATCCTCTGACCTCAACTTCAACAACTGGCTTAGATTTCCCCTCACTTTCCCCATGACATCGTGTCAGAAATTGCACTATTTTTATAATCTTTAATGGATTCAGCTGATAGTTCGTTGTGGCTTTGCTATAAGAAAACACACACACATACCTAATCTTCAGTAGGTAAAGTATGAAAAATAAACGTATGAATTAAACTTGCAAACAAATCTACAAACTTGGACAAAGAAGTGATGACTGTCAACAAATAATTAAAACTTGCGTGCCACAGGAAACTAGTCTGAGTTTCATCCATTGGCACAAGCAGATTAAAGTTTTACATGCACTTTGCAAGAAAATTATTATTATTATTATTTTTAAGGGGAATTTTGTGCAAAAACAAAATAATTGTATTTTGTATCCCCACCAACTTTAAAGTCTAGTTTTTGTTTTAGATGAAACTCGCCCTGTAGGCCACAAAATGTATTGTTTGGAGTCACAAACATTATTTCTAGTAGGATGAAATAAGAAGTAGTGAAATCTATTTCAAAGCAGTAGGACAAAGACTGAGATTATACTTGAAGCTTTAAAATTAAACACACGCATCATAAAAATAAATGAGGTGTGTGAAAACGAACAATACGGTCAGATTCGGCTATGCTATATCTTGGAAATGGTTCTGAGGATTCGTTTCATTATTGATTTGCTAACTTTTAATATCTTGTTATGGGATAGCTAGAGTGTAGCTGTTATAATAGGGAGTTTCAGAGGGGCCAGTTTTGTACATAATTACACTGTATACAATATTTGAGATTCGCGGGTTCCAATCTCCCGTCAATCGCCCTTTCAGCTGTGATAGCGTCATAATGTATCGATCAATACCACTATACCACTATTTGTAAGTAAAAAAAAAAAAGGAGCTCAAGAGTTGGCGGTGTTAAATTAGGAACGGCTAGCGCAGATATCCCTCATATAGCCTTGTGCAAAATTCAAACCAAAACCATTTAGAAATACTCTGTCATGGTGGTGTGTTCTCGGGAATGCTTTTTGACTTTTCGTTGCCCGTGCGACTCACTAAGTAAGCTTTGATATTGCTACTTAGATTGAAAAATATTTTGTCATGAAATATGTGGACACATCGTAAAATAAGAACTGGGATAGAAAGAAACTTCTACTGTGTCCTAACCGCAATTATTTAGCTTGTTTAATAATTTAAAACGGGTGATATTGGTCTAATATTTATGGCTCTGAATACAAGTTTATGTCATGAAAACCAATTTAATTAACATTTAAATTCCACTGATTTACTTTGAAAAAATGCCTTAAGAACACTTTTTCCATTTTTTTGAGAAAAAGAGCTTATTTGTTTTTGCTATGTAAGAGAGATAGGTGATTAGTTTATGTTATTACCAAAATATCTTATCTTCAAATTCACAGGTAACCTTTAATTAAAAATTGGAAAAAAAGTCAACCAGTTCTAGTCTTCCCTAAATATTGTGTCTAGTAATAGTTTTCTTTTATACTCGGAATGTGATCATGAGTACATCAGGTAGGTAGCAATAGTGTTGTAAATTAATAATGTACATATTGTATCGTGTAATAAGTTTCATATTTTTGGAACGTGATTTGGTGTAGCTATATCATAAATACTTAAGTACCATAGCGCTTATAGGAGAAATGGGCCAGACAAGTATTATGCGCAAAACAAATTAAAATCTCGAACACATTACAAACAGCATCTAAACAAAACATAAAAACTTTACTCACAATGTTGAATGATCTAAGATATAAAAAATGTGAACTTTTTAACTTAACTAATAAGATTAACACGTCAGTAATTCGTTAAATGAAACTCTATTAAAGAATGATTCTAACTTTACCTTATCTAACTTGGACACACATTCTAAACTCAGAATTAAAAATAAGAGACATAATTTGACTGTATAAAAGTATTCTACACATAACATTCATTAATCATAATATACACACACCTCGAGAACATATACTATGTCAGTTGGTAAAAGAGTAGACCAAGAGTTGGCGGTAGATGGTGATGACTAGTTGCCTTCCCTGTAGTCTTACACTACTAAATTAGGGACGGCTAGCACAGATAGCCCCCGAGCAGCTTTGTGCAAAATTCAAAAACAAACAAACAAAACAAACAATAATCTTCGAACACCCCAAATGTCAAATGGTTTGAATAACATAATTATGATCCAAACGATTTTTTTCGTCTAAATATCTACCAAGTTAATTAGTTGGTTAATAACAATAACCATTTTGTAACACAACCAACGAGCTAACAATACACTTGTAACCATGTTATATGATTACACGCATGATTTTTAAGTTGCTAAGCATAACCCATCCTCATATCACTTGAGGCTGCACAAATACTTATGCACACATTCTACGTGACCAGTCTGCAGCTGTATCAGCTAAATGAAAAAAAAATATGGACTACGTGAGTCTTCTATATATAGTTTCAATTATGATCTAAACTTTGAAAGCGACCAATTTTATACATCTAACTCGAGAGTTCTTTATTGGACAAAGCAATTATGTCACAGAAACTGTTGCCTAGGATGTGATGTGATGACGAATGCTACCGTTGCTGAAAGTTAACATGGCTTTGCTTGAGCGCTCTGTACTGGATTTGTTGTTGTTGTTGTTGTTTTGAAGTAAGCACAAAGCTACACAATGGGCTATCTGTGCTCTGCCCACCACGGGTATCGAAACCCGGATTTTAGCATGTAAGTCCGCAGACATACCGCTGAGCCGCTGGGGGCCTCTGTACTGGAATGAAGAATAACAAGTGGTATAATTTACATTGTTTTCAAATTAATCTAATTATAGGCATAAGAAAGGTTACCACAGTGGCTATGTGGAATAAAAGTTATAGCAGAGATATTAGAAAAAAGGCAGAAAATATCGAGAGATAGCTTTAAGAAAACCTACGAGAAGGATAGGCCTAAAACCCAGTCACCCTCGAGACGCAGTACAAATAAAGCTATCAGACAAGTATAAAAAAATTTTGAAATAAAAATTTAGAAAGTAGGAATTGAAGCACCAAAAAGTAAATAAACAATGAAGGAATGGGTTGTTTAATATCACAAAACTTGATTGTTTTTAGCACAGTTCAACCTTTATGGAGGGTAGCTACTAATCTGCCCATCTCGATTTTGTGTTTGCCTTTGAACTTTGATTCAATTATAAACTTAAACTGAGTTTTTGTCAGTAGTTAATACTTTCTAAATATTCAAAATATTTAAAAAAATTAAAAATTAGAGATTTTGACACTGTTCTTTTTACTGACCTCTTACCAGTCAGACAACTATAGTGTCTTCTATAAGCTAAGTATGAGTGTTGGAACCTCCTGTCTCACTTTCGACATCAACCACCCTTCTTTATAATATATGCATTTTGGATCACGTAATATGACCGCATACAGATATGTATGTCTTGGTTGCTGAACTGAAGTTTACAACAGATAAATTTATTTTTTGTTTGTGTGTTTGAAGTTAAACACAAAGCTACACAATGGATTATCTGTGCTCTACCCATTACAGGTATGGCGTTGTAAGTTGTGCCACTGAAGGGTATGAATTTCTTTATATGAATCTTTCATTTCGTTTGAATAGTTACCAAGTTAGAATTAACACAAGATGAATTTTAGTTATTACAATTTTCATGTTAGAACTAATTCTTGAAAATAAATTATTATTTTTTAAAGTTGCATTGTTTATTTCGTCTGTAACAGAATTTTTAACTTTTGTAAAATTTCTCTCTTTCCACCATCTACTTAACCTTATACAGAAAACACTATATTTCCTAGCAGAAACTCATTTACGTCTTTATTATAGTTATATGTAAGGGGGTATTTGTATATACACATGCATTTTTATCTATATATTATTTTCAGTGGTATCCTTATGTAATCTTTAAAAATAACCAGTTAGCACCTTTGGTGATATATTTACAAAGAACAAGCATTTCGTTTATATGTTGACGACTAACACATATGTTGTTGTTTTTTTCTATTTATACATATGCTATGTGTAATGACTGATACTGTTTCGCATCCGATGTGGTCTACTCTTTGGTATGATCGAAAGATCCTAAGTTCGAGTCTTGATATGCCACTGAATATTCTCTGCACACTTATCGTTGTAAAAATTCGGCACTCCTTTCTGCTATTTGGTTACGATTAGTGCGTACAGCCAATGGTTACATTGAATGGGTTATTTCAATGTTTGCATTAGATCGCGTTAAAGGGAAAAATACCAAATATCATGTCTTAAAATTGATGTACTTAATATAATTATATTCAAGACCAATAGATGAACTATCCAAGTGCGTGTTGCTACACATATAAATACCTTTGTCTGCTAACTACACAGTACCGACTTAACCCATAAACCACTTAGGGCCCCAACCATACTCCATTATCCAAGTAAAAAAACAGAAGTTCGTAATAATAACAGAACAAAGGTAAGAATGACTTTTTATCATTATAAAGCAAAGCAATTGTTAATAAAATCTTAACTCATATTTTTTTTTTACAATGGCAGAATAAAATATGTCTAAATCGTGAAGGTCAACATTTAATGAGATCATGATTTTATAAATGTTTAAAATTGTTATTTTGTTGTTGTTCTTATAGTGTATATAAACTTGTATATCGAAGCCTTTGACTGTAAGTGGATACACAAGTACATTTATTTGAGAATAAATATAGTATAGAATGAATTATTAACTTAAGATAAACAAATAACTCGAGACATTATTTGTTGTATTTTTTCTTCGAAATAATCAGACACAACACAAGCGAACTTCTAGTTTGGACATGGATAAAATAGAGCAGGAGGAACGAATTAAACCTCGAACACTTGGACATCACAGCAGAAGTTTAAATAGTCTAACCTCTTATGCGGTGAGTAAAATTTCTGTAAACATCACAGTCACGTGCTTGTTTTAATAGCGTGTTCTCCTGATTAAACTCCACTGGTTAGTTTAGTCTTTATGGGTTTTTTTTTAATATAAAACCACTCTTTTAATCACTTTTAGTACTGTCAGTATATTGTCTTACTTCACTGTTTTAGAAAATTAATGTATGTAAGCTTATTAAACAATTACCTACTTCCTTACATTAAACTAAAAGTGCTAGTCAGTACTCTTTTAAAGCAAAGATGGACTTTCTCAGGTTAGAAATAAAACTATAACTACTCTTACTGAACAACGATCTGCATCCTCATATTGTAACTGTTACTGTCAGTAGCAATTAGGGGGATTGTTCATTTGCACGCCACCAGAGAGTAACATGGGTAATAACCTCAGGCGATAGGGAGAAGAAGGGTGGAGGTGATAACGTCATAATTCCAAAAAGTGAAACCAGAGGGTGCATTGTTAAGCCACTTGATAAACGGAAGTTGTCTAGCCCCCATGATCTAGCCCCATGAGGCACGCCATTTAGCTTACGGTTTTTTTTGTTTTGTTTTTTTTAACCATAAATTCTACTATCATTTTAGTTCTCAAAATTTCAAATAATCATAACGTTTCGTGACAACAACTCCTGTCCGTGTCGACGCACTGTGTTTACATCTCCCTGCTCTCTCCACGTCAATCAATCTAAGCACATCTCATCGCGAGCCTGTGGATGTGGTTCTGAATCTTCCTTCGTCCTCTCTTCGGCGGACCTTACCGAGCTGACTCTCAGCTCTTCATGACGCTCCTCCTGATGAAAATTTATACCATATCAGACCTGTGGTCCTCTATGACCATCACACTCGGAAAAATAAACCATTTACCAGCCATTGGAACCTTACTCCATCACTCCTTTTCTCACTTACACTAGTTATTCTTGCCATGTGTGGGGTGAAGAGAAACAGCAGTTTCTGACCGCCCCTGGTTATTTTTCGTTCGTTATGAACGAAATCATAATTTAACCAAAATTCCTACCATGTCCTTCCCTCCCCCATGATCACAAACGTTGCTGCTACCAGAGAGCATATTACCAGGTGTCATATCATAGTTCGAGTGTTACACAACAAAAAGTGGTTCACTAGGGCCATGAAGAGGCACATTTTAATGTGTTAGCATGATGAGAGTGCAGATAGATCGACGTGTCATTGACTTTATAGCAACAATCAAAGTCTTAAAATTGATAATTTAACCAAACTTGCTTAACATTGTATTTAGAATTTCTCTTTATAAGTAAAACAACAATATTTTAGAAAAGTGGACTGTGTTTTTATAGTGTTTGCATTGACAGTCAGTGTTGCTAACGGTCTAGACTCTATAGTCTGATGGTGTTACTATGCACATTGTACATGTTTTAGAAAGGTATGTTGTGTTTCTATTAGAGACAGTGTTATTATACTTCTGTAGGATTGCATACAGATTCCAACTTGTCTCAACTTACGTTTACATTCTTCATTTACGTATTTATCCGTATTACATGTGATTCTTTTTGTTTTGTTTGTTTTGGAATTTCACACAAAGCTACTCGAGGGCTATCTGTGCTAGCCGTCCCTAATTTAGCAGTGTAACACTAGAGGGAAGGCAGTTAGTCATCACCACCCACCGCCAACTCTTGGGCTACACTTTTACCAACGAATAGTGGGATTGACCGTTACATTATACACCCCCACGGCTGGGAGGGCGAGCATGTTTAGCGCGACGCGGGCGCGAACCCGCGACCCTCGGATTACGAGTCGCACGCCTTACGTGCTTGGCCATGCCAGGCCTACATGTGATTCTACAGGAGGATAATGTTACTGAGGTTCTGTAAGCAGATGATGCTACTAAAAACTTTTAACATAGTTTGTAGGATTTTGAGTTAATCAGTAGTATTTTACCTTATTTATGTAACACATATTTTACAAATCCTGTAACGGACGGATTTTTCTTGTCTCTAAATATCATGACTGTTTTACTAGTTTGGATTTACGGACTAAATATGCTATTTCTCTAGCCATATAACTATGAGTTTTATTATGTGTAGCAGTAAATGAGTTCAAGACAAAATATTTCATTTGATACATGTTGACAATTACTTTATAATTTTTCTTTTTATGTTAAGGCTGATAATTTACATATAGGTATACAGTGTTATCATTATAAGGTTTTACTAAGATTCTTTAAGTGAATGGTCTTACAAAAGATATTTCATAGGTCTATGGAGAGGGACTTATGTTTCTATAGGAAAATTGGGTTACTGTAGTCCCATAAGGCTGCACACAGATTTCAACTTGTCTCAACTTATGTTTATAATATTCATTTATATAGTTAATTGTATTTCACGTGTTATGAAATAATGCAGATGGTCTTACCAGATAGGTTTTATTACTAAGTGTAGTGCTGTTTAAACGGATGGTGTTTCCATAAATAGATAGTTGAATAAGATGGCGAGTTCATCGTAAGGTGTCTCAACATGTGATTATGTCATCAACATTATAGTCTAGATTTAATTACGTGTCCTAAAAATTACCAGTAAAACTTTTTATTTAACAGAACAATTAACATAACTCAGTGTATCACATACCAGATTTATCTCACATATTACCCTTTAGCTGAGCCAGGCAAATATAATCAATAATTTACCTCACATAACAGCTTAAAGAACATTAGTAACGCATTTCACGTGGTAACAGCATCCGCCAATACAAACACTATCTTTAGTAACACAAGCCACCTACAGAAACACACTATACCTTTCTAAAGTTTATTAATGTTTTACTTATAAATAAGGACCCAAAGTTGAGCAAGTTAAATTAAATTATTAATTTTAAGACTGATTGTTACTATAATGTCATGATGATCTGCACGCTCATCATAATGAATTGC
This sequence comes from Carcinoscorpius rotundicauda, assembly GCA_011833715.1. Taxonomy (NCBI): domain Eukaryota; kingdom Metazoa; phylum Arthropoda; class Merostomata; order Xiphosura; family Limulidae; genus Carcinoscorpius; species Carcinoscorpius rotundicauda. The sequence continues at coordinate 42,328,909 of CM022393.1, forward strand.
CCTCTGGTGCCACTTCGTAGTCCTACCAAAGTGCTCTCTGCTGTATAACGTTTGAACCATGATAACATAGCAATTTGACAACTTCCCCCTGTCATGTCAGACTAGCAACATGCCTATAGTAACACGTTCTCTTGTACAATCTCCATTTTCAAGTGTCATCTCGGCATATCAAATTCCATCTGTCTTGGGGACTAGCAATGCGGCCTCTAGTTTTACTTCGTTGAACAATAACATCCTTACCTCTAACCATTCACTACCCATTGCCTGAAGTTGACACACATGTCGCCCTCTTGTTTCGTGCCGTTCAGTAATCTCCCTTACTGCTGTTAGTACTGTTATTAAACTGTGATTCTTCCTCATATTACAACCACATCTGTTAGGGCTGTTTATACAATGTGATCTATTTTCTTACATTAGAACTAAACCTGTTATTACACAACAATCTTCTTTTTCACATTAGAACCAAAATTTATTATTATTACTGTTATGACATAACGATATACTTCATAACGCCAGAACCAAATCTGTTAATATTTCAATTAAATGACCTACTTCCTCACATCACAACCAAATCTGTTAGTATTTTTATTAAACAATCTACTACCTCACATTAGTACCAAACATGATAGTTCTTTAATCAAACAACGATCTACTTTCTCACATAGAAAAAAGCCAGTCACATATATGCAAGGTATAATTTTCTTTCTGCTCCCTTTTTACATTTTTCACATTTGTATATAGTTATCAGAGACCTGCGAAACATATACAATCAAATTAGTATATTTATTACAACGTACTTCTTTATAAACAGGATTTCTTTAATAACACAAATTAATTCTTTCACAGATATCGAAATATATGACTAATTATTTGAGGCCTATCATTAGTCAAGCCAAAGAGTTAACAATGTACTTTTATACCGCTTTTGTTTATTTACTTTTGTTAGGGTTTAACTTTACAGTACTTAATACTATCAATAAACAAACTTAAGATGTTATTCTACGACCTAGCATTAAATCTCTACTTTAAGTACATTTAGATCTGTTTTTTGCCCGACGTAGCCAGGTAGGTTAAGGCGTTCAACTCCTAATCTGAAAGTCGCGGATTCGAATCCCTGTCATACTACACATGCTCGCCCTTTTAGCCGTGAGGGCGTTATGTTTTTGGCCAGTCCCACTATTCTTTGGTAAAAGAGTAGCCCGAGAGTTGGCAGTGGGTGGTGATGACTAGCTGTCTTCTCTCTAGTCTAACAGTGCCAAATTAGGGACACTTTGCGTGAAATTAAAACAAAAACAAACATCCGCTTTTTATTTATATCCGCTGAAATGAAATTAGTGCGCATTTTCATGACAGACCAAAACTGAGGACTATTTTAATAAAAGTTATCGAAGCAAGAAATATCAGTTAATATATACCTTAACCCTACATTTCATAGCTATTTAAAATAGTCAAAAAACTGGAAAAATAATTGTTGATTTGTTAATTTAGAATCTCAGTTGATTAAAGAGGTTTGTTTCTTTTATTAAAAAACATTGGTGATATGACAAAAAATAGCTCAACAGAGAATCGATTTAAGTTAAAATTGAATCAATACATTTACTCGTGTGATAAAGTGTATGCACTTGCTTCTAAGCTAGGTGTTCTCAAATTGCATCTTAACTTTAGGCTCTCTTTTCCACTACGCTTGCATGGTTTCACAAACCCCTTGCAACCCCGTCACTGAACTCGTAATAGACAAATAGTAATCAAAGTATTTTATCTGGATAAATGCATTTTGGTTTTTATTATTCTTCCTATTTTGAAAAATCAAGAAACATCGGAAGCATGTTACGTGCTGCGTTTCATAAAAGTTAGATATTTTCCAGGCTATTTTATAATGTATAAAATTTGTTTAGGGCAAATACTTAATTATAAAGTGGTATACAAAAGGACGCTGAAAGTTACAATATTACTATTATTCAAGTTTAGGTTTGATTTTTTATTTATTTATTATCTGATTATTACAAGCCCGGCATGGCTAGGTGCGTCAAGGCGTTCGACTCGTAATCTGAGGCTCGCGGATTCGAATCCCCGTTGTACCAAACATATTTGCCCTTTCAGCCATGGGGGAGGTATACTTTGACAATCAAGCCCACTATTTGTTGGTAAAAGAGTAGCCCAAGAGTTGGCGGTGGGTGGTAACGACTAGCTGCCTCCCCTCTAGTCTTACACTTCTAAATTGAGTCAAGCTCAAACAATTTTTGCAGGTTGACGCTTTAGACAATGTTCATTATTCTAAAGACATTCGAAGCTGCAGTATGAAAGTTTCTTGATTGTTTCTCAAATAACAATACTTTTCTGGTGGTCAGTGAAATGTAGGATGTTCAAGGGTAGGGTCACCGAAGAATTTTTATTTGTTAGTAGGTGAAAATCAAACTGCAAGTGCTGTGTATGAAAAAGCTTTGTTATAATTTTAAATTTTTGAGGTAAACTTTATATTCAGATTGTTACTTTGTACTATGTAATTGCTGTTAAACTTGTACTCTTTATATGAAATTTAAACACCCTAGTCACTTGTGTATTTTAGCTTCTATTAACATAAAAGTGTAGAAGTGTACTCGCGCACATTTTCGCTAGACAAATCACTTTTTTTGGTGTGTGAATATGCCGATATAATTGTGAAACACAAATTACTTCATAATTTTTACCACATATGAAAGGGTATGCAAAATTTTCCGAATTGATAATACATTTATCTTATCTACGAGTACATTAAAGCAACGCCAGTAAGTTTGTCGTTAACATAACAACCACCATATCCACCAGATGTAGTCGCGAGGTTTTGGAATGTGGTCTTTAAAACCGTAATTGTAGTGTTTCTCGTCGTTATTTTAATTCCCGTAATTAAAACATAATTATAATTCAAAGAAGCCATAATTAATTTTTACTTCTGAATATAATAATCAGATGTTAAATAAATGAAACCTAGACATGTATGAGCGTCAGAGAATATTTTTAGAACCCTCTCTTATACAAATCTATGGTAATATATTTGTCCGAAAAGTTTTTGTTTGTTTTTGTTTTTGAATTAAGCACAAAGCTACTCAATGGGCTATCTGTGCTCTGCCCACCACGGGTATCGAAACCCGGATTTTAGCGTGTTAGTCCGCAGACATACCGCTGAGCCACTAGGGGGCTGTCCGACAAAGAAAAGAAATATACCTTCAAATTTTGTACATTGTAAAATAGCCTGGAAAATCTATTATAATAACGTTCAATTTTTGTTTCTCAAGAAAATGCGCGCGCACCTTACGCTCTAGTCCCCTGAGGGTACAGTAGTAAATCAACGGATTTATAATGTTAAAATTAGGGGTTCGATTACCGTCGGTGGACTCAGCATTTAGCCCGATATGGCTTTGCTATAAGAAAACACACACAAACACAAATCACTGCGCAAGATGGATGTGAATATACCTTAGCAGACATTTTGTACACAATCATACAACAATTTTTAAAAATAATTAAAAAAGTCTAACGTTAGTTTGTAGGATAAAATTATAAGTTTACTTATTGGTGGTATTAAATTCGGTAAAGTTCAACTCCATCTGAAGCAAATCGAAAACGTACTGACGGTTGCACTGTTTGTGTTTGTGTTTTTTCGTATAGCAAAGCCACAAAGGGCTATTTGCTCAGCCCACCGAGGGGAACTGAAAGTTACACTGTTAATAATTTGTTTATTGAGTATCGCTGTACTTAATGAAGGGTGCAAGAATCTCAGGTCTCAGACAAGTAGGCCCGGCATGGCCAAATGTGTTAAGGCGTTCGACTGCAAATGCTGTTTATGAAGAAGTTTTGTTAGAATCTTAAAACGTTGAGATAAAGTTTATGTTATCACCCTAAAATATATAATTTATGGTAAAGTTACGTTGTTTCAATCAAGTTTAAACATTCTCTTACATTTAACGGATATTCCAACTTGTATTGTAATAAATCAATTGATTGCAGCTATTATACTGCACTCTTTCTTTCAATAGTAACTACTCCTCACATCTGGAGAAAATATGTTTCACTTTATAATTTCACACATGACCATAACCGCTCACAGTAAAGCTACCTGACAGCAGGTTATATGACTCATAATGCACCTTTCTTTCTGGTATCTTTCAGGTATCAACGTCTCAACATAACTCAACTCTGCATTTTATATGGGTATTAAATAGCAATTAATTCGATCCCGTTCAGTGAAAGTGGGTCTTCTTAGGGTTCTCCCATTCTCCCCCATCCTACCTTAATTTATGGTATTGGATTTACAGATCCCTGCCATGGTACTCAGATTTAAAGTTCCCTGCCCGGCTCTGTTAAAATCTGTTTGTTAGTTGTTGTTGTTGTTTTGAATTAAGCACAAAGCTACACAATGGGCTATCTGTGCTCTGCCCACCACGGATATCGAAACCCGGATTTTAGCCTGTAAGTCCGCAGACATACCGCTGAGCCACTGGGGGGCCTGTTTGTTGATGATTCTCCTTTTCATCAGGGGCCCGGCATGGCCAGGTGGTTAAGGCACTTGACTCGTAATCTGAGGGTCTTGGGTTCGAATTCCCCTCATACCAAACATGTTCGTCCTCTCAGCCGTGGGAGCGTTATAATGTTACGGTCAATTCCATTATTCGTTGGTAAAAGAGTAGCCCAAGAGTTGGCGGTGGATGGTGATGACTAGCTGCCTTCCCTGTAGTCTTACACTACTAAATTAGGGACGGTTAGCGCAGATAGCCCTCGAGTAGCTTTGCGCGACATTCAAAACAAACAAATTTGGATAAATGGACTTACAGACTTCACTTTGGTCTTTGCGATTATAATTTTATTTTGTATTATTCTAGAAATTATGTATTCAAAGAAGTACTGTCGCAATAACGATACTAATTTCACCGCAAATATTTTGCGGGTCTCTGTTAACTATTCACAGATATTAAACACGTTAAGAGAACAACGATAAATTGTGTATCTGTGGTTAGTTTCCATAGACGGAAGTAGACAGTTGTTTAAAAGGAACATTTCTAATGTAAATAAGTAGATTGTTTGTAATACATGAGTGGTCCTGATGTAAATATGTAGATCATTGTTTAATACAGTATTAACAGTTTTTAAATTCAATTTCCATTTCAACTAAAATAACTACAGAATTTTGAGATTACATTTTTAATACTACTTTCTATTCTTACTGTAATATTCGCAGAATGTTAGGATATTTTAAAAATACATTGTTTCTTTGTGTACCAATGGTGACAACTAATCAGACAAGAAATTCTGTCCACAGAGTTTCAGTGAAAGCATGAACAGTGTGTATAGCGCCGCTGGTGGAGGTAGACATGGGTCAGTGATAGTCACTGGAGATGTTCTATTTAGTATCCACTTCTCGCCCGAGTATGGAATTCTGTCTGTCCATGTCATTCAGTGTAGAGATTTAGTAGCGGTCGACTCCAAACACAACAAATCAGACCCGTAAGTAGCAAGACGTATCTACATGTAAAAATTACATTGGAAATTAGAAAAAAGTTAATAACCTTCCAAAGAGGGATAAAAGGTGTGAACAGGAAATTAATACAACTTTTGAAGGAAAAGACTGTTGTATAAAAAAGGGAAATTAGCAATTATAAATATATTAACACCTGCCCAAATTACAGTTAAAAGTTATTAAATTCTAGAGAAAAGTTAGAAAAGCTAAATAATTGTTAAAAGTTCACAAACATAAAAGTAATGAAGACTAAAGAAGATGACTGTTAACAAATGAAAATATTTGTTTGTTAGATTCTACTTTAGCACAAAGCTCAAAAATGAGCTTTTGTTCTGTGCCTCCTGGAGATACTGATCTCCGAATTTTAATGTAATAAGTTCTGAAACAACTGCTGAGCCACGAAGGAATTAAATAAAAAGAACCAGGATAGCTGTGAAATAGTTAGTAGAGAAAACCAAGTGATGCTAGTTAACATTTAAAATCAGGGTAGCTGTGAAATAGTTAGTAGAGAATATCAAGTGGTGCTAGTTAACATTTAAAACCAGGGTAGTTGTAAAATAGTTAGTAGAGAAAACCAAGTGATGCTAGTTAACATTTAAAACCAGGGTAGCTGTGAAATAGTTAGTAGAGAATATCAAGTGATGCTAGTTAACATTTAAAACCAGGGTAGTTGTAAAATAGTTAGTAGAGAAAATCAAGTGATGCAAGTTAACATTTAAAACCAAAGCACAAGAAAAGTGGGGATGTCAGAATTAAGTTTGTTTGTTTTTGAATTTCGCGCAAAGCTACACGCGGGCTATCTGCGCTAGTCGTCCCTAATTTAGCAGTGTAAGACTAGAGGGAAGGTAGCTAGTCATCACCACCCCCCCACCAACTCCGGGGCTACTCTTTTACCAACGAATATTAAGATTAACCATCACATTATAACCCCCCACGGCTGAAAGAGCGAGCATATTTGGTGCGACCGGGATTCGAACCCGCGACCCTCAGATTACGAGTCGAATGCCTTAACCCACCTGGCCATGCCGGGCTTATTCGAATTAAGATTTATAGCTTCAGAATTAACTTTATTAAAGGTAGCTATCCGTTACAGCTATTCCAGTTCACTTTCAGGCTTAGATTTGAAGCCAGTGTTTATACTTATCAAGAAAAAGTCATTAATAAGAAGATCTGGTTGACTAAATTATTGGGTAACAGAAAGTACTTACATTTTTTTTCTTGTAATGTAAGAAGTAGTCTGGGTTTTTCCTATATGTTGAGATTCATAATTTTTTACGAATTGTATAAGATACGTAATTTTGATGGTGGAACAGCTGATATATACTTGTAGATGGAATACTTGTTGAGATTACTAGAGAAAATTTGCAGTTTTTATAGGTTGGCGGTTTGGCGTTCTTGACATAATCTAACTTTATCATTTTACCTTTTATTAAGCTAATTTGTATGTGGCTTTCATAGACATTTTTTGTGTAATAACATTTTACTTTTGCTAGTTTTACTATCCAATGCACTTTTGTTCCTTTAGCCTAGTTTTTATTATCATTAGTAATTTCCGATTTATTGTTATACTATTTTTTCTACTTCTGACGGGTTTATGACCAGAATATTCTTTGTGTTCTTAATATACTCTTATAAGTATGTTTTTGTTTCAATAAAAACGATGTAAACTGCAATTTGGAGATAACGAAGTCAACCAAAACACTATAATTGTTTATACTTTTAAAATATTAACTATGGAAATTGCTTCATCTATAAGGAAACTATCTTAGAATTTATTTGCAGAAACCACCTTATCAATTACCATATGACATTATTTTTATATTAAATTATGTGTAGGCTCATATTTTGAACATTTTATTTAATTTTGCTTTTTTTTACGTCTATTTTCCAATGTGAGGGTTCCCTAGTTAGAAGTTTATCGACTTATAATGCTAAATTTCGGGGTTCAATTCTTTGCAGTAGACACAGCATGTGTATTTGCTCTTTAACAAACAGTTAATGTGAGCACCATCGACAAAAAACTTCATAACTTTTCTTTGAGATGCAATCAGTATTAAAATATAACATTCTTCAAAAATTTCACTGTCATTTTTGCCATAAAATTATTCTTGATGCTAAAGTGTTGAGATGCATCTCAACATTCCTATTTTGAAAAGTTTAAACCATTTACTTTATGATGTAAATGTAGATCTTAAATATTAGCAAATGAAACTACATCCAGTCGCATTTTCATACATTTTTAAAAGGAACTGAGACACATTTGTACTTATGGAATCAATAATTTCTCTCATTGTTTATAAGGCTCATACTAACATAAATTTAATGTAACATCATTCACTAGAAGAAGACATATGGGTTGTATATCACATGAAGTTTGAATCTGTAGGAAGAAAGTGCATATCAAGAACACATTATGATAATAACCTAATAGGTTACCTTCAAAGAGGGAGTGAAGAAATTTTCCATTGAAGATGTTATCATTTGTATTGAATGTCATTAACAATACTGTGATTTCAAACACTGTGCACCACATGATCTCCCCCCCATGTGGCAATGAAATTAATAGAAGTATTAACGGTCCTCTACATTTCATTTCTAGTATCTCCTCAAGCCTGTGTAAACCTTAAACACATTTAAAACTGGATACTAGGTCATTGAAAATGCATTGCCCTCAGAAAAAACTATTGTGCAATTTGAGGCCCAAGCCCAAGTATTTTTATATACAATATTATCATCTCTTACTAGGTTCAAAAGTGATACACTATACAATTTGTAATACATGTACAGCAGAAAAAGAGTCAGCTGAAACAGATTTCCTCAGATCTCACAAGCTAACATGAAGGAGCTGACAAAGTCTCAGTTTAATTACTTGTCTTCCCAGATTCGATGTTTAAGTAATATCCATGTGTGTGACAACCTGTTTGCAGATTCTTTTGTTAAACACATATGTCAACATCTTAGTTCTATCAGTGCTGGACAGAACTGATTCACTGTGTTCTACATTTTGAATTTCTTTAACATCACTTAGGAATCTTGAACTTGGCAGGTAATCATGGAGAAACTTACATCTGTAACTTAAAAACACTTTGTTTTTGAACCACTGTTTATATTTCTTTTGTTGGATATGAATCACTGGCAAATTATATATATTCTTCTTTTTTAACATTTATGGTTGAAGCTTTGAAACTATTTTCTCTATATTGCAGAAGAATTTGTCATATGATACTGAATAAATTACTAATAACACCAAATCTTATAATCAAACTATGCAGAGTTTTGCATACCTGATTTATTTGTTCAATTACATCATACCAAACCACTAAAAATTTTTAAATCTGTATGATTTTAGTACTTCTCCTAATGTTCCAGCTTCAGAATAGATTACACTGTACATTGCAATTACCTTAATTTTTTTAATGCTGTCAATATACCTTTTGTTTGGCATTTCACAACTTTTACACTTTCAGTCTTATGCTTTCATTTAATTTACAATAGCAGTTTGAAACTAATATTGGCAAAGAGCTTTAAAGTAGTCCATGTGCTAGTTGATGCTGCAAAAGCAGTATATTTTATTTGAAAAAATCTAAACAACATTTTTGGCCAGTTACAAAAATTCGTAATAGTTTCACTATGCAAAGCTGAAGTAATGATAGCCACAAGGAACTGAAAATGCCATTTTATTTTAGTTACAATAAATTGGACAACCTTATGTAGGTATCCCATATTTATGTTCCAGGCCACAGCAATATTCAAACAGCATTCCATATTTGTGACGTCAAGAATATCCAATAATGATAGCAAAAATCTTATGTGTAGTAAAATAATTGTTTTAACTTCTTGCTAGTTCAATAAAAAGCTTGATTCCTCTTTTCAAAATATATAATATTGCAATTATCCCATTGAATATTGACATAGGCACAATGAACCAGCCTAAAGTCACTTCTTGTTTCGTCCATAAAACATAATACAGTGTAAACAAAGTGTAAAAGCAAAACGTAAAAAAAATCTGACTGAAATTTAATACAATTTCATTATACATACATACTCAAAATCAACGTAATGTGCTCTTGATACAAGTGAGTTAGCACTTTGATATATAAAAAAAAATTACAGTTAAAATAAATGATGGAAGAAATAATAAATGAAGAATAAACAATACCATAGTGAAATAAGAATAAAATTTGCAAAGTAACAAGTGAACCCATTAACTAAAAATTAATCTAGACAACGTATTTTTCTCATCTTTGAAATATAACATAATTTAATGTAGAATCATAAACAAAACTAAAACATTAACTGCAAATAAATGTAACCCTAATGTACAAGTTTAAAGTAATTCTTTCTGTCATGTTTCAAACAAAATATAAATCATATTGAGAAAACAGACAAAGCATAGACTTAATGCACAACCAATGAAAAAGTCTACTGTCAATATTCATATCATCTATAAAAAGACATTGTACATACAAAACGAAAAATCGAAAGTAAAACATTAAATGAATATTAAAGTACACCTAGTGAACTATTCTAACGTCATTCTTTGTCTTATCATTTGAAGATAACATAGTTTAGGGTGAATAATCAGAAAATCCAAAATATAAATTTGAAATTAAAGTAGGGATTACGTACAAGTCAAACTCCACTTCTCGTTTCATCAATCAAACAAAATATAAATTTCAATGACAAACAAACAGCACACTATTTGCTTTTTTTAAATTATTGTAATTAAAACAAGTCAAGCGTATATGCAAATCTTCATTACATAGTTAATCACCACAGTTGAATCCAGAGCTTGAAATAATTTTCGTTTTCGTTAAACATCCATACATTCAGTACTTTAGAACCCAATTTACAAGACGGATTATTCTTCTATACTCGGTTATTACAATACAATTTACGGTTATTACACTTTAAAAGTTGCCATTATACACACTTTATGGCTAAACTCACAATAGCCCAGTCCATAACTATCTTTATTTTCTTTTTTTTCGAGACACACACACACACACATATTTACATATTCTGGACAGTGATCTAGAACCTTCTATATCCTGCTATATGTTATATGATGCACCAATACTCGACTAAAGCAAAGAGAAAAATTCAGAAGGTTGGAGTAACATGACATCCATTTACAATAATTGAACTATATAACAGATAATTCATAAACAGTTACGTAAGTAAACTTGCTATAACTATCACTTCTAAAGACAACTTACTTTAATGCTCGTACTATATAAATGAAATAACATTCTCAATTAAACTTAAAATGAACATTCGTGTATATCCAACCACACTTAAAAACTAAAATTGAGATATTAACGTCCACCCATTGAATTTGTCTCACGTTACTCTTCGTTTCATCTTTTATACACAAAGTAATTTATAGTATACACACACGGACAAATGAAAGCAGTAACAGAAAATTAATGTAGACTGAATGTACATGTCTAACGTAGCTTATCTGTTAAACACAACATAGTTTAGAGTAGGTAAACCGATAAAACTTAAAATATCATTAAAAATTAATGTACAAATAATATCAAAATATGTGATCACACTTTTTCATCTTTCTAGCACAACGCGCTTCGTAGTAGGTATACATATAAAACTAAAGTATTAAATGGTATCTAATGCCACTCTAACATAGGTTAGAGTAATAACACATATAAAACACTAAATTATTAACTAATAAAGAGTGTATATCTAATGTAGAAGTCTTAACATCACACTTTGTTTCATCTTTAAAACAAAATGTAGTTTAGATGTCTACTCAGAAAAACTAAAACGTTAATTGAAACTAATGTAGATCTCAACTCTGATATTGTTTATTAGGTCATTCAAACACGAATTATTACTCTCACTATGAGCAAGCAAACGAAAATATTAACTGTTAAACTACTTGTAATTTTAATGTGAAATATGTCGATATGTTTTGTCTGAGTCGTTTAGTACTAAGTAATGTCAGTATTGTATACAACATAAATAAAAGACTGCAAAAAAACTTTATATTCAAACAAAAAAGCCATTGTTATTTATTTACGAACATATAATCATGCCCAGGAGGTATAAAAGTAAAATGGCGAACAATAATTACCATGATTAAGACATACGTTTAATTAAGAGAAGTTATTACAATATTCACGAAAATGTCAATGATATTCAAATTACTTTAGATTGAAGGATTAAAAATGAACCAAACCTAAAGAAGAATAATTGATGAAATTATGATAAGACTTTAGCCATAAAACACTTCCAAGTGACTAACCAAGGTTGACTTCTTACAATGTCTCTTTCAATCAAACACAGCATATTATGAAAAAGATGTAAAACGAGTCTGAAGTACCTGCCTGCAATCAATAATACATGTTACAGTGCTAAGCAGGCAAGTTAAAGATAATTTCAGATTCTAAATTGAGGTCGTTACTGACATTGTTTCACGACTCACCAGTACAGCTCAATGTAGTTTCTAAGTTTGCACATTCACGATAAAGTAGTGATTCTAAAATAACTTCAGGTTCCATAGCAAGGCCTTCATTTTTTAAGTATCCCAACATACATCTTAATGGTTCATTGCCATGTGTGGAATTACCAACATCCATTTCCTTATTAAAATTCGCAAGTTTTTGTAAGATGTAGTTTTACTAAGAGCTATGTTTTAGTATCATCAGTAGTGATTAAAATGACTTACAACTCACTACCTCGAAATATACTAAGGAAGATATAAAACTCCCCATTGTGTATGACATACAGCTTAATCCTTTTTCTTTTCAAACAGAGAATGACTTACTGCGCTACTTTTATATTAAAGACCTTTCTACCTTGTTTTACACTGAAGATGATTTACAGTTAATTATTTTATTCTATACTGAGAATGACTTAAAGATTGATCTTTTGTTTCGTACTGAAATCTACATACAATTCTTTACTTTGTTTAATACTGAGGATAGCTCCAGTTTAATACTTTGTTTAATATTAAAGATGGCATATCCCACTCACACTCACTACTCTCTGTCATATTGATAACTCACTATTTTGTTTTTATTTCTAAAGTTTACTTACACATTATAACTGTGTTTTATATCAAGGATGACTTATAATCCACTAAATTGTATCACACCGAAGATGATTTACGACCCATTACTTTATTTTATACCGAGTAAAACTTACAATTTAACACTCTTTTTTTTTTATATTGAAGATAATCCACACTCGCCGCTACTTTCTGGTTTATGCTGGGAATTACTATTATGCTTTATATTAAAGCTGACTTAAAGCTTGAAACTTGGTTTTATATTTAAAATAACTCACATTCTGTTATTTTGCTTTATACTTAGGATTACTTACAGGTTTCTACTGTCTTTTATGGTATGAATGGTTTTACGCTCGCTACTCTGTTTCTCACTTAGAATGACCCACAACTCGCTTCGTTGTTTTATACCGATAATGGTTTACAACTTGCTACTTTATTTGATACTGACACTGCCTATTTTCTTTTACATAGAGAATTACTTATGAGTCACTGCTTTGTTAGATACTGAGTATAATATGAATCTTACTATTTGTTTTTATCGAGGATGACATATAGCTGGCTACTTTGTTTGATACGAAAATTGATTTACCACTTGCTGCTTTGTTTCGTTCTAAAATTATGTCACAGCTTTCTGTCTTGTTTTACATTGAAGATGACTTAAAAATATCTAATCTTTCATACTGAGAATAACTTACGGTTCTAATTTGTTGTGTAATGCTCATAACTTATGACTTACCATCTGCTACTTTTTAATACTGAGGATAACTTATAGCTTCCTAGTTTGTTTTACATCGAATATGAATTATAGTTTGCGACTTTGTTTCGTAATAAGGATGACTTACAGTTCTCTACTTGGTTTCATACTGAGAATAAATTACAACTCACTTCGTTTTACAGTGAGGATAGCTTTCAGTTCTCTTCTTTGTTCCATGCTGAGAATGGCATACAGCTTGCTACTGTGTTTCAGTTAACAGTAACTTACAGATTCTACTTTGTATTATACTGAGGATAGCTTAGAGCTCTCTTCTTGGTTTCATACTTAAGATGACTTATAACTCTCTACTGTGTTTCATATTCAAGATGTCTTACAGCTATTTTATATTCTAACTCTCTGTTATTGTCGTTTTTTTAAAATTGAGAATGGGTTAGAGCTCTAATTTATTTTATAATGGTAATATATTGTTTTATACTGGGAATGCATTGGAGCTCGCTATCTTCTTTTACACAGATCACTAGAGTAGTAAAAAAATTACTTTGTTTTCCACACTTTTTGCGTACTGTCTTCACAGAAATAAATAGTGCAAAATAATTTTAAAAAGTATATTTTACTTAGTAATTGAGCTTGCAAGTATAATGAGTAGGTGAGGAAGTTACAAACAACAGTGTGAAATATTGAATGGTAATTTAATTGAATTTCAAAGTCTAGATATTGTAAGAACTAGATGTGATTTTTTTTTCGTTTTGTCTCTAGCTACGTTAAGCTGTATCTACTTCCTGACAGGACCAAGACAGGAAAAAGAAAAACTAAAGTAAAGAAAAATGAATTGTCTCCAGTATTTGATGAAGTGATGAAGGTATATTTATATTTAGATAATTGGTCTGTCTGTCTATATCTGTTTATTAATTTAACAGCTTATGGTCATTTTCAACACTATTCTTGAATGTTTCTAAATTTTAAAATGCCTTCCAATGGTTTAGCGGTAAGTCTGAATTTTACTTAGTGATAAATCGAGTACCGATAGCAGTAATAGCCATAGTACAAATAACTGTTTGTGTAGCTTTGTGCTTAACAATATACAAACTTAAAAAAAAAGTTATTTTGTATGTATAATCAAAAGTGAAGTATGCATAGATTACACCCTTGTACAAATTAATTGAAAAAAGACGGAAAATTACGATTTTTTAAATTTTTTGCGTTTTATTTCTGAGAATCCAAAAATTACTCAGAAATTAATACATCATAAGACCGCCTTTATTTTTCAGAAGATTATTAATCCGCTTTGGTATCGAGTCCACGAGTTCATTGCAATCTTTACTAATTTTTTGATTGCAGTACCACACCTTATTTATGCCCTCAATTAGCTTATCTTTCGTAGTACAGTCTCTTCCCCTAACTCTTTCTTTACAAATCGCCCAAAAATTATGAACAGGATTTAAGTCCGGAGAGTTTCCAGGCCAGTCCAGCACCTTTATTCGCGTTGTAGTCATAAAATTCTTCACAAGTTTCGATGTGTGACACGGAGCCAGATCTTGCTGAAAAATGCCAGATCCATCTGGAAATCTCTTTTTCAATTCTGGAACGACTCCTCTCTGCAAAACTTCGATGTACTGTGATCCTTGCATCATACCGTCTACGATATGTAAGCATCCAACGCCATAGTACCTGAAAAAGCTCCAAAACATTTTTTTCTTCACGGGATGTTTTACGAACTGGTTAATGTGAGATTCTCGAAGTTTCTCACCTGGTGATCCGCGAACATGCAGACTTTTTTACCTTGTACGAAGGAATGAATCTCGTCACTGAATAACACCTTCCTCCATTGTTCTTGCGTCCAGTTCTTGTATTTCAGACCCCATTGATACCGTTTTTTCTTCATTGAGTTGGTAAGAAGTTGTTTTTTTACTGGTCTCCTTGCCCAACTAACGTAATTTCAAATGACGTAATATTCTTCAAAATTTCGTCATATATTCCAAAAATAGATCGACCGTACTGTAAAACACAGCTAATGACGCCGTCTGTGTGAAAAAATGACTATTAAAGGAAATCAGCGGGTCAAGCGAACCTACACCGACAGCCATGCTGAAAAGATTGTGAAATAACCATTTGTTTCAATTAATTTGCACAAGGGTGTATATAATGTGTTATAATAAACCGATCACACAGAAGCGAAAAATTAGTAAATACTTAATACAAAATAGTGCAAAAATCGTGAGCCATGTAGGAAGCTCTGTCTTCTAAGGAGCATATATACATATACATATATACATAATATATATATAATGATAAATTTCCATTTCGTCTTTGCTTATTTCAGAGAAACTGTGAGCACAGTTTGATTAAATCAGCTTCGAAGTAAAAACTCTAGATAACAGTAGAGACTGAATGAAATGAATTCACTTTGAAATAAACAGTTTATTTTGAGATAAACAACGAACAGTAGCACCTGACCTGAACGAAATCTAAGTGAACACGGAAAATGTATATTTATTTCGAGGTTGGCTTTTCTTTATCCCGAACAAGAATAGCTTCTGTTTACGTGAAACAGTATTTCAGTTTGTGGCCTGTTGGTGCTTCTTATAAGACTTGACCACATTCTCACCAGAAAATAATTCTTGATAGACTCATCTATCATACTAATCGTTTCTTCTACCAAGATAAAAAGGTTACAGACACTTGTTTTTGATTGTGACAAAAGTTGAATGAAGGTAAAACATTCACAACCACATTAATATTCTATTTTCTGTCTTTTGCAGTTTGTAATTTTCCATTGGTTTTCATATACGTTTTTCAGAAGAAAAAAAAAGATAACGGCATAGTTCTTCATTGCAAAACACTATCATGAGAAGAGATATATATCAAGAAACCGTATATATTAAAACTGAAAAACTGTTATGTTATTTTATTAAAACACACAAATTCATCTCTTTAATTCAGTTTATAATTGAATATAAATAGATTTGTTCACTCGGTTACATATTTTAATGGCGTTCCTCAGAAGCGTAGTTGTGTGTATGCAGACTAACAACGCTAGAAACCGGGTTTTGATACCCGTGGTTGGCATCTCACAGATAACCCAGTCTATAGTTTTGTGCTTAACAAACAAACAAAATTTTAATGGTATTAATAAAAAGGGTTAGGTAAGGCTGTTTTACGTTAGAGTAAAAGCAGGTGATACATTTCATTACTGTACCGTGTCTATATGTTGATAAATTTCAGTTTGGGAAACTTACGTTATAGAATTATCATTCGAAACTTTAAATTATGGGGGTAAAGAATAGTTTTGAAGAGTTGTGGTGCGTGGAGCATACTAAATGTTTTTGTTGTTTTTCGTTTTCAGTATATTTCTTTATCGCCTAAATTTTCGCGCATTTTTTCCTATATACACATGCGGAAACACAAGGGTATTTTAACAAGCGGTATGTAGATAACTTTCTGGTATTCTAGGTTACCTGCTATCACAGGTCGGTTCCCTTTGATCTTATTATGCTCTTTTTCATGGAAAATGTTGATGAACTAACTATATAGTTTAACATCGTGTATTTTGATCATATGTGAATAAGTTTAATAGCACCTAAGGGCTGTATCATTCATGTAATTCACTAATGATAACACGTGACGTGGGTAGTGCATGAGTTTTGTTAGAGTGCCTAATGCCTTGTGCACTCATCATCTTTGAATGTTCTTGATATACATGATGATTACATTTTATTCTGTTTTAACACAGCATTGGTCTCTTTCTTCCACTCTCTCAGAGCCAGAAATCCTATTTATTTCCAAATAACGTTTTCTTTTACTTCACCTGTTATTTAGAATTTTTTTTCTGACCAGTATGTATCATGACCACTTCACCTGAGAAGATCATAGAAGTTAGTTATTCTATAATGATGCTATATCCAGTGTAAACGAAGCCTTTTGTTTATAACCAGAGTGCATTAGGCGGGTGGAATATGAGAGACACCGTAGTGTTTGAGATGTTATATACATCATCATATTGCGCTATGATAAAATAAATGCTAACAGAACATTTTTGGACACTGATATATTACAATACAATTGGAACAGCTCATATTACTCGATGTAATCATTGAGACATGGATTATTTGCTCGACTATATCGAAGCTAGGATTTTGACAACGTCTGGGGTATGAAACAATGTTGTGACCCTTACTTTCCAAACTATCAAGTGATTTATGATAGTTAAATATATGTTGGATGTTTTTTTAACAATTGCTCACATTATCAAATCAAGGTGGAAATGTTACTAGATATAATGTTTAAAACATTTACAACTGGCATGACCAAAAATTATCACTATAATTTGTAATATATATATTAAAGCTCATAAAACCATTTCACTTAAGAAATAAAAGGTCCTACAATAACGTGGATAATTATGTAATTTTTACGTGATACTTCGAGTGTGTGTTTTTTCTTATAGCAGAGCCACATCGGACTATCTTCTATATCTACCGAGGGGAGTCAAACCTGTGCTTTTAGCATTATAATTCCGAAAACTTACCGCTGCCCCCACGAGGAACATGCGATTTTGAATAATCTGTATTGCATTTTAATATTATCAAGCTTGGCGTGGTCTGATGGTTAAGCGCTGACTCGCAAACTGTGGGCTGTGGGTTCAAGACCCGTTATCGAATATATTCGCTCTTTCAGCTATAGAGGTGTTAAAATATGATGGGCATTTCAATTTCTTGTCAGTAAAGAGTAATCCAAGAGTTGGCAGGGTATGGTGTTGATTAGCTGCCTTCCTTCTAGTCTATCACTTTTAAGTCAGAGATAGCTAATGCAGATAGTCCTCGAGTAGCTTTACGCTATATTGAAAATAAAGTGTACTAAATAATTTTGCAACGACATATCTACTTGTTGTTACATGTTATATTGTTTATTTTTGTCGTTATAAAAGATTTAACTTTATTTATCATATATATATGCAAAAACGGCTCGTTTGGGTTGAGAAAATATTTTACATAGAAGAGCGAACAACGTTTCGACCTTCTTCGGTCATCGTCAGGTGTTGAAATACAGAGAGACTGGCTCGTGGAGCTGCTGAAAAGAAGGGATAAGAAGACTGGACTGAAGATTTGCGGAGCAAAGTTATATTTTTAAACCAATCAATGCTCATCCTGCACGGGTCTGATGGAAAGCACTTTGTCCAACGTTGACGCGGAAAAGAGTTTCCATTCAATATCAGAAAACTATGATCAGGATGAGGATGCTTCAATTTTCTGAAAGTTCCAGTTAAAGTTAAATATTCAGGATCACTTTGTTAAAGCTGGCCAGTACACATTCCACGATGATTCTGCTCGTGCAACAAGTCTAAAGAGTATATTCCTGCACTCTATGCAGTAAACGTGAATTAAAGAGGAAATTTCCACTTTACCTGTACTGAAAAAGTCATTTTAGGTTTTATTTCATCGCTTCTGGTAAAGGGCTATCTTTAAAGGGAAAGGACCAAGATATTACGTTAGCCAGACAACAACTCAGATCTCAACTGTATCGAAACTTCTGGAAGGTAATGGGTAACAAAATGCTAGATAAGAAACTGGTAAACACATTATAACTGTATGAAGCCATAATCTATGTGTGGCATCATAAACTCAGTTCATTGTGAAATCATTCCATCGAGAACTCTATAGCACTGTGATGTCAAACAGCTATCAAGGCAAGGGGGAACACAACCAAATATTAAAACAAGAAACAGACTCTGTGACTACTTTTTGTCAATTACATTACTGGCGGTATCTTTAAATATATGTTTTTGTACTTTCCAACTACTTGTTGATAATTTTCTGTAATATGTTTGTCTCGGTTGGTTTTTAATTAAAATACAAATATGTTTGAATGGCTGAAATATGAAACAAGTTACACCATGTAATTTCCATAATGTAAAATTTGCATACCTCAAAAATTAAAGGAACCAAGAAAAATCTGAGCCAAATTAAGTGATACAATAATTTTTCCCACCCATGTATGTTTGAAAATTGTTTTTCTTATTTCATTAGTACCGTGTAGCAAAGAATGAGCTCGAGAGTCGAACCTTATGGTTGTCTGTGTGGCATAGTGACAAACTTGGAAGAAATGATTTTCTAGGTGAAGTTATGATTCCACTCACGAAGGAAGTATTGATGGATTCAAATCCAAGACCACAGTGGTACTCACTTGAAGACCGTGTAAGTTACAGAATAACATTGTTTTGAACTAGTTGTTCTTTAGTAGAGACAAATTCGCTGAATCTATCTGAATCGAAGTTCTACAAGATCACTGAACTAAAAAATCGTTTAAATAACTGTCACCCAGTTCTTTGAGAGACACGTTTAGGTGAGAGTTATAATAAAACTAAACTTAAATAGTTGAACGAGTTCTGATCTTTGAAGGATCCTTCATTTGGTAAATTTAATGTGACTCTGACATAAGGCTCCAGAACTGGAAATCCTTCGGTTGATCAACACCATATAAAAGAGACAGAATAATGGTAATTAGAAATGCATTTGATGCAAAAACCATTGATTACATATGCATAGTTAATGTTTATAAATTATCTACGAAACATTTCATGAAGAATTTATACAACATCAAAAAATAATTTTAGTACTTCACGTAGATACTTCTAAGTACTTTTGAAGCTCTAAACTGCTAGGCTTAATGAATCTTGTTTGTTTCTGGATAAACTACATTTTAAAACTACTATCTTCATCATATTAGTTAGGCTCAAAAGTTAACACTTTCTTTGTTATAGTAAAAGTTTTTTATTCCTTACATAAGGTTTGCTTTCAGTGGAAAGTCCTTTATCAAAGCCATATTGTTTTCATAGTTGTAAGTGTTTCGAGATGTCACCCAATTATCTGAGCAAGTTACTTGATAAACATATGTCTTACTTTGAAAATTTGAAATTTCATCTTGTTACTTCCATTACTTATGGGGTAAGTTATTGAAATCATTTTTTTAAACTCAAATCATTTTAAATACCAGTTTTTATATTAGGTTTTCTCTGGTACAGAACAGGCCAGAGTACAGTGTGTTTATATTTCTTTGTTCACCAAAAAATAAAATATTTTCATACAGTTTTGCTGATAGTAAATCAGCTTGTTTGGTAGCTGGTGCACAACATATTTGTAGTAAATATGACACACATCTCTTGAACAGTTGGCACAGGAAAAAGAAAAGGGGTCTACTGTGTCGCCATATTCAGGGTTTAATACCATTAGAGCATAAGTATTCAAGTAGTAGCTGGGGCTAATCATTTTTGTAAGCCATATATCCCATGTAATTTTACACAGAATAAAATTATCAATAGGCTTCCATTAAGACCACAGATTCTGGGGTCGAGCCACCTCCTATCTAAATACGCTACTGTATCCAAGGTTGTTATAAATAAATCACTCTGAGGGACAATGAACTTTTATTGAATGTCTTTAAAAATAACTTCAAACCTACCAACTGCTTACAGCTTGTTGCCGTTAGTAGGTCCATATATTATTATGTTCTTTTCCAACTAAAGATAACGTGATTTACTCTTTAGAAAGACAAATAACAGTTTTTAAAATTCTTGTTATATGATTAACGCGGCCTAGCATAACCAGGTAGTTAGGGCGCTCAACTCGTAATATGAGGGGTGCGAGTTCGAATCCTCCTCATATTAAACATGTTCGCCCTTTTAGCCTAGGGATGTCGTTATCTAACGGTCACTCCCAATTTTTGTTGGTAAAAGAGTAGCCCAAGAGTTGGTTGTAAATGATAATGACTAACTGCCTTCCCTCTAGTCTTTCATTGATAAACTAGGGACGGCTAGCGCAGATAGACTTCCCTTATGTAGCTTTTCGTGAAATTAAAAAAAAAGCACACAAACACAAAAACCTATGATTAGCGTGCGTATAGTGAATTCAAGAATCTTTGGTTTGCGCTACGTTGCTATAGCTCATGCTTTGCACTTTGGAACCTTAATTACGTCATAATAATGACAGTTAAACCTCACTTTTTGATTAGCTCAAGAGCTGTCTATGGATGTTGTTAAATAACTGCATTTCCTCTAATTTGAGTGTTTAAAATTACGGATGACTAGAGCGAATATCTGAAACAAACAATCATACGTAATACCTAACCATTTATATTTATGTTATATTATATTTGTTCGTTATTCAGAAAATTCAAATGTTTTACTTCAAATTAATAACAGCTTATGTTTTGGGTAAGTTAAAATCAGTTATAAAAGTAAGTTGAATGCAGTTTTGTTATTCGAAATTATGTTTCTGAAAAAAACAAACAACTGTGTTGTATTTATGTTATTTATAAAATAGTTTTGACTCATCCTGTACGACACAGTGTAAACAATGTGGTAGATATAGAACCATATTATTGCACCGATATATCATCACGCCATTGTTATCCAACTCAGATGGAGCTATAAATGTTAATTGTAAATACGTTATTTTATAATAATTTAAGATATACAATTAATTTGCAATTTCAGAAACTATTTTACATTCAAAATGATAATTATTTTGATGAACATGATGTATTTCATTAAGTAACTAATGAATTAATTCTTGATCATAATTAAAAAGCTACTTATAATTGGAGTAACATTAATATAACTGTAGACGGAAAGTTCGGAATCCTTATTAAGTTACAAGGGAACATTTACGACGGCTCTGAAGTACGTCACTGAAGAATTTTCAGAAAGCAGAACAGGAGAACTTCATGTATTGATAAAGGAGGCAAAGAACCTAATAGCCACTCGGTCAAATGGCACTTCAGATCCCTTTTGTAAAAGGTAAGAACAGATACATAGGTAATGGTATTTCCAAAGTTTATAAAACCGTAATATTTCGCAAATACTAAATTGAAATAATATAAGCATTATCTTTCATGTTTTAAAATTTACTATTCTACTTCTTAAATTACATATTTAGTTGGTGTGTATTTTCTTATAGCAAAGCCACATGAGGCTAGCTGCTGAGTCTCCCCCATTGGTATCGATCCCCTGACTTTAGCGTTGTAAGTCCGTAGACTTGTCGCTATACCAGCGGGTGTCTTTTCGTTGGCTTCAGAAAGAACTGAGATTAATATTAATGTAATCGTAAATAATTGCACACAGATACGTAAAAACATATATAGAGAGATACAAAGTAGGGTATAGTCTATTTCATATTACAAAGTACGTGAGGGATAACTATGACTTTTATAAAATATATTTGGGCCAGGCATGGCTTAGCGTGTTAAGGCGTTCGGATCTCGGTCACACCAAACATGCCCGCCCTTTTAGCCGTGGGGCGTTAAATGTGACAGTCAATTCCACTATTCGTTGGTAAAAGAGTAGCCCAAGAGTTGGTGGTGAGTGGTGATGACTAACTGCCTTCCCTCTAGTCTTACACTGCTAAATTATGGATGACTAGCGCAGATAGCCATCATGTAGCTTTGCGCGAAATTCAAAGCAAAAAATCATTACGTCCATGTGGGTGTACGTACAAAGTTTCAGTTTGCATTTTGCAGTTTTTATGGGCGGTTTTACATTTTTTTTACCTCTACTTTACCTCCTGTAGATGGATAGATCTTCATAGATTTGGTTGTTGTTTGTTATTAAACACAAACTATGCAAAGAGCTATCTGTGCTCTACCCACTAGGGGTATTGAAACCCGGTCGCTTCCACCGGAGAGCGTCAAATTTAATATGGGATTTATGACTTGCTAATCAGTTCACGCATGTATTAAGTGTCGTTCATTTAGAATATTTTAATTCTAGTCTTACTGTAATAGCAAAGCACACCTATAACCTGTTAACGTAATATAATTACTAAAATAAAAATTATAATTCTTAACTTAATATAACCTGAAAGTGTTTTAAGGATAATGGGTTGTCTTACGTTTAATTTCAATAACATCTAGGTATATATAAAAGGTACTTTCTGTTCGTAATGCTCTCTTGTTGGTAACGTTCAGATCAGCTTAGTGGTTAGTCTCACACAAAAGTATCAAATTTCAGTCGAGTGGGGATTATTTATAACTTTTTATATTATCAGCTTATTATGTTTAAAACAAGCCCTTACAATATAAGAAAAAAACACACAACAGATTAACATGATATTTAAATTCGGGATTTGAATAACAAATTATTATTCTGAATAAAGAAATTAGCACACAGGGTCACATATAAAAATTGTAATGGTTTCCAAACAAGACTTAATAGACAGCGCCAAAACACATTATTATTTAAATTTTCACCTTAAATAAGAGACATTTATAAACTTAGTCAAAATTTTATAGACTTTTTCTATGAAAGTTTATACGATTATGTATTTGTCTTTCAAATTCTTCACCATCACGGTTAATAAATCGTAGACTCAGACATTTGATCGTGTGGGAATATTTCTCGAGAACCAATCTTTTAGCATGGTTCAATTTATAATGCTTTATTAATAAGGAGGTTTGAACATAACAAAAAATATGCATAACTTAAAATTATGATGGAAGACATCTTATACGAAATGACCAAATATACACAAAAATTTTGTTTTCGTGAAATACTAATAAAATAATAAACTTTCCTCATACATATAGTTTTACTATTGTATAATTAATTTGTTAAAAAACTTGCTCATGAAAGAGTCATTTATATTTAATTTTCTGAATGAATACTAATCAGTATTTACCGTCATATAACAGGTACTCAGCTAGTTAACTTAGCAAGCATGTGCAATTATATGTTAAGGGTAATTGTAAGTTTGATAGTGTTGATTGTCATTTATGTATGTCTTAGTTCCTTTTCTAGTGTTTGTTACTAAGTAAGTAGATAATCTTACCCTCTTCTCTGGTACGTAATTATTGTATCGAATTCTTTATTCTGTGGCTTTGACTATTATTAAACATTTAAAACATGTTAAACAAATACGAAATTTTCAATTTCGATAGTTACTTATTACCAGACAAGTCCAAGAAGTCAAAACAAAAGACGCCTGTCCTTAAAAAAACCTGCCGCCCTGAGTGGAACTGTACCTTAGTCTACAAAAACCTTAACTTAGATGACCTCAAGGACAGATGCCTTGAGCTTACAATTTGGGATCACGACAAAATAACAAGTAATGACTTCCTGGGAGGCATTAGACTGAGCCTTGGAACTGGTAAGTAATGTTTAACTAAAATGGAAAAAGTATATTATATTGGAATTTTTAATAAGCTCAAAAAAGAAACCTTTAACACAAGAAGGCAGAAAAATATATTAGTGAAATCATTTAAATTTTACCGTTACAGTACCTGTATCCCATTGAGAGGTTTTAATAGCACTAGTGTCGTTTAATCAAAAGTGTGCTTTTTCATATCAAAGCCACACCAGGTTGTCTGCTGTGTCCATCGAGGGGAATTGAACTCTGATTTTAGCTACGTAAATCGGAAGAATCACTGCTGCCCCACTGGGGGGCTTAGAGAGAGGACACGTCAGTGTTCTTACTCAAAACGAAGGAACTAACAGTAAAAAAATCTTCTCGACGATAAAATCCTATGAGAAATCTCACATATTTCCTCACTCAAGTGGTGCTATTGAGGAAAATTCCATTTAAAAATCAATAACGAAAATTTACCTGTGTTCAATTCAGTGCAATAACTTCAAATTAAATACAACAAAGCGTGAACCATAGGTGTTTCTGACCGGCCCTTTTAGTTTGCTGTGTGCACAAACCTCGTCTCTTTTCTCAACTCTCCACTTGTCTTACTTAGTTTCATCGTGTCACTATTCTCTGGGACTCTTCAGTATTCTGTATAAATATAGATACTTAGTACAACGATATCAATGATTACAACATTGGTTTAACTTATGTACAACCTACTTTATAATTGTTAATCGATCAACCATATAGATTTTTCGGTGATTAGAAATATTACAGCCAGAGACTACAATACTAGAGATTATAAACAACACAATCCAAAACCAGAATTCACTTCTGTTTACATTTTTTCGACCTTTTGCTGCCGGACGTACAACATACACTTTGAAGAAAGTATCTCAAAATTAGACTCATCCACCCATAACAACCAAATATTCCATTCTTCTTGAGTCTTCTTGATACTTTAGATCTGACACTTTGTCATTTGGTACATGATTGTTTATCTCATGCTTGAGATCAGTGGCAGACTTCTTTTTGTCCCGAAAGCAGCATAAACGAAGATGATACTTAACATCAGTATCATTCAGTTTAGGTGTTCTGCCTCTTCCTTTCCTATTTTAAAATTTACTTGTCTCGATCTCACGATCTAGTGGGTACTTAAAAGTCTTTGGAGAGTATTTCAAGTGTTCATGAATTGGTCAGAGAGTCCAACCAGGATCACGTAAAGCTTTTATATAAACTCCCTCACCTACTGGCAATTTTCTACATTTTTTTGGGTCATGGCATGACAATAAAACTTAATATATAGTGTTAAACACTCTCTTTATCAAGGTTCTTTGTGAAGTGCTATATAATATATGCTATTGTAGCATATACTGGTAACATATGCTTGCTAGTTTCTTTCTATATACTTAAAACACTACATGAGGTATCATGACAGTTATTTCAGACCTTTAATAAGTGTAATCATTCAAGTAGAACCTTTATGACATGTCCTTAACACAAGCTGTAACGAATTTACCGTTATAGTTGATTTTGATACCTATGTTTGTTTCATTATAGTTTTTATGCATATGAAAGGAAGACTTGTGATTATGATGATAACAGATTTGGAAATTGAGAGATTAGTTTAAGGCCGATGGATCATCAGATAATTTGGTCTCAAATTTCAATGAAACAGATGTAGAATTGATGAGCTGAGGTCAGAAAGCTGACTTGGGCTTCACAGAGTCAGTAATGTTTGGCTATTTGACTTTTCTCTGCCAGTTCGTCAAGATTTTTCTGTAGGATACTAGATTATTATTTTTTTTAATTTAATGCTTCTCTCCAATATGGGATCTATATCTACAGCCATTTCTGTGAGCTCATTTGCCTTGCATAGAAAATAAGACACAGATTTCACTGTGATGATGAATTTAGTGGGTGCTATATCTTCACTATCATTCATTATCACTATTCCTGGGAGCTATCAGCCCTTCCAGTTTTTTGCTCTTAGTAATAATATTCCAGCAGCTTAACCACCTTCTCATCCCTTATATTCTTACACCTTTCACCTCTGATTTCTTTAGCGACATTCAGAACATTTGTAATTTCCTTCTTGAGGCTCAGCATGGCCAGGTGATTAGGGCGCTCGACTCGGAATCTGAGGGTCGCGGGTTTGCATCCCCGTCGCGCCAAACATGCTTGCTCTTTTAGTCATGGGGGCGTTATAATGTGACGGTCAATCCCATTATTCGTTGGTAAAAGAGTAGCCCAAGAGTTGATGGTGAGGGTAATAACTAGATGCATTCCCTATAGGCTTATACTGCTAAATTAGAGACAGCTAGCACAAATAGCTCTCGTGTAGCTTTATGCGAAATTCAAAACAAACAAACTATATTGGGTTGCACACCGGTAGACATTCCTTGTATCGTAAGACTTGAAGGCCTTTATTACTCCTTGATCCATGGCTGCAGAATGGATGTCATATTGAGAAGTAAACATATTATCTCCACATTAGGATGGCTAAAAAATGCAGTGTGCCAGGGTAATGGACAGGAGCATTATACGAAACTAACAGCACCCTAAATTCGAGGTTCTTCTTTGTCAGGAATTCTTTAACATCATGCACAAAATGATTGTGCAGCCAATTGCTGAATAGCATCCTAGTTACTCAAGCCTTTTTACTTGATCATCAAACAACCGGCAAATGTCGCTTATTATTTCCTTTTAATATGTATGGGTTTGTAGAGCAATACATTAATACAGGCTTGCGTTTAAAGTCACTCAATGCGTTTCTGCAAAAAGAAAAAAAGTGATTCTATCCTTAAAGGCTTTAAATCAGAATGTTATCTTCTGATTCTTGATGATGTATGTCCTCTTGCCCTTCTTCGTACAAAAGATCCTTGTCATTTACTGAAGTTTTTTTTTTTATAATCCAAAATAAAACACCAGAATGATAGATTTTTTATTTCTTATTAAATGTTTTCCGTTTATCTAAGTATATTATTCATGGCTAAGTCAAAAGAAAATTTCCTTGGACTTCATTCTATTGCAAAAATATTAACTTGGATGTTAACTTGTATTTTTATCACATTGATAATATTTATTAATTTAATACAATATAATGTATTTCCTCTGAGATAATTATTACAAATAAAGATTACGTGTGTAATCAGATATTATATTAACTTAAATATTTACTGTCTTTCCTTTATGTTCAGGTAAATTTCTTGGCCGTCCAGTAGACTGGATGGATTCTCAATGTGAAGAAATTGACTTGTGGAGAATGATGCTACAACAACCTGGTTTGTGGATTGAAAGGTCACTACCTCTTCGATCGACTATGATGAGTAGGAAATTCTGATGGATATGTTTCAATGATTCTGATGATATGTTTTCTGATGGATATGTTTCATACCCTTTAGTGATTATACTGAGGTGTTGGAGAACTTTGCGGATGTGACCATGGAATTGTTTTTTAGTTTGTGTGAGTCTGATAGGTTTTTTTCAAAGACTTCAAACCTACATTCAATAAAGAAAAACATTACATTCAATACTTTTTCCATAATATTTAATGTTTTCATAATGTGCTTTGTGGCACTAAGGTAAGTCGATAATAAAGCCTTCTTGTGTATAGTGTCTTTCTGCAATATTGTGTAGGCTGTGCTTATCTATTACGTTTCATAATGAAATCAGTTTAGTTTTTGAAACTTTTAATCACCATGTAGGTATTTAAAGAACTTTATTGGCTATGTACTAAAGGGAACTGGTGGAAGGAAAACATTTACCAAGATCAAAGTAAATAAAGTGAAAACATTTACTGTGAAACCCAATTCAATAAATAGTGCACAATTATTGTACACTGGGTATTGAATTTATTATAATCTTGTATGCTTTACACTAGAAAAAATATTATAAAAAACTTTTAAACTATATATCAAGTTTCGAGACAAACTAAAATAATGTGCAAATATTTAGCCAAAATTGACAATACCTTTAATACTGTTTCTAGTAAACAAGCATCATTCCAACATATGTCTACCTTTACCTATAACATTTAATACCAAATCGATGTCTCTGTTTGATTGTTTGTAGTTAAGTGCAAAGCCACACAATATGATATCTGTGCCAATCGTAAGAAACGAAACACAGTTTTTACTTTTATAAGCCTATAGATGTACTGCTGTGCCACTGGAAAGTTTGGCGCTCTTATAAACAAAATAACTATTGTTATATGAAATTACTTATAAAACTGATGCGCTGACAGACGAAAATCACTTCCGTTATACAACATAACCTATAAAACTGACAGACAACGACAATCTTTACATGACATGCTTTATCAAAGTGATCTGGCAAATATAATAATTACCTTAAATGACAACAATTTAAAAACTTTGGCGCTAGCAAACGTGACGTTCACCATTATGTGACATTAGTTATCAAACAGAAGTGCTGAAAAACGTAATAACTCTATACATCCCAGTACTTATCAAACTGATGCACTGACAAACATAATGTCTCCCTTTATATTATATTACCCGTAAAATTGGTGCTTTAACAGGCATAATAACTACTCTAAATGATGTTAAGACAAAAATTCCTACCTTGACGTAACGTTACTTATTAAATTGATGACCACCCTTATATGTTGTTGGTTGTCAAACTGATGTTGTGACAGACATTACAAATGAAACTAAGTTGATAGACATAGTAACTACTTTTATGCTCTACGTATCCAACTGATGTGCTGACAGATAAAGTGATTATCTTTATATAATCTTAGTTTTTAAACTGATGATGTAGAGGACGTCGAAGCAATGTACATGTAGAGTGCGCTTTTAAAGTGGAAGCCGTTTACAGCTTCAGTTAATTTTTTGAAATTGTGTAAATATGAAACGTTGGTTTTAATTATTTATTAAATTATAACGATTACATTTATATGATATTAGTTATTATACTTATATTTTGACATACATAACATCCGCCCTTATTTGATGCTGCTTATGATGTTTATTTGTTTTTAATTTTCGCACAAAGCTACACGAGGGCTATCTGCGCTAGCCGTCCCTAATTTAGCAGTGCAAGACTAAAGGGAAGGCAGCTAGTCATCACCACTCACCACCAACTCTTGGGCTACTTTGTTACAACAAATAGTGGGATTGATCATCACTTTATAACGATTCCTTCGCTGAAACGGCGAGCATGTTTGGTGTTACAACCCTCAGATTACAAGTCAAGCACTCTAATCACCTGGACGTGCTGGGTCTAACATTACTTATAAAACTGATGATCTGACAGACATAATGAATACTCTTATATGACATCACTTATCAGACGTTTCGTCTGACATACTGATTTCCTTTTTATGACATTACTTATCAAACAGATGTTTTGTCTGGCATAATGATTTACTTTACATGACATCGCTTGTATAATCGATGATCTGTCAAACATAATAACTACTTTTATATGAGATTGTTTATCAAACAATGTGTTGAAAGACAAAATGAATACCCTTATATGACATCTCTTATGAAAATGATGTGCTAACTGACACAATGACTACTTTAATATGACATTATCAATCTGATTATATGAAAAAACAGTTACTAAATTTCTATGAAGCTTATAAAAGTGGTAATGTAACAGATAGTGTTACTTATTAATCCGAAAATCTGAAAGACATAAATTCACGAGAGACAAAGTGGCTACCCCTACATGACTTAACTCATTACACTGATGTGCAGATAGCCATATTATACCTACTCCTATTTATTATTACTTGTCAAATTATTAATTTAACAGGCATTATGACAATCTTTCTATGACATTGCTTATAAAACAGGTGTGGTGACAGAAATAACGAATACATTTTACGATATTGCTTATCAAACTGACATGCTGAAAGACTTAACGACTACATTTATGTGTCATTAGTTATGAACTTGATGCTTTAAGACATATATTACCTCTCCTAATATGACATTACTTATCGAATTTTAAACTTTCCCACATAACGACTACCCGAAAATGACGTTTCTTATCAAAGGGATGTGCTGACAACATATTGACTACTCTTATGTGGCATTACGTATCAAAATAATGTTTTACGAACATTATGGCTACCTTTATATCACATTACTTACGAAACTGGTGCACCGAAACACGATCTCTACCGTTATACGGCATTACTTATCAAAACGGTGTTTCGATAGATATAAAACTACCTTTATATAATTATTTATCAAAATGACGTGCTACAGACATAATGGTAACCTATATATCAAGCTAATGAATATATATAAATAATTATTACCTCTATATAACATAACTTATGAAACTAATCCTTTGACAGAGATAATGACTGTCTTTAAATTACATTACTTATCATACTGATGCTCTTATAAACATAATGGCTATTTTGATATGAAATTACTTATAAAAATTGATGTTGACAATATAAAGACTACCTGTTAATAACATTACATATCAAAATAATGCTTTGATAAACATAATATATCAAATTTCTCATGAAACTGTAGAAATGAAAGACAGTGATTACCTTCGTAAATTACCAGTAGACCAGGAAAATAGTTGCGATCAAATTGGTATCCTTATTACAAGTGCCTTTTCAAATATTGGGTTTTTAAAATTATACAACGAATGATAACTTCTTCATTAAAGTGAATATCAGCGTGGAATTTACCACATTTATTTATATTACTCTCTTCCTTAGCTTGAATGTTTTGTTACCAGTCTAAGCATCATTAACGAAGACTAATTAAAATTGATTGCCTATATCTCATGGACGTTGTATAAAATTTACAGTTTTTAATTAAAATTACGAGAATGCTCATAAAGAGCATGAGTATCAATTTTCAAATTGTTTTATTATTCCCAAATAAAGTAATGATGTTAATACAGTTTATATTATGGATTTCTTTATCACTATTATATTAATTATGCTTATGACATGTACAACTGAAAGTGTACTTTCAGAAATTGCGACATCATACTTTGTTTTGTGCTCAACTTGAATAAGGAGTGTTTAACAGTTTCCTCAGCATGTAATATTTCCCTATTTTTAGCACAAATGCAGTTTATCTGATTGTGCAACATAGGATAAATATTTACACTTCCTACACAATAAGAACTTTAACTGACTTGCCTTTAAATGCTTTAGGAGCTGAAAGTACTAGAAGCATATTTCTCAAAACGTTGGTTTACAATATGAATACGCCCCCGCTACTAGAGCGGTAAGTCTACGGATTTACAACGCTAAAATCAGGGTTTCCATTTCCCTAAGTGGGCTCAGCAGATAGCCTGATGTGGTTTTGCTAAAAGAAAACACACACAGTGTATGAATATATCTCACATTTATCTTGTCTGTTATATACTACGGTATTCAAGAGTGGCAAACAAGATTCCTGTCCACATTGAAAAATAACTTTATATTTGCGTATTTGTTACTGAAATATTTCCAAAAATTCATAAACATGGTCCTGAAATTGAAAGATAAGACTATTTTTCAACCATTATTCTTCAAGCTTAGCAGTGCAAAGCTAAAGTCCATACTACAACCGTCAACACGATCATACATTGTTCCATTAAACATAAAATGTGATTTTCTGGCTACAAATTATCATTTACCATTATAACATTAGTCAAACATGAACAAATGAATTAAATCGTAAGCTTAATTTTTTTAAAATTGACTGTTATGGCAGAATATTTAGAAGATTATAGGAAATCAAGAAAGTTAGTCAAACATGAAATTAGAACATAAAAAAGGATGTATGAAAAAAAGGTTGACTGAAAATGTAAAACTTAAAGGTGAAGATTTCTGTAAATACATTAAAGGTAAAAACAATGTAAGGATTGAGATATAGCCCTTTATGAATAAAGAAAGGTTTTTTACCTGATGATTTTGAGATGACTGAGTTATTAAATTTTGCTTTTTCTTCTGTTTTTTTCACGAAGATTTAAGTAGTATTCCACATATTGAATAGCTGATAACTGGAAACAATATGGCTGCATTAATTTTAAGTTTATTAAGATGTATTTGTTTGGAATTAAGCGTGAAGCTACATAATAGGCTATCTGTACTCTGCCCACCATGGGCATTGAAACCAGGTTTCTAGCAATGTGAGTCTGTAGGTATACTACTGTAAAACTGGGGAAGGGGGCTAAACTTTTAAGAGAAAACTGAACTTTGAGTCTCCTTGGCCAGATAACAATTCCTCAAGGGTTGTCTAGGAAATTAAGGATTGGATATGTGAACCACTTGCTACGATATTTTCTAAGTCCTTGAATAGCGGGCAGGTGCCAAAGGATTGGAAATTAACTGATGTTACTCCATTTTTTTCAAGGGAATAAAAATTGCCCAGTAAATATAGGCTTATTAGTCTTACATCAGTTGTAGGAAACGTTTTAGAAAGTCTTGTAAAATACACTTTTCAAAGTCATGTAACAAAGTTTATAATTTTATTTTATGGTCAAATGGAAAAATCTTACCATCTTACAAATATTTTGACATTCTTTGAAAAGGTTATTACTTATATAAATGAAGACAAGGGTGTAGATTTGAGATTTTCAGAAAACGTTTGACAAGGTACCGTATAAAAAGGTTGGTAAAAAATATCTTTAGGTGAATGGGACAAGTCAACTTTACACATAAAGTTTCTGAATGGAAGAGAGTAGAGGGTTGTTATAAATGAAGTTCTGTCAGATTGGACTAATGCCACAAGTCTCTTAAGCTGTTCAAGCAGTGTGCTGTTGCTTGTGGTAGGGCAAATAGGATTTTAGGTTGTATCTACAGAAATATCGAAGACAAGTATAAAGGAGTTATAATTCCATTGTATAGGTTACTGGTTGGACCATATTTGGAATATTCTCTTGAGCTCCTTATCTTAGGAGGGATACCAAATTTTTCAAAAGGAACCAGAGGAGGGTTACTAGAATGGTGTCTGGAATGGAAAATTTGTCATACGAGAAGAGATTAAGATGTTCCTCACTTAATAATGAAACGGCAATATATATGTATGCAGGGTAAAATGTATGAGACAAGCACCATATATTTAAAAGAAAGATGTACAACACTTTGCTTTGAGGCAGTGCAGTATAACTATGAAGTGAAACAGCACAGAATGACATATAAAATGTCTTATCCAAAGACGTGTATCAATAGAAGAGTTTTGGGGCAATCTGGACCCTGTTCACTGTCTAGGATATTGGTAGCAACATGAACGTTCTTCCCCTTCAAACAAATCCAGGAAAAACGACATAAATAAGCAGTTTTTTTTATTAATCAGCTCATTCTCAACAGATGGTGCACATATGTAAAATATCATACTATGCGATGTAGAAAGCTGAAATGAGGGACTGGACAAAAATGATGAAGTTTGGTGGGTTTTGATAAAATATATCTGTGGTTCTTGGAAGACTGACCTATACAAAAGTCAGAGCAAGGTCCGCTGCTCCAATAATGGTTAAAGTAAAGGTATGTGTCAGTCAATATAAAGCAACTAGCAAGAAACAACAAGGAGTAGGGTCTGAATGTTGAAAATGGCACTGGAAACTAGTCTTCTACATGAAGTTATCTCCAATATTGACTAATTGCATCCACTCCCAAAACTAAGGGGTGTGGAGCAAAAGACCAAAAGGAATGTAGTTTAGCATTTCAGCAAGTAGTAAAAAACATATCTTTATTTGGTGTTTCTAGGCAAAAACACACTTACTGAAATACTTCAGAATAAAGAGGCCACTTCTTTGGTAGAACTTGTTTGGGATGAAAGAAGAGGTAAACCACCAGGTTCATTAAATACATACCAGGACTTGATTTCCATTTGTTTGGTGATATATGTAATAAAAGTGGAGTTGCTGGAATAAATCTTCACAACTCGCTCTTGAAGAAGAGTGAGAAAATGAGACATAACCCCAGAAACAGCCAAAAGTACGAAAAAGTGGATATAAAATGTAGTTCCCATGACTAACTAGTGCCCTGAAATCTCTCTAGATGACTCCCCTGGAAAATACATCTTGTCACTCATAATTATAGAGCCCTAGAGAAATAAGAACAATGAAGGTAAGAACGAGACCACTTGAAATATGGTAAGAGATGGGAAGAGGAATAAGGGATACAAGAAACTCGATCCATTGAAGCTTGGTTAGACCAGCCAGACGAGTCAAATAAAATCCCAGAGAAGACATGAAAGAATGTAGCCTCACCACATCAACTCCAGACTCAAAAAACTCAGAACTGCTCTCAAGATGTTTCACACTCACTGCATGAAGAAATGTTTCTCTACCCAAAAATATAATGACCAGATATTGAGACAGCAAAAACGCTACTAAATGAGCCAGAGTAGAACCTAGAAGAGTCCTGAGTTCACCAGCAAAATTATCAGGTGACTAACAAAAGATTTAATACAGCTACTGTAATGAGGAAATAATACACAAAAGGTTGGTCAGGGCAAGACAAACTGAGATGGGTTAAACAGGTTCAAAACCTCGAATTCGAGTTTCACAGGGGGAGAAAAGAATCCAGACGTTGGGAATATAAAAAAGTTTCGAAGTCCGTTAGTAACATACAGAATATTGGTCAAACAACCAGGTGTGGGGCATATCTGCACCCAACAGCAATTGATAAGCAAAATGTTGAGCATGAACTCGGATGTTGGGTAAAAGGAAAAACATAGTAATCAGAACGAGATTATTCACCCAACAAGGAAAGAGAGGTATCAAGAACTAAAGGTAAAACATTTAAAATCTGACGTACAGGAGTGGTGAAGTTGGCAAACTCTCTATACTATCAGGCTTGTGTGACTGACAAAAAGGCTGGGGCCAGAAAAAATGAGAGTTCAAGTATAAAATGGGGAATGACTGAAACGCAATTACAATAAAAAAGCAAGCACATGTTAATTGTGATAGAGGATTGTGCCAAAGTTATACAGAAAGCTACCTGCAAGTATAGGTTGTGCAATATGATTGGTCCAGGGTAGCAACATGATATTCGCGTTCTAAAGTTGCACGAAAATAAAGGGACATAATAGATTGATAATCCACTAGCAAAATGTTAGTGGTATTCATTGAAAAACACTTATTGTGATTGATTCATTGATTGATTGGATTAAAATTGGTATGCAATTGATATCTTCTGAAGCTCCGTCTAATTACTATTATTTTGATTAGTATTTTATTTTTATGACTCAATGGATATAGTATTCTTCGATATCAGCAATTATTACATCTCATGTGGTTCCTGGTAAGTGCAATTTCCTTCCAGGTATGCCAAAGATAAGTTAAGCTACACTTTCAAAACTGTGTTAGTCCTTTTTAGGACTATCTTTTGCAGTATTTTTTGTTTAAAGTTGTCTCTTAAGGCACACAAATTAAGCAGAGAGCAATGAAAAAAGAACATGGCTTGGCGGGACTTCAAGATCACCAGGGCCAACTCTCACCCCTCCAAAATGCTTGACCATTGTCAGACAGGCAGTAAATAAAGCTATTGACATTTTATATGCAAAAACGGCTCGTTTGGGTTGAGAAAATATTTTAAATAGAAGAGCAAACAACGTTTCGACCTTCTTCGGTCATCGTCAGGTTCACAAACAAAGAGGTAACTGACCGGAAGCTGACCACATGTTTGGAAGGGGTTGTGTAACTGAGTGTCGCAATGTAGAGGGCGGGGTTAGATGTTTGAATATATAATTTTATCTATAATATTAATATAGGTATAATGGCATTCCTTTATATTGGTTTATTTTGGGCTTAAGTTGTTGAATAAGTAAGGCTTCTTTAATTTTGCGTTTGTTTATGTTTGTTTCTTTATTTAGTATTTTCTATGGTTATGTTGTGTTTGACTTACAGTGTTCGAAAACGTGTGAAGGTGACTTTTTATGTTCTTTGAATCTGGTTTCCATTTTTCTATTTGTTTCTCCAATATAGAAGTCGTGGCAGTTATCACATTGTATTTTATAAATACAGAATTATACAGTACCAAGAAAATAGATGACAGAAAATGGGAAGAAGTCATAAAACATCTCCCAACACTTCCACCTGAAGCAGACAATCTAGCTAAACCTTTAACAACTACAGAAGTAAAAAATCAACTATGCGAAGCTCAGGAAAGAAAAAAGCCCCGAGACCAGAGGGACTCCCAGTTGAGTTCTATGGATGGTTTTGAGACATAACAAAAACACCTTATGTAACAATGTTAAACAGTAGTCTTACAAACAATAATATATTTCCATTCTTCATGGAAGTATAATCAGCTTGCAGTGTTAGAAAGATTATTCGGATCTAATAAAAAATTTCAGACCTGAGAGTAAGCTCAGGAACGTTGATTATAAAATATTCACAAAATGTGTAGACTTTAGAATAATAAGCGTACTAAATACTTTAATTAAATCAGCACAGACAGCAGCAGTTCCGAGAAGAAACATTTTATTTAGTGTCAACATGCTCCGGGACATAATACAAATATCACACAGCAAGGGCTCTCCTACTTCTATGATTTCAATTGATCAGGAGAAAGCCTTCAATAGAATAGACTAAAACCATTTATTTTATGTACTAGAAAAATACAGATTTCCACAAGAATTAATAGCTTGGATCCAACAAATATATACAAATATCACAAAAATAAATGATAATTTTAAAGTTTAATCGGGAGTAAGACAAGGATGTCCCCTTTCCCTTACTCTTTTCAACTCGTGTTAACTTAGATAAGAAAATAGTAGGAGTACATATTCCAGGGAATTACGCCACTCAGCAAAAATGATTTGCACATGCTGATGACGTAAACTTGACATTAATCACAGAGTATGAGTGCACTAAACACCTACTGCCAACTCTTGCGCTACTCTTTTACCAACGAATAGTGGAATTAACAGTAACATTATAATGTTCCTACGGCTGAAAGGGCGAGCATGTTTGGCGCGACGGGGATGCGAACCCGCGACCCTCAGATTACGAGTCGCACGCCTTAACAGGCTAGGCCATGCCGAGACCCAAAATAAATAACGATAAATCAAAAGGTTTTTGGCTAAAAAGATTGATCAAGAGTCTCATAAAAATACTAGGCGTCTGATCAGGTCCCTACGACTCAATAAGCTATAACTGACAATTAAAAATAAAAGCAATAGCAGAAAAGATAAAAAAAAATGGAATGACAATGACTTATCCTTAATAGCAAGAGCACAGATCATGAAACAATTAATACACCCCAGAAAAACATATTTAGGTAGAACACTACTCCCTAGGGAAACATATATTACAAAAGAATAAACAAAATAAGATACAGTTTTATATAAAACTATAGGCCGAACGTCCAGCCAGAGAAATAGTAAACCTCTCGATCAACTGATGAGGTTTGGGTATACCCAATTTAAAAAATTATCTAATAGGATCTACAGTCAATAACATGTGCAAAATCATGGGGTCTGAGCACAACTGTGCATTGTTTTACAACTACATAGTTGAGTTCAATGCCCAAAACTTCGTAGGTGTAGTCAAACCACAGGCACTGCGTGCAGAAAAATCACCTGCTTACCTAAGGAAAATAATAGATACGACAAAAAAGATAATGAAAGAAACCCAAAAATTAAATTATATGACATGACAATAAATAAGATATATAAAACCATTAATGAAAAAACAAAGGCAAAAATAGTAATAGAAACTAACAAATAAATTGGAAGACTGTACGGACCACAACAGGCAATAGGAAAATAGAAGCAAACGAAGAGGCTTGAACTATAAAATAGCACGCAACAAGTACGAGAAACAGAGTAAATAGAGAAAAATCAACAATAACAAATAAATGCTCGTATTGCTAGCGAATAGAAACAGTACCTTCTACGGCTGTGTGTATTTATTGAAAACAAAACATCTGGAATATTCCATACCAGTATGATCGATTACACTACGGTTCTATTTAACACCCTCCCCCAGTGAAAAATAATCAGTTAGTAAATTTAAATATCAGATTTGGTCCGCAAGATGTAAAGCAGTATATGAAAATATAAAGGAAAGTCTTCCGGTCGTTACGAAAGGAATAAGAGCAAACACCAGAATAAGGCTAAACATCGACCAACGTCGATTAACGGAGGAGTTTATCAAGAGATGAGTCGTGGATATTTGAGAAAAAGGGTGGGTTCATCGATCTAAAGTTCTGAATTCACTACATCGAAACATACATCACTTCCTGACCTCAAGTGGACGATGAAGAAAATACCCACGGCGGACCAACTAATGCTATAGGTGCAAGCCTGGTCAATGAGTGTTTTTGTGTACTTAATCTGCGAAGATGCAAGAACAAAAGGTTCGTGGACCGTAAAAATAGTGACTTTGACTGCACAGGCTAATTTGTGTATTGTGTTTCCCAAATATGCTTTCTATCATAAAGATAAAAAACAGGAAAAACAGAGGCGACAAGAACAAGGAATCACCAGTACGAAGTCCCGAAGAATGACGCCACCCAAAGAAAGTTAAGTAAGAAATTTTTAAATATTAATTGATTATGACTGTAGTCGCAGGGTAGGGTGGAGACATGCCTTGCCTTTCTAACACAGTAAAAGTGTAGCTAGGCTAGTCAGTTTGTTACCTGAACAATAAAGAGGTAGAAATGCGAGGAAAATTCTGTATCTTCCGGGGCCGGGCGTTTTGTCCTTGGCGGCGGACTGAGCAAGTACAATCCCTGTGTTGTCGGCTGTGGAATTAATAATTAGCCATACTATCTGATACTGGGTGTACAGAGGCGAGTCCGAAAATTTCAGTTCCGAGAAGAGAGTTGACTCTTCGAGAAAGGTAAGACCCCCTGTACTCGCATATCTCTGTTCCTGTCCCTTGTTTTGGCTTATAGGGCTGGAGCACACACACACACACACACACACACACAAAGAGTATGTGACGTAGATGGGGCCAAGTGCGGACTTAGAGTATTGAAACCTGGCGAGCTAGATAGTTTGGAACAATGACCTGAAGTCACTTAGTACAGGTAAGAGCTTAATATTCTGAATTCAAATCGAGAGTAGCGTGCGAATTTGTACCAGCGATAAAGCTAACAGTTAAAGCTAAAAAAATGTATTTCACTGGCTCAAAGTCTAACAAACAATATATTGTACACAATATACAGCATAATATACTGGAGGACAAAGAAGAATCTTTATTCCCCAGTATCCATAGTGCTTAGAGCAAACATTTGTAGGAAGATGGTGGCTTCAAGTAAATAAAAAATAAACAGGGAAAAGTAAAGCGTATTGCTCAAAGAAACGCGGCTGCCCAAAGTATCAACACATACTAAATCTACGCATCCAGAGACAACAACCAACACTTAACAACAGGCAAAATTAACAACTTTTCTCCCCTTTCTAAACAGCCAGCATGATCAAATGACTAAAGATTGGAGCCACCTTGCTATATACAACCAGGAACCACTCAAACCTTTAACCTACCAAGTCAAACCTCATATGCAGCTATCCTATCAAACAACAAAAGACCACAATCTAAAGAGAATATACAACTCCCTGCAGAAAATCAAAACACCAAGAGACAAGAGAAAAGTAGATGAATGGTTCATCGAGCAGCTAGTTACATTTGTAGCTAACTTTGTTATGATCTGTTTCTCTGGTTCTGTCCAGGCTGTCCCACAACTCTACAAAGAAATCTACTTCGCAGCAGATTTATACCTAGATCTGGAAAATCCCGATCCAGTTTTGATGGCTAAATATATCGAATGAGGACACACCAGAGTCACGTTCCTATAAGGTTAAATAGTTTCTACACTACATGTTAATATTTATGGAGACTTAACCCAGAAAAAATACGAATTATTTGACTTAATTAGTAACCTCGACATAGACATTATATCTCTCAACGAAACACTTCTCATACATAACCATAACTTTAATATACCAGGTTACAATATCAAAGAAATTTCACACACAAACACCACTAGAGGTACTGCGCTCCTTTTCAAACCAAACATCAAAATAGATTTTGACACCACCACACAGGTCCTGAACAATTAAGTAATTATTTGTAATATCACACACAACAAAAATCCACCAGTTACTTTAATCTCTTTATGCGCAAGGCGGAGACATGTACCAAATATCATCTTGTTACAAACCCTGTTCGCAAAACACAAACGAGTTATTCTAATAGGCGGCCTAAACTCAAAACACAGATTTCCTACGTAAAACAAACAATAGGAGCAGAATAGTACTCAGAAACTTTACACACAACAATAGTCTAATATGCATTAACAATAATCAGAACACTCACACACTTACAGATGGAACACAAGATATTTTAGACTTAGCGTTTGTGATACCAAATATATTTTACCACATATACACTGCTGGCCAAAATCTTTAGGCCAATGAACATAAAAAAACATGCATTTTGCATTGTTAGACTCAACCACTTATTTGAGTAGACCTTCGAAAGATGAAAATAAGAAATGGGGGAAAAAAATAGCATTTAATGGGAAAAATGTGAACACTATGAAATTAACCTAAAAACTAGGCTAAATTCTATATGAATTACCACATATTAATATTCCAACAATGTTCATACACCAGATAATTGGATTTCTTCACAACAGTGTGGCCAAAGTTGGAATTAATAACGTTTGCTCAGAACAATTTCATTTGAGAGCAGGTGTACTGCACGGGAAAGCCATCAGTCCGCTACTCAACATAATTTTTGAAAATGCATACCGTTCTCCAGGCTAAATGGAACATATGCATACCAATACGCCAATATAGCAATACACCATGATTCATTTTTATTAATTACCACAACATGTTTTATCATATGAAGCACTATGAATACAAACACGTTAATTACAAGTGTTTACTTTGTAATTAAGATCAAACTATACATGAGTGAATTATCTCAGTACATAATAAATAAAAATAATAAAATATCAATTAAAGCTAAATGGTTTGACTTCTTTAATTATATTTATATCAATTTATTTCAAAGAAAAAATACACAAAAATAAAATGATGGGTATCTTGCTGTTCTGATGACTTGAAGGTGTCTTTAATTGAAGGGTTCCCACAGGTGGAAGGACTCAAAATTCCTTGACTTTTTACCGATTTAAATTTTCATATGAAATTAAAGCACTATTTATTTCACAGAAAATAAGCATGTAGTTTATTTTTATAAATAAAACAAAATAACTTTAAAGTAAGAGCTGACTTTCACCTCTATTACAGCCAAACTATGCAAACTTCTATTTAGGAAATATGCACCATGTGTGGAAATTACATGGCACATTAAGACTACTGACACAGTAGACACCAAACAAAATAATTGCATTAGGAAAGTCAGATTGTTTTATACACTGAATTTTTAACTGAACAATTATATTACATAGGAAGTGTTAATGCTGGAGATATAAAAATGGCATAATGTAATTAAATTACTCTGACATCCTGTATAACATGAAACTATATTGAGTTTTGTTATTGATATTTACATGAAGTCTGGATAGTACAGGATGTTTGGAAAGTCACTGTGCAGTTTTGTCTGTTAATAAATATATAAGTGCACAGTGACTTTCTGAACACCCTGTAGATGCACAGAAACTAAAATTAATGAACAATTACATAGCAATATTATAATATACAAAAAACATTTGTAAGCATATGACTCGTATTTAAATAACCACAACTGATAGTGTGAAATTCACCGACTTTATAACTAATCTATGGAAACCCTGAAGTTATGAACTTGCTACTGAAAAATATTACAATATTGTAAGAAAGGTATATTAAATGCATCAGGGTTATTACATAATCAATGAGTTACATACAATAGTTTCAAATCTCTTTATTTACTTTCAGTCATAAATTTTGGTGATTCATTGTCGCATACTAAAAATTAAAATGAAGCTTTTATTCAGCTGTTTAATATAGCTATTTTACTTACAAATGTTCAAGACAAAAATAAAATTGTTAAACCTACATGAAGAACTTATGAAGACTGAATATTGTGAACAAAGTGAAAAGGGCAATTACAGTTAATCTAATTTTTATTAAAACACCTTTTATAAGTGACAGTATCTACAATTTAGAACTTACTGAGAATAATACTCTAATTTTATAATTGGTGATTATCACATACAAATAAAAATCAAGAACAACATGCAGTTCGTCAAACAGTGATATTACACTGTAATATTTCATTGATGTTATTTCTATAATTATACAAAATGGTTTTTAATTTAGAACTGTCATGAAATATGAAAATGCAGAAGGGAAAATAGTTATGTTTGTACTAATCTTTAATGGAATATTTTCTCTTCTAATCTCAGTAGTACAAATGACTGCACATGTAATGAACAAAAAATAACAGAATGGAATCAATAATTTCCAACAAACTGAATTACTTTCTGTTAAAAAGTTAATTAACTGGTCAAACTAAAAATAAATTATGATTTATTACAGAAAATAGTTATATCATAAAAACAATTTTCTCATCCATTATAAAATTTACATGACTAGAGTTTTGCCTTAAAAACAATAACTAACAAACTAAGTTACAAAACTAAATCATTAAAACTGATAGATAAGTATTAGGTTTAGCATAACTCATTCATACCAGTATTGTAGGAAAGTTTGTTTTTTTATTTTTTTATTTCATTCTAATGAGGTAAAACTAGCACTATTTTATCAAGTATTTATGCTGATTTCAAATATTCTTAAAAACTTACACAAAAGCTACCTGTGCAAATCCTCCATAATATTGAACTTATGGACAAGAAGGAAGATGAACTGTACCCACCAACAACTCTTGTGTCACTCTAATAAAATAGTGGAACTTTACTGTTACTATTATGACTCATCTGTGGCCCCAAACTGTGAAGTGCAACATTTTGAAAACCTGA
The DNA here is from genome assembly GCA_011833715.1 of Carcinoscorpius rotundicauda. Taxonomy (NCBI): domain Eukaryota; kingdom Metazoa; phylum Arthropoda; class Merostomata; order Xiphosura; family Limulidae; genus Carcinoscorpius; species Carcinoscorpius rotundicauda. The sequence continues at coordinate 42,372,148 of CM022393.1, forward strand.
TATGAAGCATGAACACTAAGATCAGAGTCTAAAATGCAAACACTAGGATATGCCCAGTAAAGTTATTAATAAACATTTTTTTAATACTATATATTTAAGAGAACAGTGGTATTTTCTTATTCCAACTATATTTTTTTACATGAACATATTTAAATTTCTTGATATATGTAAATAACCTTTCTGGTTAAAAGCAAACAAGTTTGTTATGCTTAGTTTTTTTTTTATAATTAAGTTGTAGTTCTAACACACATTCTGTAGCAAATTCATCAGAGTCTGATCATTTATATACATACAACTGTTTGGAACAAGATGATAAAAAAACAACAACTTAATTATACAAAACAATTTACTATGCAGTTACCTTTTTTAAAATATTTTCCAAAATACAAAATCTATCCTGTATCTTCTTCATACAATATTAGCTTTACAGTATTATTAACATTTCAAAAGTGGCTGATTAAACACACATACACATTAGTTGTCTAGAATTTTAAAACAAAGACTAAATTGTGATGATACATCAACTGGGCTTGATAGCTTTGTTGTTAGCACTGTTTGTAAGTATCACAATCATTTTCAAAATACAGCACTTTTATACATGCTTGTAAATACAACTACATAACGAACAAATTATACTTGATGTTACTTGAAATGATAACTAAGATAATTTACATAAAGGTGACTATTCTTAAAAAAAAAACAGCTAAAGGTACAGAAATTTACAAGCTAGCTAACTTCTCACATGCAAAAAATACATTTCATTCAAATAACACTGAAGTTAACAGAATATGAAAATATGATTTTTCCCTTTATGAGGAAGAATACAAAAACATTTTAAACGTATAAACAGAATTAAAAATGTAACTGCCCAGTGTGAAATTAAACTGCTTCATATTAAGAATTTATCCTTCAAAAAAAGAAAATAATCAGGATTTTTAAATACATGTTCTGTATCAACTGTTATTTCCAAATAACAGTTTCATATGTACTGTAATACACTTTGTGATTAAGAGGTGTCTTGTCACTAGTTATTCATATGGAATGTAACTTTCAATAAAATTTGATTACTTAAATAAATTATCTAACATGAGCTTTACAATTCTGACATTCACACAAATAGAAAAAGAAAAAGATTTAAAACACATTAAGTCATACTTATTGAATATAAATAGGGAAACAAAATTAAAATTTTAACATAAAGTAGGAATACATGTAAAAAATGGCTCATTTGAGTTGAGAAAATTTTTTACATAGACAAGTGAACAAGGTTTCGACCTTCTTCAGTCATCGTCAGGTTCACAAAGAAAGAAAGAGGTAACTGACCGGAAGCTGACCACATGTTTGAAAGAGATTGTGTCACTGAGTGTCAAAATGTACAAGGTGTGCTTTGATGTTTGAATATATAATTTTATATTATTATTATTTATTATTTTATTTTTAATGTAGATACAAAGGTGTTCCTTTGTATTGGTTTATTTTGGGCTTGAGTTGTTGTATAAGTAAGGCTTCTTCAATTTTGCATTTGCTTGTTTATTTAGTATTTGAGTGTTTTCTATGGTTATGTTGTGTCTATTTGACTTGCAGTATTCGAAAACGTGCGAAGGTGACTTTTTGTGTTCTTTGAATCTGGTTTCCATTTTTCTACTTGTTTCTCCAATATAGAAGTTGTGGTAGTTATCATATTGTATTTTATAAATAATGTTGGTGTGGTGTTTTGTTATTGTAGTTTTTACATGACGTAGACCTCAGTTTTGTGCCTGGTTTTGAATAAATTTGGTATTAACTGGAATGTCATATTTTGTTACTAGTTTTTACACATATATTTTTCTATAAAAGATGGTTTTTCAACATCACTGAGAAAGTAAGAATATTGGTTATTTGTAGAATTTCTACAAAAAATATCCAAAACAAAATAAATCATACTGTATTTTTTGAAATTGTACTTTTTTATTACTTTTTTCAGATACTTCCTACAGAAGTTCTACAAATAATCAACAATACTGTTCTTTTAAAATTTTAATTTTTCCCCTATTTATTTATTTAGTTTTTGAATGTCCATGAAATGGATACAATATCTACAAGTTTTCAGTAAAATTATATTCCTGATAGCTATAACTTTTACAGGAATGAAAACTATAATTACAAATTTATAAAACATACTCCTTAGTTTGGCCTACAGATAAATGCATAAATCTACCAAAGAAGAAATTAAAATTTATAAAATTGTGATTGTGGTTTTAACTTGTGTTTCATTCCTTTTTGTTTGTTTTGAATTTCACGCAAATCTACACTAAGGCTAACTGCACTAGCCATCTTTAATTTAGCAGTGTAAAACTAGTGGAAAGGCAGATAGTCATCACCACTCACCACCAATTCTTAAGCTACTCTTTTACTAATGAATAATGGTATTGACTATCACATTATAATGCCCTCATGGTTGAATGGGTGAGTATATTTGGTGTACGTAAAAAGGTTAAGTAAACTCTACCACATAATTAGATAATGTTTTTTATATAATTTCTAAAACTAGTTCTATGAAAAACACAATTTATGTCAGTAACATGATAACAGGATTACAAAAATAAACTATATTTACAGAAAACTGTGAAAACTTCATTTGATGCACAACTTTGTGTTAAATTATATTTATGTTTAGAAATTTTTTTCAAACAGGGTAGGTAAAATGTGGGAGCCAAAAATTCTGTGAAAATTTTTAAATCATTTATATTTTCCAACACAACTTAACCAGCCAGCATCAATGTATGCTTAATTTTTCAACACATGCACTACAAATTGAAAACTAATTTAAATATTAATGAGAGGTTTGTTTGCTGAAACGTTAAATGCGAGTGCTTTTTGATTTAAGTTTCATTCCAGTATATACTGATTATGTTACAGATAGAAATTATGCAGAAAAAAAGGTACAACTGAAATTATTGTACAATTGTAGGAGTTTCAAAGTGTATACTACCACAAGTTTATTTTTATCTTTTTATACTTTTATAAGTGAAACATAATTCTAAGATAAAGCAAACTATATTTGTGCAGTTAATGAAAGGTGTAATGTGGAAACAAAGTACATAAGCTATGATTGTTGGTGAAGAATGGAATAAAATTATGGTGAAACTCTACACATACAAGGTTTCAGGAGTTATGTCAGTATTTTGTGAGAATACATCAAATTGAATAAGGAATAAATTTTACACTGTTTATACAGAAATTTACTTGGATTGATTTTCATCAATATATTGTATTTTTCAAAGATAACTGATTTAATTAGAAAGTATGGTATATAAAATTAAGCAACAATGATTTATTTAGGCACATCTAACAGACCCCCAATATCAGTAAATACAACTCCAGATTTTGTTTCCTCTTCATCCTTAAAGTCCTTTGTACTCTCAATAACAGTCTTCACGTTCTTCTTCACATAATCTGTCACTGCTGAAGTACCAGTGGAAGTTTAGAATGAAATTATGTAATAATATTTAACAAAAACGTTTTTACATAGATAAGAATTCCTAAATAAAAAATAAATGAATAAGCTGAAATCAAACAGTTTTTACATGATGCAAAGTAAAAACAATTACTATTCAGTTGTAAAAGGACATGTGCATGTAATATATACACTGCTGGCCAAAACCTCAAGGCTAATGAACATAAAGAAAGTATATGAATTTTTGCATTGTTAGACTCAACCACTTATTTCAGTAGAGCTTCAAAAATGACAAGAAAAGGGAAAATAAAAATAAAACAATTTTTTAGCATTTAATAGGGAAAATGTCAACACTATGAAATTAGCCTAAATACTAGCTGGTCAAAAGGTTAAGACCATACCAAAAAGAAGTCCTAAACAGGGTAGGAAATGTCAAACAAGAGGTCTCAGTTGTGAGTTGCATGGCCATCATTACGAATAACATCAAAGATTCACTTTGGTATGGTGGATATAAACATTTGCCGAAGGCTGCCCGGAATGTTATTCCAAGTAGTGAAGATGGCTTCATGAAGATCATGCACTGTTAGGAACTGACATCCATTTCTTTCGACTTCCCTTGCCATCCACCCCCAAACATTTTCAATGGGGTTCAGTTCAGGCAAAAACACTGAATGGTCAAAATGAATCACGTTATTTGCCATGAAAAAGTCATTTGTCCTGCAGATATTGTGGATTGCAGCATTGTTCTGCTGAAAGATCAAGTCATTTCCACACAAGTAAAAGCCTTCAGGCAATAAGGATGCTCCCTCAACATGCTAATGTAGTCAGCTGCTGTTTGATGCCTCTGTAAAACCTAAAGCTCCATTGTTTCACGGAAGGAGAAAGCACCCAAGATCATGATGAAACCTCCCTCCACTGTGTCGTGAAGAAAATGTCTCCTGTGGGATATCCTTATTGTGCCAGTAACACTGGAATCCATCTGGACCATCCAGGTTAAATTTTTCTCATTACAGAACAAATCCTTCTTTCACTTTTCTTCATCTCATGTTTGGTGCTCGCTTCTCAGCAAAGTTTAACCGAGCTGTTTCACAGTGTGGAAGGAGGTGTGGCCTTTGAAGACGTTTATGTATTTTAAAGCCTTTCTCTCATAGATGCTGTCTTATTGTTCTTGACCTGTATTCTGCACCTGTAAGGGCCTTAATCTAGTTTGACAATCAGCTGGTGTCTTGCCAGACAACCTGTCAAATCCTCCTGCTCAACAGCAGCAAAATTTTCTTGGGTTGACAACTTTAAATTCTTGTTCCATATCCCTCATGGTCTTTTAAGAAATTTGCAACAGCAGTTTTACTGCACCCAATCTCACCAGCGATTGTACATTGAGAGAGACCTTGCTTTTGCAGCTCGACGATTCTGCCACGTTCAAAATCTGTTAACTTTTTAGCCTTTACCATATTTTTACCCAATGTAACACAGGAGATGTTAGTGGGAGACGTTTACAACACTAGTGCTTGAGCACAAATGACTAAATTTCATTATGTGTTTACCAATTAATGTTTCCTTTCAATATAGTCTTAACTTTTGACCAGCTACTATTTAGGTTAATTTAATAGTGTTCACATTTTCCCTATTAAATGCTAAAACGTTTTTTATTTTTATTTTCCCTTTTCTTATTGTCATCTTTCGAAGCACTACTCAAAAAAGTGGTTGAGTCTAACAATGCAAAATCCATATTTTTACTTTATGTTCATTGGTCTTACAATTTTGGCCAGAAGTGTATTACTTTTTTACATGAAGTTTAACATTATTATACACAATCATGGTTTAAATCAGTTTTTTTCAGCAAAAATATCACTGGTAAATTTCAACATGGTATCTTATTATATCTGTTAATTACTCTATATGTGGGGTAACCAAAATTCCAAACCAGAAAACTGGGACAGTCCAAACCTAAAATGGTTATTAGAAATTTGAAACAATTCAACCTTTATACAAGTTACTTTAAATGTATTGAACTTTTCCACATTATTCCCAAATGCATTAACAATGGCATTGTTTTGAAAATAATTTGAAAGTATCTTTTTCAGTGACAGACAGAAGACAAATGAGCAAAAAATAGTCAAATTATGTGTCCAAGAAACCTATAATTATTCATTTCACCCAATTCATTTTAAAATAGATTACTTCATCTTGGAAGAATCCCTAACATTTTGTAGCATACTACCTTTAGATTATAACATTGTTTTGAATCTTTTTCAGGCTACCTTTATAACATCGTTTTGAAACTTTTTAGGACACATTTTTGTGAAAAGTGAATGAAATTCAGAAGTTGTATTTTTCATTAAAGAGTTATAAAAGTGAGTATATGACTGTTAAGAATATGTTTGACTATAAGCACAGCTTTAACTGTCTTCACATACAGGCTTACACAGAACTGGGTTATTCTTGATGACAAGAAACCCACTTGAAGGAAAAATGCATTACTAAAAAAGATTGTATGGGTATAAAACTTTAATTAAAACAAAGTAAAGAACAATGTTTTGACCTTCTTAAGTCATCTTCAGATCAAAAAAGATTGTTTGCTACTGACCATTACTAGGCATGTCTTAGGGATGAGTGTGTAAAGTTGTTAGCCATAAAACCTTTCTCTCTTACCATTGTTATGGTGTGAATGCCTTTTCCAAGCTGGCAAGGCATGATTTTAATTAATTACACTTGTCATAAGACACTAAAATTAAGCCTATTAACCCTTTCATGATGGGTCACAGATCAAAGGCCATGTCATCACATTTGTTAACTTGCATTCAAAATTTTATTGAACTACTATTTTATGAATTTATGTCAATAAGTTTGAAATCAAAATGTAGATTATAATTCAAACTTTAATATTATATATGAGTTAAATATAAGCTAATAATGGTGTCTTATGACAAGTGAAATTAATTATAATTATGTTTCATCATCTTAGAAAAAGCATTCACACCATAGTAAATGTTCCTTTAATAAATGGCTTACATAAATAATGTACGAACTGTGTTTGTATCACAGGCTCCTTTATGAGCTCTGGACAGAGTGAAACATGTTGTTGGAAACAGTAAGGTTTGCACACCATGAATCAATCGAATTTGGAAACATATGGGACATAATTACTTTTAGTGTAAAATATTTTAACTATTTACAGGTCTGTCACATAGCATTTCATGAAAAATACATCTAGTTTGTCTGATGTTATGGATCTAAAACTACTGAATTTGTACTTATCTCTTGGCACTTTCCACATGAATGGTTTGAATTGGGTACTAATGACTTTTGTACTATAAAGTTGTTCACTACTTAGTATTCAGTAGGATTTGAAGTTCTGCATCCAATTTAAATTGATATTCATGTTGTTTGACTGGATGATCATGTAGCAATGGTCTGGTGATTTTAATTTTTAGATAACTGTATATAAAAAAGGACAATTTTCCATTATTTTGGAAGTTGCAGCCACTCCACACAAAATACTGAATATTCAGTTCACTCACAGTTTTTCTTTCACAGCTATTTTCTGAGATTTCTTTGCTGAAAATCCCACATCAATGGCTTTTGATTTCAGATGTAAATTCCTGTTTTGTACATAAATATTCAACAACTTAGCAGTGGGTATCAAACTTGAGGTGACAGATTACAGCTCCTCAGCAAGAAAAGGCACCAATGAGGCAGCACTTTGGAAATTTTTTAGGGACAGCTGCAACTGTTTTGCTACTGATATGAAGAACTGCATTTTTGGCTGTGAAAAGTGTGTTATTTCTGGCTTCCTTCACCATTAGCAATGAAAAATGGTTGGAGATCTGTCTTTAAGGACAACCATTGTAGCTGAATAATAAAATGTTGTTCCACACCTCCAATGCACACTCTGCTACCAAGCAAATCCTTTATTCATCGCTAAGTACACGACTTCAATGGGAACACTGAGTCTGCAATTAATTTTATAAAATACACTCTGAGTTTCTGCTAAATTTTCCAATCAGTAATCTCAGCTTCATGTTGAAGACTATAGCATCCAATGTCAATGAGGTCTGGCATTAAGGTACCATTTTGGCAATCTTTATTGAGAACTGTTAAGAATATCCAGTTAACAATGGGCGCCATCCATCAACACTTGTAGCATTTGATTTACATTTAAAAGTTTCAGGCCTACTTTGAACCTGACCATAAGATCATCAACTGCTGCATGTTCCAAAAACTATGATCTCAAATAGTGCATAAGTATCTCAACTGTTTCTGTATTCCAAAAGTAAACCATAAAATCCATCCATACACCTTGTTGAGACACTCATCATATGAAATCACATAATAGTTTAATTTTCTGCTTATGTTTATCGGTTGATCTTTGTAGAGGTGTAAGGTCAAAGCAAGTAAGATAAGCACATTTTGTTGCTGCACATGAGAAACTCTACCCAATGGTACTATCAAGAAATGTAATACTGAACATTTGTATATTTTCATGTTATTATAATATGTAGTCATTCTAGAAATGTAGTACTGTCCAATTCTGTTGTTCCTTTACAAGGACTAAATGAATAATGTGACATTAACACTTTTATTGCTCACATAATTTTTGCTTTCACAATGTCAGAACAATTTACAGAAGTCTCAGATGCTGATACAGTGGGATTCTCTTTACCCTATTGGTCACTACTGGCTAATGATGTTGCATGTTGGTCACTTGGTGTTTGTGCAGCTTAAGGGATTTCTACCATGTAATTTCTTTGTTTCATTTCTCCCTTTCTCAGCCAAATCTAAACAACTCTGGCATATGATTATCCTTTCATATGACTTTTTATTGTTAAAATGCTCATATTACCAACATCAAACATTTTGGCAGGATGCACAGAAAGCCCTTTGAAGCTCATCCTTTATATTTTTCACTCAGTTTCTGAGCTGTAGATCAAGTAAAGATCAACTGTAGATTCCATTTTTAATATGTTGTGCTATCCATACATTATGTTTGGAATTCTAACTGTTTTAATACAATCTACCAAATAAATGTTTTTGCAAATATGCATTTACAGTATTTTAAGATGGAAAAAAACAGATAATTATTGCAACACACATAGAGAATGAGAAATATATAACACACTATATTGGTATAATTCTAGCTCCAACTTGTTGTTAATATGTCACAGAGGCTGACTAAATTTAAAGTTGAGATGCAATTATTTAATAAGTGTGGAGATGATCATGGACATCAAAGTAGATATTAATAAACAACATACGTAAATAAAAGGTTGATTGACATACAGATACTCAATGGCACAAACACACTATTTTATAACAATATTTTTTTATCTAATCTAAAGGACTGCTACAACACATCAACAGGTTCAAAATAATGTACATGGTTTCTGAACATTTTTTCAATGACTTTGGTTTCTGTCTCAAATTCCATATGTTTTTAAAGCCAATGGAATAAATATTTATAAATTTCCAAGTTTTCCACGATGCATGGGAACCGTGAATGGATAATGCAAGTACAGTGCAGTGGTACTACTATTGTTATAGATCCTTATAATTTTTGAAAATCCTTAAAAAACCACTAACATCTTATAAAAAATAGAAATTAGTTTTTTATTCACATCATTTTATGTTAAAAATTAGACACTGTTTAATGTAAGAAACTGACTAGCAGCCTATTTAAAATTTTCTGACATCCTACCTTTGATAACATAACCAGTATCTATGATGGTCTTATGATGTTTCTTCCATGTTTGATATAAGTGAAGGAAGGTTCCTGCATAAAACTCATTCACCACTATCATCACTTGATTTCTCTGATTACATTCTCTGCATGAAGAAAGTTTACAAGTATAGTGTGGGTACAGTAAAAAAACACACACAAAAGAATCTGTAAAATGGACATTTAGAAATAGTATTACTAGCAGTACTATTCATAAGTAGCAAATATGAAAGTAAAAAATACTTTGAAAAAAAATGAACTCTTTCATAACTGGAAGAGCATTTTCTTTCCCACAGTTGGTAATTCTCTTAAAATAATTACTATTTATTACTAGAAGGATTTTATAAAACAGTTCCTCATTATGTGTCGGATAATTTTAGTTGAAAACTGCAGTACTTATATATTCATACTATGACACATACATATTATCATAAATTGTAATTCTATAATAATTCTGTCCTTACCAACACCACTTAGCCTACAATTAATATTACATTTCTGTTTTATATTTGATTTGTTAATGTTGTTTTTATACAGAGGTATTGCTAAGCACCGGCACACAGGGCCCATGTTCAAATTCCATTCACCAAAGCCCTGATTCCCTAGTTGCTTTATAAAAATTCAGAATAAAAACCATCACCAATATTATACTGAAACAAACATTTTCCCCTGTAGGAACCAGAACTCTGAATATTTTAAGTGCTAAAGATGCCTCTGTCAGAATGTAAAGAGATAAATGCAACTGAGTCAATTTTAAAACATGAAGAGATGAGCAAGCTTTTAGTTGTTTGAATCTTTCTAAGAGGAACAAAGATGAAGAAAATGAAAAACAATCTTGCATTTTACTTCATTCTGCTTTATGCTACCGTATGAAAATCTGGCCCATCTGTATGATGAAATTGGTGCTTGCTCAGTTATCTTCAGTTTAAAAGTTTTACATACCCAATATATGCAATAACAATCTTTAATTGCAACATGAAAGTTTCTTAACATTAAACATGCTATCAGAGACATAATATTACAAGTCTTCACCAATATATGACCACTTTTATAAATGGTATTTGACATCCCTTTTTAATGCTAAATATTCACACACTTAAATTGCAAAGATGTATTTAGATTAGGGATTTAGAATTTTAAAAATAGGGATATTCCTTGTACTTAATGCTACCGGAAAGGAAAAGAATGCGGATCAACTTGGAATACAAAGATCATTCAGAATTAAAGCTGCACCAATTTGGCAACAAGTGTAGCTTCTTGTAACAGGAAAGAAGCATTGAACACAAAGTTTAATGGTAACAACAATTCAGATTGCTCTAACAACAGTATGCAACTTAATTATAAATGTTTTCATAGGCCAAAGCAAAAAAATCGTATGTATACAGTTTGCTCTCACAGCAGAAAAAGAAGCTCAATTGTATAAAGCTGGATAAATTACAGTATATGGTGACACTTCACAAATCCTTGTACCTTAAAAACTGTAAAAATATCTTATGCATCAACTACTGAACTGTGAGCAAAACAATTTCCAGAAGTGGTACATAACATGCTGTGAAACTTTTGTAAAAGGATTCATAAGTATTGCTAGATAGTATTCAGGAGCAAGTTAAGTTTCAAAAGAGTGGATACAAAGTTCAAGGTGAATTGTGCTTATTATCAGACCAATGTTACAAATCTTTTGTACAACACAGAAATAATGATTTTGTAGAGAAACAACACCAACAGAATATGGATAAAGTTTCCAGTCTTATACCTCTCTATTCAAACACTGCATACCTCAAGCAACTAAAGAATAAATTGGAATATTCATATTATTTCACAACAGAAATACAAATCAATCTCTGTAAGGAGTGCCTATGAATTTCTGTATATTCAGACTGTACTGTAAAGGGTGCTTGACAATACAAGTGTGCAAAATAGAGTGGTATGCTTGGGATGTGACATTCTTGTGTTAGAGCTTTTTACAATGTAAACATTGCTGTAGGGATATTAGAAAGCTACAAGGTCATTAAACAGAACATGACAACTTGAACTGTATTGATGATGTGAAATTTCAAAATCATTTTAATACAGTATACTCAGTTTTTAATGATGGAATATAAAAGAATGAATTACATTTTGGTTTGCTTTAAAATTTCAAAAGCTAACTATGAAAAACAGATCACATAGACCAACACAAACATATATTGTTTATTGTGAATGACAAGCTTTTACAATTATGATTGTGTTTTACCTTTCAGTTAATATATCCTTCTATAATTTAGTTTATCTATAAATTTTAGTCGTATTAAAATGCTAACTCATCTTCCACACAAACACTTATATTTTGAGTAAATATATGTGTGTATGATGAAACTGACACCAGCTTCTCTAGTGGGGTCATACAGATTCTATTAACGTGGGAGAAGAGTATATAAGTTTATGAATATACATGAGGTTGTATGTTATGATCAACTCTGTGAATCATAAGAACTAATACTCATTAACAGAGAGAGAGTTATGAAATATCTGTTGAAGGATATACTTATTGCTGTTTGCCACTGTTTGTCATTGATATTGAAAGGTATTGTGTTAATGTTATATTTGCTCTTCTTTTTAGGGAAATAACATTTTTTTTTCTGGTTCTTTACCCAATTCCATTATTACTGATTTATTAATATTGGTGTGAAGTCGTGACCAGGCACTTGTTTATTAACTTTGTTTTGATTAGCATTAAATTTATTTCTGTTTTGTTATAATTAACACATTTTTTTGTTGTTGGACCCTAACTGTAGCAAAATGTCATTTTAGACCATTACATGATTTTCAAATTTGTATGTGCTATTTCGTAAGTAAAATAGCTCATTCTATTTCAGAATTAAGTGACAGTACCAGAAACCCTACCTTAATACAAAAAGTATCAAGTTTAGAATATAATAATAAAAAAAAAGAAACAAAAGACTGAAGTATTCTGTAGAGTAATGGCCTTAGAAATACAATGGAAATTATTTTGTCCACATCCAACATTAAACATTTCAAGGCACCAACAAATAATAAATTTGATTCTTCCAGCAACATAACCAAAAACATGTAAAACACTGAACTGTCTTGATACTTGAGAGTGTAGGAATACTCAACACTTTTACCATTTATAGAGTTTTCATTCCAGCAGGAAAAGCTTACTTTTTGATCTATTTTTCTTTTTCTTGTTGGAGTTAAGAAAAACAAGTCTAATATTTGAAGATTTTTTGTATTGACAAAAAATTGGCCAATGCTTAATGTTTTTCACAATTTATAATGTGCAACACTGTAAAACAAAACATGACCCAATTTGTGATATGAAGTACAGAGGTTATAATTTTTCAACACTGAAAATGTATTTCTGATAGGTACTCACCTTTTCTCACAAGATTAGCTATTCTTGTTCAGTGCTGCAATTTTTTCTTAGAGCAAACCACAAGCCTGTTAAAATTGGAAGATTCCAATGAATGTCTCATGCAAATCATCACATGTCACTTATTAATCAAAAGGTCAATGATAATCTCATATGACACATGTGGGCTCCCCTTCTACACTCCTCTATTGAACCTTGACATCCAATACTTATCAGGAATACCTTTTCACTGCAGGAAAGCTATAACTTCTGATACAGAACTTACCTCCTCTCGTAAGATTAGCTAGAACACCATATTAAATTGGAAGATGAAGTGATGTGAGGGAGAAACAGAGATACCCCCAGAAGTGTTCAGAGGATAAATCTGCCCATGAAAGAAATGGGAGCACCTCACCACTTTCAAACTAGGTGTACTCTTTGCCTTTGAGTATAATGTGAGAAACACAAGGGTGAAAAATGTGGGGTACAAAGTACATACATTGCAAATACACAGCATTCATTACTTCAGGAACTGGGGATTAAGATCCACATCAAATTCAAGATGTTTCTACTCATGTGAGAACTTAGATCTAAATCCCAAACCTCTTCTGTGGAGAACCAACATTCTGCGAGGGTAGAATCAAGACACCCAATCAAAGGGGTGAACTGAATATGAGGGCTCAGCTCCATTTGTGTCAAAGATGTTACCATATATGGTTTTTTGGTTCACTATAATCCAAATATTTATCTTCAGGGAACTGACATCCCAAAAGATTAAGATAAAATCCTATTTTGTAAGTGCAAATTAAATATGGATGCAACTAGTGTCAAAAAATGCTAGGCTTGGTTCACTCAATCCAAAACTTCCTCTACGAGAAACTAACATCCAGAGAGACCTAGACGAGAACACCAAATCTGTACACACAACACCAATGGAAGCCATGACATTCTCTACTTTGATATTGATTTCTACATCAGCCAAAAGTACCACACTGCCCCAGTAGCTGGGAATTGAAAAGTGGCAAAGATTCCCATACTTCATTTGAATAAGGGGGGAATAACACATTAGGAAGTCTGGAGAACTACAGTTAACAGAGACAGTGCAATGGGTCACCATGAAATCCTATTTTGAAAAGCAAGCCATACTGAGTTCTTCACTTGACGCATGATAGGGATGGGTAGCAATTCCTAGAATCTCCTTTATAGGTTGATCTACAGGAAAGTGAGAGAAAAAATGAAGAGTTGAATGAGAATGAAAGTAAAATGAAAGAAGGGAAGCTAATAAGAAGAATAAAATAACAAGATGAAACAATGACCCAAATAATGAGGGTAAAGAGAGAAAATTCCTGGAAGGAAGAAGGTTGTCTGTAATAAATAGCCAGAAATGTGAACCCTTGAAGGAAATTGCATGGGCAAAAGAAAAACCAAGAGCATGGACTACTTACAGAATTCAATTGATATCTGGACAAGGATATAAATGAAAAAGAGCATGAAGGAAAATGAACAAAGAAGGAGTACTCTCATCAGCAGTTAAAAATGAGGAAAGGAATGAATAATACAGTGAAATAAGATAAACTGTGGTATAGTAATCAAGGAAAGACCACAGCAAATAAAGAAGACTGATATCATCTGCAGATCAAGAGGAGAGGGGATACCCTTTAAGAACATGAGGCAAGAAACTTAAATGGAGGTAAATTTTCGAATGTATGGGGAGTTCTGATAGCCTGTGTGTAAAGAAGGATCAACTGGCTTCTGAAGACGTTAACATGACCAGGGATCCTGAAGAGGAAGAAGGAAACAGGCATGCTGGATCAGGTAGGAGTAGAAGTCAGAAATGGATAAAGAAATCTTCTGACAAGAGATAGTAATCCACATAATCAGATATGAAATGGCTCTACTGATGAATAAAGGGTAGTTGCCAGAAACATTGTTGATGTGTTGTGTGTTGTAGGGAAAAATTATAAATTATAGCAAAATAGCAGAAGGAAAAAGCAATTACAAATAAAGAGAGATAAGAAAGACAAAAACTGTTTTTCTCTGTGGTGCCAACAGGGATGGATATGTCACTGGAAAAGAATGGGTGAAAATTTGATGGACTGAAGTGATCATAACCACCAATACCTCTGGAATCAGGATAAACACATGATACAAAAAAGTACCCATATGAAATGATTCTGGAGAAAGGGCCTGTGAAATAAGGCATCACAACCAAAATTTCATATCAATAAAGAAACCATGATTGCAGGGTAAGAGCCAGAGACAGCAGGCGAGAAAATTTGAAAGTGAGGATGGAGAAGACACCATAGGAAACCCTTCAGGGATACCTAGAAAAACCTCAAATAGAAAAAAGACAGAGAAGTTGAACTGCAGTAATAAATGCTAGAAGTGGAAGATGGGAAAGCAATGCACTGGTGAGCTGAACAGGAAATTGAGGACCTGTCCCTTAAACAGGTAAAATGAGCCCCATAACATGTTGGTCTGTGAAGGGCAGCCCACTCAACAATGAGAAAAAATGAACTGATCTGAATCCTGTGGGACACAAGATAAACTAATGGAGTCTCTTTAGATGGAGGCAAAACAAAGTGGTAATCAAAAATAATTGAAAAAGAATAAATGAGAGTCATTAATTAAAGAGCAATAGACAAAACATCACATATGTAAAAAATACAGCTCCAAAAACATAAAACAATAGCTAAACAAAATCCGTAGCAGGGTACAGAAAGGCACGTCATACTCTGAGGGAAGGAAAGATGCTAAGATCCTCATCAATGAGACCAGATTTAAAAAGAATAGAAGAGCAGTTGGAGGAAAATAAAGCACATCTATAGAATGCTCAAACTCCTAGCAAATAAAGGGCCATAAATCCCTTGACAAGTCACCAGTTCCTGTGGCTGAAGCATGGTTTCAGACAAAGAAGATGGACTCAAAGTAAACTTTGAACTGGTACAAAAGAAAGATGTCTGCACTCAAATGGTGTCTAACTGGAAGTGAGTGTTCAGTTGAGAAGTGTAGAGGGAGCCACATGTGTCATGTGAGCAAGCCATGCTCCTATTGATTAATAAATGATGCATGAGAATTTACATGAGAGACATGTCAAAATATTTCATTTCCTTTAGGAGTGGCATAAAGCTTGTGGCATGTGTTATGGATAAAAGTTTGCATACAGAGGGCTGCAGCAAATAAGAATAGCAAATTTGTTAGTAAACATAAGTACCATATTGGAAAATGTTTTTCTCATAACACTGTTAGCAAGGAAGTTAATTTAAAAGTTAAAGTGAAAAAAAAACCCTCAAAGGAGGTTTGAAAGCAATGAAGAACAACATGGGAAAACAATGCACTGGTGAGCTGAACAGGAAATTGAGGACCTGTCCCTCACACAGGTAAAATGAGCCCCATAACATGTTGGTTTGTGAAGACTGACATCATCTGCAGATCAAGAGGAGAGGGGATACCCTTCAAGAACATGAGGAAAAAACTTAAATGGAGGTGAATAGAATCTCCAACCAATACAATGTACACATACATTATTTCATTATCACATTGATAATGCATACTCATATGGACAATATCAGCTATTGATATTGAACAAATCTCTTTCAGTGTTGTATTCATGTTTTCAGAACTTTCCTCTGACATTTACCTACTTACTTGTAAATTACATATATACATATAATTTTCATATTCTAAATAATTTTTAACATTTATTTTACAAAGATTCACTTACAATGCATGTTTTAAGAGGTAAAAACATTTCTCTTACACTACAGTGGAGACTAGTATGTTTCAAAAAGTAATATGATAATGCCTTCCTTATGCTTAAGTGTAAAACAGTACATTTTAAGAAGGTGTAACATGTAATACAACAATGTAATTTATTTATTCCATGAACAGATTAATTTTGTTGATGATATTTCTTTTACAGTGTTGTCAAAGGGACAGAGGCTCAGGTAGATTTCCATTCAAGTCAATGCAAACTGAAGTGTATAAAAGTTTGTTTTGAATTTCGTGCAAAGCTACAAGAGGACTATCTGCACTAGCCATCCCTGATTTAGCTGTATATAAGGGACTGTTTTCAAAAACAGAAAAAGGTGAATGGAGCCACTGTATTTGATTCAGTATATAAGTCATATTTCAGTAAAATGAAAAGATATGAAGTTCTTATTTTATATTCTAGGTTTTTAATATCAGTAATTTAAGTTTCTAATTTGCATTCAACATACCAGAACTCACAGAAATTGATATTTAGATGTGTTCTTGTAATTTTTTACTTTTAAAATAAGGAAATTAACTACTGTATGACACCAAAATTTGAATTATAATCTACAGTTTGATATCAAACTTATTAACATAAATTTCTAATGTAGTAGTTCAGTAAAATTTTTAATGCAATTCAACAAATGTGATGACATGGACTTTAATCCATGACTCATTGCAGTAGGATTAATAGACCATAAAATCAAACAGATAGTAAGTTACTGTGATATAATTAAACTTAGTTTTAAACTGTATTCAAATATTGATTATTTTATCATTTATTTTTTTATGAATTATGCCACATTTGGTCATGCTCTGTCTCAGAACAATACATCTTTACAACAAATCTGTGATTTAGTTTTAATGCGAAAAGCTTTGTTACAAAGTTGTTATGCCCATAGCCCAGCCCTTCTCATTGCATGTTTTGGATAATATATTTATTGTAAGAAAACAATGATTTCTTAGCACCTTTCAACTGTCTTTTCATACAACTATATTGTGTATACAAATAGCTTTGTATGGAATACCCATTTCACTTTCCAGCTGTTTGATTCATGTAATGATTATTTCAATTATCACTGTTGAATCTGTCGTTACAAATAATTATTTTTCAAATTTGAGCATCTAAGACAGAAAATAAAGTTTTATTAAAATAATATATTTTGGGTATTATGTGATGATATATAAATTGCAATGGAACTAAATATGTAATATTTACATTAATTTTTAAGTTTTAATACAATTTTAATTCTTGAATTTTAGATTTTTTTTATATACAAGATCCCAACTTCTAAATATTTTAACTTTATACATTACAAACATGTGGTTAACAAGCACTTTATATACAAATAACTATTATGAAAACAACATAATTGCACTTTACTTGCTAATTTGGCAATGAAAACCAAAATTTCAAAACAAATGATATAAACTGGGGATATATATTCAGGGAAGAATCACAGCTTTCTGGTAATCCTTAAGCCTATTAAATGACAAAACCTTAGTGTATATGCACTATGAAACAGTTTCTGTGTATATCTTGTTTATTAATCTCAGTAGTAGGCAACAGTCCAATTGACAGAAGCTGTAATTTAATGGTATTACAATGTTTTAGTCATTTGGAAAAATAATGCATTACAACAGAGATCTACTTGGAATTTACAAGCAAAAGTATAAATTTGTTTTTTTTTTATTTTGTGATAAATCAGTCTTCTCTGGTAATAATGAGAAATTTAGTAATCTTCAGAAAATAAATTATGAAATAAATCTGTGAAAGTACATTCTACTGTGAATGGTAACTACACACATTACCCAGGTTTTTTATGCATTACGTCACTATGACATAACTAAAATTTACAAATTAATTTCTTGTATGGTAAACCAAAATACAAATTTACTTTACCAGCATATGTTTTTATTCATTTCATGGGTATTTAAAGGTTGTTTCTAGCAGTGAATCTCATGTTTCAAACTGCCTACCGAATTATTTATAGTCTCTTGAGTAATAACATCCTCTGAACTGTAAACAGCTAGCTTACTTGTTCAGTAGTTCTTCTCGGAGTACTTCAAGAGCTATTCTTGTCATATTGATGCTCATCAGACAAAAAGGAAAGTTCTACAATATAAAACACAACATTTTAAAACCATATTCATATTTATGATGATAATCAAAAAAAGCAACTGTTTTCCACTGAATATTCATGTTTATTTTGTTACATGACATAAATAAATATGTACATGAAAACATAGATGTAACTAACTTATTTTTATAATAATTTCTGGATCATTTTAAAAACAAATTTAAACTGCTGTTTGACCTATTCTACTTGTACATATTCAAATACTGTTCAAAATCACTCACTCAGTGATGTCGAGAAACTCATTTGTTGAGAATTTTATATGCAAAAACGGCTCGTTTGGGTTCAGAAAATATTTTAAATAGAAGAGCGAACAACATTTCGACCTATTTCAGTCATTGTCAGGTTCACAAAGAAAGAGGTAACTGACCGGAAGCTGACCACATGTTTGGAAGGGGTTGTGTAACTGAGTGTCGCAATGTAGAGGGCGGGGTTAGATGTTTGAATATATAATTTTATCTATAATATTAATATAGGTATAATGGCATTCCTTTATATTGGTTTATTTTGGGTATAAGTTGTTGAATAAGTAAGGCTTCTTTAATTTTGCGTTTGTTTATGTTTGTTTCTTTATTTAGTATTTTATTGTTTTCTATGGTTGTGTTGTGATCATTTGACTTGCAGTGTTCGAAAATGTGTGAAGGTGACTTTTTATGTTCTTTGAATCTGGTTTCCATTTTTCTACTTGTTTCTCCAATATAGAAGTCGTGGCAGTTATCACATTGTATTTTACAAATAATGTTGGTGTGGTGTTTGTCAGTGTAGTTCTTACATAGTATAGACCTCAGTTTTGTGCCTGGTTTTTGAATAAATTTAGTATTAACTGGAATGTTATATTTTGTTACTAGTTTTTGCCAAATGTTGGTTATTTGTTTGTTGATGTCAGGAATATATGGTATACAGCAGTATATGGTTTCGTGATTTTTTGCTTCGTGAGATATATTTACTTTTGTTGGTTGATTTTGCTTTCTGTCTAGGTGTGTGCGTATAATGTTTACTACAGTTTGTGGAGGAAACTTATTGATGTTGATGAAGTATTGTTTTATTTTGTCTAATTCATCATTAATTTTACCTGGTGAGCATAGTTTTATGGCTGTGTTTATCTGGTTTCTTAGTATGTTGAGTTTTTGTTTTGTTTCATGTGCTGAGTCCCAAGGAATGTATAGTCCAGTATGGGTGATTTTTCGGTGGATTTCTGTTTTGAATTGTGTGTCGGTTCTTATAATTTTGAGGTTAAGAAATGATATTTGATTGCTTTCTTCCTGTTCACATGTGAAGTTAATGTTGGGATGTATAGAGTTAATGTGAGTGAAAAAATTCAGTATGTGTTCTGTAGATTTGAATCCTGCAACCGTGTCATCTACATATCTGTACCAGTATAGTGGTGGATGTAATGCTGTATTAATTGCTTGTGTTTCAATTTGTGTTATAAAAATATTGGCTAGAACTGGTGATACTGGGTTGCCCATGCTTAGGCCATTTGTTTGTATATAGTTTTGGTTATTGAACATGAAGTTTGTCTTTATTGTGGTGAATTCTATGAGGGTTGCTAACTGGTTACTGGGAATGTCTATAATTGGGTTAGGGTCTCGGATATAGAGTTCTAAGGCTATCTTGCAGGCTTCTGTTGTTGGAACTTCTGTAAAGAGGGATATAACATCGAAACTGGCCATTAAGGCTTTATGATTAAGTTGATTTAGATTAGACTTGAAATTAAAAGAGTCTTTGATGAATGAGCTGGCTGATGTTACATATTTGGAGAATTTATAAAATACAATGTGATAACTGCCACGACTTCTATATTGGAGAAACAAGTAGAAAAATGGAAACCAGATTCAAAGAACATAAAAAGTCACCTTCACACATTTTCGAACACTGCAAGTCAAATGATCACAACACAACCATAGAAAACAATAAAATACTAAATAAAGAAACAAACATAAACAAACGCAAAATTAAAGAAGCCTTACTTATTCAACAACTTATACCCAAAATAAACCAATATAAAGGAATGCCATTATACCTATATTAATATTATAGATAAAATTATATATTCAAACATCTAACCCCGCCCTCTACATTGCAACACTCAGTTACACAACCCCTTCCAAACATGTGGTCAGCTTCCGGTCAGTTACCTCTTTCTTTGTGAACCTGACGATGACCGAAAAAGGTCGAAACGTTGTTCGCTCTTCTATTTAAAATATTTTCTGAACCCAAACGAGCCATTTTTGCATATAAAAAAAAAAAATCACTCACTTTTGAGAATCGTGGTAATATCACATGTGTAATTTGTGACATCATATACTGCTTATCTTTGTATTATTTCCATTAATAATAAAAATCTTCAAACTGAATAATATATCCATAGTTAGCTGATAATGATAAAAAAAATGAAATAAACCTAAATTACCTTTTCTTTTCTAATTCCAATTTGTACATGAAACTGTATTTCTTTATCCGTAACAGCTTTAATCCCCTGACACTGTACATCTGTTTAGATTTAAATTTCATTGTTTTATTGGTGTTTGAACCATGCCTAAGCAATCTTCTCACCATAAAATTTATAAAGTATTTAGTGAACATGGAGCTCATGTTACACAATTGAAGTTACTGATGAGTTGTTATCAAGCATGACTTGTGAACATTTTTTTATTATCATTCTTTATTTTACCTATTCTAACCTTATCTGACTTAAAATGTTTCAAATTTTTATATTTCAGATACCTCTGTAATAATAAAGAAAAACAAATACACACAAAAAATGAGAAATTTTGTACTTAACCAAGTCATTTTTCTTCCTTTGCTGTTAACTGTTGATTAAATTTTTTATACTAATGCTACTATACTGCAGTAAATAATTTTTTTAATTACATACATATTGCACCAAAAAGACATAATAATAACACATAAATAGCAGATTATGTCCATTAGCTATCACTGTTTTTCTGACTTTCTAATTACGCAAAAAGAGCTGTTAAAATTCAGCTAAGCTCAAGGATGTGTTTCCTATGAGTCTAAAATTTGTACTGAAAGTAAAATAAACATTTATTTACATAGAAAACAACACTATACAATGCTATTTGATAAATTAAAACTTTGACTTTTTATTATTTATAGTATTAAATATAAAAGAAAACTACTGCAAATTTTAAATGAGAGGATATGATAGATAGTCATGGCAAGAGAGGTACAATTTTCTATTTTGTAGCTCTGTAACTAAATAAGATTGAAAGTTATAAACATTATGCTTTGCCTGAGTTATGACAACATTATAATAAATAATTTGCATTACATGTCACACCTTTTGTAGAGATGGTAAACATATCAGATGGGAAAATATGCCAAGAGAGCAAATGTTACAATTATTATACTACAGTAAACTTAGTTGTTTTTTAATATTGTATGATAAGATTAAGACCTTAAAACTTGTATAATGTTAAAAATTGGATTGTTGGGTATATTTTTATACCAGCTTTATAAAGAGAAAAATTTTGAATGTAGCCCACAAAACCTCATAACATGTACAGAAAAGGAAACCCATTGCAAGAGGGTCAAAATAATTTTTAAGCCTCAAATCACTGTTAAAGAAAATGCAACTATGCCAGGCAATATTCTATTTGATGACCACTGATTCTGAAAATAGACCTGTTGCTTAGTTCTTACTGGAAAAAGGAATCCATTCTGAAGCTGTTATGTTCCAGGCATATCATACCTTCCTCCCTACATGCTTTCTATAGTAAAACTATGTACAAGGATGAAGGTTTCCAAGCACTCCTTTTCAAATGTCCAAAGTCACTGCATCTGGTGATCTGAAAAGTGTGCCTTTGTATGGAATATACTGAAAACTCATTTCATTCTACATATGCTTGGTGTCTCATTCAGTTTAACGGAAAGTATGACTGAAAGTCTTATCTTAGTAAATTCATATCCTGTTTGCCTCATTTTCATGCAAAGCCAGTATTTCTGCTTAGTACAAAGGACACAGAATATCGGTCTGACAATGAACAAAGTTCACTTTGACCTTTTTATCCCCTTTCCTGATCGCTATATTCCTCCAGTGTAGTGTCCAATGATGAACATGAGTCTCTTTTATAAAGTTTTGGGACATGCTATGTAACACGTTTGGAAATTTCTATTATTGTGCACCAGTAAAAATATTACCATCAAAATAATATGTAAAATTTAACCAAAGAGAAGAAATACAATTTTACTGTGAATATTTAAACTGTAGTTTTTAACCTTTTCTTGACAGAATACAAGACTACCAACTTGAAAATCAGATTTTACTAACATGAAGATCACATACATAAAACACAAGTGATAGATTTTGATAATAACCAGAAAGGATTTAATTATGTCAAACGCAAGGTTAGATTTTGATAACTGTCAAATGTTGTGTCAAACACAAATCTAGAAATTGTGATAATAGCCAGATAATAATTAGATGCTGTGTAAAACTTAAGAGAGTCAAATTTTGATAACAGACAGCAAAGATTATATGTAGTGCCAAAGACTAAATCTCCAATGAATAATTAACATAGGTATCACTCGCATTAGATAAATTACTGAACATTAGACAAGAAATTCCTCATTAAGCTATATTAAACAAACCTCTTACTGCTTCAATAATCTTTTTTTCTTATTTATGACCAAAAATAGTTTTGTTAAACTGCACCTTCTTGGAATAGGTACAGCATATCAAGAAGTCAAATGCAATAATATAGTTATATAGTTCAGACTAAACCAACCAATCTGATATTCTGGAATGATGCAATCTTTGAAATGTATGCAATTGAGAAAAACAGTTAGCTTCACATTATTACAAAACTAACTTTTCTCAGCTCATCAAAGAATGATGAGTTGGAGTTTAATATTAAAAGAAAAACATACACATGCAGAACATATTTTTGTAATTACATCACATAATCTAAAAGTTATGGTTTAAACACCAAAAAAGTAGAAACACTCAAAACCAACAGATCTAAGGTTTGTGATAAAACTCCTATCACAAAGTTTAAAACCTACAGATTTCATGTGCAATTATTAGTTAAGACAAAAGGTACTATGTTTGGGGTAGAGAAAGAAAAATGTTTTAATAAAAAACTAATAAAAACATAAGAACTTCAAAATATCCTAATAAAAATGCATAACTTTTAATTTCCATGTTTATAAAACTCAACAAGAAATCTAAAATTGTCTACATGAAGCTAAGTACATGCACACACTAATGTGAAAAACAATCAAAAAATGTGGAATCTAAGCCAAACCTCATGAACATTCAAAGTATTACTTATACACATTTAAGACAGTAAAATCAAGTTATAGTTTTGTTGCTAAGTGGCATAGATGAACCGAGCATTACCAAAATAAAACTGCTTTTTATACATATCAGACTGACTTTGTTTTATCAGTGCCTTTTATTATTTTGCTATGATTATATATACATATATACACACACACATTTAAAAGGCTTTTAAATTAAAGCTTAAGGGGACTAAAAGTTACTACTTGTTAGTTATCATCACTAGTCTAGACATAAAAACAGTTTCAATCACTACAGAATCTGTCAAGTTAGCAATACTGACCTGTATTTCATCCTGAGAGATTTGGTATACTTTCTTTGCAGCTTCTGAAGTAGAACTGTCAAGAACAAAGTACAACAGATGCAACAACCCTAACAATCCTGTTCCTCTCAAATCAGTTGCTGGATCATTACCTAACAAAAGACACAACAAAATCTTAGATTTCCATGTGACTGAGGATTGGTTCATAATTTCATATAATGTACATAAAAAAATAAAAATATGTCAAATGACAAATTATATTATATAGTAATGAATTATTTCTTTATTTCTGATGTATAAATGTATATAATATAGTGATAATTTAAATAATTCTAAAATCTCAAGTTTTTCAATAACTAGGCATTATGGAAATTCCCCTACATATTTTTATCTAATAAAATATTTTAAATCAGTCGCAACTTTGAAATACTGATTTAGATCAGCTGTACTTCTTAATACTTCATCAAAGAGATCCTCAGGAACTAGAACTCACTCCCATTGTAACATACTGTAAGTATTTCCTATCATACTAATTGAGATGATAGATAATTTTGTAAAGGTACTCTTGTTTTTTTCTGACTGATTAGAAAAAATTTAGTCATTTTTTTACTTTTTTGTTTTTATCTATAAAATTGGTTATCATTATCAATGTACAGGATATTCTCTTAAGAGCTAAGGACCATAACATTACTAAGTTTAAAGTACTAGAATCCTTGTCATTGAAAGAACTTACCTAAAGAATTAGTACATTTACTAAGTAAATCTAAAAGATTGTAGCAATAATATTAGAGCTGTACAATTAAGTCACTGCAGTTATGTAGATCCTAGATAAAGATTTTACTGTACTTTTTATAACAAACTTTCTGGTCTTGTTTGAAAGAGTTTCTAGCAGTCTGTTTTGACTGCTATATTCAAGTTACAGTGGACTTGATTCTACTTCATTATTTCACTTGAATAATTTGAACCAACTACAAAATAAATAAATAGTAATTTTTGTTCATTAAATTTTTGGTTATCCTTTTATTCAATCTGAATGAATTTTATCAGTAATGTCTAAAATTCTTCAACTTTATTTATTTGTTCTATTTATATTTTGATAAATCAGAATATAACAAATTTATTATGGTGTGCATGCCTTTAAAAAGCCAGCAAAGAACAATTACAATTATACTTGTAAGAAGACCCTGGTATTAGACTTGCTTGTAAAAAATATACACACCATAACAACTGTTATTGTACCAAATGGCATATATAAATTCTTCTGATCAGTACTGTGTTTGTTGTATTGCAGCTAGTCCGACGAGTTCTGAATTGAGTGTAACTTCTTGCTGGCAATGATATATAATAAATATATTGTGATTGGATTATTATTATTATTATAAACTATTTTAATTCTTGAAAATCCCTAGGGTAATGTAGTGTTTAGAAATGTAATAGGCCTAATACTAATGTCTGATGACAAATATAATGATAAAGTTGTTCCTATGTTAATACACAGAGATTTCATAAGTCCTTTAAGTCTGTAAATAAAGGTGAGAGATAGCTGCTGTGATGAGAGCATTGGGGCAAAATCCTAAATATCTCTTTTGCGTATCACATTACATGTGTTCTTGTCTTATTGGTCAGTTTATAATTGTATTACATCTAACATGCAATGTTTATTGTGGTTCAGAAATTAGAAACTTCACTTTCAGCAATGACAAACTAGCATAAAAACAAAAACCTTCCACTTTTTGGGCTTGATGAAATATCAATATATTTAGCAAACATATCAGAGTAGTCCCTCCCATTACTACGTCCTTTTGAAATATTTCCTCCAGTCACGTCTACTTCTTTTAAATACATTTTAAACTACACAAGTTTTATATTTGTTTGAAATTGACTTGAAGCAAAAAGCCATGCTTTTATTGGAAATGTTGAAGTCTGTTCACTAAGTTGTTGCTCTGAACAAAAAAGTTTGTAACTTCCATATAGCTTATTTACAAAGCAAGTTAAATTTCTAACTTTATGTATACCAGTATAATAATTTGATAAATTTTTCGTTTTCTAAAATTCATCTTTGAAATCTACAATAATAAATTCATGTTTCCCCTGTACTTGAGAAAATATGTGAGTCTTAAGGCAAGGCTAAGCAAGTACAACTTGCAAGGGCAAATTAATTTTGTGACATCATAGGTACTGGAAATAATTGTTTTTCTATACATTTATTGTTCTGTTTTTTAATAAAAATAACCAAAAATGAGGCATTTATGACTACGTAATAATAATAATAATATGTATATGCGTTCATATGCACTTATATATATTGTATACTTATATTTCTAAATCTAACCATCCCAGGAGGATAACTAATATCCACATACCTATAAAGTTTATTTGATCATCCCATACTTTATTACAGAGCCATATCCCGGACGGGAATTTCGTGGTACACTAGGTATACCAAAAAAGTACACTCTGGTAATTCAACTTCATTATAATATATTTATTATAATCATTGCCAGCAACAAGTTATACTTCAACTAATTACGGTATCAGTAATAAAAGCATGATATCTCGGCAATAACTCAACAAAAGTCCCTAAAATATTCAGTGATTGTAGCCAATACAATATATGTTAAATTCAATACATAAGAATAACAAGAATAAAGGAAGGTCACCTGCTGCACTAAGCCTTCAAGTCGACTGCAGTTGCCAACCGTGCAAAAAGGGTTAAAGCAAATGAGGTTCCATTGAAATGACTGTCATCCAGATATCACAATAAAGTTCTATATTTGAACTAAAAGACAAAAGAGATGACTCTTACCTGAAATTTCATAAATCACCTTTCTGCCATTGTAAATACACAAGCCTGTGTTGCCAGTGCATTGCAACACAATGCATATACAAAGTTGGACAGTGAACATTATTTGCACACTGTAAAATATATGCACAGGTTGCAGCCAGATGGTAAGGAAAATTTTGTTAATAGGAAGAAAAACAATCATCCCTCAAAACAGAATTGTACATATCTAACACAGTGGAGAAAATGTGGTAACAGTAAATAGTTCATTGTTTCAAACAGGGAAATAAACTTATAAAAAATAAAGCGAAATACCAACTTGCAATTGACTGATTTGCTACATTTATGCAAGTTTCTTCAGGAATATCATAATGTTGTATTGCCTCAACTGAAGAATAAAATGGAATATTCATATTATTTCACAACAGAAATACAAATCAATCTCAAAATATCAGTTTTTTAAGTGTGAACTTCATAACTATTCAAAAGCCCATCCTGCTTGTGAGAAAAATGAAATTCACAATAAAGTATTTTGGGTTTAAGAGATGCAACTTGACTGGTTAAAAAACCCCAAAATGTGAATGAACTTTTTGATCTTAAGACTGAACCAAATAAGAAAAGATTCCAACTTACTTGAGTGAGTACTTGTCCAGGGCTATACCAAAATTCACTAAAAGTGCTAATTCAACACAGATAGGTCTGACATACACATTTATTTTCACCCATGCCTTGGATGCTCCAGACAAGCTTGAGTTCTCATACTCACTTCTCAAGAAAAAGTTATTTTCCTGTACTGAAAACATATTTTGATAGGTATTTACATCCTCTTGCATCCATATCTGTTTTCATTCAGTGTTGCCTTCTATGTGCAAAAATATTGTTTACATCCTGCAAGCCTTAATACCCCATGGTCAACATAGTTCAACCTAATCTTGCATGTTATTTGTTTTGCAACAATCCTCAACCAACAGAAGTGTGATATATCCTCCTGACATTTGTGACTTCTTTTATTTGATCTTATCGAACCATTGCTTTGAGATCAGGCAGAAAAGAAAGTATCCATTTTCAGTGGGATAGAAAAGTGGGAAGTTCAGGAAATAATAACTCCTAATACAGTAAATTATCTCCATTCACGTGTATACCTAGAATCCCACAGTGAACAGGTGAAAGAACCAGGGCAAGGGATAGAAAAAAGGAACCTTCTTCAAAAAGAAATACCCAAAAAGTGTGATCCCCACGGGGAGAAAAACATGTAAAAAAACAGCACCACATCCATACCAGGTATATGCTGTGCCTAGTGTACGTTTCAAATTCTTAATTCATATGAAAATATTAAAAACAAAATGCTAAATCATTTTGTGTGTGTTACATACTGAAAGACCTTCTGTCATATTTGTCAGTTTATAGTAGTTGTATTACACCTTCCATTCAACATCTATAATTGTTAATAAACTAATACCTCAAATTTCAGATAGTGACAAGGTATGATATAAAATAAAAACCTACCACCTTTTTGATTTGCTGAGATACCAATATGTTTAGCAAACCGAATAGAGTAATCCTCCCACTACTACATTCTTTGGAAATGTTTGTCTATTGATGCCTGTTTCTCTCATCTCCATGTTTATAACCAACAGAATGAGGACATTCCAAGCTATGCAAGTCTGACCGTTATTTGTAATTGGCTTTACGGAGAAAACCAAAGTCTAACTTATTTAAAAAATTACATTGGCAGTAATTGAATATGACAACAAATAGTAGTTTCATTTATGCTACTGGAAAGTTCAAATCATCCACAAAGAAAAGTGACAGTCTATGGTAAAGTGTTATGTTAGCCTAACAACCAGTAATACCTTG
This sequence comes from Carcinoscorpius rotundicauda, assembly GCA_011833715.1. Classification (NCBI taxonomy): domain Eukaryota; kingdom Metazoa; phylum Arthropoda; class Merostomata; order Xiphosura; family Limulidae; genus Carcinoscorpius; species Carcinoscorpius rotundicauda. The sequence continues at coordinate 42,400,749 of CM022393.1, forward strand.
AAAACCAATCTGCTCCCAGTGACTTCCATAACGAGGACAATCCATCTTTTGTCCAGTAAGACATTTAAAGATAGTTTGCACAATTTGCATATGTACATCTTCTTTATCATCAAGTGGACCTAGAAGTAAAATGATTTTCTTGTAAACACTGTAAAAATTCCTCTGTTCATTAAATTATAAAAATATGTTTCATGTACTTAAATTTACAAAATAATAATAAGCAAAATTCATCATATCAACTCCGTTACAAATGCTGCATGCAAATATATACATTTAATTATGTAAGTAATGTTATAAGAACAATTATGGGGAACAAATAAGTTATATGGACAAAATACATGAAAACAATCCAAGGTAATTAAAACTAAACAAGTTAAAAAATCTCAAAGATATATCTAAAATTGCTGATAATAGTCAAGAAAAAAAGTTATCAGAAAGAAGGAATCACATGGATGGAAACACTTAAAATGTAATACGTTTTATGTTTAAACATCAAAGAGACGGAATACCATGAAGGCAAGTCACTGCTGTCTTGTGGTAAATGGGTCGAGGAAAAGACAAAGTAGTGTCAAATTGTATGTAAATAAAAATTTCACATATATTGGTGAATGAATAAAGAAAGAATTGTGTTTCTCATTCTTTACAGGAGAGGCAAGTGGTTTTTCTAATATCAAGTTAAATGAAACAATAAAAAGTCATAGTATGCATATACAGGTATTGTCAGTTGTCTTCTAGTTACTTTCTTTACAAACAAATATTTTTAGTGAGCTGTTTTTTTCAAAAATAATTTTCACTTGTAAAGAAAGAAGTGTACGTGTATTTATAGATACACATATAATTCAAGAAGTTAAGTACCATTTATTACTTTCAAAAATAAATATGAAAGAAATAAAGACAGTTCTTTGTAAACAGTGGAGCTTAATTTGATACAGGTTCAGTCAAACACATTATTACTTATATTTGTAATTCCCTAATTTTTTATTCAATATTTGTTATTGAATACTATACTGCTTATACTGTACTGAAGTTTTTCACAATATTTGTTTGGTGGTATTCCTTCCTGTGGTGTGAATTATCAAGTTTGTATTTCACATAGTTTAACTGTCTCTTTATTTTGTTCATGCATGATGTCAGCTTATACCAAAGTTAATAATGTGATCATTTTCTTATATTGAAGCCAAACAGGGCTATCGACTGAGTCTACTGAGGAAAATCAAATCTATGATTTTAACATTGTAAATCCATAGACTTACTGCAGTACCAGTGGGGAATTCAAAGTTAATAAAAGACAGCTTAAGAGACTGATAAACCAGATGCTTGAGAATGAGGAGTTTTTGATAAGATGTTACTAGAGTAACAGATTTACTGTTATACATTTAAATTTACATCTATGTTTGTTTCAGTTTAATGCATGTAACGTATATTGCTAAAGATGTATTATGCAAGTCCTGTCTGTACTCTAAATTTGTAGAAGTTCCTCAAGAGTAAAAGTCAACAACATATGTTTCACAAAAACACTAGCATTTCTTTGAATACTGTCAAAACTTTCAAGACCCTTGCCTAATGAGTATAAAAGCTCGCCATCACAATATGTGGGAAGACAGAAACAGAATATTATTGATCAGCTACAATCACTATACTATAATCCTTGGAAACTATAACTGTGATTAACACTTATTAACCAGAACTCTACAAAATATGAACTATAACTGTGATTAACACTTATTAACCAGAACTCTACAAAATATGAACTATAACTGTGATTAACACTTATTAACCAGAACTCTACAAAATATGAACTATAACTGTGATTAACACTTATTAACCAGAACTCTACAAAATATGAACTATAACTGTGATTAACACTTATTAACCAGAACTCTACAAAATATGAACTATAACTGTGATTAACACTTATTAACCAGAACTCTACAAAATATGAATTGGAACTTTATAAATTTTGAACATTACAAACAGTTCAACATAAAAAAAATAAACTTCAGAAATTAGTGTATCAAAAAGGACATCTTAATTAGTAAAAAATCAGCTTGTGAATGGTGTGAGGCCAGCCAAAAATACACAAGCAGCTAGCTTAAAGGAAGTGTAACAACATCAACTCAGATTTTATTTGCAGGCCTGAACTACAGATAAAGTATTCAGTTACAGACGAGGTAGAAGACTCAGTGTAGTTTGTAAGTTTGTAAAACTATTGTACATTAACCAGTATTTGTAATAATCATTATCATAACTGTAATTGTTGTTTGCATATAAAATATATATGTATAAAGAAAGGAAATTGTGTTTGTTTGTTTTTCAATTTCGCTCAAAGCTACTTAAAGGCTATCTGTGCTAGCCGTCCTCAATTTAGCAGTGCAAGACTAGAGGGAAGGCAGCTAGTCATCACTACCCACTGCCAACTCTTGGGCTACTCTTTTACCAACAAATAGTGGGATTGACTGTCACACTATAATGCCACCACAGCTGAAAGGACGAGCATGTTTGGCGCAAAGGGATGCGAACCTGCGACCCTCAGATTACAAGTCACACGCCTTAACACGCTTGGCCATGCTGGACCAGGAAATTGTGTGTATCAATCTTGTTGGCAAATATCTTAAAATAATACAGTAGCATAAAAAACATAATAAACTGGAAACTAGTCCAAGATAAATTATAATGTGTAAAACTAGAAACTTGATTAATGCTTATAAGTGTTGTGAGTCATGTTCATATATAACACCAACTGTTATGGCAAATACACTTGCCATAAAGAATTAGTATTGGACCCATTACACTTTTAAATAACGTATTCTTTATCTAGTCCCTTAGCAACTAGACAAAATTATCAGCACCCAGCTACTCCATTCTAAGGGATTAACTTTCACTCTTATAATGTGTCTACAGCTTGAAGTGGGTAAAGGAGAACCTTGCAGTATCTTACAAACTCAAAACCAACTGACCAACACCAGAGTTTGTAAATATGTTAGTGAAATGTATTTGATTTCACGACTGGCAAAATTTATATTATTGGTAATAAAAATACACAAACATCAAACACTAAAAAATTTGTTGAGATTAATATATTTTTTGGAATTTTATCCATAAGAAATAATTGTAATTCCAGTCAAATAGCCCACTTTACTATTTTCAAGCTTCAAAAAAAAGGACACTTTTTTCTATTATAACAACAGGTAAGACATATAATCAATAGTCTACTAAATATTTATTTAACTTATCAAATAGATGTACATGTTTAGTATAAAGAAAGTTTGCACGAGTGCATGAAAAAGCTTTATCAGACAATAATGAAATACATACATACATCTAGAAGTACACAATTCAGTTAACTACCTAAGAGCATCTGTTACATTCATTTTGTCCCATAAATTAATTTATTAATTTTACAAAAGTAATCAACTACCCAAAATTAATTTTTATGACTGTAACTGATTATGATTATTGTAACATAAGAAAAATTGAAATTATGATTAATTTGACTGTCATGAAAATAGTCCACAAATCATTATTAATTGTTCTGATTGTTACTGTTTTTCAATATTCCAATAATCAATTTATTACACAGTGTTGCATCTAATTTATAACAACTATTTAATGTTCTATAAGAAGGCACAAGTCTGGGAGCAAAGCTAAAGGGAACCAGGTTTACATTCATTTTTGTTGAACAGGAGGATTCAACAGGTTGTTCAACAAGACACCAGCCAATCTTTGAACCAGACAAAGAATGCAGCTCAAGAACAATAAGATGGCATCTACGAGAGAAAGGCTTTAAAAACTGTAAACATCTTCAAAGGCCACACTTCCTTCCACATCACAAAACAACTCGATTAAACTTAGCTGAGAAGCACCAAACATGGGATGTAGAAAAGTGGAAGAAGGTTTTGTTCTGTGATGAGAAAAATTTAACCTGGATGGTCCAGATGACTTCTAACATTACTGGCACAATAAGGATATCCCACTGGAGACATATTCTACACGACACAGTGGAGGGAGGTTTCATCATAATATGGGGTTCTTTCTCCTTCCATGGAACAATGGAGCTTCAGGTTTTACAGGGGCATCAAACAGCAGCTGGCTACATTGACATGTTAGAGAGAGCATCCTTATTGAATGAAGGCCCTTACTTGTGTGGAAATGACTGGATCTTTCAGCAAAACAACACTTCAATCTACAATGCCTGCAGGACAAAGGAATTTTACACAGCAAATAACGTGATTCTTTTGGACCATACAGCATTTTTGCCCAAACTAAACCCAATTGGAAATATTTGGGGGTGGATGGCAAGGAAAGTCTACAGAAATGGACGCCAATTCCAAACAGTAGATGATCTTTATGAAGCCATCTTCACTACTTGGAATAACATTCCAGCCAGCCTTCTGCAAAAATTTATATTAACCATGCCAAAGTGAATGTTTGATGTTATTCGTAAAGACGACTGTGCAACTCACAAATGAGACCTCTTGTTGGGCATTTCCTACCCTGTTTAGGACTTCTTTTTGGTTTGGTCTTAAACTTTTGACCAGTTAGTATTCAGGCTAATTTCACATTTTCCTTATTAAATGCTAATTTAATTTATTTTCCCTTTTCTTATTTTCATCTTTTGAAGTTCTACTCAAATAAGTGGTTGGGTCTAACAATGCAAAATATATATTTTTTTCTTTATGTTCATTGGCCTTAAGATTTTGACCAGCAGTGTATACAGACAAGCAAGTGCATTTTTGTTACCACAATGTTCCAACAATTACAGTTATACTTGTCATAACAAAAAGACTAGTATTAGGACTATTACATTTTTAAACACTTCATTTGTAATCAGGACAATAGTGATGATCTTAGCGATTTTCAAGAATTATAAAAGTGTATATGAAAAGCAGTTCCAAGCATACTATATATGTCATATTTACCACTAATGACATAACATCTTTTGACAAGAACAATTCCAATCATGTTTTACCAGTTAGTAAAAGTTGTACATGTCACAACAATTTAATTTTCAATAGTAAAAGACATATTCAACTAAGTTATACATAATGGAAGCCTATAACTGAAACCAGATAATTTTTAAATACTTTATATTGATGTTTCTTGGGTGATAAAATCTACTGATTTCATAAAAAAAAATTATATATTTTTTGAAAATGTTATAAAGCAGTATGGTTATTCTTGTTAACAAACAGAGCTTTCACAGGGAGATTTTATACTGCATTCCAAAATGTGCTTTGTTTTGACACTATCCATGTAGGGTTGTATGGAAAATCAGACAGAGCTTCCTTGAAACTCTGGCTAAAATAACAGTCATATATTTTGAAATGGTCTAAAATTACCTGTAAACAAGGAATGTTGACTGGTAAACTTCGATTACAAAACTTTATGATATCACTTAAGTTTTAGATCTGACAGTGTTCTACAAGATGAAATGATAGAAACGGTGGTAAAACTAACAGTGAGAAATCATCTAGCTGTATCATTTCAGCTACTATCTGAATGCTGACCCATAGTGTTTTCTCACATCATTGTAGATTCTACCATGAACCTTTGATTCTGGTGATAAGGCCAATTCTTGTTTGACTTCATCATTCTTTTTGTGGAGTCCAAGACCTAGTATCTTATATGAACCACTTTTTTCTTCTTCTATCTTTAAAGCTTCATAAACTTCAGAGCTAGTATGTACATGAATTCGTCACCTTTGAACAGATAGATCAATGGGTCTTCAATCTGAAGAAATTTATTGAACACTGTGAAGATATCTACTGCTGACTGAATAAACAAAAAAAAAGTGATAAATAAAACCTTTGTCTTAGGATCCATGAAGGCATCTATAAATCTTATGAAACTATCCTTTGAGAGAAAGTAACACTTAAACCCAATAAATTTTGTTAACTCATGATTTACACATTCCTTCAAGAAAAGCCAGTGAACTGAGTTCTAAACTATGACAGATTTAAAGGTTGAGTCACAATACACAGTACTCATTTAGAATCCCCCTTTACAGTAGACTTGATTCAACTTCATTATTTCACTTGAATAATTTGAACCAACTACAAAATAACTAAATAGTAATTTTTGTTCATCATTAAATTTTTGGTTATCCTTTTATTCAATCTGAATGAATTTTATCAGTAATGTCTAAAATTCTTCAACTTTATTTATCTGTATTATTTATATTTTGATAAATCAGAATATAACAAATTTATTATGGTGTGCATGCCTTTAAAAAGCCAGCAAAGAACAATTACAATTATACTTGTAAGAAGACACTGGTATTAGGCTTGCTTGTAAAAAATATACACACCATAACAACTGTTATTGTACCAAATGGCATATATAAATTCTTCTGATCAGTACTGTGTTTGTTGTATTGCAGCTAGTCCGACGAGTTCTGAATTGAGTGTAACTTCTTGCTGGCAATGATATATAATAAATATATTGTGATTGGATTATTATTATTATTATAAACTATTTTAATTCTTGAAAATCCCTAGGGTAATGTAGTGTTTAGAAATGTAATAGGCCTAATACTTATGTCCAATGACAAATATAATGATAAAATTGTTCCTATGTTAATAAACAGAGATTTTATAAGTCCTTTAGGCCTGTAAATAAAGGTGAAAGATAGCTGCTGTGATGAGAGCATTGAGGCAAAACTTTAACCACACAACTAGTTGGTAAGTTGGTCTCCAATTACAGTTTTTTTTGTTTTTTTTCATTTTGATATTGGCTTCTAGTTTGTATCCTTTATTAATGCCAAGATTACTATTTCATAACTGAGAGATTCTTAGTTTTTATCTGTTTATAGTGTTGAACATAATACAGTATCCTGTAGTTGTTCCATTCATACCTGAATTCTTTGAGTTAAGAGTTTTTAGTTAACTCACTTCCTACAACAGACACAGCATATAAGTTTTTTTTTTCAAAATTTAAGTACATAATTTTATTATCAATATATATCAATAAATTTGGCATCACACTATGGTTTGGGATCCAAATGTTAATATTACACAAATTTTAGTTTCTTAATTTGAAGACAAAAGTAATGAAAACAAAATCCTAAATATCTCTTTTGTGTATCGCATTACACGTGTTCTTGTCTTACTGGTCAGTTCATAATTGTATTACATCTAACATGCAATGTTTATTGTGGTTCAGAAATTAGAAACTTCACTTTCAGCAATGACAAACTAGCATAAAAACAAAAACCTTCCACTTTTTGGGCTTGATGAAATATCAATATATTTAGCAAACATATCAGAGTAGTCCCTCCCATTACTACGTCCTTTTGAAATATTTCCTCCAGTCACGTCTACTTCTTTTAAATACATTTTAAACTACACAAGTTTAATATTTGTTTGAAACTGACTTGACGCAAAAAGCCATGCTTTTATTGGAAATGTTGAAGTCTGTTCACTAAGTTGTTGCTCTGAACAAAAAAGTTTGTAACTTCCATATAGCTTATTTACAAAGCAAGTTAAATTTCTAACTTTATGTATACCAGTATAATAATTTGATAAATTTTTCGTTTTCTAAAATGCATCTTTGAAATCTACAATAATAAATTCATGTTTCCCCTGTACTTGAGAAAATATGTGAGTCTTAAGGCAAGGCTAAGCAAGTACAACTTGCAAGGGCAAATTAATTTTGTGACATCATAGGTACTGGAAATAATTGTTTTTCTATACATTTATTGTTCTGTTTTTTTATAAAAATAACCAAAAATGAGGCATTTATGACTATGTAATAATAATAATATGTATATGGATTCATAAGCACTTATATAAATATTGTACAGTTATATCTCTAAATCTGACCATCTCAGGAGGATAACAAATATCCACATACCTATAAAGTTTATTTGATTATCCCATACTTTATTACAGAGCCATATCTCGGACGGGAATTTCGTGGTACACTAGGTATACCAAAAAAGCACACTCTGGTAATTCTTGGCACTACAGAAATTTAGTAGGTAGGAAACCATTTTGAATACCTGGGAGTTAATGTACTTATTCTATCACAGTGGCATAAATATTTAACGCTTTAAGCACTGAATAATAATTTTTAATGTTTGGCATGGCACTGAATATGTATGTTTGATACTTCAACTAATTACGGTATCAGTAATAAAAGCATGATATCTCGGCAATAACTCAACAAAAGTCCCTAAAATATTCAGTGATTGTACCCAACACTATATATGTTAAAATTCAATACATAAGAATAACAAGAATAAAGGAAGGTCACCTGCTGCACTAAGCCTTCAAGTCGACTGCAGTTGCCAACCGTGCAAAAAGGGTTAAAGCAAATGAGGTTCCATTGAAATGACTGTCATCCAGATATCACAATAAAGTTCTATATTTGAACTAAAAGACAAAAGAGATGACTCTTACCTGAAATTTCATAAATCACCTTTCTGCCATTGTAAATACAAAAGTTTGGTTATTTTTAGAAATAAAATAGCAGTTATGAATTGGTGACGGTCATGTTATTGCATGTTACCAGAACCTTCTGAGTTTTTCCTCTTTGTTTTAATTCAGTATTATTGCATCATAATATCTAGTGACGTGAAGAGCATTCTAGACCACTATCAGAGTACACATACACATCAGAAATTTAGTTTGATATATACAGACTATTGAGTTTAGCCACAATGAGCATAGTGGTAACTTTTAAAGTGAAATTTTTACAGATTCTACTGTAATAACACTGGAATTCTAGGGTTAAATAATTTCAATTCAATAATATTTTAGAATCAATTTTTGGCATTGTCTTACACTTACGTAGTGTAAATAATGAAGAAAAAACAACTAATATTTTCATTCTTGCACAGTTGTAGAGTTTTGGCCTGTAAATGAAATAGTGTATTCCTTGATTATTTTTTTTAGAATTATTTTGCCAATCCCAAAGAACAATAATATTTTTACTAAGAACCTATTATTCCTTGAAAATATATTATTCATTTCTGAATTTTTTAATCTTTCTCTCAGTTTTTGTACAAGCCTTGGTTAAAACCTTAATATGGAGATAAATCATTTACTAATAAAACAAAGCTTTCAAAGGGGTTATACAGATAATTAAAATAATTAGAGATGGCAAGAATTATACTAGTACATATTAATAAAGTAAATGTAATGTGCAGGATTATGATTGTTTTATAGTTTCTGCAAATGTTCTTTTCTCTGTGAATTTTAAAAGTATTTGTGTGTTAAATTACATTTGTTTTAAAGCTACAGGAATGTCTTCAATATGAAGAATCAGATAACTTGAAATAAGGTTGGTAAGTTTGTACAGCTTGAAGATTAGTTGAACGGGTAACAAAAAAAACTGTATTAAAAGTTTAGCAGACTAATGAATGTACAATATTTAGAGGTTTTTGTTATCATGGGGTTAAAGTAGTTTACTTGGACACAATTTTGTAATGTTACTAAATATGATTTTTTTCATTTCTTTCATCAAATAAAGTAAAAGTAAAATCAAATAAGTTTACTGTTTGGTTATTTATGGTAGGCAATTGCAACATATTATGATGACTCAAATCTTTATTGAATGTCACTTTTCATGTTTATCTTATTTAAACAATGAACAATAATAGACTATTTAACTGGTTACTTTATTATTTGTAATTGGGACTTGTTTTAAATAAAAACATTACTATTATCAAGAATATAAAACATGCTTTCATTACTTAACATTTATTTGATTCAGAGAAGCTCAATGTGTGATTGCTGCATATGTGAAACAATGGCAATTACATGGTGGTATTTAGTCAACATTAAAGATTCAGCTTCCCAGTAAGAAATACCCATAAAACATATGGGTATATATTTTTTCGCAAAAAAATTACTTTTATTTGCAAATACATAAAATGGCTACCTTCAGAACAGGTCAATCATATGAAATCAAGGATAATGCAAACATTAAATAAAGAATTAAAACAATGCAAAAGCAACACCACATTAGATAATTCAGTCCTTGAAAAAGTTAAAATATTAAGCACCTACCCATTTTGAAAAAGTTTTTTGTTTGCTCAGCTAAGGAGCATGGTGTACTAACTGATGAACAAATGCCACTAATCATTCAGAGAGAAGTGCTGAGATGTCTACATTTACACTGTTAATGTTGGTAATGTATAGTACAAATTGTAAATGGTGTACTAATTGAGTAGTAAATACCACTAATCATCCAGGTAAAAGTGATGAGATGTTTAAATTTACATTGTCAAGATGATAGTGATGTTAAGTATAAATTGTTAATGGACAGAGAAAACAAAAGCAGAATAATACTGTTTTGATTAAATGGTGACAAATATGAGCCACATGACTGGTGACAAGTCAGTTTAGAATCAAGACTGAGCTACGAAATAAAGAACTGAGAGAAGCTCTCACGTACATGTTTATTGCAAGCCATGCTCTCTAAAAATACTGTAAACAACAGCACATAGTCATCTGTTGCTTATTCCAGAAGTAAATGTGTTACCTGGAGATGTATAGCACATAAAAAGGTAATATTTCATTCATAGAATTATGATTTGAAAATCTGGGACCTTTGAACAAAACAGGTAAATCATAAGCTTGTCATGTTAAAAAGATATTTGTCAAATGAGATTTGCATAACAAAAAAAAATTTCTCTACTGAAAAAGCTTTTTAGCACTCTTTGGTGTATTTGACAACTTACTACTATCAACCTATAAAATTAGTCTTTCTATGCAAACATTTAACATTTGCTCTAATTATCTGAACATTCACTGAAAAGTTCTTTTCTTCAGTATACATTAAAGCATATTGGATACCAGGAATGTATTAGTAAGAAACAGATCAGAACATTCAAAAATCATCAACAGTTGTCATACATAAATTTTTTTTGGTTATTCTTCATTCATGAGAACTAAAGTTTCCATATTTAATCAACTTAAATGACTAATAAAGAGGCTTTATTGTAATTTTCAATCATTCTTGGAGGTTAAGCTATCATTTTGATAGAAAGAGCTACATACCTAACTCCTTGAACTTATCAGTCAGACATGAATACTAGTAGCTTCTGAGCAATCATTTTTATTATAAAATATCTCTCAAAACTATGAACCATTCTATGTGTCTTTCACAACTGTTAATTTTTTATCAAATTCCATTCTTTCTACATTCCACAGTCACATGAAAAACACTAAAATATCAAACATTTCTCTTAGATTTTACAATTTAATGTAATGAACAGATACATTTTTAATATGTAAAAACTCATTATAAAATAACTGCCTTCATTTAAATCTTTTACAATTTTCCTTTTCCCTCTAATGTTATGCAATGAATTTTTTCAAGTTCTTAATTATACTTTTTATTTATTTGCTCCACTTGTCTTAGTTCACCCCATTCCATGATTTGCCTTGGGTATATTCCATGTTTAAAAAATATCTGCACAAGTTAATCTCGACAAACAATTTCTCATTATGTTTTATAAAGTATTTGCCTTAATTTACTCCTATATTATCATGTATTACAATAGAATAGCCTGCCAATTCCTAATATCATTTCCAAAAAATTAAAGAAAACCTGACAAGGAAGGAGTTCATTTTAATAGAAAGTTATTTTGAATCCATATGCATTTTATATAGATTTATTTCTTCCCTCACTTTACCAACATATTAATGCCAAATACTATATCAAACAAATCACTATCAATCTAAAGACTGTAATGTTCTGAACTTTGGATATTAAAATTGTTATACTGATTTTCTGTCCCCAATGAAAATAAATGTTGACTAATAATCTGAAAAGCTTTTATTAGGTTCCAAATGTTGAAAGGTAGCCAGAATTGGTGATATTCTTATTGCTATTGTTTTCTATGAATTCTTAGAAAATAAGTATACCCTTAGAAAATATCTGTAATGATCTCTTTCACACTTAAAAGGAACACTTCTCCCACACACACTAATATTGTGCTTAATAAAACACACTTTCAACCTCATTATAACTTTTTAAAACAGCATAAATTCACTATCATATTATTATGCTATCATATTTCACTGGTTAGAGAAAATGTTTTTCTTACAAAGCATGAATACTAAGGGTGATATTTATTCTTGCATTCTCTAGTCACATGAAAAAATAGTAAGACTTGTATAAGTAGAGTTATATATGAATATATACTGTTTCTTATACTATTTGCTAAATTCACTTTTTAATGCGTATTAATTACATATTGGCGAATTTATTATTCACATTAATTTGGGATGAAAATAGTAGTGTACAAATATTGTTCATTACAGTGGTTATAATAAATATCATGGTTGATAACTAACTGTATGAAATTAATTTTTTATATAGATGGTTGTAATAAAAAGTTACTTTTGGTGTTGGAAATAAGTAATTAAATTGCATTAAAAATGTACTGAGCATAGCTATAAAACATTACTCACACTGAGCAACTGCAAATACCAAGTTTCTTTCAGGTACAAGTTCAACTTTTAACTTTGGAGGACCAACCAGCCAATGTATTATAGAAGACAGTCCGTTTCTTCTAATAACTGGTTTAATTGACTGCTGTGAAAAATGTTAATATTGTTAATACTTTTTGAATAATTATAATTCTGTTTTTACAATATTAAGCTTTAAATATTCTGAATATTGTCCATAAATACATTGTAACAATTGATAGTTGTAAACTAAGTTAAAAGACTATGAATTTATTATTCTTTTTAAATTGGCATGGCTGATTATAGAAAATGAGCATGACTAAAGTTTAACTGACAATGCTAAAGTGCCACTAATTGAACAGTTTGTAACAAAGAGAAAATAATTTTATATAAATAGTATCTTTTTATATGTTATCACTGAATCATTGTAGAAATATATCACATTTATGTCATCATACATCTTTGAATGTGTGAAAACAAAAATGATCAGGCAGGAATGCCACCAGTTTTTTGTTCCTTTTTAGACTATCACTTAATACTTCCTTCTGTGTCTGCTATACAATTTTCAAATGCTACAGTATACTGCTGTGCTTCTCTTATGCAACATTATTTTTCAACTTGAGTCACATAAAGCATAATTATCTTTTTTTATCCATCCATCCAACCTTGGTACTGTATTTACAGATGAACAGCACCTGGTTTCCTCTTATTATGAAATTCCTAACTAGATTTGTGTACTCATAAATGCTTAAATATATGAAAACCTACCTTGTAGTGAGATATAAACTATTTTCAGTTTTGAAAGTAAAATGGTAATCAGTGTTCACAGCATTAAAAGATGCAAAAGTTGGATATCTTAGGAACTGAAAATTCTAAACTTTGGAAGCAAATTAGCAACTTTGTAAAAACCCATAGGACTGTGAAAAATCCTTAAAAAACATTTTTTAAATCCTCACCAAAATGCTGAACAATATTTATTCAATGTACCATTAACCAAATGACCTAGATTTAAATGACAAAGTATTATTACACATTATAATTTCACTGAAGAAGCTAATATTTAGAGTTAAACTTTAAAAAATATAAATTTTACATTAGTAACTTTTAGAATATATCTAATTAGCCCACCTATAAAACAAATAGCACAAGAAATTTTAATATGCAATCCACAGATAACATTGCTTTAAAATATTCCTATTGTGTTTTTAGAAGACAAAAAATGTTTCATGAATTATTTTAGCTCTGGTTAATGCACCATTCTTCATAATAAGCTTTATATATCTATGGGTGAGGTATTTAACTGTGGTCTACAAGTGTCTTAAATTTAAATGTGTTATTTATTATCAGGTAATTATACATTTGTTTCTCTAAAACAATTATGCATGAGTAATGAACTGCTCATATCTCCTGCTAATTCCAGAATTTTTAGAAGCAAATAATTAACAAATTTTATTATTCAAGCTATATCATTAATCTTCCCAATTTAATTTTACAAACAAGACTTATCATCAATAACACCTGTATTATTTTAAGTCCTCACCCCACTCCATTTTTTTTGTAAAAGTGAAAATGGAATTACATTTATTTTCTCTTCATAAAATCTTTTAATTTTGCATACTCTTATCCCTCTGTCTCAATTTTGTATTTTAACCTCACATGACAATTTGGCCACACACTCAGGTTTGCTAAGCCATATAAAAAGGGCACTCCAAAATTAAATGTCAAAGATATACATTTCAAACCTTCAACAAGTTCCATCTATCAACATTGCATTATCCTCATTTAAAGCCTTCCTGTATTCTAACTGGTATATGTGTAGTATATGAACATATCGTGCATTTGTATCTTCTTCTAATATAATAGCATTTATTCTATACAAGTGCAAGCTTCACATAATACATAATATAAAAAGCTGTTCAGTAGATTTAATTCTAGCTGAATTTGTCTCTTCACTGTTTTTTGAAGATAAGAATTGATTTTCCTGGGGAAACCCTGTTACAATACTGCACACTTTGAAAACATATCAAGTATGTAATTCTTCAATGATTATTTAGATGACATCTAGAGGTTGTGAATTCACCTATGTTAGAATGAAAATGATTATTCGTGTTGATAACAGTGGTCACTCTGTATAAATAAATTTTTTTGCTAGCTATAGAATAATGGATTTAATGTTTGTTTGTTTAATAGGATCAGCTTGAGCAATTTAATATGGAAAATCCAGAAGAATCACCCGTTGTTTGTACAAAAGAAAGTAAATACATTCAATATCTATTTCATCTCTTAACACTCCCAGTGAATAACATTTTCTCTTGTGCACTGACTGCAGTACTGATAAAAAAAAAATTCCACATCACATATCTTAACAGTCTTAATCTATTCACCATTATTATTATTGCTGTAATTTGCACCCACTGAAGTTGCAACTTTTGCATCAAAAGTAATAACTCCTAGTACCAACCAAGTACCCATTTCTCATAAAACTAAGACTTGCATCATACAACCTAACATCATGTTTGACACTGACACTCAACTACATTAGTTATAAAATTTATAATATTTATATCTGAAATACTTTTGTTTAAACTATAAAGTAAAAATATATATCAAAAAGCAAAAATTTGAAGTACTCAGTTTTCTGACCTCTAGCACTGGAAATATTTGATATTCTCCCCTAAGCCCTGTTAAGTTTCCTAAATGTTGATGTATAAAGAAAAGATTCACATAACTTTTTAAAAAACCATGAATTTTATAACAAAAATATATTAGTCATTGAAACCATATGTCCTCAAACTACTATAATTTATCTAACTTTCTAAGTAAGCAATAAACTGGTTTGAAAAATTCCATTTGGAACAGCAAAATCTGATTGACACAAGTAATTCTAATTGACTAATGGATTACCAGTGACAAAAGTTAATGGAGAACTGTAAAATTAATACAGAGGAGAATATGATCTTCCTGTTGGTTATATGCATGTCCATCAAGCATGCACACTGATTAATAAATAATTTTGAAACTTAGAGAGAGAGGTGAGCTGCTTTTCTTGTGGATTTGACAAAGTTATTGGTGTCTCAACAAATAAGAGTAGAATATTAAAAGAATTTGAGAATCTTGCTTGTAATTGCATACACTTTGAATGAAACTAGTTGAAAACTACAGTAGCCTATCTTAAAATTTAGAACATTTTAAATGTATAAATCAGAACTCAGATGTATCATTTGACATAGAAAAATACCTGAGGTTTTTAAAAATATTTTTTAAAAATTTGTGTGAGAAAGATAAAATTTATATAATGTAAAAATTTACTTTTGAATCGGTGCTTTCATATCCATTTACCAGCATACACTAGTGATAAAGTTATTGAATTTTGAATGTAACACAATAAAACATGCACTCTTTAACACAATTCTGTAGAAAGACTAGCATTACTACACTATTGCTCTAATGTTAATTTAGTTTTGCTTGAATATACTACACATACATAGGAAGTATGAATCAGTGAGTCAGTTTTCTTCAGTTTCTTTTCTTCAACTGACACAGGCTTCAGTAGAGCTAAGGTATTCTCAATGAGTATAAAAGCCTTTCAGTATGAGTTTGTGCACTCTAAAACTTGCAGAACTATTTTTAAGGGAAATGAAGTGCTAACCTACAGATTTTGGTCTGAATATTTTACATGAGAAACAAAGTGTATGAATGGGATGATTTACTTTGATAGTCAACTTCAAAGTGAGGCAGAAACTTCTGAAGATTCACACTCATCCAATATAATTGAAATATTTTAGAGAAAAGGAAAATATGTAACATAAAGATTAAGAACAATACAGATAAAACAATTAAGAACAGAAACCTCACAGATACAAAACAGGGAAGAACTGTAATTTAAAGCATGGATAAAGCAAATTATACTGATGTTCCCAAAATTAATTTAACTTATGCAAAAGTAAACCTATTTACTTCTGTTTAAAATTCATATTAATTTAAATAACAGTCATTCAGAAGCTTCTTAGATAATGTTCAACTTGCTTTTAACCAGATTAGTTACTAAAACTATAAAAGCACAATTTATTACCTCAAAGTATCATGTTTATAATAAAAGAGTGTTTGTTTGTTTTTGAATTTTACACAAAGCTACATGACGGCTATCTGCACTAGCCATCCATAATTTAGCAGTGTAAGACCAAATAATAATTTTGTATCTCTGAGCTAAATAAGAAGATGCACCCAAGCAAAAGATAGAAGCTACACACATTGGAAGTAAATCCAAGGAGCCACTAGAAGGAATTATGAAGACTAGAGAAAGGCATAGACATTGACTCATCAACTCTTTTAACCATGAAGGGCAAAAGACTCTTCAAGTGGTTATGAGAACTTTGCCAGAGGCATGGAAAAATCTGTCTGCACTCCCACTTTAGCAGTGGATTGGAGTGCAGCAGCATATGTTCAAGATGGAGTGAAAGACAGTGACTTCCAAGCCTCTGGATAGGAGATATCCTTCTTTATTTATAAATGTTCACCTCTTTCTTTTCCATCCAAATAGGACACTAACAAAAGTATGGGGATATAGGAACCATTACAGTTAACTCAATGAGGTTCTAATGATTTCTCAGATAATGAACGAAGAGTGAGAAATCTAGGTGTGGAATCTGATTGTGATAGTGACTGTGCAACAGTGTCATTTAAACATGGTAGTTTTTCAATTATCTTTTTTGTTTAAAGGCTTGGGGCACCAATAATAAATAGAATACATTGCAGTGCCCACTGACGTCATCCACCATGAAGCCCTATAAGGGGATGCACAACAATACTAAACAAGGTTACTGCAATAATGATAGGGTTCATGAGTACTACATCCAAACACCAACATGAGATACAAGGTACACAACACCTGTTAACTCTAACTCAAAAAGACCAGTCAACTGACCCTGGGGAAGCATCTTAAGGCCACTTGTCTGCAGGAATTCAAGGCCAAAGTCATGTACTGGGGTGTGACCCTCAACTGCCAGGAACATCTCCCCTTCACAGGTCACCACACACAACAAACACACAGGTGGATATTCAGGTCCCAGAGAAGGTAAACTGATATCACAAAACCTTCTCTGAAAGGATCTCTCACCATGTACAGAAATCCACCTCAATGGGCCTAACAACAAGATTACAGATAATAACTAGGTAATGGTTAGTAAAGAATGAGCAAGAATTAGGTGAATAAACTCAACCAAATTTGGCTGATATTACAAGGGCCATTGTTACAGTTTAGTGAAAGACTGCCTCGCTTTGGCAACTTCTATTGTTTTTAAACAATCTGTTTCAGTTTTTAGTTTTGGGCTAGTGTAGGAGACATATTTCATCCAAAAGTGTATTTTGTGACTTCACAGAAGTTGATGGCATGTTAAAGTAGATATCTAAAATGTGTCTCTGTGCATGCGACTTGAATGTTCTTTGCATCCTATTTCCACAGAATCTGATGTTAGTTCTATACATTTCTTTCCAATTGTATACAGTATACCATATATCAAAATAGGTTGATACAAAAATTTCCTATAAGAATCCTAAAAGACTGTATAGGATCATATCAAAATTAAAAGCCTATAGGATACATAAAGAATATTTATATGACTCCAGCTAGTTCTTTAAACCCTTTTATGTCCATGTCATGAATTTTATAAAGTTAAATTCAAAATTGAATTAATCTACTTTAATATAAACATATTTTCTTGAAATTACTATAATCAAGTATATTAAAACATAAAGTTTTAAATTATGTAAGTTTTATTTCTTTATTTTAAAAGAAACATCTAAAACAGCAACTGAAACTGCAGATTTTGATCTTATACGATACATTCATGGTTAAAATTCTGAAGTATAAGGGCGAATATGGACTGCAGGCAAAGATGGTTCAAGTGCATTTCTAGCTGTCTGTGGGGAAAACTTCCAAGAATTTCTTTCATATGAAACAACATTCTAATATTGCTGAGTTTAAGGTCAGCCATGCCTAACAGCAAAGTCAAAGTTGTATTGCCAGAGATAGTTTGAAGTTGAATGGAATGTTTATAACCAACAAAAAAAGATTTTTCACTACTTAGTCACAACTTGAAGAGACCTCTACCTATGTATGGATCTGTAGTTTAAAATAGAAAAGACGCTTAGTTCATTGTTCCCTTGAGGCATATATAGGGCTTAGCAAGTGTTTCTCACCTAATAAATATTACTTTGATACACAGTTACATATCATTTAGATTTTAAGTTTATATTTTAATTAACAGCATATTATTTATGTTTATAATTGGTTATTTGAAAATTTAATGATTTTATACATGTAACTTGATGTATTTTGACTTGTGAAAATGTCTAAGTAAGATGTTGTAATTCACATATGCAAGTATTAGTGAAAATTTGTGGATGACTGTGGGATTATGTTGGCATATCCAAATCAATAATAAAAAGACAAAAAAATGGAAAGAAAAACTATAAGTGAAAAGATAAAGATGTGAAATTACACATGAGAAAAACATGACTGAAAAGCATTCTACAAAAATTTAAAAGTCATGTACATATTTCCATTTCTTAAATTTAAACATTTTATTCCAGTGTATATTGATGATTATAACTAAACTTAATAATAGAGAAAATGGAAATTGAATAAACATTTACTTCAAAAAATGTTTGATTTTCATTTAGGAAATTCTAGAGATTATGCAAGTGAAATGTGAAAAACTATATGATAATAATAAATATTATTATACTGAAAATGAAAATCACATTGCATGCAAACTAATCAGAGTATGAGTGCTAACAACTAAACTGAATAATGAATGTTTTATTATAAATTGTAGACAAAAGCCAAATTAAATATCTTATTTTTTTTAAAATTACATAATCTTAGGATCATTCAAGACAAATTTAAAGCTATTTCACCAACTACTTTCATTTTTATAAAGAATTTTCGTCAGTATTACATATTTACTTAGAATACGTTAAATTTCTGGTTATAAACATAAAAGCTTCTTGGGAACTCTACCTTCTATAGAAAAAATAAATAAAACAAATGCAGTTCTGTCTAATGGGTTTTGAGTCCCCTTTACCTCACCACATAGTAAAAAATTAATTTAGGTATGTGAATAATGTTTTGATATTTTGTCAAGTTCATTATACAGTGAGCCAACTGTTTATTGAACACTTATGTATATTAAACATTTCTTTTCTTTCTCACCAAGGTTAACTTCAAAATGGAATCTGTGACGTATAGGTTTAACACATTCTTTGATAGATTGTTTAAGCAGAGTATTCATGATAAAACTTTTTAGAATGGCCAGCTACTGCCCGTTGTGGAGATACAAGTGTTGAGGACAATGTTTTGAATGATGAAAGGCAGAAGACTTTCAAAACGTTGTCTTCTACACTTGTGTTTCTAAAACAGGCAGTTGGCATCCATTCTACAAAGTTTCATCAGGTCTAATGTCTTTCCTGATTAGTCATACCCTTCATAATTATAAAAGATCTAATGGTATTTCTTTGGTTTGGTGATCCAAGCTGTGCTAATGAGCCTTGACCAGGCAAAACTACAGTTCACAACAGAGGATACAGCAAATCAGAGAATGCATTAAGGCTTCTACATCACAAATTCTCTTTCAAACTTGCCTTGATGAAATACAAAAGGAACTTTTAACAAAAATATAATTGCAACTTTAAATGAAGATAACAGACATCTTCAAGCAGAAAACATTAAATTCAGGCAACTGCTACAACTTAAAACTTTTAGATGTTAATTTGCTTGTTACTTTTTGTCATATTTATTCTTCTTCTGCATTTATTGTAATGTTAATCACTATACAATGTTATATTCATTTATATTTGTAATTTTCAAGTTACTGCAAAAAGTTTTGTAAGTAATGGTAACATAATAGTAATGTAATTTATCTACATTATTTAAAACTTTGCTTAAAACATAAAGTAATTTCAGTGTTTTATTAATAATTTACAAAAATACAATTGCAATTTGTGGATGATTAACACAATTTTTCACAAAGGTTTACTTGACATGTTTGGTCATGTAGAGAAATTGAGGACAAAAAAACAATAGTGTTTGTGGTTCAGTATCTCTTACATCCTCACCTACAATATTTAGGACTTAAAACATTGTGAAGATATGTTTTATTCCTCTGTAACCCTTAGTTTTACAGGAGTATGATAGCTTTGACATGTGAAACTTTTTTTTTTTTAGTGTCTTAACAATATTGTTTAAAATGTATCTATTTCAACATCCTCAACTGAAATAAACTAAAAATAAACTCCTGGTCAACTTTCTCAAGATGTATTTTTTTCTGTCAAATTACTATTGAAGTTATTACAGGTATAAAATGTTTAAAAACATTTTGGTGATATTTATAAAAGATTTATATTTATACAATATTTTATGTTACAGTCATGATGGAATTTTTTTCTAGATCAATTTCTAATGGTTGAAATAGTTGTCTCTACTTACACGAAACACAATAAACTACTATCCTAATTTATTGGTATTGTAAAACTTAAAACACTTTTGAAACTATCCCTTTATTTACACAAGTGTATGTTACTATGCATAATATAGAATGATTTAGTAATTATATATTTCCATTAATATTTTAATATTCATTATAACCAATGTTATGACATAAAATACTACTGTAATTCAGTTTTAATTTAAAAACTGATACAGTTATGCTAGTTTATTATTCTCCCATGGTTGTGTTGGATGTCATAAACTACCTTTATAAGTATTTCATTAATTATTATTCTATTGAAAGTTTACCAAAACTGAAATATTCTAAGGTAAGTAGAAGAAACTGAAAATACATGTAATAACATTTACAACAGTACTTTTAAAACATGTTTGTTATTCCAGTTAATATATAATAATTTTAGAGGAAATGGTTAACCTCAATAGCAAAATTAAAATGAAGTTACAGTTATGCACTCATCATGGTATAATAAAATTGGTGTCACACATACCGAGAAATTTTGCATGGCAAAAGAGTTAGCAAAAAAAACCTGACAGAAATTTGGTCAAATGTACACAAACAAAGTGAAGTAAAAAAACACTTGATAAAGACATCATTGATGAATTTATACAAGTACTGTTTTCATTATGTATGCTCCTAATTTCTGACATTGGTTTTTCATAACTGATGTGTAAAAAATGTTAGAAAAAAATTTAAAGCACAATAAACTCTGACAAATAACTATTTGCAATTCTTTTGATAACATATACAACAAAGAAACTTGCAACAACATAAAAGGATAAAGAGAAAACAAAGACAGCCAAAAGTTAAATGATGATGCAAAGATAATTCATGAAGAAATAAGCCCAAAAATGTGAGTAGAAAAATTCTGTTTGTTTTTTTTAAAGCAAGAAATATAAATATTATATCTTGAAACCTGTTACAATCTTGGATTTATTAATTTATATAAAATTTCATCTCTGTAAAGTTACTAATGTCTTATAGCTCCTCAACTCTCATCATGTTTTATTCTCAAAAATAAAACTGATATACAAAATTCTTTGAGAAATGACATCATATTCTAAAAACATATGGAATTAAAAATATAAAATGTTCAATTTATTTATTTTGTTTTTATGTATTATTAATTTTAAAATCTTAGGAAATAACTGTACTAACTCTACACTTTTAAAGACTAGATTGTCATTTTATAGAGCACTCAACTGCAGACAAAAAGATATTTTGGATTTTATTTAATTTTTCTTTAAATTTCATTAATTCAAGTGCTTTAGTAGAAAACATAGAACAGTATTTCATGAAATCAAATTCAAAATGAGTTAATATTTATATACTGTTTTACATTAAGCACTGTGATATTGCTCAAGGGTAAAATAAAAATAGCATACTAGTAGAGTTAATTCAAATATAAATTTCAACTCTAAAATTACCAATATAAATGAAATGCATGTTATGGAAATATGAGAGATAATTTAATCAATTTTTAATTTACAAGATACACAATATGAAATATATTTATTCTAAACTTTAATTTCAACTATTTTCAGTTCTTTCTTTAATTCTATTAGTATTCCATTTGTTTATAAAAAAAATTTTGAATTTTTTTTATAAAGGTTGTTATGAATGGAATGAACTAGGACAACTATAAGAAACTTATAATACCCACTTAATGTGATGTCAAGATGAGCATAAATCTGGATTGTGATGAAATAAATACAATAGATAAGCATAAAAATGAAAGCCACTGCATGCATTTAGGAAATCTTTATACCTACTCATACAATTAGAACAGTACAAATTTATTGGCCTAGCCACACAATGTATCACACAAATTCTGTAGTACATCCAAAACATAATCCTGTAGGAAGCTTTTTATTATACTCTGTAAACAATTGTATAATGTCTAAAAATCAAATCCTATAGTACCTAATATAAAAAACCTTACAGGACATCCTATAAGCACGAAATCCAATAGGACTGTCATAATTCCTACGGGATTATTTAACACTCCTATGAAAATTGGGGCCTAATAGGCCCCAGAGCAACTTGAAAGGTTATTAATATTAGGCTAATAATTTTAACCTTAAATGAAATTGCCATTAACTGACTCTATCCCTTTATATTTTAAGGAGCAATAATATTTTGATTTTTCAGTCATTTGCAAAATAATATTTAAAAAAAATTTTTAAAACATCCACTGAGGGTATTTTGGGGCCTATTAGGTCCCAGATCAAAAAACATAAAAATGACTTTATTTCCTGAATAATTCTAGAACAGGCCTGGGCAACCGAAAAAAGCAAATTATAGTAAAAATATATTAATTTTACAACTTCTTTTCAAAAGATGGATATTTAGGATAATAACTCTTCTCCAACAATAATTTTAAATGGTCCTGATTATTGCCTAGTTTGCCCACGCCTGTTCTAGAACATTCTAGAAACTTTACAGAAGTATTTAGAATAATCTAGAATATTCTAGAAGAATCCACAAATCATATATATATAGGAGTTGAAATCTTCAAACCATGTCAAAAATGATATCTCTTGATGAAGCTGTACATTTACTGACAAAACCATCTGACGATGAAAGTGAAAATGATAATGTCCAAGACTACTCTGAAAGTTGATCCTTCTGAAGCCGAAAATGATGAACAAATCGCGCCGTACCCTTCTGAAAGTGAAGAAAGTAATCAAGAAGATCTTACTACAATGCCAATGAACGAACTTTTGTCCAAAGATAAGAATTTTAGTTATTCAACAACACCTTCAAGGATCAACAGGAGAACTGCAGCTATCAATATTCAATAGGAACCCAGGCATTACAAGGCAAGCTGCTCCAAGAGTCTCTACACCATTCAAAACATTCAAAATTTTCATTTCTGATAATATGATGGAACAGATCATTCACTCAACAACCACCGTCATGAAAGAACCAATTTTTGAAGAAGACCTCTGGAAATGGATTGCAGCTAATCTTTTCCTTGGAATAAGCAAATCCAAAAATGCATCGATAGACGAAATGTTTTCAACCGAATTTGGTTTGCTATTTTTGCGAAAACTGATTACACAAGACAAATTCAAATAAATGTGCTCAAAAATCAGATTTGACATCCACTCTCAAAGAAATAGAGAAATCAAAGATGCCACCATCTCTGGAGTCTGGAATTTTTTCATTGAAAATTGCAAAAACAGTTACAACCCAAGCAAATACCTGACAGTGGATGAACAACTATGTAACTTCAAAGGAAGAGTTGGCTTCAGAACATACATTCCGACAAAGCCAGGCAAATACGGAATAAAGATTTGGTGCCTAACAGATGCAAAGACAAGTTACCTCCTCAACGCTCAAATTTATACTGGAAAGGTTGGAAATATGACAGAAACAAATAAAAAAGAAAGAATTGTCAGAGAACTGAGTCAGCCATTTCTTGGAAAAAGAAGGACAATAACGACAGATAATTTCTTCACAACAATGACACTTGCCAAGTACCTACGAACAAAAAGAACAGGACTTGTTGGAACCATGCGGAAATCAAGAACTATTGTAATATTGGAGCTATTGTAATATTTTTCTTTATAGTTTTGAAGCTTCATACAAGCTCTTTACATAATGTTAAAAGCTGTCGGAATAAAATCAAATAATAAAGGAATAATAAATTTAGGAAAAATTAAATTTTATTTGATATTGGTCTGAATAAGTATAAAAGAAATTAAAATATACATACGATGAAAAAACTATATGAATTCAAATAGCCTCCATAGCAAGCCTTGCCTCTCTAAAGCCAAAAACAAATCTATTTTATATATCAAAACTACATTTACAACCTATCTTCTTGCTCCAGTTTATAATCATAATATTGGATAACAAGAATCTGGAAGCATCTTTGCTTCATGTGGCATTGCAGGAACAAGATAAACTAAAACATAACACAAACATCCCTTGGAACAGTATGCAGCTTCCATAATAAGACTTCGATACTTAAAATAGCATCCAAGGCTAAATTGTACAATGTTCTTGAGCTGACTTAAAATGTTCTGAATTAGAAGTTCAGATAATTTAAAAAAAAAATTAAATAGAAATGATTTTTGATAAATACAATGAAATATAATAATTGCATACCAAATGTGCAGTCCGTTAATCACAAAAAAGTCAAAATTGAAATTTTTATGTATGTGAAAAGTCTTAAAAATTATAAAATATTTTCACCAGAAAATTAAAAAGCAGAGCTTGTGCAGATCAGGGCTACAAAAATGACAAGCGAAAAATGTATATCTAAATTTAGTCAACAAATATTTCATGCACAAATAATTTATACAAAAAAGAAAATAAAAAAGAGCATTGCGAGTTCTATTAAATGGCAGACATAGCCAAATAATGTTACCTACTAGAATTTGAAATGATTATGTCCACTACTAGAATTTAAAATGATTATGTCCAACTGTACACAGACATAATTATTGTTCTTTCACTAAATAATAAAGGTATATTAATACAATTTAACATATTAAAAATGAAATAAAACACAACATTTCTTTCTGATACTTTATAATATTTTATATACTTTATATTACATTTTGTAATATCTTTTTCTGATACCACTTTTTTTTTATTGTACAGAAATTATTTGAAGTGTGATAAATTAAATTTACAAAATTCCAGATCCAAACACAATATGGTAAACCAAAGATCTCTTTAAAAGTCATAGCACGTGTGTAGATTATAGCATAGAAATTCCAAACAGCAAGTTAAAATAGAAGTTGCTTTGTTCAATATTAAACAAAAGGCATGTCTGCCACTCTCAAAAATCAGCAATGAATACAAAGTCTAAAAGTTAAGAGAGTGTCCTGAACATTTTTGGTTATTTTAAAACACATGTATGTATATTGATCTCCAGTAAAATTTATTTTACAAGCACATTCATTACTTGATATTTTCAACATGAATGGCTTTTACAAAATACAAAAAATAAATAGCTAAGTCAGAGATTTCCAAAGTTGCAGTGTAATCATCCCTAATTGTGAACTATTATCTGGAGGGACATCAACCAGTCAGAACACCAGTTATCTACAATACATTACTGCTAATCAAATAGCACAACTGATGGGTAAATTATAATACTTTTAAGCTGAAAGTGTGAGGTGACATATCATTGCTTAACTATCAGATCATTTCAGGTGCAACAGGTGTTACCATAGTGTCCTTAAAGGAGTCACATACATCTTAAATAGTTGGAAATAAAAAAACTAGATAAGTATTGACATGTGATACATAAGATAAGAAAACATAAGAAATGCATCACTGTATATACTAGAAAGATTTACTAATTACAAATCCTATATATATAAACTATTACAAGTTAAATATCACCTAACTACTATACATATTGGTGAAAAGCTAAGAAAATTAGTTTACTTGGGAACTATACAATTTTTCTTGTTCACTTTCAAATTAATAAAAAAGAAAAAAATATTTGAAGCAGCTCCCGTTAACTTTGCTTTCTTAAATCTTTTTCAAATACTTGTAACACTGTATGTATGTTAAGCAATGTGTTAAACAGAAGTGTATAGTTAACATTATTTATCTATACCTCTCTTGCTTTACATAATGCAATTGAAATGTATAGAAATAATAATCTAATGATCAATTTTTATAAACATCAAAATGTACTGAAGATAGAATAAGTGTCAAAATTGTCAGTGCATGATGTATCAAGGTATCTCTGATGGCAATAAATGATACTGAAGTCTAGAGAATCATTTAGGTCACAAGACTGTAGCTTCCATTAATACAAGGCATGCAAAAATACTTTAATGAAAAATTCAAATTACTTCACATTAATAAAAGGTATTCTAAAACTACTTTTGCAGAAAATTGAAATGTACATCCTACACTAAGTTATAGATATATGAAGTTAAAGCCCTACCAGCTTATATAGAAAAAATACTAATTTCTTAAAAAGACTTATTTTATATCTTGACACCATAATAATAATCAGAAAGATGAATGGAATAATTAATAGTAATGCCATACTCAATCAAAGGAACAGAACTCATTTAGTCTGGAATTATGAATATTCATCCTCACTTCCTAAGTGGACAAGGAGCATTCTGCTTGGCCTTGGAATTATGGAGATGAGAAGAAATCTGTGCTCAACCAAGAACCAGGGATGGGATCACATCACTTTCAGTGGACCATCTTCCATGACTAATTGACTAAAACAATAATAATTAAAGAGAAGGACCATGCACTCCTCAACTAAGTAGCTTCATGTCAAATCTGAACTGAAATTATGAATAGGTTCCCACAGAGGGTGGTCCTACTCCTACTAACATCTCGGAAAATCATCCACGAACATTAGTAAGAGGACTCCCAACTTCACCCTCTTCTCCAAGAGTGAAAGGACACACTCAATCACTCTGGAGGAAAACACCCTGTTCACCACCCCAGCAACTGAAAACTATGGATGATAGGGACTCTCAAACTACACTGCTAGTCTGGGGGAATAAAACATATTGGGGAATCTTGAGAAATACTGCTCTGGAAACAGTGCAATAGGCGAAACAAATTTCCCAGATTTTTAAAAGCAAATCAATACCAATTTATTCAACCTGAAGGTCAGCATAGACAGACAGGATCTCCTTTAGCTTTACTTGTGATTGTCCAAGAGTGATGGTCCATTAATAAGGTAATACCATCCAGTAGATGCCTAGACGATTTTATAGAACACCCCATTTCAACTGAGCCTGTTGCAACCTGTAGTAATTAAAGTAAAGGCAGTTTCTACTGCAGAACTGAGAAGAGAAGGAGCACTTCCCAGGGCAACACTAGCCAAAAAGTGGGATGTAATGAAGAAAAAAAAAAGGTAACCTGAAAATAAAAAGTGTATGACTGGAAAAAATACCTCTCGTTAAAGTCTAATAGGAGTGGGCAGAATAGCCACAGAGAGTAGTGAAAAACTCTCAAAAGTAAATACTATCTGATTGTGTAAGTATGTGATAAGAATGTATTAGTAGTAGTTCACATACCAGCTTGCATAACGTCTTCCAGAGAGCAATTCAACTGGGTGACAAACGACATCAGACATGATGAATGATAAGATGTGACATGTAAAAGATTCTTCTCCTGTAACAATAATCCATTATAGGTGATGTGAATCAATTTATGCAATCACCTTATAAGGGTAATAGGAGATAAATTACATGAAATAGAAGGATCCCAATGAATAAACAGTTGGTTCCTAGTACCATGAAAGGAGTTAGTATGAGCCACATAACACTTGAGAGCCCTGACATTACATAACAAATTATCAGGATCGAAGTAATCATGATGGTGAGAAATTGCTGGGAAATAGATTGGTGAGTAGGATCCTTCCCCTTTTTTGGCTGCCAGAATCTTTGAAAGAAAACACCTATCAAGACAAAGCGGGACAAATGTGGAATGATAAAGCAGCCTATGCACACTGATTGTAAATAACTCCAACCAATGACATCCTAAAGCCAACAACAATAAAAGAAAATACAATTTAAGAGACTGGTAAAACAAAGAGCACAAAGCTAAGGGCTCAAAACAAGTATGATTCAATGCATGTAAAACAACCACAAACTCCCAATTCAGTAAATGAAAAGGTTATTTGGGATGAATAACATGAAAGGATTTGACTGGACCTCATAGAACTGGGAATTCAATAAACCTCCTAACATTTAGAATACCTAAAAATAGTGGATACGACTGCCTTATTTATATAAAGCCACTGCAGAAAAGCAAAACCCTTCTTAAATGCTCAAGTCAGAAAACAGAATAGTAGAGGTATTTTTTGATGAAGAGAAGTGTAACATTCTTTAAATACATCACTGATAATAAATATCTCATTTCTGTTGATACACAACTGTAGTTAGCGTATGGAGGGATTTAGTTAAGTACAGAGAAACCTTAGAAGTTAATGCCTGATGCCAGACAGAGAGTTAATAACTTCCACACTGAGTTTCCAAACATCTATATGGAGGATGTTGAATTCAGGTTGTTGCAACAGGGACTTCCAATGTGGAAGAGGTGAACAGTCCCTGCAGATACTGAAAAAGCAGGAACTAAACTTGAGCTGGCCAACAAGGTGCAACAAAAAGAACTCAAGGCAAAATATAATGAAGAACAGTCAGATCCAGGAAAATAATTAAATCAGGGAAAAAGTATAGAGATGTAAACCTTTCCAACACTTGAGGATGAGGTATAGAAGACCAAAACATCTGCAGCTGAGAATTCAAATTAGTTGCAAAGGCACTGGTCATTGGAGACTTGAAATGTAATTTGATCCACTAAAAAACCTCTTAATGTAACATCCATTATGTTGGAAGAATCTGGTTGGATTAATAAAAGTGATTTCCAATTAAATTCATCATTCCTGTAACGTGACAAGTTAAAAGACTGATATGATAGGAATGAGTCCGGTAGAGAAAATCCAATGTGGAAAAACAAAAATCTCAAAAATGTGTGCCTCCTTGATAAAAATTCTGAGATACAACTGTGGAATTTCCAGAATGTATCCATGATAATTTTTCTCTTCAAAATAGACAGACCTTGAAACATGAATTACTGTACAAAAAGAAGTTTAATAACACTGACACGAATGGTAGACTCATCTTTTTTCCAAGTGTTCTGGAACTCCTAACCATGAGGATAAGCTCCCAACTCTCAAAGAGATGCATCTTGGGACAGGGTGTTGAAACTGGTACCCCAATAGTAGTGTTGCTCTAATTAAACCACTTTTTTCAATCTGTTTTGCTCCTGAGTAATGAGACAGATGATACAAAGGGTGAGTTGGTGGCTAGGTAGCTTTGGAAGTTTATGGCACAAAGCAACAAAGCTATCTGTACCAAACATCTGGTTAAAAGTAAAGTAAAGGTATTAAAATTTGTAGAAAGGAATCAAGGTAAAACAAGACAAAGCTGAATTTTTGAATTAAAACTTAAACAGCATGAAATCCAATTTCTATATTTAGTGTACAGCAGTAAGAGAGAAATCACAGTAATACCAATTTTAAAGGACACTCTGTAGCACAAGTTGAATGGTCATAACTTGCCAGGGTGACTAACAGGTAAGTATAAACATCAGCATTAGTCACCTGAAGTTGGCCTTTTCAGTCCTGGTTTTGAATTATGTGATGTTATGGCTGCATTCAGAAAGTAAAGTAATAGAAGTTGTAAAACACTCTCTGTAGTATATTTGTAATTATTATAACTCACCAGGATGACTAAAGGGTAAGTTCAAACATCAGCGTTAGTCACCTGTAGTTGGCCTTTCCAGTCCTCGTTCCGAGTTATTTGACATTACGGCCATTTTCTAATTTAATATTGAACTAGTTGTGCTTCAAAAAGGAATCATAAAAAAAAGTCTACTTCATAAATTAAAAACTTAAATAATGTTAGAAAGATCAATGGCCTTTAATAAACTAAACACATTTATAAGATTGACAGTGTCACCATTGCTAATGATATTGTCTAACACTGTGAGTAAACATTGTGATAAAACACGTCTAAAATGGTACTGTCGTTGAGAGTAATAATGATGGCAAGACAATAAAATGTGGCTTATTGTAACTTGAGTGTCACACAGACAACACACTGGTCCATCAGTCCCAAATAAAAAACTATGAGGTAAGAAACTGTGACCAATGGGTAATCTAGTGAGAACTTCCTCTTTCTGATTCATAAGAAAACAAGTTCAATAAAGGGTTTTATTCAGAAAAGTTTGTTTTCACATTGTTCACTCCAAGTTGACTACCAACTGGCATGAAGCTGAGCCTTGAATACAGGATCATAGTTCATGTATGGAACAGGCACAGCAGTGATAGTGCCAGAGCAGACAGACTTAGCTGCAGTGTCTGTGAGCTCATTTCCATGAATGCTAACATGGCCTGGTATGCAGAAGAACTGGATAGAAGTAGATGTTAAAGAAAAATGGGCCAGCCAGTTTTGGATAGTAGCAAGAATAGGGTGAAAACAGATGTGAAGCAATTCCAGGGCTAACAGAGAGCTAAGTGAATTGATATAAATAGTACAGTTCGTGTACTGCATAGCTTCTATGTGATCCAGTCCAAGAGAAATGGTGTACAATTCACCAGTAAACATAGAAACTGTAGAAATGATTCTGTGTGCAACAACCAAATCATGGCAAAAAACGGCAGAGCCAATTTATACAGGTGATTCGAAAGATGTTTGGCAAATAGAAGGTGATACTTCCAATCATGAGTATCTGTATTCTTCAGATGACTCAAAGAAAGGTCCCATTTGGGGATAGTAATTAGCAATAGTGGGATGAGCTGAACTGCAGATACTGCTATGTCATCAAAAGATAGACCCAATTCATCCAAATACACCTGGAGAAAAAGGCTAAAAGGAATAGTGGCATACCATCTATTATGCAAAAGTGTGGCCTACTGAGGAAGGAAAATACAACTACATGTGAGATGCCGTGGTAAAGATAAAATTTTTTAGACATATGTTAAAGACAGTTGCAAACAAAAAAGATGTAGAGTGGGTTCATGGGACTCCATGTACAAACTTAGAACCAAAGAAGTGCAGAAAGCCTCTGTGCAGAGCAAAGTCCCCGAGAATGAACAGGGTCAAACATTTAAGGTTGAAATCCTGGCAGAGCCATAGACCAGAGACCTATAGTCTAGTTTTAACTGAATAAGGGCACAATAGTTTTAGCACGGAATATCGATCTTCTCCACAAGAAGTGGAAAATAAGACATGGAGGACATTCAGTGCACTTATCATGCAGCTGCTTGATGTGTGGAAGTAAGGTCAGCTTACAGTCAAATTCAAACCCCAAGAACTTTGCCTCAGGGACCACAGGAAACACAGGTTTGGGATCAGGGTAACTACCCTGTTGACAGCAAAAGTGACTGCAAACAGTTTTGGAGGGAGAGAAGTTGAAACCATCTGCTGTGGTCTGTGTCAGTAAATGATTGATGGCAGTCAACAAAGAGACTGTTTGCAACTGAAGGGGATAATTGTCCACTGATTGCATTAACCTTTATAATAAAAAGTGTGACACTCAAGACACAGCCCTAAGGGATTCCAAGTTCCTGTGGGAAAATATGGGAAAGTGTCAAACCCACATGGACCTGGAATCACCAATTCATTAAAATATTTTAAATAAAAATCAGTAAATTGCTATGCAACCCATATACAAGTTGAGGTCTAGCAAGATACCATACCTTCATGTTGTATCATAAAATTTCTCAAAATAAAAAATACAGAAACAAGATGCTGTCATTTGAGAAATGTTTCAAGTGGAATCAGGTTGTCCCTGGTAGAGCACCATCTTCAGAACCCACACTAAGTGTGGAAGAGGAGATTGTTTGATTTGAGGAACCAATCAATATAAGTATTAACCATCCTCTCTAAGATCTTACAGAGACAGCTTGTTAAAGCAACTGGACAGTAGTTCAAAGGAATCTTGGGATCCTTCTCGGGTTTAGGAAAAGGGAGAACAACAGCATGGCGTTAAGCATCGGAAAAACATTCTCTGGCCAGATCCAGTTAAAAACAATCAGAAGAATAGAAAGAGAGGCAGGAGAGAGATGGTGCACCATCTCATAATGAATATCATCAGGTCTGACTGATGTCCTGTCAGAACAATGAAGAGCAAGTTCAACCAGTGTAAGAGGGTAGTGATTGTAGTCGTAGAGATGATTGGCCTGAAAGGAAAAAGGCAATCATTCTTTCTGTGTTTTGATGGCTAAGAAGATGGGGGAATGAAGCAGAAGTGCTTGGTGCATGCAAAACATTTTTGCCTAGAGTACTGTTAATGCTCTGGGTATCAGCAACTTCTTGGCCATAAGAGAAGAAGACTGAAATGAGGACATAAGGATACTGACCACTAACCTTTTGAATTTTGTCCATATGACTTTGAAACAGGTGGTAAAAGAAATGCTAGAGCTGTATTTAATCCAAGATTTTCTCTGGCTTTGACATCTTAGCTACCAAGCATGTGCACGGGCCTGCTGAAATGCAATGCAGTTTAAAAGTGTGGGATATCTATGAAAGGTATCACAAGCCCATTTTTGAGCTTTTCTTGTCATGTGGCAAACAAGATTCAACCAAGAATGAGGATACTGTGGGAAATGTGTCAAGGTGTTAGGAACATACTGAAGAGTTGCCTGGACAATACAGTTAGTCACTGCTGCCACACAGTCATCTGTTGATGGCTTATACATGATGGCAGGATCAAGTTCAAAGAGAGTGGTGAAAGGCTAGTTAGATTGGTCCAACTTACATCAAGGCAAGTGGGTCAGATGGCATTAATGATGGCCAGTCTCTCTCAAAATGACAGGAAAATGAAATCTGCCCCATGAATCACCATACACTCTCCAAGAAAAGAAAAGTAAATCAAAAGTGAAGGGAAACAGACAAAAAGACCTATAGCAGGGTCCATAATTCCATCTTTACAGGTGAAGATTTAGTGTGCTGTACTAATGCCTTGGCTAGAGAAACCAGCAAGGATTTCCAACTCGAGAATGTTCTTTAAATCCCTCTCAACTATAACTCCTCTAGAGAATTCAAAGTTGCACTGAAAGTAACCTCAATGCATATATCCCCAATGGCTTTTGATTTCAAGAGGAGTTTGATATGCTATGGTGAAAATGTTTCCACCAAAATGTCACCAGAATGCAACTTCTTTACTGTCTCTGAGAAACCAGCATGTCCCTCTGATCCCTTCTGAATGAAAAAGGGAGACATTTGTCCCAAGGATTTCGCAGATAAGGAATGGAGTCAAAAATCAAGGTGTAGAATCTGGCTCTAATGGTGACTGTACAACAGAGTCATCTATGCATGGTAATTTTTCAATGATCTGTTTTTTCAATTCTTTCATGTTTATTTTTTTAGAAAGAGGGGTACCCATAACAAAGAAACTACATTTTAGTGCCCACTGACCCTACCCACCATGAAGCCCTACGATGGGACACATTATAGTGCCAAACAAGGACACTGCAGTAATGCCAGTTTCATGAGATCTATACCCAAACACAAGCATCAGATAGAATGTCCACAACACCTGTTGAGAACATTCATTACTTGTACTTGGTTGACCCTAGCCCACGTGAACCATCCAATTGACCCTAGGGGGCCAATCCAAAACTACCAATCTACAGGAATTCAAGGCAAAAGTGGTATGTCAGTGTTTGTCCTCTCAACCACCAGGATCCTCTCCACCTCTTCACAGGTCATCACATGTGGGTGGATCATTAGAGCTCAAAGGAGATAAACTGAAAGAACAGAACTTTCCCGGAGAAGTCCCCTCACTACGTACAGGAGTATACACCAAGGGGATGATCCAAGGATTGGAATACATGACTTACTGATTGCAAAATGATCACTGAAGGAACTTCACATCACCAAAAGAGACAGAGGAAACCATCCAAAGAAGGAGAATGAAGTAACAGACTTACAGCTTTTTCCATGTCTCAAAGTTTGAGAGGAGTTGGTTTAACTGCACTTAAGTGAGTTTTTGAAAACACCCCCAAATAATCAGTTACAAAATAGATGTCTCCAATTTGATAAGGAAGCTTGCATTTGTGGCTTCTGAATGGAGCATATGAGAATGTTGTTCTGCTAACTGACAGGATGTTGCCAGAAGGAGCCAATCATCTATATAATGATGTATCCACAGACCAAAGGAATATAGATGTCAAAAAAAAAGGTTTGAAAACTGCAAAAGATATAAGGTGCTAGTGCAAGACAAAAAGTAAGAGACAAAAACTCTAGCAACTGACCTTTGTGTACAAACTTGAAAAATCTCTCAGGAGATTTTGCTATGGGAATATAGAAATATGTGTTGATAACACTGAATGTGGCATCCACAGTCCTGGTGCAAGGTGCCATTGGAAAATGAAAAAGAGAATATAATAATTGAGTTGAGGTAGATCAACAATTGAACGTCAATCACCTGCTTTCATAGGTATCACGAATAAATGGAAATGAAATCTTGGAAAAATAGGATAAACCTCCTCTACTTCCTTTTTGAGTAACAAATCTTTTATGGCCCACTTGCCATGGATCTGTTGGAAGTGGTAAAGCAGCATGCTGAACAGACAATGGTTGAGGTGATATAAATAGAAGTACCAATTTTAAAGTCAGAACCTGGGGTGGAGTCTCCCATGTTGAAAGAGCCCAAAATGTCCAGAAAGGTACGTACACATGCACCCACCGCTTCCTGCTTCCAGTATAACCACCAACACCATTGTAGTCAGTCTGCCAGAGCCAAAGATTCGTAGCTAATGGAATGAAACCTGTTACAGGAAACAACAAACTTGGGAACTGAAGGAGAGGGTCGAAAAACACTGAGAGCTGATATTTCTAAATTAAAACCAGGAAACTGAGAAGCAAAAAATGATAATGATGAATGTAAATAGGCAGTATCAATTTGTGATTCTAATGTTTCTGGAACTCCAGCAAATATCATAGAACAAAGAAAAGGAGGTTCCCATTACTTTTGAGAGCAGCGGAAAGTAAACTAGCCTTTTCTTATAAAGCATATCTACCCAATAAATCCTAATAATAAATCAGCCATCAGACCAAAGAAAGAATTAAAGCAGACAATCTGACTGACGTAGAAGTCAATAACACCCCCAA
Source organism: Carcinoscorpius rotundicauda (assembly GCA_011833715.1). Lineage (NCBI taxonomy): Eukaryota > Metazoa > Arthropoda > Merostomata > Xiphosura > Limulidae > Carcinoscorpius > Carcinoscorpius rotundicauda. Next base: position 42,436,302 of record CM022393.1, read on the forward strand.
CTCATCTTCAATTTGCTAAGGAGAACATTGATAAGCTTCTAACTAAAGTTGGATTGAAAATAAATACTTCAGGACAGTTGTGAGTGTGAGACAAACATGAGAAAACTGTGATCTGTTTAAAGTGACCACAGGTTTGAATATAGATCTCCAAAGATCCAAAAGGTGGTCCATCCACTGAGAATGTAAATAGGTCTCCTGCTAGTGATAAGTCAAAGTATGCTTATCTGATAAACATGGATGACAAGGCATGGCTCTTCTGTCACATAAGTGAGGAATAAATCTACCTTCGTGAATGACAGTATCAGAAGAAACAGAAAAAAATCAAGTGGTCACTTATGGTCCTTTCTGCTAATAAAGAAGTAGCAGCATCAAATGCAATATAAGAGATTTCCAAAACCTCACAAACTCTCCTTTCTAACTGAAGAAACAGGGCTAGAGGTGGCTATTCAAGATGATCCTCTGCTGAGAATGACTCAGTAAAAGAAGGAGCCAGAAAAAGCAAGTCTAAATTCTCACAAATCATTCCCAGGTCATTTGAAAAAGCCACCTCAAAACCTCCTGGAGAGAAACCCTCAAACCTCACATATGCCTCTATATTGCTGTGAATTGCATCACAGACAGCTTCAACTGAGAGTAATCCCCCTCCCCCTTGTTGTTGACAAATACCCAATAGCAGAGGTGGAAGAGAAGAGGCCTAGTTGACTTCTGTTGTAAAAATATTAACTTACAAATTCATACTCTTTAGAATTTTTAAAAAAATATTAAACACTGTGTAAACTTCAATGAAAAAATAAAATAATGACAAAAATGATAAATACATTCAAATTTTCATTGTAAATAAGCACAACCCTTTTGTTTACAAAAATATGTGCAAGATGCTGTGTTGAAAAAAAGTGACTGGATTATCAGGATTAAGTGCCTATATATAGTGCCTAGTCGAGGGTGCATTGAAGTTGGTAGAGAAATTTGCAACTCATGTGTTTTTCAAAGTTCTCATACATAGGCAAAGAGTGGAAACCCTGGAGATTGAGAAATAGTTATAGTATCAGGAGATGGTAAGCATATTTTGGAATGTGGAATACAAATATATTAAAAAATATATATTAAATATCCTTCATTATTAATTTATTTATTTGGAATTTATTCTTTTCTCAATGTAAATCCAGGTTTTACACAACACTTGGTCAAGAAAACCGTTAAGTTCATTTCCTTCTAGCTATCCCTAATCCTTTATTCTTGATGGTGTGGAATATATTTTCAAATATTTTAGTAAATGATCTGGAAAGGTAAGCATTTTGAAGGAAGATCCAGTAAAGGTAACTATCTCATGGTAATAAAATAAGTAAAAACATTTTTTATTAATTTATACAGACTGTTCCTTTTATATATCACTTTGTGACTCGTCTCTTCCTTTCTCAGTCTAAATTATTCAGAGATCAATCATCATCCCATTACAAAAGATTCTGATCAACTTTCCTATTATTATTACTGTTATTATATATATATAATAAATAGATTTTTGATAAATCTGTTTTGTTGTTGAGTGCAGAAATACATAATGAGCTACATGTTCTTTATCACCACAGAGACTGATCACCGATTTTTGTGTTAGAAGACCTTCAGCTTACTGTTAAAAAACCAGAGGGACTTTTAGGATAAATTTATAAATATTTACTGGTATGGTTCAGACGATAGCATAACTTGTGAAACTTTTGTATATATCAGGTCATCCCACAAGTAATGACTGAAAATTTAATACAGAAAGTGCATCACCATTTCTGTTTTAGTAGAAGGCTTTAATGACTAAAATATACAAGAAGATATGTATCAAAATGTTTTAACAAATAAAAGAAACTAACTGAACTTTACTTTTTCAGATGTAGTTTATATATAAATAAATGCTTTTCAGACATAAGTCTTCATAAGTACATTAGGCATATAATGCTTTATGAGTTTAAAAAAGGCAGTAGTGCAACAAAAACTACATAAAACATTCAAGGTGTTCATGGTGCAGAGTCTCAATGAAAGAATATGTCAAAGGTATTTTTGGTAGTTCAGATCAGGTGACTATAGCTTAAGTGATGTCCCGTGTTCAGGTCATCCTGTTGAGTTTAATGATGACTTGCTGCTGGCTGCACCTGATGAATATTATGCTGTAACAGTTGCAGAACTAGTACAGGAGCTCAACTCAACCCATTCAACAGTTCATCCTCATCTGCAACAGCCTGCAGAGGTGTCAAAACTTGGAAAATGGGTCCCCCATGATTTGACAGAAGCCAACCTCAGAGCAAGAGTGGACATTTACACTTCTCTGCACTCTCATGAATGTAATTCACCTTTTTTGGACAGGTTAGTGACTGGAGATGAAAAATGGATATTTTATAAAAATTTTAAATGCTGCAGTGCAGGAAAACTGGCAAATCATAGCCCAAAATGGGCCTCCACCCTACAAAAGTCTTGTTAAGCATTTGTTGGTATGATCCACTTTGAGTTACTGCCACTCAATTTAACAATTACATCAGATTTCTACTGTCAACAGTTAGAGGGGTTGAATATTGCACTGAAAGAAAAGAGGCCAACTTTGATCAGTCACAAAGGTGTTGTGTTACACCAGAATGATGCACAGTCTCATACAGCAAGGATCACATCTGAAAAGACTGAAGAGCTAGAATAGGAAAAACTTCCACATCCTCCTTATTATCAAGATCTTCCTTACCCAATTATCATCTATTCTGAAGTTTGTAGAACTATCTTGATGGAAAAGACCTTGGAACACATGAAGATGTATATTCTTTTCCTTCAAACCTCAAGAATTTTATAGAAATGGCATTCAGAAGCCTGTGAATCACTGGAAGGAAGTAATTAACAATAATAAAACATACATTATTGATTAAATAACATTAAAAGCATTTGAAATCCTCTCTCTTTTTCTGAACATAAAATTGTACATTACTTAAGGGAAGACCTGATATATGTTTACATGATAAGTATGACTAAAATTTCAAGGCAACACAAGTTTTGTGATACTCTAAAGTAGTTAACCCATGAAACTACATACAGTTCTACATGTAAAAACATCATCGTGTACCTGATGATGACAGAAGAAGGTTGAAATGTTGTTTGCTCCTCTACATAAAACTTTTCTCAACCCAAATCAGCTGTTTTTACATATATATTTTTCACTACAAGTGAGTTTCCTCATCACCAATGATCACTAGCGCACAGTTCTGTCAATTTTTATCATATATATATATATATATAGAACATGAGCTGGGTATTATATAATCTCACTTTGAAAGACAATTGGATTTCCTGAAAAATCAATAAAATCACATTACAAAATTTATTTACCAAGTATTCTTTCATGTCCTTATTCTTGAAAAATCCAAATACTTTTTCAGGTGTGATAACCGGAGTTGAAGTTGGACTAGTTATTATCCCTGAAAATATTAAATACACAAATTAAAAATATACTTTGTCTAACACTCTGATTAACTAAAAAAAAATTAAAAGTTAAGAAATAAAGTGCATGGTAATAAGAACAATAAGTCATTATAAACTCATTTTCCCATGGGTAAAACAAATAAATATGGGTTAAGAATTTACACAAAATAAAAACTTAGGTATCACAGCAACATTTAGCTTGGACTTGAAGTATCCAAGCACAAACTTATAACCATATAGATACAGTAGGATTAACCTGTACCTTTTACTTGCTTATCACTGGTGCCTTTAGTCAAGATTGATTGATTGATTGATTTAGTGTTTTATGGCACAAAGCAGCTAGGCTATCTGCACCAAATGTCCAGTAAAAAGGTAAAAATAAATTAAATGTAGTAAAATAGATAAAAAGAAATGAAGGTAAAACAAAACATCACTGAAAAACAGAAAAAGCATAAAACCAATGTTGACACCTAGTTTATAATGGTAAGAAGGAAAGCAGAGTAAAAGAAGTTGTAGAGTACTTACTCTAACAAAATGGTAATGATCATAACCCACCAGGAAGACAAACAAGTAAGTTCAAGAGCCACTGTCAGTCACCTGCAGTTGGCCTTTCCAGCCCTAGTTCTGAGTTATATGTCATAGCAGCCATTATCAAAATGTAAAATAATAGAAGTTTCAAAAGACATATAGCAAAATTATAATAATGAGTAGCCAAATGTAAAAGTAAAGTAAATGTAGTAAAATTCGTAAAAAATAAAGGTGGTAAAAACGAAACAGCAATTAAAAACAGAAAATTGCATAAAACTGGTATTGACATCCAATCTATAAAGTTGTAAAGAACTTCTGTAGCAGGGAGATTAACAGACAAGTATCAGAACCACCATCAGTCACCTGAAGTTGGCCTTTCCAGTCCTAGTTCCGGGTTATGTGCCATTATGGCCAGTACCAAAGGATAAAGTAATAAAAGTTTAAAGTACATGCAGCAAAATTGGAAAAACAACTCGCCAGGACGACTAACGGGTAGTTCAAACAGTACCATTAGTCACCCGAAGTTGGCCTTCCCAGTCCTGTTGTTGAGTTATTTAATGTTCTGGCCATTTTTCAATGTCAAATTGAACTAGAGAGAATGAAACTGTGAAAAGGGAACTACAATTAAAAAGGTGTAATGAATAAATATCCAAAACTTAAATGACATTAAAAAGATAAATGGCCATTAAAAAACTAAAAACTTTATCAAGGTGGACAATGTCACCATCACCAATAATGTTTCCAATGTTACAGATAAACCCTGGGAAAAACATGTTTAAAATATTGCTGTTGTTGAGAATTGTAATGATAGCAAGAAAGTAAAATGTGGCTGACAGTGATTTGAGTGTTACACAAACTATACACTGGTGCATCAGTTCCAGATAAAAGAAAACGATGAGTTAAAAAACTGTGACCAATGCGTAGTCTATTTAGAACAACTTCCTCCTTCTGAACCTTATGGAAGCTAGATGGCCAAAGCCAAATATAGGGTTTTATTTGAAAATGTTTGTTTCTTTGTTGCTCACTCCAAGTGGACTGCCAGCTGGCATGGAGCCGAGTCTTGAATACAAGACCATAGTCCATAGACTATGAATAGACACAGTGGTGATAGTGCCAAAGCAGATAGATTTAGCTGCCGTGTTTGCAAGCTCATTCCCGTGAATACCAACATGACCTGGTATTCTATCCAGAAATACTGGATAGAAGTGGCAGTTAATGAGAAATGGGCCAGTCTGTTTTGAATATCAGTGAGAACAAGGTGTGAGCAAACGTGTAGTGATTCCAAAGAGAGTCACTATAAATAGTGCAGTTGAAGTACTGCTCAGCTTCAATATGATCCAGGGCACGAGATATGGCATACAGTTAAGCAGTGAACACAGAAGCTGTAGAGGAGATTCTGCGTGCAACCACCGAACTGCAGCAAACCATAGCAGAGCCCACTGAATTACCTGATTTGGAACCATCTGTATAAATAAGAATGGAATGGTTGTTTGAAGGATGTTCATTAAATAAATGATGGTACTTCCAATCTGGAGTTTCTGCCTTTTTCAGATGACTGAAAAAAAGGTCACATTTGGGGGCTGTAACAAGCCATGGTGAGATAATCTGACCTGTGGAATCTGCAATGTTATCCAAGGACAAACCTAATTCATCCAATTATGCCTGAATGCGAAGGCCAAACAGAGCAATGGCAGACCGTCTGTTCTGAAAAAGTAGAGCCCACTGAGGAAGGAAAACACGTCCCCAGGTAGGATGCTTTGGTAAGGAATGAAGTTAAGAAGAATATAGTAAAGATAGTTGCAAACAGTGAAGGTGCAGAGAAGGTTCATGAGATTCAACGTATAAGCTTTGAACTGGAGAGGTGTGGAAAGCCCCAGTGCAGAGTCGAAGTCCTTGGTGATGAATGGGGTCTAGCATCTTTAAAACAAAGGGTGTGGTAGAGCCATAGACCATTGATCCATAGTAGAGTTTTCATCGAATAAGAGCACAATATAGATTTAACACAGAACATTGATCTGCTCCCCAACTGGTAGTAGAGAGGACACAGAGGACGTTAAGTGTGGTATAAAGGTCACCTTACATTCAAAGATAAGCCCCAAGAACTTGGTCTCAGGGACCACTGGCAGCAAAACTTCACTGATATGAAGTTCAGGATCAGGGTGAATACCCCGTTGGTGACAAATCTGCATGCAAATGGTTTTAGAGAGAGAGAAATTAAAGCCGTTTGCCACAGTCCACTTCAGTACACGATTGAGGGCAGTTTGTAGTTGCCGCTCAATATATGTCATGTTTGATAACTGATATGAGATGTGAAATTCGTCAACATACAGCTCATTCACAATAGTGAGAGGGAGTTGTTCAGTGATGGCATTTATCTTTATACTGAAAAGTGCGACACTCAAAACACATCCCTGATAGATCCCAAATTCCTGTACAAAAGAAAGGGAAAGTGTCGAACCCACACAAAATTGCAATCTCCTGTCCATTAAAAAATTTTTGATAAACATGGGTAAATGGCCATGTAACACATATGTATGGAGGTCTCGCAAAATGCCATACCTCCATGTTGTGTAACAAGCCTTCTCAATGTCAAAGAATATTGATACAAGATGTTGGTGTTTGAGAAAGGCTTCTCTGATTGATGTTTCAAGTCAAATTAGGTGGTTTGTGGTAGAGTGCTGTCGACGGAACCCACACTGGGTGGGCAAAAGGAGGTTGTTTGATTTGAGAAACCAAACAAGATGAGCATTAACCATCCTTTCTAAGGTCTTACAGAGACAGCTCGGTCAAAGCAATTGGACGATAGTTTGAAGAAATCTTGGGATCTTTCCCTGGCTTAGAGAAAGGTAAAATATAGCCTGGCACCAGGCATCAGGAAAAACATTCTCCTGCCAGATCCAGTTAAAGACAATTAGAATGACATCAAGAGAAGCAGGAGATAGATGGTGCAGCATGTTATAGTGTACATCATCAGGTCCAACAGATGCACTGCCAGACCGATGAAGGGCCATTTTCAGTTCCAACAGTGTAAAGGGACAATTATGGTCAAAGAGACAGTCAGTTTGAAAGGAAAGAGGTGAACACTCTGCCTCAGTCTTGATGGCCAAAAAGGTGGAGGAACAAGTAGAAGTGCTAAATACCTGGCAAAAGCTTTCACCTAGAGTATCAGTGATGCTCCAGACATCAGACACCTAACAACAGAGAGTAAGATCGAGAGGGGGACAGAATTGTAGTGCCCACTGCTCTTTCAAATCCTATCCCATATGACCTTGGAACTGGTGGTAGAACTGGTTGTGAACTTAATCCAAGATTCCTTCTGGCTTTCACGTCTTACCCACCTAGCATGTGCACAGGCACATTGGAAAGCGATGCAGTTCAAAGTGTGGGATATTTACGAAAAGTATCCCAGCAATTTCCGAGCCTGAGGATAACTAATGTTACAAGTCGTTTTCAAACACTGCACCTCTTTTTCTTCCAATCATTTTGGGAAAGAACAAAAGTAGGAAGGGTGAGAACCATTGCAGCTGATGCAATGTGGGTCCATGTCATATTCATAGGCATTGTGGTCCTTGCCACCACAACAAGCACATGTCAGGGAACCACGACATGATGTTTTTGAGTGGCCAAACCTCTAACATTGGAAACATCGGAAAGGATTTGGAATGTATGGCCATAACCTGCAAATTAGATAACCTGCTTTAATGGTGGCAGATCCACGTGATGATATAAATGTCAAAATGAGGGTATTTATTTGCAGTGTAACTCCATCTTTGCAAGTGAAGATGGGCCTCACTGCAGAATTTCCTTGAGTGGAGAGACTAGCAAAAATCTCTGAATCAGGGATATTCTTCAAATCCCTCTCAACAATAACTCCTTGAGATGAATTCAAGATAGCATGAGGGGTAATCTCAATAGGTATATCCCCAATTGCCGTTGAAGTCAAGAGGATTTCACTGTGGTGGGTTGTGGATGTTTTAACTAATATGTCTCCAGATCGAAGCTTCTTTACTGACTTTGGAGAGCCAGAAAGACCCTCTAGACCCTTCTGAATAAAAAGGGGGACAATTGCTCTAAAGATTTTTCTGAAAGAAAATGTAATAAGAAAATGAGGTACATGTGTTACAGATGTTGAAGATTGCTGCTCAGAGTCTTCAAGACATGGTCACTTACCTATTGACTGTTTTTTCACTATTATATTTAAATATTTTGAAGGAGGATCTATAGGGAAAAAGAAAACTTTCGATACCCACTAACCCACCCACCATGGAGCCCTACGAGGGGATGCATTACAATGTCATGCAAGGACAATGCAGCAAAGCCAGGGTTTTGTGACCACTATACCCAAACACCAGCATCAGGCACAATGTCCACAACACCCCTTGAGAACTTCCAACACTTGTACTTGGTTGACTCTAGCCCAAGTGGACCAGCCAATTGACCCAAGGGGGGCCACACAAAGGTCGCCCGTCTACAGGAATTCAAGGCCAAAGTGGTGTGTTAGGGTTAAACCCCTGAACCACCAGGATCCTCTCCTCCCCTTCACTGGTCGCCACACACGGCAAACACATGGGTGGATGTTTAGATCCCAGAGAAAGTAACCAGACAGAACAGAACCTTCCCTGGGAGGTCCCCTCACCACGTACAGGAATCCACAACGAGGGGCTTGGTAAAGAATTAAATGGTTTATACTGCAACTGAATGAGATAGCTTTGAAATTACCTTGAATGAGTACATAAATGTGTGAGCAAAAATTTAAATATATATATACTGCAATATGCTTTGGGTTGTGAGTGTAATACTAAAACTCATTCTTAAGGTACCGATAATTGCAGTGTCTGAAAAAATGTAGCATGCTTCTAAATATAACTGGACCAAAGCCAAATCACACGAAATTAAAAGTTAAAGCAAACATATTCACATTCTTACAGAAATTATTATATTCATAATGCCAAACCAAACTTCAGTTCCCAAGAAAATAAAATTTAAGATCTTAACCTGCTTTCTGTACATGATGCATACGAAGAAAACTTCTGTACAAAAATTATCAATGTTCAATATGCTTAGAGAAACAGTCATAAGCCTAACAATATTATATAAAGTAGATAGCAACTAAATAGGCAAATAATTTAGGAATAGAGGGGTATTAGAAAATATTTCAATTAAAAACAACATGTTACAGGCCTACCAAGTGACAACATGACTGAAGTTATTCAAGATAAAATTTCACGATTATGCCCTGCTAAATTTTTTTTTAAATATATATCATACACCAAAATATCACTTCAAAATGTCTCAACAGTAAAAAATGAAGCACTTAAAATCTAACCTGGAAATATGTTTCAAATAGATACTTACTTCTCAACAGAAAAAAGGTAACAACTCACACTTCTACCAAAAGAGTTATGCATGAATGCAAACTCTTGAACAAAAAAAATTCTCATTCTAACAAATAATATGTACTCACCAGTTATGATACATTATATTCTATCCTTTTACCAATAAAGGATCAATGCATTCTCAATACACAGTACTCCTCTTCATTTTTGTGTATATTAAAACCTTGTTATAGATTAAGCTAAAGAGACACACAAAAGGAAAGTGAGTGGTTCTGTGAAAAGGGTAGTTTCTATCTGAAATACATTTAAGTAAAAAAAATGTTAATTTCAGAAACAAAACTCACCTCTCCATAGAACATACAGCTAGAATCCTACATTGAGAATATAGGGGAGGAACTGGTGTACATAAAGAGTATTAAAAGATGAGCTTCTTTCCAAAAACAGTTAAATGGAATGAAAATTCATGAAGTGTGTCACCAACTACTAAGTGGAGGATGATTGTAGTAAGAGCATCACTAAACAGGTTATCACATTTATTTCAAGCAGGGAATATCCTTTACCCAAAACAGTCAGAAGGACCTCCTGCACAGTTATAAAGTGAATTCTGCTCAAGTGACCTTAATCTTTCAGAGGAGTTGGCTGAAATGTGTAATGTAGCTAGGGCAGTAAGTCAAGCCATAAAGTAAGAAAGAAATATTTACACAATATACTTACCAGAATAAATATGTAGAGGGATGAATTATCAAAGACTTTCATCCCCAACGACAACACAAGAACCATTAGGAGGTTACCGACATCTGCAACAGTCCAGTTCTTTGTGTACAAGATTGGCCTGCAACTTTCAAATGTACACCTCTGCTCTCCTTCTAATGGAGGAGTACATCCACTCGATCTAATATTGGTGAGACTGGATCAAGCCAAAATGAAAATCTCTACATCAACTTCTTCAGTAACGTGGCATTAGAGAAGCAAGAATTATCCCACCATAGTAGTACATAGACTGAATAACAGTTATACATTATTTTCATAAGGTTTCACTTAGACTATGAAATGGGTTATTGTAAACAGGGAGTGTCAAATTCATCAATAAGAAGGCTCATAAAGTAAGAACAATACCAACAAAATGCTAGTAGATCACTCTACCAGAGGAATTAAGTGTGGGTTTAGGGGTAATCTACCACTAAGTTCAAAGTTTTTCCAAATTTCAAGGGCCAACAACTGAAAGTTGTTACTAAAGGTGGAGCCAAAGATCAATAAAGAAAGGGTCTTTAGAGGGATACTATCTTCTTGGTTGGTGCAAAATAGGACAGTCGAGTTTATTGGAATAAATCAAAACAAGATGTCATGAGAGCATTAACAAAATATGGTGACAGGTTCAGAGAACTTCTCATATCTCAAGAACAATGATGTGAAAATACAGTTCTGCAGGAGACCAAACACTAAAAATAGTGAAGATGTCCTGAACAACTCAACTGGAAAGGCATATGTGAACAGATGCTAGTCCAAACAGGTTGGAAGGAAATGGATGCTTATAGTAGTGTGAAAATGTTTGGGTTACTATAACAGTGAAAGATAAATGGATAGAAGTACAGAAAATAAGAAGGCAATGAATCACAGGATGTACGATCTGTACAAATTCACTGAAGGGGACATAATTAGGTACATTCAAAGGGAGAAAAGACATGAAGGAGATGAGAGACCCTCATGCGTAGAAAGAAAAAGGAGATATGAGAGGCTTAGAATCCAAAAGCTCCATATACTGTAAATGTAAAAATAAGGTTTAGCTCATTCATCAAATAAAGGTTCCCAAATGAATAAAATACGGAATGGGAGACAGTACTGACTTATGAGTCTGACCATCCAAACCCAACATGCAAATTCCAGAAGAAGAACGGAAACTGAAATAAATAATGCCTTCCAGAACAAACCTAGGAGACACTGAATGATTATACAGTTGTGGAAGATCAGACCATGCGAGTGCATTCTCCATATGAAAGCCCTCACAAATTAGATAAAAACAGCAAATACGAGACTTGAAAAAATCTGTGTGACCCAACAGTTGCATACCAAGTAAATTTACAGGTGAAAAAGGCACAAGAGTCAAGCTCCACATGACAAAGCAAGAGATCACCATGCCCCATGATAATGGCAATGCCAGGATAAGGAACTCTCAAAAAACCTTCATTAAGAAATGTCAGCTGGAGTACTCTGATATAAAACTGATTCCAAAATAAGGAATAAAGTATCATGATGGTACAAATACCAGAAAGAAAATTAGGCAACAATTAAAGAAGAAAACATAGCCAGCATGAATAAGAGATTAGTGTTACCTTCTTCACAAAAGCTATCAGGGTAGTGATGCAGAGTCTCAGAAGGAAATAATAAATCTAAGAATGTGAATATGCAAAAGATGAGTATGAATAGATTGAGGTTTAATAAGAATCATTTTAACAGAAGAAGACAATATCCAAACTTGGAGAAGACATTCAATAGATGAGAGCAACAGAAAAAAGTTCCAACCAAAGGGTGCAGAAGAGTATTCAAGTAAAGAAAAGACATAGTAACTAAGAGTCAAGAAAAAACCAAATTCAATAACAATCTGCAAAATTGTAACTTATGAGAAAGGTAAAAGTATCTTATGAGTTTAAATGCATGAAAGGAACTCACTTAAAACCAGTAGAAATAACTGTAGTAAAAGACCAAATTTTACATACTTGAATTAACAGAACACAAAGGATAAATGTAGGTGTTATATGATTCTCATCAGGGACATAAAAACTAGAAACAAAGGCAGATTGAGAAACAAGGATCAGCAGAAGTTACAAAAGCAAGAAAATACAAGTCCTTGTTTCAAGATGACAAATGTAGAATAAAACCAACAATGTGATGTTTAATGGCAGTAACACTGCTAAACATAGTAATTCCATTCACCATGTCAATATTTAACCCTTTCATAATAGGCCTTGAGCCAAAGGCTGTGTTATCTCATTTGCGTTGACTTTCATTCTAAATTTGATCTATATTGTGAATTTATGTCAGTAAGTTTGGAATCAAATTGTAGATAATAATTCAAACTTTAATATTATATACGAGTTAATTTCTTAATTTAATAATATTATAAGAACACATCTAAATACAGATTATAGCAAGTCACTTGGTATGTTGAATACAGCAATGTTTAAAATAAGATGTCTGTGATGTCAAAATACTAAGTTCTACACAAACAAGGAATTCAAATTTCTACTACTGACAAGAAAAAATCTAAAAAGAAACCTCATATCTTTTTATTTTTTCAAGATATGGTTTATGTACTGAAACAAACATGTTTGCCATGCTGAACTTCCTCCTTTATTTAAAATGGTCCCTTATACACTCTCACAACAGAATTCTTACTGCTCTCTTATTTTTATTTCATTTAATGTTTCGTCTTTTGTTTGGAGTCACCTTCTCACAACTGTTTGCAGGCAGTGAAGGGCAATATAGATGTGAAACACTGTGGGCTTGAGCACCCACCTCTCACTCTCCTAATTTCTATTTCTGTATTCATTGCTACTCAATTTGTTACGTGAGACTGGCGAATACAGGGTAAGATTGATAAAAGATGTAACCCGACTGCAATGTGGGTCCTACTTCTGCAGTAACCTCCAAAACCTAGGGTACATTTTATTATCCTACATTATAGTTTCTAGCCTGGGATCTTTTCAATTAGTGCAGTATTTTTCGTTTGATTTTTGTTTTGACTTGTTTTTATAAGTTATAATAAACTAATATAATTTGTCAGATGTTTCGATCTGCTGTTTTTAATGCAGTCTTTCCTTGTGATTTTGTTCACTGAACTTTATCAAAATGTATTAATTTTCACTAAAATATACATACACAAATATACAATGTTATGAGACTGAAGCTACTTGGACTAAACATTTGTAATTTGATGATATAATATGTAGTCATTCTAGTACAATAAAAGCACAAGATATATAAGGTATATTTATTTCCCAATATTTTTTTATGATGGTTCCGATGTTGGTTAAAGCAAAGCAAAGAACAAAATATAGAGTCTTACTGATAATAAACATTTGAAATGTATTTAGAAGATCTGAAAGATTGTGTAAATAATATCTTAAATCAGTGATGTCGAGAAACCCACTTGTTGAGAACTTTTATATGCAAAAACGGCTGTTCTGGGTCCAGAAAACACTTCAAATAGAAGAGCGAACAACGTTTCGACCTTCTTCGGTCATCGTCAGGTTCACAAAGAAAGGGTTACTGGTCGGAAGCTGACCACGTGTTTGGGAGGGGTTGTATAATTGAGTGTTGCAATGTAGAGGGCGCGGTTTGAATATATAATTTTGTCTATAATATTAATATAGGTATAATGGTGTTCCTTTATATTGGTTTATTTTGGGTTTGAGTTGTTGTATAAGTAAGGCTTCTTTAATTTTTCGTTTGTTTATGTTTGTTTCTTTATTTAGTATTTTAGTGTTTTCTATGGTTATGTTGTGTCCATTTGACTTGCAGTGTTCGAAAACGTGTGAAGGTGACTTTTTATGTTCTTTGAATCTGGTTTCCATTTTTCTACTTGTTTCTCCTATATAGAAGTCGTGGCAGTTATCACATTGTATTTTATAAATAATGTTGGTGTGGTGTTTGTCAGTGTAGTTCTTACATAGTATAGACCTTAGTTTTGTGCCTGGTTTTTGAATAAATTTAGTGTTAACTGGAATGTTATATTTTGTTACTAGTTTTTGCCAAATGTTGGTTATTTGTTTGCTGATGTCAGGAATATATGGTATACAGCAGTATATGGTTTCGTGATTTTTTGATTCGTGAGATATATTTACTTTTGTTGGTTGATTTTGCTTTCTGTCTAGGTGTGTGCGTATAATGTTTTCTACAGTTTGTGGAGGAAACTTATTAATGTTGATGAAGTGTTGTTTTATTTTATCTAATTCATCGTTAATTTTATCTGGTGAGCATAGTTTTATGGCTGTGTTTATCTGGTTTCTTAGTATGTTGAGTTTTTGTTTTGTTTCATGTGCTGAGTCCCAAGGAATGTATAGTCCAGTATGGGTGATTTTTCGGTGGATTTCTGTTTTGAATTGTGTGTCGGTTCTTATAATTTTGAGGTTAAGAAATGATATTTGATTGCTTTCTTCCTGTTCACATGTGAAGTTAATGTTGGGATGTATAGAGTTAATGTGAGTGAAAAAGTTAAGTATGTGTTCTGTAGATTCGAATCCCGCAATCGTGTCATCTACATATCTGTACCAGTATAGTGGTGGATGTAATGCTGTATTAATTGCTTGTGTTTCAATTTGTGTCATAAAAATATTGGCTAGAACTGGCGATACTGGGTTGCCCATGCTTAGGCCATTTGTTTGTATATAGTTTTGGTTGTTGAACATGAAGTTTGTCTTTATTGTGGTGAATTCTATGAGGGTTGCTAACTGGTTACTGGGAATGTCTATGATCGGGTTAGGGTCTCGAATATAGAGTTCTAAGGCTATCTTGCAGGCTTCTGTTGTTGGAACTTCTGTGAAGAGGGATATAACATCGAAACTGGCCATTAAGGCTTTATGATTAAGTTGATTTAGATTGGACTTGAAATTAAAAGAGTCTTTGATGAATGAGCTGGCTGATGTTGCATATTTGGAGAATGCCCATGCTATGTATTTACCAAGATTGTAGTTAAACGATTCATATGTTGACATTATTGGTCGTAATGGACAATCTGGTTTATGAGGTTTGGGGATGCCGTATATTTGCGGTGTGCGTGAGTCGGTTTTACGTAGGTAGGAATAAAGTGTTTGTGAAATTGTGTTGGCTTTTTTTATTTGTAGTAGTAATTTGTTTAGTTGCGTCTCATGTGTCTTTGTTGGATTTGTGTGTATTGGTTTAAATTTGTTCGTGTCTGATAGGATGTTATTCATTTTTTGTATGTATTCATTCGTGTTCATTATTACTATAGCGTTACCTTTATCTGCTTTTAGAATTTTTATGTTTCTGTCTTGTTTTAGGTTTCTAATGGAATTAATGTCTCTTTTTGTAAGGTTGTTTTTTAGTTTTCTGTTTTGTGAAATTATGTTGATAGTTTTGTAAGAAAATTCTTTGAAAAAATCGTTTAAGATAATGTTTTTAGGTGGTTCTGGAAAATATAAATTTGTAATTTTACCTGGGAAGTTTGGCAGTTGGATGTCAATAAAGTTATCTAAGTTGTCTTCTTTCTGTTTGTTGTTTTTGTTTTCTGTAGAAAGTATCATAAGTCTCCTGGCTAGGTCTTCTAAACATGTTTTGATTTCTATGGTTGGAATGTACCTTGGTGCTATTGCGAAGTTGAGTCCTTTGTTAAGTAGATGTATCTCGTCTGTGTTTAATTGTCGGTCAGATCTGTTAATTATGAGGTTGGTCAACGGTTTGTCATGTTGATGTCTTTTCTGTTGCTTACATCTTAGTTTTTAAG
This sequence comes from Carcinoscorpius rotundicauda, assembly GCA_011833715.1. Taxonomy (NCBI): domain Eukaryota; kingdom Metazoa; phylum Arthropoda; class Merostomata; order Xiphosura; family Limulidae; genus Carcinoscorpius; species Carcinoscorpius rotundicauda. Next base: position 42,452,070 of record CM022393.1, read on the forward strand.
AAACTAAGAAATTTAAACCTACGTATCATTAATAGAAGAAATGACATGAAAAACTAAGATGTAAGCAACAGAAAAGACATCAACATGACAAACCGTTGACCAACCTCATAATTAACAGATCTGACCGACAATTAAACACAGACGAGATACATCTACTTAACAAAGGACTCAACTTCGCAATAGCACCAAGGTACATTCCAACCATAGAAATCAAAACATGTTTAGAAGACCTAGCCAGGAGACTTATGATACTTTCTACAGAAAACAAAAACAACAAACAGAAAGAAGACAACTTAGATAACTTTATTGACATCCAACTGCCAAACTTCCCAGGTAAAATTACAAATTTATATTTTCCAGAACCACCTAAAAACATTATCTTAAACGATTTTTTCAAAGAATTTTCTTACAAAACTATCAACATAATTTCACAAAACAGAAAACTAAAAAACAACCTTACAAAAAGAGACATTAATTCCATTAGAAACCTAAAACAAGACAGAAACATAAAAATTCTAAAAGCAGATAAAGGTAACGCTATAGTAATAATGAACACGAATGAATACATACAAAAAATGAATAACATCCTATCAGACACGAACAAATTTAAACCAATACACACAAATCCAACAAAGACACATGAGACGCAACTAAACAAATTACTACTACAAATAAAAAAAGCCAACACAATTTCACAAACACTTTATTCCTACCTACGTAAAACCGACTCACGCACACCGCAAATATACGGCATCCCCAAACCTCATAAACCAGATTGTCCATTACGACCAATAATGTCAACATATGAATCGTTTAACTACAATCTTGGTAAATACATAGCATGGGCATTCTCCAAATATGCAACATCAGCCAGCTCATTCATCAAAGACTCTTTTAATTTCAAGTCCAATCTAAATCAACTTAATCATAAAGCCTTAATGGCCAGTTTCGATGTTATATCCCTCTTCACAGAAGTTCCAACAACAGAAGCCTGCAAGATAGCCTTAGAACTCTATATTCGAGACCCTAACCCGATCATAGACATTCCCAGTAACCAGTTAGCAACCCTCATAGAATTCACCACAATAAAGACAAACTTCATGTTCAACAACCAAAACTATATACAAACAAATGGCCTAAGCATGGGCAACCCAGTATCGCCAGTTCTAGCCAATATTTTTATGACACAAATTGAAACACAAGCAATTAATACAGCATTACATCCACCACTATACTGGTACAGATATGTAGATGACACGATTGCGGGATTCGAATCTACAGAACACATACTTAACTTTTTCACTCACATTAACTCTATACATCCCAACATTAACTTCACATGTGAACAGGAAGAAAGCAATCAAATATCATTTCTTAACCTCAAAATTATAAGAACCGACACACAATTCAAAACAGAAATCCACCGAAAAATCACCCATACTGGACTATACATTCCTTGGGACTCAGCACATGAAACAAAACAAAAACTCAACATACTAAGAAACCAGATAAACACAGCCATAAAACTATGCTCACCAGATAAAATTAACGATGAATTAGATAAAATAAAACAACACTTCATCAACATTAATAAGTTTCCTCCACAAACTGTAGAAAACATTATACGCACACACCTAGACAGAAAGCAAAATCAACCAACAAAAGTAAATATATCTCACGAATCAAAAAATCACGAAACCATATACTGCTGTATACCATATATTCCTGACATCAGCAAACAAATAACCAACATTTGGCAAAAACTAGTAACAAAATATAACATTCCAGTTAACACTAAATTTATTCAAAAACCAGGCACAAAACTAAGGTCTATACTATGTAAGAACTACACTGACAAACACCACACCAACATTATTTATAAAATACAATGTGATAACTGCCACGACTTCTATATAGGAGAAACAAGTAGAAAAATGGAAACCAGATTCAAAGAACATAAAAAGTCACCTTCACACGTTTTCGAACACTGCAAGTCAAATGGACACAACATAACCATAGAAAACACTAAAATACTAAATAAAGAAACAAACATAAACAAACGAAAAATTAAAGAAGCCTTACTTATACAACAACTCAAACCCAAAATAAACCAATATAAAGGAACACCATTATACCTATATTAATATTATAGACAAAATTATATATTCAAACCGCGCCCTCTACATTGCAACACTCAATTATACAACCCCTCCCAAACACGTGGTCAGCTTCCGACCAGTAACCCTTTCTTTGTGAACCTGACGATGACCGAAGAAGGTCGAAACGTTGTTCGCTCTTCTATTTGAAGTGTTTTCTGGACCCAGAACAGCCGTTTTTGCATATAAAAATATCTTAAATGTTTGACACAAAATATATTTGTTGTTTTTTTAATCATAACATGAAGTCACTTTGTACTCAGACTGGTAGTGAAATAAACCCTATTTTCACAAACAAATCTTTAGTATTGATAAAAATACTTCATTAAAAACTGATTTTTTTCCATACAAAATACTCGTAATCTTTACTAAAACTCTTCCAAATTTTCTGAAGATACATATGCTGTATCAGAAGTTAGTGAAAATACTTAACGTGTGCAAATGTGCATATGAACTCACGTATCTTATACTGAGTGAATAGCAAATTGGTTAACGAATGAGGAAACATTCTGTTTTTAGACAGAAAAAGTAAAACCAAATCACTAGAACATTATCTACACAAATGTTCTAGAGTACATACAAGAGCTACTACAACAAGAATACTGGCAGATAAAACCAAGAAGCACAATTCACCATGGTATGTGAAAAATATGACATGTTATTAAGCATGAATTACATTGTAGCAACACTTCAGTAACTATTGAGCACTTTGAAATCATTGGAATAGCCAAAAATGGCTATACTTTATGAATCAAAGAGACTTTGGCCTTAAAAAACTTGTATGCATAATTAAATGTATAATCCAGTATTGGTGAGCTTTTTATGAAAGTGTAATGAAAACATTTAACAACATGAGGAGCACTCAGTTGAGCACATATCTCCACAATGCAGCAATGATCAAAAAATAAAAAAATGTATCCATATGTTTGTTGTCCTTGGTGGACATGAACCAGTTTTGACAAGACAATGAAAAATTGTGTTCTACATATGTCTGCCAACTTTTAACAAAATCCAACCATTTTTGATTGAGTTATAGAGCAAAAATAGTGTGAAAAAATCAATCTCCATGTTAATAGACAGGGAATTTTGTAATTTGTGACTTTTATTCTTGAAGAATGCTAATCACTTCTATGTTTGGTCATAGTTCAAAGGTATACCATCATTTTTCTAACCACACACAACTGTTTGAGAAACCTTGCCAAGAAAAACACAAATGGTTGAAAACAGCCCCCATCCAAGTTTAGTAGCAGAGTCAAGTACCAAGTATTTATTATCATATACGTTGGAAAATCTCGAACTCCATTTAAGAAAAGATAATAACTGATATTAAAAGCTCAACCTCAAATCAATTTTAAAAAGTTTTATCTTTCTTAAAATTAAGATAACATTTTCTAAATTAACTAAAAGTTCAGAATAATAAGTACACAAATCCTGCAGTTGTGATGAAAAAAAATGGTTCAACATGGCATTGTAGGAAAAAGAGTAAGCTTCTATTATACACAAAGTGCTCAAGAGGAGTACTGCACATGAAAGATGTGTCACACTTACTAATGGATAGTTATAATTTAATGCTGATAGCATTATAAACACCTTTATGTTTCATCAGTGAAAACATTTGTTAAGTGATCATAATATCTATTTTCATTAATATTTGAGGTTTCAGAAACTCTATTCTTCCAAAACTAAATAAATGACCATACAAACTTTACCTATTTCCAAAAATTAATCACTAAGGCTTTACAATTTTGTGCTATTGCTATCTGCAGTATAATGCTTGCATACATCCTTATGTTTTTTTATTTCAATATTTTATACTTTTTTAAACCCTGAACTGAATATTAGTTGCATACATACAGTTTATCATTTTTGCTCATTTATTTTCCTTTACATAAATACAAGATCGTCAAGCAATTAAACTGAAACAAAGTATGAGCACAAAGGATTTAATTAATTTATAATAGACCAAAATATTTGCTAAAACCTAAGCCAGTAAGGTGGTAGCACACAGCATTGTAATTAATTAACTAGCTTCTAGCCAACAACTGTCATTGTTACTTGATATATTTCTTGGAATAAAATAACAGTGCCTTTTAAATAGATAAAATCATACATAATTATATGTTTGTTATCAAAGGAACTATATGCTAAGCTATTAACAGAAATACATAAGATTTTTTTCTTAACACAAGCAAGCAAGACTTCAACTAACTAAATTTTATAAAAGTTGTAACTGTACAAGATTCTGTAAAACAAAAAATACATAAACATTTATTTACTTTATTCAAATTCCAAAAGAAACAGTAACAATCAAAAATTTAAAACTCAACAAGGAAAAAGCCAAACTGTAAATATAATGGAGATGACATACGTAATTAATACTCGAAGAAAACAAAGGGCCTGATGGTCCATTGATTTTGCCCCATCCATCCACATACACAAATACAGCTTTGATTATTGAAATATTTATTGAGCTTTTCCTTAAACTTTTCGTAATCCTATTAAGACGGGTTTTCCTATGGTCATGGGTTAAAGTTCATTTCATCGTGTTTGTTGACTTGCATTCAAAACCCAACTGAATGAATGTTTTATGAATTTATATTTAGAAATTTGGTATTAAGTTGTATATTATCATTCAGGTTTAAGGATAATATATATATTAATTTCTCAATTTAAAAAGTAAATATTAAACAAATTCACCTAAACACTGATTTTTGTATATCACGTGGTATGTTGAATGCAGCATTAGTTCAAATTACATGTTTGTGTTGTAAAAATATAAAGTCTATAGTTTTCTATGTACAAGGAACATAAATTACCAGTATTGATAATTAGAATATAAAATAACCTCATTATGTCTCTTCTATTTGCTGAGATATCAACCATACTTAATCAAATGTAATGGCACAGATCACCTCTTTCCACTGTTGGAATTGCCCCATTACATGAACTCACTTCTGTCTATGACGTGTGAATAACCAATTAAGAGTTCAGAATGGCCCTCGTGACTTTTTTAGCCATTTTCAAGCAATAGAACACCATTTCAGGCTTTCTAAACAAGACTTCAACATTTCATATTTTTAAAGACAGCTTAATTATTGAGCTTCATAAATTATAGTGGAATTCTAAGGTATTTTTATTATTTCATATATACACATAATATCTTAAAACACATTTTTTACTTTTAAAAGGGTTAGCAAGCAGAAAACGACTTCAAAGGTAATTGTTACTAGAAAATATAATTGTGTGGTATACTTATTTACTATTCTATATTTTGGGAGAAACAGGGTTAAGAACATATTTGTAAATTGCAATAGTGTGTGTGTGTGTTATATATTATGACTGAAATGTCACTGAATTTTACAAAATACTATTCCTAATCCACTAAAACACAGCCAGACACTTGTTTTATGCTATATGTGTACTTCTCATTAATAAACAGAAACAAACATCATTGTAAAACAGACAATATCAAATTCTGTTCATCAACAATGCATACTTTAAATTTATTCTAAAACATTTTGAAATATTTCCAACAATAATGGATTTCATTGATAAGTCAGCATTATATTCTTGGATATGGCAACATGAGTGTATGAGTGCCACGTCATTGTAATTTCTGTGATGCAAGCCAGTATTAGCTGAAAGGTCAATACAATAAAGCCCCCTCCCCCTAATGATACAGCAGATTTGCAGATTTACAATGCTGTAATACAGGGTTCAATACTAGTGGTGGGTAAAGCAAATAGAGCAAATTGTGTTGCTTTGTGCTTAATTTCAAACAAACAAATAATATAACAAAAATTATACACATACAAATGTATAATATTATGAAATTTAAGCTATTTAGACTAAACATTTGAAATTAAGTTGTAATTTGTGGTCATTCTAGAATGAAAAAAGGATAAATTATATTTAGTTTTTCATTTTTTTATGGTAGTTATGAGATTGGTCAAATCTACTGAAGATATTAAATATTTCAAATTTGATAATTACAACAACAGATAAAATAATCATTCAATAATTATATGGAGGTTATAAAGATTTCACATGTGATACATGAAAAATTTAGATGCATAAAAGTATTTTTAGTCTCAAAATTAAAATTACTGAGCATGTTAAATAGTTTACATTCTGCAAAAATACATTTTAAAAGAAAATCTTAATACTAAATTCAGAATCTGATATTTTGCATAGAAAAGCTTTGTAATGTTTACCAATAACCTACAAAATCTTGTAAATATATAGATACATTATTAAAAATCATAGCATAAGTACTCTCATGAATACTTTCATAGCTACAAGCTGGGTGGATTCCACCCATTGTGCAATGAAAGGGTTAAATTCATTGTATCCAACAAACTACAAGCCAATCACCTTCTTAGAAAGATATAACATTCTAATCTGAAAAATGACTTCTATCCTGTCATATCTTATACACGTTATTTAGTCCTATTATTCACACAAAAAAAACACACTCATACTATCAACTCCCATAAAATTTTTGAATACCTCAAACAGATACAAGTTTAAAGTAATTTTTATTTCTGAAAATGTTGTAAATCTTTTTGTCCTTATTTTAATAGTATGCCCTGCTCTCATACATTTTAACTACTGTGCTAAAAGTACCTTAAGGCATGAGGTTTCACCAGTTTATATTTAGGTTAGTCCTCAATTAATATATTATTATTTAAAGCTAACAAAGAAAAAATTGTATCATAAATAAGGATACTGTAATAATAAACATTACATACATATATATCTAGCATTTTAACAAATACCTTTAATGAAAGGAAGATTAAGTTAATATGACAATGATGTATCATACAATGAAACTTTATTCTTAATAAATGGTTAGCCACTCATCACTTCAGATTTTTCTGTTCCACTGAGACACAACCACTGATCATCATATACTACAACTACAGAGATGCCAACTATTTCAAATGAGTGAGCGTAATGATTGTAGACAAAGCCCTTTCACAGTTTTAGTGAAAGATTTTCACTAGATTTTAGATTTTTAGATTTTCCAGAAACAAGACAATCTGGTGAACAAGCCTCTTTTTTTTCCATCTTGTGAACAATTGCATTGGTGTTTCTATGCTGCTTTGAAATGAAAAATACCTCATCTATGTGAGCACTGAATGGCTGACAAGCACTGATGATGTAACTATGGATTCCTCCACGTACCCAGTATGGAGAAGCACTGCATTCAAACTATTGGTAGACATTGGAGATACAAATATTTTTTATTATTTCAAGCACAAAGATGATTATCACAAGTAACTATTTGGACTATGTCATTTATTTATTATCAAAATTTATTTGTTTCTCACTAGAAATTTTCTTTTCACCCCTTTCAAGCACTGGGGGAACAATTTATCACTTTATTGTATAGCCCTATATAATATACAGTAATTTGGGAGTTGCAACAAGTCGTAACATTTGTCTCTATGAATGTACAGTCGTAATGTATTGTTATGTAAATGTCGTGTAAATATTTTGTAAGCGACAACATGTTGTGTTGTGTTTAAATTTTCATTTCTATTATTCATTTTTCCATATTTATATTATTGTTTCAAAATTTAAACTAATAAAATATGTTGTTATATATTTAGGGTAACATTTAGAATTTTCTTGAATTAAGTAATCCAATCATATGTTTGTAAATGAAGTGCTGGTGACTACGTGTCTAGACGTGTAGTCTCGTGCAACAACGGACATGCGTGGATTGCTCTGGAGACCTGTAGAACTTTCGTGGTCTTTCGAGGAGTTTAGGCCTACAATATATAAACAGACGAAGATGCGAGAGACAAGAGTGAGATTGAGACATCAGTTTTATTTCAAAAGAAGAGAGTCAGTTATTTGAGAAAGATTAAGTGTTTGCTGTGATTATTCAACTTGGATTTGCGACTGAAGTTAGATGTACGGAAGCTGTGATTTTATTTCGTCAATCTCTACGATTCATGTGAATTACTGCTTGTGCTGAGAGTCGGCGAATTTATTGAACTGTGAACTGTTCCTGAACTTCTTCATTTAAGCTTCGGAATTTCTTCGTGGGACCAAATTCACACCCTAGACTGGAATTTGAGACTTTCATTTTAGATCATTATATTAGATACAGGCCAGTACCATTTTGTATTGTGATTAATTTTGAAGTTTGAAACTAGTATTATTTTGTTTTGTAATTAATTTCGAATGTTGTAACTTAATATCTGTCACTGTTATCATATAATTTATGTTATATCTGTTATATTTGTTAATAGTTTAGTGTAATAAATTATACAAGCTGTTATCTGTGTTTTTCTGTTGCATTTAGTTTATGAAGAACATAAAACATTAAAAAATATGTAACAGTATACACCAAAATCATAATGATTACACTCAAATCGTAATGGTTGGTATCTACAACTATCTATGGGAAAGGATCACTATGTTTGATTCACTAAATATAGCAATATCTCAGCAAATAGAAAATATTAAAGGTTTTTATTTTGTATTCCAGCTTTTCAGTACAAGTAGTTTGAGTTTCAAATTCATAATTCATACAAAACTAAAGACTTTGTACTTTTACATTACAAATACCTAACTTGAACCAATGCAACATTCAACATACCATGTGACACATAAAAATCTATGTTTAAGTGTGTTTGTTTAATATTTTATTTTAAATTAAGAAAACAGATAATGTATGATATGAAAATTTGGATTACAAACTACAGTTTGAACTGTTTGATACCAAACTTAAGGAGCAAAAATTCATAAAACAGTTGTTCTATAAAATATTGAATGGAAGTCAACAAATGCAATGACATGGTCTTGAACCAGTGACCCACCTGGAAAGGGTTAATATAATTTTATTATAATCATTACAATGTTGACACTTTGCTTGACATTATGTCAAGCAATTTCTTAATTTTGCTGCCATGTTTTTACCTACATGTAATTGGTATAACATTATTATTACTAGACACTATTTAATAACAGTAACGTTGTTTCTTTTTCATAGTTGTGTTCCAGTACATCTCTGGTGAAACATTATGATAATATTTTCCATGTATTAGTATATTCCTAGTTGACAGTTATAAAGTTTAGAATACACCATTTAGTTAGTTAGATACCCTCACTGTTAACAGTATTTTGTTCTGTAAATGCAATAACATCTTATGAGGTTTCACCAGTTTAGATTTAAATTAGTCCTTCAATTAATATATTATTATTAAGCTAACAAAAAAAACAAAGACTCTTAAATAATAATAATAAACATTATGATAATATTTTCCATGTATTAGTATATTCCTAGTTGACAGTTATCAAGTTTAGAATACACCATTTAGTTAGTTAGATACCCTCACTGTTAACAGTATTTTGTTCTGTAAATGCAATAACATTATGTATTATATTCCTAGTTGACAGTTATAAAGTTTAGAATACACCATTTAGTTAGTTAGATATATATATATGTACATACATATTTAGCATTCTAACAAATACTCTAATGAAAGAAAAATTAATTTCTTGAACAGTTACCATGACACAATCTTGAGGTGAGCAAAGATAAAAAAAAAACAACTTTAATTTCAGATTCTCAACATTTAATCCAAATGTTTTTACTCTGAATTATTGCCACCTACCACAATTTAACATGGCTAAACATCATAGATGTAGTTAGTTCACATGCTCAAAGCTTTGCTGTCCTTCTAACATTGGATTGTGTACAGCGACCTGCTTCAAGTACTACTGCACCAAATCCAAGTTCTAATCACAGAAGCAAGATTAAACACAATTAAACATTAAGATTTTATTTGTTACTTTACATGGATTTATACTAACTTGTTTTCCTACTTCTAAATTATCGTATTAAAGAGTTGCTGATTATTGTAATTTATACAAATCTTTTATATTTTTTACATACAAGTAGTATACAGGTACAAATACAGGGTTTTTAGAAGATGAAGGGTTTTTCTAGGTCAGTTTTACTATTTTTAATTAAAGTTCTTAATTGTTAAGGAAAAAGTTATCCCAAAAAGGGGATCTGTGCTTGCTTCTGCAGCGTATAAAAAAAAATATGAAATGTTGCTGCCCGTTCAGTTAATTTAAATGACTGATAAATTTAATTTCACAATAAGGAAATTAAAAATTTTCAAACAAGAATAGACACTTATGATTCAAAAACTTCACAAACATCAGAATGCCAAGGAAGTTAGATTTATGTTTAACATCAACAATAATTTAAAATGTTGCTGTATTGCTACTTATATTTTAATTAACTCTAAAGATAATTGAAACTCCACTGCCACTTCAAAAAATAAAATTTACTCCATAACTTCTTTCAATGTATAGCATTTTCCTTGGAATGTAAAACATGCTATTTATTTCTTACCTTCTCAAAGATTTACAAAAAATAAAAAGGGAGGTATTAGAAAATTTGCATTCTTTAGTAAAGACAACATTTTTGGAATAAATTTGAACTAAGTTTCATTTGTAAAAACTTTGTTTTGTTGATTACTAAGGCACAAATCTATGCCCACCACAAGTATCAAAACCTTTTTATGATTAGTAACTTTAAATGAAAAATTACAAAAACCTAGGAATCATGAATAATAATTCTTATATAATAAAGTAAACCTTTAAATTGAAACAACAAACCAAGTCTGGTAGCCAACTGGTTCCATTCTTCTTCTGCAACTTCATGATCTTCTTTGGCTGACTTTACATCTGAAGAATGCAAAATATCAAACCTTGAATAAACTTGAAATATTACTTTTACACACTGTCACTTGATCTTTTGATTTCAATAAGTTCAAAATCTCAACATATCTGATAAAAGTATTTGTCACTCTCTTTCTTCTCTGAAATCAAAACAGTAAAATTTACACAAGTTTTCTCACTTGTGTCCACTTCCTTGTTTCAAACTGAATAATAACAAAAACATGATTGTATTATCAATTACACAGATTCATTATGAGAAGTCAGTATACAATTCAGAACAATAATAAAGAAAATATTAAACTAACACACAAACTTCTTCACTTAAAGATAGTGTTCTAGATGAAACAGAAACAGGATGATATTGTAAGGGCAAAAATTGAAAGCCTTATTCTAATATACATATTTCATTTTTATAACATTTCAAATGTACACATCTTAAATAGTTGATTTCATGTGTGACATCCAGCTCAAGATATTACTTTGTATCTAGGCAGTTGCTTTATGACAGTATGTGTAGCACGTATACTTCCTGACTCTTATAAGCAAATTTTCAGATTGAACAGCTACAGGGAGAATGTGGAGTTTACTTTTGGCACTTTCAGCAGACTCATTTCTGATTTTGAAAAGTTAAAACTTAATGTGAAATCATGTATTATTCACATCTTGTATTAGTAAAGTGTATTTTTATACTATGTATTATATTTAATTTTTACATTCAAATACAATTGAACCACTAAAGTCCAGGAATAAAAAGTGGTGAGGACCAGCTTCATTAAAAGGCTGGACTTAAATGACACTCATAAACAAAATATTACCCTCAGGAAAGAAGCTAAAGGCCCATGACACCATTATGGAGTGTCAAAGTGTACAATACAGTAGAACCAGTAATACAATACAAGTGGTGGTATAAACAGATAGAAAACATGCTAAGCCTTCCTACAGCAGAAAGTTCGAAATAAAGGAGTGCTGACATGTATTATGAAAGAGAATACTCAAGAGAAACAAGTCACAATTCATCAATAACTAAAACAGCTAAGAAGGAGCAGCCCAGCAAAATTAGTGTACACCATGGTGAACCAAAAAAGGCCCAAGCAATTCCCAATAACTTGCTCAAAGACAGTGCAAAGGGAACTTCAAAGCATAAAAAGAATAAATAAATAAACAAAATGTGAATGAGCTTCATACTGCTTGGGGCTGAAACAATGAGTAAAATCTCCAATACCAAAGAAAAACAGGCATATCTAGATGAGATAAATACCTGTAGAAGTGCCAGTGGCTGCTAGATGACAACCTTAGGCCAACATCCTTTCATGAAACTCTAGTATAGAAGGTAAATGTGTATGTCCAGGAATAAAACAGAAGTACAGTTAATTTGCAAACATCCCTACACATAATATATCTAAATTTCCCTTTTTTCTTTCTAAAATGACTACAAACTGTAAATGGAAAATGCATTTGTTCATCCTAATTGCTTAAGGCTCATAACAATATAAACCAGTGTGCACTTAATTTTAATGTTTTATTATTCTACGAGCTTTGTGTAACTAATTATTATGCCATACAAGACAAATTAGTGAAAATGTAGCTCACATTACCACACTGAAAGACATAGCTGCTCAACAGCATGTCTCATGAAGATTTTTAATTATCCCACCTAATCTTTCCAAGTCTAAGATAGCAAGTTTCTACTTTTTACATTTTAGTTACTTTAATAATAATAAATAAAGAATATATATGAACAAGAAGAAATGTAGTACTTATTTGTGACCTCTTGCTTTTTTTGCTGATGGCTCCCAATGAAACTTAAGTCTATTTTATACTACCAGTACTAGTAGGCTAAATTTTTGTTTACTCTGAGAAATGCATCTTCTTAATAATAACATACATAAAATGAACCTTAACTATCAAAATTTATCTGGCTTTTTAACTGTAGCACAAGAACCTTAGAATATTTTCTTGAAGCTTCTTGGTCTGAACACCACAACTGAAACTTTCAAACTGATGACACAATACATGTTACCTGGACTGAAAACAACATAATATGATATTTCATTTGATAGCTTAAAACATTAAAAAAGCTACAGACTCTTTATGAAAGAGAGAATGTGAGAGATGGACATAGCATATGAATCTAATTCTTTAGTTTATGTATCTGTAAACAAATAATATTGAAGACTATAAGCATTAGACTGTGCCTTAATAACATCTATATTATAATGAGCAAATTGCTTTAACTTTCATACTTTTAAGAGGTGTGTTAAATAAATTACAGATGAGAAAAGACCTACAAAATAAATGTTACATTCTCATTTTAGGGGACATTAAAGGATTTTATAAAAATTTTGTTCTAAAATTAATAAACTTAAATTTATATAACATTAAAATTTGATTTATAATTATAATTTGATGCCAAAATTATTTCTGTAAATTGATAATAAAATAGTTCAATTAAATTTTGAATGTAACAAAAATTTGTGACATAAGCACTTTAACATACTCACAGAGAATTAAAGAAATAATAAATGGTAACAGGTACAAAATCTAGAATAATGACAGTTGGAAAGCTGTTAAATATAGCTAAAGTACTTAAAATATCATTAACACTGGTAAAAATAATGTTTGTAAGCTTTAACCCCTTGGTCATAACAGTCATTTTTAACCCCTCTGTGTAAGTTACATGGTAGAAAGACATTAATTGGTAGCCCAATAAACAAATTATACTAGTTATGAAGGGATCTCATCCAGTTATCTAAATTAACTAGTATAACTCTCAACCACTACCCATTAAGTTGACTATAACCATTATGCTCTAAATAAGCCTTTATATGCAGTAAGGTGTATATTTTTATAAGGTAGTGCAAAGTTGTTAAACGACATTATTCACAACTAAAAATAATTAAAATTTTTAAAATAAAATTTAATTTTTATTTCTTTATATTTATTTAATACATCGTTATAATTGTTACAGAATAGTTTTGTAATTTTACTGAAGGTTTCTTTATTACATTCATTAATTATTGTGTGTGCATATGAGCATATACACACACAACTGTAAACAAAGGATCAACTTCCTAATGTATTTTGGTACAATCTATATGTATATTATTTAACATTATACAACACAGAAACAAGAAGAAACTGTTGTTTAATCCAGACAATCCCTTCCATTCAACTTAATAAAATAAAAAGACACTACACACACACACACACTCAATGGCACCCCATCTCATTCAAATTTTTTATCACACCTCCTGTTACATTACTGTGTTCTTCAGAAACCCAATAACTCATTCAGAACAAATATAATTTTGTGCATGCCAAGAGGTTTTAGCTAGTTAATTTTAATTAAGCTTTCTTATCATCTTATTTAAATAAACTTGGCATAAAAACATAACTAATAATACAAATGTAAACACTACACAAGTTTTGAGCTCTGAATTATATACTGCAATATTATTAAAAAATCCTCAAAATCCTCCAGTGTAAGAACTGGCATTTGCTTTCTAGGTATACATTCTTATCTAATTTATTTACAAACCCTCCAAAATGTATGAAATTGAGGAACAATTACATATTATAATATTGTAATTACTCAGGCAAAACAGAATTTTTATAGAATTCGATCTTATATGGTTACAGAACCATCAAATAGAAAATCAAACCAAACTTGTCACACCTACCTCTTACATCCTATCTTTCAGAAACTGCTAATAGTTCTTTCCAATGTTTAATACCACATAGCTTGTAACAAATAGAAAGCAAAGGTTTCAATATATCTAACAATGTATTTTATTACATTGTTTCTGCACAAAGAATTGATTTTTTTGCTTCCAGTTGAAACTTTAGTCCCACTGGAAATGCACGGATGAGCTTAGCAGAATTTGTAATAACTCTGTTTGCATCATTAGAATGCTATTCAGATTATGATAGTTATGAAATATTACCTGCTTTTTGGTTGTTATCATTCTGTGTTCTTTGGTGGATTATTTATTAAATATAAACAATTCAGTGCAGTAGTGCCATTAGTATGAAATATAAAAGGGTGGAGGATTAAGAGTCATTGACAGTAAACAGAAAAAATAAAGACCCCATGTAAGAACTTTATATTCTGTTTTCATATGTATTCTTTATTTGTTATTATAAAGGTAACCAAAATGGAAAAAGGCAAGCTTAGATACAGTTACATTAGGTAAAACAGACAAAATAATATTGATGATACTTTTTCATGGGGTATACTCACAAGTAGCACACGCATTATGATACTGGATACGTTAACAGGAGCTCCAAGTTCATTAATTAACTTAATTTTATGGTGGGAAATATTAACCTACCAGACATGCATCAAAGGGCAATAATATACTAAAATAGAAGCATAAACAGATGCATAATGTTGCAAGTTTAAAGCTAGAGGAAAAAGGAATAATTCAGATTTTTATTTGTTTAAGGTTATGGGGCAGTTCAGTCATACATATATATAGACACAGAGAGAGAGTTAACAATAATTTATTTAGAAGGTTTTAAAGACCAGACAAATGAAATTTGAAAATGTTCAGATAAATAAAATTATCTTTAACTTCAACATGAAATCTTTGTACTCAAACAAGTAAACAAAACTACTTAATATATTCACAGACAAACCTTTACTAAAAATACTAAATTAAAAAAGTTTTTTATGTGAGTTTTGTAATGTTTATTGAAATTTCTTCATATTTTGTGAAGATATACATACCATATTAAAAATTACAGTACAAAGATGATGCACATACAGAAATAGCAAAAATAAACCAATCACCCCATTACAAAAATAAAGCTTTTTTAACTGGATATTACTCCTAGCCCGTCCACATACCACAGTATGTTACCTCTTATTTAATAATTATTTCATACTACAATGTTGTAGTATACAATATTGTATACTACATTATATACAAGCTTATACATCCTTGCTTCTAGTTTTGTGTTTGTCCATCTGAAGTGAAGTTATACTCATTTCAAAAAATGTCATAAAAACTAATAAAAGTTGGTATGTGTTAAAACATATCTTCTATTCCTAAATTGCACAAATTCTTTAACTCCCTCCATTAATCTACTTTTATTGCTTTAAATGAAACTGATTTACAATTTTTACTTCCTATTTGTCTTACATCTATGGATTTGTGATCAGGCTTCACACAAATTACAATTCTAGTTGTAATGGTTATGAATTAAATAGATTTGATGATGCACATATGGAACGAGTTTTAAAAAAATACCAATCACTCTGTTAGAAACTAAAATTTTTTTCATGAATATTATTTCTATCATGCCAAATTTTATATTTGTGCCCCTTTGTCTTACCATTGTCATCTTTAAATATGAAAAAACAATTTGCATCAATACTACCAATTCCTTAAACACCACAATCAGATCCCCTTCTAACACTTTTTTCCTAAGAGAAAAGAATTTCAGAAATTTTATCCTCTCCATCCAAGGTATCAACCTAGAAGCCCTCATCAGACTGTTTGTTTGTTTTGGAATTTCGCACGAAGCTACTCGAGGGTTATCTGCGATAGCCATCCCTAATTTAGCAGTGTAAGACTAGAGGGAAGGCAGCTAGTCATCACTACCCAACTCTTGGGCTACTCTTTTACCAACGAATAATGGGATTGACTGTCACATTATAACGCCCCCACGGCTGGGAGGGCGAGCATGTTTGGCACGACTCGGGTGCGAACCCGCAACCCTCAGATTACGAAGTGCACGCCTTAACATGCTAGGCCATGCCAGGCCCTACCCTCATCTGAACTCTTTCAACAATTTAATGTCCTTCACAATGTAAGGAACCTAGGACTGAACACAACACTTCAGAAGTACAATAAACTTTAAAGATACTAAATTTATATATTGTATATACATGTTTACATATTGGCAATTGGTAATTTAGAAATTACAATGATAGTAATTTCAGTGTTAATATCATTGTATCTAAAAATCTTGCATACTGTACAGCAATTCATGCAAGAAGTTTCAGATGTCATTCCAGAAATTAAAACAAGAAAAATTACAAACATTTTACCATGCTAATAACTCATTTTTCAATAAAAGTGACAACTGTAACTTATAACCCTCAATTAATAAATTATAAATTTTCATGCATATAAATTAAATATTACAGGGTGGTCGCTAGAAAAGCAGAAAATTTGAGGGTCAGATTAGATCATGAATAAAATGCGTACTTACTCGTTTCTATTTTGATTTCTTTACATCATGAATAAAATGCATGATTTTAATATCACGGACGACATTTTGAGCATCTATGAGTGTAATATAACATATGCCTTTAAAAAACTTTGTAAAAGTTATTCTTTGTAAAAATAAATAGCTGTTTGACAAATTTTCCACTTTTCTAGCGACCACCTTGTAGTAGTAAATGGTATCATTCAAGTTTCAACATTATTTTATCATGCAAGTTCAATAAAATCATATCCTTACCATTAACATACCTAAAAGGTCTTTATGTTTCAAAAATGCAGGTTTGTCATGCTTTGTTATTGTATTCTGCATCTGAAAAAAAAAGATAATGTTGCACCGAAAATCAATTGAGGATATAATGTTACAAAACCCTGCCATTTTTTTCACTTTTGAATATAGCATTACATTATTTTACACTACATTTTTTTTATATTGTACATTTTGTTGCTCCAATTAATACAGCCTCATTTCCTAAAAAAGATGAACACCTATTAATTCTTGTAGAATTGAGATATACATATGTGCTAAATAAGATTCTCAGATCTTATTTTTCTCATCTCATTCTACCATATTCACAAAATTCATTTTACAGTTAAAGGTTATATCTGACCTCAAATTATATTACTACTACTAAATCTGTAATCAACATGAGGTATTTAAAAACTGTACTAAATCAGTTTTCATATTAAACAATACTAAACAAAGTATACAATTAAACAGGAATGCTGTAGCTTTGTAGAAATGTGGCTTTAATGGATGTTTGCTTTTTTCTTAATTGGATGGTGTTTAAGTTTCTACACTAATGCTTTCTTTAGTTTAAGTTCACTCTTGCAGAAAAGTGGATGTTGAAGAAAAATCTACAAAATGGGTTGCCCCACCCATTTAAAGTGATTAGAGTATTCCAAAAAGTCACTAGTTGTAAATCACCTAGACCTGCATGTACATTGTTGTTGGTCTAATAATTTACTGATTAATTAATTGTCTCAAACTGAATTCATTTCAACTGTATCACTTAATCGTAAGTCATCACTGAAAGAACTGTTAATTTCACTTTTTCTTATCTATTACAAATATCAGATAATTTTTCTAATTGTCATGTATGTTTTATGAATGTAATTTCAAAGTAGATGTAGAGGTGTTATAAGCTCGCATTAATCCTCTTATTTAATAATGGTTTCATACTACAATGCTTGTTCTATAAAGCTCATACGTCCTTGCTTTTCATCATCCATCTGAAGTGAAGTTATGCTCATTTCAAAAGATGCCATAAAAACTAATACATATTGATATTAGTTAAAACATATCTCCTTTTTGTAAATTGCATAAATTCTTTAATTTCCCCATTAATCTATTTTTATTGCTTTAAATGAAGCTGATTTACAGTTTTTACTACCTATTTTTTTACATCTATGGATTTCTAATCACGTTTCAAACAAATCTGGAAAATAAGTGTACATTTGATAAGCTATTTCATATACATATCAATATTAATTTTTCTGTCACAACATTAAACATTATGATACTTAAAATCCTATTTTACTAACCACCTCTCTCCTACTCTAATTAGACAACCTCCAATTTTACCTCAAATAGTCAGTTGCCAATATCTTAAGCTAATTATTTTTTTCCTGGTCACTATTAGTACAACTTTTTCATGTTCATTTACAAAATATACATATTACATGTACCTCCATTTCCAATGAACAAAGACTTTACTTAATGCTAAAGAACAACCAAAAAAATGCAAGATAAAAACAAATGTCTTAATCTCAGTTGTTTGCTAATGATATTTAGAAAAAAAAAAAATAGAACTGTGAGCAAACATATAACAACAAATAAGAATATCACAAAGTTTTACCAAAAAACACTTTGTATCAAGTGCTCAAACATAACATAAAGAGCAAGAACCTTTCATGTCTACCCTTGAGTATAGAAATATCATACTTCCATTGGCATTTATGAATGCCTCTGGCAATCCAATTCCCCAAGTAAATCACACTCATAAAAAAAACTGTCTTAACCAGAATCTAGCTAATCTCCTCCAAATTTAAAACTCTAGTCTTATTATATTATGAGCACAGCACAAAGAAATCAGATGCCTTCCCTCAAGTAAGCTTCAGAGAGATCAACCTTAGTTTTTTAAGCATATGTAAGACTTGAACTCACAATCATAACTGTACAATAACAACTCCATTCATGGAAGCATCTTAGTAACCACCTTTTAAACCCTTTCCAATAGTCAAAATCCTTTCATAGATAATGAAAACAAAGTTCTATACAGTATTCCAAATGAAGCCTAACTAGTGATAGAAAGGTAATTACCTATTTTGACTGCTAATCAATATGTCTATAATTATACCTAAATATTATGTTGGTCTTATTACTTGCTATAGATCATTGCTTTGGTGGCTTGAGTATCTTTTCCACCATCATACCATGATTCATTTCTTTAGTAACACTAATGAATGGATTCCCATCTGTATTAAATATATTATCCAAATTACAGCAACAGAAATGTATTATCATGTACTTACTATAATTAAAATCCTTTGACAAATATACAGTACTGTATAAAAGTGTTAAAACATGAGAATATCTTGTCATTTTTTCCATTTTATGGGGCTAATTCTTCCATACCATTAAAAAATGAAAATTTCAACACTGGTACTAAGGTAATGATTCACTGATCCCTGTTAACAATTAAATGAGCCAGTGTGAGAAAACTTATTCTTTAGAAGTCCCATATGCTTGTACTAAAGACGTAAAATAACAATTTTGTTTGAATAAAAATGCTGATCAAGTTTAAGATCTCAAATAACTGTCAAGGTACCCCTTGCAGGGGTTTAACTATATAGAAAGAGGCTAGCATATGGTAATCCATTTGTAGCAGCACTTCACACATAAACATTGTTAAAAACAGTGTTTAACATTATATATTAAGTTTTGTTGCCATGCCATGGCTCAAAGAGCATAGAGTTGTAGTCGAGCAAAATGTTTATACTAAAAGCTGTACTTAGTGCTAGTTGGACTCTCCAACAAATTGGTACAGCCACGAAATACTCCAAAAACTGTCAGATACACTCTAGATCATGAGACTAATCCAGGTAAATTTAAATATAGGAAAGAAAAGGGCAGAACACCTAAACTCAATGCTAAGTATCCTCATTTATATTGCCTTTGATACAGGAAGGAGACTGTCACTGATCTCAAGCATAAGATAAACAATCAGAAACCAAATAAAAAAGTGTCCAGATATAAAATATCTAGAAGACTTAATAAAAATAGAATATTTGGTCAGGTAGCAGTTAAAAAAAATCTTTACTTTGGTCTTCAAATATTGTCAAGTTACCAACAATTGTTAAAAAATACAAAAACTGGACTGTTGATTGAAAAAGGATGTTATGGATGGATGAGTCCAAGTTATAAATATTTGGTTCAAAATGTAAGTTAAACATCCATCAAAAGAAAAGTAAAAGATATTAACTTCAATGCATAACACCTGAACTGTTGATGATTGGAAAAGGATGTTATGGATAAATGGGTCCAAATGTGATATATATCTAGTTCAAAACACAGACTGTACATATGATGGAAGAAAGAAGATACTTTGATGTATAGCTCCTACCATAAAGCATGGAAGAAGCAGTGTAATGATTTGGAGGTGTATTTCTGCTGAGATGACAGGAGATATTGGCAGAATAGATGGAATGGACCAGTGCAAGTACCATCAGGTACTGATCTGTCATGGTATGCCCAATGGTTTGCATATTATTGATAAAAAAATTCTACCACCAAAAAAGATAACGATCCCAAACACTCACCTAACCTATCCAGAAATTACTTAACTAAAAAAAAACTACTAGGGTCATTCAAATGATGAAATGGCCCCCAAAGAGCCCAGATTTTAACCAAATTGAGTAGATCTGGAATTTGATAGACTAAAAACTTAATAAATCAAAAGTAACTTCCAAAGAAACTTCATGAGAATGCATCAGAAAGATCTAGAGTAAACTTCTAAAGAACACTTTGATTGCATATGTTGTAACAATACCTGAAAGCCCATCTGTGGTTATTGAAGCAAAAGTGGTGCACAAAAAATATTAACTGTTTGCTGAATGCAAACACTTCCACTGTTGTATTGAATATGAAGATAAATAAAACTTTCATGTTTCACATATGATTTACCCTTTATTGCTCTTTGAAATTAGCCCAAAATTTAATTTTTGTTTTGTCTTAATTCTTTTGTCCAGTACCACATTACATAAAATTGAGGTAACAAGCAACCAATTGGACCATACACATTGTCCTATACACAAACTTAACTTAAAAAACAAAAATCAAATCCCTTATTATTTAAACATGTATCAAGTCTTCTATGCTTTTGAATTCACTGCATCCACCACATTTGATAATAAATCATTCCAAAGGCCCATTAGAAAAATAAAATAATTAACTGAAAATGAGCCTTACCCAGCCAAAATTCATGTTCCACTTTTCAATAATTCTCACTATTAAGTAGAAAAAAAGATAATACACCAACATTATCAAATTCCTTAACAATCTTAAACATTTCAGTAAGATCAACTCTAAGTTTTCTTTTCAAAGGCAGTTTCTTAAATTTTAACCTGTCCTCATATGACAACTTTCCAGCTCATGTATCATCCAAGCTGTCCTCCTCAGATCTTTCTGACAATTCAATGTCCCTCTAAGGTAAGAAGCCTAGACTCCACACAATAATGCAAATGTAATCTAACCAGTTACCTAAAAAAATAAATAATAACTTCTTAAGACTTATATTCAATATTTCAGTAACTTTTAACTTAAATCTTATTTGCTCTTCCACAAGTCACAACAGACTGCTTGGATGGTTCAAGAGATAGATAATCCTTTTCTTCTATAACACATTTATCAGTTGATAGACATTATATAATACTTTTAATATTCTCAAACATTTTACAAACACCAAAGAAATTATCACAAAACTCCACCCAATTTACCAGTTATTCTCTAATCAATATACTTAATCTAAACAAGAAAAACAAATGTTCATGCAATGATTCTTGAAATATGATTCTTGTTACTTCACCAGTAACAAAGGGTCAATTTCACAAGATTCCATTAATATCAGTCTTTTGTGATTTTTTTTCTTTCTTTCTGAACACCAAATCACCCAGTTAACTATCTTTTCCTCAGCCTCTATTAATGAGATTTTGTAAAACAATATTTTGTATGGATCCTTATCAAAAGCTTTTTTGAAATTAAGTACATCAAGATAAAAGACTACCTTTTGGTGAATCCATGCCAGCTTTCAATTGTGATATAATATTACAGTAGGAAATAAAAATGAAGAAATTAATTCTCTTATTTACTCTGTGAAGACTCACTGAATATCAGAAACCAAGTACCTTCAAAATTAAATTAGAATTACAAAAAATTTATTTAGTTCAGTGCTTAGGACTTTACTTTTTCTTCTTTACATTAACAGGACATAATTAGTCAAATTTGCTGTTAACATTGAGCTCTTGCATTTATAGATATACTTAAGATCTTGAAGTACACTATATAACTTGTATAAAATAGAAAGGGGTGCTACATTACACATAAAATCAAGGTTGCAACTTGTTTTATCATGCAGTTTCACAGACACACATGAATCTGGGACAACATACAACTATTAATTACATCATAATTTACGTAGAAAAGCAAACAATGTTTCGACCTTCTTCATAAAGTCAGGTTCACAAAGAAAGAAAGAAGTAACTGACCAGAAGTTGACCACATATTTGAAAGGGGTTGTGTAACCGAGTGTCAAAATGTAGAGGGCAGTGTTAGATGTTTGAATATATAATTTTATATTATTTATTTTATTATTTTTAATATAGGTATAAAGGTGTTCCTTTGAATTGGTTTATTTTGGGTTTTAGTTGTTGTATAAGTAAGGCTTCTTTAATTTTGCATTTGTTTATGTTTGTTTCTTTATTTAGTATTTAACTATTTAGCATTTTAGTATTTAATGTTATGGCCAGTTTATAATTTCAAATTGAACTAGATGAACTGTGACTTTCAAAAGGGAGCCACATTAAAAAGGTGTCATGTGTAAATTAAAAATATTTTTTCAACCCAAACAAGCAGATTTTACATATATATTTCTCTACAAGTGGGTTTTCTCAACATCACCAATTATTAATTACATCAATTATAGAAAAAAAGAAAGTCAGATGAAAAATATCTATAAACAATGGTAAAGATGGATAGCTAAGAGTTTGAAAATGCTTTAGAAAAAATTGCAAAGATAAGACACACAGACATCTAGAAACAAAACTGATTTAGAAGCAAGTCTTCCTTTGAAATAAAGGGGTGAATCCAATGTGTGCAAGTATGGTATACAAATATCATACAATTCTACCACTTTGTATTAATACTTTTTTTCTTCTGAATTTCAATATCAGTATGTACAATTTCCACATAATATGTGGTAAAGGTAGTCATTAACTTGAATTTATTCTGTGGTACATGTATGACACTATGTATTTTCTACTACATTATTTAATAGGTATTTTTTTTTGCAAAATTTATGTATTTTCTTTAAGTTCGTTTTGGACATGGAAAATTGTTCAAGTAAATAAACCTTAGCTTGATAGTTAAGTTCATGACCAATTTACTAATTGTTGATTAATCATTTTGGTTAGTTGGTTGATTTGGTGTTTTATGGTACAAAGCAGCTAGGCTATCTGCACCAAATATCCAGTTAAAAGTTAAAAGTAAATTTAGTAAAATTCATAAAAGAAAATTGAGGTAAAACAAAACAAAGTTTAAAAAAATACACATAAATAGCATAAAACCAATGTTTACATCTAGTCTACAATGTTAAGAGAAAAACTACAGTAATTCAAGTTGTAAAGAGCTTTCTTTAGGGTAACTGTGATTATCATAACTTGCCTGGAAGACCAACAGGTAAGTACAAAACTACCATCAGTCACCTGAAGTTGGCCTTTCCAGTCTTGGCTCCGAGTTATTTGACATTACAGCCATTTTCCAAAATAATAGTAATAAAAGTTTTAAAAGACTTGTAGCAAAATTATAATAATAACTTGCCAAGATGACTAACGGATAGTTCAAATGAATAGTTCAAACAGCAGCATTTGCCACCTGAAGTTGGCCTTTCCAGTCCTGGTTTTGAGTTATTTAATGCTATGGCCAGTATATATTTTCAAATTGAACTAGATGAACTGTGACTTTCACAAGGGAGCCACATTAAAAAGGTGTAATATATAAATTAAAAAATTTAGCTTTAAAAACATTACCAAGGTGGACAGTGTCAACATCACCAATAATTATCTAACATTATGGACAAACCTTGGGACAGAACATGTTTAAAATGGTACTGTCATTGAGAGTTATAATGACAAGAAAGAAAAATGTGGCTCATTGTGATCTGGGTGTTACACAAACTACACACTGGTGCATCAGTTCCAGATAAAAGAAAATGATGTGTTAAAAAACTGTGACTAATGCATAGTCTAGTTACAACAACTTATACTTTCCAATCCATACAAAAGCAAGATGGCCAGAATTCAATATAGGGTTTTACTTGGAAGAACTTGTTTTCACAATGTTCACTCTAAGTCGACTGCCAGCTGGCAAAGAGCCAAGCCTTGAATACAACAGGCACAGCAGTGACAGTGCCAAAGCAGATAGACTAAGCTGAAGTGTCGCCAAGCTTATTTCCATGAATACAAACATGGCCTGGTATCCAGAAAAACTGAATAGAAGTAGATGTTAAAGAGAAACGAGTCAGTTGGTTTTGAACATTGGCAAGAAAAGGGCATGAACCAATATGAAGTAATTCCAGGGCCAATAGAGAACTATGCAAGTCAGTATAAACAGTACAGTTTGAGTTCTGCTTAGCTTCTACGCGATCTAGAATGAGGGAAATGGCATACAGTTCCACAGTGAAAAAAGAAGCTGCACACAACCACAAAAAACCATGGCAGAGCCAACACAGCCACCTGATTTAGAACAATCTGTATAAATAGGAATGGAAGGATGGTTCAAAAGATGTACAGCAAATAACAGATAGTATTTCCAATCAGGAGTGTCTGCTTTCCTCAGATGTCTTAAAAATAGGTCACAAATGGAGACTGTAAGAAGCTATGGTGAAATGGGCTGACCAGTGGATAGTGCAATGTTATCCAAGGACAGATCCAATTCATCCAACTGAGCCAGGATAAGAAGGCCAAAAGAAGCAATGGCAGATTGTCTCTTCTGAAAAAGTATGGCCCACCGAGTAAGGAAAATACAATCCCAGGTGAGACGCTTTGGTAAGGAACAAAGTTTTGAAGCATATAGTAAAGACAGTTGCAAATGGCAGAGGTGCAAAGAAGGTTCATGAGACTATATATATAAGCTCTGAACTGGGGAAGTGCAAAAAGACCCAGTGCAGAGCCCAAGTCCTTGACGATGAATAGGGTCTGGCATCTTTAAGGCCAATGGTTTGGCAGAGCCATAGACCAGTGATCCATAGTTGAGTTTCAATCAAATAAAAGAATGATATATTTTTAGCATAGAATGTCAATCTTCTCCCCAAGTGGTTAAAGAGAGGACATAGAGGATGTTCAGTTCTCTTGTGCATTTGACCCATAGTTGCTTGACGTGTGGTATAAAGGTCAGCTTACAGTCAAAGATAAGTCCCAAGAACTTTGTCTCACAGACCACAGGCAGCACAACTTCACTGATACGGAGTTAAGGATCAGGGTGAATACCCCATTGGCAGAAAAAGTGCATGCAAATAGTTTTAGAGAAAGAGAAGTTAAAGTTGTTTGCTGTGGTTCACTTCAGTAAATGATTGAGGACAGTCCGTAGCTGCAGCTCAATATACCTCATGTTCGAAGACTGACATGAGATGTGAAAGTCATTGACACAGAGCCCATATACAACAGTGAGAGGGAGTTGTTCAGAAATGGCATTAATTTTTATACTGAAAAGTTTGACACTCAAAACACAGCCTGTAGAAAAGTTCCTAAGGAACCAAATAAGATGAGCATTAACCATCCTCTCTAAGGTCATACAGAGAAAGCTCTTCAAAGCAATTGGACAGTAGTTTGAAGGAATCTTGGGATCCTTCCCAGGTTTAGAAAAAGGTAGGATAATAGCCTGGTGTCAGGCATCAGGAAACACATTCTCGTGCCAGATCTGTTTAAAAACAATAAAAAAATAGCAAGAAAAACAGGAGAGAGATTGTGCAGCATGTCATAGTATATATTATCAGGTCCAACCAATGTACTGCCAGACTAATGAAGGGCCAATTTGACTTCCACCAGTGTAAAGGGACAATTATAGTCATAGAGACAATAAGCTTAAAAGGAAAAAGGTGATTGCTCTGCCTGAGGTTTGATAGCTAAAAAGGTGAAAGAGGCAGAAGTGCTAGACACCCGGCAAAGCTTTCACCTAGAGTATCGGCAATGTTCCAGGTATCAGCTACTTCCTGGCTATCAGAGAGCAAGATTGAGAGGGGGACAAAATTATATTGCCCATATCTTGTCCCATATAACTTTGGAACTGGTGGTAGAAGATATGCCAGTTGTGAACTTACTCCAAGATTCCTTTTGGCTTTGACATCTTACCCACTGAGCATGTGCACAGCTCGCTGGAGAGCAATGCAGTTCGAGAGTGTGGGATATCTACAGAAAGTATTCCAGGCCTGTTTTTGAGCCTTCAGTGTCATGTGGCAAGCAGAATTCCACCATGGATGAGGATATAGTGGAAAATGTGTTGAGGTTTAAGGAATATATTAAGCAGTTGCTTGGAAAATACAGTCCTCTGTTCATGACTTACAGATGATGGCAAGATCAAGTTCTGCAAGAGCAGTGAAAGAGGGCCAGTTTGCCTGATCCAGTTTTAATCAGGTCACACGGGTCTGGTGGCATTAACCATGGCCAGTCTTTTTCAAAATTATAGGAAAATGATCAATACCTCGTGGATTATTGTCAACCCTTCATGAAAAGTAAAAGAATAATGAAAAGGAGCAAATTTGAGAGATCAGTAGCAGTAAAGAACTGACTAGGTGCATGGAAATTAGAAGAACCAGTACTAAAAAGAAAAAGATTGTGATAAGAATGAATTTTACTTTCCAAAAATGTTAATAAACAATATTACATGGGACATACAAGTAATGAACATGGCTGATCTAAATAACTGTTAACATTATTCAACTTACTGCCAAACTATAAAATTAAAACAGAGCATAAAAGAAAAGAAGAGATATTCTGGTCCATTTAGACCACCCTAATAAACTCAAGACCAACTCATGTCATTTAAGTATTTATAAAAATTTTATTTAAGCATCCTTATATTTACTATATCCACCACATATGAAAGTAACTCATTCCAAAGACCAACCATCACACTAAAAAAAAATAAAAATAAATAAAACACTCTTTGCTGAAAATGACTCCCATGCTTCCAAAATTTATACTTCATATTTGTATTCTTTAGTTCTCTCCTTCTAATCATTCAGTATATTAAAAAAAGATGATGAATCAATACAATAAATTCCATTATCAATCACAAACCCCTCAATCAGATTCTTTCTGGCTCTTCTTCTTCACGAGAAAAAACTACAGATATTTGTCTTTAAAAAAAAAAAAAAGTAGAAAATTTGTTATACAAACTATCATTTTGGTAACCTTTCCCTAAACCCTTTCCAATATTTCAATATGCTTCTTAAAGTATGGAATCCAAAAGAAAACTGAATTATGAATATGTCTAACCAACAATTTATAGAAAGAAATTACAATATATTTAGACTTGAATTCACTACAGAATCTATGATCAGACTTTCAAAAGCTTTTTCCACCACTAACATAACATTAATAAGCTTATAATAACTGAAAGTAGTTTTATCACTTCTGATGAAACAAGGAGTAATTTTCCAAACTCTTTATGCCCACCCACTATTCAAGGACTTGCAAAAAATAAAAATTAACATTTGGCTCATATATCAAATTTTAACTTCCTTCTAATTGCTTGAGAGAATATTATCTGACATGTAAGTATAATTATTCTTTAAACTTTTCTTTTTCTTGTACTAGCTCAGAATTCATATGATCATCTTAATTGACATTTTATTCCCTCTAGTAGTTATTCAGTAATATTCAGCAACTATTAAGTAACATTGCTTAAATCTTCATTAGTAGAAACTGGGAAAAAAAATTAGATAGAACTCAGAAACACAGTTACTTCATGATCATTAGAATTAACCTTTTATAATCCTTCACAGAACTTTTCTCATCCTGAAATTATACTTAATCTTTATGATGCTAATTAAATCTTTTGTTTACTTTTACATTTTCATTCAAGCTTTCATCATGTACCCTTTTGAATTTCCTAATGTCCTATTTGACAATTCTCTTGATCTTCCATAATCCTCTAATCTTTGTCTGATAGCAGACAATTTAAACTTTTTAAATTTATAGTTTTCCCTTAATTTTATCTGCTATAGTTATACCCTTTCTAACCCAACCTGGTTTTTATTTGTAACCATCCTTTATTTTCACATCTACCTTGAATATTTAAAATCTTATTTCCAATGTTTCCACATTTGATCAGTATCACCAATGAATTCAGCTTCCCAATTCATAAAAAAATTTTTTGGTATCCCTTCAAAGGTATGCTTTATTAAAATTTGTGAATAAATAATCTCATTCTTCCAGATTTTCATATGCTATAGAACACCAAACCTAACTGAGCAATGATCACTTGTACTCAGATGTTCCCCATTTTTCACCCTCACAACAATTTATAAATTAGAAGTTAACAATGAATCTCAAATAGCATTGTTCTATACGGTTAAACCACAAACTAGTGAAATAAACCATTCTGAACAGTTTTTAAAAATCTATTACCCTTATGATTTTACTCTAACATTTTCCGATCTACATGTGCCTGAAATAACATAATAAAAAAATAATAATCACATAAATACAGTCTTATTAACATATGAAATCTTAATTTCACTGTATGGCTCCTTATTAATTTGATCAGATGGTCATCAGCATTAGTGTGCAAAATTCCAAGTGAATGCCTTCTCCTCCCAGTTTTCAGGAAAGAACTCAAAGTAGATTCAACCTCCTAATTATTATCTTTGATATCAACATTAACTGGGTATAACTTATTTTTTAATATGCCACTGCTCCTCCCCCTTATTTTGGTACTCTATTCCTATGCTTTCTTAACCTCAAATCACATTTAAAAAAACTTGTAACATCGAATTTCTCTACATTTAATCAAGATAGTTATTCCCATTACATCAAACTCTTCTATTTTAACCAGTAAATCATTATTTTATTGTATACATCTAGCATTACAAAAATAATAATTTAATCTGCTGCAAAAGTTCAAACTACTTTTGTACTTTTCCTACATTGCATTCTTCTCTACATCTTATTTGTTCTGTATTTATATGACTTAATTTATCCTGACTCTCACCACTGTCTAGTTTTAGTTTACAGCTATCCTTTCATACAAGTTAATACCCTTTGCAAATCTATATTATTTAAACATTTTGTTTTTACTATTGCACTGATTATACACATCCAAACAGTGAATCTATTTTTCTTTGCATATTAAGTAATAATAATATAACTAAATCTAGGCCCAGTATTCAGTCCTAGTGACTTACCAATACTATAACTCTCAATGTACTAAACTACTATTACTATTGCTTAGTGATAATGACATTACAGCTAACTATAAATTACTAATACTAGCAAAAATATCACACTACGAGCATCTGTTTGTGCTAGTAATTATCGACTGTAGTATTCATATCATAAAAAATTAAGAAAAGTGGACATTTTCTAAAAAATGATTATTTTCTGAAAAGTAATGCACAAGAAGTGTTTAGATTGAGGTCCTTAAATCATATGCAACTTATTGCATCAAAATGTTTCCATGTACAGAGTTCAAAATTTTCATAAATTTCACCAATATAATGTTTTTATATATTAAAAGTAGAATCTTTGTTGAAAAAAAATATTTTTTTCAAAAATTCTAATTTCTCAGTATTACATTTAAAAATGACATAAATAAGAAAATAATTAAACTATCATATACAGTCATAATGAAAGTTGTGAGGACTTTTATTTAAAATTGTTATATTTTAAAGAAATGGTTGGTGCACATAAAATTTATTTTTCTAATTGTCCTAATCTTGAGTACTCAAATTGTGGAATTTTTTTATTACAGATTTTTTTATTGTTGTTTGTGATGTCATTTGATAGATGGCACAGAAATTTTGGTTATATATGTAGATACTGACATACATTTTATATTCATTATAATAAGATTAATAATGCATACTGGGGTGGCAAGCACTGACATCAATTGCATCTAACTTAATAAATTCATTATGTGCCTTGCATGTTTATCACAAAAACATCTGTATAAAGAAAGATCCCACATACAAAAAAGAAGTGTTTAGTAGATCATGTCATGGTTTAGAAGCCATATTGACATTTATTTTGTCAAATAAACAAAGCAGCCAGTGGTTTTTGACAAGGTATGGTGAAGGTACATAAATAAAATCACTTTATTACATTAAATTACCAAATATTTTTTTTACCTTTTAGTTAACTTCATTAAATCATTATGATAACATAGCAGTGAAACTTGAAGCCAATAATTACCAGTTACACAATATTATCCTCTAGACTTATAGACCTATTAGTGTTAGTCTTACATCACTTACAGGAAAAGTTTTAGAAATTCTGATAAAAGATACTTTGCAAAGTTATTGGACAAGATTTAGAATTTTTCTTTGATAATCAATATGGTTTTACTAAGAGAAAATCTTGCTTTACAAACCATTTGGAGTTTTTGAAAATGATACTGCTTATGTTGATGAGAGTAAGGACTAATGGTTTAGATTTGGGATATACTTTCAGAAAACATTTTACAATATTAAGATTAATACACTGTTAAGATTATTCCTATTCAAAATGTGATTATAATTCAAATTATAACAACCATGCATTATTTTGTATTTATTATAATTAAAAATTCATCTGTTACATTTTTGCCCAACTCTCTGAATGATCTAAATCATGATGGAAACCATCAGCATCCTCTTCACAGCTAGCAACATCAAATATTTATACATAATCAGCAAATTTATGTAATTTATTAACCCTTCCTTCATCTATATCATTGAAATAAATAAAAAACAACTAAGGTCCAAAGACTAAGCCCTGAGATATCCCATTTGCAGCATTAATCCAGTACGACTGAGCTCCACTAACACAAACTCTCTGATTTTCTCCATCCAGCCACTCTTCCAAGTTCTGTTACATTAGACAACTAATATCTCATACCAGAGATAACTTTTTACAAGCCTTTTAATTTTATTTAGCACCTTGTAAAATGTTTTCTGAACATCCAAATACATCAAATCTATGCCCTTCACCTTATCCACATAAGCAGTAGCCTTTCCTTGAAGGAGTATGTTTATATTTCATCCTATTTCAAGTCCTACGTATTGTAAATTTATTATGAAACATAAACATCAGAATATAATAAGAAGCTACACAAAGCTATATGCAATAGATTTGTTCATATACACTACCAGTACCATATGTAAAATATTATTACTATTTTTACTGTCAGGTACTAACTACAAATAAAATAGTTGTTATTGCTAACTATAACCATATAAGCCTTAAAAAAAACTTCTATTACTATTATCGCCCAGAGTTCCTTTTAAAAGACCCAAGTGCACTATTAAATCTTACCTTTGAAAGGAATGAGATTTGATAAATTATGAATTGATAAATCTCTATAATTAACAGTTTCGTGACTTTAAAAATGATTATAGTTAGGGTAAAAAAAGGGAAGGAAAATTTATTTTGTTTACTTATTAAAATTCAGCCTCCTAGCAGCAATGACCTTGATACACAATATAAAGCAAATAATATTCCGATCTATTAACAAGGAATAATATAATATAAGTGCAGCGCTCTATTTTGAAATGACATTGAAACATCAAAATAACATTGAAAGAAATATAAATTCCTTGGCTATATGAAATATATGTTTCCTAGTAGCTTTTAATATTATAGTATCATCATCGTCATTTACCACTCGATTCTTTCAAGGAACATAGGGCCGCAATCACTGCGGTTTCTTTAACAGGTATTTAGGTGGGTAGATTGTTCGCCCACTGCACCTACCCGTCCCCAATTTAGTAGTGTAAGACTAGAGGGAAGGCAGCTAGTCATCACCACTCACCGCCAACTCTTGTGCTACTCTTTTACGAACGAACAGTGGGATTGACCGTATCATTATAACGCCCCCACGGCTAAAAGGGTGAGCATGTTTAGCGCGACGGGGATGCGAACCAGCGACACTCAGACTACGAAGCGCACGTCTTAACGCATTTGACCATGCCGGGCCGTAATATTATAGTATAATAACAAATAATTTCACCTCCATTTAGGACATTGAAGAGGAAAAAGTAATTTTAGAATGCTTCAAAATAATGTCAACTTCATCAACGCTCATATAAGTTTCTTTATTGTACAAGCAAGAAATTAATAAAGGAATGTTATTTAATTTGGGTATTACGATTTCAAATAAATTGAAATTTGAATATGAATATAGAGGTTAATTAAATGTTAATGTGTATCAAATTTATGATATTTGCCAACAAAATTGATACATACATTTTCCTTTATATAACACAAATATATATTAATATACAAACAAAATTTCAGTTTATAATACCGGTTATAACTAATAGTTATTACAAATGATGGTTTATATACAAGAGTTTTACAAAATTATAAACTGAAGTAAGTCTTATATCCGTTCTATAATTAAATATTTTATCTGTTATCCGGGTCCATGACTAGCAAATTAATTCTAAATTGATGGCCTGGCATGGCCGAGCGCGTTAAGGCGTGCACTCGTAATCCGAGGGTCGCGGGTTCGCGCCCGCGTCGCGCTTAACATGCTCGCCCTCACAGCCGTGGGGGCGTATAATGTGACGGTCAATCCCCACTATTCGTTGGTAAAAGAGTAGCCCAAGAGTTGGCGGTATGTGGTGATGACTAGCTGCCTTCCCTCTAGTCTTACACCGCAAAATTAGGGACGGCTAGCACAGATAGCCCTCGAGTAGCTTTGTGCGAAATTACAAAACAAACATCTAAATTGATATTGTCACACACCTCACTTAAGCTAGCCAGTTCGGTTGATCCCACACCACTGATTTTTACCGATAATGATATTTAATGTCCTCGCAGAAATTCTAACGTCTGAATTAATTCACTGAAGTCAAACAACTTTTAATGTTCGAAATCTATAAACGTTCATGGTTTTCGTCACAATTATAACTTCCTTGGCCTATAACACACTGACTGTAGCTGCCCAATAATACTCTCATGTCTCTCGCTAGCTGTTGTTTATATGAATCACTCGAGACTAGAACTTTCAACAATGTTTCAGCGCGTTTTCATAAGCAAATATTGTTTATTTTTACACTCAAGCATCTTCTATAAATTTCAAAAACACAGGGGACTTGCGCAATAACAGTCAAGAATATACGTCGCATGTAAGGCCTGGCATGTCCTAGCGCGTTAAGGCGTGCGCTTCGTAATCTGAAGGGCGCGGGTTCGTACCCGATTCGCGCCAAACATGCTCGCCCTCCCAGCCGTGGGGGCGTTATAATGTGACGGTCAATTCCACTATTCGTTGGTTAAAGAGTAGCCCAAGAATTGGCGGTGGGTGGTGATGACTAGCTACCTTCCCTCTAGTCTTACACTGCTAAATTAGGGACGGCTAGCACAGATAGCCCTCGAGTTGCTTTGTGCGAAATTCCAAAACAAAACGTCGCATGTAAAAAAGAAAGCTATATAGATACAAGCGTTTATGCATCAAAACAAATGTGCAACAGTAAATCTGTTACAGCCCAAGAGTTGGTTGTAAATTGTGTGAACGTGCTACCTTTCTTCTAGTTTATTCCTTATAAATCAGGGATGATTAGCGCAGATAAATTTCGAGTAGCTTTACGATACATTCAACACACAAACAAACAACATATAAACTATTTCACTTAAGTGTGGATTTTATTTATGTGTTGCCTATAGTTTAGAATTAATACTTTGTATTGATGCTTTATTACTGTCGTAAGTCATGGACTTTGTTCTAATGTTGTTGTTTAAATCATGAAGTGTTATATTTACATAACGTTTTATAACTGCTTACATATTGGAGACTTGTAAAGTTTTATCAGTAATTGCTTTTCTAACGCTACTACTTTTGTGATTCTTAACAATAGTCTTTAATTATTTCAAAATAGGTTTATTTCAATTTAACCTTATAAAATAGTTATTTCAGTTTGCTTAATATTAACATGTATTGCCTTGTAAGAAGCAAGTGTACTGGTCTACGAACCTTAGGATCCATTATTCGCGGTCTGTTGCCGTAAAATCACGATCTGCACGTTGGAGACATTGATGTGTTTTAATAAAAGTGATGGGCAATATTTACTATTTGATTGTAATAGTACAAGATGTTCGGAAAGTCAGTGTGCAGTTTTGTAATCATATTTTATTCAGTCTATTTCAAGCCAGCAATTGATAGCGGTATTTAGAAACAAAATAAGAAGGATCCAGGTCTGTATTGATGCCAACGGGGGTCACTTTCAACATTGTTTATAATCGTCATTCATATTTACCTCTTGTATTCTATATTGAAACATGTCTGTTAATAAATATACAAGTGCACAGTGACTTTCCGAACACCTTGTATAAAAGATGGTGGTGTGCGAGGCTGAATATTTGTTGATCTATTAGCTTAAAAAAGGAACAAATACAGAATTAACTTTAGCTTTACACAAATTTCCGAGACCAGTTATTTTTATGTTAGTAACAGCAGTTCCTTGCCACCAGATGATTAGATTTTCCAGCCAATGATCTTTTTTTGCTTTTGAATCAAGTGTTTCATTTCACTTGTAACATTAGTATACTTGTCTTTCTAAGTACTGGATTAATTGTTGTGTACAGACATATTATACGTATTCTACCCCTTTTTAAGATATATGTAATATTTCAAAATTTTTGTGCATATTTTATGTTGGTCAATGTACCCACATTTTTTTCGCTCTAGTTATTCTCGAAATAAGACAAGTCATGGGGAAAACTAGCGTAGTATTAAACACACTGTATAGAAATTAACAGTGGTATTTTCCACCTTCAAAGTGGGTGATGTCACAGGGACATATTTCCTCATTTCAAGTGGGTAGCACCTGCATCGCGAAAAGAATGGTATTGTTGTTACTAGGATAAAATACCATATTTTACCAGTCGAGGTTATAAATATAGCTACAAAATCAATCACATAGCTTACTTTTCAACAAACTAAAACTTGAATTTTGCTTTTTAAAATCACATCTCTCTGGTATAAAGATACCGCAATTTACATTTATAACACCGATTGTTGTTTTATTGAACATTGAAACAAACAGTTTCCATTTTCTAACTTGGTAGAAATCAAAGAAAGATTTCTCTATCAATATATGCGTTTTGGTGATCCTCCAATTATCCTACCTATTTATTCAATGGAAAATCAGTGAAACTTAAAATACCAAAGAACAGATAGGAAGGAGATAATTTGGTGTCATTTACTAAATGATGTTTTTCGTAGCATATTTGTTTTCTATTTACCAGTTTATTTATCTATGTTCTTATAAATGCTTGAGCTACTGAATTGAAGTTATGCACTTGAGAAGTAGCATCTTCCACAGGTTGAAGGTCTTAAATTGAGAAAGAGTTGATGATTGTCAGAGAAATTCATCAAATCTAAGAAAAGCATTCTCCTGTAAATAAGATTTGTTTATGTTGCAATGATCTAAAAGGTCTTTCTCCCTCAAGCAACAGACTAAGGAAGGAGAATTACTAAAATCTGGTGCATCCATAAAGGTTAATCAAATTCTCACTGATGTTTAATCTCATTACATAGATAGCACAGATGATTAATGATCTATTATAGTGTTAAGTGGTCTGGTACTTCCAAGAATAGACGGAATGGTGTTTATT
This sequence comes from Carcinoscorpius rotundicauda, assembly GCA_011833715.1. Classification (NCBI taxonomy): domain Eukaryota; kingdom Metazoa; phylum Arthropoda; class Merostomata; order Xiphosura; family Limulidae; genus Carcinoscorpius; species Carcinoscorpius rotundicauda. The sequence continues at coordinate 42,488,254 of CM022393.1, forward strand.
GGCTCCCAAATGTTTAACATATTCAATAAGCTAACTCTTACTCTGACTAATATCACTCATGATTATCAGAGGAGCACTAAAAGTGTTATTTGTGATTGACACCCACCAATTCGACATGTAGGAGTTGTTTTGCTGATTGTTGAGACAGCAACATGTGGTGAAAATGCTGATCCACAGGTTAGTGGTTATCCTCTCCATGATGGGAAGTAAACTGTTAAAGCGACTACAACCATTGACAAACCTGACATCATGTAGTATTAGTGGGCAAGCTACCTCCATTTTAACATCTTAAGGCAAAGATTTAACACTTGCCCAAATGTAGAGGTACGTGATACAACCCATTCCATCTCAGCCTAGTTTTGACGAAAAGTAATATGTATCACATTTAGAAATCAAAGAGGCAAAGTGAATCACATCCTCGGCAAGGGTGTAGCAAAAGAGAAATTGGATTGTTTCTTGGAGCATTTCACGGAAGTACAAAATGGCTGAACTCAGGAATAGGTGATGCAATGCCTGCTCTTTGTTTGGATGTTTGTTACGTATTTTTTATGTTTTATGTTCTTCGTAGACTAAACGCGACAGAAAAACACAGATAACAGCTTGTATAATTTATTACACTAAACTATTAACAAATATAACAGATATAACATAAATTATATAATAACAGTGACAGATATTAAGTTACAACATTCGAAATTAATTACAAAACAAAATAATACCAGTTTCAAAGTTCAAAATTAATCACAATACAAAATGGTACTGGCCTGTATCTAATATAATGATCTAAAATGAAAGTCTCAAATTCCAGTCTAGGGTGTGAATTTGGTCCCACGAAGAAATTCCGAAGCTTAAATGAAGAAGTTCAGAAACAGTTCACAGTTCAATAAATTCGCCGACTCTCAGCACAAGCAGTAATTCAGATGAATCGTAAAGATTGACGAAATAAAATCACAGCTTCCGTAGATCTAACTTCAGTCACAAATCCAAGTTGAATAATCACAGCAAACACTTTATCTTTCTCAAATAACTGACTCTCTTCTTTCTTCGAATAAAAACTGATGTCTGAATCTCTTTTTCTCTCTCGCATCTTCGTCCGTTTATATATTGTAGGCCTAGACCCCTCGAATAACCGCGAACTTTCTACAGATCTCCAGAGCAATCCGCGCATGTCCGTTCTTGCACGAGACTAATAGTCTAGACACGAAGTCGCCAACACTTCATTTACAAACATATGATTGGTCTACTTGATTCAAGAAAATTCTAAATGTTACCCTAAATGAATAACAACATATTTTATTAGTTTAAACTTCGAAACAATAATATAAATATGGAAACATAGATAATAGAAATGAAAATCCAAACACAACACGACATGTTGTCGTTTACAAAATATTTACACGACATTTACATAACAATGTTCTACACTCGATGCAATTGAAAATTTGGGCAAGATCCAATTATGAGACTGCAATACAGGCATAATTGAGTTGCACTGATGTTTTGGGTTGGTAGGTTGAGTTCAAGGCTTTATAAATGGTTCCTTTGTGCACTTGGGTGCATACACTAATGATAATAACAGGCTGCATGGGAAGTATACCTTCAATGACTTCAGTAGATCATAAAGATATCCTATTTGACAAACTCATGGAGGTGACTATCTAATGATACATTGAAGTGTCATTTGGGTTTAAAAGTACTCTGACCAAAGCAGGGACAGTTTCCATAATGATAAGGTTTGACTTTGTGATTGTATACAGGTTACAAGAGAGAAGAAAGCCTAAAGTGGTAAGTGCAGTGGTTTTGTTTTTAACAGACTGTCATATTCAATTTAATACTTCATATCCAGGTTGAGATTCATCAAGAGTAAACTAAAAACCAACACATCTCACCCAGAAAGAAACAGCCCACAGTAGGATTTTCTTGAACATACCATTTTATTCCATTCAAATGAGAACTTCAGCACTGTAGAATAACCACACTAGTTCTCAGCTCAAGTAGCAAGGCTTCTTTGGTCCCTCCATTGTATTTGTGTCACAGTCAATTCTGTGGATGCTTCGACTCAGAAATCAGTCGAAAAGGGAAAACCAAAACATTTGTCTTCAGTGTAGGCAGAAATATCACTAAGGTGAATTGTCTATAACTTGCATTACAACAATACGACACAGTAACTAGTTAAAACTGGCATTTAGGCAGATACTACAGCTCCTGATTTGGCCTTCTACTTTTGGGAAATACAGAATGCAGTTTATATCAATGAGTATTGTGGCCAGTCCAGCTCTTTCAAACCTGAGTAGTGTTCATAAAGATTTATGAACAGAGATGGAGTTCTTGATTAGTACAGAAGTTGCCAGGTCACTGGTTGACCCAACCACATCATCAGGCACTCCAAGTGAAGCAGTTACTTTAATAACTTAACACGGAATTTATATTGGCAAATAGTTATAAACAAATTTGTGATGCACATTAGGTAATGTCTAAAACAAAATGAAGGTAGTCACCAAAAACTCAAGATATGGCATTGCCATCTTTTCAAATGGATGTATTTCAGAAATTAATAGCGAATTTTTCCTCTTCAATACTGTACTTACATGGAAAACATCTGATACCAGATAGAACAGGTCCAGGAAAAGTCTAGCGCACAAGTGTACATGTACCTAACAATACCTCTATGAAAACAAGTGGTGTTCTATGTTTTACTGTCGACTATGTTTAATGCATTGCTTTTGTATTATATAGTTATTGAACTAGTTTATGAAACAGTATTTCAATTCAGAATGATTTGACCAAAGAAAAATGAAATCCAGGTGTTATAATTATCCAACTTTCAAATGAAATAGCAATGAAAACCATGGTATTGCTGATGTTACTTCTCTCATGTTATATCTAAAAGCAAGTACTTGCCTGCCAACACATCTGAAACTGCTAGTTTAGTAGTTTACATGTAATCTTGATTTAACATATTGATGAAATCTCAGTGACTTGTTAAATACGCACATATGTTTGTAGGTATAGCTAGTAAAAATATAACTAAGCAATTGCTGTCTAGGCATGCGAAGAGCTAGGAATGTAGCCAGTGCTAAAATGCAATATTAAAAACAGAATTATATTTTCTTTATATAGTCTATGTTTACTGCCAGATAAAAGAATAGTCTACCTTTTTTTTTTTTTTTTTTTTGAAATTTCAAACAAGTAAGCACAGTAGTCAACATCTTTTATTTCTGAGAATACATGAAGGCCTGGCATGGCCGAGCGCGTTAAGGCGTGCGCTCGTAATCCGAGGGTCGCGGGTTCACGCCCGCGTCGCACTAAACATGCTCGCCCTCTCAGCCGTGGGGGTGTATAATGTTACGGTCAATCCCACTTTTCGTTTGTAAAAGAGTAGCCCAAGAGTTGGCGGTGGGTGGTGATGACTAGCTGCCTTCCCTCTAGTCTTAGACTGCTAAATTAGGGACGGCTAGCACAGATAGCCCTCGAGTAGCTTTGTGCGAAATTCCAAAACAAACAAAAGAGAATACATGAATGTTCGTATATATTAGAAAGTACACATTGCTTAAGTGCTTTAAAACTGGCACCTGCATACTAGCAAGTGTAGTTTGATGATTAAACAAGACCCAAAACTGTTTTTAGAACTTTGGATGGTTTGTACAAATTCCACGTCGTATCTTTTCATGTGTGTAATGCTTCTGCCACTATTGAGATGGTTAATGGAGCTTACACTGGAAGAAGTGTAACGTTGATATCACCCTGATGTTTGGGCATTTGAGTCTGCTTCGGAAAATGTTTAGATGATACCAGAATATTTGAACGGGACTTTATAATTTGTGAGATCAAAAGCCAATACGAGGTCTGTTTCAAAATATACGCGGACTGTTTGAATTGCGCGGCTCCAGGGGAATCCGCTTGGTGTCGCTAGGTTCGCACAGATCAGCTGATTACGACGCCATTTTCCGATTGCAGATATCTTAATTTGTGTATTAGCTACGCGGTTTTAAGTGAAGTGGGATTTTTTTCGTTTAGCGGATTTCTGAATGAATGACCTAAAGGAGAAACGACTTGCTGTGAAATTTGGAAAATCTGCGACTGAAACTTTTTCTATGCTTAACACGGCATACGGCATGTTTCAAGTGTCATGAACGTTTTAAAGATGGTCGACAGTCCATTGAAGATGATGAGCGTCCTGGACGTCCTTCCACGTCAACTGACGACCCACACGTCGACAAAATCAACACCCTGGTGCGGGTAAATCGATGTCTGACTGTCAGGGAACTTGCTGAAGAGTGTGGGATCTTGTTACGAGATTTTGACCGAGAAATTGAAGATGCACCGCGTTGCTGCGAAATTTGTGCATCAGAACTCGTGAGTTTTTGACCAAACACTCGATCACTGTTCATCCCTCCCCTACTCACCTGACCTTGCTCCTTGCGATTTTTTCTTGTTCCCCAAACTCAAAAGACCCTTGAAAGGGAGATTTGAGACGGTTCCCGAAATTAAGGCAAGTGCGACGAAGGAGCTGGAGGACATTACAAAAGAAGCGTACCAGGACTGTTTCAACAAGTGGAAACACTGTTGAGATAAGTGTGTGTGTTGGGGAGGAGGGTACTTTGAAGGGGTCTCAGACCTGTAACTTCTAAATAAAGTACATTTTGTTTTATGTATGACGTCAGTCCGCGTATTTTTTGAACAGCCCTCGTACATAGTTTTAGTAGCACAATCAACAGGCAAAAGCAAGCTAATGCTCTGGTAATCTGAAGGCATGCACCCAGATAAAAGTGCTTTTTCATGAATAACTTGCATACAGTGTTAATGTTGACAGCAGCGTAACAATGATTATATATTATAGTCACAGAGCTCAATCTTTCTTTGGTTTGTGTACACCTTAGGTAATTATTCAATTATTTTAAACCATGATTGCAATTTTAGGAACAAAAAAAAAGTAGCATGTTTTCAAAGTGAAATTATAGCTACCAATAGACAGGTCTTGAATTCTTCATGACTTATTGCTGATCAGCAAATGGTAGGGAAGCTGTAGATGTCCAGTCTCTCCAGTTTTTTTGTAAATAGTAGTTATACTACTGCTGTTTTACTGCTTAACTCTTAGTGCAGAGTTGTTATTGTATGACTAGTTTACATTATTATGTTACAACTACCCTCTAGGTTCACAGTAGAAATACTATCTCTGATTATTGGCCTGTAAAGCATTATTTAAAAATATATGCATCCAATACTTTCACTAATGCATTCAGAGAATATTTCAGTTTGAACATTAAAATATTTGGTTGGTGATGGATTTTCTGTGAAGAGTAATGGTTTATATACTCAAATTATACTTGTAAGAGAATACAATTTGACCTGTTGTTTTAATTAGTTGCAAAAAGTAATATTTTAATATGCATAAATCAAACAAAGTCATGATGTCATAAGTAAATTAAATTACAAGCAGAAGATGAAAATAATAAAACACAGGTTATCATATAAAATGTAAATTTAGTACATCAAATATTTTATTTGAATATGATTGAATAGTTTTTATTATGCAGAATGAAGTATTTTGAGAACAACAGTTTTTTGACTACTTGCTAACATTATTTCAGTATCAGGTATAGTCAAAATCAATGTATATTGCTGGAGGCAAGAAGTGACATTTGTAGCACTACTTTCCAGTTCTCTTTAGATGTTCTAAACTAGTATTTTAATTCTTTCGCAGCCATCTACTCACCTGACAAGTAGGTAATGCTCTCTTCTCACATTTCAAAAACTAGAGGATGCAATTGTTTAAAATATGACAAAAACATTCCCAACAGTACATAGTTTCAGAAGAATAAAAAAATATATAATTTTGCTTTTTTCTGATGTTTCTAATAAAAAATAAATTATTTAATGTAGTTATTTGCATTCAAACTTAAAATATTGCACCTGCAATAAAATTTTTACATGAATTATAAAAATACTATTTTTCTTATCTTAGTTTTCTAGAATTTCTAGAGATTATAAAAGTTTTTCAAGGTTGGTATGGTGTAGTTAGTATTACTGATTTAGAGCTAAACTCTTGGAATAGTGTAACCATTTACACAAACTCCTTTACTACATATTACAGTCAAAACTTTACTATGATGTAGTTACTAACTTTCGTCATAATTTTTCTTTACAGCAGAGTTCTTATAACAGTGTTGATAAACTATTCTGGTTTACAGTTAAAGTCTTAAATCATAGTTAGTGGTTATTACAGTGATATAAAGTTGCCATTGTTATTTAGCACAACTATTATTACAGTGATGTTATACTGTTACTGGCAAATCATTACACTCGTATCACAGTGACATTAAATTATAATGTTTTATAGCTAGACATTTACTATTGTGTAATTGTTACTAAAATGCCATATCCTTTGAGAAAACAAACAAAAAAGAAAAGGAACTCTATCAAGCACTGGCAGAAAAAACACAACAAATAATTTTAGTAACAATTTTTATTAGGCTTAGTTTACTTTTAATTCAAGTTCCTTCAAGACTCAAGATCATTGAAATCCTCTTCAAGGTCAAGATCATCGAGTTCTTGGAAAAGGGACTCGTCAACCTTCACATCATCACCTTCAATAACAGATGAAAATGTAAAAAATAATTATTAATACAACTAAATGAATCAACTACCACTGTTATATTTATATAATTATGCTTCAATAGGGTAGTTTATAAAATAATTGCAGATAAATTAAGATGTATATATTTTTTTAATCTATTGATACTCCTACAACCTATTAATATAAAGCAAAACAGGTGCTGTTCTAAATGGAACAAAATTAAACAGGCTTGTAAGGGAAATATAAACCAGAAGCCAATGACAAATAGGGTACTTACTCAGTTTTTTGTTCTTGTAGATATTTACATTGGTGAAAGAAAACAAGCTTTTTCAAATAAATTAGAGGAACATGAAAACTACTGTTTTTAGAAAGATGATAAAAAAGGGTTTAGGATTACATGTTCAAAACAACCAAACACAAAATTAATTTGGATCAATCAAGATTTACAGCATAATCCAAATTTTTCTGTCTGCATAACAGAAAAGAATAAACAGAAATATCACAAAACAGGGCACACAAGCTCAATAATGAAGAAATGAAAAAAAAAAAGTTTTACAATAAGCTGCTATTAGTGAACCTTAACCCTTCCGGAGTTGTTTTTATGCCTGTTGTGATCGGTCATGGGTTAAAGACCATGTCATCACATTTTTTGATTTGCAATTAAAAGTTTATTGGACTACAGTTTTATGAATTGATCTCATGAAGTTTGGAATCAAACTATGGATTATAATTAAAACTTTCACATCATACATTAATTTAATTTCTTAATTTGAAAGTAAATATATATTTTAGTGTGTTGCATGTTATGAAATGCAGCACTAGTTTAAATCAGATATCTCTGATATCAAAATATGAAGTCCATAGTTTTGTATGAACTGGGAACAAGTTATTAATATTATAAAGCAAGAATATAAAATAAGAACCTGATATCTTTTTATTTTGCTGAGATATCTGTTATGTACTGAATCAAACATGGCAAACCCCTGCTTACCACTTATATTATATACCACTCATAAGCTTATACTGTCCCCTTAGTGATTTTATCAGCCATTTTCATACATAATGGTGTCCTCTCTTTCTTTTGAGACAAACCCACATGCTGATAAGTTGAGTCTTTACCCTGTTTGAGATTTTATACTTTTAAGATACAAAGTAAGATTAGTTATTAAAATTGATAATTTATAATGGAATTCTATGGCACCAGTGAAGTAATTTATGATTGTTTTCGTTATAAAAATGTACATATAAAACCTAAAACAGATTATTTTGTTTCACATTCCCCACTAGTGAAATTTCTTAAGGTTTCTCAAGTTATAAGAAGCAGCAACCGAGTACAAAGGTCATAACTGGAAGAGATAATTCTTTGCTTTTTTTTTTTTTTAATATTCGATAATTAAAGAAAAATACACTTAATAACTTGTTTCTAAATACTAATAATCTATACATGTATAAAATGTGTAATAATTCAAATGTGAATGTAATTTTACCAAATATTAATCCCCTAAAACCTAAATGTCAGTTTTATATTATTGGATACAGTAACATGAGTGCATGTGCTCCTCATCATTATAATTTCGGTATTGTTAGCCAGGCATAGCTGAAAACTCAATACAATAAATGTATATTGTTATGATATTTAATTCATTTAGTGTAAACATTTATATTTTTGTTTTATAATCTGCAGTCATTCTAGAACATAAAAGGGTCTATTTTATATTCATTTCATAATTTTATATGGTGGTTATAAGATCAGTCAAATCGATTGAATCCATACAGATTTGTTTGTGAAAGTAAGAAAATATGAAGTGTTTTCATAAGAAATGTTACATGAAGCTATCTGGACATTACAAGGATTTTGCACATGTCATTTGAAAAGTTTCTGATGCATAAAATGTTTTTATCTTAAAATGAAAATTACTTTGCATGTTGGATTGGCAACATGTGAAAATAAAAAAGGTACAAGAAAAACACTGCTTAACAAACATTAACACTTAATAAAAAAAATTATATTTTGCATATGAAAGCCTTGTAATGTTTACTGATGATATGCCAAAATTTGTGAAGATACACTTACTAGTTTAAAAGTAATACCACAAAAACTATTACATGCACAAAATGGGCATGAAGTCAGTTTCAGGAACCAAGCCCATGCTGCAAGGATTAACCTCAACATACAAGATGCTGAGAAAATTTTAATCTGTACCTTGCAACTGAAAAACTGTCAAAACTGATCAAAGTTTTGTTTGGAATGTTTAGATAAATCTAAATATTTATACATGTTGCTTCTGCAGAGTGGTACTGGTTTTTATAAATTTACTAAGTATTTTTTTTTTCTTTTAATACATTATTTTTGCTGTTTGTAATGGCTTAACATGTGAACACAAAGGTTGTATACATTAATAATTACACCTCTACATTCTTATGCTAAACTATGGTGAGATATTATGAGCTGCGCTCAAAAAAACTTATTTTCCTAAGTGGTAAATAAAAGAAATATACATACCATCTTGACAGAACTCTAAATCTGAGAGTATAAGAGAACAATCTTTTTCAAACAGCTCTCGACCTAAAAAGGTAAACAAATTTACAGAGATATTATTGAGTAATAATACTAAATGTTGTTGTTTGATAATTAAAAATGATGAACATAATATGATATTTATAATGAAGTAATAATATTATGAATAACTACAAATTACTCATAAATGGAGCTGAGAGCTGACTTGACTAGTTTCAGGTTTCAATTCATGTAAGCACAAGCTCTCTTTTATAAAAAGACTGTTCATTATTAACCCTTGATAACATCTTAAAAATCAATAGAGCAGAAAACTATGCCACACTCATCTAGTGGGTTCTAGGTTATGAAGCTTGTTGTCAAGCAGATTTTCTTATTGTAAAACTCAATTTCACAAATACCAACCTAGAAGTCTTCAGTTTATAAAAGCTCTTAAAAGTCCACTCAACACTTGACTGCATACTTTCTTCTTATGGTATGTTTGTATAAAATAGACTCAAAACTGGCATTGTAAACAGTTATCAAACTTCACTTGTTGTATTTCACTTGAGAAATCATAGCTGCCTTTCAATGTATATTCATTGGTGGTAAAATATATCAAAAGTTCAACCAAAAACTAATCAAAGAATAGTTATAAGTTTCAATGTTAGAAATTAAAGGTTGTAACAAGTAACTATTTACGAATATTAAGTTAACCAAAACATAAAAAAATACTTATCGATGACTGCATAATGGTGTACTGTTTAAGTACTGTTTTTTGTTATAAAATTGTCCTTTTCCCATTTCTAACGGGCACCTTTTAACCTCGTCTCTCTTGTATCAGTATAGTTAGTGTAATTTCATCAATGTGGCTGAATCATTTAAAATGTCCTCAAGCCTTCCTAAATATTTACATATAAACAAAATTACAAAACTAGTTTCTTTATCAGGTTCAGAATAATAGTGCTATTATATTTAATTAAATTCTTTATGGCTTTTAAGTCCTAAAATTTAAGTTTAAAGTACCTTTATATTTATCGTTCTCACCAAAATATTTTTTTAATTTTCAGGCAGGTATGCTGCAAGTTGTATTTGACAAACATGTAGAAATTGAATGATCCTGTATCATACTGTAACTCTACTCTCCATTGTTCTATGACACATTTTAAATTATTTCTGTTATATCTCTGGATTCATTTATCAGGTTCAGTTATGACTACTGATATTTATTCAATTTGAGCAATTTATATATTTAGAAATTAGTTTTGTAAAGAAAATGTCAATTTTATTTGCACTTTTAACATTGATCAATATGAACACACAGTAAACTGACACTTTTCATGACAACAGAACTCGTCTTCTGTATTAAAACAATTTCCAACAAAAAATGCTATAAACGACAACAAAAAAGTCACACAAATAATTTATACATGAAGATTTTAAAAAATAACACCATCAAAACACTATTAAAACCCAAATTTTGGTTGTGATATATTGATGGAACATTTGTATTATGGGTATACACTACAGATTAGATTCCACAAATCATGAACCATCTGAACAGCCAGTATCCACTGATAGAGAAGTATAAAATAAATATGATCACATTTCTAGATATCATGGCACCCAAACACACACACCACAGATACATGCACATATCTCAATGGCACATCAAACCAACAAAACAGTATAAATATGGCTGTCATAAACTCTACAGTTTTCAAAATAAACAAAACTTTAAATCAAGGATTCTAACTATAAATGGAATGATAATTCAAAGAAAAAAAAATCCAAAGAATGTGTGTTTTCTTTTAGCAAAGTCACACTGAACTAGCTGCTGAGCCCTCTGAGGGGTATCAAACCACTGATTTTAGCATTGTAAATTCATAGGCTTATCACTGTACTAGTGAGCAGCCAAAATTTTCAAAGAACAAACTAAGATAATCTACTCTGTTCAGGAAAAAGTTTATTTCTTAATTTAAAATCAAATCACTTAAAATTCAGTTCTTCACTTCGATGTGTCATGTGATGCCTCTCTGCTCAGAATTCTCTTTTTTAGTTCATCTTTTTTTTCTTTATATGGGCTTCAGAATGTTCACCAACTGTACACATTTAAAATAAGAACTTCTCATCTTATTATTTTAAAAAGACACCAATACATTTGTTACACCCATCACAGAAGTTATTCCCATATCTCCTTGCTTACTTACAAATGATATATGCTTATAATATCAATAGAATGTTAATAGTTTCCTACACTGAAAATGTCCTTCTGATAGATACTTACTTCTGCTTACAAATAGTTTTTCTTCATTTACACTACCTGCTACATGTGCAAATTTTAACTTGATTCTAAGTCTTAATAATCAACACCTACCCACACGTGAGGCCTTGCACGCTATCAATGCAAATGATCCTGCAGCAACCCTCCACCAGAAAAGGGGAGGCTAGTTGGGAAATGCAAGTGCTGGTAAGTGTCTGTTGGAAATATAATTTCAGTATAGGAAAATGTTAATTTCTGATAATTCTATTCACAAATACCTAGGACCCCACAATGAGTTAGCAGATGGTCAGGTGAAAAACAACCCAAAAAAACCATTTGTTTTTAAAAAAACAACCAAATGAAGACCATATGTGTGAAAATAAATAGAAGACAACATCCATAATGGAGGCCACCTCGCTTCTGAGCCAGTTATACCCTTTGCCTACTTGAGAATGCATCACAGTTGTGTGTGTAAATCAAACATAACCACCACCATATTTACCACAAACTGACATCCAGAAAATGGCAGGAACATGGCTAGCAAAGTGGGGGCACACCTCCAGTCCATCAGCAGGTGGCATTGGAAATGTATGATAGTCTGTGGAAGGAGGAGGGCACCCAGCCACATATGCCAGCTTCCCAAGTGGTTTAATTTATTGTCATACCTTATCTGTTCCTTAAAAACACTGATGAAAATACATACAGGAATTATCTTATTTGCAATTAACACTTTGTTTTCTTACAGTTAATACTTAGGCCATTCTTTTTACTTTCATTAATAACTTTATCAAAAAATAGTTTACAGCTTTTCTTCTGAATCAACTAAGTGTCATTGACATAATGCAAGGTGTTCAGATTCTATCCACCAACAATAAATCCTCAATCTTTTTTAGAATTTTCTCACTATACAAATTAAATATGTCAGGTGAAATCATTTAATTTATTTTCTGTCTTTACTTCTGCAGTTTGGTTTCAATATTCAAAATTCTCCAGTCTTTACCACTATAGTTTTTCAAGAATCTTCATTGACTTCATATGCTTGATTTTATCAAAAGCTTTGATACAAGTAATAAAACAGAAGAAAAAGTTCTTTTTCATTTCTATTCTCCTTTCTGAAAGTATTTTTACCATAAAGATAGCATTTCTTGTTTCATAAATTTTAATAAATCCATATCGAGTTTGTAATCTACAGTCTTATTCCACTTCTCATTCTCATCATCAATGCCTTTATAATACGATCTTAGTGACAAGACCTATGAAACACAGTTCGATGGTGTTCAGATTCAATGGTTCCAGATCCTAAGGAGAGTGCAGTAAAATCAATTTAATAAAACCCTTAGGTATTCCAGTTTCATAAATCTCACTGACAGTAGTTGTTAACTTTTCCATACCAAATTCTTCTAAACATTTTATTTGTTCTACTGTAATTTAGTCTAGTCTTGTAGCTTTGTTGTTTTTTCTTCTGTTGGTAACTGATATCGTTCCTGACTTAAGAATTTTCAATTGATCCACATTCATCTTAACAGATGACATTATTTCAAAAATAGACTGTATATATTTTCAATTTTCATCTTGTACCATAACTAAATCACTATTCTTAACCTTTAAAAATCCACTAGCAGTGCATCCTTCTTTACCTGCAATTGTTTTCAATTTCTATACATTTTTCTTCATGCCATTTTTAATTTTCTTCATTATGAATTGATTACATTTTTTGCTAAGTTTCTTGTATTCTTTTACACTATGGGTTTCATCTTCCTTCTATTTTCCACAAGGTCAAAGATTTCCTCCATCATTTATTTTTAGTTTTTTTGCAATACTTTTAATGGAATGACTTCCTTAGCTGTTTCCAACTATTTTTTTCTTAATATTCCATTTTGACATATTTTCTTCATCTTTAAGTACTTGAAAACAGCTTTTAACTGTAACTGTACACCTTTCTTTAATGAGATCTTTTCCATCAGAAAGACATAAACGATCTTCTTTGTTGATTGTCCTCTTAAGTTTCATAATTCTTGATGATTAATGAGATATAGCTTCTCCCGCTTACCTCTAACTTTTTAATTGTTATACTGCATTCTTGAATCTCCTATTGATGGTGATGTAATCAATTTGGTTTCTAACATCAACTCCAGGACTTTCTCATGTAAACCTTCTTCTTAGGTGATGCTCAAACCATGTGTTTGTAATGACTAGATCATTTTTACACACCCATCACTCTGTTATCCTTCCATGTTCATGTGTTCAAACAATATTATCCACTTGCTTACAACCAATTTTGCTTTTAGATCTTCCATTACTATGACCATTTCTTGAAGTTTGCATAGTTTTTTTGTTTTATCATGGTCTTACGAGAAATAATCAGCATTTTCTTCCTTATTTTCAACTGTCTGTGCATAATCGTATGTTACTATAAGGTTGAAAGGTTTAGCCTTTACTTTCACAAGCATCATTCTATCAGATATTACTCAAAATCTATGCAAACACTGAGGTTTCTTCATCCAAAATCAACCCAAGTTATCTTTTATGCATGTAACTTCTCAAAACAGTGGTTCCTATATGCTGTTCCAATAGGTTTTACAAGATGTAGAATATTAATCTTTAATCTTTTCACTTTGTCTGACACTAAACAGTTTTCCAATAATGGTGTAGTGTCATGACACCTTGTTGTTCCTTCAACTGCTCTCTTCTGGATGTAGACAGCAGCATGCTGATCATTAGAAGTCGCACATCACACGACTTTGACTTTCCTTACTTGGCAAGGTGTCGTCCACATTTCTGTCATAGACCTCTTTCATGCTGTTATGGTTTTTTTCTTGATTCATGAATTACCATATACTACACTTGGCAAAATACTGCAGTATGTTGCCATTTCTTGCTGCAGGTTGCAATGTTTATTTAACTTGAGCTAGTTTACCATGCTACTGCCCCAGTTGCACCATAAGCTCCACCATCTTGAATCACCAGTGGTTTCATTGGTAACTATGGCAAAGGAAGCAAATGGGAGCTGAGCCTTGCCCATGAGAAACCCAGAAACTACAACTAGAGAGTACTTGTCTCACTGTGAACCTAACAAATAACTGTCCTATGGCTGGATGCAGTTTAACATCATACCCAGGCAGTAACACATATACAATATAAAAAACAAATTTATAGCTTACCTAACATTAAAGAATAGATTTATGAAAGTTACAAAGTAATATTACATGAGAAATAATAATACAGTGGAACCCCTCTAAGTGGCCATCCCTCAGATTCAGTCACCCCTTGAAAGTAGTCATTCAATCACAGTCCCTTTTTTTGTTTACATAATCCCTAATTATGTACAGTGGAACCTCTCTAATCAGGCCAGTTTGTCTCGGTCCCAAAGAAGGCTGCTTTAGAGGTGTTCCACTGTACAACACTTTATACAGCTTGAAGAACTACAATTACAAATTAGAAAAATAATAAAATTAAAATAAACTAAATTGACACTTTACTTAACACTTAAGTAACCCAAGAGTTGCTGGTGGATGCTGCCAGCCACTTGCTTTCCTTATAATTTGCAGCTAAAAATTAGGAAAAGTGGTAGAACAGCTTCAGTAGTTTACCATAACTAAAAAATATAATGTTCTCATGACTAAAGGGACAAATATTTTTAGTGGGAATCAAACCCAAGACTTTTGAATCCTGAGGTAACCTCATCTGCATAATATCTAAAAATAATTATAAATGTATAAAAAAAACAAAACAGGAGGGCATGTCATTCAAGAGTTAAAAAAATAATATTTCAGTGTAGCAAAAATGGGGTTTCTAAATTTATGTTCTGACTTGTCAATATTTATACTACATGGTTTCATTAGCTGATTAAACAAACTCGTAGAAAAATATAAAGAAACTAAAATGGCAATTCTGATCAGTGTCATGTGACATTATGAAATACAAATGAGAATTTAAAATGTCATTTGAAGTTAAGGAATTAAAAGTTAAGTATAAATATAAAACTCTGAATTATAAAATAGTTTTAAAGCCAAACTTATTGATAATACAGTAGTTTAACTAAACTTTGAATGTAACTATAAAAATGTTGTGACAGTTTACCAGCTCTTCTTTGTGCACAAGGTTAAGCTGAAAAACAAACTGATTAAAAGTAATAATCTGAAATTATAAAGAAAATATTTTGAATACTGAAATAGTTAGAATAATAGTAAATACTACTTTCAATTAATATTTTTGTGTAATTACCGAATTTAATCATAATTTAGAGAAATATTGTTTATACTATATATTACATTATATTAATTGATATAATTAATGCTCATAGGCAATATATTATATTGATTATCTGTCCAGGTTTAGTTTTAGGTTATAATGATAAGGTTAATATATTAAGATACAATTCTCATTTCTATACATTTTAAAAAGTATGCTTTTTCACTGTTTTCATTCTTTGGTCCTCAAAGAAACAACCAGATTATTAACATGAGTGCTTTTTTAAACCTAAAATAAATTATTTTTAAGCTAAAAATATAGTTTTTATGGTAGATGGATTAATACTAACATTTTTAATGGTAGCATCTTCATCGTACAGTGTTCCCTCGTGTATCGTGGTAGATGCGTTCCAAAACCCCCCACAAAAGGAGATTTTCCGTGAAGTGGGATCGCCGATTTTTACGTATATATTTATGTGCATTTAGACTTTTAAAACCCTACCTGTACAACTATTTAACCCTCCCATTACAATACTGTTCATTATTGCTGAAATAACAAGAACAATTATTAAGATATTAAGCCTTAAAATTAAAAATTACATATCTTCAGCAGGTGGTGTCTTTTCGTGGATGAAATCACCAATCACAGGCTAGACATGAATATTGACAGCACCAACCACAGGCAATCAAAATGGGTAGCTGTCATTGGCTGTCTTTCATTTCTGGACCAATCATAGCCATCTTGCACATCGCTACGCCATGAAGCTGACCTCGCATAGCCTTCGCAGACTCATAATGCGTACATCTATAGCCTTTCCACTTGGTTCTGTTTCCATTTTACGCTGTTATAAACTCAAATATATGTTTATATCTCAAAATATACCTGTTTTTTTCTTTACACTATTAATTATATTTATTTTTAATATTTTAATGGTATTTAATGCTATATTTTAGATTTAATGTTTATTATTTTATATATACATGTATGTATATATGTGGGGGTTGGCAGAGCCTGCGAAGTGGCAAGGGAACACTGTACATTTATACAGGTTAACATAATTTTTCTCACATTAATGTCGTTTTCTTATAAAGATAAAGTAAAATAAATCTCAAATAATATAAATTTGACTTGTTAACAAAACTTACGAATGTCAATAATTACTATATTTCTTGGCATGTTAATACTTTAAAAATAAACTTGTTTATACTTTATTTTAATGTTTAAACTGTAAATTACCTGTAATTTTTTTTATTGCATCTTCTTTTGTTTTTTGTTGCTTAGACAATGTAGCTCTTTCCAGGTCAAACTGAGCTTTCCAGAAGAGAAATGTTTCAATAGTCACACGAGTACCTTCAAATTTTTTCTAGAAGTAATTTGATAAATTATTACTGATCAATTATAATATTTTCTTTTAAAAATTATTTAAGTAGTGTCAAAATATTAATTCCTTGTTTTCAGTTCTAAATGAAAAAGAAAAATGCTGCTTCAAACCAGTTTTACAATTATAATTACTAATTTAACTTGTAATTATTACAGGTAACAGGGTAGTGAGGATATCAAAATCTGTTCAATTAAAAATAAATGGATAATGCAAGACTATACATTAATCTCCTCATAACACTTTCCTTGAGTTAGCCAGCAATGAAAATGTATACTCATCATAGTTTATCATTTGCTAACCAAGTTTTATGGTAATTTCATGTCCTTATATATTAAGTCAAATATATTCTGTATGCTGAAAACAAGGAATAATAAGTAAATTCTTTATTTCAGTTTGATTTTTACTTAATGCAATGTTAACATATAGTATATAAAATAAGTATTTGTATTAAGAATACAATACAAAATGTGCCTAACCCTCAAGTTTTCCAAGAAATATTTATAAAGTTTAGATTAAAGTTTTTGGAAGAAATATAGTACTGCATTTAAAAATAAGAAAACCTGATGAAGCTGCAGTTTTAGATAAATCTTAAATTATTCTAATTTAACAATTCCTAGAGGCAATTACATTTATTTTTTTTTATTTCAGAAGAAAATTCTATATGAATATAGAACACACTAAAACAAGAATTCATTATAATTTAAATTCTCTATCTTAAAGCTTAATTTTGTTGCGTTTTAATTCCATAAATAGATGTATAACACAAGTTTTGATTAACGTAAAATTTACTATTTGGAAAACTTAATCTCCAGGTGACTTTGTTTATGTTGCATTTGCTTTTTGTTAGTTCTCCAGGTAGGCTTAAGATACAAGTGCAGTATCTAGATTTTCAGCTGAACATGCAATTTTAGGGTACTGCTGTTTGGGATCACATCAAAATTAAAAGAGCACTTTTCACATTAATTTCATAATTTCACCACTTGTTTTAAGGTTGAGACAGAGAAATATTTAATATTTTCCTACATGGAAAATATATTTTTGATAGATACTTTACATGATACATCTGCATGCTATCATATAAATGATCAAGCAGTAATCCTCAACCAATAGGAACGCAGCACTACTGTAACTAACATTTTCTCTTTTATGATCAGGAAATGTGAATGGAAGTAAATATCTATCACAAATACATTTTCAGTGTAAAAAAAATTAACATTCAAATATAATACTTTACCTCCTCTCACAACAAGAATCCCACACTGAGTTGGCAGAGGGTCCCGTGAGAAGAGTATCTCCCTTTAGAAAGTGCCCAAATAAACAGAAGCAACACATCCATGAGAGATCACATAACATCTGAGCCAGGTATACTCTTCATATGAGTGACAATGTCAAAATAAGGGTGGATCAAAGGAGAGACCAAAGTAAATTAAATGAAATCAAGGAACTCCTGGTGTAGAGTAGCTAGGGCTTGTTGGACTATAAATTGGAAATCTACCTCTGCTGACATCAGTTGAATCATGATAGGGATATCCAGTCCATGGCAAAAGGATGATCCTTTACCTTTCTCCTTGAATATGGAAACTGGTAGAAAAGAGAAACCTCTGTACCAAAGAACTACGACATCCAACACAACCATTACCATATCTGTCAGGAACTGATATTCAGGAGAGAGTAGGAAGATGGACAGTAAATTGGTGTTCATCTTCAGACCAGCACCAGGTGGCATTGGAAATTTATCATTCTGTCCATGGCAGGAGGAGGGTATCTTTCAGCACACCCCATTTCAATGCTGGGTCTATTTGACACACAGGTCTTATAGTGCAGATTTAAGTGTATTTGATCTGGTGAATCTTGCTATAAAGCAAGATCCTGAGATGCAAAAAAAGGCCCCAGCAAAGAGAAGGAGTACTTACCCATTCCTAGAGAAATAATGGTGTGCAAAATTAAGTTGGAAGACTAAATACTGTAGAAAAGTAAATGGTCAAGTGGAAAAGTTAATGTGAGCCACTTCCAATACCAGCATGAACAATGTTCTCCAATGGATGACAGAAATAGGCAGCAAGGGACAAAGTAAAGTGACAGATTTGACATAAGAGAAACAGACTGGTTGGAAGTTTGTCATTTATTGTTGCAAAGCACCATGCATCCAGTAAAAAGTAAAAAAATAAAAGTAAAATTATTGAAATACGTAAAAATGGAATCACATTAAAACAAAATAAAAGTACAATTTTTGAATTAAAAATTTAAATAAAGTTAAAAATGCCAATGACCCTTAGAAATTTAAGAACACAACTGAGATGAGCAATGTCATTGGTAAAAATATGTATAAATATGTACAAAGTAGTAACAATGCCACAACAGTAAAATGTGGGCTGTTGTGACTTGGGGAACACATAAACCACACACTGGTGCATCAGTCCCAGAAAAAAGAAAATGATGATGACATATTCCTTCTTCTGATCCTTATGGAAGCAAGATGGCCAAAGTCCAATAGAAGGTTTTTTTTTCTGAAAAAGCTCATTATCATGTTGCTCACTCCAAGACAACTGCCAAATGGCATAGAGCTGAGCCTTGAACACAGGACTGTATGGAATAGGCAAAGTCACGATAGCATCATGATAGAAGAAAAAAAAAGAGTTGGTTTTGAATATTGACAAAAACAGGGTGAGAGCAAATGTGAAGCAATTCCAGGGTCAGCAAAGCTAAGTGAGTCAGTATAAATAGTACAGTTCATATACTGCATAACTTCTGTGTGTTTCAAGGGAAGAAAAATGGCTTATAGTTTAGCAGTGAACAGAGAAAATGTGGAGAGGATCCTGTACACAACTACTGAACCATAGCAAAACCCAGATAGTCACTTAATTTCAAACTATACATATAAATGGGAATAGAATAATGGTTTGAAAGATGTTTGGCAAACAGAAGATGATACTTCTGTATTTCTAATTTTGAGTATCCTCCTCCTTCAGGTGGCTCAAAGAAAGGTCGCATTTGAGAATGGTAATAGGCCATGGTGGGCCAGGCTGACCAGTGGAGATAGGAACATTATCCACAGACAGACCAAATTTAGCCAAAAGTACTTTGATTCAAAGGCCAAAAGAGGCAATGGCAGATTGTATATTCTGAAAAAGCATGCCTCATTAAGGAAGGAAAACACAACCCCAGGTCGGATGCTGTGTGGTAAGGATCAAAGTTTTGCCACATACAGTAAAGACAGTTGCAAATGGCAGAGGTGTAGAGGAGGTTCATGAGACTGTGTACAGATTCTAGATTGGAGAAGTACAAAAAGTACCTGTGCAGAGACAAAGCCCTTGATGGTAAACAGAGTCCAACACCTTCAAAGCTGAGGTCCTGGCAAGGCAATAGATCAGAAATCCAAAGTCCAGTTTTGAGCAAATGAAGGAATGATAGATTTTTAGCAAGAAATATCAATCTGCTCCACAAGAGTTGGAAAAGAGGACACAGAGGATGTTCAGTGCCCTTGTATAGTTGACACATAGGTGCTTGATGATAGGAATAAAGGTCAGCTTATGGTCAAAGATAAGCCCCAAGAACTTTGCCTCAGGGAGAATATCCTGTTGGTAGCAGAAGTGGATGCAAATGATTTTAGAACAAGACAAGGTAAAACCATTTGCTGTGGTCCACTTTAATAAACAATTGAGGACAGTCTGTAGCTGCCACTCAATAAACCTCATGCTCGACAACCGATATCAGATGTTGCAATCATTGACATAGAGTCTGCTTACAACTGTAAGGGAGAATTGTCTACTGATGGCATTAATCTTTATAACAAAAAGTGTGATACTTAAAACATGGCCCTAAGGAACTCCAAGTTCCTATGGAAAAGAAGAGGAAAATATTGAACCAACAGACTTGGAATCACAGGTCCATTAAAACATATTTAATGAAAATGGGAAAACAGTCATGGAACCTGTATGAGTAGAGTTCTCGCAACTCTTATGTAGTATCATAAGCTTTCTCAAGGTGAAAAAAACAGGAACAAGATATTGTTGCTTGATAAAGGCATCTCTAATTGACATTTCAAGCCAAATAAAATGGTTCATGGTGGAGTGTTGTTGTCAGAACCTACACTAGGTGGGCAAGAAGAGACTGAATTGGGGAACCAAGTAAGACAAGCATTAAGTGTAAGATCTTACAAACACAGCTCATCAAAGCAACTGGACTGTAGTTTGAAGGCATTTTGTGTTTCTTCGCAGGTTTAGAAAAAGGGTAAACAATATGATTGTATGACTTCTCAACCAGGTATATACTTTTGGCTATTTATAAAATACGTAGTAGATAATGGTGGGGAAAAGATAGGAGCACAACTGAACTGTGGCAGGATAGTGATCCTAACCATACAAATGTATAGGTAACTTAATTCCACAAAACATAAAAGTGGGTAAAATAATGGATGTGCTCCTAGCTGTAGAATGCTTAGATGTGATAGACTGTACTCTGCAAGCCACTTACATTCAAAACCCATGCTGCTAGAAACTAACATTTATGCAGAGGTAGCATGAGGATCATACCTTCTTCACTTCAAATTCAAGACTGGGGGATCTGGAACCATCCTGACTTCAAGTATCGAAAAGGATTTCTGTATACTATAATCAACTCCCCCAACAGTAAAATTAACTGGAACTACCTGAAAAGTAATAACGTGCTTGGATAAAGATATGAGAGAGATAGCAAAAAGCACAGAATGAAAACAATCTTCCTTATCTCCACTGTGATCCACAACACAGAAGGAGCATGATCAAGCATGAGTGTAAGAACTTGTGTCAATTGGTTCTACTCTAAAACCAAAACCCAGCCAAAGGATATCCATGCAAGAGTAGGATGAGGATTCACAATCAAAGTGATGTACTGCATATTGGAGAATATCATGCCATTTACACTCCCACAGCTCCACCATTCTACTCTGCAATGAAAGGTTCTAGCTACTGTGTGGCACCCATTCAGAAGGATGCCTCCAGTATCTTGGAACTGGAAAGTGGTAAGGACTCCCATATTTCACTAGAAAAGAGGAGATTGAGAAAGAGGAGTCTGAAGGAATATCATCACATGGGACAGTGCAATGGGTGACCACAAAACCCTCTTTAGAAAACAAGACCATATTGACTCATTCAATACAAGGTATGGTAAGGATAGGCAGCAATCCATTTCTGTTTTACCCATGCATTCACCAGTGTTACGGACTAGAACAAGTAACTTTGTAAAACAATTTCTCATGATATTATTCACCTACAAGTCATCTCAGCTGTGAGCACTGCAAAGCCATAGATAACAAAGTGCAAGTCAATAATGCAGTACAGTGCAGATTTTAGGCTTAAGAATACCTTGTCAAGTACCAATTGTTGCAGAGTTAGTTAGATTCATACAACGAGTAATAAGGAAACAAAGATATGAATATAAACTTACCCAGTCAAAGTTGCACTGAAGCTGGAAGAGTGACCAGAGATGGAAGATGAAAACCCCATAAAGAAGAAATGAAATGGTGTAAATAATGGAAGACGAACATATTAAGCATAGCCCACATGTCAGACGGAAGGATTTCTTCCAAGAGCTGACAAAGACAAGAAGTGAGGAAAAAGGGAAGGTGTCACATCTAATAAGGAAACATCTGGAACAAATTCTGGGAGGAAGAAGATGAGGAATAAACCAATCAATTCAAAAGCAGAACCCAACTGGAGAGGGTAGAAAGGAAAAAATCCTGAACAAAGGAAGATGGCAAAATAAAATTCAGGAATGGGTATTACAAAAGGAAGCCACGAAAAAGAGGAATTACTTTCCATAACTGCCAAGGTCTTTCACAGGAAAGAATATTTCTAATAAAGGAGAAAACAGTTTGGATGGTAAAGTATATGTGAAATGTCAATGACAAACAAATAAGAAATATGTTATAAAGAAAAATGAAATACGGTACCCAAAAAAAGGGGTGAAAATGGAAGACCACATTTAACATCCCAGCCTTGAAGAGTAGGATATCTAAAGGAATGATGAACCTGGAAGGAATGCATTATCATGGTAAGGACAGAGAATAAGGCAATTCAATAAACCAAGAGCAAGGAGACCAAAGACTCCTGGTCAAAATGCCATGTAGGAAACTCTGCAACTTCAGCCACAGTACATCAGTCAGTGGGGAATCCCGACTAATGTATAGAACTTGTCTGACCAACAATGCAGACTATCTATCCAGGTAGAAAGAAGGGTAATGAGAGCTGACACAGGATTCCAAGCAAGGTTCTGTTGATCATGAAGAGCCCACTGAAGGGATTGCACATGTTCATGACTATGGGAGACAAGTAACATCACTAAGGACCAACCCCAACAGTGATAGAAAATAGAAGAGCAGAAAATGTGCAGTGAGATGACAGTTACATGAAACAAAGTTTTTGAGGAGAAAGTTGGTTGGTTGGTTTATTTGATGTTTTATGGCACAATGCAACTAGATTATCTGTGCCAAACATTCAGTAAAAAGTAAAGTATATTTATTAAATTCATAAAAGGAAGGTGAAACAAAATAAAGATTAAAAACAAAAAATAAATAGCATAAAACCAATGTTTACATTTAGTTTACAGCATTAAGAGAAAAACTTCAGTTGTAGAGGACTTTCTGTAGCATAACTTTAATTATCCTAGCTCACCATGAAGACTAACAGATAAAAGCCAAAACCACCATCAGTCACCTGAAGCTGGCCTTTCCAGTCCTGGTTCTCGGTTATTTGACTTCATGGCCATTTTTTAAAAGTAATAAAAGTTTTAAAAGATTTGTAGCAAATTTTAATAATAACTCACTAGGATGACTGACAGGTCGTTCAAACAGCAGGATCAATCACCTAAAGTTTGCCTTTCCAGTCATGGTTTTGAGTTTATTTGATGTTACGGCCATTTTTTAATTTCAAATCAAACTAGATGGACTGTGATACTTAAAAGAGAATCACATTAAAAAAGGTCTAATGTGTAACTTAAAAAACTTAAATGGCATTAAAATGATTGATGGCCTTTAATAAATGAAAATGATGATTTAAAAAACTGTGAACAATGTGTATTTCAGTTAGAACAACTTTCTCTTTCCGATCCTTACGGAAGCAAGATAGTATAAGTCCTATTTTGAGTTTTATTTGGAAAAGCTTGTTTTCATGTTGCTCATTCCAAGTCAACTCCCAGCTAGCACAGAGCTGAGCCTTGAATACATGACTATAGTCCATGTATGGAATAGGCACAGTGATGATAGCTCCAGAGCAGATAGATTTAGCTGAGGTGTTGGGGAGCTCATTCACCAGGAATACCAACATGGCACAGTGTCCAGAAAAACTGGATAGAAGTAGTTGTTAAAGAAAAATGGACCAGTCGGTTTTGAATATCAGTGAGAACAGGATGTGAACTGACACGAAGTGATTCCAGGGCCAGTAGTGAACTAAGCGAGTCAGTACAAATAGTGCAGCTGGAGAATTGCTTAGCTTCTATGTGATCTACGGCAAGAAAAATGGCATACAGTTCACTAGTGAACACAGACGCTGTAGTGGATTCTGCATGCAACCACCAAATCACAGCAAACCATGGCAGAGCCCACATAGCCACCTGATGTAGAACCATCTGTATAAATAGGAATGGAAGGATGGTTCAAAAGATGTCCAGCAAATAACAGTATTTTCAATCAGGAGTGTCTGCTTTTCTCATGTGTCTTAAAAATAGGTCATATTTGAGAACTGTAAGAAGCCATAGTAGGATGAGCTGACCAATGAATACAGCAATGTTATCCAAGGACAGACCCAATTTATCTAACTCTGCCCGAATATGAAGGCCAAAACGAGCAATGGCAGATCATGTGCTCTGTAAAAGCATAGCCCACCGAGAAAGGAAAAACCAAACCCTAGGTGGAATGCTTTGGTAAGGAACAAAGTTTTAAAGCATATAGTAAAGGCAGTTGCAAATAGCATAGGTTCAAAGAAAATTTGAGAGACTCTGTATATAAGCTATAAACTGGGGAAGTGTAGAAGAGTCAAAGTCCTTGATGATAAATGGCGTCCAGCAATTTCAAGGTCAAGATCCTGGCAGAGATCCATAGTCAACTTTCGATCAAACAAGAGCATGATATATCTTCAGCACAGAACATCAATCTGCTCCCTACATGGTGGAAGAGATGACAAGGAGTATGCTCAGTGTTTTTGTACATTTGACCCATAGTTGCTTGATGTATGGTATAAAGGTCAGCTTACAGTCACAGATAAGCCCCAAGGACTTTGTCTCAAGAACCACAGGCAACATAACTTCACTGAAATGGAGTTCAGGATCAGGATGAATACCACGCTGGTGGTAAAAGTGCAAGCAAAGGGTTTTAGAGAAAGAGAAGTTAAAGCCGTTTGTTGTGGTCCCACTTCAGTAAACGAGTAAGAGCAGTCTATAGTTGCTGCAAAATATACCTCATGCTTAAAAACTGACATAAGATGTGAAAATCATCAACATAAAGCCCATTTGCAACAGTAAGAGGGAATTGTTCAGTGATGACATTAATCTTTATACTGAAAAGTGTGACACTCAAAATACATCCCTGAAAAACTCCAAGTTCCTGTAGAAAAGAATGGGAAATTGTTGAATCTCATGAAATTGGAATCTCCTGTACATTAAAAATTTTTCAATAAAAATTGGCAAATGTTTATATATATGGAGTTCTTGCAAGATGCCGTACTTCCATGTTGCACCATAAGCCTTCTCAATGTCAAAGAACATTGATACAAGATATTGTTTGAAAAGGCTTCTCTGATTGATTTGGCAGGTCTCTGCTGTTGGAAGAGGATTCCAGCAACTGAGGACAAGAATGAATAATCTTGGGGTGGGATAAAAAGATGTATCCGAGGAAATTCCCATAACTGGAACCAAAAGAAGTGGATCTTGGGAATTTTTGGAATGTATGTAAGGGACAGAGATGAGTGTTAAAATTGATTCATGAACTTTTTTAACCACGGAGGTCAAAAGACTTTTTGTTTTGAGAACGATTTTTTTGGAAGCACAGAGAGATCCATCTGCATTCCCACTGTATTAGTGGAATGAAGTGCAGTAATATACATCTGAGATGAAATGGTGGACAGCATTTTTCGAACCTCAGAATAAGTAATGTTATGAATCATTTTCAAAAGCTGCACCTCTTTTTCTTCCAACCATTTGTGGCAAGAATGAAAGTAGTGCAGGTAAGAGCAATGGCAAATGAAAGAATGAGGATCCATTTCATAGACATAGGCATCATGGTTCTTGCCACTGTAATGAGTAGATGTCAAGAAACAATGATATGATGTCTATGAGCGACTGATCTGCTGACACTGGAAACAACAGAAAGGGTTTGGAATGTATGGTTGTATCCTGCAATTAAGATAACTTGCCTTGATGGTGACAAGCAGATGTGGTGATGTAAATGTCAAAATGAGGATACTGGTCAGCATCGCAATTCCATCTTTGCGAGTGGAGATACACCTCATTGCAGAAACTCCTTGGCTGGAGAAACCACTGAAAATTTCTAACTCTGGGATGTTCTTCAAATCCCTCTCAACAACAACTTCTTCTGATGAATTCAAAATAGCATGAGGTGTAACCTCAATAAGTATATTCCCAATCACCTTTGAATGCAAGAGAAGTTCATTGTGTTGAGATGTGAATGTTTCCACAAATATGTCACCAGATCAAAGCTTTTTGACTGACTTTGGAGATCCAGCAAGTTTGTCTAGTCCTTTCTGAATAAAAAATGGGGACATTTTACCTAAATGTTTGTCTGAAAGAGAATGTAGGATAAGAAAATGAGGAACAGGTGTTACAGATGTTGAATTTTCAAGATGTGGTCATTTACCTATGGACTGTTTTTGACTATTTAATTTTTTATTTGAAGGATCCATAATAAAAAAAAAAGGAATATTTTGGTGCTCATGGACCCCTCCCACATGATATCCTACAAGGGGACACACTACAATGTCAAACAAGGAAGAACACCAGCGTTTTGTGAACACTACACCCAAATACCAGCATCAGATACAAAGTCCACAACATCTGTTGAGAACTTCCAACACTGGTACTTGGTTGACCATAACCCAAGTGGACCAGTCCACTGACCCAATGGGGGCCACACAAAGGCTGCCCATTTACAGGAATTCAAGGCCAAAGTGGTGTGTTAGGGTTGGACCCCTCAACCATCAGGATACTCTCCTCCCCTTCACAGGTTGCCATGCACAGCAAACATGTGGGTGAATGTTTAAATCCCAAATGTGGTAAACTGAAAGAACAGAACCTTCCCTGAAAAGTCCCCTCACCACATACAAGAATCCACACTGAGGAGAAGAAAGTTGGGCCTGACTGAAATTGGTGCTGAGAAAGATACCCATACGGATGAGATACTAGGTAGGTTGGAGTAAGGACTTTTCCAACTTGATGAACCAGCCTATCCAAGCAACCACTATGGCTGACCCAAGAACAAACCAGAAAAAGCTTGTCATCTATATAATGGTGGAATCACAACCCTAGTGCATGAAGATGAGTAAAAGCTCTAACTATCAAAAATAAAATAAAAGGGACATAAACAAGTGTGAAGGGTAGGAGTATGGAATTGATAAACCAATGGACAAACTAAAGACATAGATGAAGCAAGTGATGAAGAGAACCCATAAACTGGGTTTATGATCCCAAAGGTGGTACCTTTGTACTTCACAAACTAAGTGAGATTGGAGTGACAACTATTATGTTCCAAAACAAGTAATATTTGATGAATACCATAAGACAGAAAGAGAAATGAAACACAGAGAAAAATAAGAGACAAAAGAAAGTACAATACAGTCTAAGGCCCTAGAATCACACAGCACCTGTGGACCAGAACACATTAGATAGTCACTAATACTGTTTGCAACATGATGAGATGAAATACCCTAGAAAGAAAGGACAGATAAAGGTTGGGAAATGGTAACAGGTACCATATTGGGCTCTGGTTGACAAAAACAGGTAATAAGGTTGTAAAGAGTAGATTGTTGTTATGCTGATGCAACTCATGATTCTAAAGACTTAGAAAAGATGTAGTGTTGTAGAAATGGGGCCATACTTAAATCCTCAAGATATTATGATGCTAAATGAACAAAACTTAAGTTTGCATCACATACTAGAAGGTTTCAACAACAGAGAAACTATATATGCAAATCCAGAGCCAGTAATGACAAATAAGCCAATGTGGAGAGAAAAAAGTAGAGAATATCCCCAGAATACCCCTTAAAATTTCATTGGAGAGACTCATGGAGTAAATGGATGGTGGAGAGATACCATAAAAGAGTTGTAAGGATTATATAAAGGCAAGAAAACTGGGTATGGATGAGACTTACAGAAGATGTGTGGGTCACACCCCACACAGGCAAAACAAATCTAACAATTGCTGGTCAAAAGAAGGACAGGAATTTATTATATACAAAAGGAAACCATTCCAAAGCCCATGAGGGGCAAGGCCTGTTAATTCTGTCTCTTAATTGTGGGACAATTTGGTCATCATGTACCTAAATATCTGGAAAGGTTGGAAGAATGAAATAGGGATAGGAAAAATTGTCATGTAGTGAGAAAAAGACACAGTTCATAAGAAATTGGAAAAAAAGTACTAAATTGTCAAATAACAGGAATTAAATTAACAAAGTCCATATTAAACTGACAAACACCACACCAACATTATTTATAAAATACAATGTGATAACTGCCACGACTTCTATATTGGAGAAACAAGTATAAAAATGGAAACCAGATTCAAAGAACATAAAAAGTCACCTTCACACGTTTTCAAACACTGCAAGTCAAATGAACACAACATAACCACAGAAAACACTAAAATACTAAATAAAGAAACAAACATAAACAAATGCAAAATTAAAGAAACCTTACTTATACAACAACTTAAACCCAAAATAAACCAATATAAAGGAACGCCATTATACCTATATTAATATTATAGATAAAAATTATATATTCAAACATCTAACCCCGCCCTCTACATTACAACACTCAGTTACACAACCCCTTCCAAACATGTGGTCAGCTTCCGGTCAGTTACCTCTTTCTTTGGGAACCTGACGATGACCGAAGAAGGTCGAAACGTTGTTCGCTCTTCTATTTGAAATATTTTCTCAACCCAAATGAGCCGTTTTTGCATATAAAATGGGAGAAGGTTCAGAGACAGAGGTTGATCCATGTAATGTTTACTCTCCCAGCAAATAAACACAGATAAATCCGTCACTGCATTGCTCACACTTAAAAATTTTATATTATCTAAATTTTAATCCTTTTTTTTCAAAAGAAACATTTAAAATAACAATTGAAACTTTAAAAAAGCAAAAAAGCATGTCAGGGCACAAACACTGCCACACAAAAAATGATAGTCATATAAAGGAAGTGACAAGCATCACATGAGTATGTCATGTTTCTATTGGTGGTGAAGTGATGCCCAATAATTTATGAGGCATGTTATGTGTGTATATTGAGAACAGCATTGAATGAGAATAGCTAATACTAAGAGAAAAAGGAAATGCCATATCAGAATTTAATAAAGTCTTTTCTTAAATGAAGTAAAATTATGTAACTTAGATGCACTGATGATGAGGATTTTATGGCCAGATGTGAGCAGGAAGTGGACATAATGCTTAAGATTAAAAAAATAGCTGTGAGATTGAAGTGACAACTATCACATTCAAAAACAGTAATATTTGATGAATACCATAAGACAGAAAGAGAAACTATAAACAGAAAAAAATAAGGGACAAAAGAAAGTAGAATACAATCTAAGGCCCTAAAATCACCCAGCATTTTGTCTTGTGTGATATTCATATAAGAGAGAGTAACAGTCTATTGCAATTTGTTCCATCTTTGAAAGGAAAGAGATTACGTGATAGAATAAGAAAACTTTAAAACAATTGAGTTGAAAGGTAAAATGAATATCAAATAGTTTTCATGTAGAACAAAAATATATTACTGTCTCCTCTTCCTCTTGTTGTTGTTTCCTCTTTTCTTCTTCCTCTTGTTTCTTTTTAACAATTTCCTCTCCTCGTTGATTTAGCCACTCCAGTGCTGCTGACACTAGAGTAAAAATCATCACCATTCCCAAGTTCTCCTGGGCCTAGCAATAAGAAACACAAGGACAATTTTTCTTACATTTTTATTTAAACAAGTCAATGAATCTATTCTTTTTTATACTAGCTTACCATTCGATTAAGATAAATTTTTTTGCATATTTTTATCATTTATTGCTAGCATTTACACTTAATTTATTTAAAAACTAAATTTAAAATGATGAGAACTATCTAACTTGGAAAGGTTTAGTGTATACAGTGTACCTCACTTATTAATCAACATAGTATATTTTCTTTCTTTATGGTGTTTTAAAATAACCAGATTTTATGCTTCTTTTTCAGTGTTTGAATTTAATTAAAAAAAGGAAAAGTTTGATAATTTTTTAAACATACAAAAGTAAATAGCAGACTTACTGTTGCAATGTTTTGCATCAATCAATTAATTTTTTAAACATATAAAAATTCAGTTAAACTTTTTAGTGAATATTTGAAAGATCAACATAAAAAATACTGTGAATAGTAAATATTACAATGTCAGACATCAATAAACATTTGGTATGAATAATCTCTCTACTGACAAACTACATAAAACTATATAGCACGGGCATAAATATAATACAGTTTATTTTGATTTGTATAGTAATCAAAACTGTGAGAAAAACCCATGCACTAGACAGGTCACTGGCCACAATTCAGTTCTTCATATCATATAGCTGCACAATAACAGATATAATAAATAAACTTGGTGCTATGAAAATTGTTTAATTTTGATGATATAGGTCCAGCTTACCTGTCTTTAGTTAAATTATCATATCTTTATAGTGTTGATTTCACTAGTTTAAGTATAGCTGGACAGGCACCACCTACCAGAGAGCAGAATCTATAAAGCCCCCGAAAAATAAGACATATACAAAAAGGCATCTTACTCAGTTACACTGAAGAGAGAAGAATAGCAACAGATGGAAGACAGTGCCTTGACAAGGAAGAAACAACTACCCAAAGCAGTATCCCATATCAAAAAATCCAAAAAGCAAATAAACTAGATTTGTAGGGAAAAAGCCAAAAATGGCAATTACTTTAACATGGGGGTAAAGCATCCTATGAAAGAGTTTGTATGGCAGGCCATACCAGTAGAAGAGGGGATAGAAGAATACAAAAGCTGAAAAACTTGGCTTGGGAAAAAGTGATAGGATTCTTTCTCAGAGGGTCAGAAATCAAAGGCCATGCTGTCAGGGCTTGTAGACTTACATTCAGAATTTTATTGAACTATTATTTTATGAATTTATGTTAAGTTTGGAATCAAATTGCAGATTACAATCCAAACTTTATATACAAGTTAATTTATTAATATCAAGTAAATATTAAAAGAACACACCTAAATAAAGATTTTGGTGAATTAACATGGATGTTGAATGCAGCAGTGTTTAGAATTAGGTGTTTGTGATGTCAAAATATTAAGTATTATTTTGTACAAATAAGGAACTCAAATTACTGATATTGACAAGCTAGAATGTAAAATAAGAACCTCATCTTTTTACTTTGCTTATGTACTGAATCAAACATGGTGGCCCCATTCAATTCCCCATTTTTTGAAATGGTCCTTTATATGTACTTACTTCAAGGAATAACATGTGAATAACCAATTAATTGCTTATAATGTCCCCAGAGTAATTATCCCAACCATTTTGATCTTTGAAAAGGCTTCATGATCTTTTGATCTAAGTTTTCAATGAGGTAAGTTGTGTTTTTGGTCTGCTTCAAGTTTCAACTTTTTAAAATTCCAAATACATCTTAGTTACTATGTTTAATAAATTATCATCGAATTCTATGGTATCAATGTAGTTTTATGAGTTTGGTTATTCAACTATATACATAAAACCTAAAAAAAATTTTGATATCCTTTATATGCAACATTTTAAGACTTAGCAACCTATGTCTAGCAACAACCAAGTACAAAGGGCATAGCAAGAAGAGATAATTGTTTGCTTTTCTTCTTAATTTATTGTTGTTCTAGTCCACTGAAACACAGCCAAGACAGGGAAGACTAATGGTTAGTTTTAGGTGATATAATGTTTAAAAATTATAACATGAGATTACTTTACACTCAGACTCTGTTTTCATAAACAAATCTTTAGTAAAATATACTTCATTAAAATATCTGATTTTTGTATACAAAATGCTTGTACTACTCACTAGAAGTCTACCAAATTTTGTTAAGATGCACATGCTGTAACAAATGTTATAATACAAATACTTAATGTGTACAAGTGTGTAGATAAACTTGTATAAACTATACTGAGTCCATTGCAAAAGTCTTAACAAGTTCTGTCCCCATACAGAAAACAGAGATTCAAAATGTAAAGAAGTAATGAAACAAAAAAAATAATCTGCCTGATGGTAAGCTACGATAAACCAAAGCCTTTGAAGGACCTAGGTATGCCAGTACCATTATTTATAAGAAAGACGAAAAGGCCTAGTATGAACCAAAATGACTGTAAAAGGAGGAAAAAAAACGTGAAAAGTAGAGTATCTCTGCAGTAGAGATATATGAAGACCAATACAATCAGGTGGAGGAAAACTGTCCAAATAAAATGCATTTGGCAGTTAAAGGAGAAAGGCAAGCAATGGTAAGAGATGGTTGAACAGACCCCAAACCCAGTGGTCTTAAAAACAAAATTAATTGTAAGAAGTATAATATATTATTAATTATAAAAATGAAAAAAATTGTTGTATTGTAAAACTAAGTAAATGTATATTGACAATGAAATTTGGTGGGTAGTATTTACCAAAGAAACAATAGACAAATTTACAAATGTACAAAGTTAACTAAATGTAGGTTACTGAAACCAAATAACTACAAATAATAATATCAATATCAAAATATTCATAAAGGTGCAATGACGTAGCAGCTTATCTGTCCAAAGTCAGTAGACCTAAGTGTATAGGCTACCAAACTCAAGAACCAATGAAGGTCAATTTATATAATATTCAGTTTCCCAGTGTACACAAACCGACAACTTGTCAGTTGAGTACTGCCATCTGAAGCCTGGATAACTGTGCTGGAAGTAAACTACAACATTTTTGAATTGAAAACACAAATTTTGGGGTAGGACATGAAAATATTTTGCTATTCTTTTCATTTTATGGGGCTAATTCTAGCATGCCATTACAGAAAAAAAATTTCAACACTAGTAATGCTTCACAAATCACTGTTGACAACTGAAACAGTCAGGGTGAAAATAATTATCATTCTTTAGAATTCCTATATACTTGTACTAACAGCACGTCATAAGGGTTTATACTAGAATGAACATACTCAAATTTATTGTCTGGAATAACTGTTACAATATGCCATGCAATGTCTTAACTATATGTAAAGAAGCAATCAAGGAGCTACCACATAGTAGTGGTATATGCAAGAAGAAACCAAGTTAATAGCACTCCACAAGTAAACCTTGATAAAAACAGTGTTTGGTACCATGTATTAAGTTTTATTGCCATGCCATAACTTGAAAAGCATAGAAAATTGTCAGCAGAGCAAAAAGTTTGCATAAAGGTTTTACATAATGCTGGTTGGACTTTCTGACAAATTGCTGCAGCCCTGAAGTGCTCCACAAATACTGTCATATATGCCCTATACAGAATGTCTAAACTCAATGATACTGATGTTAAGTATCTTTGATTATGCAGTCTTTGGAACAGGAAGAAGACTACTGCTGCTATAAAGTATGAGATATAAGACCATTTATCAAATGACAAAAAATTTCCAGATCTACTGTATTAAAAAGAATCAACAACAATAAAATATTTTGTAATTTCAAGGTTAAAAAAACTTCAATCTCAAAACATTCTCAAGAGACTGAAATTAGCTGAAAAGTACAAAAACTGGACTGCTGATGATTGGAAAAGGGTGTTCTGAGCAAATGAGTTCAAGTTTACAACACATAGTTCAAAGTGTAAGTTGTACATCTAACAGAAGAAAGACACCTCTATGTAGGTAGTATGATGGTTTGAGTTTTTTTTTTCTGCTGAGGTGACAAGATATTTGTAGAAGTAGAACAATGGACCAACACAAGCACCATCAGATGTATATCTTTCACAGTATGCAAAGTGATTTGTGTATCATTGGTAAAGGATTCTACTACCAAGAAGACAATGACCACAACTACTCATATAACCTGTGCAGAAATTATTTTGCTATGAAATAAACTACTTGAGTTATTTAAATGATGATGCAATGACTCCCATTGAAAGTGTCTGTGTAGAACACAAGTGTACCAAGAGAAAAAATGGTACAAGAGTTGGATGGAACCACACTACATCCAGAACTTGTATTTTCTTCACCTAGAATTTAGTTCTTATATCAAAGGTAGAATACAATGAGTAATTTTCTGAATAGGCCAGTTCCAACAACTAATTTTTGTCTTAACACTTTTGCACAGTACAGTAACTTGTCACTTCAAACATATAAAGTGAAGTAAAAAAAATTTCAATACTGTGTAATATTTCAAAGGAAAAAACACAGAAAACAATGAGAAGTGATAGTCTGGTAGAATTGAATGAAGGGAATCATGTTACAAGGGTGTGTCGCACTTCTCTTGGTGGAGGGTTATCTCATGATGATTTCCATGCAAGACAGTTAAACCCCATTGATCTTGGAATACATGGGAACTCAAAACCCATGACATGCAAAAGATATTTGCATGTAGATGGCAGTGCTTAATGAAAGTAGCTATTTATGCAAAATGAGGTAATGTACCATATAGAAATAATTCATTTTCTATACCTTTTGCAGATACATTTTTATTTAACCAGCAACAGTTCACAGTTACAATTTACTTTCTTCTTTTCAAACACGTCTAAGAAACACAGGAAACAAGCTGAAATCTTCTGAAGTATAACATAGCTAAAAACTAAAATTATGCCAAGTATGAGTACTAGGCTCATAAAGAAATATGGAAACTCCCATAAAAAAACAACAAAGGATTAAACTTAAATGAAAACAACAATAATATTACAACAGACTGCTTTGAAACAAATTTCACATAATTTTGTCAGAAACATTTGAAACTTTATACCATACAAAACTTATGATTTTTATTGACAGAAATTCACCTAAAAGCAGCTGGTTTATACTTATTACTATTAGATAAATCATCTAATGATAATAACCAACATGTGTAAAAATAAATTTCAAATTCCAACCTCATTTTGAAGAAACTTTAAAAGTTCTTCTGAATCATCATCTTCCAAGTTTTCACAATTTTCAATTTCAATTAATGGTTCCTCATCTGGATAATGTGGTGTGTATGTGAACTTTAGACAAACTGAAACTGAAATCACAGGTTAATTTTTTTTTTAAAAATAATTATTTCCAACTGAAGAATAAACGTTGGCATGTATGCAACTTGCTAAACACAAAATGTAAAAAGGTATATACATGTAGTATATTATACAGTACCAGAAAGGTAACAAGGTCTCAGGTGTGAAGTCAAAATACTAGTATGTCTAACCATAAAATAGTTATTTTGCTAATGAAAAAAAGTCTTAACTTTTAACTAAATGTATCTTTGTGAAACAAATCATTGCAAAGAAAACCAGTACTTTGTTTGTTTAAGTGATAAACAAAAATGGCATCTTTTTTATTTCTTTTAAAAAAATTACTCTCTTTTTGCAATGGATAGTTAGTTTTTTGCAATTCTATAGAAATTATAACAATGAAACAAGTTGCACTTAAGAGTGTATATATATATATATAAAAGTATACGCATTTCTTTAAACAACAAGAATTCATATTAAACCCAAGTTTGATTAAAATATGCATACAAAACTTCTCTACCCATGTCAAATTTTCAAATACAACACTAACATAGGATGCACAAAATATATCCACTGAAGTCGTATTGCAAAAAACATCATAAAAAATACAATAGCTTATTAAATTAACATTTTCCAAAACTGAAAATGTATATTTAATAACACTATCTCTGTTGACACCAGAGCTATTTTTTGACTTCTAGGATTTCCTATTTAAGTACAGAGAATGCATGCTTAAGTATTTTATACCCCACTTGATTGCCTTAGGCAAATTCCAATTTGCAAATTTTTCCACCTACTTCAATACACCTAGGTACTGTGTATAAGCACCTTATTCTGATAATGTATTAATTTTTTTTGCCATAAACCAGCTTTTAGTAGGGAAGTAGGGTAGGACAGTGTCAGAGCAGGTAAGTATTATTGGAAACACATTTTCAGTTTAGAAAAATTTTAACTTCCAAAACATTCATACTATCAACTGACACTATCACTAGAATCACAACATTGTGTAGACATGATTCACACAGAAAGTGTCTGCACAGAACAGGAGTTTACGAAGAGTAAAACAAAAAAAAAAGTACAAGAGTGAGGAAATCACACTATATCCATAACAGATATGCTTTTCACCTGTAACAGTTCCTATATCAAAAAGGGGAATAGAATAATCATCAGTATAGACGAGCCCCAATAAGATAGCTGAGATTTCATAACTTGGGATTGGAAATAAGGGGTCATGATATCTATATCCCATGCTGGTGTCTTAAAGCTATTCAACTATAATGCTATATGTATATACATACTTTGATTGGAACCCAACTTGTACCCATAGAGTGAGGTGTTTCAGAATACTGGAATCACAATGAGAAAATAAGCAACTATGTGGACTAACCTTTTAATCCACCTGAACAAGTCCAAAAGGCAACCCCTCAAGCTCAAAATTATGGGATTGTACATGCTGTACTCAATCAAAGGAACAGAATTCATTCTGTCTGGAATTATGAACCTTAATCCTCACTCCTGAATCAAATGGACAAGGAGTATTCTGCTTGTCTCTGGATTTGTAAAGAGGACAATCAATAACCTCAAATAGGACCACTTCACATTTCAAATTAGGAAAAGATAGTGGACCACCTTCCATGAAAAATATATTAAACTGACATTGATCAAAGAGAAGGGCCATGCACTGCCCAACCAGAGCTTCGTGTTAAACTTGAAACTTAATTACAAGAAAGCTCCTGCAAAGGCTGGTATGACTCCTACTAACATACAAACTCTTTCCTCTTCTACAAATGTGGAAGGATTGTGTGTGTGTGTGTTTTCTTTTAGAAAAGCCACATCAAACTATCTGCTGAACCCACTGAGGAGAATGGAACCCCTGATTTTAGTGTTGTAAATCTGCAGACATACTGCTGTACTAAAAAGGGGCAAAAGTGGTGGAACTCACTCAAAAACTCTGGAGGAAAAACCTCTGTCTACCATCCCAGTGAATGGAAACTGAGCCCCACTAGCAGTCTGAGGGAGTAAAATCTGTTGGGAAGTCCTGAGGAAAAGTACTCTAGAAACTGTGCAATAGCTTAGACAAGTTCCCTACATGTTTAAAGCAAACTGATCCTGATTTATTCAACATGAAGATCTGCAGGATCCCTTTTAGCTTTGCTCATGATTGCCCAATAGTAATGGTCCATAATTAGTTATACCATTCAGATGTAACCTAGATGGTAACACCTCATTTCAACAGAGCCTGTTGAAACCTATGGTAATTTCAGTGAATGTGGTTGCTAGCACAGAACTGAGAGGAGAAAGCACACTTGCCTGGGTAACATTTGCCACAGAATGTGATCCAGTGATAAATAAAGGAACCCTGGAAACAAAAAAGTACACAATTGAAAGAAATACATCTGATTAAAGTCTAATATATGTGGTCAAAATAGTTACAGGTAATAGTTAAAAACCCTCAAATGAGGAAACTGTCAGATCATGTAAGTAATAAGACAGGAAAGTCTTAGAAGCAGTCAATGTCTTCCAAAGGTCAATTCAACTAGCAGCTAATGGATAGAGATATGACAAATTGGTGAAATGTGACAAGCAAAATATTTCTCTCCTGTAATAATAATCATTATAGGCCATGTAAATCAATTTGCAGAACCAGCTGGTGATGGGAGATAAGACACTGGAAATAGAAGGGTCCCAAATGAATGAAAAATTAGCTCCTAGTACCTCAAAAGGAATCAGTATGAGCCACATACACTTGAA
The DNA here is from genome assembly GCA_011833715.1 of Carcinoscorpius rotundicauda. Taxonomy (NCBI): domain Eukaryota; kingdom Metazoa; phylum Arthropoda; class Merostomata; order Xiphosura; family Limulidae; genus Carcinoscorpius; species Carcinoscorpius rotundicauda. The sequence continues at coordinate 42,526,309 of CM022393.1, forward strand.
TGCCCTTACAGAATATAGCAAATCAAATGATCAGGATTAGAGCAGTCATAATAATGAGAAATAGCTGGCAAATAAATTAGTGAGAATGATCCTTTCTCTTTCGTGACTGCCAAAGTCCTGGAAAGACATGACCTAACAGGGTATAGCAGCACAAATGTGTAATGATAAAAAAGTCATATGCATATGGATTGCAAAAAACTAAAACCAACAATGAAGGTGAAACAAAGAACAGAAAGCTAAGAGATCAAAACAAGAATTAAACAACATATGTAAAACTGTAAAATTTCAATTCAGTAACTGAAAAGGTTGTTTGGTCAGAAGAATATGAAAGGATTTTAGTAAGCCTGACAGAATTGGGGATTCATATATCTTCTGGTATTTTGAATACCTAAAAATAGTAGACAAGAATACCTTTTATAAAGCCACCACAGATGAAGTAAAACCCTTCTCAAGTAAGAAAAGAGAACATGATAGATACTTTTGAATGAAGATGGTTTAACTTTCTTTTAAGACACCACTGGTGACAAATATTCCATTTCTGTTGACAAGCAATTGTGGTTGGCCTACAGAAAGATTTGGTTAAGTACAGAGAAACCTTAGAAGTTAAGCTCTTATGCCAAGCAAATAACTGTATAACTTTCAAGTATGAAAACTTAGTTTCCAAATATCTGGGTAGAGAATATTTGATCAAGGTCATATTAGAGACTTCCAGTATGGAAGAGGTAAGAGTTGGGTATTCATACAGATACTGAAGAAGTATTAACTGTGCATTAGCTGGCCAGTTAGGTGCAACAAAGAGAACATGACAAGGAGTAGAATAAATCATAGTCAGAACCAAGGATAATAGCCAAATTGGAAGAAAGGCATACATTTGTAAACCAGTCTAGTCCTTACTGAACACATTTACTGCCAACACTTGAAGATGAGGTATTGAGTACCAAACCAACTGCAGTTCAGAATGCCAATCAGTTTCAAAAGCAATAACCACTGGAAATCCAAACTGAGAGAAAATCCACTGAAGAACCTCATGATGTAGCATGCATTCCCATCAGGAGAATCTGGCAGGTCTGAGATAAGTGATCTACAATTACATTCATTACTCTTGGAATCTGACAAGTTGAAAGACTGATATTATGGGAATGTGACCAGTAAGGAAGATCCAAGCACAAAAACCTCAAGAATGTGTACCTCCTTGACAAGAAATGTGAGATATAACTGTGGAATGTATCATGGCAATTTTTTCCCTAAATATAGTTAGACTTTCAACCATTTCTCTATGTACTGTAAGAAGTTCAAAAATCAGTGATGCCAAACAAACCATTTTTGCACATAAAGTTAAAAAATGTTGATAGAGATGGTAGACTTGTCTTCTGTCCAAGTACCCTGGAATTCCTGTTCTTGTGACCTTGAAGATAAGCTCCTCATCCTTGATGAGATGTCTCTGAACAGATGGATCTTACAATGAGGTAGTGAAACAGGTAGCCCAACAGTAGTGTTGCTCTGAACCAACCACCATTCACAATTGGCAATGTTGTAAAGAGGTAATAAGACAGGATGATCCAAATTATCAGAATGCGGGAGCCATTTACTGTACAATGATTAGTGAAGAGACTTCATATATGCTCATCTCAAAAAAATGAAAGGCTCGAGAGATGTTCACATTCCAAAAAAGAAAGAAATTTGCATAACAGAAGGAGACAGAAGTAAAAGCCTGATGGGAAAAATGGTTGAGCACAACTTAAGTGGGTATTGGAAAAAGACACCTAAATGGATGAGATGAACTGGTGACAAAACAGATTTCTCCCATTTGATAAAAAAGCCAGCTTTTGTGGCTTCTGAAAGGAGAATCTTAATATATGTTGTTTTGATGATTGATGGAATAATGATAAGTACACAAGCACAAGGAATGTAAGTGATGAGAAAAAGCATGAACAACTCCACAGAAAACATCAGGTCCTGATGCAAGACTGACAGGAAAAGTTTGAAACTTTGCACCTGACCCTTGAGTAGAAACCTCTGGAAAGATTCTGCTGTTGGAAAACAGAGATAAGCATTAGTAACATCAAATTTCATCATGCAGAGCCCTAGTACAAAGTGCCATTCTACAATGAGAAAATATTTTATTGTGAATAAGGAGGATCTACAAATTAATGAGTTGAGATACTGATGATTGTACACCAATTTTGTTTTTGTGGGTACCACAAATAAATGGAATAAAATCCTGAAGCATAGGATTGGCCCTTTACTGCCCTTTTGACTAACAACTTCTTTTATGGCCTTGGAATAAAGCTCTACTCTTTTTGGGTTTGTTGGTGATGAAAAGAAAACAGATTTAACAGACAATGATAGAAGTGATGTAAACTGAATGGTTAACACTGAAACCAGAACCTAGAGTACCCATGGATTCCTGGTGAGAGAGTTCTAAATGTCCAGAATGTGATATAGTGTTCCCTTGCCCCTGGGATAGTCAATGATGCCATTGTCATTGGTCTGCTTGAGCCAAAGATCCTTAAGAATAAGATAGACCCAATAGATCTGAGAACCCAAGGACATGGTTGAAAAATACTAAAAGCTGATACTTCCAAATTAGACCCAGAAAGATGAAAAGCCAAGGAAAATAAAGAAAAATTTAAATGAGAGGTATTAATTCAGGATCCTAATGTCTTTGAAATTGCAACAAATAACATTGGATCGAGAAAAGATATTTCTGTAATTCCCCCAGGGTAGAAGATGGTAAACAAACAATATTTAACAAAGCATCTTGACCCAATAAATCCCAAACAACCCAGCCAGGAAACCAAAAAAATAACGGAAAAAGACAATCTATCTGAAGCAGATGCTAGCAAAATCCCCAACTTTTTCTTAAATTACTGAAGGGAACATCACTGAGCTTCAGACAAAAGTTGGATAGAAGTTAAATGCCTCAGGTACAGGTGTGAGAGTAAGACAAATAGGAGAAAACAGTGATCACAGGTTTCAACCCAGACCTCCCACCTGTCCAAAAGTGGGTCCTTGGTCCATCCACTGAGAACATAAACAGGCCTCCTCCTATGTTTATCTGATATACATGGAGTACAAGACACAGTTATTCCACCTCATAACTGAGTGGTTAATCTATCAGCATGAACAGCACTATCAGAAGAGGAGAAAAAAATCATTTCTGCTAACTAGAATCCAACAGGAGAGACTCCCAAAACCTCACAAACATCAGCAACAAACTGAATAAAAGGAGCTGAAGGTGGCTGTTGAAAATGATTCTACATTAAGACTGACCTAGTAAAAGAAGCCACAAAAATCTAGTCTAGTCTTGCCAGTTGTTCCTGTGCCATTTACAAAAGCCACCTCAAAACTTCCTGGAGTAAACATCTGCCCAAACATCTTTTTCTCAAAAACGAATATAGCATGGATAGCTTCCATTCTCTTCCTGGCTGTTGAAAAACACCAAACAGCAGAGAGAGATGAAATCTGGTTGACCTCGGTAGTAGAAATATTAACTCAGGAATTCACATCTGTGATTAAGTTTGATTTTTGGGAGGGAAGATTACATAATATATAATTATAAATGAAAAAAACAACTGTGTAAATGCTAACCATGTTCAAATTAACAATGTAAATAGTAATTAATCACAACACTTCTGTTGACAGAAACTCATGCTGAATGCTTTTTCAAGAAAAAAGTAACTGCATTATTAGGATGAGATACTTACACACAGTACCTAAATAAAAGATGCATTGAAATTGGTGGAGAAATTTGCAAATTAGAATTTGCCTAAGGCATTTGAGTGGAAAATAAAAGATTGAAGCAGACATTTTCAATGTTTAAATGGGCAAAGAGTGGAAACCCTGGAAATCAAGAAATAACTATAGTGTCAGCAGATGGTATGTTTTGGAAGTGAGATATTCTTTATATAAACTATATAGTCTGAAAAACTAAGTGTAGAGTTAACAATTAACAAGATATCCCACCAAAAATGTCACAAATTATAAAGTACATAAATGTTACATTAGTGTCTAAATCTAATATCAAACTTCTGTTTATACATGAATATGTTTTTATGTAGAAGTTAGTGCAACAAAACAAAAATCACAATGTGAACTCTTTTTGTTAACTAACGTTAACATACTTTTTAACACAAAGAGCAAATTAATTTATCAAAATAGAAATATTGTACTAGCCTAAAAATTATGTTTTTGTAATAAAAGTTTCACAATATACATCGTGCAAATCCATCTAAGTCATGCTATAATCAAAGTATTATTATACATCTCCCTCCTTTTCACGATTGTATTTTGTAATGTATATACCTAAAGAAAATTGTTTTTTCAAGTCCCAATAGTAGAGCAAAATAGTTATGATTACATGTAGGTAACATAAAGGCTATATTAAGTGGATTTTTGTCAATAATGACAGCAACTAGCAGTCATGCCATTGATTTTTCTCATTTACAATAACATAACATTTAATTATAACAACTGACCTACTGGTCTATCTAGGTTATCCTATCTACTGAACTACAAAACAATACTCAAATTGAACCACTGTCACTTAAATACTTATTACCTCTTCTTTAAACTCCCTTACATTTATTGTTTTGACCACATCTGAAGATAACCTTATTAGAAAGATAAAAATATTTTAGCTGAATATGATTCTTATCCTTCCTAAATTTATGTATTCCTTAATTCTACCACTCCACCATTAAGTATGAAGAAAGATGCATCAACACTATTATTTCCTTTAACAATCTCAAATACACCAATCAGATTTTAATTCTCCTCTTTTTTTGTTTTCAATTGACAACTTTTCTATCCCAGATGTCATCTTCAATGAATCCTTTCCAATAATAAAATGAAAATATAAAATTAAACTTGTATTCAATATTTTTGTTGACATAATCAAATCCTATTTTTTCAACCACTACCATAGTGCACTGCTTGGATGGCTTAAGAAACTGATCAACCACAATGCAAAGATCTTTTTCTTCAATAAAAAGAATTATACTCATTCGTAAAGTAGCATGCCCCTCTTCACAGCTAAGCAACATTCAAGATAAATCAATATCAACAAATAATTGATTTAACAATTTTCCTTCACCTTTGTCATTTATGTTAATAGAAAAGAACAAAGGCATTGTATCCAACTTACAACATTAATTCAATCTAACTGCACTCTATTTAAAATAACCATATGGCTTTTTCCATCCAGCCACTTTTCTACCCACTGATAGGGGTGTAATTAGTAAAATGTTCATGTTATAATAAGCTTGTGTGTATTTCTAGTTTTAAAAAGTGTTTCTAAGTGCTACAGAATTAGTTTGATCGTTTGTCTGGTTTGACAATTCTTTAGTTACAAATACTTGCAAGGTAATGCATTTAGGTTATCATAATTTCAGTCATGTTTAAAACAAATTGGAACACATTTGATAGCATAACAGAAAACAATGGTCTTTGGATAGTGGTGAATAAGTCATGCAAGCCATCAAAGCTCTGCTGACAGTTGTAAAGCTAATAGTAACTAACAGTATTTATATACATACTGATTACAAGTCAAAAGAGGTAATAACACATTTCTTTACAGAAATCACTGATTAGACTTAACTAGAATAGTGTTCACAGTTTTGGTCTTATTTAATCTTTTCTTGAAGAGCTCCATACAATATACATGAGTTTGTCCACACATCTGCAGATATTAATTATTTGCACTATAAATTTTGATACAGCACATGTATCATCACAAAATGTGGAATTCTTTTGTACACAAAAAGTCAGATTGTTTAAAAACAACCAGCAAATTAAGTATGTATTACATTCAGAAATTCCTGTAAAATAAACAGTAACAAAACAGTTTAATATAAGACACTCAAGTGTGCAATTAGATATATTAGAATTAGATGTTATACACATAGCATGTTCATAAAAATTATATTAACCACAAATTAAAACAAACAAACATCATCACCATATAAGATTATTATTCTATGTGCATTTTACCACCAAGACAACTAATTAACAATTGTTTGGTGTTAAGAATGATTTTCTTGGAGTTTTGTACACAAGTAAACAGGCTTTATTTCTTGAAAAACAAAACACACATTAAATAACTTTCAAATTTATAAACATATGGCATAAACTAGAAAACAACCACTGCTGTTTGGACTTACTAATGTGATCTGGATCATTTGAAAAGTTCTCTGTTGACAGATCTAATGTAAATACATAAAAGGGTTCTTCCAACAAAACTGCAACATAAAAACATAAACAAGATTATTTCAGCTAAAAATTAAATCAATTTTTTTTATTGCCAGACCCATTTAAGAAGTTAAAAGATTCCTTTAATCCACAGATATGTAATTACACATAAATACACACACAAAAATAATAAAACCTAATGTATAAAAAAACTACTTCTTTGCTTAGTATAATAAATTTCTGCTTTATGAGAAATGCATAAAATTGATTCAAAGTGCTTAACTCCAAAATCCACAAGAGAGAACAAAACAGTTAAACACTTAATTGTTGCTTATTATTCATACAAATTACCCTGATAGTAACACAGTCCTTAAATTAGCTACATTTGATATTAATTACTGGAAAAGTTAACTGAAAAAATTTTTATTCATTGAGATGGATTCTGGAAGGCACCAGAAATGTATTTCAATATTAATAGGCACAATACATTTACAAAGTTCAAAAAAGCCTATTAATTGAAACAGAAAAATATTATCAGATTTAAAGATTATGAGAGATTCAAGTGTCATGTAATTATTAAGAAAAGCTATTCAACAGGGTCTGACATTGATTACAACTACTCTATCATTAGAACATTCATAGCAATTTTGTGTTTCAACTAAAGATTGCTGTAAATTTGTATGATTTTGACTGACTGAATCTAATCTGAAGTTATGGTTTTATTATTTTATGAAGAAAGCAACAAGACAAACATATTGACATCAACTTATAAATCTCAAGTAAATTCCATATTTGGAATGTAGTTGAGAAAGGTGTATATAAAAAAAATAGATCCTTGATTTATAAAATTAGCTTGTTCTTGGATTTGTTAACTGTTTTGTTTTTCTTTTGGTAATATGGTACATAATATTTTCTATTCTTTTGCTGGATACAAGTGGAAATATAAACTATGAACTATGAGAGCACATTAAATGCAAATTGAAAGGCTATGTATCCCTGCTAATTGCATATCTTTGAACAAGGTAAAACTAAATAAATACTTCACTTAAGTGAAATTTTTCATATGAACTTCCCAACCTAAGTGAACACACTAATGGATCTATAATAACAGGCAAGCTATTTCATAAGTTATCATTCTAAGAGAGAAAACTTAAGAATAAGACCAATTCCACATAATACTTAATTAGAGAACCACAGTGAAAGTGATTTTACATGTTAAAAAGGCTGGATAATTTAAAACTAATAAGAAAGCTTTAATCTGAAGCCTGCATACTACAATTAGAGGTGTTGGCATTAAATATATTGAAGTCACAAAATTTTTTACAAGTATGTTTTGACAAAGTCCCAAAAAACTTTATCAAACCTTTATCTTTCTGGTGCAGTGTTACTGTTATTGTTTGGGAACTTTAGAGGTATATTTAATATACAATACAAGTAACAATTCAAAAGCTCCACAAAAAGCAGCATTGCCAGTTTATATTTTGATAACATATGTAACTAGCCAAGTAGTTACTAAAAAAACTAACAATTCTCTCTTTTTTTGAACTTATCATACTGAATCTTAAAAAATACATAACATACATAACATGCTTCTGAGCAATACAAGTACTACAAGAAAGTGGCAGTAACCAACTTACACTACTGAAGCTAGACCCTAAAGCCTATTACTTAACCTGCTAATTGTAATTGAATCCATTAGTAGTAGTCCTACTAGTACTGTAATAAAAGTCATCATTAACAACTGTATCTTTTACATGTGAAAGAATAGTTTCCTCTTTAAATCCTACTGTCATTTTTTCCAGTTTACCTTCTCTTTATCCACAGGATCTAGCCTATTTAAGATAGTTTACAATTTCTCCTCCAACCTATGCTTTCTCTCTGTTGCCTTGAATCAACTGGACTTTTTCTGTTGCTTTTCTCTGAAACTACCTTTATTATGCCAATCTTCACGATTATCCAATATGAAACAAAAACTAGGAAAATTTAATCCAATTTTTCATGCATACATCAAAATTCTATCATCAGCAGAGTAAAGGAGGATATAAATATACCTGAACACCCCAGATGGGAAGTTCATCTTCCTTTAAAACTAAATACCTGCCACAGAATTTTTAGTTTTTTTTGTATGAACCCTATACACAAATTCTACCGTGTGAAGAAAAGTCTTGGCACCCCTTATTTAAAACTCATGTTACTATGGTTTTTAAACTTTTAGCTGGGCATTATCAAACAAATTGTGACAAAGGAATGACATGAAACAACGTAAGATATTATTTAGGGATAATAAAAACTTATTGGTCCATCTAGGTTATCCCATCCTCTAAATTAAACCTATTGAAAAACAAAATTCAAACCCATAAAATTCATTACATCACTCATATTATTAAGCATTTTCTTAAACTCACTTAAATTCACTACCTACACATCTGAAGGCAACCCATTCCAAAGGCCAACTACTCTCTTAGAAAAATAAAATTTTCTTGGCTGGAGGTGACTCCTATCCTACCAAACTTTATATCTGTGGCCCCTACTCATACCCTTATCACAATTAAGTATGAATAATAATAAAAAAGATGCATCAACACTCAATTTCCTTAACAATCTTAAACACATTAATCAGTATTCATTTAACTTTTTTTTTTAGAGAAAATAACTTCAGAGACATTAACTTCTATCATACAAGGAGTCTTTCCATCCCAATTCTAGCAGTTTCCCTCTGAATCTTTTCCAACAATTCAATGTCCTTTCTCAAATAAGGAGCCAAATATTGAACACATTACTATAACTGTAGCCTAATCAGTGAACTATACAACAAAATTATAACACCTTTAGTTAACTTGGTTTGTTTTGAATTTTGCACAAAGCTGTATGAGGGCTACCTATGCTAGCTATCCCTAATTTAACAGTGTAATACTAGAGAGAAGGCAACTAGACATCACAATCTACTGCCCACTATTGGGCTACTCTTTGACCAACAAATAGTGGGATTGACTGTCATATTATAATACCCCTACAGTTGATAGGGTGAGCATGTTTGGTGTAATAGGAATTCAAATCCATGAACCTCAGGTTACAAGTTGGGTGCCTTAACCATCTGGCATACTAGGTAAACCTCTTTAGACTTATATTCAATATTTCTGTACAATACCACCTAAATTCCGGTTTGACCCACCACTAGCAAGAGCACACTTCTTGGATACATTAAAATAGCAATAAACCATTACATCAAAACCCTTTTTCTTTAACACTGTATTACCATCCAAATTATACTTGTAATTCAAATTATGATAACTCACTTGCTTTACCTTGGGTTCATTGTAATTGCCAAACTCACTAAATGATCTAAATTGTTTTGTAAAGCAGCAATACGAGGGCTGTTCAAAAAATATGCGGACTGACGTCATAAAACAAAATGTACTTTATTTAGAAGTTACAGGTCTGGGCCCCCATCAAAGTACTCTCCTCCCCAACGTACACACTTATCCTAATGGTGTTTCCACTTGTTGAAACAGTCCTGGTACGCTTCTTTTGTAATGTCCTCCAGCTCCTCCATCACATTTGCCTTAATCTTGGGAATCGTCTCAAATCTTCTTCCTTTCTGTGGTCTTTTGAGTTTAAGGAACAAGAAAAAATTGCAAGGAGCAAGGTCAGGTGAGTAGGGGGGGGGGGAAGAACAGTGATCGAGTGTTTAGCCAAAAACTCACAAGTTCTGGGACACAAATGTCACAGCAACATGATGAATGTTCAATTTTTTGGTCAAAATCTTGTAACAAGATCCAACTGATATCCCACACTCTTCAGCAAGCTCCCTGACAGTCAGACATCGATTTGCCTGCACCAGGGTGCTGATTTTGTTGACATGGAAGGACGCCCATCTTCAATGGACTGTTGACCATCCTTAAAATGTTCATGCCATTTGAAACATGCCGTGTTAAGCATTGCAAAAGTTTCAGTTGCAGATTTCCCAAGTTTAACACAAAATTTCACAGCAAGTTGTTGCTCCTTCAGGTCATTCATTCTGAAATCTGCCTAAAGAAGAAAATTGTACTTCATTTAAAATGGCATAGCTAATACACAAATGAAGATATCTGCAATTGGGAAATGGCATCGTAATCAGCTATGTGCAAATCTAGCAACACCAAACGGATTCCCCTGGAACCAACTGGAGCTGCACAATTCAAACAGTCCGCTTATTTTTTTTAACAGACCACGTATTCTTCTTACAACCTATCATTGATGTAAATCAGAAAGAGGAAAAGTCAGTCCTGAAATACAATAATCCAACAATAATCTATTTTGAATGAAATTCATTTTAAAACAACCTTCTACTTCCTTCTATCCAGTTAGTTAACATCTCCTACACCTACAGAAATATTTTAAAAGCCTCTTATATGACACCTTGTCAAATGCTTTCTGAGAATTCAGATAACCAAAACTACACCATTACCCTCATCTACACAAGCAGTAGTTTCTAAACAAGCTTCATATGGTCCAATTTTTCATTACTAAAACCATGTTGACTATTGATTAAAATTCTAAACCTCGTTAATGACTACATAAACCTTTCCCACAAATGATTGATTGATTGATTGATTTAGTGTTTTATGGCACAAAGCAACGAGGCTATCTGCGCCAAACAACCGGTAAAAATGTAGTAAAAGACATAAATGGAAATGAACGTAAAACAAGAAAATATAAAACCAGTGTTGATACCTAGTCTACAAGGGTAAGATAGAAGGCAAAGTGTAAAAAGTTGTAAGGTAGGTATTCTATCAAAAAGGTATAATCATAACCCGCCAGGAAGACTAACAGGCAGGTACAAGACCCACCGTCAGTCACCTGAAGTTGGTCTTTCCAGTCCTGGTTCTGGGTTATGTGTCATATCAACTAGTATCAAAATGAAAAAGAATAGAAGTATTAAAAAACACACAGCAAAAACGCAACAATGAGTAACCAAATGTTCAGTAAAAAGAGAAAAGTCATGTAAATGGAGTAAAATTTGTAAAGGAAAATGAATGTAAAAACAAAACAGCAATTAAAACAGAAAATGGTGTAAAAACCAATGGTGACACCCAGTCTTCAAAGTTATAAACTATTTACTCTAGCATAATAATAATGATCATAACCTGCCAGGAAGACTAACGAACAAGTTCAAAAACCACCGTCAGTCACCTGAAGTTGGCCTTTCCAGTCCTGGTTCTGGGTTATGTGTCATAGTAGCTAATATCAAAATGTAATGGAATAAAAGTTTAAAAAGACACTCAGCAAAATCATAATAAAGAGTAGCCAAATGTCCAGTAAAAAGATAAAAGTCAAGTAAATGGAGTAAAATGTGTAAAGGTAATTGAAGATAAAAACAAAATGGGAATTAAAACAGGAAATGGTGCAAAAACCAATGACGACATCCAGTCAACAAAGTAGTAAAGGCCAACCTGTAGCAGAATGGGAATGATCATAACCCGCCAGGAAGACTAACAGGTAGTATATAAACCACTGTCAGCCACCTGAAGTTGGTCTTTCCGTCCTGGTTCCGGGTTATGAGTCAATATGGCCAGTACAAAAAGGTTGTAAAAGCACGAAATGATATGCAGCGAAAGTATAACAGTAACTCGCCAGGAAGACTAACGAGTAGTTCAAACAGACAGTTCAAACAGAAGCGTTAGTCACCTGAAGTTGGCCTTTCCAGTCCTGGTGTCGAGTTATTTAATGTTCTGGCTATTGTTTAATGTCGCATTGAATGAGAGAGAGTAAAACTTTAAAAAGGAGCCATAATTAAAAAGGTGTAATGAATAAATATACCACACTTAAAGAAGATTAAAAAGATTAATGGCCATTAAAAAATTAAAAACGTTATTAAGGTGGACATAGTCACCATCACCAATAACTCTGTCCAATGTTACAGATTGACGCTGGGAAAAAATATGTTTAAAGTATTGCCGTCGTTGAGGATTGTAACGATGGCAAGAAAGTAAAACATGGCTGATAGTGAGTTGAGTGTTACACAAACTACACATTGGTGCATCAGTTCCAGATAAAAGAAAATGATGAGTTAAAAAACTGTGACCAATGCGTAGCCTAGTGAGAACAACTTCTTCCCTCCGAACTTTACGGAAGCTAGATGGCCAAACTCCAATTTTGGGTTTAATTTGAAAAAGTTTATTGTCGCGTTGTTCACTCCAAGTGGACTGCCAACTGGCACGGAGCCGAGCTTTGAAGACAACACCATAGTCCATGTACGGAATAGGCATAGGGGTGATGGAGCTGAGGCATACATATTTAGCTGCCATGTCTGCAAGCTCGTTCCCATGAATACCAACATGGCCTGGTATCCAGAAAAACTGAATTGAAGTAGCTGCTAATGAGAAATGGGCCAGTCGGTTTCGAATATCTGCTAGAATAGGATGTGAGCTAATGTGAAGTGATTCCAAGGCAAGAATAGAACTAAGTGAGTCAGTATAAATAGTGCAGTTGGAGTACTGCTCAGCTGCAATATGATCAAGGGCAAGAGATATTGCATACAGTTCAGCAGTGAACACAGAAGCTGTAGAGGGGATTCTGTGTGCAACTACTGACCCACAGCAAACCATAGCAGAGCCCACTGAATTTCCTGATTTGGAACCATCTGTATAAATGGGAACTGAATGATTGTTTGAAAGATATTCATTGAATAAAAGACGGTACTTCCAGTCTGGAGTATCCGCCTTTTTCAGGTGATTGAAAGAAAGGTCACACTTGGGGGCTGTAATAAGCCATGGTGGGATGCATCGATATGTGGAATCTGCAATGTTATCCAAGGACAGACCCAATTCATCCAATTGCGCCCGGATGCAAAGGCCAAACGGAGCAATGACAGATCGTCTGTTCTGAAAAAGTACTGCCCACCGAGGAAGGAAAACACATTCCCAGGTGGGATGCTTTGGTAAAGAACGAAGTTTCGAAGTATATTGTAAAGACAGTTGCAAACGACGAAGGTGTAGAGGAGGTTCATGAGATTCAATGTATATGCTTTGAACTGGAGAGGTACGGAAAGCTCCGGTGCAGAGTCGAAGACCTTGGTGATGAATGGGGTCCAGTATCTTTAAGGCTGAGGGTCTGGCAGAGCCATAGACCATTGATCCATAGTCAAGTTTCGATCTAATAAGAGCACGATATATCTTTAACATTGAACGGCGATCTGCCCCCCAACTGGTAGAAGAGAGGACACAAAGGATGTTCAGTGTTCTGGTGCATTTGACCCGAAGCTGCTTTAAGTGTGGTATAAAGGTCAATTTACGATCAAAGATAAGCCCCAAGAACTTTGTCTCTGGGACCACTGGCAGCAAAACTTCACCGATATGAAGTTCAGGATCAGGGTGAATACCTCGTCGGCGGCAAAAGTGCATGCATACAGTTTTGGAAAGAGAGAAATTAAAGCCATTCGCATGAGTCCACTTCTGTACACGATTGAGGGCAGTTTGTAGTTGCCGCTCAATATATCTCATGTTTGATGACTGACATGAGATGTGAAAGTCGTCAACATATAGCCCATTCATAACGGTGAGAGGGAGTTGTTCAGTGATGGCATTTATCTTTATACTGAAAAGTGTGACACTCAATATACAGCCTTGAGGGACTCCAAGTTCCTGTACAAAAGAACGTGAAAGTGCCGAACCTACACGAACTTGGAATCTTCTGTCCATTAAAAAATTTTTAATAAACATGGGTAGATGGCCACGTAACCCATATGTATGGAGGTCTCGCAAAACGCCATACCTCCATGTTGTGTCGTAAGCCTTCTCTATGTCAAAGAATATCGATACAAGGTGTTGGCGGTTGAGAAAGGCCTCTCTGATAGATGTTTCAAGACGAATTAGGTGGTCTATGGTGGAGTGCTGTCGACGGAACCCACACTGGGTGGGTGAGAGGAGGTTGTTTGATTCAAGGAACCAAACAAGACGAGCATTAACCATCCTTTCTAAGGTCTTACAGAGACAGCTCGTCAGAGCAATTGGACGATAGTTTGAAGGAGTCTTTGGATCTTTCCCTGGCTTAGAGAAAGGTAAAATAATAGCCTGGTGCCAGGCATCAGGAAAAACATTCTCCTGCCAAATCCGGTTGAATATAGTCAGTAGGACATCAAGAGAATCAGGAGAGAGGTGGTGTAGCATGTCATAATGAATATCATCAGGTCCAACAGATGTACTGGCAGACCGATGAAGGGACATTTTTAGTTCCACCAGGGTAAAGGGACTATTATAGTCAAAGAAACAGTCAGTTTGAAAGGAAAGAGGTGATCGTTCTGCCCGAGTCTTGATGGCCAGGAAGGTGGAGGAACAAGCAGAAGTGCTAGATACCCGGCAAAAGGTTTCACCTAGAGTGTTAGCGATGTTTCGGACATCAGTCACCTCCTGACCATCAGAGAGTAAGATCGAGAGGGGAACAGAAGTGTAGTGCCCATTAACCTTTCGAATCTTGTCCCATACGATCTTGGAACTGGTGGTAGAAGATATGCTGGTTGTGAACTTAATCCAAGATTCCTTCTGGCTTTGACGTCTTACCCACCTAGCATGTGCTCGGGCCCGCTGGAAAGCAACCCGATTTGAAAGTGTGGGATATCTGCGAAAAGTGTCCCAGGCCCGTTTTTGAGCCTTCCGTGCTAAGTTGCAAGCAGAATTCCACCATGGACGAGGATATCGTGGGAAACGTGTCGAGGTTTTAGGAATACACTGAGCAGCTGCATGTATAATACAATCAGTGACCGCTGCAACACAGTTGTCCATTGATGGCTGATTTACGATGACAGGATCAAGTTCTGCGAGAGCAGTGAAAGTGGACCAGTCTGCCTGATCCAGCTTCCACCGGGGCACGCGGGTAGGGTGGCATCGACCACGGCCAGTCTCTCTCAAAATGATCGGAAAATGATCGCTGCCTAGTGGATTACTGTCAACCCTCCATGAAAAATGGGAAAATAATGAAGGGGAGCAAACTGAGAGATCAATGGCAGTGAATGACTGACTTGGTGCATGAAAGTAAGTGGAAGAACCAGTATTGAAAAGAGAAAGATCGTGATCAGAGAGCATCTGCTCTACAGATCGACCCCTCCCATCAATAACAGCACTTCCCCAGAGGGGATGGTGTCCATTAAAATCCCCCAGGATTAGAAACGGAGATGGTAACTGTGCAACGAGAGCATCCAGGTCTGATTGATCATATGTCTCTCCAGGGGACAGGTACAGAGAACAAACAGTGATGGTACGACCCAAGGAAATACGGATGGCTACGGCCTCCAAGGGTGTATTGAGTGACAAAGACAGGGTAGGCACATGTTGATCAACCAAAAGTGCCACCCCTCCATGTACTCGACCATCACACAACTTGTCATTTCTATACAGAGAAAACTGCCGAATGGAGACTGTATCAGCAGATTTGAGAAATGTTTCTTGTAGAGAAAGACAAACAGGATGGTAGGAAGCAATCAGCGTTTTGATATCATCCAGATTAGAACGTAAACCTCGACAGTTCCATTGTATCAAGGTGGCTATTTTTAAGGATGGGCAGGTGAAGTGGTTGGAGAACCCTTCGGTTTACGACCTCGTCTTTTGTCTTTACTGTCTTTCTTCGGAGGAGGTCTATCAACCTCCATGGATCCTGCTCTGGGTCGAGTGGGCAGGTGTTTGTTATTGGAAGAGGAGTCAAGCGACTGAGGACGCGGACGAGTAATTGTTTTGTTTATTGTGGTGGGAGAAAATGATGTATGAGAAGAAATGCCTGTATTTGAAACTGAAGGACATGGATCTTGAGGTTTGTTGGAAGTTATGGGAGGAACAGAGATGGGTGTGGAAGTCGATTCGTCTACTGTTTTAACCACGGAGGGCAAAAGGCTTTTCATTTGGTTTGAAAACGATTCTTTTGGAGGCACAGAGAGATCTGTCTGCACTTCCACTGTAGTTGTGGAACGGAGTGCAGCAGCATATGTCCGAGATGGGATTGTGGACATCAATTTCCGAGCCTCAGGATAACTAATGTTATGTGTCGTTTTCAAACGCTGCACCTCTTTTTCCTCCAACCATTTTGGACAAGAATGAAAGTAAGAGGGGTGAGAACCATTGCAGTTGACGCAATGTGGGTTTATGTCACAATCATAGGCATCGTGGTCCTTGCCTCCACAACGAGCACATGTCAGGGAACCACGACAAGATGTCTTTGAGTGGCCGAATCTCTGACATTGAAAACATCGAAGAGGGTTTGGAATGTATGGCCGAACCCTGCAAATGAGATAACCTGCTTTGATGGTGGCAGGTGCTCGTGGTGAAGTGAATGTTAATACAAGGGTATTTGTTGGCAGTGTAACTCCATCTTTGCGAGTGGAGATGCGCCTCACTGCAGAAACTCCTTGAGTGGAAAGACCGGCGAGAATCTCAGATTCAGGAACATTCTTCAAATCCCTTTCAACAATAACTCCTCGTGAAGTATTCAAAGTAGCATGGGGTGTAACCTCGATAGGTATATCGCCAATTACCTTTGATTTCAAGAGGAGTTCACTGTGTTGGGATGTGGATGTTTCAACCAGTATGTCACCAGATCGAAGCTTCTTTACTGACTTTGGAGAGCCAGCAAGTCCCTCGAGCCCCTTTTGAATAAAAAAAGGGGACATTTGCCCTAAAGATTTTTCTGAAAGAGAATGCAATATCAGAAAATGAGGTACGTGTGTTACTGAAGTTGGAGAATGCTGTTCTGAGTATTCGAGACGTGGTCGCTTACCCATTGACTGTTTTTTTACAATTTTAATTAAATTTTTTGAAGAATCCATAGGAAAGTGAAAAGTTTCGGTACTCACTGACCCCACCCACCATGGAGCCCTACAAGGGGACGCACTACAAAGTCACGCAAGGACAATGCAGCAACGCCAGGGTTTCGTGAGCACTATACCCAAACACCAGCATCAGGCACAATGTCCACAACACCCGTTGAGAACTTCCAACACTGGTACTTGGTTGGCTCTAGCCCAGGTGGACCAGCCGATTGACCCAAGGGGGGCCACCCAAGGGCCGCCCGTCTACAGGAATTCGAGGCCAAAGTGGTGTGTTAGGGTTGGACCCCTCAACCACCAGGATCCTCTCCTCCCCTTCACGGGTCGCCACGCACGGCAAACACGTGGGTGGATGTTTAGATCCCAGAGAAGGTAACCAGACAGAACAGAACCTTCCCTGGGAGGTCCCCTCACCACGTACAGGAATCCACTCCGAGGGGTCCCACAAATGATTCTTTGAACTTCTGATTTATGCAATTATCTTGTTAAAACTCATTTTCATCAATCAACTATTCAAGATTAGGAATTATACTTAAATCATCATTAGTTAAGACTAAAGAAAAAAGAATTTAGTACCTTAGCCATCTTTTAACCATCAGACACAAGTTTTCCTTTATTACCTCTCAAACATCCTACCTTCCTTCTTAACATTTTGTCTATCCTTCATGTATTTAACAAAATCCTTATTGTTAAATTTTTACATTTTAAGTTAATGTTTTTTATCATAAATCCTTTCTAATGCCCTAATTTTCTGTTTCATCAACTTTAAGTTATCATATCTTATCATATTCTATATTTCACATTACACCAGTTCAATTAAATTTCTTAAAGTTGTGATGTTCTTTTTTAATTTTATCTTTCATACTCTTTGTGAGCCAACCTAGTTTTTTACTTGTAGCTATCCCTTTCTTTCTATAAGAAATATGTTTATCCTCAATATTTACAAATTTATCATTGAAATTTACTTGCATTTGATCACTCTCTCCAAATAGCTCAGCTGCTCAATTCACAACAGATAATTCTTGTTGCATTCCTTCAGAATTTGCTTTTTAAAACTAGTAAACAAAAATATCATTATTAATCTCCATTTTCAGCTAAACAATGATCCTTATAGAGCAATGATCATTTGCACCCAGGTGTTCCCCAATTTCCACACACTCAACCATTTCCATATTAGTTGTTAACAATAAATCTAAAATAGCATTATTTCTAGTAGGTTCCTCAACCAACTGATGAAGAAAATCCTCTATACCATTTTCAAAAACCTTTCTCCCACATGATTTGACTAACATTTAATAATTTAAATACCTGAAATGGACATTACCCATAATTATTACCTCATTAACATTTGGAATCTTAGTCTCACTATAAAGTTTCTCATAAATTTAAACAATATCATCTGGCACTCTGTAACAAATTTTCACCACAATCCTTTTAATTTTATATCCACTAACAAAAATCCAAAACGATGCAATTTCCTTTTTGTAATTTTTGATATTCTCAACTACAAGAGATGCAACTTGTGTTACATACAATGCCACTCTCCCACCTATCTTTAGTATTTTATTGCTATTAAATAAGGTATAATCCTGTATTTCAAAGTAATTTCTGTCATCAAAATCATTTACATTCAACTATGTTTCAAATATTCCAATTATATCAAATTCCTCCACACCTACTAGCACACTAAAGTAACTATTCTGTAGCATAATAATGGTAACAATCAAGCTTACTCTCAGAACTACTATACTCACTTCCTATGCTAAACATTTTTCTACATCTTTACCTATTTGCATTTAGTTTATTCTGGCCATCATTATTGTCTAGGTCAAGTTTAACCCTTTCACAATGGGTCACGCAGGGGTCAAAGGCAAAGTCATCACATTTTTTTTACTTACATTCAAAATTTTATTGAACTACTATTTTATGAATTTATGTCAATAAATATGGAATCAAACTGTAGGTTATGGATTAAACTTTACCATTATGTATGAATTAATTTCTTAACTTAAAAGAAAATATTAAAATAACACTTCTAAATATATATTTTAGCGAGTTACATGGTTTGTTGAATGAAGTATTGTTTACAATTAGATGTTTGTGATGTAAAATTACAAGGTCTGTAGTTTCATACTAATAAAGAACTCAAACTACTAATATTTACAATCTAGAATATAAAATAAAAAACTCATTTTTTTTTTGTTTCGCTGCGATACGACTTATATACCGAATCAAACATGCTGTCCCCATTTAACTCTTTCCATTTTTTTAAATAGTTCCTTATATACACTTACTTCAATATATGACAAATCTGCTTGAATTTTTATGTTATATAAAATCTAAATAAATCTTAGTAAGCTAAATAAATTATAGTGGAATTCTGTGGTATTGGTATAGTTATTTATGACTTTTTGGTAATACAACCATATATGTATATATGAAACCTAAAAAAATTATGTTTGATATCCTCCATGTGCAAAATTTTAAAAGGCTTAGAAACATACATCCAGCAACAACCATGTATAAAGGTCAGGTCAAGAAGATAATTTATTTTCTCTACTTCTTGATTTACTATTCTGTAGTTTAAGAAAAATAAGTTTAATAATTTATTTCATATTGTCAGTATGCAATAAATTTGTTCTTTTATGTACAATATTACAAGGTGCCTAAGTATTTTGCTTTCCATCTTCACTACTTGCTTTTTTATTAACCCTCATTATCATACCTGGATTCATACAGACTCTAATGACTTTCTCATTTGTACATCTTTTTATATAATTATTATAAACTTATATAATTTTATGTGACTGTTAAGTAGAGATTCTGGATCAATATGATACTACTATTTTCAAAACAAGCTTATGGAGTAGGTGGCCATAATCTGGAGTTTATGTGGGCCCCATACTATTATTAACCACCATTATAAATGCAGTTTGCCAGATGGCATACAGAGCAAACTTTTACACATTTATTTTACTGCGTATGCTATTTTAGAGGATAATCCACCTAAAGTAGTACAGTAGTACCTTGTCTGTTTGCAGTAACCATTTATGCGCATCTCACTCCTCAACAAGTATTCTATGTGATGACTGTTTAAAAGGTCACATTATATAGAAACCTCATTTGATAATTGTTGAGAATAAACTTTTTATTAGTTTCTCAATTTGCAGTCTACTATAAGGATAAACTTATGTCGGGGTGTGGTCAAATCCAAGGTGACCCACAATATACACTTTCAATTTTCTGTAAGTTGAATTTTGAAGTACTATGATAATCTTATCATATATTGGTAGATAATGACTTAAATATGAGTATAATAAAGCTTTGGCACTTTTTGATGAGCTGCTTATATAAGAAATGGTTTTAATACTACTTATTTATATGCAGAGGAAAAACTGATTCTGTTATTTCTTGACTTGTCAACAAACTTCCCTAAGAATACTTATAGTTTTATGTTGTTCACATTGCATGCTAATCCTAATAAAAGCTGTAATTAGATTTTGTCATTTCAATCCAAAACTTACCGTAGTGGTAATATTGTGCTGGAGGTTAATTTGAACTGAAGGTATTTCATAATGCAACATTTCAAAGAAATGCTGTTGAGGATTAAATGTACAACCCAGTTCCAAGTTCCCAAATAAAACTTACTCCTTACACCTGTTGCACTTTAACTGTGAGCATTAACACCTACATACTCTTTTTGCTATTGCAACCGAGGAGTAAATAATCAACACTAATACAAGTAACCTATTTAGAACACTGCCAAACATAATATTAATATATTACGCTATGTTATCATTACTTAACCTTTTCCCTAAAGAAATTAAGTTTATCTTCAAAATAAAAAGTGAAAAATATTTAGTCTAATACAATTTATTTAATGCTTTTATAACTTATTATTAACTGAATAAGTTTAATTTATGAATGAAGTCTTGCCCAACATAATGGTAAGATTAATACTAAAAAGAGGTTTTTTTTACATGTAAACCTTACTACAAAAAGAATGGATTTTTTCCAAAATCTTTAGATACATAAATGAGAGAAATAACCCATTTTTCAAAAGATTTATCTTCAAGGTAAATTTACAAGTAAAGCTGTATTGTATGAAAACTGTAATACTAAAAGAACAATGTTGGGAAATTTTAATGTTTATCATTTGCCACATCATGATGACTAAAACTACTGATTTTTGTGAATCCCAATTTTAAAATAAGGAAAACATACTGACAATTTCCCAATAATCAATTGCCCTTGGTACAAAGATTTCTGAAATGTAATAGTTGAAGCTCTTGTCTTTTTCCTATGCTTTCTTGATGTTTTAGAACAAACCTCACCACCTTCAAGAGTTTTATTCTCAGGTTTCTCAACTTTTTACAAGACAGTTATGTCTTCAGCAAAAAAGACTTAAGAGAAAGTCCTTCCTATCTGTTTTAAACTTGTAATTCTGTACATTTTTTTAGAATTTTTGCTATTTTTTTCACTAAAAATTTTACAAAATGTATTTATTAAACTACCACACACCTACATTAAAAAGAAATTTCATCATTCTTTCTAAACTGAAATACCATATCATTTTACACATCACTGGCCATGCTTCAATTTTGGGATACTTAAATTAAGGAACAGGAATTTTCAGAGAGTTCAAAGAAGAGCTACTAGGTTGATAACTTGGTTGGAAAGGTTGTCATACAAGAACAAGTTACAACCTTTGAAGCTGATTTCTCTTGATAAAGGAAAAAACAGAATGAAATTAATTGAGGTATTGAAGTCTATTAAACAAAATGAAAGTTTTTGTTGTTTTTTTCAATATTTAGGGGTAATAATAAGATAACAAAAGAATACAAGCATAAATTTTGGCAAGGCCAGAGACACTTTCAACACATAAAGTTTGACTTTTGTAACAAGTTGGTTAGCCTTTGGAATGAGCTGCTTCAGATATGTTAGATTCAGTAAATTTAACAATTTGAAAAATTAGAATGTTTTTTTTGTTTTATTCCTTGAAATGGGTATGACAGCCTTGATGTTCCAAAAGTCTTTTTAATTCCTAATATGTTGCAGTTCATCATATGACATTAAATTTCGAATTATTTATTTAATCTGACACATTTTGTAGTTGGTAGAAATTTTGTACCATATTCCAATACTGTATGTGAATTAGAAAATAATGATAATTTGGCAAAACTCTGAAAAAGTAGGTTGTACATTTTCTTTATCAAAACTTTCAAATGATAAATTTTAGATAATACCCAAATAGTAAAGCCAAGGCAATAGCTACTGAAATTAATGAACACAAGTGTTGAATGCAGTTGGCTGAGAGAAAAATAATTTTCTATTTACAAGATTTACATCAGTTGGGAAATAAATGACAGATGACGTGCTAAGTAAAAGGTAATGCATATTGGCTACTTTAAACTATAATTACCACCTTGACAGAAACAATCTTAGGGTTTTGATTGATCAGTCTAAATTTTCAAGACAGTGTTGTTACCTAACAGAATTTTAGTTTGTAACTGCAGAAATACTGAATATAAGTAAAATGAGATTATTTCTTTGTATAAATCTCTGATTAGCCCTCATCCGAAGTACTGTATTCAGTCTTGGGCTCTTTACTTGGATAATGAGTTGTTGGAACTGGTTCAAAGAAAAGAAATTAGGATCATTCAATGGATGGTGGGACTGTCATAGGAGGACAGGTTAAGGTCTTTAAATTATTTTCTCTCAAGAAAAGAGGAATTAAGATTATATTTGATTAAAGTGTCCAAAATTATAAAAGAAATAGATAGAATTGATGCATACATTTTTAAGTTGTATGACTTAAGTCATATGGTTTAAGTTATATGACTAGGAGATATTAATTTAAGATTTGAAAAGACAGAAGTTGTTTGTAAATTAAGTACTCTAACTTCCTGAATAAATAGGTCAAAACTTGATATAGACAGATTGGTGTTTTATCAAATAAATAATGCAACTATAATGGGCCAAATGACTCTTTGTTGTCCCTTAAACTTCATGAGGTGACCAGACACTTGAAGAATTCCATTTGTTTGATGTGGAACAGGAACAGTTTTAGCCTGTGAAATCAATTTTTGATTTAACATCAAAATTAACAGGAGTTTTAGAGATGCTACTAATTGTGCTTTTTGATCACACTTTTGAATAAGAAATATTCAGTCATTATGTTGAGTAAATTTATATGAAGATATACTTCCTAATTAAAATATCCTTACCATGTCTATCAAAATTAGGAGTTAAAACCTTACAATCCTATATGCTAATATGGCCCTCCAACTCCTAGGATTTACAAAAGAAAACCCCAGGATATTGAAGATTACAATTTCCAGATAAGAGTGGTATCTGTTATTCCTTTAACTTTTGCTTCTCAAATTAGTAATAATTAAATTAACTGCATGAAAATTCAAGCCTATGTCTTTTTTAATTAAGCTTTATTAAAAGCTTATAAAGCTGAATGTATTCAAGCCTAATGGCTTACACTCAGGAATTATGCTAATGGGCAATCGTTCTTATTGGGTGACCGTGTTAAATTTGACAAGGAATGCAAGTAGTTCAATTACATTTGGCTAAGACAAAAGAAAAAGAAAAAATTCTCACTAGCATTTCAGGACATGAGCTACTATACTCAAACCCTAGAATTCAGAAACAAATTCAGGATTATTACTTATACAGATGTTACACTTTAATTGAAGACTGTATTTATTATTTTTGCTGATATTTCATGTAGAGTTGATAATTTATTACTAATATTAGAATACAACAAAGCTGTGCTTCATCAGTTTCATATCATAATTTTCGAAAAAAAAAACAAAAGTCAAACATTTCCAGTATATTGTATTACAACTTAATTTCAGAAGGGAAAACTGGATACTTCGATTTGGCTAAAATTTTCCTGCTTGACCTATATTATTTTTTGACTGAAGAAGCAGTAAATAATACAGTTCAAGCAGAAAAATTTTCACCAAATCAAATTGTCCAGTTTTTTCTTTCTTCAAATTAAATCTTCATACAATGTACTATCTCTGTAAAACAGAGAAAATGTAACATACCAGTGTGGTTGGATACAATTCCTAACGTAAAATTTAAGGAATAAATAAGCTAACGTTAACTATTCTAATTTCTACTTGTATTAACTAGTTCTAGTTGATGTAATACTAATTGTACTACCCAGGTTCAACTAACCAGTCAGTTCACTTGGGTAAATTGATTCGAGCGCCCCAATTTCATTTTTCTGCTCCTCCTGATAATCTGTCATTTTAAATAATTGCCTTTACTAATGTTAAAACTTTATTTGATACCTGGCATGTATATTATATTACCTCAATTAAAAACTTCTTGACTCCGGATTAATAAATACATTACCTACGATAGATCGGACAGACTAACAGTAGTTCAACTAACACGATATTTCAAACGTAAAACAGACATGGTTATGCAAGAAAGTGAAAAATACATTACAGAGTTAGTATCTAGTTTAAAAAATTGAAATAAAAATATTTTCTTGTGGCAAGTTTGTCCAAAAAGTAATAAAACATAAAATAACCACTATTAATTATTATTTATGCTTTATTAAATTAGTATTTGCGTATCAAATCTGTTTGACAGTGCTTTTCATTTTCTTTTTATTGATTTCAGGATATAATATGATTTATATATATTCATGACATTTGGTAAGCTTTCAGTGAGGATTGTATGTCTAATGTACAAAAAAATCAGAATTTCTAATAAAGTATCTTTGTTAAAAATTAATGATTCAACAAAGGAAATATTGTTTGATTGTTTTTTTTGAATTTCGCACAAAGTTACTCAAAGGCTATTGTGCTAGCCGTCCCTAATTTAGCAGTGTAAGACTAGAGGGAAGGCAGCTAGTCATCACCACCCACCACCAACTCTTAGGCTACTCTTTTACCAACGAATAGTGGGGTTGACCGTCATATCAAAACGCCCTCACGGCTGAAAGGGCGAGCATGTTCGGCGCGACGGGGATGCGAAGGAAAGATTGAGTACAACGTGTTATTTTCTCTTGTTTAGTGCTGGCTTTGAGTGATTTATTTTTGTTCTGAAGTTCGGCGGATGAAGTAACTTGTTTGTTTTGAATTTCGCACAAAGCTACTCGAGGGCTCTCTGTGCTAGCCGTCCCTAATTTTGCAGTGTAAGACTAGAGGGAAGGCAGCTAGCCATCACCACTCACCGCCAACTCTTGGGCTACTCTTTTACCAACGAAAAGTGGTATTGACCGTCACATTATAACGCGCACTTTCTAGCCGTTGTAAGTATGATCCATTAACCCGAATAAGCTTCCTTATACATCTGAACACTATATATATATATATATATGTATATACATGCATACACATATATATAATCTTGTAAATGGTCAGCTTGAAGGTGTAGAACAACAAGAATGTTCGAAAAATGTGACGTCAAGTTTATTATAGAATTTTTGTTTTCTTTTAGAATTTGCACATTTGGAGAAATTTGCAAATGTTCACAGTAAAAATAGAAAAATATTATTATTGTACTCTAAATAATTATGAGAGAACTTTTATTTTATCCGATATTTTGTTTCTGCAGCTTCTTTAGGGCTGTTACATAAACGTGTTTGATATGATAATATTCTGTACATTGTCGCAAGTACTTTACCGTAGACTTGAAAAATAAAATAACACAAGCAGTTTTATAATCTAACGAACGTTGTGATATCAATAGGTTTAATGTATTAGCCATAAAAAGCCGCAAAAGCAAAACGTCAGTTAAAGTAAAAGAAATATTATAATTATCGTTGTTAGGTATTATTATCTCAGATGAGTCTCTGACTTATTACGTTATATATTACAATTTATCTGCTAAGAACTTCCAATTTATTATCACGTATTATGAGTTCAAATAACCTAGAACTGAGATAAATTGTAATTTGGATTTAGAAGCTAATTAAATGTGAATATGTATCAAATTTATGATTTCTTTTGCCTACAAGATTGATATACACAGTTTTCGTAACGGAAATATATTTTAATACACAAACAGTAATATTATTTATAATAACAGTTATTACAAATAGTTATTGCAAATCATAAGTTATATTTATTAAAGATTTACAAACTTACAATCAATATAGAGTCTTCTATCTGATCTGGAACCGAATATTTTATCAACGGTTTACGATGAGCAAATTAATTCGAGTTAATATCGGTATAGTTTACTTGACGGATAGCTAGCTGGCTCTGTATTATTCTTCGCTGATGACGCGTGAGGTTTTTCACCAATAAAGTTATACAATGTTTTTTGTAAAAATACTAACGTTTAAAGTTAATCCGCTAAAGTTACGTGTTGTAATCGTCGAAATCTATAAACATTTCTTGTGAAGTATCTATAGTTTTCGGATTAATAAACGTTATCCACAGGTAAAGCACCAAGATTTATAGCTTACTAGCTGTCGCAAACCAACAATATGTATATATATATATATACTGTCATTTGGCGCGTTGATTTATCAACTTCATCAAAGTTCTGGAAAGTTCTGTTGGGAATGATATTGGCAATCACTAGTATTTTGCATACCCGCATAGCACACTGTTGATTCCTACACTCGAGAATCGTTCACAAATTTAGTAAATAGGCGATAATTTCGCAGTAAATATTTAACAATATAAGCTACAAGCACTTCTAAATACATATTTAACTGAAACAAACATTGATACTACTATAATAATAAATCCGTTAGATCGTGGAGTGCTTTTAAGGTAGCAAGTGAATCAGCCAATGTGTTCGCTATTACAGTTTTTTTTTTACTTTTTAAAGTTAATATTATTTGTGATGTAGGCATTCTGTAACTTTAGGAAAAGTACAAGTGCTCAACTCTGAAAAAAAAATGTAAAAGGTTTGTTGTTAAGCACAAAACTATGCAATGAAACATTTTTCTTGTGCACACTATGAGCATCGAAATCCGGTTTTTAGCATTATAAGACAGAATTAAAAACAGGCTCTAAAGGAGAAAATAAGGTAACTTTAATTGATATGGATGTATTTAATTCTTTTCATCGAATGAGTGTGAATATTTTCTTATAGCAAATCCATATCGTGTTATCTGCTGAGTTCACTGAGGGGAATCAAACCCCTGATTTTAGCGTTGTAAATCCGTAGATTTACCGCTGTACTAGCGAGGGACTTTTTCACCAGATAATTTAAAACAATCCTCAAGCTAAAGCATCACATATTTAATTAAAATACTCAAACAATCGAGCACAATTAAGAACTTTATTTTGAGACCGTCGGTAATCTTAAAACATATTCTTTACATGCTAAGACGTCAACTAACGTCATCCTTAGCAATTTTGACTACTACGATTTTACGTCTTATCATTTTTCTTTCTGAGTTGTTGATATACGTGTACAGAACAAAAGTGCCTCCACTGCATTAAATAGGAGACTATACCGTAAAATTGTCAGTCACAAGTTGGTTTTAGATTTCAGTCGGACAACACTTGAATGTAGTATTTAAAAACAGTGAATTGAAGTTACAATAGCTATTAGCTAATGCTAAAAACATTATACACATTTCATAGCTGAAATAACTACTGGTTTTGGTCTTCTGTTCATAGTATTGCAAGCATGTTCATTCAGGTACAGGTAGTTTTTGAATGTGTTCATCAGCCATAAACGTGTACTTTAAAGGTTCCATGCTGCAATTTTTATTCTTAGATCCAGAATTAGCTTTAATGCGTTTTTGTACAAACTTCGAGAAATTCCACTAATTTGAATAGACGATACATAGGCTTGTGTAAATTGGCTTGGAAAGGATTATTTCCATAATTCTGTTTGTTGGTTTTACTCTTGATCTTGTCTCTTGATTTTATAGTTCTAATATTTCAGATTTTTCTTCAACTGTTGTATTTCTACCATTGACTTCTGCACCCAAATAGTAGTCAACAAACTGAGAAAATCAACTAGTAAATAATTTTAACATAATTAAATGATGATTTTGTTCAATAGTTAAGTTGTGTTTGCTTGTTTTCCTTTACTGATTGTGTTAAGTTCATTTTCCTCTTAAAAATCCTGAAGTTGCATAATATTGAGATTTTGCGCTTTTATGTTGGATATCAGTTTACTGGAATACCACAGACTAATTAAAAAAGTAAAATTTTAGTACCATGACCAAATGATTGTTATTGCAGAGCTTATTTTGAACGTTCTTTTTCTGCTGACTCTCCGATTCATTACGCTTCATGAATTATGTTTTATTCACGCTATCAAGAAAGCTAACATCCAAAGAATACGGAAAACTTATGCGGGAAGCTAGGAAGTTATGGTGATAATGAAAAGGTAATCGTCATAAAGACTGAGAAGCTGATGGGCAGTAGTGAGTGATACCAAGAAACATGATGGTAGCAAGTGAGAAGAGCATATTGAAATTCTCTCTAATGGTCTAAATAGGACTATATGATGCTTATGGTGAAATCCAGGTGTTGCAAGATGTTATAATCAAGGAAAAAATGGGAAGTTGCACCAACTGAACGAAATTTGGACTGTTATTTTGCGAAACTATCAGGTGATTTAGGTGAGATTGAGAAGTAGTCAGACCCAACATATTAGTGATGCTCCAGAACCGTGTTTGGTAGCCGAGAGCACTGTGGACTGTAACAATAAAGTATTGCATTACAATGATGCTGATTGTTACTATGAGCTGTGTTCTCCCAAGGATTCTTATTCATCAAGATGCAATGTATTCATACTTAAAAATAAAGGCGAATAAATCACTAATATACTATAGCTGAATTTTGATAGTAACTGTTAGTAGGAGCCTATGGGTGTCACTAATCTTATTGACTTTGGTTACATAAAATAGATAAACCCATCAGTATTCAAAAGAACAGAAAAGTAAGACCCGAACTGTTTCATAGTATATTTCAAGCACATTGTTGCTTGGTGTAAATGGACTCAGAGACAGATAGTGAAACAGGTTATTCTGAGTTCAGATAATCCAGTGCTTGATACCTTATAGCCTTTGGACGAGGTTCAATTCAACAATATGGACATAGTTGTCAATAAGTTGTACTGTATATTTAACACAATGGAGAAACAAGCAACCAGTAAGGCCAAGTTTAGAACTCTGAGGTAAGGACTATATAATAACTAATCCACTTAAGTTGATGATTAAGGATATTACATTTCTTTCATGTTTTCTAAAGATAACAAGGAGGTACACACCAACAAGTCTATCAAAGAGTTAACTAAGGTTAACAAACAAGTTATAGCTAGTAGCAGAATCATTATATCATATCCAAGAACTAATGTACATGAAAACTGTAGTCGGAAATTGTGCAAACAATCTGAATTCAATTTAGATTCAGTTAATTGAAGATGTGTTTGTAATATCAGATAGGTAACTGGGTTGCACACCAATCAGGCAATACAAGTCCAATAAAATATTTGCTTCACAGATTTCTTTAAAGAACAAAGGAAAATAACTGGCACTAATACCGAATTGATGATTAAAAATGAAATAATAAAGGAAGAAGGAAATGTCAAGGGTCTGTGTGAACACTAAGTTAAAGAACTTGGTGATATGCATCAACCCCTTTTTTACCATTTAATTGATGGAAGTTCTGACATGTGTGATGTCTTTAATTGGTTGATAAAATAAGATCTAACTTTTAGAACTGATATGTCAAACTAGACTATGAAAGTAAACCTAAGAATGCTTTCAGCACTTAAGAAGGACTGTATTAATTTGGTTTTTGAGAGTTTAATGGAAATGATCTGAAACAATTGCAATAGGAAAGTTATTTTTATATGGATGATATAGTCACCTTTGATCAAATATTTCAGGCTGCTGTTAAAACATGAGAATAGCATTTTAGTGAACTAAAGAAACTGAAAAAGTATGAACATGTTAGTGCAGTTTCTTTGTCACATAGGTGTTAAGAATTGAGTACCAACTGATCTCACAAAGTTTATAAAAAACACGAAATGACCCCTATTCTCTAACAAATCAGAAAATCACAACTTTTCCTAGTTCTGTGTCATATGATCAAGAGTTTGTGGACAAATACTCCAAGCCACTTTGTTGTCTGTATTGATTAATGTTGATGCACACTTTATACGAACAAATAATGTGCAGATACAGTCCATTCCTTAAAGAACACTTCGGTTAAGAAGACATTAAAGTTTGCTTATCCTCATCCAGATCATATATTTATCATTGACACTAATACTAGCAATAATGGAATTGGCGTGCTTTTGTTCATGTACAGGATGATATGAAGCATATGACTACATATGGCAATTGTATGCTTATAATGTATAACTAAGTGGGAATGCTTTCAGTTGTAGTATTTTGAAACATTCAAAAATACTACTTTTATGGTAGAGAACTTACAAATTGTTTTTTTTTATGTTGTTGAAAGAAATTCTTCCCATTTTGGTAAATGATATGTTCATAGATAATGTGATTCAGTCTCAAAAACTGAAATCACAATGTAATCACTTATTCATTCAAAACGAAAGAAATTATATTACTACTATTACTTTTGAGTAGCCTGGATTCAGAAATAAATTCATTTGGTGCACATTATACATTTTAAAGACTTTATGAATGTTTGTTTGTTTTTCAATTTCGCGCAAATCTACGTGAGGACTATCTGTACTAGCCGTCCCTAATTTAGCAATGTATGATGAAAGAAAAGGCAGCTCGTCATCACTACCCACCGTCAATTCTTGGGCTACTCTTTTACCAATGAACAATTGGATTGACCGTTACAGTGAAGAAAAAAAAACACTGGTATCTATATACTATCTAAAAGGGGCGGCCAAACTTGCTTAACGTACGATAAACTTTAGATGTTTGAAAGCCTTTTTATTGTTACATGTACATTTTGTTTGATAAATATTAATAAATAAATGTATATACTAATATTTATTAATGTTTGTAGTTTTTAAACTGTTAATCTATATTTGTTTCAACAATCACAAAGTACACACACACACACACACATATATATATATATACCAAATGTTTTCAAAATTTTGGCTGATTATTGTTTTAACTACACTGAGCATAGTTAATACGGTAATGACCTAAAGAAACATCTAAAAGATATGCAAATTTGCACTTCATGAATGTTAATGAGATTGCCAAAAATAAAAGGGGTAAAAACAGATATTTTTAATTATATTTATTTGTCTTAGAGATATTTTAATCAGATACCAACCTTACAAAAGTGTAGTCTTATCATAATGTTTTTCTGACACAAATAGACATTGATACAATTATCAAGCTATTTACTGCTGGTAGAGGTTTGTGAGTTTTCATCTTGGTTGTGAGTCGTTGAAATTTCAGTTGATATGTTGTCAAGGCTGTAAGAATTAGCTCTGTCAGGTGTTGATTTGTAAGGATTGCACGATTCTTCGACTTCACAAACTTCATTACAGAATACAGAGATTCACAGCAGTATGTTGTGCTGAAAAATGAGATGAGTCACACACTGGTTTTCTTCTATTTAGGATTTTTTATTTCCGGAACTTGCTTTCAGAACTCAATTGTAGAATGGGATATATGGATCATATTTATATTCGGGTCTTACTATAGTTCTGTTAATTCTATTTACATAGCAGATGACTATGTAACTAGAGGTTCGAGAATTGGACAACCATCATTGATCACATCAACCATGAATGAATTTGCAAGAAAGGCGAAGCAGAGCTTCAGCTTCGACAAGTCTTCAAACCTATCTAGGAAATTATGAATCAGTCCTTGTAATTTATCTTTGTAGTCTTCCAGTTTGTGGTCTTTTATCAGGGAATGCATTCACTCCCCTTTTGAGATTTGGAAAGTAACTGAAGTTTCTTGAAAAGATGTCTCTTTGAAAAAGTATTATTTTGTTATAAAAGCTGAAAATTGTTTGAATAAAATCAGAAACAATCTTATCCTTTCCCCGGAGTGCCAAGTTGAGAGTTTGTAGATGATTCATTATACCAGTAAGAAACGCTAGATCTTTTATTCATTCATCATTTTCCAGTTGAGGATAGAATCATTTCTTTTCCTCAAGAAAAGTAACAATAGGCTCCAACAGATCGACAAATCTATTTAAGACATTGTTGGTTGATAGCCACCTCACAATGCAGTAGAAACAGACGTCACTGGGTTTATCTTTAACATTCAGTTCTTCAACAACATTTTTGAACTGTAGGTGGGTCTTCCCATTTAAGCATATGATATTGACAATTTCAAGAACAAATTTTATAACATCTTCATATTTTAAGTATCTGGCTGCCAGGTGTTTACTGTGAACAATACAATGAACAAGGAGAAACTGTGGAAAGCTGGGATCACTTTTTATAATTGCAATTAATCCTGCATTTTTCCTCACAATTGTAGGTGCTCTCTTTGTTGGAACACTGAAGAGTTTATCTAGTGGAATATCAACATTTTTAAGACTCTGTCAAAAACATTTTTTAGTATCAACTAATGTCGAGTTGTTTCTTTTAGTGCCACTAAGTCCAACATCTCTTTTTTCACAGTTACATCAGAGGAAACATAACGAACAAATACCGCCAATTGTAAATTGTCTTGTTTGTCTGTAGTTTCGTCAAGGGCTAAGTTGAATGCAAGATAATTCTTTAAATCATTTTGTATTTTGCCTGCAGCATCAGCACTGATCTGGGAGATACGTATCTTTGTAGTGTGGCGTGAAGCTGGTATTTGTGCTATTAGTAATTGAAGTTTTGTGTTATTTGGATCTAAAACTGCAACAACTTCAGCTATATTCTGCTTAACAAATTCACTATCAGAATATGGACATTTAGCACGAGTAATGCTCCATGATATAACAAAATTAGCTTCATTTGTTGTATCAACTTTCTTATTCAACGTTGTCTGCTGGCTATTTGATGATGATTTTAGCACAGTTAACTTGTTTTTTTCCGTAATTTTGACTAAAGTGGATAATCAGACAAAACGTTTTTATGATTTGTTTCATAGTAGCGTTTCATGTTACTGGCTTTGTAATGACTGGGTAACACATTGCAGATAAGACACAAAGGTTTACCTTCTTTAATGATAAATGGAAAATCTTCCTCCCACTCTGGCTTAAGCTTTCTATTTTCATCTTCACATTTTCGTTTCTTACAACCTTCGCAACTTAACTCCAGTATGACACTAACACTCCACTAATTTCACTGTCCACCACAAAGTCACAATCACGCAAATGCAAGCCACGCCCACTAAAACTAACATTGTCAGCACCGGCTTGTATAATTACTGATTCTCCAGCACAATTCCTCTGTAATCCTTGCTGATCCAAAATTTCATTAATCCCTCACTCAAATCTAGCATTATTTTACGTTTTAATCCAGAGGACTCTCAGCTTATACCCGGTAAATAATTATAAAGCTTGAAACATTTTTATTTACCTTTTATATTAATTGTGATGCATAAAGGATCTCAGCCAACATATTTCCGCGAGCTGCACATTATATTTCAAAGAGCCGCGAATTGGCCACTCCTGCTATATAGTGAGTGTGCCCCAGTATAAATGATGAACGTTAGAACATAAATGGACATGGTACTGATAGGGGTTTTGAATTCATACACATGAGCTTGTGAACCATCTTTTATGTTGCGTTCAACATTTAACAGTTGCCAGCCAAACGTAAAATCATAAATGCAAAAGATGTTGAGGTTGCATCTGACCCTCCCAGGTCCATCCAAAGGACCTAAATACCGATACTTATAATTAAATTTATCTATAAAACTAGGTTATATATCAACTGCTTGTAAGTTAGCATACGTTTTAATATTTCAGGAAAGAGGAAAGCCAGCAAATAAATCAGACCAATTAGTCTAACTAGCTGTACTGGGAAATTAATAAAAAAAGTTCAAGGCTTTTGCCTTATCTCAAATTTATAATAAAATTATTTGAAACACAAAACATATCCAGAAAAAAACAAATCATACAGAATATATTGAAATTCACAGAAACCATAGTATGCAATTTTAAAAGAAACTAATGATTTCTCGATGTTGAAGAAACATCCAGCGCTATATTGCACAACGGATTTAAATACAGTGTCCAAAATAAAAATATCGCAAGGTATTATCTGCTGGCTCTCCAAGTTTCTAGACAACAGGTAAGCTAAAATAAATGTGACGGGCACCTTCTTGGAGTACTTTAACCCTGACGATGGTGTTCAGAAAGGTAGAGAGATGGTCAGTTCTATGTTATTTATCATGTATGTGAGCGAAATACCACTGTCAGATCCTTAATTTGGCAGTGATACATCAAAAAATGCAGTTTGTCCACACCTTTATCTGTTTATTCTTGGGATATTCTTTTTTTCAATGAATAGTGGGAGTTAATGTCACTTTATAATGTCCAACAGCTAAATGGACGAACATGTTTAGTGACAGGGATTCAGACTCTACCTGAAGATGGTGAGTTGACACACTATCAAAAAGACCATGCCAGGGTAAGCACATTGTAAAGGTGCAGCAAGTCGTCTATGGCTATCTTGGAGAGAAATTGTTTCTTGTGGTTTTGATGTCTAAAACATAATATTATTACTACACAAGGAAGTGGTAAATACATTGCTATTTTTATTTGTGATATCACAAATGATTGGTTAACATCATGGAAAAATCACAAGAAAGTTTGATGGCCGAAGAAGTACTGGAAGATGAAGAATAAAATCAGTATTAGAGTAACATTTATTGTATTATCCTATTAAAATATTTTCATCTTTTTTTAAAAATAGTTGCTTCTAACTACGCATTAACACTGAACCATTATACAAATGCTATTCACAGATTACAGAAAATAATATAATGAACCATAAAAGCTGAGTACGTTATTAACAGTTATCAGTATTAGTTACCTTTTGTAAATGGAATGTAAGTCCGAATATTTATGGCTTGACACCATCATGAAGTCAGAAAGTTCAACGTATTACATTCAATATTTCTCTGTGAAATATATATGTCAAAAAACATCTTATAGGCTTGATTGCTATCCTTAGTTTCTTTACAGGTACTTCTGTCGAACCCGTGTTTATAGATTTTGGAAAAATACAGAAAATCAATGACTTAGATGTTATACTATAAATATAAGTATCACTTTGTAACACCTGAGACACCAAACTTAATTAGAATTTCTTTGCAACAGCATAAACGTATTATGACGTAAACATTATTATGCAAAATATTAGTATAATTCATTAAAAATAATGTACATACAGATGAAACAAAAGTTTAATGCTTTTAGCCAGGATGTTCTGACATGTTGCGTGAGCACAGTCTTTCCACATAGTGTTTTCCTTGCTGTTTTCTACTGCACACAAATAGCTCATGAATAAAATGAAACAAAAGAAAATGATGTGTGTGTGTTTTCTTATAGCAAAGCCATATCGGGCTACCTACTGAGCCCACCGAAGGGAATCGAACCCCTGATTTTAGCGTTGTAAATCCGTATACTTACCGCTGTACTAGTGGGGGGCTGAAAGAAAATGAAAAGCACACTGTAGAGTGCTCAGGAGACAATTATATAAAATATGCATGGCTTCTCATCATGAATAAAAACAGGCTTAGCTTGAAAAGATACAAAAAGTACTTAGATAAAAAAAACAACATTTTCTTAATTGTCAGTGACACATGACTTATTTCATCCAGTAAGTTTATAGTCATAAATTTACATAATGTATATCATTGGCTACACTAAAGCCTTATGTCACAAACACACACTTATAAATGCGAAAGGATATTCAAAATAAATTATGATAATTTCCTTCTGTGTACAACATATATGCAACCCTGACAGTTCTCAAGGCTTAACTCCATCCTCCTTAACTCTGCTAGTGGAGTTTCCAGTATTTACTTAACATGTACCCTTAGAATATGTGACCGTAGAACCTGAAAACTTCTCATTGCCCAGTTCCCTGTAGCAACGGTGTACTCTATTACTTCAGCTACACAACGGGAATACGTATCACACTCTCTGGCCTCATCCCTAGCTCATCAAAAGTGTTTTAATGCAGACAGTGCCAGTGCTAATAGGAAGGAATGAGGATCAAGAGTGCTTGGGTTTCACAGTCAAGCTTAAATAGATAAGGTAATCCTAATTTCACCTTTGACAATTAGCTCTTGCCAACACTTCCGTTATCTTTACTCAAAAAATTTGTTCCATGTACAACTTGTATAGTGAATTACAAGGTTTCATTGTGCTGGAAATACCTTCTGCCTCTTCCCTCCCCCATTACACTTGCAGTTAACACAAATAATTATATATGCTTCAAAACTATCATGTAATGAAACAATGTTAATGATAAATTTAATGAAACTTGGTTGCTTATCAAAACTATTTTAATCTGCATGACTGAAAATATTCCTATAATAACCACATAAAACATTGGGAATACCATATGTACATATTTATTATGATATTTAAGCTTTTATCTGTGAATTTCATATTCTATTGCTAATTTCTTTGCTAATTAATCTTTCAACTTGATCAAGTTAAAATATTCTTCTGTTAAAGTTTTGAGAGATAAGAATTAAAACTATTATAACAGTCACACAAAATAGTGTGCTTTAAAACCTCAAATAAAATTTTTTTCTCTCTCTCTTTTGTCATAATGTGAATCTTTGTGTTACAGTTGCCTCTTCAATGAAAAATTCCGCACCCACAGAATATTCTCTTGGCATTAAGGAAATTCACATACACATCATATTTTTCAAAAATATTTTCTACGTTATTCAACAGTTTTCGACGTCGAGATTATTTTTTTTTATCTTCACGCTTTCATTGTTTTTATTTTCATTTTTTTTACCAAGCTCTGTGTAACTGATTCATGTGTGTCAATATGTTTTAAAAACAACTCATGAATGATTCCATATTACATTACAATAGCATATGGTTCACAAAGAGGTATTTGTTGACATATACATACCCATATATTTCCATGTAACTATGATACTATTACATTTCACAAAGTACTTTAATAGCTTATATAGCTTATCTTTGATAAATCACTATAGTATTGAAAAAAATAAGTTGGTAATGTTCGATTTACCTGTCGAAGTTACGCTCAATAATAATGGTAATATCCCTTAGGGACCATCAAGCTCAACTCATTTATATTTCAGGCTTCGCCTCCTAGTGGCATTACAGTATGTTTCCTGACTTATAAGGCTAGAAACCGGTTTTCGATACCAGTGGTGAGTAGAGCACAGGTGGCCCATTGTGTAGCTTTGTGCTTAACTTCTAACAAATAATAAAATATTCAGGCTTCACAAAGAGGATAATCACAGGAAAAAATTAGACGAATCAAGAATTTTGAAATACAACACTACTTACCAATATAAAGATTCATTCCATTACTATTGTTTTTCAACGTCTTCAGACAAAGATGGATTCCATCATTTATTGTACGTTCAACAAATTTTATGCAAAACTCAAAACAAAATCGAACAAGCAGTGGATGGTACTCTCTGCAGAAATTTCAAAATTTCACACCTCAAGTACATTATAAGAATTATTTTTCTCAAAAGATCAGAGGATGTTCTGTATAAGAAGATTCATCGCCTTTTCCCTAGGACAACGTGGGTTACAACATCCTCTCATTTGTTTATTTTTGGATCACATGGTGATTGTAACTGTCGATAATCGAGAGATAATTCTACATTGCAGTATTACATTGCACTATAGTACCACTTGATAGATTGGAAACTAAATAATATTTTTTTTGTTTTGTTTTTGAATTTCGCACAAAGCTACTCGAGGGCTATCTGCGCTAGCAGTCCCTAATTTAGCAGTGTAAGACTAAAGGGAAGGCAGCTAGTCATCACCACCCATCGCCAACTCTTGGGCTACTCTTTTACCAACTAATAGTGGGATTGACCGTTACATATATTACGCCCCTACGGCTGAATAGGCGAACATGTTTGGTGCGATCGGGATTCGAACTAGGAACCCTCGAATGACGAGTCGAGCGCCTTAACGCGCTTGGCCATGTCGGGCCCAACAAGTAGTGATGACTGTTTTATCAGCAACTCTTACTGTGTTGTAATACCTGTATATTTTTAAGAATATATTACTACATATTCAGCTTCATCTTTCAGATGTCATAACACTAGTTTTATTTCATTGCTGATAGCTTCAATTTCTAAATAAATCTCAAATTCCTGGCTCGAATAGGCCACTAATGAAACATCAACTAAAACAAGCTTTAGGGATTTAAATGATTGATCACATCTCTCAGTCCAATCAAACTACACTTGAACTTTCATGAAAGCTAATAATGACACTGCTATGTCCGAAAACATGGCCTCAACTTGTCTGTAGTATGATGTGAAACTATGGAAAAGTTAAACTTCTTGCTCTATCATGAATAGAGACTGTTTCTAGCTTAGTTGGGTCTATAAAGTTCTTCTTGTCCTGACAATGTAACTAAGACTCCATTTCCACATGCATCAGTGAACACTTTCCTGATTTCGTTTTCAAGTGTGTCTCTTACATGTATTAGAATACCATCTTTTCAAATGGGAACTCAAAAGTTCACCCAAACAGCAAATCATTGTTAAAGTAAGCAAGAAATCTGGTGCTTTGCAAGCCTGTAAGTTCCATAAGCCATTCAAAGTAAGTAAAGTATTATATAGATTTAACTGCGTAATCCATAGGAAATATAGATAATTTCTCATGCTAAAAATAATTTTAGTCCTGTTTGTTTCATCTAGCTTAACTTTCCAGTATCCAAATGCAAGATTCAATGGAACTCTTTTAATTATCTGGATATACATCTGTTTATGGTAGAAGAAAGTTGTCATTGTGAGACACTGCATTTGCCAGTAAAAGACTAAAACACCACAAAGATAAACCAAACATTTCTGTCACTACAATTTCTTGAATACAATTCTATCAAACACTCAAAAATAATGCAATATACAGACTGAACAGCATGATACATAATTGATATAGACAATTTTTGTACTAAAAGAAGTCTTAGCCCTGCTTTCTATGTCCAGCTTAACTTACCAGTTTCCACGTGCAAATTCCGGAACACTGAATGAATGGTGCTCTTTACATGTATCCATACATTTATCTGCCCAAGTTCAAAGAAAGATTTTAGTATAAGTCACCTTGTTTGATCTGTATGAAATCAGAACAGAACAATAGTATATCTTTCTTCTTCTTGACAATCGATATTGGAGACAACTAAGACGGTATGACTCCAACGTGCAGCATTCACTAAATATAAGTGTTTGTGTCCAACATAAAATTTCAAGAAAGCTAACGTACTTGCTGCTTTGTCGAACATGAGCTACCTATGCCGATATGTTACCAGTAACTATCTTTGTCTGCTGTCTTGTTTCACAAATACAATGGCATATTTATTCATCATGTCACTGAATTGCTTTCACTGCAATGTATCTAGATTGTCAATACAATCAACAATCAATAACCTCAAGTGTATCAATATCCTTGTATTTGCTTTTCTCCATGGTGCAATAAATATAACCACAGCATTACTTCTAACATTGATTACTTCCACTTTACTTACTATTCGTACTGCCACTTGAGTGTTTAGTTGAAAAGCTAATTACCAATAGTTACAAAGCAGCACCAGAGCCCCATTTCTTTTCAGACGAGTCACTGCCCAAGCTAATGCTCATTTTTTTTCTAAACAACATCAGTATATTTTTCTACGGCTTCAATGACTATATTATACGAGATTCATGCATGATATTTTTTTCCTGATTATACCACAGAGTACCACTTATGTACTTGTATTATTATCATCCTCTTTACTATTTACACTAAATGCATTCCACTTTTCTTGAGCCTGACCTAGGCAGCATTGAATAACGTTTCTATTGAACAGCAGATCACGTACTGCACAAAAAACTGAGAGACAAACTTTGCAGTTCAGCCGTTTCAAGAATGCTGATTCCAGATCAAAGATGAAAAATAATTATTTCTATTCCGTGAAAAACACTTTCTAGACTGAGTTAGAAATCCACTTTTTTCTAATGTCTAATTTATTAACGTTCACCAGAACGAAGCTGTAACTCATTGGATGTCAATTTGATCTTACTCGGAGGTCTTGAAAAATTGTGAGGCCCACTAGAATTGTATCCCCTACTGTGTCTAATAGGAACTAAACCATTTGTTCTTGTACCATTATTGGCACATACTAATAATCATCAAGTACTAACAGAGCTAGGCTGATCACTGAGTTCTTTGATGTAAACAGTCTTCTCCCAAACTAATAGCCAAGCTCATCTTGGATTCTATTAGTTTTAAGACGCATTCATCACATGTTCCTAGCTTTCTCAGATCTGTTGATGATCCGATAAGCAGTATCGATATCTTTCCCTATTTTACTCCTCAGTACAGTGCAGCTGTTGTAGACTGAGTGACATTTATTGAGCTATTTATTGAAACCAATAGTTTTGTTGTCTTTGCTGTACATAAAATTATGGGCGATTCCTTCAAAATCGTCCAAGAAGTCCACAAGTAAAGCAGTTGCCTCAGTATTCTTGTCCTGAATAATCTCCTGCTGGAAGCACTAAACATGGCCGCAGTATCTAAACCAGATCAAATCTTATGACAATATGTAATTTGTGAAGGCACATATTCATTGGACAGATATGCGTATATTTTTCGAACCATGCGCTCAGCCTCATAGATCTTTTAAATATTTATTGGTTTAACTCATTGATTGGCACAACTCAGACATAAGTGTTTCTCAGTCTTCCTGGTATTCCTCATCCAATTTTGTCGCTTTGTACTTAATTTCAAACAAAGAAATTCGCTAATAATAAGAGATTTGCTTAAGAAAAAAAAAAGAAGGATAATCTGAAACTATAATTCAACTAATCTTTCTGTGTGTATGTGTCGAAATAACAAGCCGATCAAAAATAATTAAAATCTTATTTAAAGGATAGATAAAATTAACATACATGCTTGCAAAAACAGAATCACATTTGAATCTATACAAGATTATGTTTATTCTTACAACTTTTTATGCACTTTAGAAATAAATCACCAGAATTGTATTTTCTTAATAGGGGTTGCAATAATACATGAAAAATGATAACTTCCAATGATGTTTATCAAGTACAATTTTCTTTCTTTGATTTCCTAACATTCAAATAGTGTCAATCCAATTGGTAAAGAATGTTGCATTTAGTAATTTATTTAAGATGCATATTATATGTTACCGAAATATCCTCTCAGGCATAAAAGGCATTACCAAGTAAAATAAAGAAATAAAGCAACTAGAACAAGCTAACAATTTTCTGGACAATGTATTACCACTGAAACGCTATACAAATTAAATAAATGGTTAAAATTTACAACTAAACCAGGTAAAAATCATATGATAGCCTATATATTATAGCTATAACTAGTGAATAATTTTAAAAAAGCCATATCAAATTATAAAGTATATTTTGTGTACGATGATAGCATAAAAAATTGCAGACTCAGGAGAAACAGAGTAAACAAAACTAGCAACAACTTATTTGTTTTGGAACTTAGATATAATATTTATTCCATACAAATCTTCACTAATACGTTAATAGAAGGCAAGACAAGAAATTATTTTCAAATGGCATAAACAGGAGGTTTAACGAGTAACTCAAACCAGAAAATTCCCAAATCTGCTGGCAAAGCTTATTCCATGAGTAACAATGGATATTAGAATATCGGTAGAAGATGTGTATCCTTCTCATGGAATGACAGTAAATCACTAGACAGATGGAGCGACTACATGTATTTTAGGGTTAATAGGGGTTGCAATAATACATGAAAAATGATAACTTCCAATGTTGTCAGTTTAAACATACCAAACACATTTTATACTGATTAAGCTACAGGTGACAGAAATATCAAAATCTGAAGGTCTATCAGTGTAGGGATACATATGAGTGTGGGTAATATCTTTCAGAAGAATTAGATTTCGTTTCTCAAATAATTATTTCATATTGTGTTCGTTTAAATACGTTGTTTTGCTATACAGGCACTTTTGCACTATGCATTTACAGATTGTGTAAAATCCAATACATAGATTGAGAATCAATCAACTCATTTGTGTTCTGTTGTGTTAACCCATATTTATCAATCGTAACACTTACTTTCCTTATAACAATCAGTTTGTTTTTGAATTTCGCACAAAGCTACTAGAGGGCTATCTGTGTTAGCCGTCCCTAATTTAGCAGTGTAAGACTAGAGGGAAGGTAGCTAGTCATCACCATCCACCGCCAACTCTTGGGCTACTCTTTTAACAACGAAAAGTTGGATTGACCATAACATTATAACGCCCCACGGCTGGAAGGACAAGCATGTTTGGCACGAAACCGTGACCCTCGAATTACGAGTTGCGCGCCTTACTCGCTTGGCCATGCCGGGCCTGATAACAATCAGAGAACATTTATCAATCATACTACTTACTTTCTTATAACAATCAGAGAACAATTATGAGTGAGTAAGACACGAAAAGTGCATAGCTTATTAATTAATGTAAGGCTTTCATGTTATGTTTGTGTATTGTGACATCTATTATACGTATTAATCTTTGCTCGAATTGTTTTTGAAATTGATCTTAAAATGACCACACAATTATATGTTTTAATACGGACTGGTATGCATACTAGATACAGTTAAAGTTTTTCACTCTACCAGACTTATGGCTTAAAAAAGTTTTGAAATAAGATTCTTTCTTAATATTTGCCACTAAAATGTCAATGTATGTATGATAACTGTTTTAAACAATATAAACTCGGTGGCTCGGCATGGCCGAGCGCGTTAAGGCGTGCGCTCGTAATCCGAGGGTCGCGGGTTCGAGCCCACGTCGCGCCAAACATGCTCGCCCTTTCAGCCGTGAGGGCGTTATAATGTGACGGTTAATTCCACTATTTGTTGACAAAAGAGTAGCCCAAGAGTTGGCGGTGGGTAGTGATGACTAGCTGCGTTCCCTCTAGTTTTACGCTGTTAAATTAGGGACAGCTAGCACAAATAGCCCTCGAGTAGCTTTGTGCGAAACTCAAAAACAAATAAGCTCGGTATGCAACACCTCTTTTCACTTTTGCATAACAGGTAATTTTCTCCTACTTGTCGACGATAAACATTGCTGTGTAAATTAACTATCATCATATTCACAAATCCTAGTTTGTAGTGGGCAAACACATAATATATATAGTTAGTGAACAGGGCTTCTATTTTATCTGCTCTATTCAATAGATGTAGTAAAATGTAATGAGATCGTGCTGCTTTTTATTAGAAAATCAAAACATATCAATACTATAGTAAAAATAGTGATTTTATTTCTAATATATATATATGTATATTATACTACTAGTTGCTGTTCACTAGTTTTAGAACTATATTTAACATTGATTACGGATGTTTCCCTTTTTTGTCAAAATATACATTTCACATATATCTGCTTTAACATACTCACCAACGGTTACTAATTTTCTGTACTTTCTATCTAAACAAGTATATGTCATTCCCAGTTACATGCGATTTTTATTATGCAATTCCTCTAATTTTATTGAATGGGAGATTACCATTCATTATTTTCTCTCAATAACGTAGAAAGCAAAATTCACAAAATCTTACAGTTATGACGTGCTTAAGTTTATAACTCTTTTAACTCAGTGGTCAGTAAAAATCAAATTGTACCTCATGGTCCAAAAAATAATATCCTCCAATTGTTTTCAGCTGATGTTCTCTTAATTATTACTAGTCATAATATAGAGAGGGAAGTGATGCCATTATAGAATTTTACCTGAGTAGCTTCACCATTCAAATATTAGCTCTCTCTCACCATGCACCATATTATAAGTACATGTATCACCCAACACATCAGATGTGTTAAACTTCTTAGACCCATCGTCATAGATCTGGATCGTCGATAAAATATTCAGTTTTATATCGGATATAAGACTAAGTACTGTCTGTAAGTTTTTAAAACTGTTGCATATAAACAATTAATTGTAATAGCTATTTGTAATATCCGTTATTGTGTTAACTGTATTGTTGTTTGTATAGTAAAATATACTTGTTTAAAAAAGAAAATTGTGTGTATCAATCTTGTTGGCAAATAGATGTACCTTAGTTAAAGTTGTAGAAGGTTTTTTTTATTATTCACGAAGCGATCGGTCGATAGTACAATGTTAAAGCAAGAAAACATTAAACTTTCTCACCTATGGATTGGTACTAGTTTTTTATATCTTCCAGTTTAGTGAATCAGCTATTACGTAGTTTTGTTGACTAGATGTGTGAAAAATTCTATCCATGTGTGAATTAATAACACAATGTGAACAAACCCAAGTCTCCAAACTTTAAAAGTGAATTCAATGGATTTGACAGTTTTCTTTGAAAATTTAAGGAGGGTACTTGGACTTCAATGATGCTGACTTCAATTCAGTGGAACATCTCATTGAGTGTCATATGGGAATCTGGGACTTTATAATCAAAGAGATTTGATGTGGGTTAGTTATATAGAGAACCAAAACTCAATACTGAACTAAACTTAAGAAAGTAAATGTGGACCTACCATGAACCTTACTGTTGTGTAAATTGATTATGTCATTTCATTATAAAGCTACCCTGGATCAGATAATTAATATATACTTCTGAATAAATTCCTCAAAGATTTGCCAAGTGATTTCTTGTAATGATATTTGAAAGCAGGCCAACATGGCAATTTTCTCATCTGGTGGAGCAGTACCCTGATCCCTTCGAAAAAGTAACATAATACTTTTGTCATTAAGAATAAAAAAAAAAAAACATAAATTTTAATTAGCCTGATTGCTCCGAAAAAAGAAAAAAACATATATTTGCTTTTAATAATCAAAAACTGTAAACATACATTTTTATTACAGTTAGTGTTTTTACTTTTCTGACGCATATAACACAAAACCAAATAAAATTGAAATTATTAATAAGTTTTCACAA
The DNA here is from genome assembly GCA_011833715.1 of Carcinoscorpius rotundicauda. Lineage (NCBI taxonomy): Eukaryota > Metazoa > Arthropoda > Merostomata > Xiphosura > Limulidae > Carcinoscorpius > Carcinoscorpius rotundicauda. The sequence continues at coordinate 42,571,252 of CM022393.1, forward strand.
TTCTTGTAATAAGCCAAAGCATTGATCATCTCTTTCATTTTATTCTCCATCACCATAGTTGAGGAAATGAGTGAAGAAAAGAACAAAAGCCAAATCTTAATCTTGATAATTTTAGTGATTTTCCTGTCTCTCGATCCAATCCATATTTTCTGTCTCTCTATCCGATCCATATTTCCTTCTCTCTATCCGATCCATCTTTTCTGTCTCTCTATCCAATCCATATTTCATGTCTTTCTATCCAACCCACATTTCCTGTCTCTCTTCCGATACATATTTCTTTTCTATTCCTTTTATATTTTCTTTTCTTATCTTATCCTCTCATTTTTTTTAGTTTTTCCTTTCTTTTCCTTTTTTTCTTCAATCTTCCTCCGAAAGAGTATGTTTTTTTTCCAAAGTAGGGACTCAAATGAACCTCCATGCCCTGCGATCATGTTTGGAAGTAAAAGATATCCTTACTCTTACAGAGGCAGAAATAAACAACGTGCAGTTCAACCATTACACTTCAAGTTGAAGAAGTGTAGTTAAGATAAGGGCTGTCAGAGTAAATGAATTATATTATCTTTGACAAATGAATATTGAGGAAATCTTAATGTGTTTTTAATTTTCTACGTGAAAAAAAGTTTTATATTTCTGAAACACAGTATGCACTTAAGAATTAATAAAACTCGCTAAGTATTGGTAGTTAAAAATCAGGAGTAACCTGACGCAGATGGAAAATGCTCCAATGCAGGAAGGAATGTGACTTTATTTTAAGCATTCATAAAACTGAAAATAAGTCTCTCATAGACAAACCACGTCTGTTGTTTACGCATTACTTCTACTAACAATATAATACAACTTCTAAGATCGTCTGTGTGTCAGAGTCCTGATCTCTTTCTTTAATCCCTCCTATAAGAAATGAGGATTTGATAATTCTATATTATCTGCTACTTTAAACTGTCTCGAGGTGTTGTGTAGACTTCTCAGTCCAAGAGTTATATTTCAAATATTTATTTAGTATGCTCTAAAGAAAGCTGAAACACATAGCGTAAAGCAAGCTTGCAAAACATTTGGCATAGTAGAAAGGTGTGTTTATTATTGGCCGAAGACGAAACTGTATACATTAGTTTAAAGCTTATAAAACTTCAAAGGAAGGATTTTATTACTCCTCACTAAAACTCGAAGAGAACTGTGGTTTATGTGAAGCTCTGAAAGCAGTTTTTATATTTAACACAAAAAAATTCAAAGTGGCTAAATACGATTTCAAATGCTAACGACCTTGTAGACCGACTTTGGTGGTAAATCTCATAAATTTAAATAAGTTATCTTTATTTTTTATTTGTATTAATAAATAAATAGTAATTGGTGTAGGTAATAAGTCTCAAAACTAAACGCAATGTTTATTTAAAATATTAAAGTTAACTTTTCAAAATAAGACAAAGTGGTATAAAGACTGCATTGTCATTTCTGTAAGAAAAAGTACTTTCTATAACATTTTAAATAGTTTCAGGCGACTTTACTTTTGTTGTTTTAGAGATATTAGTTATCTGAATTGTTTGTTGTTGTTTTTTTGGAATTTCGCACAAAGCTACTCGAGGGCTATCTGTGCTAGCCGTCCCTAATTTTGCAGTGTAAGACTAGAGGGAAGGCAGCTAGTCATCACCACCCACCGCCAACTATTGGGCTACTCTTTTACCAACGAATAGTGGGATTGACCGTCACATTATACACCCCCACGGCTGGGATATCTGAATTGTAATAAACGTTGGTTTACGTCGATTTTTCTAAACTGAGTGAATTTTTTATGAGAATTCCGCTGCCCTATTTCTGACTTCCACTTGGTCAAAAGTTGTTTGCTTCTAGGTTCTGCCCCTCATTGGCTCAGCGGTATGTCTGCGGACTTACACGCTAAAATCCGGGTTTCGATACCCGTGGTGGGCAGAGCACAGATAGCCCATTGTGTAGCTTTGTGCTTAATTCAAAACAACAACAACTTCTAGGTCCTTGTTCTTAGTTTACTTGTCAAAGTAACACCATGTCTCGGGCCTACAACGTTATAGGTGTTTTATTGTAAAGACATAAGACATTAGTTCTCTATGAGCTGAAATTAAATAAGTCGAGTTACAATTATGTAAAAGAGAAACTTTACGAGCTGTATCATTTGATGCTTATATAATGATTTTTAAACTGTTAATTAAGTAATGTCAATCCCTGTTGCATTGGTTCCGTCCTCCAATGACTGTGCTATAAGTCTAAAAACTATAACAAGGATTCAATATCTTTGGTGGGAAAAGCACAGATAGCCCATTGTTTAACTTTGCACTTAACAACAAACAAACAAGTATATCAGTTTTTCATTTAAATTTATTGTATTAACCTATAACATTGTAGAATCTAATACTAACACTAAGTCTTATCTTTGTAGGAACACACCCATTTCATTACAGTAATTTTAGTTGCTTAGATATTAAAACTGCTTGATAAAATGATCTAGTAACGTGTATTTTCCAGCAACTGTTACAGAAATGTCACAATTTGTCAACAGATGACGCTATATAAATATTACGATTTGGAGCGTGATGACGAAATTATATATTAGCATTCTGCATGAATGGTTTTCATAGAAGCACTAACAGTTAAATATTTATTATCGTAAAATAAATCGGCCATTATTGAGAAAATGACAGCCGGTAGTAAGTACTTTTAGCTTCTCTAGCAGTTGAATATCCAGTCATCTGGGTACATACATTATTCACTCTATTGTAAAACATGTGAATGTCATACATAATATATATTACAAGCTCTTGTGAGTGTGGTTGATGTGTTCTATATAGCAATAACTAAACCTGTAGATTATGATTTAATTAAACCTGTAGATTGTGATTTTATACAACTAGATACGCGAATGGAGGTGAAGTGTTTTCTCAAGAATTGAAGAATGGGTTGGAACAACTCAAAAACAACCTCTCAAAAGTTCGTCATATTTATTTCTCAGTGGTAGTGTTATGATATAAAAGACTGTTTAATGTATATATTATTAATTAGTTTTTTGTGAGTAAATATTGTATCATTCTTTTCTTATTATGAAAGATATAAAAGCAGAAGATTTTTTGAAAATTGTATTTGTAATGATCTCGAGAATATAGGGAACAGACTATTAAGTAAAAAAAAACAAATAGTATGAGATGAGCGGGAAACAACAGACAAAGACAATAGTAGAAAAGAACGAAGTTATGGCCCAAGTAAAGTATGAATGATAGGCCTAACGTTTATATGAGAGTAAGACTAAGATTAGAAAAGGGGATAAGAAAAAGTAACTTATTCAAACAAAGCGTGGTTTCAAAGTAATTAAACCTGCCTGAAAGCACTTTGACAAAGAAACAAGTGATATTTTGAAAAAAGAATTCCAGACGATTACTGAAAAGAAACAGTATACAACTCGCGTCACATTGTAAGTGAATTATACACAGAATACTAGCGTGATAGAACTAGAAAAAGGTAGTTCGGCTTGTCAACTGAAATTTTAAAGTAATTGAACAGGCCTAATTAGAGTTTTACTAGTAAAAAGAGAACCGTATAGTATTTATAATATTCCTATGTTCTCTATAGTATAAATGACTTTTTATACATATGTTTAACTAGTTTGATTTTATATGTTACTTTGAAAATAAGAGGAGAGTGTGCTACTCTTTTATATTTGAATTTAACACCAGCAATTCACAGTCATCTACTGTAGAAAATTTCGATAAATGGGTAAAAATAGGATCTCGTTTTGGGTTGAAAGCCAATGAACTATGATAATTTGTTAAATCATAAGAAATATAGAAAAGAACGTAGGAAAAGAAGAAAAGACTAAAAGTAAAAGAAGAAAGACAGATAGAAGAAAATGAGAGAAAATAAATACTAGAAAGAGAAAGAATAAGAGCAAAGAAAGAAGAAAATAAGAAAAAGGAATGTTTGGAAATAGAGAGAGGATAAGAGCAAAAATTGAGAAAGAAGATACAAGAAATAGGGAGATTAAGAGCACAAATTAAAATTGCAAAGTTCATCCAATCAAAGGAAGAAGGACCCAAGAATGAGAATGGAGTCGGGGCCAGCTGACTCAAGCTGCCCAAATTTGATGAACATAACATGAGATGGATATTTTGCTAGAGTTGTTGTTGTTGTTGTTTTGAATTAAGCACAAAGCTACACAATGGGCTATCTGTGCTCTGATAACCACGGGTATCGAAACCCGGATTTGAGCGTATAAGTCCGCAGACATACCGCTGAGGCACTGGAGAGAATTTTGCTAGAGAGACACGTTACATATAATTTAAGACCGGCATGGGAAGGCGTGTTAAGGCGTCCGACTCGTAATCCGAGGGTCCCGGGTTCGAATCCCGGTCTCACCAAAACATGCTCGTCATTTCAGCCGTGGGGGCGTTATAATGTGACGGTCAGTCCACTATTCGTTGGTAAAAGTGTAGCCCAAGAATTGGCGGTGGGTGGTGATGACTAGCTGCCTTCCCTCTAGTCTTACACTGCTAAATTAAGGACGGCTAGCGCAGAAAGCCCTCGAGTAGCTTGCGCGAAATTAAAAAAAAAGAAGCAGAGCACAGATAGCTATTGTATATCTTGGTGCTTAATTCAAAACAACAACAAGGTATACATGTATACTATTAAAAAGTATAAGTAAAAATATTTAATTGACAATTGGCGAAGATAACACTACGTTAACAATCTAACAGTAAGCCTCAATACGAAGGCCTGGCATGGCCGAGCGCGTAAGGTGTGCGACTCGTAATCTGAGGGTCGCGGGTTCGCGCCCGCAACGCGCTAAACATGCTCGCCCTCCCACCCGTGGGGGTGTATAATGTGACGGTCAATCCCACTTTTCGTTGGTAAAAGAGTAGCCCAAGAGTTGGCGGTGGGTGGTGATGACTAGCTGCTTTCCCTCTAGTCTTACACTGCAAAATTAGGGACGGCTAGCACAGATAGCCCTCGAGTAGCTTTGTGCGAATTTCCAAAAAACAAACAAACAAACAGCCTCAATACGTACACTGTACCACTATATTTGATTCTCTTTCCAGAAAGCAACATTTATTATTGAAAATATAATTTATTTTTATGCTTTGAAAATATTTTCATTTAATTTTAAAATGTCACATGAAAAATTTTAAAGGTCGATACACGTAAACAATAATAAGTAGATAATAATAAGTTAACAACAGCTATATAATGAATGTAGGCTTTTCATTTGCTCTAGTTCTTTTAGATAAGTTTAAGAGATATACAGACAGAAAGGGCTGTTTATCTATACATGCTAGACTTACACTAAACTAACTCCATATAAGTTTTCAGTGCTACTCTTTCTTTCACTAATAATATGGCCAGGTGGAAAAAAGATGTGTAACGCAAAGCCATTAAAGTGAAATAAATAATGTTGATAGGGTTAGAAACTATAGATCTGATAAAATGGTCCGACATGGCCAGGTGGTTAAGGCACTCGACTTGTAATCCGAGTGTCGCGGGTTCGAATCCCCGTCACACAATACATATTCACCCTCTCAGCTGTGGGAGCGTTATAATGTGCGGTCAATCCCACTAATCGTTGGCAAAAGAGTAGCCCAAGAGTTGGCGGTGAGTGGTGATGACTAGCTGCCTTCCGTCTTGTCTTAAACTGCTCTATTAGGCACGGCTAGCGCAGATATCCCTCGAGGAGCTTTGTGCGAAATTCAGAAACAAACAATCTGATATAAGTTACTCAAAGTGTAAAGTTTTACATTATCACTGTTTTTGTTGCCCCCCAGTGGCTCAGCGGTATGTCTGCGGACTTACACGCTAAAATCCGGGTTTCGATACCCGTGGTGGGCAGAGCACAGATAGCCCATTGTGGAGCTTTGTGCTTAATTCAAAACAACAACAACAACAACTGTTTTTGTTTATTAGTCATTGTACAACTTCATATCTTTATGTTGACAAGGGTTAAAGTGTATATCCTGTGGTGTAGAACTTGGACTCGGTATCATTAATTTATTGCTTTAGTTGTAAATTTCCTTGAGTTGATTGACCTGTGTACCCACTCGCGACTACGTACCTATATTTTCAAATAAATCTATTATAACTGATGTCTTGTCGCCCGAAACGATGCACGATATAACAGCCTGTTACACTTAAAAACAACAATTAGATAAGGAATAATTACTTATCAATAAATACATAATGAATAATTGCTGAACAATAGCTGCATAACGAATAATTTCTTGAAAACAACTAGAAAATGAATTATTATTTAATAATAACTAGATACTTAATAGCAACTAAATAATGACTAATCACTTAATGTTATTTAGTTGTATGTATGTCAATAGATTGTGACATAAAAGAAACATCAGTTTCTCTTTTGAACACGCCTCCCGCAAGTACAGCATTAAATATCCGGATTTACAACACAGAAATCAGGGGTTCAATTGCCCTCGTTGGGTTCAGCAGATAGCCTTATGTAGCTTTGCTATAAGAAAACACACACATACTCTTTTGAACAATTTCAAATATAATTTCGTTATTGATCTTGTTATTAAATTAAAACTAAGAAAAATTATAATAGGCATTTATTTTTTGTGTTTACGACACTACTGTCATTTCAGGTACATAGAAAACAAATCTATCTCCGATATTTTACTCTCAACCTTCAGTGTAGGATTAGATCATAACTCCAAGCAAAATATTTCTGGTTACAAATTTAACGTTTATTGTATACAAGAGTTAGGTAAAAACAATACAATGAGCACGATATTTTTATTACTTCAGAAAATATTGTTTGTTCGTGGTCGGATCAACAAATAATTTGACATTTCTCTCAAACAAAATCTGAGCAGATTGTTAAAAAGTGTGGCTTACAAATAGCATCACAAAAAATTTACATCTGAAGTTTTTACTAGACAGTGTTAACATTATTATTTGGGAACGGTCGGATCTGAACTTGATAAGTGTGTACACATATTACAAATAGCTGACATTACAAAGGCAAATAGCACACGCACAACGAATGAGCAATATTTGTGAGAATGTCAAAGGAAGGAAACATGTAGGACAACAAGCCATTAACTTTAGTTCAAAATTACTATTGAACAGTCTTTCGTTAAAATGAGCCTTTCCTTCTATCGTTTTTTATTGGATGTCTTTGAAATACTTAGACATTATTTAATATTTGTATTAAATAATAAAGAAATAAAAGTAATTTCTGTTACGCATTAATTGGAAAAGTTCTGTTGCCTTATTAAGCCTCTTAATGTTTGCCTGATCACGTATGTTACGGATATGCATACCAAGCGGGCCAAACATTAAGGTTAAAATTATTCGTAAAGAATAGGAAATTATTAGTTTAACATCATAGATCTAATCTGTCTAGGAAGTTAAAGTCATTATTTTTGTCAGAAATGTGTGCTGCTTATGCTTTTTGTTAGATTTATATAACTAATAATTATTGTCAGAACAATATTTGAATAGCTAACTTGGTACATCCAGAGAAAAGAGTAGGCTGTAAGCTTTTGTCCGATAACTTTTGACGTAACCAAATTGTGTAAGCTTTGGCACCTAGCGATTGCGTTAGAACGTCACGGTTTTCAAAATGAAATAAGCCAAGTATGCAGCTTTTCATTATAAACGACAATATCATTTAAAAGTTTCTAATAATGTATCAATAGACCTCTAACTATTTAATTGTACTTTATGCAGTGCAATGATGATGCTTTTTACATAAATTTAGTGTTCAACTTAGAATATTCACAAGTAAAGGAAATGCTCACAACACACTAATACATATTATAAGAGTTGAAATCGAAAGACCGTTCATTTTATTCATTCGTCCGAAACAAAAAAGTGTTCAAGCTCGTTTAACCTTGCAGTTACGTTTAGAACGAAGTTTAATAAGCTACTCAGAATGATTAATTAAATGGTAGCGTTTTATGCCTATTGTTTGTCGTTGACAGAGCTTGATTGATGGTAAAGAATGCCACCTAAAGGAATTTTGTTAGTATTTATCTAATAATATACGAATGAAGTAGTTTTGTTTCCCAGTCATTCACCTCCTAAACTAATGAAAGCTAATATTATTTGAAACTGCAATCTTTAGTAGATCGAGATATATATGTTTTTTCATCAGTTGTTTTCTAACATGTTCATATTGCATGTTGTATGAGCGGAAGTGAACGCGATCTATCTAGTATGCAACATTGAGTAAAGGCAGGAACAATAAACTGGAAATTCTACAGTTGTGTAAGCAATCGTTGATTTCCTTAAGTGTATCAATTTACTGAGAAATAAAACGGATTCGATGCCTGTAAGCATAAAGTTACACAGGTGCAGAAACTCATAATTTTTAGCGATATAAGTTTACAGACTTACCGTTGAGAAATGTAAGATAAAACATGTTGTATTCCAATTGAAATACTTAAATTGAAAACCGCATTAAATAATATTTTAAAGCTTGTTTGATTTTGAATTTGGAGCCAAGTTACACAAGGGCTATCTCCGATAATCTACCCTAATTTAGCAGTGTAAGACTAAAGGGAATGCAGCTAGTCATTACCACACACCTCCAACGTTTAGGCTATTCTTTTACTAATGAATAGTGGGATTGACCGTCACATTATAACGTACTCATGGATGAGAAAGCGAGTATGTTTGGTGTGACGGGCATTCGAACCTGCGACCCTTAGTTTACGAGTCGAGCTCTTTAACCACTTGGCCATGCCAGGCGAATGTGAAAGCAGGAAGCCAATTTAACGTCCGTAAACCTTATATTTAACTTAACGATGCAATCATCAAGGATTCTTAGGTGTACCATGGTTAAAAAATAAGCCATGTCAAATTAACTGTTACAGTATTTTTAAGATAGCTTGTTCAGTTTTGCTCTTCAATACCAATACATAAAGAGCAATTCAGGATTTTATTTTTAGTTATTTATGTGTAAAAATAAATGCTTTATTAATTGTGCACTTCCACGTTCTCAGTTTCATAAAACATTTCGATAGCAAATACATTTTGCAAAATAGAAAATGTATGAAAAAACGTTATTTTTTCTTTTAAAACAGTAGCATGCTGATTTTTCTTAAATAACTCAATCTTCATACTGTAGGAATTTCATATCATTTACGCTGAAGGAAATCAACACATAAGATTTTTTTTAAAAAACTAGAGTTCAGTTTCTTTTTGTACCGTAGAATATCGATCATGTTAGGTAATTGTAACCGAGTTAGTCCCAGCTAAGTGAGTCGAGTCGTAATGGGCTTTTTTGATTTGTATCAAGTACTGTGTTATAATCTTTCTTGGTTTTGGATTATTTGAATGTAAGAAAACTATTAACTATGAGTAACGATGGGGGGTCATAATTCTTAAAAGCAAGAGTAAGTTTCGAAAAATAAAGAAAAATTAAAAGAAATGAAGTCTGAATTAATATTTTATCTTCAAAACACGTATATACGCGCTAATTTATGCTACTTAACTAGTTAAGAGCTCTATTTATTTTTCAAGTAAAAAGAAAAGCAAAATTATACAATTGGGAAAAAAAGACAATCACCCGTACTAGACTGTACATTCCCTAGAATTCAGCACAAGAAACGAAACAAAAACTCAACGTATTGAGAAATCAGATAAACATAGCCACAAAACTATGTTCACCCTGTAAAATTAATTATGAAATCAACCGAACAGAACAACATTTGATCAATATCAACAAATTTCCTTCAAACGCCGTTGAAAAAATTATACACGCAAATTTAGATCAACAACAAACAAACAATAATAATCCAAGTAAACAACAACTATAAAACCTTACACTGTTGCATACCATATATTTCCGATACTAGCAAAAAAAAAGAAACACCAAGATTTGGAAAGAAATTACAACAAAAAACTTGTCTGGTGAACATTTAATTCATTCAAAAACAAGGTACAAAACTAAAATATATACCATGTAAAAACTACAATGACATCACAATACCAACATTATTTATAAAATACAATGCAACAGCTGTCATGACTTCTATATTAGAAAAACAAGAAGATAAAGAGAAACCAGATTCATAGAAAACATACACACAAGTCACTTTCGCACATTTTGAACACTACAAATCAAATAACCACAACATAACCATAGAAAAAACCAATATATTTAGTGTGAAAACAAATACAAAAAAGCGCAAAATGAAAGAAGTGCTACTTATACAAGAATTCATGTCAAAATTAAATCAACATAAAGGAGCATCTTTGTACCAATATTAATTAATAACATTAACATCCGACTGCATCGCCCCCTACAATCTGTTCACACTCATTTTTAAGACATGCTTTCACAAGAAGTCTAGTTTTATTATCCATATTAGTCATCATTTGCGTACAAAGTAAAAAAAAAACAAACTTTAAGTGGATTTCTTGTCATCACCAATCCTAAAGACATGTTCCCAGTATCGATCAGTTGCAAATTCTCTTTGTTGACCGGAAGATGACTCTAGAAGGTCGAAATGTTGTTTTGTATTTTATTTCAATTAATGTTTAATACCCACAGAATAACAGAATTGTACGTTTTACAAATACATTCTTTATTAACGACCAGTGAATGGGATAAGTGAATTGTAATTATTATCAATCTTTAGTAAAATTATTTATGTATTAAAATTAGGGTAAGGATCAATAACACAATAATATTTATTTTTAACACTGATATTTTATTATTTTAATTGAAGTAATTTTTCTGTCATTCAGAAAATTGGCGAGCCTGTAAGCTAATTTTTTTTTTGTTCTCAGAGCTGGTAAATCAATCACATTGTAAACGAAAGAAAAACTACATTAACAATTCTAAGAATTTACGAGATAAAACACAAAATAATGAGTAAAAATATGTCAACAACATTACACCTCCTTCATTCAGTGCCAGTAAGACTCTTAACCGATATCACGGTTCGCTGAGCCAGCTGCGATAAGACATCTTCAAAATTTAACGTTGTATATTTTTAGAGGATGTAACACAAACTCCTGGTAAAAATTACGATTGATCAATAACAACAAACACTGATTAAAAGGTTTCATAATACGTCTCTGAGTCAGAACAATTCTATTAATGCTATTTTATGTGTAATATCGCTTTGTGAAGAAGTTACCAATTTAATTGCCAAGGAACAAACGTTGCTACTGACTGCATCGTGTTTAGCTGGCATAGTATTATTTGTATCTATAAACATATAATAGTACTGTCCGTTTTGTGCCCATGTAAATACATCGAAGGGTGTGGATGGATCTTCACCAAAATTGGTATAAATGTTCTTTAGGTCCTTCATGGATACAAACAAACAACTTGTTCTGCATTTTTATGAGTGTTTTCTTTGCAACCTCTTCTCTCATGGATGAAAGAATCTTCACCAAAATTAGTATAGATGTTTATTAGCTTCTTCATGTTACTTTTTCTACATTTCTTATGAGTGTTTTTTTTTCACTACCTCTTCTTTAATGCATGAATCTTCAGCAAAATTGGTATGCATATTCACCAGATTCATGGAGAGGTACATACAAATTTGCGGTTTAACATTTTATGCTTTACGGCTTTTATGGACGTTATTGGGTTTTTAAAATTACATGTAAGGAAAGCAAATGTTCATATTGTAAGATGACCTTTCATTAATTATGCATTTACACAACTTGCGTTCAGAGGAGGGACACTTTAGCTAGTTATTTATACAGTAACAAACAGCACAGAATAAAAAAGGCTAAGGACCCAACATGAAAAATAAAGTCCCAATTAAAAGGTCCGGGTGCAGCTGCGTAAGTTGTGAGCCGCCTGAGAATCACGCGTTATTTTCCTGTAATTTAAGTTGTACATTCTTCTGTTACATTTTAGTTTTAATGTTAATATAATTTATAGAGATTTTGCAGTCATGTGAACAAAGTAAATACGGCAATAATTTGTGATCATATTGTATGTGAATATTATTCGTGTAAACATGTCATTCATTACAGAATCACGTAATTCTCTGTTAATTCTTCATGACTTACACAATATTAGATAAGTCGATTATGAAAAAATGGAGAAATTCGGTCTTGAAACGGCAGATCCTTATTCCATCCTGTCAGTAATGACAAACGCGATTAGATGTCACTAAATTAGTCGACATTGCAAAAGTAGGAGCTGAATTAGGTCTACAAACCAATCTTAAAATCTAATAGATTGAGAATATAGATATCGTAAATTATTTGGTCCTGACGACATCTCTTTTTTTTTTTACTCCAGAAAGCAGTTGAAGGCCTATAAAAACCCTGATTTTTGCAAGTATTTTGGTGGCCAGCTGGATGCATGATGTCAGACTGGAAAGTGTACAAGACGTCCAACTACATAGTTTACTCGATAATTATATAATCAGTCGATGTTGTTTTTACTTTAGTAACAAGGCATATTATTCTATCACTATTAGTGGTAAATTTACAATTTATATGTACTATATCGAATTGTATTGCATCTTATGTCCTGTCATATTTGTATACAAATAATCCCTAGATTTTAAAACTGCCCGTCTTGACAAGCCACCTTTTTGACAAAACTACTCTATTGTTGTAACGGATTTACCATTATACGTTTATTTTAAACACATATGTTTCTTTTAGTATAGTTTTTTATGCGCAAGTCACGCCTGTTCTCAAAATTTTTATAAGATTCTTGATAGTAAGAGTCAACAATATTTGTTTAACGAACTTGCAAGTGTGTTCGAACATTGTTGAAGGTTCTAAAAACTCGCTTTACCTTATATAAACCAACACGCCAAGAGGCAGTTATATTATTATTAGTGAGCTACAGTCAGTGTGCTATACGCCTCCGAAGCTATAATTATGGGCCTGGCATGGCCGAGCGCGTTAAGGCGTGCACTCGTAATCCGAGGGTCGCGGGTTCGAGCCCGCGTCGCGCTAAACATGCTCGCCCTCCTAGCCGTGGGGGTGTATAATGTGACGGTCAATCCCACTATTCGTTGGTAAAAGAGTAGCCCAAGAGTTGGCGGTGGGTGGTGATGACTAGCTGCCTTCCCTCTAGTCTTACACTGCTAAATTAGGGACGGCTAGCACAGATAGCCCTCGAGTAGCTTTGTGCGAAATTCCAAAACAAACAAACAAGCTATAATTATGATTAACGCCTATTAATCGGAAAAATATAGAATTTGATCAAGAACATTTAGAGAGTTAACATTACAAACCGTTCAATTTCAGTGAATTAATTGGATGTTAGTACTTGTACGAGAACGTTAAATATCTTCCTCCGTAACAAGTGATCTTGTAAGCGACGGAAGGCTTACCAAGAAACAACAGCTAGCTAGCTTAAGCGAGGTATAACAATATCAACTCAGAATTAATTTGCTCGTTGTGGATCTGGATCGTCGATACAATATTCAGTTCTAGATGGGATAGAAGAGTCAATGTTATCTGTAATTTCGTAAAAATGTTGTATATAAATCATTATTTGCAATAAATACATGTAATATCCGTTATTATAAATTGAATTGTTCTTTGTATAGCAAAATATATTTGTGCTAAAAAAGCAAAATATTTATATCAATCTTGTTGGCAATACATATTAACAGTTAATTACTTTTTATGTTCAAATTCAAATTTCCGGTTATTTGACATAGTAATACGCATTGTACATAACATAGCATAGTGATTTCTAAATTAATTGCTATCGAATTAAAATTTGTTGAGGATAACTTCAGTAGGATTATTTTGGAGTGGTTCACAGTAATTTGTTTTTAACAGAAAAGAGCTTGAGTGCTATTATTAGAATCCGTAATCAAATATTTTCAGTAATTTATTGATTCATCATCAATCTTGCACAAATAGCAGGATACATTGTATATAGTCAATTGTTATGTAAATGTTGTGTAAATGTTTTGTAAACGACAACATGTCGTGTTGTATTTAAATTTTCATTTCTATTATTTATATTTCCATATTTATATTATTGTTTCAAAGTTTAAACCAATTAAAAATATGTTGTTATTCATTTAAAATAACATTTAGAAATTTCTAGAATTAGGTAGATCAATCAATTGACTATAAATGGAATGTGGCGGCCTAGTGTCTAGACGACAAGTCTCATGCAAGAACGGACATGCGCGGATTTCTCTGGAATGTTGGGAAGTTACGCGATGGTTCGAGAAGTCTAGGCCTACAAATATATAAACAGACGAAGATGCGAGAAAGAAAAGAGTCATTAGTTTTTATTCGAAGAAGAGAAGAGTCAGTCATTAGTTTATATTCAATTCAAAAAATAGTGTCTTTGTTCGAGAAGTTTTCAACGTTTGATGTGTGTTTATTCAACTTGAATTTGTGACTGAAGCTAGATCTACAGAAGCTGTGATTTTATTTCGTCAATCTCTACGATTCGTTCGAATTACTAGTTATACTGAAGGTCAACACGTGCGGACTGTTAGGGGAGACTGGGAAAATTGGAAGGCGGCAAGTTTGAGACGTTCATTAAGAAGCACCGTAAAAAGAACTTCGTCTTTCTCCATTCAAACTTCGGTATTTCTTCGTGGGACTAAATTCACACCCTAGACCGGAATTTTGGATTTCTGATCTGAACTTTTGGACTTTCATTCGAGATCATATTATTAGATACAGGCCAGTACCATTTTGTATTGTAATTAACTTTGAAGTTTGAAACCAGTACTATTTTGTGTTGTAATTAATTTTGAAGGTTTAAACTTAATATCTGTCATTGTTGTTATGTAATTTATGTTATATCTGTTACATATATAATAGCTTATTGTAATAAATTATACAAGCTGTTATCTGTGTCTTTCTGTTGCATTTTGTCTACGAAAAACATAAAACATAAAAAAACGTAACATCAATATTACAGAATAATTAATTAGAGAGTTACGTCACAGTTATCTACCACTTAATCTTAAAATTCTAACGAATGGTTTGTCGTTACATCTAGCAACATTTATCATTGAAATGAACTGTCTTGATTTTTGAAGTATTTGCGTGACGTTGAACCAACAAATAATTTAGTAATTCGATGAAACAAAAGGTTAAGTAGTAAATTCAGTGCAAATGCTAAATAATTCATAGTCTTCCACACACAAAAAAGAAATACTGGACACAAAATGTTTTATAAGAAACAAAAAGTTGTATATGATATTACTGTGTTTTATTCAACAAATTATTCAGGAAGCAGATCAGATACAAGGTTATATACATATTTGTGTTCAGCAACGAATGTCGGAAACTGTTTCTAAGAGTAGTATTGATAGGATTTAGGTTGAGAATAAATATTCTGTTTGTTCGAAACTTTTAACTAAACAGAGAAGCCATGGCCGAGCGCGTAAGGTGTGGGACTCGTAATCTGAGGGTCGCGGGTTCGCGCCCGCAACGCGCTAAACATGCTCGCCCTCCCACCCGTGGGGGTGTATAATGTGACGGTCAATCCCACTTTTCGTTGGTAAAAGAGTAGTCCAAGAGCTGGCGGTGGTGATGACTAACTACCTTCGCTCTAGTCTTACACTGCAAAATTAGGGACGGCTAGCACAGATAGCCCTCGAGTAGCTTTGTGCGAAATTCCAAAACAAACAAACAGAGAAGCTTGTTATAAAATGTTGAAAAAGTATGTAAATAAGCTTTGAGATGTTTAGTTTATGATAAACTGTTCACAGTTTTTTAGTTTTAATTTGTGTATAATGAATTGCCCACCTTCAACATACACCTCCTACTTGTCTTTGATAACTTCATTTCTCAATCTGCTCTATAAATCCAGAGATTCCAACTATACGATTTGAGCGTAATCATTACGATTTTGGTGTATACATTACGACTATACGCTCATACAGACAAATATTACAATAAAGTGATAAATTGTTCCTCCAGAGCTTGAAAGGGGTGAAAAGAAAATTTCTATTGAGATACAAATAAATTTTGATAATAAATAAAAGACATAGTTCAAATGGCTACTTGCGATGATCATGTTTGTGCTTGAAATAATAAAAAATATTTGTATTTCCGACGTGTACCAATAATTTGAGTGCGGTGCTTTTCCATACTGGTTACGTGGGGGAATCCGTAGTTACCTCATCAGTGCTTATCAACCAATCAGCGCTCGCGTAGATGTTCCCAGACTCTGATATAGCGAAAAAAAAAGGCTGTACTAGAACCAAAACTACAGCTATTGAACAATGTTGGGTTGTGAAGATGACAAAATGATATCAAGTATACTTACTAACAGTGTTTACAGTTTAGCCACAGATGGATCCACAGACATGGTTGATTCAAAACTGTATCCAGTGGTTGCACGATATCCTGAACTTTTGCTTGGAAAAAATCGTACTCTTTTGACAATGTTTGAATGGAAAAAAGCTTTAACAGGAGAGAATATTTTCAAGCTTTTGGACCACGAACTGACAGAGGAAAATTCCATGAGAAAACTGTCTTAGTGTTTCTTCAGACAATGTCTCGTTTATGTCTGGTATAGGTAAAGGTGTGATGGGACAAATCTCAAGACGACAGCCAAGCATTTACTTCATGGGCTGCGCCTGTCACTTCATGAATACTGCTGCCCAAAAAACTTCCAGCCTTGCCCACGTTTTGATATATTGATATATTTTCTGGAAAAAGTGTTAGCAGAAAACACCATTTCGAAGAGTTTCAAGGATTGTATGACAAGAAACAAGAAAAATTCTACAACTTGTTAACACAAGATGGCTATCACTTGGGATGTGCCTCAACAGAATACTGGACATGTGGAGGCAATTGAAGAAGTATTTTCACTCTGAAAAGGAAAAACTAGATTCAAAATGATCAAAACGTGCAGCTCAGTCAGGCAGCAAGACTTTAACAGTCAAGACACCCACACAGGGACACCGTGAAGACATCCTCTCAGCTACACAGGGACACAAGACAACAGTCTCCAAAAGCAGACAAAGAAACATTTGATATAACTCATATGTTCAGGCAGTCTGATATTAAACTAAAGAAGAGACGAAAGCTGGGAAGAAAGTAACCAAAAAAGTTATGCGCAGAGCAAGTTAGGTAAGTTAAGTTGTTGTTTTTTTGGACAACAAAATGAACTTGTTATTTTGTTTTTTCTTCAGTCTGCAATTTCTCTATTTGAGCAAGTCAATTTGATATTGCAAAGAGAAGAACCTTGCATGCACATTAATCATAAAACTCTGATTACACAAGTTAAAAATATACTTGTCAGATACATCAAGCCAGAATATCTTGAAGGCAACATCACTGAACTTGACTACAACAATAAATCCTTACAGAAATCTGACGAGGCAGTTTCTATTGGAAATGCTGCCAAGGAATCCATTGTTAAATAAGAAAAGGACCTGGACCTCATCAGCTTCTACACTAGTGTCAAGAAATACTATATTGCAACTACAAATTACATGATGAAACATTTCCCTCTAAATGAACTTTTGATTTACGCAGAGGTTGCTGATCCAAAACTGAAAGTCGGCAAAGATTTCTTTTCTCTATGCTTCTTCACAGACAGGTATGCAGTCCTTGTCAACACACATGAGCACGACACTATTGACAGGTTGGAAGGGCAATATTTGAATTATCAAATTGATACTTTCTCGGAAACTGTCCTTCAGTTGAATGTTGACAAGTTTTTGGTTCAGCTGTCTACAGTTAAGGATGGAAATGGCAACCATGAGTATGACATTCTGTGTAGGTTATGCTTGGAATTCTTACAGTTTTCCATTCTAATGCAGACAGTGAAAGGATATTTAGTTAAGTGACTAAAAACAAAAGCAAGTTCAGATAAAAACTGAGGTGCTCAAATTTGCCTTTGCTTTCATGAGAATGTCTCTGGATGGTTGGGAGTTATAAAAACATTTTCCATTTGACTGCAACAGCTGCAAAACTATTACAATAAGTGTCATAAACATGATATAAACTAGTCCTTACGCAAAGGCTTTTTCTGCTTACTGTTTGTGCATGTTCAGTGTTGTTTTCCTGGTATGTTTGTTACTCTGAACTAAATATAGCATAATTTCAAAATATTTTTTAATTTATTTAGTAAATACGCAAAACATAGTCATAAATGAGCAGTCTATAGCAGTAATAAATAATAATAGTTATAAAAATAATAAACCGCTTACAGACATTGGCCAGGCCTAGAAGCCGCAAATGATAAAGGGCTCTGTCCACAATAATTTCGCTCAGTCATTTGAAATAGTTGGGATCTCTGTAAATCGACCGCTTCTCTATCTAGATCTCACACTTACACCTTACTTATCAGCACCGTACATGCATACCTCTTTCATACCATAAATCTGCACTTTATTTCATTCTAACTTACATTTGTGTAAGAATTTTAAGTGTATAACATTTAATTTTAGCTTGCACAGCCTATCAGTAAGTAAGTAGTCACCACCAAGATTATAGTTCCTGAATACATACAAGAGTAGTTGAGTAAATACTATGAGAAGTAGCTGTGTAATAAGAATAAGAATAACAATAACAAAATAATCCAAGGAATTAATTTTATAGTTTTAAAATAATGCAAAGTGAGACAATGGAATGAAGGTCCAAGTCTGATAAATCAACAAAAGATCACTTACAACGCTGCAATTCGAAATGAATGGTGTAGCAGTGCAGTTCTAATTTTGGTATCAAAGAACATTTTCTACGCAGCCAACGCATTTCAAACCAAACAAAATGGACAGTTAGTGCCGTGAAGACTGTGGAAAATATTTAATTAAATGCCTGTTGCTGCTTCAGGACGAGAGTATGTACCTTAATACCTTTAAAAGTTATTTTAACAGCACGGGCTACAACAGCAGAATGTACAGAAAGAATATTGTACCTTAACAAATGTTGTTACACTGGCCTGCCTTTTGGGACACTGTATTTTTTTCTAATGAGCCCAGATGATCAATGTTGCTTAATACATCCAGAGTTGGCAGTATGTGAAAGGATGATGTTGCTTGATACATCGCAGTTTTGGCGCAAGACATTTTACTTGTCTCTGGTTAGAATCAGCTTACCAGACAAACCAGTTCTTTTTTATTTTAGATAAAATTTCTATTCATTCGATTCGAGTAATAAAATGTGGATATGAACTCTAAAGAGCACGTAAGGTCCATTGTTGAACATTAATTACAAAAACAATGTGCATGTACACTCTTATCCAATTTCTTCCCCAAGAGAGCAATTGAGTCCCATAGATCCAAGTTTTCTAGGTCTTACAAATAAGATGTGGAGTTGTGTTTCTGGCTTAAATATTGCGAAAAATAAAATAAAACAAACAAAACACACAAACGAACAGGCCTACTAACTAGTAATACTAATCTTGTACATGTTTCCATGTTTATTTAATGGAATGGTATTGTATGTGGAGCGGGTGTTTAATTTTATTGATAGTTAATGTATTAAATTAAGCTATATACTTTATGTATATACATAACACTTTTGCTGTCAATGTCTTATAGTTAAATCATCATTTTCCATGTTTTAAGTACACACTTTTTTCTTTCACTCGTGTAATGGATTTACTGTTATACGTTTACTTTAGTACTTACGCTTGTTTTAGTATAATTTTCTTTTTCTCTATGATGTATATTGTTGACTGTATATTGCACAAGTTTCGCCTGTTCTCAAAATTTGTAAAAGATTCTTGAGAGTAACAATCAAGGAAACGCTGATATGCGCAATCATTGTTGAAAATTCTAGAAACTCGCGTGATTGGTATATAAAATCCGACGTGCCGAGAGATAAATAGCATTATTATTATTAGACAGCTACAGTCTATGAGCAACAGGCCTCGAAAGCTACAATTGTGATTAATGGCTATTAATCGGAAAACAAAAGAAGCGGACCAGGAATGTTTGTAGATTTCGAACATTACTAACTATCCAACTTCAGTGAATTCAGTTTTGTGCATCAATGTTTCTACGAGAACATTAATTATCATTTTCGGTAAAGGTCAGCTTATATACGATGTTGGGCCAACCAAGCTAGCTTAACTGAGGTATGGCATTATCAACTCAGAATTTATTTACTCGTCGTGGACCTGGATCGTCGATAAATTAATGATCAGTGATGACGAGAAAACCCACATGTAGAGAAAAATATATATGTAAAATCGGGTGATTTGAGTTGAGAAAATGTTTTATGTAGAGGAGCGAACAACGTTTCGACCTTCTTCGGTCATCGTCAGGTTCACAAAGAAAGAAAGAGTTAGCTCACCGATAAATATAAAGAAAGAGGTAACTAACCATATGTTTGAAAGAGGTTGTGTATCTGAGTGTCGGAATGTAGAGGGCGTGCTTAAATGTTTGAATATATAATTTATTTATTTTAATATTATTATTTATTATATTATTTTGATATAGGTATAAAGGTGTTCCTTTGTAATGGTTTATTTTGGGCTTGAGTTGTTCTATAAGTAAGGTTACTTTAATTTTTCGTTTGTTTATGTTTGTTTCTTTATTTAGTATTTGAGTGTTTTCTATGGTTATGTTGTGTTTATTTTACTTGCAGTGTTCGAAAACATTTGAAGTTGACTTTTTATGTGCCTGGGTTTTGAATTTCAAACATGTGGTCAGCTTCCGGTTAGTTACCTCTTTCTTTGTGAACCTGCGCTAAACATGCTCGCCCTCCCAGCCGTGGGGGTGTATAATGTGACGGTCAATCCCACTATTCGTTGGTAAAAGAGTAGCCCAAGAGTTGGCGGTGGGTGGTGATGACTAGCTGCCTTCCCTCTAGTCTTACACTGCTAAATTAGGGATGGCTAGCACAGATAGCCCTCGAGTAGCTTTGTGCGAAATTCCAAAACAAACAGACGATGACCGAAAAAGGTCGAAACGTTGTTCGCTACTCTGCGTAAAAATTTTCTCAACCCAAACGAGCCGTTTTTACATATATATTTTTCTCTACAAGTGGGTTTTCTCGACATCACTGATTCTAACATTTTTGGAGGGGGTTGTCTAACTGAGCGTAGGAACGTAAAGAGCGTGCTTAGATATTTGATTATATTTATTATATTTTTTTAATTCGTGGGGTATATTTACTTTTTTGATTTTGCTTTTCAGTTAGGTGTATGCGTATAATGTTTTCTACGGTTTGTGGAGGAAACTTATTAATGTTGATGAAGTATTGTCTTATTTTGTCTAATTCTTCATTAATTTTATCTGGTGAGCATAGTTTTATGGGTGTGTTCATTTGGTTTCTTAGTATGTAGAGTTTTTGTTTTGTTTCATGTGCTGAGTTCCAAGGAATGTATAGTCCAGTATTGGTGATTTTTCGGTGGATTTCCGTTTAAAATTGTGTATCGGTTCTTGTAATTTGAAGGTTAAGAAATTATATTTTGTTGCTTTCTTCCTGTTCACATGTAAAATTAATGTTGGGATATAGAGAGTTAAAGTGATTGAAAAAATTTAAGTGTCTGTTCTGTAGATGTGAATCCTGCAATCACATCTAGATATTTGTACCAGTATAGTGGTGGATGTAATGCTATGTTAATTGCTTGTGTTTTAATTTGTGTCATAAAACTATTGGCTGGAATTAGTGATACTGGGTTGCCCATGCTGAGGCTATTTGTATATAGTTGTAGTTGTTGAACACGAATTTTATCTTTATCGTGGTGAATTCTCTGAGGGTGTAATTGGTTGTTGGGAATGTCTATTGATGGGTTAGGGTCTCGGATGTAGAGTTCTAAGGCTATCTTGCACGCTTCAACGGTTGGGACATCTGTAAAGAGGGATATAATATCGAAACTGGCCATTAAGGCTTTATGTTTAAGTTGATTAAGATTAGACTTGAAATTTAAAGAGGCTTTGATGAATGAGTTGAATGATGTTACATATTGGGAGAATGCCCATGCTATGTATTTACCAATATTGTAATTAAACGATAAATTGTTCAGATTTAGACCAGATATAAGACGCAGTATAATTTGTAAGTTTGTAAAGCTGTTGTATATAAACCATTATATGTAATAACTATTTGTAATAATCGTTATTATAAACTGCATTCTTTTCATGTTTGTATATCAAAACATATTTATGTTAAAAAAGGATATTGTGTATATCAATATTGTTCACAAATTACATAAATTTGATATATAAAAACAATTTATTAATTTCTAGATTCAAATTTCCGGTTATTTGAAATAGTAATACGTTAACATACATAAACGTAATAAATCGAAAACTGGTCCGAAATAAATTATAATACGTAATACTCGTTCTCGTATATCATTAATGTCAAAAACGTACATAAATACCTATACGTCGTTTATAACCTTTTTGTTTCCAGCATGTATCAGTATTATTAGAACACAAGTAAAAGTATCCGTCCCCAATAACCAGAAAAGTCGAAGTTAACTTACCAAGTTAAATTATTTCTTAGATTTTTAAAAAGTTTATTTAGTTGCGTTCTTGGTTTCACTCAGTTATAGTTCTGTGTCACTTACACAACCCTCTATGAAAAGTAACGGTTGAACATTTCATTCGTGCTAAGAGACACTAAACAATTTTATGCGGTAAATCTATGTTTTCATTCTCTAAATTACGTCACACTTTAAGATGTGAGTTATAGCGTGATTAATTTTAAACAATCTAACGAAGTAAATTTGGCATCAACATTATTCACGCCTCTTCTCCAATTATTTCAAATGTGAATGTAGACTTTTGCCTACGTACACGGCTGTCCAACAGGAGACAGACGAACTCTAGGATCGACACCATCACAGATCGCAAAATATATGAAAAGAGTAAGACAGTAAAAAATGACGGTGCAAGTACTACCACCCCCACTTCCTAGTATACCTTAACCTTACATTTCACAGATAACTGAAATAAATAAATTTTGCGAAATCAAACTTAACAAGCAAAGAGGCATAAAAGTGCAACAGAGGCAATCAAATGTCGGTAAATTCCTTTGTGAGCCAATCAAAATTAACATCTTTCATGAAACAAATTCAGGGCGTATTCATAGAATAATTATTGTTGTAATCAGTTAGATTATTAACTTATAATATATAGAAAAGTCAGTGCGGTTTAGTAGCACTATGTTGCAACAATGGCTTTTATGTGATGTCGCTTAGCAACAAAAGTATAACCTAATTGTGTTGTAAGTCTGCGTACTAAAAGTTTAAAAAGAAACGTTAAAAAACAAACAACAGAAAGAAATATTTGTTGATTTCTTAATTTAGAGTCTCAATTGCTGAAGGAGGTATTGTTTTTTATTATAATTGTTGGTTTGTGGTATAACAGAAAATAGTTTAATTCTGAAATGATTTCAGTTTAAAACTGAATAAATATTTTTACTTTAAATGATAAATGTTATGCACTTTGTCCTAGGTTAGATGATCATGCCTTACGTCTTTACTTTAGATTCATATCATCATTCATTACACTTATAAGGTTCCACGGCACACCCCCTTTCAAGGTCCTCTTGCGTCCTCATCACCAAAATCACAATAGACAGAAACTAATCGAACTATTTTCTCTCTAGATAAATGCATTTTGGTTTTCATGGATCCGCTTATTTTGAGAACTCAAGCGTGACGAGATACACACACTCTCATATAGATAAGAAGATTGTATTCATGTGGTCTGTAATACCTGTTACACATTATAATTTATTTCGGACGAGTCTCCGATTTATTATGCTACGTATGTTAACGTATTACAAATAACCGGAAATTTAAATTTGAACTTAGGAAGTTAATTAAATAATAATAAGTACAGAATTTATTGTATTTGCCGACAAGACAATAATAATAAGTATAGAATCTATGGTATTTGCCGACAAGACAATTTCCTTTTTTAACACTAATATATTTTAATATATAAACGAAAAACAATACAATTTATAAAAACGGTTACTTCTAATAGTTATTAGAAAAGATGATTTATATACAATAGTTTTATAAACTGCGTCTTTTATTGGCGGTGACGGAGAGCAAAGTAATTTGTTGTTGATACACCTATACACTTCTTTTGGCGGCTGGCTAAGCTAGAAGCACCTGTTAGTTTTCACTGGCGACTAATGCCATCGTGGAAATACTAACGTTAGAAATTAATTCGTCTGAGTTGAACGGTCTGTAATGTTCGAAATCTATAAATGTCCCTGGTCATATCATGTAGTTTTCCGATTAAAAAGCGTTAATCACAGTATTAGCTTCCGGGGCCTATAGCACAATGACTGCAGATGACTAATAATAATATTCTTATACTATTTAGCGGCAAGATGCTTTTATATGAATCATGTGAGTTTCTTAACACTCAACACTGTTCTAAATGAGGCTAGTATTTTCGTAAAACAAATATTGTTGATTGTTACTTTCAAGAATCTTATACAAATTTCGAGAACACTCGGGGCTTGCGCAATACACATCCAACAATGTACGTCATATGCAAAAAAGAAAACCATAAAGAAGCAACCTAGACACCTAAAATAAACGTATAACGATAAATCCATTATATACATGTGCGATCTGTAATATCGGTACAGCTTCACAATAAGGCTATTAACAACTTATGAATAAATAAAATAAAACTTATATCACATACGTGACTGTTACTACTGTTTTAAGTGTCGTATGCCTACTGACATGATGATCTCTGGATTGTGAAAAAGTAAGCCTCGTAAGTTTACGTGTTTGTTTGTTTCAGCATTTTAATACCGTAAACTTGCCGATAATCTATCGTGGCATGGTTTCGTATAAAGTGTGCTGTTTAAATCATATTATGTACTTCTTATTTGGAAATCGTATAGGAATAATAAAGAAATGTGTGTTCCAAATTATTATTCTTTCTGTGATGTAATATCACAGAAGTTACAGATCTGTAGAATGTGTCTCTTATATTATGGTGTTTATTATCACTTCGAATTTCCAAAGCAACAATCTGTTAGTTGATCTTAATACTGGTAAAGCAGGTGATATCTTACTTTATGTTTTATTCTCTAAAGTCACAAAAGAAGATATACGTTTTAGTAAAATTCGTTTTATAACTACTTTAATCAATCCCAAAGATAATTAGAATCAAAGATTGGCTTACGAAAGTTTATGAAGCCACGTGTCTTGCAGGAGAAATGAAGTCGCGTGTGTAATTGCTTGACAGGGTGTCACGAGCTCTTGTCACCAAAACAATTTTATACTGCGTTATCAATCTCTGTCAACTCAAGCGCTGTCACGTACACTAGGTGTATTGCACGTGCCTTGCGTGAGCGTATGTTTCTAGAAATATCATTTTCGTTTGTTTTCAGTGAAAACCAAAATAAAAATGGGCTGTTTTATCATGACATATGTGGCCAAATCTAAAGATCTATTATTCTTCACATATATTTAGTCATGAATTTTCGCCTGATCTTCAGAGTTCCCTGCAGTAGAAATCGTATTATTTTTGTTTTTCAGTGTTTAACTTCTGGTTACGATTGTTTTCCGCCAATGAAGAACAATGTCTTTATTACCTTCTCGAAATGGAAAATAACTAATTCAGTATATTGAGTGAAGTTAATTTGTTGTACTTTCCTATAAACGTACGTGTAATTATAGTTAGGAACTCAATAAAAGTAGAAATGTATTTTCATGATGACTGATACGGGTATCAGCACTTTAATTAAAATAAAGTATATAATAACATTTCAACTTTCTTAGTTCATCTTCAGGTTAACAAAGGTTACGTTTGCATGTTTAGGGGTAGTATGAGTCATAAACCAATATAAAGGAAAACCTCTATACCGATACTAGTTAATAACCTAACATCTAAGTGCAACGCCCCTTAAAATCCCGCACCCGTTTAAACTGTCGTCCCTAAGACATTACCTCGGAAACGGTCAGCTGCAAACTCTTTCTTTGTTAAAATGAAGCTGACATAAGAAGATCGAAACGTTGTTCTGTACATTATTTTAATTAAAGTGCTAATACCAATATTAGCCATCGTGAAAGTACATTTTTACTTCAAGTGGGTTTTTCATTTTCATAGTAAAGAGAAATTGACTTGATTTTTAGACCTACATTATACAGAAGCCACAATTTCTTCAAATTAACATTTTTAAACAAATCTGAAGTAAGAAATACGTTATAAATAGTAATATGTCATCTCGTATCTAATGAAATAAAAACATATTTCAGATTTTGATTATGCACTGACATTATAAACGTTCCGTCACATATTCATTACACAACTATTAATTTTACACGAGCACTTTCACATGCTAGAGTCATGGCTAGCAAAACACATAATTCTCATCCCATTATTGGGGTTAAACAAGGTCGAAAGAAGTTTTCTCATCGCCGATTTTACTTTAAACGAGTTAACTTGAGTAAATAAATCTACTTAGAAGATTGATTACACACAGTATACGGTACTATAGGTTTCATGAAAAGATCCGACTGTGTGCTGATGTTTTTGTTTTTTTACTATATTTATTTATTAGTTACGAATAAGCTTGAAAAAAGTATAAATATATTTTACTTGTCTAGACAAACACTTTGAACAGTTCTACCAGTGAAAATATTTAAATCTGAAACCGGCCAATGGTAAACGAACTGAAAATTTTACTTTTAAGTTTTAACAACCTTACATTTCACCAGGAAAAAAATGAGAACGTTTTTAATAAAAATACAATTTTAAACAGCCGTGGAAATAACAGCATGACATATATATATATATGTAACTAGCTGGAGTGCCTGCTCCCTTCATAGAAGTTATATAAATTCATTATTAACGAAAGGCTGTCTTGGGACACGAAAAGTTGCTTCCCTGATATTAATTGTAAAATAGACAAAGACGCTAATAAACCTTTGCATGTATCTCCATGTTACGTATTTTCTTATGTTTTAAGTTCTTCGTAGACTAAACGCAACAGAAAAACGCAGATAACAGCTTGTATAATTTATTACACTAAACTATTAACAAATATAACAGATATAACACAAATTATATATAATAACAGTGACAGATATTAAGTTACAACATTCGAAATTAATTACAAAACAAAATAATATTAGTTTTAAACTTCAAAATAAATCACAATACAAAACGGTACTGGCCTGTATCTAATGTAATGATCTAAAATTAAAGTCTCAAATTCCAGTCTAGGGTGTGAATTTGGTCCCACGAAGAAATTCCGAAACAGTTCACAGTTCAAAAAATTCGCCGTCTCTCAGAACAAGCAGTAATTCAGATGTATCGTAGAGATTGACGAAATAAAATCACAGCTTCCGTAGATCTAACTTTTGTCACAAATCCAAGTTGAATAATCACAGCAAACACTTAATCTTTCTCTAATAACTAAAACTGATGCCTGAATCTCACTCTTATTCTTCGAATAAAACTAATGACTGAATCTATCTTCTTTTTTTCGAATAAAAACTGATGACTGAATCTCTCTCTCGTCACCGTCTTTTATACGGATAGGCCTATTTCTCGAACAATCCCGCAATTTCCATACAACTCTAGAGCAATCCCGCGTGTCCGTTCTTGCACGAGACTACCCGTCTAGACACGAAGTCACCAGCACTCATTTATAAACATATGATTGGTTTACTTAATTCAAGAAAGTTCTAAATGTTACCCTAAATAAATAACAAAATATTAGTTTAAACTTCGAAACAATAATATCAATATGGAAAAATGAATAATAGAAATGAAAATTTAAACACAACACGACATGTTGTCGTTAACAAAATATTTACACATATACATAACACTCTCCCCCTTAAAAGTAAAAAAAAAAGTTTGAACTTGTGAAAACTTTTTTTTGTTTAACTTATTATACATAACATTGAACTAAAAAACAAATTTTAGTCAACCGAGCCTCGGAACACCTCTCAAAGAATGCACGAATGTGGCTTAAATGCTCAGACCAGTCACTGCTTACTACCAGTACATCATCAATGTAAGCATACATCTCATGATTCATCAACCTTTGAAATATTGCAGCAGTTTTTCATGCCAAATGGCATAACTTTGTTTTGGTACAAACCATCGGGTGTTATAAAAGCTGAAATTTCTCTTGCTTGCCAATAACCTTTGAGTAGGTCAAATTTGGTAAGGTACTTTGAGTTACCTACACGGTCAATACAATCATCCATCCGAGGAATAGGATATGAATCAGTCTTGGTCACATCATTAACCCTTCTGAATTCTGTACAGAACCTAAATGAACCATCAGATTTTGGTACCAAGATACAAGGTGAACTCCAATTACTATTTGACAACTCAATAAAATCATTTTCAAGCATGTATTGTACCTCTGACCTAATTTTGACAATTTCATAGGATTGGCCCGATATGGATGTTGTTTTATTGGTCGAGTGTTCTCAATAACAACATCATGTTCTATGACATTGGTTCTACCAGGAACATCAGGGAACAAATGAGCAAACTCTAAAATCAAACCTTTCAACTCTTGATTTTGTTGTTGGGTTAAATGATTGAGTTTTTCATCTAAGTTTGCTAATACATGTGAGTTTTTGAGTTTAACATGAGTGTCTGGAAAACTATTTTCTATAATTTCAGGAGGAGAAGGTGGAGGATCATGATCTTCATTCACACCACCTGTCGAACAGAGTTTCTTTTTCACGAGCAAATTCGACATAAGTTTGGCTGTCAAACTTTTTGTAACCACGAAATTTTTGTCTGTATGCCTCTGGCACCAATTCATATGCATTCAAAATGCATTTTTTGACGTGCTCGTAATCATAACTTTGCTCGGCCGTGAGTTTGGAAAATACTTCCTGGGCTTTACCCTTGAGAACACTCTGAAGTAATACTGTCCAATATTCGGTAGGCCATTTTGGCCTAAGGGCCAATTTTTCAAATTGCTGAAAATATTTATCTACAGCTTTTTCATTGAATGGAAATACTAAACGAATTTGTTTGGAAGCATCAAAATTATCCAACTGCATTTGGACAACCTTTTCTTCTGTCTGTGCCTTTCTCATATTGATTTCTTTATCAGCTTTAATGCGTTCCATTTGTATTTCGGCATCAAGGCGTTTGTTTTCTTGTTCTGCCTCAAGAACAAGGCATCTGTTTTCCTGTTCTGCCTCAAGAACAAGGCGTCTGTTTTCCTGTTCTGCCTCAATACGTTTTTGTTCTGCCTCAAGACGTTTGCTTTCAATTTCTAAACGAAATTTCATTTCCATTTCCATTTTTTTTAATTCGAAATCTGGGTCAAAATGAGTAACAGGCAATTGTTGTGCAACTGTTTGAGGTAAAACTTTTTGGTTGACCAAATGTTCAACAATAATTTGTTTAATATCTGCTTTCTTCATTGCTTGCTTCACTTCTAAATTAAAATGTTTACCAACATCAACCAATTCAGATTTTTTTAATTCACTGATTAATTCGAAAGAGGGATTCCGATTAAATTCGTTTATAAAATCTTCAAGTTGGAATGCCATTTTGAATATACAAGCTGTCTATCTGTATAGAATATAAATCTTATTTTATAATAAAATTAAATTGTTTGTTCAATATCCCGGACGGGCCCCCAATTTTCTGTTACGTATTTTTTGATGTTTTAAGTTCTTTGTAGACTAAACGCAACAGAAAAACGCAGATAACAGCTTGTATAATTTATTACACTAAACTATTAACAAATATAACAGATATAACACAAATTATATATAATAACAGTGACAGATATTAAGTTACAACATTCGAAATTAATTACAAAACAAAATAATATTAGTTTCAAACTTCAAAATAAATCACAATACAAAACGGTACTGGCCTGTATCTAATGTAATGATCTAAAATTAAAGTCTCAAATTCCAGTCTAGGGTGTGAATTTGGTCCCACGAAGAAATTCCGAAACAGTTCACAGTTCAAAAAATTCGCCGTCTCTCAGCACAAGCAGTAATTCAGATGTATCGTAGAGATTGACGAAATAAAATCACAGCTTCCGTAGATCTAACTTTTGTCACAAATTTAAGTTGAATAATCACAGCAAACACTTAATCTTTCTCAAATAACTAAAACTGATGCCTGAATCTCACTCTTATTCTTCGAATAAAACTAATGACTGAATCTATCTTCTTTTTTCGAATAAAAACTGATGACTGAATCTCTCTCTCGTCACCGTCTTTTATACCGATAGGCCTATTTCTCGAACAATCTCGCAATTTCCATACAACTCTAGAGCAATCCCACGTGTCCGTTCTTGCACGAGACTACCCGTCTAGACACGAAGTCACCAGCACTCATTTATAAACATATGCTTGGTTTACTTAATTCAAGAAAGTTCTAAATGTTACCCTAAATAAATAACAAAATATTAGTTTAAACTTCGAAACAATAATATCAATATGGAAAAATGAATAATAGAAATGAAAATTTAAACACAACACGACATGTTGTCGTTAACAAAATATTTACACATATACATAACACTCCATATGCAGTCAACAAACCCTCATGACAAATTTTGTGATGTCTATCAACAGGGAAAGAAGCAGTGATAAAAAAAACGCCCTTAAAAACAGCGAAACTGAAAATATGTAAGTATTTTCCCTCTCTCAATGAACCTCCATATCACAGTTAGTGAAGGTCTACCTATAAAGGACTAAGTAGCGGTTAGAAACGCTAAAAAACAAAACTACAAGAAACCAAAAAACGCAAAAAGAAAAACTGAAAATTTGTATCTATTCACGCATAGACCTAATAAGTCTTTATACTAATTTTGGTGAATATTTATCTATATCCTGCAAAGTAGTTACCTGGACATACAACAGGCGACAGATGTACCACACGTTTGATCATATCTGATTGTCAAGGTTTTCTTGAATTACTCTTCCTCAAGCAATTAGTAAATTATAATAAAAGCAAATTGCTTGAAACTGCTATTAAAAATCACTGAAAAAATAAACTAAAAATATATTGTTGAAATATTAATCTATGGTGATTTGTTATCTGAGGAAACATTAGGGGCTCGGCATGGCCAAGCGTGCGACTCGTGATATGAAATTAAAAAACCAAACAAAGGAATTCCTTCTCAACAGCATTGCATATATTACGTATTTATAGCACGTAAATCAACTTTCATCAATAATTGGTCATGGATATGCGAAACATTTCAAATATTACATATCTATCTTGGCTTGGCCAAGTGGTTATGGCACTCGACAAAATTTTTTATAAACTCACAAAGTTCAGTCTTCTGTGTTTTCTGGAACTTAATATTTTATCAACAGTCCTTAATTCTGAGTTGATACTGCTACATTTCGCTTAAGCTAGCGCTGTCTTTTCTTGGCTGACACACACGTACAAACTGGCCGACAAATTATTATACAAGTAATAACGTTCGAAATTAATCGTCTAAAGTTAAACGCTTCGTAATATTCGAAACTTGTAAACGTTCGTAGTGAAATTCTGTAGTTTTCCGATTAATAAGCGTTAATCACAATTATTGCTTCCGAAGCTTATAGTATATTGACTGTAGCTAACCGATACTAATAAGTGTCTCTGGGCAAAATTCTTGAACGTTCAACAGTCTTTGAGAACACGTAAACCACATTTTGTTGTTTCTTGCTCTCGAAAATATTTAAATTTAGAAAACAGTCCGGACTTATGGAATACGCATCCAACAATATAAGTCACATGTATAAAAACTCTACTGAAACAAACGTAAGTATTAAATGTAGAACGGTAAATCTTTTTCACGTAAATTTCTCGTATTAAACTGAAACAGCCATGTGTAACAGTAGCCAATCAAAGCACGTTCATCTCAGTCTATCTGAAAACCATATAAGGCTTGCAGTAACCTGAACAAACTGGATTCAATCCCTTCACCTCCTCTGAAAATAGCCAACCAAACTGACATAAAAATTTTATTAGTTTGAAACTGGTTTTAAACTAAATCTATAGCCTTTCCCACCATTGACCAGAATAACTTCAGTTTCATTTATCAATATCTAAGTATCTTTACAACCATATACACATTTATATAATGAATAGAGTGAGATAAGTAAGTTACTTTGAATTGGGTGCTTTAGTTACAACACTAAAATCAACTCATAAAGCTAAATCTCTCACATCATCAAACGACTGAAATTCACTCGAGACAGAAAGACGTGAGAATTTCACATCGACAGAAAGACAGTACTCATCAAATATTTTGCTAGTAATTATCACTACTTCAATTATAATAAATATTAGTCATCAATTTTAATATTTAGTACAAACACCAATATCCTTATCATGTAATAACATCCTTTTATCCATGAGCATCCCCGATTACATCCTTTAAATTTAATGCTAATTTAATTTAAGAAAATTGAAATCAAATTTACCACCATTATAACACAAGCACAAACTGACTTACCAGTTAGGTAATATGTAATATTGTATTGTATTACACAACTAACTTTCTTACACATTAATTTCATTATTCTGGTTCTCAAGTTCGTCTGCAGTAATTATACGGGCTTGAAACGCTGAAATCCAGAGTTCGACTTCCCTTAATGGACAGAGCGCAAATATCGTGTTATGTAGCTTTGCATTTAAACAAACAATCATCTGTTGTTCTGCATGCTTCATCGTATTAGTTTGGTAAAATGCATGAATGGTTTACTATTCTCAATATGACCAGCTGCAATAAGAATATTAAGTATCTGGAAATGTTCTCCATGCAAACTATCCTTGAGAAGACAAAAAACAAACTATTTATAGAGTTCTAGGTTACGACCACATCCCTATTGAAGTGCAAAAGAAAGAGTAGCCATTGTTTTTCTTTAAAACGTGATAAAATATATTATTTAAAACACTGCCAATTTGTTATTATATTTTTATCGCTTTTCGTTCAAATATGATTCAGTTAGCAGTAAAAAGATAACATCCTACTAAGACGACAACTTATGAAATTTCAAAAAGAGAATGTGTTTTTTAGAGCATTCCTTGTTGAAAAACTTGATTTTATTTTTTCTTTATGATCCGTTTACTTTAAGAAACCTTAATCTATGGAAGAACCAAGTCAGGACATAATATGATGTTTTGAATTTTTATAACTTTATCAACAAGGAATACTTTAAAATATTTGCTTTGAAAAACGTTGTTGTTTTTGTCAGTAAATAAATACATAAAGTATCAAAGTACTGTTATGCAGGCTGCAGTTTTTCAGGTTTCTTTCATTTGCTTCCTTAATAATACGTAAAAACGATTATGTACGTATAATATCCCAGTATAAACATTTTATTGTTTCATTTTATGAGCTTTGAATATGAAATTTAATAGTGTTTGATTCTATTAGCATATTGCTCTGAAGATCTCAGGGCCTCAGGTTAAAAGCCAAACATGATTTGCACATTCAGCTGTGGGCACGTGTTACGTTTTTTATGTATGTAGACTGAACGCAACAGAAAGACACAGTTAACAGCTTGTATAATTTATTACAGTAAACTATTATATATATGACAGATATAACATAAATTATATAATAACAATGACAGATATTAAGTTTTAACATTCAAAATTAATTACAATACAAAATAGTACTGGTTTCAACCTTCAAAGTTAATTACAATACAAAATAGTACTGGCCTGTGTCCAATATAATGATCCAAAAGTTCAGATCAGATGGTCCAAAATTCCGGTCTAGGGTGTGAATTTGGTCCCACGAAGAAATTCCGAAGTTTGAATGGAGAAGTTCAGAAACAATTCACAGTTCAATAAATTTGACGAAGTTCTTTTTACGATGCCTCCGATGAACGTCTCAAACTTCTCATATTCCAACTTTCCCGGTCTTCCCTAAACAGTTCTACACGTGTTGACCTTCAGTATAACTAGTAATTCGAATGAATCGTAAAGATTGGCGAAATAAAATCACAGCTTCTGTAGATCTAACTCTAGTCACAAATCCAAGTTGAATAAACACACAGCAAACGTTTATTTTTTCTCGAGCAAAGACAATATCTCTTGAATTGAATAAAAACTAATGACTGACTCTTTCTTCTTGCATCTTCGTCTGTTTATATATTAGTAGGCCTACTTTTCTCGAACAATCACGTGACTTCCACAGAACTCCAGAGCAATCCGCGCATGTCCGTTCATGCACGAGACTCGACGTCTAGACACCAAGCCGCCATACATTTCCGTTTACAGTCAAATGATCGATCTACTTAATTCTAGAAATTTCTAAATGTTATTTTAAATGAATAACAATATATTTTATTGGTTTAAATTTCAAAACAATAATATAAACAACAATATGGCATTTTAAACGCTTTATACATAACAGCACGTTATAACAGTTACAATAAATCCTTTTATTAACTTAAGTACAACCGCTTTTGGACTCAAGTGATTTCAACTGATTGCCATTCAGTTCAGTTGCTTTTAATTCAGTTATTCAGGCCAGTTATTCCAATTTACTTCGAACCAATTTTCTTGGCTTTTGTTTTTGCTTAACAGCTGCACAGTTTGTGTTTTTATCAACTTTGTTTTCTATTACGTATTTTGTTGATTTTCGATGTTGTACACACATTGTCATTCTTTCTAAATATCAATTCACTGTCTGTGTGCTAACTTGGATAGTACAACAATGCTTAGTTCTAAATATTCAAGTTTTTGTGAAAGGTAATAACAAAACCCTTTTTTTCACTTATATGTTATAAGTGTACCTAATATTATATTACATATAAACATAATGATGTAATTATGAGACATAATAAATTTGATAATCAATAGTTGGCAACTTTTTCTATATTTTTAGTTACATAAACCAGCCCTTTTTCTTCATATATATTTGTATCCTTAGTTCTTCTTTCTTATTCATGAGGTGTATACCTCTAGCTTTTCCCCCTTATTCAGAATGTTTATACTCTACAGCTTTTCCTTCCCCTTTATATACTTTTTATTCAGTAGAGAAGTATGTTTTAGGTTAGCGTTTTGATAAAATTCAAATCCAAGGCCAATTAAACACTATCTTGACAATGTATCTTCTTCACAAAAATAAATTTCAACAGCATTTCTCACTTTTGCAGTAGAAATCATTCCATATAATTACAGACCTATCACGATGTTTCTTCATTTTGCTTATACATTATTACTCAGTCTCTTTAAAGCATGCCGGCCCATTTATTTTTTCACATTTTATGCTCATACATTTTACGCTTGAATGCAATCGAACCTATCTTCTTGACTGCAATTTTTACAAATATTTTATAACTTCTGCATTTCTGAGAGATTTTTTAAAAATTCGTTTGATCTTGACATTCTTTAAATGACGTTGTCGCTTCGTGTACATTATTTAATGGTCTGTATTATTTTAATATTAATATTTATTTTAGTTATATATATTGTAGATGATTCTCGAGAATCAACAATATACGTTGTGTGTATGTAAAAACTAGTGATTGCCAACTTAGATTTCGAGAATATTGCCTAATAATTATAAATCATAAATTATCGTATGTAGATAATTATTTATATTAAACTATTATAATAACCGTTATTATAAGTTGTTATTTTATTTGTATATTCAAATGTATTTGTATTAAAATCGAAATTGTGTGTAACAATCTTGTTGGCAAATACAAAATTTGATGCCTATTAATATTTTTTTTACATTGACTTCTAAATTTAAATTAGAAGTTAATTCGGTTTCAGGCTATTTGAAATCGTAATACGTAAAATGATAAATCGGAGATTAATTATATATGCAGAAACGGCTCGTTTGGGTTGAGAAAATATTTTAAATAGAAGGTCGAAACGTTGTTCGCTCTTCTATTTAAAATATTTTCTGAACCCAAACGAGCCGTTTTTGCATATATAATTCTCAACAAGTGGGTTTCTCGACATCACTGATTGCAAAATCGGAGACTAGTTCGACATAAAGAACAATACGTAACATCCCTTATAATTTTTAATTTTAAGCTCTCAAAGATTGAGATAATGAGCTACGCACGTGATTTTTCTATGTCATTGAGCTCCCGAGCGGTATGATGGAATGTTTGCGGAATTACACTGCTAAAAACAAGGTTTCGACACTTGTAGTCGGCAGAACACAAATAGCCCTTTGTGTGGCTTTGTGCTTAATAACAAGTAACGACTTTTGCTGTGAAATAATCTAAACTCGTTGTTACGCTGCTTAAGGCAAAAAATATCTTTATATTTCTCAACTTTAACCATTTTAAAACTTGCAAAACATGTTATTTTAGTATCGTTAACACATTAACGTTTTTCTTTGTTTAAACGCAAAGATACACAATCGGCTGTCTGTGCAGTGTCTGAAACGAATATTGAACCTCGAATTTTAACCTTATAAACAACCAAGCTTACCGATGAGATACTAGGAAATTCATAATCTACTGGAAGTTGTAGTTTAATTGAAATAAGTGTGATGGTAATATACAACAACTGTAAAAAACAAATGTTGAAAATACGTATCTGTTCTTGAAGCTTCCTCAATACACAGTTTATGACAATTAGCATATTTAAGTAAATAATCGATTTTTCTTGTAGTTGCAAAACAATATGTAAATACAGTACAGGGGAGACAGAGTTAATATTTTGCAAAGAGTTTGTTTTTAAATCATAAATATACATTTTTTCTTTCTTAGATTCCGACAGTATGGCTACTTACCACAACCTTTAAATAAAGAGGACAATTAACTTAAATAAAGCTCCTTTCTACACTCTTCTAGTGCATAGAACAACTAACCAACGCAACGTTACCTCTCACTTCCTCTTAATTTATTGGATAACTAATCTAAACACGACCCCGACAGAGAAGGAAGTTAGTCATCACCATCTATCGCCAACTCGTGGGCCATTCTTTTGCCAGCGAATAGTAATACTGAAAGTCACATTATAACACCTTCACAGCTGAAATGCTGAACATGTTTTGTGAGATGGGGATTTGAACCTACGACCCTCAGATTGTGACTTGCGCGCCCTAACCACTTGATCATGCTTGGCCTACAACAATAAGAAGTTTATGAACTAAAATGAAGAAACAGAAGGAAGATTGCAAATTTGACTCTCGAATAATGAATAGGTAAATTTTCAGTATGCATTATTTATTTATCAGCTATTTGTTACTGAAAACATATTTAGAATAATAATCATTTTAATTTGATATTTTCTCATGCTGCAAAGAAGATTTTGTAATATTTCTTAAATTCTGTTAACTTACAATTTTCATTTTTAAGTGCTGCTGATAGATCGATTACGAATTTTGACCCACTAGTGATATTAAACCAACTATTACCTTTTGTATGTTTGTAATATTTAAACATACTATTGCTTCAATTATGCTCCGTAACTAAAGTTATAGATGTGCTATAATCGCCTTTATTCGATTAGAATTCCAAGAACTGGATGTAGTTCAAAATTAGGAATGGCTAGAGCAGATATCCTTTGCGCAACTCTGTGAAAATATCTGAACTGAAAAAAATAATGATAGTAATATTCAGTAATGGATTAATTTGTAGGCCTAATTTATGTAAGTAGTTTGCTTTGATCGTAAGATAAATGATATAATGTCACTAATGTTAAGATTATTTGTAATGAATTCTGTTCTGTTGTTTCTTTAGACCTATCTAGACTGTAGAGCAGTGGTTCATAACCAGAGGTGCGAGATAACATTTGTTTTGGCCACCTTCACCTTTATTCTTAAATAAATAATTACTGCGAGGGGTTCGAGAACATATTAAAAGTTTTTAGGGGTGCGGGGCATAAAAAAGGTTGAGAACCACTGCTATAGAGCACCTTTCAGTTGTTTAGTATCCACTTTTATACCAATTCTCAAAATTTATATGTTTCTGTGTTTGGAACTAAGCACAAAGTTACACAAGGGTATCGAAACCCGGTTTCATGTGGTGTGCGTCCGAAAAATGTATGTGAAAATAATTAAAAATAGGTTTCATCAATTTTTCAACCAAAATATATTTAGAGTTCATATTTTGTTATTTGCAATATTTAGTATGAAAATATAGCATGTGAATAAAACACATCGAATTTTTATACACTTTCCTGCTCATCCCAAAGCTTAGTAATCCTTTCTAAGAAAGCATTACTTTTTGAGAATATAATCATCCACGTTGTTTCTCACCTATTTGTTTTTTCTTTTCCCCTGATTTTATCAATGGAGTTTCTTGTTCTTACCTATTTATGACCTCGTTTGTAGATAAGGAAGTTGTTCTCGAACCTTCGATTCATGTGTTACTCGTTTTTTCAACCTAACTATTGTATTAACTGCTTCATATATATGCAAAAACGGCTCGTTTGGGTTGAGAAAATATTTTACGTAGAAGAGCAAACAACGTTTCGACATTCTTCGGTCATCGTCAGGTTCACAAAGTGGGTTTTCTCGACATCACTGATTGTTAACTGCTTCGTTGTTACTGCTAACAATAAAAAATATTTTCAATCAGTTATTAACTGACAATACATGACTTGTACACATTGGCAATACAAATTACGTGTGATGGCATCACAAATAAACCAGTGTTAAAAAAGGAATATTTTAAAAACATTTTTAATAATAAATATTTGTTTATTTGAATAGTATCGAAGTTATTTTATTTTATCACCATAACTTCAACAATATTATGTTTTTTTTTCCCTATACATCATTAGTTAGCTCCCATTGTAGATTTAATTTATAAATTCTAGGTGTGGAAAAAAGGAACAAAATTAATTATAACTATAATATTTTCACAAAAATTCCCGCCTTTTTTAATATACCTGTGAGATCTTTTGTTACGACATTTTTTTTCCTGGATTCGGAAACTTAATGAAGGGCTGTTGCCCAAAACATTTTTTCGGGTATTACTAATAATTATTAAGTTGGCGTGTTTTACACCACTACTTTATATTTCAGTATACAGAATTATTTCGAGATTTAAGAATTTGCTCTTTTACACAACCATTAATAATTTTGATAATTTTTACAAATATTTGGAAAGCGTTTTTTCTTTAGATCGTTTTGGATTATTAACTAAATTACGACATTTATCTGGAATAGTAATGTAGTTGTTTGATTGTAAACTCTAGTACTAACTTAAGAAGTTTCTGAATTGAACTGTTTGCTTTTGTATCACCAAAAGTATTAAAAACAGAAATCAAAAAAGTAAATCACAAATTATCATGCACTTTACATGCCCAACATAAACGATACTGTTAGCCTAACAACAATTTCATGATAGGTTTTTGTTAAGCGACGACGTGTTGAGTTTTACGAAAAGGAACACGAAACGAAGAAAGAAACTGAATTAAAAGCGAAAAATTAGATTTTGTGGGAACCTGGTGAAAATTTTACCCGTTTATTTTAAATTTGATGGTGATTTATCAAATACTATGCGAGAAATTAGTGGACAGATAAACATATAATTTCGCTTCTATATGTATAGATTTAGTAACTTGCTGGAAAGCACGTCTAGATTGAAAATGTTCGCAAACGCATTCCTACAATCAAGTGAGTTTAGTTATAATACGCGCAAGTAGCTAATAATCGAATATGGTACACCCTTGTGTAAATTAATTGAAATAAGACGGAAAATTACGATTTTTTTAATTTTTTGCGTTTTATTTCTGAAAATCCAAAAATTACTCAGAAATCAAGACATGATATGACCATCTTTATTTTTCCGAAGATCATTAATTCGCTTTGGCATCGAGTCCACGAGTTGACTGCAATCTTTACTAATTTTTGGATCGCGGTACCACACCTCAATTATGGCCTTAATTAGCTTATCTTCACAGTACGGTCTTTTCCCCGAAGTCTTTCTTTACAAATCGCCCGAAGATTTTCAATAGGATTTAAGTTCGGAGAGTTTCCAGGCCAGTTCAGCACCATTATTCGATATGTGGCACGGAGCCAGATCTTGCTGAAAAATGCCAGATCCATCTGGAAATCTCTTTTTCAATTCTTGAATGACTCCTCTCTGTAAAACTTCGATGTACTGTGGTCCTCGCATCATACCTTCTACGATATGTAAGCCTCCGGTGCCAGAGTAAATGAAAAAGCCTCAAAACATCTTCTTCAAGGGATGTTTTATGAACTGATTGATGTGAGATTGTCGAAGTTTCTCATCTGGAGATCTGCAAACATGCAGACTTCTTTGACCCTGTACGAAGAAATGAGTCTCGTCACTGAATAACACCTTCTTCCATTGTTCTTGTGATCAGTTATTGTATTTCAGACCCCATTGATACCGTTTTCTTTTCATTGAGTTGGTAAATTTTTAATTTTTTTGAACACAAAGCTACACAATGGGCTATCTGTGCTCTGCTCACTACGGGTATCGAAACTTGGTTTTTAATGTGCAAGTTCGCAGACATACCACTGTGCCACTGGAGGGCAAGTTAGTAAGAAATTGTTTTTTCACTGGTCTCTTTGCCCTTTTAACGCAATTTCGAATGGCGTAATATTTCTCAAAATTTCGTCATATATCCCAAAAATAAATCGACCGTACTGCAAAACATAGCTAATGATGCTATCTGTGTGAAAAAAATGACTATTATAGGAAATCAACGGGTCCAACGAGCCACCGGCCACCATGCTGAAACTATTGTAAAATGACCATTTGTTTCATTTTATTTGCACAATGGTGTATGTTTGAATAGTTGATGATAGAGTTAAGATTGATTGACTAAAATTATTTAATAAGAGTTAATGCTTGTGTAAGATAATGAGTAAGTTGGTAGGCATTTATTATTTAATGAATTAAGCCTTCTGGGAGTAGTTACAGTAATTTCTGTTAAAAATTTTATTATTATTATCAAAGTAAGGCTTCAACAGGAAAGTGGCTATGATAAACGTTTATTGAAAAAAAATTAATAAATTGTTTATTGTTATGTGGACTTGATTTGCTATTATTTATGTCAAATAGCGTAAAAGAACGAAATTATAATTTCTCCCTTAACTTCAAGTGATAAAATACTTAAGTAAACAAAGATATAACAAAATGCAAATTATAAAGTGGTGACAAACATGCCAAAATGGCAACTTTTATACCACTACTTTATATTCTATTTTGCATTTTATCTTTCCGAACTTTAGGTACATTAAGTTAATAGAAAACAAATACTGTCGTTATGCGCACAATATTTCCAAAAAAGAATCTCACTCAGTCTTTTTGTTTGTTTGTTCCCGGAACGTGAGACAGTTTAACGTAATAAATGTTGTTAAAGCTTTGTGGAATATATTCAGATTCGTGGTAGTTCAGCAATAATTTTGGGACTAAGCACAGCGAAGATAGTCCATTGTGTAATTTTGCATGTAAACACAAATAAATAAAATAAGACATCCAATAGGGAGATTATTTATGGCTTGGCTGAAACAGACAAGTAATTTATAGGTTCCTTAACGAGACGAGATAAGCTTGATAGTTTATCTAATGTTGAAAATAATAATTTTCTTATCGACAATCAGAGGGAGATTATGACACACAGTAATTTCGTTTACCACCTCGAAGACTGCCATGATATCAACTCCAACATATTGATGTTTATGAGAATGCTAAAAGGAGACTGTTATTGCACTGTAGTTTATTGTTACAAATATCTTAAATGGTAAAAAATACTGAAACTGTGGGGTTGCTATAATACTCTTTAAGAATAATGTATATTTCGGATTAATTAAATCGACGAAACTACAATATAATTCAATTATATAATTTTTCTTGCTCGTCTATATATTTTTTCAGTTGTCACTTCAACGAGGTTTCATGTATCTGTACATTGATTCTATAAATATATCACTTATTCATTAAGACTTATAAAGTGTAACGTGAAAGTACGAATAATTTAAGAAGTATGAAAATAAAATAAAGCAAAATAACGTGACATATAAAAATAATTATATTATCTGATGTAAAATATTTTCGTCCCACGAATAACGTCAATTGCAAGTGATAGAAAGATCTATTCAGCCATTCTTATCATAATGCCTTATCCATGGGGGTAAGTTTGAGTCAGATCAAACTAATAGAATGTTGTATGTTTCGTCCGAGTAAAATTAAAAACTGGCATCCGAAAATTGACTATGATTAATGAGACTTTTTTGTTACACAGAGTACTATGAGATGGGCTGAGGTTAAACTGACGCCCATAGAAATATCGGATTGATAAAATGTTACTTAACTTAAACAGTCAATGTGGGTTGAGCTAGAAGTTACTTGATTTTATTTTTTATTACTTTCTTTTATCTAATGACGCAGTTCATACCATGATTATAGACACGCCTAGATTCGTTGCTGTACGCAAGACTTTATCAATAACAGTGTAATAAAACAAATAATGAGCTCAAATTGCAGTTAACAAGTTTAATTAACGTTCTTATGAATGCGTTTATATTATAAAAGAAACAGCGTTATTACTAACATTCAATTATTGTTAATTTCCAGTTTATTAAAATTCGTGGCGTTAACAATATTTTTGTTTAATCATTAAGACTGATTACACATGTTTAAAATAATTTATCATGTGGACATTTTATTCATCACATACACATATATACAAATATAATTGAAAAGTAAGTTACAAAGATGCTCAAACTCAAATTCATATGATTTGTTGTTTAATCATACACTGCATAACAGAGATCTTATCCATCGTTATACCTATCACACATTTCCAACACACGAAATATAAGTTTGTAATTAACTTGCAATGAATAATAATTGTATTGCATAATTTAGTGTGACTTGAAGCGCTTTTGAAAACGTTGGACATTTCACGTATTAATATTGATTAGAAAAGTTGTGTTATATAAACATGTGCTTTAGAAGTTGTGCATTAAGACTGAAGCACTTTGAAGTTGTATGTAAGATAATGTAAATGTGTGTTCGGATCGGCAATTATTAGTCTTATCAGGCGTCAAACCAGTATACACCTGTGACACCAAGCTTTTTCTGCAGTTTTATTATTTGCTTTGAATCTCGCGTACAGCTACATATACGGTTATCTAGCCGCCCCTAATTTAACAGTGAAAGATTAAAAGAAAGGCAGATAGTCACCACCACTCACTGCTAACTTTTGTGCTGCTCTTTTTACCAACCAAGAGTGCGACTGACTACCACATTATAACGCTCCTATGGCGGAAGAAAGAAGAACATATTTAGTGGGACAGGGATTTGAGCCCGCGATCCTCCAATTGCTAGTCATAATCACTTGGCTTTGCCAGCCCTGCTATTTTGGTATTACTAGTGAACCTTTCTGGTGGATTCTTTCTGCAGCTGTCTGTTTGGCAGAAAGACTCAGCCAACAAGAAATGAAAAAAACGACAACAAAAAACGAAAATATAGTTTTCATTTATCGAGACCATTTAAATTTATTTCATGTATATTTTAAAACAAACTTGATGTTGTTTGATTTAATAATAAATGAGTAATCGTTGTGTATCAAGTTAATGTATTTGTAAACAATAGTATTAATTTAAAGAGTAAAACAAACTGATTCTGTTCTACATACAGTTACTGCACCGAAATGAGAAAAGGACATGGAAATTTAAGTAATTAACAACTGAATTATACTTCTTACATAGTCCAAGGAATAAATCAACACTTATAACAGAAAATAATTCGGAATATCTGGAATAAAGTCGCAGACACAGTAGACAAACACACATATTTAGAATTATTGTATTGTGTTTGTTTGATTGAAAAGTGCTTTTAAAATTTAAAACTCTTTGTCAGTTCATATGGGAAATGTTTAGGAATAGATTTGTTAAATTCCTACAAGGATGTTAAAACATAAGGACTTATCATTTCTCCTGGTTTTCAGTTATGCTAATAGCTGTTGTTGTTTTTGAATTAA
The DNA here is from genome assembly GCA_011833715.1 of Carcinoscorpius rotundicauda. Taxonomy (NCBI): domain Eukaryota; kingdom Metazoa; phylum Arthropoda; class Merostomata; order Xiphosura; family Limulidae; genus Carcinoscorpius; species Carcinoscorpius rotundicauda. Next base: position 42,614,982 of record CM022393.1, read on the forward strand.
GCACAAAGCTACACAAAGGGCTATCTGTGCTCTGCCCACCACGGGTATCGAAACCCGGATTTTAGCGTGTAAGTCCGCAGACATACCGCTGAGCCACTGGGGGGCAATATGCTAATAGCCTGAAATAGGTTAAATTCAATAATATTTTTACCAACCCATCCTGTTTTCTTCTTGCTCATTTATTAACGTCAGTTGCTAAATATATAATAAAATCCATACTTTTATTTCATGATATACTTTTTCAATAACATTATCACATTGCTACATTGAAAATTTAATTTAACTCTGCACGTACAACCGAGCCAAATTATTATGTTATGACGTTTTACGCTGTCATTTTCGCAATTTAGTGAAATAGTTTTATTACTAATGTGTAACAATAAACATGGCATGAAAGCATAAATTATAATGTTCAAATCTAAGTTTTAACCTATTAATTTAACAAAGAAATACTTAAAATCTCCCAAACTTCATTTTCCTGTGACACGTAAAACATCTATGTATCGAATCGTTGTTATGTACGTTATTTATTACGGTTTCAAATGGCTGGAAATTTTAATTTTAATCTAGAAGTTAACTGAATGTCGATATGTATCAAATTTATGATATTTGCCAACATGATTCATACACACATCTTTTTCTTCTTAACACTGTCATATAATATAATACGCAAACAACAATACATTTTAATAGTTATTACAAATAGCTGTAACAAATAATAATTTATATACAAAAGTTTTAGAAACATACAAACAATACTGAGTCTTTTATCTGGTCTGAAACTGAATATGTTAGCGACGGTTCACAATGAGCGAATTAATTCTGAGTTTAATAATTAATTCGCGTAATCACAAGACAGCTAGATCTCTATTCTTGGCTGGTCTCAGGGGTTTTACAAGCTGACTTTTTTTCCAACAACAATATCTAATTCCCTTGTAGAAAAACTAACGTCCGTAGTTAATTCACTGAAGTTAAAAATTTGTAATGTTTGAAATCTAAAAACGTTTATGCTTAGTTATCTGTAGTTTTACAATAATATTAAACTGACTTTTGGCGTGTCAGCTTGTAAACTTTTAGGGTTAAGTTCTCGACAGTTAATTTGGCAACAATATTCGAAGATACACTTATGAATTCGTAAAACAAATATTGTTCTTACATTCAAGATTCTTCCACAGATTTAGAGAATAGGTGGAACTTTCACAATACACATTTAATAATATACGTTACATTCATTTCCAAACATATATTAAACTGAAACAAATAAAGATACTAAAATAAATATATAATAGTTTGTCTCTAATCTTTAGCTGCCAAATAAAGGGAAGGCAACTGAATTTCTTTAGTTTAATTTAGCTGTTTTAAACTGTGTTTTATGTTGCTAATTTATAGCTGTGAAACTTTATGTTGCATAAGGTAAAACATTACTATTCTAACATAGTGTTATACTTTCATTTATAACTCGCATAACTGTGTTATTTCCTGTTGAATGAACTCTAAGTTTAATTTTATACATTGTGTATGTGCTAATGTTTGGAACACAACACTCATTGCCTTTCTGAATTCGTGGTTTTTGTTCATGGGGCGAATGCTCACAAAGCACTATTTTTTATCCACTTAGTCATGGCAGTCATTTAATCATGTGGTAAATTACAAAAACAGATGTACTAATCATAATTTCAAACTCAAAAACATTAGCAAAATTACTTTATACAAGAACAAAATTTTTGTGTAGTTTAACTTGTAACATTTCCTGAAAGCTTGTTAAATTATATGAGGATATGCACAGTAAATAAGTTAAGGTAGTTTTACCGTCTCAACTCTGGTTATAAAATACAGTGATACTTGTGAAGAAATTAGCTAATTTTAGAATACTATAAGTAGATAAAAATAAATTTTGGTTCCATGATTACAAGATTTGTTACCAAGTTTTCTTATGTTATAACAATCTCTTGACTATAAATGAATTTCAGGTAACATTTTTAGAGAAAGAAGTACTCTCAACTAAGTGGAAGAATTTGCCAGCAGTTAACATGGATTTAGATGAACAAGAGATGTGTCGAGTTCTGAGCAGAGTTTTGCTGTTCCTGCAAAGATTATTGACATAAACTTGACTATAATTGCAGGCTCACGTAACGGATTTAATATTATGTACTTATTTTAATGTTTCAGTTAAATAAATATTTAGAAATGCATGTAACTTATATTGTTCATGTGTAATGTGCAAGTCCAGCCTGTTCTCTAAATTTGTAGATTATATAACATAAAAATCAACAAAGTACTAGGTATTTATGTAATACTAGTGACTAACAGTATTATTGCCAAGTGAGCTTTCGAGAACGTCTCCTAAAAACTTTATAAATTGGCGCACCAAGAGACAGTCAGCATAAACCTCGGAAGTTATAACTGTGAATCGGAAAACTACAGATATTTGACCAGAAATGTTTATAAATTTCGAGCATTACGAACTTTATTGAATTATACTTCGGACAATAGTATTTCTACGAGGACATTAAATATCTTCTTCAGTATAAAGTCAGACAGTAAGTGGTATGAGGCCAGCCAAGAATAGCTAGCTAGCTAGAGTAAGCAAAGTGTAACAATATCAACTCAGAGATAATTCACTCGTCGCGGACTTGAATAGTTGATAAAATATTCAGTTCCAGACCAGAAAAGACTGAGTATTGTTTGTAAGTTTGTGAAACTCTTGTATATAAACCATTGTTTGTGATAACTATTTGTAACAGCCATTTTTATCAATCGTATTACTACTTGTATATTAAAATATATTTGTATTGAAAAGAAAATTACGTGTATCAATCCTGTTGACAAATATTATAAATTTGGTACATATCGACATTCAATTAACTTTTAAATTCAAATTCAAATTTAGAGCTATTTGAAATCGTAATATGTAACATAGTAACATAATAAACTGGAGACTCGTCCGAGATAAAGTATAATACATAACATAATACTTATGATAATCGGCTGATATCTGGTGCATCCAGAGATTATTAGATCAAACTATATCCCCGAGGCACAAAGACACTAAGGATGGGATGACTGATAGTCTTCAAAGTGGAATTTTGCCTGAAGAGTATGAGACCACTCTACGTGGCTTCTGGACTGTATCTGGCCAGAGAATAACAGGCTAGATATAATCAAGACTACCAATGACAAGCTGAGAAAGACTAAAAAATGCCATCAGTGGATGGTTGCTCCCAGTCATAGTTGTCTCTCCAGTGAGACAGTTGGTAAATACCATGAACCATAGAATGGAGAGCATTCCTGAGCTGGGAGATATTCTGAAATGTCAACCATGGATCATGATAAAATATGAAGTCATGCATGGCTGTACAAGAAATTTCCATGGCAACTGGTTACCATGATTTCTTAGATGAGAAACCTATTACTCATCCAATTGTTGATGTTACTGAATGCATCTATCACTTTGTGTCTGGACATCAGTAGTATCTTTAACAGACATTGACTGAAAATCTACAAGGTAGAGGTTTGACAGAACAACAATTCTCTCTGAGTTACGCAGAGCAAATTTTGGACCAGATCCTGAAACATTTCAGGCAGATAACTGTATGGACTGGTTGAACTCAAAAAAAGGCAGTCCGCTGCCTGATTTTATAATTAAATAGTCCAACCACCAACATTATAGAACACCTAGGCGAAGAGCAACAGGAAGACTGCGATACAATGATCTCAAAGCTGTGCTACAAATTCAACTCAGCCAAGTTCAAGTATCAAAAATGATCAGTGCCAAGATTCTTCTTATACAGACAGTCTGTAGTGATTACATGGTTAGATCTGCTCAACAATGTATCCGTGTATGAAGAATACGTACTTATGGACAAGTTTTTTTGGGGTACACCTCAGCAAGGCTATTTGAGTGAGAAGTGTATTTTCATCTTGGCATAAGTAATTTCCCTTATGATCTAGTATGAATTAGTAACTTTAGATTTGTAAATAGCCAAGGAAAAGTATACAAAGACATATGTAGAGACAACACTTTAAGTGAAGTGACTAGCTCAGATACCTTAACCACATTTAACTAGAGTTATAGTATATTATAATTGAGATGCAGTTATGTCATTGCCTAAATGTTGACCTTGACAGAAAGTGTGAAGTATCTTCTTCACTTATACGTCGATGATATTACAGTCAGTGATTCAGCAGATACCTGTTAGCTAACAATGCTCATAACGTTACCAAGCAGTTGAATAAGCAAGGTTATCAGTACTATCAGATGGCTCGGCAGGACTAGGAAGACATGCAGTAAGCTTTAAACCTGTAGCAAATAGTCCATAAAATTAATGGAACTTAGTAGGTTCTGGCTACTGAATCCGGGTGTAGAACAGGGTTTGGTGTATCTTCATACGTACTTCATACATGGACCTCATAATATAACAAGACCTCTAATTAAGACCACCAATATGATCAGTAGGTATTAACCTCATTCTGATAACTAACAATAGTCTAGATGTTAGAGGAAAAGTAGATCTACGTTTCTATCTAGGAAATGTCACTCACAAAAACAAAGGTACCTGTTTCTTGTCTCAAATCTGGTGTTAATATACTTAGGATAGAAGTACTGCAGAAGTTATCTGCTAATTTCACCTGTGCTACTGGTGAACTGATTATCTGCAGAAAATCATCCAATATCAGCCAATTCTAGTCCAGGAATAGAGAATCGTACAAGTGTGTATAGCAATGTGAAAGCAAGTACTGAGCTACCAAAACATAGGAGGTTGTTGATTAAAGATTATGCAAACAATCGTGACCCAATGTAAAGGAAACAACTTAAGGATAACATAGATATAGGTGATGTATGTCTGGTAAAACAACTGCTGCACCAGCTTCCCTGGAGTACTAAGAAAGTTTTTAAAGCTGAAATACAGCAGATGTTGAAAGATTGAGTCATATTATGCTTTAGAGATGTTTGGCCAACTCCAATAGTGATTATAAAGGAGAATGAAAGCACACCAATGTTCTTTGTTGGTTTTAGATGAGTTATTGAGTAACTCATATTATTGTTGCTTTCTTTATTACAAAAAGATGAATACCTGGATGCAATAGAATATTTATATCGACTCAAACTTTTGCATCTAGTATCTGAATACTAGGAAGTTAATCTAGATTGCAAGAGCTATCATAATACTATTTTTAGCATGAAAGATGGGGTTTAAAGAGTCCACATCATACCATTTGGCTAATAGCATGTACCCAACCTTTTTGAGAAGCTATTGGAGCAGATACTGAAGTAAAGACAAAGGAGGAGATGCCTGGTCTACGTTAATAATGTTTTGGTGTTTGTCAGCATGTTAAAGCCTGGGACAGAAAACTTATAAATTGATCCATTCGACGATGAAGTAGACTTGAAGCTGAAATCCATAACGTTCTCTTTTATGTTCTAAGTTAAAATAAGAATACCACAATATTATGTTCTATTCTATTTTCTTAACGTACTGGACAATGTTTACAGTAGATCACGCCAATTATCGATACAATGACTAGATGTTAAGCACTACTCCTTTTAAATTTTACCAGTTTTCGGATATTTCTCGAAGCCATACTGTGAGGTTTAGCTACAATTGTCATTTCTTCCCATAAAATCAGACATACCGCTGAGCTACTGGGGGGCAGTTTCGGAAGCAGAATGCTCAGGGTTTGTAGGCCAATCTATTGCAGGTTTCTGGAGAAGAATCAGAAACATATTGAAAGAAGTAGCTCAGCCTTCAGAGAATAGTTTTGCATGGATTTGGAATCATTTATTTGTTTATTTTAAGCACAAAACTATACAAAGAGCTATCTGTGATCTGTCCGCAGCGGGTATCGAAACTCGGTTTTTAGTGGTATATAGTGGTACGTAGGCATATCTGTAAAAATCTGGTACGAACAGTGTACCATTGTGTAGTTCTGTGTTTAATAAGAAACAAACGTTTCGACATTTAATCATCATGAAACGAAAAACATGTCTTCCCACCGAAAAACAAGGCGTGGACATGATTAATATATGCTATTGTCATCTATTGGGTGATATTTAAATGAAATAGAAGTTATGTTGAATTGCAGTGATTATGTTAAAAAAAGAAAGATAAATCCAACATGCTTAAGACAACATGGTGCTTTTGTGGTTCGGAATACTAACAAGTAGTCTTTAGAGAGAGAAATATTTATATGATTTTTATTTGTAAAGCTGAATTAAACAAAAGAACTAAAATAGTTTTCTTACAAAACAAGATTTTTCTGGTATCAAAAATTCGAAAAAAAAATCAAGATAAAAAGCGACTAACCTGACTAAAATATCTATAACCTCCGTTTTCTAAACTATGGAAAAAAATATCTTGATAACCAAATATCGAAAAATTCTACCAGTTAATAATCAAAGAAATGTCATCATTACACCGTGATTTCATTTTAGTCAGTAAGAACAAAACTGTAGCACTTTACTTACAACGGTTCAATAAAACGTCAATACCACTTTACCAAACCTGAATTGTCTATGACATTGAATAAAATCTGCGGTGATATTTGCCATATTAAAATAGTCCAAACATTTAAGTAACTATATAACCTTACAGTTTATATTCAAAGAAGTTATTGTTGACTAATAACTATAAAGAACAGTACTTACTGTTCTGAAAGAATCGCTGTGTTATTTGCAGCTTTCGCAAATGTAGAATATTTAATTCAGAAACTCCAATGTGCAGCCACTTAGTTTTCTTAACCAGGTGGTTAAGGCGCTTGACTCATAATCTGAGAGTTGCGGGTTCGAATTATACCAAACACAGTCGTCCTTTCAGCCGTGTGGGCGTTATAATGAGACGTTCAATCCCACTATTCTTGGGTAAAAGAGTTGGAGATGGGTGGTGATGATTAGTTGCTTTCCAACTAGTCTTACATTGCTAAACTAGGGACAGCTAGTGCAGATAGCTCTTGTGTAGCTTTGCGCGAAATTCAAACTACAAACAAACAGGTAATTAACTCTGTGACAAAGGCATCGTTAAGTACTGAAAAGCCCGGCATGTCCACGTGTTAAGCCACTCGGCTAGTGATCTGAGAGTCGCGGGTTCGAATCCCCGTCACACCATATATACTCATCCTTTCAGTTCATGGAGCGTTATAATGAGCAGTCAATCCCATTATTCGTCGGTAAAATAGTAGCCCAAGGTTTAGCGGTGGGTGGTGGTGATAAGAGTTTGGAATAGTTTTCTGTATATTTCGAGCTACGGTCATCTGTCATAAATAAGCATAACTGTTTTGAGGCATTAGTATCAATAAATGTTTTTCATAAAGAATAACAAACAATTATTTCACCGAAACAGTTTACTTATTTTCATTTATTTTTATAACTAAAGTGTTTTTTCCCAAAGTCGGAACTGCTTTTATCCTGGGTTTTATGTTTAGACATGTTATGAAAGTGAAGTTGTGATCAGGAATAACATTACGTATGCATAGACTGAACGACACGGTTAGAGAATCCTGGGGTTCAGTATAATTGTCAATACTGACCAGAAAGAAGTTAGCCAGTCAAAAGCATTCGTTCTTATAATTCGAAGAGAGATGAACTATTGATTTAAAATGTGCCTTCAGTTGAAACTGTGAAGTGAACTTAGTGACATGAAACCTAGGACCTGTAATTCGCAATTGACTCGACAATCACTAGCCCACGTCCATGACCATTCAAATTATAGACTATAGAGAAGTGTATTACAAATTCAATCTAAGATCCAAACATTCTGTCTACTTAAACGTTAGAAAAGCCTACCTTCATGTGATTTCTTTATTTGATCAATCACTGTATATATTGTTGTGTCTAAGTAAACTGTTTGTATTTGACAGTGCTAAGACTTTATCTAAAAGTTGTAAATTCGTTACTTTAGTTATTAAACTTGCAAATGAAGTTCCTTTCATTATACTTAAGCTATATCTAGCATTATCAAAGTTGGTTTAATGTCATTAATTAAGTTATCCATAATTAATTATCAACATGTTTGATTGAATTTATTTATGTATTGAGGCTATAAAATTGAAAGCTAATTTTTGTAAAAAATATTTGGCATTATGGTACAAAATGTGTCATGAAGAAGAATCTGCTTTACTTTTATATTAAGATTATTAAGGAAGTATTTTTTTTTCTTTTGAAGCTGAATATTTTTATAAGAGTGAGATATATAAAATTAGTGTTTTAAATTTCATATATTTTAAAATAACGAGAGCTTGTAATGTTCATTACATTGTACTTTAAAAACGAATTTACACTTTTTATAACCCCATTTCCTTTATGAAATACAAGTGCTTTTTATTTATTCCATTTGCAACGCAAAGGGTTTCTGCCTTCTGGGTTACATTTTTTATGGAATTAATAACTTTGTTTAGTTTGTGATAGTTACTTTTACTTTGTGTTTAAATATTCGCTGAACAGCCTTCAAGCTTAATCACGTACTTACACAACACTCCACAGATTTTGATTTAAAATTGTAGCCTTTTACTAGAATTGTTTACATTCCAGAACACGTAGTATGAGGTCCGGCATGGCCAAGCGTGTTAAGGCGTGAGACTCGTAATTCGAAAGTCGCGGATTCGAATCCCGGTCGCACCAAACTTGCTCGCCCTCCCAGCCGTGAGGGCGTTATAATCCCACTATTCGTTGGTAAAGAGTAGCCCAAGAGTTGGCGGTAGGTGGTGATGACTAGCTACCTTCCCTCTAGTCTTACACTGCTAAATTAGGGACGGCTAGCACAGATAGCCCTCGAGTAGCTTTGCACGAAATTCAAAAACAAACAAACATGTTGTATATTTGGAAACAAATTTACTGATAATCTCACAAAGCAGCTTCTAAATAGGAATAACACACTTCATTTCATATCTTACTCTTAATTCCATAACTTTTGTTTCTGCTTCCTGCAGATCAGCACTTACATGTTGCTTAATATATGTTAATACAAGTGTATCAACACTTTCAGTTTAACTTACAATAAAGCATTTAAAAAGAAAGTAATTTCCATTCAAATGTAACAAGACATTTCAAATAACTTCAGTTACATAACACTGAAACTAGCTTTTTTATCTGAATATTAAATTATGAAAGTTGTTTTGAAATGTGTGTCGTCTAAGATTATAATTATTAAAAAATTGAAATATATGAAATAATAACTGATATATTTGAATTAGAAATTTCAAGAAACATAACCAACAAATTCTTTAGATTTTATAAACTGCCTGGAGTAGACAGACGTGAAGAAAATAGTTTTATCTAATATCAGTAGTCAGTTGGTTGGTGTTGAAGACGGAATTATCAAACGTAAAAGAGGAAAACGATATATGTGGAAAACGTGAAGCCTACAGAAGACACAAATACAGTTTCACTTACATTCAGGACTAAATAGCCAAAAGCGTTCATCCCAGACAAACTAACTTACTTTTAATGGATTGTTCAAAACCTTAATCTCAGACAAAGTAATATAAATTTAAAAGTTGATCAACGGTTTTCATTCCAAATAAAAAAGCTTAAATGTAAAATATAATTAAATTTATGGTGGGATTGACCTTCCATTATAATGTTCCCACTGCTAAAAGAAAAACATTCAGCGAGTGAAGGTTTTCGATTGTTGATCCATAGGTTACAAGTCGAGTGCCTTAACTATAGTGTCTTGCAAAAGTGTTCAACCCTTTAAAGTTTTCACATTTTGTTGCCATCTGAGCCTGCAATTGTGAACCTTTCAAATGGGACTTTAGATTTAGAATATACACTATCTACTCCAGATTGAGAGAGCTAGAAGACGCTGTATATATTATGATATTAGATTACATTTTCAAAGAAAATGCATAAACATTCAACCCCTCTGATACGGCAACCATAAAATAAGTTCAGGTACAAAATATTAGTGTTAAAGTTCACAAAATTAGTGCAATGGCATCTGAATGTGTGTAACTAAAATGGTTTAACTAGAATTTAGAGTAACCGCATCTGTTCCAACCATAACTCACATAGTGATGAAACGAACTAACCATGATCAAGAGAATGTTGCAAGAAACTTTTAAAGTCGTTGATTATTATCTTAAGTATGATGAAGTCTATCATTAAAAAGTGGAATATGCTTCATACCATCCAGATCAAGCTGCTCTTCCAAACTAAACAATCAAGAAACTGGTTATGAATGTCATGTGAAGTCAACAGCGACTTTCAAAGATATTCAAAGTTCTATTTCTGAGATGAGAGTCAGTGTTCATACATTAACAACATTCCAGTCATGTATTGGCGAGTAGCAAAATAGAAGTCATTACTGAAAAAGAATAATTTTAATTCTCGTATAGAGTTTACCTCAAAGCACGTAAATGATACTGCAGACATGTAACAGGAGGTTTTGTTACAAGATAATTAAAGCCCATTTGTTATTTATTTGCCCGACTCGATAAATAATATAAATCCCTTTGTAAAGCTGCAGCGCCCTCTTTACAGCTAGCAACATCAAAACCCTGAACATCATTTGCAAACTTTAGTTAGTGACTGTTATTTCATTCGTGTTGTTGATGTAAATCAAGAACAGGAAAGGTTCTATAACTAAGTCCTGAGATACTCCACTTGTAATATTATTCTACAACTTAGCTCTGAGATACCCTATTTGTAACATTAATTCAACTTGTCTGAACTCCATTTGTTGTGCCTTATGCGCTTTTCTACCTAATTTGTTAATTTCCTTCCGCGCCTATATGAATAATTTTTACAAGCATTTCAAGTGGCATATTGTCAATTTTTTTAATAAAAATCCAGTTACACGGAATCAACACTTTTACTCTTATCTACAAAAAAAGTTGTTCAAGATTTGTAAGTGAAGAAACCATGTTGACTATCCAATAACATTCTAAACTTTATTAAACAGCTATGCAAAACATCTTTCTCCAGAACTTTCCCATAATTGATGTAAGACTAATGGATCTGTATTTATTGGGATAATTTTTATTACCTCCCTTCAAAAGAGGAGTTACATTAGCTAATTTCCAATCTTCTGGTATATTCCGTTTATTCAAGGACTTTAACCTCCTTCGAAGCCACTGGGGAAATATTATCCGATCCAAGAATTTTATCATTCTTTATACCTTCAAATTTTTTTCTTAAACAGCTCAGGATTAATGGAACCACCTAATTCCATCTTTTTTCCATTTATTAACTGTTCAAGATGTGGAATAGTGCTTAAATCTTTGTGAGTAAAAACCAAAGGAAAAGTAAAATTTAATAACTCAACTATCTCTTAATCATCAGATATAAGCCTTCCTTTATTATACCTCAAGGGCCCCAACTCCTATCTCAACATGTATTTTTAACATATTTAAATAAATACTTACTGGTAATTTTTACATTTTCACCAATTCTTTCTCATGTATATTTTTATGTCCTAATTTCCTGTTTTACCAACTGTTTTAATCTAAATCTTCTGTCATGTCAGTAATTTAAATTTTTGAATTGTATGATGCTTTCTTTAATTATCTCTTAAATTCTTTGTGAGCCAATCTGGTTTTTTTCACTTATAGCTACCATATTCTTTATGTTTACCTTGAATATTTAAAAATTTTCTACATCTGATTAGTGTCTCTAAATAACTCAGCTGCTGCAATTCACAATAAATAATTGTTGTCACATTCTTTCAACATTTGATTTTTTGAAATGTATACCTAAGATATCACTATTCCTTATCTTTATATGCAGCAGAACACTGAACCTAATAGAGAAATTACTACTTGCACCCTCATCTTTCCCAATTTTCACCTTTATTTGAAGTTAAATATTGTTTATAGTACGTTCCCTGACTAATTGGTGGAGAAAGCTTTCTTGAGCAGTTTACAAAAGCCTTTCTTCCTCATGATTAGACTCTAGTACATCGCAATCTATGTGCTTGAATTTCAAATCACCCATAAATATGACTTGATTAACAGTTAAAATCTTATTATAAATTTTCCCTAATTTAATAAATATCATTTGGTAGTCTGTAACGAGTTTCCAGTAAAAACATTTTCATTTTATATCTCGTAAAAGAAACCTATATTGATTCAATTTTCTTGCTATTAACTTTGATATCCTCAACTAAACAAGATGTAACTCCTCCCCACCTCTTTAATACTCTATACTTGTTAAATAGCCTGTAACTTTGTATTAAGAAATATTTGTCATCAAAATTAACTTCATCTAATCAAATTTTAGTTTGCATTATATCAAAATTCGCCATTCTTACAAGTGCTCTAAAGTCACGCATTTTATTTCTTATACATCTAGCATTAGGATAGACGTATATTCTAATTAAACCTATCCTTTTAATTACTTCTACACTTATTTCATATGCTAAACATTTCTTTGCCTCTAATTCAATATAAATGAGATACATATTTGGTCAATGTCCTCGCTAAGTGCACCAAATAGAACAATAGCACACAAATCACATGCTAGTACTAGTGCTACCATGAAGTAAATAATTTAATTAATTTCCTAATCCTTGGTATAAGCACAAAACCACATCTTAACTACATTATCCAAAGGATTCTGCACACTACAGAGAGTGTGCCATCTCATCTACAGTACACATGCACATTTAGAACGAACAAATGCACACCATGCACGTATACATTATTTGCACGTGGTATAATGTTTTGGTGCACACGAACACTGATAATATACAAAGTAGATATCAATACAAATGAACAAATGATACAGGCATGAACAGGATGTTGAACATACCCCATTGTAAGGCTGTAGAAATAATGATTAATGTGTATGATAAAAACAGACTTGTGTAACAGTGTTATAATAGTTATCTCATTGAAATTATAATTTTACTTGTAAAAGTGGAACAATATACATGTTAAAATGCTAAAGAATTGTATAAACACTGCTCTTTGTTACACTATTTGCATAAAATACATTTATCCTTAGTACGTTTTTGTAAAAGTAACATAGTCCACCCATAGAAGCACTGTTAGTCTTCGTAAAATATATATAAGTGAAAATTTTAAAGTAACAAGTGTGAAGTAAATCATTTTGCACAAACAATAAAAATCATAGCTATGTGAGTAAAGGATTGTTTGTTTGTTTTGGAATTTTGCACAAAGCTACTCGAGAGCTATCTGTGCTAGCCGTCCCTAATTTAGCAGTGTAAGACTAGAGGGAAGGCAGCTAGTCATCACCACCCACCGCCAACTCTTGGGCTACTCTTTTACCAACGAAAAGTGGGATTGACCGTCACATTAAACGCCCCCACAGCTGGGAGGGCGAGCATGTTTGGCGCGAATCGGGCGTGAACCCGCGACCCTCAGATAATGAAGCGCACGCCTGAACGCGCTAGGCCATACCAGGCCCGTGGGTAAAGGAATAGCTTATTTAATCCATAAAGTCAAACAAGTGAAACAGTAAGTTTGTTGTTCAATTATCACATAATATTTAGATATTTAAATAAGCATCCTTTGCAGAACAGTCGTGGGGGCGTTATAATGTGACGGTCAATTCCACTATTCGTTGATAAAAGAGTAGCCCAAGAGTTGGCGGTGGGTGGTGATGACTAGCTGCCTTCCCTCTAGTCTTACACTGCTAAATTAGGGACGGGTAGCACAAATAGCCCTCGAGTAGCTTTGAGCGAAATTCCAAAACAAACAAACAAACGATCTTAATTTCAGTCAGCAAAAGTAGAGTTTCCACAATAATATTCTTCACTAGTAATGATTAAATACAGATCTTCTAAATTCCAGTAATCAACGTAAAAAGTAAATCTGATTTTTAAATAGCATTTATTTGGGGATAGATATTTGTAAAAGTATATAAAGTAAATTGCTGGTTGAAGTATTTGTTCTCTCAAATAACAGATACTATGTGCTATAAAAACTAACATGTGTAACAGTATTATAAGAGCTGTATCGTTAAAATAATGTTTTTGTTTGTTTGTACCTTTTAGAACATAATTAAATCTAAACATTGATGAATAATTACATATTGAAACACCATACAATGAGATCATCATTCTCTGCCAATGTAAACTCTACCCTTAATAATAAGTTTGTAAAAGGTATTTAATGCTTTACTTATAAGGCAAAACTGTAAAGACAAGGTTTTTAAATTAGATCAAATTATTAATTTCAAGATTTGGTTAATATAAAGTTAATGATGTTGATTTGCATTGTATCAACGCTTACTCCGGTGCCATTCTGTGGCCTTTGCAACGCTTTCGCTATTGAGTATTGCTCGAACTATGATGTTACTTTTAGCAATGTTCTTTCTGATAGTAGACATCTTCCGACAATCATGGCGAACTAGTGGAGCACTCCTATCAATGCAACCTTTGGTTCCACTTCGTAGACGTCATTGCTTCTACCCTCTGAGGCAGCTATTCAGCGCGAGACAGAATTCTTTGGGTGAGAAGCAAGCTCCCTAACTACTCACACTTTTAATTTTTCAAACATATTTTTCTACTTGTAAATATGTGTATCTTAAAATATAATGTAAATAGTCTTTTAATCTTCAAATCTTGATGGAAGACTTACTGTGGTCTAGAGATCGGGGAGAGAAATATCCAATTTATCTAACAGATGGTGAGCCAATTCAATTATATGATATATTAGTGATTCTACTTTTATCGAAGAAACCAAGTTTCTTGATACAATTTTACAGTTTCATTGTGAGGTTGGTCAGAAACGTTAGAGTAGATATTTGAAGCTTCTTTACTGATAATGAAGTCATTGTTCAAGAATTATACAGTAGACAACTCTTGCACTGATATAGTATACATGGATATGTAGAGTTCAGTGTTAACCAAGGTAAAAATTCCATTTTACTTGTTAACTGGGCTGAAATTTGTTAAAATATCTTCGCATAGTGTTTTTTTTAATATTTTAAGCACATATTCTTTTTCTTTATAGTATTATAACTGAGATACTGTTGTGTTGCAAAATGTAAACACTTTTAGAAATAATTTTAATAAGAAAACTATTAATATTAGTGTTAATGCTCGCACTCAAGTCGTACAAGGGTTTGGCGTAGCCTGGTAATTAAAAGGCCAAAGTGTGATTCTGAAAGTTCAGAGTTTGCATCCTATTGCGTCGTGGGCGCAGTACATGAGTGACGGACAAATTATACTATTAGATTAGATTGTTTTGAGAGTTGGTGTTGTTTACTGCTGATTAGACTTCTCTTTAGAGAATCAGTCCAAAATTAGGGACAACGGCTTAGATATCTCTTATCTAGTTTTTTGCGGATTTATGAAACAAAATAAACCAGTGACGCAAAACATAAATATGTAATCAATAACATAAAAATTAAATGAATTATAGTAAAATATTCATCATGTTAGAAAATCGCGTACGTTCAAGAAGTCTTGATAGAGATTAATAAAAACTCTATAACCCGAGCAATTTTGAAAGATTGACTGAAGAAAAAAGGTCTATTTTTCGAAAGCGCTTGAATTATAGTTAAATATATCATTGTGTATAATCATTAGATTGTACGTCATAAGACTCCACTTCGCTTTCTTTCGAATATTTGTTACTAACGTGCGCTAGCTTCTTTTGCCCCTGATCTCCAACATGAATCAAAATCAACATCTCAATGACCAAGAATCAAGTTAATATAAATTCCTTATCGCTGGCTTCTTGCTAATTCTGTGTCAAGAACTATACTTATAACAAATACACAAATTTTGATTATCTGTATTCTCTAAACCTTGCTCTGTAGCTACTATTCAATAAATCAATATAAGATAGATGTCAACTCTAATTACGAGACATGAAGATCAAACTGATATTATAATCGGTTGCAAACTCAATGCTATTTGTCTCACCATATGATCAAGATGCTAAAAACAAACTAAAACCAAAACATTTGGTTCAACAGAGCATTGGAGTATGAAGGTTGTTTTCTTTTACAAGATCAAAGAGTATTTTACCAGTTTTTACAATTGATTATACGGACCTGGCATGGCCTAGCGCGTTAAGGCGTGCGCTTCCTAATCTGAGGGTCGCGGGTTCGCGCCCGAGTCGTGCCAAACATGCTTGCCCTCCCAGCCGTGGGGGCGTTATAATGTTACGATCAATCCCACTTTTCGTTGATAAAAGAGTAGCCCAAGAGCTTGCGGTGGGTGGTGATGACTAACGGCCTTCCCTCTAGTCTTACACTGCTAAATTAGGGACGGCTAGCACAGATAGCCCTCAAGTTGCTTTGTGCAAAATTCCAACAGAAACAATTCATTATCTTTAAAAAGTTGTGGTCAATTTTATTAGAATTCTAACCATTCGAATCCGCAACTACTAGAGGCGCTGATTGGCTGGGCTTTGTAAGCACTGACGTTGTTAGAGATTATATTTCACATTTCTCAAATAGGTACTTGTGAAGATTTTCGAAACTGATTTGGAAAGGTAATTTAGTTTTGTTTTCTGGAAGAAATATCGACAAAAGTTGAGCCGGCTTGAAATATCGAAAACGTTAAAATGTTCTTGAGCACAGACATGTGGAGCCCCCCAGTGGCTCAGCGGTATGTCTGCGGACTTACACGCTAAAATCCGGGTTTCGATACCCGTGGTGGGCAGAGTACAAATAGCCCATTGTGTAGCTTTGTGCTTAATTAAAAAAACAAAACAACAAGACATGTGGATTTTAAATCTGCGACATTTGTCAACAATTTTGTAAAATATGGAAGTTTTCATCTTCAAGAGGAAAGTTGAAAATTTCAACAACTGAGGATCAAACGTGTGATTAGACTTCGTTGAAAGCTAATAAAAGTTTTTTAAAATGTTCATAAAAATCACAAATATTTATTAAATAATATAGATATGTTTTTGTTTGTTCACTTTCACAAAAAAAATTAAGCACGAATTAATTACGTGCTTCGGTATTTAATTATTTACAGACAAAATGCTTATATTTCAAAGGTTG
Organism: Carcinoscorpius rotundicauda; assembly: GCA_011833715.1. Classification (NCBI taxonomy): domain Eukaryota; kingdom Metazoa; phylum Arthropoda; class Merostomata; order Xiphosura; family Limulidae; genus Carcinoscorpius; species Carcinoscorpius rotundicauda. Next base: position 42,631,900 of record CM022393.1, read on the forward strand.
AGGTATAATATTGAGGTATTTTTTGTGTATATAAGATCATATGAGTTGATGCAATGTTTATACAGGTGTTATTTCAAGAAATAAGATGGCCGTCTAAGTAAAAATAAATTTTTGTATGTCTTCGAGTATAACAAACAATAGCATATTCAATATCTTTAGTTGAAGAATGAAGACAATGCGAACTTCGGAAACTCACATTTATATTTAAAATTTACAACCCCCTACACTAGTACAGCGGTATGTCTACGGATTTACAACGCTAAAATCAGCGGTTCGATTCCCCTCGGTGGGCTCACCAGATAGTCCGATGTGGCTTTGCTATAAGGGAAACACTCGCACATTATTTACAACACCAATAAAATTGTAGTGAAATGGGACAAAGTTTATTAAACCTAAACTCAGCTTCTGACAACTGCAGGTTAATGTGTTACGTCTGCATAGAATTTGTAAAAATTAAATTCTGATTAAGAAGTAAAGACAGGATCACATACAAAAGTTGTAATGGTTTCCAAAGGAGACCCCAAAACTCAGGCGCTTTCGAAGAGTTCACTATTCTTTTTCAGCCGAATAAATGTTTCTGTTTAATGAGTATTATGAATATGTAGGCACGAATATGACGTCACATAAACCGGGTATTCGATTCGAGTACAATATGCAAAAGACTTAAATGTGATAGCAATTATAAGACATTTTAACCAATCTTTAAAAACGATAAAAAATAAAATAACAGCAAACGATGAGAAATAGAGAAAATAATAATGTGATTCAATATATACAAAACAATAGCAATATGGTGAAGTTAAAACATGGATAACGCTAAAAATGTAAAGTAAGTTTAATCATGAATTTAGTTTTGAAAATCTCTTTAGAGACGTACAATCCCGGGATCGGGAATGATGCTATTTGCCGTTACATTATCAAATAATGCTATGCAGTAAGCTTCTTTAATGTCGCTGTTTCTGTTAGATGCAGAATTTGTCTTTACACTTCTAAGATTAATGTTTCTGGTTTACGTGACGTTATCATCCATGCTTATTTACTTCATTACACTTATTAAACGAAAACCTCTATTTACTTGTAGAAATTAATATAACCTATCATGTAAAACACAGAAAGAATGGTAAAATTGAGTGTGTGTATGTTTTCTTATAGCAAAGCCACATCGGGCTGCTGAGTCCACCGAGGGAACACTGATTATGTAATAAATATACTTTTAAAGAAATAATTTCTGCTGCATCACAAATATAAAACATCATATGCATGGGAAATCTGTATTTTGTTTTATAGTGTGGCTTTAAAGAAACAAACAGAGTGCGTCAAAGGAAAAACTTATTTCTATTACAAGCAGCAACTAAAAGAATTTATATCAGCCATTTTGATCTAGCTCAGGTAATCAATATTACTGAATGTATAGGTTAAAACTGTTTGCTAAAAAGTGAATGCTATGGCTGGTTTAAAATTATTTTGTTATAAAGTTTGTAAGGTTTTTTTGAACGACAACACAAGTATGAGGTACTCGTCACGAGACCGCCTTCTTGATCATACTATTGTTTGTGGCCTGGCATGGCCGAGCGCGTTAAGGCGTGCACTCGTAATCCGAGGGTCGCGGGTTCGCGCCCGCGTCGCGCTGAACATGCTCACCCTCCCAGCCGTGGGGGTGTATAATGTGACGGTCAATCCCACTATTCGTTGGTAAAAGAGTAGCCCAAGAGTCGGCGGTGGGTGGTGATGACTAGCTGCCTTCCCTCTAGTCATACACTGCAAAATTAGAGACGGCTAGCACAGATAGCCCTCGAGTAGCTTTGTGCGAAATTCCAAACAAACTATTGTTTGTTTTTTGAATTTCGCGCAAAACTACACGAGGGCTATCTGAGCTAGCCGTCCCCAGTTTACCAGTGTATGACTAGAGGGAAGGCAGCTAGTCATCACTACCCACCGCCAACTCTTGGGCTACTCTTTTATCAACGAATAGTGGGATTGACCGTGACATTATAACGCCCACACGGCTGAAAGGGCGAACATGTTTGGTGTGAGGGGATTCGAACCCGTGACCCTCAGATTACGAGTCGAACGCCTTAACCCACCTGGCCATGCCGGGCCTTGTTAACGCTAACATGCATATAAATCAGTATTTGTTACAATGGTAAGACTGATATTTTGATACTCTTTCGTACAATATTGGACATAAAGTTTTATCTAGAATCTTTAAAGTAATATATTTGGAAACAAATGCAACAATTTCTTTACCTATCTTTTCTTCAAACAAGCAGCACCATCTGTCAAAAGCTGTTGGTGAAAATGTTGTAATCTGCATCCTTGATATTCTCGTCGCCAAAAATAATGCGTAACTGAAGATTCACAAGATGGAAGGAATTCTAAGATTCTTTTAAACTTGTTATCGGTAACTCTAAAAGCTGATATTGGATCAGCTGTAACTAGCACACAAATGGATAGACAAGCCATTTGGGAAGGATCAATTTTACCTATCTGTTTACCCCAAAGATCCCACATACATTCTGTAGGACTCAGAATAAGAAACCAAGCAGCTGGAGCACAGTGCAAAGTCTTCGTACTTCAGACCGTTTTTCGGTCAGTGTCATTACTGCTGACTGTTTGAAAAGCGAGTAAATATACTGGTTAAATTCCCCTTAAGTTACCAATTTTTTAACATTTCTTAGCACAGTCCAGCCGCTAACCTCTCATGCAGGCGTATAAATTTCAGTTTGTGAAATATTTTTATTATTTACGTGACGTGTGCAAATGATATGACAAAAATGATCAATTTTATCTAAAGAAAGCAACGTGTGAATATGTTATGGCCTGGCATGGCCGAGCGCGCTAAAGCGTGCACTGGGGTTCGCGCCCGCGTCGCGCTAAACATGCTCGCCCTCCCAGCCGTGGGGGTGTATAATGTAACGGTTAATCCCACTATTCGTTGGTAAAAGAGTAGCCCAAGAGTTGGCGGTGGGTGGTGATGACTAGCTGCCTTCCCTCTAGTCTTACACTGCAAAATTAGGGACGGCTAGCACAGATAGCCCTCGAGTAGCTTTGTGCGAATTTCCAAAAAACAACAAACAGAATATGTTATAGTCTGAATCATCAAGCTGCACTTCTCTTAACTGATGTTACTCACCGTTACTATATACGAAATTGTCCGGGAATTGTAATACATCTAACTCAGGGTTCTCAACCGTTGGGTCGCGAAGCTTTGGCAGGGGCATCGCGTAGCCTTGTTAGAAGTAGCTTGGGATAATATTAATTTTATTTCATCAATTACATTTTCATACTTTTATATTTTTTTTGTTTCGGTGCAAAACAAAACGTGTGCTACGTTAGTTCAATGTCATTAGGTGATATTATGGGTGTATGTATGCGTTTCTCTGAGTGAATGTGCCTGTGTGAATGTGTCTGCAACTGTGTGTATGTGTGTACGCGCATGTACGTATGCTTGTGTGTCTGTTTAGCTGTTATTAAGTGTGAGTGTACTCGCTGTCGACACACGAGTCACATGTCCGTTGCTGATTGGTGAATGACGAATCGCGCGACTGGCCACGCTCCCTTCCCTTCGAATACTTACCCCATCATTACTCTACCTGCACCCCCCCAAGTAGTCAGTGTAAAATATACAGTTGCCAAAGCGTTCATTATTCAACATTTTTATTTTATTTTAACTAGGAGATAAGTAAGCAGTAGAGATGAGTTGTGTCCATGGCTAAACGGCGCAGATACTCAGAAAGCTACCTCAACATTGGCTTCACCACTGTGCTCGCCAACGACGGCATCGAGAAACCACAGTGTGTTTTGTGCCATGCTGTCGTGAGTGCAGAGACAATGAAACCATCAAAACTCAAGCGTCATCTCGAGACGAAACATCCAGAACACGGAAAGAAGGGTTTGTATTTCTTCAAACGGCATGAACGGTGTCTTAAAAGCCAAAGAATCGATAGAAGTGGGTCGTTTCAGCAGCAAAGTGCAGCCGTAGTGGAAGCTTCATATGAGATTGCATTCGAAATTGATAAACAAAAAAAGCCTCACACGATTGGAGAAACACTTCTTAAACCCTGTATGATGAAAGCAGTAAATTTTATTATTGGAGAAGTCAGTGCAAAGAAGATGCAGCAAGTATCCCTGTCAAATAATACTATACAGAGGCGCATTTCTAAAATGTCTATGGATGTGAAAGAACAGGTTTTGACTGAAATCAAGGGTTCCCCTTTGTTCTCCTTTCAGCTTCACGAGTCAACAGATGTAAGTCCATGTTCTCAGTCGCTTGTCTTCGTAAGATACATTAATTCAGGTGACATCAAAGACGAATTCTTATTCTGCAGTGCACTTGAAACCACAGCAAAAGCTGATGATGTCATGGAAAAAAGTTTCAACTTTTTTTCAAGACGAAGATCTTCAATGGGAAAACGTGTGTGGGGTCTGTACGAATGGGGCACCGGCTACGCTGGGATCAAAATCAGGATTCCAGTCGAGAGTGAAGAAGCTAGCACCTCAAGCAAAGGGCATCCACTGCATGATTCACTGATATGCTCTCGCCAGTAAGACTCTTCCTGTCTCTCTGCAGGAAGTGCTTGAATCTGTAATTAAAATTGTAAATTATGTGAAGACTCAAGCACCCAACACTTGCCTATTCAAAGAACTATGCAAAGATATGAATGCTGACCACGAAGTCCTTCTCTCTTTCACACAGCAGTACGTTGGTTGGGAAACGTTATTAATCATGTCTTTGAAATGAAAGATGAAATAAAGCTATTCCTGGAGACTCAAGAAAGAAAAGATCTTGTAGCTCACTTCAAAGATGAAGCATGAAATAAAAGGGTTGCGTACCTAGTCGACATTTTTGACCAGCTGAACAAGCTCAATTTGAAGCTTCAAGGAAGGGAAACACATGTTCTCCATTTTCAAGATAGTCTTCAGGCCTTTGTTTCCAAACTGCAGAACTGGCGTTGGAAAACCAATCTTGGAAACATCGCTATGTTTGAAAAACTTTGTGGAGTGATGGATGAGTCTCAGATCCAACTGGATCAGTTCCTCAAGGATGAGAGTACCAAACATCCTCAGTCTCTGGAAAAGGAAGTCGAGCGTTGCTTTCCTGAGCTATCAAAGGAACAGGAGGCTCTGGTAAGGAACCCATTTTGTACAGAGCTTGATGTATCCAGCATCCCAGATGATATCCAAGATGAATTTCTGGATCTAAGGAACGACTCTTTAGCTCGTGATCTCTTCAAGGTGAAATCCGTGACTCAGTTCTGGTGCGTTATGTATCAGTCATACTCCAAAGTCAGCATGATAGCTTTACGTGTTCTTGTTCCATTTGCTTTTACTTAATTGTGTGAGGCAGGATTTTCCACTCTTGTCAATATAAAAACAGAATAGGAACAGATTGGATGTTGGAGATGACATGAGACTGGCTCTAACAAACGCTCGGCCACGAGCTGAAATGCAACATCAAGCATCTCACTAGCTGGGTTGGATAGCTGTTCAAACCTATGATATTATTTTAAGAAATATATGTTCTTTTTGTGAATTCAGGTTGGACCAATGTGATTTAATTTGCTAATAAACAATTACAGAATTTTAAAATATTTTTAGATGTTTCTTTCCCTCTCCTTCACAGAAAATAAAATAAAAATTAAGCTGCTGATAGTAAGCCCTAAATAGGGGGTCACATGGTTTTCAAACTTTTAGGTAAGGGGTTGCGAGTGCCAAAAGGTTGGGAACCCCTGCAATCTAACTGCTTGCAGCTAGAATTTAGAGAAGGTTCATTAATACGTACTATTTGATAAATATTAATTGCCTTAACGCAATTACTAGAAGCATAGGGTCTGTATACTATATTTTTGATACATTTTTGTTTCCTTTTCTTGTACAATTGCTCTGACTATGTGTTATTTGTCAGAAAGTTCATCACAATGTATGATACTTCAGAATGATTTTCCTGGTCTCAGGCAATTTTAGCTTTATTAGTATCAATTTGGGGTTCTATAATTACAACGTCAATTATTCATTGGTGTAATCCTAACCCTGATGTTGATGTTGGTAAATTAATATTATGGTATAGTTGATTGACTGATTCTAACTCGCAAAGAGCCAAATAAACATTATGCATACCAATCATTTCTTGCCAAACTAAATTACCCCACTTGGAAAATGTTTGAAAAAATTGACTCAAACTATGCCACTGCTTGTTTCGTTGCACCATTCTGACAAGGATACTTATTAATCTACACTTAGCTGTGACAAATGTATGTCCAGCTGCAGAATTATCCCGTGCATTAGCAACTGAATGTGCTGTTGAGGTATTAAAGCCTGGGTATTCACATATTGTACGGATTACTCTAGAATTAAAACTAACATCTTTTTCTCTCTGCCAGCTAAACAACCAGAAGACATGTAACAGATAACATCTGTTGTAAAATTGGTCGGTACATTTATATTACTACATATTTATCCACTTTTTCTTTCGAACATATTCACATGAACTGATTTTTAAACATCCATATTGCTGTCACAATTGAGACAAACTGTATAAACACATAGGCTAGGGTTATTCTCAATGTTCCCACGACAAAGGAGGGACACAACAAAACAGTACCACTAATAAAACAGTGGTTGCTATAATATTCCATGTGGGTGGCATGCCACATGAACATGCTTGTAAGTACAAAGCTTAAGGAAACTCTAAAGCTCTTAATAGCAGCTAGTCATTACTCAACAGAAGTAATACTTCCAACATGTGATACATGCAAATATTTGTTTTTAATAATTATATAGTTAACTATACATATAAGCCTTTATTATGTGTATTTAAAAACAAAAAGTCCTTACTAATGTTAGAACTAGGTGCACAAAAGTTAGTACCACACATCAGTAGTGGTTAACAGTTCAAACTTGGACAACTCTGGGCAAAACCTACCAGTCATTCAGAATTATTTATAAGGCTTTTATATTAGTAAGTACATGAGAATAGCCTGCGAACAGTAGACGCAAGCAGAATAGTGAACATTATTGAAAACAAACAAGTCCTCTCGCTATATATATATATATATATGCAAAAACGGCTGGTTTGGGTTGAGAAAATATTTTACATAGAAGAGCGAACAACGTTTCAACCTTCTTTTGTCATCGTCAGGTTTACAAAGAAAGAGGTAACTGACCACATGTTTGGAAGGGGTTGTGTAACTGAGTGTCGGAATGTAGAGGGCGGTGTTAGATGTTTGAATACATAATTTATTTATTTTATTATACATGTGTATTAATATAGGTATAAAGGCGTTCATTTGTAATGGTTTATTTTGGGCTTGAGTTGTTGTATAAGTAAGGCTTCTTTAATTTTGCGTTTGTTGATGTTTGTTTGTTTGTTTAGTATTTGAGTGTTTTCTATGGTTATGTTGTGTTTATTTGACTTCCAGTGTTCGAAAACGTGTGAAGGTGACTTTTTATGTTGTTTGAATCTGGTTTCCATTTTTCTACTTGTTTCTCCAATATAGAAGTCGTGGCAGTTATCACATTGTATTTTATAAATAATGTTGGTGTGGTGTTTGTCAGCGTAGTTCTTACATTGTATACAACTCAGTTTTGTGCCTGGTTTTTGAATAATTTTAGTATTAACTGGAATGTCATATTTTGTTACTAGTCTTTGCCAAAACTATATTATATATAAATTAAACAATATAGGGAAATTAAATTTATCATCTGTGATGTCGTCTGATGTTTTTGCATATAAATTTATCATCTATATTGTTAAACTATATTTTTTATTATTTTCACTTATTTAGTATTACATGTTTTGTTAATTTTATTATAAACTATATTACATGATTTAGATGTTTATTTATTATGACTATAAATTATATTCTGTATTTAAATTACAACTCCCGATTCCGTGTTTTTACAGCAATTATGAGGGAAAGCTGCACTACGTAGTGTGAAAGGTGGTGATAACTCATCTAAAAGTAATGATGACTCAGAAGATGAACGTTTCGATTAATCTAAAACAGAAGACACTTCATCTGAATTTCTTCCTGAACATGACCCCCGCTTTTCCAACACACTACATCTTGTGGTCAGGTGTTAAGGTCATGTGGGCTACTCGTGTGCATAGTCATTGGGTTCGATTTTACAATTTACAAAGAAATTTATTTGGATTTTGGGTCGTTCTTTCGCGAGCTGAGCATACAAACCTCCAACTTGAAGAAGAATAAGGAACTGACACAGAGGCAACGGAATACAAATCAAATAGTGTATTATTTATACATTGTTGAGCGATTCGTCGATATCAAACTTTCAAGGTAATTGTGAAACAACACTAACTCTAAATCGTTGAATTTTTCGTTCTGAAGATTAGGTTTTCATTCATAGGGTTTTATATTATGCTCAGTGACATAGTGTTATGTTGTATTATTTATCTCGGACGAGTCTCCGATTTATTACGTCAAGTGTCACGATTTCAAGTGCTCTAAAACTGAATTAAACTGATATACACTGTTTTGTTTCTTAGCACCACGAATATATTTCAATATACAAATAACAATACAATTTTAATAACGATTACAAATAGTTGTTACAAACATACATTCAAAGTTTTACAAATTCACAAACAATATTTAGTCTAATATATCTTTTCTGGAACTAAACATTTTATCGACAGTTTATAATGATCCACAGTTCACTTAACAGGTGAGCTATCTAACTCTCCTCTTGGCTGGTCTCACGTTTACAAGATAACTTCTTACCAATGAAAATATCAAATTTGGACGTAGAAATAAATAATAACGTCCAAATTTAATTATCTGAAGTTAATCAGTTTATAAAGTTTGAAATCTTTAAACGTTCCTGGTCAACTATCTGTTGTTTTCTGATTTATAAATGTTTATCACAGTTATAATTACTGAGGTTTATCACATCAACAATATAAAAGTGTCTCTTGGCTCGTCAGTGTATAAACGTATAAGGTAATGTTCTCGAAAGATCAATTGGCAACAATATTCGAATGTACGTTAGTGATTTCATAAAACATAAGTTATTGATTCTTATGCTCAAGAATCTACAAATTTAGAGAATAGGCAAAACTTTCGCCTTACATATTTAACAATATAAGTTACATACATTTCTAAACTTATATTAAACTAAAACAAACATCGATATTAAAATAAATATATAATAATAAATCCGTTGCACATAGACACAACACCAGTTAAGTTATGGACTAAATTAATGCGAGAAATTATCTCGGTCATAACCTGTATAAGTGTATAAATAATTCTTCATTAAGTAATTTCACTTTAATCATTTTCAAACCTACTATTGTTTCAGTGCAGTAAATGCTCTTCACTTTTTATAATTCTATTTATAAATTTTACATAATTGGATCTCATGTGAAACACTGTTAGACTAGATCAGAAGTAATATACTTTGAAGGAGTTTGTGCAGCGAGCTTGTAGATTGCCATCTTCCATTTTATAGAATCAGAATAATTTCCCAGAGCAACCTAATAAATGCAGAGAAGTTGATGTTTGGAGTTAGAAACACAGAACTACATACATTATTTTTAGTGTGTTTTTTTTTTCAATTATTCAAGAAATTTAGAAGATTTATTTTCAGAAGTAGTTTTTTTTAACTTGATTAGTACAAGGGTGATCTTCGAGCATCAAATAGATTATTTTATTAGATAGACCAAAATTCACTTTGTTATTAGTTTTTGCAAAACGTGTTTTTGTCCTGTGTCTAACACGTTTGGCAAAACCATCTAAGACAATTAATTTAGGGTGTATATAGAGAAACCACCTAACTCCGGTCTCTTCACTAAGTTAATATTACTGTCTATCGCTATTAGCGAAATTCCTACACAGATGGCACTGGTGTCTTTAATGTTAAGTCCTTAGGCTTTGTTGGTTATGTTTTAACAATATTCTGATATAAAAATCCCTACATAGATGGCACTGGTATCTATAATGTTAAAATTCTTAAACTTCCTTTGTTTGTTAGTTTGGTGTTTTATGACACAAAGCCACTAGGCTATCTGCGCCTCTCAGACTTAGCTAGGTCAAGTTTAACAATGTATTGATGTAAAAATCCCTACACATATGACATTAGTGTCTTTAATGTTAAGTTCTTAGACTTAACTAGGTCATGTTTAACAATATTTTGATGTAAAAATCCCCACATAAATAGTACTGGTGTTTTTAATGCTTAGCCTTTAAACTTTGCTAGGTCATGTCTTACCAAAATTTTGATGTAACAATCTTTACATAGATGGCATTGGTGGATTTAGTACTTTCGAAAAAATGGTGCCTCCTCAAACTCAAGTAGGCCATGTTTAAACAATATTTAGGATGAGTCAGGTTTAAAATTTGTTTCAAGAGGAATAGACTACTAGTTTTCTTTAGTGTATTTTATGTAATTATTTTATTAAAGTGCAAAAGTATTTTGAGCATCAGAGTCAATTTGATATTTTTAACTTCAATTAATGTTTTGTGCCTTATTCGTGTGGATCATAACACTAAGAGAGATAAAGGATTTTGATTAAAAATTAACCAAAACATTAGTGCTCTGCTTGGAAGTAGCTATTTATTCCTCTAAGGCTTATTACACATAATACTAGATGATTAACATGCATGACCTATAGAACACTGAATTTTTAAAATGATCGCTCTTTTCTGGAGTTTAAGAGTACAGATGTTTAAAATATTGTGTACTTATCAGTAAGCAGGTTTTACCTTTTTATTAATAAAACAAAGGTAAATCTGAATAAATATTAAAATACACATTAGAAGGAGATGCCGTGAGAAATTCCGATACAAAAACAGAAATACGCAAATTTGTTTTAGTCGACAGTATAAATCATAATATATTAACATAAAAATCAGTTTTAAAACCATCAAATAAAAAACGTAGCGAATTTTGAGGAAGTAGGGAAGTTGAGAAGCACTTTCTTCAGTACACTTGCTAAGCGACCAGGTCACACACCCACGGCTCAGGCACAACCGCCCCTCATTTATATTTGCCGAATAGAAGGAGAGAAACTTATCAGAAGCACTCATCACCTTCAAGTTTATTCTTAAGCGAACAACGGGAATAAGTTTCACTTTGATAAATAACGTGTCCATGACGTTTCCATGCGTAACATAAACCTTATTTTAGTTAATAAGTAAACCTTTCTGTATTTGGAAAACATCAATATACTAAAATAATGGGTCTAAAAAACATAAAACATTCATTCGGTATCGGAGAAATAATAAATCTTCATTACTTTCTCTCTTATAGATGTTCAGTTTGATTCACAAAGTTATCTTTCAGACTTACGTGATAAAACAACCAGCTGCAGATCATACTGCTTCACAAATGGAGTATGATAGCACAATACATGTTTCGGCATCTTGTAAAGTTCACGTCTCACTAAATCCAATATAAGAGAGTTGTCCGAAAAATTCGTGCCGACCTGAAAGAACTGGAATTGTCTGAAAAATATTTATTTCACACATTTTATTGTGTGAAAAAAAACATAACATATAATTTAACGAGCTTATTTTTGTATATTGTTGAAGAAATGAACGGAGCAGTGTTAAACGTCACGGAGAAAATTTGATTTTGTGCTGTTATATTTGGTGGATTTCTTTGGTGTTAAATTCCGCGCAAAATTTCTCGATGAATATGTGCGCTAACCGTCGCTAATTTGGTAGTGTAAGACTAGAAGAAAGGCAGCTAGCCATCATCACCCACCGCCAACCCTTGGCCTACTTTTCTTTTTTTTTCAATCAACTGAAGGGGTGATCATGTTTGGCGCAACGAGGATTCGAACTCGGACCCTTAGACTACGAGTCGAACGCCATAACCACCTAGCCATATATAGATGTGATTGAAGAATTATCACTAGAATGTTAAAAAAGGAAGCGTAAATCTACAAAAGTACTGTAGCAAGCATTTTGAGTGACAGCTTGAACATAAGTAAGGCTAATGTCAGATAGGTTACAGAAATACTGTCTTATGAGTAGAAACCAATTCGAGTTCTTGAAAGCTAACATTTACTCCATAGATTTCAATAGATTTGTAACTCTGGATGAAACATGATGTTACGTATTTTTTTTTTGTTTTATGTCCTTCGTAGACTAAACGCAACAGAAAAACGCAGATAACAGCTTGTATAATTTATTACACTAAACTATTAACAAATATAACAGATATAACATAAATTATATGATAACAGTGACAGATATTAAGTTACAACATTCGAAATTAATTACAAAACACAATAATACTAGTTTCAAACTTCAAAATTAATCACAATACAAAATGGTACTGGCCTGTATCTAATATAATGATCTAAAATGAAAGTCTCAAATTCCAGTCTAGGGTGTGAATTTGGTCCCACGAAGAAATTCCGAAACAGTTCACAGTTCAATAAATTCGCCATCTCTCAGCACAAGCAGTAATTCAGATGTATCGTAGAGATTGACGAAGTAAAATCACAGCTTCCGTAGATCTAACTTCAATCACAAATCCAAGTTGAATATTCACAGCAAACACTTAATCTTTCTCAAATAACTAACTCTCTTCTTTTGAAATAAAACTGATGTCTGAATCTCACTCTTTTTCTTCGAATAAAACTAATGACTGAATCTATCTTCTTTTTTTGAATAAAAACTGATGACTGAATCTCTCTCGCGTCACCGTCTTTTATACCGGTAGGCCTATTTCTCGAACAATCTTGCAATTTCCATACAACTCCAGAGCAATCCGCGCGTGTCCGTTCTTGCACGAGACTACACGTCTAGACACGAAGTCACCAGCACTCATTTACAAACATATGATTGGTTTACTTAATTCAAGAAAATTCTAAATGTTACCCTAAATGAATAACAAAATATTAGTTTAAACTTCGAAACAATAATATCAATATGGAAAAATGTTGTCGTTTACAAAATATTTACACATATACATAACACATGAGCTCATCACTTTGACCCAGAGACAAAAATACAACGTATGAAATCTGAACATCCACCTTCACCTATTCAAAATAAGTTCAAATAACAGTCCTCTGCAGGGAAGGTCACTACATTAATTTTTTGGGACTTCAAGGGGGTTTTACTAGATTATTATTTGATTGGTAAGGGGTTAAACCGTTAAGAACATCGTTAGTCAACAAGTTGCTCAAAAAGCTTTCCATGATGCAGGCTTCAAATTATTCAATCCTTACCTATGTTTTATTTTAGCTTCATGAACTGGACTGAAGATCATGAAGAAATCTTTCATCAGGACATACAGGCCTTAAAACACAACTGGGGCAAGTATTGACTCAGGAGGAGGTTATATTGAAAAGTGAATAATAAATGAACCTAAGTCTCTTTTCTTTACAGGTCCATCCACGAAATTTTCTGATACCTTTCGAATTATTATGATGACAAATTGTACAAAATCAGTTGGGATATTCATAAAGCTTTTTCTTCTGTTTTAGTCATGCCATAATTAACACTCAGATGTTTTTATATGCCACAAAGATAGAAGTTTAGTAACATATTCTTAGATAATATATTCCTCACAGAATCCAAGCACCTCTGCATGTCTGAGGTAGCTTGCGTCTAGCACAAACACTAAAATGACGTCGGTGAAATCAACATAGCTGAGATAAAGTATGTTTGTTTACTAATCAACGAAATTGGACATATACTTGAAGTGCAATACAATTCCAGTTGCGTTTGCATTATATTCTGAAATTTGTTATTATATTAAAGGTTACTCTGTATTTTAGGCTTTACTTTATGCTTCAAACTAAGGAATACAAACACTGTTTAAAACCTTAAGAGTTTGACAGTTTAACCTTTGGTTTTGTCATTATTTTTGATACGGTTATCTCTTACTGCATCCCGCTAGTACAACTGTAAGTCTACGGATTTACAAAAATCATGGGTTTGATTCCCCTCGGTGGGCTCCGCAGATAGTCCGATGTGGCTTTGTTATAAAAAAAACACACACACTTTTCTTACTTGAGTTTAGTCAAGAAATATTTATATGCTTTACTATTTCACTTGCTCAAAGAGTGGACTGAAAACGAATTAAAGAAAAAGAAAATAATAGCTCCAGCATGGCCAGGTGGGTTAAGACGTTCGACTCATAATCTGCGGTTCGTGGGTTCGAATCCCCGTCGCGCCAAACATGCTCGCCCTTTCAGCCGTGGGAGAGTTATAATGTCATGGTCAATCCTACTATTCGTTGGTAAAATAGTAGCCCAAGAGTTGGCGATGGGTGGTAATGGCTAGCTGCCTTCCCTCTAGTCTTAAACTACTAAATTAGGGACTGCTAGCGCAGAGAGTCCTCTTGTAGCTCAGCGCGAAACTCCAAAACAAACAATACAAAAATTTTTCTTCCATCCAGAAAGTTATTATGTGCGTTTTCAAAATAAACATGACAAAAAATGTGTATTCGTCAAAATATTAGCGTTCTCAGTAATAAGGTATTTTTTTTTATAAAAAAATGGACCAGATACATCGGTGCTAAAAACGTTTCCAATAAAACTATAAATCAAACAAAGTGAATACTTTTTTAAAGAAAGAAACAAAAAACAGCGATTTTCTTGATATATTTTACTCGCTAGTCGCGACGTAAAAGTTTGGTCAATGAAGCATATTGAAAATTTAGTATCATGGAGTATTATAACTCGAAATTAAATTTAGACCATTCGCAATTTTCTTCAATCGCTCTTAAAAACGAAAATATTAATAAGCTCACGTATAAGATACATATTTTATCAGTTATAACAAATCAATGTTGAGAAAATAGAAGAAAAAGAGTCAATTATCAATACATTTAGTCCGATGATGTTGTATGTCATAGAGTACGTATTTTATATGTATGAAAAGAAAAGCAACAGCAAGTAATAGAATGTAATTTATTGTTCGGCATACACAAGGCACAAAATAAGGTTCGCATATTGTCTCGGTAATAAGATGTGAGCCATGAACACTCGGATCCTCAAATCGCCATATTAACCTTGAGTTAACATCAAGCCTGCTCGTAAACTCCATTATTGTAAATAATCAAAGTACTCTTTGGCATATTTTAATTTGTAGTCGAGGTTTTTTCTCTCACAGAGTGTTTTGCAAATCATCAGAATAAACTTATATTCAGATTGGAAAAACATACATATTTAATTGAGCATACCAAAAGAACAATTTATTTAGATATATTACTTATTTGTAGCATATTAATGCTCAGCTATTTAAAGGGAGCAATGAATACTGTAAGGAAGAGGTTTACTTTGCCTCCTTACAAACTAAGTTTTAAAACCCTTGAAACAGTTTGTATAAATATTAAACTCAAATGGAGTATCTTAAAGACGTAGTTAGTTCCTACCTTTTAATTATCCGATGATCCACTTTTGAAGAGTATTGTGTAACAACACACGTTTGTGTGTAATTTTAGGTTTAAAACAAAGGCTACTGTTAAAGTTCATAATTTTCAAGAGATCGATTTATTATTATAATTTTGGCTTCTCCTTAACGAAGGTATATTGTCCAGCTTCGGCAAGCGAACATTATTGGAGAAGCCAATGAAAATTTCTAATGAGGTTAGTTGATTTGACTATCATGTTACACAATATATATATCAAGTAACAACCGCCTCATTGGAAAACCCTATTAACGACATAGTGATTGTACTGAGTATGGATCCCGTGCTGTTGGAGTGATTTCGCTATGCAAGTAAATTTTAATTGACTTTTCAGGTAGATGTCTAAATACAGACAAGCCTGTTAGTAAAATGTGGCAATTTTCCTCTGATTCATTATAGGTGTCTCATAAATTTAAATTATTCTGTTTGTCGAGCTTTGTCTTTCAGTATTCTTATCAATAGGCGAACTTCAGTTATCCTTCGTAATAACATCTAGTGGTCTTCAAATTTGAAGTTTGACATTTAACATATAGTAGATGTACGGATTTCTGTCATAATACATGCAGACTACAGCAGTTACGTGGCTTTGTTAGAGTTTGTTATCGTAAAACTTTATATAATACATATATAATAATATTTGAAATTCATGATGAATATAATAACTTAACGTAATAGATACATACTTATTAGTTATAACAGATACATATAAAACAAAATAAGAAAAAGTCAATTATCATTACAGTTTCATCTGATAATATTGCATAACATGGAGCAAATATTTTATGAGTATGAAAAAAAAAAAGCAGTAAACCGTGTCTCATAGGCTGTACTGGCCTAGGAACATTGCATTGATGAATAAATCACATGAATAAATGCATTCAACCACGATTCGTAACATTAACATCTCTGTTTTCACTTTGTCACTTTCAAAGCATTTGAATAAGGAAATGTTAGAAACAGATACAATACAACCCAATGAAATAACTGCGCTTTTAAATTACTTTACGAAAGCCGTGCACGAGGTATATTTAGGGTATTATGGATTTTAATTTACTGGATGTGGTGGACAGCATCTCAAAGCATGTCATTAACTAGGAAGATAAGTTTGAATACGAAATATTACTTCTGAAATAACTTTTCAGTTATTTCTTAAGATTTTCGAAATATTATTTCTTCGGAGGACAAAAATTAGGTGGAAACCAGCTATGTAGATTTGAAAACATGGACATATATCTATTGTAAAGGATTATCTGGAAAACTCTACAAAGTTTTAAAAAATTCTATATTTTGTAACTGTTCCTATTTCATCTTCCTTCTTTCCAAAGTGAATTGGGCAAGTAAGGGTACCTACAAATATTTAGCATATTTCCATTATAGATATATTGTTCTTCCACAATATATGTGTTTTAGTAAATATTTATGGGGAATGAATGAATTATGCTTTGCTCAATTTTACAAATTACCTTTACCTTACGAATCATAATTATTCGGACATACACTAACCAAATGGTAGCCTACATCTAAATTACTTTGTTTTAAAACTGGACCTTTGACACTTTAGGTGTTTTCTAAGATAAACTGGGAACCATACCTATGTTTTGGCTGTTTTATATGCAATTATAGAATTTGGCAAAGTTCACGGGTGGATGTGAAATAGTTAACATGTTCAGACTCGATGGTCTTTTGGTACTGAATTGCATAGAGAGTTGGTCATTCTCTTCTGTGGTATAAATTATCCCAATACTTCGATTCGTCTCGTTTACATGCCTTAGAAACATCAACTTCAGTCAGGAAGTAGGTTGCTCTGGCCAATAGTAACACTGTCCTCATTTTTATTAAATTAAAATAAAAATAATTTTCACAAATTTGTAGAACAAGCTAGTAAACGTGCAGCAGAACAATAGAATATTATCTGTAAAAACTTTGAGATCACCTCATAGTCTCAGACAGAATAGAAAAGCAATGAAAACTCTTAATTCACAAAGCATATTACTAAATACATCATTCCTGCAAAGTTTATCTCCACTACCTATGTTGGAACTTGCTGAATGAATATGTATTTAAGAACATACACTTGAAAACAAGTGCAGTTTCAATGTTTTTTTTCCTGAAAATGACCTAAGAAGGTCGAAACGTTGTTCTGTACTTTATTTTCAAGTCTTAATATCCATACCAGCCATTTAGAGAATACATTTTACTTCAAGTAGGTTTCTCGTAATCACGAAGAAGTTTCTTCTGTTATACACATTGAGAGGTAACTGTCTGTTCGATTAAATTCTTCTTGGTGCTTTAAGTATTTATTGTATCTACTTAGACTTGAAGGCTACACCAACTGTGCAGATATGTGAAATGTACAAGATTTTAAATCATTATACCATACAACAAATTATATTTGTATGAAATCTAATAGTTACATAGTTTGTTGTTATTGGGTGGCGTTGATAAGCTTGGTCACAAGTTTAAATATATTCTAATTTTAATGTTAGTCTATAACAAAACGTATAATTATTTGAAATACTAACAAACTTCCAATGTCATCTTACAATTGTTTATTGATATTTCATGCTTACAAAATGTAATTTTTCAAAATTAATATGTAGCTATAAGAGATTTTATACTTACATGTTTTATGTTTATCACTATAAAATTCTGAAAATGAAAATTATTTAAATGTCATGTTTATATTTATAAATTGTTTTGTTCAACTAAAGGTTAAATAAAATAATTAACTGTTTTATTCATTATTAAAACATCATATTATTATATTTTAGTATATATTTTCAGAAATCTTTGTTTATAGCTCATTTATTATTGATTGAAACTATTTGCATATAATTTAAAAACTTTATAAACCTTGATTGTCAAAAATTATTATATACCACTCTACATAAGTAATATTCTTTCCATTGTATGATTTCTAGATATTTAATGATCACTGTCATACACATCCAAATGGTGTGGATTATTTCAACATCCCATCTGGTAGTAAGTTCAGATACTTGACCCTTTGTATGAAATAAAGTGACGTGTTCATCTGAGGCTAAAAAAGTAATTTTTTTGCTTCTACAAAATTAACAGACAAACCAAAAGTTCTTTTTTCTTATTTCTCAAACTTGATTTAATAAACACTATAATATTTAAACTTATTGAATTACCAAAGCATCAAGTACATTTTACATAGGTGAACACAGCTTATAACTGAAAAACAGTTAACAATCATTATCATAAAAGGTTCTTTTAGTTCTAAATAAAGTGATCACTCTTCGACTATTTCAAAACAGATATTTCCTCACATAAATTTTAAAACATGAATTATATTGTCACTTAAACATTATACAAATCAGCGTTCTATGTTAAATTAAATAAGACTGTTGTCACGCATACTGAAACATTTATTCATAAAAATAAAGTATCAAAAACAGTATATTATGTATTTCATGTTCATCATACTTTAGATTAACTAGTAACGGCCAGTTTTTGTACGTGACTGAATTTAAAAGTTAATAAACATAGTTTACCGGGTCTTTCACTTCACTAAACACAAAATATGTATTTATGACATTTTATTTTTAAATTTCTGATGGAACTTTACATTACATACAATTATTGTACACTTTTTATTCAATTAGATTCTATGAACTGATTATTCATGATCTTTACAATTGTGTTTGACCACCTGTTACGTTTTTATGTGGACTGAACGCAACAGAAAGACACAGATAGCAGCTTGTATAATTTATTATAATGATCTACCTATGTGATAGACACAAAATATATTATCTAATAGCAATAACAGATATCCAGTTTCAACCATCAAAACAACTTACAATACAAAAAGGTACTGGCCTGTGCTTAATAATATGATCCAAGATAAGTGTCCAAATCCGAAATCCAAAATTCCAATCTAGGCGTTGAATTCAGTCCCACGGAGAAATTTTCGAAGATTGAATGGGTAATTTCAAACAAAAGTTCACAGTCCCATTCCTATTGACTTTCGATATAATCCGTAATCCGACTGAATTGTAAAGATTGACGGAATAAAATTTTTCACCGCTTTAGTCGATCTAGTTCTATTCACAAATTCAGTTTAAACTTTCTCAAACGAGACAAACTTCCTGATCCGAATAAAATGGATGACTTACTTCTTGACCCGAGTAAAAATGGATGACTTCCCTCGCATTGCCGACTGTTTATATACTATATCGCGTAACTTCCCAGAATTCCACAGTACAAACACCAGTCCAATACAAGTGATCAATCTATCTAGTTTTAAAATTTCTACATGAATAATTCTAAATGAATTTTAATTAATTCTAAAATGTTATTTTAAATTTCACCGATGTAAACCTCGAAACAATAATATAAATATAGAATTATAAATAATAAATATGGGAATTCAAACACGACATTACATTATATTTACATAACATATGCATGATATTTACATGACATTTACATAACACTCGACATGGTTGTCGTTTACATAACATTTACATAATACTCTCGACAACATTTACATAATTTTTATATAACACCATCTAATAAAATATTCTGCGCAGATATGCTATCAATGTATCTATGTACGTAAATCACAAACTAAATAAGACATGCCACACAAACTACAATATTTATTCCGAAAACCAAATAAACCCCAGACTAAATAAGCATCATACATTTTGAAACAGTATGAACCACGTCCTTCAGTACTGAAATGACAATAATATTAGCTCACATGTGAGTTATAATATCTTTTACACTTATGCGAATAATACAATTTATTATTCGTTTTGTCAGTTAAATCAGTGTTAAATCTCAAATGAAACAACTTTGAACAACTACACTAAAAGCCCGACTATGATCAAAAGTCAGATAAGTACATGTCTATTCTAACATTTTATGATAAATTTGAGACAAGCTAAATGAATATTTAAGAAAGTTAGTAAAACACAGAAGAGACACAGTCGTATATTCATTTAGACAAACTTGAAAATTCGTTAAGAATTTTGAATGGACCATTTGGAACATTATCTAACATTATGACAAAATACTTGTTATCCTAGTTATTTAAACATCAGTTTTTAGTTTCGTATAGTTATTCCCTTTTTGTGCACGTTTTCAGAAAGTAAATGATATTTCTTCCAGTCTGCTCGAAGATGATTTTATTCCATCTCATAGTATAAAACGTGGAATATCGTAATTTAAAACTACCACTAATGTAGGAAGTAACCACTAGTAGGAACTAGTGTTCTTTGGAGCTAATGTCTCGTATTCAGTAGGCAGTGTATATTTATGTAATGTCTCGTATTCAGTAGGCAGTGTATATTTATGTAGCGTAGTATACCGTTCTTTAATACTTGATGCTTAGTTGGCAGAATGCAATATTCCAGCTGCTAGTAATATTGTACTTTAAAACTAGCATTTAATAATTATTGCTTAAGCAAATGTAATATGTCTCCCTATATCTACCTTATTCAAAAAGATTTTCAGTATATTCTTTGGAAGAAAGGAGTACTTAAAAGCAATATCAGCTTGAGACTTTGTGAAAAAAGTTATATGAAAACGTATTTAAGTGTGGCTTTAAGACTATGTAAATATATTTATTTGTAAATGTAGCCCAAGAGTTGGCGGTGGGTAAATTAGGGTCGGCTATCGCAAATAGTTATCATGTGAAATTCATAACAAACAATCACGTGTTAGTGTTGAACATCAGTCCAGAAAATATTATGAACATCAAACAACAGTTAACGTTTCTGGTAGTTTTATCACGATCCCTTCTTTATGTTTAAATTAATTTGTTAATAAAAGCTCAATATATTTAATAGAATTGCTATTTATCTGTTCAACAAACCAACATTCGCTATGACGTAATGATTTATTCAGTTTCTAAAGCTTTTAAATGACTGAATTTTGTGAAAGAATCATGAGGAAATTGTACCGTTCTTATTTATTATATATATTATTTTATTCAATGATCTTTGCTTTTAGAAATAAACCCATCATATAACTTAATGCCAGTGTTTACTATATTTTAACATGTCAGTGATGTTGATTGTAGACAACTTAAACAAGTAAAAAATACATCTGCTGCTGACGTTAAACGTTTTTTGCAATTTCCGGATGAGTGAAAACTCTTGTCTGCCGGTGAAACACTAACACAGAATCTAGCTGAATCAATTTTGTCCACACGTCCCTCTTTTTTCTGCAGATGTACTTTTCCCAAGCGACAAACCATGAAAACACCACTTAATAGCCAGTATGGTGTGATTTTGGTTTTTTGTACGTTAAATATTCTAATACTCAAAGATCAAAAAATACAGGTTTATATTTTTACCGAAAAAATAATTAACACCACATATATCTGCACAAAACCAATACATCGAAAGCAATTAAATTTTTGAAATACTAGTCAGGACTATAGCTGCATATATTGGAAACTTTCACTCACCACACTTAATTTGGTGACATTTTTCTAATATTTTGTTTTTCATAGCTCAGTCAAACATGGGGTTACTTTGTTCTTCGAATTCGCTTAATAATTCCTCGTTGCTACTGTTGGCGGCCAGAATACAAATGCGAAATTATTTTCAAAAACGAAGATTTTGTACCAGATCGTCACTAGAAAATTTTACCATGAAAATCAAAAGAGGTTAACGATCAAAAGATCAATTAGTGAGGCTAATTCATTTAGTATTTATATTGACCTTATAAATGATTAATTTCATTGTAGGCGGCATACTCAAAAACAAGTATTACCAATTTTCTTACATCATAGATAGAAAAAGAAGTTCTCAATTGCCGCGAAACTTGAAATTATTCTAGGCAGAATTAAAGTAAATTAATCTATGAGGCCCTGTGTGTGATCAAACACATCAATCGAAAAGGTTTTGCTGTAATTAGATCTGAAATCAGTCAAAAGATGGCTGAGCTATGAGTTAAATGTTTGTACTTGGAAGACAAAACTGAACAAAGTCAGAATCATTTAATGAGCCACTGTTCTGCAGCTAAAGAAGAAAGCGTATCAAAACACAGACAGTTCGTTCATTTGATTGAAGTTAAGCACAAAGCTACACAATGGGCTACCTGTTTTCTGCCCAGCACGGGTATCACAACCTGGATTCCAGCGTTGTAGGTCTACAGTCGTAAAGCTGTGTCACTGGGGGCAAATATAGACACAAATAGTCATATTAAATGCAATAAAGGAATTAGTTTTTATTATGTATATAAAATTATTGTCTTTTTCAATTCTTTTTTGACACACCAATGACAGTTTTAATTCTTAATGTTGGTTTGATAGATCTTTAGGTGACGAATTTTATACAACAAAAGCTAAGATGCTTGCTTGGTCATCACAGCATGGCGGCATAGATCAATAAGGAAATATAAAATAATGAGATTTTAAAAATATTTTCCACATATAATGTGCAATTATGTGCCATTGTTCCTAATTTTGTTTGACTCAAGCTGGAGCTTTTTACGAAAAAATTATATTAAAGGAAATGAAATTTAGCTTCAGCTGGATTAGTCACCAAATTTCTTGTATGATATCGATATGTCTTGACGAAAATGTAATAGCAGAATACTAGGCTAATAAAGATACATTCTGAAAATATAAGTTGTTATTTTATTTACCTCAATAGCAATATATTTGTTTAATGCTACTAAAAAATGCACCTTCAGCAGTATCTCATCACGAGACCAAGATAATGAATTTTAAAAATATTATATGTAAAAGATTTATCCTTACACGTTTGTTTTAGTGCCTACGTTTGTATTTGTATAGTTTTCTTTTTTGCATGTGATGTATAATGTTGATTATGTATTGTGCAAGTCCCGCCTGTTTTCGGAATTTGTAGAAGGTTCTTGAGTGTAAAATTCAACAATAATTGGTTACGTAAACACGCTATATAATTTTTGAAAATTCTAGAAACTCGTGTCATTGGTATATAAAAACCGACACACCGAGAGTATATTATTGGACAACTACAGTCAGCGTGCTATAGGTCTAGGATGTTATAATTGTGATTAGCATATATTAATCGACAAACTACAAAATTGTGACTTCATTAATCTTCCGGTAGTCCACATGGAACCTTATGGATCTAATCTTCTTTTTTCATAAGTAGAATAGGTGATGCTCCTTCTGTTATCAATTATTCTTTGATGATTTATATCTCTTTGAAAACTTAAAGCTGGTAAGAGTCGTTTTGTTAACTGACATACTGTTACTCCATCTGCATTATCATTTTTTCTATACTCTGATGTCTCTTTAGCTCATTTTTGTTTCTTTACTTTCATTTGTCTCTGAGGCTCATTTTTAGGGTATTGCCTCTGTTAGACATACACTAATGTTTCAGTTTAAGGCAAGTGTTAGATTTAGTTATTTTTAGAAATAATAGTTTATCACAAAATTGTTCACGTTAATATTTACGAATTATACGTTGTGAAGTTCAACAGTTCTGAATTCACGATTCTTATGTTATTGCATCATGTTACTACAAACTTCTGAGTTTTCTAGTCGTCTTAATTGAGTATTATTGCATCATAATATCAAGCGGTGTGTAGAACATTCAAGATCCCTGTCGAGATGTAAATATGTGTGAAAATGTAGTTCAACAGATAGATCTACACTTCGTGATTGTAAGTTTAACCACAAAGAGTATTTGGTGGTGATTTTTAAAATGAAATTATCACAGACAGTATTGTACTAAAAGGGGTTAGAAAATAATAATTCTTCGTGTAAAACTGTGTTCTAAAGTGACTAAATCAGCCTGTGTGGACTTTGACGAAAACGTTTGTTTAAAGCTCTGAATACCACTGTAATAATCAACGGTGCGACTAACACTTATGAATGCATTTCAATTGTTTTAATGCATGATTATGAAATAAATTGGATGTTCTGTTTAATGTTGAAATCTATCGCCAATGAGTCACAGACACCTAGTACAAAAATCTCTCTTGTTTATTATCATCTGTTGCTTATTTAATGTCTTTGTTGTAATAACAATGCTATCAACATTTATACCAATTTCCTTTTCTAAACGGTACCTTTATTTGATTAATATCGAATTTAATCCATTCAAGTTTCTTCAACAACTGGATAACTTCCTTTAAACTCCGTTTTGCTTTAACCTAATCTGTTCCAACTGTCGGGTGAATTCGGGCTAATGAATCGATCATTATTCTTAAATACATATGCTTAAATGATTGTCCAAGCCTTTAAATTTATTGTATATGTTCAACTAAGGTTTCATCCTTCCTCATTATTCTGTTCCTAACCTTTCCTTTGACACACTAAACTTAGTTTATAATGCTGTCACCAGTGAGTGTTAACATTTAAAGCTCTCAACTGGAAGTTTGCTTAATACTATTTTAAATGAAAAGCAGAATTAATTGTGTTTTTGTGCCTCAACAACATTTTTTTATATTTCAATCTTGTTGTAATCTCTCACAATATTTCCAATAACACCTCAGATTTTGTCTTTAATCAAAGTTATTCATTGATTTTTCTTTTCGTTATTTTAATATAAAATACATTTTTAGCCTTCTTTTAATGCTCTATGTCCTTTTTCTTGATGTTTTTTTTACTTGTTCTTCATCTCTAGCAAAGTTTCGATTTACTTAGAGCAAAGATAATCGTTATAAGATTTATTTTAAATTATTTTTATTTTTAACCAAAATAATCTCATTTGTAATGCAACTGTTTCTCTCATGGATAATTTCCTTTCAAAGAATCGGTAAAAATAATGCAAAGTCAACAATACTTAATGACGATGAACATTATTTTTTGTTTGACTGCAATATACAATCTCTGGTTCTGTTTTTCTATTTCACGCAAAGCTGAAAGAGGGCTATCTGTACTAGTCATCCCTAATTTAGTAACTAGATGGAAGGCAGCTACTCGTCACCATTTACCGACCAGTTTGGGTTATTCTTTTTCCAACGAACAGTGGGATTGACTTTAACATTATATCGCCCACGCCTAAAAGGGCGAGCATGTTTGGAAGGGGGAATGGAAATTCGAATTCAGGAATTTTAGATTGTGAATTAAGCATCTCAACCATCTGGCCATGCCAGACCGTACAAGCTTTACAGAATACTTTTTCAGATGTCTAACTCACAAGTAAAAGTAAACAGTCTCTCACGTTGTAAATATCCTATTAGTTTTACAACACATCTCAAAACTGGTTGCCTAATACAACAACATGATAACAGATTCAATAACTAACTGTTGAATTCAATGACTGATGTTCTGATTAACTAATTAATTAACTTGATGTCTAATTTTCTAGCTCATTCTGGTATTTTATACATTTTTTATTCTAAATCTCATGAAAATAAAGATATTATATCAAATCTATACTCAGAAAATTTCTGTTAGGCATTATTACATTATGTAAAAATTCTCTCAAACAAACAGTACAACTTATATAAGATAACTATGAAAAATATAGCCTAAAACATTGCATTTACACTCCTTTGTACATCTATCGATATCAGTGTTGAAGTACCATGACGCGAACACTGACTATTGTTTGTGTGCGAAAACATACAAATACAAAATTATTAATTAAAAGTCAAAATTAATTATGATCCCAGACTCCTCCTAAGAGTTAAATCCTAGGTAAGAGAAAGAAAGAAGAAACAAAACTTTTCTCATTTATGTGATACTGACGAGAATCTAATGTTATCTCTTATCTCTGCTTCATAATACAAGAAAGAAATGATGGATGACATTTGTATAATTAAAGGACAAAGTAAAGGAATTTCAATTTATAAAACTTACTCAAGAGATTTCTGAATTTAGAAAAGTAGCACTGTTGTGTAGTAACATGTCGCATTATTAGTTTAGATTTATTTTCTCTGTTTGAAAAGATAAAATTTATATGTTTTCAAATAAGAAAAACTTCGTTAACTATTTATTTTTTGTATGTGTTTGTGACAAATTTGACCAACAAGTGTCACTATGAAAGTGTTTGATTAACACAAACATTGTTCAAAGTCTAGGTTTAGAATGCTACTTACAGATAAATGTAATGAAAAATTCCAGAAAGAATAATTGTAGGCATTAGAAAGTCGTTTGCCACAAAACAATTTCAAGTAACCAGTTTTAGAAAAATTCCTAACTGAATGTCATTAAGTAATAGTTATTATTTACATTAAGAACTATTGACGTATTTAGCTGTTGTCACGTTGCACTAGGTTTAGCAATAGGTATAATATTTATCACCTATGAACCATGGGTAATTATAAAACGTGTAACTGAATGAGAATGAACATAAGTATTAACTTTGTTGAATAGTTATTTGTTTTTGATGAATATCTATCTTTTTATACTCAGAAGAAATAACTCTACAAGCGACGATCTCAAAATTTACTGTAGTCGAAACATTACAGGAAGAAGCTGATCTTTGAAAATTATACTTTAATATGTAAAACTACTTTTCATGAAAATAAATTTCAGCCACCTCGGAAAAAAACACACCTGTATCTGTTTAATTACTAAAGCTGAGGATTCTTATAAAAAATAGCTTTTGTAGTTCGAAATATTCTGAACAAAACTTAATTAAAACAATCGAGGCTTGTCTGCTATTTCTGTAAAAAAAAAACTGGTCATTTTATGTCTTACTGTTGAAATTTGAAAGAAAAAAAAGGAGAGAACAACCAATGCGTTGTCTAAATATTAGCATAGTTTTACCAGATTATCCAGCGTTGTTTATTTCGCCATTAATTAAAAAACAACTAATCCAGTTAGGAAGGAATTTAGACCTTTTGTGTCTGTTGGTTCTCTTTCTTTAACAAATGACACCGTTAATGCATACCCATTACACATTCTGAGTAATACAGGGGAGACTCAATCATTGCTCTTAGCAGTTGTGCTGACATTTAATCCGATTTCTACCATTGTTAAGTTTAATATTGTTTATGGTATTGAGGGTGGCTTTGTTAATATTTTTCTTCATAACATTTATTTAGCATCACACCTAGTTTCGAGACTAGATGTGACTAAAGTAAGGCTTAATCTACTAGTTAATGGTGTATCATTATCATTGAGAAACAATTTGCTTGAAGTAAAAGCTGTTGCTGAATCCAAAATTGTTAGCGAGCCGATTCTCACTTAATTTACCGATGATATTATTCCCTCATGTGCTGTGACTTTAGCTCACGCTAAGAAATTAAGCTAAAAGCAAATGATAGACACTTGTTCACAAGACGAAATTATTTGTTTCAGACAGGGATCTTGTGAATAATTGTCCTACTGACAATTCCTTGATGAGTGACAATGATAGACGTAAGGGAACTGGCTCACTTAGTGAAGTTCCGTTCGCTAGAATTAAACCTATCGCCGAGCAAGAAAAAGATACGGACACATCCTCACTATATTTAATATACACTCTCAAAAGATGAGCTCGGAGAACTAGACTGTAGTTTATCATATCGTTGTTTCCAAAGCATATTGTTCTGAAATATTGAAAGTTGCCCATGAACATCCTATGGGAGGTTATTAAGGTGTCAACAAGACATGTGACAAAAATGTGAAGCATTTGTTTTAGTCAAAAATTTGGCAGAATGTTTGTCCGCTTTGTAAAACTTATCATACCTGTTAGTTTTTCGAAAAATCTCACCAGAAAATTCCCATTGCTCCTTTGAAACTTTTTACGTCTTTCGAATTACCCCCCAGTCGTGTGATTGTTAACAATGTCGGGTTTTTATGAAAAAGATAACATTGTGTTGATATACTTTTACGCGCTATTTAATTTTGTGGTCATAAAAAAATTTGTATTGATTGTGTTATATACTTTTATGATTATTGAAGTTGTACATGCTTTTGACAATGTATTATGTTTAATGTATTACTCGAAATGTACATATATATATATAATTTTAATATCTTAGTTAAAATTGTCTAATGCAAAGTTTTTATTCTCTAAGGAAGGAGGTGTGACAGATTTACCATTACATATTTATTTTAATAACTATGTTTGTTTCAGTTCAATATGAATTAGTCCCTCCTGTTCTCTAAATTTGTGGAAGATTTTCGTGTCTAAGAATTAATTGAGTTTGTTTTGTGAAAGCAAAGTGTATCTTTGAATATCGTTGCCAATTGAACCATTGAGAACCTTATCCTTAAAGTATATAAATCGACGGACCACGAGACAGTATACCTGTGATAAACGCTTACTAATCGGAAAACAACAGATATGTTACCAGGAACATTTATAGATTTCGAACATTACAAACTATTTAACATCAGTGAATTAACTTTTGGCTTTAGTATTTCTATAAAGACAACACATAATTTCAGTGGGAGAACTTACGTGTGAAGAAGCTAGCTAGCTAGCTTCCTGTTAAGTAAGTGTACCTTTGTGTCAATACAAAATTATTCGCTCTTCGTGAAATGTCGACAAACTATTCAAATATCTACACACCAGATAGAAGATTTAGTATTGTTTGTAAATCCTTTGTATATAAATCACTATTTGTAATAAATATTTGTAACAACCGTTTTTTTAATTTGTATTATTCTTTATATATTTAAAAGTATTTGTGTTGTGAAAGAAAACTGTGTATCAATTTTGTTGGCAAATATCGATATTCAGTTAATTTCTAAATTAAAATTTCAGGCTATTTGAAATTGTAATACGTAATGTAATAAATGGAAAACTTGTCCAATATAAATTATAATATGTAACAGTTATTATCGCTCTTATATTCTAAACCATTGTCATTTTTAGAAACTATATGTTTCTAAAACATATAAACCTTTGACAAATGAAAAGAAATAGGCAGAAATTTACAGTTGTAATCTATTTACCGTGCTCTGTAGTCTCTTCATAAATGTTTATAACAAAAACGTATTACAGAATACAAGCTCTGAAGTATAAAATTTTTTACATAATTCCTTCAAATTTTAAAGCTTATATTTTGTCTTTTTTGTATTTTTACAAAAGTATAACTTGCAAGATATCTCTTAATTTCGAACATCAGCACGTATGAAAGTAAAGTTTCTATTTTTACTGTCATAAATGCATAACAGAGTTCTGAGAAAAGTGTTTTCAGTTTGGTGTAATTAACTTATTAGATTGAGATAATTAGGTTTATGAAGCACCAATGGTGTTGATTTGTATTTTCAGTAGTAGGTAGTTCATAATAGTGTTCGCCTAGAAAATTCACAGTATTTTCTATAGAATATACAGTCAAAAACCATTTTAGAAAGTAGATTGTTCTTGAAAAAATATCAACACTTACTACCTTAATAGCCAAGGCTGCTACGGTATTGATAATTTAAGAAAAATACTGATTTTTCTATTGTTATTCGAAATTCATTAATTTGTTCTTCATATTATTATTGTTTCACAAGAAAAAATGACAACAAATATTTTATTCAAATCTGGGCAAACATACTAAAAGCTCCTTGGCAGCACATAGAACTATTCTTATTTTGATTATTATTTTTATTCTTTTTTAGAAAGGGAGATATTTTTATCAGCTTTTTTCATCGTTACTGGCCAAGTTTCTCTTCGAAGCCATTCAAGTACTAAAACCTCCAGATAAAATGACTTGATATATTGTGCCAAAAATCTATGCACAGATATTAAACAAACTTCTGCAAAGGTTTAAGAGCTATTTTTAAGTTGATTCTTAAATGCCTAGGTTTTCACCCCTAAAATTTTCAAGGTTTTCTTTGCCAACAACATAACCATTTTGAAGTCATTTAAAAACCATTATCCTAGTCGGATTTGCTCCATTTAAATTGAATCAGAAACACTTTGTTTCATTAGGATAAACAATGTGAATATTTGTAACAGTATCTCCAGCCTTATTGTTATTCATTAAAGTTTTACAAACCACTACAGAAAAAAGGCTATGAAACCGAGATAACAGCAAAAGATACAGTATCACAAAATTTTTTTCAAATTAATTCGAATGCTTTCATTTTTATTTTTCTGAAGAACTTCTCTAAGTGTTTAATTTTCTGTTATTGAAAACATCTGTTTCTTTACAAATTTGCAATCATTGAAATTAATTTGTGCAAATTATAGGACATTAATTAAACTTCACACTGATAATTTATCCTTTTTCGAGTTAACTGTTGTACCTTGTCTCTATGTTGTTTTCTGCGATATTTTAAATTAGTCTTCTAACAATAGACGATTACCATAGTAGATTTCTCTACTCTTGTGAGTGGTGATTTATTCTACTGATTTGACACACTACACTTCTTAATTGAGTGTTTATACGAAACCTCAGGCGAAACCACCTGGATCAGTAAATAATAATTAGTTAGAATATCGAGGGAGAATCTTTAATAGTCGCGACTATAATTATATCTCAATGCAGTTAAGCGATGGAGCTACGAACTTGGTTTGGTTTGCTTTAAATTTCACGCAAAGCTATAGGAGGGTTATCTGCACTAGCCGTTCCTAATTTTGCAGTGTAAGACTAGAGTGAAGGTAGCTGGTCATCACCACCCACCGCCAACTCTTGGGATACTCTTTTACCAACGAAGTGAGATTGACCGTAACTTTATACCCCCCTTCAAAGGGTGAGCATGTTTGGTGTGACATGCTACGAGCTAAACGTTTCTACTTGAGAAACACTCAGAGCCATTCCATGAGCCATTATACCGAGTCTAAAAGGCCAATACAACAGTAAACTGTTGAAAAACATGTCATATTCAACTGAAAGAGAACGCATGTATGTAGCTTAAAATATAGTGTCCATATTTTTTACTAAAACTGAAAAGTACTAGAGACGTGAAGATTTGTAGCTTGAGAAAACAATGCTGGCACTAATTCCGATCTAGTGGGTTGACTTTTTAGAATAGAGTCCGTAGTCGTAGGCTTGGTAATATAATCATTACATTTTGATTTAATTTGTTTCTCTACTCTTTTGAGAATCCCTATTCTCCCTTTTAAATTAATAATTTTAAATTACGTTGTTAGATATATAAGGTGAAAAAACACACAATGAAAGAAGCAAATAAAAGCTAAATTAACCAACATTTTAAGAATAGTTCAGTAATCTTAGTTTTAATCTAATGACTATGGAAGGACTGACATAGTGTTCTCTAAGTATTGTAATGCTAGAAGCAACTTTTATACAACTCAGACGGAAAAGAAATGTTATTATTGATTGTTTTAGATTTCAGCACAAAGCAACACAAAAGGACTATCTGTGCTCTTCAACGACGGATATCGAAACCAGTTAGTCCGCGGTCATACCGCTATGCCACTGAGGACTGTATTAATCATAATATACATAATTAGAAAACACAAACACGGTTAACTAATAAATAGTGATAAATACCAGTACTTACAAACAAATCTAAATATAACATAAGACAGTTTAATTACCAATTTTTCTTACAGTTATCAAACATTCTGATTCAAAAGTTAGTGTTGAAAATACAACTTGTTATTATTATGTTGTTGCTAAATAGATACAATTTCGGGAGATTTATATTGGTACTGTAATATTTATTTTTAAGCATAATGTTACAATGTTATTAGTGAGCTACCAACTTCTCAGACACGTTATAACTGTTTAAACTGGTTTTATGTAAATTAAAGTACATGTCACTGTTACAATCTTATTATCATCTGTATATATGTTCTCGGGCACTTTTAAGCATTATAAATGTTCTTATTGGTTGTATAATATTTAAAGTACAACTTAGAATAACAATGCTATTAAGAGCTGGATAATATTTCAGAAAATATTAGTATTAGAAGAGTTTATACTGCTTCTGTAACATGTAAAGTACAATTCAGTGTTACAGTGATGATGCTAGTTGGATAAAATATCAGACAACAATTAGTATGACAAATATTTCTTCTAATATTAAAAGTATACCTTACTCTTATAATGTTGTGTTTTCAACGGTTTTGAAAGTGAAAGTAAATGTTACTGTTACAGTTTGTTACTATTTGAAACATCTCAGGCACTTATAAGTATGAAAAGTGTTTAGATTTATTTTATAATACTTTAAGTTCAACTTAATGTTATATTGTTAATTCTAATAAAATCTTCATCTTAAAGCAAAACCAACGACAGACCATTACACGCAACTGTGTTTCTCGCAAGTTTCGAAATACAATTTTTCTTACTATTATTTTTTTTTTAATTTGAACAAAACATTAAGTATTCACGAGTCATTGTTAACTGAAGCATTGTACAAGATTCAGTTGTTTTGTATCAGAGAAAACTCAAATGATGGCTAAAATCTATTTATTTTGTCAGTAGAATAACACAACTTTTCGGCTTTTGTCTTTTAAAGCATAATTAAAATGTCTAACAATTTGAGTTAACCAAAATAAGAAAATGACCACTTTAGATCCTTTGAGTGAGATTTCCGAAAGGTAATTAACTCAGTTATATTTTATAAAGAGCCCAGTTAGAGGTAACTTTATGTATGGCAATATCGCCTTATAAACTATTGTTTGAAATTATCTTAAATATAAGCGAAAAGTTTAGCAAAGAAAATCGGTTGTTCAACAAACTTCATTTTATTTAAAAGTACAGTTGGTTGCTGGACACGAGACTAAGCCATTTCAAAGAAGACAGCTGTTGAAGAGTTTTTAAATATTATGGTAGAAAAGCTTATTGTGATTTATACATAATCCTGTTTCACCGATACTATAAATAAGATGGGTGGAAGATTTTCTGTTAAGTTAGTCAGTAAAGCTTATTTTGTATTAAAAATATTTCTTATATTTTAAAACACTTTGATCTAAATATGTGCCTACTGGTATTAAGCAAAACCGTAATTTAATATGAGATGTTTTACAACCTCACAAGGACGAACCAAAAAAAGTTATGTTCCAAATGTTTGTGCAACTCTGAAAACGTTTAATATAATGCTAGTTGTTTAAACACCGCAACAGGCCCATTAGTGGCACAGCGGTATGTCTGAGGATTCAAAACGTTAGAAACTGGGATTCCATATCCAGAATTAACAGAGCACAAAGAGCCTAGTATATGGCTTTGTTCTTAATTCCAAACAAATAAACATCACAACAGTTGTTCTGTTTATCAGTTTGAAAGTGCTACCGGTAGAGAAGTTCAAATGACGTGTGTAAATCAAATACTTGACGACCGCACGAGGTAATCTGTCATCATTGTTCTATCAAATAACACCACATTAAAATATCTCTTAATGTAAGGTAATAAACAACACGGTGAATAACAGCTGAAATTTCAATAGTTTTCTTCAATCCTTAGCCGAGATTTATGGTTTCACTATTTTGAAAGATTGGATTGTAATACATATAAGTAATATATGTACTCTGAAAGGTGTATGTTGAGAAATATTTCTTCGTGATTAAGCATAAACCTAATTAAAGGGCTATCTGATCTGTGCTTATCACGCCTATCGAAACCCGTTTTTTATCGGTATGAGGCCGCAGAATTACCACTGTACCTCTGGATGGCATTAATAAAGAGGGAAAACATGCAGATAATGGTTAACCTTCGAATTACCACTGTGTTTTATATTTGTTTTTTAACGATCACAGATGCTAACAAGTTTTATGTTTTACCTGTTGCAATATTTAGTGTACAGAACTAAACTTAAACGCAAATCACGTTACACATTTATAGTAAAAACACACAGTGGCTTTCAGCAGTAATTAGTGGGATAAATTGACGGATTCTTTATTGACATTTGTTTTATGACTCATATGTTATTATGTGATCAACAAAGTCGTGGACTAATAAGTAGTTTAGTGTTTAAATAGATTTAAATGATATTGATAATTCTGATGTGAAAATGTCGATCTCTAAATCCAGTATCCAAACAAAGAACATTTCGTTAACTGATAAATACATTAACTGAACAATCTTATAAAAATAGAACTTGACAAATTATTCTGTTTTAAATATATTCAACACAAGAATTGAAAACTAAAATACTGGTGCATGTTATATTCATTATCCACTAAGTCTGAGATGCATTATGCAAAAAAATAAATGAAATGAGTTCCTAAAAAATGTGAAAAGTTTCATTTTTAAGTAAAGAGTTAATAATACGCAAGACAAACTGATTTAATTTTCTCTTTTCAGATAAAACAAACTTGATGATAATTTAAAAAAAAATGTTTTGTACATATTTCGCTTTTTCATTCACACAACGTTTAATTAAACACGTGTTTGCGTGACTTTAGAGTTCATTGGCCATGATATTGGTCCATATACCGCTGAGTCTTGAATCCGACTATTTCCATGTCATGAAGTTATAAGTAACTCCGTTATGGAACGGCTGGTTAAGCATTCTGCTAGCTCATTCGTATTTCTATTCAACAGGAGCAAAGTGCTGGAATGGAGGTTTGTGGTTATTAATGAGGTTACGCCGAAAATGCCACGAAACTCTTCATCTGAAAAAGTGAATTAAAGAGTGGCGTCATTACAAGAAGAAGAGCTAATCAGCCCAAAGCTAAGGATGACTGATTCTCTGACTTGTCGTTCTCTAGCGTCATTCGGTCTGCCTGTTTAATTTAATGGCGCAATGATTATCAAGTCCTTCTATTCAAATGAACCTACTCTAACAAAGAGAATGAAAAGCTCGTGAAACAGCACTTTCTTCAACAATAGATTGTCCACTGATTCTTGCTTTGACAAGTGTTATTCTAGGTCTTACATTTAAGGGAATGCTTTTTGATTTGTCCTTTCGATCTCAAAGTTCTGAACATATGATGAAGAAAATAGAGTAGTTTTGTCTTAATATCATATTAAAAT
This sequence comes from Carcinoscorpius rotundicauda, assembly GCA_011833715.1. Classification (NCBI taxonomy): domain Eukaryota; kingdom Metazoa; phylum Arthropoda; class Merostomata; order Xiphosura; family Limulidae; genus Carcinoscorpius; species Carcinoscorpius rotundicauda. The sequence goes on from CM022393.1 coordinate 42,667,027, forward strand.
AATAGCATTTTGGTTGAGAAAACTAAAATTAAAGATTCTAAAACTTTGAAAGTACTTTTGTTAGGTATTTTGCCCATACAATTGATAAGGACGATAATTACACTGAAAAAGTAAATTTTCTATTGAAGAAAAGTAGGGTTGGGCGTAATTCAAGCGGCTTTAGATTAATAAGCTGCTAATTCTTGAAGACCACAAGCAATTGAGGTATGTGTCCTGCACTTCATACTAACATATTAGCTATAAATACAGCATTTATTTCCCTTAAAACATCTTTTGGGATGTTTTTTTCTGTGTAGTGTTTTCTTGTGCAAGAACCATTTTAACTGCAAATTTATACATGAGAAAAAATATTAATTTTTTTAAAACAATTTTACACTTTTGAACATTGTTTGCGTGTTTGTTAACTATTCTATCCTGATGTGCTCCTTCCCCAAACCCTTGATCACCTTAGAAGCAGAGCTTCATTACATCAAATGCAGATACATTAAAATCTGACAAGTTCACCATATCATTCCCTCGCTTCTTCTTTTGTCGTTGTGATTTACTAGACTCATTACAGTGCTGTTTGTTTAAATGTCAAACATTTGTTGGTACGTATGAACAAAAGAGCCAGAAACCTACAGTTTAATAATAATAAACTAAGGTTTATGTACAATATCAACAATCGTTAAAAGAAATACTAATAGATGGTTAATGATAAACGAATGATTCTCGATAAAAAAGCTATATAGTGGACTACGAAACTAAGAAGAACCAGAAATCGTCTAAACGCCAAAAAACATTTTACATTGTATGTAATTATGAACTACTGAAGAGAATCACAAACATCGTAGTGTAGTAAGAATCACCAGTAGGACTTGAAAGATGTGGCTGCGTAGTAGAATAATATTGTCGAAGATAAACACTATTAAAATTATGTATGCATACAGGCAAACTGACTGTTTGAAAGTTGAACCAATTTAAATCGACACAATAATTGTTTTCACGATGGACTGTTACCCGGGACTGAAGAACTTAACCAGTAGGTGGCGCTACAGTTATACGTGGAGAGTTAGTTTGTTCAAAGTATTTTTCTGTATGAGAGTGAATGAAGTAGGTCATTTAGCGCTGGACAAACAAAGGGTTAGAACCGTTTTATCAAAAATACTAATAAAATAAATAATACTTAACTCAATGTTTTTTGCAATGGATATCAAATTCTAAAGTCAGAGGAAGCGTTGATATTTTCGTCCTTTGTTTCATCCCTAATTGGTATTTGGTATAAAAAAAAACTTAAATTGAAGAAACGAAAACATTTCTAACATTATCTTTTTTGTGCTTTCTTTCATTGTTAAAATCATCTGATATTGCAAGCAATCTCTTTATCAACTCGAAAAAATATCTGAAACGCAAGTTTCTTCAACTAAATAACGTGGCTCCGGGTATTTTAGACGTTGCGTGTGTGAAAAGCCGGACCATTTCTTCCTGCCTACTTTATTTTACACGACATATTTCTCTAAACTGTTTATTCTTTTACGTCCATTAGAAGTACTCATTTAAACAAAAAAATCTTATTGTTAACCAGAGACCCGATAAATGAACATTCAATGAAAAACCATAAAATAAAAAGACTATTATTAAGACAAAAGAAAAATATTAAGCTGATATATAAATTATCAATTTTATGTAACTGATTATATCAGCTTAATAAATTACATAGCATATTGAATACGTTTCCTTCTTGTTGACGCGAAGTTTAATTTACAATCAATGGTACATTTTGTGTTAATTTTTCTTGCGATTTAAATGGAAAAGAAGTACATTTTTCAAAAGGAAAACAGCGCAATTCTTCGACATATTTTAGTATTTTTCTTTTAATTATATGAAGCTATAATAACGGAGTGATGCTATAGCTTCATATAAATGAAAGATAAATATTAAAATGCAATAACAGGCTGATATTTTGTTTACCTTTACATCATCTAAAATTAACAGAAAATTTTCCTTAAGCTATCATTTAATGCTGTAACCGCTATCTTTCTTTGCACTACATATTACGTCACGAGTTTGGAAAATTAATTTCTAGTGATAGAATAGCATTTTTATATCATCAACAGATTTTAAGTTATGATAAATATAACTTAAAATGCAGGCATGTGTGTGTATTTCACATTTTCCATAATTTGTCTATTTTGGGTTCAAATTACAATTCATCAGTTGGAGTGGACAATATGAGATAAAAAGGTTCTTTTCTATACCATATCATGTTAGTCCTAGTTAATACACTGGCACGAATTGAACGAAACTTTGGATATACGGACAAGCAAGTGAAAAAAATTTAATTAGCATAGGAAAGACGATACTGAAGAAACAAATTGAAAAATATCAAAGATGCTCCAAATCGTTATTTAACTGTGCAGAATAAAACGTAAAAAAAAATTAGTTTAAATGGCAAAAGCTGGTGAAGTATTAAAACCAATAAACCTAAAGTTTTGACACAATAACGTAAACTGCAGTTTGTCCGTATTTCCCTTAATTTTTGCATTTCAAATTCAAAATTAAAGTAGTGTAAAATAGCATTGAATATGCAAAAGACGAAGATTAAAAACAATGGTAAGATGAAAAAACGAAACAGATATCAAGTTAAAAAATAAAAGAGGGGATTCAAAATAAAACTGGTAAAGAGATAGAAAATGGAAAGAAAATAAACAACGATGAGAAGAGGTTCAAAATTTTGAATAAAAAGTCAAACTTTCAAAAATAAAGTGTTACAAGACAGATGGTTAAGATAAAATAGCAGTGTAAGATAGGTCACTAAGAAAACAGGTAAATTATAATGTAGATAAAAATAGAGAAAGATAGAGGATTAAGGTAAAAACGATAAAGTATAGATGGTAAAGATAAAACAAGCAAATAAAAAGAGTCGCGATAAAATAATGAGATGTATAAGGTTAAGTTAAAAAATAGATGACGACTGTTTTGGTTTATTTTGAATTTTGCACAAAGAAGTTCCAGGGCTATTTGCTCTAGCCGTCTTTGATGTAACAGAGAAAGACCAGATGGAAGGTAGGTACTCATCGCATCTACTGCCAACTCTTTGACTACTCTTTTATCGACAGATAATGAGATTGAGACGTTATAATGTTATGATCAATCCAACTATACGTTGGTAAAAGTAGTTCAAGAGTTGGTGGTAGATGCGATGACTGGCTACTTTCCCTTTAGTCTGTTTTGTCTTTAATATTTATCTATCCTCATTCCACTAAACGTGCTTGAACGAGAATAGATAGACGATGAAGACAAAACCAAGAAAAGTTATAGTAACGAGCAGTGAAAGGAGAGAAGATCAAGGTAATAAAGACGAAATTTAAGATAATAAACATAAAAAGTCAAATAAAAAGCAGAAAATGAAAGATGAAGAAAAAAGATAGTGACAGTAAAACTAGAAAAACAGCAAAAATATGGATGATGAAATATTTCTTTCGCTGATAAATATGTGTTCAATACTAGCTATGGTTACTTCATCGTTAAAGTTTCTTTTATTCTAACATCTTGTTCGTTGTAGAAACGACATTTTGTGCCAAAGTTCTTTCATCAACTGTTCCATTTCATTCCTGATCTAAATACCTCTAAATGTTTGAAAATTACCAGTGGTTTATTTCAGATACTCTTTTATACGCTGCTTTAAACGACGTATGGTTAATTTCTTATGTATCATCCTCATCTGTGAAAAAAACAAAAAAACCGTCAGTGTGTTGAAGTTTATTAATTTTGTTCTTCATCTTGCAAAGTTTTGAATTCTCACTACTGATTTTAAGACATCACACACTGAAATGTGTGGAAAGTTTCTTGTAGAAATATATTTCACTTTGTTTCTCAACAAAAAACTGCCTTTACCCATAAAATGAAAACCGTGCCTCATTAGAACGCTTGACTCGTAACCTGAGGGTCGCGAGTTGGAATCTCCGTCGCACAAAACATGCCGCCCTTTCAGCGTTATAAAGTCACATTCAAATCCATTATTCTTGGGTAAATAGAGTAGCCCAGGAGTTAGCTGTCTTCCCTCTAGTCTTACACTGAGAAATTAGGAACGGCTAGCGTTGATTGTCCTCATGCAGTTCTGCGCGAAATTTAAAAAAACAAAACAAAAACAGACATAGAATGACTGTTTGAACACGTCAAACAAGAGTTTTTTTAAGAAATTTACAATCAATTAAAAAATTTAAAGAGTTGTCAGTCAGTGAAAGATAAAAATCATTGTAAACACTTGATATTCCTTTACTGAAATAACAGTAGATATTGGTAATATGTTGAGCTTTATAAATGAAAATTATATTTCAAATCCACTTACTGCATAGTGCACAAAAAATTCTTTTCGCGCTCTTTCGTTCATGTGTGGTTTTAACAGTGCAGTGATTTCCGTTATAATGTTGTTAATTTTCGGTGATAAACGAATGCTTCGTTTTACAATTTTAACGTGTTATTTTAAGATATGTATAACCAAAGATTTCACAAACACGTTTCCTTCAATTTAAAATTTAGTTGAAAAAACGGCAGCATAGAATGCATTAATTTATCAAATAATTACAACAAATTTTCACGTTTGTTTACGGTTAATTTAAAATTTGCACAAGAGTGAATCTGTACTATGACCATCATGGTTATCGAAATCAAGTTTTGAACGATGTACGTTCAAACAAATTTCTACGAATACAATTTAGAGTAGTGACAAATAATTCACTGGGGAACACTTTTTCAGTAACTTTGAGTTGCATTAGATATTTTTACGGATTCTGAAGGAGTTTTAGGTGCTGATTTCAAATCTGAAATTAGTTTTTCTCTACAAGCTCTAGTTTGTATGCAATTTGAGGTTAATGAAATTGTACAAATGTGAACTTGCGTAAACCATGTATAAACATTTTCACGTCCATATATATAGATAGCTTCTAATATTTTGATCATTCTTCTTTTGTTTCAGATCAAACATGGCTTCCAAAAATAGATATCATTGCAGAAACAAGCCTGATGCCTTCTGCTACATATGTGGATGCTACACACTCAATCGTCAGAGACGTAACATATCCTCGTTCGTCAAGCGTGCCTACAAGGCATATTTTGAAGTTCATCTTGGTGATCAAGACAAGCAATGGGCTCCTCATGTTGTGTGCCACAATTGTGAGGAAATGCTTCGAGACTGGACCAAAGGAAAACGCAATGGTCTGCCTTTTGGTGTTCCAAATAACTGGCTGTTATTTCTACATGGTAAACACAACGGGTGTTGGGAAGAAAAACCGACATAATATTACGTATCCGAATATTCCCTCAGCCATTCGGCCTGCTCCGCACTCTGAAGAAGTTCCTGTTCCAGTTTTCAAAGGCTTGCCTTCATTGGACGATAAAGACGTTGGACATGATACAAGCGAACAAGACAGCTGTGACAGTGAATTGTCAGAAAAGTGTACACAATCGGAGAACTGTTCTTCAGACACTGAACCTTTCCCCGTCCCCAAGCCTCTTCCCCAGGCTGAACTGAATGATTTAGTGCGGGATTTAGGTCTTTCAAAGAAAGCAGCAGAGCTTTAAAAAATAAATAAAAATGTCAAATTGCATAAAATCTGTAGCTTGCAGACAAAAACCGACTTCAGATTTGAAATCAAAACACTCAAATTGACTATAGAAAGGTCTTTTTTTAAATGCAACAAAATGAGTGTTCCCCAGTGTATAATTTAAGTTAGTTTTAATATGAAAATATTCACGTACTTGATACCTAGAGATTGAAAAAATATGAAAAAGAAACCTCTAAAACCAATTTTCTTCTTTCAAGAGGTGTAAGGCGAAAGTATTTCTATTACAATAAATGTTAGGTGACAATATACCTACTACAAGGGGTGTTAGGTGAAAATATATGAACTACTCTATTTTCCAACCACTTGAATACTTAAGCAGAGCTCAAACACTTTCATAAGTTTATTCTTCCGCTCCTCATTATCTCGTATAGCAAAGTTTAAAATTTGTTGTTTTTCGTGAATTATTAGGGTAATTTGAAGTAAAAGAACAATATGCATACTAACTGATTACCCGAGTTAAAATGGAACTTCAAATACAAATATTTCCTAACTAATTACTAGAAATCTAGGCTGTTTATTCACTGACATTTTAACAACAAAAAACGCCGCAAAAAATATCAACTTAGTGTAATACATCTTTTATATATACTTTTAAAGGCGTATATATACCTTTTTATATATATATATACATTTATATATGCATACTTATATACTCTTACGGTTTTATTTTGAAATTACACATGAGATCAATATAATCAAAGATTAATTTTTTTTTGATATTTTATTTTTCGTAGATGAAGGAGAAAACATTGAAAATTAAGTCCAAAATGTTTCTTATCTAAAACTACTAACATTCATGGCTTATAGTCAGTTGTGAGAAAGTAATTACTTTTAGTGTGACAGACTTATAAATAAAACTTAAACAAGCTACTACAATTAGACCACTGTCAAAGATAAGTAAAAATTATCTGATAAAGCTGGCATTTCTAGCTTTCTAGTTTTTAAAGACAGCTGAACAGAATCCATAATGGTTACAGTTTTTGGTTTTCTCTAAGATTGTTTTAAAACAAGAATTCATAAACAGCAACGTTTCTCTGAGCAAAAGTAAAATAAGAAAGAAAAACGTTTTCATATTGGTTTATTTTTGAGAATGAAAGAAGTTTTCAAAATTGGATTACTTATATCTTTTCAGTATTAGTGAATTATTGTGAATGTCTTTTCATATTATTCTTTTGACAATGTAAACTCCGCGGGATTCGTGTGCGCTGTTAGAGAATTAACGCTAAGCTAAAACGAAATTGACTTCCATATGTTCTGATTTTACCGTCCTATACATAATTTTTAATGTCATAAAACAATTCTTATCAAGCAGATTAATCTCTAACATAATAGCAAATGTTCAGCCACTGACATCACTATCATTAAAATCTTAAAAAAACATTCTTTTTTGATAATATTATTTTATATTATAAATTTATTCTTATATTTGATAATAAACTACGCCAATGCAAAACTAGTCTCGGATAGATCATACGTTAAAATGTTGTGAACCATCTTACAAACAATTATTGATGCATGAAAAAACAGAAGAGGAACTCGATTGAGTCACACTTGTATAACCTTGAGTCTAGGTTAGTATTGAATTTGAACATTCCAGAAAAAATTCGTGAGACGTAGTTTAAACTAAGTATAATTTTGATCGTGCATTTATTGAAAAATCGATCTTACATCATATCATTAGTAACATCTGATGTTACTGATAAAAATATTTATGTTTACCTTTGTATTTTTTATGTTTAATACATCTTCAGTTAGCATCAGTATAAATAGAATCATTGCTAATCTGCTAAATCTTGAAGATATACTCTTATGTCCAGCTGGAACCATGAGTTTATTAAAGTTTTTTAACTTAGACATACGTGTAAGTGATATGATGTATGGCTCTTAGTTGAGATCGGTAACACATCATGATTAAAAAGTTCTTCCGCTGGTAGGCATACTCAGTATTCATTTCTGGAAAGTTATTCTTTTGAAAGTCACAGTTTCATGGATGATGTGGTGATCTATAACATTTCTAAGTCTGGTGAGTTTAACCTTGATAAATAAACACTTTAAAATGTGACATTTATTTTGAGAATGATAGAATAATAACAGAACATTTTTCACTTATTTTTAATTTTCTCGACTCTACTGTGAAACAGAGAAGAAGATGATTTTACAATGTTGTTAACAAAACCTAGACACAACGCAATGAATTTTATAACTGAAAGAAAATAATTTAAACAATTTTCAATTTCAGTTAAAGCTTAGAACAGAACCAAACTGTGTGATGTGTTTATATCGTAAACGTAATAATATAGGTGTCATCCCACTCAGCTGACTTGTTTGCTTGTCTTTTTTTAATTTTGCGCAATGTTACACGAGGGCTATCTGCGCTTGCCGTCCTTAATTTAGTAGTGTAAGACTAAAGGGATGGTAGATAGTCATCACTACCCACCGCCAACTCTTGAGCTACTCTTTTATTAACGAATAGTGGAATTGACCATAACATTATATCGCCCACACGGTTGAAATGGTGAGCATATTTGATGTGACAAGTGTTTCGAACCTGCGACCCTCAGATTACTAATCGAGTGCTCTAACCACCTAGCCATGTTAGGCCTGTCAGCTGACTTGTTGTAAAATCCTTTTCATCTGATTTTAATGCTATACTCTTTATGTATGATTATAAAAGTTGTTGCCATTTGAATCTCTAGTTGTTATAACACAAATAAGCTCCAGAAAAAGCTAAAACTTTCAGAATCACTGCGATATTCTTAAAATAACTTGTAGTTTCATAGGGTAATGTTGTTTTTATGTTAGTACCCTAGTCCTAAAAATATTGGAAAAAAAAACTTTCCTGCCGTAAATAGCGAAGCGTTAATTTTATATTCATCCATACTGTCCACAAAATCTAGTGATTTGCAAATAATATAATGTACATTATTTATGCGATAATTATATAATGTATGCCAATGATTTATTGAGGTTAATTGCACTTTGTAAGAATGTTATTACAGATCCTGTACTACACTTGGAACTATTTTCTCTGTCATCAGCGAGATTTATTATGGTGATCATGATTATGCTATTACTGGAAATACGGTTTTCATTGTAATAATATTCTGTAGATAAACTTTACATTACATACATTAGCAAGTACAGACTGCCCATATAAAGCGCATTTAACCTCCTGTGCAACGCCACATATTCCATTTATGTTTCTATTTAAACATTAGACCAGTTTGGCACCGGCCGCTGGACCTCTTCCCATCAATTGTAAAGTCCAGTCACATAATGTTTTACAGCACGTAGTGTGGCGCAGTCCCTAATTTCGAGTCACAGAAAGCAACTAACGGGCAGAAGCCACTTTTACTTTTATTTTTACTTTATTACTATAAATTATTATGTATAATTTAATTTATAATAAATCTGCTAAGTTTTTTTAAGCTATATTCCAACATCATCAACTTTAGAAATGCTTTGAAACGGCATTAAACTGAAATTTGAAAATGCAAATAAAAATAAAAATTTTATTTATATTGAGGAAAGTTTTGTTTGCTTACAAAATGTCTAACAGTACTGCAGTCTGCACTATATACTGTGAAAAGAGACAATAACAATATATTGACTTGTTTAACTTAACCTTATAAGTTATTCATTTAACTCTTTCTGCATGATGGATGCGTAGATGTTCCTGTCTGGACCATTGTCATGTGTATACTTTTGTACCATTGTTTAGAAATGGCATTTCTTTCGAAACCCTGTCAATCTAAAACTTTAGATTCGTAATGAAATACGGTGGTAGAAATATTTATTATATCACCAAACATTTTCAAACTTTAGAATCGTCGTTTGTTTGAAGGTCCTAATATGTGTGTGTTTTTTAAAGCAAAGCCACATCGGGCTATCTGCTGAGCTCATCTACGGGAATCGAACCGCTGATTTTAGCGTTTTAAATCCGTAGACTTACCGCTGTACTAGCGGGGAGGGGAAGGTTCTAATAAATGTAGGTGCAAATGGATCTCATAATACTTCCTGTGCTCTAAAGGATGTTTAAACATGAAAACAGCTTTTGTTTGGCCACACTTAGAAGTTCTTACTGAAAGTTAGTTTAGAAACATATCTGGTACAATGTGCATGTGATAGTTAATTATTGTTGTTTTTAAGCAGAGAAGGACTTTCGACAACGCATATTGGTATAATAATTAAATTTAATCAGCCTACTGTAAATCAGTGAATGCAGAGATATATAGGAAATGGCTGTGTGAAATGATGGAATGGAAGGGGTATGAAGAAAATGTCCACAGTAGCTGACGATCATGTTCTGAAACGCATGAGTCTGTAAAATTCTTGGTTGTTTGTCCATAGATCTCGCAAGAATATGGCAGAAAACTTCAGGAGTCATTATCAACATGTGTACTATCCAGTTTCATTTGTATTCAGCCAATCTCTCACAAAATAGCCGAGAAAGAAATTCCTCCTTATTAACTAGATGAACCTTAACTTGACCAAAGAGTATGCTACTGGACTGAAGCAATATGGAACAAAGCGACTTTCTCAGATGAATCGAAGCTCAATCTGCGCGGGTCTGAATGGGAAGCACTTTGTATGACGTTGATATTAAAAAAAAAGAGTTTCGTCGAAATATGAAGCATCTATAGGGTTAGGTGATATGAAGATGTACCTCTGACCAAGGTGTGAAATGTATGTATTTTGTAAAATATTCTGTCAATACTGAAAAATACAACAAAATCCGTGAGTGCTGGTTAAAACCAACAGTTAAGGATAACTTTTATAAAATGACCAGTGCACATTCCAGAATGATTGTCTTATATCACAAGGCTAAAAATGTTGATAATATCCCTACACTCTATACAATAGATGAGAAATTAAGAAGAGGTTTTGCTTTATTGTATTGTAAATACATGTTAGTTTTTATTTCTTTGTTAGATGAAAGGCTATCTTTACAGAGAAAGGATGAAAGTACTATGCTGGCCAAGAAACAGTCAATAATCTAAACTCCCTTAAAAACTGCAGGAAGATAATGGGTAAAAAAATTGCGAAGGAAGAGCCCATGAAACATGATAAAACTACAGGAAGCCCTAATTTACGTGTGGTATGATTAACTCACCTCTGCTTACATTTGATTTCCTATGCACTCTATGTCACTGCGATGTCAAGCAGCTATGAAAGCCAGAGGAGCACAACCAAATATTAAAACAACTGTGACAATTTTGGTCAATTATATTATTCACGTTATCTTTAAATTTAGTCGTTTTTTTCTTACTCAGAGGACATTTTCTTATTTGCCAAGTATTTGTTGACCATCTATTGTAATATGCGTATCACGTTTGGTTTGTTAATAAAAATGCATATGCGTGTTTCAGTAACTGAAGTATGGGTGAGCTTTCACGACACAATGTTTATAACCGTGTTACATTAGTTCTGACACTTCTGGCATGCACGATCTCGTAAATATAATTACAGGAGCCAAAAAAGTTGAAAACAATTGAATGATGCAACATTATTTTTACTATTGCATTAAAAAGATATTCTTTATTGTGTTGATGTTTCGTAGAGTGATTTCAGAGGCATAATATTTTATTATTTCTCAACAACAAATCCAATAAAACAAAAGTTTCAAAGTTTCTTTATCCTATTGACTGCCAAGTATTTCAGCTGGTACAATACAACTCTAATGCTTCTTCATTTTGTAACTTTTTCGTGACGCCATTTTGGATCGAAAGGGAAACAATTTGTAAGTAGGTCAAATGCGTGTATGGTGCTGAAATCTAGCGTTGAAGTTAGATATTTTTGAGAACGAATTAACTCGTCCGCGGCACTGTATTACCGATCGGTTGGACGAGTTATCTTGTCTACGGCACTAAACAGGTTATATTTCGCCTCATACATACTAAAAACGTCATCGATATATATGAAGCTTTAAGAAACTATCGAATAATGGGCAAAACTTTCATTAACTGTAGTTGTTGTCAAGAGATAATCAAAGAAAAATGTTTATTTTTATTTTTTTATTACATATCTAAACCTGGAACGAGGATATGTGTTTTCCTACAAAACTGGCAATGAAATAGTAAAACGTAAACACAAAACTTGATTTCTGAACTTGTAGTTTTTAGTTTGTCATAGTAAAAATTTAAATATTTTGTTATCATAAATACAGTATTTCAGATATATGATAGTTTGTATGTTTTTATATCAAAGTTTAGTTGGTAAGTGTGTGTTTATGTTATTATAAATGTATAAAAATGATTAAACTTGACAAGACATGTTTAGGTTTATATGTAAAAACATCGCTAATATATTTTAACCATTGTGAATTTACTGTTTTGTTCATTAATTTATCACATAATGTGCTTTTAATTAATTTGCTATACAGGATTGTCTTGGTAATGTACAGGATTTTTTTTAATCATCCATTTTTTTGTTCTTAATGATTTATGATGATAGAGTAAGCAGGTTACGTATGTAGTTTTTGCAAACAAATTCATAACACTTTAAATTTAAACGGAGCTTTGAAACTTACATTATTCTCAACCACTGATTCTAAAGGTGTGCGCCTTTGTAAAAGTGGTTAATACATAAATGCGGCTATTTTAACATATAAAGTAATTTTAATTTTTTAATACTTGTACGACTGCTTGAAGTCTGTTCTTCCTTTCTAAAAGTTGATCTTGTGAGACGTTTAGTTTTAGAGTTTAGAACTCGCCTTCTGATGGCGGTAGCTGAACTACATGTAGCTTGTCGTACTCGTGCTTCTTTAGAAATATTCTGTCACTAAAGTACGAGAGAACGTGCTTGATTGGGGCTCCAGGATCATGATGTTTTGTTCTTGTCTACTTATTATTAGATACTTTAAGCACGCAACACCTTCTCCTATTATTCTAAGTCTTATTTTTATGCTAATCAATACACAACGTGAAACTAGACAAAGCATTTTGGACCTGATCACTTGGTTCATCCATCACTACACAGATCTGAATGACTTTCTCTGAACAGGCATTGTCGTAACTCAAGCTGCTTCGTTAGCAAACGGCATTGATCGCTAAGATAACATACACAACAGCACCACTCACACATTGAATATTGTTATTAAGTTTTATCCTTCAACCTTCTCATTTCTTTACGTTGGATATGCGTTGGCTGTTCTTGAGTTCATTTTGAAGAATAAACATATATATGTAGATTTCAAGTATTTTCCCTCAACATTAATTAGTTGAAGACAATTATTTTCTTCTGTATTTGTATTTATGAAACAGTTTATATTAATACTATTTTGAGTTTCGGATAGGCATTAAAATACATAAAGTTTGGAAGTTAATAAACTGTTACTTAACCATTTTACATTAAGACATAGACACTCGTGTTTTACTTATCGTGTGACTTGATTTCTCATAGCTTCAACATACCTTCCTTGGTTTCTAAAGGACAACATACTCTTATTTCTATTTAAAGGATATTCAGTGAAGTTTTGTCTTTACATTTTAAAAACAACGAAACTGAAAATACAACCCATTTTAATATAACCAATTTTAAGACACTTTAAAGTAAAAACAAAAATGAGCCAAATAGCTATGAGAATTAATTATTGCACCTTCTCTCATAAAATGTTGACTCTTCAATACCGTATCATGTCATCAAGTTGTTTTCGAGCTCATGTTAGTTTTATATGCATGATGAACTACTCTAACATTTTTTTATGAATATAGTGCAATTATTGATCAAAATATATTACCTTGCGACTGTACAATGTATCCATTGCCCATACAAATGGTTTGAATTGTGAAAATTCTTCCGTTTCTTGTGTGCATTAGGATATATTTTTAGCATGGATCATCAATGTACTTTAACTGCTAATTAATGAAAAGAAATAATTTAGTTGCTTTTGCACATTATGGCACAGTTAGTGAACCATGGTTTGTGCTACTTTTAGTTCTTTCGTTACGTGCAAAAAGATCTACTCTAACCAGTGCTTGAGTTACTAACAATAACGCAGAACAAAATTCATACAGTTTATTTCAGCTGATAGAAAAGCAAGATAAAATACTAACCGTATATATATTATAGTAATATATTTCACTGTTCAGTATAAAAAAACACACCTTAATATCTGTGTTTAGTAGAGTCATTTCCGGAGATCCGAGAGTTTCAAGTTCAAAATGTGTTGTCACTTAATATACTCCACACTTCCAGTTATGAATGCATTACCATAATAACCACACATAAGTCGGCTAGCAACCGAGTGATTATCTTCTATCTCGGTCAAAATTCAAGTATAAAATCGGCTATTTCTAATCATATAGATCTCTGATCTGGTAGTATAACCCCTTGTTTGTGGTTCAGGTAAATAAACAGTAGAGAAACAGATTAAGAAAAACAAATCCTCATTATTTATTCGTTAACTTTAGATCCACTAAAATAAACCACGTACTTTTAAGTGTTGGAATAACAAAACAGTTCTAAAGAAGGAGCAACACTTCTACCGTATTTAATGAAAAAAAGTGTTTAATTATTCCATTTATTTCTAGAATGACACAAGGCTAAATAAGACATATAATTAGAAACTAACTTTTATTTAAAAACTTTGATCTTGAGTGCCTGTATGTTGTAATGATTCTCTCAGGGCCAGTCAGCTGGTGGTAAACAGACTCAGTTGAATATCATTAAACTGTCTGATGCCATTTGCATGATATAGTGTTATTGTCTACAAAACCCCAACATTGTCGTCATACCCTTTGTAAATCAAATATCTAAAAGTTATATTTTATCTTCACGAATGATATAAATTACAAATCATGAAGAAGACTCTTCAAATGCCTGAAACTGAACATACTGGTCATGCTTTTTCATCACTTTTAAATGAAATCCTATTTATTATAAAGGCTTCCGAGTTGTTCTAAATGAAATTCTTATCTCATAATTCCTGGACAATATCTGTTATGTTTTTCACTTGGGGAAATATAAGCCAGGCATAACTGAGTATCTTGTTTCAGTTTATTATTTTGAAGACATCATTGAATAAGCCTTGTTTGTACTTGTGTTTACATTAATGAGAGGGTGGGCACTAGTATCTGGTGTTAGATCTGATACCATTTGCATGCTTCCCTTCACGATTAAGATGTGTAATGTTATCGATCTTAACATTTAATTATCTTGTTTCTTTCATCATTTTGTTGGAAGACAGTGGACAATTCATATTGTAATGATAATTGTTTGATAACTTTGAGCAATATGACAGTATACAGTGTCATCAGACAAGTGTTCTTTATGATACAAATTATAGAGCGTTAGTTCGGTTTCCTAAATTGCTGATGCCAGTTGTCTTCTACTGAGTCTATTATTATTTCTTTGACTATTATACGTGACATCCCGAGATACTTTTTAATTATCAAATCAGCCTTCCCTTTTACAATCAATCTTCTTCTCATTATATCTGTGAATTTTGCACATTCTTTCTTAGGGCGGAGATTTTTGTGGTATTTTGTAGAAACTTCAGGGGAAACAGCAGACTAACAAAATATTCCAATACTGGTTACGTATTTTGCAGAACTCATATTGGAGGTTGCTTTTGCGTGACTTTTGGATTGACTATTGTTTCTCCTCTCACTATTATTTGTTATTCAGTTGCAAAAAGACTGTGCGAAATGTATAGTACATCTTGGATTATAATCAATGCTTTGTTTTTCACACAGAAGTACTTGTCCTTCAGTAGTGACTAGACAGAGTTGTAACAGTGTAATACATTTCTGACAGAAGTCCATCAGCAATTCTGGTAGCAACTTGACCGTGTGTGAGCACACCTCTGACAGTAGTTCATATCTTACTTTTTCACAGTTATTTTATGCTCCCTAACTACGATGTTTAAACATCAGTTGCATTGATCATTGAGTGTCATTAGGCAATTTCATGTTATCCAATCTGACACTGGTTTTATTTTTTAACAAGTTTTACTATTTATAACATGATTTATTTCTTATCAGTTTGTTTCGTGATTTACTTTCTGACCAGTTGCTTCTATTATTTACTCTCATTGTTTTCTGTAATTTCATTACTGTATAATATTTCAATTTTTGTTCGTTTGTTGGAGGTTAAGCACAGAGATACATAATGAACTGGCTGTGCTATGCTAGTAGCGGGTAAAATCACGATTTATCAAAAAATAAGCACACAGATCTACTACTGAATCATATGGAAGGTTTAACTTATTATACATCTAATTTATTTTTTTCAAAGAAGAGAAATAAATAAATGAAAATTGTACTTGAAAAAATAAAATTGCAATCACAAATCAAACATTTAACACTGGGGCACAAATTATGGAATACGAGGTAGGTCATATTATCAAATACTAAAATTGTTCTCCCTGACATTGTAGTTCTGAAGGTAGTTGTGCACATAATAGCCTCGTAGGTCATTATGTAATGTCCCCTTTTTTTACGTACTGCTAGAAGTAAGTTCCAAATTACATTGAGTGTACATTTTAAATTCTTTTTTACCATAACAGTTCGAAAAAAATCGAATTTATTCATTTATTAGTCCTACATATCATTATTACTATTTCACAAGCTTACACAGAAAAATATAGCTGCTCATATTTTTATTTAAGCCTTGCAAACATATTAAAACAAACACATGCACAAGTTATAAGACTATTTTTATGTTGATTATTGAAATAAAAAGAAGAATACTATCAGTGTTTCATCTCCACTGGGCAAGATTCTCTTCGAACTTATTCAAGCAACAAAGCCTACAGCAAAAGTGGCTAGATATACTGATCCAAAATCTATGCACAAATACTAAGCAAACTTCTGCGTTGGGTATAGGATTATTTTAAAGTTGATTTTTTTACCCTAAATATTTTGTAATTTCTTCTCCGCTACTATTTTAGCTCTTTGAAGCCATTCAAGCACCATTATACTAGTCAGAAATGCTTTGTTTTATTAAAGTAAACAATGTGTATATTTATAATATTATCTTCAGCCTTATTATCATTGAATATAGTTTCACAAACTGCTACAGAAAAAAAAATCGGTTACAAAAATGATACTGAAACCTATATAATAATAGTAACCAATGCAGTAGTGAGTATGACACAGGCTAATCTTGAAATTAATTTAAGTGCCTTTGTTTTTCACTCTTAAATTCCCCCCATTGAAAAAATCCGGTTTCTTGTTAATGCACATTAATTAGAGATATGCAACTTACATTAATTGGAAATTGCCATGTTGAGAATTCATTATTTCTTGAGTTCATTGTTTGTTATTGTTTCTTGAGTTTGCTGTTGGACAATCCCACTAACGGTTGCTAAAAGAGTAGCCCAAAAGTGGGTCGGTGGGTAGTGATGACTAGCCTTTCCACTAGTCTTACAGTGCTAAATTAGGGACGGCTAGCACAGGTCATCATTGAGTAGCTTTGCGCGAAATTAAAAGCAAAAAACAACAACAAATAAATTCATTAAATTTGGTAACATTAGACCATTACCGTCGTAGATTTCTCTACTCTTGTGAGTAGTGCTTTATTCTACTGATTTTCGTACTTCGTTTTGTTAAACGTATGTTTAACATGAAACCTCAGGCACAAAACCACCCAGCTCAGTAAATAACGGTTTCATGAAAAAAAAAGCAAGTATCGCAGTAAATTGTTGATAAATATATAATATTCTTTATAAACTGTTTTAAAAACGTCAGAAACAAGATAATTAAAATTGTTAATTTAAACACTGGTGTAGGGATAGTAAAAAAAATAGAAACAAGTTGAATCAAAATTCAAAGATTACATTTTCAAGCCTACAATTAACTTCTCAAGTTGCAAATTCCTAATTTGATTCCATATCTACAATACTAATCAGTATTCGTAGAGTATGGATTTGTAGCTTGAAAAATAAGGTAAACACTACTTTCAGCCTAGTTTGCTTGCTTTTGTACAGTTGTAAACTTAAAAATATAACCTTTCCATTTCAATTCATGTTATTTTTGTATTTTTTCATGATTTCTATTTCTCTCTTTTTTAAATTATTACTTTTAATTATTTATTATTTGGGTGTATGAATATTTTTCTTCAAAGAGAGCTGTTACATACCTTTCAACAATTGCCTAACTTTACGGTGTCATTACACCATTACGCAACTCCAAATAATGCCAGATTTAATTCCTGTAGATGCTGTTCTACCACACTGTTATATTGGATGGATGAGCACGTGACTTACTGATTTGTCTATTGAAAATTCTGTTGCTATAACGTACTCAACCCTTTGTTGAAATGCTTTAAACATGCATACTACTTCAGATCCTGAAGATGAAAGGCAGAAGACATTTGAAACTTCGTCCTCTACACTTGCGTCTCCACAACAGGCAATCCATTCTACAAAGTTTCATCATAAATACTCTGCCTAAACGATCTATCAAAGGCACTGTTATGTCTTCAAAAGTATATAATTATTTGAGATTGTGGAAAGTCAGAGAACATCACAAAAAACGCGAACCAATTATTTAGAATGATTACAGTGTTATATTCTGGGGTGAAATTCTAAAAAAAAGCAGAGTCACTCAGCTAAGTGAATGAAACCTGTTTTTGAAAAAAAAAAGAAAAAAAATCTATGTGTAAATACAAAAACGATAAAGCAGCTGAAATAAGCTGTTCTAGTGCAGCCTTAAAAAAGTACCGGCAAAATTTTACTCCTGCTTATATGTGTGGCTACCATAGACTGTTTATGTACGATCTTCAATAATATTATGTTATAATTCAGATGATTCCAATATTCAATTTCCAGGTATATTATCAATAACCCAGTAACAGAATTTTGTGTATATATAAACTTCGTACAACTGGTAAAGGAATATAGATGATGCAATACTTTAAACACGATTAGAACATATTGTAGCTATGCAGTAATGACATTGTGTAAATTTTGTTTGACTTACTAGGTATCATTCGTAGAATGTTTGAATTAGCTTGCTCGCTTCCTGCCTTGGTTAAATACAGTTATTACTGGAGAGAGGTGTTGAGTATCTGATATTGTATCATAAACCAGAACCAGGAGATGCTACATTTATTAATATATGTTTTTGATAGAAGCTTCGAGCTTATTTCATACCTTTTCTAACTCTCACATTTCATTTATTTACAGTTCAGAATTAATAATAAATAATATTATTTATTACTCAACTAGCAGGAAGAAGGTCCAGAAAACTCAGGATCCCATAACGTCCTTAGTCAGACTATGATGAAATATAGGGTGTTCACAGTAAATTTTCCTTTAAGAAATACGAAAGTTGTTAAGATAGAAGTATGTTAAACAAAACTGTCTTTGAAAAGTCGCTTTTACATGTACTCTTGTAAATCTTCTGTAAATTGTACGAGCTATGGAAACCACGCGACGTTGTAAAAGTAATTCGAAATCCAACTAAAAAGAAATTGAAAGTAATCGATAAAAAGAAAATGAAAGTAATCGATAAAAGGAAAATGAAAGTAGTCGATAAAAAGAAAAATAACTCAAGAGTGTAATATACCTTTATTAAATTTCTCAAATATACCTTATAATGAATTATTTGTCAGGTTTTATCCCTTGACAGAGTAAAATATATTTAATCTTTTTAACAGAAAGAAATTCGGATATAGCAGCAAATTACAGATAGAATGTTTAACATAAATTAATTTAACATTATTATTTTCATAATTTTTAGCTACTAGTACGTTTATTTATTAATTTTTTCTTCATAATTGTTTAAAGTCTTAGCCCCCCAGTGGCTCAGCGGTATGTCTGCGGACTTGCATGCTAAAATCCGGGTTTCGATACCCGTGGTGGGCAGAGCACAGATAGCCCATTGTGTAGCTTTATGCTTAATTCAAAATAACAACAACAAAGTTTAAAGTCTTCGGTAACTACTATCATCAAGGCGATAGTTTTCGACATTAATACAAAGGCTTAAAAAATGGTTTCTCTGCTGTTATTTAGAGAAACAAATTTCAGGTTTATTATCTTATGTTTTCCTTCTGAAATGAACTACTTTTAATAAAATATACCTTCGTTGAACACAGTCACATCGTTGTTTCAAATAGTTTTGTTATGATAAATATCAATAAATGTTTTAAAGTATATGAGCAATAGTTTGTTTGTTTGGAATTTCGCACAAAGCTACACGAGGGCTATCTGCGCTTAAAATTGTCATCATCATCCAGTATTACGAGGTGGTCACACTCCCACGTGCTACCGGTGGGGGGCTACGTTGTGTGGCTTTATTAATTGGATGAGAACCGGAGCTTTCAACGTGGTATGAACGACACCACGGTAGTTTAACACAATGTTTCAGAATTTTCCAAGGTATTTTTATATATTTCATTCCTTCTACTTAAAGTACATTATATATATTGATTATACTGTTAAGTATGATTAATACAACTTTTAAATAAGAAATTATTGATTTGATGGTGTTTTTTATTGAAAATTCGATTTAGTAACAAGTACATTTTTAACATTGCGAATTATTACGATTCAAGTGATTTATCCTATTGTATTTAATTGTTTAAAAATTCTAGAATTATTTATAATAAGCAATAAGATATATAATAAGTTAGTAGCACCGATAAACTGTGCATGCATAAAATTGCTCATAATTATGATTCAGTAAATCTACTAAAAGTAGTTAATGTGTCTATAAGTATGTTGTGCTTAAAGAAAAGAAACGTAAATTTATTATCTGGTAGTTAACAACGATATAATTTTGTTAGCAACACAATACATCTTATAATTTCTGTGTGAAACAGAACACACAGTAACACTGCTTGTAACCATGATGATGTGAAAGAAACGTTACTTAGATAAACAAGTGAAAAACAATTCAGATAATATTTGTACCTTTTGTGAGTTTAGGATAATTGCGAAAGGCTACACGAGGGTTATGTGTGCTATCCAGCTTCAAGTTGGAAGTGATAAACTAGAAAAAGGCAGCTAATCAACTACATCAATTATTGACTCTAAGGATATTGCTGTCAAACCAAACATTTGGATTTGACCTTCATTCTATAAGTTTACTCACGACTCAAAAGCGTGGAATACCTATGGATCAATATACTAACGAATGGCCCGATATCAGACCTTTCTTGCAATCAACTTCTTCTGCTGTAAAGAGTATGTGCCTGTTTTTGTTTTAGTGACTCTTAAAACCTCATAATGATATTGTAATTATTTATGCCAATAAGAAAAATGAGGTTCTTATTTTGAAGAAACTGGATTATCTTAAGACTATAAAATCTGTGCATCTATTTCTGAGAGGGATACAACACTTTCACATTATGGCGCTTTATATGAATTTGCTTGTTTGGAATAAATATTCTCTAAACGTATAGAGTACTGATCACGATATAGAGTTGATTTTTAAGAAAAAATAATTGAACGGTACCATTCTGGGAAAGATTAGTTATGGTCGGTGCCATCAAACTTGTTTGCCATGGTGGAAATTAGTGAGGTTGAATGGCTTTCCTTCCTCACTCTCTTGGAACTTGATTCCAATGTTATTTATCTCCAAACTACTAACGACTGCGAGTATTGCATTTTCCAAGTAGTTGTTGGTGTGATCCCCCAAATCTCGACACCTTTCCCATGGTATTTTTATCCATGGTGAAACTGTGACTGACAATAGCCACGGAAAGCTTAAAAACAAGCCCAAGATATCTTTTACAGGTATCCAACTCTAAACAATCCAAATCACTTTTCAGTAGAATTGTGTCCGTGACAGGCAGATCAGACGTCAAAGTCAAAAGGAATCTTATATTGAGTTCACGACCAGAATCTCTTTGACCACCAGTTCCATGGTCAATTAGGACAGGATTTAGAAGGTCAATGAGAAGTATGCTTTTCATTTCCTTATAACGGGATTTAGCAAGAGAAGCAGTTTTCATATATATGGCATAATATTACAGTTGTCCGTTTCTAAAGCCTAAGAAGAATTCAAAGGTCATTTTTAATTATTGTCCTTCTGCATTGACAGTTGTATATACATGGTTTTTGAGAGGGAGGTTGAACCTCATCTTGTTTCTTTCCTGGAATCAAACAACCTTCTCTCTCATAACCTGCGTGGTTTTCATAAGTGGTTATCTGCTATGAATCATCTAATTCGACTTGAAATGACGATCAGGGAAGTTGTCCTAAATAGAGACCATCTGATTTTGAGAAGACGTATAATAATATATGGGGGGTTTGGGTTTTTACAGGATCTACATTCCTCTGAGGTATATGGCTATTTACTCTCAGTTATGTCGAGAAACCCACTTGTTGAGAATTTTATATGCAAAAAACGGCTCTTTTGGGCTCAGAAAACACTTCAAATAGAAGAGCGAACAACGTTTCGACCTTCTTCGGTCATCGTCAGGTTCACAAAGAAAGAGGTAACTGGCCGGAAGCTGACCACATGTTTGGAAGAGGTTGTATAACTGAGTGTCGCAATGTAGAGGGCGCGGTTTGATGTTTGAATATATAATTTTATCTATAATATTAATATAGGTATAATGGTGTTCCTTTATATTGGTTTATTTTGGGTTTAAGTTGTTGTATAAGTAAGGCTTCTTTAATTTTTCGTTTGTTTATGTTTGTTTCTTTATTTAGTATTTTAGTGTTTTCTATGGTTATGTTGTACAACCCCTTCCAAACATGTGGTCAGCTTCCGGCCAGTTACCTCTTTCTTTGTGAACCTGACGATGACCGAAGAAGGTCGAAACGTTGTTCGCTCTTCTATTTGAAGTGTTTTCTGAGCCCAAAAGAGCCGTTTTTTGCATATAAAATGGCTATTTACTCTGTTTTATTCATAGCTTTAAAGTTGACAGGTCATTTCAAGTTTGTGTAGGCTCAACAGTGTCCTATTATTTCGCATAGGAACTTGCTTGGAGTCTCTCAGGGCTGAGTCTTGTGTATGACATATATTTCTTTATTACGATCATTGCTATCAATGAACAACTTCCTCCTAATGTTACAAGCAGCCAATATGCCAATGAACTTCTAATTTTTTGTCAACAATCACATACGAGGTTTAAAAAGGTTTATGTGCAGTTTTATAATCACTTGGTGATGCACCTTGAATTGGAACTATGCCTTGATGGTGCTGTTCTTCACATTGTGTCTGAAACAAAGTTCTCAGCGTTTCTCTTTGACTATAAGCTGATGTTTATTTCACACATTAAGGAGCTTCAAGTTAAGTGTGCAAGGACACTGAACATTATCTACATTTTATACCGCACTTTTTGCAGTAAAGTGCGGTATAAAATGTAATGAAAATCTACCATATCTTCCTTAATCAAAAATGGAGTATGGATCTTTTGTCCATGGTTCAACTAGGAAATCTGCCTTGAAGATGTTGGATCCTGTACATCATCGGGGGTTCTTCACACTTCTCCTATCCAGAGTTTGTACAATAAACCTCTTTTTCACCTCTCGCATTCGTACATTTCCTTGTAATATGCTGCAAAACTCAACCTTAACACAGCTTCCCACAAAATATTGCGTATTCATGCTTCAGTACTGTTTTTTGGCAACAGATGGTCTGCCATTCCTACCTCTGGTCTCCTTATTCAGACACAGTTAATTGAACTGGATATAATATTGGACGATTTTGAAGAGTTCAATAATATAATTAGACCATTCTACAGCAGCTAGTTGCCATCGCAATTTGTGACCTTTCTATAAGTCATTTGGAGAAGTTAGTTACTCTCGTTTGGGAGTACTGTCTTCTGTGTAACGAACATCTTTCGAAACATTCTTCTTGTACAATTTTTATAAATAGCTCGACTTCAGGTAAACTCTGCCATTGTTTGCTGTAGTTTGATATCTGCTAACAGAATATCTTCTACAGATTATTTTTTCACTAATAGGTTGTATGCAATTCCATCTGCCTTGGACGAATTAGAAGTTATGCAGTACATTAAATGTTCTCTTTATATAGCGCTCTTTGATGGCTTTGTAAATACTTAATGTGCATTCCCATCCAGTTCTCTAAAATATTCAGAAATGACTAGCATACTTCTCTTTGTCATCTGTTTATATTAATCTTTTCTGGATTCCTGCCACTATTTGTCAGAATGATTTTTTTGGCACCATAACTAAAACTGTTTACACCAGTATCGTTATAATCCTAACTGTTCCTTATTTCGATATCCAACCTGTCATCAAATCACTGGTTTAGTCAGTTAGCCGTCAATTTGGACTGAGCAACTTCATTAGATGCTTTTTGAGCATTTACCTTTGACGTTGCATAGTGTCATTGATAATGGAGCCACTGTCCAGTCTGATCATATTTTTAACTTTTTAAGCTCGATTGGCAGTTGGCCTGGCATGGTCAAGCGCGTAAGGCGTGCGACTCGTAATCTGAGGGTCGCGGGTGGGCGCCCGCGTCGCGCTAAACATGCTCGCCTTCCCAGCCATTGGGGGGTATAATGTGACGATCAATCCCAGTATTCGTTGGTAAAAAAGTAGCCCAAGAGTTGGCGGTAGGTGGTGATGACTAGCTGCCTTCCTTCTAGTCTTACACTGCTAAATTAGAAATGGCTAGCACAGATAGCCCTCGAATAGCTTTGTGCAAAATTCCAAAACAAACCATTGGCAGTTTTAATTTTATTTTTTGTTCAGTTTTGTTTCGTGTGAAAACCATCGACACATTTAGTTCTTTTTTTCCTACAACTATTCATATCTCTTCCCCATTACTAGACTGTTTATGGCGCGAATAGTTTTAATGTTTTATGCTATAAAACATCAACATCCAACTCATGATCAGAAATAATTATTTCGTACAAAATATTCCTTCTCGAAACTGATACAAACAAAACACACCTATATTAATAATGTGAGTTATAACAGGTATTCCTAATGATAAGGTAAAATGTATTGTCTTCTTGTTTATTCACAACAAAGAATAAAAGCTGATTGGCAAACTGTAACATATTTTTAAGTGTTGCAGCGCAAAATAAAGTATATTTGACAGGTTAAAAATATGCAAGATATTTATCTTAATGTACAACAAAAACTGAATTTCAGAGACCCAAAAGAGTTTCAAATCACAACAGAAATTGTAAAGCATCAAGAGAAAAGTAGGAAAACCGAAACTTTGAGGAGCTGAGTGTTTGTTTAAAATGAAGTTAAAATTTATGAATTTTTTGAAACAGATTAGAACGTCTTTTGTCTAATTTTAAACAAAAGTTAACGGACTTCATATCAAAATAAAATTAATCATGACGAAATGTAGCGCACCTTGATGTAGAATGAAAACAAATACTATACCAGAGAATATACATACATTTTGTGTTGCTATCTCAAGCGGAGACTGGAAAAAATGCGCTACAAAAGTTTTGACGATCTCATGAATATTCAAGTTTAAACTTTTTACAGAGATAAGTTTTGATTAATAATGAAACAAAAGACGAGAAGCTTCTATAGGAGTTTATGATTTGATACTAAAACACATAAATAGCGACTTTCAGGATTTACTAAATCCTGCGAATGTACATACTTTTGTAAAAGCGATGACATTCAAAACAAGCAGTCCTACAAATTTAAATCTTTGAATGCAAATAGTGACTTTCAAAATTCTAAGCCCCCCAGTGGCTCAGCGGTATGTCTGCGGATTTACACGCTAAAATCCGGGTTTCGATACCCGTGGTGGGCAGAGCACAGATAGCCCATTGTGTAGCTTTGTGCTTAATTCAAAACAACAACAACAAAAAATCAAAATTCTAAATCCTGCGAGTTTACACCTTTACCTGTAAACAACAACTTATAAAACAGTTAATTCTGCGAATTTTAAACACATTGTTTCAATTTAATAAGACATGGAGCCGAACAAACGTTTTTTTTTATCAAACATATATGTGCAAAAAGTAATTTTTCTTGTGTCTGAGTGAAAAAGTAATATTTATTTGGATGTCTTTAGGCCATGATAAATGTTTAGTTCTCTGAGACTTCAACCAGCAATCTATTTTCTCTCCTATCCCAAGAGAAGTAGAGCGACTCTCGGAAGGAAGATCCCTCTATTCTTAAAGTAATACTTTCCTATTTGGCTTGTCTGTGATCATTTTTCTTTCCGCGACGCTGCAAAACTAAGAGAAAGTCGTGTTGTTGGGATATTCATTTCACCAGAGATCTAGTTGGTCCTGTCAAGTCTCGGAACAAGCGAGAAAGCATCAAAATGAGAAGCTTTTAGCACGTGAAGGTCTGCAGACCTATGAACAGAAACAACTTTCTTTAATAATATTGATAAAGGGGGAAGAAAGAAAACAATTTTTATGCCGAACAACCGGTTTCCTCTTTGGGGATCTCATTCTTGTAATATCTTTTTATAAAAGCTATACAAAAATTTTTAATTTTATAGCAATTTGTCATCGTAAATGCTACATAGAATTTTAAGCCTTAAAGGTATAAGTAGAACTCTAAAATTTCGCTTAAAATTTACATACATATATGTATGTGTAACAAAACACTAGAATATCAGACTATTCTATTTTCACACCTTTATTCAATATTTTCAATTGTTTCACAACTTCAGAGGTAATTTGATATAATTATGTTTCATGACATAATTTTACTAAGAATCTAAAACAGAAGCATTCAAATAACAGTTTTCAACTAAACACGAATAATTTAAACTAAATACATATGTTTTGCAAATGTACATACACAGAATATACTCTGTGTACAATTTAAGCATATTAAAAATGATCAAAAGTAAATAAAATTGATTAACCGTTATCCATTATATTTTTCTTTTAATTAAAATTGAAATCTTATTATAAGTATATTTTTCCTTGATATTATACAAATTTAATTTTTTTCTTCCATAACGTCATAATTCTTATTTACTCTTTTTCTTTTCTGTAAATTTTTACTAAAAGTTTTCACAGTTTTCCTACTCACTGTTTGTTTGTTCAGAATTAAACACAAAGCTACACAATGGACTTTCTGTCCTTTGCCCACCACGGGTATCGAAACCCGGTTTTAGCAGTGTGAGTCCGCAGACATGCCGCTGTGTTACTGGGGGGGCTTCTTTAAAATGTTTACTGGCATAAAACAAACTTTGTTTTTTGGGACATTTAACATGAAATTTACGTATATTTACACTTAATCAAAAAATTGTGTTTAAACAATATATAATTCACCACTATTTTTACATTCTAAAATGCCCCCCAGTGACTCAGCGGTATGTCTGCGGACTTACAGGCTAAAATCCGGGTTTCGATACCCGTGGTGGGCAGAGCACAGATAGCCCATTGTGTAGCTTTGTGCTTAATTCAAAATAACAAATAACATTCTAAAATATATATTATTTCATTAGAAAAGTAATTAAAAAGTTTTAATAAAAAATAAAATTTCTTTATTACTCATATTGCTAGTGTTCGTGTAACCTAAATTACATAAAGTACAGTTCTTTCTTTCAGAACTGTAAATTCGTCTTTAGAAAAATTTCCTTCTTTCAGTTTATTCAATAATCTTTACAAATTTTGGTTTTCTTCTTTATAAAATAATTTTGTTACTTCTGAATACATCGTTCAGTTGTTTATCTATTATTCTTTTTAATTGTGAATTAACAAATGATAGATGAATAAGTATATTTGGACATTGAGTCACTACAAAAGGTACAACATTATCTTAAGGTTCACTAGTCTCTTTCTTTAAATGCTTTCTATTAAAAGTTATTCTTAGCAATTTACCCTCAGTGACACAGCTGCACGTCTGCAAACATACCGCTAAAAATTGGATCTCAGTATCTGCGATGTGCAGAGCACAGATACCCCATTGTGCTTTGTGTTTAATTCTGAACGAACAAACAATCATGGCAATTTCAAAATCTGTTATATGCTTTTTCTGGATGGGGAGTCTGAACTAAGAACCTTTTGGTTTAATAATCTATTAACTTGAGCTTCTTTATCGGAAATGAAGCAATATAATCTATACACAAGATTTACAAGAGTATTTAATTTTGTATGTTTTGAATGATTACTAAAAATGTTTTAGGTACTGATGTGAGTTTGTGGTTTGGTAACAAAGTCATTTAAAATTCCTTTCTCTGATGAAACACTTTCAAACACATCTCAAAACGAAAAGGCTTTATTATATATTCTTTAACAGATTAATTCAATTTTGTTATTTATGTAATTCAAAACCCCAACAAACTTGTTAATATCTTTAGTATTTTTCCTTAATACAAATTTTAATTCTTTATTAAAAATATTTTTCAAAATATGTTTACGTGAACGAAATTTTTATACGTATTATTTAGGTAGAATATTAGATAACTGCAATTTGAAAACATTATAGTATAAGTTAGAATAATTCTTATACTCATTGTTATACCAGAAATTTGATAAAGAATTTGTTTCTTATAAGTTAACAAAAGCAATTTTAAGACAAGGTCGAAAGCTGTTGAGATAGAATATTTATTAAATCTTAGATGAATTAATTATTTGTATATACATGTGGAACATTTTTCATAGTTTTAACTGCATAGCCAGTCGAGGGTTTCGAAACTTTATATTTTTGCGCTTTAAATACTCAAACTCACAGCTGAACCACTAAAAAGGGGTGACTATGGTGAGTTACCTAATTCACGATATGGAATCTTGTTTAAAAATGAAAAAAAAACTTTCAAGTAATTGAGAGGAATGGTAGTTCCGAGAGGCCAGTTGTTTCACAAAGTTGTCGAAGAAATACTAATGGCTCTTTCTATACAGCATCGATAATTTTCCACTTCTAGGGTATTGGCGTATCTAAACTACATCAGCACTGTCCACTTTTAATATTGAATTTCAAACGATCTCAGATCGAACGTGAAAAAACAAGTTCAATATTTATCATTCAGTAAGAGAAATAAATCGTTAAGGTAGAATAAAAACATTTTTTTGTTTTTTTCTGTGTTTTACAACAAGTGCAAATGCTTCAAACACCATTTTTACTCTACATGACATCCAAACTTTCATAACGTTTCACTTATCTTCCAACGACAAAATAAACCTCGGAATACATTTGCAGTAACTTTAGTTCATTTATATTGAAATACTTATTTACATTTCAAAAATAACTACTAACTTACACAAAAATGAAAACAGGAAAATAAAGCAGCGTGTTCCAGATTAGGATCAAACCTTCAACACTGCGTATACTAAACACACTATGACCTTAACCACAAGGATATCCTTTATATTGCAGACAACCTGTTACGTTTTTTATGTGGACTGAACGCAACAGAAAGACACAGATAACAGCTTATATAATTTATTACAATAAACTATTATATATGTGTCAGATATAAAATAAATTATATAATAACAATGACAGATGTCCAGTTTCACCTTCAAAATTAATTACAATACAAAATGGTACTGGCCTGTGTCCAATATAATGATCCAGAATGAAAGTCCAAAAGTCCAGATCAGATAACCAAAATTCCAGTCTAGGGGGTGAATTTGGTCCCACGTGAAAATTCCGAAGTTTAAATGGAGAAGTCAAGAAACAATTCACAGTCCAATAAATTTGACGAAGTTCTTTTTACGATGTTTTAGATGAATGTCTCAAATTTGTCGTTTTCCAACTTGCCCCGGTCTCCCCTAAACAGTCCTATACGTGGTGTTGACCTTCAGTATAACCAGTAATTCGAATGAATCGTAAAGATTGACGAAATAAAATCACAGCTTTTGTAGATCTAGCTCCAGTCACAAATCCAAGTTGAATAAACACACAGCAAACGTTGAAAAATTCTCAAACGACGACAACATCTCTTGAATCGAATGAAAACGAATGACTAACTGACTCTCCTCGCATCGCCGTCTGTTTATATAATAGTAGGACTACTGTATTCTCGAACAATCGCGAAACTTCCGCAGAATTCCAGAGTAATCTGGATTCGTCTCGTACAGACACCAGGCCAAAATACATTTTATTTATGGACAAATGATCGATCTACCTAATTCTAGAAATTTCTACATGAATAACAACATATTTAATTGATTTGAACTTCGAAACAAAAATATAAACAACAACAACAACAAAATTTCGACCGATAGATATGGAAATCCAAACACAACACGACATGGCATTCCAAACGCTTTATACATAACACTCTCCCCCTGAAAAGCAAAAAAAGTTTGAACTTGTGAAAACTTTTTTTTTAACTTATTATACATAACATTTAACTAAGAAACAAATTTTAGTCAACCGATAATTATAATAAAACACTGAACAACTTAATTACCGTGACAACGCATCCAGGATGACATTGTCCGCACACCGGATATGATTAATGAACACATTGTATTGCTGCAGAATAATACTCCACCTGAGTAACCTTTGATTTTTGTTTTTCATTTTGTTCACGAACACGAGTGGATTGTGTTCGGTGTAAACATTAACAATCAATGGTGAAGAACACAAATAAACACCAAAATGTTGTAAAGCTAACAACAATGCAAATGCTTCTTTCTCAATTGTTGAATAATTTCTTTGGTGCTTATCAAGTTTTCTTAAAAAGTAACACACAGGGTGGTCAACACCATTTTGGTCTTGCAACAACACAGCACCAACAACAATGTCACTCGCATCTACAGCAAGCTTAAATGGTTTGTCAAAATCGGGAGCTTTGAGGATTGGAGCACTCATGAGCATGACCTTGATCCTTTCAAAGGCAGTCGGGCAATTTTGATTCCAGAAAAATTTTACATCCTTTTTTAGTAAGGCTGTTAAAGGTGCAGCCACATCAGAAAAATTTGGACAAAATTTACTATAATATCCTGCCATGCCCAAGAATCTCATAACACCTCTTTTGTTCGTCAGCTTTGGATACTCCGCTATTGCCTGTAACTTAGCTTGGATAGGCTTCACTTTACCATGAGCAATTTCATGGCCTAAGTACACAATTGTTGCTTTACAGAAGTCACTTTTTAACAGGTTGATAGTCAACTGAGCCTCGGAACACCTCTCAAAGAATGCACGAATGTGACTTAAATGCTCAGACCAGTCAATGCTTACTACAAGTACATCATCAATGTAAGCATTCACATTTTCTAACCCTGCAATGACATGATTCATCAACTTTTGAAATTTTATATGCAAAAACAGCTCGTTTTGGATGTTATTTTATTGGTCAAGTGTTCTCAATAATGACATCATGTTCTATGACATTGGTTCTACCAGGCACATCAGGGAACAAATGAGCAAACTCTAAAATCAAACTTCTCAACTCTTGACTTTGTTGTTGGATTAAATGATTGAGTTTCTCATCTAAGTTTGCTAATACTTGTGAGTTTTTGAGTTAAACGTGAGTGTCTGGAATGCTATTTTCTATAATTTCAGGAGGAGAAGGAGGAGGATCATGATCTTCATTCACACCACTTGTCACATTCACAGGAACAGCATTCGACACATTCATTTTTTTGCACATGATAGGGTTTCAACATATTGATATGACAAAGCTGTTTGCTTTTCCTCCGATCAGGGGTAGTGATTACATAGTTTAGATAATTGATTTTCTTTTCGACTGAATAAGGTCCAAAATATTTAGCTTGAAGTGAAGAGCCTGATGTGGGCAACAAGACTAGTACTTGGTCACCAACATTAAAAGATTGCTTCCTGGCCCTTTTGCCATACAAGGTTTTTTTCTCTTCCTGAGAAGACTTCAGGTTTTCCCTGGCAACATTAAAAGCATTGTGCAATCTGGTTTTGAAATCAGAGACACAGTTTAACAAGCTAATTTGTGAGTTATTATCCTCCAACCATTTCTCCTTAACCAACTTCAATGGACCACGAATTGAGTGACCATAAACCAACTCAAAAGGGCTAAATCCAGTAGATTCTTGAATAACCTCACGAACTGCAAACAACAACAAGGGAACACCCTCATCCCAGTTCTTTGAGTGCTCGTGGCAGTAATTTCTAAGCATGGCTTTCAGAGTTTGGTGGAAACGTTCAAGGACACCTTGTGACTCAGGATGGTATGCACTGGATGAAATTTGATGGATGTTTAGGTCATGCATGGCTTGTTGAAATAGCTTGGACATAAAATTTGAGCCTTGATCTGATTGCACAACTTTTGGAATCCTGAACATGGTAAAGAATTTGACAAGAGCCTTGACAATGTTGGGAGCAGTGATTTTTTTCAAAGGAAAAGCCTCAGTGAAACGTGTAGAAGCACACATGATTGTCAAGAGGTATTCATTTCCTGCTTTGGTTTATGGCATTGGACCAACACAGTCGATAATAACCCTTAAGAACGGTTCTTCAAAGGCAGGAATAGGCTGCAGTGGTGCTTTGGGAATCCCCTGATTTGGTTTTCCAGTCATTTGGCAAGAATGGCATGTCTTACAATAGTCAACAACATCTTGGCGCATCTTTGGCCGATAGAAAAGTCGTCGGATACGATCTAGGGTCTTTCTTACACCAAAGTGTCCTGACAACACATGATCATGAGCAAGACTAAGAATATCATTCCGATAGCATTTTGGAATGACGATTTGGTGAATAACATTCCACTCTTCATCAGCAGCAACGTCGGAAGGTGTGTGTTTTCTTATTAACACACCTCACTTCTGGTAGTAACAAATAGGGACAGTTCCTATTTCATTTTCATCAGCGGCCAGTTGTAGAAGAGAACGAGTTTCAGGATCATTGTCCTATTTCTCAACAAGTTTGTTTCGATGAAGAGAGTTGAAAAATGACTTGGAGTCATCAGTAGAATTCTACGTTGAGTCAGAAATCTCATCGACGTGAGACATGAACGTATCAGATAAAGGGAAATCCTCTTTTGACTCCTGATAACGTGTTTGAGAACACAGGCGGGGAAAACATCAGGAAACTCTTCAACGAGTTGCTCTGTACTGGGACTAACAACAGGTGCTTCAACAACACGAACCTCTGGCACCACCTTACTACCAGCCAAATCATTCCCTAAAAGCATAGACACACCCTCAACAGGCAATAAAGATTTAATACCCACAGTCACTGGGCCCGAAACTAAGTCCGAATGCAAGTCCAATCTATAAAGAGGGACAGAAACGATGCCACCTTCTACACCAGAAATGAGCACACTGGCCCCAACGGATGACTTTTCAGAAAACGGAAGTACACTTTCCAAAATCAAACTCTGAAAAGCTCCAGTATCCCGCAGGATCTTAATTGGTTGTAGATGTGAATCGCCAAGAAAAGAAACAAAACCTTCAGTGATGAAAGGCTTAAATTTGTCCTCAACAAGATCTTCAGGTACATCAAGAATATTGGACTTGGAATCCACAGTGGACTGGACAGGGTCAAAATCATTGGGAACCAATGATGTATCCAACGATGGCGAAATGAAACTGTGGGGTGATGGCTTGTTTTTGAGCTTATTGCACTCAGAAATCAGATGGCCAGGTTTCTTACAATAAGCACATGTTTTGGATGAGAATGACTCGTTTTTGGTAGATGATGAGCTTTGAGAATAAGATGAAGTCTTTGTTTGAGAATCAGATGTTTGCTCTTTTTTGTCTTTGTCGACATTTGGATAATGTTTGAATGAGTCATTTGGTTTCTGTGCTGTGTGATTTGTTTTGATTTTGTATGAAAAATCTTTATGAGTCAAAGCATACTCGTTTGCCAAGACAGCAGCATCATGAATTTTGAAAGCTTTTTGTTCATCAATGTAAGTTTCGAGCTCTACGGGAATACATCTTTTAAACTCTTCAACTAACATGAGTTCTCTGAGTTTTGTGTAATCATCTTTGATTTCTTTGGGATCACACCACCTGTCGAACAGAGTTTCTTTTTCACGAGCAAATTCGTCATAAGTTTGGCTGTCAAACTTTTGTTTGTATGCCTCTGGCACCAATTTATAAGCATTCAAAATGCATTTTTGACGTGCTCGTAATCATAACTTTGTTTGGCCGTGGGTTTGGAAAATACTTCCTGAGCTTTACCTTTGAGAACACTCTGAAGTAATACTGTCCAATATTCGGTAGGCCATTTTAGCCTAAGGGCCAATTTTTCAAATTGCTGAAAATATTTATCTTCAGCCTTCTCATTGAATAGAGGCACTAAACGAATTTGTTTGGAAGCATCAAAGTTATCCAACTGGATTTGGACAACCTTTTCTTCTGTCTGTGCCTTTTTCATACTGATTTCCTTATCAGCTTTAATGCGTTTTTTTGTATTTCGGCATAAAGGCGTTTGTTTTCCTGTTCTGCCTCAATACGTTTGCTTTCAATTTCTAAACGAAATTTCATTTCCATTTTCATTCTTTTTAATTCAAAATCTGGGTTAAAATGAGCGGCAGGCAATTGTTGTACAACTTTTTGAGGCAAAACTTTTTGGCTGACTGTTATGTATAAAGCGTTATGTATATACGTTGTTATTCATGTAAAAATTTTTAGAATTAGGTAGATCTATCATTTGTAATGGCCTGGTGTCTGTACGAGACTGTTATGTAAATGTCGTATAAATATTGTGTAAACGACAACATGTCGTGTTGTGTTTGGATTTTCATTTCTATTATTCATTTTTCCATATTTATATTATTGTTTCGAAGTTTAAACTAATATGTTGTTATTCATTTAGGGTAACATTTAGAATTTTCTTGAATTAAGTAGACCAATCATATGTTTGTAAATGAAGTGCTGGCGACTTTGTGTCTAGACGTTTAGTCTCGTGGAAGAACGGACATGCGCGGATTGCGCTGGAGATCTGTAGAAATTTCGCGGTTATTCGAGGGGTCTAGGCCTACAATATATAAACAGACGAAGATGCGAGAGAAAAACAGAGTCAGACATTAGTTTTATTCAAGGGAAGAGTCATTAGAAAAGAAGAGTCAGTCATTCGTTTGAGAAAGATTAAGTGTTTGCTGTGATTATTCAACTTGGATTTGTGACTGAAGTTAGATCTACGGAAGCTGTGATTTTACTTCGTCAATCTCTACGATTCTTTCGAATTACTGGTTGTGCTTAAGGTCGACATGTCCGGGCAGATCAAAAAAATTAAAGGCGACAATTTTGTGACGTTCATCGGAGGCAACGTGAAAAGAACTTCGTCGAATTTATTGAACTGTGAACTTTTTCTGAACTTCTTCATTTAAACTTCGGAATTTCTTCGTGGGACCAAATTCACATCCTAGACTGGAATTTGAGACTTTCAATTTAGATCATTATATTAGATACAGGCCAGTACCATTTTGTATTGTGTTTAATTTTGAAGGTTAAAACTAGTATTATTTTGTTTTGTAATAAATTTTGAAGGTTTAAACTTAATATCTGTCTTTGTTATTATATAATTTATGTTATATCTGTTAATAGTTTAGTGTAATAAATTATACAAGCTGTTATCTGTGTTTTTCTGTTGCGTTTAGTTTACGAAAAACATAAAACATAAAAAATACGTAACAGAGACTAATCGATATTACTCTGTGTTATGTATAAAGCATTATGTTTATATGTTATTATTCATGTAGAAATTTCTAGAACTAGATAGATCGATCATTTGTAATGGCCTGGTGTATGTACGAGACGAATCTAGATTACTCTGGAATGCTGGGAAGTTACGCGATTGTTCGAGAAGAGTCGGCCTACTAATATATAAACAGACGGCGATGCGAGAGAGAACCAGCCATTCGTTTACTTTCAATTCAAGAGATGTTGTGTTCGTTTGAGAAAGTTTAAACGTTTGCTGTGTGTTTATACAACTTGGATTTGTGACTGGAGCTAGATCTACAGAAGCTGTGATTTTATTTCGTCAATCTTTACGATTCATTCGAATTACTGGTTATACTGAAGGTCAACACCACGTATAGGACTGTTTAGGGGAGACCGGGGCAAGTTGGAAAACAAGAAATTTGAGACATTCGTCGAAAACATCGTAAAAAGAACTTCGTCAAATTTATTGAACTGTGAATTGTTTCTGGACTTCTCCATTTAAACTTCGGAATTTCTTCGTGGGACCAAATTCACACCCTAGACTGGAAGTTTGGATTTCTGATCTGGACTTTTTGACTTTCATTCTGGATCATTATATTGGACACAGGCCAGTACCATTTTGTATTGTAATTAATTTTGAAGGTTGAAACTGAATATCTGTCGTTGTTATTACATAATTTATGTTATATCTGTTACATATATAATAGTTTATTGTAATAAAATTATATAAGCTGTTATCTGTGTCTTTCTGTTGCGTTCAGTCTACATACATAAAAAACGTAATACTGACCAAATGTTCAACAACAATTCGTTTGATATCTGCTTTCTTCATTGCTTGCTTCACTTCCAAATTGAAATGTTTTCCAACATCAAGCAATTCAGATTTTTTCAATTCATTGATTAATTCGAAAGAGGGATTCTGATTGAATTTGTCTATAAAATCTTGGAGTTGGAACGCCATTTTGAATATACAAGTTGTCGATCTGTATAGAATATAAATCTAATTTTGGAATAGAATTAAATTGTTTGATCTATCCCGCACGGGCGTTCATTTTTCTGTTACGTTTTTTATGTGGACTGAACGCAACAGAAAGACACAGATAACAGCTTATATAGTTTATTACAATAAACTATTATATATGTGACAGATATAAAATAAATTATATAATAACAATGAAAGATGTTCAGTTTCACCTTCAAAATTAATTACAATACAAAATGGTACTGGCCTGTGTCCAATATAATGATCCAGAATGAAAGTCCAAAAGTCCAGATCAGATAACCAAAATTCCAGTCTAGGGGGTGAATTTGGTCCCACGTGAAAATTCCGAAGTTTAAATGGAGAAGTCAAGAAACAATTCACAGTCCAATAAATTTGACGAAGTTCTTTTTACGATGTTTTAGATGAATGTCTCAAATTTGTCGTTTTCCAACTTGCCCCGGTCTCCCCTAAACAGTCCTATACGTGGTGTTGACCTTCAGTATAACCAGTAATTCGAATGAATCGTAAAGATTGACGAAATAAAATCACAGCTTTTGTAGATCTAGCTCCAGTCACAAATCCAAGTTGAATAAACACACAGCAAACGTTGAAAAATTCTTAAACGACGACAACATCTCTTGAATCGAATAAAAACGAATGACTAACTGACTCTCCTCGCATTGCCGTCTGTTTATATACTAGTAGGACTACTGTATTCTCGAACAATCGCGTAACTTCCGCAGAATTCCAGAGTAATCTGGATTCGGCTCGAACAGACACCAGGCCAAAATACATTTTATTTATAGACAAATGATCGATCTACCTAATTCTAGAAATTTCTACATGAATAACAACATATTTTACTGATTTGAACTTCGAAACAATAACATAAACAACAACAAAAAAAAATTTCGACCGATATATATGGAAATCCAAACACAACACAACATGGCATTCCAAACGCTTTATACATAACACAACCCAAGTGCTTACATGACTCGGCTTTGCTCAAAGATAAAGCTCAAAATCAGCATCTTCTAAAAAACAGAGCATTAGTAAATACAAAGTTTGACAAATAACATTCAAAACCAATGGCATTTAATGCACAATTCAGGTAGTATTGAATTTATCATGCTTGTGAAAAGAAGAAGTAAAAATCTTTAAGGAAAAAATATGAACAAAACGACTAATTATAAAATAGTACTGCCACATAAAATGGATATATAAGATGCGCAAGCGCAGTGAGATACATTTGAGGAGCGTTGTAATTTACTGTTACTTTTATTATTATATTAAGATGAATTATGACGTTCAAATTACAATTTTTTTAAGATCTTTATCGAGTGGAATAAAACACGCAAAATTAGTTAAAACAAATAACTTGGTAAAACATGAATCATACAACTTTTCTAATTGTGTCTATTTGCTTGGTGTGGGTCAAGGCTGTTGCAGTTGTGCACTATCTATCTCCAATCTCTCTTTTTAATTTTAAAATACTTGATAAAGAGGGAATATTTTTAATTATGATTATTTTAACCTCTTTCTGAGAACATAAGAAGTGTTCAATAAACCTTTCTGCTTCTAGCCTCATTGGCTTAATTAGCTATCTTTGCATGTTGTTGGAGTGGGTGTTTAATGTTCACGTTGCTTAGTTTATATGATCAAATACTTCTCCCGCCCCAAGCGAAAATTCACCATGGATTTAAAAAACAAAGCACGTACTACCTGGTAAAAATTAGAACTACTATCCACTTCGCTTTTCCTAAATCAAAAAAGCTAATGTTGGATATAGAAAAGACATATCTTGTCATGTATTAAATGTATATAGTATCTTATGAAACTTTAATTCTTATGGGATGTGGGGCAACTTACACTATTTTATTTTAACTTTTTAGAAGGTAATCTTTCAAGAGCTCAGTTGGGTCTTTAGTCTCAACTCTTTTCGTATAGGATCTTATCATTCATAAAGATTACACTTTGAGCGTTACGTTTTTGTCATCAAACTTCATACGACTGCACAACAACTTCTTCTATCGGTTTTAGTTCGGGAGAGTGTGAAACACTTATGAGTAATACAAATGTTATATCGATAAGTAACATCTTTCAGATGTATCGCCTTAAGTTATTTTATCACTCAAAATTTTTTTCAATTATCCAGGGCCGAGCAACATATATTACTGACAAGAGTTTATAATAATAATAATTTTAGGTTTGGAAAGTATATTACCTTGTAATATGTACATGATTATATAATATATATAAAATATT
This sequence comes from Carcinoscorpius rotundicauda, assembly GCA_011833715.1. Taxonomy (NCBI): domain Eukaryota; kingdom Metazoa; phylum Arthropoda; class Merostomata; order Xiphosura; family Limulidae; genus Carcinoscorpius; species Carcinoscorpius rotundicauda. Next base: position 42,705,283 of record CM022393.1, read on the forward strand.
TTTGAAGAACAAACAGTTTTTGAGGAACTTATTTGCAGCAAATTCCAAAATTGTAGCAATGTACTAAGCATTACTTTTGATGAGTAACCGACTTTATAATTTTTTTCTTCGGTAAATAAAGTGCTTTATATAAATTCAATCGAAACAGTGATCGAGTGTTTACAGAATAGGTTTATACATGTTTCACACACATTTACGAAAAATACTATATCTTTATAATTTATTGCTTGTACTGATTTTACAATATGTTTATAAGCAATTAAGTAATAACAGCCCCACAACACAAACTCAGTTTTACCTGTCATGTAAAACATATTTAATTAGCTTTAGTTCTGTGAATACTATGTGATTCATTAAGTATTGACTATCCGGAAATTACTGTTGTAAACAATTAAAAATTGTGAAACAGTTTAGCAGTGTAGAAAAGATAACAATTAGATATCAGGTTTAGGTAAAAACAAACGATTACTGTAAAAACCTGTAAAAGTTTGGTTGGTCCTTGAAATACTATAAAAACGAACAAAAATTTAAAATAAAAAGACTTTCGAACATCGCATATTTCCTAGTTAGCAAACTTTGTATTAAAAAAGTCTACAAATACTCTAAAACGGTCTTACGTTGCAATTCGTGATTTATTCAACCACAGTAAGTATTACAAACATTTACCCGAAATTGTAAGATTTCAAATATGTTTTGAAGTGTACTGTAAAACTATAAAGATAGCAGTATTTGTACAGACGTGTACTTTCGCGAATCAAGGGTCTTCCGCTGGTACAGTAGTTAGTCAAAGAATTTACAATGCTAAAATCAGAGATTCGATTACACTCGGTAGACTCAGCAGATAGCCCGATGTAGCTTTGCTATATGTGTGTTTTGTGTGTTTTTCTTATAGCAAAGCCACATCAGGCTATCTGCTTAGCCCACCGAGGGGAATCGAACCCCTGATTTTAGCGTTGTAAATCCGGAGATATACCGCTGTACTAGCGGGGGGCTGCTTTGTTGTAAGAAAACACACACACACTCAAATCAAACTATATTAAAGTAATAAAGATAGATAAACTGAATACATTTGCACAGCACAATAACTTATACAATGAAAGACAATCTACATATATATTTATGTTTTGCTTTAATTTGTAATTCATTTTGAACAATATATAAAAACCTGTAGATTAATTATTACATAGTAATGCATTACGAGCACACAAAATGTTTTTATAACACACGCCTCTTTACAAATAAATAAAATTTTAATTTAATTTAAATATAATATTAAATAATAAAATAAAACAACAGAGAAAGGCGTTCCCAATTACAGTTCACCGGAAATCGCCATGTAACAGCCCGTCTAAGAAACTGATCCTGATACATATAATTTTATAGGGCTATCAAGCGAAACTGACCGTGTTCATTGTGACAAGTATTATTACATTTTGGGTTTAATATTCTAGTCTCACTCTGTCTTTTGTAGCTTGAAGGAATTTTTGATAAGAGTGATATCCAAAGTGCTATATGAGAGCGCTCCAAATGTATAGCCTTCATTAAGCGACCGTAACAAAGTTAATATATCGCTGTTGTTCTGGTGTTCTTTCTTTCTGTGACGAGTATGAAGTATTTTCCTGTGACAAGACCACCCTAGCCCAAGGCAACTTCTAAGACATAAAATAACCCTATAATTACGAGTTCTTTTCATACGTTTAACGTATTATTGGGATAAAATCAATTTCAAAAGAAATTACTGGGCGGTAAGCTTATATTCATTATTTCGAAGAGTACTTGTCCTTCATAAAACTGGAAGCAGTTGTTGGGATTGACACATACGGGTTCATTTACTGTTTTGTACATTTTTTTCAATAGGACATGGCCCGTAATGACCAGTTGTTTGAGAAACCTGAGAATATCAGGCTTTTTTTTTCTCTATATTGTAAATGAGTATTGCTCTTCTACGAAAATAAAATAATAGTAATAATATGTGGTATAATGCTAATTTTGTATAAAATAAATGTTTCGCTAGGATTCTATAGTAATAGGTACAGTAAGTTGTCTCTGATGCATATATACTAATTATTCGCTTCTACACATGGCAAGAATAACTAAAATATAAAGAAGTCAACTTTCCATACAAAACACAACTGCATTTCAATCATATGATTTATTATTCGAACGTAAGAGTCAAGGTTTTCAAATAAATATGAATATCGATGTACAATTCTCACTGTATATATGAAATATATATGTATATACAGTTGTATGTTAATTTAAAAAACATAGCAGTATGTGTAATGGATTGAATGCAAACGTTATATGCCACTTAGAGATCAGTTAATTAATAATAAAAAGTAAGAAAGCAAGCAGCTAAACACTAATTTTAAATTAGAGATAAAAAAATTAAATTAAAGTAATTATAAGAATCTATGAGTGAATTCAAAAAGATGATATGTTATAATTAAATAAATAAACAAATTAAATATATAATGAGAGTGTCGAGTAGAAATAAATGTCATAAATAACCTTTTATCCTTTGGTTGCGTGTTGCTGATGTTTTAAACTTTTAAAATCTGCTCTTTTATTGAATCACTTGTACACGAAGAAAGTTATATCTATGCATTTTATTCACTATATTTGGGCTGAGAGTTGATTCAGTTACTAGCGTTCAAAAGTATGAATCTGCATCCCTTTTACGTTATAAGGGTGACGGCCAAATCCCACAATTTAGAAGAAAGCCTCAAAGTTGCGGTTATTGCTCTTGTCCAGCTACACTCGCTAATAAGGTAGGTTACAGTAGCTTAAAGCACCAACAACAAAAAACAACCATTATTTGATAAGAACAGGATGCATGAACAGGTATTGGTTCTCAATAATATTTAACTAGCCATCTTCTACAGCTGTGTAGTAGTCGTTAAATCAAGAAAATAGCTAATTGTACTGGACAATTATTGTTGCTGCAGCTGAAATGTCCTTGAACATTAAATGACATCCAGAATCTGTACATTCAAAGGATGGCCAAACTATCATTGGTTTGATGAAACAAACCGTGTGTACTTTATTCATACTGTTCACACAGTCACTGCTGAATAAAATTAAACTCGTTTAATATTGCAATCCAACGTACAATCTAAATTTCTAGATGTTTGAATTTTTCGCCATTTTAGCGACATATCACCAATTTTTCACTTGCAAATAATGCTTACCAAATTCTATAACTGCAGGTAGCTCATTTTATCTAGTAAAGGGTATTCGGAAAGTCATTGTGCACTTATATATTTATTAACAGACATTTTTCAATATAGAATACAGGAGGTAAATATGAATGAAAATTATAAATAGTGTTGGAAGTGACCCTCGTTGGCATCAATTTTGGCCTGGATCCTTCTTATTTTGTTTCTAAACACCGCTATCAATTGATGGCTTGAAATAGACTGAATGAATGCTGTTATCACTGCTTTCAAGTCATCCAGCGTGCGCGGACGATCTCGATGCACTGCAGACTTTGCTGCTCCCCATACATAAAAGTCTGGTGGATTAAGATCTGGCAAGCGTGAGGGCCACACGTCTTTGGAAATAATGCGGTCTCCAAAACATTCCTTTAACAACTGCATAGATCTGTGAGATGATGGGCAGTAGCACCATCCTGTTGAAACCCTAAGTAACTGATTTCATCACTTGTCATCTGACCGATGAAGATATGAAGAATCTCTGAACAACAGTGCTCACTGTTTATTGTGTTCATAAAGAAAATAGGACCAACAATTCAACGTCTGGAAATCGCAACTCACACATCAGCCTTGAAATCATGTAGGGTTGTTTTGGGCAAACTATGAGGACAATCAGGACTTTTGCGAAAAACCCGAGAGATGAAACTTTGCTTCGTCGGTTAAAAAGGTCACATCCAACACATTAGCTGTATTTTTCTTCGAAAAATCGATTAAACCATCTGCCATAGCGTATTCGTTTTTCATTATCAGTTGCTTCCAGTCGGGGCCCGGCATGGCCTAGCGCGTTAAGGCGTGCGCTTCGTAACCTGAGGGTCGCGGATTCGCGCCCGAATCGCGCCAAACATGTTCGCCCTCCCAGCCGTGGGGGCGTTATAATGTGACGGTCAATCCCACTATTCGTTGGTAAAAGAGTAGCCCAAGAGTTGGCGGTGGGTGGTGATGACTAGCTGCCTTCTCTCTAGTCTTTCACTGCTAAATTTAGGGACGACTAGCACAGATAGCCCTCGAGTAGCTTTGTGCGAAATTCCAAAACAAACAAATCCAAAACAAATGCTTCCAGTTCTTGTACCGCCATTATTTTGTATGGGAAGAACTTTAATTTCTTTTTGATAGCATTATGAGCAGTTTCAAGACCAATATCATGCTGCTGAGTTAACTTTCGTAATGATTTTGATGGACTCCTCCGACAGCTTTGCTGGCCTCCCACAGCATTTGGCATCGTCCACTGATCTTGTTTCCTGAAACTTATCAACAAGGTTATGAACTGCATTGTGATATGAAACAGGTGTATATGAAATTTTTTTCAGCAAATCGCTGTCGCACCACATCTGTGTATCTTCCACCTTCTCAGAATACGTGTTCGATGAGCTATACACGTTCTTCAGTTGTTAAAATCATATTGGGATCAAAATCTGAAATATAATAAAATATGATTACAGAATTACACAGTGATTTTCCGAACATCCTGTATAATATTTGAGTTCTGAAGCTGCTATCATAAGGCTTACATAAGTGATTACATAGTCCACGCCAAAGTGTATCTGTAACAATACTGCTTCAAATCCACTATCACCAATACTGGTATTATAGAGTGAATAACAATCTTGACAAGGATGAGCCGATATCAATCATAACACATTTTGGAGAAGGAATGCTGTTAACGCCTATAAAAATATGACTGCCATACTGATTGCACAACACAGCCTCATACTAAAGATTACAGCAAATTTCACAGAATCCTTAAATAATCTTCAATACGTTATCCTATTTGTGCTGAGAGTACTTAACAGGAACGAATTTTATATGCAAAAACGGCTCGTTTTGGGTTCAGAAAATATTTTAAAGGTCGAAACGCTGTTCGCTCTTCTATTTAAAATATTTTCTGAACCCAAAACGAGCCGTTTTTGCATATAAAATTCTCAACCAGTGGGTTTCTCGACATCACTGATTTATAACAAGAACGGTTCTGCTTGTGAAACTTGCCTTTCTGAGATGCGAATATCTATATACATAGACATATTTTTCATGTATATTAAATTTTAGGTTAAAAGCAGTTGAGTAGTAGATTATTTGGTTCTCCCCATCTTAAGCTCTATTTTTTCCACAACGTTGCAACTTAGGCAATGTTTATATTAGACATTAATGTTGCAATGGTAGACAATATTTACATCAAGCTATGGCGGCTTAAGTAATTACTTAAACTTGTAAAGAAAATCGTTTAAAAAATTAAAAAAAATGTATAAATAGATATAAATGTTTTGCCTATATTTACTGAAACTCTGCGATCTGATTAATGATTTAAAGAAGTAAGTTTCCTTGGTACATTAAAAAGTTATTTTATTGCATAGTGTGACTGTAAATACGATGAAATTATGTGCAATGTTTTTCTAATCAATGCAAAATTATAATTTACACTTTTATAAAATTAAACTTTGTTGAAATGTTTTACAAGAATTCAGGAAAAATAAAAATGAGTTATTGAAATCTGCAACAAAGATAATTATTTTAATTGCTTCATAAAAATATCTTAATGAAATATTTTATTCAATTTGAAAGCTGCAAAGTTCAAGAATATAATAAATTAAATGTTCTGCTTTGAAAGTATTTGTTTCTGTTTACAGTCTTTACAGGAAACTTTTGCACGTCTTTAAACTAGAATTGTTTACTTTGAAGGATAAGAGGGTGTATTTTCTGTACTTTTATTTCATATGATAATAAATACGATATTTTTTATATAATGTGTTTTTTGAAATCTCTAGCTATTTCATCCAATAGCTTGTTTTTGTAATAATACATAAAGAAGTGTGTGAAATCGAGACCCCAACAGTGGCATGGTTAAATACATTGGTGACGTCCATATTTTTACCAATGCAAATATTATATTAAACAACATAATGAAAGTGAATGTGAAAGTAAATTCTGCCTCTTATGTATAGTGTCCTAATGGAGAGGTAATGTCTGATCTACTGGGAGAAGTCAGCATGATTATTTGGTGTTTTCTGAAATTGGTTCCAGTTTTTCTTACTTTTCTCTACAGTTTTGTTTGTTTGGTTTTTTTTAATTTCGCGCAAAGCTACACGACGGCTATTTGCGCTAGCCGTCCCTAATTTAGCAGTGTAAGACTAGAGGGAAGGCAACCAGTTTTCACCACCCACCGCCATCTCTTGGGCTACTTTTTTTATCAATGAATAATGGGATTGATCGTCACATTATATCGCTCCCAGGGCTGAAAGGATCAACATGTTTGATGTAGCCGAGATTCGAACTCGCGACTTTCAGATTACGAGTTTATCGCCTTAACCACCTGTCCATGCCGGGCCTTCTATATTTTTATTTTTGCCAACGCAAAGATTATACGGAACGACATAAGAAAAGTAAATATGAAAGTAAAAGTAAATTCTGCGTCTTATGTATAGCGTCCTGATGGATAGATAATGTCTAAGACGTAAGTAACTGTAATATTTACTTTCTATTATTACTAAAATGTCCATAGTGTTGGCCCTAATGAAATCTATATTGGAACAATAGATATAGACCAAAAATTAAACAGAGATTTCATCCCCGTGTGGTTCTCTGCATATTCTTAAGGATTATCTTAATAAGTTGGATGCCCCATCATAGTGTTAGTATCAGGTTACTCTGATAGTTTATTACCGAGATGAACCACATTCTCTACAATATGCTCTCTAATCGAGTAGCAATCAATGAAGATTTGTTGTCTGGATTTCTTCTACCGAATTCTCAACTAATGTGTCCAGAAATGTTTTAAAATACAGACCTAGTCCCAGTTGTGACCAAATATGGTCAAGAATGTGGTTTTTCCTAAACATTTTAAAGTTCTCAGACAATTATCTAATTTTAACAATAGCTTCCAACTTTTTAGTATACGTTTTATGTGACTTTATGAAAGAACTTTGCGTGATCATGATATTGTAAACTTAAATTGTATACACGAGAGAATAAATGGAATAAAGAAGCATGTTCGATCTAAAACTTTGTAATAACAAATCTATGTTCACCTCATCGAAATGTTTTTTAAAGCTAAGTTTGCAGTATTCATTCATGCTGTTTTCCGATAGACAAACGGTAAATTTCACAGAAAATTTGAGGTCTGGATGAAATAGTTTTCTGAAGAATGAATGAAACTCATACCAGTAATATAATAAGCGAGGGTGTTATTGCTTAAAATAAGATATATATAAAACATTTATTTAATATTCATAAATCAATGAAACCCAGTAATATCTGCCTGAATGGCTTTTACATTAATGTTTGCTAACTGCAAGATCAGGAAAATGCATCTGTTTTCATCAACATTATTATGGCGATACAAAACTTTTTCGTTGTTTTGATAAGTCGCGATCCTTAAATATTCACGTCAGAGGTTATACTTAATTAACACCGGGATAATCATTCTCTCCCTTGTATCAATAGGTGTACATGTATGTTATATCCTAATAATAAGCATGGGCGGAGTGCTAATCAAAGTATTATAAAGTTTTGAAAAGGCAGCTATTAGTCACACAGTAATTTCTATGGAGTGTAAACCGACTGAGTTAAAGAGTAACACAAAATAGAGTTAACTACATCCTGCTCATAACGAAGCCAACTAAATGCAGAACAGCTGCATATAAGGCTTAAGAAACTCATTTGAATAACGATTACTTGTATTTTGATTGTTAAAGGGTAAAAAGCATGTAATTTCACCTGTCATGTGTTACACAACTGTATTTTACCAGTTCTTTGAGTTTTTATCATTTTTAGCTCATGTAAAAGAAAGAATAATAGCAGAAAAGATTGTCATAAATGCTATTACGGAGAAGAACCAGCCAGTTTTCTTTTCTTTGGTTGATTACTAGTAAGGCTAATTAGGTAAAGGAATCATAGTTAGGCTTGGCATGGCCAGCTGGTTAGAGCGCTCCACTGTTAATCTGAGTGTTGCGGGTTCGAATCCCCCTCATTCCCAACAAGTTTATCCTTTCAGCCGTGGGAGCGTCGTTATTTACAGTCAATCCCACCATTCGTTAGTAAAAGAGTAACCCAGTAGTAGGCGATGAGGATTATGAGTTGCTTCCTTTGCTCTAGTTTTACACTGCTAAATTAGGGACAGCTAGCACAGATAGCTCTCGTATAGCTTTGCGCAAAAATAAAAAAAAACATATCTAAGTTCAATTATTGTGTATATAGAGTACTTTTAAACGTTGCATTTGTGGTTAAAGAAAAACCTGAAAAACGTTACAACATTACGTTCTTCTGAAACTCATCGTAATGAGTAAGATAAATCAGAATAAAGTATTTATGATAAAAACTTAAGAGTGTATAAAAATTTGATAAAACGTAAATATCGGTACTCTGTCTATCATGTGGATCGAAACCAGAATTTTAGCATTATAAGCCATTAGATCTGACGTTGTGACACCAGATGGTTGCTTTACGAAGGTGTGTTACAAATAGCATTGTTTAAATTTTCAACTAACTTATACATAAAACAGTAATAAATTATGCAATTTATATAATAACGTTCAGTGGCCATATTAATACTTTTTCCTTTCAAAAGTTAGAGTTGCTCTTTTACTAAAGATTGTAAAATGTTATTATATATATATATGGCAAGTTCAGTAATTTGTTATGCATTTAATGATATAGTTCACTTTTTATTTTAAAAAAATGTTTCCTGTAATTTTTTTTTCTTTTCTCAGATATTTATAAGTAAACGACATACGTTTATTTTATTTTACACTATTTTATCTTGCAACATAAGTTACTTGTGAAACGCATGCACACTGATACCCGAACTTTACCGTTTACCTTAATGATTTCTAATTGCTGAAAAAGAGACAGAATGCATGAAAAATTGAAGATCCGATAATCTCAATAGATGAGATGTTCAACCTAATATCTAATGATCCAATACGCTTGACAGAACGGGCAAAGGTTGGCTACTTTTAAATTAATGAAGATTTATTGCTTTTCAATAAAACGTAATTGAAGTGTTTTGTGTGTCTTCTAAGTTTTCTTTGTTTATCAGTAAGACTTTGGTTTGTTATTTACAATTCAGGAGGAAAACGATGAGAAGAGGGGATATTTATAGCTTCTGGGGACAAGCAGGCTATTCCATGGGGATTATTCTCACTTACTGAACTTTATTTAGGTTTGATCTAGATCCGCGAAGCTAATACTAGCACAAGGTAATGATTTTGTTTGTTTTGTTTTTTTGGAATTTCGCACAAAGCTACTCGAGGGCTATCTGTGCTAGCCGTCCCTAATTTAGTAGTGTAAGACTAGAGGGAAGGCAGCTAGTCATCACCACTCACCGCCAACTCTTGGGCTACTCTTTTACCAACGAATAATGGGATTGACCGTAATATTATACGTCCCCACGGTTGGGAGGGTGAGCATGTTTAGCGCGGGCGCGAACCCGCAACCCTCGGATTACGAGTCGCACGCCTTACGCGCTTGGCCATGCCGGGCCAGGTAATGATTTTAAGAAATTGTGAAACATATCGCTCTTTTTTATAATTGCAAGTTCAAAGAGCGTAGAAATATTTTGATTGTTTTTATTGTTGTTTTCTAAATAATTGAGCTAAGGCATAATATTACGTTGTATGTTTAATGCATCAATGTCCAGCAACTGTTGACCAGTATCTGAGATATTCTACCAAAACTATTAGTGGAATGTTTTACTATTGTTACATACAGTTATAGGGATTTCTAGACATTTTCCTTCCGGAAATTTAACTGTTGACATATGACTGCTGTTGTAAATGACGGTGAACTTTACTGCCCCAAAAGGACGCAGCAATTAATTATTTTATTTTTAAGGTTTCTTGCACGTATACGAATTATATAATCGGAATAATATAAAAACCAATATTATTGTGTTAAAAACCTCGAACGTGAAAATTACGACATAATTTTTACCCGTACAAACATACATTACACTGCAAGAAGATGCCATTTCACTCGTGATGGTGTTTTTCCCCTGCAGATTATTCAGTTACTTTATTATTCTAGTTTTCCTGCAATTTATCAATTAATTTTTATTAAATTTTATTATTTATCAAGTTTAATGTGATAATTTATTAGTTCACTGTGCTAAGGAATGTATTGAGAACATTATTTGCCAGTACCAGAATGACGAGCGATAAAATGTCCTGATACCATTTACATGGTTTAAAAGTCATGATGATGTGATATTGATAAACAGAGCAATAAGTATTTTAAAGTATCTAATTATATGTCAACAATATAAGTACATGGAACATATTTTATAAATATATCGATTAAATTTGACAGGTTAAAATAAATCACTATGTAACTGATTATTACTTTCTCTTCTCCGGTTTCTTATATGAAATCACCTAGTTCTTGCACGCGAAGGAATGAAATAAACCAACATTTCGTATAAAAAAAATTAAAGAGTATGTATGTATAGTATGTATTTGTAGTACATATGTATAGTTTGTATCCACAGTATGTATCTATATTATATATTTGTAGTATGTATCTATAATGTGTATTTGTAGTGCGTATGTATAGTTTGTATCTGTAGTACATATCTATAGTATATTTATGTAGTATTTATCTGTAGCATGTATCTATATTATGTATCTATAATACGTATCTATAGTATGTATCTATAATACGTATCTGTAGTATGTATCTATAGTATTATGTGCAGTATGTATCTATAACCCTTGTTATTATCTTGCTTTGTTTTCTTTTAGATGATCATATGCTTCATTTACTCCGACTTGAAACGAAGACTCAAATTTGCTAATTTTACTTAGAGCAAAAATATAAGATTTTCTTTAAGATATGATGAAAGAAGGGTGTTAAAAATGTGATTTTACTTTTGTTTCTGGTGGCTTTTCATCCGTGAATTTTAAATGGATTGTACTAACATAATCAACAGAATTCTTGACCAGAGGTATTAGTGTTTAAATGGACTCGAGAGTGATTTTATTTATATTGTAAGTTAGTTCAACCCTCAGAAGTTCGGTTGGGTAGAACTGTACCTACACTGAATCAGAGATAACAAAAATCTATTTATAAACGAGACTAAAGTTTGAAAGCTTCAATGAGATTTATAAACATTAAATATATCAGGTGTGGTAAGTTAAGTGTTTTATTTTAAATTATGTGACATGCATCTGAAGTTGTTTTGTTGTTGTTTTTAATTAAGCAGAAAGCTACACAATGGGCTATCTGTGCTCTGCCCACCACCCGGATTTTAGCGTGTAAGTCCGCAAACATACCGCTGAGCCACTGGGGGGCAACATGCATCTGTAATATATATATATATATATGCGTTCTACCTTCTAATATATTTTACATGTTATTGAAGTAAGAAGGACTATTGGCCCAGTTCTTAAATAAAATATAATAAATAATTTGATGCAGAAAATAATTAATAAACATTTTTGTTCTACATATGTATGTAAAAAAACAAAAACAAACTTTGAAGTATTGGCAAGCTTTTAGTATGTCACGTGACAATCATAACTTTAACCTACTAATATCAGAAATCTCTTTTTACACAGTTTGACATTAGTAGGTTATGTAATATTACTGATATTTGATTGTCTTCGAAATGCTATGTAGCGGCTCTTTCTTAAGCAAGATATTCATACGCTTATGCAATAATTATATGCACAAAGCTGTTATTTAACACGAGAGAATTATCAATAGAAGCGGCACTTGAAATTATTGCAGGTAGAATTAGGGTAAATTAATCTATGAAACTTTTTTCCTTAACTATATGTTTGTTCGCCAACAAAAACGCGTCGGGGGAGTGTATACCCGATTACATTTTACTACTTATCGTGATCTCCAGAAATATATCCTCAAATTCAAGTTATTTTAGGCACGATTAGAATAAATTAATCTATAAGACTTTGGGCGCGGTCAAACGCATTAATCGAAAGTATTTGACCACTTGAGTCTAATTACACCTCATATTGTTGAATAGGTGACGGAGCTATGAATTGAAAGTTTATATTTGAAAAAACATAGAAGAGAAAACACAGAACCGGTAAAACATTTCAAGATGAAAATATAGTTTATGCTTAAGAATTCCACTACATTTGAAAACAAAGAAATACGAATGTTCTTGGTAATAGAACCATACGAAATGGAACCTCTAACAAGTCATAACATACTCGAGGTAATCAAAGTGCAACGCATTGTATTATGGGAGGATCCATGAGTACAGAGCTGTCAACATACTCCAAAAATAGTATATAACGTAATGAAGAGGGATATTTGTTTAGAAAGGGGCACAAATTACATGTACACAGCACTTTCCGTGGTATAAACGCTCAACCGAGGCTTATCTCAAACAACTGGAAATGGAGCGATAATTTATATTTCACACGAACACTTGTCACTCAAGTCACTTGATGCAGAGCCTATGAATTTATATGAAATTGGTCTGTTGAAAATTTCGCCGGATAACGATTTAATCCATCGTCCTTGTAAATTAGGTGAATTACGAAAAACTTGTAGATAAAATGTGACGCGCTTTATAATGTGACATCCTTCTGATGGAGCCTTTTGCAATGGAAAATACGCTTAAGAACTATTGTTAAGATATGTAATTGTCAGAGAGAATAAGACAGAATAGAACGTAACCACGTGAACCGTAACGATGTGATGAGGTTTTGAAATCGCTTTAACATCACATGTTCCTTTTGTCGTCTCAGTTTGTTTGTTTATTTTGCCACATGTCTTACGTGTTTTGTACTTTATAATGACAACCTACTTGAGAAATATCGTCTTTATTATATTTTAACATTACATCATAGATAGGTTTATTTGTTTCGAAAAAAATAATTTGAAGAATGAATTAACTTCTTTTCGGTTTTCTTGGATAACAGTATTTACAAGAAACCTACTAGAAATCCATAAGTAATCTAGAGTTTGAAAAATAAGGTTGAGAGAATGTAGTTGGAAGGTGTGACTAAATATAGAAACTAAATCACATGGGTCACATAAAAACAAATCTTTATTTTACCCCTTAACATCACGCAATAAATAATCAGTTAAACACTTGGTAATATTGTACGAATACTATTCAAATATAGAGAAATACAATTTTAAAGTTTAACTAATAAGTCAAATAAGCGTTAATAACAATTATAATTTCCGACGCTTTTAGTACACTGAATGTAGCTGACTAACAAATATTCTATTACTGTGTCTCGGCTAGCTTTTATACCAATCATGCGATAATCTCAAAGGTTCAATTATGGTTGAAGATACACTGGTGTTTTCGTAAACCATATATTGTTGATTATTGCTCTCGAGAATCTTCTACAAATTTATAGTACACGCGGGACTTGCCCAATATGCATCCAACAATATACGTCACATGCATCAAACTGACACAAACATAGTAATTAAAGTAAATGTATAAAAGCAAATCTGAAACCCCCTCACCTTAGAGAATTAAAAATTGAATTTAGTCGATTTTAAACTAAAATTTTATTTTAACTCAAATACAAGGTGAAACATAAACAAATAAAAAAATACTTTACCAACTGAAAAGCTCCCAGGGTACAAATTACACTATAGGATTACAAACTGTACCCTAGATTTTGGAGGCAACTGTGGAATTGGAATCCACATAGCGGGGGGGGGGGGTACAACCTTCTACCATTTTTAACCTTCAAAAGCTGAGACAGGTTTTAATAGAACAAAATAAATTTTCTGGTTATGTTTTCCGACCAATTGATATGTATGATAAGTTTTCGAAACTCAGAAGCATCTTGCCTACTTTTGTCCAAAATAAATGTCTCATAATTTTACCACACATTTTGTTGTAACCTAGTTGACCTCCCAGGAGAAGTACATGAGCGTCTTTCAATATTTCAAACGTTAGCTAGCTCTATTCTTTTTTGGCCTAACCCGGTTTACAAGCTTACTTTTCATAGAGAAAGATAGATAGATATCTTATGTCCTCGCAGAAATACTAATGTACAAAGTTAATTATCTATAAATTAACGGTTTGTAATATTCAAAATCTAGAAACATTTCTAGTCAATCTCTTTAGTTTTCCAATTGATAAGTGTTAGTCTCAATTACAGCTTCTGTGACTTGTAATATACTGACTATAGCTGACATACAAATATTCTATTACTGTCTTTCGGCTAGCTTTTATATCAATCAAGCGAGATTTTCGAAATTTCAACAATGTTAAAATAGATGCTAGTATTTTCGTAAGCCATGTTTTTGATTTTTGCTCTAGAAAATTTTCTACAAATATAGAGAACTTGCGATACTTGCGCAACACACATCTAATAATATACGTTATGTGCATCAAACTGAAACAAACGTTGATATTCAGATAAATTTATAACAGTAAATCTAATACAAATGTAAGAAAAATAATGTGATCAACTATTCTGATATAATATAAATTATACAATTATTTATGGCAGTCAAACTATAACTAGGATACTGCTAGATTAAGTTTTAAGTCTGAGAAAGTTAGGATGTCGAAAAAGAAAGTTGTTTTTAAAACAATATACAATTCCATCATACTATTTTCTTTCCCTTTTACTGTATTTAAATATTTTCTTTGAATGACAAGTTTTTTAAACAAAACTTTGTTTATACTTCTTTCTGAAGCTCAGTCTTATACCACAGCAGAAAGTATGGAAAAGCACTTGTTCATTGAATACTCTTTTAAATTTATCAGTTAATAAATACATGAAACTCAGCTATGATTCTGAGAGCTTATAAAGTTAAAAACCAGGATGATTACAATACAAATAGCACATTTTGTATTTTAAGTTTAACAATAAACAAAAACATTTTGATAATAGCTTCAGAAACCTGATCAAGTGAATCAACAAATTGAAATATAGTAAGCTTGCGAACTGAATTTTCAACAAATATGAGTCTAATTATACAAATAATAATAATTTCCTGAGCCTTTTTAATTATTGTTTTCCCCTTAACTTTTCATAGAAATCACACACGTGTTTCAAGTATATAAATATGAACATCTGGAGAAATATAAAGTGACTCACATAAATTATAAAGCTTGATGAATTTTCCTAATCTTTTTATTTCATATCATAAATGAAATATACATTTTGTGACACTATGTTAAGACTCATGTAACGGTGTTCTTTCATACTGAACATGAATTTGAACTTATATTACTTGTATCAGTAACACCCATAACTGATATAATTCACTAATACATTTCTTTAATGACAAGTTGGGACAGCGGTAAGCCTTCGGATTTACAACATTAAAATCAAGGATTCGATTCTCCTCGGTGGACACAGCAGATAGCACAATGTGACTTTGCTCTAAGAAAACTCACGCACACTGTTTAATGAAAAAAAAACTTAAAATATATTTTAACTTTTGTGTAATTTGAAAATTGAAAACATACTGCATTTCTTATGGAAGTGTTGAAATATTTTATTTAAGTTAAATAGCTTTAAGTTGATAATATTTGTTCCATTTGCATTTGGCTACTTTTTACTGTATGTGCATATTATTTCTTATTTCTCTAATATAGGTAAAGATGAAGTTCAGTCATAAAATATTGTTTAGCAGTATATTGCCGTCAGAAATGTCTCTAATAGGTTTTAGCACGTGGTTCATCAGTGTTCCTTGATGACTCAAACTAGATATCTCATGACACCAGGTTCAATTACACGTTTTACACCTTAATATTACTTCTCGTAACAAGCAGGAGGAATGTATCAATAAAATGGCTAATTATAAATTAAACTCATATTTCAATAACAACAGCTACGGAAAGTCTTTATCATCATTTACTTCATAAACCTATAAACACATAAAACGTATTCAGCTTTTGTGAGCTACAAAATCTCTAGTTTAATTAGAAATACCCAGATTTTCTCATTCACAAGCATCCTTACACCTTACCATACCTTTGATATATTTAAGCTTCTGCAAATGTTTGTATTTAGGCTCTGATGCGTGAAGGCCCGGCATAGCCAGGTGGTTAAGGCACTCGACTCGTAATATGAGGGTTGCGGGTTTGAATCCCCGTCATCCCAAACATGCTTGCTCTTTCAGCCGTCGGGGCATTATAATCTACGGTCAATTCCACTATTCCTTGATAAAAGAGTAGCCCACGAGTTGGCGGTGGGTGGTGATAACTAGCTGCCTTTCCTCTAGTCTTACACTGCTAAATTAGGGACGGCTAGTGCAGATAGCCCTCGTGTAGCTTTGTGCGAAATTCAAACAAATAAACCAAACTGATGAGTGTAACGTTCCCAACATAATGTATGTCTAATTGCGTCATTACCTGAGGTAGATTGTAGATAGTTGAAGAGCTCTATAACTATACAAAAGCATATTCTGGTTCTTTTTTAACAACTTCCAGTGATGGTTTATCGTTACACTTCTTTTACCTAATATCCACTCATCTCTTCGTTTCTTCATCCTAGATTGCAAATACACTCATCAATTTAAGTGCGAAACACTGTACGATTAATTTTTCTAAATCATATCTCGCACAGCAATGTCAACATAGAAATTTTCTTCACAGATCACCCATCTCTTTACCTTCTAAAGTAAACACAATATTTAGACGAAACAACATAATATATTTACTACTGTAAAAATTCTATCTAAAAATATTTACATTTAAACTAATTTATATTCTAAGGATTCAGTTGCAAACATCTAAATGAATAATTCAGACATAAGCTGATGAGTCTTAAAATAAAAATCTTTATTACAATATAACATCAGGTGTCACATTAAGATAAAAGTTACGGTAAAATGGTGGAAAACTAAACAAAAGCAATTGATGGAAAATATAAAGGGTTAATTTACTCTTTCAGTACGAAAGGACAAGTTTTCAAATTTATATGTTGGATTGATTACGTTTAATAAATAAGACAAATTACTACATTCTTCACTATGGTGAGAACAAAAGACAAAAACGTAGAGTCAAGTACTCAAAATTCCACCTAAATGTTCTGAAAGGTGAGAAGTGTAACTGGGAATGGAATATAAAACCATTATAGGAATAGTAGAACATTTTCAAAAATAACATACTTATAACTTACCATCAGATATACAAAACTAATAAACTAGGAACTTGAACATATGAATATATATAAAACAGTTACATGGTATAGGTATGTACAATTAAGTACAGTGTGACATCGTTACACTTGAAACATTTCATAAGCTAATCAGTAATCATTCGTCCAAGACTGTCAACAATTATCAAATTGTTATCTAATATAATTTAAAACGCACATATATGATCTTGTATTTTCTAACGTAAAAACATGTAACATAAACGAAAACAAGGAATTATCAGTTTTCTTACTTTGCAGAGTGGACTGTAATACTGAAATACATTTACAAAAAAAAATAAAAAAACGATTGATCAAAACCTAAGAACAACAATTTTATTCAAACGTGACGTTTGGGTTTACCCCATTCAACAGGGCTACAGCATATCCTGAACATTACTCGACATTTATGACATGTCATGTCGTGGATAATACCTGTACTGTCAAGTATATCATGGAGAGTACCTGCTCTGAGCAACGTGTCAGTTTTTTTCTAAAACTATTATTAACTATTCTTTACAACTAACTTAAAATTACATATTGTTTGAATGTAAGAGTAAACTAAAACTTAGCATAATAAGCTAATTGGTTATCTACGGCCTAATATATGTGGTAAAAATTTCGTGAGACTGAATATTGTATTTGATTTTTCACGTTTCTTTCAACTTGTGATTTCCATGTTTCATATTAGGGATGTGTAGAAAATAGCATCCCAGATCTATCTTTTTCAATCAACAAATCAGTGCCAAGAAGTATTTTTATTTTCGTACCAAAACTCGAGAATGAAAATGACCGATGAACGACGTTTATTTGAAACGCTCTTTCTATCTATGCAGTATACAGTTTTAGTTAGTTTAAAGTTAATAAATAACAAATTGTGCAGTTTGTGTTGTAAACTTTAAAGTTTAGTCTTGTGTTTTTAAAAGTTGTTTGATGTTTGTTCTGTAGAAACAATTAGTTAGATGAAGAAGTGTGTAAAAATATCTTCTGTTTACTTGTTTCATTCCTTGTTTTACAAATCATCCAAAAGGTTTTTGTGTATAGCTTTAGCTGTACTTAGTTTTGAACTAATATAGCACAGGAAAGCAGTTAATCAACTGCACACACCATCAATTTTTGATCTACTCACTTGTGTTCAAATGGTGGGATTTGATCGCTTCTTGTGTAGTACATTTACGGCCCCAAAGCAATGAACCCATTTTTTGTTGCTAACAAGAAGCGAAAACGTACTCTCTAACGTATCTTCTTGTTAGAAATTCAGCAAAGATAAACTTTTATAATTGTAAGTAGTTTCTAACTATTGTAGAAAAAAATACATTATTGGGTAAGTCCTAAGTTCTCGTTTTTTATACAGTGTATTTCATAATGGGGAAATCGAATTTGATGTATAAAAAGGAACCAATTCATCTTTATTTCTGATGATTTTTGGTCATTTCTCATTTTCACGTTTTCGTGTGCTTCGACTGTAATCAGTCTTCGACAATAATGTACTCCCAGCTTAAAGATTTATTCCAAGTTGCCAAGTTAATCTCGAATTAATATTTCATAATAAACTATGACAACTAAGATGGTCAATTAGTATAACTAAAGGAAATGGTTCAATTGTAAAGTGAAATGAAAAGCTAAAAACCTAATTTTAAAATATCCTTGTTATATAAAAACAAACCTAAAATTGGACTAAATATATTTCTTGCAATGCATTTCATACATTTAAATCTTTCACAACATAGATCTTCTAAAATAGAGTAGCAACGAATGACATGAACATGAAAAACTACGTTTTAGCTCAGGTAATTTTAGATACAGTTATAAAGAACAGCGTTGTAATTCTTGTAATCACAATATCCAACACAAACATCCATTTTAGACCTTATTAATTATATTTGACAGTTTATAATTACAATATCCTTAATATGTTGTCAAATTAACAAATAAGTTGACATCTGTTACTATGGCAATCACTTGCTAATTTTCTTTGTCTTTAACAAAACAGAATAACATCGGAAAACTTTGATAACATTGGAATTTCTACACATCATTGTAAACCATTATTTTATTTTACTTAAATTTAGTTTGCATCAAGTGCTTTATGCTTCCAAAAAGGCTGTTCTCTACAAAGATATATTATAACATGTTATTTAATAAAGACGAACAAAACTCAACCATTTCTTGATAACTCAAACGTCCTTAAACAAAATGATTCAGAGACAACTCGTAAATCAAATGGTGAACTAGGTTTTATTAAAGTTTAGCATGCCGAGTAATTTAAAAGAACACATTAACAGCATAAATGCTACATATTCTTCAAACCCTGTACAAAGTAACTTCACAGAGGTCAATAAAAGATAACTCTAAACACCATGCATATAACTTAGAATGATAACTTAAGCTTTATCATTATTTGTGTATCAGGATATTTCGTTTTTGTTAAACGTGTAGGAGTAAGATAGTTTTAGACTCGAGTCTGGTAATATGTGAAGTACCTAAGACTTATAATAGGTTCTTAAATTGTTTATTAAAAGCAGAAGATTTCGACTTTAACTTAAGTGATTGTAATTTATCCATTAAAATTATGATGTTAAAGTCTTTACATAAATAATAAAACAAAAACAGGCGAAATTAAATTAAACTCAAATTAGGCTTCGCGCGTTGAGTGACAGTCGGGAATTAATATATAATAAATATAAATCTGTAGATTATGTAATTGGTTGATGTACGCCATTTAACAAAACAATATTATACTGTCTTAAGTTGAGTTTTCAATTCTTAATTAAAAAAGGAATAAAACATTTTTATTGCAGATAAATATGTTTAACAGTTATAAACGAAATATTACCATAAATAGCAAACATCTTAAATTTAAATCTAAATTCTAAAATCTAAAAATCTAAATTTAAGTAAAATAAAATAATGGTTTACAATGACGTGTAGAAACTCCAATGTTATATAAAAAATATGTATTGAGTTTTTGAATGAACGCAAAATAATGAAGTTGATGTGAAAGTTTATTTAAGTCAGAAATAATATAGTTAAACTACATAAAGGGAATGGCATAGTTATTTTGAACAAAGAGTATTAAGTAAATAAAGTAACTACTATAATATCGGATGAATCTAAATTTAGAAAATAAGTTTTTAATGCCGTGACAAAACGAGGGTTGATTACAAAGTTATTTGCTAAAAGATAAGATCATTAGTGATGTAGTAAACATGAATGTTAGGCCAATAATTTCGAGTAGGAGCACTTAAATCCAGAAATTTAGAGTTTTGAAAACTCTTGAAAAAATCTTTATGCGGTAGGAATATTTTTGAGATCTCTAAACAGTTAGTAGATTTAAAAGTTTACGAACAGTTTTTGTGTGTGCAGGTTTTGACATTGTGTCCGTATAAATTAAAATTTCTGTAAGTAATTAAACTAGCAACAAATTTGGTTTATCAAAATGATACAAATCGATTTTTATTTTGCGTTTCTCATTTATCTGCTAAAATATTATTTGAAATTTAACAAAAGTATTTATGGTCGAACAGATGGTGTTAATATGGTCTCAAAGTTAGCACTTAGACTAACAAACTTTTGTTTGTAATACTACAAAAAGTAATGGATGAATAACTTTCCAGATAATTTTAAGTTGTTAGATACAATAGGTATATTGATGATAATTTATTCGTTATTTTTAACAAAAAGGAATATATAGTTTTTAGAGTATTTAAACAAACTAAATTTTTGTATAAATATTTACAGTTGAAAAAAAGCTTAAATACGTATATTTGCTATTGTCTTAGTAATAACTTGGAAATACGAATGCACCCAAAGTATTGACAGTTTTATAACTGTTAAATACAAATTCTTGTATACAGTTTATATTTGCAGAAAAATGACTTAAATATGTATTTTTACTGTCTTAATAATAACATGGAACTAGGAACGTATTATAACCCAACGTGTAGACAGTTTTATGCCTGTTAAACATAAAGCAATTTGAAAAACATTATATTCTCTAGACTTTATCATATTGTCAGTGGCCATCGTTATTATAATAAAGAAAATATAATTGCGAAAATATTTTGTTAAAAATTGGTTTCATTTATCATCTCTCAACAAAATTTAAAATGTTTAAGTTATGTTTATGTTTGTACCCCTCGTAAAGCACACTATGATGTTCCAAAACGGTCATTTATGAGTCTGTTATTTATGGTCCTCAATAGCACAGTGGTATATTTTCGGACTTACAACGCTATAAACTGTATTTCGATACACGCGGTAGACAGATATCTCATCGTATAGTTTTGTACGTAATTACACACAAACAAACCCATCTTTGGATAAAGACAGTTATGTTTTGAGAAATATTAAAAAGTATTTTGAAATAAATTTATCTTCAGATTTTACTTTTAATTAACATAAACTTGCATTTTTATAGCCCAAATTTGCTATATACTTGTTAACTTGAGCACCAGGAAGTAATAATTTTTTTTTTTGACAAAGCAGCCACATCATTACCCTCTGCCGTCAATGTTCCACTATTCATTACACGTATTGCTTTTAAACGTTCTGTCAGTGTATGAACAAAGTGACTCTCAGTTTACTGTCACATATTTTACTTTTTTACTTTCATATTTATTATTCAGAGGTGGCAATATTTTAAAAATATTTAACGGGGACTCGAACCCGCGACCCTCAACTTACCACCTGACCATGCTGGTACAGCATAATAGCATTCAACATTACATTAAATATGTCAGTGATGATTCTCACTATATATTCATAGAAGATTAGGTAACCAACTCGAACCGTAGTGCAGAAACCCATTCATACCTCTACACCAAAATACATAGAAGTGATGTAGAGGCTTGCCCAGTTGCGTACAAGCCTTCTTTAATGTCTATTGTGTAATATTCAATTTAGGTGATGTTTGAGGCAAATTCACAACTACCTTTATCTTGCTTGCATGCTTGCTAAATTGGAAACATATATGTATGTAGCTGACCACTACATGGTCAAAAGTATGTGTTTTTACGGACCTCGCTTTGTGCACGGGAGCACTGTCATGCTGAAACAAAAAAGAGCTTTCCCAAACTGTTGTCACAAAATTGGAAGTACACAATTCTATAAAATGTCATTGTATACTGAAGCATTAAGATTTCCCTGTACTAGAACTAAAGATCCTAGCCCAAACCATAAAAAGTAGCCCAAGACCATTGTTCCTCCTCCACAAAACTTTACAGTTGGCATTCAGACAGGTATCCTAGCATCCGCCAAATACAGATTCATCCGTCAGACTGCCAAATAGTGAAGCGTGATTGATCACTGCAAAGAACGTGTTTCTACTGCTCCAGAGTGCAATGGCTGCGTGCTTTACACCATTCTAGCCAACGCTCGGCATTGCACATGTTCAGCCATGAAAACCCATTTCATGAAGCTCCCGACAAACAGTTCTTGTACTGACGTTACTTCCAGAGGCAGTTTGGAAGTCGGCAGTGAGTGTTGCAACTGTCGATAGACGATTTTTACGCGCTTCAGCACTCGGCGGTCTCGTTTTGTGAACTTGTATGGCCTGCTGCTCTCGTGGCTGAGCTGTTGTTGCTCCTAGACGTTTTCGCTTTACAATACCAGCACTTACAGTTGACTCAGGCAGCTCTAGCAGGGCAGAAAGTTGACAAACTGACTTGTTGGAAAGTTGACAGTGCCACGTTAAAAGTCACTGAGTTCTTCGCTACAACCCATTCTACTGCCAATATTTGTCTATGGAAATTGCATGGCTGTATGCTTGAGTTCATGTACCTGTTAGCAAGGGGTGTTGCTAAAATAGCCGAATCCACTAATTAGAAGGGGTGTTCACATACTTTTAGCCATGTAGTGTATGTATCTATACAAACAAAAATTCAAAGTGACTGCCAACAGAGTCTAAAAATATGCAGTAACACCATAATAATTCATGTTTCCTATTAATTATTGACAAAAAGTCACAAAAAAATTTAAATTTTTATATGGTTACAATCTCTTAAGAGTAATGTGGTTTAATTATAAGAATGGTAGATTGGAAATTCAAAATATACGTCAGTTAAAAGACCAGATTGGATCTACAAATTCCAGAAAAATATTAGTGTGAATAAAAAATGGGTACCAAATATCTTAATGGAGAGAACACAAAAATATAGGGACTTTAGATAAAATGTCATACATTAAACATATGTGGACAGCAAAGTATGAACTTAAAAACATATATGTAAACGCCAATATTAAATCGTGCACGGAATAGATATATATTATACTAATGCATGTCTCTTTGAGTGGTACATATCCTGTAACATATATATACTGGCCATATATAAAGATCAAGCCTTGATGAAAATACATGAATGTTTTTTTCATGTGAGCATTTTTCATTTAGTTACAGTCAGCTGAGGCCTGGCATTGCTAGGTGGTTAGATGATCGACTCGTACGTAATTTGAGAGTCGCGGGTTTGAATTCCTTTCACACTAAACATGCTAGACCTTTAATCCGTGGAGGCTTATATTGTGATGGTCAATCCCACTATTCGTTGGTAAACGTGTAGCACAAGAGTTGGCCCTTTCTCTACTCTTACACTAATAAATTAGGGAAGGCTAAAGCTGATAGTCCTCAGGTTGACAAATTAATATCAAAATATTAATTAAATTATGAGTGTTGCACTTAGTTTATCCATAGTTAGTTCACTTGGAATATTTGTTATTGATTGGTATCATTTTACATAAATATATGAAAAATAGATGAAAAACTACCAACTTTTAACAGAGCAAAATTAGTAAGATTAGTTCTTAGGTTAGAAAGTGGAGAGAAAAAGTACTGTATTCTGTGTTACTGTTTTAAAAGTAAGTTTATGCCACTTTACCAATGAAGTTTTTAAAAAAAATATTTTTGGAAGTCATTTGGAAACTTTGTGGGATGCATTTTCCTGTAAGCACGATATAAAATGAACATTGTAAAAGTACACTTATTTTGCATATGAACATATAAAGCTATTTGCATTTCTGTTGCAGTTTTGTGAATATAACTCTAAAACAGTAACATTGGTTATCTTTATCAGTGGGCGTTTTAAATTTTCCCTCATGAAAAAAAAATCAAAAACGTCAAAGTGGCACCTAACGTAATAAGTAATGTGTATACTACTAGATGCAACAATAAAATATTTAAAACATTAAAACACACTTATATGTCGAATCACCCAATTAATTAAAGAATGGTCATCAGTAGTAATGTGACCTTAGCCATGGTTGCCAGGGTTAAAATACTGCATGATAAGCTTATAGAAATATCAAAAATATAATCAAGGATACTTCATATAAAAAAAAGTGTGACAATACTTATGTTACAGTAAGATATGAATGCAAGAAGGTAAGTGATGTTGGTACTGTTGATAATATAAATGGTCGAGGGAGAAACACTAGTTTTTCAAAGAGAGATGTTATTAACGAGAAGGACAATGGTAGATAGAGTACAAATATTTGTTAAGAACACTACTGTAAATACGGTGTGAATTTTACCTGTAGAACTGTAAAATAGACGTTAACACAAAGTCTTCTAAATTTGTACGTGGAAATATTCTTTGTAGTTTAATACATCAGAAAATGAAGAGAAACGAATAAATTAGATTGGGCCTCAGTCTGGAAAGAGGTCAACATAAAATCATAATCTAGCTGTGATAACTGAAAAGCGACGTCTTGTGATAGATGAGGATCCAGCAAAGCAAAGGTAAGTGGCGTAAGCCGTACATTTGCCCATACAGTAGTATACAACATAATAAAGAAGGATTTCTGCTTAGAAAAGCTACACATGTCATGTGTATACAAGCTGATTCCGCAACGTATCTGATCAACTTCAAGCAGAATGGAATATCGATCTTTTCTATGCATATAAATATCAGTCAAGTCGCTAAATATAGTGCTTATGGGTTTCTGTCCAATAAGACTGTAGGCTCCTTCTAGACTAGATGGATTATGAAACTTTCATACTTCAGGTTGTACTTTAGAAATTAATTACTTTACAATAGAGCATTTTTCAAAGCGAAATATGCCACAGGGCAATTGTCGAGATGCACAGTTATCAGACAAAGCACGACTGGACGTAGTGATATGGAATGTAACGAAGTGGTGATGCTCCAAAATTGTTGTAATATAATGTAGTAAACTTCTATACTTAGCCAAAGACCCAAAGATTCTCATTAAATTAACCATTAAACTGAACAGATAAAATCTCTTATTCTATATGCAACTAACAGAAATGAATGATAACTGTTTGAAAATTAACATATTTAAATAAATTAAAACCAAACTTATGATTTGGCTGTAAGCGAATTGAGTCTAGAATATATATATATATATGATAGTTGGTTGGCTTCATGAACTTGTTCTCATGGGTACGAATGAGACTAAGACTGAGAAGACTCATTTTAATGGCACGAAAAACATGCTGAAGAGAACAAATAAAGTACCACAACAGCGAAATAATAACTTTTAAAGAAAGCTGTTACCATGCCATAAAGATGAAAAGATTAGATTCACTGGTAAGGCTAGAAATAACACACTACTAGAATAATGTTTCTTGCTATCAAAAGGCTTATGTTTTCCACGTGAGTGCAGTGATTAAAAATATTGTAATATAATACCTATATCTAACTTGTATTTTATAGGGGTGTGATTACTATTACGTAAAAAGAAAACATAGTTCGCTGACCGTAAACGACAACTGAAAGAAGAAATCATTATAATTTATAATTATAATAAGGTTTAGTGTTTGTGTTTTATGTTTTTCGTAGACTAAACGCAACAGAAAAACACAGATAACAGCTTGTATAATTTATTACACTAAACTATTAACAAATATAACAGATATAACATAAATTATATAATAACAGTGACAGATATTAAGTTACAACATTCGAAATTAATTACAAAACAAAATGATACTAGTTCCAAACTTCAAAATTAATCACAATACAAAATGGTACTGGCCTGTATCTAATATAATGATCTAAAATGAAAGTCTCAAATTCCAGTCTAGGGTGTGAATTTGGTCCCACGAAGAAATTCCGAAGCTTAAATGAAGAAGTTCAGAAACAGTTCACAGTTCAATAAATTCGACGAAGCTCCTTTCACGATGCCTCCGATGGACGTCACAAATTTGCCGACTCTCAGCACAAGCAGTAATTCAGATGAATCGTAGAGATTGACGAAATAAAATCACAGCTTCCGTAGATCTAACTTCAGTCACAAATCGAAGTTGACTAATCACAGCAAACACTTAATCTTTCTTAAATAACTGACTCTCTTCTTTTGAAATAAAACTAATGTCTGACTCTTCTTTTTTTTTTCTTCGAGTCTTCGTCTGTTTATATATTGTAGGCCTAGACCCCTCGAATAACCGCGAAATTTCTACAGATCTCCAGCGCAATCCGCGCATGTCCGTTCTTGCACGAGACTAATAGTCTAGACACGAAGTCGCCAGCACTTCATTTACAAACATATGATTGGTCTACTTAATTCAAGAAAATTCTAAATGTTACCCTAAATGAAAAACAACATATTAGTTTAAACTTCGAAACAATAATATAAATATGGAAAAATGAATAATAGAAATGAAAATTTAAACACAACACGACATGTTGTCGCTTACAAAATATTTACATGACATTTACATAACAGTGTGTTGTGTCACGTAATTACTCCAATACCACTTGTAGCATCGACTTCTAAATGGTATCATATAAATCGTCTCAGTTATAAAGGTAAATCTTTCCACCCAACCGGAACCTTACGGAACCGAGGTATCTCACGAAAACACTTTAACGAAAACTATTCGAAAGTGAACATCAAATTTGGCATTAATATTAGAGCGCATAGATAAGTAGGCCTAATAAGTGTGTGTTTTCTTATAGCAAAGCCACATTGAGCTATCTGCTGACCCCACAGAGGGGAATCAAACCTATGATTTTAGCGTTGTAAATCCGGAGACATACCGCTGTACTATCAGGTGACAGGCCTAATAATCACCGTTTGTAACTTGGTTAAAGAAATTAAACTTGGACTGCAGTTGCAATGAAAATTAAATATAAACTATACAAAATATTAGTTCAAACATTAAATATGTATTATGTTGGAGCTCTAAATGTGAGTCGCAGGATCACTAGTTCGCTAGTTATAAAATAGAATACACACGATTTGTCACTTGACAGATATTGTATTCAAATTTAGACTAGAAATTTACAAGAAAACAAGGTAGTCTTATAAAATCTCTAATTAAGAAACCTAATTGATCTAGCATAGGTCCACGTTCGTGATGCTTGCAAACACATTAATTATTATATACAACAGTTAACACGAGAGCCTAAATAGTGTTCTCAGTATGGTAAATCAGTAATCAAATCGATTAACAAAGAAGTTTAAGGTGGTATTAAAAGACATATTAAAATATTCCAGGAAAGGCGTAAAGTTTATAGTTTTCGATGTTATTCTAGTTTATGCATAATTAAATTTATATCCTGTGCATTATTTTAAACATTAATTTTGTTACAGTAGTAAAACTTATTAATTGGTAAGAATAATTAGCTTCCCCTGCAAAAGAGGCTTGAATGTATTATACTTACATTTTATAGAAGGCTATGAGACCTTTTTTTAAATTTAAAAACATATTTGTATTTTGATCCTGAAAGGAATATGGTCGAATTAGATTATTGAGATTCTAGTTTCTTAAGTCACGATTTCCATAAAAGAGTCGTTGAGTTTGAAGTGTAACTGAAAGTTTGTGACATGTTATTTAAATATTTGAGTATCGTCTCCTTAAACGAACCATCAAACAGGACCAGCTTCATCAATACGCTTAGCACACTAAAATGTTACTTTTTTCATAACTATAATCTTCATTGTACTAGTCCCAGACGCTCTACCCAACGAATTTATTCACTTACATGGAGAATTATGACAAAACTTACATTATTTTTGTTGCATCAAGTATATTCTTAAGAACACATTACTTGTTAAATCAGAAATAACGTTTTTAGTCACTGTTTGTCATTAATGCATACAAACGCATTCACAGTAGCTTGTAGGGAAACAACACATTCACCGTTTACTCAAATAATTAAATTATGTGCGACTTTTATGGTTTATGCGGCATACGCACATATATGTACACACTAATATTTATTTTAGTATGTATATGTACGTATACCGGTTTTTATGCAACTTTACACAGCAACAGTCAGTTACATATTTAAAAAAAATGCAGTCCAGAAAATGTAGAAAATATACTTTTTAACATTAAAGTTAGTTATTGCTGGAAAATAGTACGAAGGCTAATTATGTATATAAACACTTGTTCGTTTATTAAGTTTTGTGGAAAGCTGCTTGAGAGATTCGTGCTAGCCGTCCGTAATTTAGTGACAGACTAAAGAAAAATCATCTAGCTTACACCACTAGTGTTATAAAAATTATGATCTGTTGCTAAAGTTTTAATTTAAAGCCTCAATTTCTTAGGTATATTAAAGTCTTGAGTACTGAAGTATAACGAATTTGCAATGATTGGGTCTGGTACATTATTTATTTTACCACACTGCAGGCTCAGCTTTTGAAAAAGAAGCCGACGTCAATATTAGGTTATGCGTCTTGTGAATTTTTCCACAAATCTTCCTTTTGATATGCATATCAAAGGCATGAAAGTCCATTGTACCAAAATTTGGAGATTTGGTAGATGCGTGTTCAAATAGGACTATTGTGTAATATTAATTTTCTTTCATAATAAGCTATGTACGTAGAATGAAAATATCAATTGAAAATCCGTATAACGTACTAAACGTATCATTCTTACGTTATTGTTTGTAAGATATTAGTGCATGATGTTAATGAATAATCTACTGTTTTTTGCACAAGTGATGCTAAACTTTTTACGTTCACACCAATTCTGACTAGTACTAATGTCTTTATTCTGCAGGATATAGAATAAAAAATTCACATCAAGAACTCGAATTTTATACCATCAAAACCATCATCTTATAAAATTTCAGAGTTTATGTCGGAAACTTCTCATATTGTATACCTTAAAATGTATTTATAAGAGTTCAGCAAAATACAGAAAATCTCAAATATATATGACAAATTAGCGACAAGTATAAAGTAGTTGTAACAACATTTCACAAATAATGATTCTTCTAGAATTATGAAAATGCTAGATTTTCTAACTAGATACTTGATTAAAAATATGCTTACTGCTCTCTTTTATAAATCATTGGCTGATTCTAACTAACTTCCTAATTTCAAAAATATTATGTCTAACGTGTTCAGTCAAGGAAAAGGTAAAAAAATTATCAAGTGATTGTTGCAGCTAACAATAGATTATAAGGTAAATGCCATGTTTCACATATCAGTTAGGCAGATTAACAAGTCATTGAAAACTTTTCAAAAGAAACAATTATCCAATTCAAAGAACTTCTTAATTCAAAGGATAAGTCGACAATACGTTATTTGTTACCCAAAATGTAGGATTCAGATTTTCAAAGCTACTATTATTTAAGCATGAAATTATTCTACAGATATGATTTAAAGATAGTTCGGTGATGTAATACAACCATAAATCTTGTGAGTGAGCCACTTATGTTAAATACTTTACGTATTTCTTCCACTTTCTATATTCTCAGGCGTCTATCTCTATACAACCAATTCGCTACAAAAAAGCAAAAAGAAAAAAAAGATACAGAGCATTTTCTGCCATTGCTACTAAAGCAAGCAGAGTTGTTTAGAATCATGACTGGCTTTCAACTTAATGGTCTGTTTTATGAACAACAAGCAAAGTGCTCATCCATTAGGTGGCGACATAAAAGAAGAAATATAAAGCGGATTCCATTGACGTGTTCCGCCTTCCTTCTTAAGTTTATTAACGATATTTCTTTTGTTTTAGAGAATTGTGACAAAAGTATTTTACAGATGTTTGTTTCTACACTTTTACTTTCCATTCAGGTTTCTTAAACATTTTACAAATTTCTGACAAGTATGTTTCAAATTTGTCAATTCTGGATGTTAACTTAAATAATTACAGCAAGCAAATTTAACCTCTTATACCTTATCTCGGGTGTAATATTTTTAATATAAAAAAAACTAAAATTGCAACACCAGAAAAAAATTAGAAACTAATAACCACAGATTCAAGTTTTCAAATGACGAAGTAAGTATTGTTTTTTTCAACAAAAGATCAATGCTGATAATAATGTATTTTTTAAACAATGTAGGAATAGTTTTAGTTTGTTTGTTTTGGAATTTCGTACAAAGCTACTCGAGGGCTATCTGTGCTAGCCGTCCCTAATTTAGCAGTGTAAGACTAGAGAGAAGGCAGCTAGTCATCACCACCCACCGCCAACCTTGGGCTACTCTTTTACCAACGAAGAGCGGGATTGACCGTAACATTATAACGCCCTCATGGCTGGGAGGGCGAAAATATTTGGCGCGACGCGGGCCCGCGACCCTCAGATTACGAGTCGCGCGTCTTACGCGCTTGGTCATGCGGGGTCAAATAGTTTTAAAAAAAACATTATGTTAACTGAAACTTTGCACTGCTTAACATTACAAAACGCTCGTCATGTAAATGATTTTTCATCATTAACCACACCTATTACTATCACATTATCTCATATTTACTCATCGGTGAAAGGTACTTTATGAAAGAAATGTTTTCAAAATATGCACATTCCAGCATAACTTTTTGTCTTAAAATCACACGCTTTATTTATTTCATGAGTTTAAAATCGCACTTAATCGACTTTTATTTAGTCATAGCCACAACTGTCTTTTGATATAAAGACAAACTTAAACAATAAAAAAAAATTAAATAAAGCTAGCATAAAAATATTGTCACTGATGTCGATAGCTAGAATACATATTTATAAGATAACCAAGAGCTTGGAAATTTAAAAACCTATAACTAGGATAATATTGTTTAAACAAAGATAACAGTGTTTACAGTAACTATAGCATTGTTTGCTTACTTTTGTACGATCTTCAGTAGAAGGGTTTTTAATTCCCAAATTTTTATTTATCTTATCTGCAGATCTTTTACTCAACTATATGCAAAGGATTACTTGATATGGTAGCTAATTTTATACATTGTAATAAATTTATACATTGTAATATAATACATATGTCTAGTATCTAGCTAACACAGTTGATGATAATTTACTGTAACTACATGCTTAGCTAGTTCGAGAAGTATTTAAACTATTAAGCTGCAGCTGAAGATTGTCATGAAATTTTTTTGAGAATATAGTGAGCCTTTATAGTTTCTGTCTAACTAAATTATTCATATACAATAGAAAAATATATAATTCGGCTGAGCCACAACACTCAGTAATGACGTACAAAATTTTATCAATAGGAAAACAGCCTTTTCAAATAAAACACATGCGTCTAAAACATTGCTTTAAATTAACCTGCATATTTTTTAAGGTAATTATTCCAAGAATATGTGTAATAAAATTTAATATTAAATGTATTGATTTTTTTATTCCTTGACTTCGTACATGATATAAGGAATGACTCCCTGAAGACACCGATTGTTTAGTGTACAAAACACTGATTAACTATACGTTTCAGTCCTCTATTACCGGCTAGTAATTTAAAAGAACACCAGATATTTGCATAAATAGCAAAGTTTAATAGGTAACGATAATATCATTTACACCAGAATTATGATATTAATTGGCTTATGTATAATAAATAGAGAAGAAATAAACAAATTTTCAACACCCATTCAACCTTTGAAGTACCTTAATTAGTAGTGTATAAAAGGTTTGGATGTAATATATCCAGCTATATTTGTAGGCTGTCAAGAGAATAATGATAAGAAGAATAATTACAAAAGACCGATTTGAGCGGATTTTCTTTTTCTTGTAAATCTAACAAATCTGTGTGTTTTCATCATCTTCGTATGTGTACAGCCTTAGCAAACAATAATATAGGTTTTAAAGTTGTTGTTTTTTCATTTTATCCTTTCTACTTTTATGTATTGTTTTCTAAACTGTTTTAAAACTGTATATTTTTTGTTTTTGAACTTCATTCTTCCATATGTTATTTTCCTTACTTTATTTAAAACGACATAGAAACTTCTGTCGCTTCATTGAACAACCTCTTTCCTTCGACATTTAAATGTTTCACTGTTACGTTGACAGATACTGTTATATTGACAGACACTGTTATATTGACAGATACTGTTATATTGACAGGTACTGTTATATTGACAAATACTGTTACGTTGACAGATACTGTTATATTGACAGACACTGTTATATTGACAGATACTGTTATATTGACAAATACTGTTATATTGACAGATACTGTTATATTGACAAATACTGTTACGTTGACAGATACTGTTATATTGACAAATACTGTTACGTTGACAGATATTCCCTACATGACATATCTTCCTTAAAAATGAGTATCGCGTACATTTCCAGCTTTACTTTTTCTGTTCTCTGACAAGCAGCCCAACATGTTCAGGTAGTTAAGGAGTATGACACGCAATCTGATGGGGGTTCGATTCTTACCATTTCAGCCGTGATGATATTGTAATGTGAAGGTTAGTCTTTATATTTGTTGGAAAAATAATGGCTCGATAGTTGACGGTTGTCGTTTTTTAGTCTCACACTCCTAAATGAGTGGCGTAACTCCGAGCGAATTTGAAGCCAATTCTTAAGAATAATTCAAACTTTTAAAGTACTCATGTTTCTAAGTTGATTTAAACATATTTATTTTGCGTATAACCTCTAATTCACTTTTACTTTTCATTTTGATTCAGCTATATGTAATTTTATTCTAGGAAAGTTTTTATACTGATATTTTCTATTCATAATGGGATCCAAGATTGGTTTGATGTTCAATAGTACGAAAGTGCACTTGAAGAAACCATGAATGTTGAGTTTGGAAAATAATTATAATTTTTCTATTAATATTGTACAGCAAAAAGACTAAAACAAGCTTGAAAGGACAACATTTACAAGTGAATGTAATGTATCTCCACTATCCAGGTTATTCGATGTGCTCTCCAGATTCCAACAGATTTCAAGAGAGACAGGAGAAAGAGACACACACATTAAAAAATGACTTTATAATATACACGTTTTTAAGTGCATAGATTTAGTCAAAATCAAAAATCTTTGCAAATAATACTCGAGCAAGTAACATCTATTTTTCGACACAATAAGTGTGCAACCAAATCACTGTTAACAAATGTGGGTCAAATCTCCTCGTTACGTGGTTTTGATGGTCGTGATGAGCACAGCACAAATAGTTTATTGTTTTGCTTTGTACTTAACAACAAACAAATAAATCATATTATATACATTTCTTGGTTTTTTTCTACATTTGATACCTGTGAACAGTGAAAAGGTACAAGTCCCAATTTATATACTTTATTCTATCGGAATTTAAGCAAGATATATTTGTGCTAAGTCTCCTTTGATTTAGCGGGAATATGAAATACAGCAGACCAAAATATGTGCCTTATGTAAAGTTTTTGTTACTGACACCTTAAAAGGGGATAGGACTTTAAATAAACAAAATGAAAACATTATTTGGGAATAGTGAGTGAACATATGTTTTCTTCAAGTTTCAACTTGATCAGTCCAAGAATAAAAATGTGACACACAATTGTAATTGTAAAAAAAAGAAGAAAAAAGAAAAATAGAAAAAAACATTATATCTGCCTTACTATTGGGAAACATAAATCCATTTAAATATCAATAACTTATATACTGCACAGAAAATTTTAAATTAGTATGTTGTATAAACTCATCCGTAATAATAGTTTGTAAAAATCATGCTTATTTGTCAATAATGTTAAGAATCACATAACTGTTTACTCACTCTGAAATCATGATTATAGTGTTAAATATTGTCTTACAATTGACTTTAGCATTATTGACAAACCATTATTGCTCTAGAGCGCTAATATTCTATATTTTCAAGGGTTTAGGCTATTTTGGCACAAGCACTATTAAATAATCAGCTGTGATGTAAGTTCAGTAAAGGTTTATTGAAAATACGTTATTGTTTTATACACGTGAAATCATTTATTTTATTCTCCTCATAAGTTCAGGTCTTTGCTTTGATACCATTTGAGTTATATTACACATGGGCTACTTTGTCACAGAGTCGAATGTATTGGGATTAGTTTCAGTTGACTGCTTATTTGTTGCTTGAAAAAGAGGCGGCAGCGTCAGCATGGCTGAGCTCTTTCCCTCGTCCTATTTTCTTTACTTCAGCGTTTCAGTTTTAAGGGGTAGAGTGAAGAAATGACGTGTCCTGAAGATAAATCGTAACGACCGAAATGAA
Source organism: Carcinoscorpius rotundicauda (assembly GCA_011833715.1). Classification (NCBI taxonomy): domain Eukaryota; kingdom Metazoa; phylum Arthropoda; class Merostomata; order Xiphosura; family Limulidae; genus Carcinoscorpius; species Carcinoscorpius rotundicauda. The sequence continues at coordinate 42,739,931 of CM022393.1, forward strand.
AACTGAGAGTGGCATTGCAAGAGACATCTTTATTGTTGTAATTTATTACATCGCAGTTTCTGATGACAACATCAGGATTAGACTTTCTAAGTTACAGAATACTGACTTTTTTGTAAGAACGAAATACCATATGTCTATCCTTCATGAAGCATTTTTTCTATCTGTCGTTTAAAACAAACGTATGCAGAAAAAGTGGAAAAATATAGTTCTATTTAAAAATAAAACATATGTTCACTCTTGTGCTTAATAATTTTCTAAATGATAAATATGCTTCAAATATTATTAGAATAAAAATATGTTCATGTATTTATAAAATATTAAATTTTCATCATTAATTCGACTGTAGTGTGGTATGAAATTATTTTAAAAAGTTTCACTCTCTTAAAAGAAAGAAATATTCTAGTAAATTACTGATACACTAATATTAGATGCTTTTCATGTAATATGCCTTTTTGAGTATCGTAACTCAAACTAATTTCTTTTCTGATACACATACCGTTTAAACAAAGTTAGTAAAGATTATCATTATAAGTCTTCCTTATAATAAGACTTTCAGCCCATTAAGCTCATACTAAATAACAAAAGCTATACCGTGGCAGGATGAGAACATAGTTTCAAGTCACGTTAGCATATATACGTCAGTAATAAGGAATGCCAAGAGTCTCAGGAAGACTCTTTATAATGTTGGTTTATAGATCCATCCGTAGTCTTAACTTTCTTGTTCAGAATAGAAACATCTTTAAAAATAGTTTTACGGAAAATGTATTAATGAACAGTAAAATACTTTTAATGACCATCTGTGGCGTATTATTATTTATTTCAGATGAGTTTCCAATTTATTATATTACGTACGTTGCTTATTACTATTTCAAGTAACCGAAATTTTAATTTGAACATAGTAGTTAATTAAATTTATGTTATTTGCCAACTACAATAATACACACAGTTTCCTTTTTTAACACAAATATATTTTAATACACAATCATGAAAACAATTTACAATAACGATTATTACACATGATGGTATATATACAGCAAAATGTTTTATAAAGTTACAGACAGACAGCACTGAGTCTTATATTTGATCTATAACTGAATACTTTGTCAGTGATGTCCAGAAAACCCACTTGTGGAGAAATTATATATATGTAAAAACGGCTGGTTTGGGTTGAGAAAATATTTTACGTAGAGGAGCAAACAACGTTTCGATCTTCTACAGTGAACCTAACGATGACTGTAGAAGGTCGAAACGTTGTTCATTTCTCTACGTAATATATTTTCTCGACCCAAACGAGCCGTTTCTACACACATATTTAAATATTTTATCGATGATCCAAGTATTCAACGAGCAAATTAATTCTGAGTTGATATTTTTGCAATTAGTTTGAGCTTACAACGTCTTTCTTGACTAGTCTCACACCGTTTAAAAGTTCACATCTTACCGAATAAAATATTTAGTGTCCTTCTAGAAATTCTAACATACGAAGTATTTCACTGACGTTAAACGATTTGTAATGCTCGAAATCTATTACGTTCCTGGTAAAATTATGTAGTTTCCTATTAATCACAATTATAGCTTTCTAGGCCTATATCGTATTGACTATAACTATTTTTACTTTTCTTTTTTCCTGGGCAGAAGCTATTATTCTCCAATTGCTTATGCCTAAAGTAAATATAAAAGACCTATTTTTCTCTTCAAATTTTGCTTTTGTGACCTGGGTGATGAAATTTATATATTTACTCACTTTCCAGAACATTACAGGTAGATTCAGTGCTGAGTAGCTGATAGAGAATTTTCTCGAACTTACAAGAATTTTCAAGAACTTTCTAGAATGTTGTAGAACTTACGAGAATTTTGAAGAACCTTTTATAATTTTCTAGAACTTTCGATAGTAATACATATACAGGGGCTCACCACTTCAGTTTAGTTCTGACTGCCTAAGTGAACATATAGACCTTTCTGATTTTATCAGAGATGGCATCAAGAAACTGCAACTATTCTCCAGATGCATTCTGCTATGTATACGGCCAATTTATCAAGACGAGCGAAAACGTGCTCTGTAACAGCATCTGCTAAAATGTGTGAAGCCTACAAGCACATTTCGGCATGCCTGTTGGGGATCAAGACAAATCCTGGGCACCTCATTTTACCTGAGACCACTGCAAAAACATCTAGAAGGTAAGATGGACAATTGTTGCTTTCTTGAATAGTAAGATTTTATATTGTACAAATATTAGACATTTTAAAATTTAAATATATTTTATTGTACCTCAAACAGGAACACAACTGCGTCAAGATCTTGCTAGAAGCCTTGAAGTTTGATGAGTATGGCTGGGAGGTTATCAGAGACCTCAAAATGGTGGCATTTTTTATGGGTCTTCAAGGAGGCTTTACCAAGTTTTCTGTTATCTTTGCCTTTGAGACAGCGCACTACAACAGGAAGCACTGGCCATAAGGGACCGAGTTTTCTGTGGAGAAGCACAATGTCTAGTGTAAGTCAGTAGTGGACCTCCAGAAGGTGTTGTTCCCACCGCTGCAAATAAAATTGGATCTTATGAAACAATTTGTCACAGCTCTTGATAAGGAGTCTACAACCTTCAAGTACCTTCAAATTTGCCCGTTTTTAAATAGAAAATAGGTTAATTTCTAAATTTCATTATCCAGGTCACAAAAGCAAAGTTTGAAGAGAATAATGGCCATTTTCTGTACTTTTCCAACATAAGCAATTAAGAAATAATCCAGGAACAAAATGTGCGTTAAATAGTGTAATATTCTCTTTTTGGCGCGTTGCTTTTATACAAATCACGCGAGTCTCTACAATCATCATGAATGCTCGCTTGCAACAATATTTTAGCACGTTTTAGTACTTTAATATTGTTACTTCGCACTTTCAAGAATTTTCTACAAGTTTTGAGAACAGGCGGGACTTGCGCAAGACACAGCCAAAAATGTTTATCACATATAAAAAAGAATACTATTAAAAAACAAGCGTTACACATTTCAGTTTGAAACTGGATACAAAGTCTTCTGAGCGTTATTTACTATAGGAACAACTTCTTTGAAATATTTTTACTCACTAATAGATTCACTTGATCTTTGTAAAAAAGTTTATTTTCGATACGGTTAAAACTACAGCTGAAACAAAACTTTAATTTTGAGTCTTAATACTGTTGTGACCTCGGATGTTTTAACTCATTATGATACTTTAAATTTTACATGATATTAAATAGCTGAATACAATTTTCAGTTTGATTGGTAAAAGTTGTTATAATCCTGAAGTGATTAGTTGAGAGAAACCGAAGTGTTCACGTATATGAATAGTTTGGTTGGGATATAAGTGTCTAATTAAAAGTTATATATAAACATGCCAAAAATATGTGAAACTCACGGGATCCTCTTTGTAATCGGTAATAGGAACCTGGGAACGCGACATCTGTTGAATACTTAGACCATAGGGAGCAGAAACGATTATTCGTTGAGTATTCTACAAATGTGTTATCCCAAATGTGATCAAACAGAAAGGAAGATGAGTCAGTATTAATAGCCTAAGAGGATTTGTAGCTTGTGTTATAAAAAGGTTACAGAAATATTATCGTAAAAGGCAAAAAAAGAAAAATAACTAGAAAATGCTTGTGCATAATTACACATCTTCCGATTCTCCACCCAACCATGTCTTCAGTTTCTCTAGTTCTTCTGGAGAATTAGCATCATCAGACTGGTGTAAACCAAGTAAACGGACCTGGATTATTAAATAAACTTTTAAAAAATCAAATTGGATAAATACACTAACTTACAAATGATAAAACAGACAAACAGGTACTGTCTAAGCACTCAGATTCACAAATAATAATAATAAAAAAATTAGATGAATACATTGATACAATGTGTTACTTAGAGTTTACAATAAGCTTGACTTCAATTCAGTGAACAATAACTGATAATTAATTAAGAAAGGAGAACTGTTTGTTTAAATGATAATAATTACTGGGTGATGTTCAGACTACATTTGTTCAGCATTAAATAACTCGACAAATAATGCCAATAACATGATTTATATGATTAAAACATAATAAGAGTCCACAGTCATGAAAACGATCTTCAAAAATAAATGACTTAGCATCTCCAAATATTGCAGATTTTCTCCAATGCAGATGAGGTATTTCGTCCAATACTAAGGGTCATTAAGCCAGGTGTGATACGACAGACGCGATAGCGATTGATACGCTACTTATATTATCTTACTGCACAAACAACAATAATTACTGTGTACACCAGGTTAGGTTCATGGAGTGTTGTTTTTAATCACTTTCACATAAGTCATTTATAAAATTGACGATTCTTAATAAAATAAAAAATTCTACACATAACACACACTTTTTTGCGTATATTCATATCTCAAGTGATGTTTTGTAATAACAAAAGACAATACACTGTACACTGATATCTTATTTGTAGTACTTTGTAGGGAATTTGTATTTTTGTTGTACAGATATTAAGCTATGTTTTCACAGTATTATGATAACGTAACACTGAAAGATCTTTATCGTAACAACTGTCTTCACTTAGAAATCAAGTTTTATACCTAACGGGAGGTTTTCAATTATTTTTAAAGGAATGAATGAAACAAGAGCTTTCCTTCCAACTCTATAAATCGAAATCCACACTGAAAACTACTAAGTGTAATGGAAAATGCAAACAAGTTTGTCAATCTATATCTAACATTTGTGATTTGTGTAATTATGTCATTTTTGGTCAGAAGAGGACAGTTCAGTCTATAAAATGCAAAAGTTGTTATTTTCTTAGTGTAAACCTATACAATTGGATAGCTGCATTCTGTCAAATTCAACACATTCTAAGTCAGTGAACTTATCTCTGATCTATCTGGAGGAGGGGAGATACAGGAGCAAATATGAGTTACAGATTTATTTAGAAAAATACAACAAACAGATAAAGAGTCATCGTGAAAAAAAATGTTGGTTCTTTTTTTTGTTGAACCTGAAACACAAGTATTTTATTATTTTGTTTATTCTTTCAAATATTCACCACTGAAACAGTTGAGAAAGCAGATAATTCGTTGTGGCTTGTTTTACCACATACACGTGCATGTACACACACACACACACACATTATTTTATTCATTGCTGTAAGGTTTCTATAGAGCAACGCCGCGTGAGTTTGGAATTTTGTACAACTAGAAGGAAATGGTATTCCTCTTAAATTTCTCAAAGTTATACGAATTAACATAGCACTGAAAGGGTTGTATATAAAAATTAAAATTCAAAGAATTAAGTCGACGACAGTTCTTACTTTACGTTTTTTAATTTTTCGAGAAACGGCTGTTATTGTTGTTGTTGTTGTTTAGAATTAAGCACAAAGCTACACAATGGGCTATCTGTGCTCTGCCCACCACGGGTATCGAAACCCGGATTTTAGCGTGTAAGTCCGCAGACATACCGCTGATCCACTGGGGGGCTCGAGAAACGCATAGTTTGTTAGCTAAATCTTAACATAATTTTCTTAAACTTTTTTCTTCCATTCTTAGAGAGATTCTAATTTTACTGCATTATCAACATTAAAGTATGTTTGTAATTTGCATTTCTACTATGTGTAATGCTTTAAAGATTATGGATATATTTTCTTTGTATCAGAACTCTCCGTTATTTCTTATTATAAATAATACAGAATTCTAAATGTGTAACATTTTTAAATACTGAAAATGATTGTTTCTTTGTTTTTTGAATTTCGCGCACAGCTACACGAGGGCTATCTGGGCTAGCCGTTCCTATTTTAGCAGTGTAAGACTAGAGGGGAAGCAACTGGTGATCATCACCCACCGCCAACTTTTGGGTTACTCTTTCACCAACGAATAATGAAATTGGCAGTAAAATTATAACGCCCCCACATAACTCAACATAATTATTTTTTCAAAACTAATAAAATCAAATAAATCAATTATAAATTAAAATGCGACTGATAAGAAAAAAATAAATAGTAGGGAAAAGCAACAAATGTTTTTACAATTGATTCGAGCATGTTTGGTGTGATTAGGATTCGAACACGCGACCCTCAGATAACGAGTCGAACGCCTTAAACCACCTGGCTATGCCGAGCTTGATCTAAATGAATACCTATATGTTTGATTTCCAAAATATATGTTCTTTAATATATTTTCAAAATATGCGTTCGCTAATATGCAAGTAAAAATTAAAAAGTATACTAACGTGTCATTTTGTTTTATAGATCATTTTTAATACGTTTTGTTTACAAAGTTAATCTTTACATTATGTTTGAGATTTACTAATACCTTCTCAATTATTTTGAGATATATTCTGCAGGAACAACATTTTTCAGCACTCTAAACTCAGATTTATTTTATAAATAATGTATTTCACACTCAAAAGGCAGCTCAGGAAAATCGCGTTGCTTTGTTGACGTGATACCCTTGGCCCCCTTTTCAAGAATTTTGATTTTATTCATGTGTATACTTAATCATTTCTGGATGAGGGGGAGGCTCTACATGTTTTGTTTCTTATGTTATGCTCATTTACTAATGCCACTTCATTTTCAACTTTTATTTCATTAGCTGTAGGTTTATTTAGTATTTAATTATTTCGTTATAGGTTCTTATATTTGAAATACACAATGCAATTAGGATAGTGTAGGAGAGAATTTCTATTTTTTTTCTAGCTGAGCGTAAATGATAGCCGAGGTAAATATAATTTAGCTGATTAATTGAGGTTTTAACCTTGGAGCGTGCAAGTTGTGGTCCACCTGGCTCTTGTACAACACAGCAGAGGAGGCAGGTGCTATAACTAAACATCTGTACCCTAGCAGATGTTCCAAGAGAAAAATTCAACTTTCACCACTAAATAACTGTGATTGTATGGAGTAATGCAGAACATATATTAGAAATATTGGAGATTAGCAGCAAATTGTTCTTAGTACAGAATGTAGCTCACATTTTAAACAGTTGAGATCTTAATATTAATTTACACAAAAATAAATAATAATTAGGTGACCCAACATAAATGCTATTATTATCAAACACAAAAATCAGTATTTTGAAACATATACAGTGTAATATTATACAATATTAATGATTTATTAAATAAGAATGGTAAGTACAGGTTTTGTCAGTCATCAAAAATGCATTAATAGTAATGACCTTATTTAGAAACTCAACATAATTATTTTTTCAAAACTAATAAAATCAAATAAATCAATTATAAATTAAAATGCGACTGATAAGAAAAAAATAAATAGTAGGGAAAAGCAACAAATGTTTTTACAATTGATTCGAACTTTTGTAATTTATAATAATGTTGTAAAACTAGAATCTAATTACATCTCAACGTTTTCGTTTAACAAACGATTTTTAAAAAGGTTGATTTACTGTGTTACGTATTTTAAGTATTTTGGTTAGTATAACTAAAGTGTTACGTATTTTTTATGTTTTAAGTTCTTCGTAGATTAAACGCAACAGAAAAACACAGATAACAGCTTGTATAATTTATTACACTAAACTATTAACAAATATAACAGATATAACATAAATTATATATAATAACAGTGACCGATATTAAGTTACAACATTCGAAATTAATTACAAAACAAAATAATATTAGTTTCAAACTTCAAAATTAATCACAATACAAAACGGTACTGGCCTGTATCTAATGTAATGATCTAAAATTAAAGTCTCAAATTCCAGTCTAGGGTGTGAATTTGGTCCCACGAAGAAATTCCGAAACAGTTCACAGTTCAATGAAATCGCCGTCTCTCAGCTCAAGCAGTAATTCAGATGTATCGTAGAGATTGACGAAATAAAATCACAGCTTCCGTAGATCTAACTTCAGTCACAAATCCAAGTTGAATAATCACAGCAAACACTTAATATTTCTCAAATAACTAACTCTCTTCTTTCGAAATAAAACTGATGTCTGAATCTCACTCTTTTTCTTCGAATAAAACTAATGGCTGAATCTATCTTCTTTTTTGAATAAAAACTGATGACTGAATCTCTCTTTTCTTCGAATAATAACTGATGACTGAATCTATCTTCTTTCTTCGAATAAAAACTGATGATTGAATCTATCTCGCGTCACCGTCTTTTATACCGATAGGCCTACTTCTCGAACAATCTTGCAATTTCCATACAACTCTAGAGCAATCCGCGCGTGTCCGTTCTTGCACGAGACTACACGTCGAGACACGAAGTCACCAGCACTCATTTACAAATATATGATTGGTCTACTTAATTCAAGAAAGTTCTAAATGTTACCCTAAATAAATAACAAAATATTAGTTTAAACTTCGAAACAATAATATAAATATGGAAAAATGAATAATAGAAATGAAAATTCAAACACAACACGACATGTTGTCGTTTACAAAATATTTACACATATACATAACAACTGTTTTAATATCTAAGGTCTAAGGAGCGATTAGAAGGTGATGTGATTATGTAAGTAGTTGTTTTGTTTTTGTGATTGGTTGAGAAAAGAAGCTGAACACAAATTTATATTAACTATTAAGTGAGAGATTGAGTCATCAGTTTTTATTCGAAAAAAGAAGATAGATTCAGTCATTAGTTTTATTCGAAGAACAAGTGTGAGATTCAGACATCAGTTATTATTCGAAGAAAAGAAGAGTCAGTTATTTGAGAAAGATTAAGTGTTTGCTGTGATTATTCAACTTGGATTTGTGTCTGAAGTTAGATCTACGGAAGCTGTGATATTATTTCGTCAATCTCTACGATACATCTGAATTACTGCTTGTGCTGAGAGTCGGCGAATTTATTGAACTGTGAACTGTTTCGGAATCTCTTCGTGGGACCAAATTCACACCCTAGACTGGAATTTGAGACTTTCATTTTAGATCATTACATTAGATACAGGCCAGTACCGTTTTGTATTGTGATTAATTTTGAAGTTTGAAACTAATTTTTATTTTGTTTTGTAATTAACTTCGAATGTTGTAATTTAATATCTGACACTGTTATCATATAATTTATGTTATATCTGTTATATTTGTTAATAGTTTAGTGTAATAAATTATACAAGCTGTTATCTGTGTTTTTCTGTTGCGTTTAATCTACGAAGAACTTAAAACATAAAAAATACGTAACAAAGTCAAAAAGAAAAATTAACAACATAAAAATGAATTCTAAAGTTAACTATAAGAGAAAGACATATTCTATAAAATAAAACAAAAATATTAGTAGAAGTTACTTAATCAAGAGAAAATAATCAATAAAATTAAGAAGTATATATAAATCCCAACTATTAGAAACATGATTCAAGTTTTTTACCGGCAAAAATCCATACTCTAGATTAAGACAATTTCAGATTAGCCAAAAAAATCTAAAATTTTCTTACACTACGATGTATTTAATGTAGCATATATGAAGTGTTAATAGTGGACCACAAACAAAAGCTTAAGTCAACTAATACCTAATCAGTTATATTCATTTTTTCATTTTATTTTCCTTTGATTAAATACTTCATTCAAATTCAACATAAATACACACTTTATTTTACGGGCTCGGAATGGCCAAGCGCGTTAAGGCGTGCCCTTCGTAATCTGAGGGTCGCGGGTTCGCGCCTGAATCGCGCCAAACATGCTCGCTCTTGCAGCCGTGGGGGCGTTAAGTGTGACGGTCAATCCCACTATTCGTTGGTAATAAGAGTATCCCAAGAGTTGGCGGTGGGTGGTGATGACTAGCTGCCTTCCCTCTAGTCTTACACTGCAAAATTAGGGACGGCTAGCATAGATAACCCTCGAGTACCTTTGTGCGAAATTCCAAAAACAAACACACTTTATTTTACTATTCTTATTCAACTCACAGCAGAATCCTGGAACCATCTATCCTTTGATTTACACTTTTATTAAGTTATAAATACAATATAAGTATCATAAATTATTTGCAGGTTGGATAAATAAAAAAATATATTTGTAACACTAATTCCTAAATTTCTTATATTAATACACTATCACTGTGTGAGTAAGTAGCATCCTAAATTACCACACACATAGAAGTTTGCGGTTTTTAAATTTTAATTTTAATTAGCCATCGATAAAACCTTTATAATTTAAACTTTTTTATATAGTTGTTTAACTATATGTAACAATTATTGTTAACCAAATAAAACGTATTTTTTATCCAGAAAAATAAAAATGCGTTATTTTGTTAAATTCTAATTTCATTTAAAACACTGTTATATTTAATAACCTGTTTAAGTTTTTGTTTGAAAAATCATCTAAATTTTATATCCATAGTTAAATAATTGGTGATTTAAATAGGCTTCTTAAATTTTGTGCTATTTTCAAAGAAAGGCATTTTTCTATTGTCACTAAACATTGTTTTCAACTGTTTTTATGAATTTGTTTAAAATTTTAATACACTTTATTTTTTTTAATTTTTGTTTTAGACATAATAAAGTAATTCGGTTTTATATTTTTAGCACCATTCGGCCTTGCCATTTGTAAACACAATTTTCATCATATTGGGACCACAGAAACAAGCGAAAATATTTATTTGTGTGCTGACATTTCTGTTAATGGATAAAATATGACATAAAATATCATTTATGGCTATTGTTTGATATTTACAATATACTGTTGACAGTGCGGCATGAAAAACACTCACAGATGTATGCAGCAGCACAATATCATGTATGTTTAAAACCTCGCGATGTCATTTTCGATCAGACCGTCTTCACTTTAATAAATTTGAAAGGCTCGAATTGTAACGAGTTTGCCTAAAACGTTATGTTTTTCATACAGGTTTTTACTGAAAATTGAATGTTTGCCAAAATTTTAATTTTTGTGTGTCTGTGGGTGCTAGAACACAGTCTTAAAGTTATCGAAACAAATGTTCTCGAATCCATATCAATTATCTCTGAATATTGAAAAAAATTATGATTTTTATTTCAGATGAGAAAAGTGTTCATTTATTTCCAGTTATGATTCCTGATATTTCAATTCACAAAACAAATAAGGAGACATAGAAAATACCTTATTTATGTGAAAACGGCTCGTTTGGGTTGAGAAAGTTTTTTACGTAGAGGAGCGAACAACGTTTCGACCTTTCTCGCTCTTCTTCTACGTAAAAAATTTCTCAACCCAAATGAGCCGTTTTAACAAATATTTTTCTCTACAAGTGGGTTTTCTCGACATCACTGAAAGAGAAGACTTCGAGACCTACAATTTCATTTGTTTAACAGAAATAACAGAACTTAGTTCAGAGGTTAGCGTGCTGGACTATAGATCTCTCTCTATGCTCAAATATCAAATATAGGGTGGCAGTTAATTCTCACTATCTTATCAGACAATAATAGCCCAGCAGTTGATGGTGGGTACTCCTTTTTAGGTGTTTTCCTTTTAATCTATCAAATTAAGAACAGCTAGATCACAAATCCCTTGTGCAAATATCAAAAAATAAACACATTTGACAAAATTATTTACAAAAGCTATCTTGAAAAACAAATGATAACTTGTCATTATAAAGTACTTGCTGTTTTCGAGATCTGCCATAATTAAATGTATGAAATACGTTGTTATTTTAAACTTAGAAAAGATATGATCCAATAACTAGTTTAGATTATATTTTTAGTCAAGTACATTCAGATATGTTTTCTAAAATCTCGTGGAGATTGGTGTTAGGTGATACTCATATGGGTAACTTATTTATTTTCTTTGACGGAAAATGAGAACAATATGATGCAACACGCACGTGTTTTATCATCTTCTTATATCTGTTATTTATAGGTTATTTTAAGTATTTTGGTTAGTATAACTAAAGTGTTACGTATTTTTTATGTTTTAAGTTCTTCGTAGATTAAACGCAACAGAAAAACACAGATAACAGCTTGTATAATTTATTACACTAAACTATTAACAAATATAACAGATATAACATAAATTATATATAATAACAGTGACAGATATTAAGTTACAACATTCGAAATTAATTACAAAACAAAATAATATTAGTTTCAAACTTCAAAATAAATCACAATACAAAACGGTACTGGCCTGTATCTAATGTAATGATCTAAAATTAAAGTCTCAAATTCCAGTCTAGGGTGTGAATTTGGTCCCACGAAGAAATTCCGAAACAGTTCACAGTTCAATGAAATCGCCGTCTCTCAGCTCAAGCAGTAATTCAGATGTATCGTAGAGATTGACGAAATAAAATCACAACTTCCGTAGATCTAACTTCAATCACAAATCCAAGTTGAATATTCACACCAAACACTTAATCTTTCTCAAATAACTAAAACTGATGCCTGAATCTCACTCTTATTCTTCGAATAAAACTAATGACTGAATCTATCTTCTTTTTTCGAATAAAAACTGATGACTGAATCTCTCTCTTTTTCTTCGAATAAAAACTGCTGACTAAATCTATCTCGCGTCACCGTCTTTTATACCGATAGGCCCTCTTCTCGAACAATCTTGCAATTTCCATACAACTCTAGAGCAATCCGCGCGTGTGCGTTCTTGCACGAGACTACACGTCGAGACTCAAAGTCACCAGCACTCATTTACAAACATATGATTGGTTTACTTAATTCAAGAAAGTTCTAAATATTACCCTAAATAAATAACAAAATATTAGTTTAAACTTCGAAACAATAATATCAATATGGAAAAATGAATAATAGAAATGAAAATGTAAACACAACACGACATGTTGTCGTTTACAAAATATTTACACATATACATAACACTCTCCCCCTTAAAAGTAAAAAAAAAAGTTTGAACTTGTGAAAACTTTTGTTTTGTTTTGTTTATTTGTCTTTTTAAACCAACTTAAAAGGGTTAAATCCAGTAGATTCTGAAATAACCTCGCGAACTTCGAACAGTAACAAAGGAAAACCCTCAACCCAGTTCTTTGAGTGTTTGTGGCAGTAATTTGGTGGAAACGATCAAGAACACCTTGTGACTCAGGATGGTATGCACTGGATGAAATTTGATGGACGCTTAATTCATGCATGGCTTGTTCAAATAGCTTGGACATAAAATTTGTGTCTTGATCTGATTGCACAACTTTTGGAATTCCGAACATGGTAAAGGATTTGACAAGAGCCTTGACGAGTGTTGGGAGCAGTGATTTTTCTCAAAGGGATTGCCTCAGGGAAACGTGTAGAAGCACACATGATCGTCGAGAGGTATTCATTTCCTGCTTTGCTTTTTGGCATTGGGCCAACACAGTCGATAATGACCCTTGAGAATGGTTCTTCAAAGGCAGGAATAGGCTGCAGTGGTGCTTTGGGAATCCCTTGATTTGGTTTTCCAGTGATTTGGCAAGAATGACATGCCTTACAAAAGCTAACAACATCTTGGCGCATCTTTGGCCAATAGAAATGTTGTCGGATACGATCTAAGGTCTTTCTTACACTTAAGTGTCCCGACAATACATGGTCATGAGCAAGACTAAGAATATCATTCCGATAGTATTTTGGAATGACGATTTGATGAATAACATTACACTTTTCATCAGCAGCAACGTCAGGAGATCTGTATTTTCTCATTAGCACACGTGACTTCTGGTAGTAACAAATAGGGACAATTCCTATTTCATTTTCATCAGCGGCCAGTTGTAGAAGAGAACGAGTTTCAGGATCATTGTCCTGTTCCTCAATAAGTTTGTTTCGATGGAGAGAGTCGAAAAATGTCTTAGAGTCATCAGTAGAACTTAAAGTCGAGTCAGAAATCTCATCGATGTGAGACATGAATGTATCAGATAAAGAGAAATCCTCTTTGGACTCCTGAGAACGTGTCTGATAACGAGTAACAGCACAGGCGGGGAAAACATCAGGAAACTCTTCAACGAGTTGCTCTGTACTGGAGCTAATAACAGGTGCTTCAACAACACGAACCTCTGGTACCACCTTACTACCAGCCAAATCATTCCCCAAAAGCATAGACACACCTTCAACAGGTAATGAAGATTTAATACCCACAGTCACTGGGCCTGAAACTAATTCCGAATGCAAATCCAATCTATGAAGAGGAATAGAAACGACGCCACCTTCTACACCAGAAATGAGCACACTGGCCCCAACGGATGACTTTTCAGAAAACGGAAGTACACTTTCCAAAATCAAACTCTGAAAAGCTCCAGTATCCCGCAGGATTTTAATTGGTTGTAGACGTGAATCGCCAACAAAAGAAACAAAACCTTCAGTGATGAAAGGCTTAAATTTGTCCTCAACAATATCTTCAGGTACATCAATAATATTGGACTTAGAATCCACAGTGGACTGGACAGGGTCACAATCATTGGAAACCAATGATATATCCAACAAGGGCGAAATGAAACTATTGGGTGATGGCTTGTTTTCGAGCTTATAGCACTCAGAAATCAGATGGCCAGGTTTCCTACAATAAGCACATGTTTTGGATGAGAATGACACGTTTTGGGTAGATGACGAGCTTTGAGAATAAGATGGAGTCTTCGTTTGAGAATTAGAAGTTTGCTCTTTTTTGTCTCTGTCGACATTTGCATAATATTTGAATGAGTCATTGGGTTTCTTTGTTGTTTGAAATGTTTTGCTTTTGTACGAGAAATCTTTATGAGTCAAAGCATACTCGTCTGCCAAGACAGCAGCATCATGAATTTTGGAAGCTTTTTGTTCATCATTATAAGTTTTTAGCTCTACGGGAATAGATCTTTTAAACTCTTCGACTAACATGAGTTCTCTGAGTTTCGTATAATCATCTTTAATTTCTCTGGAATCACACCACCTGTCGAACAGAGTTTCTTTTTCACGAGCAAACTCGACATAAGTTTGGCTGTCAAACTTTTTGTAACCACGAAATTTTTGTCTATATGCCTCTGGCACCAATTCATAAGCATTCAAAACGCATTTTTTGACTGCTCGTAATCATAACTTTGCTCGGCCGTGAGTTTGGAAAATACTTCCTGGGCTTTACCCTTGAGAACACTCTGAAGTAATACTGTCCAATATTCGGTTGGCCATTTTAGCCTAAGGGCCAATTTTTCAAATTGCTGAAAATATGTATCTACAGCTTTTTCATTGAATGGGGTTACTAAACGAATTTGTTTAGAAGCATCAAAATTATCCAACTGCATTCGGACAACCTTTTCTTCTGTCTGTGCCTTTCTCATACTGATTTCTTTATCAGCTTTAATGCGTTCTATTTGTATTTCGGCATCAAGAACAAGGCGTTTGTTTTCTTGTTCTGCTTCAATACGTTTTTGTTCTGCCTCAATACGTTTATTTTCTTGTTCTGCCTCAATACGTTTATTTTCTTGTTCTGCCTCAATACGTTTTTGTTCTGCCTCAAGTCGTTTGCTTTCAATTTCTAAACGAAATTTCATTTCCATTTCCATTTTTTTTAATTCGAAATCTGGGTTAAAATGAGCGACAGGCAATTGTTGTGCAACTGTTGGAGGTAAAACGTTTTGGCTGACCAAATGTTCAACAATAATTTGTTTAATATCTGCTTTCTTCATTGATTGCTTCACTTCTAAATTAAAATGTTTACCAACATCAACCAATTCAGATTTTTTTAATTCACTGATTAATTCGAAAGAGGGATTCTGATTAAATTCGTTTATAAAATTTTCAAGTTGGAAAGCCATTTTGAATATACAAGCTGTCTATCTGTATAGAATATAAATCTTATTTTATAATAAAATTAAATTGTTTGTTCGAAATACCGGACGAGCCCCCAATTTTCTGTTACGTATTTTTTATGTTTTAAGTTCTTCGTAGATTAAACGCAACAGAAAAACACAGATAACATTATAATTGTTGTTGTTTTGAATTAAGCACAAAGCTACACAATGGGCTATCTGTGCTCTGCCCACCACGGGTATCGAAACCCGGATTATAGCGTGGAAGTCCGCAGACATACCGCTGAGCCACTGGGGGGCCACAGATGACAGCTTGTATAATTTATTACACTAAACTATTAACAAATATAACAGATATGACATAAATTATATAATAACAGTGACAGATATTAAGTTACAACATTCGAAATTAATTACAAAACAAAATAATATTAGTTTCAAACTTCAAAATTAATCACAATACAAAACGGTACTGGCCTGTATCTAATGTAATGATCTAAAATTAAAGTCTCAAATTCCAGTCTAGGGTGTGAATTTGGTCCCACGAAGAAATTCCGAAACAGTTCACAGTTCAATGAAATCGCCGTCTCTCAGCTCAAGCAGTAATTCAGATGTATCGTAGAGATTGACGAAATAAAATCACAACTTCCGTAGATCTAACTTCAATCACAAATCCAAGTTGAATATTCACACCAAACACTTAATCTTTCTCAAATAACTAAAACTGATGCCTGAATCTCACTCTTATTCTTCGAATAAAAACTGATGACTGAATCTCTCTCTTTTTCTTCGAATAAAAACTGCTGACTAAATCTATCTCGCGTCACCGTCTTTTATACCGATAGACCCTCTTCTCGAACAATCTTGCAATTTCCATACAACTCTAGAGCAATCCGCGCGTGTCCGTTCTTGCACGAGACTACACGTCGAGACACAAAGTCACCAGCACTCATTTACAAACATATGATTGGTTTACTTAATTCAAGAAAGTTCTAAATGTTACTCTAAATAAATAACAAAATATTAGTTTAAACTTCGAAACAATAATATCAATATGGAAAAATGAATAATAGAAATGAAAATTCAAACACAACACGACATGTTGTCGTTTACAAAATATTTACACATATACATAACAAAAGTATCCATTGAATATCCTTTTATAGTGCATGGTCCAATATATTTAGCTGTATATTTTGTTTTAACATATTTGTCAAAGTAATATAGCTATCCATTCCGGATATTTCAGTTTCTGTCATGGTTTGCATCTTTGTGTTGGACAATACACATAATAAATTATACTTGTCACAGACTACTATATTTCTTAACATTGCATTCTTTTTCAGTCTTTTAGAGTCGTTCAAAAGAAGAAGAAATACTAATATTTCAACATAATACAGTATGTCTGCAGACATTGTGACGAAGGGAAAACAATACTTCTCCTTTATGTTATTATAGTGATAACTATTAATTGTTAAAAAGATACACAAGGTAGTTAGATTGTTGTTGAAGTTATGTAAAATACGTTTTTCACATGACGAAGCTGGTTTGAATTAACATTTATTAATTTTGAGCATAATTATTTAATCGTTTAATTAGCATTGTACTTTAAACGTTCCAGTTGTTGTTTTGAATTAAGCACAAAGTTATACCATGGGCTATCTGTGCTCTGCCCACCACGGGTATCGAAACCCGGATTTTAGCGTGTAAGTCGGCAGACATACCGCTGTTCCACTGGAATATACTATAAACATTACTAGAAAACAGTACTTATTATATTCATCAACAATGGGAAACGTTATATATGGATAGTAGTAATATGTTATTTCCTCATTTGAAAGTTTGAACATTAAAGGTGAGTGCTGGAAAACAACATATAAAACAGGCATTAAAGGTTTCAACCTCTGTTGCTAATTGTACTAATTAGTACAGTGTACTTAAGTCTGAATATTTCACACTCGTGAGGATGGAGACAGTTTGAGGAGAAATTCGTGGTGGTGAGAAACCCACTTGAAGTAAAAATGTGTTGCAGAGACGGCTAGTGGGGTACTAGAAACGTTAATTATAATAAAGTACAAGAATAACATTCCCACATTCTTAGGTCATCTTTCAGTTAATAAAGACAATCTGAAACTGAAAGTTACTCAGCTTGAAAACGAAAGTGTGAACGAGTGGGAAATAGTAGGATTTCGGTGTCAGGTGGGTAATTAATATAGATGTAAAAGGTGTTTCTTCGTATTGGTAAAATTTTGGTTTAAATTTTTGTATAGGAAGGTTTTCTTTTATTTTGCGTTTGTTTGTTTCTCTACGTAACATGATAATGTTTTCTATGGTTATGTTGAGTTTATTTGATTTGCAGTGTTCGAAAACGTGGGAAGTTTTTTTTTTCGGAGTTGTTTCTACGATAAAGAAGTTGCGACAGTTGTTGCATTGTATTCTATGAATAATGTTGGTGTTACGTTTTTCGTTGTAGTTATCAAATATTATGCACTGCGTACCATATATCCCTGTTATTAGCGATAAAATAACCAACACTTGAAGAAAAAACTTATAACAAAACAACATTCTGTTAAACATTAAATTCGCTCTAAAACCTTATACAAAACTAAAATCCATACATATGTTCAGAAACGGTCAGTTTCAAACTGTACTTTATTTTGACACCAACCATATGAATAATACAGATTGAGGAAGAGGAACGTCATATTCTTGGAATCACAGAAGCTGAACTATTGTTCTCATTATTGTGTCTCTAATGACAAGTTTGTTTCCGCTGTTTCGTGTATTTTCTGTACATGTAAAAAGGAAAATTTTGTTTAATGACATGGTTTGGACAAAAAAAGTATCAGGCTTAAAAATGTCTATTCACTTGCCATTATAATTTCTATCATAACTAAATTATGATACTTTTATTAATTTCTTAGGTACACTTATATTGATTTCAATTTGGCCATTTCACTCTAATCACTGCTTTCACAAACCCAATATCTCTGTTACTTTTGAACATGTATAACAAAAGATTGAGATGTATGCTTATATCCTGCCAAAGGCACCCAATTGCACAGCAGCATGTTTGATAGAAACCATATTTTGATATCTGTTGCGGGCAGAGCACAGATAGTTATTTTTTGTATATTTGTACTCTCCAGGACTCTCCATTTTATAGTTTTCAGCCAGTCCTTGGTGGATTTACTGGTATGTTTTGGGTCATTGTCGTGTTGCAGGGTCTAGTTCCGCTTCAGCTTTATTTTTCTTACAGATGGACTCATATGTTTCTCATGCACCCTCTGATACACTGTAGAAATCATGGTGGATTCTGTGATTGTAAGCTGTCCAGGTCCTGCTACAGCAAAGCTGTCCCAAACCATGACACTTCCACCTCATTGCTTCAAGGTTGGTATGAGGTGCTTTTCCTGGAATGCTGTATTTGGTTTACGCCAAACATATCCTCTGTTCTGATGTCCAAATAATTCAAATTTAGACTCATCTGTCTAAAGAACATTATTCCAGAAGTCCAGGTCTTTGTCTGCATTCTCTCTGGGAAACGTCAGTCTGGCCTTAATGTTTCTCTTAGAAAGAAAAGGTACACCTCCCATGCAAGTTACACTTGTGCAATCTCATTCTGATTGGAGAGGCATGCACTTTCACATCAACAGTAGTCGGAGCCTCCTGTAGGTCCCGTAATGACATGTTAGGGTGTTTGGACACCTCTTTTAGCATCTTGCGGTCTGCTCTCGGAGTGAACATACTTGGACGATCAGACCTAGGCATGCTGGGAGTTGTTTTGAAAGCCCGCCACTTGTTGATTATTTTCCAGAATTGCACACCAAGACCAAGTGAAAATTTATTCGACAGAACAGAGCCCCCACAAAGGCAAGGAAAGCGTCTCCATCATCAGAAAGAAGGGAGACGGTGAGCCTCCACACACTTGGGCCCCAATAAACAGGGCCAAAATCCCGGAATGTGGCGAAAAACTCCCGATGGTCAGACATTGAAAAAGAGACATCCCAAACCCGATGAACAGCAGCTCCGCCATAGGCCAGATGTTATACAGAACTGGTCCAGGTAGCCATAAAAGCAGATCCATGCAGTGCACGTCATACATCAGAAGAGGCAAAATTCGACAGCACCATATGCAGAGACCACGTACACTAATGACCAGAAAGAGGATCACCCCAATCTTGTCGAGTTGAGGATTCAAAATGCAGTCAAAGTCACCCCCAAGGACGATATAGGCCTATGTAATCATGAACCTGTCCAAGCCCGAGAAGAATGCACTCTATTCCCCGATCCAGACAGGCACATAGACATTGACAAACCAAATTTGACGATCCCAGTGACAACTTCAACGTACACCATCCGCCCCTCAGCATTGCTATGTGACGTGAAGATGGTCCCAAAAAAAGGGTGGATAAAGGATCCCCACCCTATGCAAACGTGTAGTGCCAAACGACCAGAAAACAGGGAAAGGGTAACAGGAACTAAAAGAAAAATGGTCCCTTTGGGACGCAAAATGGGTCTCATGCAAGAAAATTGCATCAACTGCAAAGCTGTTGAACAGGGAGAATGTGCAAATTGCTTAACAATGCTACACATCCCCCGGATGTTGAGAGTAAGGCAGAAAAAACCCATCAACCAATCAGAGGGGAGGATGGGAAAGGAGGACGTCAGGTACCCATTAACCAAGAGCATGATCGAAACCGTCGTAAACAAGGCCTTCTTATAGCACACAAAAAGTGGAGGGAGGCCACACCTCTCCAGAACGAACCACAGAAATCCATGGTAAAGTCGATCAAAAGCTTTGCTTTGATCAAGCAACACAAAGACCAGAGGGATATCCAAATCCGTGATATAATGGAACAGGTCCCTTAGAAGCACCAGATTTTTTTGGATACTCCTGCCCCTCACGCCGCAAGTCTGAGTGCAGTGGACCAAGGAAGGCATAACTGCACCCAAACGGGCACACAGGACCATATAAATAATCTTAGCTTCCACGTTCAAGAGAGAAATGGGGCGTCACGAGGTAAGATCTTCAGATAGCCTGGAATCCTTACAGATAAATGTAATAAGCTCATCCACTGTTCCCGATGGCAGAGAGCCCGCAGCTAGACAGTCATTAAAAAGGCGGATAAAGGAGGGTCAGACGACATGCCACATGTAGCTGTAAAATTTCACTGGCAGTCCATCCAGCCAAAGTCACTTACCAAGCAGCATAAACCGAGTGGCCGACCAACACTCATCCAAAGAAACAGGTTTCACCAGAAAAGAAGGATCGCGGGAGGGCAAAAACTGCGAATGTCATCATACAACCCTTCGTCCACGGGTAAGGCCGAAAATAAACGGCGATAATAGTCGTGGCACGCGTTCAGAATGTCGGAGATGTCAGATGAAGCATGAACATTCTCCAACACCAAACTGGAGATGTGACGGGTCTTAGTCTTCTCCCGTACGTTGCACAGTGGAACCCTGTGGCATTTCTGGGATCGAGTGATTCGATCAGACTAGAGACGCTCGCCGCTCGGAACAGCCTAGAATAATCCAAATCTATATTTCGTAGGTTTGGAAAGGACCCAGCGATCCGATGGTCTGCCACAAAGCATGGCAGCCAAGACGTCGGCGGGCCCTTGAAAGCCACATGCCTGCTTGCCTCAGCAAACAGGCACAGGCCTTCTTGAATCCTACCCTCCATTACCCAGTGACAAACTCAACAGAACAGAGTTCCTAAACAAGGGCAAGCAAAGTGTCTCCCACCCCAAGGACGGAGACTTTGAGCCTTCACACTCCAGGGTCTCGCAAAACGGGGACAAGATCCCAGAGTGTGGCGAGAAACTCCCGATGGTCAAACATTGAAAACTAGACATCCTAAACCCAATTAACAGCAGCCGCACTGAGGCTCTGTCGCTGGCCAGGTGTCATATAGAACCGGAGAGGTGAGAAGAAATGCTCCAACTGGACCAAGTAGCCATAAAAGCAGACGCATGCAGTGTGCACCAGACGTCACCAAAAGCAAAATCTTACAGCACTGCACCCAGGGACCACATACTCTGATCACCAGCACTAGGATCACCCCAAACTTGTCGAGGTGAGGATCCAAAAGACAGTTGAAGTCGCCCCAAGAACGATATCAGCATGTGTGACCTTGAACCTGTCCAAGCCCGAGAAGAAGGCATTCCGCTCCCCATGCTCAACAGTTGCATAGACATTGACAAGTCGAATCTTACGACCCCCAGTGACAACGTCAACGTACACCACCTGCCCCTCAGCATCACTATGCGATGCGAGGATGGCGCCAAGAAAACGCGGGTGGAAAAGGATCCCCACCCCACGTGAACGTGTAGTGACAAAGGACCAGAAGGCACAGACAGGGTAACGGGAAGAGAATGAAAAATTGTAACTCCAAGAGGCAAAATGAGTCTCCTGCAAAAAAATCACGTCATCTGCAAAGCAGTTGAACAGGGTAAACGCGTAGAATTACTTGGCAACGCTACATATCCCCCAGATGTTCAAGATGATGCAGGAAAACCCATCAACCAATCAGCGGGCAGGACTCAGTGACGCTGCTGCTTCGACAATGTCTGCGAAGACAGGGGAGCATGTGGCCTCTTGAAGCTACCTGACCTCACCCCTCTTCACAGCAGCAGAAGTCCGGGCAACAAGATGAAGCTGCAAGGCCCCTGTACCTCCCCACTGTCCTCACTCAAGCCAGAGAAGAAGGAAACACTGGGGAAGTCCTAGCAAATGAGCTAGTTTAAGGCAGCTCATCCAAAGTCGGTGTCTGTACCTCTTAGAAGGGATCAGGTACTTCCCGCAACCCCATAACTAGTGCCAAGGATCCCTCAGAACCCCCAGTTTCTGCAGCACTAGCAGTGGAAGCCAGGGGCTCCACAGAGTCCTCGACTACTGACCCATCCCTAACAGGGGCAGGACCTTCCTCAGAGGGACCACCCTCACACAAACAGCAGGAACAGGACCCTCCTCAACACTTACAAGGATGGTTGGATCTGGGGTGCCAACACAGCCCCAACCCCCACACCACCCGACAAGAAGGCCAGAGCCCCCACATAGACAGGTAATGCCACAAAGTCATCCAGGCTGTCCTGAACCCCCAAGGGGCCCCTCCAAATGCGGTCCCAAAGGAGGGGCAGAGCCTCCTCAGAGGCCCCCGCCACCCCCACAGCAACCAAAGTGCTACCCTCAATCCCAGAGGACCCAGCCTCCACCAACTGGGCAGGCGAGACCCAGCCCTCCTCCGAGGACATAGTCACACCCTCCCCAGACGTTCCAGCCACTTGGACACGCGCCCTCTCTGGAACCCCACCTACAGCCACTGCAGATGACACAGGAGAAGGAGCTGCTGCCCCCGCCATCTACGCCTTTGCCTTTAAGGGCCGCAGAACTAGCAGCAGCCTTGTAACCACCGAGGCATATGTCGCTACATGCCTTGGGCAACTGAGTGTGTGTGGCTATCACCCCACACAGAGCACTTAAGAATGCATGATCTGTCCTCGTTGCCAAAAGTCTGGCAGGTCCCACAACCAGTAGGTGGCCAGCGAGGCCACAGGCAGCATGTGCCTGGGTAATTACACATAATCCAGACCCCCTTCATTACAAGGAAGTTGGGAACTGGCATACTCATGTCCATGCAGACATGTCGGGTTCCAGTACACACATTTGGGTGCGACTTTTGCGCCTGTTGTTCGTTCTTATGCACATTCCCATATGCCGTCAACACATTCTTGATGACGTCATGTGGCATTTCGTAAGGGTCTGACGGGAGGGAGATCCACTTGATGTTCTGCCCAACCAGCTCCACGGACATGAACTGGTTCTCCAAGGGCAACGGGCGTGTGAGGCAGACGCGAACGTTGCCACATACTGTCTGTTGTCAAAATGCTGTAAACATTCTGTGTGGCTATCCCCAACAGCAGCATTCAAGGCGTCAATGACCCCTAAAGGTAGCATGTCTGCGGGCACCACTAAGCGAATATACCGCAGCCGAACAGAATAGGGCCGCAGGACCGAAGCCATACCGACCTACACAATACTGTACACACACACGTAGATTGACTGCAAAAAAGCGTGGACACAACACAGCCTAAGTGATACACAAAGAGCGGGATACGATACAGTACACGGTAATACACACATCCATTGACCATCGTTACTCAAGGGCCAGCACAGCCCAACCGAATGTCTCAAAGTCTCGTGCTAGGGGCTTTGGCAAATGAGACTCATCTGCAGGCTCTGCATTTAATCTGGATTGGACCTCTTCCCCGATCACCTGCTTCGGGTTTTGTTTTCTCGCGGGCTCTGTGGTCCCTTGGGAGGGGTGGTTCAGCATGTTGGTTCGGCCATGCATGATTACAGTTACTTCCCTGTCAACATGTTTGTCAGGGCAGAGGTGGTGTGGAAGAGGAGTCTTCCCTTAGTCTGGTACCTGGGGGCCGTCCTTCCTCTGAATGACTGCGTGGTTCATTCCATAGAGCACACTGTCTATGCCTTCCTGTGGGGTGGCAAGCCTGAGGCAGTGTCGAGGCACTCCTTGACTCTGCTGTCTCATAAGAGAGGTCGGGGCATCCCATGTGTCTGGGCTGAGTGTCTGTCCACAGAGGGTCACCCCTGTTGCCTCCTCATGCGATTCTTGGTTGGCGCATGGCGCAGGCCATTGTTAGTTTGAGCCTGTAGACACCTATGTATTTTGACCTTCCATCCTGGTATGTCGACGCTGCTGCTGCTGCGTTACGGCAGTGTCGTGCCGTGTCAACAGAGGACCGACGGACTCTCAGTCTCTCTACCGACTTCCGGTCCCTGTTTGTACCCATAGGAATGAGCACAATCATCCTGCTCTACTGTGGGACGTTGTGTGGGCCGCGTTGCACTGCGCCATGTTGATCGCCACCTCTAGGGCAAACGCGTAGAATTGCTTGGCAACGCTACGCACTTCCCCCCCCCCTTCGATGTTCAAGTGATGCAGAAAAAAACCATCAACCAATCAGCGGGGAGGACTCAGTGACGCTACTGCTTCAACAATGTCGGCGAAGGCAGGGAAGCGTGCTACCTTTTGAGGCTACCCAACCATACTCCCTTCTCGCAGCAGCGTCTGCCGACATCCGACCACCGCCGCTGCTCCCGGCCGAAAAATGTGAAGTGGCGCGAGTACATGCTTCAACGGGAAGGAGCACATCAAACGCAAACTATCGTGGCAGGGAGTTTCGAGAGAGAGAAATCGTAAGAATTCTCTCTTCAACTGGGGTGTTCAGGAACGTTGTGGTTCCTATTTGTCCCCTTACGTAAGAAATTGTTAAAATATTCGTGTTTTTTGTGTTTTTAATTTACTTCCTTTTAATATTTTTAAGGTGGAGTGGGGTATTTATGAGTGAGAGGAAAGACGGGAGAACTGGACGAGAGCAGCATAAGTGAAGTGCGCTAGACCTTGGCCCGAGAAAGGAGTACAGTACACTGGCGGCACGCGAATTGCTTTAAAATTTATTATTTACTATGGCTGGATAGCCTATACCTAAATAAACGGCCCTTTTCAGAATGAAGCTGGGACATTCAGATCCTATGCCAGAAATTTTGCTGTGGGGGGAGGAAGTACCCCCAAAAAACACACTTTCAGGGCCTGGGCGCCGAAAAGTCTGCCCAGCGCACCCCAAATTAAATGTCTGAGGTTTAAATAAGGCAAGCCCCATTCACAATGGTAAGTAACGATCTTCTAATCACGTGCACCTGGTGTGATACACCTGTGTTTGAGTTGAACCATTTTAAGTGGGTATAAATATGGGGGTGTCCTAACTTTTTTCTCAGTTAAAATGTGCATATTTGTAGAATTGCATATTGGAGAAGATCTTGAAAAGTCTTTTCTTCAGTTTTAATTGTTTAGTTATATTACTGTAATCTCTCAATATTGTTACAACTGAGGTTAAATATCCATTTATCCACAATTTTTATAAAAATACACAGGCTTTCATTCGGCGTCCTAATTTTTTCACATGACTGTAAATTTGTATCTGTTGTTATTTTATTATTATACGATGTTTAGATTGTAATTAAAAAGCTTATTTTGTGTCACTATATATGGTATTTTTACTGATTATTATTATTATTATCCCATTACTTTTATGTAGCATTCAGAAATTCCCCGAAACACAAAGAAATATGGTTGTAAAACAATAACGTGTGATTACAAAGAAGCACTTATTGAGTCCTTTAATCGATTAATATTTGTATTAAAAATCATTATCCTGTTACTCTTGAGTGAAGGGATTTATGTCAAATATTTATAACCTTGTCTTCAATTGCTTAATATTTTGAAAAGTAACGTAAACTGCCTCTTTTATGAATAAACTAGTTTTTAAGCATGAAAAACAAGATTAAGTCATTTCTTAGCGTATTGATCTCAACATATAACCATGCGAAACAAATTATGCTAATAAATGTACTCGTAAAATCACTAATTGGATTGATTAAGACACTTTAAGAATGACATAATGTAATTTAATTGGACATTTTAGTTATAACATTTTAAGAAGTTGCTGTAAATAAATATATGCCGTTGTTTGTCTGAACATATACATTTCCAACGTATACATGATGTATTGATAAGTTAACATTACCAACATATACATGATATATTAATAATGTAGATTAACTTACTTGCCATGTTATTACACTTTTACTTTACCCATCTAGGTAGTTTTTCATCTGAACAGGTAAGAAAAATAATTAAATGTCCTTTTTACTCGTATCTTTTTGTTCAAAAGATACATTAAACACATCTGCTCTAGTGTGTTTTGTATTATGGTTTATATTGCTGTTTCGCGTTATGTGTGATGAACTGTGCTAGACTTTGGAGAGATATACAAAACTCACTTCATGACTGGGTATTTTTGAAATTGCAGAGAACGGCTTTTAACTGACTAAATCCACGAATCTGAAAATAACTCAAGACATCTAGGAAAGTTTTAAAATATAACAAGTGTTGGTTCAATCATTCTTAAGCAAAATACGTAACTTTTCTCTTCATTCCCCGCTAGTACAGCGGTAAGTCTACGGATTCACAACCCTAAAATCAGGGGCCCGATTCCTTCTGTGGACTCAGTAGATAGCTCGACGTGGCTTTGCTATAAGAATACACATACAAACTCCTCTGTCTATAAAAATTATTGCATTTGTCTGCCTTGTTGCTAAAGTAACGAGCACTTCTTCACTTTAAAAGGACACTCCTTTCTTATTTGCGTTGGACGAAATAGTGCCGCATTAAAACTAGTATAACACGTTTGTTGTGGATTGTGGTTTAATTTTATTTTCAATTTTAGCTAACTTTATGAGTGTTTTTTTTTTCAATTTCACTCAAAGCTACTCAAGTGCTGTTAGTATTTGCCTTAAGTTAGCCATCACCACTCACTACCAACTCTTGAGCTGAATTTACAAACGAATAGTAAAGTTAATCTAACATCATAACTCCATCTAGGTAGAAAGTGCGAAAATGTTCGGTAACGGGTTTTGAATCTAGGACCTGCAAATTCTGATTCATGTATCTTAGCTGATAACTATAAACAGAAACTAAATTGACTTTCAAGTATTCGACATATGTACTGTTTCTAAAAATTGAAATATGATTATATTACTAAAATACCGAACTTGCATTTTTGGATATAACAATTCCGTTAGCTGACAAAAAAAAACAGAGAATACAATAATGCACATGAAACTTTGATTTAAAAGAGAAGAGAACATTAAGGGAACTTTAGTATTTTCCTAAAACACACACATTATTTATAATTTTTGAAACAGAAAATACTTTATTTGGATGATAAACTGATATGATGTGAACTTTTAACATCCTTCTTATCTTGCTTCTCTTCTTAGGAAGATAGTTAGTTTTTTGTTGAAATGATGCCTACTAGACTGCATATTGTTTCATAAGCCAGTTTCTGGATGAACTGTTATTGGTAAAAAAAAGTGTGGTCAAGAAAAAATAAATAACTTGACTTAAATACATAGACTTTCATCCTTGGGAAATGTATCATCATTTCTCATAAACATTATTAAATGAGCTTCTAAGTTTTATGTTGACTTCAAGGCGAACAATGGAATAATTTAGTCTTATACAGCTACAATCCTTTCACAAACATTAATATTTGTATTAGTCTGGATAATGAACGCTGGAAACCGGGTTTAGATACTCGTAATGTAGCTTTGTACTGAACTATAAACAAACAAACTAGAGAATATGGTGAAAAACGTGCCTTTAAAATTAACAAGAGGCAATCATCAATATGCACGGTACTTGAATTTTTTTAAGATTAGAGTAAATTAACCTATGAGACCTTATACTTGGTCAAAAACATCAGTCGAAAGAGTCTTTAGTCCAAAATTAATTAGATTTCAAATCGGTCAATAGATGACGGACTTATAAATTAAAAGTTTATATTTGAAAAACAGGAAAAAAAACAACAGATCCATGCTATAAACCGCTATGCCATGTCTGTTAATGGTATAATTTCAATTCAACGGACAAACTATGGTTTACATAGTTTCTGTACTGTCTCAAATATATTTTGAGTTTTGTGTGTGTGTGATTTTCTTATAGCAAAGCCACATAGGGTTATCTGCTCAGCCCACCTAGGAAAATCGAACCCATGATTTTTGTGTTGTAAATCCGAAGACATACCGCTATACTAGCGGAGGGCTATTTCGAGTTAATTTACATTGAAAGATATTGCCCTCTGACGATACTGATAAATTACTACTTTATGTAAGTAATACCTAGATATCCTTTTATATCACTAGTTTCTCTAGGGTCTCCATCAATGCTAATAGAGATTCATCTCCCCATATAAACTACTAAATCGTTTTTCAGGTCTTATGTTTCAACTATACAATAAATATTTTTAAAAAAAATATACATTGATAGCTACAATGTTATTAAAACCTCACTTGCATTTGTAGAATATTTCATTTATTTAATATGCAAAATAAACTAAAGATATGATATGCCAAGTGATTGCTTAATTTCTATGAATATAAAGATACCATTCATCATATCATAAATAGACTGCAATAAAATTAACAAGAATCAAAACATCTTTGATTTTGAAATGGGTCCAACAGTAGATATCCATGTGACAAAGGCATCACAAACCAATAATATTTCTTTGATTTATCTTCAAAGATACTGTCCCCCGCTTGTATGTCTACGGATTTACAACGCTAAAATCAAGGGTTCGATTCCCATCGATAAGGAGACACATATACACACACGTGACTTTCTGACCTGTTGTATTCAAAATTGATGTATATAACTTACTGAACCCTCTGTACATTTTGATATATTTGAGTGTGTATGTGTGTTTCTTTTTGCAAAGCCACATCAACCTATCTACTGCTATGTCCACCGAAGGGAATCGAACCCCTGATTTTAGCATTGTAAATCCGAAGTCTTACCGCTGTACCAGCAGAAGCCAAAAAGTCATGTGGCAGCTACAGACGATTCAATGTAGATGTAGAATGGAATGCAACAAAACGACTTTTCAAAATTACTTCGCTTTACGTATGTAATGTGATATCACATAAAATGGATCTCTAATGCAAAATATTCTTACATACAGTTCAGAAGAGAATATACCTAGTATTTAGTAACATTTTGTGAAAACTTAAATCAGGGACTGCAAGAGTATCAAGTAACAAAGGTCTATTCCATTAGTCGTAAAGATTTCTTCACTGACTAAAAACATAAATAACGAATTATATGTAGCCCGTTGTATATACACGTGGCGTGATGTAACCAGGTGGCTAGGGCGTTCGACTCGTAATCTCAGGGTCGTGGGTTCAAATCCCTGTCGCACCAAATATGCTCGCCCTTTCAGCCATGGGGATGATATAATGTGACCGTCAATCTCATAATTCGTTGGTAAAAGAATAGTCTAAGAGTTAGCGAAGAGTGATGATGACTATCTGCCTGGTCTCTATTCTTACACTGCTAAATTAGGGACGGCTATCTGCGTTAGCCGTCGTATATTCAACATATGGCTGAAATGATTTATTACATTTATCAGAAAAAACGTCCACTACAAAATACTGATCTATTTAAAATGTAAAAGAATACCAAATTTCTTATAAATTTTAAATAATTCAGCATCGAAGTAATTCAATCTTGCTCTACAGTGAGTGGTGTCATTCTAGAAATAATACTTTTTAATATATGTACAAGCAAATGAGAAGTGATAATAACAATGTTTATGGACATTTAAAGGTTATATGTTAAAGAATATAAGTTTTATTCATAAGTAGCGATTTAAGTGCGCTTTAAAAATATATGAACGTCTGGTATAGTTTATAAAAGGAACAGGTAAGCGTTAAAATTTGACAATGGTTTTAGCACTTGAAGAAAGCTTAAAATATAGGACTTTATAACATTATGATGTAAACTCTGATCTTATACTTATTTCTGCATTACAAGTATTAATATGATTAGTGTATATTTAAAAAATTACACATCACATACATGGTAAGATCCCTCAAAGGTCGAAAACTTTTGAAGTTACAGAAAGATGTTCTCTTTAAAGGTACTCGGAAAAATATAAAAATATAACAATAGCAAACTACTAATTCATAGCTTTATAAAACTAAGAAAAATCACTAAAGCAAATCTAACATTGACAAATATGTGCAATAGCGATCAACAAAATCAAATTTTATCAAACATTTGAGTCAACTGAAAATAATATAATGTCAATGAATAGTCTGAAATTCTATTTTGTTATTATTTACCTATAAACCCTCCTGGCCTTATATACATATTTGTATGCCTTTTATAACAAGAAATACAATCTGAAAACGTTTTACACTGTAAATTATTCTCATTATAACAGACTGAAGTAAAAAGGCGCAATATTTTAAATTTCATTCAGAAATAGTTCATAAAGAGGAATTAAAGCGATTGTGTTTTATAGTTAGCAATTAATAAACAAGCAAAAATATAGTGTAATCAGTAATTCGTTATGTATAAAAGATTTTGTGACTCAGACTGGTAAGACAACTTTTAAGTATATTAAGGACAGAACCATTTTTTATCACCAATACAAAATATAACTACAGAAGGTGTGCGGATAAACTATAACTGTTGCTAATTAAGAAGCTAGAAATAACGAAGTCATATAAAAGTGGAATTTATAGAAATTTTATCGAAATGATGAACGGTTTAGACAGTAATTCTTTGTCTGATAAGAGAATAAGAAATCGTAAAGTTGTTAATTGTATATACAAATATACAATCAAAGAAAACTTCTCTAGTTGCACATGTTAAACAGGTCGGTTTAGTTCTTTTAATGAACATCAGAAACCAAAATTTCTTCCACACACAATATTACAACTGAATTCAAGGTTGAGAAACTCTTTCATACACAATTTTTGTTTTCTGTTGCCAAAATCAAATCTCTTTTTAAAAAAGAACAATTCTAGCTTCTACAGCAGAATTAATGTGTTCGCACAACAAATCAAGCACAGTATATCCTAGATCTTCCACTGACTGACTCACACACCAGAGTTATGTATCACATGAACATTTATAGTTTCCTTGCTCAGAACATCTAAAAATTTGTTCCAGTTTTGTATCGCTACCTGAACGCAAACTGACATGTGTTCACATCACAGGCTTTTGTTTAAATGTAATATAAATATTATTTTCTAAATATACATACATTCATGGGTATAGTGGACATGAAAAATAATGAAATCTTTTTATGTCTCTCTTCAGTACGATTTATGTTTAATATTAAATGATAATCAAAATTTTACTTTGTACGCCTGCACTTTCTCTACGACATCACAACGTTATGATACGTGACAAATATTATACTTTATGATATATTGCACAGCACATAATAGTAATTGGACAGTTACGTCAACTAACCACAAAATTCGCTTGGAGTTCTTATGGATTTACTGTGTCACAACATTAAACATAACTGAAACGAAACATCGTGAATCAGACAAAGCATAGCATTGACTCCAACCATTTTTCTTACTCACTAAACATATTACATGGAAGGGAAAAGGAAGTTGATTCATTGTGTATTTGCACTAGAATATTTTACCAGATTATCCTGTTTCCAACAATGGAGGTTCGTCACAACAAATTTGTTCAAACAGCATGGAACTGTCTATAATTCCAAACCATTGACTAAAGGGAAGCAGCTACCCACTAGCAACAACTATGTTTTTTAATAACGGGATTATTAATTATTATGTATATCTGAACACTGTTTAATTATTTATATTTTTCAATACCAGGTACAAAATGTAAATAAACTTTGATAGATTGTTTAGACAGAGTATTCATGACGAAACTTTGTAGAATGGACGGCAACTGTCTGTTGTGGAGACACAAGTGTAGAGGACGAAGTTTCGAAAGTCTTCCGCATTTCGTCTTCAAGTCCTCTACACTTGTCTCTCCACAACAGGCAGTTGCCGTCCATTCTACAAAGTTTCGTCATGTAAATAAACTTATTTTAATAGCATTACTTTTACTTCTATTACATTATTTTAATATTATTAATTTTATTTTTATTATATGTTCAAGGGTTATGACACCAGCTATTAAACAAGATCTCTTCACTACATCAATTTTATCAAGGCTCTTCCAGTAATAATGTCCTATTCAATTTGATTTAAGTGTTATCTATTTTTTACACATACTTTCACTTTATTTCACTTCAATTTTCCCACTATCTTTCTTCCAGTCTTTCAGTTCAAAAGTGTGATTTCTGTTCCATCGGTTGGAAGTGCGACACACAAAGTATTTATCAAAGCGCTAATGATGGTAGTCATTTGTAATATATCAATTATTGTAGTATATAACACTTTATGCTGGTGAAGCGTTTTGTATTGATTGGTAGTTAGTGTGACGTTACGTTACAATAAAACTGATAATATTTTCGGATCTTTCTGCACTGGTCTTATTCTATGGGTTTCCAATAAAAAGAAGCGTAACAGTTTTTCAACCACACACCTTGATGTCTTATGCTACTGGCGACAAAGCTTTTCGCTCGATACCAGAACTTTTCATGTCACTTGGCAATGAAATATTCAAAGTCTCATTTGAAATGCTATTAATATAGCTCATTTATAATACACCATTGAATGCTAATGGAGCCTCGAATATAGCTCATTATCAAATGAACTTTTTTAACGGTTTCATTCCTGTTATTTGTTTAAAATATTTCTCCAATTTCATGATGAGGTTTAATAAGACAGCCGGGAGTATTAATTTCTTTCACACTCTTCATCGGTATTAGTCAACCAGGCAACTGTATTCTCATAACCAGTGTCGGATCAAAACAATCGTAGGGCCTAGGTAAATTCTGTTCATAGGCCCTAGCATCCGCATAAATTAAACCAAAGGTTAATTTCAAAGGAAAATTTTTATGGATCCATAGTTTCCGTAGTTCCGAGACATTGGGCCTTTTAAGTAATCTGGCCCTGATCATAACATCTAACAGCCTGTTTTGACCATTAACCATTCAAGTACAACATGTATATCTGTCCAGGTGGTTCCTACCCATACAGTCATGTTTTTTTCTGATTGAGTCATAGTTTGCAATTATCCGTGTCAGTCCTTGCTCATATATCAATCCCACTACCTAAACTTTGTTGACAATTCCTGACCTTCCTATCAACATTCTGCTAACAGTCTTCATTTTGTTTAATTGCATGCAGTCTGTCTGGACTCAATACACTTTGTGTTTCCGTGAATGTATTTCTTCCACGTCTTTTTTGGCCTCCTGACCCATGACTTGACTAATCTTAGTCTATGTTTAGCTGTCTCGTCTGTTCTCCCTTTCACGTGCTGATATAGTAGGTGAGATATGGCTTGGCTTGTTCTCAGAAACTTGGATCGGCTAGAATAAATACTGCTGAAACTAAGTCAAAAGCATAAGATAGTTACATTATTGGTCTGACTGCTTCTGTTAGTATTCATGTGGTTGTTTTCTGGATACTATCTAACTTGGTTGTTGATAGTTTTTCCACTGATGCGAATAAGTGTATTCCTTAATCCATTTTGATCATGGCCGTTTCATTCATCAGACTGATGAGGCTTCTTTGCTACACTTTCCGAGCTTTAGCATATGTTATAAAGTAACATTCTACAGATGTTTTTGTCATATTGTCAATTATTTGTAGACATTATCATTTTATGGTCCATTACAACACACAGTAAAGTAACAGGTTTAATATGGAACTCTTCTGTCTGCACACTTCAAAGAGAGCTAACATCCAGCAGGCTTTATAGAGTTTGATAACATTTTGTATGAGCTTTAGCCATACTTTTGACATTCTTATTAAGCAGCATTTCTTCAACATGTGATGTTCTTTGAAGGATTTGCACAGCACTATTTTTGAACAATCTCAAAAGTCCTTCTTCACTTTGTTCTCCCCATTAGAATATTTGTTATTTCAGTTAGCTCTGATTTATCTTCTGTGGAAATAGTTTTGATTTTTCAGTATCTCATATCATTGTTATCCTTTCAGGTGTAGTTTTCAAAACTGATTTCATGCACTAAAGTATACTGGATCACAAAGTTCACGGCAATTGTCCCATGATTTTGCCTACATTCTCCAGCTTTTTATGGAATCCTGAAACAACTTTATAGAATTCTGTTCTCTTTTGTTTAATTTACGTTTCTTATTTTTATAGCTATTGACCTTAATTTATACTTTATTGGCTTCAGTCTTTTTTCTAGGCTTTTCTCAACTCTACTGTCTTCCAATTGAAATTATTGCAACTAACACATTTACTCTTCTGTTACTATGAATATAAAAGGGGATCAGCAAGTACTCCTTATCATTGATTTTCAGGCCTACTGTCACACTCTCTTGTTCTCCCCCTTTTTCCAGGAATGGATGCTTGGCTAAGATTAGTTTGGTATCTACAATGATAAGAAATTCCCTTTCAGTTTTTCCTTTTACTCTTGATAGTTCAAAATACTTTGATTGGTCTGTCATATGACAGCTTATCTTACAGCTTTGTTTCTTTCGTTATTACAACGTTATTTTGATCCAACAGTTTTCTGATGGTCTTTCTTCCAAGTTTGTGGCTATGAGCATTCCACAATTTTATCCAAATATATTTGCTCTTCTTTCACTCTCTTTGACCTACATTCTAGGCTCTCTCTTTCCTTTTCTTTCTTGTCATTCTTCTAAATATAGACCAATTTTAAAGTCCCTTGAATAACAGAGAAAAAAAAGACTCCCTCTTATTTTTTCTAATTTCTCATAATATTGACCCAGAATATGAAATTTTATATCATACAGAGGATGGCATCTGCATCTACACTAAATGGGTAGGCTGAGAATAACTAGCCCGAATGAAAACTCACATCATAATTTCCATATTGATGCTGATAGCTTTATCAATATTTTTCTAAAGATTACTTTTTCATTTTGTAACTTCAGATGTTTCAAGATATTATCTATACACATTTCCTATTCACCCTCTAACTTTTACTTACATTTCTGTCTCTCCTTTCCTACCAATGTGTGTCCCATTTACTAATTTATTGTAAAATTCTAAATTTTTAAGCATCTTGTTTGTTTGCTTTTTATGCTATACTTTTATAACGTATATACTTTACTCTCAGAACCTGCCACGTATCAATCTATCAGTATGTAGCGCCATCTTCTGTTTTGAATTGGGCTGAAAATATATTTAACTTCGTGCATGATATGTTTACCATTTGTAGAAAATCTTATATATATATTGACATATCAGAGTGGATACCAACAGATTTGTCAGTAAGTTGGAGAAATATTGCAGCGATTATCCGAGTCGTCTAAGAGCTAGTCCCACTGACGCGATCAAGGAGACAAGTAGGTAATAGATTACTGTTTTAGAAATTTTTGAATTTTATACTGAAAACATTAGAGACATTTTCAATATATTATTAGTATATGTGCACATAATATATCGCAACCAATATTTTGAATGGTATATTTTTCGCTTCGGAATTCAATAGTATGTTTTTTTCTGGCACGTAAATTATTTGTAAACCTTGTCGATCCCTACTATTAAATACTATTGTGCTTAATATTATTGTTGTAAAGAAAATTAATAATCGAATATGTTTTATAAGACACCTAGGTTAACAATTTATTTCATAGTAATCGGAACTAATCCTGTTAGAGTTTTCAGTAATAGAAACAGGGCTGTTTTCATTTACAATCTTTATACTCAGACATTAATGCTTAAACAGTTAACAAATAAGCCTACTGATTACAAAAACGAAATTTCGTCGTCTTCAGTTTCAAGGTACATTCTATAAACACAAGTCCACTGGTGCCTCACTATATGTTAATTAATGAGTCAAATATAACAAAACGAATTCCCATTAAATTGATCATAAAACTAACAATTACACTGGTTTACAAAAAAATATTTTTTGTCTGAGGCAAGAATGTGAATAGGTGTTTTTTTAATAATTTGGGTGTGCTGAATTCAAATTTATAAACAGTTTTGCTCTATCACCTCTAGTTTTCTGGCTTTAAAATAGTCTCATTTTAGTATATACAGAGTATATACGTGCTTATTTCAACAGTTGCAGTATCTTATTACAGATAAAACAGGATAGATAAAGAACATTGACGGAATAAATATACTTGGATGACACAATGTACACAATTCATAGTACCGCAGACAGTTAGAAGTGTGTTTTCTTAGATGATCTGGTGTATTTTGCCTCCGGGATGTCACGCAAGAGCATCCAGCAGAAATCTCCCATCATGCTGGGGTTCCACTTGCCTTGGTAGTTGCTCTCCATCTTCGTAATGTCTTGGTGGAATCTCTCTCTGTGCCCATCACTCACTGCTCCAAGGTTTGGAGGGAAGAAGTTGAGGTGGGAATGGAGAAAATGAATTTTGAGTGACATTCGGCATCCCATATCCTCATAAGTCTTTAGCAACTTCTCAATACAGGCTTGGTAATTTGGTACGCGTGTGTTACCAAGGAAGCCACTACAGACTGACTTGAATGCTTCCCATGCTCTCAGTTCCTTTAAGGTAAGAAGCTCCTTAAAATCAGTATCCTTCAGCACTTCTCGGATTTGAGGTCCGACAAAGATGCCCTCTTTGAGCTTAGCAGCACTGAGACCTGGGAACACAGTAGACAAGTGTTGGAAGGCAGCACCATTTTTGTCCATAGCTTTCACGAAATTCTTCATCAAACCAAGCTTGATGTGAAGAGGAGGAAGAAGCACCTTCTTCATGTCAACCAGAGGATTCTCCTTGACGCTGTGTTCGCCAGGAACGAAAGTGCTTCTAGATCTCTAGTCTTTCTGCTTGTAATGCTGGGATACAGCTCGACTATCCCAGAGACAGAGAAAACAACAGTACTTTGTGAAGCCCGCTTGCATACTCATAAGAAGACCAATGACCTTAAGGTCCCCACACAGACTCCACTGGTACTGGTTGTACTTAACAGCTTCTAAAAGAAGCTCCATATTGTCATAGGACTCCTTTAGATGGACAGAGTGTGCAGTAAAATTAAATCATATGTAAGGCAATAATAATTATGTGCGTCGTTGGAAATTGTAATACAAATATATACCCAAAAGCTTGTGTAACACAATTGTCGAGGGACACCAACCTCCTGCGCTGACTGTCAGTGCACTACTGGCTGTTGATTGAGACGTGTTGGCTACGCTTAACTACCAAAATCCGTCTTCATATATAGCTATATATATGTATAATGTAATGCTATCACTTACATTTATTGCATAATAACTAAAAAAGAAAACATAAGTCACACAATATTAGAAATTAACCCTGAATGCATATACGCCTTTATGTACAGTATGTGTACAAAATGTACATTATGCATATCTAAAAAACTAGAGGTGATGAGTAAAAACACATTTCAAATCTGAATTCAGCACCCCCAAATTAGGTTAAAACAGCTATTTTTGTGCTTGCCTCAATTTCTTTGTAAACCAGTGTTATTCAAAAAAATCTATATCATAAGTTACAAGTGTTAATTCTTATGGTAATGGTTTCAATAAATATTTTATGTTTGTTCATAAATTTCGCGCAAAGCTACTCGAGGGCTATTTGCGCTAGCCGTCCCTAATTTAGCATTATAAGACTAGAGGGAAGACAGCTAGTCATCACCACCCACCGCCAACTCTTGAGCTACTCTTTTAGATTGTAACAATAAAACTCCTGCCCCACAAATGTATACATTTATGTCAATAAATTCATAAGAAAAATAATCAATTGCAACTTATTATATCCCAGATGGAATAAGCTGATATAACTTATTAACCTATTATTTCTACAATAAACACAGATCAATGTTAGACAAATAACTTTCTTCCTACTCAACAAACACACTAATGCTTTTTCAATCTTAAAAATGCTGAACGTAAACTGTGTAAGTTATTACCTTATACTATTACCCACAGAAAAAAACAAAGAATAATGACAATCAATCTCGACAGAAAAAGGGAATTTCTTATATTAATATATATATATATAAAGGAATGGTATGTTATTACATTTCAGCATGTGATTCATTAAAGTTTAAAGCTCTATCTCACTGCTTCGAAAAATAAACTTACATTTGATGAGGGTGGTGTTGAATAGCTACCAAACCTTTATCTCTAACTTTAAATTTGGAGGTAGTAAGCGCATGTAGTTTCCATGCAAGCTTGAACAAAATTAAACAAGCAAATGCCTCCCAGAAGGCTACACAAAAGGCTATCTGTGCATAATACCAAATAAACAAATAAATAAAAACTGACGTGTTTGGATAAATAGGTTTCAACACGAGACATTTTACCTAATAAAATTCAGCATTAGCTACCATAGTTTTATAAAATATTTAGTCGTGTTACAAAAATAATCGCGCAAAGGGATGAATGTGGAAGAGAACTAGAAACATTCTAAATTAATTTTCTATCTTTCCTTGTTATAATTATTTATAAACTTTCCTTGTTATAAACTTTCCGTGTCCAAATTATTATTTTCAGAGATTTCCTTTCTTAAAATTTAATTTATATCCCGGCTGGTTCAGTGGTAAATATAAGTACATAGCACAAATAGTCCATTGAGTAGTACTGGACTTAACAACAAAATAAATAAAACCCATTTGATTGTTTGAAATGCAATTGGCACAAACTGCCTTAGTCTTTGGTCTCTGAAATATTTTACCGTTGTCGGACAACTGTAGCTTGTCTGTATCTCATATTATATTTGTATATCTTCCATTTTTCATAGAATATCTGGATACGCCAGGAGTAATTATCTTAGTTTTTTTAAGTAGAGAAGTAGCTGCGTTATCCAACAGCCTTGCTCCATCTTTCCCATTTTCATTGTCTACACAGAGAATGACGTTGTCGTGGTCTTCCTCCTGAACATTTTAGCTGTTCAGACATCAGTCTTCTTCATCTGACTCGTCATACATATATTATCAGGTGTGTTTAAATTTTCACACCTGCCTTTCTCATTATTATACATCCCGCTAATACAGCGGTAAGTCTACGGACTTACAACGCTAAAATCAGAGGTTCGATTCCCCTCGGTGGGCTCAGCAGATAGCCCGAAGTGGCTTTACTATAAGAAAACACATAATCTCATTACTTCTGATAGCTCTCCCGTGTCTATTTCATTGTCTTTAAAATCAGTTCACGTTATTTATAGGTCCCATAGCTATGAAAGCAAAAGGTATGGCTAATTAAATTATCACGGCACAAATACAGTTAAGTCCAATCAGATCCAAGAGGGTGCCAGGATGTTGGTCTTCTTTCTGTCTCTTGAAGAGATTTGACCATAATCATTGCCTTATGTTGTATAGTAGAATCTCTGTCACGGTTTTGTCTGTCTCATCCAACTTTGTCCTGAAAATGCACATTTAATATTTTTCATTACACAGTTGTTCAGCATCTTCATGACAAATAGAAACTGCTAGATGTTTCAAAATGTAATTTTCAAATGTTCATGGTCCCTAAGAGAGAAAAAAAGGCTCCCTCTTACTTTTCTAATTTCTCATAATATTGACCCAAAATATGAAATTTTATATCATACTTGTTTACTGTGAGGGTGGCTGTTTTGCCTATTCTAGGGTAACTGGTACCCATAATACGCTTGAGTACTTTAATGGCTCATCTCAAAATTGCTTCATAGTCAATCTCAGTGAACAACTATTTATGATGTTATTCACATTGTTGGATCTATTTAAAGCAGAATAACTTTTAATTTCACCAAAGCTTTGTATCATAAGCCAAATAATTATAAAAATGTACCACTGAAGCAACATGACAAAATTATAGTTTTGTAATATTGTTATCCAATGTGCAATAATCCCTTTCCAGATTTTTAATGTCATTATTAATTTAAATTATGCATATTTTTTGTTATAATAAATTTTCGTCTGTTTCAGCAGTGCTTGAGGTGTTTAATAAAGACATCTTCTCATAATTCTTTTTTTGTTTCAAAATAATTTATATCAGTTGAAATGTGTAACTTGTGTATGCCAATACTCTGTTTGCTTAATCCTGTGCTTGTAATTTTAATAACGAATAACTTGAATATTTTTAGTTCTAAGTTTATGCTTATCACTTATTGCCTAAGCTAAATTATTTCATTTTCTGTCTTTACTAATTATATATCCGAGAAACTACACATTTTACACATTAGAATACATTTTGTTTTGTTTCAGTCTTAAACGTGCTTTTGTTATTCTCTGAAATATGGTAATTAGATTTTTGGAAGCAGTTTTAAATTTTCAGGTAAACTCTAACATGTTATCATAATTGCAGTACACATAATACAAGCTTCATCAGTTACTTGGAAGTGGCTGGTGCATCATGTAGTCGTAAAGGCACTCCTTAAATCTTACAGTGTCCTGTATACCCAAATACTGAAAGGAGTCTTAGGCCTTCTTTCATTAGGTTTAACCTGCTGAACTAACATGAATGCTCTAAAGTATTCAAACAACCATATGAGTGATGGAGTACTAATGTATATATGCATGTCACCACACTCAGTCGTCTAAGTGTTCATCCAGAATCTTCTCATTCTTCTTCTTCTTCATGATAGGTAATAGTTATGTTTATAGGATTCCGAATAATTATAGAATACAATATTTCAGCATCAATTCTATTTCACTCTTGGCTGCTTTCCTAGTATTCCAGGAGAGTATACATGGAAATTATTTGATAGAGCATATTGCCAGTGTCTGTATGGTATCACACATGTTTGTTGTACCCAAGTGACCATCTGATGCTCTGAAAATTTTCGTACAATCTGCTGATAACTTACTGAGTTATTTCTGCTGGGACTAATTCCTACTATAATACGTGGCCTTAGATGTTCTGTAAGTTGTTATTCAGATAAAAAGGATTTAAAGTAATGTTAGATACTATGCCAACTCCATTTAATCCTTATTTACAAATTATAATTATTATTTGAGCACCTAACTCTTTATAGCGACCAGCCTATAATTGCATGACATGAATAGCATTTATTTGTTTCTAGCAGATACTATCGTCATTAGTAAGGGAAGACGGAAGATGGGAAGGAGAAAAAAGGTCACGCCATCAAAGATGACAAGAACATAGATAAAAAAATTGTCATGAGAGGGTGCGTCGCTAGGGACGCATTGTTAGAACGCCATGAGAGATGGGTATATGCTATAGTTCAACATAGAAGAGCAACTAAACTTATGGAGGGCTGAAATTATAGTTTCATACTAGTCAGACGGCCATGACGGATAATTAAGTTCCAAAGTATAGAACGTGTTTTCTAAGCAGCTGTGACACATACATTAAATGTCTTAATAAGAATATAATTAATTAAATCTTCATAAAAAGTATGTTTAACACTAATTCATTTATAATTAAATCCCCCTGAAGAGGACAGTGAATGCTAATTCATTAGATACTTAATCAATAATTAAATCACACTGCCTAGAAATATATTCCATACTTTGTGGTAAACATGGGGCATGTCAATAATGAATTAATTATTTAAGTCATTTTTAAAAGAACGCTTAACACTAACTCATCAATTAAATAAATTTCTTGTTTTAAAAGGATGATATTTTAATTAAAACTTACTCTTTT
This sequence comes from Carcinoscorpius rotundicauda, assembly GCA_011833715.1. Classification (NCBI taxonomy): domain Eukaryota; kingdom Metazoa; phylum Arthropoda; class Merostomata; order Xiphosura; family Limulidae; genus Carcinoscorpius; species Carcinoscorpius rotundicauda. The sequence continues at coordinate 42,781,661 of CM022393.1, forward strand.
AATTATCTATCAAATGTTCTCAATGGAATTATATATTATTTTATGTAAAATGATTATATATTTATGTCACCCTAAAAATGTCAGTATCATACAATAATTAAAATCTATATTTTATATAACATTTCACACCATCAGCAAAACGTTTATTATGCAACAACGCTTTTAGAGATTTGTGACAAAATGGTTCATATATACATGTATTTTACAAAGGCGGACATTTACATATAGTTAATCACTATCATTACTACAAGAGTTCAAATATACGGTGAAAGAACAAGATAACAATGGCTAGATTTAATTATATTATAACTCATAATATGTACTATGTACTAAAAATAACAAGTGATTGGTTTTGCCCATTTTCTATCATGGTTCTATCATGGTGCCTGACAAGGAGGCCTAGCATCGAATCCCTAATGATGTGATCTCTCGGTACATCTTTTAAAACTATGGCGTCGTCATCTTTTATGACATTTCCCCTCTTTATAGTTTCAACTTTTATCTTCATGTGTCATAGTGTGACGTCACTTCCGCCTGTAAAGTAGTGGGACCCTTCTACTATCATCTTAATAAGAGTTGATGGATGAGCGGTAAACAATATATTTCAGTAACATATTAGTGCAGTTACGAACGTCTGTACATGAGAGTTCTTTAAAAGTTTACCTCAAAACTTTATTTGTGAAAGGGATGGAAAATTAATTACTTTTAACTGTATTATTGAAGTCCATTGTCTGTGAATTTAACTTTGTTATCATTTGATGATCCACCCATAATGTTTCAGTTCACCTGTATAAAAGTTCATTTTTCTGTCTGACTTTCCTAACAAATCGATTTCTCTGATTTTCGTTCAAACAATTGTTCAGCCACGACTATTTCTACCCAGTAAGTGATAATTACTGACATTAATGTGGAGTTGAACTACTTCTTTCCCCTCCAATATATATATTCAATGGCCAAGACGAAATCAATATTTACTGCCGTGAGTAGAGGCTTATCTGGTAACACACGGTACAGTACTAAGTCTATCACTGGTATTTACTAAAACTTCACCTTACCTCTTTGATTGCAGATATGTATCAATCTGGTCTGAAAATTCACGAAGCTCATCTGTGATCCTTTAGCTGATGTAGTAGCAGAACAATTACTACCCTCGCACATTAACTATGTGATCAAGACATTAACTTTTAAATTTCTAATGTTCTCTTACTCTTTTTACATATGCATAAAGTGAATCATATTGATTCGTTTTATTGTTAGGTCTGCCATAACTGTTTCTTATTTCTTATATATATATTTATATATTCTATTGTATTCACACACGTCTTGGTAGAGATATAACAGTTTACTGTGGTACTTGTAGTTTATTTGCTTAAAGCTTTACTTTACTGTCTTGGAGATGCAGGATGTTTTAGATATTGGTTGGTTTTAAAAGATACAACTGCTACCATAGCTGTTTCTTATTTCTTACATTTTATTCAAAATGCCAATTTTGGTCAAATACACCCAAACCCCAAAATTTTTGTGTAGACTCATTAATTCCTCACTTTGTCATTCCATGTACCAAACAGTCATTAACTTAGTTGTAGTTGTTAGACTTGTGCTTTATGTATGCATCCACCCACTTGACCATTTCATGTAACCACCTATTCACTTATATGGTTGTAGTTGTTAGCCATTTGCTATATATGCATCTATCTACTTACTTTACCGTTCCATGTTGCCAGCCACATACTCACTAATTTTTCTGCAATTTGTGTTCCTGTGCAGTCATATTTACCGCAGTAAAGATGAAAATTGGTACAAATATAATTTTAAATAACCCAAAACGATGAAATACAAATATTTTGGATTTGTTTATTTGTTTTCCGTGGTTGTCAGAGCTCACTTAAAACATAATTTTTTTGTTTTTTACTTAGCCATAGTTTGACCAATCTGCATGGGATTTGTTTATCAAGATACTTCTCTACAGGTGTAAAATAAAAATTTAAAAGTATTTAATTTTTACTTTTGAATCAATTTTCCGCAAGAAAAGCAAAATTTGGGCTTTTCGTGAACTATTCATGTTTATGTCAATTAACGTACCTGGGATATTAAATAAAGATTCCTTTTTCCAGGTCCAGAGGAGAGACATAGACAGTTTTTAATTTTTCTGGTGTCAAAATTAGTCATGATGGGGTTGCTTGGTGGAGGTATGTTGCATTTGCCCACGAATGTTGGCCCATTTGATTACTTTTTTGTTTATTATTTATTACTGTACTTTGACTATGAAGGTTGTTTTGCATTGTTACTTTAGTATATGTATTCAGATCTAACCTAAATCTTCTGAATTGAGATATTATTAGAAATGCAACCAAAAATATTGTTAACAGCAATTATAACCAATTGATAAGAAAATGCATTATTATTTTTCTAAGTAAAAACGTAAGGAACATACAGTTTGTTAGTTATACTGATGATCAGACCAATTTTGAGTTTTGTTCCGAGTAGACAGATGAATGTGAATGGAAATTAGAATTATCTTTAAATACTTCCACATCATTATTATTAATTTACTCACCCATTTATTTTGAAAGATTACTGAATTTATATCATATTTTGTTGATATTTTGGTAGCATTTGCATGAAATTAGCAATTACCAAATTAGTATCAATCTTTTATTGTGGTAAAATAATTTGGTTATGGTATTTTGTGATCTTTCAATTTATGTTCGTTTAACTTTTTCTCTCTGATTCACTTTCTTCAGCAATTTATGTATATACTGATCAACACATTTCATTATTTTATTTATTAATCAATATTATTTATGGTAAGTTATTTATTTATTTACTCATCATCAAGTGGTAAAAATATAGCTCATCCGTGCAGAAATCTAAGCTTCATGTGGTTTGGTCAATCAACAAAAATGACTCAGCATTCATTTCCATAATGCTGTAGGTTTACATATGCATTGACCCATCCACTGATTTATAAATTAATCTGCATTTTCAATTAGAAACATTTTACTTATATATACTCATTTACTTTACGAATTTCGTATAGCCATTTAATTTGAATTTGATTGTAATTGTTTTACTTATGTTATACAAGTGTCCATTCAAGTTACCATTTTATGCAGCTATCTACTCAATAAGTTGGTTTAGTTTTTTAACATTGTGTGGTATATGCATCACATGTAGCCACGTACTCAATACTTTGGTTGTCATTATTTAACGTGCATTGGGTATCTACCCAAACACTTTACCAATTCAACAATAAATTAATTCTATACAATTAGCAATTCGGCGGTAGCTTGCTGACTTGTGTACTTTTATTTTTCTATTTGATTGTTACTAATGCATCTTAGTTAGGTAATTAGAGTATTAGTTAGTCAGGCTAGTTCACATTATAATCAGCATCACACACACAAGAAACAAACAAAAGGAAAGTAAATGAGTAAACACAATACAAAAGTGAACGAAGAACACTCTTTTAGTTAACTATAAAGCTGTTTGAGATTATACCACGAAAAATGACAAAATAAGAGGAAAAATAGAAGATAGTATGGTTCATGAAATGGATAAGTGATCCACTGATTAGTTTGGTTATTACTGTTTGAAACCTGTCCTTTATATGCACTTACTTTAACAGTCCGTTGGTTAATTTTTCATTCTTCGTTTGACTCCTATTTGTTTATTATAGTTAAGTACAAAGATACACACTGGACAAGAATAACTTACACTTTAGACTTCATTTCCCATTCATTATATATAATCTGTTGTTTTTTTTTTCCTTTATTGTAACAAGTAATTTTCTACAAATTTCCTTTTTTCTCATTTCTTCTGTTTGGATATATGAGAGAGCTTGGTATTGTTCATTTTAATCATCAACATTTGACATTGTTAGTTATATTGTACATACCTGCTCTCATCTTCATTACCACCTGCACTGAAGTACTCTTCTTCACATCTATTACCACATTCCCTGCACTTATACACATCAGTATACTTTATATTGTTCAGTGTATAATTGGAACTAGTTGCACTGCATGAAATATGTGGTTTAAGAAACAATGTGTCAGTATTTAGTTAACAACATCAGCATTATATCAAACTGCGACACTACGTTTTTTAACGAACCAAGTAGATCACATGTTGAAAGAACCACACTGAAGTTGTATTAACATGGAAAACAAATCTGCCTTGTCAAATTCATTGCTCCACTCTCTACATATATGTAATATGTTAATTAAGTGCAAAGCAAACTTTTCTCACAACGATTTTCGCATAACAAAAGGTATTTGTGTAGATACATTGTGAAACTAATCTTTGGCGAAGTTTTTTTTTTTCAAAAATGCGTTTATTCTGAACAGAGTTTCTTGTCTGAATTGTGTTATTCGCCTAAAGTATACTGCTTATATAAGCTTTTTCTTCTACTTCTATGCTTTTATCAATTAGAAAATTTACTAAAACATAGCTTTCGATCTTTCATTTTGTGACTGGGGCGACTCATGTCACGTAGGTTTGGGCATTATGTTGTGGTGAACAGCTGATTTTGCAAACAACATAGGCACCACCCACTGTGAGCAGAGTAGGATCGTCAGTACCATCTTGGAGAGAAATTACCGATAGTTGTTTCATGAAGGGTAACATAAAAGAGTCACTGTAATATATATATTTATACAACGCAGAGTTTTCTAGAAACCATTGTTTTCTTGAACACATCCCCTTGATCTTCCTCTAGTAAAATGTTTGTTTGTTTGTTTCAAGTTAAGCACAAACCTACTATTAATGGACCATTTTTGCTCTGTCTACTATGGATATTCAAACTCGGTTTCTAGAGTTGTAAGTTCGCAAACATAGTGCTGTGCCAATGGTGAGCTACTAAATTGTACAAAATATGAAATTTTGGACAACGTGCAAGTATGTCTTATCCTTTTAGTTTAGAGCCACTTAACAGCTTTCTGTTATTTCAATTCCTCCCAATACAAAATGTGTATACGTTTCACGCAATTCCATTGCATTTTCTAAAAATTTCATCCTAAGTTTGCTCAAAATTATGTAAAAAATTCATAAAAGAGTTTTAAGATACAGTGGTTAAAAAAAAGTTTGTACCAAACTTGAAATGCGCTATCGATTACTTTTGATTATAGCAGGTAAACATAAAATCATTATTTAACATTTTATAAACACATAAAATTGAACAAAAATATTTTCTTAACTTAAAGTTGGCTCAAATTCCAATAAATTTTTGAAAAACTAAAAGTTCCTTTTTTTTAATATGCTTGAAGTCCCACTTCTTTGAACCTAAAGTCTTTGTAAACTAAAACTAAATTTATTTAAGGTTTGACATTCGAGCTTTATTCTATTTGGTTTCTGAAACACTTTGCCAACAACTATTTAACGGTATCAAAATTTAAAACTAAAACAAACTTACATTTGCAACTATACTAGCTTATGTTCACTAAGATGAACTATTCATAAACTTAAAAACTGAAGCTATTTACAAAATGTCTTAAAGTAAAAACAGAATGAGTAAAAACATCAACTGAATGAGGTAAAAATGAAACAAAATGTTACAACAATGTATAATATAATTATTATTTAATCAAGTTTATATTCCTTCTATTCTTCATCGTCAATTTTGCTCTCATCTTCATTAGCACCTGCACTAAACACTTCCTTGTTCACCTCATTACTTCTGTTACTACGTTCCCAACAATTGCACACGTCAGCATACCTCTTACTGTTCCTTGCTCAACTGCAGTTATCTAGACTGCATGAACGTAAACATTGACATGCAAGTAGCTCTCAAGTGCTGCATTCTCACCTATTCATTCAAGCCATCTATTTTGTAATTTTTTGTCAAAGTAAATCATTTAACTACAATGATTTTTTTGTGTGTTAAAGAGACTACTTATCTTAATGAAACATCGGTTTCTGATAGTTAAATAATAAAGACGACATATCAATTTACTTGGTTTTATTTACATATTGTTTTATAGATCGTTATGTGTATGCCATAACTGGAAAATATTCTGCATCAAGTAAAATGCTCGAGAAAATACACTGGATACTTGTTCCATTCCTCTAACTATATCCCTGGAGAGACGTCATATCTGGCATGATCTCCACATGAAAGCTTGCTAATTAGCGTTCAGTATATGCTCGTGTAAATGGTGGCTACATAGATGTAGTTGATGGGAATCGATTTTTCCTCCCTCCAGACAAAATATGACGTTTCATAATTCGTCCATCTTCTTTACACCCTTTTACCCATACTGTCTGCACGTGAATTCTTATAGTGCTTTTCGAATGTCATCCGATACTTCAAGGCCTTGCCCAAGCTAATTGAATGCTTTCACCTGAGTTTATACAACTGTTTTTTGTCTGCAAATGAACTACTGTCTCTCATCTAGTGGATTAATCAATTTCTGGCATTACGTTTGCAATATCCTCTGAAAAAAATTGTTGTGAACAACAATGTTTACCATGATTCAAGGTATTACAAGTGTGACTTTGCCAGAGCTGCGTGTTTTTGCTCATATGAAAGTACTTAATATTGCCCACCTCCGTCATCAGCTTCTGACTGGTTATTTATATTCTAAATATTCAAAATAAGAAAAGAAAAAAATTGTTGAAGATGTCAAGAAATGTTAGATTACATTTATCCTAACTTTTATGACAATCTTCTTAGCAACATATTTGAAGAATGAGACTAAATTTACTCTGTTTCTAGTGCTTATCTTTAATTGATACATTAAACTAACTTGAAATACCATGTTCTGGTCTATAATTGAAACATTAATTAACTTCAAAAATAATGATCTGGTACTTAATACATAATTAGACTAATTTAGAGGACCGTTCGATTTTGGGTAAATAATTTATAATTTAATTTCAATGTGTTTTTAATTACGTTTTCTTAAAACGAGAATGTCAGCACAAAAACAAAAATGTGGATGAATAAAATTGGCTAAGATTATTTTTACCTTGATAACAAGGAAGAAAAACATGGTGTATGAGAGAAGTCTTCACTTGTGCGTCTTTCTCTTAAAATATATAGTTCCCAGTTTAACAGGTACAACATAGGTTTACTATATTAACATTAAATAATCATGTATATTGAGTAACTACGCAGTTTCTTATTAGTCTTGTCAATTAACAGCTACTGCCCAAATCCTTTCTCGTCATCATATAATTATTGTATATTTTACCTTGCTGTGAGTTCAGTATTTCTATATTGTTCGTCAGTAATATCCATATTTTGTTCATATACTTTGTAGCTATATTTTTATAATTGCAATACAGAGGTTGGGTACGTTACATCAAAACGATTTTTCAAGCTCAACACATCGTTATAGTTCATGTCTCACATCCAGGCATGATCTTTTTAACGACCATTCATACACCTGCACAGTTGTTTCCAAAATTCTATCCCAAAGCTGTTGTGTCTAAAGCACAATACTTATCTCTAACTCCTTTCCATAATCCATCCATTTAGAAAAGCGACGGTTTACAAGCGCCCTTTTCAACACTCCAGCTACACAAAATTCCATAGGCGTTGTGTTTGGTGACTGGAAGTAGACTCAGCATGGCCAGGTAGGCTAAGGCGTTCGACTCGTAATCTGTGGGTCGCGGATTCAAATCCCCAGCACACCAAACATGCTCGCCCTTCCAGCCGTGGGGGGCGTTATAATGTGACGGTCAATTTCACTATTCGTTGGTAAAAGAGTAGCCCCAGAGTTGGTGGTGGGTGGTGATGACTAGCTACCCTTCTCTCTTGTCTTACATTGCTAACTTAGGGACGGCTAGCGCAGATAGCACTCGAGTAGTTTTGTGCGAAATTCAAAAACAAAACAAACAGACAGGACTTGAAGTATGTTGTATTAAAAAATTATTAATACTTTTTTCATTTTTCAGCTGTTTAATTTCGTGACTTTTGAAAGAAAGGTATGGCTGGAAGGTTTAGTTTAGTTAGCCCACAACATTGTTGGTTTCAGTTTCGGTAGCTGATTCGAATATTCAAAATTATTTAATAGTTCACAATTAACTTTTTTTTTAAATTTCATCTTTATTTACTGTACGATTTGCAGAAAAGTTGACCTGTCATTGTTTAGCATAGAATTCTCGACATTTATTAAGTAAATGAGCTTATGTTATACAGTGTACGTACCTGTTTGATTAACTACCAAGTACAGAGAATGATTGTCACTTCTATGACTAGACTATTGTTACCATAACGAGTATAAAATGTGGATATACTTTGGTTCATTGAAGTACACTTTAATGTTTTTCTTGTTTTGTGGAGATAACACAAAACTAAGAACAGAAAGAGATTCAGAGTGGTCAGTTGTAAAAGCCCAACGAAGCAACTAATAGACATGCAGTTCTCTTTCTGAAGTTTGCCAGGTGCACCATAAACTTTCAGTCTTTCACAAAACCCCTTGATCCATACCAGTATCACAGGTAGTTTTCTGGTTACAAACAACCAAAGCCTGAAACACAGATGAGAAAGTCCTCAAATAAAGGAGCTTCACTCATAAAATGTCAGAAATTATGGTAAGATATTTCTTTTTCAATTAAATTAGTGTAGTTGTATTTCTACACGCATAAATGGTAGTATAATATAAAAAGGTTGATTTGACGATTAATAAGTCAGCCATACAACCATTCTATCTGCCCTCTAGCTACTGTAAGCAACCAACAGCTACTTGATTACAATACATGCAAATACATATGTGACGTACATGTACTGTACATGGCAATATGTATACCACATGCCTCTTGGAAGAAAATAGCAACAAAGTAATGTATTTTTTGTTTGTTTGTTCCTTGTCTAGAGGAAATAAAACCAAAGGATTATCACACTGCTGTGGTATTATGTCAAGTGAATTACAAGAGTTATTCTTAACGCCATACTTTGATATCTGTTTTCCTTCATCCCGTTGAAGTACTCTAAGCAGTGTCAGGTGAAAAAATATTTGGTTTAGCGATACTAAAAGAACGAGAAAGATCGAGAGGGAGATCAGAAACTTATAGAGTAACAAGTTCTAAAACTAAACATCGCAGTACTAATTTTACAGAGGAGCTAACCTGTGGATGCATGTAAGCACAAAGAATGAATGAATTGTTACACAGTAAGTTGAATAGAGATCAGAGCCCATTAATGTTTTCATGTGTTAAGGTACTCTTAATTTTATCTTTTATATACATTTGGAGTAACAGTCATGTACTACCAAGCAGAAAGTTTACGTTTGTACAGCACCTTGAATACCTGAACAGGGTCCCAGCATGGCCTGCCTCACACCATTGCTTTTCATGACTGGTAAATAAAAGGCCTGCATTTGAATTGGTGGTTAAAACACTCGACTCGTATTCTGAGGGTCGCGAGTTCTAATACCCGTCCCACCAAAAATGCTCACCCTTTCAGTCGTGGAAGCATCGTAATGTTACAGTCAATCCCACTGTTTGTTAGTAAATGAGTAGCCCAAGAGTTGGCTGTGAATAGTGATGACTAGCTACCTTCCGTCTAGTTTTACACTGCTAAATTATGGACGGCTAACGCAGATAGCGGACGTGTAGCTTTGCGCGAAAGTAAAAAAAAAACATACCTGAAGAAAGTAGTTAATTTTGTAGGGGCTCGGTAATAACCAGGTGAGTTAAGGCGTGCTACTCGTAATCCGAGGGTTCGCATCCCCATCGAGCCAAACATGCTCGCCCTTTAGCTATGGGGGCGATATAATGTGACGGTCAGTCCCACTATTCGTTTGTAAAAGAGTAGCCCAAAAGTTGGCGGTGGGTGGTGATGACTAGCTGCCTTCCCTCTAGTCTTACACTCTTAAATCAGGGACAGCTAGCGCAGATATCCCTCGAGTAGCTTTGCGCGAAATTCAAAACAAATTAATTGTGTAGGCGAATGGCTATATTGGTTTTCAGTTTTGTGTATTTTGAAGACTGGGAAATTGATGGTTTTTGCAGAATATTGGATTACAGTTTGCAGTTAAACAACACCCTCAGTTGGCAACTTACGAAAGCATTTGATCTATTGTAGGTAAATTGAGGAGACAAAATAAGTGATTACTGGTTGTTGTTTCATTACTAGTTGACGCTTTCTTACTTTGTTTAAGGAAATATGTGGAAGAAAGAAGTTTCATAAAGTAAGACTTTTAATGTAAGTAAAGAAAGATGATTGACTAAATCAGCTGTTGAAATCTGCTATCAAAACTTCATTAATTATAAGACATTTGCCATGAAAAGATATATTTCTGAAAGCATCTGATGGGACGAGAAAGATATAACATGAAACTACCGTGAAAGACAAACTAAACAGCGTGAAAAGAAGGTTTTGTCAACTTAAAGACATTTTCAGGTAATTGTAAGGTATCTTCTTCATATGGTAAAGACAAATATTTTTATTAACTCAGTGGAATTTTCCCTAAACTAATTGTATAAAAGCGGTTTTAAATATATTAATCACAATCTTAAGCGGTTCTAATACCAAAAATCTGTGGCATATAATACTTATAATAATTTATTAAGAATTAATATTTTTCCTTTTACTGAGTAAAAAAAGATGAAAATGCTTCAAGACTCTAATAAACTTGATAAATTTCTCTTTCAGTTCATCCAAGTTGTTCTCAATCCATATCAAAAAATTTCCTAAGCGCTTTTATTCATTGTTTCGACCATGTATAGCCTAGTTTATTTTCTGTTTATTTTCCCAAGACATATTACAATCTAAGGGATTTTACTTCATTGAGCTTTGATTCCGAATATGTTTCGAATTATTCTATTGTATTTTGAATAACATTAAATTTTGATTCTTGTCAAGTATAAATATCTATATCGTCAGAAAGATATGATAGAATAAGTCTTTGATGATATTGATTTTAAGGAACTAAGTTTCTTTTTTAAATTATAAAGAAAATGTTTTATTGCTAGTGTAAATGAAACACATGGTATTTTTATACATTATGTCAATAGCCTGAAAACCAAATTTTCAAAGTATCTCTTTTAAATAATTATGGTTTATGCGGTCAAAGGTTTCTTTCAAGAAGTTTACAATAGCTAAACTGTTATTATTTTAATTTCCAAGTTTTACTGTATCACGCATGACATGTATATTATCATAAATATACCGGTCTGGAACAGAGTAAGTCTGACTCTCACGACTTTCTTGATTTATAATAACTTTCATTACATTTGTTATGGTTTTAAAAAGTACTTTATAATTAGTATACAGAGGTTATACCGGTAATTCATTTTATTATTCTATCAAATATCAGTTTTTTAGATGTCAACTTTATTTCTGTTTTTTCATACTTCTAGAACATTTACCTGTTTCTAAAGATTCGTTAAAAATCTCTGTAGAGAAACGCCAATATTAGGCCAATATTTTACTAGCCATTGAATTATTACACCATCAGTTTTAGGGAACTTGTCTTTTTACTAAAGATTGACAGTTATTTCTGTAAACATTAATGGAGCATCTAGAGAATCGTTTACACTATTTGGTAACTTCGGAAAACATTCAAAGAAAGAATCTTTAATTTCATTTACCGTTTCTTCTTAATATGATTTCTTACAAAAATCAATAACTTTAGAATTTATTTCATTTGAATTCCAAGTTACCCAACAAATTTTATCTTGTAGAGCTGTTAATACAGCTTTTTGTATACTATCTGTTCATCCTAATTTCTGATCCTTTGAATATCTTCATAAATCTCATGGTGTTTGGTTTGATTTGTACAAAGTTCTTTCAAAGTTTCTTCGTACATAAGATATTAGGATATATATTATCAGTCTGAGATAATTGAGATAACTAATTTCTAGATGCTCCATCTCCCCTTTCTTTTTGAAATCAAATTTTCTTCGAAGTGATTGAGTATGTGCCTTGATTACGCCTTCTAAGCGACCCTACCACACTTTAATGCTTCTTTTTTATCGTGAAACATCTGTTATAATTTGGTGAGTTTCACTTACATTCTTAGTATTGAAACAACAAGCGCGACCGTTCTACTCACAATCTGTGTATCATATCGTATAACTATTGCTGCATGATTATAAATAAACCTACTTACATGCGACAGCCCGAAAATTCTTCTCAAGAAAACAGAATTAACATATAGCTTATCCAATCAATATTTTGATACAATACCTTCTCTTTGTCCAGTACAGGTATATTCTTTCTTTTCTGGGATAAGAATATCGAAAACCATTAAATAAATCAAACAAATTTAACAAATCTATTAAATATATAAACTCTACAATCTCCAGAAATTAAACGACTTGTTTCTGTATTTTATGGCCCCCCAGTGGCTCAGCGGACTTACACGCTAAAATCCGGGTTTCGATACCCGTGGTGGGCAGAGCACAGATAGCCCATTGTGCAGCTTTGTGCTTAATTCTAAACAAACAACCAACTGTATTTTATGTTATATTAAAATCTCCAGCTAAACATACCAAATCATTCTTTTGCAATTCATTCAAACTTTTTTTAACATAATCTAAGCATTCTCCTGCTTTATCGTCACATTGTGATAAATACACGTTAAATAAACGTAAATTTAATCATTTTGATTTTCATTCTTCGATACTTGCTTTCATCACACTTCATAATTTTAAGCCTTTTAGACCTACGAATATACTAATTAAAAAGTAATTGTTAATATTCATGTTTTGATTACCTCGGAATAGAAAGAAAGAAAAACAATATGTATTTTTTTGTTTTGTTTTCCATTATCATAGTATTTACTTATTCATCATAAACTTGCAGATGTGGTTTGTTTGTTGTTTTAATAATAACATCTCACAGTTATGGTAATAATGAGGTCCGCGAATAGACAAGAATGGTCCTGCACAAATAGAAAAATCTAGATCCTAGTTTTACCGTTATAAATTCCACTTTCTTTTGAACCTGTACACACTCAATTTTATAAGGATTTAAGTGCAAAATATGTTACATAGCAGATGCTATAAAGACATAATATTTCTTACAACTCGACCTAAGAGCGATCTCTTTTGGAAAAATTGAACAAATAATTATAAATGTCGAATTCACAGTTTTTAAATACCAAAGGGTTGAAATGAGTTAGATAAATGCGAAATTTTGCAGAAGTAATACTAGTGTCGAAAATGGTTGAAACATCCTAGCTCGTAGCTTTAATTTGTCTCCTACGCTTTTACATCATGTAGACTTTAGTGATACTTTATATCTAGATGGCATGGATACTGATAAAGAAATGGATTCTTAGCTTTGCTTGCTATGATCACAGTATAATAAACTAATTCTGACTTAGTAGTATTATTCTAAAGTCCTTAAATATGAAAATACGTTCTCTCTAAAGGTTATCCGATACAATTTACTGGAAACCTCTGGTGAAGATTCATGATAAACCAGCAACGCGCAGACTCCTGCTCAAGTTATATATCATGACATAATTACCAGTAACATTATTTATCGTAACTAATCAACCGGAATATCTTTAATCACTGTAACTTGTATTTTTATTCCAGCGAAGTACAAAGTCGACTAATATATAGTCTTAAAGAACCATGTCAAACTGAGCCCACCGTCGCAATCAATAAGTTTAATTATAATTATATTTTTAAAATTAATTATCCACAGTAAAATAGTAGCAGTTTAAGAAAACACATATTTGGTGTTCCACGCGTTAAACTATTATTAATTGATCCCAAATCTTCTGATATTTCGACATTTGTTGGTTTAAACACAAATAAATGTATGTTTTCAAGTAATAAGTAGCTGTATATCTTTTTGTTATAAGGTAAGCTTGTTAGTTTTGTACAACAATTTAAATTCTCTAAAGTATCAAAATTCCTTTCATTGTTTATTTAATTGAGATATTCACGCTAAAGTGTAAAAAATAATTTTCAAATCATACCTTAAACCAGATTTCGTAATTCATGAAAATTATATAGTTTTATATCTATTTTATAGACGTTACTCACAAATGTTTTACAAGTGATGTTTTATCAATAGGTAATATTTATATAGTATAATTGTAACTTTCTTCATCTACGAAATTATTATAGACACACTAAACCATAACTGTTGTTGTTAAAATTAATTCACTAATTGTAGACTGCAGTAACTTTACAGCTCTGAAACTTTACCACATAAACCATACCTATGAGTAATATAAGTCAGCTTGATGTAATGACTCATATTCTTCTGATTGTTAATTAAAAAAACATTTAATTTTCACACTTCATGGTTGATGCGATATGTGAAAATTAAAGAAACACTTCTATAAAAGTAACTAATGTACCCATAGGAACAGACATCACAGACTCTTTGTTGCACCGTGTAATAATGATAGACAGTTCAATCACTTTACACATATAATTAGTGAACTTTGTATTATAAGATTAATTATGCAAGCAGAAATTTTGACGCCTATCACATCGTCCCCAGCCCGCTGATACAGCTGAAAGTCTACGGATTTACAACGCTAAAATCAGGGATTTGATTCCCTTCGATTGACTCAGCCGATAACCCAATGTGTCTTTGCTATAAAAAAAACACACACACTCTATCACATTAGGCGATCTAGATCACCAAAAATTGACTCTCAGTTGAAGTTTCACTTACCCTTGCCTACTTGTATTTATCGTGCGTTTCGTAAATAAAGAAATGTTTATTCTTATTCTGTTCGAATCTATACTAATATTGGAAATAATTATTTGCATACAGTAGCATAACGCAATGACAAACAAGTCACCATGAATAATAAAAAAATAGAAAACGACTTAATTGGAAGAACTTCTTCACAGTAATTCCCAAGGAAACAACAACCTAATCTTTCTACTTGTGTTTCTGCACAGTGTTTTATTCATCGATTTGTTTTCTGTCCAAGTTTAATTTTTTTCTTTTGTTACGAAGCTATCAATCCTTGAAAATGTAATGATTTCTGTCTTGTTTTCTCTGTGATTTTCTTTGTTTGTGGTTTTATTAATATAGTCTATCAATGTCATTCATTTATGATGACATAGCATTTAATCTGAGCATTTACTGAGTGTAAGCTTTAAAAATAATTATGCGAAAGACTTACAATGATTTTGTAGAAGATATTCTTATTTATCTACGTCATTATAAAGTAAATAAAAATGGAATTATCAGCGATGTGTGGATAGGGGAGCTCTAGTAAGTGTAGGTTTGTTTCGAAATTAAATACAATGTGCTATCTGTGCTCTGCTTCTCACGACTACCAATATTCAGTTGCTAGAGTTGCAAGACCGCGGACATACCACTTTGGCAGTTGGGTATGTAGATATGAAGAAAGGATTATTAAATGGAGGTTTTAGTACTGAGGAATAAAACTTTTTTTTTTTTACATTTCAATTCTGATAAAGTTTTCGGGTTAAAAGTTACAAAATGCTCTTCTATGACAAAGCTCAAGTAAGTTTAATGAGTACCACAAGTATTAGAATGATTCAAACCCCTTTTTTTTTATTAAATACCATTGTGAAATTTAGCTTATTCAAATTATATGCAAAAACAAACAGCTTATTTGTGTAACAACAAGTTAACTGCATATGGTTTTTTTCTACATTATTAATTTGCATTATATTTATATGATATATTAGGGATCGAAATCAGAGGTGTTTAAAAGTAACACTTAACATGATTTTTTTTAAAAATATTTCGCATTTCGTACTGCAATGTACAAGTGAAGAATATGGAAAACAACACCCACTGTTAACTTATTTCTATAACGCTTTTTAGGGGTTTTGTTCTAATACTTCGTATTTCACCCGCTTTCAGAGTCAAACTATAACATTAAAATATCTTATTATTTGTTGAAAGCTTTATTTACTTGTTTTGTACTCGTTCCCCAGTAACTCAACGACATGTCTGCTGACTCACACCTCTAGAAACCTAGATTATATACAAGTGGTGGGCGGAGCACAGATATCCAGTTGTGTAGATTTGAGCCTGATTCCAAACAATCAATCAACTGGTTGATTGTTTCTCAATTGTGTAACTTTTCAATTCCTTTGATATCCTAAGTTAGTTCAGGTGCAAAAGATTAATCTGAAATTTCATAAAATTAGTGTAATGTTTTCTTTAATCAAAGTCTTCAGATTAAATTCATCTGTTCAAGCTACAATCGGCATAGTAATTCAACAACCAGCCATCAAAACCAAGGAGCTTTTCAAACAATTCAAGTATGAAATATTAGAGAAACACAGATCAGAGAATGTTACAAGAACATTTCAAATTCGCTGATTACTCCTTTAAGTAAGGTGAAGTTCATCATTAAGAATGTGCTTCATACCACTCAGATCAGGCTGCACTTCTAAACTAGACAATTAGGAAATAAGGAAACCTATTAGGGATGTCATATGAAGTTAACAGTGACTTTCAAAGATTTGCAAAAAAATTATATTGTGCAAAGATGGTAGAGACCTATCCAAAAAGACTCGGAGCAGCAGTTGGTGCCAACATCATCCATACATAATAGTGTTAAGTATGATCACTCGAGTTTTGACTAAAAACAAGCTCATTAAAAAAATGCATTATTTGTATGTCACCAAAATGTAACGTTACTGGTAGGGTTCTTAATTAAGTTTTTGTTGGCTTATGTAATTTTTAGTGATGATAGGATAATACTCAGTTGATTTATAAATAAATGGATTCACTATTTAAATACCTATTTATTAATTTGCTCATTTTACCATAAGATATAAATGTTGTATTTACAAATTTAAAATTATTTGTAAACTTTCTGTTGTACAGGGTGGTCGCTAGAAAATCGGAAAATTTGCGGGTCAGATGAGATCATGAATAAAATGCGTGCTTATTCATTTCTATTTTGATTTCTTTACATCATGAATAAAATGCATGATTTTAATAATTTTGAGCATCTATGATTGTAATATAACATATGCCTTTAAAAAACTTTGTAAAAGTTATTCTTTGTAAAAATAAATAGCTGTTTGACAAATTTTCCGCTTTTCTAGCGACCACCTTGTAGTTGTTCAGGTAGCTTGTACTCCAAATAATTTCATTTATTTATTTATCACAAGCAAATGTACTATGTATGCCAAATGCTTTCCTTTTAGAACAGGAAATAACAAACAGCTAAGGGTAAAAAGACAAACATAAACAAAATGCAAAAAAACTTCGATTGTTGAATTCTCATTTATCATATTAAAAAGTGTGTATAATATTACCGGAGAAAGTGAAATTGTTGACTTGTTTGTTTCCTAAGATGTTAAATTTTATCTGTAAGTTGATAACAAGATGGGCCGAATAAAACCAAGTGGTTAATTTACTGTTTTATGGATATGCAACTCCATATTTCTAGTCTTGTTGCTGCCAAAATTCAAAAAATAAAACTGCACACCCCAGTTTGGTGTAGTGGTTCTATATGAAGAGTATTGGGACGGTTGAATTCCACTATTCAGCAGAAAAGAGTGTCTAAGAATGGGTGCCGTTGAATAACTGTCCTCCTCTTATATATCAGTTCAAAATTATGGACAGCTAGTGCAGATAGCTTTTGAGCAGCTTTGTGCGAATATTTGAAATAAAACGAAAAACAATGTGTCTCTGTGCAGTCATAACAAATGTAGCACATGTATTTTTGGTTATATAACAGAAATTTGTTTGTAATGAAGACCTTCAAGACGAATGTGCTTTTACAACAGTGGTTGCTTTTATGATATTAGTACTTTTCCATAAGAATCTGATTTTTAAATGGCTTAAATAAATATGACAATAAGTACATTTCATTTATTTAACCTAGTTCATACCATAACGGTTCTTGTTTATAAAAGGTGATTATATAAATAGCTCCTAGACCCCTAACTATGTCTGTCGTATTCCAGCCGGCCTGACGAATCATGGTACAAGTGATAGGTCGACACGGGGTATGGTTAACATGGTACAGCATATTCTTCTTTACTTTAACTCGTATGTTATCAGCAATATGAAATGTATAATTTATGCCAGGTTTTATGAAATTCTTTCAAAGAAATATTGATTCTTGTGTTCACTCAAACAATGGTAAAATAATAAAATCTTTCAATGCTTTAAATAGGAAAACGTTTGGCGATTCAGGTTTATAATTTTCATACATTTTGAGGTGTTTAAACGAGAATTATGTTGAAGTACAATAAATTGTTCATTTTGTTAGTTTAGAGACGGTATTTTCAGCTTATGACACAAATAGCAGAATGATAACTGTAAAAGAAGTTACTTGGGTTTCACAGATACCTGTAGCTTTATAAAATTATTCAGGATGGGCCTTCAAGAGTGATCTGTAAACAAGTGAAAGTACTATTGTGAACGTGTTTCTGTTTCTATTAGCTGCTTTTAAGATACTCGATATATATCACCATAATCTGTCGCCAGAAGATACTGTAAATGTTTAAAATTAGTTTTTTTAATAGAAGTATATACCTTCAACAGTTATCACTTTATCAATAGTTATATAATTATATAATGTGTTCTCATTATCTTTGAGTTAAAGACAGTGATAACATAATTCTTAATGCTTCATAATAATATATTTTTTGTTTTCACTCTTAGAAAGGTCAACTTAAGACTATTTGAGTAATACTGAAATTGTGTGAGTAAATTTAAACAGAAATCTCAGCTTAAAACTACTTGAGTAATCTTAACAAAAACGTAAACTTAAGACTATTTAAATAACAATGACATGCGCCGTTTTCACCAAATCATGTTTGGGGCTTCGCTGATTTTTTTATTCAAATGATTCTAGTGTTATATAACAATAATAAATGTTATTACATTGTAATATTTGCAGAGCGCCCTTAAAATATTAGCATTATTGTTTTATATTTTAAGATAAAATGTATTCTATTTAATATTTAAAAATGAAGTACTAGTAATAGTGACAGAATAAATATAATCATTAGCATATGTGATGTGCATAAGTGAGCATTATACTCTCTAAACTCATTATAACAGAGTTAGTTTTTTGTTTGTTTGTTTGTTTTGGAATTTCGCACAAAGCTACTCGAGGGCTATCTGTGCTAGCCGTCCCTAATTTAGCAGTGTAAGACTAGAGGGAAGGCAGCTAGTCATCACCACCCACCGCCAACTCTTGGGCTACTCTTTTACAAACGAATAGTGGGATTGACCGTCACATTATACACCCCCACGGCTGGGAGGGCGAGCATGTTTTAGCGCGACTCGGGCGCGAACCCGCGACCCTCGGATTACGAGTGCACGCCTTAACGCGCTCGGCCATGCCAGGCCATACAGAGTTAGTTACTAAAGTACAGTACTAACCAACCGTGCTTTTTTTTTTTCTAAATTAACATAATGTTATTTGTGTATACTTCCTGTATATACAATAGGATACATGAAATGTTAGAAAAGCTGACTTCTTTTATTGTTAGTTGTCTAAAACTATTCATTCCACGCCTAACATCTCGTCCTTTCAACTAAAGAAAGTGACAGGAAAACACTTACATGAGAAGTTGGAACGTAGACAGTGCAACAGATCAATGTCACTATAGTGTGTCACTTGTGGTCTCCTACTCATATTATAATGAGAAAACCATCAGTACTTTTTACTTCCTCGCTTTCCGTTACTTCATAAATATTTCTTCCCGGAAGTAAAGAAGAGCGATGACTAAGCAACGATCTTCTTGATTAAAATCGTATAATACAGCTGGAGTAAGAACAGCAAGTAAATAAAGCTTTTACAACATCCCATTTATCTTTACATTCTCTTCGTGTTCATTTCCATAGCAACTGATTAAGAAAGCACTTACATAGGAAGCAATAAAATTTATATGGAAGTTGTGTTGTATAGAGTTTTTCTTATCTTACATTAAAGTAAATCGTGAACAAACTTTCAGAACATAGAAATGGATGAGCATGGACGTTATTTACTCGGATTAGTTTCAAACACGATTTTTCAACACGGAAAAAGATCTACAACGTCTCTTAAAGAAAAAACGTCAGCTTGCTTGTTTATCAAACTCTAGAAAACACAATAAGGAAAATGTTGACAATATGTAGTTTTGATTTGTCGATATTATAAACAACAGGAACAATTGTTTGTTTGTTTTGTATAAAATTTCGCGCAAAGCTTCACGAGGGCTATCTGCGTTATCCATTCCTAATTAAGCAGTGTAAGACTAGAGGGAAAGCAACTATTCATAACCACCCACCGCCAACTCTTGGGCTACTCTTTTACCAAAGAATAGTGGAATTGAGCATAGCATTATAACTCTCCCACAGCTAAAAGGGCGAGCATGTTTGTTTAACGGGGATTCGAACCTGCGACCCTCGGATTACGTATCGAGTACCTTAAACACCTAGCCATGCCAGGCCCAACAGAAACAAGAAAAAGTATCAAAACTAATAAATGCTGATTTAATCAATTGCATCTTAATGTGAATCCCATTCCACAAAGACATTAGAAAACTGCTTGCCGTGTATTTAGTGAACGTACTTTGCAGTAATCCAGACTGATAACAAATTTGTTCATTTCAGCCACAGTAACGGACTTATTTTGATACACTTGCTTTAACTATATACATATATATATGTTAGTCATTTAGAAACCTCTTTAGAACTGAAATTTGGTAACTTGTATTTAAGATTAGAAAGCCGTGACACATGCACATTTTCAAGTTTTAAAAGACAAAGTTTTATTGAAAGTTATATGTGTACATCTTCCACCCAGGAAGACAGCAGAAAGTTTTATATAATATTATATTGTCTGTCATCTGTTCTGAATGTAAGAACAAGAGTAATAAGAAATGTACTATCTAATAACTCCAGTGATGTACACAAGATGGTTCTCCTAGGTAGGCTCAAGCCTCTCTCTGCCTTTCTGCTCTTACACCTCAATAGTGTCTTTTTTCTTCTCGGTTGTAAACATTGTTCATAACTACGAAAAGACATGTTTCGTAAAACAACTTTGTTGCTCTGAATTATTAAGGAAAAAGTTTTCATTCTTAAAATGAATGATATACACGAACTTATAGACCTTTGTGATATAATTATGATATGCCAATACACAAATTTTACCTTTTAGTTTTACACCTTAAATTAGCTGAATAGAAGAAAAAGAATAATTAATTCCTTTTTTAATGTTTCAGGGGCAACCCAGTGTTTTTATAATATCCCTTAAAAACCCCAAAACGTATTGTCTTAAAAATCTTGAAAAATACTCCTTTATGTCAATGAGCTTACTCAGATGTACGCATTAAAAACCAAGAAACATGAAATAGTAAGAATTATATGCTGAAATCATTAATTGCAACAATTTAACATTGACTACAGAGTAGCTTGAAAGCTTATCTAGCGTCTCAAGGGAAACTTTCCATACAAAAGTCATTAATACAGAATTTTGAAATATGTGACCTCTCCCATTCACATTGATTTTGGTGACAAGAAATCGATATTCATCAAGAGTTTTTTTTCGTGATTTTAAGTTATGAAATGAGTGAGTTGTGCTGTCGTTTTTTACGTACATGTCTTTATGCATTTTGGTTTCAATATCAGGCTACAAGAATGTTCAGTTTATTCACCTATCTTTTTTTTACTATTCCACTGTGAAATAGGTTAAATTTCTTACAACAACCCATAAATGTCTTATTATAAGAGGGTGGTCACTCCATCTTTAAACTAAGTAAATCTTTTCAATTTCGAGGAATCTTAGTGGACAGAAATTTGTATAATGTAGTCTACAGAGCTTGTTTATACACAAACCATGGGTATCGTCAGAAATTGTTCGAGGATGAGATCGTTTCTGAAATCAACAGCAAATGTAGGCCTCAGTATGCCCCGAGTCAGTACTTGTCCACTATATTGTCTATAGCAAGGTTTTAGTCAGATTGAAGTATAGGCCTAAGTAAGCTGTCAATCAGTTAGGAGCAATCCAACATATCGTTAACAAAGCATTATAACGATATAGATCTAATTTTCTATACCCATCAAAATGCATTTGATGTTCAAAAGAGGGGGTGTTTCCACCTGACAAGTTTCTCCCCTTGGCAACGCTTACGAACAGCCATCTTTATTCTGAAACTAAAAGACTGATGTACCCCAATTTATTTAATTGTTATGTATTATTTGAAATATGTCGTGCGTTATTTTTTTGAGTGAAAAAATTAACATCTTATTTGCAATTTTCACATTAACACATTTTTGGCAGAAATATTGTATTCAATATAAACCATTTATATAATATTGCGAACTTATTCTCAAACTTGTCATATATCCTCAAGAATCAACCCTCTTAAGAGTAATGTATTTTCGTATGAAAAAATTCTCAGCAAATATTTTTTAGTTTTGCACTAATTTGTTCACTGTTGACATTTGTCATTTAAACGTTTAGAAATACCTGAAGGCCAAGTGCTCCCACTTTCAACTTATACGATGAGAGTAGTTATGGATCACTTCAGACGCACGCGTTGATTGGTTGACTCAGATGATAAGCGCAAAGCAATGAAGTCTGTGAAATTGTATCAGAGGGGTGATGGAGACCATAAGGTCGTAGATCCAAGAAGTGGCATAAGAGAGCACGTTTCTAAGAGAGAACGTTTGTCTAAGGCGAATTGTATTACTAAGATACTCTAGGTAGACAAAGGAAAGTATTACTATGATTCCTTAGGATGATGAGAGCACGGACAGTTCACGAGCGAACCATTATAGGGTAATGTAGTTCAACAGATTTCAACGTGTCCCAACATGTGATTGGGTCATCAACTTTCTATTTCTTGCTTCTCTAGCAATCAAAGACTTAAAATTAATATTTCATCCAATTTACATATTCTGCTTTTTATGATTGTATTCAAGTATCTCGCATAGACCCGAAAAGGAATACTTATTATTGAAAAAAACTATTCAAAACCTAAAAACAGGGGTTTATATATTAAGTTAAAATCATTCGCTGAAACAAAGCAAATAACAATGTTGGATACTACAATTTATACCAGGCTTATCTGGTAATATAATGAAAAAATGTAAAACAAATAATTATATTTCCGACATACAAACCGATAAAAAAGTTATCTTTAATTATATTAAGAATTTGGCTAAAATTTATTTAATGGAAATATTTGATACGTACAAAATATCATATGAATGTAAAAAACTTACATAGCATAAACTATAAAAAAATTTAAACTCAGAATGAGTGAATTCAAACGAAATATTAATAATATTACTATTTCAAATTCAGCAGAACATATTAGTGAAACTAAAAACACAATTCAATGGAGAGAGTTTGGAAAATTTAATTAGTATAAATGTAAGTGAATCTATTCAGAAAATAAAAAAAAACATTTATATTATGAAATAAGGATGGTTGACCTGATGGAAATTTTGTCAGTAGATG
The DNA here is from genome assembly GCA_011833715.1 of Carcinoscorpius rotundicauda. Taxonomy (NCBI): domain Eukaryota; kingdom Metazoa; phylum Arthropoda; class Merostomata; order Xiphosura; family Limulidae; genus Carcinoscorpius; species Carcinoscorpius rotundicauda. The sequence goes on from CM022393.1 coordinate 42,804,991, forward strand.
GCATGAAATTCTTTAATATGATAATTGGTCTTTTTTTTAAGTGTACAAATAAGGGTTATTGATTTGCAAAACATGACACTCCAAAAGACGACATTACGATATATGTCAAAACATGTAGAGCATATGAGACTGTTTTTTTTCCAGTCCCATCAAATTTTTTACTAATTTTTATCCCATTGAGTTAAGTTTTCTATTTTAATGTAATTGTTATACTGGAAAACTGGAAACAGTTTCACTCTTAGAATTTCGTTAAACATGTACAAATGAATAAAATGTTGCTTTTAAACATGATTAAAATGTATATGAATAAAAATATTGTGCTATCAATATTAAAAAAAAACTATAATTTTGTCGTTTGTATTTATTTTTATAGAGAAATACGTTGTCTGTGACGTCACTATATCCTGAAAATTCCCCTAAAATTTCCCACAATGATGTGTGATTTAGTAATCAATAATTGAGTTGAGCTATGTCCATGTAGACTAATGGGTGTGTATTTGTGTTTTCGTATAGCAAAGCCATATCAGACTACTTACTGTGTCTGCAAAGAGAAATCAAGCCCCTGAATTTAACGCTGTAAATCCTTAGACTTACCGCTATCTCAGTGTGGGACTGATTGATAGTATGACTACAAAATTCTATTATGAATTTTGTACGTTCGTTTATAGTTCCATATCAAATATACTGCACTGTTAAGTAACAAAGATTTGTCACTTGAAAATGTGCGTCGTGGGATCTCTGTTAAAACATTATATTTATCTCAGCGATCTAGTGCTTAAAAGTGAATGTTATACAATGATAAAGTTGTGCGTGCTGCTATTTCACTTAGTTTCTAAATAGTAAAGTATAAAAGATAAAATGATTACACTGCACATAAAAGTTTTTTGCTTCTTGAACAGTGTTGAGTGTTCCTTGTAGATTTTTGGCTGCTGATCACGGAAATCACATCCAAATTTGCCCATCACGTACCATTTCATCCAACTATTCAGTTTTGTCATGTTTTTTTCTTATATTTGTGTCCAATTTTTTTTGTTTCTATAAGAGACCCATGAACAATGTTTTGTGCAGTCTGAGCATGTCCAGGCATGAAAACAGGCCAAGTTGGAAGCTGTTCTGTGGAAGTATGTAGCCCGGGCATGCCTGAGCATGCCGGAGACAGCTTTACACTGTCTCAGCAGGCTATAAAAGTGGTTTGCATACACAGATGCTGCTCATTGGATTAATATACACCTTATAGTGTGTACGTATTGTTTCGAAATGCAGCACTGTAACAAGTATTGTTTGTTTGTTTGTTTTTGAATTTCGCACAAAGCTACTCGAGGGCTATCTGTGCTAGCCGTCCCTAATTTTGCAGTGTAAGACTAGAGGGAAGGCAACTAGTCATCGCCACCCACCGCCAACTCATGGGCTAATCTTTTACCAACGAATAGTGGGACGGGGCGTTACAATGTTACGAGGGTCGCGGGTTCGCATCCCTCTGATTACAAGTCGCACGCTTTAACGCGCTTGGCCATGCCGGGCCATGTAACAAGTAAGTTAGATGTTATAGACATTTTACAGGACGATTGGTGCCGTTCAATATCTCTTGTTAATGTCGTAACAGTCGCGATACATTCTGCTATATATGTGGCGAGTGTACACTTGTTCATCAGAGACGCTCAATTACTGCTCTTGTGAAGAAAGCATATCATCTGTACTTCGGCTGTAAAATTGGTGATCAAGACCAGGAATGGGCGCCTCACGTTTGTTGTGCGACATGTGTTGTCTGTTTGAGAGCTTGGCTCGGAGGCACTTGAAAGACAATGCCGTTTGCTGTCCGGATGATATGGCTGGAACAGAAAGACCATGTGACTGACTGTTACTTCTGTTTGACTTATGTGTCTGATTTCTCTGCCAAAAACAAGAAGCCAATTGAATACCTTAATCTGCCTTCAACAATGAGACATGACGACAGTCTTCCAATTCCGAAACCACCAGAGGAATGGACCTTAGACGAACGAGATGAAGAAACTGCAATGCAAGGAACTGGCAGTGACATTGATACGGATTTTGAACCGTGACTCTCAGGCGATCCGCATCTCATAACACAATCAGAATTAAACGATCTGGTCAGAGATTTGGTCTGTTAAAAGCAAAAGCCGAATTGCTGGGTTCGAGACTGCAAGAATGGTGTTTGCTGTCACCAGGTACGAAATTTTCTGTTTTTCGAAGCCGCCAAGATGATATTACCAAATTCTTTGCACAAGTTGACAGTCTCTGTTTCTGTGTTGACATCGAAGGATTGTTCTCTGCTTTGGGTTGTGACCATGAGAGTGGCGTCTCTTTATTGATTCATCAATGTTAAGCCTCAAAGCTGTTCTGTTACAAAATGACAACGTTTACCCTTGAATACCTGTTGGCTATGCACCACATATGAAAGAAACCTACGAGAACATGGAAATGTTCCTGAAGCACATCCAGTACAGCAACTACAGCTGGAATATCTGAGAGTCGTTGCTCTGTTACTGGGACTGCAGCTCGGCTATACAAAGTATTGTTGTTTTATCTGTGAATGGGACAGTCATGCCAAAGAGTCACGTTATTCTTGACAGAACTGGCCACTCTGTAAAAAGTTAGTTCCAGGACAGAAAAATGTGGTCCATGAACCGCTTGTCGACCCGGCACAGATTTTTTTGCCTCCTCTTCACATAAAATTGGGACTTATGAAGAATTTCGTGAAAGCAATAAACAAAGAAGGCGAAGGTTTTCGTTATTTAAGACAGATGTTCCCAAGAATAACTGAGGCTAAGATCAAAGAGAGCATTTTTTTGGCCCTCAGATCAGACATGTTATGAGTGATAAGTGGTTCGAAGATCTGTTAGTTGGACCAAAAAAGATTGACTGGAAAGCCTTCAAAGATGTTATTGACAATTTTCTTGATAATTAAAGAGTGTCACATTACATTCAGCTGGTAGACAAACTTCTCAAAACATACAAAACAATGAAGTTCAACATGTCACTCAAGATTCATTTCCTCCACTTACGCTTGGACTTCTTCCCCGCAAATCTCGGTGCTGTCAGTAACGAACACGGTGAAAGGTTTCACCACGACATTGCTACATTGGATAAACGATATCAGGCCAATTGGAATCCGTCAATGCTTGCTGACTACTGTTGGACACTGCAACGTGATGCACCTGACATTGAATACAAACGAAAATCAAGAGCAAAACACTTTTAATTATGTTGAACTTAATAGCGTATTAGAAACATAAACGCAATTAAATACGTTATTGCCGGTAAACAGTTAACTCTCTATTTCTCAAAGTTCCTACGTGATGAAGCAAAACCAAAACTATATTTGTACATACACACCAGGTACCTGTCGCAATCAGCAAAAACTTTTCAGGAAACAAAAGTTTTCAAAACAATTGTTGTCCAGTGTTATATTTTGCTGTACGAAAAGTCATTCGTTTTATTGAAATAGTCCTCTAAAGACATTGCCTGTATTATTATATATTGTGTGTTTGTGTAATCAATGTATAGTTTGTTACAGTTAAAACAACAAACATTAGTTTGGAATTGGAGTATTTTATTTTAAAATGTAAAAAACTTAATTTCAGGATTTAAAAGATTATGGGTATGTATATATTCATGTGATTTATGTCTATCAATTAAATTAAAGCTTTCGGTTTTTGTTATTTTTGAATTAAGCATAAAGCTTCACAATGGACTATCTGTGCATCGAAGCCCGGTTTTTAGCGCTGTAAGTCCACATACACACAGCAGAGCCACTGGGGGGCATAAATTAAAGCATCAAAACTGTAGCAAAACATATACTGCGAGATATCGCTACACAAATGAACCAAAGTATTTATTCTAAACAGGATAAATATAAATGATATATGAATTTTTCAAAAACATTGAATTATAGCAGGAATGTTGTAATTATAAGACAAGTATACTCGTTTTATTATAATTTTAATCCTAGTTTCCAGTGTAAGTCAGGGAGGTGATTTGTCAATGTTAACTTTTCTTCACAAGGATCTAATCACACTGAACTTTGTCGTATGTTCTTGGAACTGGCCCCAAATATGATAAAAGTTAAAACAATCGTTTATCTTAGTATAGATTCAGTTAAGGAAAAAATGTTCGCGGGTTCGCGCCCGCGTCGCGCTAAACATGCTCGCCCTCCCAGCCGTGGGAGTGTATAATGTGATGGTCAATCCCACTTTTCGTTGGTAAAAGAGTAGCCCAAGAGTTGGCGGTGGGTGGTGATGACTAGCTGCCTTCCCTCTAGTCTTACACTGCTAATTAGGGACGGCTAGTATAGATAGCCCTCCAGTAGCTTTGTGCGAAATTCCAAAACAAACAAAACAATATCATGCATACTCCTATCTTAAGATTTCACATTGTGCAAAAAATGTATGGTGTGGAAATTACTGATAATGTCGGTTTTTCATGGCAGAGTTGAAGCTTATACAACTTAAATACATGAATAACTCTATAAAAATATTCTAACATAAAACATTTAGTTGTATATCTTATTTTTTTCTTGTTTTACGAGGAAAGTTTAATTATCAAACAAGCTGAAAGCCATACCAGTAAGTTCTCTACTTTCATTTTTCTTCTTTTTTTTTTAAGTACGAGCTATTGCTGCATATTTTTTCACACTTTCCTTATTGTTATGAACGTTTATGTTATTTTTGCTATTTGGACCCATTACTCGAATTCTATTAAATTGTTTTATGATAATCTTGGTAATCAGCATTCTTCTATCTAGCACACAACTGAAATGAAAAATGGTGAACAACTTCCCTTTCTACCGATGATTGTAAAAACAGATAACCAAAAACTAGACGCATACATATACAAAAACCCAAAACATACAGACCAATATTTAGGATATGATTCTCACTATCTTACACAAATAAAGAAAGTTGTTACAAATTTTTTTTTCTCATCGAATTTTGACTATGAATAGCCAGGTGGTTAGGGCACTCGACTTCTAATCGGGAAGTTGCGGCTTTAAATCTTCGTCACACTTATCATGATCACTCTTTCAGCCGTAGGGGCGTTATAAGTTAAGTTCAATCCTACTATTCGTTGGAAAAAGATTATCTCACGACCAGCTGCCTTAGCAAGTTAGGAAACAGCTGGTTCTGACTGGATACTGTTTTGTTTTCAACAAACCTGTTTTGCATTTGATGACATATAATAATTTAATTTTACTTTTCTTTTTAAGTAATTAGTTTTTTGCCTTTTTAATATAGCATTGTATCTTAAGTGAATTATTTTTTACACTTACATGTATCTGATCCAAAACAAAATATAGTGTTTAAATCCCGCTTCAAGCGCAGCCTCCTCGTACTAAGCTGGATGAGTCAGTATAAGATTGAAAATACTGAAATATGTCTGTCATATTTATTAGTCATTTCTATATATTTCATCTTTATGCACTTAGCTATTGTTAATACAATAAAAGTAAATTAAAATGATAAAATTTATTTTATTCTCTTACTAGTTTTTTTTTCTAATACACTATAAACGCTTAATTTTGCTTCTCGGCACACGTAATTGTATTTTTCTTCCAAGTGTTTTAAAAATGCTTACAAGAATAATATATCCTTAAGTGTTTATGGTTAATTTTTAGTTTTTTTTCCTGTAATAGATATCTATATGTACACACGCATAAGCGTTTGCGTGTTTCCTTGAAGCTAAGCACAAAGCAACAAAATGGACTTTTTGTGCTGTGCCCATCACGGATATTGAAACCCGGTTTCTTGTGTTGTAAGTTTGCAGGCATTCCGCTGTGCCACCTGGAGGCGATACTCATAGAGATAGCATTGTGACAGCAGCAGTATATGGCATAGAAAACACCTGTATATATTTCAACCTCTGTGATTTTATTTTCTTCGCTGGCTGTCGTTGAGTAACTAAGTGTATTGTGAAAATAATTTGAAATAAAACGAGTCTCATTGTTCCTAACGTTATACTTATGTCAAGGTTTAAGAAATGTCAACAAAATTTAATTACATGTATTGTGTTTGGACCTGACACTGATATCTCTTATCGACTTATAGTAAACACCTCTCCTGATGCAGTAGTTCCCTTTGTGGAGCCCACGATACAGAAATGACGTCATCATCGAACCTAGTCCGTTACAAGGGGCAATATCATTCAAGACGAGAAAAGTGACTCACACAGCGTTCACGAACAGGATGAAAAATTAAATTTGTAAGCAATCAAATCTTTTTTTTTTTTTAGTATTTAGTATATTTTAATCATCACTATCTCGGCTACTTAATACTTTTAGTGTATTTTAATCGTCACTATCTCGACTACTTAATACTTTTAGTATTTTAATCATCACTATCTCGGCTACTTAATACTTTTAGTATATTTTAATCGTCACTATCTCGGCTACTTAATACTTTTAGTATATTTTAATCATCACTATCTCGGCTACTTACTACTTTTAGTATATTTTAATCATCACTGTCTCGGGTACTTAATAGTTTTAAATGCCTTAGAATTATCCACTAATGAAATCTACATTGTTCTTGTTAGTTAAAACGTTTTTCTCCTTTTATAAGAAAGAATAATTTAAGCCGTTTTCCTAACAATTTCTTATTTGTTCTCTTAATCTTCTCAATGAGATTGCGTCTCTTATAATTCTGTAAAAACCATTAAATAATAAGGACTCCACTTCACAATCTAAAGGATGCCGCCTCGCGCTCATTGGCTGCCTCATGAGAGTGGGAGAGGGGTAATGTCATCAAAAATTAAGATATATTTTTTTCTTACAGAAAAGCCACATTGAGCTATTTCCACCGAGGAAAATCGAACCCCTGATTTCAGTGCTATAGCTAGAGAAGTACACTTACACTGCAGTTAAGTTAAGGGTTAGGAATGACATACATATAATCTTATTATCTAGTGACTGGAAACTATAGACGTGTAGTACTAGTTATCACGAAATCATAATAGAATCATATATCGAAACTTAACCCTAGAATGGGGATGGTCCACATACGGTGCAGCTGTTTTCTCCAATATAACTTTACAAGTTCAACTTGATATTATCTTCAAGGCATAATAAATGAATGAGAAGATAACCTAGCTGACAATAACTAAAGACGTGGCTTTTCTTATCATGTTTATAGTTGGACGATAGTAAATATCTTTGAACTAAAACACCGTAAAAGCAAAAATATGTTTTTCTTTCAAAATTATATGCCACAGGTTATATGAGGTTATATAACTTGTAGTTAATGATGTCAAAATGTTACCGCTATGTCTGGCTTTGTCATAGAATTTAATTTCATTTAATTTCTAAATCAAAAAAGAAAAACTTTAACGTGTATTGCCTTCCTCGCGCAGGACCATAATTTAGAATTTAAACATGAAGAATATAAAATTCACAGAAGCGGGCTGGCTACTGGAAATTCATATTCTCAGACTGATTGGTTGCAATAAATCCACAACTGTTTTTCATCACCTTCTTAATAGTCAAGCTCTTAAATAATTTCCATTAACAAATGTAACTTAGCCATCTGCCATCGCATTTCGTCTTAAAACTGGGCCAGTATACAGTTTCCTTCCTTTATTACCAGACTAATATTTCAACTCAATTATACAACATTCCACTAACAGAACCGAATTTTGACAAGATACTGAATTATGTCAAAATAAAGCCCCTCAAGTTTCATTTAAAATCATTTAGATATATGTATTCTAAGCAAAAACATGCTTGAATGCTAAAAGAATCTGTATTCAGGAATGTTTTCTCAAACTCATATAAATGGTAATGTGATTAGAAGATCATCCACAATAACTGTTCCTTCACTACTGTAGAGCACAACAAAGAAATTTTCAAAGTGTATAGAATGTAGAAAAGTTATTTATTTTCATAACTTAACATTAACGTACTTTTGGAAAATTGAAACATTATATTATTTCTTAGGACAGAAAGAGTAGATATCTCAAAAATCACTGTAATGTTTTACGTCTTACCAATCTTTAAGAGTATCTAATTTAAAAAAACTGAGATGGTGTTTTACTTGATAAGTGTGTTAAAGATAACACATCTTTGAAAATTATGATAATCCTAGAAAGAATTTTTAAATAATGTAGTATGTTATTTTTCAACTAAGAAAACATATTTTTGAGACACCTGCAAAATGTTACTCATGTGTTTACAAAATGTTTCTCTTGAAAACCATAAATCCAAGTATAGATGAAGTGTGTGTCATGAACTTAAAAGGCTGTTACTTATTTTTAGCCTAGATAGTGTTTGGGAGACTTGGCGATGTAAGTTACTTGTTGTAAACATACAGAGAATGTATGTTTCAAAAACCGATGCAATACATTACTTATTCCAAGCATAGTTTAAGGACTGAGGCAGTGCCTTATTTGTAAGCCTGATGAAAAAAGAATATTTAAAAAGTAATTATTTGTTTGTAAGAGGTGAATACGTTTGTATATATTTTTAAAACCAAAGTACTGTATACTTTATGCATAAGAAGAATGAAATTTTAACACAGTCTAAAAAATGACAAATGAAGTAATGTTCACTTTATGAACATGGTTTAAAAGTGGATCGGGTTGGCAGTGAATAGTCAGTAGTAAGAACTCCACTTCACAATCTAAAGAATGCCGCCTCTCGCTTATTGGCTGCCTCATAGGAGTGGGAGAGAGGTAATGTCATCAAAGATGAAGATATAATAGTTCCAAAGCTATTCACCAGAGGACAAGTCGTCAGGGACTCGTTGCTAGGCCACTATGCTAGGCGGCCATGATGGATGATTACGTCCCAAAATAGAAAACGTGTTTCTTAGCCGGCCATTAGAATACATGTTTCGATAATTAATTAATTAAATTGTTCTTAAAAGGACGCTGAACATTAAATAATTAATTCGTCCTTAAAAGGACGCTTAACACTAATTCATTTGTAAGTAATTAATCATAAAAAAGACAATACTTAACGCTAATTCATTAAGTAATTAAATTTTCTGCCCTAAAAAGACGATATCTTACTCAAGTGATTAAAAAATTTCAATGATATAATAAACTGTCCAAAACAGTATTTAATGTAACATGATCACAATTATTTACATTTTACTATGCACACAATACATGTCTGTAGATTTGAGTCACATTAAAAGGCAAGTATTGCACAATATTTAAAAAACAACTTTATACAACAATTTACATCGTCAATAAAAAGTTTATTATGCAATAAAACTCTTAGTAATTGACCTCATACAACAGAATAATTTACATATTTCCAAGACTAATACGATAATTAAAAGTTACCGAGTCACTTGATTAAAGATAGTCAGTACTAAATTCTTATATTTCCTGTACTAAAAGGGCTATATGCTACTCATTGTTACATATACAATGCATGACTATATGCTTAAATTACCCTAAAGAAGACGACATCATGCAATACACAAAGCTACACAATGGGCTATCTGTGCTCTGCCCACCACGGTATCGAAACCAGGATTTTAGCGTGTAAGTCCGCAGACATACCGCTGAGCCACTGGGGGGCTCAACAATATCAAAAATGTTATTTAATATAATGTGCTTGAATGAGATCACTTATCATCTTACGTTGCGTATTATTAATTACTGTCGTGGAATAAGTTGTGTTAATATAATAAGTCGTCAAGAACATTATTTAACATAATATATTTAAATTGGATTATAACTCACAGGGAAAATCATATGCCTTGGATGGACAAATATATTTCCCAATTACACGAAGGACCAAATGTTTAAAGTTTTGATAATAATTCAGTGTTTGTAAGTTGGTTACTATAATAATTTCATGACAATAAACTCTAAATAATACTCACTTTTCGTTAAGTTTGTGATTTTGATATTTGTATTGGTATTTGTCAACAACCGAAACATCCATTCCCTAACTTTCATCAACAGAAATATCGCTGTCGTGACAATACGTACACCAGTTTACTATCAAATAACGTTGATGATATAAAAACTATTGCAAAAATGTCTCCCTTCTAGTTAAATTTTATTCTTTAAAATAAAAATTACGTAAGCATAACTTTTGGATATTACTACAATGACATTTTGTAAATGTTCTTATAACAACAAAAGTATTATACACTAAATTATATGAAAGCTAATTTAATCCATATATATTTCAGCGTTGTAAATATTAAAGGGTATTATGTTTTCGATAACCTATCTTTCAAGTTTCTTACGATAAAATTTCATTTTATTTGTCCATTTTGTATATATACTCGTTATCAAGAGTGATCATGTGACTAACAAATATAAAAATATTAAAAAATTACTTCGACCTGTATTATGCATGCTTAAAATATAACATATAAATCCACCTACAGTAGAATAGATAATTTAGATTTCAAATATTTTGTATAGTTGTTAGCTTCTAAAATAAATAATATCTGATTACTCACAGCTTATGTTTCGTTTATGATATTGTACTCGAATAAACATATATGATTGGTTGTAAGTCAGTGTCATCATGTTTGGTTTATAAACAAGTGAAAGCAAATATTGTTTACTGCAAGAAATAGCAGTTCATATATTTTGTCAAGAAAGGTCCTATTGTTAGTGTCATCATGCCTGATTTAACAATACACTTATTCAGTCTTGTCAGTATGGATCTCGTGAACTGGAGTGCTACAAGAATAATGTACTTGAGTAAGATTGCCGATTCCTTTCTTCATTAGTTGTAAATTAGGGTACAATTATTTATCATATATGTGAATAAGCTTTTGATTAATTTATTTATTCAGTTACTTTTTCATTATGAACTATAGTATTTATGTAATTATCAAAACGAGAAATGCGTGCATGTAAATTCTGCTATTCTGAACTTCATAAAACAAACAGAATCTTAGCAGAAAATAAATCAATAACATGATAACTAAATCGATACCTAAACAATATAGAAAGGACATTATTAATACATGCAACTTTAATTATACGGCTCCATCCTTCCAGATGAATATCGTATTCAGTTTTACTCTGTACAACTACACTAATGTTTGAGATCCAATGTTTAAATTCCTCACATTCTGTTGAAGAAAAAGTGATACCTTCCTTGGTTGGATATAGTTTTCCTTTTCCAAAGTCCTGGAACTGTCGAATATTAATAATCCCATTACTCTCGTAAGACGATAGAGTGATATAAGTCATTTTCAATGAGAAAAGCATGAGATGATTCAGGTTCTTCTTCACGTTATATAATAGTAGATGAATTTAAACATCTTTTTTTTTATCCTACTGGTTCTTCTTCGCTGCTGGATTTGGTCTTTTTCACCATTTTATTACTATCAGCAGAATTTATTTTATTTACAATAGTCTAAATTATAAAGTAGTATATAACTAGTAAATCACATTAACTTTATTTATTAAAATGAATAAGACTTTTTTTTTGCCAAGTAGACTTTATTAGTTTACAGTCATGTGAAAAAGTTAGAGACCCTATCAGAGCCTGTGTATTTTTGTATAATTTTTGGATACACAGATATTTAATCGCAATTTCAACAACACTGAGAGGTTATAGGAATATAACTAAACAATTAAAGCAGAAGAAAAGACTTTTAATTTTTAGTAATTAAAATATACTGTACATATGTACAGTTCATTATTAAGTATATTGCGGAATTACAATACCAGTATTGTTCTTTTGTGTATTCGAAAACAACTAAGTTTAAGCTAATTTCATACTATTCACATTTTCCCTATTGAACACTAAAATTGTTTTTTATTTTCCCTTTTCGTATTTTCATCTTTCGAAGCTATACTCAAATAGGTCTAACAACGCAAAATGCATATTTTTTCTTTATGTTCACTGGCCTTAAGATTTTGGCCAGCAGTGTATATGATTTTCTCCAAGAGTTGTAATCTCATTTAAACATGTTAAATAAAGTTTTGGACAATTTATTATATTATGTCACTTATTCTATAATAATATTTAAGTATATGTAACTTAATCTAACTCGTGACCTCATTCAAATAATATTTTTGACATTGTACATATGAAAGTCAATCCTTTCAAAACTTGTGTGGAATTAAGAAACACGTGTAAATATTTTGTCACAAACAAGTAAAAGTTTCAACTATTGCGTAATAAACGTTTTATTGATATATGGAATGTTATAGAAAGGAAAAGTTTTAATGATTGCATGATATCGCTCTTTTAGAGCAATTGAAACATATAATCATGCATTATATGTGTCAGACTGAGCGAGATATAACTCTTTTAGGAAAGTAAATGCAATAATTTAGAACTGAAAATCTTTAATCACTTGAATGAATAAGTTTTGACCTTGTAGGACTAATTAATGATAAGGGAATATAATGTCCCTTTTGGGTCCCTACCTTAGTAAAACATATGTAAAGTAATTTGTGGTACGAAGCCAACTTATTAAGAGTTTTACTGCATAATAAACATTTAATTGCAATGTATATTGTTATGTAAAGTCTAAGTTCAAACATTGTGTAATATTGCACTTTTTTAGGGTGAGTTAAACCTGCAGACACGTATTGTGTACGCGGTAAAATGTATATAATTGTGTTGTTGTTGTTTTTTAATTAAGCACAAAGCTACATAATGGGCTATCTGTGCTCTGCCCACCACGGGTATCGAAACCCGGATTTTAGCGTGTAAGTCCGCAGACATACCGCTAAGCCACTGGCGGGCATATAATTGTGATGATGTCACATTAAATATTGTTTCTGATATTTATGGTGGACCCGGATGGCCAAACGTGTTAAGGCGTTCGACTCGTAATTCGACGGGCGTGGGTTCAAATCCGGTCGCATCAAAACATGCTCGCCCTTCCAGCCGTGGGGGGCGTTATAATGTGACGGTCAATCTCACTGTTCGTTGGTAAGAGTAGCCCCACAGTTGGTGGTGATGACTAGCTACCCTTCCCTCTAGTCTTACACTGCTAAATTAGGGAAGGCTAGCGCAAAAAGCCTTCGAGTAGCTTTGCACGAAGTTCAAAACAGGCAGACATTTATTATATCACTAAAAAATTTTAATTACTTGTGTCAGATATAATCCTTTTAGGATAGAAAATTTAATTACCGAGTAAATTTGCGTTAATTGTCCTTTTTAACTAGAAATGAATTATAAATGAATGAGTGTTAATCATTCTTGTAATTAATTAATTATAAATGAATTAGTTTCAAGCATCTTTTCAGGACTTTTAATTATAATGTTTATTGAATTAATTATAAAGTATTTCTTTAATTAGTGTTGTTGTTATTGAATTGAACACAAGGTTACACAGTGGGCTATCTGTGCTTTGCCCACCACGGGTATCGAAACCCGATTTTTAGCGTTGTAATTCAGCAGACATACCGCTGAGACACTAGGGAGCTGTAATTAGAGTTAAGGATGGTTAATTATAAGTGATTTAATTAAACAATTATAAACAGGTTAATTAATTAGTTCTAAATGTTTTTTTTTCTTTAACAATTTAATTATAAATGAACCTGTGTTACGAATTATTTTAGAAAGAATTAATTAATTAATCATCGATTTGGTAAGAGATATACTGTATGAGTCATGGCGACTTAAAAACACGTTTTCCAGCTTGTGACCTATTCAGCTATTCTGACCGCCTGGCATAGCGGCTTGGCAACGCGTCCTCAATGTTTTAGAACTATGACGTCTTCATCTTTGATAATATTACTCCCTCTTCACCCTTTCCTGAAGCAGACAATTAACGTAAAGGGGCATCCTCTGGATGCTGAAATGGGGCCTTTACTACTCTAGTCTAAATGCCATAAGATTGTTTGTAACTCCAATACATATGTTTATCAACCTAACTCTCACCAGAAATTTGTCAATGATGTTTGCAATCCAAGAAAATTCAATGAATAATATTAAGTAGGAAGTGCTGAATACCATAGTATTTTTTTTTTAATTGTATGCAAAAATACTCGAGGGTTATCTGCACTACTCAGGCCTAATTCTGAAGTGACAGGCTAGAGTAAAGACAGTTAGCTCGTTAACATCACCTACGACAACACTTCAGCTAATTATTATGAAGAAATAGTGGAATTGACCTAACAAATGTAGCTTATAAGCTATTTGCTGTGTAATAAAGTGAAGCAAGACCTTTACAGATTGATGGATACAGCCAGTTGCAAAAAGTGCCAAACGAAATATTGAGACATTATCTGCAGTCTGTGATATACATAGTAGTCCGAATACTTTTTAAGCAGCAGTAATATTGACTTTGCATGATGCAAGCACTGGAAAAAGAATGGTGTACTTTTATTACTACTTTTGCATTAAAATATTAAGTCATGAAGTAAATACAGAGCAATGTTTTATGTTAAAAAGTCTGTTGTTGAATTCGCCTTTATTCCAGTAAAAATACATTATATGCCTCATGTATGTTTATTTGTTCATGTATCTTTTCTTACTTGCATGGACGAAAGTAAATATACAAGTAAAGAAAACCTTTTTAAAAAAGGAAGTAAATGTAGAGATGGTAATATCAATCCTCGAAAAACAATGGAAACAAGATAGTATAGATGGCATTTACATCATTCCTACATAACAGCCCAAAAGCATTGTATTAAAATGCTAAGAGAAAAAAAATAAACTCAGTTGTAAATAAATATAATTATATAAATTGCTATATGTAATTTACAGCCCTTACTTACTTTTTGAAAAGTTTTTCATTACTTCCTTACTTGTTTGTAATGCATGTTTTAATAGACATAGGAAGCTTGTATTTATATCATACTTTTAAAGACAACGAGGTTCCAACTGCAATATTTATTGTTTATCTATTACCTTATGTGAATTCCTATTTCACCCTGTATTTAAACGTTTTAAATGAATGTCAATTTTTTGTAAGAAGCTAACCCTCGTAAGAAGTAATGATAACGTTATTGCTATTATTTATTAAAAATACTTACGAAAGCAGATACTATACTCCGTTTGAAACTATGTTACCTTAGTGAAATTGGCTGACACCAGTTTTTCGTTTTTGATTTATCATAATATTATAAATAATAATATTATTTGGTTTTACTATTAAGATGGATATATATTTAATAAAGATAACAATAATTAGATTAATATTGGGAAAAATGTTTTGTTTAAGATAATCATAAACACATACATTTCCTCTAAAGAATACAAAAAATTGCTGAATATTCTCCGTCACTTAATTTCAATATTATCTTGCAATCAGCAATTTTGTTGATAGAAGTGATGAAACATGCTGAATTTTATAGAACTGAAATACTTAGATTTTTGTGAATTTGTTTGAAATTACGATTACTAACTCGTTCAGAATGAAATAAAATACAGTGTACTTAATACTGTCTCATAGTTTTGATTTATAATAATAGTGATTTTCAAAATTTAATACTTTCCTGATGAAGCATAGTTTGATTTCAAGATTTATTATTTTTGTAATGTAACTTTATAATATTCACTTCATGCAAGAGTAAAGAAGAGTTGACAGTGACTGCTTACTAATGAAACTTCCAACCTTATATCACTTACTTTATTTCTGACTTATAAGATGCCAAATTAATCTGACATTTTAGTTCTGAATTTTGCTGTAATTAGTCATGTACTTGATTATTAGCTAGCCCTGTTTCTGCCTGGACTTTGAAACGTCTGAGAATCCAGAAATATCACAAAACAAATGTAGCTAATCCTGGTAGTTTGAGAATATACTCCAGTTGTCCACAACAGCACCACCAATAAACCAGTTACTAGGTCTGTAGGATGCTACTCCTTGCTATCAACAAATAAAATGGTGGTAAAATCGTCCTCTGTTTAGGAAAGTCAACCACTTTCACTACAAGCCACATGAAAACTGATGCATAGTAGGAAGAGATCTTATAAGGCCTGTTGATGCTACGTGAAAACACTTAAAAAGAAATAACTACCTAACTTCAGCAGGTTTATAATCTTCTTAATTCATGAAAACTCTTCAAAAATCTGAAGAAATTCGAAGTAAGGAAACAAAAATCCTCCTATTTGTCTTTAGATCAAGTGTTATTATCGAAGAACCTACATAGATTTCCTCTTGACTGCAACACCAGCTAAAATCATTAACAAAAAACAGATAATGGCATGTTTCTTTTACAACATAGTCTTTGCACTTGGTACACATATTTCAATGTATATTACAAGTGATTTGATCCTGGAGTAATCAGGACTAGTCTAGCAAGGAATCGGCTATTTATATGCTCTGGATAAATATTATAGTCAAATTCAGTCACCAAGCTCGAATATTTTGTTTGTTATTATTATATGCAAGATCTCTTTTCATGTGAATCAATGCTACTTATTTGTTGTGGTACACTTATGCATTTAAAAGATCATATATCATATATATGTGATATAAATTTCTCATACAAACATAAGGAGGGTTGGAGAACTCACAATAAACTTTTGCCAACATAATATACAGTAAGTGCTCATCCAAATCAATTTGGTCAGAGTAAGGAAAAATGGTAAGTGTACACTTTGTAGTCTGGTAAGTTCTTTCAACCAAATCACCATACTGCAGATCATGTGATGCATTTTTCATCACACCAAACGACTGGCTGTCGAACTCTACCAAATATGAATCTTTCTAGTGCTCTAAATTATGTTAATATTTATTTAGCCAAAACAACTGTGATGGACTGTATTGATATGTTAATTAGTTTGCATTTAGTTTGGTCGCTACAGTCAGTACACTATAAGCCTCGGAAGGTAGAATTGTGATAAACGCTTATTAACAGGAAAGTTACAGATATTTGACAAGGAACATTTAAATATTTCGAACATAATTAACTTCAGTGAATTAGATATCTCTCTCGGTAAAAAGTGAGCTTATAACCTTCATAAGGCCAACCAAGGATAAAGCTTGATAGCTTTTCCGACAAGAGAAGTGTAACAATATCAAATCAGAATTAATTTGCTCGTCGTTAACCTTGGTTGCCGATAAAATATTAACTTCTAGGCCAAATGGAAAACTAAATGTTGTTTGTGAGTCTATATTTTTATATATAAATGAGGTGCCACTGAGATTATTAACGAGATGTTAGACAAATCTACCTCCATACATAAAGGTTTAGCATAAATATCAGTTTACTCCGCAAACATAAATATATAATGTAATTAGTGAAACGTGTTATATGTGTATATACAATTATTAAGTGAAACAGTAAGATTGTAAGCTAAATATTTACATGTGATAAATGTTTAGAGATTTAAATTATGTTAGCATGAAAAATCCATTATATAAGACAGAAACATGGCTCATGCAACGGTGTTATAATAACTGCCTCGTTCAAAGAGTGGCTTCACTTGTAAAGTACCTTTTTAGGACGTAAATAGATTGATTATTGAAATTGATTAATAATATTATTTTTTTATATTAGTAAAATATACGTCACGTAATTAAATATATTACCCAAAACTATAAACATATGCTGAGACACGATACAATGATGTCCTATGGAACTACAATAATACTGCACTTAGTCGCACAATCCACCTTTTGCACCTTAGTAATGCCATTCACCTATAGTACTTTAGTAACATAATCCCCCTCATCCCGCCCTTTTCAGAACTGTGCAAGATAAATGAGTATAATTGTAAAAAGTGTTGTAGCGGATCAGATAAAATATTAGTCTTAATACTTTGTTTGTTACTGAAGCAAAAAAATCTCACTGTAAAATATATAATATGCAAGTGAGATAAAATATTAATTCTAAGACTTTGATTGATATTAAAGCAAAGCCTATAAAGTTGATAACAAATTACATGTTAAGACACATTGATATCTTAGGATATTTGTTAATGTGCATCACCTTCTCAAGGTTCGCTCGTGAACTATTCACGCATTCATTATAGCTGACCTCATCGTCCTACCCCTCCTCTAGCGACGCGCCCCAAGCAACTCGCCCTCTGATGCTACTTCATAGAACTATTACTTCTAGCAATATGCCCTCTGGTGCAACTTCGTGAACGCCATTATCTCTACCTCCTCCCATATGGCATGAGGTTAACAATCACAGCGGTTGTCTGAATAATTGCGCGACCTATGCTCTTCAAAGAATAGTTCGCTATGCATATAAATACACTTTTAAAATAATTTAAGTGCCTTAGCTGAAGCAAATATATTAATCATTTCTATCGTATCTAAACGTTTGACTTCGACCATATGTGACTTATAACAGTTTTATTTATACTTGAAATTTTTGTTTCCAATAAGTATCCACGAATTGTCGTAAATATTAAAAACTTTTTGTCACAATTAATATAATTGACTAATGAATTGTAAAATTGTTAACAACCAATGACTATTTAGCTTTAAATGAATGCAAAATACAGAATACTTTCCTTCATTGCAAAGTGAGCTTAATTTGTCTAGACAACCTAAATTACAATTTATGTAATTCATATATGAAATTTAAAATTTTAGAATAATAACTATAAACTCGGTAAGATATAATAATTAAAGTGATATTACAACTGCATTAGCTTACAAAAGCAAAGTAACTCATCGTTAAAATTTTTTAGTACTTTAATATTTTGTATCATCTTTAATTAAAAGTGTATAATATTTCAATGGATACTCGTCTCGTAATCTGAGGGTGGCGGTTTCGAAACCACCAAACATGCTTGCTCTTTCAACCGTGGGGGCGTTATAATGTGACTGTCACTTCCACTATACGTTGGTAAAAGAGTAACCCAACAGTTGGCGGTGGGTAGTGCTGATTAGCTGCCTTCCGTCTAGTCTTACACTGCTAAATTAGGGACGGTTAGTGCAGACAGCCCTCGTGTAGCTTTGCGCGAAATACAAACCAAACCATATTTCAATGGAAAATTTAGCTGTAATAATTTAATAAAATTTTAGCATATTTTAAGAAACCTCAAATGCACCTAAATTCATCTGAAGAACTTCATTCTTTGTGCTGTCATCATAAACCTATTTCTGGTGTAAAAACCATCCATATGCATGTTTAGCATACTGTTTAACGTAGAACACCTTTCGGTAAAGTCGTCAAACTGGACAACTGACGCTTTAGTAAAGTCCATGTTATATGTCGTTAACCTGGACAGTTAATCATTGTTATAGTTACAGCATACGCTATACAACACTTTTACTCCCATTCTTAGCTCACACTTTAACTTAAGTTAGATTCAAGAAAAATGCATTATCGCTTCCGTTATATCACCATATGTTTATGATTAGCTGATAGGAATAATTTGTCAAACTTGACTGCATTATTAAATGTTGACTTCTGCATTAGTTTCTTAATAACTATCTTTGAGCTTAAAATCTTTTTCTAATACTGTAGTAAAGTCAACATTTACAGTCATCTCACTAAAAGGCTAGATTTTTTTTAATCAAAAGAAGCCGGTGCTGAGTTGCCACATTTGTCTGTTTATAGTTATACAAAAAGCTATGTAATATACTGCCTGTGCTCTGTCGTCCCGGGCATGTAAACCCGATTTGTAATCCGCAGACCTGCCGCAGTGCCACTGTTAGGTTACAGTTTCGTCAAAGCTACTCAAAAGTTATTTGCGCTATACCTACTTAATTTTGAAAAAAAAAAAAATGTATATATATAATACAATATGAGGGAAGCCAGATAATCAACACCACCAGCCTTTGGACTACTATAATCGAATAGTGAAGCTTAACCGCCCTTTTAAAACTTCTACGGCCCCAAAACACAGCTTTTTTATTGTTGTTTTTTAACAGTCATGGGGCACAAACATAGAACTCAGAATACATAGCTATACAAGTTTCATATCATGAGAATTGGTGTTTTAGTGAAGTTGATGTTGTGTCAAGACGAAAATGTAGTTAAACTTCAAGGTGACAAAAACATAAATAAATGATCATATTTCTCAAAATCGAATTCTTCGTCAGATCGCTAATTTTTGAACAAAAAAATTTGAAAGTAGTGTGCAGCAGTTTGAAGGCTTACTTAACTCTTTGAAAATAACACATTCAACATAAATATTATACAAGTCATAAAAATAAAGGGTTGAAGAGAACAAAAACTACGTGATAAATACGTACTTTAGTGGGTTTCCCGTCATCAAAAATTACACAATAAATACTTAAATTGAAATTGAAACAAAGAATGGAAAAAGTAAAATTCATATACCAAGGAATAAGTAATCCTTCAACCCTACTAAAAATAACACAGAGATCGAATTCTAATTGTGCTGATATTAGAAACAGACTGACAAGCAAATTATAGATATTATGCTAAACAGAGTTGAAAATCCAACCATTAAACCTATTTTCAATGGCCCTCCTATATATATATCTTTTAAGTACAACACAAACCTACAACAAAAACGACCACTCATGAACCGTTTAATAATTATATATGAATTAAAATATATTTTCTTTTTCCGCCAAAAATAAAACTGAAAAATTAATCTGCTACGTAGAAGCCTAATGATTGGCTGTACACTTCGTTGTGGACCGCAATTTCGCCTGTTCAAAGCTCATAAGTATAACTTGGATCGGCCAACCCACGATATATATAATATATAACATCGAAAAATTAATTAGGTACAATGACATAATATTATTCACATATCAAAATTATTTTAGTTTATTGTATGGTGAATTTAGAAGCACTCCAACCACATAAATATAACAAACTCATAACACAGTTTCTAAGAATTTTGTGATTCAGTATTCTAAATAATGTACGTGCATTTTCAAATTCTATACATGCTCTTTTATTCTAACTTTCGCGATTTGGCGAATAGTGCTAGTTCGGAACGTCACCTTAAAAAATAAGATAAACATTTTGAATTTGTTCATTATTTTTTTAAATTATGTATGTTTCATTAGCCTGAATAATTGAAGGGAGAATACAATGTTATACTTCGTGAAATAAGCTTGAATAATTGATACTTAAGTAAAGTCAGTGTAATGTAATCCGTCGCCAGCCTGAACAACTGATACTTTAAGGAAGCATAATGTTATATATCGCTTGCCTAGACAATTCAAACTTTAAAAAAGTGTCATTTTTACGTGTCACCAGCCTGAACAATTCATATTTAACGAGGTCAGTATTATGTGTCGACCTAAACAATTGGTGCTTTAGTGATTGCCTGTGTAAGTTTAATATAAACTGTGTAGTTGGGATTTTTTTTTCAGATAACGTGTTCCAAATAATGATACTTCTGTAATTGTTCAACATACATAGTTTTACCTTTATCTCCCATACGGTGTTAATGTGCTCTAAATATTAAGTTACAAGTTAGACATAAAACCCAAATGATCTCATTGGATTTTAGTATACTTACGTATACTTATATATTTTTTTCACACAGTACAGTATGGTTTCTTGTCACTTTTTTATTCCATTGCACTAAACCGTTTAACAAGCATTAATGCAAGTAAATTACACATGTCAAATCTAATGTTACCACAAAGTTTTATGAATTTTAGATAATCCATAAAATATCACACATTCAGAACTTTTGAATCTGGTGTTGTAATAAACTACTTCAGATATAAATGGTTCCATTACATCTAAATAGTTCATCAAATAGGTTCACAATGTGTCACACTAAGGATTTCTTAAAATTTACAAATCCAACTGATCTACATTTACCTTTCGTAAATACAGATAAAACACAGATAAAAGTGTTCCTAGCATCAACAGAGCTTTGAATATCATATTCATGTAACATATTAAAAATTTGGTTAAACTTTGAAATACATCACAATATGTTAACAGAAACTGGGTTTTGGTAAGTAAAAGGCCATATCTTATTGAACATATTTGCTAATAACTATAACATAACGAGTCTACTGAAAACATTATGTTAAGTAAATAATAATCATATCATCGTCCTTAATTCTAAGCAGTTACATCAAAAGTTTCTTTAAAGAGGAGTTTAGTTGCTACCATGAACATTTTCAGCTTATACCTCACAACTTCTGTGGTGTTCAGCATTATCATTAAATATACATACCTAATAACATCTTCTCCTTTGGAATGTAATTAACTACCTCACAGGTTTACGTTTTCTTTACTTTTCTCTTGTATACTCCTAACAGACTAAAATTAAACCGATCCATCTTTGAAATTTTTTTGGTCAAGTTACACTTAAAAATAACGACAAACAACACATGTACTCTGCTCATCCAACAATGCTAACTTCATTTCGTATTAATGCTTTAAGTATAACATGCACAATTTATTTCCTACATGTATAAATACACTTACATTTCTTGACTTAACCTAATATGACACTCTCTATAATGATATCGTTATTCCAAAGCTCAACTTATTACGATGCAGGTTATACGTTTATTTACTACAAAGCCTGGCCTAATGTGATACTCACTATACCTTTATTTTATGATTTGGCGTAACACAATAAATGTATTTTGGACATACGATGCTTGAAGTCAAAGCTGCTTAACTTTTTTAAAAACTGAAATATAATTTTTTATCTCTCTTATTCAGTTCACGATTTACCTGGTAAACAGTAGTTGTGTGGTTTGTGTTTAAATTAGTACACCTAGACTCTAAGACAAAGAATTAATTACATTTCATAAGAATAATTTGTAGATACATATATATTCAATAACATTTCCTAACTGTTATGAAGTGCAGTGACACAAGTGACACGTTTAGAACTCTTTCTTCTTTTGGTTCATTGAAGCAAATTGTCATTCAAGGTCAGTAATGATATTGCTTAAATAAACAAATAACACAAACCACGAATGGGTAAGGTGCTTCCCAGACAAACTGGCTTGAGATGTCCTTCTAAAATAAACAAATAAACCATAAATGCGTAAAATTGGAGAGAAAGAAAGAGAAATTGCTATTATTTTACAAAAATGTCTTCCATTTGATGTATAGGAGCTTTTTATAGAATTATTTGGGAGTTTGGAGTACTCCATTGGTTGAAACAATAATTAGACTTCTTATTTTTTGGAGTT
Source organism: Carcinoscorpius rotundicauda (assembly GCA_011833715.1). NCBI lineage: Eukaryota > Metazoa > Arthropoda > Merostomata > Xiphosura > Limulidae > Carcinoscorpius > Carcinoscorpius rotundicauda. Next base: position 42,827,952 of record CM022393.1, read on the forward strand.
AAGCACAAAGTTACACAATGTCTGTGCTATGCTTACCACAAATATAGAAACCCGGTTTATAGCAGTATAAGTCAGCAGCTATGCCACTAGGGATTGAGTCTTTGCTAGTAATCTTAAGTGCTATACACACCACAAATATCGAAACCTGGTTTCTAGCAATATAAATCAGCAGCTGTGCCTCTAGGGATTATGGCTTTGCTACCAACCATAACTTTTTTCAACATGTTGCAGAGAACGTAGAAAAAAGTTTTTCTTCAGGCGTTAGTGTTATTGTAGTTTTCTCAAAAAATGGAACACTTAAATTTCTCTAAGTGCATTTACGTAACTATTGAGAGAAAGTAATTATACCAATAACGCAAAAGTGCTTGCATATACTATGTTCAGGAAGCCAAGAAGGTGTAGCATTTGACAAAACTGCCATATATTTTGTTCTTCTAAAACTATGTGATAGAAATAACTTCATTAAGTTCTATTCAGATATATGATTTTTTTTTTGTAAACCAGTTCTGTATTGACTCAGTGCCTTTGTTAACAGAACGAAACTATTACTTCTTTAACTTTCACGTTTTTAAATGATGGGAATTGGGAATCATACAAATATAGAATTATTGAATGGTTTATTTCTACTACAAGGTTATTTGAACATTTAATAGGAATGATTGCCTTTCCACAACTGTCTCCAGACACCAAAAGACAGTAGTAGTTCAGACTTTGAGAGTCAAAGCACTCAACCCTTAATACCTAATTTGACATTCCGTAACGGTTAATTAGTTTGACATTTACGTTTGGATCATGCCTTGTAGATGGAACATCCCAAACACCTTTAAGCGTTATGACCATAGACATTTTTCTTTACAAGGTAAATAATGGTGGCAGGAACTGCCAATGAACAGTACAATACACATCTCGTTTCTGGTTTTTATACTAACTTATCAATGTTACAGAGTGATGATTTTATATATTTTATAGTACTTACGTTATTTACTTACTTGTATGTGGACCAAGGGTTCACAGCTGTTAGCATGTTAGGCTACAATCGATGGGTCCGCGGTTCGAGGCGTGATCCCACTAAGTATGCTCTTTATCTTTAGCTTTGATCGTATTATTAAAGTGACAGTCTAATCCGCTATTCGTTTCAATAACCAAGACAAAGCCCTTGCAGCAATGAGTATTGTCAGCTGACTGCTTCCCTCTGGTCAAACCTTTTTAATTACTGACGATCATGTCTGAGCCATGAGGATCTCTAACGTAGACATTTAGTCTATGAGTATGAAAGAAAGAGGTCGTTCAGTTCTAAAATTATATTTGCATATAACAAAGCCATACTAGTGTAGTATTTAATATTATAATCGATACTCTTAATATTATTTACTTATTTATGCTTTTTAAATTTGCGATAAAGCATTTTCATTTACTAATTATAAAATATACAATCAAAATGATACCCCTACTTTGGATTTAAAATGCTCTAATATACCTAATTTATTTATTTTTATCCCAAAGTCTCCCGGTAGGACACAAGTGATTTAATGGATTTATAATGCTAAAATCTAGTCCCCCAATGGCATGGCCCGGCATGACCAGATGGTTAAGGCGCTCGACTCACATTCCGAGTCCTTTCAGCCATGGAGCGTTATAATGTGACGGTCAGTCCCATTATTTGTTGGTAAAAGAGTAGCCCAAGAGTTGGCGGTAGGTAGTGTTGACTAGCCGCTTTCACTCTAGTCTTATGCTGCTAAATTACGGACGACTAGTGCAGATATCTCTCGTGTAGCTTTGTGCGAAATTCAAAACAAACCAAAGCCCAGTGGCACTGCAGAATGTCTGCGGACTCACATAGCTGGAAAACAGGCTTTGATACTCTTAGTGAGTAGAGAACAGAAAACCTATTGTGTAGTTTTGTGTTTAATTCCAAACAAACAAACAAGTTACAATCTAGGATTCGATACCACATGGTGGACAAAGTGCAAATACTCCATTGTTTAGCTTTACACAAAGAAATAACAATAATTTACCTGTCTTTCGTTGGGACAGTAGTAAGTCGTCGGATTTAAAAGGCTAAAAGCAGGGGTTCGATTCCCCTTAGTAAAAACATCATATAGCTGTATGCAGCTTTGCTATAAAAAAACAACAACAACATATATATATATATACACACACACACACACAAGTTACCATGAAAAATAATTATCGCACTTGTTTGACAGTTTCAATCAATTTATGCACTTCAGATATTTTAATTATACTTCTGTTCTTGTTAAAAAATATAACAAATGTTAAAAAGAAAAAAAATCATATCATATTAAAGATTACAGATTATAGTTCAAGAACACAAGCTTTGTTGTACCTTTTCTTAATTTAAGGGAAAGCTTAATTCATTTTCCTTTTTAGATGAATATTCTTAGTACTATAATTGTTGCACCAAGCAAAATCTATTAAGAAGTATTAAAAACTCACTTTTACAGTTCACCAGCTAATCCTATGGTAGTTTAAAGAGAGCAAATAAATATAACTTTAATGGCTCTGTTTTGTCCTTTTGTAAGTGGTTCAAGTCTCTGTAGTAATTAAGTAGCCTTTGTTAGTTTTGAAACAATATTCCATCATTTGTTTGACTTGCTCTTGTTGTCAATGTAAGATGAATATTTTGCTCTTTGGAGAAATATTTGTCAGAAAATGGGAAAGTAGTAATCTTGATGGCTAGTGTTAAGCGGCACTCTTATTGTCATTTCTGTAAGACCTGCTTTATTTTATTTGTCTAATTGTGTTTATATTTTTGATTTGTTAGAACCTTATTTTATCTAACTTCTTAGCTTACAGGATGGGTTAGTATTTGCAGAAGTACATAACTTATTGGAATTTTATATTTTTGTGCGTATGTGTGAGAGTCTTTATTATTCGTTGTCGAACTTAGTTTCAAGTCATCTGGTGTTTATGGATAGACCTGCTAGAATCTACAGGATGGTCGCTAGAAAAGCGGAAAATTTGTCAAACAGCTATTTATTTTTACAAAGAATAACTTTTACAAAGTTTTCTAAAAGCATATGTTATATTACACTCATAGATGCTCAAAATTATTAAAATCATACATTTATTCAGGATGTAAAGAAATCAAAAGAGAAATGGGTAAGCATGCATTTTATTCATGATCTCATCTGACCCTCAAATTTTCCGCTTTTCTAGCGACCACCCTGTATATCTTTTACATTGTTCAAGATACGAAATTTACCGACATTGCTTTAATCCTTCAGTTGAAAAATCCCTTTCATTTTTTGATCGCTTCGTACAGCCTCGCCGTAATTATAAGGGTTGTCGTAAAAAACACACACTATATTATCCTATATTTCACTCTCATTAACTTAGCATGGATTCTTCTGCTTGAAATCCTTGATCTGTTTCTACTGTAGTAAACTAACAAATATATTTTCTCTTGAGCTTAGAAAACCTCTTTTTAGCTCATATATATAACCAATTACTACAAGCTAAAGCAATATTCACTACTGTATTTATTACTTTTACCGAAACTTAAAAGCTGGCAGCAAATGGGATGTAGTCCGTGAAGTTAAAACACAAAATAAGTATATAATTAATCAGCTTTCTACCCTCACTTCTGTATTAAACTTTGATGAATCATGTCAAGAAACCTCATTTCTTGTCGAAGGTTATCTTGGAGCATGTTTAACTCATACCTGAAGACTCACTGGGTGAATTCTCTTTACTCATCTTATGTTGCTTTTATTCATTATCAGAAACATCATCGATATAGTAAACACAGTGAGAGTGAAATATTATTTTACACTTTTCTAGATTTTGAAAAATCCTTAAGGAACTAGATAAAGAACGTAATGATAACAAATATAATAGATTTAACAGTAATATATGTCACTTAAAGCATCTCAACTTCACAATAAACTCAGTTTTTAGTTCCTTACACTGTGTAATAAGACAAAAATGATACATTATAAAAGGTATGAAAATTTTAATAATTTACTCTGTAGAACTTGAAAAATTCTGCATAACTATTTGATTTGAGAAAATGTCAGTTTTGTTTATTTACTCGAATGTTATAATAATCCAAGTTTCTTCATCGTTGGTCATGTGTTTTTAATGTGCTGATTGAAGTACATATATTCATGTGTTTTGAATACTATCAATGATGTTTAATTATTTTACGGCAATAGAGTATGAAGTTTACTGTCCATTATCACTTTTTGTTTATGATTTTGTGTTGGAAAGGTAAAACAAATATGTCTTTTGAATAAATTATTTGACAATAGTTGGTACAGTTCGCGCAAAGCTACTCGAGGATTATCTGCGCTAACCGTACCTAATTTAGCAGTGTAAAACTAGAGGGAAGGCAGCTGGTCATCACTACTCACCATCAACTCTTGGACTACTCTTAGCAACGAATAGTTGGATTGACCGTCACATATAACGCCTCCACTACTGAAAGAGCAAGCACGTTTGGTGCAACAGGAATTCGAACCCGTGCTCATCAGGTTACGAGTCATGCCGGGCCTCATACATTTAAGTGTCTATATGACACTATCTTCGAGTGTATTATTTTTGAATTTCGCGCAAAGTTTCTCGAGGGCTATCTGCGTTAGTTATCCCTAATATTGCAGTGTAAGACTAGAGGGAAAGTAGCTAGTCATCATCAACCACTGCCAACTCTTGCGCTACTCTTTAACCAATGAATAATGGGATTGATCGTCACATTATAACGTCCCACGACTGTTAAGGAGAGCATGTTTGGTGCGACAGGGATTCAAACCCGCGACCCTCGGATTACTAGTCGAACGCCTTAACCCACCTGACCATGCCGGGCCTTTTTTCAGATGTAAGAGTGGAAGAAAGATAATCTTGAAAGTATTTATCATTATTCGCCAAAATATTTAACGTTCGATTATTAAATCAGTTTAAACTTATCTATTTACTTGTATTCACATTTTCTTGCGTTCTTTAGTTTTACAGTTAGATATTTATTAATCGCAGTTTTGAGAAATACTATAAATGTTAAGTTTACTGCATAATTTGTAATAATTATATATTATACAATACATAATAATGTTATTTATTAATTTGAAAAAAATAACTTTAATATATTGTCCTATTTATATTTTATAAAGCTAATAGTAGTTTGTATTTTGTTATAGATTATGCGCATTAAGAAATAAATTAATTAAAGGCAACGTAGAAATAATATCTAACTCTATATTGCTTCATATTTATTAAACCTAAGAAATTTCTTTCCCTCTTTGCCGACAATAAAAACTTAACAAACTTCGATGTTAAATCAACTTTGAGATGGCACATACAAAATCTAACTAAAATGTTCTACAGTCCAAAATAAAGCCTTCTAGAAAACTAATTTTGAAATGACATATTTACAGAAACCCGTAACAGTTTTGACGAAGAACATCAAGAAAAAACCTGACGTTTCATCAGCCAAAAACCAACATCGTCTTTACACCAACTAGAAAGAACAGAATGTATTCAAATCGAGCTTTTTCCATTACTGTGAAGACAATTTTTTGCGAGCTTAACTTGCGATTAAAAAAGAACTTTTCACCCTTAAAATACATGTAATTCTTCAATTTTTAGCACAAAAAATCATAGAACAATAAAATATTCTAGGTCTTCTTAGCATGACACTCAGACTGTCGCTAGTCAAGGGTGTCACGACACTTAATTTCTTCATATCAAATTTTCGTTTGAATTTCAAGAGTGACATTCTTAACTAATCAGAGTTCGTTCTATAGGTAGTCACAATACCGAACTTTCCATTTTAAAGCGTCGACTACTGTACAATCAAAAATAATTTTTTCATTAATGGGAAATTCAACATAGAATCAGTTTTAAGATAAAGACCTGGTCACAAACTTCCGATACGTTAAATACTTACACAATCGTAAAACTAACATGTTGAATACATTGGCTAACATACAAAACAGAGCACAAGATTTCAATTAATTAAGGTGAATTTTAAGTAAACAGACAACAACAAACTTCCAAACACAAATTAAAATTAGTAAATTGTGGTAATACTGAACAACCAAATTCCAATGAATAGTCAGTCACTCGCCAAGGTTATCGTTTGTTTGTTTTTGAATTTCGCACAAAGCTACTCGAGGGTTATCTGTGCTAGCCGTCCCTAATTTAGCAGCATAAGACTAGAGGGAAGGCAGCTAGTCATCACCACTCACCATCAACTCTTGGGCTACTCTTTTACCAACGAATAGTGAGATTGACCGTCGCATTATAACGCTCCCACGGTTGGGAGAACGAACATGTTTGGCGCGACGGGGATGCGAACCCGCGACCTTCAGATTACGAGTCGCACGTCTTAACACACTTGACCATGCCGGGCCCAAGGTTATCGTGAACTACGATAATAGTTCGTTTTGTTTTGTATAACTCCTTGCGATCCTTATAATAGATATTTCGGGTAAAGAAAATCTAAGACATCAAAGATTCAGTTCAAACAACATTTTAAACCCTTTACCACTGACTGCTGAGGTTATATATATGTTGAAAAAAGAACACGCACGTTTGACTTACAAGGAAAAGAAAATTTGCTCAAACGTTCCGTTTGTAATTTTTCTTATTATTATTATTTTCTTTCCAAACTAAAAAACTAGTTTGATATATTGCACTCAAATGTATAATACAGTATTTACTGTACCTTCAACTTCGCCTGCTTACTTTGCTACGAGTCCTGGCATGGCCGAACGCGTAAGGCGTGTGACTCGTAATCCGAGGGTCGCGCTAAACATGCTCGCCCTCCCAGCCGTGGGGGTGTATAATGTGATGGTCAATCCCACTTTTCGTTGGTAAAAGAGTAACCCAAGAGTTGGCGGTGGGTGGTGATGACTAGCTGCCTTCCCTCTAGTTTTATGCTGCTAAATTAGGGACGGCTAGCACAGATAGCCCTCGAGTAGCTTTGTGCGAAATTCCAAAACAAACAAACAAATTACTTTGCTACGACACCTATTTATAGGTGTTTAAATTCCCATTATTTTATTTATATTTTTATTATATCAATCTATAAATGGCTCATCTCACGCATATCTAACCTGATATTAGTCAGTGCAATTTGACTTGTGCCCCTCTTTAGTAACAAGCTACGAAAAGAAATGAACATGAAACTTTGAATTATCCTCCATCAACTACTGATCTAAATATTAATTCTTCTTAACAAATTTTAACGTTCTGTACAGTTTGAATGAAATATATTTGTTACACAGTAATGGATAACATTGCAAGAATGTTGTAGATAATTAAAGACAACTATTACAACAGAACTGGTTTCAAAGCTGAGTAAAAAAAGAACGATCATCAGTCGAAGATCATAGACGAATCAGCACTTTTAATACACAAGTTCTTTATGAGCGTCGCAACTGGATACTATCAATAACTTTTGAAGAATAAACTTTTATAAAGGTGATACCCAGCTTGCATCCCGTGTTTGAAGAAAATCGATGACATGGAGTGAAAGGTGACAGTCATGTTTACCGTCATCGGGAAGACTTAAGCGGTAGTTTGTCTAACAAAGATCCTATGACTTCAATGACGTAACATAGTAAACAAAAAAATAACCCAAAGGAATATTCTAATAAACATCTAAAAAGAATACTTTGGAACAATTTTACAGAAATATATGTTTGAAAAAAAACACACGAAATATTCTTAAGTTCTGGACTCCGTCAACAAATAAACGTAACTAAACATACTGCCGTTTGTTACCAAATTCATTGCTAACTTTTGTATATCAATGTGTTACTTCTAGCAGTGTAATGTAAAAGTTTTTTGTGGTTGCTGTTCTTGAATTTCGAATATACTAAGCATATGTAGTATAGTATGAAAACATTATAAACTCATTTATATCATAAACGTAAACAAAATAATCATTTCTATTTCCACTGTCATGTTAATTTAATGAAGTTAAAATATATTGAATATAAATAAATTGATGCAGGTCGTCTTATTATTTTTGTACATTTTTGCGACTTATATAAACTATAATGTTTCTTCTCAATAAATGTAGGAGGAGGTAAACTTATATGTGGTCAATCGCAAATGAGCATATAATGTAATTAGTTATCAGATACTTGTATTTTTAAGTATTATTACTACTATTGAATGGTAACACAAAGGCCAGTGAAAGCGAGAATTTAGACATATAGAAATCTGCAATACATATGCTGCTAGTTAAAATTTTAAAGCCAAGAAACAAAGAAAAAATATGCATTTTGCTTTGTTAGACTCAACCATTTATTAAGTAGAGCTTCGAAAGATAAAAACAAGGAAAAAGAAAATAAAAACAAAAAATATTTTTGCATTTAATAGAGAAAATGTGACACTATGAAATTAGCTTAAATACAAGCTGGTCAAAAGCTTAAGACCGTATTAAAACGAAGCGTTGATCGGTAAACATAACGAAATTTGGTTATTTGTGTTCAAGCATAAGCGTTGTCAACATCTCTCACTGACATTTCCTGAGTTACATTGGGTAAAAACATGGCAAAGACTAAAAAGTTGATAGATTTTGAACGTAGCAGGGCTGCAAAACAAGGTCTCTCTCAACGTGCTATCGCTGGTAAGATTGGGTGCAGTAAAACTGCTGTTACAAATTTCTTAAAACAACCTGAGAAACACGGAACGAGAATTTTAAGTGGTTGTCCCAAGAAAATTTCGCCAGCGTTGAGCAGGAGGATTCGATGGGTTGTCCGGCAAGACACCAGCCGATCGTCAAACCAGATTAAGGCCCTTACGAACGCAGAATGCAGCGCAAGAACAATAAGACGGCATCTACGAGAGAAAGGCTTTAAAAACCGTAAACGTCTTCAAAGGCCACGCCTCTTTCCACACCATGAAACAGCTCGGTTAAACTTTGCTGAGAAGCACCAAACATGGGACGTAGAAAAGTGGACAAAAGTTTTGTTCTCTGATAAGAAAAAAATTCACCTGGATGGTCCAAATGATTTCCAACGTTACTGGCACGATAAGGATATCCCACCTGAGACATTTTCTACACGACACAGTGGAGGAGACTCCACCATGATCTGGGTTGCTTTCTCCTTCCATGGAGTAATGGAATTTCAGGTTATAGAGGGGCATCAAACAACAGCTGGCTTCATTGAGATGTTGGAAAGAGAATTCTTATTGACTGAAGGTTCTCACTTGTGTGGAAATTATTGGATCTTTTAGCAGGACAACGCTACAATCCAAAAAGAACTTTTTCATGGCAAATAACGTGATTCTTTTGTACCATCCCCCGCATTCGCCCGAACTCAACCCCATTGAAAATGTTTTGGGATAGATGACAAGGGAAGTCTATAGAAATGGACGTCAATTCCAAACAGTGCATGACCTTCGTGAAGCCATCCTCACCACTTGGAATAATATTCCAGCCAGCCTTCTGCAAACGATTATATCGACCATGCCAAAGCGAATATTTGAAGTTATTTGCAATGACGGCCATGTAACTCACTACTGAGACCTTTTTTGGGCATTTCCTATCCTGTGTAGGACTTCGTGGTTGTATGGTCGTAAACTTTTCACCAGCTAGTATTTAGGCTATTTTTATAGTGTTCACATTTTCCATATTAAATGCTAAAAAAGCTTTTTATTTTTATTTTACCTTTTTTCATTTTCATCTCTCGAAGCTCTACTCAAATAAGTGGTTGAGTCTAACAACGCAAAATGCATATTTTTTTCTTCATGTTCATTGGCCTTAATATTTTGGTTAGCAGTGCATTACCAGAAAAAGTCCGTATAATAAAATGGAATTACACGAAATAATAGGATATGAAACACACACAAAAAAGAAGCTTTCAATATCTGCATAACTAAAAAAGCACTCAGTATAAAAGTCGGCAAGGTTTGAATACCCTCTTGAAAGCATTAAAATAATTAGCTAATTAAAGCTTTGATGAAGAAAATTCCAAGCGAGTGGATAAACTGATTACTAAAACACGAAAAAATACAAAACAGAATTTTCTTGAATGTAGCAGCAGCCTAAATGTATGGTATAAAGTAACAAGCAAATTAGAAAATGAAATACAAATAATTACTAAAGTAATCGTAAAAGCTACATCATAATCTAATTAACACAATCTTACCTTCTTTTTAAATACAACTATACTAAATGTCATTACCTGCTGTGGAAACAACTGAGACAACTTATTATATTTGTACAATCGTAAAATTAAAATTTTCAATATGTTCGCCAAAATACACAAGAGGGTATAATATTTTAATTAATTAAGTTAAATTTTAAGTAAAAAAATATACTTTCAAACACAAATTGAAATAAAGAATAACACTGTCGTTTGAAAACAAGTACATTATTAAATTTTGTATCTTTATGTCTTACCTGTAGAAGTAGAGTAAATAAAATACACTGTTCTCTTATCTAAATCAGTAACCTAAAAATATTTTTTGTTTGCATGAAAACGTTAGGTGATTTAACACTTCATAGCGTGAATATTGCGTCAGTGAGAATTTTATCTCGTAAGCAGAGAGTAAGACACTAATGAACGTGAAACGTCTTCTATTATCCATATTCATGTGTGATGGTGTTTAGTGTTAATTTTGTGGTGTTATTTCTTTAGACTTATAAACATAACACTATACATTTATTTCATAGTAATGAAGTCAATACTTGAAAGAGCTGGTGGTTAAGTCATATAAAAACATTATACAATTACAGGTTACAAAAACATACTAGTAATAACAATAATTTTCTCACGGATTAACGACAAGGAATCATAATCCAGATGTCCTGGGGCTAATACGTCAGAAAGTGTTATAGAAACGTATATGACAAATCCACTGCAATTCATATAATACAGTCACCTGTATTACATAAATATCATCTATTGCCGTAAACTATTTTAAATTTTCAGAAATATGTGATAAATGCGCAAAAAAACACCTAAATTTTCATTCTACAAAAATACATATCTATCTACATATGGTTAAAAATTATATGTAAATTACAACAATCATAGCATGCTGAAAGAAACAGGGGCCGGGAATGGTCTAGAGTTTAGCATATCAAAACAATTAACCTGAAGGTTCATGGTTCGTGTATCCTTGCCGCAAAAATGTTTTCTGCTCTCACACTTTGATCCATTGATGTGCTACAAGACTGACGGCCAAATTCTATTATTCGATCAGACAAAAGTAGTTCCAGAGTTGATAGTGTTAAGTGATGATTAGGTTCTTTCCCTTCAATATATTAGAGCTAAATTTTTAATATAAAAAAATGTTATTTTATCTAAATTCAAACAACTTAGTAACCCTAAAATATTTTGTTTGTATGAAAATATTAGCTGATTCAACACTTCATAGAATGAAAATTGCATGCGCAAAAAGTTTATTTAACCTGTTTGACCCGCTTTGCCAAAAAGTATCTTTTCTTTCCTGCCTTTCATCGAGGAGTGGTCTGCGATTGATTCATACATTTTGGAAGAATTGGGGAATATGACAATGTGGAAAAGAACAGAAAAGTGTCGAATCCACACGAGTTTGGAATTTCTGGTCCATTAGAACACTTTTTGTTATAAATGGGCAAATGGTCATGCAACCCATGAATGGAAGTCTCACAAAATGCCATATCTCCACGTAATATCTTAAGCTTTCTCAAGGAGGAAAAAAGAAAGTAGATATTTTTGCTCAAGAAAGGCTTCCCTGATTGACGTTTGAAGTTGAATGAGGTAGTTAATGTTGGAGTGCTGTCGTCGTATACGATGCTCGATGGGCGAGAGAAGGTTATTTGATTTGAGGAACCAAACAAGACAAGTATTAACCATCCTCTCTAAGATTTTACAAAGGCAGCTCGTCAAAATAGTTGCACAGTAGATTGAAGGAATCTTGGGATCCTCCTACGTTTGAGAGGACAATCGCCCAGCACCAATCACCCATCAGGAAAAGTATTCTCCTGCCAGATCTGGTTAAAAATAGCCAGTAGAGTAGCAAAAGAGGCAAGAAAGAGATGGCTCAGAATCTAGTAGTGAATGGCATCTGGTCTTACTGATGTACTGCCAGACCAATGAAGTGCATACTTAAGCTCCACCAGCGTAAAGAAGCAATTATAGTCATAGAGACAATTAACCCAGAAGAAAAGAGGTAATGGTTCTGCTTGAGTCTTGGTGGCTAAGAAAGTTTGAGATGAAGCAGAAGTACTAGATACATGAGAAACGCTTTCACCAGGAGCATCGTCGATGGCTGGGCACCAGCAACTTCCTGGTCATCAGAAAGCAAGATCAAAAGAAAACAGAGTTTACTGCCCACTGACCTTCCGAATCTTGTTGCATATGTCTTTGGACCTTGTGGTAGAAGAAATGCTAGTTGTGTACTTAATCCAAGGTTCCTTCTGGCTTTGATGTTTAACCTGCCAAGCATGTGCACGGGCTCACTGAAAAGCAAGACAGTTTAAAAGTGTCGGATAAAGGTATCCCAGGCTTCTGTTTAAGCCTTCTATGCTATATGGAAGTATCCATAAATAAGGATACTGTGCAAAATGTATCGAGGTTTTAGGAATACACTAAGCAGCTGCTAGGACAATATATTCACAGTCACTACTGCCATGCAATCGTCTATCAATCGTTTAAAGATGATGACAGAATCAAGTTCTGAGAGAGCAGTCAAAGAGGGCCAGTTGGCTTGGTTCAACTTCCTTCGAGGCACTCGGGTCGGATGATATCGATCATGGCCAGTCTCTCTCAAAATGATATGAAAATGATCAATGTTTCGTGGGTTACAGTCAGTCCTCCACGAAAGGTAAATGAAAAGTGCAGGAGATCATATAGAAAGATCAATAGCAATAAAAGGCTGACAAGGTACATGAAAATAAAATGTGATCTGACAGCATACTCTGTGGAATGATTCCTCCCATCAATACCAGCACCACTCCAGAAGGGATTATGTCCATTAAAATCTACAAAAACGAAAAAGTACAATAACTGTTCAATGAAGGCATCAAGGTCTGATTGATCATAGGTCTCTCCAGGAGAGTGTAGAGAGAACAAGTAATGATGATACAAACCAACTGAGCACAGATAGTTATGGCTTCTAAGAGTGTATCAAACAACTAAGACAGGGTGGACGCATGCTGATCGACCAGCAGTAACCCCTACATGAATTCGACCATCGTAAAATCTGCCATTTTTGTACAAATAAAACTGCCAAAAGGCGACTGCATTGGCATGTTTCAGGAACGTTTCCTGTAAAGTTTGGTTTTTTTGAATTTCCCGCAAAGTTAATCGAGGGCTATCTGCACTAGCCGTCCCTAATTTAGCAGTGTAAGACTAGAGGGAAGGCAGCTAGCCACCACCCACCGCCAACTCTTGGGCTACTCTTTAACAAACAGTGGGATTGACTATCACGTTATAACATACGCACAGCTGAAAGAGTGATCTTCTTTCGCGTAACGGGGATTCGATCTCGCGACCTTTAGATTGCGAGTCGAGTGCCTTAACCACCTTACGCTGCCAGGCCAGGTAGGTAGATCTCTGTCTGTGAATAAATATTACATCAGCTGAGGGCGTGAATTAATAATTGTTTTTTATTTCGTGGCTGGAGAAGAAGATAGATTTAAGGAAACACTCAAAGAGTTACGAGAATGGGTGACAGGAACAGAAATAGAGTAGAAAGACTGGTCAACACTTTTAACCATAGAGTGTAAAAGACTTAGCAAACGACACTGTTGGAGGTATGGGGAGATTTGTTTGCTACAGCAGTGGAATGGATTGAATCAGCTTATATCCAAGACAGAGTGGGAACAATAACTCAAGCCTCTGGGGAGGAGTTATTGTTCACAGTCTTCAAGTATTGAATCTCTTTCTTCACCCCATTTAGAGCAAGATCTTGAGTAAGAGAGGCGTCAACCACTACAGTTAACACAGTGTGATTCCAGTTCGTATTTGTATGTGTCGTGGTCTTTACCACTATAATAAACACATTAAAGAACCATGACATGTCTTCGAGTGCCTAAACTACTGACACTGGGAACATCCGAGAATTAAAAATCTATGGCCGGTTCAGGTAACCTGCCTTGACTGTGACAGGTGGACGTGGTGAGGTAAGCATCAAAATCAGAACATTATTACTTATCACAATTCGTCTTTGCAAGTGGAGATTTGGTGCACTGCAGAAACACCTTGGCTGACAAATCCAGAGAAAATTTACAACTCGAGAATGTTCTTCACGTCCCTCTCAACAATAACTCATCTTGAGGAAATCATGGAGAGTAACCTCAAATGGGTACACCCCAATGCTCTTCGAATTCATCAGGAGTATAGTGTTTGAATGAGGGTGTTTCTACCAAAATGTCCTCAGCTCGTAAATTTCTTACTGACTTAGCTAGTAAACTCCTCTACTCCCTTTTGAATTAAAAAAAAACGTATTTGCCCAAAGAATTTCTCAGAAATCTAGGCACGGATACTGACTATGATGTTGATAATTGAATAATCAATTGGTCATAGACCAATTATTTTTTCTCAATTTATTAAGAACATTTCAGCACTCACTGTCTTCATTCACCACAGAATCCCTACGAGAGAATGCACAGCAATGCTAAATAAGGACATTGTAGCAATACGAAGCTTTTGTGAGCTGTATACCCTGACACCCATATCAGACACAATGTACACAACACCTATTGAGAATGTCCAGCACTGGTACTTGGTTGACCATAGATAGCATGAGGGAACCAACCAAATGAACTTGGGGTGGAGCAACCAAGGCCGCCCGTCTACAGGAAGTGAGGCCAAAGTAGTGCATAAGGGTTCGAACCCTCAACCACAGCATCCTCTCCTTCCCTTCTTTAGTCGCCTCGCACAGCAAACATATGAACAGATGTTCAGATCCTAGAAGAGGTAAACTGAAAGTACAGAATCCTTTCTAGGAGGCCCCTCAACAGGTAAAAGAGCCCACCTTCACTGAAGAGGTGCAAATTATTGCTGAATCGTTGTCTTGAAAAAGACTCCTTGTCCTCCATCGTGAAAAATAAAGCATTGAAAATAAGTTGAATTGATGAGTATGAGTAACGACATTCAAATAAATTACGGATATTTTACCTTCTAAATGTCACATAACTCTTTGTCACAATAATATTGGCACTTTTATAACACCCCAACAACATGTACTGTTAGAACACAGGACAACAAAATAATAGCCAATGTTCCACGTATTTCTTCATATGCTCACCATCAGTACTAAAGAAAGGTGAAACACGAATCTACAGATCGTATTACAGATTTTCAGGCTTTCATAATCTACAGTTCCAACTCAAAGTACTACTGAAACAGTACTTCCTTGTTTTCATCTGAGGTAAGCAATTTCGGACTGCATGACAGTTGCTTTCTGTTTGTTTATTATCTCTTATGTGGTGTTAAAAATGGTTGAAACCTGTAAACACTGTTCAATGAACCAGTCATCTGGAACACAGTTTGGTATCTGTAACACTATAAAGACTGTTCAATGATCTTTTCTCTTAGTCTATCACAAGTAGTTAGCGAGTACACTTTTTCGTAGTGGCAGACCCATTTCCTTTTGATTGCTATCGTTGATTTAGTTTCAAGGCAGATGTGTTTGAGCACCTGATAACAGTCAACATTTAATTAAGTTGTTCTTAAAAAACGGGCACCTTTTATGCAACTTTGAATGTCTTACTACTTTTCTTGCAGGTAAATCATGATAAACCTACATTTCTTTGCATTTATGGAGCTGAAGTGATGGCCTGACACATCACATAATTACTCAGTTTCGCATACACAAGTAAATGAATTACATTAAAACTGTGTTTAGTGGAGCCGAATAAAATAGAAAATCATTGTATCAAAGTATTGACAGTGATGTTGACAAGGGTAATTAAATAAGTAACAATGTTTATGAACTACTCTTTAGAAGAAATAAGTAGGTAATTCATGTTAGTTGTCATTAAGTTTCGAAACATTGTAATGAATAAAACAGAAATCTAGCTTTATAGACGCGTACATTTCCTTTACATAGTATCCTACGAAAACTAATTTCTAGTGTATCCGCAACTTAATGGAAATATTAGATATTTCTAGAAAATTATAAAACATTGAGATAGTTTCAACAAAAAGTACTAGAACCAGCATAAGAACAATTGGAAAATGTAAAGATTTTAAAAGTGAATTAAATAGTTCCCTAAAAGTTCAGTTAGTCCCTTATTCCAACTTTCATTGGTCAGTTTAAGCATTTTATTGTATGTGCGATCGAAATTCGAACATGTGCTGTCTGGTGCATTACAGTTACTGCATAAGAAATGTTATAAAATATCGTGACAATTCTCGCCGTAACAGTCAACCATACGATCACTTTGTTTCAATTTTCATTATTATACAGTTCCCACATCCAGAGATAACTGTAATGCTGTTTGATTTTAAATTTTCTCTTAACATTTAAATTACAAAAAATAAGAAATCTTAAAAAGTCTGAAACCACTGAAAATCGAATTAAGTGGATAAAGTTTTGATATTCACAGATGAAGTTCCAAAAAAGGTCGTTTGATCTCAATACTGATCAATTGTTATTTTCTCACAATTTCAACCATATATTTGTACATTTAGATTTTAATACACTTCAGTTCTAATTAGATAGTGGTTTGTACTTGTACATCCAGCTGTTATCTGTGCTTTATTTTCTCAGCTGGCATGACTTTAATCTTTTAAAATATCTGTAACTGGAGTTACACTCAATGAAACTGCATTCTTTGTACAAATATACGATCTAAATATTTTAAGAAATAGGTCAAATGCTTGTTTGTTTGTTTTTTTAAAAACTTTATAAAATTCTACCCAAGAATATTAAAACGTCCATAACAAATAAGTTGTTCTGAAAATTCCTGTAACTGATTCCTATTCCTATAATTATTGTGCAAAACAACTTCATAGTTATGTTACCTTTTCGTTTGTTTTCTCTTCAATACACTTTACCGAAGAATTGTTTGTCTGTTTTTGAATTTCGCACAAAGTTACTCGAGGGCTATCTGTGCTAGCCGTCCCTAATTTAGCAGTGTAAGACTGGAGGGAAGGCAGCTAGTCATCACCGCCAACTCTTGGGCTACTCTTTTACCAACGAACAGCTGAAAGAGGCAAGCACGTTTGGCGCGACAGGGATGCGAACCCGCGACCCTCAGATTACGAATCGCACGCCTGGCCTTTACCGAAGAAAGAATCACTCGTACTTTAATAGTTTAATCGTGATAGTTCAATACTGTACTTACAAATTAACGTTAAATCTCCATAGTTCTGATATAGAAATTGTCTCTTCTTTATCGACTACACAATGACTGCGATTACTACTGAATAAAATGCCGAGATAATCGATTAGCGGAACTGCAATGTTCAGTCATTTTTATTTCTTTTAAGTAGTCTATAGTACTTATATTGAGCGACTACATTTTCCCAAATAAGACAAAAACTGGTTGGATTATTTTTCCGCTCTTACATTTATAAAGCATTTAAAAAATCTAATCATTTGGTCTCCTACAGTTAATGAGACCCTTATTACAATACTTCAAAGTCTTCAAACAGTAATCATATTCCCTAACTATTAGTGTCCAACTAAATTTGCTCCATAATCAGTTTCAAAATATAAAGATTTTCACTGCACACACCGTATGATTCTTATCGTTCAAAAAGACAATCATAAGGTTATAAAGATTTGTTTTAGTGTTTGTTTCAAGTTGTATAGATTTGCATTAAAGTTTGTTTTGTAAACTGAGTTAATCATAAATTTGCATATTTTACCAATTCACAATGACATTTTTGGGTAGTACGTCTGTTCTTCAATAAAATATTAAAATTATAAATATCCTTTTGTTAAGAAGCATAAGTTAGTATATACAAGTTGTTTAGCCCGATGCATAGATTCATCTTTGTCAATTAAGTTTAAAAACGTTCAAAAATTGTTTATTCACAGCTACTGTTTCAAACGCGTGTCTTGTTGCTTGCTGACGTTAACATAAAGTATGTGTGTTTTCTTACAGTAAAGCTACATCAGGCTATCTGCTGAGCCCACCGAGGAGAATTGAACCTCTGATTTTAGCGTTGCAACTACATAGACTTACCGCTATACCAGCGAGGGCCCACATAATAATAAATTCAATGTTTTTTGTTGTAAACTTAATTTTATGCACAGATAGCGTTGACTTATACCCGTTTTGCTGATCCTTAATAAAAGTATATACGTGTGGGTGTGTTTTAATGAGCAATGTGCACGTTAGTAACAATTAAAAAAGTAAAGAGATACTCTCATAAGAAATATGAATAATTAATTAAAGACAAGACTAATTAAAAGACTAGCACCAGATCTTGCAGCTTTTCACATGTTTGATAAACAAGAGTATTTGAGGAGTCTGGAGTATTAAAATATTACTGGGATGAATACACTTCAGATAAGAATAAAACTCGAAATATATAATAGAAATGGGGTTGAGAATTCCACTGAAAATATTCATTGATATAAAGAGTATCACTGTCACCCACCTTGAATACAATATTTGATACTAGGCCACAAACATTTTCAAAAATGTAGTTTGTATTTTCAATAAACAGAGCAGAGAATAATCCGTGTTAAAATATACATAAAAAAACGTAACTGCTGGTGCAGCATACACACCATTAACTGACTACTACTTGTTTTTAAAAACATCTTGTGGTCATTAGTTTATTGAAAAAAATTGTAAAATGTTAATTTGGTGACGAACTTGTATCAGAACAAGAAATTGTAAAATCAAAGCTAAAGTCACATTTCAAAAACAATAATTTTAAAAACTAAAGAATAAACTAGAACTAATATATTTCCAAAATAAATATATGCACTAAATAAAAACATGCTCAAAAATTACAATTGCTAACAAATTCTGGTATATTGATCCTTGCCAGTGAAAATGGATAATATTTAGAGCACTTCCGATAAGGAGAGCAACACTCGTGATACGTTTCTTTGTTGCATCTTTTAAAGAACAGAAAACACTGAAATACTTTGTGAAGCAGTTAATTAAAACAAAAAGTCTTAGATTAAACATTAGTGCGTTTTACTTAAAACTTCCTGTATGCATTTTAATAAATTCATTTTATTAAATATTCGTGATTACTTGGATAAGCTTATTGTTTTGTTTTGGAACATAGTACAAAGCTACACAACGGGTGATCTGTGCTCTGCTCACCATGGGTATCGAAACCTGAATTCTAACGGTACGATTTCACAAACATATCGCTGTGCCACTAAGGGTAAGTGAGTGCTATTTGGATAAGAAACTACTCTTCCGTACATACGTTGTCGTTCAAGACTAGTTCCCGATACTGAAAACATTAATAGATGAAACGGTATTGTTTTTCTGTTGGGCTTTTTTTAGGAGGGGAGTCATTGAATTAATTGTGGATTTTATACCTGTAGATATGTCGTTCTTGTTTTCAATAGTCGCTGCTCCAAAGGCATCTTAATATAAAAACCTTCTTTGCGAGTGAATGTTTAAACTATTCTTAAATTATCCCAATATGGTTGATAAATACCTCACTTTTTGGTTATTCTTTTAAATTCAGTTTTGTGCCCCGCTCGAATGATTCTTAATAATAGAAGAGAACCAAGTACAATATATTAAAAGTATTTTGAATATGCAAAAAATTCCATATTTATTTATCACAAACTCATTCCTTACGTACATACATGCATACATATTATAAATACACACACACACACACACACACACACACACACACATACTGTTCAACAACGACCAGAGCACAAGACTGAAATTACCCGTTGCCAAAACAAAAGCTAAATTCATCTTATCTAAACGAGATTCCCAGTTTTCTGCAGCATCTACTCTATGCTTATATATAATTACCTTATTCTCGAGAAAATTTGAGTTAACAAGTGATACCAAATATCTTGGAGTCCTACCGCTTACGAATAATCAGAAGCGAATGAAAATGGGCAAAAGTTTGTCATTCGTGATCTTAAGTTTAGCTTCATTTGCAAACTTTGCAGACAAACTTCAAAATATACAAATGTGTATCTTGATATAAATAAAAATCACATCTACACACACATCAATTAGATTTTCGTTAAATTTTCATTTGACACTTTTACAAAAGTTTTCAAAAAGTGAATCTATAGTTTAAAATTAAGTAAAACGGAAAGTACACCTTACATGAAAGTGTAGTTTACGATTCTTGAAATTCAATCGTCATTTAAAACATGAAGATTCTAAACTGAAGATTACAATAATGTAAATATAACAAAAATATGGTACTTTTCAGAGTTAGGCATTTAATCAGTCTCACAGCTTACAAAGCTAAATTCGGATTTCGATACTCGCGAATGGAAAAACACGAATAGCCCATCGTGCAGTTTTACACATAACAATTTAAATGAAAAGCATTTTGCAGAAAAGTGATACTAACATACACAAGTGGCTTCTGTTAAGCAAAAACTATATATACTGTAACTAGTTACGTTAGAAGTCACTCGAAATGATGTTTGTATATTCATTCACAACAGTAGCTAGTTTACCTCTGTATCTCCAGCTTATAAAGTACGTCTGTATAATGCAACAGATTAACCAGAAGGGTAAAAAATATCACTGCATTATGTTAGTTTTTGAAAACTTATACTATGTGACATCAATGATACAAACACAAAGTTGTATTTAGTGAGCTGAACTGTTTTCTTGCGAGAAAATCTTTTAACACAGTTCACTAGATAGCACATTTATTCACCAAATAATTACAAGTCATAGAATTGGACAGTGGTCAGCTAAAGCAAGGTGTGTTGGTCTTAGTGTTATACAAAAAGTAGGTTTTGTACTGTTTTCTGCAGCTTCATCACCCTTTAATTTCAACGAACATAACGTATTGTTAACAAAATTTTCTCTGAATACAAAATAAATTTTAGACAAACAAGAATAGCGTATATTCAAAAAAGAGTAACTAAGTTAACATTACATTAGTTTTGATAACACTGCACAACAAAGTTTTTTCTTCTGGAACACTGTTGGGTGTTCCTTATAGATTTTTGGCTGCTGATCACGAAAAGCACATGCAAATTTGCCCATCACGTACTGTTTCATCAAAATATTCAGTTTTGCTACAATCGAAAAACGATATCAGGGCAATTGGAATCCGTCAATGCTTGCTCACTACTGTTGGACATTGCAACGTGATGCACCGGACATTGAATACAAACGAAAATCAGGAGCAAAACACTTTTAATTATGTTGAACTTAATAGCGTATTAGAAACATAATATCAATTAAATACGTTATTCCCGGTAAACAGTTAACCGTCTATTTCTCAGAGTTCCTATACGTGATGAAGCAAAACCAAAACTATATTTGTGCATACCCACCAGGTACCTGTCACAATAAACAAAAACTTTTCAGGAAGCAAAACTTTTTAAAAAAACAACTGTTGTACAGTGTAATTCATTAGATAGAAAAAGACAAAGTTTGTTTTAATTATTATAGTTTCATTTGAGAGGTGCACACGCGAAAACGTAAATTTGATAAAAGCATGATGTAAACTATTTTATGTTTTACATAAAAAGCGGTACCAGAATTTCGGTATTGGGGTATTTTGAAGAAAACAGTACAGAACTACATTTTCAAATTGCCACTAAATTTTTTTCTTATGATAAATCAACTAACTGATGTTTTCCAGTTACCCCAACTTTCAATCTGTGATCATCTACTAGCCTTTCAAAAAGATTGCATAAACCAGTTACTAAGACCGATAACTACAATATATATATATATATAAACATTAACTCGATATCGAGTGTTTCGTGCTAAATTCATCTCTTCAGTGATGTTCTAAAGTACGAAATTAATTTATCACGAAAGTTATACTTCTTAAGTCTTCATAGACAATCATTTATTGAACTTTGTAAATCTTGTCTATCACATAATCAAACATCAGATGAGTTCCAATTCTGAATTTTCGTAAAATACTAAAAACACAAAACCAGTTACACCAGTTTTACAGAATTTCCTGGCAAGCTACGCTCCTCTAGCTGGGTTTCTGGGCACGTGATGTGTTTGCTACTGCCTCGACCATCCGGAAGAGAATACCTCAGTTTTTCCCAAAACCTCTTCTCCCCCCAACGAATGACTACTGCTGACCTTAGGCACAAGCGCGTATCAGCGTCCATGTGCTTAAGCGAAGTGTTGTCCAAAAGCACAACCACTAGGCAATGGTGTCGATTACACCTAGTTTCATGGTGAGCAGACTTCAGTTCAAAACGACACCATTCATTTTTGAGAAATTGCTCGGAAAGCACAACCACCGTTCTGTGACTGCACTCGATTGCTTCTGTGATAGCTTCTGCCACATATCCGACCATGGGAAGATCACGGTAACGCAGACATAATCTCTGCTGTGGGCTTGCACATTCGAGTTCTGGAGCCAGTATTTGTGCCACGAAAGCTTCGTCTTTTTTACAGTAGGATACAAAAGCATCGAAAAGCTTTTCAGCTTCTGGCGTGTAATGATTCTTATGAAACAGTCGTATGCCATATTTGGTATAGAACCAGATTTTGATTTCCTGCCTATATACACACAGTAACGCCATTATTACCACTATAAATAGAAATGCAATACAGCCCACAATTATGAAAGGCATGTAATCATGTACTGTGAAGGCAGCTTGGAAAATCGTTATAGCTGTTAAATTTCCACAAGCAGAAACGTTGAACGTTAAAATGAAGGGCCCTGCAGTGGTATTCTCATGACATCGGATATTTGTAATATCATAAACATTTTCCCTGTGTAAGAATAACCAATCCTGAAATGCAGCCAAAAAGTCACAGTCACATGTCCAACTGTTATGACCAAGGGATAAGATCTTAAGGTTGGGATTAAGTGCAAGTATCCACACCTGAAAATATGTAATGTAATTATTGTCTAAGAATAGGTACTCCAAGTGTATAAGGTGAACGAATGTTACATTATTAATTGTTCGAACTTGATTGTGTGACAAATAAAGCTCTCGCAACATACTAAGGTTTTGAAATTCAAAGCCCTGAAGAGCACTCAGCTGATTGTGTTCCAAGTGAAGTATTTCAAGAATTAAAAGCCCATTAAATGTCCGGTTATGAATTATGTGAATATTACTGTTGTTCAGATAAAGAACTTTCATGTTTTTTCGACCAATAAAGGAGTGACTCGAAAGACGAGACATATCTGTGCCATCAAGATAAAGATCAGTCACATCCATGGGGATTCTTTGTGGCATTTTGTTGTAGCTACTGGAGCTGCAATCCACAATATTTGTATTCCAAGTTTGGTCTGAGTAGCATGTACAGTTTTCTGGACACACCATTTCACAGTCACAAGCATCAAACTCACAGCAATGACACAGTGCAAAACAATGGCTTTGGTATTGACACAGAAAATCTTGTGGTGTTGTTTTGGAGAGACTAACTGAGGTGGCATGCCGTTTGAAGGGTAATTGGCACATAACTTTGTCTAAGTCTTCGACCCGTGGATATTGTCGTGTCTTGTGCAAGCTGTTAATCCGCTGCAACCACTCCATGGTACAGTCACAAAAGAATGGGTTACCAGACACATGTAACTGGGGAAGAGTCTTATTTGAGGGAAAGCTATTCAAACGAAAACTGTTAATGTCCACTACCTGAAGGGAATTGTTGGACAGGTCAACATCAGTTAGGTTTTCTTTTCCCATGAACACAAAAGGATGAATCACGTTTATTCTGTTACTGTTAAGACGTAAATACCGAATGCTATTTGGAAACGAAGCAGGATTAATTTCTGTAATGATATTGAACGAAGCGTCAAGATATTGCAATTTTAAAGCTGATTCCAACTCAAAGTAATTGCCTAGAGAATCCACTCGATTGTCATGAATGTCAAATGTTCTTAGTTCAGCTGGTATTAGGGCATAATCAAACCACTTGATCTGATTTCGGGAAACATTTAGAAACCGAAGATTGTGTAGATTCATAAACAAACCATTGATGTCAGTGAGAAGATTGTCCTTCAAAAGCAAGGTTTCTATGCTAGGTGTTTCTTCTAGCATGCCATGCTCCAACCACTGAATAACGTTACTGGAAAGGTCCAAATATGTCAATGATGGGAGATCTCTGAAAATCCCTCTTGTAAGGTTCCCAATCTGATTCTTTTGAAGACTAAGTTCATTTAGCTGTTTTAACCCTACAAAAGTTGCGTTAGTTAAACTGGCCAGTAGATTATCTGAGAGATCCAGACTTTTGAGAAACTGTAAAATAGTCAGTGCTTTTGGTGTTACATCTAGACGATTTCCACCTAACTTCAAATCTTGAAGATTGCTACAGTTTTTCATTCCTTCTGAATGAATACTATCTATGCGGTTCATTTCTAAAGACAAAAAACTGAGAACGTACAGGCCATTCAGCGTGTGGACATCAATGTACTTAAGCAAATTATAACTCAGATCTAGTGTATGTAGATTGTATAAGGAAGCAAAGGCATTATCTGTTATCTCTGTAATCCTGTTATGACTCAGAAAAAGCATTTGTAAGCTATACTGTGACTGAAAAGTTGAGGAATTAATAAACCCCAAGAGATTATGACTCATGTCGAGGACAACAAGTCTAATAAGATCAGCTAACGTCTCAGGAGTCACCCATTCGCTGGAGATGGCATTCCTACTAAGATTCAAGGCCAAGATCTGCTGCAAACCACTGAACTGTTGAGGAGCCAATAATCCAAGAGAGTTGTTCTGGAGGTACAGGGCTCGAAGTTCTCCAAAATGATGAAATACACTTGGAGGAATGCTAGCCAACTGATTGCTCGACAAGTCAAGAATCTGTAGTTTTGTAATTTCTTTGAATGTATCGGCTTCGATCTGTGATAACTGATTTTTCTGAAGATTTATCTCAATAAGTTTGGTAAGTGATACAAAAGAATTCCTGTCAAGTTTCTGCAGATTATTGAAAGATATATCGAGCTTTGTAAGCTCTTTACCACAAGAATTAGGTTTCTGCTCCACTAAAACAGTTAGATCTTGTAATCTATTATGTGTAAGATTAAGTTCTTTTAAATTGGACAGATCACAAAACAAAGACCTTGGAAGTTCAGCAATATTGTTGAATCCTAAATTTAAAATCTCAAGACTTTTCAGAGATGATAAACTTTCACGTTCTATTTTTAAGGAAAAAGAGCTCCACTTATTACTATGGCTATGAAGAGTTAAGTTTTTCAGTTGGTGTAAACCATGAAAAACTCGTCTGGGTAAAAAAGGAAGTTTACAGTGAGCTATGTACAAAGATTTTAGGTGTTGCAGATCACTAAATGTATTGTTACTTAAATGACTTTCGACAAGCACTTGATCACAGATAAGGTGTAAACTCGTGGTACGATCTCTCTCGATTAAGCTAAAATTTGTACTTTGTTTACCACTTTTAAGAGCCATAACGTTACATGTTAACAGCACCTCATCCTCACCAGGATTCGGTGTTTTCCAAATGCAGTCTTCTGGAGCAACATATTGACGAGCAGTGGTACTAACAAGAATGGTAAAAAACACTACAACCAGCAGTATCGAAGGCTGAATCAAACATTTTGTAAGAAATATATTGACTAATGACGTAAACTGGTCATTCACCGTTGAGTGGTTCATATATACTGCAGAACTGTCCAGCCTAGATAAACGCAAATATTTCCTATAGAAATGGTGCAGTAATTTGTTCTCCCACTTCATGTCTTCGCCTTTTGGTGAACTTCTCATTACAAAACCAGGACGGACCACATCACTTGTATATTTCGACAATATTCCTTAAACACGCATCAAATGACTCAGGAAAATAGTCTCTGTCAACTAAAACTGGAACGATTTTTCTGGTCAGTTTCAAACACCATATTCTTTTAGAAACAAGTACACAGTAAATTGTGACTGGTACATGGTCACACTGGTTTCTTCACCGTCAAGATTCTACGTCAGGAACCTGTGATAAAAAGAATAATGTTCACAATAAACCTTGCTTCCTCTATAATATATATAAATTCAGTATTAATAGATCTCAAACTAAAAATTAAAATAAAATTTAACAGAAAAATCACATCACTTAAATGAAATATGGCAAATTAATATTTATAACGAGCGTAGAATCGTAGCAATTACTTTATTAATTAAAAATTTCAATTAAAATTTCCCAATAAGACACGCGCTCATTTGCTTACAATTTAGCTTAGAAATTACTTATGATCCGAACACTAACCAGTGACTCCAGCTGTTTTTGGATATTTTTCTTTATATTATTTTTATTCACGATATAAACTAATCGAGAAGTTTCTTTTTGTTGTTTTCATCTCCAGAACACATGGATACAAGATTTGTTCGTATATGTGAAGGCTTAGTGTTCTTATTAACTTTATCAGCTCTTCGGTTGAGGTTTGTATAAATTTGTCTGCCAAATAAATTTCACGGCTGGGGCATTTGCTTATCCAATTTTAATATACAGGGTGGCCGGTAAGTCCCTACCCACCCATATATCTTACGTATCCAGTGTACCTATGTGGTGTCACCAGTATTCTTGCACTCATGTACCTATGTACTTGTCTCAATACCCTCTTCAAAGGTAAATGGGCTTACATAGGCCATATTTCTCTGAAGGAAAAAGAAACAAATTTATAATAAATACGTAATTGAATATAACATAACAACATATAGATGGGTAGGGACTTACAAGCCACCCTGTACAATTTACTCATGCGGTGACAAATGTTCTTAGTATGATAAGAAAAAATAACAATTATAATCCTATCTCACCGAGACAGATTTAACAGCCAACAACAAAAATCACAATGTCTAATACATAAATAGTTTTCGTTTGTTTTTTTATTTTGTTTGTTTTTTGAATTTCGCACAAAGCTACTTGAGGGCTATCTGTGCTAGCCGTCCCTAATTTAGCAGTGTAAGACTAGAGAGAAGGCAGCTAGTCATCACCACCCACCGCCAACTCTTGGGCTACTCTTTTACCAACGAATAGTGGGATTGACTGTAACATTATAATGTCCCCACAGCTGAAAGGGCGAGCATGTTTGGCGTGACGGGGATGCAAACCTGCGACCCTCAGATTACGAGTCGCACGCCTTAACACTCTTGGCCATGCCGGGCTGGTTTTTTATTTCCCATTTGAAACCTCAGTATTAAGTAAGATATACAAATTCACATGCGTCATATGAAGAATGTTTGTTCTGGCACGAAACAACTCCTCAATGTTTATAGCAAATGCCCTAAGAGCATAGGGATAAATTGTGGTTCGTTATTGTGGTATTGCTTAAAACCACAGGAAAAACATCTTTCACAACAAACATCCTCACGTCTCTGAAATTAAACAGATTGCTAAAAACATGTTTGAAACGTAGCACAAATGGTAAAACTGCGAAAAAACGACTGTAAAATAACAAAAAGTCCAAATACTGTTAAATCCACGATCAAGAGGACTTTTCGTAAATTTTTGGTTTATCTTATGTTATAACAGTATCAAAATACAAGTAAAAATATTTAATACAAAAACAAAGCTCAAATTATCTACTCGCTTACATATCATTCACCAACATTTGAATTCGCATATTAAGTTAGAGTAATTTTGATTCTGCTTGCCACAATGCTCAGTGTAATTAACTAAAAATTTGGTGGATCCATTCATTTTATCCGTAAATTACATAGGAAAAACCTCAGCAGTGATTGCAGTAATTAGATGGATAAATTACAATATCAACAGTAGTTGTGTTTGTACATTTTTGTACGATTCATGTGTTATTACAAAAGGCAGGTCCCCATATGTAACAAACAGCAATGCCACACACTAGGGACTGGAGTGGCAGTCCCAAACATTTTGGTGCACCAGATGGAATCTTAATTAGCACTTTCCGCTACCGCAAAGGCTTTAACTCGTTTTTAACCGAATAACGAGCGTAACCCTTCGATTATCCGATTTGCACGATGGCATATCCAGCCTAGGCATAAGGTTTACCAAAGAATAAAACGATACTGTTATAAGTATCTCATTCATAGACCAAACAGAAAGTAAAGTTCTAAGAATACTTAATTTGTGCTGATGCTTATCACATTTTCATATAAAGAACAAATAAATTGTTACATTTACCCCTTAACTGCTCTTTTCATGCTTACAACTACGAGAAAACTTAAACAAAACATTTGAATTAAAAAACTCTCGGGGCTAATAAGCCGCACTTGTACTATATAAAAATATAGCTCATATTTTTAGGCATTATATTCGAAAGGTGAACTCCTTTTCTGGATAACGTATTTTATTCTGTTTGAGCTGGAAACGTGTTGTTATGAATGCAATTAACAACATACTAAACACCCACAATAAGTGAAAAAGTGAGGAAACAAAGCCACTTTACTAGATAAGTTGCATTTTCTACAAAGTAGTGTGATTAAACTCAGGGAAAAAAATACACTATCGCGTCATTAAGTCTATGAAAAAAACAGTTCTACTACAACACACATTGACCACTTTCAGTTCTATTTTCTAGTTCTAGTATCCGGCTGGGATACGACAGACACAGAAGTAGTTATGATGTAGCCGCTATTTATATTATTATTTTATGAACATCTGTAACGGGGTGAAGTAGAAAAGTTAAATGAATCAGGATTATCAATTTACCAATCACTTATACATCGTTTAACATCTATTATTAGTAGCAGTAGTACTTGAATTATTTGTTATTAAGTGCTGGCGAACTAGCAGGTTAGTCTGGTAACAACAGAATGTGTTCCACATTTTTCTGAAAATAATGTACAATTATCAAATTTCATACATATTTCCCTCTTTCACATTAAGTATAATTATAAAACGCATTTGGTTAACAGTACAATTCAAATCAACAAAAAAGTACTTCCACAAACCCAGAATTTATAACCACGTTCTTACAAAATTTTACTTCAAATACAGGGTGGTCGCTAGAAAATCGGAAAATTTGAGGGCCAGATGAGATCATGAATAAAATGCGTGCTTATTAATTTCTATTTTGATTTCTTTACATCATGAATAAAATGCATGATTTTAATATCATAAAATGCATTTTGAGTATCTATGAGTGTAATATAACATATGCCTTTAAAAAACTTTGCAAAAGTTATTCTTTGTAAAAATAAATAGCTGTTTGACAAATTTTCCGCTTTTCTAGCGACCACCCTGTAGTTTTATTTATATTAAAGTAATTTATCTTGATTCTAATCTATTACAAGAAAGATATTACCCTAAATCAAAATGTTAAAAAATAAAATGCTTCAATTACAGTGAATTTAGCAGAGAATGAAGAATATTTCAAAATATTCTTTGAATATTTTTATGACCAAAATTAGTGGGTTTTATAACAAATATTCCAGGAAGTACCTTACGAAAGATTTGTACACTGGGGATGTAATTACCAGCAGCTCTAATGTTTTTTTTTTACTGGCCTTCTAAGCCTGGTGAAAAACACTATTTGCATAAGTAATATTTTTACGATGTCTGTAGTTGGTTGATTTGGTATTTTATAGCACCAAGCAGCTAGGCTATCTGCGCCAAACATCCAATAAGAAGTTAAAATTAAATTTAGTAAAATTCATAAAAGGAAATTAAGGTAACAAAACAAAGTTTAAAAAGAAACATAAATAGCATAAAACCAATGGTTACATCTTGTCTACAGAAATAAGAGAAAAACTACAGCAATACAAGTTGTAAAGGACTTTCTGTAGCATAACTATAATTATCATAACTCGATAGGAAGACTAACAGGTAAGTACAGAAACCACCGTCAATCACCTGAAGGTGGTATTTCCAGTCTTGGTTTCGAGTATTTTGAGGTTACGGCTATTTTCTAATTTCAAATCGAACTAGATGAACTGTGTTTCTTGAAGAAAAGAATCACAGTAAAAAAAGTTTAACGTATAAATTCAAAAATGTTAATGACATTAAAGAGATTAACTATGATGGACAGTGTCACCATCACCAATAACACTGTCTAACGTTATGGACAAAACTTGGGACCGAACAGTGTTAAAATGGTGCCATCGATGAGAGTCATAACGATGGCAAGAAAGTAAAATGTGGTTTATTATTCCAGGTAAAAGAAAACGATAATTTAAAAAACTGTGACCAATGCGTAGTCTAGTTAGAACAACTTCCTCTTTCCGATCCTTAAGGAAGCAAGACAGCCAAAGTTCAAACGTGTCGAGGTTTTAGGAATATATTGAGCAGCTGCTTGTATAATACAATCAGTTACTGTTACCCCATAATCGTCTATTGATGGCTTACAGATGATGGTAGGATCATGTTCTGCAAGAGCAATGAAAGAGCCAGTGTGCGTGATCCAGCTTCCACCGGGGCACACTGGTCGGCTGGGATCGACTACGGCCAGTCTCTCTCAAAATTATAAGAAAATGATCACTGTCTCATGAATCCTCATGAAAATGGCAGAACAAAAGAGAAGGAAATTGAGAAATCACTAGCAGTAAAGAACTGACTAGGCACATGGAAATAAGTAGAACCAGTATTGAAAACAAATATTGTGATCAGAGAGCATACGCTCCTCAGGGCGACTTCTATCAATATCAGCACTTACCCGGAGCAGATAGTGAGATTAGTAGGATTAGTGAGAGCCATTGCAATTGATGCAACGAGGGTCAATTTCACACTCATGGTTCTTGCCATTGCAATAAGCACACGTCAAGGAACCACGACATGATGTTTTCGAGTGACCAAATCATTGACACATCAGAGAGGGTTTGTAATACATTGCCATACTCTGCAATTAAGATAACCTGCCTTTATGGCAGGAGAACATGATGACGTAAATGTCAGAATGAGGACATTGGTCGGTACCATAATTCCATCTTTGCGAGTAGAGATATGCCTAACTACAGAAATTCCTTGGGTGGAGAAACCAGTGAGAATCTCAAACTCTGGAATGTTCTTCAAGTCCCTTTCAACAATAACTCCTCGTGACGAATTCAAAGTAGCATGAAGTGTAACGTCAATAGGTATATCCCCAGTTGCCTTTGAATGCAAGAGGAGTTCACTGTGTTGAGATGTAGATGTTTCCACCAATATGTCATCAGATCGAAGCTTCTTTACTGACTTTGGAGAACCAACAAGTCCTAGTCCCTTCTGAATGAAAAAGGGAAACATTTACCTCAAAAATTTGTCTCAAAGTGAATGAAATATAAGAAAATGAGATACAACAGGTTGTACAGATGGTGAGGACTGCTACTCAGAATCTTCAACGTGATCATTTACCTATAGGCTGTTTTTTCACTATTTTATTAAGATTTGTAATTGGAGTATCCGTAATAAAGAGAGGAAAGTTTCGATGCCCACTAACTCCACCCACCATGGAGCCCTACGAAGGGATGAACTATAATGTCAAACAAGGACGATGCAGCAACATCAGGGTTTCGTGAGCACAAAACTCAAACATCAGCATCAGATATAATATCTATAACACCTGTTAGAAATATCCAAAACTGGTACTTTGTTGACCCTAGCCGAATTGGGACAACCCCAAAGCCGCCCATCTGCAGAAATTTAAGGCCAAAGTGGTGTATTAGGGTTGGACCTCTTAACCACCAAGATTCCCTTCTTCCCATTCACAGGTCGCCAGGCACGGCAAACACGTGGGTGGATGTTTAAATCCCAGAGGAGGTAAACTGAAAGAACAGAACCTTCCCTGAGAGGT
Source organism: Carcinoscorpius rotundicauda (assembly GCA_011833715.1). Classification (NCBI taxonomy): domain Eukaryota; kingdom Metazoa; phylum Arthropoda; class Merostomata; order Xiphosura; family Limulidae; genus Carcinoscorpius; species Carcinoscorpius rotundicauda. Next base: position 42,859,682 of record CM022393.1, read on the forward strand.
CCTCTCACCATGTACAGGAATCCACATCGAGGAGGTCTGTACAGTGTGCATACACTTTATTCGTATGAATAAATTGTAGAATGCTTAGTTAATATTAAATGTATGCATTAATCAGAATTTCCTTCTTAAAAATAACAAATGGTGGAATAAATTAAATGGCAAAAAGTAATCGTGGTTACAGTCTGTTTCCTGCTTGATGTTAGGTTGTTCCCTCTGACTTTGATTACTACTTGACATCGTTGTGACAAAATTTACGAGTGACTGAAATTAATCTTGGGGTAATTCATAATATTACACACAAATTATGGCTTCCTGAAGTTCTAAGGTGCTTCTGTATTTCTCCTCTTGTATTTTGTTACCTTCGGAACTTTTCGGAAAAATTGAGGTTTAGAATGTTGTTACCTGACTAGCATAGCAGCTTGATCTTCTCCCTTCCATTACTTTTTTTATTTCACGCCTACTGCACAGAATGCATGATTATTAAACTTTTTTTAGCTTTGTAGCATAAAGCAGAATCATCCTGCAATGTGAATTATTCAGTTCTACCAAAGTTCACAAATCGTTGGTTTTATTCCAGACTCCAGGGTTTCGATGTATCTCTTGGAAATGACAGTGTCTCTTCCAAAATACAGATGTACGGCCAGGGTTTGGGACGCCTATCTCCATATCACGTGATCCTGTGAATATTTCATTATTACATTTAAATACTTCCCATCAGACCTATATAAGATGAGCTTTGATTTTTTCTAAAAAAGATCACTTTGCTATGCACTGTTCCAGTCCATTCAGTCCAGTTTAGCCTCATCTTATTGGTAACGAGTGAGTTTCTTTCTTGGCTGTGTTGCTGAGAGTTCAGTCGAACGTACGGAAGAAATGTGACTGTCGAGGCAGTGACAATGATTCTGAAGTTTCCTGCCGTGTTATTTTGAGATCTGTGGATAACCGACGACTTATGCGTCTCAAAATTATGAACTTCAGCTGTTATGGCAGCTTTCTTCCTACCCTTTCCCTTCTGTCGCTCAACATAACCAGCGCCATATCTGTGCATCAATCTGCTCACAGTAAAGTGATCAAATATGATTTTTCTGCCTTGTTTATGATAGTTTACTCAAAGAAACAATGACTTTTTTTTGTAAAATTAACTTGTAGCCTTTCGTTATGGTATCATCACATACGTTGTAGCAGACAGGCTTGTAAACAGTCTTAGCAAGGACCTTTACTCACAGTTAAAAAAACAAACTGACATGATACTCTGGAAATTTGATGATGCAAAAATTAACAGTATGGCATCATCTACATGATACACTTGTACCTAATTCGCGATTAGGTCTCAGAAGTGACGATAATTCCGAAGAGTGAAAAATTGGGTAATGCACTAAATTATTTCACCACTGTAAGTACACTGAAGTATATACTTGGAAAAGTAGAAACTGACGTTATAAGCTTTCAGATGTCACAATCAATTACAGTTTTATGATAGTTAATATCTTCACGAATGGTATTTTAAAACATTAGTACATAAAACCAGAATTGAAAAGGTAAGGTGATTTTCGTCAAAAACAGAAACTGCATCGAAATTGAAAAATCTGAAATTGCCAGGCATTATTTTCGAAGAATCCTTTTCGCTCTGCTATACTACAAACGGTATCTAATCCTAGGTTGTGCGGATGTACAGTTACGATTCATCACATAGATATTTAACTAAGTTTCTTTACTGCAGTAAAATACAATGCAAGTGATATCACGAAAAATGTAAAAAGTACTCTTTTTTGCGGGTTTTTCTTTTCAGTGAAAACGTTCACGATAGCCTTGTCCCAGTAAATCTAAAATTCATTTTAATTAATTTTGTTCAATATTATAACTGTATTGATATTAAAGAAACAGGTAACCCCAAGATTATTAAATTGTAAAATGAATTAAGTGTTATTTTCTCTCTCTACTTTTTAAAATAACTGCAGTTATTTAGACAGACAATCTCGACACTTCCACTGACAAAGAAAATGTTTTCTACATTTTGGGCCAGATGTTCTTTTCAGGTTGTGCCTCAATAGCAACGAGTCAAGCTCGTCAAACCGCCCTACGCCGGTTTTCTTTTACTTGGTGCTAGACTCGTATGGAAACACCTGGTCATGCAGCGCTGTCTGAACAAAAGTACATGGTAGAAAGAAGTAATAGCAAAAAAATGATGAACTACACTGATGCTAGTCATCTCCCCAGTGTGTCCAGAATATATAAAATGTTCATGTTTTACTTTCATAAACCGTTAGCACAGACAGTCATAGGAAATAGAGAACTCGAAAGAGTAAACTGAGGCTTGCCTGGCTCACAAAGAATCAAAAACTTCGCCTAACTCCCAATTATGTTACCAATTATCAAACTATAAACCAACTTTTGAACAATGAATTTGTGATGAGTACATACAAGTATTAAAAAGTGCGTAAGTTATTTTTCGAATTGTAAAAATTAGATTTTTAGCAAATTACTTTATTGATGGTTAGAAGTACAAATGCATTGTTACGGTGTGAATATAAATTCAAGTGAGAAAAATTCCTACATCAGAAGTTGGCGAACAAATCACTCAGATTATGGAGACGAGGTCGTTTCTGTTTGGAATTAAAGTGTGCTTTCAAAGATATTCCAAACAATACCATACATGAAAAGTGCTACCTTTTCATTAATTTTATTCAAAATACCTACTAATAACCAGAATAATATAAATTAACATATTCATTATGAATTAGCAATATGTTGACAGCTGAATATATTAAATTATACACAAACATCTGCAAGCCTATCAACAAATATAAAGGTACTTACACCGTTAGTTTTAAATCATCGCAAAAAATTCAAAAACTTGTATTTGGAAAGTCGTTTTAAACAAGCAGATTAAAAAGATGTTAATTTTAAATTATTTCAAAGCCATACATATTCATGAAGTGCATGCGCGTTCCTTGCTTTATTCAAAGTTCCGTTGTAAGTCTGTCCTAATACACAACCAACCATACTGATGTCCTTATTTAGTGATGGGTTCTCGGAGAGAAATATTTAAAAATCAAACTAAATCTTAATTGTCGTATTGTTCATGGTACGTTAAGTTTTCACACTTCGAGCCTACAAACAACTTGAAACATTTACATAATTTGCTTAAGCAGCTTAATTTTTTTAATGAACATCATTCATCTATATCTCACAAAACATTCATTTTAAAAGTATGAACACTATTTGCAATTCTTAAATTTAGCAACAGATACTTTTGCAAAGCTTTACGTTTACAGAACTTATCTGACAAACACTTCTATTCAGTGTTTGGGCCGCGTATTATCTTTCTCTCACTATGTATTTCCAACAAATCAAAGAAAGCCTTTGTAAATATCTGGAGCAAACAATCTTTTAAAAAAAATATTTAGAATTTTATCGATTTATTCACGTAGTTCTTTTCTTTTTTTCTCTCTGATCGGAACACAGTCGCAGAAAGATGAAGTAAGCAATTTCAAACGAAAATTTGAGCCACTTACTGAAATAAAATATTTATCGGTACTAGGTAAACAAATAGGTTGCTACTGAATAACCTGGTCACGTAGAGAAGATACGAGAATACAACGTTAAGGTATTCATGACAACCAAAGTACCCATTCCCAGTGATGGGAAAGGTTTAGGTTAATCTATCAATTAAAATTATTTCAAGGACTTTTTAAAGAAATTGTATCAGACTCTTGGTTTTACTTACAGCCAAAGCTCTAAGCTACTTATACCGCTAATCGCAAAAATTAACTATCGATCATTTGTCATGCTAGGAGCCGCTGAACAATAGTATACGGTAAATCTACAGGTTTATTCTTTATATTACCTCAAAATTGTGAAATATTTATGATAGTTAATTAATATCTTACAATTTTGTGTTGAATATGCTGTTTGCGACATAAAATTTGGCATAAACGTTACTCGTGCCAGTTTTCCAGCCACTTCAAAAGCGAATGAATATTGAGCTTTGTCTTCGTGAGCAACTTTTCAAACGTGAGACAAACAAACGTTGGAACACACACCACGGTTTGCAATACACTTTATGACTAGAGATAACTAACTAGGAAAGATAATGCATTAAACAATTATAGATTATTTACTGTTTAGTAGTGTTGATTTCAATCGGCTATTACCAATAACTGTAACTGATAATTATTGAGCAATTTATGCATATATAATATTACCCCCCAGTGGCTCAATGTAATGTCCGCGGACTTACAACGCTAAAAACCGGGTTTCGATACCCGTGGTAAGCAGAGCACAGATAGCCCATTGTGTAGCTTTATGCTTAATTCAAAACAACAATATAATAATGCTTTTTTTTTCAAAACAAGTTATAAATCCTTTCTAACTTCCTACAGCATCCATATTTAATTAGATAATTCATATTTCAAGCTCATACAAAAGTAATACACGCACCTGCATATGTTCAGTTTATTGTTTATAAAATTTGTAAAAAAGAAATGATTGTTTTTAAATAAGAATTTTAATTAGTCACTAGCAAACCAATATAATCAGGTACGTAATTAACCGATATCACAATAGTTGCAGGATTTTACACTATAACAAAACACATTCTAAAACAGCAACCAATAAGGAAGTTTTTCGCCATGAAAAATGATCATAGGATTATACAGTATCATCTAATTCTATTGATAATTGTTTTATCTAGAACTGTAGGTTATAATTTTTCATAATTTTTGATCATACAAAAACTTCTTCACGAGACTAATCACGTTAAAAAAATTAGAGAAATCTAAATTTGCAATTGTTAAATACCATTAGTTTTTATTCCTTTTTTTCCGTAAGCAAAGAAAAAATAGCACTTCTGTTAAACCATTATTCAGTGTATATCTCCGAAAGTACAATATTTCCTTCATAATGATTACTTGTTTTTTTCTTTTAACAAAGGCTTGCACAACTATATACGAAAACCGAACAACTTCAGTTTAGACACTAAAAACAAACTGACGTGTACGAGTAAATATCAAACAGGATGGTAGACTACCGAAATATTTTGTCACAACAAAATCTATGACAAAGAAAGCCGACATGTTTCAGTATTAGCTATTGTTCTCCAAATTGTTTTATTACTTGGGTTTCACTCACACAAATAACTTATAAAATAGATTTACTGGTGTGTATATAACTTATAATATATATTTATCCTACCTTCCAAACATTTTAAGAACAAAAATCTGTTAAATGACTGATGATACCAGTGTTTCACAAAACATTTCAGTTGTTGTTTCTCACAATATATTGTCTTTCACGTTTTAAGTCAGTTTTGTTTACAATCCAGATAAAAGTTCATCAGTTCTGACAATAAATAATAGATTTTGTATGTTAATGAACCAAACATTCCAGAAAACAAAATATACTCTTCAAAAAAAGAAACCCAAAAGGGATATTTTTGTTATTTTAAATAGAAATATATGTAATAACGTTACAGGCTCAGAGTATGTGATGTTACACGTGTTAAGGCACTGATTGTCTGACCAAAATGACAATAAAAGTTGTGCACTTTGAAAACGGAAGAAAACATCGGACTTTTCGCCAAAACGCATTCGTGTCCAATAAATTTGTTTGAGAGATCTGCATGCTCTGCAAGTGCAACATGTGCAAAATCCCTATAAAAGTGACGGGTTCTCGGTTTCCATAGGTAAGTGTTAAGCCACCGACACGCAATTCAGTTACTCCAAGACTGACTGAAGCACAATGCAACAATGCCATTGGTTGTTAGAAGCAGGCGAATCTCGATCAGATGTTGCCAGAGCTGTGAATGTCCACCCAAGCACCATCATAAGGCTATGGAATCGTCACCAACAACATGGATCAGCTCGTGACCGTCCACGATCTGGCAGACCTCGTGTGACCACGCCCGCACAAGATCGCTACATCCGGTTAAATCACCTTCGGGATAGGATCACCACTGCGACGTCTTCTGCCTCAATTATACCAGGGCTGCATAGGATTCCCGATCAGACCGTACGCAACCGCCGCCGAGATTCTTAGGCCTCATGTGCAACCCATCATGGTGATTGTCAACGACGTTTTTCAACATGACAACGCCCGTCCTTACACAGCCCTACTCACCACTGTCTTCTTGAGACACCACAACATCAACGTTCGTCCCTGGCCTTCCAGATCACCAGATTTAACCCCCATCAAACATCTTTGGGACGAGTTGGACCGACGTCTGCGACGGCGAAAACCTCAACCGCAGACTCTACCTCAGCTTGCAGGAATGGACACCCATTCCACAGGATGTGATTCGTCATCTCATCGCTTCCATGGGCAGGAGATGCCAAGGAGTTATTGATGCTCACAAGGGGCATACTCGTTATTGACGTTGAGTGACGTTAAACTTCAACTAGTGAGCGTGGACTTCAACTTTGCAGACTTCGGATGTTCAGCAGTGAATGTGAAAGTTTCACACATGTCATACAGAACTACCTGAAATAAACTTGTTAACAATGTCTCAAAATTTGCCTTTTGCGTTTCTTTTTTTGAAGAGTATATGTTCATGTACTTTACATAACAATATGAGAAGCTTAGTGTACACTCATGATATATTCACTATTTGACGGTCATTGTGAAATTTTGTGCTTTTAAACTTTTACTTTCTTGTTTTAATCTTATTTACATAACCGACTTTGAAATATAAACTTACTAATGTAACCATAAACACCTAAATATGGTGTAAATGGAAACTGTAGTCATTTTGGCACATAAAGAAATATCTCGGTACAATAGTGGCAGAGCTAGAAACCGCGTTTTGATACTCGTGTTGAGCTGAGCACACATAGCACATTATGTAGCTTTGTGCTTAACAACAAATGAACACAGTAAAGATATAACGATTGCGTCCATCTTATAATTTGGACGAAGTTTTTCAATTTTAAGTGATGGCCCTCGCGTAGCTTGGGGTGAAATTTAAAATAAATGTAAAGATCATCGTTAAAAAAACCAGTCTGATAATAATTTTGTCGTGTAGGGAAAATAAATGTGTTTTACATCCTAAATGCCAATGAAGTTGTTATAAGATTTACATGTAAATGATAGAGATGTCTACGCTTGTTGATCTGCCTTTTGCCGAAGATTACAGAACTTAAGAGTGTATCGAGATTAAATCGAGAAAGTAATTTGTAAGCAAAAAATTTCCTGAATATTAAGTTCAACAATAGAAAATCCGTTCTTCATTATCAGACCTAATGTATAGTGGACATTTATCTAGATTTTAATAAAACTGATTTATAAAACGTGAAAGAAAACTTGTATTGTGAGAAAGAACTGAAACATTTTGTGAATAACTTTTGAATTGTTATCACAGACGTTTTGCAGATTTTGTTTGTTATTGAAATGATAAAAGATACGTGTGTACACAGACTATATATACATATATGACAATTCTTTAATAAAGTGTCTTCCTCCACAATATCACAGAAAATTTAACTGATATAGCCTGACAAATGCAACTTTGATTAAATGTAAATCGAACAAAAGTTATTCACTACTGTCGGAGCTGATCTCGTGAATTAACATGTTACAAAAATGGTAGGTTTGACAAAGATCGTCAACTTCATACTATTCTCTCTTCAGTGCTTATAACTCAGGGTACAATGGTTCTATGTATATATTAATAAGATTTGATGTAATTATTTCTCATTACGAACTAGTGTTTAAATATCAATAAGAGAAATCTGTACAGATACATTCTGCAACTCTGAATTTAATAAGACAAACAATCTTATAAGATAGTATAAATACCATGACAATCAAATAGACACGTAAACAAAATAGTATAAATATTAATATATGCAAAACTAATTATACTTCATCCTTCTAGAAGAAAATACTGTTCAGTTTTATTCTATATAGGTACACTAATGTTTTAGATTTACTGTTTAAATTCCTCCCATTCTGTTGAAAAAAAAGACATCTCCTTTGGTTTGATATAGTTTTTCGTTTTCCAAAGTCATTAAACTGTTGAATTTGAATATTCAAATTACTCTAGTAAGTTGATAGAGTGATGTAAGTGTAATTTCCAATAGAAGTTCGGCAACAACTTTCCCCCCCAGCTAAATCGTTTCCCAACAAAAATGATACATCCATAACATTATGCAACACATTTTGTTCCTGGATTGTATGTTTTTTCTTAATTCCTTACGTTGTAAAAGTACAGAAAATGGCCATTATTCTGTATCTTTGTTTTTGTAACTTGGATAATAAAATTTAAAAAATAACCTATTTTCTGTATAGAAACGGGCAAATTTGCACATTTTCATTTAAATAAGGTCTGAATAAAACATATGAGTCAAGATTTATATGTATTTATACTAAAGTTATACAAAAATGAATAAAAATGTTTAGAAGTGAGTAGTTTTTCGAGATTTACGAGAGTAACATAAATCACTTTCACGTATCAGCCTCCAAATATAGTCTCCCATCATGTTTTAGTTATACACTCCTTGGTAGCAGCGTTCAAAAAGTCCAGTATATCTTGCTGGAAGCGCTCGCCTTGCTCCTCTGAGTATGCTTCCATGTTTTCCTTGAAGTTAAAGATAAGTGTCAAGGATATGGATCTTTAGGGACCTCCTGCAGCCCATTTTGCCGTATTTCTTCACCACAGTCTCAACCAGTTAATTCCACATAATTTTCGGCCTTGCGACTAACCAAGAAGCCCTGAACCACTCCGACAAAGCTGCCTCAAACCTTTTCTTCCTTCCTGCCGAGCTTCTTGGGGAATTCCATGTACTCCACGATTCTTTATTTGTGGTCCAACCAGCTTGGGGAAGAAGTCTCGAAGGTACTTGAAGACTGCAGACCCCTTATCAAGAGGTGTGTCAAATTGTTTCATAAGACCCAATTTTATGTGCAATGGTGGGAACAACACCTTCTAGAGGTCCACTAATGTCTCACACTAGACAATGTGCCTCTCGACAGAGAACTCGGTCCGTTGTGACCAGTGCTTCGGGTTGTAGAGCACTGCGGTGTCCTTACTGTTCCAAAAGGCAAAGATAACAGAGAAACTTGGAATTTAATTCAAGAAAACCTTCGAAATCAGACACGATCAAAGTTTGACACTAATAAATATAAATTGAATTGTAATTTGAATTTAATTTAGAACGAATTTTGATCTAAATCAGGTTCCAGACAAGTCCCCAATTTATTATGTTAGGTACTATGATTTTTTACCGGTCAAGTTTCCAATTTATTGTGTAACGTAAGTTTCTAATAATTTCATCTAGCCAAAATTTTAATTAGACGTTAATTAAATATTGATATATGTCAATTGTATATTTGCTAACAATACTGATACACACTTCCTTCTTTTTAACAGAAATATACAAAGAAGTACAATATATAATCATGATTAGTGCAAATAATTATTTATATACGAAAATTTACAAACCTGTAAACAATATTTAGTTTTTTTATGCAGTCTGAAACTAATTTTTTTATTAATGGTTCTGGTCTACGAAGCATATTATTTGTTGATACATTTAACTTCACAGGAATGCCAGTTAGCACTATTTTTACTGACAATATCCAATGTCCTCGTAGAAAAACTAATGTCTAAAGTTAATCCTCTGAAGTTAAATGTTTCACAATATTGGAAAATTATAAACGTTTCTGGTCAAATATCTGTAGTTTTCAGATTAATAAGCGTTAATCACAATTATAACTTCTGAGGCTTATAGCATACTGACTGTAGCAACCCCAAAATATTCTACTACTGTCTCTTGATGCGTAGGTTTACAATCTTAAAAAAAAAAGTTCTACTAGACAATAATTGTCATTTACGTAGATCCTTTAAACTCAACTGACTTAAAGCTAAACATAAAAACAAGCGTTTTTAAGACAAATCGTTTGATATATACTAATTTTAGTTGACACTAAAATGAATCAATTGCTTCGAATCTTTCACTTACATTTCAAAATATACGAAAAATTAATTATAATATGAAAAAATTAATCTCAATGTTTGACCGAATGTTATAACGTACAAAAATTACATGTTGTTTATAAACTGTATAAAATGTTACATCTCGAGTAGGAATGGGCATGATTTGTATGAAAACTAATCCAGAAAATTTATAAACTATAGTACTAACGTGTTTGTTAACTATGTTTGACATGTTCATTTTATTTACATGATAGTTTATTGGACTATAAGAAACAATTTTTATACGAAATAATCACAGGATACATGTATAAATTGAAATAATAAAATGAAAAAGTATAATTAGATGTCTGATTTCCATTTGTGTATTTGAAAAAATAACTATGTTTAAATGTACATAAAGTTTTTAAAGATGTGGAAAGGAATGTTTTCTTTTTTCAAGTTGACTAATGAATAGCTGTCAAACTTATCATCGACTGGTAAATTCAAATGTCTCGTAGACCCCCACTGACTACGTAACAGCCTCCTAACAAACATTTGTCTTGATGTCAGTACCCACAGAGCTAGTGTGCGCGCAATATATCCCAATAATGTCTTAATCAATACGGATGTTATACGCAGTTTGGTGTTTTAAATAACAGTAAAGTTAAACCGTAAGTCAGAGATGCCAACTATTTCAAATGACTGAGCGTAATGATTGTAGACAGAGCCCTTTATCATTTGTGGCTACTAGGCCTGACCTATGTCTCTAAGCTATTTATTATTATAACTATTATTATTATTATTTATTACTGCTATAGATTGCTCATTTATGACTGTGTTTTGTGTATTTAATAAATAAATTAGAATTATTTTGAAATTATGTCTTATTTAGTTCAGAGTAACAAACATACTGGTAAAACAACACTGAACATGCACAAACAGTAAGCAAAAAAAGCCTTTGTGTAAAAACTAGTTTATATCATGTTTACGACATGTATTGTAATAGTTTTGCAGCTGTTGCAGCCTTTGCTTTCATGAGAATGTCTCTGAATGGTTGGGAGTTATAACAGCAATGTCCATTTGAGTGCACACACGTCTTGTGTGTTACAATACTGCTCAAAACTGAGGCGCTCAAGTTTGATTTGAACTTGCTTTTGTTTTTAATCACTAAACTGAATATCTTTTCACTGTCAGCATTAGAATGGAAGATTGTAAGAATTCCAAGCATAACTTTACACAGAATGTCATATTTCTGGTTGCCACTTCCATCCTTAACTTTAGACAGCTGAACCCAAAACTTGTCAACATTCAACAGAAGGACAGTTTCCGAGAAAGTATTAATTTGATAGTTCAAATATTGCCCTTCCAACCTGTCAATAGTGTCGTACTTATGTGTATTGACAAGGACTGCATACCTGTCTGTGAAGAAGTGTAGAGAAAAGAAATCTTTGTTGACTTTCAGTTTTGAATCAGCAACCTCTGCATGAATCAGAAGTTTATCATTTAGAAGGAAATGTTTCATCATGTAATTTGTAGCTGCAATATAGTATTTCTTGACACTGGTGTAGAAGCTAATCAGATCCAGGTCCTTTTCATATTTAACAATGTATTCCTTGGCAGCATTTCCAATAGAAACTACCTCATCAGATTTCTATAAGGATTCATTGTTGTAGTCAAGTTCAGTGATGTTGCCTTCAAGATATTCTGGCTTGACGTATCTGACAAGTATATTTTTAACTTGTGTAATCAGAGTTCTATGTATAATGTGACTAAGCTGCACGTTTACATCCTTTTAAATCTAGTTTTTCCTTTTCACAGTGAAAATACTTCTTCAATGGCTTCCACATGTCCAATATTCTGTTGAGAAAACACCCAAAGTGATAGCCATCTTGTGTTAACAAGTTGTAGAATTTTTCTTGTTTCTTTGTCATACAATCCTTGAAACTTTTTGAAATGTTGTTTTCTGCTAACACTTTTGTCCAGAAAATAATAGATATCTATCAATATACCAAAAAATGGGCAGAGCAGTTCTCTGGAAGCTTTCTTGGCAGCAATATTCAAGAGGTGACAGGCGCAGCTAATGAAGTAAATGCTTGGCTGTCGTCTTCAGATGTGTCCCATCACACCTTTACCTATACCAGACATAAACGAGGCACTGTCTGAAGAAAAACTAAGACAGTTTTCCCATGGAATTCCCTCTGTCAGTTTGTGGCCCAAAAGCTTGAAAATATTCTCTCCCGTTGAAGCTTTTTACCATTCCACCATTGTCAAAAGAGAACAAACAATTCTTCCAAGCAAAGGGTCAAGATATCACACAACCACTGAATACAGTTTTGAGTCATCCATGTCTGTGGATCCATCTGTGGCTAAACTGTAAACACTGCTACTAAGTATGCTTGAAATCATTTTGTCATATTCACAACCCAACATCTGTACAATGGCTGTAATTTTGGTTCTAGCAGGGGTAAATTATGAGCAATGACGAATTGCGTGAACATCACTTCTGCATTTATGGTTTCATATTCTGAATTCTTACTCATAAATGTCGTTATCTGCATCGTTTTTGTCTTCGCCTCAGCCTTTTGTTGGCGAGATGCCGATTTTGTATGTCTGGAACAATCGTTTATCCCGCCATGCGCCACAGAAAAATCGATGTGACAAACTGTACAAAACGCATGACTGTCACTAACTTTTGATGCAATGACCGGGTATTTTGCACTATACTCTTTCCTAAATTTTTGATTCACAGTTTTAGTCCTTTTAGATTTGCCAGAAACAAGACAATCTGGTGAACGAGGCCTTTTTTAAAAAATTGTGAACGCTCGCATTGGTGTTTCTGTGCCGCTTAAAAAACTAAAAATACCCATCTACGCAAGCGCTGATTGGCTGACAAGCACTGATGACGTAACTATGGATTCACCAACTTACCCAGTATGGAGAAGCACCGCACTCAAATTATTGGTAGACGTCGGAAATACAAATATTTTTTTTATTATTTCAAGCTCAAACATGGTTATTGCAAGTAGCCACTTGAACTGTCTTTTATTTGTTATCAAAATTTATTTGTATCTCACTAGAAATTTTCTTTTCACCACTTTCAAGCCTTGGGGGAATAATTTATCACTTTACTGTATAGGCTTATATAATACATAATAATTTGGGAGTTTCAACAAGTCCTAATATTTGTCTGTATGAGCGTGTAGTCGTAATGTATACACCAAACTCGTAATGGTTGGCATCTCTGGTAAGTTGTTCATTTACTACATTTAGTTGGAGGATGATTATTAGTTGTAATAATTGCCTCATTCAGATATGTACGACTTCTTAAACAGAAAGTGTCCTACAGAATACTGTCTGAAAAAAGCTGTGACTACGTTAGAAGCGTATTTATACTTTCAAAAGATTTGTGTACCCAAAGAAGATTGAAGGTGTATTTGCCAATGATCAAATAGACATACAAACAGTAAGCCATTATTTTTTTTTAGTTGCTACAAATTGTTTAGTACAGATGTTAAAATACTCAAAATAATGGTTTTAACATACTTAAATTTAGGCATTGATCGGAAGTAAAAGTGTCGTGTCCGCCTTCATAAAACATGATATAAGACAACGAAGTATCGTGTGCAAAATAAAATACTGTCAAGTTATACAAGTTATTGAATTAGCTAACGAATCAGTGTTACACATTCGTTTATAGAACCTTGATTATAAATGATTTAATTAACTCATATGTGATTTAAGCTGATTAAATATAGTCACAGTGAGACATACTGTGTGCGTCACTGTATATGACGTATGAATGTCTAATTCTTACTACGAAAATTTTGTAATGGTCATAATCGAGTCATTACTTATAGAATCTGTTATATTCCAGAAAATACTGAAACTCTGGTCTTCACCACGACCGTCTCTTAAGAGCAGAAAGTCGCATATACTACTGTTCTGACTAACATGGGTATTAGTACGTGGGTCATTAATCACCTGAAATGTCAAAGCTACAGTAACCTAACGTTAGGTCAAAGATGATACTTGGTTCGCTGACTGGCATCATCCAAACGTCTACAAGCTTAACCTACAGTAATGTGTTAATAAAATGGTAACACAACTATTTCATATTCCGTGATTTAGACTGCCAATAGTATAAAAAAGATAAAGTTTACATTACTAAAAGGATACTGGTCTAGGGTACTGCGTTTGCATCTGTATGGTGACCATCGCAGTAGTATTGATTTTTGGTTCTACCACAATTCGTTGCTCCACAAATATGAATTGTGTGGAGTAACAGGTTAAGAAGAGCGTTATTTTCATAAACATAGTATAAAAGAAAATGTATTTTCATACTGTTTCTGAAGCCCATAAACACCAAAGAAAAATGTAACAGATGCATCAATGCCTATAGTTATAACAACACAATTTGCAATACAAATGTTACCACAAAAATGTTATCGAATTTGTTCTTAAAATTAAGTCATATTCTACATGTTTATCAACACAGATATTAATGCCACACTATCGCATACGTTTAAACTGATGCCTTTCAAATATTCAGTATGGGTATATTTTACGAACTTGCAATACATCACTGATTAACAAAAAACCGTCCAACGAAACGTTTATCACTGAATAAATATTGCTATTTTCATTCTTATTAAAAGCATACGGATATTTCAAATAAACTAGGCCATAAAATTTTAGCTATCCAACAACTGATGTTATTAAAAATACTGTTTACATTTTTTCGTGAAATACGATTTCAAAGCTTGAAAGTACTATGAAACGGTACCTTCTTTACCAGCCGACAGACTAGGGGATAAACTGTTCTAAAACTACATTCATGAACAATAATCAATGAACACCAACAAAAGTAACTTGAGTCGTTACCAGTTCATTACTATATTGTAACTAAGTAGTCTACATCCTGCTGCAAACTATTCCATCTTAAAACTAACTCAATTATCAGACCTTTCAAGTTAGATAAATACAGCTGACATAGGCAAAGTACAAATTTATAAAGTTCGTATAAATTAGTACTGATTATACACGATTCAACATTTCATTTGAATATAGTAAATATCCAAACCTCATTGATTCTATCAATAAATTATTCAGAAGTAGTATATAAAGAAACGTATCACACCGCAACTTTTAAAGGTTTAAAAGTAGATATTTTACATAATATACCCATTCACAACAAATAATCTCACACACATTAAAGCGAAATACATGTACTCTTTTTTTTTTTCTAGCCCTCTAACATGCATACTACAATAGACGTTTTCCAACCTCTATATCTTGGACTAAATTTATATTAATGTTCTCTTATATAGTACTGAGAGTGCAAGCCAATGTTATTCGTTTAAAACTATTGACACATCAAAACCGTTATGAAAGATTTTAGAGAAACGTGTGAAGCTGACGACAACGTCCAAATTATTAAACGGCGCGTTTTGTGTTTTAAAAAGTGCACAATCACATGCATGTACTGTTCATCCAAGTTAGTCACACTTCAAGCATTTATATTACCAAAATAAGATCAGTAACATGTGAGGGTGTTTATTTATAAAACAAATTTGTTGTCTTCAAACATACAATCTTTGTAATTTTCAAAAAAGAGGATTATCAATTATTATCTGAAAAAAAAAGTGTTCGGTGTTGTAACCAGAATTATCTAAGACCAGTCTTCATCTGTTGCTTTTTTTTTTTTTTTTAACAACCTCTTTTCTTAGCCACCCGTAACAGCTTTCTGAATGGACAGTTGGAAGCTGGGTGGGATATTCCAGTTTTCCTGAAATGATGACGGAAAGTTACCAACCAGCAAAATAATCTTGAAGAAAATCTAGGACTATTTCAGCGTATGTGGAATAAAATATTCTTCACATAAATGGTGGTCTAACAGAACTGTACGAACGAGAGGCAGCACACGATTCACCTCGAGCTAACTATCGAATAGATTTCCTCCAATTTTTGTTATTGTTGTAAAATTGAAAACATTAAGTTCCAATAAACAAGGTATGCCAAATTGTCTTACGAAGTTTTCGTGTGTTTTTTTTAACGCAAGACAGTTTAAAAGATCTCCATCTGTTCAGATAAAACAGATTTATAGAAAAAGTATTTTTATTCATTAATGAGTACGTGGATCATATAACGCTTCATAGATTAAGTTAAAATAAAGCTTGTTTATTTTAAAAAACAAGGTTCACAACTTTCACCCTGCAGCAAGCAAACAGAATGTGTCGTAAAGATCCAGACATCGTATCTC
Organism: Carcinoscorpius rotundicauda; assembly: GCA_011833715.1. Classification (NCBI taxonomy): domain Eukaryota; kingdom Metazoa; phylum Arthropoda; class Merostomata; order Xiphosura; family Limulidae; genus Carcinoscorpius; species Carcinoscorpius rotundicauda. Next base: position 42,875,851 of record CM022393.1, read on the forward strand.
AAGCCTGTTGGTATAGATATTAAAACTTTTATCAAAATAAAGTCAAAACGTTTTTCTCTACGCTATTTTAGTAAAAGTTTTAATACCCATACTAGCTGTCTTGAGATATATTTGTACTTCAAGTAGGTTTCTCGTCATCACGAGATCTTGACATTATTCCGAAGATTCTGGACCTAGTATTCCGTAAATAATTCGTCCTTAAATCCCCACGTCCTAGTTTTGTTTGAGCGTGAAAATGACCACCGGATACGCGTTATTGAGCGTTAAAATGACCACCGGATACGCGTTATTGAGCGTAAAAATGACCACCAACACGCATTATTAAAGCAAGGAACGGCAAAGAAAAATAGCATTTCTTGTCTGTGATTTCCACAGAAAAAATATTCTAAAATACCGCAGAGAGGTATAAGAGCGCAAGTATATCTGGCTAAGGATTTGGCAAACCCCCCCCCCCCACCATCTGGAGAATTTTCAAACATTAGTTGATTTCAAAGTGATTCTGAGCATGTTTGACACAAAAATATGAATATTTTCAGGTACACTATATCCTGTAAAAATTCCACTGTTTCTCCTCAGTAAAGGGGTTATCTATACTGGTTCGTCACCAATGAATAATAAACAGTCGTTTATCGTATTTGCTAAGTTAGTAACTATCCCAAACTTTGAAAACTTAGTTTTGAAACTATAATTGCTCCCTTTAAGTCCAAGCAATTTCACCTCAAAGATGTATGTTTATATTATCACACACGGCGGCAACAGCACCATGTAGCGTCAAAATATGACTGATTTGCTCAATCATAAAACAAATCCAACAGTATTCTTTGGTGGATTAGTAGGTAGAGTATACAGAAGACGAGACGTCGTTCTCTGCACTTGTACTTTTTGAAACCGGCAGTTGCCGTCCTTTCCAGATTACTTATTAAATCGAACAGTTTTTCATCTAAGTTGAAGCTCATTTTGGGATAAATGGCTTGACATGTATAATAAATGTCTACATATGAAGTGAAGGAGCTCAACTGATAGCATTTTTTAAAGTTGAGCTTCGACAAATTCTATCGCAGGTTTGTCTGACAAATCTCTGCTCTCACATAGTCACGATGGAGGTAGCTATTGCTACATAGCACAGCACATTGCACTAGAATGTTCCGTGGTGGGTAACCAATGAAGGAGTCGCATTGTTTACGAAACATCATGGTAGCGTGTCCTATGCTCCCCCTTCCGTATTTTTAAACTGGATTTACAGGAATCACAGAAAACAACCCAGGTGATGATGAAAAACTCGAAAATTTAAGGAACGTTGACATTCCAGCTCTTTTGGAATATTTTCGTCAGCTAATTTCACACAGTCTATAAAAAGTTATTTAACGACGGCTATGCTTCATCATTACAACGAGTCTCTTTGATCCTAAGATTTTCTTTGTTGTCAGAACTACACAAGACATTGAAGTTTTCATCCTACACTTTCGAATCGCTGTTAAGAAGTCTAAACACTTGAATTGTTATTCGAAGTTAACTATAGATGTTTTTTAATATGTAGTTCCAAGCGGCGGATTTAGAATCAATGTAATGTCGGTATAAGTGATAAACAAAATGACAAACTTTGCAAGAGCCATAAAATGTGCTAATCACATCCTTGAATACAAAAGGGTGCTCGAAGGGAGGGAGGCAAGGGGAACATTCCCCTCTTAGAAAATAACTTTTTTTTATTCACTCGCTTTATGTACGTGCATGTTTATTCATTTAACGCTACTTTACTTCTCCCCTTGTGAAAAAAGGTTCTGCTTACGCCCATGTCTATTCGTGTGTAAATTTTAGTGTTCGCTTACAGATATCCCTGAACACTTATTCAAAACATTGACTATTTCGCAACTCATGTACAGTAGACTAACACAAGTCGTAACATAGAATGCTTTTTATTACACTATTGATCAAGGATAAATGAAAGCCATTTAAAAAAAAATGTTTTAGTCCTCTCCAGTTCTTTTTGAAATTAATGGTATTTTCACACGATGTAATAATTAACATCTTCCTTTACAGATCTCAATATTGTTTTGTAGCTCATAGGTGTAAAACTACTTCTGTAAATATACAACTCTGCGTACGCAGGCTTATGATACATATTTACTTCGCGAATTTCTCAGGAAAAGAATAAAAACTCCAACAAATTTATGGTTATAAGAACCAATATTAGGTACTAGTGATATGATTGGACATCCAATTTTGTATCTCAGACCACAATAAAAATCAGTTAGTCTAATAACATTACATACTTTGTTATTAAGAACACTTTTTTTTCAGGTTTAGAAGGTTGCGTTTACGTTGACCTCTCTTTCTTTGGTGGGAGCACATTTTAATTTCAAAAATTCAGTTTCACCAGATAACAGTACATTATTCACAGTCGTCCCTATTTAGAAAGACTATACCATTACCTTAGCTGGTTTCAAGATAGCTAAATCATTCTCTTATTTTGAAACAGGTTCTGTATGTGTGGTTCTGACAATGAATATCTTGAGATAAAAGAGACTTTGTATTAAGAAAGAAAAGCCATCATTAAATCATAACTACTCATCAACTGATGTTCAAATGCTCGATTTGCAGTTTTCACAATAATCTAGCAAATATATTCGTATTAAAACTGAAATATTTTTCTAGTAAACAATACTTAAACTTTGATCAACGAAATATTGATAGGATTACCACTACAAGCTATAAGCGAGGTTACCTGCATGTACTTGTTCGTAAAATCGATAAACTTAAAAGAAATAACAGCCGGCACGCAAACAACCAGTTCGACAACTGTCTCTTCATTGACTTGCATCTTACAATTAATGACATCTTTCTTTACAGAACGTCAGCTGGACAGTGGCCTCCATGACCGACCATCCATCCAGGTTCTAGGAACATGTGATGATTATCTATTGATCTGTAAGCATTATGGGAAAAGCAGCAGCATTTATTGAGTATACAAAAAAAAAAAAAAAATTCGTATGATTATCACGTGACATTTATATAACTATCTTAAAGCGTACTTTTCCTAAATAGGTGTCACGCATTGAAAAACAAATACAACAGGATATTCAAACCTTTCTTAACATAGAAAATTGATTATATAGAAAATGTTGCTGAGTAAAAAGCCTCGATTTCATTTCCAACTTATGAAGAGTTACCTAGAGATTCACGCAAGCACTACTTAACAAAATTCAATTGTATTAAATAAATTAATTCAACTCCTTTAAATATTTGAATGTGTCGCCGATAATACAAAATGTTCATTAAAATAGTAAATGCATATACTCGAACTAGAAATGAAATAAAACGCACTATTATACGAATTCATGAGGCTGATAACCTCGTACTCTGTAAAATATACATTCCTCAGAGTATTACAAGAAAGTGGTTATAAATCAACGTAACATTGCCAATAAATTGGATAATTAATTTTAAAATAATGTGAGGACGCGGAAGTTGGTAACAACACTAAACAACCAATACAAAATTGTAGTTTTCAAACGTGGGCTATAAAATGGAAATATTCGTTAGGTTTATACAATGAGAATTTAAACCGCCACAGGAAAACACTCATACGCGAGAATCAGTGGTATAAGGATTTAGACTTAGTGAAGATAACATTGTTGATAGATTCGCTAGATGTATGTTTCAAATTTATCAGCAGAAACTAAAAATCGTAGTAGCAGCTAATTAACACGTTTTCATCGCTTCGTAGAGACAACCTTAAACATGTTGACAAGAAAGTAAGATATCTAGATAATAGGTCAGGTCATCGGTTACTTCACTGTTCCTCAAACAAAGCTAGCACTATGCAGTCACGTTTAAAAGCCGACATATGCAGTTCCCGGCTTCCTGTTGATTATATAGAAGTATTTACAACATTCCTATATTCGACTTCGTATTATCGTTACCCCTTCTTTCAAACTCAACAAATAACAGATGTCTGCGTCTACATTACTTACAATGTATTAGTTTACTCATTATTGCCCTGTTTTCAAGGAAAGATATTCACTGTCCAAACGAGATCGACAGTAAACAAAAGTTCACATGAACGGCACGATTCAAGCAACAGTGTTACGAACACGCATTCTCTTTCACTTTTGGGATATTAGTCAGTGAATGTAACTGTTGTAATACGGAAATGCCTTTAACATTCTGTTAACAAAAGAAACTAGTGCAGCTGAACCATCAATGCAACAAGAACAGATTTGTCTTTTTCATGCAAAATTGGCCTGATGGATCAAAAACTTGAGGGTATAGAATATCGTGCATTCCTGCCTTGTCTGTTAGAAATATCAAGTAGAATGGAGTTACATAAACCTGTTTGATTTGGAATTCTTTCTAGTTTTCAACTGTTAATACATGATACTTGATTCGAAAATGGCGCTGCTTTATAAAGTTTTCCCACCGATCAAACTCTCGTAGCTAATGTGCTGATCCTAAAAAAATTATCGTAACGTTCCATTTGACTTGTTACAATAAAATTCACGAATAAACAGAAAATACCCCACCCATTTTAAGAAGGTTTTACTGTTTCATTATTCACAGAGCCAGATATAAAACACCAAATTTCATATTAGCCCGCTGCTTTGTCCATATTGAGTTGAGTCCCTACTATACACTGTATAGCTAACGAAGTAGGCCGTGTTTAAATTGCTTACGTTTCCTGCATGAAACTTTATATGGAAAGTATAAACTGTACAGAACAAGCTTTGTTCTGTAGACTGATTCTCTTATCTAATTCTTGGTGTTTGCATCTGCAGGTTTTGGTATATTTCACTGGCTTAATTAAATCACATGCAAACTACTGCAAGAATATTGTTTGAAGTATTCTGAAAACAATGTCACGTAAACTAAGTGAAAAGTATATTAATGGCAGCCTTTCATTATTCTTACAAACATCAAAATGCCAATCCAATAGTTCCAGCTTCTCTCCTTTCTTACAAAGTTCAATTTGATTATTGTTGCCGCCTACACCTCCTTTAACACTTCATCACATTATTCGTATTTCTGTCTGAACGATCCAATACAAAACATTCACTATGATCATTGCATCTAAGGGTTGTAATATGTACGTTTGTTGCCGTTGTCTAGCCTTTCAATTTATACTTAAGTACTACCGAGTATTTCAGTTTTCTTTATCTTCATTACCACTGTATTTGAAAGGGATCCGATAAATATATTTTCAAAAGCGGTTTAACTATTATTCTTTTTGCGTGTAATTTCCCAGATTAACCTTCTTACCCAACAAGTGCAACCGCAAGGGTGAATAAAAAAACAAAAAACAAGTTTTGAGGATGTGTTTTCTTTGTAATGGCAGTACTGGAGTATAAAACAAATGTTCTGTTTGAAGTTCCAGCAATGGTAAATCATAGGTGTTCTGTTTAGTTTAAGCGTTGACGATTCACTCCTGCATTGTTATCCGCAACCACATACGGAGTTGATACCCAAATTAATGGCAATTACAAATAGTAAAATTATAGCATATAAAATATTTGTGTTCGGCAACTTTATTTTGAAAAGCAAATCACTAATCGCTGACTCAACGGGAGAAAAAATGGTTGAGTATTTTCACGAACCACATATCTGGTATTGTTTTATTTTCTGAAAACTTACAAACATATGCATTATTTCAAAGGGGAATTTAAAGGTGCAAGCCGAACCAGAATTGGATAACATCCAAAGAAACTGTTTTTTGCCAGTAGTTGGCTGAATTTTTTGCCCATAAATCAGACAATGATCCCGAAATTATTCTTGTACGTTATTATAAAACACTCACTATTCCTTTTCTAAAAACCGTGAGGACTTCTGAAACAAGCTATGAAGATGGATGTGGCGATACAGTAGAACGATAATCGTGATACGATTGTATCCATACATTGTACAATAAGATATAATTTTACATCTTCACAAAATTCTGCAAGCTTGCAGTGAACATTGTCTTTTGTACATACAAAACAATTTCTAATAAAGTATTTCTGCTAAAAGATATTGTTTTAACATATGGAGTCAAAGTAGTCACTGCTCCTAGTGTGAAACGACTTGATAAAATTAAAATTACTTTCTTCATTTAAGAATTAACATATTTCTTTTGTATGATCTCTGAAACCTCGGAAATAAATCAACTTTATTCGATAAATTCCTAGTATTTTATGTTATATTCACCACCTTAATCTTACGTTAAATCAGACAGCTTGACCAACCTTGTAATCACCATAAAAATACAAAATAAATCATAATCATACTACGGAACTTAAAGCTCTTAACATTATACGTCTGTTTCTAAATATTACTGTTAAGACCGTGAAACTTTGTAACGAACCGTTCCTAAAAAACTTCATTATCTTAACAGGTCAAGTGCCCACGATGGTACACCAGCTACTCAAAAAATTAGCCGTAAGAAAGGTCAGAGACGCTTCGCTTCAGTGGGGATAATGTTAAGCACCCAACGAGAAGTACGTTTGCGTGCAGAAGAGTAAACTTACTTAAATATCAGACGACTTGTCCTCAAATGGAGACAGTGGAGGAGGACAAGAAACATTCAAAACGAGATAAGGAACAGATAACACGAAGTTTTGTTTTGCTTTTTGAAGTGCAAGAATATTAGAAAGAGAGAAATACAAAGATAACAGCGAAATATCATGCCTATAACGTACAGGTGGTCCAAATTTATAGGATAGAAACCCCTCAACAATAAATTGAATCATAGAAAACATCACTGTAAAATGATTCCTCCAAATCCATGTACCTCACTCCCAGTCCGAATCTAACAGAATACCAAACTGCCTACCAAAATATTACTTTCTACCGTTCAGTTCAATATCGCTTGTTAAAGAATGCTTAAAGCTCGCAGACTGAACTGGAAAAAGAGGAAGCCAAAATATGAATACAACTGAATGAGTAGATTTATGTCAAAATTTAATTTCTATTCCCCATTGAGTAAAGATAAACTAATGTAGATCTACCTGTACAAGTCAGAAGCATATATATTTGAAGCAGCTCCATTAGCTTACATTTTCTATCAAAATTCTAAATTTTCTAACGAGGAATAATAATCTCAAACCCCTAAATTTCATTAGATGTAGATTTTATTTGCTTTCAGAAAAATAAACTACAATCTAACATACAGCAACTAGAACTATAACCATCAGTAACGAGTTTGTTCGTTCTTTTAAACAAAAGTGGCAGTAATACTTTTTGGGACTGAAAATTTTTTTTTTCGTGCTAATTTCTCCACTAACTATAATATCTTAGTTTGACATAAAACATTTAAAACGCGCAACTAAGCTTATAAAAACGCTGTACTTACAAATCTATGAATACAATTCTTAAACATCAAGTTTTAACGATAAATAGAAACATTTATATATTGGGAAATTTTCAAAATAGAAGTTAACAAAAACAAAGACTAGTAATAATAGCTAATATGAACGAAATGCTTTTGTAGATCGTTTGTTTCAAGCACCACTTCCAATTACAAAAAATAATGTACTTTTCTAAGCTGATTTTAGAAATATAAATTAAAATTTGGAGAACTGAAGAGAAATATGTTTAATATTTTTTTCATTTTGCTTACTATGAACAAAAGTATTTTTAGCATCATATATCTACGTAGTTAAGGTACTGCAAAACATTAATACAAAATAAGACTGGATGACAAAACAACAAATTCAATGTGAGAATTCATAATATTCCTCTTCAATATTTGCTTGATGAAATCACTATATTCGTACCTACCATACTAAATGAACTCGCAGAGATACGAGTAAATTACGCTACGATTACTTCTAGTGTCGCTTGTTACGTCCCTTAACTGAATTCCAAGTACTTTCAGTTTGCTTACTACGAATACCAGTAACTGAATTAATGAAATATTCATTATGGTTTACAGTGTAATACTGAAAGTTATAGTCTAATTGTGTCATTATTTATCTAACTTTTCCCCACATATAGTAGATCCTGGAAATATGCTGGCTTCAAGCAATATTCCAGTATTTCCCAGTCTCTCTGATTGACAGCATAAAAAGAAACAGCCAAGCCTTCATATAAATTCCTCTAAAAATCCATTATTCTCGGAGTTGTCTTCCTCGATAACATTTTCTTTTGGCATAAAATCTTTCAGTTGTGCTATTAGAGCACCCGGTTTCTATGGGGTTCTTCAGAATTTCTTCAGCATAAATCTGAATTAATATAGCACATTCATTTATTGTAAGTTAAATTGAGTCAGGTTAGGTTAGTATGTATTTTCATTTTACATTTGGTTAATAAATACCTTACACCTCTCTTAAGTAGTAGTTGTGGTAATCTACTGAAGTACAGTTCGCCCTCCCCTACTGGCACAGCGGCGTATTTGAAGACTTACAACGCTGAGTCTGGGTTTCAATACCCGTGGTGGGCAAAGTACAAATAGCCATTGTGTTGCTTTGTGCTTAACTTCAAACAAAGTTCATGCTTGCATATTCCTTTCACAAACAATATATAAGTATAATACTACTTTTCAACGGGAGCGATGAGCCTTCTAACAAGATATTTTTGAGTGTTAACCAATTAGTTGCATGATTTTTTCAACATCGCCATTCATTTCGCTTTGCTAGAAATTTGAAAATCATTCTGTGCTTTCGGGAACAATATTTCTCTTCTGCAATAATTTCGTACCGTTGAAGAAATTTTCTGATTGTTTGTCCAAAATATTAAAAATTTATTCCCTCATGTCAGGTGAGGCAAAGTTAAGTTAGGTCGGTTTAGATTAGGCTAAATCAAATTATGACATTTCATTTTTTAAAAATTAAGATATTTTCCATTTTTTTCAAAATCAGTTATCCAAATTTAATTTATATTTCAGACATCAGCATTAGAAAAGACTGAAAAAGTTATTAGAAAACGATGAATGAAATAAACAAAATCCGCTTTTGATTATTTATGTTATTGGCAACTTACATGAACACGCTTTTTGTTTGCCTTCATGGTAATTACTTACGGGTGTTTAAGTATCAAAATATTTAAATTTTACTGAAAATTATTTATACATTGATTTATTTTTATTCTTTAATCAATATTTATTACAATTTAACTACTCAAAGTTCTCGAAGTCAGTTACTTTCTTAATGTGTTTGTACAGAAAGAGTAATGAAATAATACACAGGTTGAACTTTATTTTCTACAACAAAATTATAGCTCTATAATCATGTCTAAAAATAAATTGTATTTTGGCAACTGAATATTGAGCTTAGTCAATGAGATTTGTATCAGTATCAGCTAACAATCATATTCATGCATAACGTTCATTGAGGGAGTTTTACTCATTTATTATAATTAAACAATGCTTTAATATAAGCATAATTGAAATAACAAATTAACCTTATCAATACAGACCCTCTTTATCAAATGCGTTTCGGTTGGCTCACCAAAGACGTAGCTTGAAATGATAAACAAAAAGGTAGCGAAGTTTAAATATGAAAGTTTTCACGTTTACAACTCGGTCTGAGACTTTACTACCACTAAGGGTATCGGGTTTTATGGTACACAATCTACTCTGTGGTACCAATAAATATTACTACTCTCAAGAAACTTCAAAGCTTTGTTTCACTTGCACCTTACCTTCGGGCTGTGCCATTAGTACTACAGTTAAAGCTCTAGGAAACACCTTAAGCATCGATGTCGATAACAGCATTGTGTTTCTGAAAGATTCACTATGCATTGAAAATACCCACTAACGTTTTACATTTCGATTTTCTTGGAAGTTGAAAACACTAGTTTCTTCAACTGCGTAATAACAGAAAAGCTTATCACTGGAAACGCAAGGGAACCAAGGATAAGTACTAAGGCTTTAAAGTAAACACATAGCAATAAATATGTATTAAATCTGTACCACAACCAGAATTCTCACAATTTATGAAACAATGGTCTGGTAACATGTTGGTTCAACATTCGTTTTTAGAATAATGGCAAAATAAGTTCTTCAGTCTTCAAAATTTTCACTTAATATAATAACCTTAATATTACTAAGCCTAATTATCTAATAATGTATTGTTGTTGTTGTTTTGAATTAAGCACAAAGCTACACAATGGGCTATCTGTGCTCTGCCCACCACGGGTATCGAAACCCGGATTTTAGCGTGTAAGTCCGCAGACATACCGCTGAGCCACTGGGGGGCTCTAATAATGTATAATAACTTATTGAACACGTACTATATTTATCTGATGTTAGGTGTAAGTACAATTATATCGTCTAAAATTACAGCAAACTAGTGAATTCAATACTAAATCCTATTTGTTTATAATAAAGCACAGTAAAACGAATATTGTTAAAATAACTTAAAGTTTTAACTGACAATAACTTTAGTTCATAATATTGTTTTGAAATTATATATATACATACATGGTGTAATTATAAAAATGTATGCACTTAAATGCGAGATCCTTTTCGATTTAACGTAATTTGGCTACATGAGGTCTACATACAAAAGACTAAATGTTTTAGGTTTTGTATCATCAATCATAAAGGCAGGAACTATTACAAATCAGATCCAGAAATACAAGCATCTCGATTAACCATTAGCGATCATTGTTTCGTTACAAACATTTATACAAACAAAACTTAGTCTGATATATTTGATATTCAAGATGTTCCCTTGTATTTGTATTTAAAATTTAACTTTATCCTGATCTCTATTTATTATTCTTCACGAGCTGGAGTAAAATTTCTCTTTTTAACGGTTCTTCATTTCTAAGCAACTTAAAAGGAATTATTATCTATACCTAGAACGAGTGATGCATTACGTACCAAAGTGTACTTCTATTAACTTGCTAACAATGTTTCTTTGGTGCGTAGAACATAATAATAATGCCAGATTATAATAAAATTCATACAACATGAGATATATATTTCCAGTCCAATCATGAACCCACATAAATCATGGCTGCTATAACCCAAACCCCCATGGAGGGGGTTGTCTATGATGACACACTATACTTCCAATAATTGTCGCCAAAAGGCGCCACACGTCTCAAGGGTAATGTCATGAAAGATAACAGCGTCACAGTTCCAAAATTTGGCGCAAGAAAGCTAGTTCTAAGTAACGCGTTGTTGGACCACTATAACAGGCAGCCATGATACAATGTTTCACACGAGACGTGTCTCAACACGTCTATGTTTAATCAATAATTCCTCAATTAAATCATTCTAGAAGAGATGCTTAACTAATTAAATCATTATAAAAAAAAGGGAACATAACGCCAATTCATCAGTTAAATTTCCTTACCATTTATACATCCTAAAAGGATATTTTAATTGAAACTTACACAATAAAGTGGTTAAAGATTTCCAGTGGCATCAATATAATAAAATGTCAATAACATTACTTAACGTAGTATATTTGAATGAAATAACACACCTTTCAAGAAACACAAGTCCCAACATCTCCAGATTTAAATCAACCTAAAAGAGCAATATAATACAGTAGCTACAACTTATACTTTTATCAATTTGATCTTATTAAAAAGTTCACATCGTCAAGAAAACATTTATTGTGTAATATTTAAATTATATATTATTAGTACAACTGTTTGACAAAATATTTTATACAATGTTCTACATAAAGGCGGACACAGTACTTCCACGTATGCTCACTGTCTATGTTAAAAATTATTTAACAACTGTCCTAGGATTTTAACAAATTGTGACAAAACTTCCACATATGATGAATGTCTAGATTTAATTACGTTAAAATCATTGTATTACACATAACATCCGTACAAACACAACTAAAAATAATAAATGAAAAGCAACGTTAATTCATCCAAATAAAGAATGACACTTTACTTTCATACATACTCAATATCTATAATTATTTACCATTAGTTTAACGACTGCTTCAACAAAGTGTTACAGCACTTCCACATGTCACCAAAATCTAGATTTAATTACGTTAAAATTGGTACATGCGTACCACAATATTAGTAGCTTTGTGCGAAATTCCAAAACAAGCAAAACAAACAAACCAGAATATTAAAAAGAATACATGACTGACTTATTAACCTGTTCAAGTGAGCACAAATCTTAAGAATGTAAAGATTATACAACTTTAGATGTTTATAGGACACCATTTCATTTTCATAAATCATGCACATTATGACCAATAACAGCCCTACAAAACAAATACAGTAAATGAACGACTTACTGTTATTTAAAATAGTACAACTTTCAGATTGTCGAAGTCACTATCAGGAAATTACACAAACAAGTGGTTAGATATGGTTTATCCTACATGTTGGTTCTTCATTTTGTATTAAAAGTTCATAAAACTAACGAACCCGTATGATTTTGAACTGATGTAAAATCATGATTCAGTTTAACTTTACTTCACATAAAATCTCGAAAGACTTGAGAATTACAAATACAATAAGATTGAACCCTGTCGGTAAATATGTTAATATTATTGTATTTAATAAAACTGACGCTACCTGGGTAAATTCATTACATAGTGATATTAAACATACGTATTCCCAATATCTGATATGTTTGAAAGTTTTGTATGTTGGGTCTTAACTTAAGAAAGCCATCGTATGCTTGGCCTGAGTAGACGTTTTCGAAGGTTAATACAGAGAAACTCCTTATTTGGCTGCTACAATTACTTAAGACCGAAACTTCGAGGCTGTGGTCAAGCACTCAGTTCCTTTGTTTTTTCTCATAGGCAGGAATAACACTGTCAACACATACAATTTACCATCAAAAATATCATAAAACTAAAAGAGAATTATTCCTATTACTACAGTGAACGTTAGTTAATTATCGTAAACTTTATAACAAAAGAATAACAACGATTATACACTAGCTTGTATGAAAACTGATTTGTTATTTGTAAATATGAAGGATTAATACACTGAGAGGAATTTGTCCCTAATATAAAAGTTGTTCAATTGTAAGATGGACGATACCAATGTTTTTTTCTTCGGTGCTTGAAAGATTACACCTTTAAGAAGTTAGACTATGTATATAACTTATATTTAACTGACAAATATACGAGTTATAGTTTAAAACAAAGTAGTAACTTAGAAAAACAATTTCCTGTTGAACCATCAAATACTGTAAATTAACGTTTAACTTTCTGTAATGTTATATTAAGGGTGAGAACACATGTTTGTTTTAATACAAAACCATTGTCAGACTTAATGGATAGTGGACAACGTTTTAATTGTAAAGTTGATTCTATAATGATAGACAGTAGACCTACAATCATGTGAAAAAGTTAGGACACCCTATGAAAGCCTGTATATTTCTGTAACATTTTTGAATATACAGATGTTTAATCTCAATTTTAACAATACTGAGAGATTATAGGAATTTAACTAAACCATTAAAAGTGAAGAAAAGACTTTTCAAGATCTTCTGTAAATGTAATTCTACAAAATACATATCAGCAAGATAGCAGACAGGCAGTTTCATTTTGTATAAAACATTTTGTACATTTCAGTTTCCAAAATAAAGAAACTGACTACTTCACAATTATGCTTCATTTATGATAATTAATAATCTACTTGAACACAGATATATGGCAAGCATTATTCCATCAGATGCATTCAGTATTTTATAAACTACCAAATTTTCTTAAATAGCATATTAGTACATCTTTAAGTTTTGTTCACAAATATTTCAGTAAGCATGCTAAATATGATTTTACACACACACATGCATTTATATATAAACTAAGTTTTCATAAATAGTATGTATCCTAGTGTATTTTGAAATTTTGTTAACAAGCGTTTCCGAGATTTTACTTGCATATACTAAATACAGTACATTAGTCAATGATGCAAAGTGAATTTCATTTAAGAAAATCAGAGAACTCTTATTTGTAACTGATAGTTTTCATAGATTTAATAAAGAGTAAATGAAAGATAATTTATGTCACTGCAAATTTCAAAATCCACGTGAATAAATGTAACTTTTGGAACATTTGAATAATAATTGCTTGATCTATAACTAAAAAAAGTTTCTTGATTTACCTAATTTTCATATTTGTGGTGATTTTTCTATGTGACAAATATTGTGATAAAACAAGTATATACAGCAGGTATTGGACAAGCCCAAGTCTGATTGAAATGTCACTGATCAAACAGAAATGAGTTTTATTTGTATTTCTAGTGGCTTTCACTGATAATGACAAATTTATGGGTGCAATGTTTTTACCAGTTTTATTTTTATAGTATAATTTGAAGTGAGTAACCTATAGAACATTTAGCTATTTTAAATATTTTATATATTTTTACACTAATTGGTTGAAAAATAATAAGTGACAACTCCTAAGATAGTGGCAGCCTCTTCTTTCTAACCATTGAGAAAATGAGGTCATCATCCTTCACTCACAGCCTTAAGTATGGATGTGGCCAGAAGATCATCTTTGACACAATTCCAGATCACACAAGTCTATGAGTTAACTTTCATGTTTTATGAACTTTTAATGGATAAATATAAAGTCATGTTTAACATTGATAATTACAGTTTAATGATATACAAAGATTGTATTTAAGTGATATGCATCACTGCATATTTACCATTTTGTAAAGTGAACCATCTGTTTTAAGTATACTGTAAATACATATAGTGACAGTGTATTACAACTGACTTTAATTTTCACATGCTCTAATGGAAGTTTTATCTGTTACAATTAAAAGTCATGCAATGCATCACTTTAATTTTCTCATTCTTCATTTCAGTTCAAGATGCAATGAATCAATTTTTCATTTTGATGATGAAATGAGAGATGTATAAAAACTGATGTTCAATTGTACTTTGAGAAACAAATAGCTTTAAATGTGCAGAAACTTTAAAAAGACAGAAAGGAAATAAGCAATGTTCTTTTCAACATGTCTAATGATCAAAGGTCATCAACTGGTAAAGTTGAGATTTCTGACAGCTAAACACTGTACGAATGGCTACAGGACAGACTCCTGAATCATTTACTTGATAAAAAACATAATACACTATTTGTATGCATGACTTTTCTAATTCTTAAAAGTCTGTATCCAGACTATGCATGTGAAGTAAACTTAATCAGTATCATGGTTTGGCATTAATTTGAAATCATACAGGTTTGTTAGATTTTTAAACTTTTATTAGAAATCAGAGAAACAAGTAGGGTCACCCATACCCAACCCACTTGTTTACATGGGATTTTCTGAAAGTAGTGTCTTAGCATTAGGCAATCTAAAAGTTCTGATATTGTAAGTATTGGTAAGTCATTTATTTAATATATTTATTTGTATGGCAATTACTAGTTATGTTTGATTTGTAAAAGTGAAACAGTAAGTATCCTACAGAACACTGATAAAAGTCAAATAATCTACAGTTTCACAAAATTGGTGTTTATTTAGAAAAGTTTGCTAGTAAACAATGGCTATATAGAAATTGACATGTAAGTATTAAGTCAGTCATTTATTATTTTTCATTGTATTGGTATTGATGTTAAAATATGTAGAATAATGATTTAATGTAATTCAATCTAGATCATTTGTGATATATAAATACTGTAACAGTATTTGTTAAAATCCGACAATCAACTGTCAAAATAATTATATACATTGAATATCCATGAAAGTAAAGTGTCCATCTTTATTTGGACGAATAAACAGTGTTTTTGCATATACATTTTTTTCTACAAGTGGGTTTTCTCGACATCACTAATTGTTATTCATTTAATATTTTCAGTTGTATTCGTATGGATGTTAATATCTAAAGCAATGATTTTACAGTAATTAAATCTAAACATTGACCATATGTAGAAGTACTATCACAATATTTTTTAAACTTCTGCAGATAGTCATTAAATAATGGTTTTAATTTTAACATTGGTCATATGTGACAGTACAGTGCCTGCCTTTGTAAAATATAACGTTAAAGTATCAAAAGTTAACATTTGTCAAATGATTTAATTAACAAATGAATTAGTTTAGCGTTATTTTTAGAATGAATTAATTATAGTTATACATTATAACTTATATGATTATTGCTTACTTGTATGTACTTTAGTTAATTAATTAATTAATTATATACATGTTGAAATATATCATGTAAGTCATTATATCAAGGCCGACTGTAGAACGTCATAAGTGGCTGGTATTGAATTACGATTTAAACCCTACAACATCATAACCAACTGTCAAAGCGTCTAACAATTATCCCTCTATTGACAAATTGTGGAACTATATCTTTGACACACCCGAGATTAACATCAACTCTTTCGCCTCTTTTCCAACCAGCCAATCAGCACGTGCGTCCAAAGTGGTGACCCTAACAACTGTAACTGCACTTATTACTCTGTACCTTAATTTGTTTCCAATTCATATAATTAATTTAATAAGCATAGTTAGCACACTCTGAATCAATTTAATGCTAAAATCGTGAGATATCTTAAACAAGTGCCAAAAAATTGAATATAAAAACAAGAGCATCGCTCACGTCTTTTACAACCAAAAAAAAGTGTTTAATATTTCTTAAAATCCACACTAAAACACCACTGGTATTGTTTCCATGTTATAACTATCAGTAATAACCCATTGCACAATCAGTTATGTCACGCTCTTAAAACTGTTTATAAACTGTAAAAATGTCCATTTCTGAACAACTCAACAGTAAGGCGAATTACAACACATTACTCTATTTGTGGACATTAGTAAGTTAACCATCTCAATATAACTTGAATATGCAAATCTTTTTTTCATGAAAAATTTAAACTGTATTCCCTTTAATTTGTTTTGGCTTCTAATTCCTCATGAAAAACCTATAACTTATAACCTTTAACTTACGACCTAATCAGTTTGAAGAAAGGATATACATTTTCTGAAAGACTATACTTTCCAAACAAAGCGTAGCTGTCAATTCGACGTTCTAAATAAAAAGTAAGATTCCAAAGCTGTTAAGCATATTAGTAATGAACGGTTTCTTAAAAAGAAATGGTCCTTTGAATAGCGTATACGTTGAAACGTCAGTAATAGATCTAAAAATATAAGCATTCGCAAACATCGCTAAGCTTATATTGGCATTATATGCAGGCGAGTCTCGAGTCGTAACAGCAAATGCGTAATGACATTCACACAAACGTTAACGATAGATGAAGAAAGAAATACTAAAGCTCTATAAAATGCTCTCTGGAAACCAAAATGCATCTTTTGAAACTGGTATATTTAAAGATGTATCGCAGAAAACGTGGTACAATCAAAATTATCTAAATACTGATCATTAACCTGCATCTAACCCCAGTGTAACTCAATCTGTGTCCTTCACATTAGAGCGATCTTTTTAACTACTGAGTTTCCCCGACATCTAAAATGCTAAATGCCAGGTAAAGATTCCAAAATTTCTTACTGTGAACTTGTACCTACTGCTAGAATGACTAGGGTTAAACTGCCAATATACTGAAAGTATTTACTTTTCATAAATTGATGTACCCGATTGATACATCTCAAACTAAATTATCATAGAAACATCACACAATTAAACATCTCGCAGTGAAGTCATCTGCGACGTGTGATCTACTTTGATAACAAACTAACAGCACGTTACCAAGTTAGACAAGTCTAATATTTTAGCACTAGAATTGCCGACAGGATAACAATAAACACTACCAATGTTTCGCACACATTTTTCTAAACCATTATTTCTTCACAAAGTTGCTTTGGGGCCCACAGCTATGTTGGTTACTAGGCTCTAATGTCGCAAAATAATTAAGATATCCTCGAGAGTTAACCGCCATAATTACTTGGGTGTTCTATTTACTGTACATAACAAACAAGTCCTTTCACCTAATTTATTTAAAAACGTATTCTCAACTAGTCCTATAATACCCAAAAACAAAATTACTCAACACGATCTAATGTATGAGCAACACTTGT
The DNA here is from genome assembly GCA_011833715.1 of Carcinoscorpius rotundicauda. Lineage (NCBI taxonomy): Eukaryota > Metazoa > Arthropoda > Merostomata > Xiphosura > Limulidae > Carcinoscorpius > Carcinoscorpius rotundicauda. Next base: position 42,893,749 of record CM022393.1, read on the forward strand.
AGTGAACAGTACAAAAATACATCACTACTTCAAAAGGTGTCAAATTTATTGTGAGATTGAGGAATTAAAATGATTGTTCTGTAAATCTGTGGTGTAATACCATTATACTCAACTATCCGTGATCACATTTAAACAATAACGCTTTAACTCACGAAACCCTCATTTCCAAATAACATACTGCGATCTGAGAATGGTTGGTTTGTTTGTTTGTTTTTCTTATAGCAAACCCACATAGGGCAAGCTGCTCAGCCCACCGAGGGAAATCGAACCCCTGATTTTAGCGTTGTAAATCCGGAGACATACCGCTGTACTAGCGGGGGGCCAGAGATTGGTTGGACTTTGATGTACATTAACTACGAGAGTTTGGGGTTACCTAACAACAATACACAATAACGTAGGTACAAGTGTCAAGTTAAACATTTTAAATGAAACAGTGCAATCAAAATTAACCGGCCAAAAAGTCTTATTTAAAACGAACTCTAGAATTCATTTCTACAAAAAATCAGAGTCAAAAATCTATTATATAATTCAAAGAGTAACGTGTGTGATTGTGTGTGTGCGATTTTTAAACTTGATTAAACTATGCAAAAAATGAACTTTATGTATGGAAGTACAAGGGACGTAACCATATGCGTAAGAAGAGGTGGGTGTAGACGGTACTATATATTTAGGTGATAGATTTTATATGCAAAAACGGCTCGTTTGGGTTGAGAAAATATTTTAAATAGAAGAGCGAACAACGTTTCGACCTTCTTCGGTCATCGTCAGGTTCACGAAGAAAGAGGTAACTGACCGGAAGCTGACCATGTGTGACATTCCAGTTAATACTAAATTTATTCAAAAATCAGGCACAAAACTAAGGTCTATACTATGTAAGAACTACACTGACAAACACCACACCAACATTACTTATAAAATACAATGTGACAACTGCCACCACTTCTATATTGGGGAAACAAGTAGAAAAACGGAAACCAGATTCAAAGAACATAAAAAGTCACCTTCACACGTTTTCGAACACTGGAAGTCAAATAAACACAACATAATCATAAAAAACTCTCAAATACTAAATAAAGAAACAAACATAAACAAAGCAAAATTAAAGAAGCCTTACTTATACAACAACTTAAACCCAAAATAAACCAATATAAAGGATCGCCATTATACCTATATTAAAATTATAGATTCAAACATCTAACACCGCCCTCTACATTACAACACTCAGTTACACAACCCCTTCCAAACATGTGGTCAGCTTCCGGTCAGTTACCTCTTTCTTTGTGAACCTGACGATGACCGAAGAAGGTCGAAACGTTGTTCGCTCTTCTATTTAAAATATTTTCTCAACCCAAACGAGCCGTTTTTGCATATAAAATTCTCAACAAGTGGGTTTCTCGACATCACTGAGGGGATGGATTTGTTATCCTTCATGAAGTGTGTATGTGTAAGCCTCTTCACCCACTCTTAACAAAACACAATAGCGAACGAGCACCCATAGCAAAAAGAAAAAAGCACACTAGTAATGAATTTCTCAACTAACGCTAAGAAAAGATATATTGTTATTGTTTATCTCGTGCAGTTTGATTATGAGAAAATAACTTTTCCGTTGATACAGACTGATTGGCTCGTGTTTTTCTTATTCCATTCTATGCCTGAGGATGAAGTGGTGTCATCGAATCAGTGTTCACCGTCTACATTGAATTGGACGTTTTCTTTCTTTCCCTAACATTCCAATTACAATAGCGCCCAAGGCATCCTTATAACCACTTTTTAATCAAAGTTTAGGAAAGTTTGAAAAAATCAGTACTACAAAAGACAAATGTCAACACAGTAAAGAAAGTGTTCAACAGCTGGCTATGATTTTTTTTTTATCAAAGAATTCATCTGTTTGTTTTGTGCGCTCATCTACCTTCAACATATTGAGCCCAAAGCAGTGTGTTAGCAAAGAGTAGTTCATTAACCGAAAAACGTGATAAGTGCGCTTGGAAAACCTATATAAATAAATTTAGATAAAATGTTGCGTCTTAGCTGAATCAGCACAACAAAACGGAATATATTTCTATATCTCCAACTCTTAAAAAGAGAGAGAAAAAACTCGTGGCTAAAAGCTACTGACAACACAATGCACGTATCTGGATATTCAAAATATATACTGCATAATATAAACAGCCGCATTGATTATAATGAAGCCAATAAAGCAACACTCCCACAGGGTTTTTAATCTAGGTAATAAAGTCTGTCGCTTGGAAACGATAGGAAGAACCTAAATCAAAAAACAGACCTCACTGAAAAATTTTATTAAAACAGTAGTCACAGATAATGAATGATCTTCCAGTTTTTCTGCCACTAATCGATACAGAAGTTGTGGCTGAAAATAAAAACCTGAACACACAAAAAAAAATGCTGAAAACCTGCATGAACAAGTAATATGAGGAAGCTAAGTATGGACTGTCTTATTTATAAGTTCTTTTTGCTGTATCCAATGAAACCCGAGTTATGGAAACTGGTTTACCAAATACAATTGCGCTTCAGACTAACAGCGTGAATCTGACATGAAGAGTTACAACATTAAAATTACGAATTATATATGCATACTATAAAATGACTAGAATTAGAATTAATACAAATACAGAAACGAATTATGTCATGTAAAATGTGACAGAATGTGAAAGTTAACGTTCTTGTTTTTATCATGTACAAAGTATTCTACAATGAGCATTTCTACTACCAATGTAGATATTCTACAATGAACATTTCTACTACCAATGTAGATATTCTACAATGAGCATTTCTACTACCAATGTAGATATTCTACAATGAGCATTTCTACTACCAATGTAGATATTCTACAATGAGCATTTCTACTACCAATGTAGATATTCTACAATGAGCATTTCTACTACCAATGTATATATTCTACAATGAGCATTTCTACTACCAATGTAGATAGCTATGCTTATTTTAATACTGCTATACAATGCTTAAATTATGATTATATTTTAAAAACTCCCGTTCCTTATATAATAACAGCAAACTATACACTAAACAATAAGATACACAAAATTACGATAGAAATGTAAAAATGTTGATACCAAAAAATACTGCATTTGTTTGCAACAGCTACTGGCATTTTAAAGAGAATTACAAATCACTATTTTTCACATGTAGTTTTTACATAATTTTGTTTTACACTTTGTAATAACTTGTTCACCTATTCCGGCACTTCAATCACAAGATGTTCCAAAGATTGCACAGAACGTATCTGTTGAATAACACAGATACGGCAAACTCAATTACCAGATAATTTATGTAAAGAACATTTGATTAAATTTTGACGCGTATAAGTAACGTATTTTATACAATGATGTAATTGTAAGGGCATGGTATCGTTTGTCTATTTTTCTAAGAAACTATTCCTTATCCTCACCTACGGAGAAGCTAACATTATTACTCAACCTCACAAATCTAAGAGTTAAATCATTTTTCATTCTCATGTCAGTAACAATCACTCTCACGATGTGTTTTCCTTATACATCACAAATATATACGAGACTTTCATATATTAAAGTGAGAGTCTCATGTTTATTCTGGATAACAACTCTCGTTACATTTCAAAAGATTTATTGGAATACACAGAAACAACAAACTAGAGAACAAGAACCAAACAGATGAAACATGTTTTGGATCGAGAATCTTGTGCAAAACTTGCAGCTAGTCATTTTAAAGTGTCACTTCTGCACGTAATCTACACAGCACTTCAGTCTTCGGAAACGAGATGCCGTACTTAAGCACATATTGTAGTGGTCTACAAGCTCCAAGTACGATGATAAAGGAAAGCTCCAAACTACAACTAATGAATTTGACGCTCTTTTCATTTTCTAAGTGCGTATAGTTAAAGCATACAACAATAATAATAACAAGTTATTTCGAAGGCTAGTTTTTAATAGTCACAAAATAAAGACATCCACCAGGGAACTGCTTCATATCAGGCGTTCGGTACAAACCTAAGACAAAACCAACATACTATGAAGCAAATTTGTACTTACGATAAGAATAAATATCCGAGTAAACAAAAGGTTTCCCCAACAGTACAAAAATGTAGTATCTTTTGATTATTTGTTAGTATCTTCTGCAAGAAGGTATGCAAAATATGTTACTGCAATCGTTTAGTCAGGCGTGTTAAATCACAGCAAATACGTTAAGCAGTTTATTAGACTTTGTAAAGGTCTAATAAAGTGACGTTAAAGATAATTTGCTCCACTGTTTTTTTCATTTTATCAAAATAATGTTCGATAGAACGCCACTGGCAATGTAGCTTTGTCCAAAAACCGACGTGGGCTGAAGCTAAACTCTGAAAAGAAAAAAGAAATTACGACGTACACGAATATTTAACTTCGCCATGAAAAGCTGGTTGGATCAAACTAGAAATGGCTGAAACAACGATACAACAGACACCTGTCTACTCTCGTCATGAGGTGAATATTCTTGCTAGCTCATGAAGGTTGGCTTCGTATCGTGACATTAGACTTGTCTGGCTTGCTGACGCCGAAATTCCGAGTTTAAAGGTAAAAACTTAAATATGATCTGGCTTAATATATTTTTAAGTTAATGCCTTGTCCACAACAATGGAAAACCTACCGAATTCTTTGCAAACTTCGCTGTACTTATTACATTTATATTGATATAAACTCATAACATGCATAACTGCATATGCTATTTCTCAAAAAATACGATTATTAGAAGTACGTACAGATTTTAGTTGGACCAAGTATTCAATAATTTTAAAATAGCCACACATTAATTCAACGTGAATCGTACTTACTATAAAAATGTCTCCTGACTTTGTAATGGATAAAATTAAAAACATGACTTTATATAAAATATCTATACAGTGACAAATATGAGAAAAGGAATAATTTTAATACGTTCGTTATTCGGAGAACAAAATCAATTACATCTACTTTTTACCCAACAGGAAGGACCAAATTTACTCGATTAGTGTCCCATTCTAAAAAAAGTCTCTACACTGCCTAGTTCAGAATAACTTAAATCTGGTTTACAATAATATATTTAACGGGAAAACATTTACTGAAGAAATAAACTAAACATATTCGATATAAAAATAAGTTTACAAAGAAATGAGGAAATACAAAATACCTATAATAAAATGTTCTACTTTATATATATTGAAGCCATGGTTACCAGCGCCAATGACTTGCAATCGACTTAGAAAATCATCAAGTTTTTTGTAACAAAATATCACCAAATACGTTTTACCTTTGACCACACGTTTGCCGCTTTTAGTGTCACCACATAAAAACCACGAAACTTGTATACGTATGCATAAATGCAACTCTTAATTTTTCAAACACCGTTTTATCTGCATCAAATTCCTTGTTTAATCCTGTTCTCACATTTTATATGTGATACTTAAATTAATTAAAACACAATACACCTTACATCTACTACTAATATTTTTGTCTCACTCCTCTGCTTTAAACCACATATCCAATTGTAAAGCCTTTGTCACATTCAAAACAGTCTTTACACAACTCTTCTCTTCTTTACTATGTTCACCCCCCTACAACAGGATCTTTGCAATCAAATCTTCCACAACTTAAGAAATAACACCTCCAAGTAAAATATGCGTTCTTTATAATTACCAGTCTCTTGCTGAGGAAATCAGCAAATTTAACAGCGTTCATCATGAACATTCTATTGGTTTTCCTAACCATTTCAGTGAAATATATTCCTGATTAAATCAAAACATAAGCCTTTTAGACACACCAAACTACCATACAACGAATCCCTGTTTCCTTGAGGGAGATCAAGCTTTTTCAAATAAAACTTTTATAGCAATGAAGATACAAGAATAATTCATTATGTCCTATTATAATAATATCCACAAAATTTATATGGAATCTCACAGCAGTAGAAATTAATCGTATACTTCAATACCATTTTCAAAAAAAAAGTGACGCAAACACGGGTACAAGTTATTTAACTTTGAACAGTCAACTCAAAGAACATAGATAACCACGTATGTATAAATTTATGAAATTAAAAATTACACTGCACAACAATTTTTTTAAACAGTTTTGCTTCCTAAAAAGTTTTTGCTGATTGTGACAGGTACCTGGTTGGTATTCACAAATATAGTTTTGGTTTTGCTTCATCACGTAGGAACTCCGAGATAGACAATTAACTGTTTACCGGCAATAACGTATTTAATTGCGTTTATGTTTCTAATACGCTACTAAGTTCAACATAATTAAAAGTGTTTTGCTCCTGATTTTCGTTTGTATTCAATGTCCAGTGCATCACGTTGAAGTGTCCAACAGTAGTCAGCAAGCATTGACGGATTCCAGTTGCCCTGATATCGTTTTTCCATTGTAGCAAAACTGAATATTTCGATGAAACAGTACGTGATGGGCAAATTTGGATGTTCTTTTCGTGATCAGCAGCCAAAAATCTACAAGGAACATCCAACAGTGTTCCAGAAGAAAAAACTTTGTTGTGCAGTGTTCTAGGTGTTTGTGCATGGGTATATACACACACAAAGATGTCGCTATCAGTCGTTTTCTGAAACAAGTTGTTTGCAAAACCAACATTCGCAAAATACTTAGTTCACTCCAGAAACATTAAAAAATGTTTAAAAAAAATTGAAGCAATAACATACCGGCTTTGTGCACTTTGTTTTATTGCAGTACGAATGTCTTCCAAACTTATGTCACAAATAAAGAAAACTGCAAATAGCTCAGTCGTTAGCTGGACAAAATATTTTCAAAATGAGGATTTCTAACATCAGCAAAATTAAATAGGGTAGAATTATTTCAACGATTTACTTTTCTGGACTTTTTAAACATAACATGTAAATCATTTGCTAGTTAAATAACAAGCAACTTCAGGTATTCTGTTATCTAGTCTACATTTGTATTTGACGTCAAAAATTCTAGTGACAGAAACACGACTCAACGGGCAGAATGTATTTACTTTTTCTAACGCCATAATCAAAACTTTGCAAAATCTGAAAGTATCCTTAAATAACGGTACACTCTGTGCAAGTGGATTACGTAACATAAAATTATCGAATTAAACAAAATTATTATACCTTATTTAAAACATAAACCATGCCGTTGATAACTTAGTATCAACAATTCAGAGTTTCGGTATTTTCCATAACATGCAATAGGCAACTTACTAGTGTCTTTCAGCATCAAAGCACCGTTTCAGTACTTCGTGAACATGCCTCTCATTAAACATGAACAATACAGCGTTACATTATATTCCATAACATGCAATAAATAACTCACTATTATTCTTAAACACAGGCAATCTGAATTTTCCAGAAGACCAAACAAGTTTCAAGCAGGAACAATGTGACACTTCAATCTCTTCCAGAAGAAGCCACAGATAACTAGTTTCTAAACACGAACAAACTACCAGTTTAATATTTTCCATACAGCAAAATAAACACAACACCAAAGAAATGTAAAAACTTGTAAACTATTGCTATCATTGCGTTACAAATATTGGACACTGCGGTAAACCAGATGTCATATCATTTATTTTCCTGCAGTGGAACTAGTGTGGCAGCAGACTAAAAGATGGAGGATAGAAGGGAGTTGGATCTTGAGTACACCAGTCGATAAATTCACGTAGCTGCAGACAATCGAGGCTTCCCTCTCACAAAACAGCACCGGCGTGCAGTTTGTCGATATTTCGAGCAAGTTGTTTCTGCTACAGCCAGTACAGGCAGATTTCCCTTGAATATCGCGACGGTCATGCGCTTTTCAGTTCAAGAAAATCTGATAAAACTTCTGCAATATTTTTCCTAGGTTGGTTAATCACGAGAAACGACACTGAGAAATAAAGGGTTTCACAAACGAATTAAAAGTAAGGCTTACTCTTCTCTTTGTTTATAGCTTCTTTTTTCTTAAGGGTGAAAATACAGTTCACATTATATGTAGATAGCATCCAAACATTAAAGTTTTTTTTATATATCGAGTTAATAATACTATCTTTTCCACAGTGCTCTTTGATGTTCTTTTTAGACACGGTGGAAATAAGGATATTGCAATATTTTCAGCAAGAATTTTATTATTGTACTTTTCGAGCTTAATTTATTTGTGCGTTTTTTTAACTTTTAAGAACAAATTGTAATAAATAAAATTATTAGGTACCTCAGAATGATCATTACTTATTAAATAATTAGGTAAGAGTTCCGCATTTAAAGTTTACTTTAGTCATAATCAAATCTGTATGCTTTTCAAACTCGTAAGCTAAGCATTCATTTTCAAAATATCGGCAAGTTTTTAAGTCTTTTTTTTGTTGTTTCTCGTCTATATAAAACCAGTATTTCTTGTTAACGAAAAACACAAGCATGTTACGATTGACGTAGTTCACGCTATTAAAAATATATTAATTTCATTATAGAAATATCTTTATGCATTTATTTATTTCAATTTCACTCTGTCCTTCCGTCTTGACATTAAAACTGCTCTCTTTGTGGTAGGGTTGACTTAACATGTAATGTTCAATTTCATAAACAATGCTTTCATGAGAAGCATGCTGGATGTAATAAAAATGTGCATAAGAAATTATTTTCACTTAATAGGAACAGTAGAGCAAAACAAAGGTAATTTTTTTACTAACATATTCCTTGCCAAAATGAACAGCGAATTTTTAACGCAATGTTTTTCAATATACGTATCCATTTCTAAGAAAGATCTATTATTTTGTAATAAAAAAAGGCATTATTTACGTCATTTAATTTATTTTAATGTTTCAGATATTTTAACTACATATAATTACATAAAAATATTAGTTTTAAAGGAGGGGCAAAAAAATAATGGTATTGAACATTGTAGGCAGGCTGAAAAAAGACCTTCATACATTGTTACACAAGCACGTCGATGCTTCAGCGAATCCACTGTGTGATGGACTGGAAACGGTTTTGATAGAAGCGACTTGTGCCAAAACTATGAATGTTCTTTTATGAAATTCATCGTACTAGGAAGGTCTACACAAAATAAAATATACCATCAGATTCTAGCGCTTGGAATACCTTGAAATTAAATTTCTTTCTATTCATTATTCGAAAAATTGTACACTTCTCTATTTTTGCTGAAAGTAAAGCTGGTTGCTTTTAAAGAAATATATGATTAGTTGTTTCATATAAAATTAAAACGTACAGCAAGTTTAGTTTTACTCGTTTATCTTTTAAATTGGAGAAACTAATACTGAAGGTAAGTCTTATTAAACCAGTGACAGATATTAATAACGAATTTTTCTAAGTTTTTATTTGCGAGGTTTAAAGCCAAAATAATTTCGGAAAATTCAGAAAATAAGAACTGAAATCACAACCCTACAAGGATAATTCAATCTTGTAAAATGGTGCAAAGAAATAATAACGTAGTAGTATTAAAACGTCAGAGAACTGTATATTATGTAATTTACTTTCATGTTAGGATTTTTTCCGATAAACTGGGAGTGGGATCGCCATCAAAACGTCAATCTCACAAAAAATAGAGATTCATCTTCATTCACATGTATTATCATCTCTCCTTTCACACTAAGTTGCTGTCAGTTAAACACCTCAGTTTTATCTCACGTAAAGAAGGTACAACTGACATGCATAAGCGTCAACAGTACTTCTCATTGACACTTGCTTTACACATTAACTGCGTAAAGGATGTTCAGCTTTATAAATTTGTTGTTTGATATTACTTACCCACCTGTAACGTTAAACTATTATCGTTTCAGATTACTAACAATGAACCTTTATGTGTAAAATATAAATTACAAGAATCGTTGTCACAAACACTAGAAAATGTTTTCCTGCTAAAAAGTTTATATGTTCAACAAAATTTATAAGAACATTCTACATGCTTCTTTTCGTTGTAGTTATTGTTAGTTTCAACCAAATTTCTTCCTTCGAAAAAACACTTACCAACACTGAATACGTTTCCATGGTCATGATGTCACAGATTTCCCTCACTTAAGTGTTGATGGTTCCACACATACAATTCAACTTCAAGGGCGTTGTCTCCTGCTGTAAGCTCGCGTTGTTATATTGACCGTATATGTGATTCGTGATCAATATCTATCAATTAGTTTTTTTTAAATAGAATGAACTCGGAAATCCTTTGATAATAGACAAAATGCATATACTAACCGATCTTCTTATTACACGCTTTTACATAACAGTAATGTCCAAATTACTCACACTTAGTTCCCCAGCAGTAACAATCAACTCGTCCTTCGCAAGCTGCAACGCCGAGCTATTATACTACTATAGCGCCCTCTCAAAAACTATAACTGCATATTGTCCCCTATCGTCCGAAGCTATTACGAAAATTTTCCATATACTTTAGTTATGAAGGTTGTCTGAGCAAACTGGACACAGATATTTCTATATGTTTTATTATTATTATAAATTTGTTGATTGCTACAGTTAGAGCAAGTTACGGAGTATTTATTCCACGCATGGCCCACACTTTTATACCTTCTGTTTAGCTCAAGAGATGGCACTACAAAACGAAAAATGGCAATTTTTTAGAAGTCAGTTCAACGTAAATTTTTTAGTTCAAAATGAAAATTTGTCCATGCCGTACTGAAATGACAATTACAGTGAGTGATGTCGAGAAAACCCACTTGTAGAGAAATATATATGCAAAAACGGGTCGTTTGGGTTGAGAAGAGCGAACGTAAAATATTTTCTCAACCCAAACGAGCCGTTTTTACATATACAATTACAATTAATTATTATGATAGACAAAACTCGAAAGGAAGAAAAATATCTTCTAATTAAATTTAAGAATATTAGTTACGTACGTATCAAACGTTATTTATTGTTTCTTGTCCCTAATCGATTCATGCTTTTCAGACCAAAATACACAAACAATTTAGTATGTAGAATACAATGAGATCATGGTCAACACAGACATCATAAACTTCTGTGTAAAAGAAATGTTTAAAACTATATCCATGTATTGGATACCACCAAAGTAAGATTTCATGTTTTTTTTCTACTATTAAAAGCTGGTTAGGTCGATAAATATATTTGATGTTTAGAAATATTGTGCTATTTGTGGTAATTAGCTGAACTACAAACTGAAATGTATCTTTGCATTGTCGCAGTTTTTCTTAACGTACTCACTTTATTGCACGTGTATGTAAGTACTGCAAAGCTGATCTAAAATTCGTTTCGATCATAACGTCTATTTATTATTTAGGCATTAGACCCACAAAAATAAGAGTTCAAACGCTAATGTTTGGTAATTTAGATACATTTTCCAGTTATTTCATTAAAGTTTTGTGTGAAAATTACATTATATTTGATCAACTAATGAATTATACAGCTTTCAAATTATATTAATATTGTGTTAGCGATGACATTTTCAGTTTGCCCTTGAAAAAAGATCTACCTTTCGAAAGCGCTCAGTTTATAGGGTTTTTAACATTTCATGTTAACGATTAAATATAAGAAAAATCTACTTAGTAAAGACATTTTTCCTAAGTAATTGTTCCGTTTTTATTGTGTAAACATTCAGTTCAGTTCAACAATTTATTATCAGATTGGTTTGTTTATAAAGTACCTAAATAACATAAGTATATCATCCAGACATTACAATGTCTTTTCACTGCCGTACTAAACATGATAAGGTTCTATTTTCTGGTAAAATATCGGTTCATCTTTATGTATTAAAGATGCAAGTCGTGTTTTTAATGAGAAAACTTTAGGTGTAGTTCACTCTCGACCATAGTTACGGAAGATCTGAATTGAAGTTTGTACAATCATGTTTATTTGTTGTTAAGCACAATAAACTACCTATACTGTACCTACCTGGATTTCAGCGTTATAAGCACTTAGTCTTTTCTCTGAGCCACCAGGGGAATATACATGTTGCATTTCGTTTTTTTATTACTAAATATATGTAGGTTCACAGTGATTCCGTATGAAAAATATTTCAGCTGTTCATTGCTTTATAATATTCAAGCAATTGTGAGATCAGATTACTGTTTTCAAAGTCTTTAATTACACAAGGTTTAAAAAATTGTTTAAAAAAGCATTTTCTTCACTACAAAATAAAAGTTTAACGTCTGTTTATAACTTCTATTGAAGTGTAACCCTCGTGACATTATCTATATACACTAGTTTAATTGGTATCAGTACGGATGAATGATGAGTTGTTTAACATAAATATATGTCAATAAGGATTTCAAAGCAAAATTAGGGATGAGTATACATATATGTGTGTGTGCTCTATCCAGTGCCAACAAAACCTTTCGTCAATATATTTATATTTCCGAATTCTTTTGGTATCTCCGAGCGGAAGACCAAGATAATTTTGAAGATACCCAAGACTTCACAGACTAACTTGAAAACTAGTAGATTGTTTGTTTGTTTTGAATTTTGCGCAAAGCTACATGTGAGTTATCTACGCTACTTGTTCCTAATTTTAAAGTGAAGGACCACAGAGATTGCAGCTAGTCCTTACCACCCACCACAAATTCTGGGGCTATACTCCTATTAAAGAATAGTGGAATTGACCGTCACATTACAACACCCCCATGGCTTATAGGGTAAGCATGTTTGGTGGGATGGGGAATTAAGCCATCATCCTTAGATTGCGTATACAGCGCCCTAACCACTTAGGCATGCCATGCTATGACAATTAATAAGAAAAAATTAGGTATTTTATAAAGTTTGCTTGTAAGTAATTGCACATAGTACATAAAGGACTGAAAATATACAGGGTGGTCGCTAGAAAAGCGGAAAATTTAAGGGTCAGATGAGATCATGAATAAAATGCGTGCTTACTCATTTCTATTTTGATTTCTTTACATCATGAATAAAATGCGTGATTTTAATAATTTTGAGCATCAATGAGTATAATATAACATATGTCTTTAAAAACTTTGTAAAAATTATTCTTTGTAAAAATAAATAGCTGTTTGACAAATTTTCCGCTTTTCTAGCGACCACCCTGTACTTAGATTCAATTCATCTATTAAAAATGAAACACTATGAACAATAATCAGAGTTCTCGAGAAATGAAATATCTCTCTAATGATAGCGAAGCTGGGGTAATTATATATCTAATAGTGTTATCAAGTAACTATATTAATTTGGCATGTTCAAATAAACCATTCTATATATATATATATATATGTTTCATTTTCCTCAATACACATCTAGTAATTGCCCTATCACGAAATCTTTTTCGAAGCATGTAAGAGAATACAATTACATGGCTACAAAATTTAGTGTATTTAAAGACGACTCATTTGGGCGGCTTCTTATGAACATTTTAAATTCATTTAACAATATTGCACAGAATGGACGAAACTACACATCATTTAAAATCCAAAGGTAAAGTAAGAAGCAGTATATTTTAAGAATATTTAACAGGTGTGAAAGAAAGAAGAACATTAAAGTAAAACTAGGTAACAATGGCGAATTACAGCGTATACATAACAGGCATACATAAAACAAGTAACACATGTTTAAAAGACAAATATCTATTTTTACCCAACATGATATTGTCAAATACCGAACCTGACCATACTGAAAACAGTGTTAACATTTAATGAATCATTTAAAATTGAGATAATAACTTTACAACTGCCTTTAAGTAGCAGTGGTCGTAAGATCACTCATTTTAAAGATGATAATTTGAAAAAAATCGTCAGTTATAAGAATATTGTCAGTTATCTATGGTGTGTCAAGGCTATTAATCTAGATTTAACACTTCTTAGAAAGCCTCTTATTTATAAATATATTAGTAATCAACAAAGATCACTATTAAAACACACGATTAGGGAACTCCACCAATTATGTAATGTTCCATTTAGTTCTTTTTGAATAGATATTATTGTTGTTGTTTTGAATTAAACACAAAGCTATACAATGGGCTGAATTTTTTTAAAGAATTATTACGTTTTGTCTCTTATTTGCACTAAAAATAAAAATAAATTTCAAACTAACTAGAATCTTACCTTACTGCTTGGAATCTTGTGGAAAAAAAGGGTTCCATATCAATATATACGTTTAAAAGGCTCAGAGAGTCAGTAGAGGGACATTCTGAGCTTCCGATTGGTTATTCACACATCATTGATTGTTGTTCTTTTGAATTAACTACAAAGCTACTCAATGGGCTATCGGGGCTCTGCCCATCACGGTATCGAAACCCGGTTTTTAGCGTTGTAAGTCCGTAGACATACCGCTGAGCCAGTTGGGAGCTTTTTTGAATAGACGACATAATAATATTTAAACGATATAAAAGTTGAAATACGTGTGTTTTAAAATAACTTTAATAAAAGACATTTTAAGAAAATAGTTATCTTTGATATTGCGACTATGACAACCATTTTGTTGTTATAACATAAATGAAGAGCTTTCTCAGTGCCTTATATTACTATTCTGATTGTGATAAAGGATTTAGTAATTTAAATAATCGCTATTGTACGAGTTATTGTAATGTCTGTTAGAGTAAACTATATAAACAATCAACCCCTTCATTGTGTAGGTTCAACCAGATTATTTTGTAAATCAATAGACTGTAACAACAGACACAAAATCAAAAAGGAAAACAAAGTGTCATTATGTGATGACAATTTTTTTTAATGCAAACTATCTTTTGTTATCATCGGCAGGACAAAACATTTCTGCATTTCACAGTTGTTGCAAAACACGTTTATAGGATATAGAAACTTTGTTTTCAATCCAATGATGTTAAAGATTCATTAACAATTTTTTCGTTTTTATTTCGAGACCAATCAAGAGATCGAAACACATAAAGTAAATTATATTTTAATAGTGAACAGACTGTATTTAAAGGATACAAGGCATGTGGTGCGCTTTACGGGGTTTTCTTTTACAAAGAACATAAGAATGACATAGCCATAGGTCAAAACATGAAAACATTTGATAGTGATTTCATTTTAAATCATTTTATCCATCAAGAGATAAAACCGACATTATTGTTAATAGCAGAAAGATGACAGTCATGACCATCAAGTGCCATAAAATTAGGATGATTGACAGTTACAACTTTATTCATGTGAAATTGACATCGATCTCTAAAACCTTTGATTTAATCAAGTTACAGAAAGGATATTTTCTTCATCTGTTTAATACAAAATTAAGTCAAAAATATCATAGCTTTTCTTCACCAGACACACTGGTAATACCCTTAAGAGAGAGATTTCTAGATTAGCACCAAAAGCGTCCTTAGGGAGGGTGCCTCTTCGATTTTTAAGACGAGATATAAAAGTAAGTCTTTTGATAGTTATGTTATTATACCTAAAGTTTTATGTTTTTAAATATATACATAACCTCACAGTGTGTTTGTATGATGGTAAAGTGTAGAGAGTAAACTTTGTTGAAACACATATTTTTCATATAATTTATCTCATTAGATACAGTTGATAAAACATCGTGGTATTGACCCTTTCGGGCGCACGATTATTGCTTCTGTTCGCAAGACCATTTTACATAAACAAAATTTATACCACCAAAATCTATAACACTTGTACATAATTATGGATACAATAGAACTAATAACCACAGTCAATTAGACTACATGCAGCAGTCTTAACAGTGGCAAGCTTAACTCATAATTTTGATGTCTTCTGTAAGGATCATAACACTATATACGAAATTTCTGGGTGTTTACATCAAGGGTGTAGTTCATGTAAATAGGCCCATGTGGCCTTATGGTTTATTAAGGAACATTTAAAGGGTAGGCAACATAAACTAAAAGCTCAGCGATAAACTTTTGTTTCAGTCTGGAAACATGAATTAAATCATATGAAATCAACTGATACTGATTTAATTAATTTATTTAAAAACTGCATAGTAGTTCCTCATCTGTAAATATCGGACAGTTTTCATGATGGTAAAATCAATGATAGTAAACTTTGTTACGATATGAAGGAAGAAGAAATGATTGTGTCTCTATATCCATGTACGAATAAACTGTAAATATCCAGTTGGCCATGCTGTAACACTATGTAACGAAATTTTACTTTTTCTTGTTTTTGGGCAGAAAGTGTTATTTCCCAATTGCTTATGCCTAAAGTAAATGGTAAAGACCTATTTTTCTTTTTAAACTTTGCTTTTGTAACCTGGGAGCGTATAACAAAAACATGATAGAAGACTATATTTAGGGGCTGATACGCAAAAGTCATTTACATAACAGTAGCAAATCTTGAAAAATTACTCACTTCTAAACATTTTTGTTCATTTTTGTATAACTTTAGAATAAATACACATAAATCTTGATTCATATGTTGTTTTATTCAGACCTTATGTAAATGAAAATGTGCAAATTTGCCTGTGTTTACACAGAAAATAAGTTAATTTCTAAATTTCATTATCTGGGTCACAAAAACAAAGTTTGAAGGGAATAATGGCGATTTTCTTTACTTTTACAACATAAGCAATTAAGAAATAGCATATACTATCCAGGAATAAAATTTGTGTTATATAGTGTAATTGCCACAACAAACTTTTCAATTTAATTTAACTATTTTGATTTCCATAAGTGCAAAATTTTAGCCCTAAAGAAATTATTATCCTATTTTACCTCTGTGAAGTAATGGTAAACTAACTTTTCATCTATGTAACATGTGTATGTGTCAATTTATGAATACTATCCCATGTAGCTACTCCAAAGATGAAAGAGCATTTATCAGCACGTAAGTTACTGAAGAGGTGAAGAAAGCAAACAAGTGTGATTATAAATTAAAACAGTTTTATGGAAGTTACTGTTTCTCTGAAAAATCTACACAACTGCTTTGAAATGATATAAACATTATATGATGACTTTACTGGTGAAACAAAGGTCGTGATAAATGATGTACCTGTGAAACATGCAACTGTCTTGTTTTTCTACAATTGTTCTTTAAGATGTTTACAAAATACTTTCACTTGTTCGGTATTGGATCGAACTGGTAGCCATAAAACCCAGTTGTTAGCAATGTATTATCAAACTGTTGCGAAATCATATACCATTATTGTATGGTTGTATAGTGAATTCCAACAAATGTATATTTACTCAATGCATACCATTTCTAACGCCTGTTCTATTGAAAGTTTACCAGAAATTTTTCGTGATTACGTACAGCTGGAAAAGTCAAATCTTTCTTTTTAATTGAGAGTCTTATGTAATAAAGTGGAGAAACAAAGAACTCACGTGGAAGTCACCACTTGAATTTACCTACACTCATTGGCCTCTTTATCAGATACACCTATATAAGACCGGGTAGCACCCTTTTTGGCCTCAAAACAGTCTGAATTCTTCGCGGCTTAGATTCAACAGGAGACCGGAAACATTTCTTAGGAATTTGGGTCTATGCTGACTGGTTAACATTACGCAGCTTCTGTAGATTTATCGGCCAAACCTTTATGCTGTGAACTCCCGTTCCACCTCATCTCAAAGGTATTTGATTGGGTTGAGACCTTGGAACAGTGCATGCCATTGGAGTTCATTGAAGCCACTGCCATGTTCGTGGAAGCAGCTCAAGATGATGCGTGTTTTGTGACATGGCACATTACCCTGCTGGAAGAAGCCATTGAAAAACAAGTAGGCTATGGCCTTAAAGAGACGCACACGATCAGCAACAATGTTCCGGTACACTGTAGCATTGAAATGATGCTAAATCGGTATTAAGGGGCCTCTTAGGTGCCCAGAAAAAACGTTTCTCACACCGTTAAACCACCACCAGTAGCCCACACCTTTCACACAAGGCAGGATAAATCTATTGATTTATGCTGTTTACGTCAAATCCTGACTCTATCATCTGTGTGTCCTAGAAAAAATTGAGATTTGTCAAACAAAACGACGTTTTCCCAATCTTTAATTGTCTAGTTTCGGTGATCCCATGCCAATTGTAGTTTCATCCGTCTGTTTTTAGCTGACAGAAGTGGAACGTCCCTTCTGTTGTAGCTCATCCTCTTCAAGGTTAAACACGTTACACATTCAGAGATACACATAACTGTTGTAAACAGTGGTTATTTGATTATTTGCGATTTTCCTGTAAGCTTAAACAAGTCTGGCCATTTTTTCTCAGACCTCTCTCATTAATAAAATGTTTTCGTCCACAAACTACCTCTCACTGGATGCTTTTGTTTTTCAAACCATTCTCTGGAAGCTCTAGAGACTGTACAGCGTGAAAATCCCAGAAGGTCAGCAGTTTCTGAGATGCTGAAACCATCAGTTTAGCGCCAACAATCATTCCATGGTCATAGTCGCTTATATCACGCATCTTCCCCATTCTAATGTTTGGTCGAATAACAATTGAACCTCCTGAACATGTCTGCATGCTTTATTTATTGAGTTGTAGTCACATGATTTGATTCGCTCTTTGCTTTAAATAGTAGACGTGCCTAATAAATCAACCACTGAATGTATACCTTATATTGTAGAGACTCTATTTCGTCAGTGTAAAGAAATGTACATTAGTTTAAACTTTCAATATACAATTCTGTTTAGGAATGTGAGAGGTAGGTTTCAACTAAATATTTTAGCTAGACAAATGTGAAACACTTAGAAGAAGCCTTCCATGAAGCAATTCGAAACCCGTTTTGGTATCTAATCATCGATTTGAAATTGTAAATTTCTGACCAATTACATTCAATAACCAGTTTATTTCTAGGAGATGAGGTTATATTGTATGTGCCTAAGTGATATATGCTCACACATTGTGATAATTTTGACTGTGATAGATATTGAGGGATTTTATCTGAAGAAAGGGTCATATATTATTATTAGCATTCAACTGTATATACTGTGGTTATATAGGTGTGTTTTTCTTTAAACGAATTTTTGAAGCAATTTCTTTCAGACACAGATTGCAAGCAGTGTGACTGAGTGACAAAAATATTCACAAAATATCCTGGAAAAATAGAACCCTTGAGTATATCGATTTCTGGAATATGGTTAGTTTTTAAAGACAAAAGTTCACAAGTGAATTTAGTAGAAAGAATGAGAAAACCAAACTGTTGAGAAGTCTATTCCGAATTTTCTGATATACCTTGGAGTCAATCGATTGTCTCAGAGTTGATAAAATGGACAGTGTAGAGTGGATTTATGAAGTTGACAAACTTCATAAATCCACTTTACACTGTCCAGTTGGTAATTATGAAATAACTTATCATTGTAGTGTTAAAAAAGTTGTTATATCAAAATGGATTGACTGTTTGTTTGTTTTGTATTAAGCACAAAGCTACACAATGGACTATCTGTGCTCTGCCCACCACTGGTATCGAAACCCGGATTTTAGCGTGTAAGTCGCAGACATATCGTTGAGCCACTGGGGGGCCCAAATGGATTGACAATAATTTTGTAAACATATGTGTAAATAAACGTATTAATACATTGTTCACACATTTTATTTTTGTCATTTATTTATCACGGTATCTTGAGTTAAACAATATCTGGATTTTTTCAAGTATTATCCAAAACAACTTTAAAACAAATTAAAGATATGATTGTCAGAGTTAATAAGGTTTTGATAACTTGTATTTGTGAATGTTCTTCAAATGTTTTAAAAGATAATGCTTATATGCTGAACATACAAAATCACAAAATTATACAAAACAAGTCATTATTGAGAGTGTTAGCTTAAAAGGAAACGTCTGCTAAACAGAAAAGAAACTTACTAATATAGAAAGAAGGATTTTTACCAATACTCATAGTGCCAATACTGTCACTACGTTGTGGTTTGACAGGACAGGCTGTTGGTAAAGCTACTGGTCTTTAAGATAATACATGCAAAATAAATGGGTCTCGTTCCTGGAGAACTTGTACACTTGCTTTATCAACATAAAGTTTATGAAAGATCTGTTAATAAAACTTTAAACACTACAGATAACGAAATGAAATTTGTTATATAGTAATAATAATAGTCTACTTGCAGATGATAAAGCAAATATGTTAATTCAGCTGAAACAATGTCATCAAACCATACGATCACAAGTCATGGAACCTGTTATAATTAAAATGGAATTGGTAGCTCACGAAAATGTAAATATCATTGACAGCATACCTCTAAGATATAAAAGAAAACTTACATACGATTAAAGTTAATACGTTCAAGTGGAAATATAACACTGAACGATCGAAGAGAAGTAGTTATTAATGGAAAATCTGACTTGAACAGTAACATAATCGATCTGGTCAATTTTATCTTTCTGGATTGAAAAAATTTACCAAACAATTATCATATATGAATATCCCATAAGAAGCTGTTAGAAATGTACACAAATAGTCATATATGAAGCATGAAGATCGAAAGACTCAAACTTAAAAGACTCAAACAAATTATATATAAATTGGCTTGTTTTTAATCAACGAATATTGTATTAAGCATTTGTTTTGTTTTTGTTTTTGAATTTCGCGCAAGACTACACGAGGAATATCTGAGTTAGCCGCCCCTAACTTAGCAGTTTAAAATTAGAGGAAAAGCAGCTAGTCATTATCACCCACCGCTTACTCTTTTAAAAAATAATTATAAGAATGAGCGTAATATTATAACGCTCTCATGGCTGAAAGGACGAGTATGTTTGGTGTGACTGGAATTTGAACTCGTGACCCTCATATTACGAGTTTAGCGCCCTAACCACCTGGCCATGCCGAGCCTTGTATTAAGTAATGAGTTGTTACTTGATTTTCATCATTGACTTTTGTCAACTATTGAATCCTGTAAAATTATCAGTCGGATAATTTCGCCTGTTGTAAAGGACCAATTATAATTACTGCTACAGACAGTAAACTAATGGAATATTCAAGTATATCTTAGTGTTAAAAAATTAGTCAATATCTCTAATGGTTCGTATCATTGAGGTATAAAAATAATACCAGTAGGTTTTAATCACATTAAACACACTGTGGTATGGAAAACTCTTCAAACCGTACACAAAAAGTAAAATTTAGATTTTGAATGGGTGATTAAATTCGAATAAATAAAGCAAAACGTCAGTTTAGAAGAATATGTATGCCTGAGTGAATAAGTGAAATACTTACAGATAGCAAGAAATTGAAAAGCAAACCCCCTGAGTAAATTTTGCAAAACCATTTTGGAGAAGAATTAGATGGGACATTTTATGAACCCGAATTACAATAGGTTATCAAGTTCTGGAAAGGATATTACGTGAACGAGAAAGGGATAAAACAAACAATATTTCGTTAAGTGAAAAGTTTCCTGATAAGTTTAATAGCTAGATCTCTCAAACCGATTTGAATCGACTGTCATCACAAAAAGTTATGTATAATGCTGTTACCTGTTATTCAACATGTATCAGTTGTACAAGATATTACCCAGCAACAGTGTTATGAACTATTTTACCAACAATACTCTGAAAAATTATATCACAGATCTTCCGAGACGTATTAACCTTGACGGCTCGTGGGAAGTTATCTCAACAGAACTATGGTATCTGCATTGTCTTCATAACGTACTTGATATTCTGAACTGAATCACATTCTTTCTTAATTATGTTAGTCACAATAAAATCCTTTATGTTAGATTGGATCATTACAAACAGCCTGAAGATTTAATTAGAGTGCTAAACAGATTATATCAGTTAGTTCATGAATCCGACATATATCCTTTATTTGTCTACAGTTCATTCACCAGAGGGATTCTCTGTCATTTGATTCAGTATTATTCGTACTACTTGGATTTCAGAATAACAATAAAATATCAGAACCCACTATAACTATATATACTGTTAATATGCATGGAGGATTTATTCATTCTACGCTCACTTGAATATTGTGAAACATTGTATTATTGGTGGCACGCATGACTTACTGTTACGAATCATTCAATTAAGTTAAAGATCAAGATAAAGACATGATCATTGAAACATTTATGAAACCTCATTATAGACCTGTACCTAAAAAAGAGAGCTCAGACTACTGTGACAGATATAAAAGATGACATGGTTGGTACATGCCATTTGAACACAAGAGAGTCATCATTATACTCCACTTTCATCGTCGTGATGAGAATACCTCACTATAGTGACCAAGTACTTTATGACACGTATTATGATTACCAGGTGGGAAATGGATTACCATAACAAACACGTAGTCAATGGCAACGACGTCACAGTTTGGGGGATATCTTAAAAAGCTTATTTTCTTCAGCCATTTATTTTTTGAAAAAGGGAGTATTAGTTTTAGGAAACCAAACAGTTAAATCAGGTATAAATTTAATATCAAATGTCATACAAGTGAAACACTTTGTTGCTCCCAGAAAACAACATCCAAAACAAAGAGCTCAAGAGTTGACACAAATTACTCTACCTAATAAAACGAAGAAATGAAAAGGTTCAACATTCAGAATAACTAAATTCTCAGAAAATATCGATCCCTGATTTTTTAACAAATAGTTATGCCCCTTTATACTTCATGAACAGTCTTGTCAGTGTACAAAGTCTGAGTTAGATTTACATTCTATTCTTCCTATACAAGTAGTGATTGAAGAAAGTAAGTGGACCACACAGTGAGTGACAGTAAACCCATTGAATTTTCTATATCAGGATAGGAAGATTAATTCATAAATCTGGTATAAATGTACACTGCTAGCCAAAATCTTAAGGCCAATGAACATGAAGAAAAAATATACATTTTGCTTGTTAGACTCAACCGCTTATTTGACTAGAGCTTCGAAAAATTAAAATAAGAAAAGAGAAAATAAAAATTAAAACTTGTTTATCATTTAATACGGAAAATGTGAACATTATGAAATTAGCCTAAATATTACCTGGTCAAAAGTTTGAGACCATACAAAAAAAAGTCCTAAACAGGGTAGGAAATGCCCAACAAGAGGTCTCAGTATTGAGTTATACTGCCATCATTGCAAATAACTGCAAACATTCGCTTTGGTATGGTCGATATAAGCGTTTGTAGAAGGCTGGATGGAATGTTATTCCAAATGGTGAAGATGGTTTCACAAAAGTCATGCACTGTTTGGAATTGACGTCCATTTCTATAGACTTCCCTTGCTATTCACCCAAAACATTTTCAATAGGGTTCAGTTCTAGCGAACACGCTGGATTGTCCAAAAGAATCACGTTATTCGCCATGAAAAAGTCCTTTGTCCTGCAAACATTGTGGATTGCAGCGTTGTTCTGCTGAAAGATCCAATCATTTCCACACAAGGGAGGGCCTTCATTCAATAAGGATGCTCTCTCCAACATGCCAATGCAGCCAGCTGCTGTTTGATGCTCGTGTAAAACCTGAAGCTCCATTGTTCCATGGAAGGAGAAAGCACCCCAGATCCTGATGGAACCTCCTACACTGTGTCATGTAGAAAATGTCTCCGGTAAGGTATCTTTATCGTGCCAGTAACGTTTGAAGCCATTTGGACCATCTAGGTTACATTTTTTTCTCCTCAGAGAACAAAGCCTTCTTCCACTTTTCTACATCTCATGTTTGGTGCTTCTCAGCAAAGTTTAACCGAGATGTTTCATGATGTGGAAGGAAGAGTGGCCTTTGAAGACGTTTACGGTTTTTAAAGCTTTCTCTCGTAGATACCGTGTTATTGTTCTTAAGCTGTGTTTTGCATCCATAAGGACCTTAATCTGGTACGACGATTGGCTGGTGTCTTGCGGAACAACCTGTCGAATACTCCTGCTCAACGTCTGCGAAAGTTTCTTAGGCTGACCACTTAAAATTCTCGTTCCGTGTTTCTCAGGGTCTTTTAAGAAATTTGCAACAGCAGTTTTACTACGCCCAATCTCACCAGCGATGGCATGTTGAGAGAGACCTTGCTTTTGCAGCTCGACAATTCTGCCACGTTCAAACTCTGTCAACCTTTTAGCCATTGCAATGTTTTTACCCATTGTAACACAGGAGATGTCAGTGAGAGATGTTGACAATGCTAATGCTTGAACACAAATGACCAAATTTCGTTACGTTTTTACCGATTAACGCTTCGTTTTAATATGGTCTTAAACTTCTGACCAGCTAGTATTTAGGCTAATTTCATAATGTTGACATTTTTCCTATAAAATGCTAAAAAAGTTTTTTCATTTCCCTTTTCTTATTTTCATCTTTCGAAGCTCTACTCAAATAAGTGGTTGAGTCTAACCACGCAAAATGCATATTTTTTCTTTATGTTCATTGGCCTTAAGATTTTTGCCAGCAGTGAATATACATGTGAAGGCAAAGATTGCTGCCTGGCATGGCCAAGCGCGTAAGGCGCGTGACTCGTAATTCGAGGGTCGCGGGTTCGCGCCCGCGTCGCGCTAAACATGCTTGCCCTCCCAGCCGTGGGGGTGTATAATGTGACGGTCAATCCCACTTTTCGTTGGTAAAAGAGTAGCCCAAGAGTCGGCGGTGGGTGGTGATGACTAGCTGCCTTCCCTCTAGTCTTACACTGCAAAATTAGGGCTAGCACAGATAGCCCTCGAGTAGCTTTGTGCGAAATTACAAAACAAGTTACAAAACAAGTTACAAAACAAATCGTCTCACAACCTCTATTTCTATATGACTTACGTAGAAACACTATCGATATATAATGGAAAGCCATGAAAAGGCACCATACTACATATATGTGAGTAAGGGACACAGTGGGTAGTTTTTATTAACTCGACTTTCGTTATGAAATGAACAATTAAATCAAAGGCTGCTACTATAAAATTTGTAGTATTCAAACTATTCACATGATAGGCCATCTATATTTTAGAAAACAAGCTCTGGTCAAATGGTGTTACTTTAAACTACACCTTGTACAAAGTAAAGACGCATTTTGCATTACTTTAAATGATGAATCAGATTTCAAAGTTGTTCTACAGCACGTTTCTATCTACGTTAGAAAAATAAAAATCAGTCCTTCAGTCATTCTATAGTATGCAAAACCCTTTTGGAAAGAAACTGCTAAATATCTTTTGTAGCATACAGAGTCACAAATCATTTTCAATTACTCAGGGAAAGGCCTGGCATGGCCTAGCGCGTAAGGCGTGTGACTCGTAATCCGAGGGTCGCGCCAAACATGCTCGCCCTCCCAACCGTGGGGGCGTTATAAAGTAACGGTCAATCCCACTATTAGTTGGTAAAAGAGTAGCCCAAGAGTTGGCGGTGGGTGGTGATGACTAGCTGCCTTCCCTCTAGTCTTACACTGCTAAATTAGGTACGGCTAGCACAGATTGACCTCGAGTAGCTTTGTGCGAAATTCCAAAACAATACTCAGGGAAACTTACAAGCATGTATTGACAATGCATTTCTAGATCATGGACCTATTGTTATAGGACGTGTTAGTAATTATGCATTTAATGGGCCTTGGAAGAAAAACTTATATAATTTCAAAATTTACAATATCATTTCATGGCAATCAATTTGGATGAAAAACAAATTCCTGCTCAACCTTAACATCGTGATTTTGACGCTGACCTGTATGCATGAAGCTACGAAACTTTATTCATTTGAATGGGAAAACAAGCTCAAAATCAAGGAATATGATGAATATTCAGAAGGATGTGCACTTTCGTATTTCATCTTACATCAAACCTATCATCTGGTGATTCTCACTTTACGCTGCTGAAACAGGAAAGTGTGCAAACAGAAAACGATTCAGTAAGCCTTACTTAACTCTATAAATGTTCTCTCCTATGCAGAATTTCAGTCATTTTAGAAATTGACAAGCCCAGAAATTCTTAATAGCTATCTAAAAAATAATGTATACTGTAGAGATTTATTCTGTATTCTCCCGAAATTCGTGTACGAGATAGAAAGAAATGTGTTTGTTAGTGATCAGCAATCTGACCATACAGAAAACAACTGTGAATCATCAACTTAAATCCAAATTATAAATCTGAAAGTCACTGAATCTGTGTCTATAACATATGCTTGAATGCATATGAATGACAAACTCGTAGATATCTAAAAAGTAATCAGTATTATTGAGTGAACTGTACAAAAAAGGAATTGTAAAAAGTGGTCTTCTAGTAAGGAGATAGTGCAAGGACCTCATTCATCAGCCTGCGTACAATATTGTATGTATTATATTTATTAAAATTAACGGCGAATTTCGATTTAATAAAAATATAAATGATTTATGTGTTCATAATTTTATTACATAGTGATTTACTATGAACAATTCAATTAGAGGATATTCCTTTTTATGTATATTAAACTGTGGAATATTTATTGAACAAGGAAAAAATAAATGTTTTAAATTGAATATATTGTCAGAGTGATTTGCATTATTTAGAATACAATAACCTCCTGTATCATAATAATCTTGTTTGAAGATAAAGTAAAAGATGTCTCATGAATATATTTTAACTATAGAATACAGCTACTTAGTCTTATAATGATTTTATTACATAACCTCGCACACTGGTGGGAAACTTATTTTTGATAGTGGTCGCAACTGTGGCTAATGAAAACAACGTTGGCCACACTATTAGAAAATAAGATATTAGTTTAATCAAAATAATTGCATTTCAAGTAGCCTCCAATGTGAAAATTGATGGAGGTTTCATCAACAAGTTTCAAGAAATTTGGCTTAATATCTATGCTCAAGGAGCATCTCAGCTCTGCTTCTAAATTTATGTCAGTAAGCCGAAATTTGTATCTAGACTTGAGAAAATATTGTGTAACAAATGTTGACTCACACACAAATGTGGATCCAAACATAAAAAATAATTTTGGAATTGCTATCTTTAAATTTGGAAGACTCTCATTTATCAGAATAATGAGCAACATCCTTCTGATAAAACATTTTTGTTTACCTTTTATGTGTTTTACATTTTACATCTCGTCTTCAAATCCACACTTGTCCAAAGACAAAAAAGATGTAATTTCCTTACTGAAATTTCCTAAGTTAAATTAAAATGGATCACGCAAAAATTCAAATGTCAATTTCAAATTTTTAAATTCGGAAAAACGTGATTCAAATTTTTGAAATATATTTTTGATCCAGTTTACAAAGAGATCATCTTTAGCATCAGAGAAATAATATTTCTTATTATTTTCTAGAAAACTACTCAACTTTGGAAAATGTATCAAATCATTCTTTTCTAATTGTTCCACAAGGTGGTTTAGCTTTAATTGAAATTCATGAACAGACTGTAATTGCTTACTTATTATATTACCTCTTCCCTGAAGCTTCGTATTCAAATGAGTCATTATGTTGCATAGAAAGTGCAAATCACACTGCCATGACAAAGTTTAATTTTCAGGGAAATTTTTAATCTTACATTTATCAAAAAGATATTCTTTTATTTGAGGAAGTAAGGAAGTAAATCGTTCAAATACTTTTCTTCTACTTAACCATCTTACATTTGCAAAATCAGTAAGATCATCGAAAGTACAATCACTGCTTTTCTTCAAAAACTGAACAAATTGTCGATGGATAAGAGAGCTTCCACTTTTAATATAAATCACAATTTTTACAACAATGTCCATCAAATTTTTCAATTCATCACTTTTAGACATCTGAGCACATAAATTTTTCTGAAGCAAATGGCAATGAAAAGCTGGAAGCTTGGACTTCATATTATTTTCAAGTAAATGCTGCTTCAAAAGAGAAAAAAATCCTAATTTCACCCCAGTCATGGCGAAAGCACTGTCTATTGTGACAGAAATCAGTTTTTAAAATACAAATTGAATTTTTTTAACATTTATTTTTTTATGATCTGAAGTAACATACCGAACCCAAAATATCAACTGTGCAGTGTCATTATCATCTGTTGTTTCATCTACTGCTAAAGAAAAATACAAATAGTCTTTTATTTGTTCAAGCAACTGATTTTCTGCATCTTTTGCTAACTCTAGCATTCTGGTGACAATTGTTATTTGACTTAATTGCAAGTTATTAACCTTTTGAAAAATAGCATAGTTTATTTTTGGATCATAATTCTTCAACAGAGTTTCAACGAACATAATCAATATTTCTTTCACTAGTTCAGCATCAGAAGATGATTACTTTTATGGAGCTAAAATCCAAGCAACTTTATAGACAGCTAAAGTAACTACTTTTGTAGATGATAAATATCTTTTTAGGCCTCTTTTTTTTATCATGAAGTTATGCTTTCAGACTTCTAATTTCATTCACAGGATTTTTGCTATCAACTGGAATTTTTATGTCAAATTCGTTGTGAAAAATTGTTAAAGTGTTGCTTAAAGTTGTACACATTATTATTTTTAAAAACTTTGTTATACAAAAGACACACTGGCTTATTATTTGCTTCAGTCACTGCAAATTTTAACTCCCAAATTTCATTAAATTCTCGTTTCACGTTTTTCCAGTCACTCACCATTCTCTTTTAGGAAGTAAAGCCAGAATCAATTAAATTGTCTTTATTTTCTGAGTGTTCACCATCATCTGAATCCTTTCGTTTTCAAATTATTCACTTATCCATATTATGGGATTAAAAACAAAATATATTTAAACACAAAAGTTACACAATAAAAATATGTTTGCAAGCGCATTCAAAACAACTCACACTCGGTAACAAACATCTAAACCAGACTGACGTTACAAAATGAGCGGAGTCTGTGGCATTGATAAAGCACGTGACATTAGCGATGACGTAAGGCAGTGCAGTGTATGATTACAAAATTTGCGATAAAAAATAAATGATGAGAAAAGTTGATTCCTAATCTGAAGCTGGCCACAATTGTGCCATCGACTAGCCACATGTAGCCAGTGGTCATGGAGTTGCCCACCCCTGATCTAGCAATACGTCTCTGGTGTTGTTGACGTAGGAATTATTTACATATTTGATCAATGCGTTATACGAGCTTGTCATAGGTCAATGCCTTCAGCATGAGTCGAAAGTCAATCAAGATCATATTTGTTTGCTTCCAGCTCCATACGACCATATTAACTACTATCATAATTTTTGAAATACTAACAAATATCAGTTAAACACAATGAATTAAAATGTATCCGTTATATTGCCACAACTGGATTTCATAATGACGGTAAAAAGTAAAACAAGCACAAGAATGATCAGAGTGTCACACTGTATATATCGGAAGGCCAAACTTTTTTTAGGGAAAATTTATGTGTGAAAAAGCTAGGGTTTAGCAGAGCCTTGTCAAAACAAGTTTTTCTCTGCAATACTTACAAAACCCAGACAACCAAGTGATTAACACAGGGAAAATCTTATTTCACTGAATATTGCTCTAAATCACCTCTCCTATGAAAGAATGCTTATTCTGATGATAGTATTCGCATTAATAAATAAAATAGATACAGATTTAAACGTGTCAGTAGAGACAAATATAATTTAATTCTCTATCAGCTTTTTTTCTCACCCTACCCCACTGGTATGGTCAGAAATTCTGTAAAACTAAAGAAGTATAAATATTAAACTTATATTAACTAGTTATGATTTCGCAGCCTTCATTGAGCTAAGCATGTCTATGTAGATTATACAACACTACTTAGCTTCTATGTGCTATTTACATAAGTAAGTTTGTAGGCAAATCTATTAGAAAGACAGATGCTGAGAAGAGATTCTATGAACAGTCACAGAGGTATGGTAAGCCATGACTTGAGTCACAGCATTACCTGGAACAAACGGTTTTTTGAATGTTCAACAAACAAGAGTCAATGCTTCCGATTAGGTACTTTCAGCTGGTTCAGTGAAAAACAACAATGGCAGATAATAACAAACCATGACGGAAAAATGATTATTTGATTGAACACTTACATCCAATCTCAAGCCCATCTCACAAATCTTTGTTCAAATATAAAAACCAAACTTAGATACAGTAAACCGTACAGTTTCTAGCTAATGTATAAGCCAGAGATCAACAGAACAGTTTAAGGAGGTGAGGGACATGACACACTCATAGCATAGATCACTTGTATGGTTCCAAACAATAACGGGAAATGTAGAGATTTTTCATTACTTTATACATTGATTTTTATCTGCTGTAAGTATGAAAGAAAATCCTACTTATTGTAAAGTAAGTTCTACGTACACTTTCTACAACACCCTACTGGATTTGTTCATTGTCATATTTTTTAATTAGAAACTATGTATTCTAATATAGGAATCCATATGCAAATTATCCTCTTGCATAAATATCTACTTTTATAATAAAAGTAATATACAAGTAGCATACAACAAACTGGTAACTAGGACCCACAACCAACCTACTCCCTTACCATGGCTATTTTAGACAAAATTGACATAGCAAAGGAACGTTTTATAACAGTATTTCAAGGTTACTGGCATTACTGAAACAGAATTAAAACTAATAAAGTTACAAGAAGGGATGAAATTTCAACAGAATAATGTGATATAAAAATTAACAACTGTTAACAATGCGATCTAAGAAAGTGATGAAATACCTGAGGTCCTCAGTACATCAGTTTTTATTTCTCTCCCCAAACTTGAAGTCATTGAATGTTTACACAATTGAACCAACACTTTAATAGGCCATTTGTTAAATATCCTATTTACGATGTTTATAATGGGAGCTAACGTACAATAAGACTAAAGAATGCAAAAATTAAATATGTTTTTATTGAAGAAAAATGCTATATTCACAACATGAATGCTTTTGGAGAAGGGTATAGAAATGAAGAAGAACCTTTGCTAACGTTGTATTAATTATATCAATGTTTTTGATAGAGTTAAACATGTAAAGTTAATGAAAAGTTCTGGAAGAGCTGGACATTAATGGGTAACATTTGTGAATTATGAATACAGACCTTTAGTGGAACTAAAATGTAACAGTAAAAATAATTGGTTGGTTGGTTGGTTGAAATTAAGCACAAAGCAACACAATAGGCTATCTGTGCTCTTCACACCAAGGGAATTGTAATGCGGTTTCTAGCACTGTGAGCCTGCAAACATACCTCTGTGCTATTAGAGGGAAGCAGCATTGAAAAAAGGCAAGGAATTAAATTATTTCATCCAATGTAAAAAAAGCATGAGGCAAGGCTATGTATTTTCACCTGACTTGTTTAATTTAAACTGTAAAAAAAAGCCCCAAAAAGATTAAGAATTTACTTGTGTTATGTTGATGATAGAGTTTTAATGGCTGATTTAGAAGAGAAGCTGCAAAACATTCTAGATAAATTTATTGGTGAAGATAATGTTAATATTTTGATTATGAACTTCAAGAAAGCAGAATGTATGGTAATTACAAAGAAGAAATTCATTCCTGTATGCAATGCCATAATAGGTGAGAAAAACATGCAAGGCAACTCAATAACTTTAATTATCTGGAAAGCTGAATATTACCATATGATAAATATGATGGCGAAATAAAATGGAAAATATGGACGGTAAATGACGCACTTCAAAAAATTAAAAAGATACTGATAAACAGTAAAATGTATGTTATACCTAAAGAAAAATAGGCCAATGAAAATATTGGAATATCCAGTTGCTTGCATGACCAGCTTATGTGCTTTAGTATAAAGTGTGCTAATCAGTGTCTTAGAATGTTTGACATATTTCTCATCTGTCCATTTAAAGCACGAATATGGGAGCTCTTATGATTGGAACACATAAACGTAGTAGTGCATACAGTGCTTTTATGGTCTTTAGTGCTACAGTTAGTATAATTAGAAGAACAGTGGTAAACAGTGCCGCATATAAAGGTTTGTTTAGAGCATGAGAATCACAGTAAACGTTATGAATGAATGGTGGTTGGGTGTTATACGAGTTTATTAGGCTACCAGTTAGTGCCTTTCTACTGCAATGGGGAAAGGAATGTTAATTTTAAAAGGTAAGTTTCTACATTTGTCCCCAAATGGTAGCACCTTATTTTTCTTATTCTTACTTTCCAATTATTTTTTCTTCTTTACTTTGTAGAGCAGTCACTTTCCTACAACTGTCTGCTGGCAGTGAAGGTTGATATGAATGTGTGACGTTGTGGGCTTGAGCATCAACATCTCGCTCTTATAATTTCTATTTATATATCTATTGCTGCTTTTTTATTTTATTTTTTTATGTGAGGCTGGCGAATAGAGATTAACACTGATACAAGGCGTATCCCCACCGCAATGTCAGTCCTATTCACAGTTACCTCCAAAACTTAGAGTACAATTTATACCTCACATTATAGCTTATACCCTGGGATCTTTTTAATGAGTGCAGTATTTCTTGTTTATTATTTTTAATTTATTTTTGTTTCGGCTTGTTTTCAAGTGATAACAAACTAATATAATTAGTCAAAGATTTAGATACGGTGATTTTAATGCAGTCATTTCTTACAGTTTGTTTACTTAAATTTGTCGGTAAAATTTTTTCTCTAATATATGTATATATCTGTGTGTGTGTATGTAAATTATATAAGACAATTTTCCAAGTGTTTTTATACTATTGATAATTCTAGATAAAAATTCTCAGACTTTAATTTTGTTATTGTTTTTCCCACTGAATGTCAGCACTAAGATAAATGCACTTTTCACATGCAGACAGCATCCAACGTTGGGTAATACAAAAAGGAATATGATATTTTTGTTTGTTTGTTTTTTAATGACGAAAAATATATGATAAAAATGAGCAGTTGACATAACTGAAAGCTGACAAAATAAACTTCTGATCTTTGACTGTATTTATTAAATAGAATAAATGATCTTTGAAAAAAAAATTGTTTTTCAATTATTGTCGTAAGGAATGTACACTTTTCACAGAATTAGATAGTATTACAATTATACATTGCGATTTTATTACACTTGACAGTGTTTGGGGAGCATTTGAAGTCTGCAGTAATTTGTCAGAAAGTCCGACTAGCATCACGTAGATCTTTTACGTGAATTTTCTGTTCCACTGACAATCCTCTAGACTTTTGGAACCATGGTACGGGCATAACAACAAAACTTAAAACATAGTGTTAAACACTTTTTTATTGATATTTATTTATGAAGTGTTATTAAATTGATAATTTTAGTATATATTAGTACCATATGCTAGCTATTTACTAGTTTCTTTTTACATGGTTAAAATACTGCATGTGGTACCATGGCAGTTATTTCAGACCCTTAGTGTGGTCAGTACGTTCATTCAAGCAGAACCTCTTGATACAAGTATATGTACA
The DNA here is from genome assembly GCA_011833715.1 of Carcinoscorpius rotundicauda. NCBI lineage: Eukaryota > Metazoa > Arthropoda > Merostomata > Xiphosura > Limulidae > Carcinoscorpius > Carcinoscorpius rotundicauda. The sequence continues at coordinate 42,926,784 of CM022393.1, forward strand.
TTTTAAAGAATAAATATTCTCACCTTAGCTCATTCAGTTGTCAACAGGGCTCAGTTAAGCATTAACATAGTGTAGTAGCTGCCATTCTCCAATAATATGGAAGAATTATCCGAACAAAAATGGAAAGAATTATAAAATTTTCTCTTGTTCTTACACTTTTGCACATAACAGTATTCTTGTTATAAATGGTTGGACTACATGACCTAAAAACATAATAGTGCAATAAAATAAAAACTTCAGAATGTACCAGCAGGATATGTAAAAAAAATAAATGAGAAATTTAATTTTTAAAAATTTTAAAGTCATACTATTTAGATTTTATACAATAAGTAAAAATACAGTGCAGAGAAGGTCCATATGAAGTCGGTAAAGTTGTACCGGATTTGACATGGTAATTTCTCACTTAGACTTTCCTCCACATATCCTGACACACATGCACGTGGTAGTCTTACCATGGCAATTGCTTTTCTTTCAACAAACCACCTGAGTATCAAGTAAGTTGAATTTTTCATAATACTGTCAGTTGCAAATATATCGGTGGCAAGGCTAGATTTTTCTCATTCTCTTACTTCTGAGATATCGTGTAGTTCAGACTTACTTTACTACACTTCCTCTCACTGTTGCAACTCGACAAAAAGCAGAAGTATCTGTTAAATACAATTTATGTTGTTGTTGTTTTGAATTAAGCACAAAGCTACACAATGGGCTATCTTGCTCTGCCCACCACGGGTATCGAAACCCGGATTTTAGCGTGTAAGTCCGCAGACATACCGCTGAGCCACTGGGGGGGGCTAGAATTTATGATCTACTATGCACAAATTACATTGTTAGCTGCTGGATGTTATGATAGAGCACAAGTTCCTTTCGTATTATATGTAAATTATATTATAATTTAAGTATAATTTACATTCTGCCTTTCATTTTGTTAAACGTAAACCCTCATGCCTATAAATATTCTCGTTGAATACTGACTCAAACATTGTTGTATTGGACCCCAAACTATTATATATATTTATTTAGGTATTCTAGCACGATTCTGACTAACTCAGTATTGTATTCAATAAAAAATATTACATGTAAAGATGCTGTTTTGTTTTGTTTTCTAGTCGAAATTATATTATAATTTACCTTCTGCCTTTCATTTTGTTAAACGTAAACTGAAGCAAAAGGTGTAAAAGATGGTTAAATTCCATTCAGAGGTAAGAATCTGAGACTTGAAGAACAGTAACCCAATAGAGTTTGTAGTTGTATTTACGTTATGTTACGCCTTATTCTTGTGATGAATCACTGTTCACGCCAACAGTTTTGAAGGTCAAGTAGAACAATAAAAAAAATATTTTTTTTTACTGCTGGACAAAGTATTAAGTACGAAAATTTTCTGATCACATTCTAACAAATGCAGTGTTGTATTATGCAGTGTCATACATTTAGGTGTTACAGTCCACTACTAGTAAATGTAATGCTTTACTGACATGCAAACCCTCATGCCTATAAATATTCTCGTTGAATACTGACTCAAACATTGTTGTATTGGACCCCAAACTATTATATATATTTATTTAGGTATTCTAGCACGATTCTGACTAACTCAGTATTGTATTCAATAAAAAATATTACATGTAAAGATGCTGTTTTGTTTTGTTTTCTAGTCGAATGTGAACAAATGTCATTTTCTATTCAACAGTAAGCTATCTTACAAGTCGATGTAGAAAGAGATATATCATAAATACATAATGAAGTTAATTGGCTTTAAATATGGAGTGTAATGCCACCGAAAGTTTATCGATTTTGGGGAAGACGTTTAACAGCTCCTTCCGGCCCAAAATATTAATATCCACTAACTGCGATACTAAAAATGTGTTTATATTGGGGATTTAAAACTCCCAAGACGGTGATATCCTTTGATTCTTTGAGCGTACTATAATAAAAAAGAATCTCCGCCTGGGCAAGCGACATAGGTGGTGTTTACACAGTTTGCTTTTTATTCTATTCCGAATAAAGGCATAGCGCACAAATCTGCAGACACAGAACCTATCGATCACTGTGCGATGAGATTGTTGAAACTGGAGTTGCGAAACCATCTTTGTTATGCACTAAATAGGCTTAGTAAAACCTGCAAGAAGGACTGTTGTTCTTTGGGCATGACAGCTGTATGATAGAACATTCTTCAATAGAATAAACAATATCAGGGTATAGTCAAAATGCATAGTTATCATATAAAGTATGATCGGACATGGTGGTATGGAGTATTATGGAATGAAATGTTGAAGCCCTAAAATTGTTTTAATTCAATATATCCAGCTTTTGTACAAGGTAGACAATAAAAGAGATAACAATCACATATGTAAATGTCTTGTGTAAACGTAAAAATAAGGTCATTTATTAAACAGCAATCATACAAATACCTCTTCTACCTTCGTTTACTCTCATCTTTCTCAGCGAGAAAAAACAATGATGAAAACACATATTCATGCTTGTCAAAACTGTACTAAACAAAATGTATTCCAGCAACATACTTCATTTTATAACATTTTACCTTTTTACGATTGCACATTTAACGATTTCTTAAACCATAAATGATAATACTTATATATATTATGTTTTAATATATTTTCAACTAAACATTCATTAGCAAACAATTTACACATTTAGTGATGTCGAGAAACCCACTTGTTGAGAATTTTATATGCAAAAACGGCTAGTTTGGGTTAAGAAAATTTTTTACATAGAAGAGGGAACAACGTTTCGACCTTCTTCGGTCATCGTCAGGTTCACAAAGAAAGAGGTAACTGACCGGAAGATGACCACATGTTTGGAAGGGGTTGTGTAACTGAGTGTCGTAATGTAGAGGGCGGTGTTAGATGTTTGAATCTATAATTTTAATATAGGTATAATGGCGATTCTTTATATTGGTTTATTTTGGGTTTAAGTTGTTGTATAAGTAAGGCTTCTTTAATTTTGCTTTGTTTATGTTTGTTTCTTTATTTCGTATTTGAGAGTTTTCTATGATTATGTTGTGTTTATTTGACTTCCAGTGTTCGAAAACGTGTGAAGGTGACTTTTTATGTTCTTTGAATCTGGTTTCCGTTTTTCTACTTGTTTCCCCAATATAGAAGCGGTGGAAGTTATCACATTGTATTTTATAAATAATGTTGGTGTGGTGTTTGTCAGTGTAGTTCTTACATAGTATAGACCTTAGTTTTGTGCCTGATTTTTGAATAAATTTAGTATTAACTGGAATGTCACACATGGTCAGCTTCCGGTCAGTTACCTCTTTCTTTGTGAACCTGACGATGACCGAAGAAGGTCGAAACGTTGTTCGCTCTTCTATGTAAAATATTTTCTCAACCCAAACGTACCGTTTTTGCATATAAAATTTTACACATTTACATGTGCTAGCGAGAGATGCATGAAGTGTTTCATTATATAGCGTATAAATATACGTGTACGTTATTAGTGTTTAATACACCTTCAAGCAAAATTTTCTGTAGAAAGCTTAGTCACATTCACACTTCCATTCAAAAGATGCCGTCTCAAGATGATTGGTTGGATCGGGGGAGGGGTGGAGTATATAAACAAAGAAGATAACATCGTAATTCCACGGGGGAGCGCTGCTAGGCCACCATGACTGAAATACTTTCACAAATTATTGCCAGATGGTGTAGCTGTCTTAGAGTGGATTGAAATTACATTTCTATATTTGGCAGACTGTAACAGTTCTATATAAATAGAAAATGTGTTTCTAGACCACCATGAAAGGCGGTCGTGACTTCATAGTTACAGTAAGTGGGTCATCATAAATTTGATCAACATGTCACAACACAACTGTATTTAATACAATCAGTTTTAAACAACAATTCATTAGTTTTATACATTTCCCGATCATGTATACATAAATCGTTCTAAACAGAACGCTTATCATTAATGTATTAGTTTTGTGCATTTCCTGAACATTTATATTTAAAACATCCTTAAAGGACGATATCATGAAATAATTAAAATTTATTGTTTGACTTTTTAATTATAAATCAATTATGGATCAGTACAAAGATTTCCAGCGGTATTTAATAAGCAAGACAACATTTCATTTTACCCGTGAAACTTTTAATAGTTTTAGCTCATACCTTATGTATGTGGATTGTGTACTACTCCTACATCGGGGCTCGGCAGGGCCAGGAGATTAAAGCCTCCGCTCGTAATCCGAGATTCGCGGGTTCAAATCCCCGTCACTCCAAACATTCTCGCTCTTTTAGCCGTGGAAGCGTTATAATGTGTAGGTCAATCCCACTGTTCATTGGCAAAAGAGTAGCCCAAGTCTCACAATGATAAATGAGGGACAGATAGCCTTCGTATAGCTTTGCGCGAAATTCAAAACAAACCACATGCATCGTGTGCTAGCCGTTCCTAATTTAGCAGTGTAAGACTAGAGGGAAGGCAGCTAGTCATCACCACCCACCGCCAACTCTTGGGCTACTCTTTTGCCAACGAATAGTGGGATTAATTGTAACATTACAACGCTCCCACGGCTGGAAGGGGGAGCATGTTTAGCGCGACGCGGGCGCGAACCGGCGAACCTCGGATTACGAGTGCACGCCTTAACGCGCTCGGCCATGCCAGGCCTATCAATGTCTGGACCTGATTTTGTCTAAACCATTAATTTGCATAGTTTAACATCTGTGCTAATACAATTTTCTACAACTAAAAATAACAAATGAATGACTTACTGTTTATCTATCCATTTTCTAGAGAGCAATTTTTTGAATATTAAAATAGCAAAAAAACTTTGTGACTGTCTAATACCATTAAGAATAGATAACGGGAAAACAAACCTCTAAACTCCTTTATGTACATAAATCTTGTAAAAGTAAAGAATACATTTCTAAGCTGTTCACACAATGTATGTTTTTGTGTTCGCAAATTAAACATACCTATTATTTGAATGAAACAGTTATTATAACCAATGATTTACTTTTATTGTTCTATAACTGAGTATAATAAGTGAGTGATTTACCCTTTAAATTTGCTGGTACTTAAAATACCAAACTGCATTAACCTTTGAGATTGTCTCATGCTAAGAAACCGCACACGTAAAATCTGAACACTGAATTTTAAGAATTACCAAGGTCGTCACGTGGTCACACATACAGACAATGATTCTACAGTACACAAACCTACCATGGAAACATTGAGTCATTATCATTCACACTTCAACCATATTTTAACTTAGAAGAGAGAAGTTGAATTAGTATTCTTTTTTATCAGAGTATGACGTCTTTGATATTCTAGGCTGCAGCTCGGCTTCGTTTTAAAAAATATACAGAACAGGACATCAATCAAGTTTAGTAAATCTTCTGACCTTTAATATTAAGTAAAACAAAGAACACTTTCGTTTGTACGCAGGAAAGCTTTTATAAAAATAAAAGTCAATTATATTACAATCTAGCAATGTACGCATTTAAAATATATTTAATATTGAAAACAAGCTGCACATAATTTTAACGTTCACTATACTTTAACTAAAGTTTTTATACGCCATTGAAATATATGTTATTCAACGTACTCGACAAACAAACTGAGTCAGTTGCCCTAAAATAATTTTTCGAAATGAAAGATCAACTCAATTATAATACGATAATTGTATAAATTATGAAATACATGGAACTTCATTATACACTTCAAATAACTGTGTACCGGAATGGTGACAGAGTTAGCTGTTTCCCAATTACTCTTGTAAACCTCGGTTACAAGTTCAAAAATGTTCCAATGTTTGATATCTGTCTACAATACAGTCGAAAGTTCAGTTAAATCTGAGTCACATTTCAAATATAAATATCCTGTCCATTTCACCAATAATAACGAGACTGGTGCAGTTTTATTACATGAAAGAAAATATAATGAACCAGCCTTTACTTATATGTATATAATTATTCATTAAATATATGTATATCATTACATATGCTTCTTTGCTAATGAATCTAATTTCTGTGTTTCTTTGATTTGTTTGTTTATTTTTATCGAATTTCGCGCAAAGCTACACGAGGACTATTTGCGTTAGAGTAGCTTTGTTTTGAAATTTCGCACAAAGCTACTCGAGGGCTATCTGCGCTAGCCGTCCCTAATTTAGCAGTGTAAGACTAGAGAGAAGGCAACTAGTCATCACCAAACACCCCCTAACTCTTGGACTACGTTTTTATCAACGAAGCGTTTCTTTGACGTAATAATATTTGTTTTCTGTAATATGCATTATAACAGTATATAATGCTGATGTGATTTCCTATTTATATACTATTTTATAATATAGTATATTGTAAAGAAAAGAAATGCTGTTGAAAAGAAAGAAAGAGTAAGAAGATCAAATCCAGCAACGAAGAAGAACCAGTAAAACTGAAAAAGCGACAGTTATACAACATGAAGCGCCTAAAACACCTAAAGTCTAGCCTATTCGAAATAATAATTACGTAACTCCAGCAACCTACAAAATAACCTGAATAACTGAACAGTTTCGAAAGTTCAAGGACTTTGAAAAGAAAACTATATTTGACCAAGGAAGATGTCACTCTTTCTTCAACAAAGTAGGTGGAATTTAAACAGTGGATTTCAAGTGCAAGATATGTTTTGTATACTTTCTAAGACTACATTGGAGAATATCTCTTATGTTTCATTTATGATGATTTATTCTATGTGACTAATAATCTGCTAGAGTAAGTATATACTGTATAAGTGATCCGTGATGACGCGTAAAGAAGGTCGAAATGTTGTTCGCTCCTCTATTAGTGCATTCTCTATTCATACCAGCCGTTTTTAAATACATAATTTAAATATATATATTGTAGATGTTTTTACATAGGGCTGTAAATGCATAGAAACAATTTGTATTTATAAAATATGAAAGACAATATATTTGATTGTAAGAAATAATAATTGATATAATTTGTCAATAACGCTTTCATTGTTATCACAATTATTTTACAGATAGGATATGTGCACATTATACTGATAACTCTTGGATAAAGTCATATTTCAATACAATATCTCACAAAGTTTCATTGATAAAACCTGTGTGACGGATTTACTGTCATGATTTATTTTAATATCCATGTTTGTTTTAGTTAAATATATATTTAGAAATGCGTATAACTTATGTTGTTAAATGCGTACTGCATTTACAGACGATTCTCGAGTGTAAGGATCGACAATGTACCATGTGCCTATGTAAACACTAGTGACTGTTAATACTGGTACCAACTGAAATTTCAAGAACCTCATCTAGTTAGTATAAAAGATAGCCATCGCAATAAGCAGAGAGACAGTTTTATATTGTTAGTTTGCTACAGCTAGTGTACTATAAACCTCAGAAGCTATAACTGTGATAAGCGCTCATTAATCAGGAAACTACAGATATTTTATCAAAAAAGTTTATAGATTTTGAACTTCATAAACCATTTAATTCAACGAATTAACTACAAACGTTAGTTTTTCTTCGAGGACGTTACATATCTTGGTCGGGGAAAAATCAGTTTATAAACGGCATGCGATCAGACAAGAATGGAGAGCTAGTTATGTGACCTTTAAATGAACTGTACTAATATCAACTCTAAACTAATTGGCTCATTGTAAACTGTTGATAAAATATTCAGTTCAAAACCAGATGGAAAACTCAATATTGTTTATAAATTTGTAATATTTTTTATATAAATCATTATTTTTATTACCATTATTATAAATTGTATTATTTTATGTATATTAAGATATATTTGTTTTAAGAAAGAAAACTGTACATATCTTGTTTTGAAATATTACAAATTTGATATATATCGAATTCAGTTTAATTCTAAATTAAAATTTAATGCTTCTTGAAATCGTAATACATAATATAATAAACTGGGGTCGTTCAGGATAAATTATAATACATAACACCTGACAAATTTAACTCTATGATTAAATGTAGATTGAACAATAAATTTATTCATCCTTGTCAACACTGATCTCAAATATAACCATACATATATATTGTGATTTAACATGATACAAGAATGAAGAGTTTGACTAAACTTGTCAAATTCACGCTGTTATTCCTACAATACTTGAAAATAGGATGTACTTATTAATATCTATTTTAAATAAGATTTGGTTTAATCTATTTATTCAATTACTATTCAACTATATTGTTTAAGTATCAAAGTGAGAAATATTTGCAGATACATTCAGCAATTCTGAATTTGATAAACAGAGATAATCTTATATGATAGCATCAATGCCGTAATAACCAAATAGATACGTAAACAAAAGAGAGGAAATATTAATACATGCAACACTAATTACACGACTTCATCCTTCTAGAAGAAAATACTGTTTAGTTTTACTTTGTACAGCTTCACTAATGTTTGGGATCCATGGTTTAAATTGCATTCATTCTGTTGAAAAAACACACACACTTTTTTGGTTGTAAACCATCAAACAATTTAAATTATTCTGTTTATGTTGCTAGAGTGATGTAAAGTCTATTCTCAATAGAATAGGCATGAGATGATTCAGGTGTTTCTTCACGCTGAAAATGTATCGTGTTTTCTGTTTTATTGGTTCTCTTTCACTGTTGGGTTTAATCTTTTTCGCCCTCTTCATTACTATCGACAACATTTAATTTCTTTACAATGAACTAAGATAAAAATGGTATATAACTCGTAAACAAAAACATTTATAATGGCTGTCCTCATTAGCAATGACTGTAAATGAAACAACAACTGGTGAAATACTTGTAAAAAAGTTTTCTGGGGCATCTGAAACCCTTCCAGCCTATGGCTTTCACAAAGAACTGTCGATCTGCATTCGTATCACATACAGTTTATTACTCGTAACAAACCAAATATTTGCATTCCATCACTGAGAATCTTCAAATGATATCGTCTAGGTCCAATAAGTGATGTAAGACAAAACAGTATTCAGCTTGTTTAAAATCAACTTTTTTATTGAATATTTATTTTAATGCTACTTTTGTAAGTCTTTTTATTATCATGTTCACTCACGCAACAGTTTTATGGTAATATATATTTGTAACATTTATAAGTCACATGTTTCTTTCGCATTTTATCTACTAGATCTTTGCTCATATTCATTAGGTGTTTATTTTTGACATTTTTGGAGCATCTAATTTGTATGTGAATTTATTTTTCTTTTTTCTAATTATATTTATTTAATAAAGAATTTCAACATATATGTAATAACAATATGCTAGTTAGTTGCTTACTGATAAACCGCAAAATAATCATGAAAATACACTTCTTAATTTAAAAGTTACAGGATAAAACAACAACAAAATGGTTACGAGGTCAGTACCTGGGGCCAAGCCCATGCTAAAAGAATGACACTTTCTGTCGTTAAAGGAAAACCCTTAGGCCTAGGGAAAAATATATCGAAAATGGTACTACTAAGTTGTAGAGATAGAACAAAAGTAAAGTTTGGATAATTATGATTTGAGTGTCATAAAGGCCACATATTGGCGAGTTGTCTCCCGTAGAAGAAAACGACGACAAACGAAACTGTGATTAATACATAGCTTAGACAAGAAAACTTTCCATTTTGGTATCTTACGGAAAGTTAACAGTCTAATAAAATAGGGAGGCTTTATCTGACAATGCTGGTAATGAAGTGGCTTACTTCAAACTGACTCCTAAATGAAGAATAGCCATGCCTTCTTGACAGGTCCACAACTCATATAATTAAAAGGCAGGGACATGACAAGGTCAGAACAGAGAGATTTGGCTGTGATGTCAGCAAGGTCTTTCCCATTGATACCAACATGGCCATGAATCCAGAAAAAGCTTAATATATACAGATGTTAAAGAGAAGTGGATTAGTTGTTTCTGAATATCCAAACCACCTGGGTAAGAATTCACATTAAGTAATTCTTTGGTCTTCAAAAAGCTGAGAGTATCAGGATATATAATACACTTAGTGTACTTCTAAGACTATACATTATCAAGGCAAATGAAATTGCACACAACTTGATAGTGAACATAATATATGTAGATAGATTCTGTCAGCAGCCACCGAACAAACTATGGCAGAGATCATAGCGTTATAATATTTTAATCCACTTTAAAAATGGTAATAAGAGAATGGTTCAAATGATGTTCAGGATGGCATTTTCAATCAGAAGTAACTGAACTTTTCAAATAACTCAAAGAAAGATCAAATGTGGGGATGGTAAACAGCCATGGTGGGATGGGATGATCATTGGACTTGGCAATAATAAATATGAGTCTTTTCATATAATAAAGCCACCAAGGGTAATCGAACCTCTGATTTTAGCGTTGTAAATCACTAGACTTATCGCTGTATTAGCGGGGAACAGGCAATACTAGGTAATGTCAAACTCAATTCAGTCAAATCTGAAAGCCAAATATAGGAATGGCAGATTGCCTATTATCAAAAAGCACATTCCACCAAGACATGAAGATAAATATCAGGTAGGGTGCTGTACTAAATAATGGAGTTTTTCAACACATTGCATGTAAAGTTGCAAACATCTGAGGTGAAGTGGAGATTCAAAGGTTTGTGTGGACTGCAGAAGTATGGAAAGCCCATGTGGAAAGCTGAAGCCCTTAACTCTTTACAGGATGCATAGTCTTTAAGGTAGAATCCCTAAGTACCATAGTCCATACTCTAGTTTCAATCAAATCAGTGGATAATAGATCTTCAGAATGTAACACCTATCCAAGAAGTGGAAGAGATGACATGGGGATATTCAGAGCCCTTCTATCCTTGAGCAAAAGCTTCTTAAAATGTGGAGCAGTAAATGTTAGCTTATGGTCAAAGAGAAGCATTACGAGTTTTGTCACAGCCACCACAGGAAGAATAGCATTATTCAATATAAGCTCTGGATTCAAGCGCATACTCTGTCAGTGGCAAAAGGTTTTGAAAGAAGCTACAGCTATTTGTCGTTGACCTCCCGAATAAGCGAATGAAAGCAGGCTAAGGTGTTGCACAATAAACTTCAGTGACTGAAAGGAAATATGAAAATTGTCGATATTGAAACTGTTAGACAGCAGGAGAAAGTTGTCAAGCGACAGAATAGATCTTAACTGAGAAGTGTGACACTCAAAACACAGATCTGAGGATTCTAAGTTTCTGTGTGAAGGAATGGGACGATGTTGAATTTGAATGGATCTGGAATGACATGTAAGTTAAAGGGTTATTTATGAATGAAAACGGATAAATGACTATATAATCTATGATAACGAAGGTCCTGTAAAATAACAAGTTGACATGTGGTATCATAGGCTTTCTCATGATAAGAAATATTGAAAAAGATGCTCTCTCTCCCCTGAAGAAGTCTCCCCTGATTGATGTTTCAAGTCGAATCAGGTGGTCTACATTATATCACCACCAGCAGAAACTATATTTGGTGAAAGAGAGGAGTTGTTTAATTCTAGGAACCAAACAAGAAAAGTATTACTTGTCCTCTCGTAAACTTTGCAGCGATAGATAGCCAAAGTCCTAGGATGATAATTAAAAGTAATATTGGGATCTTTCCCAGGCTTATAAAGAGGAATGACAATAATATTATGCCATGCATGTGGAAAAACATCCTCTTGTCAATCATGGTTGAAAATAACTCGAAGAAGAGCAAGAGTGGTAGGAGATAGATGACACAACATCTCATAATAAATACCACCAGGTCCAAATGATTTACTGGTAGACCAATATAAAGTAATTTTAGGTCATTTTAGCATAATTGGTCGATTATACTAATAGAAATTACCTGTGCAATAAGGAAATGGCTATCACTAGCAGGAGGAGACACGGAAGACACTGTTGCTTGTTTCATTACTCATACATTACTTTCTTTTCTGCTATAATGGTACAAACTGCTAACAAAAGCAATTTTGAAATGTTAAAATTATATGAGAAAGGATATATTTCTATATGCTATGAGTCTACTGAAACAATATTACAAACTTCATAATTCGCCAGACGCAATTTTTGGAATTACTGGGTAACGAAAAAGATAAAAAGTGAACTGAACATAATCTTCACCATGCAAGACGAATATAAAATTTGAAAATTAGTTTTAAATAATATCTTTCTTCATCACGTAAGAATGGGCTTAATAATAAACGTATTGAAAATGTATTTTAAACAGAATCTAATATCCTTTATGTGGTAAGACAGTTTATTTTTTTAAGAGTGTGGTTGGCCTTTGAAATATGTTACTTTCAGCTCTGGTGGAAGTAGTAAGTTTAGGAAGTTGAAGGGAAAATCAACAAATACTCAAACAAGAAGGACTAATTTTGAATTTATGTTATTTTAAAGTTTAATTTAATTTATTGTATGGGATAGACTGGATGAGCTAACAGATTCCTTGTTGTCCTTACATTTTATGCTGTGTTATGTTGATATCGTACGTAAAGCATACTGGGCATCACATTCTTCATGATTTTAAAACACTGTAATTTTTTACGACGAATCTACAATTACACACTTCTCGGACAATGGCATACATCTGAATCTGACTGCTATTCTTTCAGAATCTTTCATTGAACTATTAGCAACCCACAAACAAAATACAGCATGGCCGGGTGGTTAAGGCACTAAGATTGTAATATGAGGATCGCGGGTTCGAATCCCTATCGAACCAAACATGCTCACCTTTTCAGCCGTTGGGTGCTATAATGTAACAGCCAATCCCATTATTCGTTGTTAAAAGAGTAATCCAAGAGTTGGCAGTGGGTGGTGATCACTTGCTGCTTTCCTTCTAGTCTTACACTGTTAAATTAGGGATTGATAGCGCAGATAGCCCTCGTGTAACGTTGCGCGAAGTTACAAAACAAACAAACAATCTATATAGCTACTCTTCTATTCAATTAACTTACATATCCCCCATACTTATAGATATAATTTTTACAAGCTTTTTATGCGGCATAATGTTAAATGCTATCTTAAAATCCAGAAACAATAAATATACATTCTTGCCCTCATTTACATAAGGAGTAAACTTATTAAAGATTGTCAAAATATTTGTGAGGCAAGATTTTGGCTAAGTGAAACCGTGTTGACTATCGAAAAAAAAATTTAAAGCTAAGAGCTATGATAATAAAAAACAAGATAGAAAACGTGTTTCGCGTCAGAAACATTTTCTGGGTTGTGTTATTTTGTACTTGAATGCACAAAGTTTATAAAATGTAAAATAATACTGCCGCGTATTTAAAGTAATTAAAACTGTTAAGTGACATGTCGAGATTACTCACATAGGGTATAAAGTACTGTAGCTTTGAAAGAATCTGATGACAGTGGGGGCGGAACCTCAATTATTGTGAGGTTAAACCTACTCCACAACATGCCAACTAAAGATTTCTAGTACAAGAAATACATTGAGCAAATCGAGGCACACCAGATAAAGTGAAGCTTTCAAAACTTGAATATGAAGAGTCAGGTAGGAAAATTCAAAAATGTGTCGGTACCGATAATCTAAGCGTTTATAAACAGATGAAGAAATTCACACACTAATCCTAAACACCTGAAACAACTGTTTAAGGTGAAATACTAAAAAATGGCAGATCAATTCCCCAAATAACTTCCCCTTTGCAATACAAAGTACTACCTACGACTACCCCTCTTTGCCTATATAATGACGTTGTCCGTACTTTCCTAGTCTAATTTTGTTTGCATAATTTATTGAAGTTTAAAAAAGATATTCACTCCCACACAAACGTAATATATATATATATAATTACCATAAAATATTCAAGCCAGAAACTAAAACACATTAACATGAAATTAATTTTTTTTTTTTTAAAGGGATTCCAGGATACAAGCTACAACATGGGATTATAAAATGTGTCCTAGGTTTTGGAAGTTGGACCAACATTGCGGTAGGGATACACTGCCTATCAGTTTTAACCTCTGATTCGCTAGTCTCACATAAGAAATTTAGAAATTAGGAGAGCGAGATGTGGGTGCTCAGTCCCACATTGTCTTACATCTATATCACCCTTCACTGCCTGCAGACAGTTGTGTAAAGGTGACTGCTGTCCCAAGCTAGAATTATATAAATATAAAGTAAAATAAGAAAATAAAGAAAAATAAAAAATGAAAATAAGGTACTACCATTTGGGAGTAAGTAAGTAACTTACCTCTTGAAGTTAGCATTCCTGACCCCAATATGGTAGAGGCACTAATTAACACGACGTCAGCAAAGTAATAGTTTACTGTGACTGTCGTGCCTTTATATGCTGCCCAAGATGTACATCTGCATAGAATAGTTTTAGTTAGTTTAACTTCAAGGATGATGAAGTTCAATTTTTGTTTTGATCAATGAGTGTTGAGTGATACTAGTTTGGGATAATTCCATTCTTCTTCGATAACTCTGAACGCAAGTTAGCCAAATAGAAATAAGCTGGTCTTACATCACAGTTTATACTTCTTTGATCTCCACTTTCGTGATCTTCGGCTTCGTTATGCATAACGTTGTTTCCATAGCCAGGTGTTCTCTTTGCTACTGCATTCAAGAATCCTCTTCAGTGACCTTTCCACGTCACCCCTCCACTGAAACATTTGATGGACCTCTTTGCTCTGTCCCTTTCATCTGATGATCCCGAACATCTTGTGATTCCGTTAAGTGACCTACTTCATTATAATTATTCTCCTGATTGAAAGATTCCAAATCAACACCACTGATACGAGCTGACTTACTTTTTCTGTTTTCTTAGTTTTGATTTTTAACTGTACATCATTTCTTTTTTCTCTCTTTCCTATCCATCTCAACAATACTTTGTAGTATTTCTCTTACTCTTCCATCTTTACTTTTTTCTCCTTTCTTCATTCCATCTCCCCTCTAGGAGAGAGTGTACCTCTTAAGCAGCCTGCCAGTCTTTGGTGGAATAAAATGCTTTCTTTCCTATAAGTGACGACAAAGCGTGTTGAAATCAACAATATGTTTGAACTAATCACTGCTTCTTCTACAAGCATCATTGATTTTGCAGAAGGATTATTGTTATTACAAATACATCACCGGAAAAAATATGTTCAGAATTATTTAGAGAGAAAATATTCTACAACTTCAAAGAAGCTATTCAGTATTGTTTGAGTTCTGAGCTATTTCCATCATTACCTATGTGTACAAAACTCTATACTTCAGAGAAATAATGCAATATTAAAGTGCCTGATAAATTTCCACAAGACAGAAGGTTAGATAAAAGATAGCTGCAAAAACCTGATGTTCTAGAAGGACCTCAAAGTATCATTGGAACTTTTGTAATCATATTCTGAGAAAATTATTCAGAATAATCTTGCACAGAGCATATATACATAGAGAGACTAAATAGCGCCACATTGACGCCATGCTTGACTTTATCAGAGAAACAATCAAATTAGCTAGTGATAAGATGAAAAGTCACTATCATATAAATGCTGAACTTAACATATTTCATTGTGGAGATATACAGGGTGGTCGCTAGAAAAGCGGAAAATTTGAGGGTCAGATGAGATCATGAATAAAATGCGTGCTTACTCATTTCTATTTTGATTTCTTTACATTATGAATAAAATGCATGATTTTAATATCATAAAATACATTTTGAGCATCTATGAGGGTAATATAACATATGCCTTTAAAAAACTTTGTAAAAGTTATTCTTTGTAAAAATAAATAGCTGTTTGACAAATTTTCCGCTTTTATAGCGACCACCCTGTAGTACCTGTAAAACCCATGTTGCAAGAGTATTTGAATTTCAAAGTTAAACAGGTTTCAGAAAAAAACATTATGGTGCAACCGAGAGAATAAATTATATAATTTATAGAATCCAAAAGTACAAAAATGCAAGCAAGAGACCATTCGCAATGATTGTCTTGGAAAGAACATTGACCAGTATGCTGGCTTTAGAGAAAACTTTGTTAGTATGGTTAACTGAACTTGTTTAATAGCCCAAGGTTCCTTGAAAGAGTGCCACCAAAGATGAAACCATCAGTAGATTATCTCAACCATATATATGGTGAAAACTCCCCCTCCCCAGGGACAAAACAACAAAATATTTAATCAGTGGAAAGTTAAGAGACAGCAATTATGATGATGAAGAAGATTTTATTTTAATCAAAGTTTTGGTTGTCTTGTTTGACACTTGTTGTTGCTGTTGTTGTTTTGAATTAAGCTACACAATGGGCTATCTGTGCTCTGCCCAGCACGGGTATCGAAACCCGGATTTTAGCGTGTAAGTCCGCAGACATACCGCTGAGCCACTGGGGGGCCTTGTTTGACACATTAAATTATTGATTGTAATGGCTATCTATGAATACTTAGTTAACTGTCACGCACAGTTAAATGTTACCTTTGAGATGAGCTTAACAGAAGAGTTAAATAGAAAAGATGTAATATCTTAATTAAATATAATAGATTTGTTTTAATTTCGCGCAAAGCTACTCGAGGGCTATCTCCGCTAGCCGTCCCTAATTTAGCAGTGTAAGACTAGAGGGAAGGCAGCTAATCGTCACCACCCATCGCCAACTCTTGGGCTACTCTTTTACCAACGAATAGTGGGATTGACCGTCACATTATAACGCCCCCACAGCTGAAAGGGCGAGCAAGAATAAACAAAACTGTTAGTTTAAATCTTCACAGAAATTTTAATTTTGTTTGGAAAGAGCGTGATAAACGGATAGAGTTTGACTTTAAATATTAGGAAACCGTTTAATCAGGAGACATTTCACAAAACAAGAGCAAAATAACAGGTTTCATACCCGGGTTGTCTGTTTTCAGGAAATATAAGGTATGTGGGAGTAAGTTGAGAGATTTAGGAATTGAATTCTGACGATATTTTACACTTAAGTCGTCTGATGAAGGTTGGTGAGAACAAGGTTAACCAAATTTTCTGAAACGTTTATAATACAAATTGCAGAAATAACCAAGTGTTATGTATAAAACTTGACAGAGTTAATAGCTTTGTTGTTTACTGAATTTTACATCTGAAAATATCGAGGACTGTAAAATACGAGGATTAGACACTTATGCCAGACTTTTATGTTGGTGTCAAAGGGCTTCCAATTGTAAACATAAGATTAAGTCAGATATTTAACAAGATCTAAGCTTTATTAGAAAACATTGATGGTACAGTTAGTTGACAGGACAATACTTTACTTATTACTTTATTTTGAAAAAAAAAAAATATTACAATCTAATAGAATAAGTAATTGTCTGGAATCAAACAAATCTGATAAAAAGTATTTTAAAACACGAACATCTTTTTTTTCGTTAAAGATATAGAGTAGAAAGACGTTTCCATGTAAATTCAGTTGATGATTCTATAACATCAGTATAGAAGAATGGTGAAAACTGAACATTCTACCAGCATAGTAGTAGCATCCTCGAAGGAAAAAATTCCAAAAAATCATTGAAATACACATTATTTAGTACCTCGATACATAATGTACCTAGTAGAAATGTCAATTTCTCAATAAGTAAATTTTTTTGGTGTGAGCGATAAAAACAATCTATCACTATATATTATGCAAAAAAGACTAGACACAGAAGTTAACACGAGACAATTTGTCCAGACACTTACAGGCTATTACATTAATAAATTCCATAAAAATTATTTACTCTCAAAACATCTTTTACCATTTATACAACAAAATGTAAATGCTTTCTATCGTATAAATCTTACTAATACACTGCTCCCAGTGGTATGTGTGCGGGCTTGCATCGTTAGAAATCGGGTTTTGATACCCATGATGGACGGAGCACAGTTAGTTCATTAAATAACTTTCTACTTGACTTCAGAAACAAACTGATACACTTATTAACTATACTGATACAAAACACTGAAAATGCGCGTGTAATCCAAAAACATTAATTTGAAATATGTACTAATCTCAATAATGATCGACTGACATTATACTAAATGTACCATTCAAAACCCTTAATTGAAAAAACAAGATTTTTTAAAAGCAAAATGACATTGGCTAAAGAACATATTTAGTTATCTTATCCATAGTGTTAGCTGAAGAAAAATTAAAACTGTACACTGATCAGTACTGTTTCTTCCAACGCTCTGTATACATCATAATGTCATTTCTGCACAGTATCATAACAAAATTATTACAACTTGTGAATATCGATAGTATGAAGTTTACTTTTATGCAGTTTCATCATTCTTATGCAAAATGACTTTTCACTTTCTTTCATCATTTAATATTATTCAATCCATCTTCTTAGAGCCATCAGCAAAATTTCCACATTTATCAATCGTGAGTGGTTTGGTTCCGAAACTACGTATAAAAAGCTGATAAGCTGGAGTTCCGTTTCACGTTTATGAAAACACGTGCAAATAAATTATTTTGCCAAGTTATAGCATAATGTCAAACTAGTGAAAGTGTAAGTTTAATTAATGCATAATATTGTGTCCTCCAGTGGCTCAACGGTATGTCTGCGGACTTATAACGCTAAAAATCGAGTTTCGATATACATGGTGGGCAGAACACAGATTGACCATTGTGTAGCTTTGTGCTTTATTCAAAACAACAGCATAATATTGTCATTTTTAGGACACGTCAACGGTAAGAAAATGTAATTAATAATTTGTGTTAAGCGTCCTTTTTAGGACGATTTAAATAGTTAGAAAATATAATTAACTAACAATTTAGTGATTTAACTAGATAGATAGATATAGTTATGTTGATATATCAAAATGTAAGTTTTAAATATTTCATAATATTGTCCTTTTAGAACGATTTAACTGATCAGGAAATGTAATTAATAATTCATTGATGAGCATTCTTTTGCCAGAGTGTACCTATATCTTGTGTACCCAAGCAGTCAAGTGACATCTGACTAAGAAAGAGATGGCCTGGGCGATCCAGATGCTGGAGGATGGCCAGACCCAGAGGAGGGTGACACAGCGCGTAGGTGTATCACCAAGCGTCATCAATCGACTTTGGCGACGATCAGGAGACAAACTCTTATGGCACGAGACTAGGTCAAGGCCATCATCACTGCACAACAGCCAGATAGTATCGCTACATCGTGACTACCGCTCTGCGGGACAGATTAGCTACGACATGGTCACTGTGAAATGATCTTCAACATTTCACTGAAACCCATGTGTCGACCCAAATAGCTCACAATCGTCTGCACGAAGGACGCCTTAGGACCAGACAGCCTGTAAGAGGCGATATTCTGAGAGCGCGAAACCGTACACTCAGGTTGGAGTTTGCTCGTCAGCACCTAAACTGGGAACTTCGTCAATAGGTCACCGTGCTACAGACAGACGAGAGCAGGTTCACTGAGTCTCGTGATGATGAACATGCGAGAGTGTGAAGACGTCAAGAAGAGCAAGAGGACGCTTATGGAGGAGGTTCTGTAATGGTCTGGGCAGGCATATGCTTAGCTGGCCGCGCGGACTTACTCATACTCAACAGGTGTGCTCTAAACGCACGACGATATAAAGACGAAACTCTGGAACCCATTGTGAGTTTATAAAGATATTACTTCCTGAGGTTTCACGTAATCTTGAGGTCTTCCCTGGCCTTGCGAAAGTATTAATCTGTATCTGCAAATTTTTCAGCAAGCAAGTGGAGTTTATACTTACCCTGTCCTAGCTGCTTCTGTTTCTAGACAACATACACTCTACAGTATTCACACTATCACTAAACACATTCATTCGAATATCGCCAGAGAAACAACCGTAAAATATTAGCCCAGATGCAGAGAGCATCTTGACGCCTTCAATTTTTTTTGTGTTATGTAATGTTTGGAAAATCTTTTGCTATAGAATTCTTAAAGTCATTAGCTTCTGCACAATTAGGATTACCGTGGCTTGGTGGTTTATAGGAATGCTATAGCACGCCTTCCTATATTCGTAAATTATCATACATGCGCCACAAGTTATGTGTATCCATACTATAATCCTTTATTAACGCTGGGTTAGCCTTAGCTTGATGGAGTGTCCACACTAGGATCTTTCAGTTACCCTTCTGAAACTCCTGAAGCTTTACCCCAGAAATATTCATGGATTAACATGCTACAATTGACTTGTAAATGGTTTTCACTCTCACATAGATTTCAGAATCAGAATATTACATGAATGGACAAAGTCTCACAATGCAGTAAGATAATTGATCCATAATTCTGTGTTACGAGACATGCTAGTTAAGACTCTTTGCATACGAACTTGGTGCATTGCAAATACATCCATGAAAATATCACACAACAAGGGAGATTATAGATAATCCATAGCTAAGCCTTCAGTTTATTTATAGATCTTATTGTTAAATCTTACGTGAAAGAAAAACTTGAATATTGTTTTCGAAATCTGTGTAGCTGAATTACGTAAAATTCAATATTAATATCAAAACAATTTTTGTGAAGTTTAAATTCGCAGGCCTACGTTATTAGTGACGAGCATGTGTGTTTTATTATATCATGTTATCTACTAACCCATTGAGGGAAATCGAACTCCCGATTTTAGTGTTGTAAATCCACAGACTTACCGCTGTATTAGCGGGGGACTATTTAACAGGCGATAAGCAAACAATCATCAATAGTATGTGTGATAATTCAAGTATTGTTAATTCATGGTGCAGTATGTGTGATGTTTTACAAGTCTGTGCTTTCACATTGCTGTTGTAAATTATATTATGTAATGATAAACAGTTGGTGGGTGGGATTTATAAAATGATTTCATTTGTCTTTTCTTGTAGACCACATTTTCTAATTTGAGAAACAATCTTTTTATTGTTAACATCAACTATTTATATTACGATTGTCAGCTATATATACCAAAATTGGTTTATTTACAATAAAAGTCTGAAAACTATAAGCATTGTAGACAAACTTTTATTTAATTATAAATTATGCTCAATTGTGAAAAATATATCTCATTGTTTCTTTGTTTTGAATCCAGCGCAAAGCTACTCAAGGGTTATGTGCACTAGTCGTCCCCAATTCAGCAGTTTAAACTTATAAAGGTGTGTTTTTATAATCACGAAGGCCGTTCATTAATTATCAGTGATTATGTGGACTGATATTCAAGAAAACTACTTTCATAAATGAACAATCCGCTAATTTTACTTCAATTAAACATTTCTGTTATTTTCTGTTTATTTTACCACTCACAGCCAGTGAAGTGAAAATCTTACAAGAGACCGTTATTTACAACTATTACAATACATTTTTTTAAAATTTATACTCACATGTTCAACAATTTAATTTTTAAACAGTTTGCAACATTGTTGCAACAAAGATAAAGGAAATTATTTTATCTGTACTGAGAAATACACTTTCCAAGCTATTTTTGCCATACCTGTATTGCTGGTTCAATGTTAATGGCTTATTTATTAGATTTGAGCAAAAAGCTACACAATGGGCTATTTGTGCCCTGCCCAGCACGGGTACCTAAACCCCGTTTAAAGCGGTATGAGTCCACAGACATACGTCTGTGTCACTGAGGGGTGCTTAATTATTAATACTTGAAAAATTACTACGTTGAAGTAAAGGAGTAAATAACTTGACAAGAAAGTATTAAAGTTTTAATTGGATTCCTTTTCGTCCGAGATTTCTACATAGGACTTGTAGATGGAAAATAATTGTGTATATACATATATATGTTCCATAATAATTAAAAACAGTTTGAAATGAGTATTAGAAACAATAAATATCTTAAGTATCTATAAAAAGATAATGCAGACGTTGTTATTGCTTGAAATTAAGCACAAAGCTATCTCTGCTCTGCTCACCTCGGGTATCGAAACCCACTTTTTATCGTTGTAAGTCTACAAACATGTCGTTGTGCCACTGGGAGCGTAATGCAATTATTGTAACCCATATCTATATCATAAAGATAGTTCAAACTAACGCCTATTAAATAAACTGAATAAATGTTTGGTGGAAAATGGTGGCACATTACTGATGCAAAGGTTAAGCACGTTGTATTAAAACAACTTTGCCGCCACGCCTGCTCATGCTGTGATTGTCTGCGTTTTGATAAAAACTCAGCAACGTAGTTTCTTTTTAAAAAACGGTTTCGTCACAAGATTATCATTTCCGAAGCCCAATACTACTCCCTGCAATCTTTTCATAAGCCGTCTAGTGTATGAGTACGATGGTCTCTAACTATTCATTTAAACAATCTGTTCTTGACATGGTCTGGTAATTAAGATGCTCAACTGAAAATCTAGAGACTACAGAATTGAAACTTGTCTCTGAACACGCCATTTCAGCTGTGAAGGCGTTATAATGTATCTCTTAAGCCCATTAATTCTTGGTAGAAAGCATCCCAAGAATTGGTTGTGGGCGGTTTTGACTAAATGCCTTCCGTTCAGTCCAGCCCTTCAAAATTAAGGACAGATGACGTAGATAGCCTACGGGTAGATTGTTACAAAAACTCAACAAACAAGCAAACTGCACTCGGATTGAGTAAAATATTGATACATCCTTTAATATGTCGACAAAAACGTGTTTCATGTACACTTAATTGTTATTTCGATGGATTACTTTAAATTATGATGATGTCGACCGTAACCAAATAGTAACTCAGAGATAGTAGTTTTCCATTGTTATGTAAATGTCATGTAAATGTTATGTAAACGACAACCATGTCGTGTTGTTTTTGGATTTCCATATCTATTATTTATATTTCCATATTTATATTATTGTTTTGAAATTTAAACCAATAAAATATGTTGTTATTCATGTAGAAATTTCTAGAATTAGGTAGATCGATTATTTGACTGTAAATAGAATGTCTGTCGGCCTGGTGTCTAGACGACGAGTCTCGTGCGAAAAAAAAGACAGACATGCGCAGATTACTCTAGAATTCTGTGGAAGTTACGCGATTGTTTGAGGACACAGTAAGCCTACTAGTATAAAATCAGACGGTGACGCGAAGAGAGAAAAGAAATCAGTCAGTCATTCGTCTTTATTTGATTCAAGAGATACTGTCTTCGTTTGAGAAATTATCAACGTTTGCTGTGTGTTTACTCAACTTGGATTTGTGACTGGAGCTAGATCTACAAAAACTGTGATTTTATTTCATCAATCTTTACGATTTATTCGAATTACTGGTTATACTGAAGGCCAACACGTATAGGACTGTTTAGGGGAGACCGGAGCAAGTCAGAAAACGACAAATTTGAGATATTCATCGAAAACATCGTAAAAAGAACTTTGTCAAATTTATTGAACTGTGAATTGTTTCTGGACTTCTCCATTCAAACTTCGGAATTTCTTCGTGGGACCAAATTCACACCCTAGACTGGAATTTTGGATTTCTGATCTAGACTTTTGGACTTTCATTCTGAATCATTATATTAGTTTCGGGCCCAGTGACTGTGGGTATTAAATCTTCATTACCTGTTGAGGGTGTGTCTATGCTTTCATTCTAGATCATTATATTGGACACAGGCCAGTACCATTTTGTATTGTAATTAATTTTAAACTGAATATCTGTTATTGTTATTATATAATTTATGTTATATCTGTTACATATATAATAGTTTATTGTAATAAATTATATAAGCTGTTATCTGTGTCTTTCTGTTGCTTTCAGTCCACAAAAAAAACATAACATCCATATAATTATAATCATTATGTATAAGAGTAAGTTCGTTTTGTAAATTTATCCCAATTATTGTGATATTGTTTTTAACTGAAGTGTCTTTTTCAAGTCGATATATCTAATGTCTAGACTTGGAAGAAGCAGGTGATTAAAAGATTACATAAAAATACATTAGTGTTGACAAATCGTATAGAATAGTATGAATATTCATTTCTTTCTCCAGCTGCTTCAAGTAGACGATGCTTAAACTACTTGATTTTAAAGTCGGCTAACAATGTCAAGTTCACTATTAATAAAAAGTATATTTATTTCGTATGAATCTGTGACGCTTTCATCCTTGAATTCACATACATTTCCTTTCTCGGATTTCAATAGCTTATTATTTTTGTATGAATTCTGACCTGAACTTGTTACTAGGTAAATGAAATGTATTTTCTGATATGTGTTAAAATAACGACGAAGAAACTGTAGAATAGGCAAATGTGTAACGGTTATTTTTATCAGCTTATATAGCGTGACTGATCGATATTCATTGGCTTTCGACACATCAGTATTCCTCCACCCTTCCATTACTCTGTTTAAATTTCCCTCGAGAGTGGTTTTTGCATGAAAGCAATGTTAGTATTTTTTTTCATTATTGTGGTTAGATTTTTGTTGTTTTTGCTGTTGTTTGTTAAAGATGGAACATTTTGTTTAAAAGGAAGAAACTAACCATGTGACAATATTTCTGGAATAAAATACTTTAAAAAGTAGAATTAGATTCATATCATAAATAAAATAATATTAATAAATTTAAAAATGCTTCTTGGTTCGAAATAATTCTGCAAACTTTATTTGAAAGTAAGCTCAATATATACATAATGGTTAGTTTCAATGACAAAACTAAGAGTAGAAACATCTTTTAGTTAAAAAGTTTGAAACCATAGAAAAAGTTTGATTCGTAACTTTGAAAATTACATTGTTGAACTTAAAAGGATTTCTTTGGTTTTGAATTTCGCACACAGGTCCACAAAGCAGAGTATGCTAGCCGTCCCTCTTCAGCAGTGAAAACCTAGAGTTTAGTCATCACCACTTACCGATAACTCTGGGACAACTGAAATATCAGATACAGCATTTGACAGTTTACATCAAAAAACAGTAACTGTTACATTTAAAGTCTTTGTTAAAAAGAGATCTTATTTTTAATTGTTTTATTAAGATTAACTTTTACATTAAAAAACGAAATCCAGTCTATTATTTGACTCATAACTTAACATCCATTTCCCAGTGGCACAGTGGTATGTCTGTAGAGTTATACTGCTAAAAATTGGGTTTTGATACTTGTGGTGGACAGAGCACTGATAGCCCTTTGTTTATCTTTGTACTTAATAACAAATAACATCAACATCGTCACTTATCAACGAATTCCATCCCTCACTAAATTTGAACAATGGGTTTGTTTGTTTGTTTTGGAATTTCGCACAAAGCTATTCGAGGGCTATCTGTGCTAGCCGTCCCTAATTTAGCAGTGTAAGACTAGAGGGAAGGTAGCTGCTAATCATCACCACCCACCGCCAACTCTTGGGCTACTCTTTTACCAACGAATAGTGGAATTGATCGTCACATTATACGCCCCCACAGCTGGGAGGGCGAGCATGTTTAGCGCGACGCGGGCGCGAACCCGCGACCCTCGGATTACGAGTCGCACGCTTTACGCGTTTGGCCATGCCAGGCAACAATCTTTACCTTCACATGTATATACACTGCTGGCCAAAACCTTAAGGCCAATGAACATAAAGAAAAAGACTAAATTGTTGTTTTTTTATGGTATGAAAACATGAAGAATTAATAACAATGCTAAATATTCTTCAAATCTACATAAATATATATTTTATATACAAAGTAGCTATTATTTTTAGGAAATTTGTCTAAATAAATGTTTTCTTTAAAATGTCTCATAGAATATTTTTTTATCGACAAAACTGTTTGAAACGAAATTGATCTCTTAAAAACATTGTTAAAAGCAACTGTTACAACTAGAAACGTTATTACAGAGTTTATATTTAGAATATTCATTAATATTACACCTATATTTAGAATCTTTGTTTTGAATCATGTTCATTACTTGTAAATCCACGAAAATATGTTTATAAGCTTTGTGAATTACTTTCTTTAGTGCCTGATGTTAGCAGATTAGTTGTACGTTTGTAAATGTGAACATTTATTACTTTTCTTATGTTGAATAGTACCCTTACACAACTGTCAAAGTATATGTTTTGTTATAACTCAATTTTTTTCACTGTATATATGTAAAATAGGTATTTGGAAACAAAATTGCTTAGTAATATATTTTTGTAACTTTAGATGTTTTTTATATTTTCTAAAAAAATAGCAGTGAATTCTCTAGACAGAAATCTATGTATAATTAGGAAATAGAATTCCAAGAACAAATGAATTAAAGTAGAGAAGAATGTAGAATATATTACCCACACTATATCTACTCCTTTCAAGTCGACTGGCGTTTATCAAGTACCAGGGCTCAGTAGGCTGGGTAGGAAACGACAGGTATAGTAATGATTGAGTTGCTATTTCTATCATATTGTATGAAAAATAACTGTTGGCCTAGATTAAGCTTGTCAAGTGTAATTTTAATCAGTTTATACATAAATTGTTTAAAATTTACAACACCATAACAATAAAACATCTTTATTGAACGAAAGTTTCCCTTTCATCATCAGCTATTTGAAATGTAGTTGAGGGTACAAAGTTAAATAAAATGTAGAATACAATACATTGCAACACGTGCGAAATGCAGTGAGTGGTATGTACAATATAATACATTGTATGACACATTAACTACAAAAATATACAGTAGATTGGAAGACATGTATCATACATAGTAAAAATAACTTATTTCGAAATAACTTGAATCTATTATAATGTATCTCGGACAAGTCTCCGTTTTATTATGTTATATATATAAACGTATTACGATTTCAAATCGCCGGAAATTTTAATTTTAATTTAAAAGTTAATTTAACTTCGATACATATCAAATTTATGATATTTGCCAACAAGATTAATACGTGTAATTTTCTTTTTATTACAAATATATTTTAACATAGAAATAATAATAAAACTGATAATAATGATTACTACAAATGATGGTTTATATACAACAGTTTCACAAATTCACAAACGATAATCAGTCTTATGTCTGGACTGAAACTGAATATTTTATCGATGTTCACAGAGTGCGAATTAATTTTTTGTTGATACGCAAGTAAAACACATATTGTTAATTCTTACTCTCGAGAATCTTCTACAAATTTAGAGAAGAGGCGGACCTTACGCACTATACTTTTCACAATATACATCACATGCATATCAAACTGAAACAAGCGCAGATATTCAAATAAATGCATAATAGTAAATATGTTCCAAATTGAAGTGGGAAGTCACAAACCTATAACCTGTTTTTTTTATATTAGCAAGCAATACGTTTGAAATTGAAAATAAAATAATTTACTCTTCCTTAATATGCAAGTTAGTTGTGTTAACTATTATCGTTTTATTACATCGAAAAATAACTAATCTTTACGCCCATATAATTTACTTATAATTCTTTTTAAATGTAACTTGGTTCTGAATCTCATAATTACTTTATTTATATTTTTCTCTGACTACCAGTTCACCTATTATGGAATTGTATTAGTCAAAGAATTATAAAAAAGAAATTACTCCTCATACTTCCTTAAAAGTTTAGCAAGTTCCTTACAAACAGAAGGAATCGGCCGTGTATGGTTCAAAAATAACCTCTGGCTAATATTTTCCCAATGCAGAGGAAACAAGATAACATTGTTAAAAACGAAAATCTTTCTTCGCTGGGACAGCGGTAAGTCTTCAAATTTACGATGCTAAAATTGGGGTTCAATTTCCCTCGGTGGACACAACAAATAGCTTGATATGGCTTTGCTATACGAAAACCACACAAAAATTAGAAAGTAATCAAAATATTTTAAACGCAGATTAAGTTAAAAACAGCCTATAAACCATCCTTGGGACAGTGTATAGCTAGTTCAGTGGCTTTCCGCTCTGTACTCGTAGTCTGATAATTGTGAAACAAACAAGATTACCTAACATGTGTTTTGATTTTAGATCATTAAGGCCTCTTCGAGGCCTAAAGGACAATCGGGGTGCTCAGAAACTATTATTTCTCTTCATCCCATACGTGCCGAATTATTATGCGTTGACTGTTATTGAAAGTTAAAAGCCAAAGGTTGTCTGAAGTGTTGTTTTATTTTATAAATATATATACATGGTTTACGTGAGTAGTACCGATTGGCGTTCTGAAAAGTCTAGCTAATGTATCAGGAGATCAGTTGTTGAGCAGGTGATAAGACAAGAAGGCGAAGACGTTACGGTGACGGTGTTCAAGGTTCCAAGGAGTTAACCAAAATCATGTCCAAAAAGAATTATTCAAAATTACGTTAATTTGGCGTTCAACATTGACAGAATAATGAGAAAACACCATCATACTTAACAATTTAAATATTAACTTTCTGTAATTAAGATACAAGACAAAAGAGGGGTCCTAGAACCAAAGTATTAAGCTCTTAGAGGTATAATTTTAGAATAACATTAAAATTAGGATTTCGGTCAGAAATCTTAAAATTTGATACGTAAAAATTTTGTGCAAGAGGAAACAGCAGTAGCTTGAGAAAAACCATTTTCATTAGACAAGCGCCGAATAGTATATTCACCTGGTATCCAAACGCTGAAATAAAAATCGTAATTTAGTTCACATCAGATTGAGTATGAGTTTCCTACTAGTGGAGGGTACGTTATAAAAAAAATTAAATTAGATACAAGTGTTAGCTGTGTGATTATTCATATTGTTTAGGGGAAGGAATCTGTAACGTCACCATGTTGCAGGTGGCATCACATAGTTGTGAATATTCACGAGTTGGCGAGTTACGCTTAAAGGTTGTAACAGATCTACTGTTGTGCATTTAACTTAGTGCTTACGCTTGTTACTATATAGTTTTCTTTTTTATGTGACATATATTCTTAACGGTGTTGCACAAGTCCCGCCTCCTTTCGGAAATTGTTGAAGGTTTGTGAACTCGAGAATCAACAATAATTGTTTTACGAAAGCGCGCAAGAACATTGCTGAAATTTCTATAAAATAGCGTGATTCTAACAAAAAGAAATGGAAGAAGAGAATATTATTAGTCAGCTGCAGTCAGTGTGGAACCTATAATTGTGATTAACGTCTATTAATCTGAAAACTACAGAATTTGACCAGGAACGTTCATGTGTTTTGCACACTAAAAACCGTTCAACTTCAGTGAATTAACTTTGAACGTTACTTTCTACGAAGACATTGTTGCTAGTAAAAACTTACTGGTAACTCATGTTTAGCCAGCTGCCGAAAGAAATGTGCAGCTTATCAACAAAGAATTAATTTGTTCCTCGAGGAACTGGATAGCCGATAAAATATTTAGTTCTGAACCTGATAGAAGACTCAATATAGTTTGTAAGTTTGTGAAACTCTTGTATGTAAACCATCATTTGTAATAACCATTCGCAATAACCGTTATTATAAATTGTGTTGTCTTTATGTTTGTATATTAAAATATATTTTGCTAAAAAAGGAAATTGTTTGTATCAACCTTGTTGGCAAATAACATAAATTTGATGCATATTAACATTTTATTAACTTTTAGAATTAAATTCAAATTTCTGGTTATTTATACTTGTTTCGGAATTTCGCACAAAGCTACTCGAGGGCTATCTGTGCTAGCCGTTCCTAATTTAGCAGTGTAAGATTAGAGGGAAGGCAGCTAGTCATCATCACCCACCGCCAACTCTTGGGCCACTCTTTTACCAACGAATAGTGGTATTGACCGTCACATTATAACGCCCCCACGGATGAAAGGGGAGCATGTTTGGCGCGACGGTGGTTATTTAAAACAGTGATACGTTAATATACGTAACATAATAGATCGGAGACTCGTCCGAAATAAATACTTATATGTAACAAGGTATATTTATAAAATTTTGAGATTAGTTTCAAAATACGTTCTTTTATGGGTCACATATATTTAAATTTATTAAGATATAATTTTTTTTAAATTTCGTGCAAAGCTATACGAGAGCTATTTGCGATAGCCATCCCTAATTTAGCAATGTAAGACTAGATGGAAGGTTTCTAGTCATCATCACCCACCGCCAATTCTTGGACTACTCTTTTACCAACGAATTGTGGAATTGACCACCACATTATAATGCTCCAATGGCTGAAAGAGCAAACATGTTTTGTGTGACGGGATTTGAATTCGCCACCTTTATATTACAAGTCGAGCACCTTAACCACCTGGCTAAGATAGAATGGAGATGTAACTAGGTAATCAATCAGTAGTCATATTCCCTTAATTTTTGGAGGTTTTGAATTTATTCATTTGATAGTTAGACTTATTACAGAAATCGGTATTACCATATTCAAAGAGAGGTCTAATACACGCTTTATACACAGTTGTTATTGTTTCATTATTCGGTCCTTATTTATTTCTCCTAGGCGACGTGAATAGGTAATTTACCCACGTTACTTGCGACAGGTATAGGTTAAAATTTAGTGTATGCATAAATAATATTCTCAAAATTTTTTCAGATTTTGGATGAAGTTAAGTTCGAGTTCTTGAGCATGAGATTGAGGTTACGAAATTTTATTTGTTCTTTAACAGACTTTCTTGAAAAAGGTTATTGCTTAAGTTTTTGAAGGGTTTGAGAGTTACACATTACTTATTACACAATTCGAATCCAGTATTTAATGATGTTTGGACTGTTACTGTTGCTTGTTTGTTTGTTTTGAATTTCGCACAAAGCTACTCCATGGCTATCTGTGCTAGCCGTCCCTAATTTAGCAGTGTAAGACTAGAGGGAAGGCAGCTAGTCATCATCACCCACCGCCAACTCTTGGGCTACTCTTATTACCAATGAATAGTGGAATTGACTGTCACATTATAACGCCCCCACGGTTGGGAGGGCGAGCATGTTTGGTGCGACCGGGATTCGAAGCCGCGACCCTCGGATTACGAGTCGAACGCCTTAACACGTTGTGCCAGTTACTGTTGTAATACACGACTTACTACAGGAACTCCAGATATCAAAGTTATCTGCATATTGATACTTTAGTATATTAAGTAAGGGTGGGAAAGGGATGACAAGTAAGTCGTAAAGAGTAGCGCGTAATAATGAACCCTGGCATAACTCTGGCCTCGGAAGGAAAGAAGCGAGAGCTTGTGTTTGTTAGTTTTAACGCTGGCTTTTCGGCCTGTAAAAAAATTAGATATCCATCGTGTATGTGAGTATCTGATTATACCATAGCGAGTAAAAGGCTTTTTCTACATCTAAAAACCAGCTACTGTGGTTTATTGTCTGTCAAATTCACTGTAAACTGATTCAACAAGTCTAACAAGGTAGTTAGAAATTCTTTTCTACTAGTTTTCAATATTATTTAAGATGTTATATGTTTCATAAGTGGCAATTACTGATGTCTCCATTAATTTCCCTAAAATGTTTCGTAAACTAATAGCTTTGTAATTAACTAGTCTGGTAGGATTATTCATTTTAGTACTTACTTTAATAATTGCAGACTTATAGAGTGTGGGATAGTAACTTGATTAAAGTGATAGATTCATACTGCTGCTAAATTATTAGGAGTAGATTCTGTAACAGCGTGAGGATTTTCAGTAGCAAATAGTTTATTTTTTCACCTGGAAGTTTTTCTTTTAATTTTCTCAGGTTTGATTTTACCTCTTAGGCCTGGCATGGCCGAGCGCGTTAAGGCGTGCGCTCGTAATCCGAGGGTCGCGGGTTCGCGCCCGCGTCGCGCTAAACAGCCGTGGGGGTGTATAATGTGACGGTCAATCCCACTATTCGTTGGTAAAAGAGAAGCCCAAGAGTTGGCGGTGGGTGGTGATGACTAGCTGCCTTCCCTCTAGTCTTACACTGCTAAATTAGGGACGGCTAGCACAGATAGCCTTCGAGTAGCTTTGTGCGAAATTCCAAAAAAACAAAACAAAACAGATTTTACCTCTGCTGCGTTAATACGTCCAGTTAAAATATATGTGGGTGTGTAAGTTGGTGGTACCGATACTGGAAAGGTGGATGTGAAACGTTTTTTAACAACTCAGTTCATTTCTTTAAGGCGTTGTTTATGGAACGAATTGAGATTAACGGGTACAAGCATATTTTTGAACTGTTGGGTGAATTGTTTGGCCTGTTTTTGGTTGGTTGTGACAGTTATGATGTTGTTGTAATGGATTTTATTAATTTTGTTTGTTTGTTTGTTTGGAATTAAGCATAAAGCTATACGATGGGCTGTCTTTTCTCTGCCCACCACGGGTATCGAAACCTAGTTTCTGTCGGTGAGAGTCTGCAGATATACCGCTGTACCGCCGAGGGGGGATTTTATTGATGCTCCTATTAGCTCTGTTGTTAATAACAGATTTGACTTTATTCCAGAATATAGATTCATCGATTGATTTACATAAATTTCACAAATTTTGTTGTTGTTGTGATATTAATTTTTGTGAGGTTTTTCTTAGCATTTTTGGCCCAGCATGGCCAGGTGGTTAAGGCACTCGACTCGTAATCTGAGGGTTCAAGGTTCAAATCCCCGTCACACCAAACATAATCACTCTTTCAGCCGTAGGGGCATTATAAATTATTGTAATTCCCACTATTCATTGCTAAAACAGTAGTCCAAATTGGGATCGGCCAGCGCAAATGGCCCTCGTGTAGTTTTGTGCAGAATTCAAAATAAACCAAACAAACAATCTTGCCATTTATACTTGCCATATGTGTGTGTGTATTAAATCGTGTCCGAGCTGTCTTCTATTTACGATAAGTTTGTGAACTTCGGGCATTGATTTCCATATACGCGAGTCTTATCTTGGTGATTTGCTGGGAACTGTTTCCTTGATAGCCTCTCACCAGTATCAAATCTATCTTGGCAGTTCGTATAATGTAAGCAGACGTTTGTTGATATTAATATTTGATTTAATCCGGACATTTGTTAACAAGTTTCGTCAGCAAGATGGGACTGGCTGATTTACTGAATTCGAAGTAGAATTGTGCTTCAGCACAAATCTGGGAGACTGTATACGAGAGGTCAATGGAACTGGCATGTATTTGGAATACTTGTATTACATCAATCATAAAAGATGCGATTCGAGCGTATAACACAAGTAAGTTTATTTGCAGTCAGACTTGAGAAGGAAGAGACTGAGCTGCTTCGGTATAGGTCTTCGAGGTTCGAGATAGTGCTGGTCAATGTTGAAGGTTTCACAGTAACTGTGTGGCTGGTCATGTAGTGGTATCTAGTCATAAATTCCCATTGGCGGTTGTTATGTATCTCTCAATCGGGTTGGTGACGTAGGTCAGAAATGACTTTAAATGCAGTGCACCTGCGGTAAAATGAACCATAGGGTCTTCCACAGTTGGCATATGTGACAACTTCTCTGGCATTGGAGCATTCAATTAGTTGGTGAAAATCTATACATCAGACACATCTTGTATCTGCTGTACAGGTTACCTTGGTATGTCAAAAAGTTGGAAGTTGAACCTCTGACTTAGCTTTGGGACATTGACTCTAGCAGCTTCAACAATGTGGTGGAAATACCATAGAGTCATACCATCACGGATGAGGATTTCTGCCATCTTCGGGTCGTTTCTGGTGAAGCAGACTAAATGAGTCGTGAAGTCTGTCCTAGCAGATTGATGCGCTCTACTCTGGTCGCTTTTATCCGCTGATTTTCAGTTCATCATTGACCTTTTGCTAGCAAAAATATATGGGTAGACTTCGACTACCTAGATTATTCCATAGAATAAATTATCCTGTGACGTGAACTGGCAAGCCTTTTCTTCCCAAATTCTTGCCTAGCCAAGGTCTGAGGATCATGATGTACTCCTTGGAATGTGTGCACTTCATTAGGATGCCTCCCTTAAATATGTGGCGTAGGCTGGTGAACCTGATTGCTAGAATGCTCGATAAAGCTCTTTGGTTGTATGTGGCTGTCTATAAGTGCTCGAGACTTCTTTGATGATGACTGCTGAGGGTGTTTGAATGGTGGTGCTGAATGTGGTGGAATGAATGGGATTCTTTGGCTTTAGTAACGGCGGGTGAGGAATTTGTTCCTACGGAGCGTGGACTGGTAGTTTTTAATATCTTATTATTATTTTTGTTATATGCTTCCTTTTTCGATTTCTTCAGAGAGTTCTGTGATGTAGAGACTTGTGAGTTCGTGGATGGATCGGTTGAGATTTGACAAGGTCGTGGTCAGAAGTGCTTAGTTCGTAACGTGACGGGGAAATCAAGGAATCCTGTTGTTGATTCCGTAACCATACTAAATTAAATGCCCTCAAAAAGATCTGGTTACAGAATAGGCCTGGCATGGCCGAGCGCGTTAAGGCATGCGCTCGTAATCTGAGGGTCGCGGGTTCGCATCCGAGTCGTGCTAAACATGCTCGCCCTCCCAGCCGTGGGGCTTTATAATGTTACGGTTAATCCCACTATTCGTTGGTAAAAGAGTACCCCAAGAGTTGGCGGTGGGTGGTGATGACTAGCTGCCTTCCCTCTAGTCTTACACTGCTAAATTAGGGACGGATTGCACAAATAGCTCTCGAGTATCTTTGTGCGAAATTCCGAAACAAATAAACAAGGTTACAGAATTTTGCGCCGTTAGATTCATAGGTTATAGGTATATATATCTTGGCTATTGCCTACCAGTTAATATGGCTCTTGTACGATATAAAAGATGAAACATATTTTAATTACTTTGTTATATCACTCTATCATTCAATCAATAAATATCCCTGCTATTAAAATAAATGTTTTTCAATACAGTGATACAATTTTAAATTTTGTAATCTCACAGCAAATATTATGTTCTACAAAAATAGACGTATTTGTCATTTGTATGAAATTACTTTATAAAGAACGTATTCACAATATTCACAAAAAAACATTGACAACACTTTCGCATTCTGGGTCTTTTTTGTTTCCAACAAAATTTGTCAGTAACATTTTTAAAGATAATCCATTTAAGTTTTCGAAAGAAGAATGAGGAATGAGCTTCTAAAGAGCTGGAAATTGCCCGCATAGATACACGAAACAATCTCCATCTTTATCTAAGACCTTTACAAGCTGCTTCATCTAACCCAGTTTTATGTGAAGTGAGGACAATGGGACTTTCTTTGTGTCAACCAAACTTTGACGTTTAATGTTCTTTATTCTAGTATCACGCTGACTCTACATGGTAGTTGTTTCTTTATCCAGTGCTGATTTCATGCTGTCTATTTCACACACAAAAAACCTAAAAACTTTGTTTTACCGGATTGTTAACCGAATAAGAAACTAAGGACCTTTGAGTCTCCGTAAAGTGTGTGTGTATTTTCTTATAACAAAGCCACATCGGACTATCTGCTGAGTCTACTGAGGGGAATCGAGTTCCTGATTTAAGCCTTGTAAATCCGTGGACTAATTGCTGTACTAGCTTAAATCAGACCATTGGAATTCCAAAAGATAACGACTTTTGCTTGTCTTTAGTCTATTG
Source organism: Carcinoscorpius rotundicauda (assembly GCA_011833715.1). NCBI lineage: Eukaryota > Metazoa > Arthropoda > Merostomata > Xiphosura > Limulidae > Carcinoscorpius > Carcinoscorpius rotundicauda. Next base: position 42,961,927 of record CM022393.1, read on the forward strand.
TCTCATCTTTTATACGTAAATGGTGCAAACTTTGTGAAGAGCCGATAATTTGTCTTGGTTAACGAGAAATATTCCAAAATACGTGTGATACGCTTTTTTTTTTTACGAATTCTGTAATGTTTTGCCTTTATTTCTTTACAGCAAATCTACCACAGGTATAACAGAATATGTTTGGATCATTTACACAACCTTTAGATGCAATAGCGATGAATAAATAATACTGAAAAGAAAAGAACAACATCAAAGTTCCTGCACAAACAAATTCCACCCAGAAATGACATGTCATGCGACCTGTTAACTACTTATATCGGTAAACAATCGATTTGGCTAGAGAAACCTGTAAGCAGTGGTTGTCAGCATTTTAAGCATGTCAAAATGTGACCCGAGTTGAATTTAAAATGTAATAGTAAATATGACGTTTTGTGAAAAATCTGTACATGATTCCATCATGTTATATATCGTTCAGCATACAGAAATGTTATCATATGGTTCCAGTTACCTCAGATAAGTGATGAATGTTAAATACTTTTTAAAAAATCCTGTTATCATCGACAAAACAAACATTCGTTTGATGATATATTGCTGTACAATACTGAATGTATCACCCCTACAGAACTATTTCCTACCAGTGATATGAAGAAAGTTAGGAGATCAGTATAAATTGCAGACAAACATCGAGATAATTGGATCTCCCCACGTACAAGCCAACCAAAAACGTTCATTCACTCTATGCTAAATATACGACTTTCTTGGGTTACATCTGAACGAAATCTGACGTTCACTACTCGAGTTCATAGGCTGGCAGGAAATGACGTATCTAATGTTTTATACGTTAATAACCGATATTTTGATACATTCCCAGCCGAAAGTATGATAACAAGAGGCTGAAGTAAATTTTGAAGATGCAGCAGATTAGCCCACACAAGCCACATGGTCCTACACACTTAACTAACACTATACCATTGTTTCACGGTATGTTCAACGACAATGTCAAAGATTTTATAATCGCTATGAACGAAGCTGCTAGAACTTCACGATCAATCGAATCCCGAAAGTAGATATTTTGAGACTGAGAACAGTGGGAGAAACAAAGCGTTAAATTGTGACTTAAACTGAATTGTGGAAAACCATAATTTTTCAGTATTTAGTAGGAAGGTAAGTGGAAGAATATAGAAAGCAAAAAACACCAAATAAATATGAACACAAACATGTTATTTAAATCAGCAACGAAACGAATCAGTCAAGATATTTGGGCATAAATTACAAGATTTAGGAAACAAGTTACTCAGAGCATATGCACTACTAAATTAGTTAATAAAACAGGTGTTTTAAAAATTATGAGCGAGGTTCCCTGTGAATAAAGCAAACATATCTCAGGCCACTTTACTAGCTCTGATAGAGCTAGCTACAAAAGATGAGGTACAACAAAAACAGATATATGGGCCCAGACATTTTGCTGTAAATGTCGCAAGTAGCAACAGACCTAATAAAATAGATTGACAAAATAGGTAGAGCAAGCCCGGCGGCTTCTAGTGTTTTAACTGTGGCAAAGTTGATCATAGAGCAAAGAATTTCTTTCAGAAACGAAACGAAAATGCGCAGGTAGCATGCTTTAACTCTAAAAATAAGAGCCACATAGCCAAAGGCTGCAAATGCCCGTAGGAAACAGAAAAGCCCCAAAGGTTGGAACTTTCAGAAAAAAAAATTCTGTAAAAAAACAATGGCTCTACAGTCGCTTTAGAATCAAAAAACGTAAGCCTCGCGAGGATTACAGAGCGAAAGTAAAGATAGTTTCGGCAGTATGAAATAAACGATAGAATGTTCATTGTATTAAATGTCCTCAGTAGTTCTAGGAGAAATAAGAGTTATAGTATGTCGGTTACTGATTGGTAGAGGCGCTAGATTTTCACTGCTGAGTGCAAAACTAGCAGACAAAAACCCGATATTACTAAGTAATGCCTGGAAGAAGTTTCAAAAACAATTTTAACTTCCACAACAGAACATCGTGTTAAGATACTAGGAAAGTATAATGTTCACATGAAAGTATAATATTCAGGATATTTAGAGATAGAATATTCATTTTATATCTATAATTAGATAGAAGAAGATGGTATTATAGGGCGGGATTGGATTTCTTCAGGGCTTATAACACTAAAATATATATATTTTGCTAGAGGTAAGCTGTGTATAGAAATGGAGATCTTAAGTTTCGTAGGACACGAACCTTTAGACTTCAACAGTCAAAACGAATTATACCTTTCCGCTGATTAAAACTAATAGCCAGACGTTTAAAGTTAGCATTAGTAAGACCAAGGATCAATCGTCAAAATTCGAATGCACTCATCTTTCAGAGCGTAATGATATTCGACACAGTCGATTTGGTAGGAATATTAGGTGTTCAAAAAGAATTTGAGTAGGAATAAACAGAAAAGCTCTAAGCCTAACATAACTTTAAAACAAGTTAATATTAATTCAAATCTCTAAGATGGCTCTACTCTTATGCGTAACATAAGAAAGAGAGTATCCAACAGGAGTGTTTGAAAGAAAAAGTACTTGTAAGGTTAGTTAAAATAACTGAAGTTCCATTGAGAAGTCAATTTATTGTTGAAGTTAAGATAAATAACTAAATGTAATGAGGAAATATTAATTGAACCTGTTGAAAAAAAAGAAGCAAAAGTTTACACAGCTGCTTATATTAGTAAAGAGTCAGAGAGAGGCGCAGTACCTTTAAAAAGTACTGAATGCAAATAAGGGAAAAGTAATACTACCTAAGCATTAGAAGCAGGTAAGCCTGGTAGTAGAGAAATATAAGCTACATTAGGACAACATGATGTTCGAAATACTAAAGAAACAAATAAAACAAAATAAGATAGATTAGGATTCTATCTTATGAAATGTAGAAAGGAAACACAGGAAATATTTAATAACGTTACAAAGAAAGAGATAGATTTATGGCAGATAATTATTGTAAAAATAAGCTTTAAAACAATAAAGCATTGAAAACGGTGAGTATATAGCACAAAAACCCTATAGACTGCCAGAGAAACACAGAGTAATATTAAAAGAATGTATAAAAGAGATATTTTAACAAGGAGTAATAGAGGAGATTAGTGTAGTCCGTTGTCATCTCTAGTTATAATAGTTCCTAAAAAGAATGAGAAATTAAGGTTCTGTGCAGTTTAGGAAAGTGAACAGTGTAACAATCAAAGGCATCTATTCATTACGGATGAGACATTAGATAAGTTAGGTAAGACTAAGTACTTTTAATCTACGAATTTACAAAGTGGCTGTCGGCAAGTAGAAATAGATGAGGAAGATAAAGTTAAAACTGCTTTTGTGTTACCTTTAGGTGAATATCGGTTTGATAGAATGCCCTTTGGCTTATGTAATGCTCCTTCAACATTACAGAGATTGATTAATGTTGTACTGTCAGGCTTACAAGATTCGAAATGCTTTTGCTATTTGGATAATGTTATGGTATTAACTTCAAGATTTGAAGAACACATAAAAAGGTTAAAGTATGTATTTGATAGATTACGGTAAACAAACTTAAAGCTTAAGCCAAATAAATATCAGTTAAAGAAAAAAAGTTCAATGTCTAGGTCATTTGATAACCGCAGATGAGATAAAACCTCGTCTCAAAAAGTTAGACGTATATAAGAATTATCCAGTGCTTAAAACAGTAAAAGAACCATGTGCAATTTCAGGAGTTGTATGACTTTACAGAAAGTTTATTTCGCATTTTGCATCATTAGCAAAACCATTAACCGAATCAATTAAGAAAGAAATATAAATTCAGTGGACAGACAAAAGACAAGAAGCATTAAAAAAATTAAAATATTCTTTATTTAAAACACCAGTCCAAGCTACCCAAGGTTTCAGTAAAACATAAATGCTTCAGGTTTTGTATAGGTGCAGTATTATCACAGTTTGTTGAAAATAAGCACCCTATAGCTTGTTGTTGTTTTGAATTCAGCACAAAGCTACACAATGGGCTATCTGTGTTCTGCCCACCACGGGTATCGAAACCCGGATTTTAGCGTGAAAGTACCGCTGAGCCACTGGGGAGCCCCTATCGCTTATCGGAGCAGTTAGGAAAAACTGAAATAAGTTATTCAGTGATGGAACAGGAATGCTTAGTTATAATGCATGGAATCAAAACTTTCTGTTGTTATCTGTGTGGCAGGAAGTTCACTATCATTGTAGATTATGCACCATTAAGATGGTTAATGACATTAAAATACCACTTCTCTAGATTAGCAAAATGATCATTATTGTTGCAAGATTAAGTTTCTGAATGAATAGATAAACCAGGTAGAAGACATTCTGATGTAGATGCTCTAAGCAGAATTAAAGTAGGAATGCAAAAACTGAGGGAAAAGATGTAATTAATAAAATAAAAATAACAGAAAATGAAGATGATGTGGACGTAATTTGGGGTTTAGATCATGTGATTAATGAACAAAAGAAAGATGAACGGGCCAATACCATACAAAACATCCTATGGAGGCAAAAAACATGTGTTAGTAGTCAGTCTCAGACTGTTTAATTAGATTTTCTGGAACAATTTTGTAACCTAATCAGTAAACAGAAACGATCGCCAAAGCATTTGTGAGCAACGCAGTAGCTAGACATGGTATACACAGTATCTAATGACAGATAGAGGTAGTAACTTCATATCTAAGTTAATAAGTTTCCTTATTATTATTAACGTATAGAAGTACTGAAAACGAATCTATTCAGGAAAGTAATTCTTTCTCTAACATGGTAGACATGTAATGCTAGCTATGCAGGAAATATTAGTTCCTAGAAAATTGAATCATGCCGGGAACTGCGATTACAAAGCAAAGTTATTACAGTGGATGCAGTTAGCTAATGAACATCTGATGGAAGCTGCTAAAAAGAGAGAGAAGCAAATACGAAGGAACAAGCTAGTGACATAAGATTAGGGGGCAAAGTGTTGTTGTACATTCTCTCTAAAATGGTTACAAAATTATGAAAAGCTTAGTTTAGAATTTTAGAACAAACAAGTTCAGTTAATATTTAGATCCAGCAGATCTATGGAAAAGGTAAACAGCTAGTGTATATTAACAGGTTAAAAAAAGGTAAACGATTATAAGCTTTATCAGTATGAATATGTAGAATAATTTACTACAATCATCTTTTACTGAATTAGCTAAGTTAGTACAAGCATTGTATTATCTACATATAGAAAATTCATTTCATATTTCCTTCCCCCAAGTAAATTATGAAGAGTATTGGCACTTAAATTGAAATAAAGTACAGAACAACTTTTCGACCTTCTTCGGTCATCTTCAGGTTAACTGATTAACAGAATCTTTGTCTGACACAAGCAACATTGTTTTAAACATGTTTTGAAATTAATATATTTAAAATAATTATTAGACATTAGTCTATAATTCAATTTCATACATTTCACACGAACGTTTATTTGTTTTTGAATGTCGCATAAAGCTACAAGAGGACTATCTGCGCTAGCAGTCCCTATTTTAGCAGTGTAAGACTAGATGGGAGGCAGCTAGTCATCACCACCCACTGCCAACTCTTGAACTACTCTTTTACCAACGAATAGTGGGATTGACCGTAACCTTACAGTGCCTCCACGGCTGAAAGGACGAGCTTGTTTGGTGTGATAGGGATTCGAACACGCGACCCTCAGATTATGAGTCGAGTGCCTTAACCACCTGTCAATGTCGGGCATTCACACATGAAAAGTTATTGTAAACCAATATTCAATTTGCAAAATATATCCAATACCGTTTTATTTGAATATCTAAAGCGTATTAGTGTTTATGAACCTATATATCTATTGTTGAAGAAGATCTGATATAAAAAATGTATGAAAAAAGTGTTACTATTCTATAGAATTGATAACATTTATTATGTAATAAAAGGTAAGTTTTCATTTCATTCAAATAGTAGATAACAACACAACTGTTAAAATCCTATGAACATTCGTTAACTAACGGCAATTAAATATAGACCTTGACATATGTGGAAGTCCACCATTGTAAAACGCGTGTAAAATAAAACTGTACATAGTATTATGTGTACAATGAAATTTGTTGTCAAGCATAACGTCAAACTAGGGAAAATGTAAATTTTAATTATTTCATGATATTGTATTTTAGGACACGTTAATGATCAGGAAATTTAATTAACTAATAAATTATTGTTTAGCATACGTAATTAATTATAAATTATTTAAGTAATTAATAAATTAATGATTTTAAACTGATTAAATATAGTTATGCTGAGAAATGTATTGTGTAAATTATTGTGCCATGGCGGCCTGTAGAATGTCATAGCCATCTGTTTGGTATCGAACCGTAATTTCAACCCGCCATATCATAGCGGCGTAGTAGTACGCCCTGTACTTCGTACTACTATTACGTCATGGCTACATTTCACGATGGCCTAGCAACAGGTCCGTAACAACACGCCAACTAGTAACCTTATGAACATTATAACAGTCTGTCATGGCAACTTGGCAAGATATCCATTACAACTCGATCTCTAGAGGCAAATTTTGGAACTATGACGTCATCGTCTTTGACGCCATTATCTCCTCCCCTATTGAAGCAACATATTTTGGATGCACAAGTACTAGTCTAACTACTGACGTTTCGTTGAATACTATTTGTATATTTGTCTCTATAAATTAGCCATGTTTGATAGTGCCATGATCTTGTTGAGACGTAGCATATTTACAATAGTTTTCTTCATTACCTATTCAAGTCGTCTTCAAACTTTTAAGTTAAAAACAGTATTCTTATCCGTCTTTGACTTAGTTTTTCTGATTTTTATTTAATATGCTTTACAAGGTATTATTTTGTATCTTTTATCGTATTCCCTATATCAAATTTATATTTCTAATTATTAGTAACGGACTATGAAAATAATATGCTATGGATAACCAATTCTTATAAATGATAATGAAGTTAATTCAAGTAAGAATAATGTTATGTAATATTGTGTTATTAAATATTGTCGCTGTTGTGATTTTAAACAGCTTCAATATAAATAATAATCACACTTCATTTACTTAACATAGTTCGTATCATGTAGTTGTTAATCATACTAAATATGGTATAAATAGCGTATTCTTGCCGAACTGATGTTCTCTGGTTTATTCGTTTTGAATTTTGCAAAAACCTACACGAGGGCTATCTGTGCTAGCCGTCCATAATATAGCAATGTAAGACTAGAGGGTAGGCAGCTAGTCATTACCACCCACCACCAACTTTTAGGCTATTCTTTTACCAACGAATTGTGGGATTGACTGTAACTTTATAACACTCCCACGGCTGAAAAGGCGAGCATGTTTGGTGCGACGGGGATTCGAACCCTTGACCCTAGAGATTACGAGTCGAGTGCCTTAATCACTTGACCATGCCGCGCCATGTTTTCTGGTATTCAGCGAAAAGCCTCATCGGCAAATGTAGTGTAGTTGAAATAATGTTACATATTCTTCTTCTTTTCTTTGATTCATAACTTCCTAAAACTGCTGTGGTGTTCCTCTTTCAAGTTATACTTAGATTTCTGTAAAGTAAATCATTTTATGATATTCTAGTAGCATTGTATACAGTGGAATATGAACATAATTAACAGGAACAGCCAGTAACCAGTAAAATGTTTTCTCTGAACATGAGAAAAACTTTATATGCCAGTAATGTTGTTTAACGCTCATCTTTCTAGACGCCAAGAAATGAAACCAAAAACAGAAAGAGAAAAAGGGAAAATATACATTAATTGTTACTAGTTATTTCTCTTGTTACTAAAAGTTAATCCATTGTTAAGTGTGTGTGTTTTTTAGATGAATACACGAAACTAATTTTTACGCAGGGGTAAAATTCTCAAAAAAATTAGAGCTAATCTGCTGTGTGAAGTGGATCTGTTTTTGAAAGAGAAAAGAAAATTATGTGTAAACGTAAAAAACGGAACAATGGAATGCACACGCATCCGAAAAAGCAGCTCAAATAAGTGCCGGTACTGGAACCGCCTTAAAAATAATGTGTAACGGCAGAATTTCATCCCTGGTGTTAGGCATTTTCTGAACATGTGGAAAACGTTATGTAAGTAAATTGAGAAGGTCTCTCTATAAATTAAGTTCTTATCAACATGCACATAACGTTGTTTCACTGACACTTTTATGCCTTCAGACACCAAACTGTCAACTTAAGGATACTTCAGCTCGCCTTCTGGATGAACAACTTAAATTTAAAAATCAATGAAACAACTAACTATCACCTCAATAACATCAAGACAAGTATAACTTCGAAATTATATCTTTTTGATTAGTTCCCCAATGAAACAGCAGTAACTTTACGACTTATAACGCTAAAATCTGAGGTTCTATTCCTTGCGGTTGTCACAGCAGATAACCTAATGTGTTTTTTACTCTAAAACAAACTCCTGGATTGAAGTAAGCTATCTAATAAACCTGTTTTATCATCTAAATGTAAATATCTCAATTCGCCTAAAATACGCAAAAAGTTAAACTAAACAGCCTTTATGTTAATTCAAAAACCTTAACTCTGCTAACATCTGTCTTACAGAAAAACATAAAAACGTTTTAACTAAAAGATGATTTCTGATTGCCACTAGCTATACTAAAATTGACTACGTGTTTCAATCAGAATATTTTTCCAAATCCTTGAAACGTGTTCTCATGTTTGAATTTAATAAAATTACAGGCTAAAAAAAAATGCATTTCCTTATCATTCTTTTTTATATATATAAAATTCGCTCCTCTAGCACGTGAAGAGTTTTGTTTTGTAAACGACTTCTCGGTAAACCGTAATATCATTGTTACTCGACTAAACAAAGTCCTTGGCATATTTATTTTAAGTGATTACATCATTAATGAAATATATTCTCGAAGACAATACAAAATATAAAATCTCTAAACCATACTTGGCTGAGCCTTTTTGTACAACATAAGAAAAGCAACAACATAATCTAAGGTGTCTTAAAAATATATAAAATATTTATGATAATAAATTTGATAGCCCCTACCCATTTGGTTCCAACTCGAGTATTATGTATGATTTATAAAACATTGACAAAGAAAATATTGCACTCGGGGCTATTTCTTCTAGCATTTGTTTGTACTCTCATAAAATCGCTAAGTTCGCTGTCCCGTTACTGAAGTATTTTATTATTTATACAAAATCATTTAACCGACGGATTATTTTGAAGTAATTATCAATGTCACTTTAGGACTTTCTGACTAGGTTTCCTTCGGTAGAATAGTATATTGTCTTAGACATAAAGCAAAAAATTCAAACTCCTACAATTTATTTCCAATTTGATACAATAAATTTTCATACGAGAACTATATGAAAACAAAACTTCTGTTTTTAAATATATCGTTACTACTGTTTAGTAAATGTTGAATGCGCAACATTTTTTTAATTTCTTTAATTTAGAGTACAAACTTCCTGATGCAGAGCATCACATGGCGCTTTAACCCTTACTTTACGTAGATAAAGTTATTGGATCCGTAGTCGATTTTCTATATCGTGCCTAACATTCCTATCGTTGAAGTGTGCTTTGTCAAGCTCCCTTCTTGTACCATAGGTGTTTTTATATTCAGCAACATTTATAAGTTCAGCTGTACTGAAATAGAATAAAGACTGTACAAGATGTATAATATTTACCACTAATAGAAAAGCTTTACTTCTACATGATTTGGCACATACATCCAGCTGACGGTCTTATCATGCAGGTACTATAATTTTTGCCCTCTATCTATGTACCAACCATTCAAAATTTATGCAGTACTGCCTGCAAGATAGTTGTAAACATTATGTTGTTGACATAGTCCACTTTCAGGTTAAGGAAAAACTTTCTTTATAGCTTCCAGTTCCATCCTTGTGCTGTTTGTGGGAAAATTAAATACTTCACCAACCTCATAAAGAATGTTGTTTCTCCACCAAAACGATAAATGCTCAACAAGCTCTCTCGCTATCTGTAACGTATGAATGATCTTGGTTATACTAATAACATGAGACTATTACCAAGGCCCTTCAAATAGGTGCTGATAAGGGTCTGCCAATCTATATTTTCTCTCTTGGCTGCCTTCCCCAGATTCTAGATGTTTATTTTACATAGAGTCATCTGACATCTTGTGATAACCAGCATGTTAGATGTTTATTCTTCAAAGAAACAACTGACATCTTGTGACAACCATCATTTTCATTATTGGCTATTTCATACTTATTCGTTCATAGCTGGTCAAATATTCGCTCATATTGGTTGTAGAACTGGGAGATTACGTTTAAGAAGAACAGTGGTGTCATGACATAATGTATGTTGTTGTTTGTTTTTGTTTTGTTTTTTGACGCTGCAAAACTCCAGTGAGTACGTTTGTTTTCAAGAACTGTTTATGCTTTGTGATACTATCGAGGCTAGGTTGTCATAAGTCGTCCAGTTAGCAACTTTATTTAGGTGTTTATCATTTTTTCGATCTTATCTAGCTGTATAGTGCTAACACTGATCATCGATGGTACATAATCCAGGTATTTTATATATTTTGTACATTTTAAGTCTGTATGCTATCTTGAATTCAGATATTATTTGTTTTCACGGTTTATAATATTTACTCCTGTTGGTTTCAACAACAAATGTTTTGTAATTGAACTTCATAAATGTCTTATTTTAAAATGTTAAACTAGAGAGAAGGCAATTAATTAACAACACTCACTGCCAACTTTTGAGCTACAGTTGTCTAACGAAATAGTGGAATTTGTCTATTACTATTATTATAACGTATTTATTGCTCCAAAATATAGATTACAATATTTTAATGTGGTAATGAGATACAAACAAGGAGTCCACAAATCCCTAGACCAACATGTCAACCATTGGGACTTGCTCTACCCAGTTGTCAGTTAAGGTATATAAATAAATAAACATCGGTTAATTGTGAAATGCAAGACGTCGTTTTAGAATTTTAGAATTTAACCTTTATTGTTATTTGTTGAGTGTTGTGTTGGTTACGCCTTGCTAAAAACTAGTAATACATCTTTAAAAATGTAAAAGATAGCATTTTATTCAATATTTTTGTTTAAGGCCTTGAGTGTTACGCAATCTTAGTGAAATTATGTTGTTATAGACTTTGTTCTGTACATTTATGATACAGTTTGTGCAGTGCCTAGTGGCTTGTCATTTTTTAGTTCTTTGGTACCACAATCTCAATTTACTTGTGCTAAAATGGTTTTATACCAATCAATCACTTACGTTTATACTTCCTTCCTCAAATATTAAAATTTCAAACGTTAATAGGTATGTAATATCATGTTGAATTTGATTAAATGTAGTTTTAATATATTTATACGAATGTAATTCCATTTACATTATGACGTTGTTCTATGAAATTTACTGCAAATATAATATCGTACTTTATAACATATCAAAAATAAAAAAAAGTATCCACTTCCAGATATCAACCATCTCGAGAGAAAAAAGTAGAATAAAAAGCATTCGCTGACTTGACTTTAATATCATTTTAGACAATGAGTAATATAATATAAGCAATACCCTTTTCATGTAATCTGCTTCATAGTAGACAGCATACTGTTATTTTATTGGCTAAGCCTACTGTTTGCTTTTTCACGCACGTTAGTTCTGCATATATGTCTTTTGTGTATGAGGTTTTATATATAATGTATTAGTATATGTATAATTAATAAACTATAACTAAATAAACCTCTCTATTATAATGGTAAAAAGAAAATACAACTTCCAGGTTCAATCGACCTTTCACTACAAGCAAGTGCTCTAGAAGTTACGCTGACTTGACTTTAATGTCACTTTAAAGAGAAAGTATTACAGTTTAACCCTTACTTTTTCATGTATTATATTTGATGACAGACGGCATAATTTTCTTTTAGAGGTTAGGTTTACTACTTGTTTTTCATTCACGATGTGAGGTTAAACATGCGATGTAGAAATTGTAGATGTATAGTTAATGATCTATAACTAAGTTGGCTAATAATACTATTTCTAAATTGAATATTAACACTAACTTACCAAGAAATGTCAAGTCTGCGTATAATTTATTATTGTAATTATAAGTTAACAATAAGTTACCGTTTCCGCTACAAGACGACAGACAAATACATCAACAAAAAATTACCGGTTTGTGAACTTTCACATGAGAGAATTATGACCTGCGCAGCAAAAGCGGCGGGACAAACAAGGAAGCAGGCAAACTTGGAGATTAAAGGAATATAGTAAAATCAATGCGCATTGTTATTAAACACTATAACATTTAACTGTTGTTTTTTTTAATTAAATAGAGTGATCAATAATAAACCTTATGAATTTTATAACGAACGTGACACTTTGGTATGTGTGATTTCTTGAGAAGTAAAAATATCCTATGTATTCCGCAATCTATAAAATTTCTTGTGACAAGTAGTGTGTGTGTCGACTGACGAAACATTACGTTAAAAATTTTGCTTTGTTTTTCACTGCATCATCATCAGCCCTGAAATCAATGCCATAATTTCAAGGCATTTCGATTACAACTTCGCGTGCTTTTCTCTGTGGAAAGGATTTTCTACGACTGTCACTTTCTCAAGGAGACGTTCTGAATAACGACGAACTTTACGTTATATTCAGATTAAAAGTTCAAACTATTCTTGAAATCTCTTTCTGCTACTTTTTCTAAAGCAGTATCTTCCTCTTTGGTTACCTAAGTGCAGTGGTAATTATTCTTAGAGATAATTTTAAGCTTAAAACTGACTTTCTTGGAGACAAAAGGTAATCGTTAAATGTTAGGTTTGTCTCTTAATACTAATAAAACACTTTTTAAGATGTGAAAGTTTTAGCTTAAAGGTACTATTTTTATCGTTAAGTTCCACGTATGCTTTCATTTTCTCAATAATTTATTTGATTAGCACTATAAACATGAATTATTTTAGAAAATAAATATTTTTTTAGAAAGTCATTTAAAACGTCTGCTGTGTGTGTTTTCTTGTTGCAAAGCCACATGGGGCTATCTGCTGAGCCCACCGAGGGGAAGCGCACCTCATATTTTAGCGTTGTAAATCCGTAGACATACCGCTGTACTAGCGAGGGGAAAACGTTGGTTGCCTCCAGTTTAAATAAAGTCAGTAAGTGCAATGATCACACAGTTTCCAAAACATTTGTGGAAAATATATAAAATTCCATTGAAAAAAATAATCACATAGAGGGCAAAGATAGAGTACTACCACTATTTTTGGTGTAAAATTGCTGACCTAAAAAATATTGAGTTTCACATGTTTGTTACAGAGTTTAGACATCTGGCATGACACAGTAGTTGAATAAGTAAAAAGCAAGTATGCCACTTGAGTGGCTCCAAAGAACATTTAACTCACCGTTATATTTACATGACTGATATTTTTTATATATATTCATGCAAAAACAAACAATACATGAAATATCCAAATATTACATTTACAATGTAACCTCATGGGGATGGTCTTTTGATGCCAAATTCAGCAAAAACTAAGAAGCATTGTTTGATTTGGAATTTTGCACAAAGCTACTCGAGGGCTATCTGTGCTAGCCGTCTCTAATTTAGCAGTGATCAAATACGATCACCATAGGTGGAATATATGTGGTGATCGTAAAGTTATTGCACTCCTATTAGCCCTGCAAAGTGAATATGCCTAACATTTTAACATTTCCTGTCTTTGGAAAAGCCAAGATGACAAAAATAATCTCAAAAAAGGAATGATCATTGAGAGAGAAATTACATTCCAGGAGAACATAATATTGAGTATCAACATTTACTGAATCCTCCAAATAAGAAAAACCCACTTTAAATAAAAATGTATATCAGAAGAGCTGGTATGGGTATTAACACTTTTATTGGTAAGCAGAGAACAATGTTTCAACCTACCTAGATCATCTTCAGGTTCACAAAGAGAATTTGCAACTGACTGTTGCAAGACACGTCTTAGGGACAAAAGTATAAACAGGTACGGGATTGTAGGGGGCGTTGCGATTAGGTGCTAGGTTATTAATTAGTATTGGCATATCTTTTATATTGGTTAATTTTAGTTTTATTCATTTATAAGTAGGGCTTCTTCGAATTTTCGTTTGTTTAAACTTGTTTCCCTACTTAGTATCTGAGCGTTTTCTATGGTTATGTTGTGTTTATTTGGTTTGCAGTGTTCAAAAACGTGTGAAGGTGTTTTTTTTTCTTGTTCTTTAAATATGGTTTCCATTTTTCTGCTTCTTTGTCCAGTGAAAGGTAGTGGCAGTTATTGCATTGTATTTTATAAATTATGTTGTTGTTGTGTTTGTCAGTGTAGTTTTTACATAGTATGGACTTTAGTTTTGTATTTGTATTTTTAATAAATTTGGTGTTTACCAGAATGTTGTGTTTTGTTATACGTTTCTTTCGAGATATTGATTATTATCTCGCTAGTGTCGGGAACATATGGTATGCAGCAGTATAAGGTTCTTGAAAAATATTTCAGCTTTTTTATTTCTTAAAATAAAAGATATATTTTACAAGAAAAGGATATTTTGCACATTATACAAAAATGCTACATTTATTGTTTATTATAACAGCATATCCTTTTACTTCCAAAATAAGCTACATGTTGATATTCAGTAAAAACGAATTTATTTATTATTCTGCTTCACGTAATTATAAATATACTGTGTATGGCATTTTAAAGTTTTGAGGGTAAATTAGGTAGTTACAGCATTCTGTTTTTGATCTATAACTCAAATATTTGTAGTTTAAACTACTATTGTCTGCAGATATAACCTATCAAAATCTCTACATAGTCTATCTTCTCAAGGGTCTATTTTTTGCACACTAAAGAAATGTCAGTATCATCCATATTACTGGCTGAGTTTTGGTCCTTAAGTTTATATGAGAGGAAAATTCCACTGGCAGTTCAATACCCCTTGATAAAATATACTAAAATATATATGAATTATAAAATACTGGATTACCTACATTAAATTAACTTTCACATAAGTCTGGTACATTTCCGGTTGTGTGCAAATCTTCTATATTTAGCTAGACTCTCTTGCTGACCTTTGTTCATTAATTATACAGTAGTCAATGACCTCAACATGAGAATCAACATGTTTTATTGTCATGCAATGTTTAAACATAATGAAAATAAAAAGTAATATTTTGTCTGATACATAAAAAAACAGAACATTTACTGTAACAGATTCTTCAGACATGAGTATTGAAAATCTGTCAGAGAATGTGTTAAATACTTTGATCTTACACTAAACTTTGTAAATATCATAGTTGACGTTTTCAATACAATGATACAATATATGGCCAAAAGTATGTACTAACTTCTAATTAGTGAGTTCGGATATTTCAACTACACCCCTTGCTAACAGATACATAAAATCAAGCATACAGCCATGCAATCTCCATAGACAAACAATGACAGTATAATGAGTAGTACTGAAGAGCTTACTCTTTAGCACGATCCATGTGACACTTTCAGTGTGGTACTGTCATAGGATGCCACATTTCCAACAATTCAGTTCGTAAAATTTCTTCCTTACTAGAGCTGTCCCAGTCAACTATATGTGCTGTTATTGTGAAGTGAAAACGTCTAGGAGCAACAACAGCTCAGCCACGAAGCGATAGGACACACAATCTCACAGGACGAAACCGCCGAATACTAAAGCACGTAGAGCGTAAAAATTGACTGTCCACAATTGCAACGTTCACTACCGAGTTCTAAACTGCCTCTGGAAGTAACGTTAGCAAAAGAACTGTTCACTAAGAACTCCATGAAATAGTTTTCAATGGTCGAGCAGCTGTACACAAGCCTAGGATCACCATACACAATGCCATGCGTAGGCTGGAATGGTGTAAAGCACGCCGCCATTGGACTCTAAAGCAGTGAAAATGTGTTCTCTGGAGTGTTCTCTGTCTAGCAGTCTGACAGAAGAATGTGGGTTTGGCAGGTACCAGGAGAGCGCCACCTTCCTGAATGTATAGTGCCAACTGTAAAGTTTTGTGGACAAGGAATAATGGCCTGGGGCTGTTTTTCATGGTTTGGGCTAGGATCTTTAGTTCCAATGAAGGAAAATTTTAATGCTACAGCATACAATGATAATCTTCCAACCTTGTGGTAACAGTATGGGGAAAGCTCTCTTTTGTCTCAGCATAGCAATGCCCCCGTACACAAAGGAAGGTCTATAAAGACATGGTTTCTCGAGGTTGGTGTGGAAGAACTTGACTGGCCTGCACAGAGCCCTGACCTCAACCCCATCGAACAGCAAAATTGGAACGCCGACTGCGAGCCAGGCCTTTTCGCCCGACCTCACTAATGAATGCTCTTGTGTCTGAATAGGAACGAAAGCCAACAGCCATGTTCCAAAATCTAGCGAAAAGCCTTCCTAGAAGAGTGCAAGCTATTATAGCAGCAAATGGGGGGGACCAACTCCATATTAATGCCCGTGGTTTTAGAATGAGATGTTCAACAAGCACATATGGGTGTGATGGTCGAGTATCCACGTACTTTTGACCATGTAATGTATACTTGTAAATTATTTGGTTTCACAATAAAAGATATGGTTTGCAAGAAGAGACATTAAAATCCTTATACATGAAACCAATTTGTAAAGAGTTTTCATATAAATTCCCAAAAAGACCATGTCAGACATTTACAACATGATTACATTTATCTCCAGAGACCATTGTGCAAAGACCATGCTTTTATAATAAAGTTAGTATTATTTTTATCATATGATATAATAATAGAATTTCAGCTTTGTCATTCCAAACTTTAATGAAATCGTTGCAAGATTTAAGAGACATAATAAGGTTTATTGCACTAACAGACATTAGTTAAAATTATAATACATTATTTCGTAATTCTCATTTAAAGTAGAGTTATAACAAAGCCGATGTTTTTAAAATAAACCACGGTAGTGGTTCATAACAGAATTTGATCTTATTTATTATTACTTAACGTTGTTCTACCAATTTACAGCAAGAATAATTGTAAGTATTATAATACAACTGGGGCAGCATCAATAAATTCATCATTCTACATTGCACACGGTAGTTTTAACTTTATTTAACTACCTATCAAATTACAATGGATGCATAACTGTCAACACGCCATCATTTTAATGTAGGCTGTGGTTTATAATGTGCCTCATAATATACCGCATGCTTAATCTAATTTAGCAGATAAAACACATGTAACATAGCACTCATTAACTTATTGTTGCAATTATATTGATGTTGCATATTCTTTGTTTGTGTATAAAGTTCCTGTCCTGTAAGACACGATGCTACAGACAGAATCACAGTTTTGTTTGTACATTGCATAATCGAATTTGGACATATTACACAAACGTCTAAAACGTTATTCAAACATGTAGGTCGTCTCCCACAACAGAAATCTTTAAATCATACCTTGAAAAATAGCAACAAACTCAATTTCGAGCATCAGATCAATAATAACGTGATCACTGATAGTAAGTGTTAATTATATACAACCATGCGTGATTGCGAATGTTATAGATACCATTCCTTCAAAACTCCTTCAAAAATGGAGAGGGGATAATATTAATATAATCAATTCATAATTGTTAATTAATATATTTTCGACGTAATAGAATGTGTATAACTTATCTCCAAAGACCGTTGTGCAAAGACCAGTGATCTAAAGCGAATTTTTATGAGACACAATAATGTTTCCTGCTATTTAGTAAACAACTACATGTAACTAGTATAGTGTCTAAAAATAAATACGGTCAGTTGTTGCAAAACTGTGATTGACTTTATATAACTAGGAGAGAGGAAAAGGAGGATGAGGAAGTAAGAAATATAACAACTGTAAGAAATACTTAAAATGCTCATTTGTATACATATGTGACACACTGTCTTATATTTTCATTGGATATGTATGTACATTCATATGAGTATGTATATATGTGGCTTTACAACTTTAAAAAATCCTGTTTGTATGTATATAAATACTAGTTAATATGCATTGCATGTGCATTCATGTAAAAAACCCTTGTAGTTACAAAATCCAATTTATGCACCATAGTTCCTCCAATCCATTGTTTACACATTCTCATGTAACTACAGGGTATAAATATAGTAGCTCCATACATTTTGCAAGCATATATAACACTGTGAGAAAGTGTTAGGACAAAGTCAAATATTAGGTTTCAGGTTACTTTAAAAAACAATGGAAGGTAAATCACTGATGAAACATCAAAATTTTATTAATTTTTACATTAGCATAACAGAAACTCAGAGGAAGTGCTTTAGTTCAGCAAACAGTTAATATTCTGGTATTTTCCATTTTCTTTATTAACTGGAGACAGTCTTTCAGCCATTGCTACAATATACTTAATTAAAGTGTTTGGGGGGGGATTTTACTCCAAATGTCTCTAATACACTCCATAAATCTTCTTTGGAAGTAATTTTTTATTTAATCAAGTTTTTGATGTATCAAATTCCAGGTCGTTCTTAGCAACGTACTTTCTGCATAGGTTAGATGAGTGGCTGCAATCATTATCTTCGAGATAGTAGAAACCTTTACCGATAATGCGAAAACCACTGAGTATACCATGATGGATCGGTATCTGAAGATATTTGTGCTGATCCATTATTCCATCTATTTTGCAAATATCCCCAAGCACCTGAACAAAAAAAAAACCTCTCCAAGCCATCACATTGCCTCACCCATGATAAGCTTTCACATTTTTTTTGGTAGATGTACAATCTATACTTTAAACCTGGACTCATCTATCCATAACACCTTTTCCCAATCATCAATTGTCCAGTTTTGTACTTTTCAGCAAATTTCAGTCTCTTGATAATATTTGGAGATCAAAGTAAAGGTCTTTCAACTGCTGAGACCAAATATTTAATTCACGTACTGTCATGTTGATACCATAGATCTTGACCCTTTTCTGAGATTTGGTGCATGGGCGTTTATCTTATGCTTGTGATATTTCATATTTAAACTTGTCCATCCATAATACCCAGCAGTACAGTAGTATGTGTGCAAATTCACACTGCTAGAGACTGAGTTTCAATATCCATGGTGGGCAGAACACAAATAGGATATTGTGTAGGTTTGTTCTTAATTCCAAACAAACATATAGGAATTCTAACAAATGATAAGTATTCTCACCTTGGCTCATTTAATTGTCAACAGAGGTCAGTGAAGCATTGCCAAGGTGTTGAAATTTAAATTTTATAATAGTAGGAAAGAAATAGACCCATAAAATGGAAAGAATGACAAAAACATTCTCCTGTCCTAATACTTTTGCAGGGTATTGTACAGCATTTCATTTGTGAAAAATATATCTGATGCTTTGGTGAAATCATAAGTATAAATGTTGTAATACTTGAAAGGTATGTAAATAGAATTGTTTGTCTGCCAGTTCTGTAAAAATGACAGCATTACTTGTTTTAATCTCAAGTGAACATGTCACTTGGTTTTACACAAGTGGTCAAGCTAGTTTTCTCAGCTTGCCATCAGCCAGGATGCATTAGTAACAGGTTGAAAAGATGGTCTTTTTGCATTAAACTATTTTTTAGAAATAGTGAGAATATGACTAATTGAGCTTATATGCATAAAGTTTCAGCCAGCAACGAAAAACCTCTTGACAAATATTTGTTAAAATATCTACAGAAAGATGATAACAGTAATGGTCAAATATTTACATAGATCTTTAAACCTTAGTAGAACAAATTGACTTGTAAAGCTAAACATCAGATTTAAAGAACAGTCATTTTCACAGTTTGTCAAGTAAATTATTGAGGGTAATATGTGCCTCATTCAGTTACTGGATATTATGTGTCAAAAACTGACATATTTAACACTGTCATAATAGTTAGTTCATTAAAATAATATTTTTATTTGTAAAATAAAACAGCATATGTGTTAATTTCTATGCAACTACAGAAACACTGCTGTCAGTTACACCATCTGCCTAAAATAAAACACAGTCCCTAGTAAGATCTTGTAATAATAGCACTGTCCACCCATATAAACGTAACCAGCCTTTTTAAAACATATGTAATATGTAAGAAAAACTCTAAAATGACTGTCATCATGTGTAAAAAGAAATATTTTGTCAAAAACTCGTTTACTATTAACTTTGAGAACATACAGATAAATCTGATATACAATGTTGATGACATAATCACAAATTGAGACACCCCATGAGGTATTCATCATTCTGCTAAACTATACACCTCATGTACTACCTTGGTAACACCGACTGCTCAGTAACAGCATCCAACTTTATAAATTACAAGTAAAGAGTTTAAATGTATAAGCAACACTACAAACATTTGATGAGACATGTTGAAATTTGTATGCAGTATTATGAAGGCATAGCAGTACTGTCTGCCTGCAGAACCTCAATAAGATATTGTAATAAAAACACCATCCGCTCATAGAATGATTATTAGCCTTTGTGAGATATGTGTGAATGAAAACCATAAAGCAGCTATTAGCACGTATAAATAAAGCTGTTTGTTAAGAGTTCACTTACTGTTATACAGACTAAAAATCACAGTTATATGATAGGGGAATGGCATAAAAACATATTTAATCCTTGAAGTCAAACTAGTGAAACATTAAAAATTTGTATGTTAAATTATTACACGGTATTTAATCATTTTTAGGCCAGATTTTTATAAAAATTATGCTAAGCAAAAAAAGTGAAATGCTACTGAATATCGATGATTTTAGTAACTATGTTAACATTGTTCTTAGTAGCATCATCGTCTATAGAACCTCAATAACATTATCCACCTGTAGAAACACCATCTTCTTTGTAACATGTACACAACATATAAGCAAAAACTGTGAAGTTGATAAGATTAAAATATCTTATTTAATTTTTTACTTATAAAGCAAGTATGTAATTGTGATAATTGTAAATAAAGCATTATATAAGTTAAATAAAATGTAAATTTTAATATTTTGATTGTTATTACAAAATTAATGTGACATTGATCTACAGCACCCTCTTGTGGTTTGCTCATGAACTATCGGAACTCTCATTATCCAACACGACCTCCGATGCAACTTCATGAACTCTCTGGTGTCTATTAAGCGACATTTTTGTGACCCTCAGGCAGCTATTAGCACGTATTTCTACTCACTTGGTGACCCCTCCTCACTGAGGTGACGTCCTTTGGGTGGCCAAAAATCCTTCTCACGACTGATCTATCAAGGCATCTAAATCTAACTAGGTGGTTAAGGCACTTGACTCCTAATCCGAGGGTCGCGGGTTCGAATCCCCGTCACACCAAACATGCTTGCCCTTTCAGTCGTGGGGGCGTTATAAAGTTACGGTCAATTCGTTGGTAAAAGAGAAGTCCAAGAATTGGCGGTGCGTGGTGATGACTAGCTGCCTTCCCTCTAGTCTTACACTGCTAAATTAGGGACGGCTAGCACAGATAGCCTTCGAGTAGCTTTGTGCGAAATTCCAAACAAACAAACAAACTGTCCATCTTGAAATGTACAATCGTACTATTTAAAATAGTCAATGTGTGATTAATTGTTTTCACACAAATAAACATACACCATAAAGTAGTCAACGTGTGAGTATCCCTCTTGGCATATACAGTTCTACACTCTAAAATAGAAAGGAAATACACATATAAATATATACACGAATTATTATTATAAGACAGTGAATTATATATATATTTTAATTATGGTTTTGTTTATCGCTCATTTATTATTGCTTTTGTCATTTAGCTTATCTAAATGTTCAATTACATTAAATCACTAACTCACCATCTAGCTGTTCATATTTGTTTTGAGTAAATTAGTATGTATTACGAAAATGACACCAGCTTCCCTAATAGTTATGTACAGATATTATTAATCTAGTAAAATATTGTGCAAAGTTATAATCACATGAGATGTACTATCGTGACATAATGTAATGCACAAATAGCTTACCATATGCCGTATAAACTGAGTCACGAGAGAGTGAACAATATAGTCAGTGAATTATTCCTGTTTGTCACTTGCTATTGATTTTAATATAGAAAACTGATTTTAAACTATTGTGTTGTTCTTTTTTGAATTAGGTTTGTGTTCTCCTGTTTTTTTCTTTCTGATTCCATTGTTTGAAATAATCAATTTTAACATTAGTATTTTATTGTTCATGAACTTTACTATGACGTCCTGGCTAGGCATATGCTTATTAACCGTGTTTTTGGTAAGTGCATTCCAGCTGTTGCTGCAGTTTAATAATTTTTGTTGTTATTGAAACTTAGTTATTTTAATCCATTACGTCTTAAAATAGTCATTGTACGGATACCTGTCTGTCAAATTGTACACCCTAAACTTGTCAGCACGTGGATATCTCTCTTGACATATTCCATTACACACCCAGAAATAATTAACTTGTGGATATCTCTCTAGTTACATACAGTTTAACACCCTAAAATTCTAAGCATATGGCTACACATCTTGATATATAGAATTGTATATCCTAAAAAATCAACATATCGATATCCTTCTCCCTATATATATCTTCACATCTTAAAATAGTAAGCATCCAGATGTTCCTATCAACACATACCTTTACAAACCCTAAAATATTCAATCGTACATCATAAATTACTCAACATGTGAATATTCCTCTTCACATATATAATTAATACACCCTAAGACAAAAGGAAAACGAATATTCCTCTTAACATATATACTTCTACATCCTAGAACAGTCAGTATGTGGACATACCTCTGTACACATGAAAACCCCAAAATATTTAGTTTATACATATCTCTCTTGACGTATAAAATCCTACACCCACATATAATTAATGTTTGGATATTCCTCTTTTTACTCAGTACTATACACCCTGAAATAGTCAGAACATAAATATCCTTTTGAGCATACATAATTGTACATTCTAAAACAGTTAACTTGTGGATATCTTTCTGGACATATATAATCGTAAACCCCTAAAAAGTGAGCGTGTATTTACCTGCCTTTTTACATAAGTCATGCACCCTGACATATTTAGCCTACTAATGTCTCTCTTTACATATACAATTTGGTATCTTAAAATAGTCGTTATATGGATACACATTTCTATAAATGTACGTACACCCTGAAACAGTCATCGTGTGTATGTTCCTCTTTACATATACAATAGTGCGTTTTTACATGTCTGTTGAGATGAAAGAGGTCTTGACACATTATGATATCATCAAGCTGTATTTATGTTTTATTTTATCTTTCCACAAACTACTAATGCTTCTAAAGCACAGCTTTTTTAAATATGGGACGAGCGTGATCTACTGATTCGCGTGATCAGACTTTGCTCATGGTTCATGCCCCGTTGCTTTAAATATGCACTTCGCACTTTGAAGTGTTGGGTAACGTATAAGAGTGACAATCAAATTCCAATTAATTTTTAAGTTAAGAATAAATCCAGAGCACGTGAAGAATGTTAGCTGCCTTCCCCCTATATCCTGTCAGCTCAGAATTAGGAATATATATGCGCAACTAGCGCATTTTGTACCTTTAAGTGAAATTTTGAAATTAAACTCTTTAATATTTTATTTAAAAACTAGTATAAAAGCACATAAAAATTACGAGAACCAAAGCCTACTAAATTTTAACCCTCTGATATATATTTGCAACTTTGCTTCCCGTAAACAAACATAATAAAAATAAAGGGGCTTCTGGCTACTGGAAACCAAATTCATCATAAGCAATATCTGCTTTACATAAAAAATGTGAACATAATGGTGCTCTGTGATAAAATATTAAGACATACAATGATCATGCGAGTCCAAACCATTTTGTTCATCTTTTGAGAATGAAAAGTCATCCTCTTCCCTACAGATAATTGGTATCTTTAGTCTGTTTTAACAAAGTTTTGTTTTTTCATAATAATTCTCAAGCATAAATTTGGTTTCATATTCGACTTATTTTTCACAGACATTGACAGAGTGCGATTATACTTTCATGTCTTCGGTCACAGGAGTCTCTTCGGCATTTCTATTCAGATCCTATCCAGCTTGATGTCATAATGATGTTGTGTCACACACATAACATCATGCCTGATCTGATCTTGGGGACCCTCTCCTTGGCAGGTTTGTATACAGCAGAAAAGATCTTATAATTGTGGAGGTGTTTACGCCTATATTAGCAATTAAATTCAACTAAAATGGAAACTGGGCAATCAAAAGAGAAAGTTTAAAGGAGAGAAAAGTGAAATTGGACTCTCGTAACTCACAAAAGTCGGAGAAATCGAGTTGGAGTGATTAAAACTTGGCTTTTATATATACTGATAACGATAATGCTAAAATAATCAGAATCGTACAATATTCATTCTAAATGTTTCAATATTTAAATTCTTGAAAATATCACTCTTGACACTTTCTTTGTAGTCCATCTAAAATAAATAAATAAATCATGGAAAAATTATCAGAAAGCATGGTCTGTATAAAGGGCAAAATTATTTATGCGTTATTTTCGGTTTTTCCTGTCTGTTTAACTAAACCTTTAAATCAGAATATTAAATACAAGAATTTTTTGACAATATCAAAAATCCATTCCTGCTACTTTAAGTTTGCTTTAATTAAGAAAAAGATTTAGTTACTTGTTCAAAAAAGAAAAGTGAAGAAAAATCTATAGAATTTTTGTTTTCCATTTTTGTAATAAATAAAAATAAAAAATATATCTTAGGTCGTCAGGTGCTCTTAATTAAAGTTATTTTACTTTTAGTAAGGGTGTGAAACTTCTAGCAAATAATGATTGATGACGTTTTGCCTGCGTTGAAACCTTAATCTCTTCTCTCACTGCATCCATACATATCTTTTTTTTAACCTGCATACGTTAACTACAATATCGCATGTTTTGAGCATATTTACACGTACCCGCATAACGAGTATACAGTGTTGATCTTGACACAACTCTGAATTGAACTTTAAAACTATTGTAAAGAACTTTATTTAAAAATCACCAACTTAAACAGAACATTAATGAGCTTTTTCCGTAAAGCATAAAGTGCTAATAAAACCTCTCTTTGAGTTTTTCAACTAATTTCCTAAGCCATACAAATGTTTGTTTGTTTGTTGGGAATTAATCACAAAGCTATGCAGTAGGCTATTTGTGCTCTGCCAACCACGGGTTTCGAAACTAGGTTTCTAGCTATGTGAGTCTGCAGATACTCTGCTATGTCAGTAGGGGACCTTATGTAAATGATAGGTTTGATTTCGTTCAGATTTTTTAATACATCATCAAAATACACTTTCAGGGAAAAAAGTCAAATCGTGCTTTAGTTCAAACAGTAGGCAGTATTTCATAAACAGAATAAAATAAAGCAGTTTGGAATTATTCACGTGGCATGACTATATACATATACTGTAAAACTGAATTTACATTCACTTTGACTCGTGATGGATGCGAATATTGTCAAGTAAATTAGTTTTGCTGTGTTTATGAGATATTGCCCATTTAACTCAAGTAGAATTTAACTTTGTTTGTTTGTTTCTTATTATTTTTTTGCCCAAGAGTTTGCAAATGAGTTTTGCATATTTCTGTGTTACATCAACTCAAAACCTTTAAATCATAATCATTATTGTCTAACTAGACCTTCATATGAAAGTAACTCAAGCAGCTTACATAAGGTTTGAAAGTGTCTTATCTTTATAGAAAGAGAAAGTGTGAGAAAGAGCTTTAAGCAAGAGAGATATTGAATCACACTTTCCTAAATAGCTGAATTATAAGACATAAGCTTCCGGAGCGAATGATCCGATAAAAGATAAGGTATTTTTCTCTTCATATATGTGAATAATCGATGTTTATATTTTTGCTAGATAAAGATTGAAAATAGTAAAAAATCAAACATTCTAGAAAACTTTGAGTGGCTCCAGAAACAAAAATTAACAAAGCCGATAAACGAAACTAACTAAAACTAAACTAACGTGGCAGGTGTTCAGTTTAGAGAGAGAGAAATCAGAAGAGTTCTCTCCCCAACCGGGGTGTTCAGGAACATTGTGGTTCCTCTTCGTCCCCTTTCGTGGATTGTTATTAAGATTAAATATATATATATATATATATATATATATATATATTATAATTATTATTCTTGACTATTTGGGTCGAAAGTATCTCTTCTAAATGTTGTCTTGGATGGAGGCAAAGGCAGCAGCGGAAAGGAAGCCCGGGACCTGTCCCAAGAGGAAGAGGTTGAGCAGATGTGAACATGAATATTGTTCAAATCCAGATCAAAAATAGAAAAATTCAAACGGCACGATTCAGGGTCTGGCAAAAGAGATGCCTGGGCTGGGATCTATAAATCCAATGCCTGAAGATTTTGATGTGGAAAAAACGGGAGTGCCCCGAGAAAACCCACTTTCACAGGACAGGCGCCGAAAGTTTTGCCTGTCGTGTGCCCTGTAAACGAAAGTTTGAAGAACTATTTTAAAGGTGCGTATTGCTCAAAATAAAGCAACTTAGGGCATGATGGTGGAGCAAACATTATACGCGGCCAAGAAAACTAATGAATGAATATTTGCTTTAAATTACAATTAATGCTATAAGTTTAACTAGCAGCAGCTTGGTCACCCATTTCGATTTAATTCCTTTAAACCACAACCTTAATCCTTTTTAGCTGAAACATTTTTTTCTTACTTAAGGTGTTTTTGATTAGCTACCATGAGTGTTTGTCAATGCACACAAGAAAGTGACACTTGATAGCAATGAACATTATCTTTAGGAGTGCAATCGTATTATTCCGAACAGATCTATATTATACAAAACCAACCAGATTCTTTAAAGTATATAGTAGTGGTTTTACCTCTCTAAAACAGTGATAATAGCTTCCTTTATAGTAACGCCATGAAATCTAGATTAACAGTTTCCTGTTATCACCTGCATGCACTTGGTGAAGTCGTATCAAACATCATTATTTACCCTAATTGCCTATACTAATATCATATGACAATAAATGCTCTTTAATTAGAATTTTATAAAATTTAGTAAATGTTCGCTTAAAAGTTGACAATGAATAATCAATAATAATCGTCCACCCGTATGATTATTTTAAAAACATTAACAAGAAACTGTTAATCTAGTTTGCTCAGCCTAACTGATACTTATATATCCGCACATGCTTTAATTTTAACGTTTTGCTGTTCTTAGTAACTCCCCTTAACCTGAATAATAAAAACTAAAAACAGTATTCTTTAGCTCTTAAGTGAAGCAATAATAAAAATTTTAGACCAATAGCTAACCTGATCTTTCGCGTAGGAGCGTGAAAAATGTTGGTCAATATTTAGCCGTTTTTGTTGAATAACTTTGCACGTGTGGCTTATATTTTAACAAAATTTTACACCTAAGTGTGGATTATAAAGATCTAGTAGTATACCAAAATTGAAAATATCCGTAAGAGATAAATATGTTTCTCGATCAAATAAAGTTTTCGGACTTTCGGTACGAATTAGAAAAATAGGAAAAACTTTAATCAAAATTATAAATTTTATACATCGTGTATTTCTTAATGAATTGCCTTGAAATTTGCTAAGTGAAGTAAAAGTCCGGTTGAGCATATGCAATGAAAATATCTGTTTGTGTGGATTACTGTTACTCAACACTCAGGGACGGATTAAGGAAATTGATGCCCTAAACACAACCCAACAATGGTGTTCCCCTAGGCCCCTCTATTGCTTAACTGACAAAACATTAAGAGTCAATAAGTGTTGAAAGTGAAATAAAAGTTTGAAATGTATAACCCTTCTCCTGTTTCCTTCTAGGTCAGACTCCAGGCCAGACCTCACAACTATTTTAAATAAAAACTTTTTATTTTATTTATTTAACAGATTGGGCATGAATCAAAATGAAGCAATGACTGAGGCTTTTTATTTATAAATGAAGGAAATCACTTCTTTGATTAATGATGATTAAAAATAATTATTTTACTGCATATTTGTTTTCATTCCGAGATAACATCTCACTTTGATTTTAACAAATTCACACTCTGATGTGAACAAAAATTTACTCAAAACCCTTTCATTCAAAAAATTCTCACTTTGAACTTAAAACCCTGTAAGCAAATTATTTACTTATACCTTAATATTTATTTAAATTTTAAAAAGCTTTCTTCTAGATTTTTTAAATTGCAAAGTATTTGATCAAGTCCTCTAAACCAGTTTGGCGTAACAAATTTGCTTCTATACTTAGCAGAGACAAGGCATTCAGCCTGTCTTGCCGCATAGTTTTTCTGTTGGCATTTTTTAATATGCGTGAGTTGAGAAAATGAACGCTCAGCTGTGCAATTTGTGACCATTAATGTTAAAAACATATGCGAATTCAATATCTACGATTGGAAATGCACACTCAATTTTGTCTTCTGAAATTACTTCATAAAGTTTACTGTGACTGAATCTGGTTCTTAAAGTTTTTGTTGCACTGAAGTTATTGAGCACATAGGAGTGAAACTGTTGAAGCTTGGCAAAGAGATAGCGTCCAAGTCCTCTGGGTAAGCATCAACTAATTAGCTTTTGGGAACACTGAGAGTACCTTTCAGTTTCAGCAAATGATTTAGTACATCACTTTGGAAAGAAAATCTGTTTTCTTTTTCTTTGTACACCTCTCCTCTTCTTTTCATGTGGGTTTCTAGTTTTTCAACAATTGTGTAGGTGTTGATATGAAATTTATCTCTGGCATTCAGATCTACTTCTTGTGCATCTGCGTCATTGAATATCTTCTTTTTGATACGTTTGCGAGTTTGAGCTACATTTTAATTAACTTCTGGTAGTATTTCCTTTGCAACTACTTCATATCTTTCAAAGTCATTCCTTAAAGCGCGTAGTTGATCAGCTAATGACTTGTACATATTTTCATATGTTTTTAAGTTCATATTCTCATTATGCAGAACTTGACTTGCTTCATGAAACTTTTGCAAAATCTCATCCCACATGATCAAAATAAAAACAAATTCTAGTTTTTACATTTTATTTGCAATATTGACTGTTTCTCTTCTAGAATCTCCCTTTTGTGACTGGCCTTCAACTGAACATTCTGAAGCTTCCAAAATCTTAAAGAAAGACTTCAAAATTGTTGTTGTTGCCAAAGCATGTGCCTTACATGTGGTAACAGAGAGATATTTTAACACACTTTCATTTCCAAGACAAGTTTTAAGAATTTTCATCCGGCTGGTTGAGGCTGAAAAAAATATCTAGAGCAAATTCATTGTTGACAGCAGTCAACAGCACTTCGGTCAACTAGACTTAGTGAATGAGCTGCAAAGAGCACATATATGGCAAACTATTCTCTTCTAAGATATTTTGCTGCATCCTTATAACGCCCAGACATGTTAGCAGCATTGTCATAAGATCGACTCCCACATTTTGAAAAAATTAAGTTTGCAAACTTCACGTAAGCACTGCAATACCTGTTTTGCCATTTCCTCACTAGTATGGCTTTTCAGTTCCAGAAAGGTAAAAAAGCGTTCAATAGGCTGCCTACCTATTAAGTATCGAAGTACAACACTTGACTGATCTATAAGTGATATATATGGCGTCGAGTCAACTGACGAGCTAAAATAATCAAAAGAATTTACTTCGTCAACAATGAATGCGTGGACCTTCTGAGCCATCAACTTCAGACAGTCTTTCTGATTAACTTGCATCAACACCAACACCAGAGATATCATCATAATTTACAGGCAAAGTAAGATCAGTTGTGAGATTTGTGCCAGTTGAGACAGCCTATGACACCTCAACGTCATCATGATGCTCTGACCTTGAAGTGGACAAAGTGGTACTTTTAGGTGTGGAGCTTGGTTCAACTTCAATCTTTTCAGAGTCAGATACAGTACAAGTGACTTCTGATGGCGGAGATGGGTTTTGATTTGGAAGATCATGTTGTGTACGTTGAGAGAAAAAATTAGCTTTCCAGTCTTGGCCACTAAATCCAAAGCCTTTTGTTGGTTATTTTTTGCTAGTTTTCTCTTTTGTGCATTACTTAATTGAATACATTTTATCTTGCAGTCTGAAAAATATAGAATCAAAAATTTAAAAAAAACAGAAAAGAATATGGATCATATATAGTTATAACGATTAGAAAAACACTGAAATTAATAAAGAAAAACGTTCGTAAGGCAGTCAAACATACTAAACTCTAGGTCTACATTGTCAGAAATCTATCCTAGGACCTAGGTCCAACAGCACATAAACATGAATTCATAAATACCTTTATTGAGTTGCTGCATTCTGATTTGTTGAAAATCATTCAAGAGCGGCTTCAATCCATTTTAGGAGAATTAGTTTTCAGTCATTGCAAAAGTTTCATTAAGGTTGTTGCTACGGTAGCTGTATGCAAAAAGTATTCCAAAAGAATCTGTGATCAACAACACATACTGTAGTAGCCTATATACACAATTACCATTCTGTACTGATACATGTAAATATCATATAATCAATTGTAAACTGTACTGCACATTGAATTACTAAATACTCGGGTAGGCCTATACTAGAGTACTTTAGTCCTAATCAAATATCTGAAGAATGAGTTGTAACTTTACTTTGAGCTCAGTCTTGACCTATGGCCTTTAGTTGAGTCAACAAAATAGACGTATGTCTGAAACTTTATCTGCATGCCTGGATGCAAAGGTAAATTCAAAACAACGGCCTTAAATTGGGAATAGTCCACTTCATTATTCCAGGCTACAGTAGCGTTTTCAGTGTACTTACACCAAACTAGTTACAGTATTTCGACTTAACGTTATTGTCACTCAGTTCTCAGATAACAACATAAACGTTAAGCCTAATACATTGCAACTGAGGCCACTGACGTTAAACGTAGTACTCAGTAATCAAATAAATCAATGGTGTTTGGGTATGTTCACGTCAGGTTCTCTTTGACCTCTTCCTCCTCCCTGAACTTATTATCTTGGCTGTTTATGTTTGGGCCTTCTCAGAGCAATGTCCATGTATTTTGGCTCGGATACAGTTTTATTTATTTATTCTATTCACAGTATGTCAAGTTTGCTGGTGGCTTTTTTTAATATATAAATAAGTAAACTATAAATATTAATACTTAAAGTATATATACATATATATTTTAACATTTTTAATTTATTTATCTTTATATTTAAAGTATATGTTAATTGGGGAGAGATATTTAGGACTATCTTCATCATGTATGAGGTACCTGTCTAGTTCGCATAGTAATTCGTTTTTCATCCAATTTTTATTAAAGTACATTATTGTAATATGTAGGAGTCTATCTGGTATGGTTGGTATGTTCGAGTATTTGTGAATAAATTTAGATGATATTGTTCTTGGGACTCTGTATGCAGTTGTGAGGAGTGTGTTTTGGATTGTTTGTAGTTTAGTTTCGATTATTTTATTACTTACTGTTATCCATGCTGGAGCTGCATAGTCTATTACAGGTCTAATATATGTTTTGTATATTTTTAGTATGTTATCTGTAGATGCTCCACTGTTTCTACCAGTTTGACTCCTCGCATAGTTGGTTCTTCGCCAGATTTTATTTTTAATTTCGTTCACATGACTGATCCAAGTTAGTTTTGAATCATAGGTCAGACCTAAAAATTTTGCCGATGGGGCAATCTGGAGTAGAGTGCCATTCATATATAGTTCTGGCTGTTGTTTTTTGTGTTTTGTCGATTTCGTAAAGACTACGAGCTGTGTTCATTTTAATATCTATATTTTTCACAGTATTCACTTATTCTGTTTAGTTGTGGTTGTATGTTTGTAGCTGCTGTCGAGGGTGTTGCGGCACTTTTCCAGATTGCCACATCATCTGCGAACTGTGAAGAGAATCCATGATTTAGATCCTTCAGTGGCATATTGTTTACATACATGATGAAGAGTATAGGGCTAACCACCCCTCTCTGTGGGACACCAGCTTGTGGAGTGAAGTATTCGGAAAAAGTTCCTTCTACATTTACTCTACATTTTCTGTTTTTCAAAAAGTTAGATAACCAGCGAAAATTCCTCGCGGTAGTTCCATTTCATTGATTCGGAACCTTAGACCATCGTGCGAAACAGTGTCGAATGCTTTCTCGATATCAAGGAAGCAAGCGACTGTACATTCGTTTTTGTTGAAACTATCTATAATGGTTTCGGTTAATCTTATTAGGTGGTCTGTCGTTTGTCAAAATTTTCTGAATCCATTTTGTTCTTTTGGTAATTTTGATGTTATCTCCAAGAATGTGGAGAGTCTATTACTGATTATTCTTTCAAGAATTTTGCCCACACAGCTGGTCAGGCTGATTGGTCGGTAGCTATTAAGTTTATTCGCTGGCTTTCCTTCCTTATAGAACATTAATATATTTGCAAGCTTCCAAGAAACTGGAATGTATCCTTAGGATAGTGATAAGTTAAATAGTGAATTTAGGTGGTCAAACAATTTCGGAGTGCCCTTTTTGGGGAGGATAGCTTGTATTTCGTCTTCTCCTGGTGCTTTGTTTTTGTGTTTTTATTGCGTCTAGTAATTCTTGAAGGGATATTTCATTTGTTAGTAATGTGCTAGCATAATCTATATCGGAACTTGTATTTGTATCAGTTATGTTTACTGGAAATACTGGTTCAAATTGATGTTTATTGTTTGCTGTGTAATTAGTGACTTTATTTTAGAAATTTGTATTCATATCTGGATCTGTGTGAGTTTTAAATGTATTTTGGAGTTGATCTTTGAAAGCTTCGGCTATTTCTTTATTTGTGTGTGCAGTGGTGTTATTATGTTCAAGTGGAGGATATTTCTTTGTCTTTGTGTTTTCATTTGTGAGTCTTTTAAGATGTGACCAGAATTTTTTCGGGTCAGTTTTATCGTTTAGTTTATTACAGTAATTGTCCCACTTATTTTGTTTTTGTTGTTTTATTTGAGTTCTGATGTGATTTCTAATGTTGTTTATTTGCGTTTTGGTTTCTCTGTTTCTTGTAATCATGTGCTGTCTTCTCAATTGTCTTCGTTTTTTATTAGATTGATTATTTCTGTGGTGGGTTTCCATGTGTTGTTTGTTGTTTTATGGTGTTGTTTTGGTATTGTTAACTTGGCTGCTTTCTGAAGGCATTCCGTGATTGTTTGACAGTAGTTGTCCATTTCGACATGTGTTTTAACTTCTTTAATAGTTTTATTAGGTAACAGATTATCTAATTCCTGTTTATAGCATTGCCAATCTACTTTTCTGTAATTAAATTTTTCTTTCCTATATGTTATATTTTTATAGGGGTCGAGATCGAAGACACAATATATTGGGAAGTGATCACAGTCAACATCTTTTCCCACTTTAAATTTTATTATTTTCTGACTTAGGTTATATGTACACATATACAGATCTAGTATGTCACTAGTGTTAGTGGCATACGATGTATGTGTTGGGGTGGTATCATTTAATAAAGCTATGTTATTATCGTCTATGAATTTTATTAGATTTCTACCATTGGAATTAGAACTTCGGCATCCAAAGGTAGTATTTTTACTGTTTAAGTCCCCCATAACTCTGGAGTTTTGGTTGTGGGAAAAAATGTTACTAAGTAATGTTATACCTATTTGTTTATTAGGTGGGCAATAAATTCCTGTTACGGTTATTTTAGTTTTATTCGTTTGGAGGATGTCTACAGTAACATGTTCATTGCTATTGTTTAATTTAATTTCTACTACTGAAAGCTCCACTTTGTGGAGCAGCATAATGCCTCTGTTTTCATCATTTTTATTTGTTCTGTCTTTTCTTATAGTTGAATAATTTGGTATTTTAAATCTATTGTTATTGTATATTAGGGTTTCGCTTATTATTATAATATGGGGTTAATTTCTTCTATTAAATCTTCGATCTCATGTTTCTTGGAAGCTATTGCACCTTGGATGTTGATATACACTACTGTGAACATTGTGCTGTGAGCATGTATCCTGTTAGTGTAGTTATAATGTAGGGTATGTGAGGTGTGATGTGTTTTATGGAGATAGTGATCAGTAATTCTAAGCAGCTAGTTGTCTGGTTTGGTTTGGTATATTCTTGTACAAATTCTGTTATTACGTTTTTGAATATTGTTTTGAACAGGCTTGTTTTGTCTGATGTGTTAATATTCGTTTCCTGTATTGTGGTGTTGTTTTCTTTGGGTTTTTGTGTTTGTGTTAATGTGTTCTTGTCATGTGTATTAGTGTTCTGTTCTTGTTGTTTATGTGGTTCTTTTACTTTTAGCATTTCTGCGTACTTGGTTTTGTTGTTTTATTGAGTTCTGTTGATGTGTCTGTTTTAGGTAAGCTGTTTGTATTTGGTTGATTCTGTTCTGTTGGTGTTCTGATCTGATAAATACGTTGCTTTATTTGTTTGTATTTTTCACATCCTTTGTAATTTGCTGTGTGGGTTTGACCACAGTTACAACATTTAGGCGTTTCCTTTTCTTTTTTACATTGGTTGATATGGTGTTCCCCGCCACAACCGCAGCACCTCGGTGATGCTAAGCAGGCTGCTGAAACATGTCCATATCTTTGGCAGTTGTAACACTGTGTTACAACAATTGCCGGAGTTTTCAGTTGCTCAACTTGGTATTTTTTATACCAGAGCGTTATTCCATTGTTTATTAAATTTTGAATATTGTAACTGTCGTCAATATCGATACGTATGAGATTTGTGAGTGCCTGTGTTTTCTTAGAGATTATTCGTTATTTTTCGTTGTGTGGGATACTTTGTTCATCTAAAGCTTGTGTGACTGATTCTATGTTAATGGTCTGGTGAACCCCTCTTACCACAATGGCTTTAGGCTGCGGCTTACTTCCTGGAAGGTGGATTTTGATGTTTCCAGGTTTAAAGGCATCTGCTGGCCATTCTTTGACTAATCTGTTAAGATCAGCTGCATCTTGCCCTTGAACAAGGACACCGCCTCTGGGCAGACGCTTAATGTTAACTATAGTAACATTCGGTTTACAACGTTTCACCTCTATCGCAAGCAGGGGTTGATTGTATTGACCTGGAATACCTTCTATTATTACAGCGTATTGTGGAGGTTTTGTTTTTTGTGTTACATTATTGTTTGTTTTCTGTTTCTTCTGTAATTTTCTTTTGGATGTAACAGTGATAAAACCTTGGTCTTCTGAGTCTTGTTCACTGTCTGTGATATTTTTCTCAATGTTATTGTGACACTTTTCAGTAGTTTTATCAACATCCTTGGTGTTAGTTTGAATTTCAGTTTCATTAGATTTGTTGGGTGTTAAATTACTTACTTTATTTGCAGGGGTAGCTACCTCTACCTCAGTATTAGTAGCTACAACTGCTTCTTCTTCGTATTCACAATTTTCCGAAGAATTTATGATTTTAATTAGTTTTCTTTTTACTTTACGTTTTTTTTCTAATTGTATTTTCATTATTTTATCCCACAGAACTTAATTCCTTTTTAGCTAAGCTACATAGTGCTAACAATAGGGAATTACATTTTATATTGCCACCAACATCACTTGACTTACTTGTTTTCTGCTTTTGATACTCAGTAACGGCTTTTTCCGCCATTTCTGGTCTTGTCCTGTCACGGTCTCGTTGATGAGATCTACTCCGCGGTCTCCCGCTCTGCTGTCGCTGATTCCACCAGGGGTTTCTTCCTGTATTATTTGGTCTTGGTGGTCTCCGGGTGTATGAAACGATATATATTCTTATTCTTAAACTGCGTTGATTCAATAAGCCTAACTACTTTTTTTTTTACGTAGAGAGAGAAAGAACACGTCTTATTCGCCTCGCTCTTACCCTCGCAATATTACTCAGTCTTAACTTTGCTGACACGAACTTTAGTTCCTGCGCTTATTCAGACAATCCTGAATTGATTTGGTTGATTTATCGGTTCTTTACAGTAACTTTGTATGACCACGGTGCCACTGTACTGTACTACTACTGGTAATATATTGTATAATGTATAGATAACAACGTTACATGTCGAAGTCTTATGCAATTTGACCTAAAAGGTCGAATTATCTCCTTCAGACTGCTCTGATCAATGAATTGTTTTCCAAGCTCTTTAGAAATGCTATAGAACATATACTGATCTGAATTTATAGTCGTAAAATAGTTGAACTACATCTAAAAGTTTATCGTTGTTGTCTCGGATGTCGTTCAATATCGCCAGAGGGCCGGTCCGGGTCGGGGCATTATGATGTCAGAATAGGATCAAGGAAAAAGTAAGAATATAATTGTGATCTCCACTTTTAGGTCTAAAAATGGCATATTTGACTAATTTGACAAAATTTTAATGACTATTTATTCCCTAGTTATCTGGGCTCTGCGAGGAAATTTTAGAATGATGATATTTTTTCATAAATCTATAAAATTGAATTGCAGATATCTTCATTTGTGTATTAGCTACGCGGTTTTAAGTGAATTGCGATTTTTTCGTTTGTCGGATTTCAGAATGAATGATCTGAAGGAGAAATGACTTGCTGTGAAATTTTGTGTTAAACTTCGAAAATCTGCGACTGAAACTTTTGCTATGCTTAACACGGTTAACGGTAATGTTGCTATGAAGCGTTCGGCATGTTTCAAGTGGCATGAACGTTTTAAAGATGGTCGACAGTCCATTGAAGATGATGAGCGTCCTGGACGTTCTTCCACGTCACCTGACGACCCACACGTCGACAAAATCATTACCCAGGTGCGAGCAAATCGACGTCTGACTGTCAGGGAGCTCGCTGAAGAGTAGGATATCAATTAGATCTTGTTACGAGATTTTGACTGAAAACTTGAAGATGCACCGCGTTGCTGCGACATTTGTGCCACGCAGAACTCGTAAGTTTTTGGCCAAACACTCAATCACTGTTCTTCCCCACCCCCTACTCACCTGACCTAGCTCCTTGCGATTTTTTTTGTTCCCCAAACTCAAAAGACCCTTTAAAGGAAGAAGATTTGAGACGATTCCCGAGAATAAGGCAAATGCGACGAAGGAGCTGGAGGACATTACAAAAGAAACGTACCAGGACTGCTTCAACAAGTGGAAACACCGTTGGGATAAGTGTGTGCGTTGGGGCGAAGAGTACTTTGAAGAGGTCCCAGACATATAACTTCTAAATAAAGTAGATTTTGTTTTATGACGTTAGTTCGCGTATTTTTTTAACAGACCTTGTATGTCGGAGCCCAAGGTCTTCGGTTTGAAAAACCATGCTGTAAGTGATCTCTGGCTGTTTTAACCAATAAAAAAACACACACACAAAGAAACAACCAGTTACATTTAATGTCAGTTTTTGTGAGGCAGGCGAAAGCGTGTTAGTAAAATAAATGATTAAAATAGAGAAACCCTATGTATTCTTACTTTGATTTTTTATATGTTAACCAATTTATAAGCCTTTAGGAACAGTTAGGCTAACCACCATTCACTAATATTTTTCTGTTTTGGGTCTCAAACATCCAGAGACGTATTTAGGATTTCGGCGCCCCTAGGCACAAGGTTAGGTTGATACTTTTGCCCCCCCTCCGTGCCACAACTTGCACCAAGCATCACCATCACAACAACAGACAAACACAGTTGTTATCATTCAAAATCAACACAACGTTTATTTTCCAACACAATAAAAATGAAACATCAAAATCAATTATCACTAAATATTATTCTGCGGCGAAAATATACAGGCTTTCTCCTGGCCTTCTGTTCCAAAAACATGTTTATTGCATCGTCATAGTTTATTCTACAAACAATATCACTTTCATCGGCGAGGAGTGACAGGGCATTTAGTTTATCTTCTGCCATTCTTGATCTCAAGTAATTTTTCACGTTTGAGAACCGAAAAAGATCTCTCTGATGTACAATTAGTTGCTGGAATGCAGAGAAACATGCGCATAGCAATATCCAGGTTTGGATATACAGGTTGAAGTCCTTTAGCTCGCAGATTTTAGTATACTGCTAACGCAGAAGAGTCATCATTGTGCACTTTCATACTCACAAGATGTGCGCGGAAATGTAGACATTCATCCACGAAACTCACTTCCAAATCATCGGGGTAGAGTTTCAACAGTGTTCCAGCTTGACTGATGACATCAGTGGGTTCAAGATCTGTTATCTTGAACAAATATCCAAACCTTGCGTGGATTTCTACATAAGCGGTTTGTTTTCGCTGTAGTTCTGAGCAAAGTCTGTCAATGATCACATTGAAAACATTTACTCTAAATGCCTCTCTGCCTTCTTCCACTGCCTGGGTGTCACCATCTGAAAATTTTTGCTTCCTTTTTCGCTTAATTTCGTACGTCTTCATGCTGGACTTCAACATCGCCTTGTCTTCAAAATGATCGAACAGTTCTCTTGAATCTTTCACAAACTGCAGCAAGGAAGCATAAAGCTCGACTACAAGTCCGATGTCCATATCAGCACTTTGCAACTTTTTACTGGCAGCATTGAATCTTTCCAGTATTGTTCCCTAACCTGTGGACAAAATAGCTGTTTCTAGCGTTCCTAATTTGGAAAGAAGTCCAGCGGCCTCATTCCTAGCGGCTGGTTTTTCCATAGCATTTCCCTCCATGGTGGTGAGGGCATCAAACACTTGTTGCCCTGTTTCTGTTGAGGCTTTGACAAGCATCTTCACGAGCGGACCAGCGAGTGTCACTGAGTTTCTTCAAAGAGAGACTTTTTTTATTTGCGGACAGGTGTTTTTCTAGAATTTTCCAACGATGGGTTCAGACACTGAAGAAAACAGAGACTTTGTAAGAGTTCGAAGAATGAACATGCTTCTCTGCAACATTCAGTAGCACACGTTCCTACAAGATTTAATGAATGTGCTGAACATGGGATATACACAGCTAAAGGATTTTTCTCCATGATACGAGCCTGGAGACCACTGTACTGACCAGACAACATGTTGCTGGCGTTGTCGTAAGACTGTCCACGACATTCAGAAATGTCAAGCTCATATGACTTAAGTAGGCTAAGTACAACTTCTGCCAGCTGTTCAGCTTTGTGGCCCGGATTGGGTATAAAAGTCAGGAAACGTTCCATAGGTGAACCATTACTGT
Source organism: Carcinoscorpius rotundicauda (assembly GCA_011833715.1). Taxonomy (NCBI): domain Eukaryota; kingdom Metazoa; phylum Arthropoda; class Merostomata; order Xiphosura; family Limulidae; genus Carcinoscorpius; species Carcinoscorpius rotundicauda. The sequence continues at coordinate 43,000,913 of CM022393.1, forward strand.
TCACGTACCGGATGCTGAATGCCAACTGGTCAACATGGGATATATCTGGCGTCGAGTCCACGCTGATTGAGAAATATTTTGCAGTTTTGACGTCCTTTAAAATGTTCTTTAGAACAAGGTCTGCCATAAGCTGGATGAATTCGTCGCAAGTACTGAAAGACAGGTAAGACGTGGATCCCTTGCCAGCATTGCCATATCGGTGAATGTGATCAGCGAGGAAGGGGTCAAACTCCGCAACTAGTTCTAACGACATCATAAAGTTGCCGTTGTGTACTGAGCCAAACTTATCATCCCGACCTCTGAACGGAAGCCCACGTGAAGCCAATCTTTTCGCTACAGCTACCACACGAGTGAGTACATTTCTCCCGTATTTGATTTCGTCGTGCAGCTGTATGGCCATCTGGAGATCTACACGTCCCAACATGTTGCCCCTTGCTACTAGAGATAAAACTGAAGACCGATGCTCAGGAGAGTTTTCATGCTCATTCAGCCGGACAGTAGCATTTTTCCAGTCATCAAAGCCTTCGTCAGTCAGTTTGGATTTTTTTCCAAAATCAAATAAACGACAAGGATCACAAAACAGTCTACCTTTGCTCTCTGAACAAACCAAATATGTCCGCTTACTCTTTTCGCCATTTTGCAGTTTTCTTTCAAACATGCCTTTGGTTACAGATCTGATTTACTCCCCATCCTTTTTCACAGAGTTCTTGAAATCCGAGTCATCGTTTTGAAGGATGGCATGTGTGGCAATATAATCTTTTGTGTAATCATCTATTATCCACTCTGCTGGATCTGAACTTACTTTGTTTGAAAAACTTGCTGGAACCATTGACGTTTCAGGCACGCAACCGGCAGATCTTACTAGGCTTGCTGCTGATGACGTCACTTGTTCAAGCTGCAGTTCGATATGTTCGGGTTGTTCAAAACTGCTATTGCTAGGCCCGTCATGTGTATTCCCTCCATCGCTGTTGGTTTGAACATCATCGCTAGTAGGCTGTTCTTGCCTTTGTTTAGCAAAAAAAGGCCTCCATCGTCGGTGTCTTATCCAAAACATCACGTTTTTTCATTTTTTAACTTTGCTATCTTCCTATAAGCTGCTCCACTCAATTTTCGGCATATGTTACTCATGACGATATCACTAGAATTCACGGATCTTATATTGAGTATTGACAGGGAATTTGTTACTTTCACATCTCAGATCATCAGGATCTGAGTCATTTTCGTGGGATCGAGCTATTTATGGCAGCCGTTTGACCTCCAGTGACCCTCGCCCTCATAAGAATTGTGTTTCTTGTGGAGGTTTGAACACTGACAACACGATATAACTTACAGTAAAATATTGGGTGACGGAGGAATAAGTAAAAGCATAACGAAGTCTACATTTTGACACCAATATCGCTTACCACGTTATTATCTATATTGTCGATTATATTGTAAATATGTTGGTGAACCATATATTCGTCCGGCAGATAATGAGTTTTATGGTTCAAGAGGTTATTGGGGCGGCATAAATGGCAGGGGAATTAATAACCAGGGACTACATTTTAAAATGGTGTCCATTCTTTTTCCTTTTTGTTTTGGTCAAAATTTGCCGCCCCAGGCACGTGCCTCGTGTGCCTATGCGTTAATACATCCCTGCAAACATCAAAATAAGCATGTATAATGAAATTAGGATAAAATTTCTGAACTTAACGAAGTTTTCAGTAAAATTTTCAAGACACATTTTATATGAAATTATCTTTTCTTAATTTAAGTCATATTTTTGTGTTTTTTTATGAGAAAGCTCGATTGCGTTTTGACATTCTGCTATCAATAGTTATTTTCACGATGATCCGAGGGTAAACATGACTTATAAACATGTCAAAATTCGTATAACTTCAAGATTGTATTAAGACTGATCAATGTGTGAGGTTGAGTGCGCTGTATTAAAGCGATTTTGAATGCGAAAGTCAGTAAGATACGTGACGATAACAGCTAATATAAAGTCACAGTGCAACGGAAGGTACAACAAGGAAATTTTGACAGCTTCAGATGTTACTTAGGTATTGTTATGTTACCGAAAATTGATCGCTTTGTGAGAGATTATAGCAGAACCCTCCCCGCCCAACGCAAAATATCCACGTACGCAGATCATAAAGGTATGTTTAGAATGCGGATTTAGAATTTCCAAAATGGGAATTACTTAGTACTTAATGGCATTGAAAAACAAAGGAACATAGATAGGCTTGAAACGCTAGGACAGTTCAGAAAGTTACTTGCAACAAGTCAAACCACAGCCGTAACAAGCAAAGTTCGACGTCATGTAACAGGTGAGAATCTACGAACGTAAAGGTAAATGACACAAGCCAACTACATACCCCCAGGCAATATTAACCAACATAATTTGTTAACAATTTGTTAAACCAGCTCATACTTCAGTCAGTTGGATAATTAAATTGGTATCATATTAATCCATTCAAGAATATTCCGAGCAAATCGCTTGATTTCCGGAAGATTGAACTATTAAAACAAGCGCTGAAAAATTACCTTCCAGTACGTTTAAATAGATCACAAAAAAGCTTACAGAGAAGAGTAGTGTTTCTTTGGACATGATAGCCTTCTGATGAAGCTTGTTACAATGAAAACTGCGTTGAAATGCTAGCGTTAAAACGCACGGTAGTCAGATAAAGCCTGCTTAAACTTGGCAACAGAATACATTATAATATGATATACTTTCTCACTGCATGTACTCATGTTTTGGAAGTTATTTTGCAGTAACATTTTACATGTTACGAAAAAATCGAAACCTGAATATATTATGAACATTAATCTATATCTCTATTAATAATAATTTGCATGTAAGCAATACTTTTATTTTATTGCTAGCATAATAAATTCACTGTTTGACTCATTTGAGTTAAGTTGTTTTGAATTAAGCACAAAGCTACACAATGGGCTATCTGTGCTCTGCCCACCACGGGTATCGAAACTCGAATTTTAGCGTGTAAGTCCGCAGACATACCGCTGAGCCACTGGGGGGCATTTGCGTTAAGAGGAAGATGTTTCTGACGAACCAGGCCAAACGTGTTAAGGTGTGCGACTCGTAATCTGAGGGTCGCGGGTTCACATCTCCGTTGCGCCAAACAAGCTCGCCCTTTCAGCAGTGGGGACATTATAATTTTACGGTCAATCCCACTATTCATTGGTAAAAGAGTAGCCCAAGAGTTGGCGGTGGGTGGAGATGATTGTTTGTTTGTTTGTTTTGGAATTTCGCACAAAGCTACTCGAGGGATATCTGTGCTAGCCGTCCCTAATTTAGCAGTGTAAGACTAGAGGGAAGGCAGCTAGTCATCACCACCCACCGCCAACTCTTGGGCTACTCTTTTACCAACGAATAGTGGGATTGACCGAACATTATACACCCCCACGGCTGGGAGGGCGAGCATGTTTAGCGCGACCCTCGGATTACGAGCGCACGCCTTAACGCGCTCGGCCATGCCAGGCCTTGCTGCTTTCCCTCTAGTCTTACACTGCTAAATTAGGGATGACTAGCACAGATAGCCCTCGAGTGGCTTTGTGCGAAATTCAAAAACAAAGAAAAGGCAATATGGATCAGAGGTCACAGCTATAAAAAGTAATAAAACAAGGTGTAAAACAACAAATACCTATGAAAGTGCAATTCCTTATATCACCTAGTATGTACATCCATGATAAGTACTGGAACAAGCAAAAATTACTGTCAAAAAAGTACCAGTGAAACTGCAAATTCCTATTCCGATTTGATTTCTCGCTATCTTTAACAAAATTACTTTTCTCGACTAGCGCTGCTCTCTATCGGTGCAAATTTTAACCCACACCACGAGGTTTCCACCTCCAGTTCATGCTTATCCATATGCAAATAATAATGCTGCAGCTGACCACCAATAGAAGTACGACATTATTCCAATAGCGCCACCTTCACATCTGCAGTTGTTAGTCGCTTCTTGATTGGCTGCAGTATGGTATATAGGTACTACTTTAGCTGTGGAGTTGTAGATGTTTTCTCTTTTGTAACTTATTTGTTTTTTCGTCACTCTTTATTTAAATTATAACATTTGGAAATATTGATATTCTGGAAATTTTAGTGATCTTTCAGGGGCGTTTTTGTGTTAGGAATTCTAGTGTATAGTAAGTACTACCTGATGAGCTTTATGTTTTTCTAAAAATTCACACTGAACATGCGTGATAACAGTTACGTCGTAACTGCAGGTGTGTTTAAATGTTTGTACTTCTCCATTTTATTGTTATTTATAACTAAGTTTCTGTGTTGAAGGTGTGGGTTATTCATATCTTTTAAAGATCGCATATTCTGTAGGATTGTTATTAGCTCTTTCTAGAAGTTTTTGCTTTATTAATAGATTAATTTCGGATCGGACACTTATGACCTGATATAAATAAAATAAAGGGAGACTTCTACCCATTTCTGATACTTCGTGACGTTGAAACTTTTCCTACAGTGAAAATTTGATACAACTGCAGATTCTAATGAACTTTCATTGGTTGATGTGTTACTTTTGCTTTTCAAAATGGAATATCGTAGTTGCCTCTTTCCTCATTTCTGATGGGACAGACTTTCTAGTGGAATAAGTAAGTTCCAACCACTTACTAATTCCTAGCTGCTGAGGTGATGCACCTTAGAGGCCTGCCCTATGGAAGGGATGAACCATACCACTTAATTGAGAGTAGGGTAGTGGCATGTTGCAGGTGTTACTGACATTCGGCACTTCTTACTGTTGACTAAATGTTCAATTCTAGATATGCCACGTTTTTGTTGAAATGCTGGCATGTCAGAAGAATGCATCTCTCTAATAGCAGTTGTCTCTATCAGCTGAGACGTTCCTCCTCCTGAGGTACATTCCTAGGGTATTTGGTATTGATTAGAGATAGTCAAGCTGAAGAAGTCCTCATATATAATGTCATGGTTGGTGTACCTCTTCCTATAGTGGACTAAATTGCAAATATCCACTGTTCCTTGGTTTTGGACTACAGATGCATCCTGGGATTACAGTCCATTTTCCTACCAGCTTTCTGCATGTGGTATTGTTGGTGTTAAAAATGAATCCAACTGAAAATGTAGTTTTCTACAGAAGCTAATCTTCGTTCAGAGTTCCTATTTCCAGCTAAAGAGGTAGATGATCCTCTATCTCCCGTGGATCTAATTTACTATTCCTAGATCCTGTATTACGTCAAATCAACACTACATTTTATTGTACTCTCGATACTGAATGCCCAGCATTTGTCAGTTGTCTATACTCTGTTCCTTCTATTTGCTTGCCTCTTTTTATGTTCTATAATACAGTCATAAAAGAAGAAAGAGTATACCTGGATTAGATGCAATAGTATTCCACTGTGATGTTTTTTTTCTCTTTTGGTTCCACATCTGGTCTGTTTACTTTTTGAAGGTTTTTTTTGTAATGCATATACACCAATTCTGTGTAGGTTTCTATCCATTTTGTGAGTGGAAATAAGATGTATCGGAAGTGTGCATTTTACTATATTGAAGATGTACTTCATTGATATGTCCCTATCGCATATTCCACTCAGCCCCTTGTTTCCAATAATCCATTGCATCTTCTGACTGCGATTAATAAGTACAAATATGAAATTGTTTGTTAAGATAGGTGTAGTAAGATATTGGTAGAGAGCTGCTGCATGATCATTTCTATGTGGATATGCAAAAGTGGGAGGTTGAAAGTGAGTCGAGAAACTACTTGATTTTTTTATTTTGCACAAAGCTACATGAGGGCTGTCTATGCTAACCAACTTTAATTTAGTAGTGTAATATTTAAGGAAAGATGGTTGTTACTGCCCTCTACCAGCTCTTGAGCTGTTATTTTGCAAACAGTTGGTGGGAATGAATATTACATTATAATGCTCCATAGCTGAAAGGGAGATTCAAATCCACAACTCTCTAAGTTTTCCATATCTTATCTGACATTGCAATCATGAAACTCTTGGGTGGGATTTTGTAGCTAAAATTTACAGTCTACTCCAACCTAGGACAGTTATTTTCTAATATTATGAAAATAAGATAGATTTATCAAAAAAAAGAAATTGAAATATTCTTAATTGCATCAGTATTTAATGTAGCAAACCTAAATCAATTTGGGTAAAAAAAAAAAAAAAAAAAAAAGGTTCAAGGATCATAAAATTTAATTTAATGATCTGTGTGTAATTACCGTGGCTTAAATGGACTTCAGAGTAAATGCATGTGTTCAAGCCAAAACTTGCATTGTGATAGAATAAACAGCTAGAATTATCAAGGAGCTTTCTTAACAAATCAAGAATAAAAGTGGTAGAGGACCAAATATTAGGAGGTTACAAGAAAACTACAAAATTGCTAATTTTCCCTTTCAGTATGGTAAAACCCATCATTAAGAACTTTGTATTGACTGAAAGTCAACACCCATATCTGGGAACTTGTTAGGGATGCTATTGTTAAGTCAGCAGTGAAAGAATTGCAAAGTTTTGTCTGATGTACAACTTGTACATTAACAATATCCTAATCCTTGCACAAAGTTGGTTTGTATTGGCGAGTAGCAAGAAGGAAGCAATTACTGAAAAGGTTCAATCTGTATGCCCCTGATGGCATTAGAAGGTGACAATCAATCCCACTACTCATTAGAAAAGAGTTGGTTATGGGTGTGATGACTAGTGTTCTCTCTACTCTTTCACTGTTATAGATATTGTGGTAGAATGAAATAACTAATAATAGTAATAAAACTGGTGTACTGTTTCTTACTTTTATGACTTTCATCTGTGAATCATTATAAAGTAAAAGTAATATTTCAAATAAATAAATAAATAAAATTTGGAAAAAAAATAAATCAACATTTACTGAAAATTTAAATAGATTTTGAACTGCAGATAGAATTTGGCTCCTTTAACTGATGAATGCTGTCTTACGAATGGCCAGGTGGTTAAGGTACTTGACTTGCAACCTTCAAGGTCAGAGTTCCAATCCAAGAAGCTTCCCCTTTCAGCCATTTGAACATTATAATGTTACAATCTCACTATTTATTGGTAAAATAGCCGAAGAATCTGTGGTGGGTGGTGATTAATTGTTTTCTCTGTAGTCTTTCCCTGCTAAAGGAGGGACAGATAGTACTCTTGTAACTTTGCATGAAATTCAAAACAAACCAACCCTATGAATGGTGTTTGGTTAAGGAAAAAAGATCTGGTGGTACAGTGGACCCACTGAAAGATTTCTGGATTTCTTCATCTGAAAGAGATGTATATTAATGAAAACATAAACAATAGTATTTTGAAATTACAACCATTATACAAAAAATATTACCATATTGTATCATATAAGATAAACATAACTTCAGTGCCATATTAATAATAATAATAAATAAAAACAAAACAAAAAAAAAAAAGTTATATAACTGAAAATATTTCTTGCTCAGTATACTTTTAAAAACATTCTTTTTATAGGAAGTATGCATTTCTTAACTCTCCATTAGTCTGCTTTTAATGTTTTCAAAGTGAAGACTAATAGTGCCATGTAACAAAATTTTTACCTTTTCTTATTCCTGGGCAGAAAGTGTTATTTCATAATTTTTCTCTTTAAACTTTGCTTTTGTGAACTGGGAGTGTACAACAAAAACATGATGGGGGGGGGGAAACTATTTGGGGTCTGATATGTGAAAGTGATTTACATTACAGTTGCAAATCTTTGAAAAACTACTACTAATCATTTTTGTATAATTTTAGTATAAATACGTGTAAATCTTTATTCACGTTGTTTTTATTCAGACCTTTTGAAAATGAAAATGTGCAAATTTGTCCATTTTTAAAGAGAAAATAGATTGATTACAAAATTTCATTGTCCAAATCACAAAATCAAAGTTTGAAGGGAATAACAGTCATTTTCTGTATCTTTACAACATAAGCAATTAAGAAATAACGCCTGTTATACGGGAGAAAAAAAAATTGTGTTACATAGTACAATTTAGAATGCTGTTTACGTTATCAAACGCTCACTATCCATATGTAGCCCTGACTCTGCACTTAAGTACTAATGGTGCCTTCTCATGAATGTCCCAAATTCTGTTGCATCTACCATATGTAAAGACAAACTATTTCGAAAGTTAACCACCTTTTTTGAAGAACAAAACTGCCTGATTTCCACGTAACTTCTATTCTGTCAAAGTGTAATTTGTATCTAGAATGACCACTTTTACCTCTAAATATGAAAACGTTTACAAATCAAGTTAATTCTATTTATGAATTTGAACAGATAAATCAGAACCCTCTAGACATTTTTTTCTAAATATAAATAAATTTTAAGGACCTTATACTGTCATTGATGACAACCCATCCATTCAAGAATCATCCTAGTAGTCCTCCATTGAACTTTTTATTTTTTACATGATTCATAGAGGATAATAAGTATAAAGAATTGATAATGCACATGATTTATATTCAATATTCCTGTAGATACAACTGAAAATCCTCTGTTTCTTACAGATATCCCACTTCCTGGAGGATTAAGAGGCTATTTGACAAAAACCGAGATGTAATTTTCTGTCATAATGTTACTGAATTGATTTCCATTGAGGTAGTAATTGTAGTTTTAATTAAGTTACTGTTGTGGGACAGTAAGAAAGCTTCTTAAACAATTTAGGCTGATTGACTCAATTAAACTAAACCTTAAAAGTACCCTCAAAGCTATAGTTCTTACTGAAATATTTCTCAAGTTTCTCTTAAATAACTCCCTTATATTAAATGTGTGCACATCTCATGATAACCCATTCTAGAGGCTAAGCACTTTATTAAACAAAGTTGTTTCAGCTGAAGATGATGTCTTTCCTGTCACAGTTTATACTTGTGTTCCCAATATGAAGAAAAGGTGATGCATCAACACTATCATTTCCCTAAATTATTTTAATGACCTTAATCAGATCCACTATAATTCCTTTCTGAAAGAAAACATGTTCAACCTATTTTCGTATAACATTTCTATCCAAGGTATTATCTTAATAGCATTTTTTTGAATACTTTCCAAAAATTTAATGCATGGATGGCTTAAGAAAGTGATCAACCATTACATCAAGATTTGTTTCTTCAATAACACCATTGAAGTTATTTCCCTTCAAAATCATATTCATAATTTAAATTGTGACAGCCTACAGCAATTTACCAATTGATTTTAATCCTTATGTAAAGCAGTAGCATCCTCTTTTACAACTAATATTTTAAGGTAATTTTAACTAAAAATTTTAAGGTAATCAGCAAATTTAAATATTCTGACCACTCTTTAATCTGTGTGATTGATGAAAGTGCAAAAAGCAAAGGTTCTACCTAATGCTATGCCTTGAGGTGCCTCACCTATGACATTAGACCAGTTTAAACTTTTATAACAACCCTCTGCTTTATTCTGTCTAGTCAATTTTATATCCAATTATTCAAACTATTTTCCACCCATGTGGAGATAAATTTATTAAAGTTTTTATGTGCTACTTTGTTAAATGACTCGGCAGATAGCCCAATGTGACTTTACTATGAGGAAACACAAACTGTTGAATTATTTTTAAAACTCCAAATACATCAAAACCATAATCTCACCCTCATCTATGTATATAAGGAATAACCTCTTTGGAAGGTGTTGAAAAAATTAGTAAGGCAAGAAGTTTTCCAAGTAAAACAACTATTTTACAAAATTAAAATTACTTTCCAAAGCATCTTTTATCAGACTTTTAAAAACTTTTCCCATTACTTATGTAAAACAGAAAGGCCTTTAATTACTGAAACAGTTTTATCACCTTTGAAAAGAGGAATAACATCAGTGAACTTCCAATCTTTTGGCATCTGCTTACTATTCAACTTATTAAATAATCCAACTCCTTTTGCAGAGAAGTATGATCCTTCTAACAGCCAATAACATCCAAAATTTTAATGTCATCAGCAAACTTTAACTGTTGACCATTCCTTACTTACGTGGCTTCTCAACTGGGTATCTGCAAGATATTGGGATTCCACAGGGTTTTATAGAATAGAAGTGTTTCATATATTTTACTGCATAAAAACATGTTGGTCAACAGCTGCAGTCTGACTACATCATATTTCTTTGTAAGTTATAAAGGATTTCTTAATGATAAAATTTAAAAACAAGTTAGTACATTGTTTTAAATTAGTGAGTGAGACTAGGTACAAACAGGTGCATGAATTATGTAAACTTTTATTATTAGAAAGAGCATGCTTTTTTGTTATACATGCACATGTGCCCAAGTCACTGGCTTAAGAAAATTTTCATATTTTGTATGTAAGTTTGTGGATCTATGATGATAAGCAACCAATTGAAAGTAAAAAAATATTCTAAAGACTGCTGGTATGAGTATTAAGACGTTAATGAAAATAATGTACAATACTTTATTTTTAATTATAGTTTTAGTATCCATACTAGTCATCTTTATTCTACATTTTGATGTTTGTGGATTAAACATGTGTATTCTGCTTGAAATTATTGATATAGTATTAAAGTAATGTTTTTTATAATAAACACTAAAGAGTTACATGAGAAATTTAACACTATAAGTGTTCCATGATTATGTTTATTGTTCTTTAATTATTTATTTCTATCATTTAGTTTACCTATGAATTTTTAGTTGCATTAAAATGCTAAATCACCTTCTACATAATCATTTGTATTTTGATTTGGGTAAATATGTGTCTGTGACAAAAGTGACACCAGTATCTGTAGTGGTGATATACAGATATTGTTCACATATCAGAAGAATATGTAAATTTATGATCACCTGAGATTGTATTTGCATGACTGACTTCATGAATAAATACCCCGCTAGAAGCTTCAATAAGAAAGAGAGCCATGAGATAGTTATTTAAAGGTATAATTACTGTTGTTTGTCACTCATATTGTTATCAATAAGAAAGGGTATGGTATCATTTAAATATTATATTTGCTGTTTGTTTATTTTTAATTAGGTTTTTCTCTCTGGTTCTTTTTTTCCAATTCAGTCATTGTTGATTTATTAATATTTATGAAAAATATTTGTATTATTGGTCCTGGCTAGAAACTTGCTTATTAATTGTGCCCTGATACGTATTGAATTGATTTGTAATTATAGTTATTGAGAATAAATTGTTTTTGTTGTTGAACCTTGATTGTACTAGTGTTCATTGTAAAATATTACACACATTATTAAAGTAAATGAAAAAGCAAAAGTCCTAAAACTAAACCCTGAAGTACCCCTCTCATAAAATTAATCTAGTTTGAATAACTCGATTTATAACAACATTGTTTTGTTCCATCTACCCAATCTATTCTCTCACCAACCAAATTATTTCTGAAGATTCAGATGTACCACATCAAAACCAGTACCATTATCTATGTAAACAGTAATAAAGATAAGTAACTTTGGTAAATGACTTTGCTAAGCATCTTTTATTAGATTTTAAAAACACTTTTCTCACCATTGATGTAAGGCTATTAGCCTATAATTAGTGGGACAATTTTTATTGCCTCTCGTTAAAAGAAGAATAACATTACCCAATTTCCAATTTTCTACTCCATGTATACTGTTGAAGAAATTTGAAAAGAGAATAGCAAGTGGTCACATATCCAATCCTTAATGTCTTCAAAACCCTTTCATTGATATCAATCTAGCTCAAGTACTTTATCATGACTTACACTATACAGTTTTTTCTGAACAAGCTCAAAATTAGTGTTATTCAACCTTCTTTTCACCCAGAAATTGATCAGATTGAGTAACTATTGAAGGAAAAGTAAATTTGATATTCCATTCATCCTTTAATCATCAAATATTAACCTTCTGGCTTCATCTTCAAAGGTCCTATTTCTATGTTAACATTATGTTTACAGTTAATGCTTTTAAAGAAATTCTTAGTATTTATTTTTAGATTTTCATCTAAGCTTTTTTTTTCTGTTGTTTTTGATTTTCTAATTTCTTGTGTGAAAAGCTCTCTTGATCTCTTGTAGCCTTTCAAATCTCTTACATCTATATTTTCTTTTTTATTCTGCATTTTTTATTCTTAGTTTAAAATTGCCTTAGACATGAATGAGTAGCCATTACAACCAAGTCAGCTCATACTCTATTTGCATGTAAACCATCCATTCCAAAAAGCCCGACATGGCCAAGTGTGTTAAGGCACGTAACTCATAATTTGAGTGTCGCAGGTTTGCATCCCCATTGTGCTAAACATGCTTGCCTTTACAGCCTTGGGGGCATTATAATGTGACAGTCAATCCTACTATTTATTGGTAAAAGAGTAACCCAAGAGTTTGCAGTGGGTGGTGATGACTAGATGCCTTTCCTCTAGTCTTACACTTCTAAATTAGGGATGGCTATCACAAATAATCCTGGAGTAGCTTTTTGCAAAATTCAAAAACAAACAAACAAACCATTCCAAAAAGGGAGTTTCCATTGAACTCACCCCACAAATCATTCCAGCCAACCTGCTCTTCTTTACATATTAATCTAACATAAATATTTAGTCCCAGTCATTTACTTATAGTTTCATTTCAACAGTTAAGCTTCAGCAGATTCACTAAAAGAATTAAGTTATGATGCCACTTTTTTTTGAATGCCCTTTAATTATCCCCTTTAATACATCCATCTGTATATTATTAGCCTCTGTGTGTAGTTCAAATACTGTATTGCTATTAGCACTTTTTACTTATCACAGATAAGTTTTATCTGTCTATTATTTGCCAAATGATCCAAATCCCACTGTAAAAACTCATGCAAATTTTCTTAGGAATATAATATTTTGACTGCTACCATTCCTTTACAATGCTGTTTGTGTATATCAAAAAGAATAAGAATACCAGTATAAGTCCCAGCGGGACTTAACTTATAAATACAGCCTGGTTTGACTGAACTCTATTTATTGGACTTCTGTGCTTCCTCTCCTCTAATCAACCCATTAATCCATTGAGCTAATTTATCTACTATACTTGCAGAGGTAATTTTCTTTAATGGTATTTTGAATAGCAATTTGTCAGAAATTTTTCAAAAATCCACATTTATGTCTTCATTAACATAAGAACTGACATTGTAATTAGAAAAACATAAGTAATGACATTATAATATGAGACAGATGTGCCTAGTATAAGATGAAGAAAGATTTTATGTTTAGTTTAATTACAGAAATCTGTGATTACAACTAATAGTGCTAATGTACCTTCTATATATAGTGAAAAACTTCCCTATCATGACACTCAAGTAACTCAGAAAACAAAGTTTATGTGTTAAAAGGCAGTACTATGAATAACAGCACTGTTAATTCCAGTTTCAACATATTTAAACTTGCATTAAACTGTACATTTGGAAATGGAAGCAGCAATGGTAAGCCAAATTGGCATAATTCAAACACACACACATATATATATTGTAACTTAAACTAGACTTATATTTATTCCAGATCAACTTGACTCCCATAGTTGTATGTTATATTGAGTAAACTATTGTAGATAAAACTTAGCTCATATTATTGTTTGTTAAAAAACTATGTAAGAAATGGATAATTACAATATATGGACTTCTATAAATATATCAGTTTGCAAACAAACAGTTGACAACTTGTATGTGTACTTACAATGATTATTCAATAAAATATATTAGTGAAAGTATAATTTGAATACATCTGTAATAACAGTACAGTTTTGAGAAATTTTCTGAAAATACTTTGAAAGTAAGTCAATTTTTGTAAGATAATTTAAAAATCTTGCAAACCCAATCATATTTTTTCAAAGATGAATAGATATGATTTTCAGACTAACAGAAATGAAGAGAGAAATATGCTTAATCTTCACTGAGGTCATGATTCAGGGTTTTCTGATTCCCATATATACCTTACTAAATTATTAAAAATTGGTAATTTAAATATGAGGGAATGGGGATCTTCAAAAAATATAAAACAAGATAAACAGCTTAAAATTAAAATGCAATAGCAAATAAAAATAAAAAAACAAGCTTGAAGTTTTAGACATGTTGTTGACATTATTTTCTCAAGCTATAAATTCCTATTTCGATTCACCTCAATATTACAGTGGACATGAATGAGCCAAAAACTTATTGTCTGTGTTGTGATGTGCTAATGTTTCATGGATACGTAAACTGTCTCTGGTTGTTATAAAGAAATCTAAATTTCTCATTGCTTTGAAAAATGTTGGTTGTTTTCCTCTTGTCTACTGAAATCAGTCAAGATCATGGATGGATCAGCAGTTATTTTAAAGATGGTTTACTGATAATTTTGTGCCTGAAGTGAGAAACCACTTTATAAAGGCTGTCATGTCTATGAACAACAAGTTTTCCATCTGGATAAAGTTCTGGAATTATTTTTATAGTATTTTTCCCTAATACAATATATTTTATTCAACCAGTGGATTAAGACACTGTTCAAAACTGTTGCAGGGAAAGGATTGGGAACAATTAAAGCAGGCAACATTCAAAAGATTGAAAAAAATTCTTGTCTACATTCATGTTAGAGGTTTTATTTGAAGAGAAGGAAGAATTTATTGGCTTTTAGAAATCATCAGTGTCAGGAAGGTAAAAAATACACCAGATATGAGGAACAAAGTAGATGAGGTGGAACAGAAACATTTAGAAGACTGGACAGATTGCATCAAGGATACCTCCACAACCTGGTTTGGAATGATGAAGACATCATCAACTTGATAAAGAATCCACACCAGTATTTACTTGATGAGGCTGACTCAGAATAGGAAAATACTAACCATTTATTATGTCCAGCTTTACACTTATGTACATTTATGCAAATTATGATAATGGAAAAAACCCTTCTCTGAATGATGAAGAGTTGAAGAAAAAGTGACATGGAAAGATGCAAAAGATCATACAGATTTTAAATTTTTAGTACAGTAAATACTTCACTAGCATGTATAGTAGAATAAATTACATATTGTAAAACTGTGTTATTTAAAATTTATACAAGTGTTTTATCAGTTATGCATTGGAAAAACTTCTTTATTTTGTTCACAATGTTTTCACCACACTTACCTGGTATCATTAGGTGAGATACAAGTTTGCACTGGGAACAAAAAAAAGTTTTATTATGTATAATCAGCAAAAAATAAACTTGTGTAAAGATCTTTGATGGATTCCACAAGTTTTATTCAATATAGTTAAATCACTATTATTTAGAGGTACATGTTGCATCTGTCAAATGTCTAATAATCCATTGATTCCACACTTCAATGCAACTACATAAGTAGTACATTTCTACTGAATTACTGATGCTAATTTTTGTCTTAGTTCCATATGATAATTATTTATAAAACCATATTGTCCATTTAAAAGAACACTGTTTTTTTATGTATAAATGAAACAAATCTTTTACTAAACTGTTTTTCTCCCAAAATTTTTGAAACTTACAGAAGTAACAACACAAATTTATAATATGTAAATATATTATTTTTATATTTTTTCTTTGCAGCTTTGAAAATTTGTGCTACATCAGCAGTTTTAATGTTATCAAAAAATGTTTCTCTTAAAAAATATATACATTTTACAAATGTGTAATAACATTTTAACAATAAACCTTAACTGACTTAATAGGATGCTTACTTATTCTGTCATATCATCAAGGACATTTAGCTTTCTTTTTCAACTATTTTCATAATTTCATCTTCAATAACATTAGATGCAGCAGATACAGTGCAGTTGGCACATTATTATACACTCTTTATGGTTCTCACTCAGAAATTTGTATTATTAGTTACAAAGAAATTAGCGCTAAGAAACTGTAATGTTGATAATATTGCACATTAACATTATTCAACATAGTAATTATACTAGCTTAACCTAACCCAACATTAAGAAAACCTTATTAAACATATTACCTATTTGCTAATCACAAATCAGATTACATTATCTTTAAATATCTTTGGTACGTATCTTTCTATTACTTTTAATAATTTCCTTTGATACTTTCCACATTCCTTGTATATTATGCTGGTATCCAAACAACAGGCTATTATAATTCATTACGGTTTTTTTTGTGTTTTTTTTATTTCCATCAAAATAGTTCTCAAATAATGAACTAGAGGAGAGAAGGATAACAAAAGGGACAAGTAGGGACAGTAAATAAAATTTTACTGAAGGCTATTGTTACAAAAGATTTTATTTGGGTAAACTGGGATAAAAGAATTAGATTATACTATCCAAGGACAGCGATTGAGGATATAACCAAGAGTGCATGTTATAAAGTAAAAAAAGTAGTGTACATAGGGCTTAATGGGCCAGACTTTCTAAGTGTCCAGTTTGATGTTGCCAATGTTTTGAGACAAATTTCTCTGAGTAAACATGTCACACAAATATATAATAATTTCTAAATGATAGACAATGGATAGAGTTTTCTAAACATATATAATATGTTGAATTTACATTAAATTTTTCCACAAACCAAGGAAATAAACAATGGTTGGTTGTTAAAAGTACCATGTTGCCAACAGAAAAATTTAATTTCAAAGCAATAATACAAAAATTGCAAGTATGACTCAAGTCTTTATTGTGATTAACTAGTAAACATTATGTTTTGAAAATTTGGTATTAGCTGATTTTCTCATAATTTTTTCACATATAAAAATATCATGTTGTCCTTATCATGTGTTATTCTTTACAGTTCATTATTATCAAGACAATAATTATAATTTTTGAGTAAACAAAAAGATCAGAGTTTGAAATCATCTGGGAAATAAATAATTTTATCATACCTCATACACAGAGTGACAAAAGATATTTTTGTTATGTCCATTTTGTGCTAAAAGAAAATTAGATTTTCTAAGGCACATTATATCCTTTTGCATTTATCTGGTGTAGATGCTCAAATAATGTTATTTAATATATAGTTCTGCACAACAACCAAAGCATTGTTGTTATTATTAACTAAGTGGGTAAGAGTAAATTACATTCTACAATAAAAATCACTTAACATAAAATTTCATGATCTCCTTTACGTTTTCCTTTTTTTTAGTTTGGCTTTAGAGAAGAATATATTGACTGCATAATGTTTTTCCTGCAATATTTAGTTTCTATCATGTGTAGATGATTAGAATAGGGTGTATTTAAAATGTATTATTCACAAATTAACTAATTTTCCTGCAAGAAAAGCTCTTGAAAGTGGGATTACATAATAGTGTGCATCTCTTAAACTGTATAACTAACATTAAATGGTGTGAATGATGGTAGTTTTAAGTTCAGATGATTGATGAATTACAAAGCTAAATCTATGAGGGATAATTAAGGTTCTATATATAAGAATGGGTAAGTGGGGGCATGGTGAGATGCATGTAAAGGAGTTCACAGAATGGGTAAAGAATATCATTTTAATTCAAATCCTTATATGCAGCACTGTGCAAGTATTAGAACAATAAAGTAGTTTGTCATTTTTTCTACTTATGGGGCTGATTCTTCCATGTGGTAACAGTATGTAAATTTTAGCACGATGTTAATACTTCATTGAACCCTGTTGACAACTGAATGAGCCAAGGTGATATTACTTATCATTGTTTAGAATTCATATAAACTTGTACCAAGGACATGTCATAAGGATTTTGCTTGAATGAACATGCAGATCAAAGTTTTAAGATTTGAAATGACTGTTATGGTACATCATGCAGTGTCTTAGCTATGTAGAAAGAAGCTAAGATATGGTGCAGTCTATGCTAGAAGAAATCAATTTAACAGCCCTCCACAAATAAAACATGACAGAAATTTTTTTTAACAAAATGTAGAGAATTGACAGTAGAGCTGAGAGTTATAATAAAAGCTTTACGTGATGCTGGTCAGACTCTGAAAAATTGCTGCAGAGTTGAAATGCTCTCCAAACAACGTCAACTACACCCTACATCGTGAAACTAAGACAGGTAAAACTGAAGATAGGAAAAAAAGAGGTATAACACCAGAACTCAATTACATCAGTGTTAATGTATCTTTATTTATGCGTCCTTCAGGACAGGAGGAAGACCAAGCATAAGATTAAGAAGTATTTATTGGTGTAAAGCAACTGGGATGTTTGTGTCAAACAAATAGTTAAAAAAATAAAAGTAAAATTATTGTAAAAATTCAAAAATTAATCAAGATAAAACTAAAGAAACTTCACAAAGTAGGAACACAATAGTTGAATTGAAAAGGCCAATGTCCCTAAAAAATTAAAAAATATATGTAAGGTGGACAGTGGTACTATCATCAATAACACTGTCAGAAATATACCAATGGAAAAAGCATATATAAAATGGTACCATCATTTCAAGCCCTAATGACAGCATGACAGTAAAATGTGAGCCATTGTGACATAAATGTCACAAAGGCCATACACAAGTACGTGCATCCCAGATAAAAGAAAACAATGAGTTAAAAAACTGTGACCAATATGTTGCCTTGCCAGGATAACTTCCTGCTTCCGATTCTTTCAGAAACAAGACACCCAAGGAGTAACAGAAGGTTTAATCTGAAAAAGTTTGTTATGACACTGCTTACTCCAAGTCAATTGGCAACTGGTATGGTTGGAGCCAAGCATTGAATACAGAGCCATAGTCCATATATGTGACAGGCACAGCAGTGATAGAACCAGAGCAGGTGACTTAGCTGCAATCTCATCACGCTCATTCCTGTGAATATCAACATGACTTGGTGTCCCAAAAAACTGGATAAAAACAGACAATAATAAAAAATGAGCCAGTTGGTCTGAATATCGATGAGAATAGGGTAAGAACTAACAAGAAGTGATTCTAGGGCCAGTAGAGAGCTAAGAGAGTCAGTATAAATAGTAAAATTAGTGCACTGCATAACTTCTATGTGATCCATGACAAGAGAAATGACATGCAACTCAGCAATGAACACAGAAACTGTAGAGGGGATCCTGTAAGCAACCAACAAACTACAACAAATCTTGGCAGAGCTCACAGAGTCACCTGATTTGAAACCATCTGTATAAATGAGAATGGAAAGATGATCAGAAAATAAAAGATGGTATTTCCAACTGGAAATATCTGACTTCCTCAGATGACTCAAAGAAAAGTCACAGGTGGGGATGATAATAAGCCATAGTGGGATGGGTTGATGAGTGAAGACAGCAATGTCATCCAAGGACAAACTAAATTCAGTCAGCTGCACCTAGACATGAAGACCAAAAGAAAAAAAAATGGAGGACTGTCTATTCTGAAAAAGCATAGCCCATTAAGGAAGAAAGACACAATCCCACATGAATTGCTGTGGTAAGGATCACAGTTGTAAAGCATATAGTAAAGAAAGTTGCCAGTAGTGAAGAGGTGGTTTATGAGACTCAGTGTACAAACTTGAACACAGAAAATGCAGAAAGGATCCTGTAAGCAACTGCCAAACCACAATAAAATACGACAGAGCACACATAGTCATTTGATTTCAAACTATCATTATAAATCACAATGGAAGAATTGTTAAAAAGATGTTAGAAGACAGTACTTCAAATTAGGAGTACCTGCCTTCACCAGATGACTCAAAGAAAGGTCACAGACGTGGATGGTAATAAGCCATGGAGGAATGGGTTGATAAGTAGTGACATCAATGTCATTCGAGGGCCAACCCAATTCAACCAGCTGCATTTGGACATGAAGGTCAAAAGAAAGAATAGCAGACTGTCTATTTTGAAAAAGCCTAGTCCACTGAGGAAGAAAGACACAACCTTAGGTGGGATGCTGAGGTAAGGATTGCAGTTTTAAAGAAAGTTTTAAGTGGTGTAGATGAAGAAGAGTTTAATGAAACACAGTGTACAAATTTTGGATTGGAGAAGTGCAGAAAACTCCCCTGCTGAGCCAAAGCCTCAGATGGTTAAAGGGGTCAAACACCTTCAAAATTGAAGTCCTGGCAGAACCAGAAACCCATAATGAAGTTTGAATCAAATGAAGGCATAATAGATCATTAACACAAAACATAGAACCCCTCTTAGAATGTGGAAGAGAGAACACAGAGGAAGTTTAGTGCTCATGTATACTTGAAACATAGCTGCTTGATCTGTTGAATGAAGGTCAGCTTATTATTAAAGATAAGCCCAAGAATTTTGCCTCAGAAACAAAAAGAAGAACAAGATCGCCAAGACAGAGCTTAGAATTGGGATGAATACTGGTGGCAAACGTTTATGCAAATAGTTTTAGAGAAAGAAAAGGTAAAACTGTTCACTATGATCTACTTCAACAAACAATTGAGGATGGTCTGAAGCTGCCACAAAAAACCTCATTCTAGGTAGGAAGAAGTTGAGCAGTGATAGCCTTAATCTTCACAATGAAAAGATGGGAAAGTGTCGACCCCACAGGAATCACCTGTCCATTCAAATGTTTGGGATAAAAGTGGATAAATGGCCACACAACTGATATGAATGGAGGTTATGCAAAATGCATACAAGATGTTTTTACTTGAGTAAGGCTTCTGTGATTGACTTTTCAAGTTGAATCATGTGGTATACATGGTGAAACGCTGTCATCAAAACCTACACTGGGTGAGTGAGAGATTGTTTGATTTAAGGAACTTAACAAGATGAGCTTTATCTATCCTATCTAAGACCTTACAGAAATTGCTTATCAAAGCAATTGGATGACAGCATGAAGAAATTATGGGACCCTTCCCAGGCTTAGACAAATGAAGGACAGTAAGGAGAAAAACATGCTTTTGCCAGATTTAGTTAAGAACAACCAGAAGAATAACAAGAAAGACAGGAGATAAATGGCGCATCATCTTGTAGTTAATATCATCAGGTTAAACTGGTGTGCTACCAGATCAAGCTTGACTTCCACCAGGGTAAAAGGGTAATTACAGTCACAGAAATGATCCATTTCAAAGGAAAGAGACAATTACTCTGTCAAATAATTGATAGTTAAGAAGGTGAGGGGTGAAACAGGAGTGCTGAATTCATGAGAAAAGCTTTCACTGAGAGTACTGGTAATGCTCTGGTCATCAGCAACTTCCTGGCCATAAGGGAGTGAGATCAAAAGAGGAGGGAAGGCCTACTGACCTTCCAAATGATTTTAGAACTGGTGGTAGAAGAGATGTTAGTTGTAAACTTAATCCAAAATTCTTTCTTGCTTTGACTTCTTACCTGCTGAGCATGGGAACAGGCTTGCTCAAAAACAATGTGGTTTTGAAGTGTGAGATACCTATGAAAGGTGTCACACACTCATTTTTGAGCCTTCTTTACCATTTTGCAAACTTACAGATGATGGCAGAATCAAGTTCTGAGAGAGCAATAAAAGAAGGCCAATTAGCATGGTTCAACTTCCATCAAGGCATGTGGGTTAGATGGTATCGACCATCACTCTTTCTCTCAAAAATAATAGGAAAATTATCACTGCCTCATGGGTCACTGTCTACCCTTCAAGAAAGGTGAGAGAAAAGTGAAGGGGAGCAGATAGAAAAATCAATGGCAATTTAAAAAACGAATATATGCATGAAATTAAGTGTAAGAACCAGTATTGAAAAAAGAAAGATTGTGATCTGAGAGCATATGTTTTATGGAATGACTCCTCCCATCAATATCAGCACGACCCTAGAGGAGATTATATCCACTAAAGTCTTCCATGTTTAAAAAGGGAGGTGAAAACTGTTCAATGAAGGCATCAAAATGTAACTGATCTTAGGTCTTTGCACAAGACAAGTAGAATGAACAAATAATTATGGTACAACTGAAAGAAACACAGATGGTAATGACCTCCAAGAGTATATTGAGTGACAAAGACAGGGTGGACACATGCTTTTCAACTAGTATTGCCACCCCTCCATGCAAAAGTTCTAACATAAGCAAAACTACTGAAAGGTGACTGTATCAACAGGTTTCAAAAATGTTTCCTGTAAGGAAAGGCACACAGGAAGATAGGAATTAGTCGAGGCTTGAATGTCATCCAGATTAGAATGCAAACCTTGACAGTTCCATGTATAATTGTAGAAATAACTTTGAAAATAACTCTGTGGGAAGCATGAAAAGCTCTTTTTGTCAAGGTCAACACCTTAATGTCATCCAGATTAGAATGCAAAACTAAAAAGTTCCATATATCAATGTGGAAATAACTTTTAAAATAACCCTGTGGGAAGCATGGAAAGCTCTGTTTGCACTCCTACTGAAACAGTGAAACATATTGCAATAGCATATTTCCATTTTCACTGTACCTCATTCTTTTCCATCCAAGAACTAAAGTAAGATGAGTGAGAGCTCCTACAATTAAGACATTGAGGGTCCAATTTACACTTATAGATATCAGTCTTTGCCATTGTAATGAGCACATGTCAAAGAACCATGAAAGAACCATCATCTTAAAGTGACCAAACTGCTTATACTGGAAATATGTGAAATGGCCATACCTTACTGTTCAGACACCATGCCTTAACAGTGGCAGGTGGACATGGTGATGTAAATATCAAAATTAGGTTATTGGTAGATAGCATAATTCCATCTTTGTGAGTAAAGGTATGTCTCACTGCACAAACTCTTTGAGTGGAAAAGTCAGCAAGGATCTCTGACTTAGGGATGTTCTTCAATTCTCTCTCAACAATAACTCCTTATGAGGAATTCAAAGTAGTATGGGGAGTAGCCTCAATGGGTATATCCCCAGTGGCCTTTAAATGCAAGAGGAGTTCACTGTGTTTTGGGGTGCATATTTCCACCAAGGTTTTCCCAAAATATAGCTCTAAACTGACTAAGGAGAACCAGAAAACCTCTTTAGTCTCTTCTTAATAAAAAAAAAAGGAGATATTTGCCCTAAAGATTTGCTGTGACAAATAATGTAGCAGGAGAAAATGATGTACAAGTGTAGAATAAGTTGAAGGCTGCTGTTCAGAGGTTTTAAGATATGGTCATTTACCAATGAGCTGTTTTTTTTGGTTTATTTTATTTGGATTTGGGGGGACCATTGCAAAAGAAGAAAGATTCAGTGCCCCTGAGGGGACATAATATGATACCAAAAAAGGACCTTGCAACAATGCTCACAATACCATTGAAAACATCCAACACTGGTACTCAGTTGACCACACCCCAAAGCCAAAAAGCCATCTTGAGGTTATACCCCTCAGCCACCAGAATCCTCTCCCTCCCTATTCTTCATAGCTCATCACACTTCAAGGGATAATTTGCAGTAAAACAGATTAAAAAAGCTTGAAAGTAAAAGCAAGCATTTCTTTCAGTTATTTATATATATCTAAATGATTTTTTATTTGCAACATATTTTTCTTCATTTATTTGTTTTATTTTAGTAAGTAAAGTGTTAACTTCATTCACTAAATGAGTCAGTTGTAATAACAATCTCTTCTGTTAGTGCTTCAAATAATGAGATACTATTACAGATTTGCACTTAACTTGAGTATTTATTTTTTCAGATGTATATAAAAGATTATAATAAAAATTGTGCCAAAGCTTATATACATATTATTGCATAAAATATTTGATATTAATGTATGGTTTTAACAAATGTACATTAATTGCAGTGATTTTTCCCTAAGTAAATCTGGTTATGGGATGTGATTTAATTAATTTTTTTAAAAATTTCTTATTAGTTTCAAAACTTCCAATTACTTTGAAAGATCCCTACCAACAAGATGAATTTTCCAACTTAGAACAGGTTTTTCCACCACATTTTATTTCAAATGAAGATTTAACATCTGAAATCAGTGTTCAAAATGGGCAGACAAAGAAAATGTTTGTATATCCTGTGTTAGAAGCTGATGTATTTGATATTAGTGTAGCATTTCTAAAAATGGCTAAATATTGTCTATGTATCAAGTATAATGTAGAAAATTTTTATACCTCATTCAGACATCTTTATTGTATTTCTCAAATCACAAAAGAGTTCTTTTGCAATGTATCTTATTGAAATATTGGTTTCAATAACCATGTTTATTAATAATTTTCTATAATTTGAAAATTATAGCAAATGCAAAGACGTAGTGATAAATTGAAAGTAAAATTTATAAATTTAATAGCTTATGATGTAATCTCGTGTCTAATGAAATAAGTTTCTTCTAATGTGTTAGATGGTTGTTACTACATAACTGAGAAAAAGTTAAAAACTTGTATAAAAATGCTTTAGCAAAACTAGTTTTGTTTCTATGAAATACAGTAAACTTTATAATAACAGAAATAAGGTTTTTTGTAAAATATTATAAAATTATTTCTTTATCAGAATGTATTGCTTTGCATATGGGCATGCATATTTGATGTATTAAATATTTATACTGGTATAAGAAAGTTGATTCTTATGTCAGTAACTAAAGGATTCTCTTAGGTTATTGTTTTATTTAATTTTTATTTTGTTTATTATGAATGTTCTTATCAGAAAAGGATTTATCAGTCAGGAAAAATAGGATACAATAAAGGCAAATAAAAAGAATTCTTCATTTATAAACAGATTCCTGTGTCTTAAGAGGGAAAATTTTGCACAACAACTAAAACTGTTGCTTTCACTCAACTGACTCCTCATAGGTATGCTACAGTGAAAGTTGAGTTTATGAATTATTTAAGATGTGTTTTTTTCTTTAAATGATAAATAAAAAGTTGGTATAAATTAATGTTTATTATTTGTAAAACCTATCTAGACTTAAAGTTAAAATTATATGTAAGCAATATTTCTTCATGATTTATCCCTGTTGTCTTCAAACTACATTATCTAAAATTAAGTTGTTTTTGCAAGAACATTACATTTTATTACCTTGTTTCTTTTATTCTGTTACAGAAACTTGTTACAGCAGAATGGTATTGCAAAAGAAGAATGATAGCCCGCCTTGTGTTTTTTTGTTTGAATACAAGTTTGAAGATAAACAAAAGTATGGTGGAACAGTACAAATTCTATTTTCGAGGTTAAACTTTTGTTTTGTAAGTGATTGGAATAATTAGCATGTGATCAACGGTATTGTACAAAAGAGCATAAAAAAATTTGCAGAAGATATTAAAAATTGTGGTAAAATATTTGAAGCCCATGCTGTATTGTTACATTTCCTTTATACTACAATAATGATCTCGTGTTTGTAGAATAATGTTAACCTTTGTATGATCAGTAATAAATAAAGTGTTTACAATGTACAATAATTTCGTCATGTCGTTACATTTAAAACATTTCATTGCACTGTTATAGCTAGGGGTCAGCCAAATGATGATTCTTGAAGAATGAGTTTTCACAGTTTTATAGGAACACATAATAATTGTAATAATACCAGCACATAACCTATAAAAAATGATAGGTGTTAGAAAGCTGTGTAAATATTGCTACAAATTAATTAATAACAATTTTATGCACATTAAAAATCATATTTTTGTTTCATAATAGTTTTTTACAAAACAGTGACAACATTTATATGTTATTTCTGATGTTAAAATGCCTCATAAAAGAAACTGGAAACATTTTTGGTATTTTAGTTATTGATGTATAAATGTTTTCACATATATTTGCCTATTCATATTGTAAATTTTCACATGTTGTTAAAAAAGAAATGATCATAATTAAAGTAAAAAACAAGTACACACTCCCACTAAAATCACTTCTCTGAATAAAAAATATCATCAAACAAATTTTCAGGGAGTATGACACGCTAAAACCAGCATCACACTTCCAACATAAAAAACTCAGATAAGCAAAGGAGGATATTTCAAAGATAACATAAAATTATTATTGTTATAAAACCTCTAATTGACGAAAATATCTCCAAGAAAGTAAACATTACAATTTAGAACTCTGAACTGCAGATTAAAGTTATAGAATGGCCAGATCCAACCCTAAAAAGCCAACTTTAAAAAATGTCAGTACACTACAATATAATAAAACCAACTGTCTTACAAAAACATGTTTCCAATCTAAGGATGAGTGTCTTGTTTTCAATGTTGTTTATCAACTTACATGTAACATTTTCCATTACACTGAGGATAGGAGAACAGTTTCAAATCATGGACAAGTAATGCCTGACTTGAAACTACAATTCACCTTTCAAATCTTCACCAAAACTATCAAATACACTGACAGAAAATTTAAAAGAAGTCCTCCTCGTTCAATAAGTGCAACAACAGATGAATAAGATTTAAGGATGGTATCTATAATTTTGTTTTATTTTTGTTCTTATAATTATTTTATTTAGGATCAATTACTGGCATAGCCAAACCACAACTTTATATACCATTCAAATACTCAGATGAGTTAAGTAAAAGACCATCCAAATTCATCATCATCAGGTATAGTACCAGGTGACCTTGAGTCTTAACTAATCCAAGCAATTACATGCTTGAAACACTTCAATAAATAGTCCAAATCCTTTTTGGATAAATGTTATGAATAAATGTTCTCAATTTCAGTCATAAGGCTCTGTGTTGATGGAAGTAATTCTTCTTCCATGTAGTCTTAGTCAACACCAGACTGAGATGTTCTAAATGTTGAAGATACACTGTAGTATGTGTACTCAGGAACCTCTATGTATAAAAGGCGAGATTCATCCCCCTGAGTTGCAAAACAATTTGTCCATAGGCTCTGCACAACTCCATGTTTATCAAGGACACTTGATCACACTGAAATGGCCTTTGGAATACTACCATCATCAATTGGTAGTCATTATCTTGGCTGCTAGTGAAATAACTCAGGTTAATAAACATCATCCTATAGAAGCAATTAAAGCGTTTCTTGTGATCTTGTATTACATTAGAATAAGAATTGGTTTACCCTGATCGAGAAATGACAAAAAGTAACTACCTAATTTGGTTTTAAGACTCACTAGGTCACAAGTCAATTGTAATAGCCCTCAGCCAACCATGTCTTCTGCAAATTGAGACTAATTCCTTACATTTCTTTAGAATACAGTTGCAATAAGACTGCAGTCGTAGACATTCATAAAGTCAGTAAAACCAATATCTATGAGAAATATTTCTCTGAGACCTAACCACTGACTTAAACGCTGTCATATACTCTTAGTGAAAACTCTCTCCTTCATGGTTATAAGTCCTTCTACTTCTGAGAAATGTAATTTCCTCGTTAAAAACATTTCAACTTAAAACATAATGAAATTAGCAAACAGAAACTCACCGAAAATGAATTATATGGTCATAGTCCTAAATTTCTCTTAAACATCTTATTCTATGGTTTTCCAGATATGCTTTTTCCTCTTCCAGATAAGAATACTAACTGCAATACCTAGGAAAACATCAAGAAAAGTACTAAAGAGTCAAATTGAATTTAAAGCAAGAAAACAGACTGTACACAGTGTTAAAACAAAGTGAAAGAAATCAGAAAGAATCAAAACTGGTAAATGAGACAGAAATGTGGTATCTTTCAAGAAGAGTTCTTATTTTATGCAAACTTTTGTTTACAATTTTTGGCAATTTGTTATTTCAAATTACACTTGAAACATTTATCTTGTTTATTTCTACTATTCATTGTAATCAGTTGTCTAAATAATTCTTTAGTCCTTCTAAAATGTCATCAGTAGGAGTTGAAATGTCAACATTACTCAATCTAATAATCCCTTAGCTTTGAGATAGTGGCATCAGTTGTTCATCTACAACCATTTCTAGTTGTATTGCAAATTGCAGAGCTTTTTTTTTAAGAATACAATGAATATTTACACTGCTTCAGTCTAATTCTTATATTCTCATTTGTTATGGCATTTATAAATTTGTCAACATTATTGACTCTATCATTTCATGACAATTGTCAGTAGTAGAATAACTTGGCAAGCTTATCTAAATCTACTAAAAATTCAACTAAGGTATCTTCTTTTTTTTTTCACTTTGTCCCCAAACTTGATCTTCTTTCATTTCTCTAACTCTTTCTTCTTTATTCGCTTTTAATTTTCTATAAATTTTTTAAACTTTCTATCTCTTTCTTCTAATATTCTGCCTTGCTCTTTCTAAACTGCTACAAATGGATGCATCTCTAATACTTGATATGTTAATGGGGAAATTCTGTACAAATACAAAGTTTTGTGTCTCATTTTTTCTGATCTTTTCTTAATAATTTCACCATCTCAAATAACATTTGAATCTCACTACTTGACCTCAAGGTGTCCATCTTCAATAATTGAAGTTTAATCACCAGAAAATCCCACTGCTGATGCTAAATTGTTGAAATGTTGTTCTTCCTTTACAGGTTTCTTTATATTATGAGGAAAAGATAGTTCAATGTCCATCTCAGTTAAATTGTAGCAGCTTATGAGTCTGGTAAGAGATTTAAAAAAATCGCAAAAGATTTTGAACTCAGCCATTCCACTGTCCAGAAAATAGTCAATAAGTGGAAGGCTTTCAAAACAACTACCAACATGCCCAGGTCTGGTCATTTAAGCAAGTTCACCCTGAGAGCAAACTTCAAGATACTAAAAGAGGTCTCCAAATACCCTAACATGTCATCATTGGATCTACAGCAGGCTCTGGCTACTGTTAATGTGAAAGTGCATGCCTCTAGAATCAGAAGGAGACGGCACAAGTTTAACTTGCATGGGAGGTGTGTAAAAAGGAAACCTTTGCTCTCTAAGAGGAACATCAAGGCCAGGCTGAAGTTTGCCAGAGAGAATGTAGACAAAGACCAAGACTTCTGGAATAATGTTATTTAAACAGATGAGTCCAAATTTAATTATTTTTCCTCACAATCATAGAATCCACCATGAATTCTACTGTATATCAAAGGGTGCTTGAGGATCATGTGAGACCATCTGTACGAAAATTAAACCTGAAGTGGAAGTGGACCCTGCAACATGACAATAACCCAAGACATACCAGTAAATCCACCAAGGCTGGCTGAAAACTAAGAAATGAAGAGTCATGAAACAGCCGAGTCAAAGCTCAGATTTTAATCACATTGAGATGCTGTTGGGTGACTTGAAGCAGGCTGTACATGCAAGAAACATCTCAAACATCTCACAACTGAAAAAATTCTGCATTGAGACGTGGGGCAAACTTTCTACAGACCAATGTCAGAGACTGGTAGATGACTACAAGAAACATCTCATTGCAGTTATTTCAGCCAAAAGGGTAACACTAGCTATTAGGGGTAGGGTGTCCTAACTTTTTCCTCAGTTATAATATGCATTTTTATAGAATTACATTTACAGAAGATCTTCAAAAGTCTTTTCTTCAGTTTTAGTTGTTTAGTTATATTACTTTAATGTCTCCGTATTGTTACAATTGAGATTAAATATCCATTTATCCAAAATTATTACATATATACACAGACTTGCATAGGGTGTCCTAATTTTTTCACATGACTGTACATACTACTCTCCACACTTATTGACTCACCAGTATTTTCTTTCCCTCAAACTGATAAAAATGGTACCAAATACTCTCTAAATATGTCAGAGATGTTGTTGTTCTTGTTTTGAATTAAGCACAAAGCTACACAATGGGCTATCTGTGCTCTGCCCACCACGGGTATCAAAACCCGGATTTTAGCGTGTAAGTCCGCAGACATACCGCTGAGCCACTGGGAGGCGCAAATATGTCAGAGAAAACAATCACATCCTTTATATTAATGGGTAAGTGTTAAAAAATGTGATTTTTAATTATTGGGTTTTTACCTTTTTATTAAAATAAGGCCTGGGTTCAATTTCAAAAAATTGAAAAAAAAAGTAGTATGTGAGCCTCAAACATTTGAGAACAAGTGCTCTAAATGTTTCTAAGAACATAAACCACTTTTGAATTGTCATCATACATTTCATATGATTTCACACCTCTTTTACTACAATACAATGACTAACATATGCCCCCCAGTGGCTCAGCGGTATGTCTGCGGACTTACACGCTAAAATCCGGGTTTCTATACCCGTGGTGGGCAGAGCACAGATAGCCCATTGTGTAGCTTTGAGCTTAATTCAAAAAACGAAAACAACAAACGACTAACATACAATCCATTTACTTATCAGTCTCCTGCTGGGATTTTGGTAAATCTATGTATTTTCAACACTAAAATCAGGAGTGCAATTCCCCTCAGTAAACACAGCAGACAGCCTGATGTGGCTTTGCTATAAGAAAACATACCATCCATTTATTTGTCCAAAGCAGTACAATAATTCTCATTTATATCAACAAACCTTCTTTGCATTATAATTTTGATTCAACACTTCATGGAATATTGTTTTAAAATTACATGTTTATAGATATTTCTAGAACTAGTACAAATTTAATATCACCTGGCAACATAAAAAATGTGCAGCTCTCTCTAACTCACAAATAAATTACAATATTAAAAATGTACTTTACAGCAATGCCATTAGCAAAGTTAAGCAATCTATTAATCATTCCTTTCCCACTGATGGTAATCAAAAACGAGTAAAGGTCTAAAAACTGAGCTTTTAGGAACCTCATTTGTGAAATGAATACACTTTAAATGGATTTCATATATAACAATCTTCAGGTTTTGCTGGAATAGGTATTAAAACTTTAATTAAAATAAAATACAGAAAAACACAAGAAATATAGCCATGTTTGCGACTTTCACTCCTTAGAAATAAATTTATATATTTCAAGGAAAGTTTACATAAATAACCAAGAACTCGCCCAGAGACTGATGTAGCATAAAAAACCATTATTTATTTGTCATGAAATATACACAAAAATTCTCATTTTCTATTAATAATTAAGACTGGATAATCTTTTTAATAGAATACAATAGAAGTTCTTCTAAAATGCTCATCAATACCTGAAACATGGCAAGTAATTTATGATTTAGTTTGATTCTATTCAGCTGTGAAGCATTACTCTATTTGAGTTATACCAAAGTTTGGTAGAGATGTTTATCAACACAAATAATTCAAATTTTCTTTATTTATTCAACTGGGTGTTCAGAGCAGATCTATGACTTTTCTTCAGATAATTATCGATTCTCTTCTTGGATCTGTGAATCAGAATTAACCAACTAACTGATTCTATCTCCAGTTCTCAGGATGCTGGCATTGTTCTAACTGTCATCAAAAATCATAATTACAGCACGTGATGCTACCCTTGTCTCAATTGTTATGCATAGCTCTGTATAATTTCTTGTTTTGTTTTGCACACGTCACAAAAGCTTCTTGTTTTATCATTTGGAATTTGGTGCATTCTGCTTAGCAAAATAAATATATATTTCGGATGTGCCTGTATTCAATGCTACTCGATTTGTAACTTACACGTGTTACTGCAGCATAAGTATCTACTCTCTAGAGAGGCCCAGCATGGCCAGATGGTTAAGGCACTTGACTCGTAATTTAAAGGTCACGGGTTCATATTCCCGTCATGACAAACATGCTCGTCCTTTCAGACGTGGGGCCTTTACAATATTAACGTTAATCCAGTATTCATTGGTAAAAGAGTTGCGGTGGGTAGTGATGACTAGCTGCCTTCCCTCTAGTCTTACACTGCTAAATTAGGTACGGTTAATGCAGATAGCCCTCAAGTAGCTTTGCGCGAAATTCAAACCAAACTTTCTAGAGTTCAAATTTCTTTGTTGGAGGAAGAGGTCAAAGAGAACCTGACCCTCCAGGGCAAAATACCCAGATACCATTGATCCATCATTTCTTTGTTTCTTTACCTCAGAACTATTTCTTCGACATGATGTATAATACCTCATTCCTCACGTCAACTGCATCTTAAAATCCATTACCATCGTACCAACTTTTAGATTTAACATAAAAAGATATTTATAAGTTTTATCCCATTTATATATACTTTTGTTTTTGTATGAGTCCCAAGTAGTAGCCGAAGCCATTTACCCCACGGACAATTCTATCCACATCCCTTATCGAAACATAACATATAAAATTGACTTTTACTTACACTTTGCCAATTGTTTCTCTTTCATGCTTCAGGTTTCTTTCTCTATTAGTTAATTAAAGAAACGTGCTACTGAAGTTACTTAAATGGTTTCTTTTTACATTATTGTACTTGTATATTTTATTTTTGCTTAAAATTTAACAACTGAGAACACAATATGTGAATAAGTGGTTATGTAATAAAATTTGTCAAATTTCCTGCCATTTGGTAAAATAAAAAGTACAATTTACAATATATTCGAATTTCATTCTATGAGGTTTACTTTTCGACAGTATATCCCTCACTGGTACAGACTCACACTGCTAGAAACCGGGTTTTGACACCCGAAGTGGACAGAGCACAGACAACCCATTGTGTAGCTCTGTGCTTAATCCCAAACAATCAGTCAATCCCTGTTCGGCAGTCCAATAGAAGAGATGATGCTAAAAACTCAAAACAAGTATTAAGAAACAAATATGAACGGGACGAAACCTTAGTTTGTTTTGAATTTCACGCAAAGCTACACAAGGGATATCTGCATTAACCATCTATCATCTAGTGTAAGACTAGAGGGAAGGCAGCTAGTCAACACCACCCACCGCCGACTCTGGGGATACTTTTTTATCAACGAATAGTGGGATTGATAGTAACATTATAACGTCTCCACAGCTGAAAAGGCGAGCATGTTTGGCGCGACAGGGGTTCGAACCCGCTACCCTCAGATTAAGAGTCGCACGCCTTAACCCACCTAGCAATGCCGGGTCTTTTTATTTTATGAAAGTTACAGGTCTGTCAATTCAATATAACTACTAATAAAATGTGAATATATTAAATATTAAAATGTTATTCTGATAGGCCTGACATGGCCGAGCGCGTTAAGGCGTGCGCTCGTAATCCGAGGGTCTCGGGTTCGCGCCCGCGTCGCGCTAAACATGCTCGCCCTCCCAGCCGTGGGGGTGTATAATGTGACGGTCAATCCCACTATTCGTTGGTAAAAGAGTAGCCCAAGAGTTGGCGGTGGGTGGTAATGACTAGCTACCTTCCCTCTAGTATTACACTGCTAAATTAGGGACGGCTAGCACAAATAGCCCTCGGGTAGCTTTGTGCGAAATTTCAAAACAAACAAACAAACAGTTATTCTGATAAAAATATGTTTGTTTTTGAGTTCGCAGCACTACTGTCTCTGGTTTTAAAACATATTTATTATTAATCATTTAATATTTAAAATCAGATTTTTATAAGATTTCTTTCAGCTCATAATTAAAAAACAACAACACACATTCAGAAAGATATAAACTGGTGTTTAAGAAAAATTTATTTTTATTCAAGATGATATTTTTTCAAACGTTACATGTATTTAGTCAGACTACAAAACATCCAATGATAACGAATCTTCAGTTGAAAAATAATCACGTGACGTACTATATATATATAATCCAACCAGTAATAACCAGTTCTCTTAGGCTGTCCGTTAATGTTACTAGGTTTGGTGAGAGTGAGTTTATTCTAATATGGACGGCGATCAGAACAATAAAGTTAAGGTGGAAGCTCAGCAGCAGCATCTTGAAATTCACGAAAATAGACCAAATAAAAGACAACGGAATGAAGGACCAAGCAACCCTCAACAAAGAGGAGGTCGACCAGACAACAGAGATCGTGATAGAGGAGGTAGGCCTTCTAATCAAAGAGGTGGAAATATGAGGAAAGAAAGAGATTTTGTCAAAGAAAGACTTGCTAATGTAAGTGGACCTACAACAAATCTTCAGACAAAGGAAGGAGAGCCGAAAAAGTTTACTGGAAGATGTCGGTTGTTTGTTGGTAACTTACCCCCGAATACAACCGAAGAAGATTTCAAAAAGATGTTTGAACCTTTTGGAGAAACGGCAGAAGTCTTCCTTAACAATCAGAAAGCATTTGGTTTTATAAAATTGGTAGGTTTGAACTCAATATTTAGGCTTAGCGTAAATGATTTTGCTGCCATATTTGATCTATTAGCCAATTCTTACAAGGTGTATGGAACATGGAGTGTAAATTCTACTTTGCGACATCTGTTGGGAACATATAACAAATTGAATAGTATAAAAAAACAAAATATTGTTTAGTATTATGTATTAAATTTAGAGCCAATAACTCACAAAATTTTGAATGTCGATTAGACGAGAAATAACGTCAGAAAATATTTAGTCTTGAGCTTTCTCACTGTATCAGGATTTTGTAGTTGTAGTAGTGGTTTAAATATATGCCTATTGTACAGGTAGATAATTGATAAGATGATAATGTGATATATACTGTTTAGAAACAATATAAAAAGTCACTTATCAAATAAGCAATCAGACTGAGGTTTCTAATGCATTTTATGACTGGGGGTTTTGTTGATTTTTAAATATTGTAAATAAAAATATACAGTAATGGGATTTCAGTCAAAAATCAGTAGATGTACTCTGCAGTTGTAAGTATCCAATAATAATAATAATAATAATACTCATACCTTAAACTGTCCTCTAGCATTATGTGATTGTCTCATTGTAACAGTGGTAAGAAAATGGTTGATCACTTTACCTGGTAACTTGAAACATTGTATGAAGCCCATAACATGGTGAGATTGCAATGTAGTCCTACGTAAAAGTTCAACTGAACCCCACATGAATTCATATGAAAATATTAATAAAGGAAAATTGTAAACAACTTAATGTTAAAAATAAAGTATGAACTTGCATGTGTTTCTACAGAAGTAGAAATGTATTTTCATTAGTTTTAAAGTAAATTAAGCTACAATATGATGTATAGCATATTGCTAGACTAATGTGTTTTTTTGCATAACTTCTGCAATGGGTTTTGGTATAAAATACACAAGCTGGTCTGTGAATTTACACTAAAATTTAATACAGCTTGCATATCTTCACAAAATTTGCTAGACTTTTAGTCTAGATTGCAATTCTTTTCTACACAAAAAGTCAGATTTTTTTGATTAAATGTTTTTTTTTAAAATTTGTGAAAATATTGACAGTTTCTTACTAATCAGAGTGCAAAGTAATTTCATGTTATGGATAGAAAAACTATTATTCATTCCACAAAATGTGTATTCTCTTAAATACATTTTAAATTTTTTTTAGTATTACTGTATTTTTTTTTGTAAGGTAATGACATAGAGGCTTTCACTAGACCAACTAAGTACCATCATAAACAATTTAGAAAATATAAATTAGGCTTTTTTGTACTAGAATATCACTATTATAACATAAAAATACAATTGTTTGGTTTAAGTAGCCTAAGTTTCATGTCATAATTAAGTTTATTTAAGGAACCATTTCAAAAATTGATTCAGTACATATGCTGTATATGAAAAGATAAAAGATTCTTGCTTTATATTATACCTTGTCAATATTAGTAATTTGAGCTTCTATTTCATATGAAACTATAACCTAGTATTTTGACATCCCATCATCTAATTTTAACTGACTTGAACATATCACGTCACACACACGAATAAATGGCCTTTGATTTGTGATCTACATGAAAAGCGGTTAACAGGCTTTAAAGACTGTGCAAATGAGATATGAAAACTAAAAGTGATTTTATACTTTAAATGAATATCACATTGTATAGGACTTTATATTTAAATTTAGATGAAGAGAAGTATTTAAATGGAAGTAACTACAGCAGAAAAGTAAGTTTTAGTAAAAATTTAATTATATAAAACCAACATTATTAGTATTCAAGATACTTTTACCAAATCTTATTTCATAGAAGATACATTAAGAAATTTCAAAATTTCAGTTACAGCATGTATTGGTGTAAAAATGAAATTAACGACTATCTCCACAAATTGCATGAACTTGTCATGAAAGGATTAACATTTTTGCTAGTGTCATTTTTATGCATGTTGTGAAGTTTAGCAAGTGACATTCAAAATTTAAACTACTATTATTGTATACAAACATATCTGGTGTTAAAATGTATTTAATAATCCAAATTGTAGTTTTACATTTGTAATTTACATTAGAATTGTAACATGTTTTCTAAACATTCACTCATCTAATTTATCACTCCAATAAATTTGACGTAAATTACTCATTATAATTTTTTCATCATTACATAATTTTTTAACTTTCAGTTTTAGAGGCACAAAATAGGAAATTCAACCTCTGGCCACATGCTCTAAGAAATTGCCAGTAGTTCTCTCTGATAGTTTTTTATAATCAACAGTAGTCCATAGTTTTAATCAGTGAAATGGTATTCTATGGAGAAAATTGTGTACTTCAAGTTTAAACTTCATTCCAATGTCAAAACACTCAATGAGCTTATCTGAATTTTTAACGGCCAACCATATATACATAGAAAGCCAGAAAAATTTTATGGTAATGGGCTATTATCTGCCTTTTGTATGTGATTGTGTTCTTTGGTACTTTATCAAATTTTCAAAAAAAATTAGTGTAGTAGTACCATTAGTATTCTAAAAAAAAAAAAAAAAAAAAAAGGATTAGGTGTTATCAACAGCTAACAGCAAAAATAGTTAAAAAAAATACATGAGTACTTTAATTCTTGTCAGTATTTTTGAAGTAACTAAAGTGTAAGTATTAGAAACATTTTAGACAAGGCTAGATAAATTGACTTTTCCAAAGGGAGATCAGGAAGATTTGTGAAACAAATTATAACAAATGTTTGACTGAAAATGTAAACAATTAACAGTAAGGATTTCTTTAAATAAGTTAAGATCAAACAATATTAGGATGAGGGTAGGACCTCTTCAGAGATGATAAAGGAAGGCTTGTATCTGACGGTTATATGATGGTTGAGCTAATAAATTCATCTATTTTATTTTGACTAAATGAGATTTAAGCAGTTTTCAACATTTGAACAGTTGTTGCAAAGCAATAAGGTTGGACATTATGATTGCATTAATGATGAGGTCTCTAGGTGAGATTAATTTCTTTAAAGGTTTTGAAGTAGGTTGAGAATTGGATATGTAAGCCATTTGCTACATTTTTATTGTAAATTCTTAAATAATGGATTGTTAGAAGTTAGCTAATGTCACTCCTTCTAAGGGTGGTTATAAAAAAATGCCTCTATTATTATTATTATTAACCATTAGTATTGGATTGTTTGTGAGAAAGTTGTGAAAAGTCTGTCAAAAGTAAATAGAAGGCTTTTTGTTAGTTTAATAGCAAATAGATAAGAGAATTGCTTTTGATTTTTGAAAATACAGGTTGTCTTAGTGGGAGGTTGTATGTGATCTTGGCTTTGTCTATATTATGGAAATAAAGTATCAGAGGTTATGTTTAGTATGAATTCATTATTTATGGTAAATATGGGAGCTTGTATTTATAAGGGTAATTTAAAATGGACATTTGGGTGCAAACAAATTACTTGATGCAAATGAAGTTTGAGAATTTTTAATGAAATTAAAACTAATATTAAATGTGTTAACATACACATTCTTTATAATGGTTTAAGTTTTAAAAGTGTGTAAAGATACTTGCAATTTGCTCTCCACTGATATGTAATTTTGTACATAAACATTCATACTAACTTTCAAGGAGAAATTCACATTTTACAGCACTTAGCAATTATGATGGATACCCCTTGAACCAAGAATGATCTTGCATTACTTAAATTTCCACAATAAAACCAGGGCTTCTTACAACCCTGGTTTTGAAGGGTATTATTGTATGTGTATAAAGTGAGATTTCTTAACGTGTTTTAGCTTACAAGGCTTATGTTTGAGGCTTTTAGACTTGGAATTGTTTGTGGTTTGAACTTTGTAAATCCAAAGAATATTAATAAACATGTGCAGTAAAATTATAGGATGCTTTTCTAATAGGGCTATCCTGTTTTGTAATTTTTTAATGTATCATTGTTAAATTTGTATACATGGAGAAATCTTGTTCAATCAGTTTAAGAAAATCATACAACTCATTTGCATTATAAACCACATATACAATTATTTTGTGCTCTTAAGTGATGCATAATCATAAATATGAGCAATCTGTTACTTTCCTTTTATTTCTTAAATGAGCAAATGTAAGGCATTCCCAAATCTCAAACCAGATTGTCCGTTATGACTAATAATGTCCACATATGAATTGTTTAATTCATTGATACTATTTTCAGAGTTAAATAGGGTACCATTTTCATATTAAAACACATTGCTGTGTATAACTTAAGGCTTCTAAGTGTTATAAATGTTAATGTTTTTGAAATATATTTAAAGCTTGATATTCTTGATGCTTGTGTTGAAATTTCAGGACACAAGACAGAATGCTGAAGCAGCTAAAGCAGCTCTTGACCTTACAGTTAAAGATGGAAAATCATTACGTGTTCGTTTTGCTACTCATGGAGCTGCATTGAAAGTGAAAAACTTGACACCTTGGGTATCTAATGAGTTGTTGGAAGCTGCATTTTCAATTTTTGGAGAAGTAGAAAGGGCAGTGGTTATAGTGGATGATAGAGGTCGACCAGTGGGTGAAGGAATTGTTGAGTATTCCCGAAAGCTAGCAGCTCAGGCAGCACTAAAGAGATGTACAGAGGGTTGTTTTCTTTTAACAAGGTAATTGTTCAACTATCTTTAACTTCTTTAGTAACAAGATGAAAGCAACTTTGTTATTTTCAGAAATAATTTAAAATTATTAAGAAGGAGCTTTTTGCACAAATTCTTAAGTATATTCGAGATTGTTAGAATCTATCCATGAAGTTGCCTAGTTGTTTTCATGCAATTTATAGTGCTCTCATAACTTAGTTTTTGGTTTAACATTTGGTTGTTAACATCATAATTATTTGATTTTTCTGGTCTCCAGTGTTAATATCTTACACTGAGATGTATGTATCATATGGTTCTTTACACTTACAATACCATGTTGCAATCTTGCAGGTCATGAACATCTTTTTAGTAGTTGCATTATTGTTTGTTGTTAATACAATAATATGCTGCAATACAAAATGGACTTGGGGCTCCAAGGATCTCTAAAGTATTTTTACAAATGATTTGTCTGTGAACTATAAATTGCATAAAACAACCAGGCAACTTTATAAGTAGATTCCTACAATCTCAAATGTACTTTAACAGAGTAGTATGAATTAAAAGTAAGTTTTATAAGTATAAGCACAATTTACTCTAAGCTTTCAGATTCTTTTTTCATAAACTCTAAAACTTCCTAAATTAATACCAACATTTTTTATTAAAGATAAACATACTTTATTGCTTATTTTCTCTACCATAACATTAGCTTAAGCAAGATCATTTATAACAAAAGTGGAAAAAATATTAAAGTTGAACAATACTCTAAATATAAATTCCTTGGATTTTTCTAAGGCATAATATAATTTTTGTAGCCTTTATACCCATCAGCAATTCAAATCCATATTGTTTTTCATAAATTGACAGTAATTCTCTGTTTGGAATTGCATCATTTTTTACTGGTTAATATAATTGTTTTAAAATGTTATATTCTTAGAGATTTTATTTTGTGTGCAGATTCAAAGTTGCTACTACCTCAGATTAAACAACAGTTAAAAACCAAATAAACTGTTTTATATGCATATTTCAAATATGGATTATTTTTAGTACCACTGTTATAAACGTCAATATTCACTGGCAGCCCACAGAACAACAAGAAGCCAAGCTTAAGTAATAAATATTTTTGCATGTGTATTTTTTATTGTCATAAAATTAAGAGTTAAGAATTAGGAAATTGGAAAGGTATTAAGTTAGATAATGAAAATAAAAAGTGCCTTGTGCATTGCTATTCAATACCATAATTTTGAAAACATGTATGGTTTGTGATTTTCATCATGCATTTTAAAATTAATTGTTCCAGGATTTAAGGAAGAAAAAAATAAAATTAGATAAAACCAGGTATAATCTGTTATGAGTCTTAACCTGTTTAAGATAATTTTAAGTTACAATTTGCAGTCATTGTAGAAAGAAATTGTGTAACGAGGTCAGTCAAATCAATAGTTCTTACAGAGATAGGTTAAAGTGAATAAGAGGTAAAATATACTTTTATTGGAGAGAATTATATTCCTTTGATTTTAGAGGTTGTGCAAATAAAATTGAAATTGAAGTATTTATCTTGACAAGAAAATATCTTGCACTTTGATTGGATGGTCTGAGTGCCACAAACTCTATTCTCAAACAAACTATAGAAAATGTACTTAATTAAAAAATTTACTAAAGCCTGACAAAATTTATGAAATACTCGTTTCACTTAACCCATTTCGTATGCTTGGGGTTTAGAGTGTATATCATTGTTTTGTAGACTTCTAATCAAATACGAATTTATTAATTTGGAAGTAAATAAAAATTGCTAAATATCACTTTCTGCATCCTATAGTACATTGTCTTCTGCTTTTGCCCAGGTTAAAATTTTTCATCCACTGTAGTGTCTAGTTTTTATTTAGAAATTCAATTGGAAGCTAGATTATAAAATAAGAATTGAGGTTTAAACTTGTATAGCTTAATTAGGAAGCTGTTGATTTTTGTGGTAATGGTCTGTTAATTTATGTTCTAAAATGCATTCATAAAATTTGTTGAACTTGCTGTTCACATATTCCACTTGCAATATTTGAATAGGCTTTATAAGTATCATGTACGAGTATGAACAATTTTGTATTATTGCAAGTAGTAGATAATTGTTTTCTGTATAGTTCTTATATAATGTTTTGTTTAAAAAATTGAAATATAAGAATTTATTTGTAAATAGTAATGTAGATACATGTATAGTAACAAATCACAGTCAATTTTACAAAATATTGGTGTGCTAGTACTAAGATTCGTGTTGTGGGCCAGTTTCATGCTATTCAATATAGTTACATAAAGCTGTATGAGTGGGAGGTTGTGGTTGAATTATTACTTACATACTGTTTAAAAGTCTAATAATTTAATAAATATAGATGTGATATGTACTGTTAAATTTTCAGCATTCTAGAAATAACAATGGTCAACTTTTTTGTGTGTGTGGTTAAGGGATTTATCAAATAAATTATCCTGTGTAGAATTGGGGAGAGAAGATATAGATAAATAATTTTTCCAAAAGTTTAAGTATTAAGAGATTTTTGTAAATGAAATTTGGCATTTTCAGATGAAGAGAAGTATTTTCAATCTTATAATTAAAATCAGTTTTGCATGTTGGATAGTCAACATGCCAAAAAAAAAAAAACATTCATGAGCAAATCTTCAATTAATAAATATATTTTATGTAGAAAAGCCTTGCAATGTTTACTGAGTCTGTAAAATTTTGTGAAGGTACTTCTACATTATAAAAAATTACTATTACTTTTGTTACCTAAGTTTATACATGTGGTCAGCATAATTTATACCTCTTATGATTACTTGGTAGATATAAAGTTAGTCAGTGACAGAGGCTATAGACATAATACTTCCATCAGAGCTCAAAATTTAGCCATTTTTTTTATTAATCAATGTGCTCATTAACCCCATTGCTTCAGATCACATCATCACATTTGACTTTCATTCACAATTTTATTGAAATGTTATGAATTTATCTCCTCTTTGGTATGAAACTAAATTATAATTCAAATTTCATACATGTTTAATTTCTTAACTTAAAAGTAAATATTAAACACCTAAGCATTGATATTTGTCACATGGTATGTTGAAAGCAGCACTGGTTCAAATTAGATGTTTGTCAAAATAGTCCATAGTTTTGCATGAGTTAGAAATTTAAATTGCTGATAATGACAAACTGGAATTTAAAATAACTCATCTTTTTTATTTGCTCAGCTATTATTGTATTTAGGGAATCAAACACACTGACCACTGCTCATTAGTGAAAATTACTGGTTTTTTCTTAAGATCTTTAAAACTGTCAATCTAAAAAGAATTTTGCTTATAAAATTTGAATTCTCATATGCATGAAAATATTTTTAATCTTAAAATTACCTTGTATGTTAAAGAGATGACATACAAAAAAAAGGCTTAAGAAATTGCTTAACAAATCTTAAAACTTACTAAAAAAACTTGTATGTGAAAGGATTGTAAGGTTTAGTGATAATCTATCAAATTTTGTTTGTATATTTACTAAGTTAAAATTAATAGCATGAAAACTGACAAAGTAGTTGAGTTCTAAGGACCAAGCCTGTGCTGAAAGAGCTAATTGATTTGTCAGAATTTTAAGTATATTGGGCTAAGATTCTTTTACAGTATGTGTCTATGATATGTTGTCAGTGAACTCTTAACAATAAACTTATTTTAAAATTTATTCAAAACAAGCCAAATGTATGTACAGAAGTTTCTTACAGTATAGAATATCAGTTCTATCTGGAAGTAAATTATCTTTTACATCAGTAGTCTAAAGGGGCTGGTTCAGTTACTTTAGAACCCAACTGACAAGAAAAATTCTTGTCTACTTTGATCTTTACCCCACAATCTGCAATAAATTTACTTACATTACTTCATGGGTTACCACAGTTGCATCCTGAACTTTTTCCTTTTTGTCAAAATCCACACAAAGTGATTCAATTACTGTAGATACCCTTTGATATGTTATCTTGATTTCTATCTCATCACAAGCTCAGTGGATTTGGCTAACTGCGTGACTTTTTTTCTGTTTGTATAAAGTATTTGTAGATTTGATACTACTAAACAAAAATGCAAGTCTTTCACATACAAATTGTATATATTTTGTGTAGTGTTGTGAATAAATGAAAATATGATTTGTATCTTGATTAATTTGATCAACATTGTAAACAAACAAAAATTTAATCACCTTTTTTCTTTTTTGGAATTACTTCAAATTACCTTTTTGTGTTTGGTGTTTAACTACAATCTGTGCTATTATAAGCTGCAATTCACTTGGGGAATGTGAAGGTCATTTTACACATGAGCTGCTTTCATGTGTGCCATATGAAATGTTTTATTACATATATTTAATATACCTTGTCAAAGCTTAACTAATATAAATATCCCTATTTTTACATTTTAGTTATTTTTATAACTTTAAATAAAGAAGAAAAAAAAAGTAACTTCTTACCCAAGTATTCTTTTTTCTTACTGTCAGTGACAGTTAACCCTAATTTTTCTATACTGTTAGTTGTAATTAACTAAATAATACACTAGATGGCATACATCAATTACATTGAAAGAGTACAAAACTTCCATTTTCAGTTTTTTTGGCTTCCAAACTATGCTACAAGAACTGTTAGAAAATCATCAAATCTAGTTATTATTTTTCCCATGAGAATGAAGCTTGTACTGACAGTAAAATTCATAATTCTCTGTTTGGAGAACATTGTCATTTGATAAATGAAAACCTTGACCTTCTATTGGTTGCAGATAATATAGAATTAAACATGAGAGAACTACTAACAAATCCTGAAAGAGGATGTGACAAGTGGGTGTGGCATGAGGCTAAGATTAAGGACTTTAAAATGCTTCCTATGATCAATAAATTTTATGGCAAGTAATTTACATTGAATTTAATACTTCTTGGAAGGGTTGTGGGTAAAGTAGAGATGTTCAGAGAAAGTGTTGCACTAGGGGAAATTCATGATTTTTATAATTACCTTAGAAAATGAAGAACTTAAAACATCATTAAAATATTGGTTAATACCTACAGTTTTATGTTGTATTAAATGTCTACCTTATAATTCACCTGATATAGCTAAAACTGTCAAACACCCAGTCTAGTTGTATCTCATAACTTTTCTCTCTGTGTTGCCATTATTTACACATTCACTGAGGCCTCTAACTTTCTGTAAACTATGTAAGCAATGCTATAACATAACATTAACTTAAGGTAGCAGAAAAGATGGGGAAGATTTGAGTAATGTGTTATCATACAAGAACAATTAAAACACAGTGTACAACTTACTGAGTTATGCAACCAAACCTAAAACAATTG
Organism: Carcinoscorpius rotundicauda; assembly: GCA_011833715.1. Taxonomy (NCBI): domain Eukaryota; kingdom Metazoa; phylum Arthropoda; class Merostomata; order Xiphosura; family Limulidae; genus Carcinoscorpius; species Carcinoscorpius rotundicauda. The sequence continues at coordinate 43,044,505 of CM022393.1, forward strand.
CATTGAACTATTGCTATGAGAAGTATATAATTAATGTCAAATAATCCAATAAATTAATGTTACACTAAACAATCTTTTATATCCAACATAGTAACATTTGATTTATGGCTTATTACTGTGTTCCTCAAAATAATACCTACAAACAAATAAAATGTTGAGTGGTGCCATTTGCTTTTTTTCTGGTCAGTAGCTCAAAACTACTGAAAGTGGCAGATAATTTTTGTAGTTTTTTATAACAAATTTGCCAACATTTTTTCAACTACTTGAATAATTGGAATAATTAGATAGTAATTGTTGAAAACCTTAATTTTGATTATTTTTGTGACGCTAAGTATAATCAAATTTCCAATTATACAGTCGCTGCAGTAATTAAACACTTGGATAATCAGTTTAATTGCAATTTCTTTGTTTACATGACATGGTGTAATTGCTGCTTGTCAATAGTTGTATCCATTAATAGATTAAATTGCTCAACTGAAACTGGAATAAAATGTGTAATTATTTATCTTGTTTGTTTACACTCACACACAATGACAGTTACGTTTTATCTGTATTTTAATGTGAACTGGACAAAATTAGTGTTATGATGCTGCCTTAATTTTAGTGAGTGTGTTATTCTGTTGGCTGAAGGTGTGAATTAAAGTATATCTGTTTTTGCATATTTTTTAAACATTTGTGTGTGCATGCTAAGCATCTGCAGCTTAATTTTCAGAAACTTTGTTTCATAGAAAGCTATTAATTGTGTAAGAATAAATGCTGTTGTCTTTGGTATCCTGTATTGTAAGCTGTACACCCATATTGTGCCAGATTGGAATTAAATTAATGTCTGTTTAAAATTGACATTAATAACATGTTTTCATAGCTCTCCTCGACCTGTTTTGGTTGAGCCACTAGAACAGAGAGATGAAGAAGATGGGCTTCAGGAAAAGACTTTTGTGAAGAATAGCAAGCAGTACCAGAAAGAAAGAGACATTGGCCCCAGATTAGCAGAACCAGGTTCTTTTGAGTATGATTATGCAATGAGATGGAAAAAATTGTATGATTTGGAAAAACAAAAGAGAGAAAATCTGGAGAAGGAGATTTTAGAAGCAAGACAACAATTAGAAGATCAAATGGATTATGCATTTTATGAACATGAAACAAATATGCTGCGAGAGAGTGAGTAACACTTTGCCAAGTTAATTTTTGCAGGTTATATACTTTTTTGATAGAATTTTTGTCAGATAGTGATTGAAAACACTACCTAACTGCTTTTAGATTTAGTTATTGAATTTTATTTTCAAATTTTGTGTAATTTGCAGAGACAAATGTGCTCTTAAGTAAATATTGAAAACTTTTCATATAAACATAGTACTTTCAGTTTTTTGGTAATGCACATAACATCATTAAAGCAAAAGCTGATACAGATATTATTCAGGTGAGAGAGATGGTAATTGCAGATTGATGTCTGTTTACAAGATATCAATTTGTATCTATTAGTTTTTGGGTTGCATTGTAAATTCTTACTCTAAGTATGCTTTTTTCAGTGAATTTAACTTTAATGGTTTCTTAAGACCAGAAAAGTTTTTGAGCTAAGGCAAATTTTTTTCAATTTTAAAAGTTACTTGATGCATTAAAATTATACATCTGATTGTGACAATTACATTTAGTGCAAAATTTAAAGATAATATATAGAAGCTGAAATACCATTTAAATACTTTTTCATTTACTATTTAAATTTGGAGAATCTTACTGCAAGATACTAAGAATATTGCAAAACAATTTACAGGGAGAAGCTTATCAATGTTATTTTACTCTGGTTATTCCTATAAGCTTTATTTCCTATTACCTTATATTGTGCCCCTCGATGTGGATTCCTGTATGTAGTGATGGGGCCTCCCAGAGAAGGTTCTGTACTTTGTTTCACTTCCTCTTGGATCTAAACATCCACCTGCATGGTGACCAGTGAAAGGGAGGAGAGGATCTTGGTGGTTGAGGGGTCTAACTCCAATAAAATTTTGGCCATGAATTCCTGTAGATGGTCTGTCTTGGGGTAGCCCTCCGAGATCAGTTGGGTTCTCCATTTTGGCCAGAATCAACTGAGTGCAAGCATAGAGCATCCTCAACGGGCTTATTGGACATTGTGTCTGATACTGGTAATTGTGTATAGTACTCATGAAACCCTGGTGTTGCTGCAGCTACTTTATATGGCACTGTAGGGCATACCTGCATAGGGCTCAATAGTGGATGTGGTCAGTGGGCACTGAAATATTTTTTATTATTATTATTATTATGGATACCCCTCAAATGAAAACAAAAATAAACATGACAACATAGAGAAAAATCTGACTATTGGCAAGTAACCGTGCATTGATGACTATGGTCAAATTCACAACTAGAATCTGTCCTGCAATTTTTAATTATACATTCAACTGAAAAACCCTTAGTGCAAATGTCTTCATTTTTTTATTCAGAAGGGTTTGGAAGGGCTTGCTGGCTCTCCTAAATCAGTAAAAAATTTAGTCTGGAGGCAGTTTAGTAGAAACATCTTCATCACAACATTCCAAATTCCTTGAAATCAAAGGCCAATGGGGATATACCCATTGAGATTACTCCTCATTCTATGTTGAATTTTTACAGAGGAGGTTTTATTGAGAGGGATTTAAAGACAATTCCTGAGTAGTCCTAGCAGGTTTCACCAACCAAGGTGTTACAGCCATGCACCAAATTTTTACTCTTAAGATGGGATTGTGGAGCCTACAAATGTTCTAATATTAACATTTACAACATCACATCCTTCCACCCCAATCAAGGCAGGATATATGAATTATATGGTACAGCTTTATATTCCTAACCCTGTTAGGCATTTTCATTGTCAACAATTTGGTCGTTTTAAAACATCTTGCTGTGGTTCCTTGATATGTGCCCATTGTGCTGGTAAAGACCATGATGCTTTTGAATACCAGCTAGAACTGCATCGTATTAAATATAATGGTCCACGTCCTTCCTGTTTTACTTCTTGCCCCAAACAGGTAAAAGAGAAAGTAGTACAATGTCTAAAGACAATTCACAGTATTAGTTACCTAGAGGCTTGGAAATTACTATTCCCAATTCCATCTCAATCTTGTGCTGCTGTAATCCTTTCGACTACTACAGTAGGAGTCCATAAAGACCTTTCTGTGCCTTCAACAAAATCTTTAACAATACATCTTAATCTAGTACCCTCTAAAATAAAAAGTTAACGAATCAGTATCTACTTCTGTCTCTGTCCCTGCCACATCGCCCAGTTATTGCTCAACTTCATGTTCAAGCCCAGATGTTTCCGTGAGGTCTTCCTCTCTTGATACCTCAAAAATTAAACCATTCATTCATGCCCTCAATCACTGGAATGTATGCCTACGAGCACCAACCTCCCTACTTTTTCCAGAGCAAGATCAATAGTGACAGACCCACATCCAGTAAACAAATAATATATGGTTGCAAGCAGAAAGTCTCTTTGCCATATTCTCTCCCAAAATAAAAATGGCCACGCTAATCCAATGGAACAGTTGAGGTTTTCAATCAGATATGAATGACATCAAGGATATGATTGACTTTTATCATCCAAAATGTCTTTCATTGCATAAAACAGGTTTAAAACTTACAATCACAATTTGACAATACTCTTTATACCAAAATGGCAGGTCATGTGTAGGACAAGGACATGGGGGAGTAGCACTGCTGTTTGATCAGCATGTGCCCACTTGGTCCTTGTCATTGAATATGCCCTTGGAGGTTGTAACCATCCATATCTTCTTAAGATCTTACCATTACTGTTTGCTCTCTGTACCTTACCCCTGGAAAAAATTATAATCAATCAGTACTTGATGCCCTCATTGAGCAACTGCCAACCCCCTTTGTGCTTTTGGGGATCTTAATGGGTGTAATGCCCTCTGGGGTGGTTCTAGTATTGATGTGAGGGATCATGCTGTTGAGCATATGCTCCTGAATCATAACCTGCCTCTCTTCAACATTGGCTCTTACACTTACTTTCATGCACCCAGTCAATTATTTACTGTTACAGATCTTTCTATCTGTTCCTTTTCACTTTTTTTGGAAGGTTGACATTAAACCACAGGGTAATGATCATTTTCCTATAATATTAAGAGAGATTGGCCATGGTCAGTGCCACTTGACCTGTGTGCCTTGGTGAAAGTTGGACCAGGCCAACTGGCCCTTTTTCACTGCTCTCAGAACTTGATCCTCCCATCTTATATAAATCATCAATAGATGATTATGTAGCAGCAGGAACTAACTGTATTGTCCAAGCAGCTGCTCAGTGCATCGCCAAAACCTTTATTTCCCACAGCATTCTTGCCCTTGGTGGAATTTTCCTTGTTATATAACATGAAAAGCTAAGAAACTTGCCTGGGATAAATTTCATAGATGTCTCATGCTTTTAAACTGCATTTCATTTTAGCAAGCCCATGCACATTTTTGGTGAGCTAATGTCAAAGCCAGAATGAATCTTGGATTAAATGCATCTCCAGCATTTCTTCAACCACCAGTTCAAAAGTCATGTCTTACAAGATCTGGAAAGTGAGTGGATGGTATACTTCTGTCCCCCTCTTTATTTTAATATCCAATGGCCATGAAGTTGCTGATGCTCAGAGCATTGCCAGTATTCTTGGTGAATGTTTCTCTCGTACATCTATCTCTTCAAACTCATCCCTTTCCCTCTTAGCTATTAAAACACAAGTTGAACATCTGTCTCTTTCCTTTTCAACTGATCATTCCGATGATTACAATTGGCCTCTTTTACTGGTGGAACTCAAACTTGGGCTTCATCAGTCTGGCAATATATCAGTTAGACCTAATATCAGATGATATACATTGAAATGCTATGACACCTTTCTCTTGGCTGTCTCTAACCAAGTATGGCAGGAGAATGTCCTTCCTGATGCTTGGCACCAAGCTATTGTACTCCTTATTCTTAAACCTGGGAAGGATCCAAAGGTTCCTTTGAATTACTATCCAGTTGCTTTTACAAGCTATCTCAGTAAGATTTTAGGATGGTTAATGCTTGTCTTGTTTGGTTTCTTGAATCAAACAACCTTCTCATCCACTCGATGTAGGTTCCAGAGACAACACTCCACGAAAGGCCACTTAATTTGTCTTGAAACATCAGTCAGAGAATTCTTTTTGAAGCAACATTTTGTTTCAATTTTTTATTTAGAGAAAGCTTATGATACAACATTAAGATGTGGTATGTGGATTGCGTGGCAGTTTATCATTTTTTATTAAGTATTTTTTAATGAACAACTGATTCTAGGTCTGTGTGGGCTCAACACTTTCCCATTTTTTTTCCTGCAGGAACTTGGAGTCCCTTAGGGCTGTGTTTTGAGTGCCACTTTTCATTATAAAGATTAGATCCATCATTGAACAGCTTCCCCTGATATTTTTGTTTAACTTTCACATCTCGTATCAGTCCATCAGATATGAGGTTTATTGAGTGACAGCTACAAACTGTAATCATTCATATACTTAAGTGGACCACAGCAAATGGTATTCAACTTTACCTTTTTAAAAACTGTTTGTGTACATTTCTGCTGCTAACAGGATATTCATCCAGATTCAGAACTTTGTACTGATAATGTACTTCCTGTTGTCCCTCAGGCAAAGTTCTTAGGTCTTATATTTGACTGTAAATTAAAGCTTATTTCATGTATCAAACAACTTTGTGTCAAATGTATAAGAGCACTGAACATCCTCCTCGTCCTCTTTCACCTCTTGGGGAGTGGATCGATACTCCTTGCTTAAAATTTGTTGTGCCCTTATCCAGTCCAAACTTGACTATGGTTTATATTTCTGTTAAAACCTCAGCACTGAAAATGTTGGATCCTATCTACCATCAGGGGCTTTAGTTTTGCACTGGCACTTTTCATACTTTTTGAGTCTAAAGTTTGTATGTGGAGTCCCATGAACCCTCTGTTTGCAATGGTCTTTTACGTATGCTTCTAAACTTCACTCTTTACCACAGCATCCCACTTGAGGTTGTGTTTTCTATTCTCACTGACCTACACTTTTCTAAATAGTAAACCTGCCATTTTTCCTTTTAGCCTTTGTATTCAGGCAAGTCAGAAAAATTGGATTTGTCTTTGAATAGCATAGCAGTATCCACAGATTGGCCTCTTCAACCATGGCTAATTACTATTCCAAACCGTGATCTATCTTTGGAGTCATCTGAGGAAGGCAGATACTTCTGATTGGAAATATCACTGTGTGGTGAACATTTTTCAAACAATCCATTCATTCATATACATATACAGGTGGTTCAAAATCAGGTGACTCTAGGCTCTACCTTGCTTTGTTACAGTTTGGTTGTAGCACATGGAACTCCTACAGTTTGAGTTTACTGCTGAATTGTATGCCATTTCTCTTGCCTTGAATCGCATTGAAACTCTGCAGTATACAAATTGTGTGGTTTACACTGATTCACTGTGCTAGTTACTGACCCTGACATTGTTCCATGTTAATTACCACCCTATTCTTATCAATATCCAAAACAAACTAGCCCATCTCTTATCTCTGTCCAGTTTTTTTGGATATCAGGTCATGTTGGTACTTGTGGGAAGGTGCTAGCTCACAGAGTGGCAAAGTCCACCTGCTCTGGATCTTTCACTACTGTACCTGTTCCATCCATGGACTATGGTCCAGCCATCACCAGTTGGCAGTCAACCTGGAGTGAGCAATGAAATAATCTCTTTCAAATTAAGCCTTCTTTAGCTCTTTGGCCATGTTATTTTTGTGAAGATCAAAGGGAGGAAGTTGTTTTGGCTAGGTTATGCATTGGTCAGTTTTGTAACTCACCACTTCCTTTTATCTGGTACTGATGCCCAGTGTGTTGTCTGTGTGGCTCTCATGTCACAATCATACATATTTTATTATCATGCTGTCCTTACAACCAAGAATGACGACACCATTTTAAACATTTTTAAGGAAGGTTTGCTCTTGACATTAGCCAGTGTCGTGGCTGCCTCACTTATGTTTTTACATATATACTGTTTTAGTATGAGTTCTTTTACACATTTTTATTTTGACCTAAATCTAGGACTGGAAAGCCCAACTTCAGGTAACTGACAGCAAGTTTGAACTTAATGCTTCAGTCTTCCTGGCAGGTCTTAATTTTATGTATTTTTACCTTAATTTCTGTATACTATTATTACATTCTACACCTTGTTTGGCACAGATAGCCTAGTAGCTTTGTGCCAATAAACATGAAATACCTACCTACTCCAACTGTATTGTGGGTTATAATATAGCAAGCTAGTGCTTACATTAAAAATAATTGTGGCTATTATGGAATTCAAGTATTTCTGAAAACAATACTAGGTACAAGTATTCATAAATGTTCATAATATTCTTTTCTCCCAGCACGTAGTAAAATCAGCTTGGTATATTGCATTTAAAACCTTTTTATGGTATTCTAAATAATGTACTGCAAAGGTTATAGAGGTATTTGTTTCTTCTATATTGTACATTGGCTAAAACACCTCATAGTTTTTAGTATAAATAATTTTATGATTACCCTGTAAAAGTTGGCTTTTTTTATATGTTCTGTATAAAAGTTTAAATACAGGATAAAAGTGGAATTAAGTCATTAACAAATGAACACTATATATTTAGCATTTACATATTTAGTGCTTTGAACAATAGACATTTGGTGGTTTGAGGTGCTAGTCCTTGTATCTTGAGCCATGATAGTAGTTTATAGTAATATGAACATAAATAAAGGTAGCAACAAGGTAAACCATGTAGATATTTATTAAAACTCCAAATCCCTATTTTAACTCTAACCAAATATTTTAGGTAAGAGCATAGAGTTAAAATAGGAAATTGTAATTTAAGTAAATATCCAAAATATCTACAGCCATGTTTCCTTACTTTTTATTATTCCTATTTACAAGTTAAGTTCCAAGTTTATCTTGTAAAATAAAGCATTACTAGAATTTAGCCACAAAAATCTAATATAAAGTTAATCTTGCAATGATGTATAAATGTACACACATCCATCTTCTACAGTGCATTAGAAGCTTCAATTAATACTTGTACTACTAGCATTTTTTTGCACATCACAAGGGTTTACTAAGTCATATTTAAAATATAATTAAAGTACTTTTTTATCATAGAATATAAATAAATTTGAAAATTTAGCTAGTAATCCAAATATTACAAGTACACATTTTTTTGCATTCTAAATTTTATATGGCAATATTAAAATAAAAAAATGAGAATTTCTTTTCATAAGAATTGGCATTTTATCTCTAGTCCTCCCTTCTATAATTTATTCTACCATCCCTTTAAAGAAGTATGAAATTTAGGTAAGTTATTCATTAGTTTGTCATTACTCAAGCACAACATAATGTTTATATCCTTCAATCTTGTGTAGTAACAGAGCTGTTAAATAGAAAATGAAATCACTCCTTCCAGGTTGACCATTTAGTTCCTTTTTTTTTTTTTCAAGTTTGTCAAATTTCTTATTTTTAATACAATGTGATTGTTAACCAATTGAAAGCCAAGGTTTTGATCTCGAAATGATATATTGTCTTTTGCTTCCAGTTAAAATTTTATTCCCTAATAAGATAGGCAGAAAAATTGTGATAGTTATAGAGCTTTTGTGTGTGTGTGTGTGTGTGTGTGTGTGTGTGTGTTTCTGGGTTCTTTAGTTAATTCAACAGAAAATTTAGTGCTATTGTACCATTAGTCCATTTAAGAAAGGTTGGGTTAACTGTTGTCAAGAGCTGAAGTACTTTCTTTTTTCTTCATGTATATTCTTTATTATGAAAATGACAAATGTTTTACTATAAATAAGATTAAGAAAGGTAAAATAAAGAATAATAAACTTTTTTCACAAGGTAAACTTGTGGGTATTTAGGGTAATGTGAGCTCATAGTTATTAAAACTTTCTGGTGGGAATATCACAGTTCAAAGGGCAATAAAACAGTAAGCTTCATGTTAAAACTTGAAGTCATTTTAGAAAGGAAAAGGAGGTAATCCATTATTTTATGTTGATCACAAAGTTGGTCAAGTTAGGGTAAAAGTGACTTCAAAAACAAACATATCAATCCTTTATATAATATATGTATATGGGGTTTTGATATTAATGACATTCTTACTTATACCTGATATCTTTGGAATTGAGAATGGAATTTAAAGGGCTCAGCTATTTATTAAGCTCAACATATTGATATATTTAACTCTACTGGATGTTGAGTTGAGTGCAGTAAATGAAGTCTTTTCATTTTAGTCTACATTTATATCTTTAGCAATTAAATAGGAATTTTATAAAATTCAGTGGAATCATATTGATTTTGATGTAGATATTTGTTTCCAAAAAGTCTATGAAAAATATTTTGAGAATGCTTATAAAGTCCTTGAAGTGTGATTGAAATTGATTTAAGCAATTCAGATTGAAATTGTTTACATTTGAGAATAATGAACAATTGCAAGTTGGATTGAGTGATTTTGATTGTAATATCCCCTGATGTGATTTTTATGGCTAGATAAATTACTTGTGGATGTAGTTAAAAACATCAGTATTCACATGAGATAAAAGACCAGTGTACTTAATCTGTTGCATATTGTTTTGATAAAAGGAAGTTAGATTATTGGCATTACATGTGAGTTACAAGTGACAAATATAAGTGAAAGTTATCATTTTGAAATAATACATTGTTTCCATATTATGCAGTGAATTTGGTGAAATGATTTGCAAAATTTAAAGTTTTGCTATTATTTTTAAAAATTGGTTACATTTTTATATAATCCTTATAATTTTCATAAACATTTCTGTGAACAAATTCAAAATATTTGTCTGATCTTCAGCTATATTTAGAAAAAATTTTTTTAATCTAGAACTCCGTCACATGGAAGAACAAAGCAACATTATTCAGAGAGAGAGAGAAATGAGGTAAGTTATTATGCACTTTCACCCAGAAACTTGTATTAATAATTAGTTCTTCTTTAATTTTCAGTTTTGTCATTTTGGGGTTATATCTATATTTTTTTGCTTTGAAACTTGAATTTTGGTCTTTATTTTTTAATCAGACGAGAAGAAGAAAGACGTCGTGAAGAGCAGAGAAGACAGGAAGAAATGATGATACGTCAGCAGCAAGAAGAGCTTTTACGTCGTCGAACTGCAGAGGAGATGAGACGTATTCGAGAAGATAACTTAATGTTGCAGGTCTGTAGTTTCTTGTACATAAAGAACTATTTTAAATATTGTCTATTGTTCTTGGATAATCTTATAAATGAAAAGGGGTGGGTAGTGTGAGGTTTGTGACCCTAGTAGATCCAATTGAAGACATCTTGGTAAAAATTTAAGGATTATTTTACATATCAGAGTACCACAAAATTATAGAGTATAAATGTAAATACTTTGAAGTGAGCAAATTCTAGACAAACATTTCTTGAAGGTCATCTACTTTTGCTACATGCATGAACAAAGCTGTGTAGACTAACTGGGAAGGAAAGTAAAAACTTTTTATAGTTACTAGGAAACAATACATTAAGCAACTAATTTATTGTTAGTATGGATAATTAGGATAGCATGAAAATTCTGGATTTTTAGGAAATATTGACTACATTTTATTAACTAGAAGAGCTTGTAATTGTAAAGAAAGCAAAAAGCACTTTGTAGTGATGCACAATTTTTGCATATTGAGGCTGTTGGATAAAGATTCTTGGTGTGGGTGTATGTCACATTACATGAATGCTGGGCATTAAACTTTCTCATCTTTGATTTTGCTACTGCCCTAGTAGTCATCTTAATGTGTTGGAAAAGACAAGTTTAAAATTTTGGGTGCAATTTCTGAGCAGTAAAATAATATTTGTCAAAGGTAGTAATTAGAAAAAGAATACCAAGTAACATGTACAGCAACAAAATTTGTACCTTGTATGCTTTATTAAAATCCACATTTATAATAACATTCTATTGCCCAAACAATATTTAATGATGCATACATTACATAACATCAATATAGAAATAAGTTTTAAAATGCAATAACAAATTTGGGAGTGATTGGAAAACAGATTTTATTCTTCACTAATTTCCAAACCCAGAAAAATGGCCATTTATGCCATCTTTTCAACAGTCCCAAAGTTATCAGTGCTGTTGCTTCACCTCAAAAGGTCATCTTCTGTACCATCCATAACATTACTGTGTCTTGAGGGACTTGACAATTGTCAACCTTAACTGCTTCCCAAGCAGTTTTAACCATGTGACACACCTCTGCAATAGTTGATTTGTGTGTGTGTGTATGCATGAGCGCCGTTCATCGAGCAGTTAATAGTTGTGATGTCAGTCCTCCTCCTGGTTTGAATGTATCTTCTTCCATCCACCCTTTCTGGTCAAGGGGGAACAAAAATTCCTACTGGAATAGCATTTGTTGGTAGTTTCTCATTTAAAAATCAGAAGTGTGACAACTGATTTTTGTAGTGATCTTTGAAAAGATGTCAAAGATCAGGGTTACATCATCTATATTTCCAATTTGACTGGTAATTCATTTGTTTCCAAGCATTAAAAACAAACTTGTGACATTTTAGGCTTTTATTTTGATATTCATCTGGCATTCTATGGGCAATCCTTGTGCAGATTCATATGGCCAGTCCATGTCATTTCATGAATTGGAAATACCAGTTTGGAGCTGCTGAAAAATCTTCAATCTTTTTTTTGTGACCTTGGCCCTGGTCTAATTCATTATAGTTTTTGTTGACACAGAAGTACTAAGCTTCCTTTCACTCATTACCCAACCTTTAACTTCTGGTTCTGGTCATCTTGCTTTGTTTCTTACAATTATTTCTTGTAACTGCTTGCTTGTGCCAGGCTCTAATCATTTCTTGACAGGAGCTGCCCCACATTCTCTTTTTGCAGCTCTGTTATGTGTAGGTACTCTAATGTTTCAGCAACTGATGATTTGACACCTCCTTTAATCTGGACAAAAGTACAAGAATGTGCTTGAAATTCCCACAACTGCCAGATCAGTTCACTTTAGCAGTCACAGATGTTATTGCATGTGGTGCATGGTATTTTGGGATGGGCTGTATATCAGCTTTACAATGTTCATGAGTTGTTTTAGTATACAAAAAGTTTTATGGGACCTGCTACCAAGGATATAACCAGTAAGCTTAATGAAGAAAGTAGCCAAGTGGATGAATGTTGACAAAGAAATACCTGTTTTTCATCACTTTGACTTTATTCATAATTTTACTATTTTGAATTGTAATAAAAACGATGAAAGTGATGTAGCTGAAATAATTATGAATAAGTTAATGGACATGACTGATAAATTAATTGGTAGGCTATAACAACATAATCACTTCCATGGAAAAAGAGATAATTACTATTTCCTCTATGAAAAATTACATGGGGAAACCACATAGCACATAAACTAATTTACTTGGATGAAATGTTTGAAAACAGCCATTAAAAATGTATCAGAACGAGGTCTATATCTGATAATTCTGTGACTTCAACATTGAATACCCTGGATGTTCCCCCTGCAACATTACAAATCCATGATGAAACACAATAATCCTGTTGGCCATCAACTACCAGACTTTTAGCTCAAAAATTTTATTAGAATTCTTAACTTTGCCATTTCTTAAGTAGTACTACTGCCATATTCTTTGTAAGTGCAGAAATTAATAAACCTTTTTCCTTTATACTGCACTAATTAACCTCTATCATTTATACCAGTACTGATATATTTCATTAATCATTTAATTTACATTTAATATTTGTTTTATTTAAGTTTCTGGCAGTCCATGGTGCTTTAAGAGATGTGGGAAGGATTTAGTTCGTGGGTCAGAGGTGTATTGTTCAATTATGTGATCTGTTGGTCTGGCAAAGTAGATGATAAGAGCAAGGCTCTGGAACCAAGGGTGCTGGAAAATTGGTGTACCTATATTTTGGTGAAATCAGCTGAAGTAATTTATAACAAATAGTGTAAACATGTTTCTTAAAAATTATGCTAGAAGAATGATCACAAATCCAAAATTCAGATATTTAGTGCAATATGGTAGAAATAGTTCTATACCATTGCTTACTTATTAACATTAAAATTAAAATGATCTCAGTATCATGCCAATCAAAACAGGTTTAGGCTAGTTTTAAGCTGAACACTAACTTTAATTCAGTGTTTAGGAAGAATTGTAATTTTATGGATTTTATTATTGTTTTAAAGGTTCATCTCATAAGCTGCAAAATAAGGTATCAATGTATTTTATTAAAATTTTTAAGAAATGTAATGAAAGTAATAATTGGAGAGTTGGCATTTTGAATTTCTTTATTTTTATGTATTATTTAGGCTTAATGTAATTTATATTGAAGTCCCTTGAATAATATTTCAAGAATTGTCTGTGACTTATTTTCATTATGATGACAAGTACAATACATTCTTCATTAGTTGGATAAGGTTTGTACATGAACTCTTCCATTAAATCTAGTTTGATACACAGAGCAATAAAATAGGCACTTGTTTTACATGATCAGTTGGTGATAATGATAAAACCATGAACTTGTTATTTTTCATTAGCTGAATTGTTTTATAAATGGGGAATTTTAATTTCACAAATTTAAAATAACTAAGTAATTTTTTAACATTGCTGCTGCAGCTTGCCAAGTCTTGTTGTTTGAACTACAGATCCTTGTGGCTTATACTGCTCTGAAAATTGCCATATAATTTTCGAAGAAATTGAAGTTATCTTTTTGAAGTACCTAATAATGGTTAAATTTCTTGGATATTATATACTGTAGGGTCTATCTTTTTGTGCATGGAGGATCAAATTCATTATTATGCTTAACCCCTTTTAAATGTGGGTGGTTGAAATTACTATGTTTTGACAGGGGACATTTATGTAACAGAAATATGGTTGTTGTGTGTTCCTCACAAAACCTCTTACAATTTTGTTAGTTTATTTTGTACACAAAGAATTACATCATTGTAATTGCATCTTTTTAAAAAATCTTAATAGTCATTTGCACCGATACTATTAAAATAGTTCAAGTGTAAGATTTTCATTTTACGTATAGAAATTCTTTTCTTCATCTTCTATTTTTCATTCTTCATTTGCCTAACCTGTAGAACCTTTTATGAATATCAAAAGTTGTTTTAAGGTAAATGCATAATTTTTCATTGTTTTTATCATATCAGTAACTAGTTATCAGTTTGCAATCCAATAGTTATTCAAATTAGCAAATTAAAAAAAAGAACAAGCATACATTTTGATTTTTTAAATATTTTTTAAAGATGATTTTCTAGTATTAATATTTTTTGGGCTTTTATTTTTCACATGTAGTGTATTTTTAATATTTTATTTTCTGTTCTTGTCGTTTACCACTTATGACTCATGTCAATGGTGCTCTTAAGGCATAAGTTTGTGTGATATCATAATCCCTGAGATCTGATGCATAGGATGGTGTATATTTAAATCTTTTAAACATGTTAATTATACATTTTAAAAACTTAACTAATACATTACTGTTATATAAAAGTGATGCTTAAGTACATTTTAAACTCTATTTATAACAGGTAAAAAACAACCATAACTGCTATAATTGGTCGACTAGTTAACAATAGTACAGTTGGTTACATCTACTCAGTGACAAAAACTGGACACCAGTTTCAAAATAGCCATTATCAGATCATAGTGTAAAATTGGCTCTTTCAAATGACTACATGTGTATGTAACATCTTGATGGAGAATACAAAGCTGAAACAGATCTATTGAAGATGGGTGTGGGAACTTTCAGGAGTTAAAATATTACTAGTTTCAACTGTATTCTTTCAGAGTAGCTTAAAATGGGCAGGTAAAAAACTTATTGTCCAAATGTACCTCTACTGAACTACCATGGGATTATTAAAGATATAGAGAGCAGAAATAGAGAATTTTCATAGCTTATTAGTTATGTGATAGCGTGAATGAGTTTAAGTAGTTCTTTAAAGGTTTCTTGTGAAATGAAGCACTTAAAATTTGGATAATATAATTTTGAATAGTAACGTGCCTTAATGATTTTGTTCAGAAACATTGCTGTTAAAGGCATTTAATTAAGTTTTTTGAATGTAACAGTGACTTGCCAACAAGTGTTTGAAAGGATACCCATTGCAAAAGTTAGTCTTTTCAGCCATCTAAAATTGCCCAATAACTTTGCAATTTTATTTTTAAACACATCTTGCAGAATTATTACTGGGTTGGTCAGAGTGTACACATTTGCAACCTTTTAGTTACATTCAAAATTTAATTAAACTGCTTTATCATAGTTTATAAATAACTTTGTCATTAAATTTTGATGTTATATAAATTATTAATGTGATAAGGAAACATTTTAAATTTTCAATCTCTCCTACTTTGAAAATTGTTACATTTGTTCTCTAGGTCTTTGCTCTTTTTTAATTTACCTATCACCCCTCTGAGACATAAAGTTACTGTCAACTACTCTATTATATAGATATTACTAAAGCAAAACAACTTGTTTCTTCATGGAGTAATGTCACATCTACTCTTGCAGAAATTGCCACTAGTTGTTTAGCATTTACTACTACATTATAACAGAGAAAGTGAACGTTTTTATCTATATAATGATGTGTTTTCTGTACAGAGTATTGTTTATCACTCATCCAGGTGAAAATTTCTCTCAGTACTTGCATTGATAAGCTTAACCACATTTTTATAGGAACTTAACATTTAGTTAAAAAACCGAATAAATTATGATAATTATAGGGCATTGTTTGCTCTGTGGTGTTATCCTGTGTTCTTACTTGCATTTAATTCAAAATTTAGGGTACAAGTACTTTCAGTATAATAATGGGGTTTTCTATCAACCTATTACTCTTCAGCTAACTGCTCTGGCCACTGAGGGTATATAAACTTCTGGTTTTAGCAGTAGAAAAAAAGAATAATGGCTTTCAAAACATTGCAGGCACCTGTTACAGAAAAAGAAGTAGGCTTAACTTTCATTAATAGTCAACAACACAAATGACATGTTACTGTAGTTGTTTTTCATCTATAATTTTTTATTTATTATTAAAGCAATTCTTAACAAGCAGTGTGTGTATTTTGACACAGTAACTTGAGCTATGTGTTTACCAAGTAATTTATAATTTGTGGTAGGATTTAGTTAAACACTGGTAAGAGGCATAATAAAACAATTTAAATATAAGCAGGTGTATATTATTTTGAGCTTTAGCAGATTAACTGCTGCAGTATTTGGCATCATTTATGTTATAGACATTACAAACAATAAATCTAAAATGTAATCTTTATATGTGTATGTGGTCCACATGCATTGTGAGCACACAAACAAATGCTGAATTTGCACTTGTGTTCTTAGCAGTGAACAACTGCAGTTTCCTGTTACTGTTTGCAGTAATTGTAAGAATAAAAAGGTTTATTTTACCTTATGATGGTAATAGTGTAGGTCAAATTGACCCAGTGTGTGAAGTTAGGGTAGAGAAAATAATTTTACCATAAATAAAAGAATTTACTTCTGGAGCTTTTAGTGTAATATGTGGATCGTTAGATTAGAGAAAATAGTTTTATTGTAAAGAATAGTTAACTTTTATTTTGGATGTTTTAGAGATTACAAAAATAAAATTATTTGACAACTTTTAGGAGAAGGTGTTCTTAATCTTGACTTGAAAATCACTTTGAACTCAGAGCAGCCAACACTTTGACTCCATTATTCATTAGCTTTCAACAAAAATTCTTGATGAAAATGTGAATTTTTTGTAATGTAGTAGTAATACATAACATTTACTGAAAAACATTCAAATTTCATGAAGATAAAACATTAAAAAATGCATTATGGAAACTAACCACTCAGTCAAATCAACAGAGCCTATAACTAGAGGGTTAAACTTGATCATATTTACATAATTTGACACTTAATAGTGAGTTTATTTTCAGTTTATCAAGCAAAGTGAGTAGGAGAATTTCATGGAATGTTTGTTTAGGTACAAAATATTGTTTTAACAACCAATAGTTCCATTGCATATTTAATATTTAGTGGTATCTGTATTTAATGTTTTAGAGTAATGCATATTCAGGAATTATCTAAAGTTCAATTGATATTGTAAGAGATACAACAACAGATGTTTTTAAATTTCATAATACTCTATGTTGAACTATTAACAGTTGAACATATGAGGAATGTTTGACTGAAGAGTATAAACAACTAATAAAATGTTAAATTATTTGATAAAACAGCCTCTAAGAATATGAAAGAATTGGTGTGATACTTTTTCTTTGTTAGACTTGTTGAGTCAGAATAAACTTGAATAATAAAGCTTTGTCAGTATAGAAAGTGTCAGATTTTTAAAAAATAAAAAATATTTTAATACTTGACAGCAACAAAATATTTTGGTATATTGTTTTGAATTTACTGATTTTTTTCATTTGTAGAAATTTCAGCATTCTTGTTTTTCAGGTTCTGAGTTATAAAGCTTAATCATAATGTTGCTTTTATGTTCTTATTCAGTCTTATTATACATATATTTAAAAAAAAATGTACTTGCATGACATATCTTTAAATAACCTCTTGGAAAGTAAGCTCCATTTTGCACCATCTCCACTCCTTCAAAAATTGGAAAAATTAATCACTTTTTTACCTTTTTAAAATTAATATTTTAAAACAATTTCTGAAGTTATATTTGGACAGTACAAGTGAGTATAAAACACTTTGTTAGAATTGGTTTATCTTCAGAAGTTTTGTATATAAAATTACTTAAACCAAACATTTAGAGGTTTTAAAGTTATTAGTTATGAAATATGTAATCTTTTTAACTGAGTACTAAAACATTCTTGTGAAGTGAACTATATCTTTACAGAAAGAGATTTTTTAAAAAAGTAGCTTCATTAACTGAAAACTAAAACACAATGAATTATGGCTAAAAATGTGATACAAGTATTAAATTTGTTTTGGGTTTTTTGTTGTTTTTTGTGAGAGCTTTATTTTATGTGACTTTTTAGTCATAAGAAAGATTAATTTTTAGCAGGGTCCGACAATAAGTTTCTGATAATAAGATGTAATCATGATTAGTTCTTGTGTTCTTTTTAATTTTTCATTGATATTACAAATTTCAGTACTTTCACAATCAAGAATCAACAATGAAAGTGAGTTGCAGTTTTCACTTTTTTTTTTAACATAAGATTCAGGTAGTTTACACTAAATCATAAACTTGCAACAGCACTTTGTCATCAAACCTGTTAGGCTTAAAAGCTAATTACAATAGTTTATTTAAAAAAATTGCTCTGCTGTATAAATAATTTTTACTTTTAAATAATGCATATAAATGTATAAATTATGTTATTAGTTTTTACCAATGAAAGGGGTATTGGCATTTGAATGATTCTTGAGACCTAATATGTTCCTTTTACAGTATCTTGGTATTCTGAAACATTTCTTAAGTGTATGAATAGACATTACAGGATTATGAAACACCTGATCAAGGTACTCAGTGACAATTCATACTTTACATGAATAGAAATTTCATAGTTTTTGATGCAACTGTGAGAGTGGTATTTTGTCATCTATAGTTGACCTGTGGTATATGGATAAATATTGTTCAATTCTTTTTTAATAAACCACAATTGGTTAATCTGTTTATGGTTACATAAGATTTATTTTTACTAGTAATATGTGTAGAAAGAATGATAAAAGCATAGGTCATTTAAAATTGTTGCAACTACGTTACTGTTTGTTGGATCTAGTGGTTTTCTAATTTCTTTGTTTATACTGTTTCTTGGCAATTTTTATTTTATTTTTAGTAGCATACTCAAGTGTTTTCAGCTGGGTAATATTTAATTTTTGCTGATATTTGGTTGCTATAAATCTTAAATCTGTAAATGATGTGCTTTCAAAGTCACAAGTTTAAGATTTGAATGCAAACAGCACTTTACCAAAAGGGCTTCATACATAAAGACAAAGTAACAATTAAACATAAAACTGTAACATAATTGTCTATTGGATAAATAGTCAGCCACCAAAGTTCAAGCCTAATTAAATGAAACTTCACATTTGTTCAGTAGTTATTTTGAAGTGTTTACAATTAGATTATATAATGTGCAAGAAAAGATAATTTTAATGGGGATTGCTTTTGTATTAATACTTGAAGTGACAGGCTATTGATTCGTGTATTTGTTCAGCAATTAGTCAGTCTTGCTACCATCAGAAACAAATTACTGCTAGTTTGTCATATGCCACTACATTGTTCATCACAAAGTATATCATCTTATTTATCAAAATTGTTTGTTTTTTACACATTTTTATGATAATAGCAATTTAATAATTTTACAATTTAAAACAAGTTTTTTTTGTGACAATTGAATAAAATTAAAAACTAAAAATATTAGTCAACAGAATCAGTAGTCATTGTTCTTTTGTAATTGAGAGTAGTGTACTGACCAGAGAAGGCTCATTTAAGGAACAAACATTGTAATGGCAACCACAAAACCCAGTCCAAATTGGATTTACTCCTAGTCCATTTCCATGCTTGACTCTACATTTTGCCTCAGTGTATCTTGGCCAAGTGCTCAATTGGATGCCATCATGGTGTTGGATTTTTTTATTATTTTGCACTTTGTTGGACACTTCGTTACAGTAAACCTTGATGTCTTTCAAAATGTGCTTTTAGTATTGAAGTTTGCTGTTGATGCAGCTTCATCTTTAAGATGTAGAACATTGAGATGCAATAACAGGCATCTGTGGAAGCTTTATTTGCAGTAACAGTTTTGTTAAGAGTTGAGAATTTGTTAAGAATTTCTTAAATTTTATGAATTTTTCTTTCATGATGTACTTAAATTTTTTGTTTTGCTTTATCTTACAGCTAAGCTTGGGTAACTTAATGTTGGAAACTAGGATTTTTTTTGTAGCTGCAAACTCGAGAATGCAAGCTGCAGCCATACTTGCAACTGCCAATAGCTGGTTCATGCAACAATGTATTTATCAATACAAAATTATCTTTTCCGTTTTTGCAGCAGTCTTGTTCTTACCTATTGTAGCTTTGATAATGTTAGTACTGACAGCTTTGTAATGGTTGAATTTGTTTACTATATAAATATTACATGGACACTTTTGCTTGCCCTGCTGTTTTTTTCATTTTTCAGATTGTCCATACTGTACTGTTGAAATCCAGTTGTTTAACATTTTAAAATAGATGAGCGGTTTCTTCTCAGAGATGTCAGTTGTCAAACCTAGATATGGTTCTTTGTTTTTGAAATGGTTATAATGTTGAAACACTGCAACTGTTTCAAGAACTGCAATGCATTACTGTCTTGGACTACAGTGAAAGTGCACCATTGTATTTTAAAGTATTAAATGAAAATTTCAAAATATTTTGATAAGAAATTTTGAACATTATGCGATCGGGTGATAAAATTAAAAAGCATATTATGCTGTTGATCATTTATTCCAAACTAATTGTCTAAAAAAGAAAAAATGAAATTCATTTGCCATGAGATACAAATAAAATTTGATTTAGCCAAACAAATACTATTATACAGGGTGGTTGCTAGAAAAGCGGAAAATTTGAGGGTCAGATGAGATCATGAATAAAATGCGTCCTGACTCATTTCTATTTTGATTTCTTTACATCATGAATAAAATGCATGATTTTAATATTATAAAATGCATTTTGAGCATCTGTGAGTGTAATATAACATATGCCTTTAAAAAACTTTGTAAAAATAAATAGCTGTTTGACAAATTTTCTGCTTTTCTAGCGACCACCCTGTAGTTGTTGAAGCTACCTTTACATGACCAAAGAGGTAATCATGTGCAAGAATTTTTTTTTATAACCAGACTTAATGCTAGATCTAGTCAAACACAAATGAAGACAAGATTGTTATCACAGACCCTGCTTAATGCTTTTTGGCTTCATTGCTACAGTCATTTTGAAATATCTAGGGCAGCTATAGGGTTATACAGTGTACTTGGTCAATTCAAAGTTTGCTGTTTGCTTAAGCTCTCCACCTATGTGTCTGCTTGTAAATATTGTATATACCTATACTTTCCACTTCTTGGTTGGTGTCCTCAAGCAAATTTTCTAAAGTTAAAGAAGTAACCATGACAAAAGGTGTCAGTGACAGGGAGACTTTCAGAAAAGAATATATTTAGTTGTGTTCTTGCCTGAAACGAATAAAGTTTGGTGTGAACCACAGTCTTTGTACTTTGTGTAAGTTGGAAGGATGATATCTGTGATATTGACTAAAAGGTTTGCTGCATAAAAATGACCTTTTGAGAGGTAAATGCTAATGAGACCAAAACTTTGTATAGGCAGATCTGTTATATAGTTCATGGTTTCTTTACCTAATGTTCTCCATCACACCTCCTGGTGTTTTTATTTATTATAAATTTATATAATAAAATTAATTCAATTGCACAGTTGTGATACTTTTGAGTTTGAAATATTGATAAATAGTGAAATATAGTTGTATGTCTTACAAACATTTCATTTAATAACTGTTTTCTCGGTAAGAGAATCAGTTAAGTGAAGTATTTGTGAAAGTTCTCAATGAGATATTTGTGAAGAAAATTCACAAAAATGTTAATTTGTGGGTATAAAAAATAAATGTAAAGTATTTCAAATACTACATTGCATATACCTACTGTACATTTAACAAAAACTAAATGTTAGTACACTATGAATTTTATAGGTCGTGCTGTCTTGTTTTGTATAGACTTGCTGAAAATTTTAACTCAATTCTGCGTGTGTGTGTGTGCGCATGTGCGTAGTTGTAATATTAAAATAATCTTATCCCTTTCATACTGTTTTTGAGTTCATAAATCTATATTTAATTATAAGTGAATTTCTAAAATTTCTATCAGATCTGCTTGTCAAAGTAAACTCCATGGACTTGCAAGCTGCATGATCATGGTTAAAACTGAAGAAGTGCCAGCTGCAACTAATCAAGCAAAAGTTCTTGTAATCTTAATTTCACAGAATTGTAAACTTAAATATAAGAATAACTGATTCCCACAGGGTTTGTCTTTAAAATATATTCTGTATATATGAGTAAAAAAAAAATATCTATACAAACTTTTAACACCCGTGTTTGTTTGTGTGTGTGTGTGTAATGTTGAATTGGTATTTTGAAAATATTTATGGAAACCAAACTTGTTAGTTATTATCAGCTATTATATATTGTCGGATCCTGAAAGTTATTTGAAATTTTTCTTTGCTCTTGTTGTGTGTCAGGCTTTATGTACCAAGAGGAACAAGATTATCTAATCATAAGTCTTTTTAAGGTTAATGAACTTGTATTAGTATTTGGTTGAAATTTGGTCATGGAACTTATAATACTGATCAGTGATATTATTTGTGAATTTTTAAGTTTTGTGTGAATGCTTGTTTTTCTTAATTATAAACACTAGTCTCCATGTTTTTGTATCTCGCAGTGAGAATTAGAAAAATCTAGTTATGGTTTTAGTAAAGCACAGCCTGGTATATATTATTGATAACATTCTATTGTAAGATTTTTATATTTAAAATGTATACTGTTGAATACTGGCTTAGTTTTAAAATTATTGAATATTACTAATTGTATTAAATTTTTAGATAAACATGTACAACTAGAAAGTGTTATAATAAAGTTTGGAGATAATGTAAATTGGCTTGTTATAGAAATGTACAAATTTAATAAATTGTAAAAAATATTTACTGCTAAGATATTGTTAAAACAGGGACAATCTTAGGTTTTTTCACATTAGTTAAGTGAAATGTACATTGGATTTCAAAAAATGTTATTGTGGTGTGTATATTGTAGAGCTAGTAAACAGTGCATTTAATTGTAAATTATATGAAATACTTTCCTCATTTAGTATTATTTTTGTTAAATTGAATTACTGGTGTAAGTTGTAATATCTACTTTAGGTGAAAACAAAAATAGTTTTTGGAATAATACACTAATGTAAGATGAATTTTTTTATATTAAGGAAGAAATATGGTGTTTTTGTCATTGTATATGTCAAAAGGAAATGCATTTATGCATATAGTTTCAACTGTAATTTGTACAAGTGCCCTTAAAAGTACTTGTAAAATGTAGTGTAGTCAAGAACCTGAGAAAATTTAGCTAAAACATAAAATGTTTATTTTAAGATTTTTAAATATTTGGAAAAAAAACATCTCTTTGGTCCAGTGCTTTTAAATCTATGCAGCTTATTGCTGTTAATTATCGACTTTGTTATTTGCTTGAATATAGCAATTTGTAGTTAATCATCCCTTTATTATGTAATGTTGCAATTATGATTAATAAGTCAAGGCTGACTGAACTATTAATAATGAAATATTTAAATTTGTTTTGGTAATGTTGCTTATAACAAAGTATAGAACTATTTCCTATATTTTACATTTTACTGAACACCTTTATGAATGTCACTTCAGGATACCAATGGAATGCAGGCATGCATTTGTGAGTAATTTCATTTAAATGCATACTTTCCAAATTTATGATAATGTAACTGCATTCCGTAACTCGAATTGTGTGCAATGAATTTTTCAGGCAAACATTTTACATAAGTAATCAGGTACTCAAGTAACTGATTGTGGAAAAATAAATTAATCAAGTTTACACTGTTTTGGTTGTCAGCTAATGTTGAATGTTATGTTACTTTGAGTGTGGACAAAAGTGTTTATCTTGCTGAGAAGCACTGTTGTAATTGTGATTTGTTTCAGTCATTTCACAACATTGTAAACATTGAAATAATACCTGACAATAAGAAAAAAAAGTAATAGTCACATCTAAGAAAACTGGATTCTGGAATGACAGCAGATATACAATACAGAACCATGTTTAAAAGTCCATGCCAGTGCAGAAGTCTTAAGTCAACTGGCCCAGATAGAAAGACTAATTTTAACACTTTTAGAACTGTGGGCAAAATGCATGCATAAATTATTTGTACAAATACAAAAGTACAAAATGTTGTTAGTTCCAATTTGGAATATAGTTCATAACCATAAACCAGTCATGTTATAAAATTGAAGTTATGCTGTGCATATTAATACACATTTCAGGATATTGTCCTTAATTTTTGTAAGATTTCAACAGAAGAATGGAAAAATACATTTTTGTCTCTTAGTTTATAGTAAGATATGTTGGTATGGATTTGTGCTGTTCAGAAAAGCCTATTTAAAATACATGGTGTGTACTGTGTTAAATGTGATAAATTAGTACTGCAGAGTTTTTATTTTATTTTTGTTGTTTCATTAGTCATTTTTTAAAGAAGACTGTTATGCTATAATAACTATTGTTCTAGCATTCTGAGTGAGATGTTTAAAGAATACAACTTGTAATATTTCTATTTAATGAATATCAAGTAAATGTAATAGGTTGTTAAATCAGACTGAAATTGAGTTATATTGAATTTCTGAAAAATACTTCAAATTCTTGTAGATTTATTCTGGATAAGTGTATAAATCTTGATAAATATTGAATTACATAAAAAGTTAGTTTAAATTCTTGAATTTTTATTTGTGTATAGTGTATGAGATTATTATAGTATTAAATGAAAGTATTCTGTATGTTTGGGTTTTTACAGCAAGAAGTTGCTATTCGTCAAATGCATGGAGGGATGTCTGTTGCTGGACAGGGCTTAAAGAATGAAATGAATGATAGTATCAGTGGTGGGACCATGGGAGGTAGGAAATAAGTTTTTATTTTTAAAGAGAAAATACCATTTTCTGATTAGAAAATTAATTCCAGTGATTTCAAGGATTTTTCAGGATTTGTATGAACTTTATTAAGACTTAGCATGAAAGCTTATATTGCTTCAACTTGAATATTTCTGATTTTAGATTTAGTTGTCCTATTGTACATGGGGACTAACGAGATAAAATTTTGAATGTCAAACAAATATTTGCT
Source organism: Carcinoscorpius rotundicauda (assembly GCA_011833715.1). Classification (NCBI taxonomy): domain Eukaryota; kingdom Metazoa; phylum Arthropoda; class Merostomata; order Xiphosura; family Limulidae; genus Carcinoscorpius; species Carcinoscorpius rotundicauda. The sequence goes on from CM022393.1 coordinate 43,069,378, forward strand.
CAAGTATATCTTGTAATGGCCATGTAATTCACCAGGGACTTTGTAACAACTAATACTGTTAGGCTAAAGAACAGGTCAAGAACTAGTGAAAAAATTGTATGCAGAATCATTTTCAACAGAACATTATTAAAAAGGAATATTTTTTAACATGTAAAAGTTTTTAGAGAGTTCTACAAAAAGATGCATATAGAAAAATATTTGAATATACATTATGCACACATGGATTGGATACATTGTGGTAGTGTTAACACGTTGAGTGAGCCGTGTTTGAAATGCCATGGTAAAATATTTGTGTATGTTAATGAAGTATTCAGTAGTAGTAGTTTGATATATAACATTTTGTAATGCATAATACCCTTCCAGTAAACTTTTAAAGCATTAAAACACAATAGATCAAACGGGTGTGCAAATTAATATTGAGCTGTGTATTGTATGCCTGTTATTTATATTTATTAGAGCTTGCTTGTTTCACTTGTTTAGTGAATGGTGTTAATTTTGAGACAAGAACAACTACATTTTATAGGTTTATTAAAATGGTCTACTTATAAATCCATTTTTTAATGTTATTACACAGTACATAAGATTAATTTTTATAAGAAGCCACTGCTGGACATATGTTAATGTGTAAATATTACCATAGCAACCTTCATTAAAGCCAGCAGGGTGAAATAAGCACATTGTGTTGATTAGACAGAATCTTGATTATGAAAAATTATTCTAAAATAGAAAGCATTGTAATTACACCAGGTTTTTATAAAGATTTTGGTGTATACTGTACAAAAAAAAAATGTTTTTGCTTCAACATCATTTTTCAATAATTCGATAAATGTGCATGTTTGCGAGATGGGAATTAAATATTTGGAAATAAAGGTTGATTAGTCAACTGTAACTACATGTGAACGCTTTATGATGGTCTTTTTTTGTACTTTATCATAACACTATATGCACATTAATGAATTATGGAATTTGCCTCTGTATTTTGACAGTGATAAAATTTAGTTTTGTATTAGTAACCATAAATATTAAGTTCTGAATTTTTAATAACCTTGAGTATTTTTTACTTTATCATAAGCACAAGCTTTTTAGTGAGAATTGTTAAATAATTTTAGCAAGATTGTGATGTTTTGCTTGCTTTAAATTGAGTAACATGTTGGCATTTAGAATGATTTAATGAATTAGAAAATGTATGATGAAATCTCATTTCTGGCTACAAATGAAATTTGCGTTTTACTGTACTGAGAAGTTATTCTACAGAACAAATTTTGCACAAGATATCCAAATTTCTAATTACTGTCAGTTTAGTACAGGTACAGTGAAAAGCATTAAGCAAAAAAAAACAAACTGACCTCATTCTGCTTTTACTCCCAATAGATAGTAATATTGTGCATTAAAAAAAACTGGTAGTTGCTAAAATCATAATTAAATATCTTGTAAAGCAGATCCATCCCCTCAAGTCTCCATGTGTAGTATCTTTTGCCTAAGCTGTCTTTTTGAACTCGCTATATAAAATTTGTGTTTAAAATAGGTACAATGCTTTGGGAACTTTATAGGAAAACCAAACCTTGTTATTAACTATTTGCATATAAATGAAGCATGAAATTTCGAGGACAAGCAAAATAATTTTTTTTCAGATGTTCATGGTGGTTATCACTGTGTGATATTATGAAAACATTGAAAAACACGGGTACTTTCCATGGATACTATACCAAAAAGATATAAAAAAAAAAAAAATCTAACTTAATCGTAAGATCTTAACAGGAGTGAGCAGGAGCTTTCCTTGACTTTTGGTATATTTCAGCTTTTTGAAATACACATTTGTTTATTTGATTTTCTCTTGTATAGGTAGGTTTTTTCAAAAATGATTTCAAACAAAACTGCTGAAATTGTATATATATAAAAAAGAGCTTACTGTGATTTATATTTGCAGAAGAGCACTAAAAACTTATTTTAATTGCAAGTTTTATTTTTTTCATGAGAAAGCATCAACAATTTTTTTTTTTTTACATATAATAACTATATACTGTAACAGTTTCATAAAGTTGAAAATAATAGGGTACATGTAGAAGTCCCAGCGTGAAGGTAGTGAACTTCCTTGGAATGTAATGTCTTTATTTATAGATTGTGTTGGTGTAAGTACAATCCTCTTGTAATACATAAACTATCAGTTTTCAAACCAGCTAACTTTCTAGTATTCCTACAAGGACATGTATGCTTTTATTTTTAGGAAATATGAAATTACTATGAACTTCATAATAGGCGTGTATGCATCTTTTTCAGTGCTTATGGGTGGGGAAATAAATTACCAGTGTAGTATGATATCTATGTTCAGCAGTCTGTTTATTGTATAGCTGTGAGCATGATTTGGTGTTTACTTAAGAAAATGCCATGTTTTAATTTATTTTCTAATAGTACTGGGAATACTTCAGTAACATTTGATCGTATTGATCATTGTGCAAAAGTTCATAAAGCATTGGTATAAATAGAACAGCTTGATTATTGTTAATATGCATTGTTTTATACAAAAACTTGAAACAAAAGGGAAATTTGTTGCCTTGTTATGTTGAAGTTTGAAACTGAAAGAGCTTTCACAAAATTATTAAATTTCCTCTAATTCTCTGAATCTGCAGAGTAAATAAAAAAACTTAAATGTATACATGGGTATAAAAGTGATAATTGTACTAGTAGGAATAGATGTGGATTGAATGGATATACTAGTGTTGATTTCATTACATTTATTTTGAAATAGCTTAGACTTCAATATATTTGATAAACTGCCTTCTATATAACCTCACTTTGAGAGATCATCTACATTTTCATTTTTCCTCATCAGAAAGTTTAAAAGCAAATTGCATATTGTGTATTTGTCTGTAAATTCCTCAAAATGACAGTACTGTTGGTAGATGAATGCTAGTGAAATGGGACTTGTGGTGCTATAACAGCCTGTTGATGGATTTTGTATTAATTTTTAAATGCTATACAGTGATTCCTGTATGTTGATTCTGAAAATATCCATGTTTCTCTATCAGATACAGAAGTTTCACAAAATGTTGTATGAACTTTTACACAAGTGAACCATTTTCATTAAAATCAGGTGACATTTTGTTGTGCTTAAAATGTTGACAACCACGGTCTAAATTTTCTACACCCATCACAGACAGTAAAAAAGAAAAAAAATCTATTCTTAACACTAGAGCTAAATATTTTTGAATTCACATTTCTAATTTTAATTACTTTAAAGAAACTAATTTTTGCTGAACATTTTAAGTGTTTCATGTTTAAACGTTCAGAACTGTGAAATTGCAATTATTTAATTTTAATAATTCTACCATTTAAAATATTACAAGTATACAGTTAAAACAGTAACATTCAGTGCTTTAAATCTTAAGCTTAATTCCTTCACAAGAGACCTTTAGAAGCATTAGTACTTTTGTAAGCTTTTTGCTCTTTTCAGCTTAGATAGTTTTAATGCTGGTTCATACTTACCATATTGTTCATGGATCGGATCTGTAGTATATTGCTAAAATTTACATTAAGGTTATGACATAAGTCCAAGTGGTGCTGCAGGAAGTGGAGGTCCAGGTGGAATGATGCAAGGTCCAGGAGCAATGGGAATGGCTGGGGTAATGTTGTCTCTCTAGATATATACTTTATTAAAGAATTTTTAATTGAAAGAAATTGTGTGAAGACAAGTTTGTGTAGTTCTCTTGTCTGTATGAAAAAGTGAGAATTCAAATATGAGTTTCATTTGCTTCAACTCTACTTACGTACTCTGAAAGCTGCTCTTTTGTATTATAATTGTACATAAATTGAAATTAATAAACAATTTGTGGTCAAACAGTTTTCTGAACTGGAACTAGTTGCAGAAATATTTTGTTATTTTTGTAAGGCTCTAGTTTAGAAACCAAAATGAAGTAGAAAACTGAAATACAGTTTGATTTCAGTATCTGAAGATTTTGGTTTCGTGTTTTCCACTTGGTTTCTTTTTAAAATAGTACTTAGTACTTGTTCCTGTAATATATTATGCAAAATATTGTAATAGATAAATCACACTGGATGAATTCAAGGTGTTTAGGGAAAAGTTGGTTTCTCTCTGAAATTGATGATTCTTGCATCATGGTTATATTTTTTACTGGTGCAGATAGTGTACATGTACAAGTTATATGCTTGTTGGGATCTGTGGAAATTTTTAGACCATCGAATTATGTCGTGTTGTACGAACATGTAAATAGTTGTAGTTTCCTGGTGTTACATGAAATATGAATCCAGAGTTAAATAGCTTAGATAAAAACATTCATATTATCTAGCTATAACTCAACGCACCTTTTGTTGTAATTTTTGTGTGAAAACTTGTATGATACTTGATTTTCTGTTATTTTCAAGTTTGAAACTGAAAGAGCTTTCACAAAATTATTTAATTTCCACTCGTTCTCTGAATCTGTAGAGTAAGTAAATAATAAAAATTTAAAAAGTGTGTACATGGGTATAAAAGTGATAATTGTACTTTGTATACTTAGACATACTTCTTGATAATTTAAATGATTTATTGTATAAAGATTTAAATGAAGCACTATAAACATATGTATTGGTGATTGAATTTCTTAAATACTTTTATTAATTCCAAAGCTATATTCTGCATGGTATTTGTGGAAATTGGTGTACTTTTGCAATTGTTACATCTTTATATACAGTGTTGTATGTTTCAAAAATTTAATCATCCTTTTTTACCCATTTTCTTCTGTTATGCATTTATAAATTATAAATTTAGCATTATTAACAGAATCAGCTTTTTGTGATAATCAGGAAGAATGTCTAAACAAGTAACAGTTAATACTGGGTTCAGTTTCATTATTTTATCAATTGTAACTACTTTAACCCTATGACTACTAGATGTGATTTTCACTGCACCTAATGTCACCAACATTATATTCATTTTTCCCTCTTATACATTTCGAATTATCATTTTAGCCATATTATAAGGAAAAAGTTGTTTACAATAATTAAAAAGAATGTCTAAATAGGAATACAGTGTAGTTAAAATGATTGCTTCAGTTTTGTTGTTTAATCATTAGAAAATACTTTAACTATATTGCTAGTGGGTGTGACAAGTTGCCGTACTTAATGTCACAGTCATATTTCATGTCAAGTATAGAAATCATGAATGACAATGTTTGGAATTTAACAATAACTTTCCTAAAAGTATGTAGCTTTAGTAAAACAGGATATTTAATTTTTCTGCTATTTCTATGAAAACAACTGGTTAGTTAATATAGTGTGTACTCTAAATGGTTCATCTGCTAGGCAATTTTCATTTTGATTACAAAAATACCACTTATTTAAGTCTTCACATTTCATTTGCATAATTTTCAGAATTTAGCTATTATCATTAATGTATAGTGCATTGAGGTTTAAAAGTTAATGAATTTAAATATCCATGCCTTTGTGATGACGAGAAACCCAGTTAAAGTAAAAGTGTATCTCGGGACAGCTGGAATGGATATGGACACTTACTAATAAAGCAGAACTATTTTGATCTTCTTAGGTCATCTTTAGGTTAACAGTGAGAGAGTTTACAACTGACTGTTGCTTTTTGCTCTTGGTTAGATAATTTTAAATAATCAAACTGTTATTCGAGGACTGTTCCTTAGGTGGAAAGATACATTTTTCTTTTTTAGTTTACAGATGAGTTAGCTGCATACAAAAGAGCATTTGCATATGCTAATCTTTGTTTGTTCAAGAGCAAGATTGCCACTGGTAAACACTGCTGTCTATTGGGGAGGGGGCATTATAACCATTTTCTAAGAATTTAAGTAATAAAAATGAATTCAGTATCCAGAATTTGAAATTGTACATGTGGAAGTTTGTCTTGACTGTCAGAGGTAATGAGACCAAGCTGTAAAGAAACAATTAAATGTAAGGTATTTCAGCTATATGCACATTAAATGGTAAGTCAACTGATTTAATTGTTTATGAGAAATTTATCAATAAAAAATACCATTTTTTCTTTCTGGAATGACAAAATTGTAAGAGATTATAATGTTAAGCCTAATGTTACTTAGGATAAGTAAATATTAGGGTGTGTCAAAAAACAAAGTTGTGACACTTGGTTGCTCGCTTATAATTTGATTCCATTCATTAAAAAAATATGCTGGTGTAAAAATCAATTCAACACATTAATATTTAGAGGTTGTACAATGCGCACAAAATAACGTGCTTTCGTACTCTTCTAGCAGCTGAATTGAAGGAAAGTTTTACCCAAACATTTCTTTGACATTACATTGGAATGGTAAGCTGATGCCTGAGTTGGTTGGCAGAGAGAAGATCGAACATTTGGCAATTTTAGTTTCAGGTGAAGGTTCAGAGAAGATTCTTTCAGTGCCCAAGATTGATAGTGGGGATGCAAATTCAGGAGCTTCTGAGATCTGATCAGTTTTAGTAGAATGTAATGTAAAATACAGAATTAAATCGCTTTGCTTTGACATCATGGCTACCAATACAGGATCCAAATCTGGCATCTGTCTGAAGATTGAAATGTTACTTGAATGTGAGCTCTTGCACCTTGCCTGTAGACATCACATTTTGGATATTCTTCTGAGTGATGATTATCTACTCTCGTGATAGAGACATCAAAAAGTCCAGATATTACTTAGTTTTATTAATTTTAGGCCAACAATATCTAAAGTTTTAAAACAAAGTACATAACAGCAGTAGAAGCAATGCTACTCTGAATACAGCCTTGGAAGGATGATATTATTCTATTTTGTCAGAATCTCCTTCTATCTCATCAACTACAGGATGATTATAAAGAGTTCTTGGAATTAGCTGTAATTTTTCTTGGATCTCTTCCATGCAGATGCTCTTCAGTTTCTTTCCATACTTTTGGTGTTGTACAATGTACATCGTGCACGATGGATGGCTCGAGCAATATATTCTCTAAAAATTTGGATGTTCGAAGAGGAGTTTGGTAAACTGCAACCACGACCTGCTTCATCTTGTGTGTCATTTGACACACATTTCTGCAGCAAACTTGGCGATTTGTGTGTCTTTATAACTAAACATTACTTGATCTCATGGTTTACAGCTAAGGATGCTCCAGTGACAGCTTGAAGGGACCTTACACTACTCAAGGAACATGCATTGCATGAAAATCTTATGATTAAGCAAGGTGGTACAAAGGCAATGAATTGGCATTTATGGTATTTATGAGGTTGCAGTTGGGCTTGTGCTCTTTGACGGTGTAACGAATAGCGACAAACTCAAGATGGTCTCAAATATGAATACCGTGAAAGGATCTCCTGGGCCAACTCCATGTTTAACAGTTGATGCTGCAAGCAATGCTGTTCCCAGAAAACTTCCAGATTTTTTTGCTTTGGCAACAAAGAAAATTTTCTACCACCTGGATATTAGTAGTGCATTTTTATCATTACCACCGAAAGAGTGGAGTGCCTCTGAACAGTACAAACAAGGAAAGGACAGAGTAAAGAAACTTTTTGTGACAAATTTTGCAGCTGAAAGAGGAGTAGCTTTAATTCAACAGTTTACGGCAAAGGTTTGCACCAAGAACGAAGATCAATTTCAGTATATGATTCAGGTGGCAGAAGAACATCAGCAAACATAATGCGAAGGGGCAGGCAAGATATAACTTCAATAAATATTAAATTTCTTTAATTTAATTACCATTAACACTGTAATGTAGGGTGACTAAGGGAAAATAGTGAACTTTGCAAGGGATGTGCGACCCCTAAATACTTCACAATTGAAATGAAACTTGGTTCTTTTCTCATGCAGTGGCCCAACTGAGCAAACAAACGGGATAATTTAATTTTTATCCTTTATTTGCTGATGCACCCTAGTGAATACACATCTTTTTATATTTAATTTTTATTGCTTTGTTTTGCTACTATTATTATTATTCACACTTATCATTTGATGATAGTGTTGCCTGAACTAATGTCTTTTGGTTCATTCTAAGTCTAAATAGGAACACTGATTGAATTAAGAGAAAATGTCAAGTGTAAAGTCAAATGGTTAGTAGAAATAAGATAGGAAATATTTTTCTGTTGGTATATTCATTGAAAATGACATTTGATATAAGGCTATTTTCATGAAGTAAATGCTATATTGTTTCTAAATGTATTATATTGTATGTCAAATAGGAAATACTGAATTAGAAAACTGTCAGAGTTCAAAGAATATCACTAGATAGTGCAGAGATGCAAACTATTTCAAATGACTGAGCATAATGATTGTAGACAGCCCTTTATCATTTGCAGCTACTAGGTGTTACCAATGTCTATAAGCTGTTTATTACATTATAGCTGTTATTATTTATTACTGTTTATAGATTGCTCATTTACGACTTTTGTGTTTTTAATAAATAAATTTAGAAAATTCTTTTGAAATTGTGTTTTATGACAAATGTCTATCTGCATCGTTTTTGTCTTAGCCTCAGCCTTTTGTTAGTGAGATGCCGATTTTGTATGTTTGGAACAATCGTTTATCCCACCACGTGCCACAGAAAAATCTGTGACAAACTGTACAAAACGCATGATTGTCACTGACATTTGATGCAATGACTGGATATTTTGCACTATACTCTTTCCTAAATTTTTGATTCAGTTTTAGTCCTTTTTGATATTCCAGAAACAAAACAATCTGGTGAACAGGGCCTCTTTTGTTTTATAAGTTGTGAACGATTGCATTGGTGTTTCTTTGCCATTTAGAGAACAAATGCCTATCTAAGCAAGTGCTGATTGGCTGACAAGCACTGATAGCGTAACTATGGATTCCCCCATGTACCCAGTTTTGAGAAGCACTGCACTGAAACTATTGGTAGACGTCGGAAATACAAATATATTTTTTATTATTTCAAACACAAACATGATTATCACAAGTAGCCATTTGGACTGAATCATTTATTATCAAAATTTGTTTGTATCTCACTAGATAGTTTGTTTTCACTACTTTGAAGCCCTGGAGGAACAATGTATCACTTTATTATATAAGCCTATATAATAATTTGGGAGTTGCAACAAGTCGTAATATTTGTCTGTATGAGCATATAGTTGTAATGTATACACCAAACTCTTACTGATGACGCTCAAATCGTAATGGTTGATATCTCTGGATGTTGTGTTGTGCCACTTGTGAGAAATCTGGGGGGACAAAGTAGTTTTTTTTTTTAAGGGCAGATACTGTTGATCAATGTTGAATTTAATTAGCAATTATTACTTTACATATTTTTAATATTCATCATTTTAAAACACTATTGCATTTAAATCCAACACTAAACATCTTAGCTATCAGTAAAGAAATCCAGCAATGAAAGAGAAAGTTGGAAACTTTAGTAGTAGTAGTAGTAGTAGTAGTAGTCGTCGTTGGTAAGAATAACCCAAGAGTTGATAGTGGGTGGTGATAAGCTGCCTTCCCTCCAGCCTCATACTGCTGTATTATATTAGAGAACTGCACAGATAGCCCTCGAGTAGCTTTGTGTAATACTAAACAAAACAAAAAACATGTTGTATGTAAATCATCTAGTCTAGTTAGTTAGGCTGTGAGGGCATTCAAAACCATGTACAAACTTCTAAACAGTGTATGAATTTTTGAGAAATATCAGCTTTCATGTTTCAAATTGAAACTTTATGAATTTTTTGCTGTGTTATGGGAGGTTTCCTAACAAAACATACAATTAAAGGAATGAATCAAATGCTGAGCCAGTGGGAACATGATTTGCAAATTATGATGCAACCCTTGTTTAATGTTTATTTAAATTTTATTGATTGAAGTAAAAAATTAGTTTACAAATTGCTGCTGTTTGTAAGAATTTTCTAATTTATTTAAGATTGTTCTTTTTTATTGTTGTTGGATGTTAAAGAAATTGGTGATAGAACTGATCTATTTTGTAGATATGTAGTTTCATTTTTCAACATACACTGGCCTTTAAGCCACAAAGGCAAACTAATTGTGTAGTGTGTGTAAAGGTTGTTTATTTTTCCTTTGTTATTAACATCCACTAGTTTTACAATTTAGTTAGAGGTATGCTATTTATATTTCCTGTAATGCAAAGCTGTATATATATATATGGCAAATGTTCCTGTCATGTGTAAATTTAGAGCCAATCTGTCTTTCATATTATTGGAATTAAGACTAAAAATATTGTTCGCAGCACTTAAGTCAATTGTTGGTTTTAGTTTTTAAGCACAATATATTTGTCTTCATTATTGTGTATTTTTATATTAAAATTGTAATGTTCATAGCATTTAAGAATAATATAAAATCAAAAGCAATTTAAATTTAGAAATAATTTGGTTTGTGTGACCCAATATCTTCCTTTCTCATACATCAAAGACCAGTGAATTTGTGCTTGTAAAGATTGCTTTTATAGCATTTTAGTGTACATTACTATTAATCTGCTTTGAACAATTTACTGAACTGACTTTTTGGAGTTGAATATGCATTTTAAAATGCCATATACATCTTTTTCTCTGAAGTTCTTATAAAAATATGGGAGAAGCCTAACTTTTTTCTATTTGAAGTAAAATACACCTTAGAATTTTACCAGTGATTTGGAAGATCTAATATTGATTGAAATATTTAAGTAAGAACTTTCTTGAAGACTGAACTGTTGAGTGAGCATAAATACTATTGCCAGTGATTGCTGTTTTCTTAGGTATGCAATATTGTGGACTGATAGATATGTTTGTGCAATCCATCTGGAGTTAAAACTATGAATATTCATCCTTATAATGGCTTTTGTTTAGGGTTGGAGAAGTTGATGTGCTTTGATATAATACTTAACATTAAATAACACATGAAAGCTGTGTAAAGTTGTAGTTTATTTTATTCTCCATTCTGTTTTATATAATTTTTGAGTATTCTGTTACTTGTTTCTGGCAATGCTGTACCTCCATAGTTATCTTAATACACAACTTTTTGTAAAGTATATATAGTGTGCACAAGTTCTGCAGAATGTATTGCTAGTTAAGATTTGTTTATCATTTGATATAATTTCACCAAGTAAACTTTTAATATAAAATATGATAATGATATAAGGATTGGGGGGAGTGAGTAATTTAATCAATGCTTAAAATCAAATATTTGTGATGATTTGAGTTAACTACAAGTTTTCTTTGAGATTGCACAAATATTTTCAGCAGTAATTTAGTTCTAAAACTAAAAATGCTTTAAAGGGCACAAGACCATTGCTAAGACTACTGATGTAAATTTTGATATTGTCAGAGTAAATAACTTGTTTAGTAATTCATTTTTCTGGCTGTCTTAGTTAATGGTCTTGTGAGCCAGCTTGATTTTTCTGTATTGAAAAATCAACCATAAAAAAATGTAATTGTGGCAAAATATTTAATTTATATACTGAAGTTGATAAGAATTGCATTGGTGATAAAATTCAACTCTTGCTCCACTGGGTGTCATGACTTAAGTTTATTTGTGTAGGTTAAGTGCTCTGGATAATGCTGCAAAGATAATTGTAGAATAAATGATTAAAATGTCTTCTGGAATTACTTTATATATTATGACTATTAGAGTTAACAAGTTACATGGGCTGAGTCAAGGAGGGATTTTCTTCATTATTTTGAAGTTTCACATGACAGTTGTGTTCTGTGTGTGTGTGTGTGGTAATATAAATTTCATTGAAGATCTGCTAAAGTGTTTAATTTTAACTATTGTTTTATGCTGTTTTCTCTAAATCTACAGTGTAATGACTTGAAAGTGAAGTGGAATGGAAATAAAGTTTTTGTACTCAATGCATGTTTATTTTAGAACAATCTTGTATTTTTCATGCAATAAATTTACATATAACAGTATTTAACTCCAAGTGTGTCAACTATCACTTTTATCTTTGTAAATGTAAATTCATTAAGGTAAGTTTGAGTATGCTTATAAAAATAAAGAAAGTCTGTGACTGACCCAGTGGGGAAAGGGTTATGATTCTTAATTGAACTATTCTTAGTCTTGTAAGGATTTTGAAACAGAATGTAATAATGTTTTGTTTTGTTTTTTCCTCTATTTTGTGTCACCTTAATTTGGTGCAACGATGCTGATATGGATGCTCATCTTCCCATGTTTTGTTAATGGACTTGTGGATATCGTTTATTTTCCTGTGTACAAACTCCTTGTTCTGTGTTTAATATAACAGCGCCAATCCCGTTTTGATCAACCCCCTCCCAGCCACCACATTGGGGGAGATATGAACATAGGAAACCCCATGAATCATAGTTCTGGGCCCCATCACATGGGTGGTGGAGAAATGGGTGGAATGAGGGGTGGAGTGGGTGGTGGTCCCCGAGAAATGCAAGGAGGTCCGCGTGAACACATGATGGATCAAAGAGGTCCCAGAGATGACTACGGCATGGAGCCAAAGAGGCGAAGATATTGACCAGTTGATTTTGAGCCCCTTGAACTTTCTATTTAATGTTTGTGTGAATTGTGAACTGAAATCTGTAGCAGACGCAGCATCATTATGAGCTGCCATTTATTGTTATAACCATGTTTGACATGCGCATTATATGTAATTATTACAGTTAGCATTTTTAATTCATAGAGAATTGTATGATCGTCTTTTCCATTGAAGTATATCACGCTATGTTATCTTCTGAATCATTGTAAGTTGTAAGGGGTTATCTATTTTAAACTTGTATTGTGGTGTAACAAATAAATAGTTCGGTGAAATGGTATCTGAGTGTAAACTTTACTACTGTGGTAGATGTGTATTGTGAATTTGTATGCATTCTCAATGTAATCTTTATCTGAATATTTAAGATAATTATTTTATAAAATTAAAAACAGATTATCCAGATATAGGCAGGAAAAAGTTGGGTAAATGAAATGCTTGAATGTGAAGTCAGCAAGTTATGACAGCAAATACAAAGTATCACTGGAACATAGTATATCAGAACTACATTTTTACAGTTCATTGTTTGTAGGCTGTATGATGTAATTAAAGAATTGGGACTTTCTTGGAAACTATATGTAACAGTCTGGTGCAAAATATTCACAATCTTAAGATACATTTTTATATGCATTGGAAAACAAAGTAACATGGATCAATTTGGGAAACCAGAACCATCCAGAAAAATACCTGTAAGAAGCTGCACCCCAAACTATGGTAAGCAAAGCATTAATGTAGCTTGAGCAGTTGTATGGAAATGAGGCCAAGAGGTGTGTTTGCCAAGCTATGGTTTGCAGCCTTTACCTTCTATATAGCCATTGCATATCAAGCAGCAAAAAACAAAGGTGACAAGTTTTCTTGCTCTGTCAGATTAAGTTATACCAGAATTACTGCTAGCTTTTCACTAATAACAATTAAATTATATTTCAGTAAAATTGTGCAGTTTGGTTCATAAGTTACATTAAATTACTTATTACAAAATGCGTAGAAGACAACTAAAAATCATCTCAATTTAATTAAAAGATTCATTATCCTAATATTGGGGTTCAGATAGTTGAAATAATAAAATTGCAATCTAGAACCCTAGTTTCAATTAGTTTCATTATTTTTGTGATTTATGACACTAATAAAGATGAAAATTTCAACTGATCAAACATAAAGAAATTTTTCAAAGACAATGTTTTGATAAATTTACTTTGTGATATTGCTTGTAAATTTAATTACTAGGTAAGGGGAAACAAGTTTTTATTAGTTTGATTATTTTTGTGACACTAGTTGGTTGCTTTTAACTGTCTTGTACAGGTTTGTTCATTTTGATGGGGCTTATAAAATTATACATTATTTGCATTTTATAGGTTTATCATAGTTTTGCAAACTTTTAATAAAGGTTTGTCTCTGAATTTGTGAAGTCTTTGTCATTAAGAATGCAGTGTCATTTGATTGTTAAAAATGAATGTACTTTGGGTTTCATTATTTTGTTTGCAGTCTATACAAGTGCCTAATTGTGGGAAATTCAGTAAAACCTTTTTGTTCTAATGCGTTATATAAGATATATCCATTTAGTTGATATTTTAATTAATGCACGAAATACAAAATCAACTTTAACCATTTATCATACAATACTAAATTCTCCAACCCTCTAACAACTACATTCAGTTATATTGCTTTGTTTGTCAACTGTGCCAAACTACAAAATTAGTGAAACAAAGCAATAAATCACCCAGCAAAAATATCATGCATATTATGGTAAAGTACTGAGTACATTATTCAAGCATAGTTGTGTACATTCCCAGCAGAAAAATGTTTTTTGTTCCCACTTTTATGTTCAACTTAAGTTTCTAATTTTTAAATATTGGTCACTTTTAATACAGTTCATAAAAACACAAAATATGAGAAATTGAGTACTTAAGCATTGGTTTTTTCACTTTTTTCAGTCAATCCTGAGGGTAAGTTAACCTTAAATTTTGGTAGGAGTTTTTATTAGTATATTGTTGAATATTTATTCCAGATACTCGATTTATAACTAACTAATTGCAACAAAGAATATATTCTAATTATCTTGCAAGTAGCTTAACTCTTGTGAAGGATAATGGGTCAAAGGCCACATCTTATTAACTCAGATTCAAAATTCTGTTCGACTACTGTTTTAAGAGTCAGTGTACATGTGTTTGGTATTAAACTGTAGATCAGACTTCAGATTCTCATATACAATAATTTCTTAATTTAAGAGCAAATTTAAAAAAATGCACCTAAAGAATGAACTGTCATGATTGTTGGATGCAGCACTAGTTCAAATTAGATATTTCTGATGTTAAAATAAAGTCGGTAGTTTTGTGGAAATTAAGAACTTGAGATGACTGTTGAAAAGTTAGAATATAAAATGAAAACCTCCTGTCTCTTCTATATAAGATTACCACGAATGCAGTGGCTTCACTTATCTCCCAGTTTTCGGAAATGGTTCATTGTATATTTTTAATTTTACATATGACATGGGAACAACCAGTCAAAAGTGCAGAATACCCTAAAGTGATTTTCTGAGTCATTCCCAAATATAACTGTCATCTCTTTCAAGGCAAATCTTCATGATGGTAAGTTGTCTTTAGCCTGCTTAAAAGTTAATCATTTTATTTTTGTTACTCATATCTGAGTTACTAAACTTGATAAATTATAATAGATTTCTTTAGTGTTGATATGGCAATTTATTATTTTCAGATTATCTAAAGGTATGTTTATAAAACCTGAAAAGTTATTTCATTTCATATATGTGCAAAATATCTAAGTGCAAACTAGAAAAGAGAATTATTTTCTTTACTTCTTTATTACTATTTACAAACAATTATAAATGAATTTCTCTTGAAACACAATGGTAAATAATCCATTATAACTGGTGTGTGATTATATTTAATAAAATACTTGTCAAGATGTCACTTTTTGAAGACTTAATGTCAGTATTGTATTCTTAGACATGGTAACACAAGCATACGTGTTCATTGTAACCTTTAGTCAGCATGACTGAAAGTTCAATATAATTATTTGGAAGTTATAAAGAATTTACATGTGAAATTTGAAATTTTTTCATGCACAAAAGTATTTTTCTTAAAATGGAAATTGCTCTTTATCATGAGAAGTAATTAAATTGTAATATTTAATTTTAAAACCTGATCATTTGTGTACAAAAGCCCTGAAAGTGTTATTAATAACTTGCAAAATTTTGTAAACATTAATACATTATAAAAATGGTAGTATAATTACTCAGATACATTCATGGTTAAGAACTGGGTGAATGTGTAATATAGTTTTGGTTTATCAAACTGAGCAGAAGTAAAATAAAACTTGGCAAAACAAATCTGTTATCAGAATAAGATAGCCTTATTAGGAATTTAGTAAATTAAAGTGGTCTTTCTACTGATTATAAATAATTCAGTAGGAAATATTAGGAAGAATTATTGACATTATTTGAAAGATAAGATGTGAATGGAGGGGCTTGGTAAGTGTAATTTTGTGCTTTATACTTTGGTAAATCAAGGAAATTGGAGGCTATGAATTTAGTGT
This sequence comes from Carcinoscorpius rotundicauda, assembly GCA_011833715.1. NCBI lineage: Eukaryota > Metazoa > Arthropoda > Merostomata > Xiphosura > Limulidae > Carcinoscorpius > Carcinoscorpius rotundicauda. The sequence continues at coordinate 43,085,333 of CM022393.1, forward strand.
CAACGATAAGTGTAGTTTGCATTAAAACTGAAGTTCAAACTTGTGGAAAAAATATCTAAAATGTGTAATTTAGAGTGAAGAATAATTGTGAACAGAAACGTGAAGCTAGTAAACTTTTTGTGAGAATAATAAATCAAAAGTTATGACATTAGGAAAAGTGAATTAATTGAATTTTGAAGCCAAGTTTATTGACATACATTGATAACAAACAGTTTAAATTTTGAAACTAATAAAAAGTTGTTGCATGTTCACTTTTATGTACACAGGTTGAGAGTTACTGTTACTAATCTCTGCTTACGGGTAATTGTTAATCGTCCAGTTGTAATTATAAGTAACAGGTAAACCACAAAACTGATGACCAACACTGAGTTGTTGTTGGGATATTTTAACACTGTTTGGGCTGTTAATCCAGTACAAACAAGTGCTGGTTAAATATAGGTATTTAATGCCCATTGATAACTGTGCTGTCAAATTGTTCTTGAGGAATTGAGAAAAGCGTGCAGGAAGTAATGTTTTAAATGTAAAAATTTTATTGTAGCATCTTGTATGATAAACTATACTGCAGAACTGTTCTAGTAAGTAAATTATATTAAGATAGTCCAGGCATAGTGGCACGAACTGTAATGACATGGTTATGATCAAATATTTTCAGTATAATCAACACCTTCAGTCTTGCAGGTTTACAATTCATTAACACATTTAAAATTAAATGCATCTTAAGTATCAGTTAAATTTTGTGCAAGATGGATGGAAGTATACAGAAAATACTATTGTTCTTTATGTATCCAACCAAAATTAGGTGATTGTAATTGGAGTTTTCTTCAAGGTGGTGCATGATCAAAAGATGTATGAACATTTCTTGGTATTCATTGTTCTTATATTGTACAGTTAGCATAAATGTCAGATAAATGTAGTACAATTAGTTTTCAAAAGTTGATCAAGGTACTTAATGTCATCATGCAAATGTGTAGTAAATTATCAGTTTCACATTTAATTAAATTATCCTTGTTTTTTACAGAAATTTTGGAGGGATTTTTCTAAACTAACTACATTATTAATTTGGATACATTTGGGTTCAAATACCTAAATTTTGCTATATACTTCTGTTTTCAGTGTACCAAGCCTATACTATAAATAAGTAAATAGGACTAAGATAATTATGCTGAAGAAATTTAGAAATTTTAAAATAGAGAAATTGGCATCTGACATTTGAGTACAAAATTATTTTAGTTGGATATTTTTTATAGTGTACCAAAACAAAATTTTTATTTGTACAAATTAGAACTGATTTTCACATTTTTCTTTATCAGACCTAGTTGTTTGAACATTTGAGGATTTTTGAAGTATAAAATATTTGATTTAAATACATTCTCAAGTTATCTATTTTCTTAATCAAGCTTGTTTAACAAAGAGTGAGAATTTCAAGTGCTTTTAAATGCATTTCTTTAAAAAGATAATATCAAGGATGTCTTCTTCCATTTCTATTAAACCTGTTACCTTTTTTGGTGTGTAGCATTTGTTAAGTGGTTATACTGCAAAAGTACAAAATCTTTAACTTATTCACTAAAATAATGCTTTAGTTGTAGGTGCATTAATTTCAAGTGTGTTGCTTCCAGAAATTGTTTTAAAAAATGAACAGTGACTGGTGCACATAATACATATTGTTTGCTTAGATTGCTGTCCTGTTAGCATTTTGAATTATTCCTAGAATAAAAATTTCTAAGAATGATTCATGTTTCCCATGAAATAGAATTTGAGAGAGGGTGGTAATACTTTATTGCTTATTCTACTCCTTCCAGTTAAGCTTTTGCAAATAAATCTTACCATATTTCATTTTCATACAACAATTTACTTTCTAAAATTTCATTATTTTGCATGTGACCATCATGGCTTGATTTTTTCTTTTTTCTTTTTATAAGCTAGATTTTTGCAAAACCACTTACAAAAAGATGTATAAAGTTTTTTTTCTTTGCCTGAAATATTCTTTTATTTTAAAAAAAATGGAAAAGGTTATTGAATGGCATGATAAAATAAAACCTTAATTTGGAAATTCTGGTAAAAAAGATGACTAAATCACATCATTGTACTGTTTGTTATCCAAAAAAGTCACAAAAAGTTCTTTTTGGGGTGTGTTTTAGAGTTTTCAAGGCACCCAGGATAAAATCTTAGTTATACAAAAATAATGAAAGTGGAGAAAAACTGGTGCTTTGGAGCATAGCATAAAAGGTCAGTGTTGGTTGAAACTGGTTTGAAGATGAATTAAGAATATTGGGAGTAATCAGATAAAGTCAAAAGAGAGAACTCGTTTAAGAAGTTTACTGATCAGGAAAAGCTTTGTGGACAGTATGCAATGAATGTAGAACCTATGCTTCAAGACTTGCTTTGGAGTTTTGACATGAATCTACTGAAAAGTACAACTGTCATGGCTAATCAGGTGTGACTAAATTGTAAAATTTAAAGTGATCATATGAACCAAATATGCAAAGAAAAACATTTTTCATTCCTTCCTGAGTACATGTTATTCCTATCCTTAACTAATACATCTTTTCAACAAATAGAAAATTAGTCAAACTTAACCAGAATTTACTTTTCCTTATCAAATAACTCAAAACAAATGTATTATGACTATTTCTATGTGTGGTATTGCCATTAAGTTGCATATTAAACTTTTAATGGACTTGGACAGTTATCAGTGAACTTGTGTTTTATACCAGGTTTTTTTTCAACAGTTTATGTCCAATTGGACATCACAGCTACTGTTCTGTGTCAATTTTAATTATTATTATTAAAAATCAATGGTTATGAAATCAAATGAATGTTTTTCACAATTGACTGTTACTGTTTTGAAGTGGTAAAATATAAACGTATAAAACTAGGAAATATTACTTAGATTGCCAGGTAGTTTGTGATTGAGAGCTTAAAAGCAGGGGGAGTTAATTTTAATTAACTAATATGGATGACTTAATATTGTAAACTAATTCTAGAAATATCTAAATAAAATTTATTTACAGAGGCTCCACCTTTAGAGGGTTGTAATTCCATAGTCAAAAGGATATCTAGATGTAATGAGTACAATAAATCAATTTTAAGGAGGTGACTTTTCTTAATTAGTCTGTTAAATAAACATAGAATAGTTTGGTTAGTTGTATGTCATTAAGGTAGTAGTAGTAGTATTAAAATTGCCTAACATTTCATTATAAATTGTCAGTGTAGAAACAAATTTTAAAAGTAAAATGCTCAGTGGGTAGCTGTAGCTAAAATGTATATCTTGGAATTCCTTCTTCTAATAAAGTATCTTTTACAGAAAAACTGCACAGTTAATTTGCCCCAATATTTATGCCACGAAATCATAAACAGGTTAATGTTATTGTTAAAGGCTAACCATCATTGCTTGACCTTTTGATTTAGCAGAAGTAAGTGTTTAGATACAAATATTTCAGACATTTAGTGTCTTCTTTTAGTGTTTACTGTGCCTTAAATCAAAACATAGTGTACATTTTTATCAATATAGTGTTGAGTCACTGTTCTAAGTTGTAATATGAAATGTGTTAGAAGATGCATGTTTGTGTACTTTAACATAAAAGTGTTAACTTTTAACATCGGTAATTGTGGTCTTCTTGGAACTATCAAACATGTTTAGGATAAATTAGAAGTGTGCTTCTGTAATACAAGCTACTTTTTTGCAGGTGAGTGCAATAAACAGGTTGTTATGGAAAAACAAATATGAAAGGTAAATGCTTACAAAAGGTTGATAGATACAAAGCAACATTGATAACATTTGTAAAATTAATATATATAACTCCTTTTTACACACCCACTAAAGCAGTAATAGTTCAAAATTGCTGTAGAAGTCTCAGTGCTAAAATATCAGTGTAGTGATATATTAGTGCCAGCTTTGTAGCAAATCAACACCAGCTTTTATTGACTTGTATTGCTAGATGTATTTGGATTTGGGGAAAATAATAAAACAGAATTGCTAGTACAATAAAGTTTCATCACCCATCTAAACACCATATTATTGCATAAAATTTTCATACTAATATTTCAAAAGTTTAAACTTTTTTGTGCATATTTAGCTTTATCAGAATATTAAAAAAATTAAGGCTGGTGTAAGGCATATTTGAGGCAAAATAATATAAGCAAAAAGTGGAGAAAATTTTGTTGAACTACTGTTTTAATGAATTTGTCATTAAGATTTTAGTATATAACTCTAGATTATAATTCAGATTTTCATATTAAACTTTTGAATTTAAAAGTAAATATTTAAAACAAATGCGAAAACATCAATTTTTGTGTCACTTGGAATGTTTAATGTAACACTTTAAATTAGATGTTCCGAACAGAAAGCTTAAAAATTTTTCTTGAGTGTTTTCTTTAACCATTTTCAAATATAAAAGCATCATAGTTGTCTATCAAGAAAAATAATTGTATGGGTATGTCAAAACTTAGGTGCTTTTCAAACTTAATTTGTTTCACTGAAACACAGCTCAGTTACTGAACGTGGTAGGTAATAATGAATCTCTGTGGTATTGATTCGGTAATTTATTACTTTTTTGGTCATTCAGATGTGTGTGTAAAGCCTAATCAGTTTTACATTGTTCATGTGTGAAATTACTTAAAGCTTTGCAACTTACGAGAGGCTGTGACCAACTTCAAGGGTTGTAAGTGGAAGTTATTATATGCTTGTTTATTTACTGGTGTTTGTATTAAAAAAAAAGTTTAAAAACTTGTTTGTAAATAGTAATGATGTATATATGTATTATAAATTACATGTGACTGAATTTCACAAAATACTAGTCCATTGAAACGTGCTGCATAATTGTGATTTCTGTGATGTTAGCCAACAATGGCTGAAGGTCAACATAAAAGTAAATATATATAAATGTGTAATGTTATGACATTTAAGCTACTTAGACTAAACATTTATGTAATTTGTTCCTAATTTTTTATGGTTGTTACAAGGTCAATCAAATCTGAACACGTATGGAAATTTCAATTCAGTAGTGAAGATAGCTGAAATATAAAATTATTTTGTGAGTAAACAACAAAAAACAACTGGATTATCTGGAGGTTACAGATATTTTTGATGTATGGAAGTATTTTTAACCTTAAAAAAAATGGAAAGCACTCTGCGTGTTGTGTATTCAACATTCTGAAAATATATCTTGTATGAAAGCCTTATGTTTACCAATGATCTGCAAAATTTTGTAAAAATAAATGTACATTATCAAAACACAGTATAATTATTCTTGTTAATGGTTTTCTAGGTATGAGCTAGATGGATTCCATCCAACCTGTAATGAAAGGGTTGAGACTGTAATTCTATGTATACCAAAGTTTTCAAAATGCACTTTCAAAATTCCAGTAATTATGTTTTGTGATTGCTAATATCCTTGAAAATTGTATAAAGTGATTAAATAATCAAGTAAAATGACCATAATACTTACTTAACCCCTTAAAAAAAACACAGTTGCATGACAATATATCCAAAAACTTGCATCACCAAAAACCAGGTTTTGATAGCTGTGGTGGGCAGAGCATAGGAAATTTTTATAGTAAACTGCTGTAGACAAAAGCTTGGTTTCCCTTTTACTTCTCTTGAATTTTAAATGGTATTATATGCTATTTGGCAGAAAATATTGAACTGTTTAATATGAAGACTAAAATCTGATTTATTTTTGCAAGACTTGTTTTTTTTTATCCTGTTCTTCTGCTCTAAACAACAGTTAAACTTTGAAAACCATCCTTAATATCTGTATTAGTTATAAAGGTACAAAAGTAGATACAAAAAGAATTGTTTGAATGGTATTCCAAGTAAACCAAGAAAGATGTGATGTACCTTCTAGAGCAGAAGTGTGGACATGTGGATTCTAGTTAGTATAACTGTTGCTTTGAAATGGTGTACATTAAACAAAAAAGTGAATGTTTTTTACTGATGTGGTTGTTTTACAATATACGAGTTTGTAAGAGATGAAATACAAGTAGTAATTGCTTATGATTGAGGTAATGAATTGCTTTAGTGATTTAATGAAAGTAATTATATGAACACCTAATGCATTAATAACAGTAAATCTAATACATTTTAAAGACTTGTACTGAAATACTACATTTTAAGTATTGAATGAAGTCCTACTTTAAATGGTACTTATTTTTGATCAGTAGTATATAAATAAAATATAATTAATAACTTATCAATTAGTTTAGTCTCCACCATCTCGTCATGCAAGTGTTAAGAATTTATTCATTGACTTTATTTGGAAAATAATTGGGTCTGAGGTTCTTATTGGAATATAACTGGAAAATTTCAAAAATGAAATTTTTAAAAATAAATTGATTTTACTTTTGAAAATTCTTTATAGAATTCAAAATGTTTGTAAAAAATGAATGGGAGTTTAAAGCATAAACAAGTTTTTGTCTTGTAGGTGTTTCACATCAACAGAAAAAGCAATGGTTTTAAAATTAAATGTGATTGGCTTTTTTTGTATTCCAGTCTGCTGCTATTTTACTTTATATTGGTAAAAAGATATTTTTATCCCTTCAAAGTATGAGACTTATCACAGTCTGTTGGATTGTCTAGACTGTGCAGATAGTAAAATATTATTGTGTGTGTATATAAATGTAAACATTGTTTAAACTGTTTGGTTAATATTTCAAAATAAAGGACTTAAAAATACCAAAATTTAAATGGTAAAATAGAAAATGTTTAAAACAAATTGTGCCTTAATCAAAATATAATGCTACATAATCAGAATAAAGGACTTTTGACTGGCAATCTATGAACTGTGGATATAAATTTTTATCATACTGAACATTCTCACCCTTTTATTTGTGTGGACTTTATAATATGATTCTCAATTCTACCATTTGTTGATAAAGAAACAGCCCAAGAGTTGGCAGTGGGTAGTTTTGACTAGCTGCCTTCTCTCTAGTCTGTTACTGCGAAATTAAGATCAACTTCTGCAGGTAGACCTTGTCTAGCTCTGCGAGAAATTTAGATTAAGAAATAAACATGGCACAGACTATGATGCAAAATGTAAGTCTTTTGAAGTTACTACAAATATAGAACCTTCTTCATGGTGGGAATGTATTGTCTGTAATTCTTAATTAGATAAATAAAAAATTATTGAATGATTGTGGCCAGGTTAAAGCGGTTTATATATTTCATTTCCATTCCTTATATATCACAAATCCTTATCTCAATCATAATGTTATTAGTAAGTGTTGTAATCATTCTGTATTGGCAGTACAATTTTTCCAGTGGGATGAGTGGCTTTAGATTTTTTTTTCAAGCCCCCATCACGTCAGTGTTGTATTACCCAGAATCAGTCAGCTCTGTTTCATAGTTATGTTTGTAACTCTTTACTATGGTAATAGGTAGAAGATGAAATGAGTCATAGGTAAAAGGAAACATCATCACATATTGATTTGTACTGAGAATTTTATTAACTATTTTATGAATTTTTGTCATTAAATTTGTCGTCAAGCTAAAGATTATAATTGAAATATTAATGCAGCAGTTCAAATTAGATGTTTGAGATGTCAAAATACAAAGTTTATACTAATTGGAAACTGATACTTAAAAGCTGGAATATAAAATATTCCAAATGTACTGAATTATACTTAGTGGCTTCACTCACTTTTGAGATTTGGAAATGGACCCTTGTATACACTTCTGTATATGACAAGTGAAGAATCAGTTTAAAGCTCATTTCCATTTATTGGTCCCTTTCAAATATAACTGTCATCTCTCTTGAGAAAAACCTTTGTACTGGTAAGTATATTACCCAAATACAGCTAAATTACTAAACTTTGTAAATTATAAGGGAATTCTGTAGTATTGGTATAGTAATTTGACATTTTGGTTATTCAAATGTATCTGCAACCCCTAAAAAAATTTCCCTTCACATCCTACGCGTGTGAAATATCTCAATGCTTAGCAAACTGTGACAAACAGCACCTGAGTACAAAGGCTGTAATTAGAAGAGAATTGTTTGGTGTGCTTGTTTTGTTTTTAAAGAAAAGTTTTTAAAATTTATTTGTTAGTAGTAATAGTGTATATACCTTGAAATGTGACTGTTTTACAAAATACTAGTCCAGTGAAACAGCATACACAGGTCATTTTGATATTTTTGAATATAGTAACATGAATGTGTGTGCACTGCATCATTTTAATTTTTGTGATGTTAGCCAGCAATGACTGAAATAATATCTTTATACAAAATGTATAATGTTATGATATGCTATTAGACTAAATATTTGAGTTCTCAAGCTATAAATTGTTGTCGTTTTAAAAAGAAAAAAGCAACTTTATTGCTATTATATTATTTATGATGGTTCTGAGATTAGTCAAATTTACTGATACTACTATTAGTAAAAATAAAATTAAATTTTTTTCATAAAAAATCAGTTGCAGGTTACATATAAGTGACATGAAAATTATAGTATTTAAAACAATTTCAAAGTATCAAATAATTGGATCAGTGATATAAAAAATGTATTTTGGGGGGGAAAAATGCACTGGACATAACATGCATGATCCAAAAAATTAATTACTAGTAGTTGTATTAACAAGCACTAAAAAAACTTTTGCATGATTCAACTTTAGTTATATATAAGTTCTTATAATCAATAGTCGAAGCAAGTGTTAATGAGTTTCAGCTAGTGCTAATGCTGTATGCAATAGCTTTTGTGGATGACAATAACACGGCTGGGTCTTCATGATCATTTTTATTATTGCTATCATAATTGTTAACAGTGGTGCTCTTTACATATTTCATTTCTGCCAGTGTTTAACGGTGCAGTGATATTTACAAGTTTCATATAATCTATAATGATTTTTCATGCATTGTGGGTATCACCTTCATACTTGCAGTTGTTGAATCCCAGCATACGTTTTTTGCTTTTGTTATTTTTTGTGAAGTTATCAGATTGTTTTCTTTATTGGCAGTGACTGTTGTTCATTGCAGGTTCAGATGAGGTCATCTTGGGGATTTGCAGCATTAACTTCATGGTGCTTTTTATTATTATTATTATTATTTAATGGATGTCTGTATGGTCCTTTTCTTTATTATGTATGATGGTGAGCCCTTTGACAATTGTGTGTGATTTTCTTTTCATACACTTTACATCAGTGGCGTACATGATGACAGTATTTCTTAAATTGTATAACTACTGATGTTTTCCAGTTTAGGTGCCTCATTGATAGGAGGCTAAGTAACAGCCAATTGTGGGGTGATTTCATTGGTAAGTTACTAAGCTATTGTTTCTGAACAAATACTCAGAAATTGATTAAATACTTTCAATTCACATTGAACTAGCCAATTAACTTAACTACTACTGGAATTTTGAGGTTTGTGAGAGAAAAGATTATATTGATCTGTGTTATATCAAAACTCCATTGTAGTTTAAACAACCTAATGCTAATAAGGTTTGTGTTTGGGTATAATTTGTATGCTGTGGTACGAATATCAACTGATCTATTTGAGCTTTTTACTACTATAATGGGAAGCTTAAATGCTATATTTTGAAAAGTGCATTTTTTTACTACCAATAATGTTAGTCTTTTTAATTTAAATTGGTGATTTTAGGATAATTTCCATAAACATTATTTACTTATTGTATCATTAAACCTATTCTCAAGGGTATCTCTTACTGAGTATGACAGTTTTGTCTGATGTTTAAAATTTTATCAAACGACTTTCTGTTAATGTTTTGCAGATAGTACAGCATAAAATTATAGCAAATACTTCATATTTTAATACTAATGTTTTTGATTCTTTAAGGCAGTATTTTAAAAATTCTCCTTCATGTGGTATTACAGGGGCACTCTTGCTCTATGCATCTATTTTGTCTACTGCCCCTTCAAAAAGTATGAAACAAAACATAAACTACTGTATAAAACCACTATTGCTCAGGTAAACTGTAATTTGTATAGCTTTCAGTTTTGTTTTGTGACACATATCAAGTACAAAATCAGACCCCTCCTGTAGCATCATCTTTTAGGATTTGTTAATTGTTCGTTCTTGCATTTAATTAATTATTTTCAAGCAATAGAAATTCAAGGTTTTTCTTCTGTCAAATGACAACATTTTGTTTTGAACAGATGAGTATAAGCTTCATTTCCATGGAAAAGGTAATGACCAGCATGGATGAATTTGCAGCTACTCTTGTTATATCATAAGAAAATCGGAAAAATATTTGGAGTTGGAAAATTTTCTACCTGGTTTTGCATATAATTAGTCAATTTTCTTGTGTGCATTGTCTAATTAAATAATTATTTAATACTACTTCCATTACTATAAAAAGTTTAATTCACATTCATCATTAAAAAAAAATATAAAAGTAACACTTGGGTATTTTAATTCTTGTTTTTTATGTTTATTCTTTATTATAATAGTATCCAAAATGCAGAAATAGTGATCTGTTAGTTAATGTAAAATCAATAATAATGTAATAGAAATCTTTCATGAGGCGCACGCGCACAGCTTGTAGTAATTCAAGGGTAATTTATTTCCATTGTATAATATTAACTGCATGTTCCCCAAGTGATTTACAACATAAAATGGTGCAAATAGTAATAAGATTTAAAGGACAATCAAAAATACATTTGTTTATCCTATGTAGCTTTAAGCTTGTAACAGTATACATTTATAAATTTTAATTTCACGTTACAACTTAAGTTAATTTTTCCAGGTCTCAAAAAGAAAATCATTTCTTGGATTGAGGTTTTTTCAGGCCTAAATATTCTGACGAAATTAAAATAGCTTCATTAATAAATCTTTTGATAAATTTCTAATTCAGTCAATCTCCAGTTAGACCTGAGCAATTATCAGAATTAATAATAGTTGGGCTTATTAACTGCTTACTCTTGAGAGACTTTAATACTTGAAATAAAAATGTTAATAAATAGAAACATCATACATGCAAAAATGGCTCATTTGGGTTGAGAAAATATTTTAAATAGAAGAGCGAACAACGTTTCAACCTTTTTCAGTCATCGTCAGGTTTCTCGACATCACTGATTGAAATAGAAACATCATTGTTAGTCGTAACACTAAGTTAAACTCCAGATAATTGAAATTTGGGATGGCAGTATATAATTGGAAACAATTTTGATTGGTTCATTATTTGTCTAACATTAACTGTTTTGTGTAACACCACTCTGTGTAAGTAACTGCAAGTAACATTTGTATATTGCCTTGGTCTAATAATGGGTTCAAGTCTTAGAAATCCTCTTTACTTTTATGAAAACAATGCATTTGCATGATGCTTATGCACCTTGATTATAACTTTGTAGTTTACTTGGCAGGAAGAAAGTTAGTGACACCTATCCTTCAATAGCTGTTGTGATGTATACAAAAGAAATGGCATTTAAGCAAGCATTAAGATACACAAGTAATACTGTAACATTCAAGGGATTGATTCACAAAACTTTGAATTTGTTGTGTAAGTTTGATTCCTCATCGATTAAAACACTACAGCCATGTAATGGACCAGTTTTTTGATAGCATATTTGATTATTGTTTTCAAAGTTTGTGTCAATGAGCTTTTAAGGATATTTCAGTAAAATTAAGAAATATTCATAGACCACTTTATGTAGTTTATAACCACCTAGTGTAAAAGACAGTAGTTTTCATAATTCACTTCACATCTGCTCAGAAATGTGTTCTGCATTTGGCAGCAACCTGTGTTTTTGCAAGGAATATTTTAAATACCAGTTTTCTGTAGCTGCTTTACATAAGTAACAGATGAATGGCATGTAGAAGTGTTATCTTAGTGAATCTATACCTACTTGGTCTCAGTGACATACGAAGATCTCTGCATATTCAAAGAAATCACATTTTTGTCTTCAGTTACCAATGTGGATAAGTAAAAGTATATTTTAAAAAAAATAAACTGTTTGCCTGACATTTGGACTATCTATGACCCACTAAGCAAAGGTTGATTTGTTTCCATGTCATTCTTTATTATAAACTAACAAGTACAAATACTGCATCCATAACTTTTCCACATTGTATTTTGGATATGAAATTTTTGAATTCAAGTAAAAATTTCAGCTTTGGTAAGTTTTTCTATATCTGTACACAATTCGGTTATTTCATTTATTAAAACAATTTATTAATTTTGTTTTAATTTTTTATGAAATAGACATCACTAAGCATAGCTATTAGTATACAATACCATAATGCATTGCAAAAGCTTGAGCTGGAAATGTTAACAAGCCAGTATCTTTGGGACACAAGTAGAATATAATCAGTTGTGCAGCAAAATACAGAAGCCAAAAAATTTTGGTAATTTGGAGATGAGATATGATTTTCGTAAAAATTAAGATAATCTAAAAATATTAAAATTCAGAATGATTCATTGATTTCTGAGAAGAGTGGTATTTAGTTTCATGAATTTTTGTGAACAAATTTATCCTGCACATTTTGTAATCTATAATACATGTTATACACGAGTGAAATATTTCACGCTTCGAAAAAATTTTTTTGTTAAACTGGCAGCTATTGAAAAACACACTGTGGTTGTTTAACCTACTGACCCAGGCCAAATTTAACATCACATTGATTCAGAAAATGCACCAGATCATACTATTTTGCTTAATTCAACAATGAATTTAATTAGGGAGTATACCTTCCAAAGATTACTATCGTCAGCACTTTATATCATGCTAAAATTTCAATTTTTCAAAAGTTTGACTCAAATGGATTTCCAAAAGTTGGCAACTTTATCAAGCAGCAAAGATGTTATGGAGAAGAAGGAATAAAGACAAGGTAAGTTGAGAGTATATGAAGGTTAAAACAACTATATTAACCATATTAAGGATTTTAATATAGTTGGGAGTCAAAGAGCATATAATCACAGTATGTTCAAAATACAGGGTGGTCGCTAGAAAAGCAGAAAATTTGAGGGTCAGATGAGATCATGAATAAAATACGTGCTTACTCATTTCTATTTTGATTTCTTTACATCATGAATAAAATGCATGATTTTAATAATTTTGAGCAACTATGAGTGTAATATAACATTTGTTTGACAAATTTTTCGCTTTTCTAGCGACCACCCTGTATTTTATTGAACTACTATTATATTTATGTATGACATTAAGTTTGTCATGAGATTGTATATTATAATTCCACTTTAAGCATTATACATTTTTTTAATTTAAAAATCCTAAATGGCAATTTTTGTTACATGGTATGTTGAATGCAGTTTTGATTCAAATCAGTTGTTTGTGGTGCCCAGATGTGAAGCTTCTTCAGAATTAGAATATAAAATTACTGATATTGGTGAGCGAGAAATATAAAACAAGTCTCCTGTTATTTTTTTATTTACTGAGATATAACCGTATGTAGCAAATCAAGTAATGATCCTGCCCACTTCTTCCATTTTTCAAAATACTCATCTTATATATTCCTACTTTACTCTGCTATAGCTTCATAAAGAATCACAAGTGTAGCATTTTCTCGGTGTAGTTTTTCTCAGCATTTCCAAGATGTGTTTATCTGAAGTTTGGTCTTTTGTTCTCAAGTTTGGAAGGAAGGGATAAGTGAAAATAATGTTTGAAAAAAGCAATATTTTTAGCCCCAAATGCAACTTAATAAATAGGCCTGAAAAATTACAGTGGTTTTTTTTTGGTGACATTGATAAAGTAATTTTTAATTGTTTGAAAAAAGCATATAAAAACCTAAAATTTACTTTATTTTGGAGTCTGATAAGTTTCTGGCATATAATGGAATGATGTTTAATCTTAAAATTTCTGTGTGGGAATTTCATGGAGGCCATGGACAAAAATGGTGCTGCCTTCCAACACTTGTCTACTGTGTTCCCAGGTCTCAGTGCTGCTAAGCTCAAAGAGGGCATCTTTGTCGGGCCTCAAATCCTAGAAGTGCTGAAGAATACTGATTTTGAGGAGCTTCTTACCTTAAAGGAACTGAGAGCATGGGAAGCATTTAAGTCAGTCTGTAGTGGCTTCCTTGGTAACACACGCGTACCAAATTACCAATCCTGTATTGAGAAGTTGCTAAAGACTTATGAGGATATGGGTTGTCGAATGTCACTCAAAATTCATTTTCTCCATTTCCACCTCAACTTCCTCCCTCCAAACCTTGGAGCAGTGAGTGATGAGCACGGAGAAAAATTCCACCAAGACATTACAAAGATGGAGAGCAACTACCAAGGCAAGTGGAACCCCAGCATGATGGGAGATTTCTGCTGGATGCTCTTGCGTGACATCCCGGAGGCAAAATACACCAGATCATCTAAGAAAACACACTTCTAACTGTCTGCGGTACTATGAATTGTGTACATTGTGTCATCCAAGTATATTTATTCCGTCAATGTTCTTTATCTATCCTGTTTTATCTGTAATAAGCTGCTGCAACTGTTGAAATAAGCACGTATATACTCTGTATATACTAAAATGAGACTATTTAAAAGCCAGGAAACTAGAGGTGATAGAGCAAAACTGTTTATAAATTTGAATTCAGCACACCCAAATTAGTAAAAAACACCTATTCACATTCTTGCCTCACATAAAAAATATTTTTTTGTAAACCAGTGTTATTACTTCCAACACATGTTCATGTAACATAGTTACTTGTATATTAAAGACAGCTTTTTTTCAATCATTTAGAATTATTAGCATAAAATTTTATATTTTTCCATTTCCTTCCTTCCTTATTAACTAGCATTGAGTTTTCTAATGTTTAAATTTGGGGTTTGATTCAGTGAGATGGGTATTGTGTTTATATAACCCATTGTGTAGTTATGTACTTAAATATTCATTTTGGGCTTTTTCTGTATTGCTAATACATTTAATTAAATGTACTAAAATATTAATTTATGTCAGTAGTGTGATAGGCTGGTTAAGTAGGCCAGCTGTTACAGCTTTGACAGTTACTATCAGTCACAAATTTTTCATATTAAATTAAATGCAGTGTCAAGTGGGAGTGCACAAGTAGTGACTCTAAGTTTACAGTTAAATAAAGAATTTTACTGTGAGACTACAATTCTAATACTGAAATACCTTTTGCACTGTTCTTTGTTACAGAATACTTGTAATGTAACTTTGGATAAGTGGACAAACTCTTTATTTCACACAAAAAAGATGTTCCATTAATTATACTTCCAGTAACAATTCAATTATTATTTAACCATAACATTTGATACTAGGGAAGATAACAAGTTAAGGCAAGAAGCATTGGGGAAGTTCATCATAAGGGTAGTCATGTTATGTTGAATTTGATCTAGTTCTGAACTGATGTACAGTTTCCAGTGTTGATTATGTGAATCTGTTCAGTTGTCACTTGTGCTGAAATAATTATAATGCAGGATTAGGTTATTCATATTATAGAGATGGGTTGTTCCATAGGACTGCTAGTAGTTCTTTAGTTGTCTTTTACTTCATGATTATGTTCATCTCATACTGTTTATTCATGGACACATGAGTAAAGTAGACATAAATTGCTTCTCTGTGGTACTGACTCTTTTTTTCCTGGAGGCACCAGGTACAATACTAGATACTACCAGGTTTTGATTATAGCACTATGCCATAATCAGTGTATCTGTATTCGATAGATTTCTCTTTCCAACTATGACATTTCTCCATATCTTCCAGAACTACATTTTTGGTGATGGTTGTATGTCACTTCATTTTAGAAATGAAGTATCAAATGAAATGTTTAAATATAGTGATTCTTATTGCATACATAAAGTGGAACTTCAAGATATTTTGTGAAGAAAGAGAGCATTTTAACTGTTCAAAACAGTGTATCACACAAAAATTTTAGAAGTTTTTCAATATTAAAATTGATAGAAAAATTAATGAAATTGCACTAACTTTATTTTTAAGCCTAAATGATACACTGTTTAGCAAATTTGTAATTCACTTATGGGTTGCTTAACATTGTGTTTTGTTGTATGGTCAGTAAAATGTGCTCATTCATGATTATAAGAATTATACATAGTAGGCTACAACACAACATGGTATATGAACTTGAAAAGCAAGAAATGCTACTCTTGTTTGAAGAGTAATTAAAACCAAAAATAAATGTTTTGAGGGCTTGTTGAAGTACATGTAGTTATAATGTTAGAGTTGCCATATTTCATCAAATAAGCAAGAGTGGTGCTGTACCATTGTGTCACAAGTCAACCAACTGGATAAAATCCACAGTGAGATTTCTGTTTTAGCATGCGACTTCCAAGCTACAACACTTGTTTCTTCCTCAGCTCATAAAAGAACATTCCCACTATTTTATTGTTTCATAAACTACTTTCTTAGATTCTGTGTACTCTCTTCTTGATTGGGAAGAACATTAATCAGCATAGCCTAATGTCTTGAGAGTAAATCACTTACTGCTTCTCTCAAAATGCACATGCACAAACTCCAGTGAAAATGAAAATATTCAAATGTACATAATTTGTTAGGCGTGAGAGTAATGATCAGTGACATCTTAAGTAACAGTAATAACACATTCAAGTTTGAATGTATACTTGCGTGGTTATTCAGTTTATTCATGTTAGAGAAAACTGACTTCGGTGAAGAAAACTGGTATAAGTCCATAAATTTGATATTTTGCATTCCCTACCCAGAAAATGTCACAGAACTTTATTTTACAGACAAAACCTGAACAAAGTGTGATTTTCTTGTAGTTATTAAATTGTGATTTTGAAAGATACAGAAATCTCATGTACCATTTCACAGTAACAATGTGCATAGCACAAAAAGGACTTGCTATGGAGTTCTACAACAATAAATGCCACAGTAAGAAGAATATAGGTGTTTGCTTCCAAAAATACTGTACATGAGATTGTGTAGAAAATGTAATCATACTGTACAATAACCAGTGGAACATTAAAATTGGAATTCCCTCAGGGAATACATGAAAAATACTCTCTGTTGAAAAGAAATATTTTAAATGAAGTTTACAGTTTGTCCAGTTCTTACATAAATAATTTGATTTACTGCAATATCTGTAGTGATGATAACAGTATGACTTTCAGTGAATAATGCAATACACAACTTAAAAATGAACATGTATGAGGTTAGAGGAGACAGTTGATTCACCAGCATGTCCAAATGTAGAAAATTAATGTGTTTTAAGGTGAAGGAAAATGGCACTTGAGCTTTAATTATCAAACTAAAAGATTTGTTCAAAGTGATCATTTAGTAGTTCCAAAACTAGTTCATTTTTTTCCATATCTTCAAACAATTTTAGGAAAATTGCATTGTGCCTCCAATCGTTATTCAAAGCTGAAAACAGCATTTACTCCTGTATCAATCCACTGAACTTTATTATTGCAACACTGCACTGTCCTTACTGAAATCAATGAAAACAAAGACAATTTTGTCTGAAAATGTTACTTCTACAAATTTTTGTATTAACACCAAGGATAATAACCAAATCTGAGAGGAACTCAACAATAAATATTAAACCATTTCTCAGAAACAATGTCACAAAACAGATTTGGATGTTTTATCAATGTTGTCAGTTTAAAACGTGTTAATGAAAATTCCAGCCTTTGACATCAAAGAGACTGATAAATTTGCTCGTGAAAAATTTGATGTTTGTTTCCTGTTTAAAAAATAACTTTTGCAAGTTCTGTGTAATTTATTATAGTCAAACAGATGTAAGCTTCTGTTAATACAGTAGAAGACTAAGTTGAGAGTAGCTTGTTTGCATTCTAACTCTAATAAAGGTGGGCAATAATCTTCTAAAGTGGGAAACTTCAATGTAATTTGAGGATATCAAGAATTTTATTTTTTTGTGAAATTACATTTTTAATTCTGTAAGAAGTTTAACATTTATACTGAACTATTAATGTGAGCATTTTGCTGATTCATGCTATTATTGTAGTTTCTTTTAGATGTGTCCTCCCCTCAACATCTGTGGTGCACCAATGTTATTTGCTGGCTGCTTCTGTAAGGAACATGTAATACTTTGCATGTTGTTGACAAACTTCTCTGGGCAGGATTTGAAATTATGGGTGGAATTTTGTCAATTTGATGAACCAGCATGCACACATTTGTGAAGTACATGTAACACCTTAAATTGTTTTAATTCATACATTTTTAGAGTAAAATGTAAATTACTAAGCACTATGTAAAATGATTTATCTACCTGAGCTTTAACCATGGCCGTTGGCAAGTGATGTCTCTAAGTAATAGAATATTACCAGTGGAAGTTAAACATATGTAAAGCAAAATATGGATAAAACTTGAAATGTAGAATGTTTTGTTGACTGAAGGTATTAATATGGACTTGTAAGGGTATGCGTGAATACAGCATTGGTTTTTGCCATTAATCTGAGAAGAAACTGAATCTGCACCTGTGAATAACTGAATATCTCATATTTACTTTATAAATTACAGTGTGTTAGATATCAAAATAAATTAAGGAAAATTTATCATTTATCATAAAACAAGGCATATTAGGAATAGGATGAAACCAAGACAGGTAAAAATGAGTATGTGCAACGCGACAATTTGATTAATAGTTTGTTATTGATTTGTAACTATTGGTTTTCAGTTCATGGTGTTAACTATTATAGAGCTTTTGTAATGTTAGTATATTGAAGTACTGGCAGTGTGTTGGTGTTTTTCAGTGTTTACATTTTTTAATGCATAATCTTGCCTATTACATTAAGTAAACTGAGAACTTGATTCAGTTGAGTGGTACAATACTGTTATGCAATATCACTATCCAGTGACAAAGATGTTTGGGTAAATGCCAATTTCAGTAGGATCTACAAGGATGCTTATACGTGGTGATGGCATGGATATTATGTCACTATTATTATGTCACATCATCATTTTGGATTCCATTTATAAAATACTGTATGTGTACAAGTATTTACAAGCATAATCTGGCAACCTTGTGAAAATAAACAGTACTTTTCCTGAAAATACTTTGATAAAGTAATAAAAGTATGGTCATGTTAATTTAAATATTTCAGGACTTGTACATGAACTTGGTATATGGAGTTTTAAAACAATCTGTGCATGATGAAAAATAATGTTGATCTCGATCAATGTGTAGTTTCATTAAACTACACAACTGTTTATAGATACTGTAAATTGAATTAATTGCAGTTTGTAGTTAGCAAGTGAAGTTTTTTACATACATGCACATCAGAAAATATTCTCATAACAGATATTTGTGTAAATGTCAATGCTAAAGAACATTCAATTTTTCAACAGTTAAAGATGTTACTTTGCATTAAAATTTGAAACTTATTCATAAATGTTAAAATCTGTAATGTCATTTATGCTATAATATTTTTGATATATGACAAGTATACACTATTGTAAACAGTTTTTGTTGAGTGCATTGATAAAATATCAGTATTCAGTACTGCCTCACCTGTCACATGGAAACTTTCCAAGATGACATTTAGGGAAATATACAGAACATCCTGTTTTTAATTTTTTTCGTATATTTATAATGTTTAAACATGTCATGAAAATATTTATAACAAGCATAGACTATAAATAAGACATTTTCAGAAAAGATATCCAAGGTTAGATGGAGGAGTGAATTGAAAGATGATTTTTTTTAATGAAAATTGAATTAGACTTTGCATTAGTTTACATCATTTGTAACATAAGCTGAAAAAAACTTTGATGTGAAAGTGTTTAAACGTATAGGGAGGAAGTAAAATAATTCATTAAGGCTTAGTGGAACCAAATTTTGAATTGCTTTTAGATAATTTAAAAGAACCTTCTAATGAAAGTACAATAGTAAGTAATAATTAAGTATGTTGGTAATAAGTATAGATCAAATAGTTGAAAAATAATTACTTTGGACAGAGAAAGGCCTAGGAAAACTCCATAAATGTTCTGTTTAAAGTGTAGGAAATGTTTTTGAGATTGTTTTAATTATAGAAAATTGTGGGAGGGCCTGGCAGCTCTGGCTTTTGTAGAACATTCTGTTGTGCCATAGTAATAGTAGTGGTGATGTTTTTTACTTCTGCAGCTTTTGTGCTGTTTTTTCTGGCTCCTTATTGTAAGGTATTTCAGTTCAGTCATCTTGCTTACTTTTATGGTTAGACTCTAGATCTGCCATAATAATGAACAAGTAGTCTTAAATTGTAAAAAACTTGCCCTCTCTTTTGAATTTTTAAAGAAGTTGAATATAACTACTCTGTGAAGATGTACAGTGTGTTTAGAGATGTTTTCCTAGTCGTTAATAGTCTTTTGCACATTCTGAGATTTTTTTTATTACTCTGTTCATTTGAAAGTCATAAAAATATTCTAAAGTAGGTAGTTCTTTTTTTATTTAGGTTTGGTGAGTAACACAGCAATTCAGAGGACTTGTAAAATGGCAAATTACCACAAACTAGTGAAAATGTAGATTTTTGTCAGTCATATTATGTGTAACTAATACCTAAAAGGTGTTACATTGAGTAAAATAGAATTTAAAAGTTCATTGATTGACATTAGATAAACTGAAAATGGTTGAATGTTAATAACCAAGGGTTTTGAAAAGCTAGTGTGACTGCTAAATTTTAACCGTATAATGCAATCCCGAAATATCTGTAAAGCAGTATTGTATATTTCCTCAAAAAGAGATGACTAACTGATATCTTTTTGTTCAACATAAAATGTTAATAAAAACATACATGAACACTTTTCAGTGTATCACCAAGAGATTTATTAATCAAGTGTAAAATAAAATTTTGACTATTTTCAGTTGTACAAGTGATGTGAGCCCTGTAATGGTTGTTATTCTGTGTAATAAAAAGACAAAATTATGAAACCTTTTACAGTTCTTCAAAGGGTAACGGACAGGCTTTGGTGTATTCTGCTCTTAGTGATATGCTGTGCATTCTTGCATTGTTATACCATACTTCCAGAAAGGTTGGAAATGCCTTCCAACTAGATTTGTGTAGTTCCCTTAAAAGGTATTTTAGGAATAAGCATCAGTTGTACATTATATTGTTCATACTTTTGATTACTGTTATATGTACGGAAAAATCATTCATTGTAGTATTTTATATAGCATCTGGTGTTACTTTTTCTCACTGTGTTCATATCTATTTACAGCCTTGTCTTAATGCATTGTACTCATAATTTTAGCTGAATTTCTTGGGTATATTCCATTGATGTTGTCTTTCATACTAAATTCTGTACTGTAAACATTTTATTTCTTGAAAGACTTTGCCAAAGCAGAGATGTCTGGCTTCTAGTAGAATACGAGTGTCAGTCTTATCTGAAGTAGCATTTTTCTAGGGAACATACTTGTGAAGAAATTGTATATTCCTCAGTTGATTGCACAACTGTTGTACAGTATTTGATGCCAGAGTCCTCTGGACTTTATTAGGCCTTTTTTTCAAGTGTAGACAATTCCATCTATAGAATTGGGACAACTTTCATTAGAAAGCCAGAAAATTAGTATTTCCATACTTTGATGGGTTGCTTGACATGTATTGAGTGAACTTGCATCACCTTTTGAAGTACACAGACTGCTCACCTACTGTTATGCAGTCACTGATAACAAACTTCTTAGGGCAGTTAACAAGGAAAAATCCACATGTATTTGAAAACTTCTATGCGGGTTGTTTGCTTTTAAACCTCGGGAAACATCCCAATTTTTTGTGCTACTAAAAGGGAAGGATCCACAAAAGCTCAAAGCTCATTTTTACTTTTAGTTATATCTTTCTGTTTTTTCTCTTTAATTGATGCTGTTCTCTATTCTTCAGTTTGAACATTTGTATTAATTTCTTCATAACACATTTCCTGCTGTCTACAAATGAGTATTGTATTTATACAGATTTTAAGGCATTTATAAAATATATATTCACAGCAACTCCAGTGTTTACATTATATTCTTTCTTTGTCTGCCATGTAGAAAATGATTTAGTCTACTGGGCCCAATGACTGAACAATCACAAAGAAGTACAGGGTGATCCGAAATTATATTGTATATTTAAATGTTATTGTTCAGTGAGCAGTATTATCCCATAAAAAAAAAAAAAAAAGGCGTGCACCATTTCACTTGAGTGACTAAGTTAGTGTCTGTATTGCAATATAATTATGTATTCCAGTACAGGGAAGAAGTATGAAGGGTATATTTTAATAGATACACCAAATAACAAACAACATGAAGCTAAAGGCTATTGTAACTGTAGGCATGCTGCAGTGAATATGAAATGCAGTCAAATATCTGTTAAACTTGTTTAGAACCATTGATAATGCCCATATAGAAGCTTGTTTACATCTCAATAAAAACTGTTTGCATAAGTATACAAAATGTTAAACTGCATGGGTATATTTCCTAATTTATTTTCTTTTTAAATTTTGAAGTAGGATAGATAATTTTGAATAACACTAAGAATTAATCTTTTCCTCATATCAATATACATACTTAGATTATCCTACACAATATCTGTCACCAAATTGAAGAGGAATAGAAGGAGGGTAATGGCAACATATGCACTTGTAATGTGGTGGGTCACTTGTACTTGCAACTTCATTCTAGGATTAGTTTCCTAAACTTCTGTTTGTATCAACAACTTTCATAAAGGCTTATTGTATTTCTGTATTGCTAAAGGTGTTTGTTAACTTTTTTAGTGTTATTTGTAATGGGTTTCACCCTTTAATCATGGACACTATTGCTATCTGTGTGACTATGGAAGTTATGCAACAAAGATGACGTAATTCTATGCTTTCCTTGAAAAACCTTGTGAAATTTTGTTAAGGTTTTACTGATTTTTGTCAAAAGACATTCTGATTATATCTTGGAGATTTATTAATGCCAAGAGGTATCTTGTTAACAACTAATTAAAATTATGATCTTTTTACTTTTTTTTAGATATATTTTAAAGAACATTGTTTTTATACATGCAAAAACGGCTCGTTTGGGTTGAGAAAATATTTTATGTAGAAGAGCGAACAACGTTTGGACCTTCTTTGGTCATTGTCAGGTTCACAAAGTTGTTTTTAATTGTTTATCAAGTGAGGTTCGATAAATTTATTGTTAGATGATGTGAGGTATGATAGATGAGGGTAAAATATTTTGAGTGAAATCTTTATTTCTATTATTACATTAGTCAAATAGTGAATAATCCTACTTTTTAAAAATAAATCAATACTAATCTAATAGATGAATGGTAATAGTAAATGTTAAATCTATTTTATAGTAGATTAGTGGTGCATTACTATATATTTTTGAAAAAAAAAAAACAATTTGTAGTGATGTTAAGTTGACATTAGTAATTCATGTGACAGATATATTTTTGTAAGTCATCTGCATTTACCTTCTATGAACATAAGTAGGGTATCTGAAGGTACTAATCAGTTAATGAGCCCATTGATTAGCAAATTTCACTAATTGATCATATCTACCTATAACCTTTTTGAGATAACTTGTCCTTTGTGTTTAAATAGCTGCAGCTATAATTAGATATCAAATCATTCAAAAAATAAAACTGAGCTGAAAGTTTGTGCTCTAAGAAACAAAAAACTTTGAGACATTCTGTGAGCTGCTAAATATATTAGCTGCATTAGAATATCAGTGCTTGCTAGATGGCATTGGAAATACTGTTTGCAGATAACGGGTTATAAAGGTTTGGTTTAAGTAACGTTTATGTATAGGCTATAAAAAAAAAGGTGAACAGAAAGTAGGACGTGGAAGGGGTTAAGATGCCTAGAATACATTTAGTCTGAACAGGTACATTTTAACTTAATCAGTTCCTCATAATACAAGATGGATAGATTAAACTCACGATTGTAAAGCATAAATAAACTTGTGAGAACATTTCACTTGTTCTAAGTACAATTTTCTGAAAGATTTATTTTAATGTTTCATAAACAGTGTTTGTAGGAAGCCAATCACAATATTAATTATAAAGTAAAGGAGGAGAAAGTAAATTGGTGCACATCAATATAAGTTTGATAACACAAATTTCTTGAATCTTTAATTACTCTTAAAGACTTGAAGGTTTATTTAAAATGATGTAGACGTATGGTTTGCTTGAAGATTCTTCTTTTCTTCTGGTAAGATATTTGCAGTTTATGGGGATTATCTCTTAGTACAGGCACATATGTCCCTTTTGCTATGCATTAAATATATTTTAATTTCATAGAAATAGTGAATGTTCAGTATATTCACAAATTAATGTGTTTAAATGACCATTAGCAACAGTAAATCATGAAATGTACATCTCTTACTTGTGTTTATATCTGTACAGCATATAATCTACTATATTAAGTAATCTTTTGCCCATAGTTGAGCATATGAAAAAAGCTTAAAACATGATAAAAAATGGGAATTTGAACATTTCACAAAATTAAAGCTGGGCTCACTGAAAATATAACTTATTGAAACTACAATAATAAGAGGACTTACTGTGTTACCCCACAAAGGAAAGTTTTGGTTGCAAAAATTATTTATATAAGGAAAACTAAAATTTGGTAAGAATAATAGAAATTCACTACATGGATTTTTTGATTGTTTTAAAACACTGTAGTGTTTTTTTATGGTAATTTGTATTCAGTGATTTTTGTCATTTCTCTATGTTGAACTTAATATATTTCCATATCGGATATAAATGGTAAGCACAGTTTGTAAAATAGTAATGTTGAAGATAATTTTTTGTTTGTTTCCTTATTGGATACCTATCAGGAATGTTTGAGGTGAGCCATTCCTTACCTAAATAATATTTGAAACTAAATATTTTGTCAGTCTGTATCACCTCAAGTATACAGTTGAGGATAACTTCATAATTAAAATAACTTTAAATTTGGACATTTGATAATGTATTATAAAATTCTTTAGAATTTTGTTATTTAGAGTTACAATGTCATACTACTGATAAATCTCGTCGTTCTTGTGGATCTTTTTCAAATTTTTCTCTCAGTTTTTGTTCACTAGCACATTTGATTTGTTTTTACTTAGTGTTCAATTAACCTCTTAATTTACTGCTATAAAGTCAGCTTGAACAGATCATATATACTTTTTTCTGACTTAATCTTTGAAGTCTGCTGTTGTAGCTGGTTGTCTGGGCCAAAGAACAGACTGTTTTGTAAACTTATGCTTGCAACCATTGTCAAAGTATTTTAGAACCACTGATTAATTTTTCAGATTTATTTTGCTACATATTGTAAGTGATCAGTACAGATAAATTTTTAAAGTTTTCAGAGTACATTTCTCTTTTTAACTGTATTGCTTTTTTTATGAAAATTGTTTAATAAATTTACTTATTTTTATGCATTAAAAATTTATATTTTTCGATTTCAAGGAGTATTTCTTTTGTGAAAAAAGAAAATCAGTATTCCAATTTACATTATCCATGTTTTGTAATAGTTCAAAAAATTTGAAATATCTTGAATACCACAATTTCAAATAACTGAACATTTTCAATGTTAAGGATTTCTGATCTGCTTTGTTTTAATTAATATTTTTAATTTGGTACCATTTCATGCATTGACCTATTGCATTACGAATTACACAAAGCAAACATCATGAAAAGGCTTCGAAACTTCGTGAATTGCTAAGAGTCTTGGAAACTTTGGAAAATTACAGGGCATACCATCAAATCTGCCAAAAAGTTTGCAGAAGATACGAGGCGCAACAAAACAATCAAGAATAGTATTGCTCTTCAAGACTTGCACTTGAAGCCAGGTCACTGAGAAGTGATGCACTTCACTCTATTCCGGCTACGCTGTCAATCCATAATGTGAAAAAATGCTGCTTGTGCTATACCAGAACTCCATGCACTAGTGGACATGGGATGGAGAAACAGTGATTTAAGCCTACGAATTTATTAAGCTTCATCTTAAACAACTGCCTGTAATTTATTTATTCATGCCAAAAGCAGTCAAGGAATTCATGTTGTAATTGCTAATCAGAGTTAACATGTGCAGCCATGTGTGCTTATGCAAGTAGCACAGTGTTAAGCAAAGTCCTTGTATGAATACAGTGTAGTTGTTTCAGGCTAGCAATTAAACCTCTGAAGGATGACTACCTGTTATCGGGAGCCTGTGTAAATTACAACACTAAAAGTGAAAAACATTTGTAATGTTTACTGAATACTTGTCAAATTTCTGAAGAGAAATATCTAATCGTATCACAGCTTCACGATGCTATACTAATATTCGACAGCGAGCAGGTCACAGATCACACATTGCTATCTTAGATAAAAATGTTTGAGGATAGAACAGTACTTGTAACACACGGCATGATCGAAACAATAATTCAAAAAAGGAAAAAAAATGGCCCGTAAGAGTGGGAGCTGCAAAAACGAACGTAAGCATGTTTTGTTTTCTCAGTTGTCCCGAACAGAAGTTGTCTAAAATGTTAACCAAGTGGAAAAGCCCAACATTTTGAGGTATAGGTATAACTATTTCAAAGACCACTAATTGAAACTTTCTAATGTTTTAAAAAGTTATCAAAATTATTCTTCTAACTTTGATCCTTCAAAATATCGCTTTTGGTGATTGATTTTATAAGGCATTCTTAGCATTTTTCTGAATATTCGCATACGAAGTGGATTGTATATTCATATCTTTGGTGATTGCTATTACTACTACTACTACTACTACTAGTAAATGAAACATGCATAATATATACTTTTGTTTTGAATGTCTGTCTGCCCTATCCACAAATGGTTTTTTCGTGGTGAGTTTACTTTTGTTTTGTAATGAGTAGTAAGTCAAAATTAGTGGGTAAGGATAAGCAAGTATCGGATTGGTTTTTCTCTGTGTTGTGCAATATTAGTAGAGAAAACAAGAGATTTCTGGTCATTTTTGTTGCGTGTTTCATCGATTCTGTGAAGTAATTCCAAAAAGATCTTTCAGTGTATGCATCGTGTATTCTAATTTTATATTGTTTTAAAGTAAATATTTTTCTCTCTTCACTAAGTAAGTGAAGGTTTTCATTGTAATAAAGATTGGTGTATGTAATCAGTGTTTGCAAAATTTCTAAATAAATCTTGCTTGATATGTCACAAAATATACATGGCATTTGTGTGCTATAGTTACTTTTCAACCCCATCCTTCACTTTATTCTTTTGCTTTCATTTAGTAAGTCAAGTTTTAATATTGTATATCTTAATCTCAAAAGATATTTAAGCAGATAATCAATCTCCTCTAATATGTATATTGTCACATTTTACTCTTGAATTTTATTACCCTCATCGATGTGGATTTCTGAACATTATGAGGGGACCTTCCTGAGAAGGTTCTGTACTTTCACTTTACCTCTGAGATCTAAACATCCACCCACATGTTTGTCATGCATGGGGACTCGTGAAGGGGAGGAGAGGATCCTGATGCTTTGGGGGTCCATCCATAACACTCCACTTTGTTCTTTAATCATTGTAGACAGGCGGACATGGAGTGGCTCCCTGCGGAAATTCGGCTGGTCCACTTGGGTTTGGGTCAACCAATTACCAGTGTTGGTTGCTCTTATCAGGTGTTATGGACATTGTCTGATGCTGGTGTTTGGGTATAGTGCTGACAAAACCATGCCATTGCTGCAGTGTCCTTCTTTGGTACTGTAGTGCATCCCCATGTTAGGCTTGCATGGTGGGTGGGCACCATAAATGTTTTCTTTGTTATGGATCTCCAAAATAAGAATAAAATAAACTGATCCGAAGATTCTGAACGGCAGTTTTCAACACCTGTACCTCATTTTCTCATATTACATTTTTGTCCGACCAAAGGAACTAGAAGGTTTGCTGGATCTTCTAAGTCTGTCTAAAAGCTTTGTTCTGGAGGCATCTTGGTGCAAACATCCATTTTAAAACAGAGTGAACTCCTTTTGTATTAAAAAGCCATTGGGAATGTACCAATTTAAGTGACTCACTATGCAACTTTGAATTATTTATGAGGAGTTTGAAGTACGTTTTCGAGTCGGAGATCCTTGATGATTTCTCCACCCAAAGTATTTTTGCAGTAAGGTGTATCTTCACGTAGAAAGATGGAATAATAAAGCTGTTCAATGTTCCATTTTTGGCGTTCCTTTCACCTCGTCCATCTACCATCAAGATGGATTATCTAAATTTCAAGGTGTGACCATATACCCCAAAGCCCTCATATGATTTGAATGCTTACTTTTCGGTCACCCAAAGATATGACATCCTCGTTTTGGTGGTATGCACCATGATGCTTTTGAGTGTGAAATAGATCCTCATTCTCTATTTGTGTTTGCTTTTCCTCCTTTTAATTTCATTCTTGCCCTAGATGGGCGGAGGAAAAAGAGGTACAGCATTTAAAAACGTGACACAACATTTCTTAAAACGTTCTCAAAATTAACTCCACCATTCCATCTCGGACATATGCTGCTACACTCCATTCCACTGTTAGTGGGAGTGCAGACAGATTTCCATATTTCTGACAAACCACGTGAATTTTTTGTCCTCTGTAGACAAGTCAATGTCAACACAGCTCTATCCCCACCATTTCTTCCAGCAGCTTATGGCGTTTTCCTGGGTCTATTTTATTGGATATGAGATGCAGAACAATTAATTATTCGTTTACGCCATCAGATACTGGAATTTTCATCTGCCGACAGAATCCTACCCACTTGACCAAGGCATGATTCGTGGAGGTCGATAGACCTTTTACTGAAGAGAAATGACGTGGTTGAAAACACAAGGGCTCTCCGTTCAATTCTGCACGTAAATAAAACATGTTTTCTTTAAGTCAGAAGAACTGTCGAGGTTTCCATTCTAGTTTGGATGATATCGAAGCACTGATTAATTATTACCATTGTGCACGTCTTTTCTTACACTAAGTATTTCTGAAACCTGCCGATACAGCCACCTTTCGGCAGTTTTCTTTGTATAGAAGTGACAGGTTGTGTGTTGGAGAGATGGCATTGCTGGTTGATCAGCATGTGCCCACCATATCTTTGCCACTCTATGCCATTAGATTGTAATAATGCATGTTTTCTTGGGTCATAACATCACTGTTAGTTCATTCTACCTGTCTCCTGAGGAGAGCTGTGATCAGCCAGACCTTGATGCTTTCATTGAACAGTTACTATCCCTTTTTATTCCTGGAGGACTGTAATGGACATCCCTTCTGGGATGGTGTTGATATGGGTGGTAGTATTTATATAGTGTATGCTCTCGGATTATAATCTTCCTCTCTTCAATACTGCCACTTATACCTATTTTCCTTTGCCTCGTTTTTTATTACTATTGATCTGTCTACCTCCCTTAACTTTTTCTCTTGAGGGGTGTACGGTGACCCTTGGAGCAGTAATTAATTTCATATCATATTTAGGGAGATTGACTGGTCAGTGCCACCTGACACAATGCCAGAGTGGAAGGTGGACAAGTCCAACTGGCTCTTACTACTCTCTTGGATTATGACGTCGTCTGTGTGGCACCAGTAACTGTCCAGCTGCTGCTTTATCTATTCCTAAAGCTTTGACACGTTTTCCACACTATCCTCGTCCATGGTGGAATCCTAATTGGCACAGAAGGATAAAAATGGACCTGGAACATCGTCAAACTGCGTGTACTTTTAGTTCATAAGTAGCATTTCATCTATCACCAGTTGCAAAGTTGTGTAGGACAAGATTCGGAAGGTCATTGGGCTGTATACTTCCACCTTTCAATCTTGATCAATGATGGCGAGAAAGTTGCTAATGCCCAAAGCATAGCAAATACTATCTGCAAAAGCTTTTCTCGTGTATATAACACTTCTGCCTTATCTCCATCTTCTTAGCCATCAAGACTCGGGCAGAGTTATCACCTCTGTCTTTTTCTCCTCATCGTCTCTGAGTATAATCGCTCTATAACACTTACGGAACTCAGGCTTGTTCTTCATTGGTCTGACAGTGCGTCAATCAGACCTGATGATGTTTACTACGAAAGGCTGCGCCGTCTCTCTGTCTCACTGTTTTATACTGGATCTGGCACGATAATGGTTTTCCAGCTGCTGGGTGCCATGTTATTGTCCGCCCTTTTTATAAGCCTGGGATGGATACCAAAATTCTTTTAAACTGCTGTCTAGCTACTTTGACAAACTGTTTTTGTAAGATCCAAGAGGGAATAGTCAGTCTTTGTCTTATTTGGTTCCTCGATTCAAAGGACTTCCTCTCGCTAACCCAATGTGTATTCTGATGACAATGCTCTACCGTGGACCATTTAATCTGACTTGAAACGTCAATCAGGGAAACTTTCTTCTTAAGTGGCATATTGTTTCTATATTTATTTTGAGAAAGTTTGTGATACCACTTGGAGGTGTGTGTGGCATCATACGAGATCTCCACTCGTATGAGTTGCATGGCCATTTGCCCATTTTTATTAAATATCTTTTAATGGCCTGGCGATTCCAAATATGTGTAGGTTCGACATTTTCCTATTTTTTATCATGGGATTTTCGAATCCCCCAGATTTATTGAACGGCAGCTACAGACTGACTTCAATCGTTTATTGATATGTATGACAATAAACACTTTTAGCTTTTGTTCTTAAACCGTTTATATGCTCTTTTGCCGCCAATGATGTATTCACCTCGATTATAACTTCCGTCTCGGAGACGTGGTCCCTGAGGCAAAGTTCTTGGGACTTCTTTATGACCATAAGCTGACCTTTGTTTCACACATCAAGCAACTACGTATTAAGTGTAAAGGGGGACTGAACATTTTTCGTGTCCTCTCTTCCATCTCATAGGAAGCGATTCAATGCTGCAGCCTAAAAAATCTTGCGCGCACTCATTCAATTGAAACTGGACTATGGATGACCTTTGAGTCACCTGAAGAATATTGATACTCCCTATTGGAAGTACCATCTTCTAATTGCCAAACGTTTTTCAAATCATCCTTCCATTCCCATTTATATGGATGGATCGAAATCAGGTGACTGAGTTTGTTGTGTTTGGTGGATCCCCCTCTACAGTATTTGTGTTCTCTGCCAACTATATGTCATTTCTCTTGTCTTTTATCACAGAATTATGCAGCACACGAAATTTTCAATTTATACAGTCACGTAAGTTCTCAGACTGTTCTCGTCGATATTCAAAACCGACTGGCTTGTTTCTCTTTGTCATCCAGTTCTTGATACTGGACCACGTTGTTATTCGCGGGAAAAAGCTCGCTGATACCACAGCTAAGTCTGTGTGCTGTGGTGCTATTATGGTTATGCCTTCTCTTCCTTGTTAACCGTGTTATAAATCCCCCAATCAAAAAAAAAAAAAAAAAAGCAGACCATCAGTAAACGAAAACGTCTTGAAGATTGTGAACAGCGCTCTTCAACACTTGTACCTCATTTTATCATATTAATTTTTTGTGCTTTGGTTGGTGAGGTACTTGATAGCAAGCTTTTCAAGATAAAACCATCTGTTGGATTTTGGCACTTGATTCCATAAGTTTTCCTAATAAGGCCAGGCATTGGTTACAGTTTTTTTAAGTTACCTTTTTCTTCCATCTGGAAGTGATGAACTAATGTATGGTCTTTGTGACTCTGAAGTCATAGTGACCTCATTTTTACTGTCGTGCTGTAGTTCCAACCGTGAGCGACGGCGCTATTTTACTCTGCGTTCAACCTTTGAAGTTGGACAGTGTGATTGGTAATAATTGCACTATCGATCTTAGTTTGTTTTGTTGTTTTTTTCATTTTTTTAGTGTCATTGGTCTTTTTAACTCTAAGTTTAAAATTAAAGAATAATGGTGTTTTTTAACACGATTCCTTTTTGTGTTCAAATCCCCGTCACACCAAACATGCCCTTTCAGCCGTGGGGGCAGTATAAATGCAGTCAATCCCACTATTCGTTGCTAAAAGAGTAGCCCAAGAGTTAGCGGTGGGTGATGATGACTAGCTGCCTTCCCTCTAATCTTACACTACTAAACTAGGGACGGCTAGCACAGATATCTCTCGAGTAGCTTTGTGTAAAATTCAAAAAATAAAAATTTATATTTTTGCCCTCCTATAGCCTAGTAGCTTTGTGTCAATATATGCCAAACAAACAAACAACCTGTAAACCCCTCTAATGTTCTGAGTCTAACACTTCCGCACATGGTCTTGTTGCATGCGAACCCATATCAGGAAAATTAACGATTATTACGATTCCTTATTTACGTAGTAAACTGTTTTACGCAGGAATTGAAGTATTTTTACCCGAGATATCTCTGTTGAAATGTGGAATCTGCGTATTGACTAGTGGAAGGGGAACTTTCGGGTTTCAGATTGAAAACCAACTTTCATCTTAGAAGTTTTAAATGTCATTTGCATAACGTAAAAATTTTGAATAAAAACACGAGACGTTTTTTATATTTTAACTATATCTTTTTTATCCCAGTTTAGTGCCTTATAAAGATCGTTTTTGAAAATAATATTAATGATGCAATAAATTAACATAAAATATCTATTTAGCAAATGTAGCAGTGTTAAAATCTTTGATACTGTTATTTTCAAAACGATCTTACTTTAAGAGGGCGCCAAAAGGAAAAAAAATGTACGATAACCAATAGCAAACGTTATAGAAAGGTAATGGTAATTTGTGAAAGAGGGCGTGGTATATGGGTATGGAAAGTAGATTATTTTCTGATTTGTCTTCGTAAACAAAGATTGTAGACGATAAAAAAAATTATATTACGACTTAATGTGTGAAAATACGTGTTATAGGTCTATTTTATTAGTGTTCTCCTGTTATAATCAAAGTGTTCTAATAAATAATGTATTATTCCAAAGATTGTTTTGAAGTTACTGGTAATTCCACTCCTTGTCAGTAACTCTTAAACAAGTTAACCAAAGAGGGTGGTTTTAGTCGTATCAGAATGTTTTGCATATGTGCGTAATTATCAATATATCCTGTGACGTTTTCGAAATAGGCTTTTAAAATGCATTTGGTATCGTGCACATAATTATATTTATTTGTGTACGAAAAGTTTGAAAATTTTTGATTTAGTTTGTTTTGTAGGTAATAATAGATATTGTTGCAGCTGTATTGATGTCGCATATTTGTTTATAATTGGGGTTCTTGACCTTTTGGATACGTTGCTGCTAACAGGATCATAGTATTTGTACCTTTGCATGATTGATTTTAGCCATGTTACAAAAACGTCTAAAAGTATTTTTT
This sequence comes from Carcinoscorpius rotundicauda, assembly GCA_011833715.1. Classification (NCBI taxonomy): domain Eukaryota; kingdom Metazoa; phylum Arthropoda; class Merostomata; order Xiphosura; family Limulidae; genus Carcinoscorpius; species Carcinoscorpius rotundicauda. The sequence goes on from CM022393.1 coordinate 43,118,367, forward strand.
TTAAAAAAGTAGTTTTTTTCCCTCAATAGAAATCTGTAAGCCATAGTTTTAAAAGATAGCACTGAGATCAGATTTAAGCACCGAATCTGCAATCAGGTTGGTGGTTGATGGTTAAATGGTAGTGAATTTTTCGATATACCGTGGATAGAATAACCATTCTAGAAGCTGAGTGTAATGCAGGAATACAGAATATTTCTAGCCTAGTTAACTTTAATTAGTGATTAAAAATATAGTATAAAAGAACACAAAATACACATGTCAAATGTGTATTTAAATTAAACGACAGGCCAACGAGTGAGGTACTGTAATGCCTCGATTTTCCACTGTTGATGTATTCACTAGTTTTTGTTCTACGATCAGCAAGAATGATTAAGGTATCAGTTATCATTTGATTTTTCAGTAGTAAATACTTGCTAATGATCACATGATATCAACAACTACTTTATTGCATTGTTTAAACTTCCTGCCTTTGGTTTCATTTGAGTGTTTCCGTCCTATAAAAAATGAAGGAAAGCCTGAACTTGTCATTAAAATTATAGGAACAAAAGTTTAATTTAGGACTCAAAGATTATGAAAATAGTTACGATTTAGTACAGCCCCACGCACGAACATAATATGAGAAAATACTAGGTTATACGATGAAATATTCAGTCGCCATGAGAACCGCGTGCATGAGATTTGTCGAAGCATGCTGTAAGAGAAAATCTGGCCAATTGCAGCAAAACCATGACCGGCTGAACTATGAACAAGTGGATGGTGAAAATAAAAGCCAGAATAAGGATTTTAAATGCTTATTTTTATACTGTTGTCCTATGATACGTTGTATGTTTGCATTGAATATATATATGCTTGCATCTGTGAAACTAGAAAAATTCATATAGCAATCTATTTGAACGTATTTACAACTTGAAAATTGTATGGATCTTGCCTATGTTTTTGTGTATTTATACGCACACACGATGTATAAAAGTATTCGTATAAAGTCCAAAATTATATTTCAGGATACTTTAAAAGAACAGTAAAAAAATTAGTCGCAAATTAAACATCAAAATTTTATTAATTTTTATATTTAGTACAATAAAATTTTATTAATTTTCATATGTAGTACAATAGAAACTGGAAGTGTTTCGAGTTCAATAAACGCTTAATATTTTGCATGTCCATTTTGCTTTTAAAAACTTCAGTCTTTGTTGCAACATATTTTTATCAAAATGTTCTTTGGGATTTTACTTATTAACGTTTTAGATGCACATAAAGAGTCTTTGATAGTAACTTTTGAGTTGTCAAGTTTTATCTGCTTATTCTGAAATGGCATGGAAGAACTAGCCCCATAAAATAGAAACAATTAACGAAATATTCCTACAGACTTTTCATGTAGAAAGACGTTATAAATGTAGTGGCTATATATATATTATAACATGTTGATCATAATAGTAACCATGCCTGTAGCACCATTGTCGGCATTAACATTATGGCAATGATATCGAGAGTAATAGACATCCAGTCTGCAAGAAACAAATATCAAGTGTCATTGTTTCCCTAAACAGCATCAACTTTCAGTAACCTGAATTGTTTTCAGTTTTCTTTTTATCCTACAAATTTGTGTCTGTAAGGGACAAAGACTTGTAGATACTATTTATTAAAAAGGGGGAAAATAAGGATCATCAAAAGAAAAGTTGGCCTGAAGTGAAAATGCTTTTGCAAGCAAAGAGTAAAAACCATACTTAAGGTTTGAAATGTACTGTTGACAATATTTCCTCAAGCTCCATTTTTTTTAATCCGTGTCTAAAACCTCTAATATTTAAAAGAGTCAAAACGGTAATAATGTTAATATCGTTTCAAACCTTGTTTACTTTTCCACAATTACTCTCACTCTAGCTATCTTGTTTTTGTATGTTTTTGAAATCTCGATTCCACCGTTTCAAATGAACTATTTTTAAAGATCTTGTGATAATTGTTTTTGAATTTCGCGCAATGTTATACGAGTTTTATCTGCGCTAGCCGTTTCTAAGTGAAATTGACAGTTTTACTATAACGTCCCCACGGTAGAATGAGTGAGCATGTTTGGTGTGACGGGGATTTGAACTCGCGATCCTCGAATTACTAGTCGAGTAACTAAGCCAGCTGGCCATGCCGTGCCTCCTGTCATAAGAAAGTGGATTTGAACTCGCGATCCTCGAATTACTAGTCGAGTAACTAAGCCAGCTGGCCATGCTGTGCCTCCTGTCATAAGAAAGTTACTTAGAAATGATGAAGTTTCCCATAGTGTTTTTATGCTTTATTATTTGTATGAACTCTAACTAAATTCAATGTTTATATTAGTTTTTGTGGTCATTGTAATGAGCCATAACTCTTCAAAACTATTTACTACGAAGGGCTAGACTTGTAAGCTGAGTGTGGCGGGTTCGAATTCCTATCACACTAAACATGCTCACTCATTCATCCATTGGGGCATTTTGACGTCTAATCAATCCCACTCTTCATTGGTAAAAGAGTAGCCCAAGAGTTGGAAGTGTCGTGATTATTAGTTGCCTTCCATCTGATCTTACACTATTAAATTCGGAATGACTAGTGCAGACAGCCATCGTGTAACTTTGCGCGAAATTCAAAAACAGGTAAACAATGCTGTAGAGACAGTTTCTTTTTAACCCTAAAATGCATGCTAAGGTATACAGAATGTAATGTCAAAGTAGTAGTAGATGTAGTATATTTAGTTGACAGAAGCGAAGGTGCAATCACGTTAATTTCAGCCCCTTTTTTATTGTATAATTCGTTCCTGTATTTGTTTGTGTGCTAAATGATATCTATTTGCAAACTACGGAAACATTTTCAATGAGAAAACAAAGATAATTTAAGTTTAACAAATAGGATGGGCAACAACAAAACCTTATTGTATGTATGGTTGAAAATATTCAATAAATAAGGATTTTATCTTTACTAGAACGTTCGAGTTTCTACTTGTGTAATAAAAGTAAATAACGTATCGCAGGATGGCTGGTATGGGTGTTAACACTTTCACTAATGTCGTGTTGACGTTAACCTTAATATTGGTTCAATATTAGTTGCTGTGTAAGTAGGGCTTCTCTGATTTCGCGTGTTTTTTGTTTTTTTTAAATTGTTTCCCTGCTTTGTATTTGGGAGTTTTCTTTGGTTATGTTGTGTTTATTTCATTTACAGTGTTCAAAGACGTGAAGGTGTTTTTTGTATTCTTTGAATCTGGTTTCCATTTTTCTACTTGTTTCTCCAACATAAAAATTGCAATTGTTGCGTTGTATTATGTAAATAATGTTGGTGCTGTGTTTGTCGGTATAGTTTTACATAATGTGGACCCTAGCTTTGTATCTGGGTTTTAAATAAATTTAGTGTTTATAGAATGTTGTGTTCTATAAGATTTTTCAAATATTGGTTATTTTTTTCGTTAATGTTGGAAAAATATTGCATGCAGAAGTGTAACGTTGTGTAGTTTGTCTAAGTTTAGACAAACTTTAGTTGGTCTAAGCGTGTTTTGAATTGTTTCTCAGCGGTTTTTTTGGAGGAAATTTTTGATGTTGGTAAAATGGTCCATTTCGTTCACTTCATCGTTAATTTTATCAGGTGAGTGTGGTTCTGTGGCTCTGTTTATTTGATTTCTTAAGATTTTGAGATTTTGTTTCGTGAACTAAGTCTTCGGGAATGCATAGCCCAGTGTGGGTGATTTTTCTGGGGATTTGTGTTTTGAATTTTATTTCGGTTCTGGCGATCTTAAGGTTGAGAAGTGTTACTTGGTTAGTTTTTTCTCTATTCACAGGTGAACTTAATGTTAGGATGTATAGAAGTAACGTGGTTAAAAAAAAAAACTGTGTTCCGTGGCTGTTTATCCAGTAATTATATGATTAACAAATATGCACCAGTATAGTGGTGGGTGTAAGGTTGAATTGATCACTTGAAATGCCATTTATGTCATAAAAATGTTGTTCAGAACTGGTAACGCGGGGTTCCCCATTTATTTGTAGGTAGTTTTGATCATTGAACATAAAGATGGTTTTGGTGTAGTGAATTCTCGAAGGGTTGCTGGGGCTGTTCATCAATGGATTGAGGTCTTGAATGTAAAGTTCTATAGCTATTTTGCAGGTTTCAGTAGTTGGGACTTTTAGGAAAAGGGAGATAACGTCAAAACTAGCCATTAAGAAACATAATTTTGTCGATTAAGAATATATTTGAAATTAAGAGTTTCAAATGAAAAAGGAGCTAATGTTACTTATTTAGAAAATGCTCACGTTATGTATTTACCGAGGTCGTCGTTAAAGGATTCACAAGTCGACATTGTGGGTCGTTAGTGGACAATCGGGTTTGGGAGTGCTGTATAGTTGTGGTGCAGTCACCCGTTAGTACAACGCTAAAATCAGGAGTTCGATTCCCCTTGGTGGGCTCAGCAGATATCTCGATGTGTCTTTGCTATCAAAATAACCCACATAGTTCTGGTGTATACGAGTCGATCTTTGGTAAAAAAAAAATAACGCTTTTCTGAGATTGTTTTTTTTTTATTTTTTTGGTAGTATTCTGTTTTTGTTGGATTTGTGTATAAATTTAAAATTGTTTATCTGATAAATAATAGGTTCATTTTTTGAATGTATTCATTTTTGTTTATTAAAACTATATCATTGTTTTCATCTGCTTTTAGAATTTTGATGTCTTATTTTAGGTTATTTATAGAATTAATATACTTTCATATGAAGTTGGTTTTTAGTTTTATGTGAAATGATGATGGGTTTGCGTTAACATTCTTTGAAAAAGGTGTTTGATATACTGTTTTGAGGTGTTTCGAGGAAATGGATGTTTTCAGTTCTACGTGGAAAAATAAGTTGACGAAGTTACTTCCTTTCTGGTGGTTGTTTTCCGTTGTTTTGTTGGTTTTCGGTTTGTGTAGAATGGATCATCAGTTTTTTAGCTAGGTCTTCCAGACAGGCTTTCATTTCGACGGATGGAATATTTCTAGGTGTTTCTCCTTTGTTGAGTAGCTATATTTCTTCATTGCTAAACTCCATCGAATCTGTTAATTACGAGATACTTGGTTCGTTGTGTTGGCACCTTAGTTTATCTAGTTTCTTGTTGTGACGGATCTTCTTTTCCTTGTCGTTCGTACTACTGATTTGATGTTGCGTTCTATTTACCGACTCATAAAACACTGGAAGTCAAATAAACACAGCAAAACCATAAAAACACCCAGATATTAACTAGAAAAACAAATATAAACAAACGTAAAAACAAAGAAGCCCTACTAATACAATAACTAAAACCAAAATGAAACTAATACAAGTGAACATTTTTATACCTATACTAATTAATAACCTAACATCTATTGCAACGCTCCGTACAATCCCGTACCATTTTACACTCTCGTCCCTGAGACGTGCCTTGTAACGGACAGGTGTAAACTCTTTGTTGAAGAAGATCGAAATGTTCTCTGTTTTATGACCAAACGTTTTCATACCCATACCTGCCGTCCTGAGATACATTTTTACTTCAAGTGGGTTTCTCGTAATCACGAACAGTAAATAATGTTTATTTTGAGTTCTAAACCTTCACATTCTTTGTCATGGGGAGTTTCAAGTAATCCTAATGATGTTTCTCAATTTTAGTCTAAAAGCTATTTTGTGGAAGATTAAATCTATTATTTCGTAAGCAGGAAGATTATTTTTAAATACCAGTGGCGCTAGTGCATCAGCTCCGCTTATGACATTCATGATAACGTCGATGTCGTATCTGCACTCTGAAAATGTTGAAAATAAAGTTCTCCGTGCCGTAAAACGAGAAAAACGTGATTTGTACATGAACACGGTAAAAATTTCGCGACGTTGGTGGTGTTCATACATATATGAAACGAAATGGCAACCAAATTGTTGTTTGTTCGACATCGGTGATTTAACAACAAGGGAATGTTAAAATTATTTGTTTTTAAATATGCTAAAACTTTGATTAAAATACTTTATTGTATTGAAATTTTTAAAATTGTTTAATTTCTTCCATGTAAAACGAGCAAAGAGTGACTCCTAGAAGATGTATTGAAGTTGGTGGAAAAATTGAATCTTGAAGACTAATCCAGTGTGAAATAATATATTAGCGAGTTCCATTAATTGCCTTGATTTTCAAAGTATAATGAGTGAGGTATTCATCTGATGAAAATGGATAAACATTGGCTTAAATTTTTTCGTTAAAACTACATTTAACATGCTCCATTATTTGTTCATTTGAAAGACTGAATAAATAATAAATGAAACAAAGTGAGATTATAACACAATAGCTGATTTATAAACTAGGGTCATTCAGTTTCATTTTCAAAACTGGTCTGAAACCTTTCCAATTTAAATATTTCAAAAAATTTTTTGGCTTAATCTGTGGGAAAAATACATTAAAGTATGGTCCAAAAGTTGTATGTTATTACTGTTTTTTTAAAAAAAATGTTTCAGGAGAATTTTTTAATTATGATTTATATTAGTCTTTTTAGGCTTACACTGTTTTCACTGTGCAGTTTATTGCTGTGTTAAGCCATAAATATTTAGTGTTTGCTTTGCTACAGATATGGTTTCTCCCTGAAACCTTACATTGCATGCAGGGGTATTCTGGGTGTGTGTTTTTGTGTTTTTCATGTAACAAAGCCACAAAGGGCGATCTGCGTAGCCCACCGAGGGAAATAGAACCCCTGATTTTAGTGGTGTAAATCCGGAGACATACCGCTGTACTAACGGTGGGCGGGGTATCCTGAAAATAATGTCTCAAAAGATGAAGTAAATAAAATATATTTTATTACAGTCTAGCTAATCAAACCCCAGTTGATAAAGAACAACATTTTAAAATCTCTGTTACAGTGACATGGGTTTGCATAAGATTACTAGTTGTACCATTTCCCAGTGCATTGTTTGGGGGGTGTTCCACAGTTTGGGGAATTTTCTCAAAATGTTAAAAGTATTTGTCAAGATCCTTTTCATAAAATGGTGGTACTTTAAGATATTGATTGAGTTAAAATTTTTATTTTATCTTGAACAATCGGTTTTGTTTAATTTCCATTTCTCTCTTGGCTTTCATACATGCTTGCTTTTCTCTTTTTCAGCTTCAGTATAATCTTGTTCATGTTCAGTTTTTTTAGTTTTAATTGGATTCCTTTAATCACTAAACTGTGATTAGCTAGCGGAGAAACTTAGGGTATTCCCATAATGCTTCTTCAGATAAATTATCATAGACTATTCCAACAATACAATTTTTAGATCACTTTCTCATTAATTTTTAACCTCTAGTTCTAAGATTTTGGCAGTTTGTGACAGCTTATTATGTTTTTGTAGTTATTCGAGGGAATGTAATTCAAAAAATTTTGATAATGAGGCATAAATAACTATATTTGACTTGTAATTTAGAACTGATTCCGATCTCGGACATGAGTCCCAGTCTATTATGTTACACTTTATAACCTCTTTTGAACAAATATTTGATTGAATATTATGTATATTACTTATTACAATTTCAAATTTAAATTTTAACTTGGAAGTCAATTGAATTTCGAAATGTATCAAATTAATAACATTTAATAACAAAACTGATAAACAGTTTTCTTTCTTCACATAAATATTGTGATATACAAACAAACACAGTTTATAATGATGGTAATTACAAATATTGGTTTACATACAAGAGTGAGAAACGGAGTCTTCTATCTGGTATGGAACTGAATATTTTATTGATTTTCCATGTTCACAACAAGCATATGCTTCAGAGTTCCAATTATTACACCTAACTTAAGCTAACATTCTCTTTTCTTGGATGGTCTCACACCTGTACAGTTTATAATAACGGTCATTACACTAATTATTATAAGTATTGGTTTATTTACAACCTTCACAAACTATACTGGCTCTCTTATGTTGTTTAGCACTGAATATTTTCTTGATTGCCTCTATCCACAATGACCAAATTCCTTCTGAGTTCATATTCTTTTCGATTTGCAACAATTATCGAGACTTAACTTACGAAAAATAGTGTTCGGAATTATGGCTTAAAGTCGGAGAAAATTGAAGCTGTTTCTAAAGTTGAATTATAAGTTTTCTGTAGCCACGATTAATGGAGAATGCCGAAGTATTAGTATTTTAATTGCACAGTTTATGTTGGAAGTAGTGTGTCAGAATTTCCCACGGGAGTGTTGATCAGTTTCTTTAGATTTTTTCTATTACAGTGCTGAGACTACTTTTTAGAGCAGGACGAATCAAGAGATAAAGTGTATAGGAATAGGTGGAAAAATTGTAATTATTTTTTAAAACACATTATGTTTTCTTCACGATTTTTAGCCTGGTTTTCTTTCCAAAGAAAGATGTGAACTAGTACCCTATACATGAAGTGTTTGGCTTATTTTGTACTTACTTGTGTTGTTTGTACACGGATTTGAAAACTTATGGACACAGATACTTCCCTTGGTTAAATTGTTTTGCACGGAAATTCATTATTGCGAGTATAATAAATAAATGTGATATTGAAATGGTTCCTACAATTCTGGTGGATTTTACGTCAAGGAGAGAGTAACTAATAGTAAGTAGGTTTCACAAACGCAATCCAGTTCGCATCTTATCAATAGTAAAAACAGTTTATTAATATAAATAGCATATAGGAAACTACCTCTCGTTAAATTCCTGTGCAAACCTGAAAAGCATTGCCACTGTACGTATGCGTGTTTCTTTCCTTTTGCTTGAAACCTTCAGTTCATGATAATGTGTTGAAATATATACACTAACTTAATGCATGAATCTGTAAATATCCAGCGTCTCTACAAAAGTGGAATAAACATGCCGTTTGCCAATATCGACAGAGTTCACTTGACCAATTTCTGTTACTTTAATTAAGGATCCTCTGATTGTAGTTTTTATTTGTAAATAAAATTTAAAGAATTGTACTCGATGATGATGACTTTTGGAATTACCGTTTGATTTTAAATGAAAACGCAATTTTGGCTGTTTAATTGATCTGAGAGTTTCTGTGAGATGGAAATAGCAGTGAAGTGTAAAGAAAACATGAGAGTAAACGTGTTCAATGTTTTCTTCACTAGGAAAGATGAGCCTCTCCTACTACCTGTAAATGCAAGAAATCAGTGATTCCAGGTAAGGTATAAATGCGTAATTAAAGTTGCGGACAGTTTATTTACACTTTCTGATGTTATCCGTATTCACAGTTTGTGTTGTATCTGCGGGTAGAATTGTGCTTAACACCACGAATGTAACGTTTTTTACTGCATAACGTAGATTTGAAGTTTAGTAATCAGTTGTTAAGCTTTTGTAGGTGAGATTGTAATTTTTTGCGTTTTTATGCTGTTAATTTCACGATGGTACATATGTATTCAGAATATTTTGCAAGCTTTCAGTGAATATTACAAGTCTTTGAAGGGAGAAAATCAAATTTTTCTCTGAATATGTGGAGTGAGGGTGTCGTGTTAATATTTCAACTTACCATTGTTCATCCAAAACCTTTTTTTATTTACGTAACCTTTAAAACGTGCTTCTTAAATATTGAATATTTTTCTCGATAAATTGTTGTTTTCTTAACCTAACTTTATTTCGAGTTTGTCTTTTAACTGAACATTTTACGAGCATGAAAGAAACAGAAAATTTAATTAATACAAAAGTACAGTTCTTTATCTTGAATGACGAAAGGTTTGTATTACTTCATGTTTGTTTCTACCTTCTCTTATTTTCGTTTTAAGTGTGTCCAAGTAACGATCCTACAGGATGTCCATAAATTATTCGCCCCATTATAAGCGTATATAAATTCTCTATCGTATGAGCTATCTCAAAATGGTTTGTGGCAATCAATAACACGTCTCTAGAAATTTTTGTTTTAAATGAGTAAATTACGACAATTCGGTAAACTTCCGCTCGAGCTCCACTCTTAGCGCGCAGAACGTCGTTTCGTTCCAAATTTCAAGAAGCATGTCTTGCGTGGATGTTCTGCAAAATAAAAAAGAAATAAAAAAAATTGTCGTATGTTATTAATTGCCCACAAACCGTTTTGAAATATCTCCCATAATAAAGGCCTATAGTGGGTTCAATAATTTATGGACACCATGTTCGGTACAAATTGTAAACTGCTGGAAAAATTATTAGTTTGTGTTACTTTATAGAATAATGTCACGCAGGAGCTAGCTTCCAACTAGCACAGTTAATGAAGAGATTTTATTTTTCTTGCGACATCGCCATCGAAACCGTATACTTGTTAAATATTACATTTTGGTGTTTTTTTTAACTATATTGTACGATGTACACGATGAACTAGGAATTCATCTGACTTCTGGCTGATAATTCAGTCGACAAAGAAGATTGAAGGTTACAAAAATTAGTATTTCACTCGGTAATATTTTCGTTACACGTAATAATTTATGCAAAATTCCATACTCCCCGGAGGATTTTTAAATACCAACTGTAACGGTTCTCGTAGGAAAGGAGACTGAGGATTGATTTCAAGAATTTGACGTAAAATTAAGAATGTTAAAACCTGCATGATGTTGAAGTTCAATTAACAAACTATGTTTTATGCCAAATTGCTATAAAAAATATTTTATTTAGTTCTCGACATGACTCGGAATAATTTGTTCAAGTCTTGCAGCTGAGATCACGGAACGATAATATGCACAGAACAACGAATGTTTTATAACGGCTATAATTCAAGTGGCTTTGTATATGAGGCCAGAGGGTTTTTTAATAGTTTCCTGATTGCTTACGTACTGAATACAAACTTTAAAAAAAACTGTGTCCTACAAAATATATACACTAACTTAATGCATGAAACTATAAATATCCAGCGTCTCTACAAAAGTGGAATAAACATGCCGTTTGCCAATATCGACAGAGTTCACTTGACCAATTTCTGTTACTTTAATTAAGGATCCTCTGATTGTAGTTTTTATTTGTAAATAAAATTTAAAGAATTGTACTCGATGATGATGACTTTTGGAATTACCGTTTGATTTTAAATGAAAACGCAATTTTGGCTGTTTAATTGATCTGAGAGTTTCTGTGAGATGGAAATAGCAGTGAAGTGTAAAGAAAACATGAGAGTAAACGTGTTCAATGTTTTCTTCACTAGGAAAGATGAGCCTCTCCTACTACCTGTAAATGCAAGAAATCAGTGATTCCAGGTAAGGTATAAATGCGTAAATAAAGTTGCGGACTGTTTATTTACACTTTCTCATGTTATCCGTATTCACAGTTTGTGTTGTATCTGCGGGTAGAATTGTGCTTAACACCACGAATGTAACGTTTTTTACTGCATAACGTAGATTTGAAGTTTAGTAATCAGTTGTTAAGCTTTTGTAGGTGAGATTGTAATTTTTTGCGTTTTTATGCTGTTAATTTCACGATGGTACATATGTATTCAGAATATTTTGCAAGTTTTCAGTGAATATTACAAGTCTTTGAAGGGAAAAAATCAAATTTTTCTCTGATGAATATGTGGAGTGAGGGTGTCGTGTTAATATTTCAACTTACCATTGTTTATCCAAAACCTTTTTTTCATTTACGTAACCTTTAAAACGTGCATCTTAAATATTGAATGTTTTTCTCGATAAATTGTTGTTTATCTGTTGTTTTCTTAACCTAACTTTATTTCGAGTTTGTCTTTTAACTGAACATTTTATGAGCATGAAAGAAACAGAAAATTTAATTAATACAAAAGTACAGTTATTTATCTTGAATGACGAAAGGTTTGTATTACTTCATGTTTGTTTCTACCTTCTCTTATTTTCGTTTTAAGTGTGTCCAAGTAACGATCCTACAGGATGTCCATAAATTATTCGCCCCATTATAAGCGTATATAAATTCTCTATCGTATGAGCTATCTCAAAATGGTTTGTGGCAATCAATAACACGTCTCTAGAAATTTTTGTTTTAAATGAGTAAATTACGACAATTCGGTAAACTTCCGCTCGAGCTCCACTCTTAGCGCGCAGAACGTCGTTTCGTTCCAAATTTCAAGAAGCATGTCTTGCGTGGATGTTCTGCAAAATAAAAAAGAAATAAAAAAAATTGTCGTATGTTATTAATTGCCCACAAACCGGTTTGAAATATCTCCCATAATAAAGGCCTATAGTGGGTTCAATAATTTATGGACACCATGTTCGGTACAAATTGTAAACTGCTGGAAAAATTATTAGTTTGTGTTACTTTATAGAATAATGTCACGCAGGAGCTAGCTTCCAACTAGCACAGTTAATGAAGAGATTTTATTTTTCTTGCGACATCGCCATCGAAACCGTATACTTGTTAAATATTACATTTTGGTGTTTTTTTTAACTATATTGTACGATGTACACGATGAACTAGGAATTCATCTGACTTCTGGCTGATAATTCAGTCGACAAAGAAGATTGAAGGTTACAAAAATTAGTATTTCACTCGGTAATATTTTCGTTACACGTAATAATTTATGCAAAATTCCATACTCCCCGGAGGATTTTTAAATACCAACTGTAACGGTTCTCGTAGGAAAGGAGAGTGAGGATTGATTTCAAGAATTTGACGTAAAATTAAGAATGTTAAAACCTGCATGATGTTGAAGTTCAATTAACAAACTATGTTTTATGCCAAATTGCTATAAAAAATATTTTATTTAGTTCTCGACATGACTCGGAATAATTTGTTCAAGTCTTGCAGCTGAGATCACGGAACGATAATATGCACAGAACAACGAATGTTTTATAACGGCTATAATTCAAGTGGCTTTGTATATGAGGCCAGAGGGTTTTTAAATAGTTTCCTGATTGCTTACGTACTGAATACAAACTTTAAAAAAAACTGTGTCCTACAAAATATATACACTAACTTAATGCATGAAACTATAAATATCCAGCGTCTCTACAAAAGTGGAATAAACATGCCGTTTGCCAATATCGACAGAGTTCACTTGACCAATTTCTGTTACTTTAATTAAGGATCCTCTGATTGTAGTTTTTATTTGTAAATAAAATTTAAAGAATTGTACTCGATGATGATGACTTTTGGAATTACCGTTTGATTTTAAATGAAAACGCAATTTTGGCTGTTTAATTGATCTGAGAGTTTCTGTGAGATGGAAATAGCAGTGAAGTGTAAAGAAAACATGAGAGTAAACGTGTTCAATGTTTTCTTCACTAGGAAAGATGAGCCTCTCCTACTACCTGTAAATGCAAGAAATCAGTGATTCCAGGTAAGGTATAAATGCGTAAATAAAGTTGCGGACTGTTTATTTACACTTTCTCATGTTATCCGTATTCACAGTTTGTGTTGTATCTGCGGGTAGAATTGTGCTTAACACCACGAATGTAACGTTTTTTACTGCATAACGTAGATTTGAAGTTTAGTAATCAGTTGTTAAGCTTTTGTAGGTGAGATTGTAATTTTTTGCGTTTTTATGCTGTTAATTTCACGATGGTGTGTATTCAGAATATTTTTCAAGCTTTCACTTAACCTGTGAGACAGAATGTTAACAAAAGTTTTGTAAAGTGTGCTTGACGTTGGTCCAAGCATAAATTGTAGGTAAAGTTGAGAAACATAGTTAAGCATTCTTGTGTTTCTGTATTTTCAGCATGTTAAAATAAGGAATTAATAGTTGAAAGAGAGACTTTGGATTTGCAACAATTATCGAGACTTAATTTAGGAAAAAATAGTGTTCGGAATTATGGCTTAAAGTCGGAGAAAATTGAAGCTGTTTCTAAAGTTGAATTATAAGTTTTCTGTAGCCACGATTAATGGAGAATGCCGAAGTATTAGTATTTTAATTGCACAGTTTATGTTGGAAGTAGTGTGTCAGAATTTCCCACGGGAGTGTTGATCAGTTTCTTTAGATTTTTTCTATTACAGTGCTGAGACTACTTTTTAGAGCAGGATGAATCAAGAGATAAAGTGTATAGGAATAGGTGGAAAAATTGTAATTATTTTTTAAAACACATTATGTTTTCTTCACGATTTTTAGCCTGGTTTTCTTTCCAAAGAAAGATGTGAACTAGTACCCTATACATGAAGTGTTTGGCTTATTTTGTACTTACTTGTGTTGTTTGTACACGGATTTGAAAACTTATGGACACAGATACTTCCCTTGGTTAAATTGTTTTGCACGGAAATTCATTATTGCGAGTATAATAAATAAATGTGATATTGAAATGGTTCCTACAATTCTGGTGGATTTTACGTCAAGGAGAGAGTAACTAATAGTAAGTAGGTTTCACAAACGCAATCCAGTTCGCATCTTATCAATAGTAAAAACAGTTTATTAATATAAATAGCATATAGGAAACTACCTCTCGTTAAATTCCTGTGCAAACCTGAAAAGCATTGCCACTGTACGTATGCGTGTTTCTTTCCTTTTGCTTGAAACCTTCAGTTCATGATAATGTGTTGAAATATATACACTAACTTAATGCATGAATCTGTAAATATCCAGCGTCTCTACAAAAGTGGAATAAACATGCCGTTTGCCAATATCGACAGAGTTCACTTGACCAATTTCTGTTACTTTAATTAAGGATCCTCTGATTGTAGTTTTTATTTGTAAATAAAATTTAAAGAATTGTACTCGATGATGATGACTTTTGGAATTACCGTTTGATTTTAAATGAAAACGCAATTTTGGCTGTTTAATTGATCTGAGAGTTTCTGTGAGATGGAAATAGCAGTGAAGTGTAAAGAAAACATGAGAGTAAACGTGTTCAATGTTTTCTTCACTAGGAAAGATGAGCCTCTCCTACTACCTGTAAATGCAAGAAATCAGTGATTCCAGGTAAGGTATAAATGCGTAAATAAAGTTGCGGACTGTTTATTTACACTTTCTCATGTTATCCGTATTCACAGTTTGTGTTGTATCTGCGGGTAGAATTGTGCTTAACACCACGAATGTAACGTTTTTTACTGCATAACGTAGATTTGAAGTTTAGTAATCAGTTGTTAAGCTTTTGTAGGTGAGATTGTAATTTTTTGCGTTTTTATGCTGTTAATTTCACGATGGTGTGTATTCAGAATATTTTTCAAGCTTTCACTTAACCTGTGAGACAGAATGTTAACAAAAGTTTTGTAAAGTGTGCTTGACGTTGGTCCAAGCATAAATTGTAGGTAAAGTTGAGAAACATAGTTAAGCATTCTTGTGTTTCTGTATTTTCAGCATGTTAAAATAAGGAATTAATAGTTGAAAGAGAGACTTTGGATTTGCAACAATTATCGAGACTTAATTTAGGAAAAAATAGTGTTCGGAATTATGGCTTAAAGTCGGAGAAAATTGAAGCTGTTTCTAAAGTTGAATTATAAGTTTTCTGTAGCCACGATTAATGGAGAATGCCGAAGTATTAGTATTTTAATTGCACAGTTTATGTTGGAAGTAGTGTGTCAGAATTTCCCACGGGAGTGTTGATCAGTTTCTTTAGATTTTTTCTATTACAGTGCTGAGACTACTTTTTAGAGCAGGATGAATCAAGAGATAAAGTGTATAGGAATAGGTGGAAAAATTGTAATTATTTTTTAAAACACATTATGTTTTCTTCACGATTTTTAGCCTGGTTTTCTTTCCAAAGAAAGATGTGAACTAGTACCCTATACATGAAGTGTTTGGCTTATTTTGTACTTACTTGTGTTGTTTGTACACGGATTTGAAAACTTATGGACACAGATACTTCCCTTGGTTAAATTGTTTTGCACGGAAATTCATTATTGCGAGTATAATAAATAAATGTGATATTGAAATGGTTCCTACAATTCTGGTGGATTTTACGTCAAGGAGAGAGTAACTAATAGTAAGTAGGTTTCACAAACGCAATCCAGTTCGCATCTTATCAATAGTAAAAACAGTTTATTAATATAAATAGCATATAGGAAACTACCTCTCGTTAAATTCCTGTGCAAACCTGAAAAGCATTGCCACTGTACGTATGCGTGTTTCTTTCCTTTTGCTTGAAACCTTCAGTTCATGATAATGTGTTGAAATATATACACTAACTTAATGCATGAATCTGTAAATATCCAGCGTCTCTACAAAAGTGGAATAAACATGCCGTTTGCCAATATCGACAGAGTTCACTTGACCAATTTCTGTTACTTTAATTAAGGATCCTCTGATTGTAGTTTTTATTTGTAAATAAAATTTAAAGAATTGTACTCGATGATGATGACTTTTGGAATTACCGTTTGATTTTAAATGAAAACGCAATTTTGGCTGTTTAATTGATCTGAGAGTTTCTGTGAGATGGAAATAGCAGTGAAGTGTAAAGAAAACATGAGAGTAAACGTGTTCAATGTTTTCTTCACTAGGAAAGATGAGCCTCTCCTACTACCTGTAAATGCAAGAAATCAGTGATTCCAGGTAAGGTATAAATGCGTAATTAAAGTTGCGGACAGTTTATTTACACTTTCTGATGTTATCCGTATTCACAGTTTGTGTTGTATCTGCGGGTAGAATTGTGCTTAACACCACGAATGTAACGTTTTTTACTGCATAACGTAGATTTGAAGTTTAGTAATCAGTTGTTAAGCTTTTGTAGGTGAGATTGTAATTTTTTGCGTTTTTATGCTGTTAATTTCACGATGGTACATATGTATTCAGAATATTTTGCAAGCTTTCAGTGAATATTACAAGTCTTTGAAGGGAGAAAATCAAATTTTTCTCTGAATATGTGGAGTGAGGGTGTCGTGTTAATATTTCAACTTACCATTGTTCATCCAAAACCTTTTTTTATTTACGTAACCTTTAAAACGTGCTTCTTAAATATTGAATATTTTTCTCGATAAATTGTTGTTTTCTTAACCTAACTTTATTTCGAGTTTGTCTTTTAACTGAACATTTTACGAGCATGAAAGAAACAGAAAATTTAATTAATACAAAAGTACAGTTCTTTATCTTGAATGACGAAAGGTTTGTATTACTTCATGTTTGTTTCTACCTTCTCTTATTTTCGTTTTAAGTGTGTCCAAGTAACGATCCTACAGGATGTCCATAAATTATTCGCCCCATTATAAGCGTATATAAATTCTCTATCGTATGAGCTATCTCAAAATGGTTTGTGGCAATCAATAACACGTCTCTAGAAATTTTTGTTTTAAATGAGTAAATTACGACAATTCGGTAAACTTCCGCTCGAGCTCCACTCTTAGCGCGCAGAACGTCGTTTCGTTCCAAATTTCAAGAAGCATGTCTTGCGTGGATGTTCTGCAAAATAAAAAAGAAATAAAAAAAATTGTCGTATGTTATTAATTGCCCACAAACCGTTTTGAAATATCTCCCATAATAAAGGCCTATAGTGGGTTCAATAATTTATGGACACCATGTTCGGTACAAATTGTAAACTGCTGGAAAAATTATTAGTTTGTGTTACTTTATAGAATAATGTCACGCAGGAGCTAGCTTCCAACTAGCACAGTTAATGAAGAGATTTTATTTTTCTTGCGACATCGCCATCGAAACCGTATACTTGTTAAATATTACATTTTGGTGTTTTTTTTAACTATATTGTACGATGTACACGATGAACTAGGAATTCATCTGACTTCTGGCTGATAATTCAGTCGACAAAGAAGATTGAAGGTTACAAAAATTAGTATTTCACTCGGTAATATTTTCGTTACACGTAATAATTTATGCAAAATTCCATACTCCCCGGAGGATTTTTAAATACCAACTGTAACGGTTCTCGTAGGAAAGGAGACTGAGGATTGATTTCAAGAATTTGACGTAAAATTAAGAATGTTAAAACCTGCATGATGTTGAAGTTCAATTAACAAACTATGTTTTATGCCAAATTGCTATAAAAAATATTTTATTTAGTTCTCGACATGACTCGGAATAATTTGTTCAAGTCTTGCAGCTGAGATCACGGAACGATAATATGCACAGAACAACGAATGTTTTATAACGGCTATAATTCAAGTGGCTTTGTATATGAGGCCAGAGGGTTTTTAAATAGTTTCCTGATTGCTTACGTACTGAATACAAACTTTAAAAAAACTCTGTGTCCTACAAAATATATACACTAACTTAATGCATGAAACTATAAATATCCAGCGTCTCTACAAAAGTGGAATAAACATGCCATTTGCCAATATCGACAGAGTTCACTTGACCAATTTCTGTTACTTTAATTAAGGATCCTCTGATTGTAGTTTTTATTTGTAAATAAAATTTAAAGAATTGTACTCGATGATGATGACTTTTGGAATTACCGTTTGATTTTAAATGAAAACGCAATTTTGGCTGTTTAATTGATCTGAGAGTTTCTGTGAGATGGAAATAGCAGTGAAGTGTAAAGAAAACATGAGAGTAAACGTGTTCAATGTTTTCTTCACTAGGAAAGATGAGCCTCTCCTACTACCTGTAAATGCAAGAAATCAGTGATTCCAGGTAAGGTATAAATGCGTAAATAAAGTTGCGGACTGTTTATTTACACTTTCTCATGTTATCCGTATTCACAGTTTGTGTTGTATCTGCGGGTAGAATTGTGCTTAACACCACGAATGTAACGTTTTTTACTGCATAACGTAGATTTGAAGTTTAGTAATCAGTTGTTAAGCTTTTGTAGGTGAGATTGTAATTTTTTGCGTTTTTATGCTGTTAATTTCACGATGGTGTGTATTCAGAATATTTTTCAAGCTTTCACTTAACCTGTGAGACAGAATGTTAACAAAAGTTTTGTAAAGTGTGCTTGACGTTGGTCCAAGCATAAATTGTAGGTAAAGTTGAGAAACATAGTTAAGCATTCTTGTGTTTCTGTATTTTCAGCATGTTAAAATAAGGAATTAATAGTTGAAAGAGAGACTTTGGATTTGCAACAATTATCGAGACTTAATTTAGGAAAAAATAGTGTTCGGAATTATGGCTTAAAGTCGGAGAAAATTGAAGCTGTTTCTAAAGTTGAATTATAAGTTTTCTGTAGCCACGATTAATGGAGAATGCCGAAGTATTAGTATTTTAATTGCACAGTTTATGTTGGAAGTAGTGTGTCAGAATTTCCCACGGGAGTGTTGATCAGTTTCTTTAGATTTTTTCTATTACAGTGCTGAGACTACTTTTTAGAGCAGGATGAATCAAGAGATAAAGTGTATAGGAATAGGTGGAAAAATTGTAATTATTTTTTAAAACACATTATGTTTTCTTCACGATTTTTAGCCTGGTTTTCTTTCCAAAGAAAGATGTGAACTAGTACCCTATACATGAAGTGTTTGGCTTATTTTGTACTTACTTGTGTTGTTTGTACACGGATTTGAAAACTTATGGACACAGATACTTCCCTTGGTTAAATTGTTTTGCACGGAAATTCATTATTGCGAGTATAATAAATAAATGTGATATTGAAATGGTTCCTACAATTCTGGTGGATTTTACGTCAAGGAGAGAGTAACTAATAGTAAGTAGGTTTCACAAACGCAATCCAGTTCGCATCTTATCAATAGTAAAAACAGTTTATTAATATAAATAGCATATAGGAAACTACCTCTCGTTAAATTCCTGTGCAAACCTGAAAAGCATTGCCACTGTACGTATGCGTGTTTCTTTCCTTTTGCTTGAAACCTTCAGTTCATGATAATGTGTTGAAATATATACACTAACTTAATGCATGAATCTGTAAATATCCAGCGTCTCTACAAAAGTGGAATAAACATGCCGTTTGCCAATATCGACAGAGTTCACTTGACCAATTTCTGTTACTTTAATTAAGGATCCTCTGATTGTAGTTTTTATTTGTAAATAAAATTTAAAGAATTGTACTCGATGATGATGACTTTTGGAATTACCGTTTGATTTTAAATGAAAACGCAATTTTGGCTGTTTAATTGATCTGAGAGTTTCTGTGAGATGGAAATAGCAGTGAAGTGTAAAGAAAACATGAGAGTAAACGTGTTCAATGTTTTCTTCACTAGGAAAGATGAGCCTCTCCTACTACCTGTAAATGCAAGAAATCAGTGATTCCAGGTAAGGTATAAATGCGTAAATAAAGTTGCGGACTGTTTATTTACACTTTCTCATGTTATCCGTATTCACAGTTTGTGTTGTATCTGCGGGTAGAATTGTGCTTAACACCACGAATGTAACGTTTTTTACTGCATAACGTAGATTTGAAGTTTAGTAATCAGTTGTTAAGCTTTTGTAGGTGAGATTGTAATTTTTTGCGTTTTTATGCTGTTAATTTCACGATGGTGTGTATTCAGAATATTTTTCAAGCTTTCACTTAACCTGTGAGACAGAATGTTAACAAAAGTTTTGTAAAGTGTGCTTGACGTTGGTCCAAGCATAAATTGTAGGTAAAGTTGAGAAACATAGTTAAGCATTCTTGTGTTTCTGTATTTTCAGCATGTTAAAATAAGGAATTAATAGTTGAAAGAGAGACTTTGGATTTGCAACAATTATCGAGACTTAATTTAGGAAAAAATAGTGTTCGGAATTATGGCTTAAAGTCGGAGAAAATTGAAGCTGTTTCTAAAGTTGAATTATAAGTTTTCTGTAGCCACGATTAATGGAGAATGCCGAAGTATTAGTATTTTAATTGCACAGTTTATGTTGGAAGTAGTGTGTCAGAATTTCCCACGGGAGTGTTGATCAGTTTCTTTAGATTTTTTCTATTACAGTGCTGAGACTACTTTTTAGAGCAGGATGAATCAAGAGATAAAGTGTATAGGAATAGGTGGAAAAATTGTAATTATTTTTTAAAACACATTATGTTTTCTTCACGATTTTTAGCCTGGTTTTCTTTCCAAAGAAAGATGTGAACTAGTACCCTATACATGAAGTGTTTGGCTTATTTTGTACTTACTTGTGTTGTTTGTACACGGATTTGAAAACTTATGGACACAGATACTTCCCTTGGTTAAATTGTTTTGCACGGAAATTCATTATTGCGAGTATAATAAATAAATGTGATATTGAAATGGTTCCTACAATTCTGGTGGATTTTACGTCAAGGAGAGAGTAACTAATAGTAAGTAGGTTTCACAAACGCAATCCAGTTCGCATCTTATCAATAGTAAAAACAGTTTATTAATATAAATAGCATATAGGAAACTACCTCTCGTTAAATTCCTGTGCAAACCTGAAAAGCATTGCCACTGTACGTATGCGTGTTTCTTTCCTTTTGCTTGAAACCTTCAGTTCATGATAATGTGTTGAAATATATACACTAACTTAATGCATGAATCTGTAAATATCCAGCGTCTCTACAAAAGTGGAATAAACATGCCGTTTGCCAATATCGACAGAGTTCACTTGACCAATTTCTGTTACTTTAATTAAGGATCCTCTGATTGTAGTTTTTATTTGTAAATAAAATTTAAAGAATTGTACTCGATGATGATGACTTTTGGAATTACCGTTTGATTTTAAATGAAAACGCAATTTTGGCTGTTTAATTGATCTGAGAGTTTCTGTGAGATGGAAATAGCAGTGAAGTGTAAAGAAAACATGAGAGTAAACGTGTTCAATGTTTTCTTCACTAGGAAAGATGAGCCTCTCCTACTACCTGTAAATGCAAGAAATCAGTGATTCCAGGTAAGGTATAAATGCGTAATTAAAGTTGCGGACAGTTTATTTACACTTTCTGATGTTATCCGTATTCACAGTTTGTGTTGTATCTGCGGGTAGAATTGTGCTTAACACCACGAATGTAACGTTTTTTACTGCATAACGTAGATTTGAAGTTTAGTAATCAGTTGTTAAGCTTTTGTAGGTGAGATTGTAATTTTTTGCGTTTTTATGCTGTTAATTTCACGATGGTACATATGTATTCAGAATATTTTGCAAGCTTTCAGTGAATATTACAAGTCTTTGAAGGGAGAAAATCAAATTTTTCTCTGAATATGTGGAGTGAGGGTGTCGTGTTAATATTTCAACTTACCATTGTTCATCCAAAACCTTTTTTTATTTACGTAACCTTTAAAACGTGCTTCTTAAATATTGAATATTTTTCTCGATAAATTGTTGTTTTCTTAACCTAACTTTATTTCGAGTTTGTCTTTTAACTGAACATTTTACGAGCATGAAAGAAACAGAAAATTTAATTAATACAAAAGTACAGTTCTTTATCTTGAATGACGAAAGGTTTGTATTACTTCATGTTTGTTTCTACCTTCTCTTATTTTCGTTTTAAGTGTGTCCAAGTAACGATCCTACAGGATGTCCATAAATTATTCGCCCCATTATAAGCGTATATAAATTCTCTATCGTATGAGCTATCTCAAAATGGTTTGTGGCAATCAATAACACGTCTCTAGAAATTTTTGTTTTAAATGAGTAAATTACGACAATTCGGTAAACTTCCGCTCGAGCTCCACTCTTAGCGCGCAGAACGTCGTTTCGTTCCAAATTTCAAGAAGCATGTCTTGCGTGGATGTTCTGCAAAATAAAAAAGAAATAAAAAAAATTGTCGTATGTTATTAATTGCCCACAAACCGTTTTGAAATATCTCCCATAATAAAGGCCTATAGTGGGTTCAATAATTTATGGACACCATGTTCGGTACAAATTGTAAACTGCTGGAAAAATTATTAGTTTGTGTTACTTTATAGAATAATGTCACGCAGGAGCTAGCTTCCAACTAGCACAGTTAATGAAGAGATTTTGTTAATATTTTTGCTACATCGCTATCGAAATCGTATACTTGTTAAATATTACATTTTGGTGGTGTTGTTTTTTTTTTTGAAAACTAGATTGTACGATGTACACGATGAACTAGGAATTCATCTGACTTCTGGCTGATAACTCAGTCGACAAAGAAGATTGAAGGTTACATTTTGCGAAAGCTCTTATAGGATAAAGAATTTATGGACTCGCTGTGTACCATTCAAGAAAGAGTTACAAATAAGAAGTGTTAGAGTACAACTGTAATCGTTCTTGTAGGAATGTAATCATAAATTTTTTTTAAATGTTTTGCTCTAAGATTGAGATTTTAAAATGCATGATATTAATATTTTATATCTAACATGTTTTGATGCCTAAATTGATTTAAGAAAACTATTTGATTTTTTTTGTTATTGTGTAGAAGGTCACACAAATGTCTTTCTTATAGCTTGTCTTTTGTGAATTATAAATTTGTTCTAGGTATAATTTTTAGCATTTGCCTCTTCACTTTGTGATCGAATTTGACCACTCTTCGTTTGCAATATGTTTGTGTGAATAAGTGAAGCCATTCTAGAAGACCATTGTGAGTGAGCTTGATGTTGATATTTCTATCAGTTTTCGTCCAAGTGATTTTGTTATTTACCGTTTTTAATTTGTTTGTATTTCTGTGAGTTACAGTGAGAAGTTTGGTTTCTACATTTGATGGCTTCAGTGAAACAAAAAAACTAAAGCTCTTTTTTCCTGTCGGACATTTTTAGATGTCATATAATGCTCTACTTCAAGTCACCAGAGTTGTAAGCTTCTGCTTCTTGTGATATGATAGTGTCTACTGTATATATTGTTAATTAATTTTTATGGTTTTTTATAGTCTGTGTTTTTATTTTAAGACAAAAGTAGAAGATTAAGTGATAAATATATGAATAATGTGATATTAGCAGGGAGACAGATAAAGCCAATGCAAAATCACTTTAGAAACGATTGTTTGGATGGCGGCCTTAAAAAAAATGAGCAGATCACTTTAGAATTATTGAATATAACTGTTCTATCTGAGGTTAATGTGAGTGAACTGTGCGGAAAATGTCGTGATTATAACAGAGCAAAGTAAAGTTTTCAACTATAGTTGTGTAGCAGTTGAATAGTTCAAGGTGGATTTCTGACAAGAAGAGAACTGTAGAGTGTTTATGATGTGTATATAATCAATTTTTATTTATTTTTTTGCTGGATATACCTATCAGCAGGTCACTCTGTGTCATTTTATTGAAGATTCCTTTTCCTTACAACACAATATATTTATACTATTGAGAAGTATAATAATTGGTAAATATTTGACACTTGATTTTAGTTCCTGTCTGTAATTGCTTTGCAGCACCATAAAGAAACTTTTCTAAACGCAAGCCAAAGTTTGAATTCATATGGTACGATGATGAAGAGTCGTTGCTCATTGGTTTTTCTGTGAACCTCCATCGACTGCTGTTGTTTTGAAGTGGAGTAGGTGGTAAAATAATACTTGCCTTGAGATCCGCTTTAAGTCATTAATTCCTGACAATTGAAGCGATCATTTTGAACCACTTGAATTATTTTTGATGATGTTTATTTTTTCTGATGTTTTAACTGTACGTAGTTTCATTTTGCTTAAACTTTCGTGACAAAACATACATTTATATCAGTTTGTGGTTTTAGGTGATTTATATTCGAGACGATTTGTCTTTCTGATTGTCAATCCCTGATCCTCTGTATCATTTTATCTTAGAAGCTCAAATAAAGTGTCATCGTTCTTCTTACTTCTCATTTCCTATGTCTTCAGTTAGTCAAGTTTATATGAGGCAATTTGTCAAAGAAATCAAGGTATTCAACGTCAGTATGGTGCTGTCTTTCAGCTGCTTTGTCAAGCAAGTTCTGAGTTTTTGCCTTGATGCTGAAGAAAGGAGGTCTAATGTAGTATTTATGGTTCATAAAACAACTGAAGCCATGACAACAAATTGAAATACATTACTAATAAGAACAACATACTGGTATCAGTATGAGATAGATGTTTTTATGAAATATTCAGTTTGACCAAATTTGAACATCCTCGTCTCATAAAAAGAGATTTCGTATATATTAATGTTTCCAATATTCACATAAAGAAAAAGACATTTTTTCTGACATCTTACATTTCACTAGTTTGTGTGGCTTCTGAGTGTATTGACAGGTGGAAAAATGATTGAGAGATCAATTTATTTCATGTTTTTCTCCAAGTTTCAGTGCCATTGGCGATGGTGACCCTGTCCATATTTAAGGTCTGTTGTTTTGTTTTAACTTAAGTTTCTTTTAATATGATTTAATAACTTTGATTTTGACCCGGTATGGCCAGATGGTTAAGGCACTCGACTCGCACTCCGAGGGTGGCAGTTTCGAATCCCCATCACACCAAACATGCTCACCCTTTCAGGCATGGGGATATTATAATGTGACGGTCAATCTCACTATTCATTGGTGAGAAACGTAGCCCAAGATCTGTTGGTGAGTGGAGATAACTTGCTGTCTTCCTTCCTTGCATTGCTAAATTAGGGACGGCTAACGCAGGATAACCTCCGTGTTGCTTTGCGCGAAATTTTTTTAACCGGACATTTTAGTGCAAATAATCTCGTTTCTTTGCGCCAATAAACTCCAAACGATAACCAACCATTTGAAACCTAAGTCGAGAAAAAACTATTTAACAAAATATTATCATCTAAAGTTTGTGATATGAACCTTAAATGTGATGATAAAAATAAACGTTAGAAAATCGAATCCATAGCTTTTAAAGATAACTATCAACATGTTGTAGTCAGGTATATTTTCTTCGGAAGAAATTCAAATTTAGAGATTTAAGCTTGAACATTTCTCTTTCCGAAAATTTGTCTATTGTATTGGTGTTTGAAAAATAGGCTCTGTATCAGAAATGCATGTCCATAAGTTTTACATTTTCCTTTCACTCAATTTTAAAACCTCTTTAAATAACGCGTTTTTGGAATAAAAGGGAGGAATATTTTTAGAATAACATGAATTTGTTGTGGTAAATCCCACTGTAAAACATACATTTATTTAACTTTTTACGGCCTAGTTTTTGACGGTAATCCGTTTTTGCCAAATACGAATGACATTTTTGTTCAACGTTGCGAACAGTGTGTATGTCATTGCAATGTCTTGCGCCATTATTTATATGAACGTGAATTGGGTCTTGGGTTCGAATCCTCGCCAAACATGCTTGCCAGTTTTAACCCCATGAGCTTTTATAAAGTTCCGATCAATCCCACAATTTATTGATAAAAAGCATGGCCCAAGAGTTGGCGGTGATCACTTGTGACTTTCCCTCTCCTCTTGTCTTTTAATCTAAATAATGAACGGCTAGTTGAAATATCTCTCGTTTTATGCAAAATTCGATGTTAGTTTTAAAAAATGCTCTCTATTTTAAGAATATGAAATTATT
This sequence comes from Carcinoscorpius rotundicauda, assembly GCA_011833715.1. NCBI lineage: Eukaryota > Metazoa > Arthropoda > Merostomata > Xiphosura > Limulidae > Carcinoscorpius > Carcinoscorpius rotundicauda. The sequence goes on from CM022393.1 coordinate 43,144,384, forward strand.
TTTAGAATTGAAGAATGTCCGTTTTTTTATTATTTTAAAGATTTTTACTTGGTTATTTTTCTAAATTAGCTTAACTAAACTTGTATATTTTTTATCATACCATGGCCTATCCAATTTTGTGATTTTATCCTATCTTTTGCTTGTTTGTTTGTTTTAGAATTTCGCACAAAGCTACTCGAGGGCTATCTGTGCCCTATCTTTTGCATAAAGAGCTTCCTATTTATGCTGTGTAAATTATCTATTAAACATTTTGTGTTTTAGTAATTTACGATAATCGTTACATGACTTGCATGCACCCAATCACTGAAATAGATGAAAAACGTCTCATTTAAGACGTTATTTTGAGCTCTGACGTCTCATGGCTGTATACTAATACGTATTTAGTAAAAACCATGGCTGCCATTTGATTCATTTGTATTTTTTAATGAAACGGTTACTCATGGAAAATATATCAAAATAACCACCCGTTTTTTACTACGAATGGTTTGTCAGAAGTATGTGTGCTTGTATGTGTAATTCATAGTTTCAAAGAGTAATGTTCGTTTAAGTGATACGAAAATTGTGATACACTGCGCCATTTAAAGCGCAATAGGAAAAAAAAAAGAGTTTCCAAGAAGAATTTGTAAGTTAACATTATGTAAGCCTGAGGCGTTAAACCGCTAGAATATCGTAGCTTCTATAATAATAATAATTGAGGGAAGTATATGTTTACCCTTTGTAAAGACATGTTCGAGTCAATGACTTGGTTTCATAAGTACATTGGCCTACTTCTTATATCAGTATGTATTAGCAGTTAGGTAATACTAAAGTAAGATATACAACGCAACCAAGTCAAGTTAATGCACATGAACACGGTGAAAGAGTCAAATGGTGAATGTATTGCTTGCTTCCCTGAAGGTGAGTAACACGTCATATTTCTTGGTTTGTATTCGAAGCTTTTAATACAAGATACGGATTTTTCGAAATGGTTTATTTACTGTCACGAAATATTGATCATTAGTTTAACATTATGTATAAATATGTATACATTATTATTTGTACAAAAATATAAGCAAATAAATAAACAAATTTCTTTATGAAGAGCTTTGTGAAAAATACTACTTTCATTTCGCTTCTCCCTACATATCGGACCGTGATTTCGTTTTACTTGGGTTTCGCTACCAATTCTGCACAATTAGGTGGTGAAATACATTCATTTTTAGGTCTTTTTTTGATGACATTATGTTCTTATTACGAATGGTGCGTTGAAAAATGAATTTTTTACCTTCAAAAATTTCTGTTTCTGAGTAATTTTGATGAGAGAAGACTGAGTATTACTGTTGTGCTGGCCTGTGGAATAAAGAGTTTCGTTGACACATGTTTAATTTGAGGTTTAGATTTGTTTTTTCTATGAAACATAACCTGTAAACTATTATTTGTATAAGGTTTTTAATACGTTAATTTTTTAATTTTCAGACCTTTGATGGTTAGAATAACATCTATATGTAGCAAGCAGCTGTTTCCTCTAGCGTTTTTTTTTTAATTTTAATGCATACTTGATACTATAAGGAAATTACTACAAAGGTTAACATGGATATTTTTAGGTTTTCACATGGGCCCTGCATGGCGAAGTGGTTAAGGCACTTGACCCAATCTGTAAGTTGCGGGTTCGAATCCCTGTCACACCAAACCAGCTTATGTTTGTTGGTAAAAGAGTTGGCAGTGAGTGGTGATAACTAGTTGCCTTCCCTCTAGTCTTACACTGCTAAATTAGGCAGGTAGTGCAGATGGACCTCATATAGCTTTGCACAAAATTAAAAATCAATGTTTTCAAATGCAATAGATGCTAAGTATGCATACCATGTTTATGAAGGAAGGTCTCTTTGTATTTGATGAGGATTTAGAGTGTATATTAAATAGGAATTTAATTATTCAATGCATATCGTCTTTTGTTTTGAGAACAAAAATTTTTTAAAATAAAATCCAAAACTGATTGAATTGTTTGGTGAATACTGCATAGTTTTTGTACTGTCTTACTCTGTAAAAATGTAATGGTGAAATGTCAACTAAAATAAAAGGTTTATTATAATGAGAGTAAAATTTGTTCTTTTCCCACTTTATTGTCAAAATGCAACAAGTATATTTTTGTAGAATTGAAACCTGACTGATTCTACCTTTGTGGTGTTCACCAGTGGAACCTTTTTCCTGACGTGTCGTACATATTTTTTTGCAATAACACCAGAATTTACCTAGAGTGTACAAGTGAATGGGGGACATTTTTAACAAATAAGTCTTTATTCAGACTCATGACTGAAAATATTGCACTTAAGTAGTGTGAATAGGCAGACAGTCCCTTCTTCCTTTCTCTCAGGAATGAATGCTTTAAATCCAAATATGCTGGTCTTCCAAAAAGAAAGTATGTCTTTCATGTAGGTTGGCTAATCAAAAACTGGATAAAAAAAAAGCTTGCTTCAACCTTAAATGTTAAATATGTTTCTTCACCCATTGTAGAGCATCACCTTGTGGCCTGTGTTGTGTAATGGCATTGGTCCACTCACTTATTGTTAAGGTCATAATCAGCCAGAAAAGGATATTCTCATTCAACTAGGATGCTTTATCTAATGCTGAAATATTCTTGCTAGCAGAAGAGACATCACCTAAATAGAGCAAAGAATGACCCAGTGTTAGCAACTTTCTAGGTCATGTGCTGTCACCATAACAAGATGGTAACTAAATCATAAACTTTGAAGACTTTTGTATTACTGGAGAAGGTAGAAAACCCGTGATGTGCTGCACATTGCACTTTTCCTTCCTTTTCTTTCTCTTTCAGCCTTGTCCCCAAATTAAAACCTACAACATAAATTAGGAGTATGTACTTTATCACTAGAATCAAACATCACAAATCCTGTAATTTTTATTTTACCTCGTAAAAAAAGTTAAATAAAACATTTTTTATGAGACATTACTACTAACTATAAAAATGCACATATAAGAAAAAACTTTACCAGTGATTTTAAACTCACTTTAAAACTTGTCACTGAACTTATTTTAAATTGAATTCTTCAAGAAGTCGTGGATTAAAAATAAAAATAAGCAAAAATGTTTCTCTTAGTTAACATATCACAACACAAACACTAACAATGATTAAACTGCCTAGGGGCAAGTCTGAAGGCTTACCAAGCTAATAAAAAACCCATTGTCTATTTTTATGCTTAAAAACAACACATCAATGACTAAAACACTTTACAAAATAAAATAGCATGAATGCATGCTAATAGTGGTAATAAGAAAGACTAAGGTAATAAACAGAAAATGCAAAATTACACTACCATTTTAGCAGTGGACAGCCTCCCACGATTCATTAGTAAGAGTTGGTGGTAATGACAAGGTCTAGCTGCCTTCCCTCTGGTCTAACACTTCTAAATTAGGGATGGCTAGTGCAAATAGTTCTTGTGTAGCTTTGCACAAAATTCAAAACAAACAATTTACAGTATTCAGGGAATCTTTGTTGATATTTTTCTCACTCTCTTATTTTTTGAAAAAGTCCATGAGATGTTAGAAATGCAAAGATGGCTAGTTAACCCATACCATTACATTGATTTGTGCAGTTAGTTCTTGTGCAGCTTTGCATGATATTTAAAACAAACAAACAATTTACAGTATTCAGGGAGTATTTGTTGATATTTTATCAGTGTATTATTTCTTGAAAAATTCCATTAGATGTTAGAAATGCAAAGGTGGATAGTTAAGACATATACCATCATATGATTTGTTACATAAAAGTTTCATGAAGTTGTTTAATCATTCCACAAATTAACACATTTAAACACCAACATAGATTTTGTACAAGAATAAAGAAGGTATTGCATCCTTCTTCAATAATCTTTTATTTCTTTGAGTTGGAATTCCCAAAAGACGCATAATCATTTTTTGTGAAATGTTGAAAGCATTCTTGGTGTTGATGTGGTCCCTACATCTGTGTAAATGAATCCACTGTGTTTTTGTCTTTTTCCTTAGGAAACCAAAAGTAACAAATCTCCAGCTTCATTTGTTCTTTTCTTATTGAAACATCCAAACAGAGCTCAATTACTTAGCATGTTGGCTATTTCTTTTGTTTTCTTAGAAAACGACTGTCAATAAAGAAAAATTTTTTCTCTAACATTTTTATAGAAGAATATGATACCGATTAGGCCACGATGTACCAAGAGAAATTTTGTAGGGTGAGCAAACCCGGTGTAACTGAGGTGCATACTTGACATCACTTAGCTTCACCCAAATCAAACTGTATTCTCAAAAGCTGCACACTGAGCTATATATAGTTCCTTCAGAACTCATCTGCTGTAGATTTTGGTTGAAGAGAAAGAAAATTTCTGAGAACCCCCCCGTTATTTTTGCCCCTTGAGCTTTGGTATGGGGTCAGAAAATTTTAAACCAAAGTATCTGCTGTGATTTCTGTTCTGTAGATAAAGCTAGAGAGAAATAGTAAACATTACTTAAAGGCCTTCCATGATAAAATACAGATGGATTCTTTGCATATTTTGTCTGGTTACTATTTTTTAACATTTTTCTACCCTTTTAAAATATGGTAAGTTGAGAAGGATGGCTGTAACATGCAGCCACAACCATGAATGAGACACTACTCAAATGAAATCTAAAATATTAATTTGTTCTCACATTCATCCAGCTACAGTTGGCTGTTCTATGTACTGCTGTTTTCACTAAGCAACTGGAAAATGTTATATTCATGATTTTGTTATTCCCAAAGTTGTCAAAAGTACAGTACCTGAATCCAGTAGAAAAGAACGGAGTTTAGATCTTTTGGACGCTACACTGTCTAGCAGGCTTGGATCAGGTGCTCTTACCATCTGCAAGTATTTTTATTCTCTTTTCTTCTGGGCTTCCTTCCATTTATAAAGCAACAGTAAAAAAAAATATGAATTAAAATGTTTTACTGTATGTGTGATGCCTTCCACCTACTGCTAGCATTTATGTTCTTCAGAGCTCTTATTTTCTAATATAACAATATTAAGAAATTATTTCTGTAATACTGTAAGCTTCTTTAAAATATCCCAGACTGCCTGACTGAGAATATTCCTATCACAACCAGATAAAACATTGGGTTTTATGATATTTGTTATTCATAAATTTCATGCATTATTGATATTTCTTCAAACTCATATTATTTCCACTTAATGAATTTAAGATATCCTTGTACTACGATCTCAAGAAACATGTTAAAATGTGTTCTCTAAACACCCAGTAAATGGGCTCTCTCTCTCTTCTGACAGTAGTGTCTAGTTTCCATTGCCTTCTTCATGAAAACTTCACAAACTTGCCAAATATCTGAAAGTTTAAATTGAAACATTCTCCCAGCATTAGGAGTTAATCTTTTATTTATTGTTACTACTTCAATTTTGTATTCCCTTCTCTCTCAGTTAGTATTTATTAGTGTTCTGTGCATTTAGCTACTTCACTTATTTTGATTTATTTAAAATATGTGTTAAGGACTCTGTCTAATGCAGGTACAAGCATTTGTTTTCATACACCAACTGACACGTACATATGATGTCTATGCATTTTATTAATTAAGCTAATACTTTATACAGCTTGCTTTTGGTTATCACACTACCAGCTTCAATAATGTGTGAGTGACTTACCAAAGCTACTCTTTGTAGAAGCTGCTGATAGAATGTAAATTCAGTAGAAACCCTCTCTTGTCATATTTGTTTTTTTAAGCTTACCACTATTTCAGAAGACCAAAGGGTCACTGTGTGCTGGCTTAGTTTGGGTACACTGATTTAGGCAGAATTTACTGTGTCATATTCAACAGGCAACTTCCCCTAGCCTTCACAACATATCTCGTATTAAACTCTCTTTCTGCATACATTTTTTCTCCAGAAAGGATTTCTTTAAACTCAGATTTTACAAGATCAAGTTAGGTTCTATGTGGGTTTTATCTTTGCACAGAAAAAAACTTTACAGTCATGTCATTTAGCCTTTTTTGTCTTACTCTTAGTGAAAAATTAGGTTTTTGTAAGAGAGATAATTAGATTAATATTTCTCTTCAGGTTGTAAGTTATGAAATAAGGCATTTTCAATAAAAAGCTTTTACATATACTTCTTAACAGTGTAAATGTATACTGTGTTGTTGTTGAGCCTAAGATTCTTGTAAAGTGGGTGTCTGACTTGGAGATCAATTAGACTATAAATAAGCAGCATGCACTCCACTTGTTTTCAAAAGGAAAGGTATATTTGAAACTATTAAAGTTGTATACAATAAATTATTTACAGTGTAGAGGTCACAGGGATATCATAAACACTGTACCGTTCTTATTTTCGTGTTAGTATTCCATTTAGGCCTATTCAATTTCAAAGTATCTTACCCTAATGATGTTGCTGTAATATTCTGTGTACAGTTCTCTTGCAATGCAGCAGGTTACTGCATTCTTATATTACTCTACCACTCACCATTTGGTCTTCTTTCTTTAAAATATTCTCTGTTCCTTTTGTCAAAGTGCTCTCAGATTGATTCCCTTACTCTATAACCATGCTTTATTCCAATAAATTCTTTTTATCCTCTTTTCTGTTGTGAGTTTTTCTTTAACATATCATTAGGCCTTTCTCTCCTGAGGCATTTAACTTTACGTTTAACTAGACTTTGGTTGAGCTTCTTCTTGTGACTTTACTTTCTTGTTTGCTCCGTTTTTATCCTGATCTCACACTGTGTATGCTGTATTATCAAAATCAGTGTGTTACAAACACAACTTCCAATAATCATTTGCTTTCAACTCTTTTTACAATGAATAAAAACACTAAACATCCTGAAATATTTATTCACAAAATAAACTAATATCTACACTTCCATATTCCAGTCTGTAGGAGATTTAGGTTTTATATGGATTTTAGTTCTTTAATAAACTTTGCAATAACTCCTACAGTCATGGCACTAAATTTTCCATTTTATATCTAGCTATGGTATTTAGATGGATTATTATCAAATAATGGCCGTGTTTACCAAGGAAAATTAGAATGGATTTGTGGAATAGATAATTAGACTAATTTATCTTCAATGTGAAAATGATGAAATAAGACATGTTGAATAAATGAAAGGAATCTTAATTCAGATGATAGAAAAATAATGTACATATCCACAATCAATAAGTAGACATTCCCTTTTTTTATTGGTTAGTGTTTAGGTTAAGTGTCTCTTCTCTCAGGATTGAATGCTTCAAATTAAACATGATTCTCCAAAAAGAAAACAGGTCCTTTGTGTACTCTGACTGATAAAGAACTGAACTAAAAATCTACAATGTTAACTCATTTTCTTTGTTTCGTGGACAGCATCACCTCATTACTTGTGTTATGTGACAGCATTGATTGGATGTCTCTTGTAGTCACTGTGGTAGTCATCTAGCGTAGGATATTCCAGTTCTAAGATTATTTTCACTATTAGATAAAACATTTCTAGTCATTACCTTGTGAAAAGAATGAAGAACCGAGGACAAAGTAGTGTTAGTATCTTTCTGGATCATGTGTTGCATCCAGTAGAGAGCTGGAAGACTAATATTTCTGCAAACAAGTTTGATTGAAAGAGATTTAGGAAAATGCATAATTAAAAATGAGAACACAAAATTTATAATATGTATCTTAGATATTTTTTCATTCTTATTTCAGAAGAAAGAGAAAATAAAATTTTTAAACCACATTTATAATTAGAAAAGAGTGGTTAAGGTAATTTGATCAAAGTTGTCCAAGTTTCATGAACATAAAGTTGACATGGATGCTTTCCTGGATAGATATGAAAGATTCACCCAAACTCAGAACTGGAACAAAGGCAATTTAGCAGTCTATCACAGTCCACTTCTTAAAGCAAAAGGCCTACATGTGTATGCATGCTTGATATCAGAAGATGCAGTGGACTACAACAAGTTAAAAGTGCGTGTACTGAAATAATATGTACCAACAGAAGAAGGTTTTCATTAGAACTTCAGTGATATTAAATGTGACACTAGCAAAAGTGTATTTCAGTTTGTGGTGATATTTTATCAGTTAGACTGTTATGGTGAAGTATGAAAATAGTTTTTTGGAATAGCATGAGAATAGTTCATGATCATGTGCTCAACTAATATGTCACTGTTCCTAAATGAGAGAACAAAAATATGGAGGAGGTGATCAAGCTGGTAAAGCAGTGGATGAAAGCTCATGGTAGTAATATAACTGGCAAGTCAAAGAATATTCAGTTAAATTCAAAACCAGTGATGGTTGACAAGAAGCAAGAGTTCAATAAAGGTGATAAGAAGTTAACAGATATAAGGGAGAATTAATGCTCAACATAAAGGAGCTATTTACAATGACAGTGTTGGTAAAAAAAAGAGTTACTAGTAGTATGTATGCTGCTGTCAGAGGAAAAAGAATCACTATAGCTCATTAGATTCTATACAAGAGAACATGATCAAACAGTGTATGACTGAGTGTTGACTCAAGTAGGTTCAACAATGCCCACAGTGATGGGAGCAGTGTTACAAATGTTAGTTAAGTGCCAAAAGAACATGATATGCCAGCATGTGAAGGATGTGTTGGAGATAAGATAATAAAGGTTCCATGAGACATTGGGTGTGGCAGTGCAGCAATGAGAATCAGTCTACTATTCAATGATCAGGTGACAGGTATGGGTGTGTTAATTGATAGGGCAGTGAGAAAGTTTCCCATAGCAAAAATATAGATGGATTCTCCATATTATGCACAAGGCTTTGAGGTCATGTGTATCAAGGAAGAAATATATGACTTGTTGTCAGGAAACATATCAGGTAGTAGAAATTGGAGGAACTGGCCAGAAAGAAGACAGATGAAGCATCTGCTGTTGTTATCACTAGAGCTCAAGAAAAAAAAACCTTCAAGCTCCTGCAAGTGTCAAAAAGATAACATTGTGAATGTAGGTTAGCAGGAACTGAAGAAAGCTGAACGCAAGACAAAGGGCTAACATCTACATGAAAATATATTTCCAAAGGATACCTCTTTTCACATAATAGCTTTTCTTCAATTTATGCTGGTTTCTGTGTGTGCAATTTTTGTTCCCTAAAAGGCTTTGAAGCTCTGCTTGCACTTACTATCATGTGTTCACACATTGTATAGCTGCACTACAACATGAAAATGGATATGCAACAACCCTCCACCAATGAAGCAACACTCTCTCAGCACAAGTGACTGTTTATATTATAGAGCTCAATCATCACTTCAAGACTAGACAAGAAAGGATGCATTTGAAGCAGGAATGATGGATAAGTAGTGTAAGAGAAAGTAAATATTTATCAAAAATGCATTTTTAGTGTTGGAAAATGTTAACTTACTATACAGAACATCTTTTCACATAATAGCTACAATTCCACACTAAACTTATAGAGGGACTGATGCAAAATTTACTTAGATGACTCCTCCTTGGAAGGTGCCCAAATGGAACCCATAGAACATGATACCCAAAAATATAGTTAAAATTCATGGGAGACATCACATCTATCTCAGTATACTCTTCACATACAAGGAGATATGTGTTTTCTAGTCTACAATAGGATGATGATCCTAGCCATTTTCAACTCCATACCAGGAAGCAGAAGGAAAAGGCATCTTTCATTCTGGTGTTCTAGACAGGGTACATATATGAAGATTTATTACACCAGCGAAAATACAGTGATTGTCAAGTAATATTAGATATAAGGAACCCAAGTGCTAGTGGCAAGCAAAATTTGTGCATAGAAAAAAGATCAAAAATCAAGGAAAAGCTATTATATCCGACAAGGTATGATGTTATAACAAGTAACTGATTTTTTCTCGCTATTTCAAAATTATAACTTTGTTTTATAATACTGGAAATTTGGGATAGGAACCCTAAAGATGTGATGATAAGTTAAAACATTAACCATTTGCATTCATTTATAAATATAAATGTGTTTGCTTCTTTATAAAACAAATTGTTTCTTGAAAAAGGAAAAACATAAATCTAATCTCCTATCTCCCTTATCTATAGAAATTAAAACCTGTTTCCTTCTATAAAAAACAAAACAGGAGGTTGTTGGTTTTAATTCGGTTACTTACATCACTAACTATACAATCTAATGAGGCATTTAAAATGCTTGAAAATGAGACAGACTTTTTTAATTTCATCAAACCATCCCATAGTGGTGTCTATAGATTTTATTACTCAAAACTGGGTTTTGATACCCATGGCGGATAGGGCATGTATCGCCCTTTGTGTAGCTTTATGCTTCTTAACAAGCAATATCATTTATATTAAGTGTTTTATACAGGTATAATATTTATAATAATTTTAATGAAGGTTAATAAAGGAAATAGTATTGTGTGTTATTTTAGATTCAAATGAATATTCAGGAATACCAATAAAATGCAAAAGTGTGATTCTACTAATTTTTTTAATTTACAGTATGAACAAAATTAATTTCATGGCACATAGTGGAAAGATTTCAGATAATTGTGTATGGTGGAACTGAAACTTTGATTTCTGTATATTATCAAAACGAATCTGGAATCAGTATCTGATTCATTGTAAAATATAAATATGAAAATAGTATCAAGATGGACTGTTAAGAAGAAAAAACATTAGTATATTTAATAAACATTCAAATTTTTGTTAAACTCGCTATGTAATGAATCATAAACAAAACTTAACAATCAACATACACCTAAAGTGTGATGTAAGAAAATTAACAGAATATAAGATTTTGAAGGGCTAGATGAAAGGAAAATGTTATTGCTACTTGCTTAATTAGTTCTAACACATCTTTCCAATGGATGCAGTGACTTAGGATAAACAAATATATTCATACTAAAACTGGCTTTGTGAACTTTTAAAATATGGGCTCAACTCTTATATACCTTTCAAAAATCAATCAATTTTTATGTTGTCTCAGAGTCCCACTTTTGATCATTTTAAACTAATACTTTAAGATTTTCACTTTTCCATGGTAATCATCAATTTATATTACTTTTGAGTGTTTTGGAAAACACAGTAGTGTTTAACAATAATTGTAAGTATGATTGTTGGAACTGAGGTTTTGTCCATATTTTGTTACTTGTGTATTTTTATCACTGTAGTTTTTTAGTAAGTTTTCAATAATTTACAAGGTTGTTCCAATGGCCTTCAGATCTTTGTTTTTAGTTGTAGAGAAAGTAGTGTAAGTCAGAAGAATATCATAGTTATTAGCATTATAATAAATATCATCCATCATCCAGTTCATCACCTCTGTATTCTTGCAAATAAAAATTGTTTTTTTCTGAACCAGAGTTTTTGCATTATGATTTCTTTGTCTCCACAGGATCACTGGGCTATAACCACTTTCTTTCAGTGGTCACCAGAAGCTTAATGGTTGTACCACTATTGTGGACATGAGTTTGTGCATTAATACCAAATACTCGACTCTACTTGTTTTTCAATGCTCATTCTATTGAATAGATATTTCTGGCTAAAATAGGCAGAGAGAGAAAAAACAGCATTTAAGTAAGGGCTGTAAAAAAGCTCTTATGATATTCCTGTTTGAATAACTATAAGTTAAGGGGGCTGGGGCTATATTTTTTTATGTCTTCAGAAAGTCTCTTTTTTTTTTTTTTGTAGAAAATTTTAATAATTTTGACATTTCAAAAATTGTGTCTAGGGGTATTATGTATCAACTTCAATTTTTTATGACATCAGAAGCAGTCAAATTTTAGCTTTGACAAAATGATGCCTGCCTTTTGTTGTCATTAATGAGTTTGGCAACACCACCTAAATTTGCAGCCATTTTACTGGCATCAGCATAACATTGCTCTCTGTATCAAGATAAACTTGTGTGTCTTTAATGGCAGAATATGATATCTGAGGCTTGATAACATAAACAGAAGTCTTTATGAACAGTTAAATCATCACACAGTCAGCAAAAATGTATAGTAAATTGTTCATTATAAGATACATCTGTACATTCATCTCCCATGATATAAGAATAATTTTCTGGTATACAATTCTAATTTCTTTTAATATTTTCATTGATATTTCTTCCATAATTTCATTTTGTGCATCTGGACTGGTATACTTGTTTCTCTTTTTCAACTACTGCCTGAAATTAGTACCATCCTCACCTATAAGCTTTAAAATTTAAACAAAGTGCTGTCACTTTCATTCCTGTTTCCTTGGGAAGCTAAAAATCAGATGTTTTCAAGAATTTTGAGTAAGACTTTCTTATTTTCTTTGTTGCGAACTTGTATTTCACAAAGCTGCTCTCCAATATTTGTTTGTTTGCTTGCAGATGAACTAATGAGTGCCATACATTGCAGTGTACCTCCTGGCAATCACTGTTTGAAAAAGGTGCAGTAGCATCCTTCCAACCATAAAACATTTAGATAGAGATAGTTTTAGCTTTCCCTGGTCCAAGAAACATTGGTAAAGGTGGCAAGTAACTGTCTTGTCCTCATCTTGTGAATCTACATGTAAATATCAAACCATTTCAGGTTAAATGATTAATATAAACAGTTTCTTTCAGAAATAAAATTTCTAATTTGATATGAGAGTACTAAAAATGATGCATTAGCCATTATATTTCCTAACACATGTAAGACTCAACAAAAAGGTGATCATGTGAGCACAAAGAAGTTAAAGACATGGCATTGCTGATGTCTATTACAATTTTCAGTACTAAACTTAGGCCCAGAGCTATTGCAGTATATGGGGTTTATAATAATTGACTAGCTTGAATAATGACTGCAAATATAGCTTTACATGACAGAGTGCTTTTAATGATTAAACTTAAATAATGTTATGGTTTGCCAGTAATATAAACTTGTGTATAATAATTGATAATAAAAGATTATGTGATATTAGCAGATTATAATTCAATGCATTCCAAGTGTTGTTTCCAAAATGATCTGGTGGTGGGTACCAAATGATAGAGACACTATATTTGAGTTAAAATATTTAAAATTAACATATAAAATTGAACTTCAAATTTGTGGGAAAGATGTACAGAAAGCCAGATGAAACCTTGTTTTCATACTTAAAACACAATTTAAATTTAAATTACTCTTTAATTCTAAAGTTTATATAAAATGTATCGTGAAGTTAACAGAAGTGTACTTTTGAACATTTGGAAACAAAATTTTTTTCAATTAACCACCTGTAGTAACAGTATTGTGTACACTTGCATTATGTGTTATTCCAGAACATTGTTTTGTATATGTGTAATGATAAACTTTTCTCTGCATTAAAATACTTTCATTTTTGAGTTTTCCACTTTTCCACCAGCATGCTGTTTACTCTTTCCACATCAGTATGTTTCTTACACGTTTTATGAAACTATGGAGTTACTAAAACACTTTACCAACTAAGGGAAATGAATAATCATAGTTGATTATTAAATAAAGGAGTAGTTGGTCAAAATAAAAGCTTACTATTATTTGATATTACTCAAGTACTCCAAATTAATTTAAAATTAAAAACATAGAATAACATGAATTTTTGTAAAATAAAGCTTTCAGGATAATGTTATAACTATTAAAAGGTTTGAAACCCATTAGAGAATTAAAAGGTATTATTTAATTGAGATAATCTTTCACATTAGGAAAGAATATTTTTAAAACAAGTAGGACTTTTCAATCACTGGTGTGATTGTTCTCACATGTACAAGTTTCAGGTTTACTGAATAAGGTTTTAGTATTTAAATCATGATCCAGCAGTCAAAGAATGTTTTCAAATTTTAATATTCACAGTGTTTATGAATTCGCATGAACTGAAAAATGTTCTTTTTAATGGAGAAAACAAATTGGTATGAAAATGTAGAAATTTTGTATGAAATATATGCTTAAGATTAGGAGTGTCTAGGGAATTAAGTCTCTGGTAAGGGAACAAAAGCTTGCAAGAGAAATGTCCTTATATAATTCTTCATATTAATTTACCTACATTATATGTGTTAAAAATAATTAACACTGTTTAACTTCATCCTAGCTATAGTAATGTTTATTATTTCTTATGATAGTATAATACCAATTAACTGCACAAAAGTTAGCAGTGCAATTCTGTAATTGTATTTTCAGTATTGTTTCACACCAAAGGAGAGACAATAGAGTACAGGGTGTTCCAGAAGTCTGGACCCATAACTAAAATAGACAGTATATTTATAAAGTTAAATAAACATTTCTAATACCAGTTATACATGTTGCAGGAAATAAAAGATACCCTGATGGCACGGTATACCAAGAATTGACGTTTTTGATGGCATGCAATTTGAAATAGTAAATAAAATATAGCTTTTGTATTTTTCCCTACAGGTTCAGACTTTTAAGAGACCCTGCATTTTGGTTTAATCAGTGTTGCTAAGTCCACTTTAAATAAGCAGAAATTGGCTTGTTTTTCTCAAAAGTCACTTTAATTTTGTTTGAGAGTTGTGGCTTGCACTTACTTTTAGCATATTTTATTCAGAAGGTGATGTAGATCAAGATAAACTTGTCTCAACATTGTAATGCATATTTAATTACATGTTGTAAAAGTGTTATTTTGAACAAGAGAGTGAGATAATTGTGTTTTCAGTTAATAACTAAATTTACACACATCATAAAGTTTTGAATACAAATAAAACAATTATGTTAACAAATGTTAAAATGCATGTCAGTTTTTATCACACTATCTTTAAATGGGACAAACATGATAGCATATCCTGTTTTACAGTTATTTAACTGTATTATGCATTATAAATATAAAAAGTTATTCTTTTCTGATTTTTCTTTTTTGCATGTTTTTAATGTTTTATATATATAATATTTATCACTAATTCATTAGCTTTCTGTAATCAATATATTGCACAGAATCTGTTCTCACTGAAAAGGACATTTATTTGCATTTTGTATTTAGCTTAGTTTATTTTTAAAGGATCTGAGTAAAAAATCACATTTAACAATTACTATTGTCAAAAATTATCCTTTTTTTCATTATGTACTTCATTGTCAAATAACTGCTAAATATTTAATGACCAGGACCATTAATACACACACAAAATGTCTGTACTCTTTAAATTCTTATTCTTGCTTCATTTCTGTAAAACTGACCAACTGAAGATTGTTGACAAACCAAAAATATTACTACTTTATCATTACAAAATTTAAAATTATTAGTTCACAAGACTTTTTTTTTTATATATACAAATAAACATACTTTATAACCAAAAAGATAGTGTACAATTTCTGTATCTTGCAGAGTAAATAAATCACTTTTGCTTTACACATAACCCTTAAAGGACCTTTAAATAAATGGTTATGCAAAATATCTTTTACATTCAATAAATACAATACATTTATTGTTTATCAATAAGAATATGCTTTAGAAAATCAGTGTAAAATCACTGACTACATAAGCCTGGTTGGTTAGTTGATTTAGTGTTTTATGGCACAAATCAGGCTATTAGCACCAAACGTCTGGTAAAAATGTAAAGTACAAAAAAATTTAAAAAAAGAATAAAACCAACGTTTACATCTAGTCTACAATGTCAAGAGAAAAAGTACAGTAATACAAGTTGTAAAGGACTTTCTTTAGTGTGACTATAATAATCATAACTCGCCAGGAAGACTAATAGGTAAGTACAAAAACCATCATCAGTCGCCTGAAGTTGGCCTCTCCAGTCCTGATTTCGAGTTACTTAATGTTATGGTCAGTTTCTAATTTCAAATTGAACTAAATGAACTGTGATTTTTAAAAGGGAGCCACATATAGTACAGACAGTTGCAAATGACAGAGGTGTAAAGAAGGTTCATGAGAATCCAGGTATAAGCTCTGAACTGGGGAAGAACAGAAAGTCCCAGTGCAGAACCAAAGTCCTTGATGATGAATAAGGTCTAGCATCTTTAAGGCTAGATGGTCTGGCATAGTTGAGTTTCAATCGAATAAGAGCACAATATATCTTTAGCATAAAACGTTGATCCACTCCCCAAGTGATGGAAGAGAGAACATGGAGGATGTTCAGTGCTCTTGTATATTTGACCTATAGCAGCTTGATGTGTGGTATAAAGGTTAGCTTACAGTCAAAGATAAGCCCCAATAACTTAGTCTCAGAGACCACAGGCGGCACAACTTCACTAACACAGTGTTCAGGATCAGGGTGAATACCTCATTGGTAGCAAAAGTGCATGCAACCGGTTTTATAAAGAGACAAGGTAAAGCCGTTTACTGTGGTCCACTTCAGTAAATAATTGAGGGGATTCTGTAGCTACCGCTCAATATACCTCGTGTTCGACAACTGACATGAAATGTGGAAGTCATGAACCTAGAGCCTGTTTGCAACATTGAGAGGGAGTTGTTCAGTGATGGCATTAATTTATGTACTTAAAAGTGTGACACTGAGAACACAACCCTGAGGGACTCCAAGTTCCTGTAGAAAAGAACAGGAAAGTGTTGAACCTACATGAACTCAGAATCTCCTGTCCATTAAAAAAATTAATAAAAATGGGCAAATGGCCACATAGCCCATATTGATGGAGGTCTTGCAAAATGCCATACCTCCATGTTGTATCATAAGCCTTCTCCATGTCAAAGAATATTGATACAAGATGTTCTCCTTTGGGAAAGGCTTCTCTGATTGACATTTCAAGTTAAATCAGGTGGAGCACTGTTGTTGGAACTGACACTTGGTGTGCGAGAGGAGGTTGTTTGATTCAAGGAACCAAACAAGACGAGCATTAACCATCCTCTCTAAGGTCTTACAGAGACAGCTTATCAAAGCAATTGGACAGTAGTTTGAAGGAATCTTGGAATCCTTCCCAGGTTGGGAGAAAGGTATGACAATACCCTGATTCCAGGCCTTAAAAAAAAATTCTCCTGCTAGATCTGGTTAAGAACAATCAGAAGAATACCAAGAGAAGCAGTAGATAGATGGCGCAGCATGTCATAGTGTACATCATCAGGTACAACTGATGCACTGCCACACCGACAAATGGCCAGATTGAGTTCCACTAGTGTAAAGGGATGATTATAGTCATAGAGACAATCAGCTCAAAAGGAAAGAAGTGATCACTTTGCCTGAGTCTTGATGGCTAAGAAGGTGGAAGAAGAGGCAAAAGTGCTAGATACCCAGCAAAAGCTTTCATCTAGAGTATCAGTGATGCTCTGGGTATCAGTTACTTCCTGGCCATCAGAGAGCAAGATCGAAAGGGGGACAGAGTGATATTGCCGACTAACTTTTCAAATCTTGTCCCAAACGAATATGGAATTGGTGGTAGAGCTGGTTGTGAACTAAATCAAAGATTCCTTCTGGCCTTGCCATCTTAACCACTGAGCATATGCACAGGTCCCTTTTTGAGTCTTCCATGCCATGTGGCAGGCAGGATTCCACCATGAATGAGGATATAGTGGAAAACATGTCAAGGATTTAGAAATATATTGAGCAGCTGCATGTATAATACAGTCAGTTACTGCTGCCATACAGTTGTCTTTAGATGGTTTACAGATGATGCAGGATCAAGTTCTGCAAGAGCAGTGTAAGAGGGCGAGTTTGCCTGATTAATCTTCTACCAGGGCACGCGGGACAGGTGACTTCGACCACAGCCAGTCTCTCTCAAGATTATAGGAAAATGATCACTGCCTCCTGGATTATTGTCAACCTTCCATGACAAATGGGAAAACAATGAAGGGCAGCAAATTGAGAGAACAATAGCAGTAAAGAACTGACTAGGCACATGGCAATAAGTAAAAAAACCAGTATGGAAAATAGAAAGGTTGTGATCAGAGAGCATACGCTCTACAGAGCAACTCCTGCTATCAATATCAGCACTTCCCCAGAGGTGATAGTGTCCATTAAAGTCCCCAGGATTATAAATGGATACAGCAACTGTTCAATGAGAGAACCAAGGTCTGAATGATCACAGGTCTCTCCAGGCATTAGGTACACAGAACAAACAGTGATGGTATGACCTAAGGAAACACGGATGGCTCTGACCTGCAAGGGCATGTCAAGTGGCAAAGACAGGGTAGGCACATGCTGATCAACCAACAGTGCCACCCTTCCATGCACTTGACCATCACACAGCCTGTCAGTTCTGTATAAAGAAAACTGCTGAAAGGTGACTGTATCGGTAGCAATCAGTGATGTCGAGAAACCCACTTGTTGAGAATTTTATATGCAAAAAACGGCTCTTTTGGGCTCAGAAAACACTTCAAATAGAAGGTCGAAACGTTGTTCGCTCTTCTATTTGAAGTGTTTTCTGAGCCCAAAAGAGCCGTTTTTTGCATATAAAACTGTATCGGTAGGTTTCAGAAATGTTTCCTGTAGGAAGCAATCAGTGTTTTGATGTCATCCAGATTAAAGCACAAACCTCGACAGTTCCATTGTATCAGGGAAACCATATTTATTTATGTGTAGGCAAATTGGGCATAGAACCCTTCTGTTTACGACCATATTTTTTTTCCTTTCCTTATTCGAGGGAGGTCTATTGACCTTCAGGGATTCTACCTACCAGACTGGGGAGGTCTTTGCTGTTAGAAGGGGATTCCAGAGACTGAGTACGTGAGCGAAGAGCTGTTTTGCATCTTTGGGTGAGAGAGAAAGATGAATCAGAGTAAATGCCTGTACCTGGAACCA
Source organism: Carcinoscorpius rotundicauda (assembly GCA_011833715.1). Lineage (NCBI taxonomy): Eukaryota > Metazoa > Arthropoda > Merostomata > Xiphosura > Limulidae > Carcinoscorpius > Carcinoscorpius rotundicauda. Next base: position 43,162,962 of record CM022393.1, read on the forward strand.
AAGAATGTGGATCTTGGGGTTTGGTGGAATGTATATAAAGATCAGAGATAGGTGTTGAAGTTGATTCATCAACTTTTTTAACCATGGAGGTCAAAAGACTTTTCCTTTGTTTGGAGAATGCTTATTTAGGAGGCACAGAGAGATATGTCTGTACTCTCACAGTGGGTGTGGAAGGAAGTGCAGCAGCATATGTCCAAGATGAGGTGGTGGAGAGCAATTTTCGAGCCTTAGGATAGGTAATGTTATGAATCGTTTTCAAATGCTGCACCTCTTTCTTCCAACCATTTAGAACAAGAATGAAAGTAGGATTGGTGAGAGCCATTGGAATTGATGCAAGGAGGGTCCATTTCACACTCATAGGCATCATGGTTCTTGCCATTGCAATGAGCACATGTCAAGGAATCACGACATGATGTCTTTGAGTGACCGAAATATTGAAGAGGGTTTGTAATGTATGGCTATAATCTGCAATTAAGATAAACCTGCCTTGATGGTGGCAGGAGAACATTGTGATGTAAATGTCAGAATGAGGACGTCGGTCAGCACCATAATTCCATCTTTGCAAGTGGAGATATGCCTAACTGCAGAAAATCATTAGGTGAAGAAACCAGTGAGAATCTCCAACTCTGAGGTGTTTTTCAAATCAGTCTCAACCAGAATTCCTAGTGATGAATTCAAAGTAGCATAAGGTGTAACCTCAATAGGTGTATCTGCAATTGCCTTTGTATGCAAGAGGAATTCACTGTGTTGAGATGTGGATGTTTCCACCAATATGTCACCAGATTGAAGTTTTTTTAATGACTTTGGAGAGCCAATAAGTCCCTCTTGTCCCTTCTGAATGAAAAAGGGAGACATTTGCCCTAAAGGTTTGTCTGAAAATGAGTGAAATATAAGAAAATGGGGTACAACAGGTGGTATGGATGGTGAGGATTGCTGCTCAGGATCTTCAAGACATGGTCGTTCACTATTGGTCATTCCATGTCAAATCATCCAGGGAACTGCAGGTGACCCCCACAGAATACCTTGAAAACATTCACATGTGCTCATCTACCCATATAATGAAACACTGCCAAGCATTAGATCAATACCTCTAATAGTTTCTGATTTACAGACCTGTAAAATTTTGTTAATTTTTTTTTAATATTTGGCAAATTAATTTTCAGTCAAATTTGGCTGCTTAAAGCTGCAAGAGTAATGGTGGTAGAAGGCTGAAATTTGCTACACTGACTGAATTAATCTCACAGAATTGAAAAACGGTCTCAAACCAAGTTTGTCTCTCTTAAAATTTGCATAGTGAGGTAGTAAAATCACTTGAAAACCCAAAATCATAAAAAACAATGGTTTATGTAATAAGCCATAGCTCTAAGATTTAATATGATATAAAGCTGAATTTAGTTTTCATATTTCCTTTAACATATTAGTTGATAAATAAGCAATTTTTGTAACTAAAAGTCTGTTTGATCTCTTGTAAAAATATTTAGCTGCATGCAACTTATGATTTAGCTAAAAATAGCTCTACTTCAGGCCACAGTTTGACCATGTCACCAGTTATTCAGCCTTTTCAGATTTTTACCGTATATTCTTACATCTTTGAATATGATCTACAAAAAAATCAGAATGGAGTTCAACCTACTTTTTGAGTTATAATTTTTAAAGCAGCCTCTGACCACACGTTATTTATTTAAAAACAAATTCAGTTCAAGTGTGTTACTGTGTGCAAATATATCCACACAATTTTGTAAAATACCTGTCAGAATTTTATTAATCACACTGAAATATTCTAACCAACCTTTAACAATGTTAAATAATGAAGTTGAAAGAAACAAGAAAGAATTAATTCATTTTTGAACAAGTTTATTGGAATAACTAATTAGATCACATGGCAATACAAATATATTGTGTATGCATTATAGTTATGTAAACATGGCTGAGTTTAAGATTCATAATATAATAAATGCAGAGGTAAATTAGACACAAGAAGCACAGTGCCACAAGAGGGGATAACTGAGAAAGCTTATAGTCACACCCCATCTGCAATAATTGTGACAATGAAATGTTTCAAAATATGCTTTGGTGATAAATTAGCATTAACAACATCAAATTAGCATTGCTTTGTTCAGACAGCTTGAATACATTTCTAAAGTTTGAGTTTGATTATGTTGAGATCACTTTGACTTAGAACATAGTGGCAAAAACTACTGCCTGGCACAGTAGGTGCACTTATCAGACAAAGAATACGTTTGCAAAGAATCCAGCTTTCATCTTTATGTGACCTTGCAGGTCATGAGAACAGTTCGTTTCTTTGTTCTTCATAACTGACACCAACACATTGGAATATTCATCTGATCTATCTTTTATACCTCAAAAAGTAGGTTAAACACCATCCTGATTTTTTTTTGTAGATCATATTCAGAGATGTAAGACTATGTGGTAAAAATCTGAAAAGGCTAAATAACTGGTGACATGGTCAAACTGTAGCCTGAAGTAGGACTATTTTTAGTTAAATAATAAAAAGTTTCATGCAACTAAATTTTTTTACAGAAGCTCTAATACACTTTTAATTACAACAATTGCTGATTTATCAACTGATATGTTATAAGAAATTTGAAAACAAAATTCAGCTTTATATCATATTAAGCCTTAAAGTTATGGCTTATTAAATAAACCAATGTTTTTGGGTTTTCAGATAATTTTACAGCCTCACTATGAAAATCCTAAGAGAGATAAACTTGGTTGGAGACCATTTTTGAATTCTGTGAGATTAATTCAGTCAGTGCAGCAAATTTCAGCCTTCTACCACCATTACTCTTGCAGCTTTAAGCAGCCAAAGTTGCTTGAAAACGAATTTGCCAAAAATAACAAAAAGATAATTAAAATATACAGGGCTGTAAATCAGAAACTATTAGAGGTATTGATCTAATCTTTGACAATTTTTCATTGTATGGGTAGATGACCACGTGAATTTTTTCAAGGCATTCTGAGAAGGTTACCTGGAAAACTTTCTAAAATCTGATTGATTTGACATGGAATGACCCTTATTTTATTAAGATTTTTAATTGGAGTATCCATAATAAATAAAGGGAAATTTCGGTGCCCATGGAGCCCTAAGAGGGGATGCACTACAATGTCAAATAAGGACACCGCAGCAACGCCAGGGTTCCGAGAACACTATACCCAAACACCTATTGAGCACATCCAACACTGGTACTTGGTTGACCCAAGCCCGAGTGGACCAGCCGATTGACCCAAGGGGGTCTGCCTGTGTAAAGGAATTCAAAGCCAAAGTGATTTGTTAAGGTTGGACCCCTCAACCACCAAGATCCTTTCCTCCCCTTCATGGGTTGCCACACACAGCGAACACATGAGTGGATGTTTAGATCCCAGAGGAGGTAAACTAAAAGAACAGAACCTTCCCTGAGAGGTCCCCTCACAATGTTCAGGAATCCACACTGAGGGACATAAGTCTAAGGCATAATTGAACATTTATTAACAAAATTTTAAGTATCAGATATAGTCATACATTATTTATAAAATACTGTTCATATCACTGTTTCTCGATTTCATTTAAGAGTCTCTTGTTCATTTATGTAACTATATGAAACCAAACACCAAATGTATCATATGTATTAAAGACATGTCACAACATAAATAAGTCTACAATATTCAAACACATGCATTATCATCAAATATAATTATTTTGTGTTACCAACAGCATTATTTGTTCACCTTGTGTATTTAATGCAAACTAAATGTACAAGATTTCAATTTATAGTCTTATAGAAATTAGTTTATGAACTATTTTACATTTAATAACATATTTTTTGCACGGATTTTAGAACCATGTTAAGAGAATATGTGATACATTATCTTTCACTTATACTCATATCAAAATATTATCAGATATATTAATCGTTGGTTATAAATCATTGTTCTGTGATTTTCTTGTATAAAACTCGCATTTAGTCATGGCCCAATTTTTTAAATTTTGCACAAAGCTCAAACACTATCTGCACTAACTGTTTCAAATTTACAGGTTTTAGACTAAATGCAAGGTAACTAGTCAATACAACCCACTGCTCATTGTTGGGGAACTCTTACCAATAAATAGTGGGATTGACTGTCACCTTATGATGCTCCAATGGCTAAAAAAATGAGCATGCTTGATGTGACAGGGATTCAAACTTGTGACATGCAGATTTTGAGTGGAGCACCTTAACCACCAAGGGAGCCAAGTATATTTTAAGAAATATTAATATATGCAAGTAACATCTCAAACTCAACAAGTTATCACACATAGTAACTCTTTATTGGAACTTCAAGAATAAGATTTACTGATAAACTTTTTTACAAAAAACTACTAATTATGTTATGTCCATACTACTACTTGTTTATTTCAGTTCAGTATGTGATATTTTAATATAGTTTATAAACAAAAATGTACAATTCTTTAATCTCACCTTTTTTCATACTTTACAATAAATGCATTTTATACTCATTACTCAGTAAAATTAACCATTTTGCAATGAGTAACAGGTCAAAGATATGTCATCCTGTTTGGTGATTTGAAATCAAAATTTTATTGAACTACTATATTATGAAGTTATGTCAATAAGTGTACAATCAAACCATAGATTACAATTCAAACTTTAATATTATATACAAGTTAATTTCTTAATTTAAAAGTAAATATTAAAAGAACACACGTAAATACAGGTTTTAGTGAATTACATGGTATACTGAATGCAGCATTTAAAATTACATGTTTGTGATGTTAAAATACTAGTTTTGTACAAATTAGGAAATCAAATTACCAATATTAATATGCTAAAACCTAAAATAAAAACTTCATATCTTTTAATTTTCCTGGAATATAGCTTATGTGCTGAACCAAAAACATTTTAGAAATGGTCTCTTATATACACCTTCTTCCAAACATATGTGAATAACCAGTCAGCAGCTTAGAATGTTCATCGCTATAGTTGTTTTCTCAGCCCTTTTAATCTTTGAAAAGTTACCAGGTTCTTTCAGAACAAGATTTCATAAAGGTAGGTTGTCTTTAGTCTGCTCAAAGTTTCATATTTTTTAAAATCTAAACACATCTTAGTTACTAAGCTTAATAAATTATAGTGGAATTCTATGGTATTGGTATAGTTATTTTTCCATCATATAACTGTATTTATATAAAATCTAAAACAAAAAAGAAATTGATATAATCCATATGCAAAATTTTAAAAGGTGTAGCAACCAAGTTCGAGATCATAGCTAGAAAAGATAATTGTTTGCTTTACTAAATTTATTGTTCTATATTTTAAGAAAATTAAGATTAGTAATTGATTTCTAGATAGTACTAATCTATATACATATATAATGTTAAATAATTGAAATGTGATTGTATGTTACTGGATATGTGACCTGAATGCATGTGCATCACATCAATGCAAGTTATGTAATGTCAGCTTGGCATAAGTAGAATATCATTATAAAATATATATATATATATATATAATGTAATGAGACCTAAACTACTTAGACTAAACATTGGTATTATTATATGTAGTCATTCAAGCATGAAAAAGCATAACTTGTATTTGTTTCCTTTTTTTTTTATGATGGTTAAGTGTTTGATCAAGTGGCAGACCCCACATAGTTAATATAGAAAATAACAAAATATGAAGTTTTACTCAAAACAAACATTTTAAATGTATTTAGGAGGTTTTAGAGATAATGCAAATAATATTTGAGATTTCTGGAATGAAGAGTAGTTTGTTTTAACTACAACATATCACTTTGCACTGAGATTAGTAACAAAACAGATTAGATATTTTCACAAGCAAATCTTTAGTAAAATATTTCATTGAAAAATCTGATTTCTGCATACAAAAGAATTGTAAACTTTACTGAAAGTCCACTGAACTTTGTGAAGATGCACATAATGTATCAAAAATTGAAGTGCAAATACTTAACATGTGCAAATGTGTAGATGAAATTATATTATACCAATACCATTGTGAAAGGGTTAAACTGTACCTGACATACAGTAACAAGTGAAAAGCTCATATAGAATCAATCTACATATATTTGAAAAATGCAACTTATACTGGTCTTATATTGATAATTCAGTAAGAATAAGTAAATTATTTCCACTCTGTTCAAACTAAAGATCAAGTACCAGATAATTGTGTGTAGTCTTTTTTGATAAATTACATGCAACGAATATGAATTTTTGACAAGTATGTTTGAGCACCTAATACAAGTCTTCCTTTATATTTCATATTTTTTATAAAATTCATGTTTCATTATAGCCCAATATTTTAAAGCAGATACTATTAATATATGAAAGTAAATCACAAACATACATGTCATATACAGTGAAACATGTATTAATAGAAACAGATACATTAATATGTTGATTACAAAAACTAGAAACATGTTAGTTTACAAAATAATTATCTAAAGCATCATGTAATAATATTTGCAGTATATACTTTTTCTAGCATGTGATTAGCAAAATAAAATAAATTAATATTAACAAAACAAGGGACATTTTTCAAAATTATTTGAGCTAATATAATCACCGAAAGTTTTTTAGAAATTCTGCAAATATGATCCATTTAAAATTGATAAATTTAATTGTTCCCATTGTGCTTAACTTTAGATATCTTGACCTTCACATTATCTGTCCTCTATTACTTAAATATATGGTGTGCCATCAAAATATATGCAAGTAAAATTATAGACTTGAGAAGTGTCAAATCCATTGAAACATTTTTAACAAAACTTCAAGTTAAGAAAGACTATCCATGATTTATCAAAAATAAGCTGTATGTATGCATCCCACTTTTTAAAGATTTTCAGAATAAAGTCTGTAAAATAACTGTAATAACTAAAGAATGTTCTTAATAAAATATTTCAAGTTTGTAATTTATAACAATAAAAGATATGATATACAAGAAGAGATATCTTTAACATTTTACTAATCCACCAGGTTTACTATACAATATACACAGTTCCATATCATAAGTTCTCTTCATTTGGTTGGTTGTATACACTTCCAAACTTTCATAACAAAATGTCACTTTTTCACTGGAAATAATAATCAGTTAAAAGGTAAATACAAGCAATTATGCATATGATCCAAAGGAGATATTTTAAGATTATTTGATGAAGAAATAGAAGTTATGTATTTCCATTTCTGAATTTTAAACATTTCATTGCACTGTATATTTATGATGATAGTTATATTTAATGATAAGGGAGACAAAATGGGAAATTAACTATAAAATTTACCTTAAACCTTTTGATATGTATTTAAGGGGTCTCGGAGATTACCTAAGTGAAATGTGGAAATTATGCAGTAGAAAATAGCATTTTTTAAACATAATGAAAATCTCTTTATTTTAGCCTAGCAGCTAGTTTAAGTTTATACTTTTCTATTTGTTTTATCTACTTAACAGCACACTGAATTTCCCTGCTCATGCTTTTGCCAACACTCCCAATACTTCTGAAGTATTTCAGCCAGATTGATGCTCCTCCACCCACTGCCTTAAATAGTAAAAAATATATTCTCGTCATACACATAAAATTATCTGAGCTTCCAGGTGTCTCGTTTACCCACTATCTTAAAAACCATTTCTTTGATGTACATCAGTATTACATCCAACATTAGTAGAATGATTTCAGCTCCTTACTTCCTATGAGATGATCAACGCAAATATGTTCTGAACTGGCTTGGATTTAAAATATAGTTTTTTTAATAAATGAATACATCTATAAAAACAAAAAAGGGAAACCTGTAGTGGTAACATAATCAGTACATTTAGTAGGAGGTTATATTGCTGCATGTTGTATTTTTGGTATATATTTACTGAACATAAAATGCTTTCATTAGAGTAGGTTACAGTAAAATAAGTTTGAATATGCATGTGAAAACTGCACCAGATAATAGTTGTAGTTGAATTTAATGTACAAGAACTACATTTTGATACTGGCATTTTGTACATGGTGTGATGCTACCAGAAACTGATTGCTCTTTGAAAGAATATTTAACAGCTCATTTTGACAGAAGTAAATTCACACACATATAGTAAAGATGTGGTCAGTTGTAGTGTTTAAAATTTTAAAGATGTAAAAATCCTGAATGAACTTCAAAATCAAGTTATATCCAGAAAAACTCTTAAAAGTCATGCTCTGTTAAAAGGTGAGAACCATGAGTTAAAAAATTGAGGCCAAGAATGATACAAGTCACATGTACACAAATTACTTCCATGTAATATCCATTTAATGTTACATACCTCAAGCAACTGGAAAATAAATGGGTATTACCAGTATTCCAAAATAAAAAAATAACTGTAATTACTTTTTACAATTAGTCTGTATTTGTGAATTTTTTGGCTGGATATCGTCTTGACCACTACTTTGTTGATTTTGCCATGTAAAATACTAGCAAGGTAGTAACTGCTTTTATTTGAAATGTTTCTATATATATGTAAGTAAAACTACATGTCAAACAAATGCAACATACTTTTAGAAGAGGTTCTATGTAATACTTTTATGGTGTTTAATGATGTATCACTACTAACCAATTTAATTTACTACATTTCTTTTTATTTTACAGGTCTGTCATCACTCTGAATCACCCAGTGATTAATCTGAAAGCATCTTTGGTAATACGAGACTTATAAGAATACAGCATAAAAAAACAAAAAGCATGCTCCTCTTTCAAACTCTTCAGAGGTCTTGTCATAAATACTGTTATAAAAGTGTGCTTATAGTTTAACGTCAAACATTTGTTTGTGTAAGAAGTGTTATTAATTTAAAATTTGGTTTCAGTATTCTCGATGAACGTCAGTATAACAGTCATAAGTTTATTTTTCTGCCTTGGTGTTATACAAGTCCAAAGCATATTTTTTAATACATTAGGTGGAATGAACCTTGTAGTAGCTCCAGTAATTACACCCATAAATATTTCATTTCCACTAGATGGAGCTGTGGCCCTAGGTGCATTCAGAGTTGCTATTGTAAGTATGAATAGTAACAGCAAAAAAATTTATTGTTTTAAGTTTCACTTTTTACATTTCAATTGAAAGATAACAATATCCATGCTATATTTTGAGAGTAATTTTTATTTATTTATATATGAGGTCAAATATATAGGCCTGTAGATATACAATAAATCATCTGAACATATTTGGCCTAGAGAAACTTTTAATGATGAATTTAGCAAATACCCACGTATGAAGACTCTTTTAACTTTGTGGTTTTCCCACGTGAGACGTACTAGAAGTACAATACTCCAAAAGCAAGTTTTCTACAACTTACGCGTAGTAGTAGTTGGTTTTACACTATTCACCATGTATGTCATGCCTCTGACAGACTAAACTTATTGTTTCTGTTCAGTTTACAAATGTTATGGCGATTTGGAAGAGTTTCCCCAATTCAACAACAGAAACATGTGACCTAACAACCTTTGTTATATTAATAAAAATAATTCTGCAATAAATGGATAATAAACATCAATGCATACAATGCACCTTGTACTTTTAAACCAGATGTATTAAGACAAGCAGGAGTAAACTAAAACTATACCCAGATGGAACCGTATTCCAGGTAGAAACATCAGCCAAAATTAATTTGGTCACAACATGCAAAGCAAAAGATATAGCAAAGAGCATATTATTTAGGAATCTGGTTTGCAATAACGAGAGGTATCCTCAGAAAACACACTCAAAATATATGAAACTTACATATGACCAATTATCAAATGCACTTGTCCAGTAAGGTCAGGTGGCTGAAAAATATAAATATCTAAATTACAAAGGCTTCATAACTACATACTGATTAAGGTATATGGAGTATCACAATCAGTGAACCCAATTTTCCTACATAATTAATAAAATATCCTGATTTTGTCAGATTCCCAACTAACTTGCTTGAGTATTTTAATAAAAAAGTGCCAAGTAACTTGTGCAGTTATATCATACATTGAACTTAGTCCTAAGTATTTTTCATTTTCAATATTAATAATATTTATTTTACAAAGCCACATAGTAGGCAAACTTTTTTAATATACAAATTTAGTTTTATTTAAAAAGTTTTTCTGTATAAAAGTAACATTACTTATGTATGTTCATGTGCAAAAAGAAAACTGTATTATGGGCACCAAAACACTAAGAGAAACTTAATATGCATTTGTAAACATGGCAGAAAAGAATATGTTGAAGAAAACATAAATGATAGTTGCAAGAGAGCAAATTTTAACCTTGTGTTTGAAAGTATACTGTTATCCATACCTTATTAAACAACATTCTATTCAATTCTAGTACTAAGATTTGATAATTAGTGATAAAAATTGCCTAAGCTACAAATGTGTTTTTTTTCTCTCTATTGTTTCTTACATTTTGCTTATTTTGGATCTCAAATCACAGAAAAGTGGCATTTTAGATTTCCAAATAGGTTAATGAAGAAGAATATAAATAATATATATATATATATAGTTTACTTGGCTTCTGATGTAAAATATTCATACACTAAGATTGTAAAGATTTGTTCAGGATGTGGATTTAGTTTTCAATACTGAGATATTCTTCGCTAACTTGATATATGCTTGCAGCATCCAACATACTGCCCAGTGACTTATGGTAACCATGTCAATGACAACTGATGCTCCTGCTGGCTAAGTCTTTGTCATTTTACCCATCACTACTTTGTCATTTATGAGCTAATAGACTTGACCCTCTTCCAGAATTGTAAAGTACTCAGACAGAACATATCTGAAATGAAACTTTTCAATTAATATCTGCAAAAGCTGAATAAATATTTGTGCTGTCCGTTAGAGTGTACATCAACAAACACTCAAACCAGTGCAAGTTAAATACAATATTCTATAGTCAACTCTGGCTTACATAGACACAAAATAATGTGTAATAAAAATATTTGCAAACTAATAATGTTTTTAAAAATATGAATTGAGATAAGCTTTCTTCAGTACTTATTTTTCTGTAACACTAATTCCAAAACTGTTGCACAATGGTCAAACACCAGTACATCCCAACCTCTCCAACCATATGAATACCAACCCCATTCCCAAAACAGTTTAAATATGAAGCATAAGTAATTGCTGCTGTAAATTTTTGTATTTACATGTATCAACAATACTAACCCTTAACACTTGTTATGAGCTCAGGGAATAAAACCTACTGTAAAGTTAACTTATTTGTTTATTAATACAGTGTTATAATAATTTAAATCTCACTTTTATTTTGTTCATTTTGTATTTCAGAAAGCTATACTGGCCAGTATTTTTCCAAAAATTGTGGCTCCTGTACTTGGTAGAAAGAAGAGAGAAATTCCAAGGACTTGGCCTCAAAGTACTGAATTTACTGATGATTTAGTTCTTACGCAGGAAGAGAAAGGATGTTTCCTGAAGCTTATCTGTGGTTTCATCTTTCCAAATCATAAAGGAGAAAAAGAAAAAAATGAAAATATTTTTCTTGTGTTATTAGGGTACTTTTTATCTTTTTGTTTTCTATCTCCCATTCTTATGACAATTTTTATTTCTAACACTTAAATTGTAAGCCAATTATACAGAAATTTTAATGGCTGTTTTGGTTGTCACATTATCAGGCAAATGATAAAAACCACTGCATTTGTTTTTGTGTTCATTGGTTTACATTCTACAGAGGATTATTTATATTAAAATGTGTTCTTCACTCTGCTCGCATCAAGATTTGATGTAAAGTCATTTGCCTATACAAGACCTTTTTTCATTATTAAACTAGTCAATATACACATTCCAAATGTCCATAAGTCATGTTTACTCTATTCCAAGTTGTAAGTACAAGATCTGAACTTGCAATACTTGCATGTAATGCAAATACTGTCCATGCAGTTGTGATACAGCTCCTATCACAGTTAATGCAATCCAAAAAAAAGGTCATCTAAAAGGCTATAATTCAGTCAAAATAGGACAAAAAATGCAAAACAGTATAAATAATAAAAACAAAAACCTTTGTTCTTTTTATTGCAACGTCTTTCATTGTCATTTGATTTATCAGATTTCAACCAGCAAAACTAGCAAGAAATAATTGAAGTTGTTTGTGTTAAGTGTGCATATTGCAAACCAAGGTCATGAGCAAAAGTAGTCATTTTGGAAGCTTCATTGCATTTTTTTAAAGTTAGTTTGTCATAAAAAACTTGTCTAATAGGTTTTAGCTTCATCACTATTGCTATCAAAACATGACTTTGTCTGTATGATTAACTTATGATTTTAGGGTTAATAAATAAAACATTTATTTATTTAAAATTATCACCATTAATCAATGACAGTGACTAATAAAGAGTTAAATGTATAAATATATTTTTGAGACTATCTTCATCATAATTTTCAGAAATTTGGAAGGTTAAAGTAGATTAATCTAAAGAAATAAAACAGTTTTGATTATTTTTATAGCTAATTATCATTTTGTGTTTTCTGCACAATTTCTGCTGGAGTGCTGAAATCATAATCTGAATCCCCACTGCATCAAAAATGCTCACTTTTGAGCTGTTGGGGCTTTATAATGCAGAGTCAATCCCACTATTCATTGGTAAAAGAGTAGCCCAAGAGTTGGTAATGGGTGGTGAGAACTAGCTACTTTCCTTCTTATCTTACCCTAATAAATCATGGATGGCTAGCAGAGATAACCCTTGTGTAACTTTGCACGAAATCAAAGAAACAAACAAACAGGCTAGAATCTATTTTATTGTATGTATTTCAGTTAATCATCTTTTTCTTTCCCTAAATATGGCTACCCTGTGGCACAGCATGATGTAATTGTCCCAGAACCTGACCTGCTTCTCAACTTCCTGCTCATACAATAATACTCAGTATCATATCCTAGGTGCAGATAGTATAGTAGCTTTGCACCATAAAACACCAAACCAAATCCCAGGGCTTCAATGGCCAACTCTGATTAAAAAACAAAAACATTGAGGTCTTAGACTGATCAGTAAGAAATCCTAAAATAACCACAAGGAATACCCCTGGGACTTTGAAAATTATGTACTTCAACATCTTAAACCACCATACAGTACTAGAGAGCTTGCTTTTTATATATGCTGAGAAATAACCTATGATTTTTGATAATATTGTTTCTGTGCAAATCAGAAATATGATTTACAATTTCAGAAGCTACACTGCTGATCAAAATCTTAAGGCCAATGAACAACAACAAAAAAATATGCATTTTGCCTTGTTAGACTCAACCACTGATTTGAGTAGAGTTTCGAAAGATGAAAATAAAAATAAAACACTTTTTTAGTATTTAATAGGAAAAATGTGAACACTATGAAATTAGCCTAAATACTAGCTGGTCAAAAGTTTAAGACCATACCAACATGAAGTCCTAAACAGGGTAGGAAATGCTCAACAAGTGGTCTCAATAGTGAGTTGCATGGCTGTCATTTCAAATAACCATAAACATTCACTTTGGTATGGTCGATAAGCATTTGCAGAAGACTGGCTGGAATGTTATTCCAAGTGGTGAAGATGGCTTTATGAAGATCATGCACTGTTTGGAAATGAAATCCATTTCGATAGATTTTCCTTGCCATCCACCCCCCAAACATTTTCAATGGAATTTAGTTTGGGCAAACATACTGGATGGTCCAAAAGAACCACATTATTTGCCATGAACAAGCCCTTTGACCTGGAAGCATTGTGGATTGCAGTGTTGTCCTGCTGAAAGATCCAGTTATTTCCACACAAGGAAGTGCCTTCAGTCAATAAGGATGCTCTGTTCAACATGCCAATGTAGCCACCTGCTGTTTGATGCGTAGATAAAATCTGAAGCTCCATTGTTCCATGGAAGGAGAAAGCACCCCAGATCATGATTGAAGCTCCTCCACTATATCTTGTAGAAAATGTCTCTGGTGGGATATCCATATCATGCCTATAACATTGGAAACCATTTAGCCATCTAGATTAAATTTTTTCTCATCAAAGAACAAAACCTTTGTCCACTTTTCTACATCCCATGTTGGGTGCTTCTCAGCAAAGAGCAAGTAAGCTGTTTCATGGTGTGGAAAGAAGCGTGACCTTTGAAGACATTTACAGTTTATAAAGTCTTTCTCTTGTGGATGCTGTCTTATTGTTCTCAAGCTGCATTCTGCATCTGTAAGGGTCTTAATCTGGTTCAACAATCATCTGGTGTCTTGCCAGACAACCCATCGAATCCTTCTGCTCAACACCAGCAAAATTTTCTTGGGCTGACCGCTTGAAATTCTCATTCTGTATCCCTCACGGTTTTTAAAAAATTTGCAACAGCAGTTTTACTATGCACAATCTCACCAGTGATGGTACATTGAGAGAGACCTTGCTTTTACAGCTTGACAATTCTGCCACTTACAAACTCTGTCAACTTTTTAGCCTTTGCCATGTTTTTTACCCAATGTAACACAGGAGATGCCAGTGGGAGATGTTGACAATGAGAAGGCTGTAACACATATGACTAGATTTCATGTTTACCAATTAATGCTTCATTTCAGTATGGTCTTAAACTTTTGATCACCTAGTATTTAGGCTAATTTTATAGTGTTAACATTTTCCCTATTAAATGCTAAAGTTTATTTTTATTTTCCCTTTTCTTATTTTCATCTTTTAATGCTCCACTCAAACAAGTGGTTGAGTCTAACAATGCAAAATGCATATTATTTCTTTGTTTTTTAGCCTTAAGATTTTGGCAAGCAGTGTTATGAATATATGAGGGTTTACACTCGTAACTGGGTATATAATTTACTAAACTGGCTGTTTCAGACAAGTTTATTTAGTCAGACCTTAGTTAACTATTTTAAGTTGCTCATTATTAACTGTATTCATTGAATAAATGGTGCTTTTGTATTACAGTTTAAATTCATTGTTGTTTATGTGGTTAAAAAAATAATTTAACTTTTAACTTTTTTTATAACTGCTTTCAAATACAAATCCTTAGGTGATTAAGAGCTGTTATTAAAGATGTAAATTAAAGTTCCAAACAATTTTTACTTACTGAGCATTATTTGGATTTTTGATTAATGAAATAATAATATGAAAATAGTATGCATTATCTTATTTCTGTCCAACATGCAACTAAAATACTCCATTGTAATACTTTTTTAAAATATATTTAACAATGTAGAGCACCAGTGTGATGTGTTTGCTAGAAATTTTACAAAGTGTTAAAGAGAGATTTAACTTGATCACTGTTTGTGGTTTCTATTTGTTAAGAAAACATTGCTTATTTGTTGAACTTTATAATGTAAACCCATCAACCTTTTAAAAGTTTTCTTTTCTGTTCAGGTCAACTGGTAAACCAGAAAATGCTACAGATTTATCAGGTTTTTTATCTGTTAAAGTGGTAGTTGCAGGCTACAAGACAAATATGACATCAGTGTGCAAAGAAAGATTCCGTGACTGTGAATACAACAATGAAAGAGGAAACAAACGACATGGAATACTATACAGCTTTAATCCAAAAATAAAAAAACCGTCATTTTTTACTCCGTCATTTATTGTAAAGTTAAAAAAAGCATACTAGAGTTAGTTATGGTACTACTTTACAAAACACATAAATTGCTTACCTAAGGATGCTTTTATTGTGTTTAATTTTTGAATTTCACATATAGCTACACGAAGGCTATTTGTGCTAGTCATCCCTAACTTAGCAGTGTAAGACTAGAGAGAAGGCAGCTAGGTGTCACCACCCACCACCAACTCTTGAGCTACTCTTTTACCAACAAACAGTGGGATTGACCATCACATTATAATGCCCCTACAGCTAAAAGAGTGAACATGTTTTGTAAGACGGGTATTTGAACCCACGAACAGATTAATGAGTCTAATGCCTTAACCCACCTGACCATGCTGGGACCACTTCTGTTGTGTACAGAAATAAATGCAGTAGTATAATGTATTTGTTTAACATAATACAGATAGCTAGAGCAACTTAACAAAGCAAGTATACAGTATATAACACGTTTTAGAGTAGAATTTCCATAAAATTTGAGTTCTGTTTTATCAAACTTAATTGTAAAGAATTTGTTGCAAATCATCTTAATGCAAAGAAAATACACAGTGTATGAATTTTAGAAACCAGTAAGACTACTAAATAGTAGAAACATGTACAAACCCTTTTCTATTTCCTTTAATGTGATGTGATCTACCAAGGGTATTACCACTATTTAAAAGTAGGTAAATAAATATAAGCAGAAGATTAAATAATAAATTACAATTAAATTGAAAACTTTGTGATAGTAATAGTCAGTTTAAATCATGAGTTTAATATTTATTAATTAAAAATGTATAGCCCTTAACAAAAATCACCACAGAGGGGTATCAGTAGCCAAAAAACTGATAAATTTAAGATAACCATTTTTTTTCTTCTTACAAGATTTAAGTTAAACAATTCAAATGTCTTTATTGAGGTAAGGAAACAAATAATGAACACAATACTTCAAATGTGACATAATCAGTGACCTATACAATGAACTTATAATCACTTTAAACTTGTATTCAATATTTCTATATGTATAAAAATCTTATTTGCTATAGCACTAGCAACAGAATATTGCATGGATGGCTTAAGAGACTGATCAACCATTCACCAAGAAACCTTTCTTTAATAACATTTTTTAGGTTATTCCCACCAAATTATAATTCAAATTATAAAAACCCACCTGTTATTTATGCACCCATGTCACTAAATTATATAAATCCTTTTAATAAAGCAGGATCCTTCTCTTCATAACAAGCAACACTGAATAACTCAATATCATTAGCAAATTTAAGCAATTTATTGAACATTTCTTCATTTATGTCATTGATATAAATCAAAAAGAACAATGATCTTAAAGCTGAGCCCTGATATATCCTATTTCTGACATTAATCCAGATTGACTAAATTACATTTATAATAACCCTTTTCTTTCTTCCATCCAGTCACTCTTTTATCCAATTAATTAACTTATCCTACATACCTATAAAGATAATTGTTTACAAACTCTTTATGTGGCATTCTGTTAAATGCTTTCAAAAACTACAGATACACCAAGTATACACCCTTATCCTTATTTACATAAACAGTGAAATTTTCAAAGAATTTCAAAAGATTTTTCATCAGTGAAATCATGTTTACTGTCCAAAAATTTTAAACTATTTTAAATGACTTTGCAAAACATCTTTTATCACTTTTCAGAATGTTTCCCTAACTTGTGTAATACTAATAGGGTTATAATTATTAAAACAATTTTTATCACCTATTTTGAAACTAGGAATAACATTAGTCAGCTTCTAATCTCTAGCACCAACAACCGAGGAATTGCAAAAAAAAAGTAGCAGGTTGTTCACACATGCAATCCTTAACATCCTTTAAAACCCTTGAGGAAATATCTGATTCAGGAGCCTTATTGTTCTTTATACTTCATGTTTTTCATAACAAACTCTGAAAATGTGACCATCTTGTTCAGAAGTTTATTTTATAGACAGATAGTAAGATGCTTTTTTTGTCACTGCTGATTATAAAAAAATATTTTATTCTCCTCCCTGTCCATTTTAAAACACAAAAATTATACTCCAGTGTATCACAATCAACAGCTCTTCACTCATAATTGTTTATTTGAAGTATTGTGTTTAAAAATTAACTAGCCAAAGTGGACATTATATGTACATTTTAAACTGGCATGTATCACAGTAACTTTTTTTTATCCTTTTACTACAAGGGAAGAGAGAAATTGTACAGATTTTATTGAAACTAAACATAAAAATATTACAAGACAATGCTTTGGTTAAATATTGTAAGAACTATGTAAACATTTGTAAAAGGCGAGTTACTAAATTGAATCAAGAAATTCTACCTACCTAGCTGGCAAGAATCAAGTTTGTTAAATTTTACTTAATAATTTTTAAACATTTCAATAAGACAAAGGTTCAGATACTTATTGTGAATGACTTTGAATCACAGTCACACCAAACATGCTCCCCCTTTCAGCCATGGGAGCGTTATAATGTGACATCAATTCCACTGTTCATTGATAAAAAAAAGTTGCCCAAGAATAGCAGTGGGTGGTGATGACTAGCTGCCTTCCCTATAGTCTTAAACTGCTAAATTAGGGATGGCGAGTGCAGATAGCCCTTGTGTAGCTTTGCACAAAATTAAAAAACAAACAAACAATTCACAAACTTGGAGATTGAAAAGTTAAAATTTACAATTAAGTAGAAAAGAATGGCTGATGCATTTTCTTGATACATAATTATAAATCCATTAGTAGGCATGGTAAGGATATTAAAAAGGAGTTTTAAATACTTGTTTAACATAGTCTGTGTTTCTTTAATGTTTTTGTTTGCATTTCATTAATTACACAATTGAGATATTTCTAAATATTGTCATTCTAAATTATTTTGTTGACAACCTTTTCATCATTGTATTTCTGATTACTTTTTCGTTTGTCTTAATAAATAATGCATTTTGGTTATTTCATCATTACAGAATTGGTGTCTTTAATAGTGTAATTTTAGTAACAGTAATAAGACTACTTTTATGCTAAAAACATCAAATTCCACGAAAAATGAAACGAATAAATAAATTTATCTGCAATTTTTCGTCAAATCACTGTCTTATAAATCAATAATCACAAAATACATATGTACATACCAAATGTTTTCAAAATCGTGGCTGATTATTGTTTTAACTATATTGAGCATATTTAGGTGAATAATCAGACGAAAAGTTTTTGTAATGACTAACAGACTGCAGATAAGATACAAAGGTTTACTTCCTTTAACGGTGAATGCAAAATCTTTCTACTCTGGCTTAAAATTTCTGTTTCCATCTTCATATCTCTGCTGCTTAGAATCTGAGGACGTCATCTTCCTTTGCAAGATTTTCACAGACACTTCGAAAAAAATTGAAGTGAAAAGAAACAATAAAATGCAACGTAACCAAACTCTACAGCACCCAATATCACACTAACACTCCACTGCTTTCACTGCCCACAACACAACCAAAATCACGCAATCGCAAGCCACACCCACTAAAACTAATATTACCAGCACCGACTTGTGCGATTATTAACACTTCAGCACAATTCTTCTGTAATCCTTACTGATCCGAAATTACTTTAATCTCTGACTCAGATCTAGTATTAAAATTAGGATATAAATTCTTATATGTATTTACTCACCATGAACATTAAACTTGCTCGGTTTATACCTGGTAAATAATTATAAAGTTTATTGTTTTTATTTACCTTTTATATTAATTGTGATGCAAAAAGGAGCTCAGCCAACATATTTCCGCGAGATACACATATGTCAAAGAGCCGCGGTTTGGCCACCTTTGCAATTGACATATGTAGGCTATTTATATTATAGATTTTCATGAACAACTGATATTGTGTGAAACAGCGTAAGTAAATGAACTGTAATTATCATAAAGTTTTTAAAGTTATATATAAATCATAGGTTAACTCATTTAATTTAAGCTTTTTCACAAATTTAAAACACACAGTAAGGTTATTCTATTATACCCTGGTCTGGCATAGCTAGGTGTTTAAGGCACTCAACTAGTATTCTCAGGGTCATGAGTTCGAATACTCGTCACACCATACATGCCCGTCCCTTCATCCGTAAGGGGGTTATAATGTACTACTTATTGATAAAAGAGTATCCCAGGAGTTAACGGTGAATAGTGATGACTCAATGCCTTCCGTCTAGTTTTACACTGCTTAATATGTTACTATACTACATTCCGCTACGTCAATAGGAGAGCAGATAGATCTGTCCGTGCCTCCAATGGAGTCGTTCACAAACCATACGTACAGTCTTTAGCCCTATTTGTTTAAACAGTGTTGACAAGCCCACGTTTCCTTCTATTTCTGTTCCAACCATTCCGTTTGGTGATTGCTCGGGTCCATCTTCTCCGGCCTCAAGATGTTGAACGATCATTCGTTCTCGCCCTCAGTTACTGGAATCTACATTTATTGATAGAGATCTGTCCACTCGATCCACGGCAAAACAAAATATATCGGAAGACCTTCTTCAAATACAAAAAACAACGTGGTCGTAAACCAAAGGGTTCTTCACCTAATAAAAATGATCTTCTTGATACAGTGGACCTGTCGAAATTTCCCTTCTAATCTGAATGACATTACAGGAAACATTTTTGAAAACGGTTAATAGAGTCACCTTTCAGTAGTTTTGTGATGAACTTGTGCAACGGTGGGTGATTTTGTTAACCTAAAGATGACCTAAGAAGGTCGAAACATTGTTCTCTGCTTTATTAGTAAACGTGTTAATACCCATACTAGCCGTCCTAAGATATATAAATAAAGGTATGGAGAATTTTGATTGGCCAAACGCGATAGGGGAATATCACGTCGTCACACTTATGTTTCAGCTTCGTTTAGAAAGATTAACGCCAAAAGTTGTCGATGTTTTGAATGATATTTACTGACTTTTTTCGTTAAAATATAAAATTTAATGACTTTCCATGACTTAGAAATACCCTTTTTCCTTGATGCAATTCTGGCAGAATAAACTTAACTTTGCAGTCTGGTGAACTATGACAGGATGTGGAGTATCAGTCAGTGATAGGTAACAAATACAACCGATTTACGTCGAATAATGAAAAATAGTATTATACGTATCATTTTATAATGCCATGTGATTCAGATATATTTGAGGAGTTCAGTTATCAAATTTTTCAGTATACCCTTTGTAATTTATGAAATATTATTTGTATTTACCCCTGCCTCGCTCGCGTAATGGCGTGCGCTCGTAATCCGAGGGTCGCGGGTTCGCGCCCGCGTCGCGCTAAACATGCTCGCCCTCCCAGCCGTGGGGGTGTATAATGTGACGGTCAATCCCACTATTCGTTGGTAAAAGAGTAGCCCAAGAGTTGGCGGTGGGTGGTGATGACTAGCTGCCTTCCCTCTAGTCTTACACTGCTAAATTAGGGACAGCTAGCACAGATAGCCCTCGAGTAGCTTTGTGCGAAATTCCAAAAAAAACAACAAAAACAACTCTTACCTAAGATGCGCATGACTTTATCGTTTTTTTTTAAAGTATCAGTAAAAATACTTTCCCCATGATATTTTAGGTTTTTTGTATAAATAAACAATGTTTATAACAATTCTTTATTATTATTTAATAGTAATTTGTATACAATTTGCTGTTTGCAAGGGTGGCCTTACTCACTCTGGCGCTCTGAGCAGATTTCTATAAATGGGGCTCTATAACGATAAGAAAATCTAGGTCCATCTTGAGAAACAAAAGAAAGGAGTCACAAGAGAACCAAGTTGCTTGTTCAATCTCAGTATTGCTTTAAAATTGCTATAAATATCGTTTTTATAGCATCTTTTTGCATACAATAAAATGAGGTAAAGTAGTATATCAGCAAGGTAACTAAGGTTAAAGTTTTAATGCTATATAATGAGGAGCTCAGAATGTAAACGGCATATCAAAGAAAAAATACTTTTGAGATAATAATGGTGATTATTCAAAAATAACTACTAAATTCATATACACACATTCATATGATTTACTATATAGATATGGTTGATAAGTAATTATACAATGTTAAAACATATACACTACCGTGCTTTAAAATAAACTAAACAAATTGACGCTGACGAAGTTTATCTCGCAGTAAATCTCGTCTGATTTTGGTCTCTGAAAAGATGCAAATAATATCGTCCATGGGTCGCTATTAATCAAACTTTAAATGTAGAACTTTTTGTTGTCTTTCAAAATTTGTACTGCATACTGGATGGATTTAGAATAAAAATGACTAATATACAGAAAAACAAGTACGTTTTGGTAACACTAGGTTCCAACAATGGCTTTTATGTCGTTGTTTAGCAACCTCTTGTCTTCGTTAGTCTGTATACTGAAAGTATGAAATGAATGTATAAACAACAAAAAATTGGTAAAATAATTGTTCATTTCTTAGTTGAGTTTCCGTTGATAAAAAAGGTTTGTATTTGATTAAAATATTGGTGATGTAAAAATATTATATTTTACAATATAATAAAGATCAATGGTGAGAAGTTCATTCGAGTGTTTGAAAAGTTGTGTAGTCCAGTTGAATCGTCAGCAGCTATTCAAAGAAAGTTTAAGCAGTTTGTGTGAAAAACAATTATATTCCAACATCAACAAACTAAGATATGGCATGGTAAAGACAAAATTTAAAACAAGCTGTAAATGTTGACTACAAACAATAATAGCGTTCATCTAAGTCTTCTCCCCCATGTAGATCAACATTTCAAATGCATGTGTTGAGGGCTAATTATCAAATGCTCAAATGGAAATATGCTCAAACTTTATATCCTGATATTCGTAGCTCAGAAACTCATGACTAGATATCATACTAGCCGTCCTTAATTTAGCAGTGTAAGACTAGAGAGAAGGCAGCTAGTCATATCCACTCACCGCCAACTCTTGGACTACTCTTTTACCAATGAATAGTGAGATTTACCGTCTCATTATAGCGCCCCGATGGCTGAAAGGGCGAGGATATTTGGTGCGACAGGAATTCGAACATGTGACCTTCGGATTACGAGTCAAGCGCCTTAACTACTTGGCCATGTTCACACTACGAGAAGGATGCTATTAGCAATACTACAATAATTGAACTATAGAAACGATGTATAACTCTCACCGAGTTAAGAAACGAAATTTGTAATAACTATCGCCTTTAAAATAATTGACTTTAACACTCTTGTTATGAAAACTAAATATTGATTAGATATTATATCACTAAATGAACTAAATAATAACTTCTACACAAAACAGTCTTGTGTATAGTGGCATGGTAGGTCTTGTACCTCCTTCTTTTCCTTGACAGTTATTTCTTTGCTTATGTTGACGTCCTTATATTTCTCATTTCAACCTAGTGGTCTTAAGCTTAGTAGACCTTCACCTTCAATGATAATGTCACTGTCTTCTAGTTCTGCATTTATAACAGCCACACTTACAATGGCCATCTGTACCTCAATAGCTAAACTTACAAGGTCTTCTTCCCTTTCAAAGTACCTCTTCGACAAATTGGCTTGTGAGATCTCGATCAACTCATCCTCTCTCATCTTATGGTGCATTCTGTTGACCACTTCCTGTACTGCAAAAGGCCCTTTCCACTGTCGAGTGAATTTGTTGTCGACTGTGAATAGCAGAACTCAAACCTTTTGTCTGATTTCAAAATGTAGATCCTTAACCTTCTTGTTATATAAGTACTATTTACTGCCTTTGATGTGTTTAGCTGTACTAGACGGCCCGGTATGGCCAAGCGTGTTAAGGCGTGCGACTCGTAATCTAAGGGTCGCGGCTTCGCATCCCATTCGCGCCAAACATGCTCGCCCTTTCAGCCATAGGGGCGTTATAATGTTACGGTCAATCTCACTATTCGTTGGTAAAAGAGTATCCCAAGAGTTGGCAGTGGTGATGCCTAGCTGCCTTCCCTCTAGTCTTACACTGCTAAATTAGGGACGGCTAGCACAGATAGCCCTCGAGTAGCTTTGTGCAAAGTTCAAAAACAAACAAACAAAAGCTGTACTAGTAAAACTGGTTTGATAGGTTCAGTTCAATACTCAATTTTGATCTTATATTTTTAGTCTCTTTTCATTTTGTATTGTGCTAGACATTCTTTTGCACTGCTTCAAAGTTTCTGCCTTGAAGGGTCTTTCTTCTGAGCTGCCTTCCATTCCCATAAACTTGCATTTGAGGTGTCACTCTTTGGTACTTGCAAGAGCTTAATACCTTGTTTTTTTCTTATCTTGAGCTCTAGTTGTGAGTGCAGATACTATATTAGTCTCCTTTCTATTTAGTTTTTCTAGCTTTCTATTACCTAACATGTTTTCCGTCACCAAATCGTATATTGCTGCCTTGATACGCGTGACTTAAAAGTCTCTTACATAATATGGATTGTCCACCTAAAGCTATGGGAAGCCTTATGACTGTTCCATCAATTAACACACACAGGCGTTCTTGCCTGCCATCTGCCGATCATATACTAGACTGATTCTCACAGATACACTACTGCACTTAGTGTCTCATAAGACTTTCTCTTTCTTGTCCCCAATACAGCCTTCAGATATTGACATGTTGTAATTTGTTATCACCTATCAATGTTTGTCACATACTCTCATTACCTCTGGCACTGTTGACCCATTTGCTAACTTAAGCTGACCATTAGTCGTGCACTGACCCACATGGAAACCGCACTTCTCTCTTATGGTAAATGTGACATATTTTCTTGATTATGCTTCTTTTGGCAGCAGCGACTATGCTGTTGTTCACTCTTTTCTTGTTTCTTACCAGTATCATCTTTGTAAGTAACTTCAGCTCATTTATGTTGAGATTTCTGCTGTTGCATGTTGGTGATGGACTTGCACTTCTTTGAAATGTGCCATATATTATAACAAATAGAACATCTCTTCTCCCAGCTTGTCTGTTAATCACTTGCCATCTTTGACTAACTCCTGCTTCTGGTAAGCCACCAATGGTTTTGACATAAGCTAGTCATTCTTATACTTGCCAATCATACTCCTTCCATGAACTTCAGCATACTCTTCTGCCAGTTTGATCATTTCATCTGCCTCTCTTACGTTGTTTTCTTCCTTTAGGAACAGTAAAATGTCAGTTAAGCACACGATCATGAACTTTTTACGGAATAGTAGACCTGCCAGTCCCTCAAAACTGTTTTCACACTTGGCCGTATTAATTAATTTGGTGTAAGTATTACTATAGACATTTCACAGACTGACATATATTTTCCCCAGTGTCAGGTTTGACTTTTCTTTGAATTTTCGTCATAAAAACCTTACTCATTAAGTTCACAGCATTTCAATAAGGCCGCTTTTAACTTGTCATAGCCTAGTCCATTGCCTCCCTTGACATCATACCTAAATACATTTGTAGGCTTTTAAGTGGTCTGATACAGGCTGTAATAATTAGCAATATGTATATTATTCTAAACGTTCAAGCAATTAACGTGAAGTAAAGAGAAATTTAAAATTCAGAAGACATTTTAAATTAATACCTAGGAATAATCAAAGCTAATTACTGAAATTTCTTATTTTTATCTTAAAATAATTGTAAGGAATACTTAAAGGTCTGACAAATTTATTTGATTTGGGAACTTATTCTACGTCTCAGTAATAGTTTTGCGCATGTGCACAAGGGGTTTGTGAACCTCTTATAGGGCAAGTGTTTAGTTTCGAGTAGCATCTCGAGACTGAGAGTGTAGTCAAGGTTAATATTCTTATCATTAATATTAAGTATTATAAGTAGTACAAATTTTCAGCGTTGGAAGCACCAAGGTAAGTGACACAAATAAGGTGGAAAGAATTGTTCGTTGCTGAAGTGATGCAATGGAAGCGCATGGAAAGATTATGTTATTTATATATGATTATTAGCTTATTAAGAGTCATGATTTACACCAACAAGTTGATGTTAACTTAATTTACCATCATTCAAAGTGTGTGGAAAGCTTGTGTCATCACACAAATGTGAAAGCAAGAAAGATATACGTGTAGCTTCTTAGTTTATAAAGAGCACCAAATATTTCCTTTCCTTTCAGTATAGGCCTAAAACATGCAAGTTTTATTAACGTTTTTAGAATTGTTTGAAATATGCATAATTTTATAGATATTTATTGAAATTGCAGTTTTGAAAAATGCTTTATAGAAAAAGTCAAAGTTGTAGATACAAAATTACATCAAAAATATTGACTTTATTTACAACTTAAAAAAGGAATATGAACTTTCATTATACAGTTAAATTAATTACCAATGGAATGAAAGTTCTTGCGACAGTGGTTTACTGATAATAGCATTTAATAAAAAAGAAAGTTTGGATAAGTTCTGATAGGTGGCAAAACAAGCATATTTTGTGCATTTAAGGAAATACATGTGAATAAAGGACAATTGTTCCATGTTTGTTTTAAAATCGAAGTAAGTGTAGTACTTTTCAAATTTTAAATGGGTAATTCAGTTGTTGAAGAACGAAGGTAACATGGTTTTTGCTGAAGATTACTAGAGATGGCTGAAACTTATCTTTTATTTTTGTAAGATAATTTTAGCGTTATTCTTTATCTTGAGCATTATATTGGAAAGTATTGCAACTAATATAAATTCCTGGATGTGGCTAAGTAACAAGAATGGAATGTTAAAATAAATTGGTAAGGCAAGACATTTTTTTCAACATTTTTAGAAGCAGTCTGAGATCACTTATGTGCATTCTCTGTCATCTTTGGTAAGTTAGTAGATAGTGTGCAGGTGCCTGAAAACTAGGTTAAATTATTTCTGTTTTTAAAGGGATGATAAAGTTTGCTCTGTAAATTATAGGCCAATTATATTAACTTCTGTAATAGGAAAAATTAAAAAAAGCTTTGTATCATTAAAGAGAGCCTTTGTAGATTCACAAATTAATTAGGTTGTTTTGAATATATTACTGGTCATCTGTTTGCTGGAAAGGTTTGTGGATACTGTGTATGTATGTATGTAACCCATTAACTGCAGCTGCTCTAGATGTGTACAGAATTCTTGCAAGCTGTACACTTGGATTCAACTGCCAGAAGAAGACTTTACGAAATACATGGGTTAATTTTCATACTTTTAATAAGGTGCCACAAAGAAGATGATGAACTAAGTAAATCACATTGATGAGAGTTCAGGAAAGATTGAAGAATTTACTTTTCCTTAACTGTTCAAGGTTGGTAATAATGAAGTGTAATTACACTGGATCCATTGACGTTAGTGGTTATCTTAAAGGATCAGTGTTAGTAAATCAGGATAATTAAGCAATACAAGTATGCTTCTCATAAGACATTAGTATCAGGCCTGTTTTGTTTCTTCACACTACATTCTCTATCTAATCCTTCAGGAATTTTCAAGAATTAAGAAAGTATAATAATAGTATTCCAATCACATTTGTCACATCCATTGCTAATGATATGCTTCACTCAATCCAGAGTTCTTCAAGTTAGCTAATTTTTGAAAACTCTGGAAGAACTAGATAAAGGATGTTGTGTTTAGAAATTATTGATTACTTGTGTGCATTGATTATTGTTGCTTACAATTATTGATATTCCTTGTTATTAATGTGTGAGGTTATTCAAGTATCCAGTAATAAAAATTACAAGTAAATCAGTTAATGTTGCAAAAATAACCAAATAAATGAAATTACGGTTTTTGACTATAGGTATTTTTGATCATTACAACTATCCAAGTAATTTAAATATTGCTATTATGTTTGTTTAGCACAAAGTTATACAATGGAGTATCTGCTGTGCTCATTGACACTTAATTTTATTGTTATTATAAGTTAATTTGAATTTGTGAAGATAACGAGTTGATTTTTTTCTTATTTAAATTATTTTGTGCAAATAATCAGTTAACTAAATGTCATCAGGTTATGATCCAGATGATTAGCTATTAGCAATTTCTGCTACTCGGTCAGCTCTCGTGCTCTGTCTTTTGCATTTTCTTATTTATTTTAACTATGGGGATACAGTTAAAAAAATTATCAAATTTGTCAAAGAAACCTCTTTACCATAATATTCCTAACTCTTTTTGAAATTGAAGACCATTGGGGATATACACATCAAGGTTACTCCTCATGCATTTTTTATTCTTTAAATCTCTCTCAACTGTAACTTCTCTTGAATGTTTGGGTATGCAGGATCCTTTGTGATTTCTCCAGCCAAGGTGTTTCTGTGGCGCACTGAATCTCCACTCGCAAAGGCTAAATAATGCCTACTAATGTTCTGATATTGATGTTTACATCACTACTTCCTCCTGCTACAGTCAAAGCAGGTTATCTGAATTGTAAAGTACAGCCATACATTCTCAGCCCTCTCAGATCTTTTCCAGCATCAGCAGTTCAGTCATTTGTGGACATCATGTCATGGCTCTTTAATGTGCTCATTGTAGTGGCAGACCTCAACACTTACAAGTACAAACTGGAACCAAACTGTGTTAACTGTATTGGTTCACACCCCTCTTATTCTATTTCAGGCCCTAAATTAGTGAATGAGAAAGAGGTACAATGCTTGATGACTATGAGCAATATTTCCTATCTAGAGGTTCAGGAGTTACTGTCTCTAATTCTATCTCAGACATAAGTAACTGCACCCCATTCCTCTACCACCATGGTAGTGTATGCAGATCTTTCTGTGCTTCCAGCAGTCATTTGTGAAATATCTGTAGAGGTTTGCCCTCCATGGTTGATGAACCTGTCTACTTCCATCTCTATCCCTGCCACTTCTTCCAGTGGTCTATCAACCTTCATGCAGTAAAGAAAAAAATCAGGTGACTGTGGGGGATTTGCCATGGTATATTGTGGTTTGGTGTTTGCACACAGGAACTCCTCTACAGGTTTTATGTTTACTGCTAATTTGTATGCTATTTCTTTTGCCCTGGATCACATAGAAGTTATGCAGTACATAAATTGTACTATTTATACTGACTTGCTTAGCTCTCTATTGACCTTGGAATTGCTTCATGTTAGTTCTCACCCTGTTCTTGATATTCAAAACTGACTGGCACATTTCTCTCTATCATCTACTTTCCAGTTTTTTTGGATACCAGACCACACCGGTATTTGTGGGAACAAGCTCAATGATACTGCAGCTAAACCTGTCTGCTCTGGTGCTTTAATGGCTGTGCCTATCCCATACATGGACTAGTAGTCCTGTATTTAAGAGTCAGTTTTATGCTAGTCTGCAATCGACTTGTAGTGAGCAATGTGATAACAAGCTTTTCCAGGTCAAACCTTCTGTTGCTCTTTAGCAATCTTACTTCTTTAAGAATTGGAAGGAGGAAGTTGTTCTGGCTAAGTTATGCATTGATCACAATTTTTTAACTCATTGCTTTCTGTTTTCTGGTACTGATGCTCCAGTGTGTGGTCTCTGTGACACTCAGGTCACCATAGCTGACATTTTACTGTCATGCCATCATTATGATAGCATTATGTTAGGCATGTTTTTACCTTATGTTTCCCTTTTATGTGGATTCCTATACATGGTGAGGGGACATCCCAGAGAAGGTTCTGTTCTTATAGTTTACCTCTGGGATCTTAACATCCACCTGCATGTTTGCCGTGTATGGTAACCCTTGAAGGGGAGGATAGAATCTTGGTAGTTGAGGGGTCAAACTCCAACACACCACTTTGGCCTTGAATTCCAGTAAATGGGCAGTCTTGGGGTGGCCCCTCCAGGATCAATTGGCTGGTCCATTTGGGCCAGGGTCAACTGAGTACCAGCATAGGACATCCACAAAGGGTGTTGTGGACATTGTGTCTGACACTGGTGTTTGGGTATAGTGCTCACAAAACCCTGGCATCACTGCAGTGCCCTTAAGGCACAGTAGTGCATCCTTTTATAGGGTTCCATGGTGGGTGAGGTCAGTAGGCACCAAAATTTTCTCTCTATTATGGATACTCCTAAAACAAAAATTAACACAACTTGAAACCATTGAGAAAAACCTGACTACTGGAAAATGACCACACATTGATGAATCTGTATAGCATAACTCACCGCTTGAATCTGTACTGTTATTACTAATTTTGCATTCCTTAAATGACAAACCTCTAGGGCAGATGTAACTATTTTTTATTCAGAAGTTCTCAGAAGGGCTTGCTGGCTTCCCTAAATTGGTAAAAAAGCTACATTTGGGAGACATCTTAGTGGAAACATCTTTATTACAGCATTCCAAACTCCTCCTGAAATCAAAGGCCTTGGAGGACATACCCATTGAAGCTACTTCTCATGCCACTTTGAATACTTCCAGAGGATGTTTCCATGGGGTCCCCTTTCTTGATAACCCAAAAATTAAACCACTCAATCATTAGTTCGTGTACTGACAAATTCAGACCCAACCATTTGAGCAAGAGTAGGATCCTTTGAGGGCAATAGACCCACATCCCATAAAGAAAAAAATGCGATAGTAACCAGAAGGACTCTTTACTGTCTTCTCTGAAATAATTACACATGGCTACACTACTCCAATGGAACTGTCAAGGTTTCCAATCAAATGTGATTGACATGAAAGATCTGATTGACTTTTATCATCCCATATGTCTCTTTGCAGGAAGCATTTCTACACCCAAAAATACAGTTACTATTCAACACTATTCAGTATACTGGAACAACATGCTATGTGTAGGATGTGGACATGAGGGAGTTGTATTACTGGTTTATCAGCATGTGCCCACCTGCTCCTTGTCATTGACCACACCCTTGGAGGCTATAGCCATCCGTGTCTCCTTGGGTTGTACCATCACTATTTGCTCTCTGTACCTTATACCTGAAATGCATTATAATCAATCAGATCTCAATACCCTCATTGAGCAACTGCCAACCCCCTTTTTAATCTTGAAGGATTTCAATTGGCATAATCCCCTCTGGGGTACTCCCTATTGACATGAGAGGGAGCACCATAGAACATATGCTCCTGAACCACAACCTGGCTCTTACACATTTTCATGCACTCAGTCAGTCATTTACAGCTTTAGATCTTTCTGTCTGTTCCCCTTTGCTACTCACTCACTTTTCCTAGGAGGTTGACATCAATCCACAGGGTGATCATTTTCACATCGTATGAGAGATTGGCTGTGATCAGTACCACCTGACCCATATACCTTGGTGGAAGTTGGTCCAGGCCAACTGGCCTTCTTTCACTACTCTCTCAGAACTTGATCCTGCCATCTTACGTAAATCATCCATAGATGATTGTATAGCAGCAGTAACCAACATTATTAAACAAGCTACTACTCAATGCTTCCCTAAAACTTCGACATATCCCAAGGTATCTCTGCCTTTGGTGGATTTCTGCCTGTTCTATAACACAAAAAACTGAAGATACCCCATGCTTTCAAACTGCATCACATTTCAGCAAGTTAGAGGTCAATGCCAGAAGGAATCTTATATACACCTCCAGCATTTCTTCAACCACCAGCACAAAAGTTATATGGGATAAGATCTGGAGGGTGAGTGGGAGATGTACTTCTGCCCTGTTCTCTATCTTAATATCTGATGGCCACAAAGTTGCAGATGCACAGAGCATTGCCAATACTCTTGGGGACTTCTCTTGTGTATCTAGCTCTTCAAACTTGTCCCCTTCCTTTTTAGTCATTAAAACACAGGCAGAGCATCTGCTTCTTTCCTATTCAACTGACCATTCCTATGACTACAATCACCCTTTTATACTGATGGAACTCGAACTTGCAATTCATTGGTCTGGCAATACATTAGTCGGACCTGATAATATATGTTATGAGATGTTATGCCACCTTCCCCAGAACTCTTACTTTTCTCACAGCTGTCTTTAATCAGATATGGCAGGAAAATGTCTATCCTGACATTTGTAAATTTAAATTTTATATTGCATATCAAGCAACTTTGTATCAAATGTCTGAAAGCATTGATCATTCTCCTTGTGTTCTCTGTGAGTCTGTGGTTTGATTCTTCCAGAACCTAAGCACAGAAAATGTTGGATCCTGTCGATCACCAGGGGCTTTGGTTTTGCATTGGAGCTTTTTGTACTTCTGTGCAAAGTCTGTATGTAGAATCTCATGAACCCCCTCTATATATTCACCGTTTGTAACTGCCTCTAATGTATGGTTCCAAACTTCGATACTTATCTAGGCATCGTACCTGGAGTTGTGTTTTCCAACCGCAGTGTACCACACTTTTTAATTACAGAAAATTTGCCATTGTTCCTTTTAGTTTCTTTATCCAGGCACAAGTAGAAGAATTGGATTTATCCTTGAATAACATTGCAGTTTCTTCAAATCAGCCTATTCCACCATGGCAAATTACTGTCCCCAATTGTAACCTATTTTTCAGTCATTTGAAGAAAGCAGATACACCAGATCAGAAATATCACTCTGCTGAACACCTTTCACGTGATCTATCCATTTCTATATGTACAGATGGTTCCAAATCGGTGACATGGTGGGCTCTGCTATGGCTTGTGACAGTTCAACTGTGGCACATTGACTCCCCCTACAGTTTGGTTTCACTGCTGAATTGTATGCCATCTCTCTTGCCCTAAATCGTATTGAACTAATGCAATATATAAATTGTACAATATATATATATGGACTCATTCAGCTGTCTATTGGCCCTGGAATTGTTTCATGAAAATTACCACTCTCTTCTCATCAATAATAAAAACAAACTGGCCCATCTTTCTCTCTCATCCATCTACGTCCAATTCTTTTGGATACCAGGTCATGTTGGTATTTGTAGGAATAAGCTGACTGACAGAGCAGCAAAGTCTTTGTTCTGGATCTATCATTCCAGTACTTATTTCATACATGGACTATGGTCCAGTTATCAAATTCAGACTGTACACCAGATGGCAGGCAACTTGGAATGAGCAACACAATAACAAGCATTTTTAAATCAAACCTTCTTTTGGTCTTTGGCCCTCTTGCTTCTGTAAGGATTGAAGAGAGGAGGTTGTTTTGCCAAGGCTACTCATTGGTCACAGTTTTTTAACCCACTACTTCCTTTTATCTGGAACTGCTGCACCAATGTGTGGTCTATGTGGCACTCAGATCACAATCGTCCATATTTTATCATGCTGTCATTACAACTTAGAACGACAACACCATTATAAGATGTTTGTATGGTAGGTTTGCCCTTGACTTTATCCCATGTTATAAGTGATACTGTCCATCTCACTCGTGTTTTTACATTTTCAAGAGCCATTGGTCTTTTGCACTTAATTTAAGGTTTGTTATTGGACTGTATAATGTTTTAGCATGATTTCCATTACACATTTTTATGTTTTAACACAATTTCTTAAACACATTTTGATTTGAACCCAGGACTGGAAAGGCCAACATCAGATGACTGACTGCTTTTTTAAGTTTTTAATTTGAAAAGAGTTTTGACATGATTTTTTTTACGTATATTTTAATAATTTTAATTTTTTTAACCAGTTGTTTGGCACAGATATCCTAGTTGCTTTTTGCCAATAAACATCAACCAACCAACAAATTTTTTTATTTTCTCAAGGGTGGATGTTTAATGACAGCCTTTTAAGACCAAATGGACCCTTCTTAACCATATTTTCCAAGATACTATAGAAATTTTATGTAACATCAAACATTATATACTTTGTGTAGATCAGCTGCATGTTGTGGTATAAATAAGCTAACTGTAACATTGGATTGTTATGAGTTTCTTTTGTCACAAATAGGTCTTCACTCACTACACTGAGTGTCAACTTTTATATTACAATTTTTTTTACAAAATAGATTTTTATATAATTTTTAATAAAGAATTGAAAAAATATATTAAATTTTAAAATTAAAAGTGGAGATATTTTGTACTTTGCTTCGTATTAAATAGATTATGGTTTATTTTTGTTTAATTGTGGAATATTTTACTTTGAATATGAGTTCTGATTTTCACGTTAGTCATGTATATACATTAAAATGCATTAAATTTTTTTTACAAGATAAATGGGAAGTAGACTAAGCTATCTGTTTGTTATAAAAAAAAAAATATATATATATATATATATATATATACTTATCACACATTAGGGAAATAAGTATAATGTCTTTACCAAATTAACACCTAATGATTAAATTTATTTTCTTTTGCTTATGTTAAGGGAGTGTTTCATCTTTCACATGTCATCTATGGCAAAAATGTATTTTGTAGATTTGTCCAGAAATGGTCTTGTGGTTTGAAAGTCAAAGAAAAGTTATATGAAGTTAATAATGAAAATTATATATTGCATTATGGGGAAAATATTCATAAGGTGAAATTGATGTCCAGATGTTCATATTGTATTGAAAGAAATGTTTTTTCATCCTTAGGAAAATCATGTTGATTTTTTTAGTAACTGAGTAAATAGATATATGTTATCATATATAAGATTTCTTGGTGAAAGGGAAATTGGGATATCTTTATAATAATTTATAAGTTAAGAGAAATTTTATTCTATCCCTGTATAAGAATATTTTGTGAATTTCAGGTTAACTGATACCTGATGTGTTTTGGGAAAGTGAGTAAATATTTTTTATAATGGCAACTGTAGCCTCTCCTGCTGCTGCATCTGAAAATGTTGCATCAACTGTTGGTATTATTTCTGCAACAAACCCTTCTTCCTCAGTAAGTGTAATTTTTTTGGTTGTTTATTAATGTATAGGTTGATTATATTTCTCCTTGTATATAAATTTATGATAAAATATTTGGTGGGGAACAGGGATGTATTAACGGTTGCTTCAGGCTATTATCTGGAAAAATATATTTTGAAATATTCTTCCTCATCATTCACAGTTCAGCTTAATTGATTATTTTTAATTGATTGATTGAATATGCGCTTGTCTAGATTCCAATGTAGTCCTTACAGAATGATCTGAGATGTAAAAGTAACAAATTTACTGTCAATACTCAATATACGATCAGTGGATTCTAGTGATATCGTCATGAGTAACATACGTCGAAAATTGAGTGAAGCAGCTTATAGGAAGATAGCAAAGTTAAAAAATGAAAAAACGTGATGTTTTGGATAAGACACCGACGATGGAGGCCTTTTTTGCTAAACAAAGGCAAGAACAGCCTACTAGCGATGATGTTCAAACCAACAGCGATGGAGGGAATACACATGACGGGCCTAGCAATAGCAGTTTTGAACAATCTGAACAACCCGAACATATCGAACTGCAGCTTGAACAAGTGACATCATCAGCAGCAGGCCTAGTAAGATCTGCCGGTTGCGTGACTGAAACGTCAATGGTTCCAGCAAGTTTTTCAAACAAAGTAAGTTCAGATCCAGCAGAGTGGATAATAGATGATTACACAAAATATTATATTGCCACACATGCCATCCTTCAAAATGATGACTCGGATTTCAAGAACTCTGTGAAAAAGGATGGGGAGAAAATCAGATCTGTAACCAAAGGCATGTTTGAAAGAAAACTGCAAAATGGCAAAAAGAGTAAGCGGACGTATTTGGTTTTTTCAGAGAGCAAAGGTAGACTGTTTTGTGATCCTTGTCGTTTATTTGATTTTGGAAAAAAATCCAAACTGACTGACGAAGGCTTTGATGACTGGAAAAATGCTACTGTCCGACTGAATGAGCATGAAAACTCTCCTGAGCATCGGTCTTCAGTTTCATCTCTAGTAGCAAGGGACAACATGTTGGGACGTGTAGATCTCCAGATGGCCATACAGCTGCATGACGAAATCAAATACTGGAGGAATGTACTCACTCGTGTGGTAGCTGTAGCGAAAAGATTGGCTTCACGTGGGCTTCCGTTCAGAGGTCGGGATGATAAGTTTGGCTCAGTACACAACAGCAACTTTATGATGTCGTTAGAACTAGTTACGGAGTTTGACCCCTTCCTCGCTGATCACATTCACCGATATGGCAATGCTGGCAAGGGATCCACGTCTTACCTGTCTTTCAGTACTTGCGACGAATTCATCCAGCTTATGGCAGACCTTGTTTTAAAGAACATTTTAAAGGACGTCAAAACTGCAAAATATTTCTCAATCAGCGTGGACTCGACGCCAGATATATCCCATGTTGACCAGTTGGCATTCAGCATCAGGTACGTGAACAGTGATGGTTCACCTATGGAACATTTCCTGACTTTTATACCAGCTGAACAGCTGGCAGAAGTTGTACTTAGCCTACTTAAGTCATATGAGCTTGACATTTCTGAATGTCGTGGACAGTCTTACGACAATGCCAGCAACATGTTGTCTGGTCAGTACAGTGGTCTCCAGGCTCGTATCATGGAGAAAAATCCTTTAGCTGTGTATATCCCATGTTCAGCACATTCATTAAATCTTGTAGGAACGTGTGCTCCTGAATGTTGCAGAGAAGCATGTTCATTCTTCGAACTCTTACAAAGTCTCTGTTTTCTTTAATGCTTCAACCCATCGTTGGAAAATTCTACAAAAACACCTGTCCGCAAATAAAAAAAGTCTCTCTTTGAAGAAACTCAGTGACACTCAGTGGTTCGCTCGT
Organism: Carcinoscorpius rotundicauda; assembly: GCA_011833715.1. Taxonomy (NCBI): domain Eukaryota; kingdom Metazoa; phylum Arthropoda; class Merostomata; order Xiphosura; family Limulidae; genus Carcinoscorpius; species Carcinoscorpius rotundicauda. The sequence goes on from CM022393.1 coordinate 43,198,965, forward strand.
GAAGATGCTTGTCGAAGCCTCAACAAAAACTGGCAACAAGTATTTGATGCCCTCACCACCATGGAGGGAAATGCTATGGAAAAACCAGCCGCTGGACTTCTTTCCAAATTAGGAACGCTAGAAATAGCTATTTTGTCCACAGTTTGGTAACAATACTGGAAAGATTCAATGCTGCCAGTAAAAAGTTGCAAAGTGGTGATATGGACATCGGACTTGTAGTCGAGCTTTATGCTTCCTTGCTGCAGTTTGTGAAAGATTCAAGAGAACTGTTCGATCATTTTGAAGACAAGGCGATGTTGAAGTCCAGTATGAAGATGTATGAAATTAAGCAAAAAAGGAAGCAAAAATTTTCAGATGGTGACACCCAGGCAGTGGAAGAAGGGAGAGAGGCATTTAGAGTAAATGTTTTCAATGTGATCATTGACAGACTTTGCTCAGAACTACAGCGAAGACAAACCGCTTATGTAGAAATCTACGCAAGGTTTGGATATTTGTTCAAGATAACAAATCTTGAACCCACTGATGTCATCAGTCAAGCTGGAACACTGTTGAAACTCTACCCCAATAATTTGGAAGTGAGCTTTGTAGATGAATGTCTACATTTTCGCGCACATCTTGTGAGTATGAAAGTGCAAAATGATGACTCTTCTGCGTTAGCAGTGTACAGAAATCTGCGAGCTAAAGGACTTCAAACTGTATATCCAAACCTGGATATTGCTATGCGCATGTTTCTGTGCATTCCAGCAACTAATTGTACATCAGAGAGATCTTTCTTGGCTCTCAAACGTGTGAAAAATTACTTGAGATCAAGAATGGCAGAAGATGCCCTGTCACTCCTCGCCATTAAAAGTGATATTGTTTGTAGAATAAACTATGACGATGCAATAAACATGTTTTCGGAACAGAAGGCCAGGAGAAAGCCTGTATATTCAGCCGCAGAATAATATTTAGTGATAATTGATTTTGTTTCATATTTTATTGTGTTGGAAAATAAACGTTGTGTTGATTTTGAATGATAACAACTGTGTTTGTCTGGTCTGTTGTTGTGATGCTTGGTGCAAGTTGTGGCACGGAGGGGGGGGGGGCAACAAAAGTATCAATCTAACCTTGTGCCTAGGGGCACCGAAATCCTAAATACGTCTCTGGTGGGGAAACAACTTAATTCATAGGTAATGAAATAGTAATTGGAAGAGGTATGTTTAGTTCTTAAATTTATTTATGGATAAACAGAAACCAGTTTGTCTTAAATCTTTTGTTTATCTTTTCAATATAAAAACTGTTACATCCCTAAATACATGAGAAATTTTTCTGCAACAAGCTAAGTTTAGTATAAAGAGGTATCATATCTAAACAAATGTCTTGTCTTACCACCTCATTACAGTCCACATTACTATATCTAGTCAAAATGTGTTTGTCAATGTATCTTGACAGTATTCCTGCAGAGTATTTTATATTACAAAATGTTTTGTTACAAAGCTGTTGTGTTCAGAGCATACCACTCCTCTCTGGTTGTTTTCCATAATCTATCTAATGTACAAGGACAACAGTATCTAATGCCCAGTAAGATCACACATAAATCAATAGGTACCACATCTGACAAACTTTGAGGGTTCAAACATTCCACTTAGAAGGGTGACCTTGAGTCAACTGGCTGTTTCTCTTGGACTAGGATCAACTGAGTACCAATGTTGGATATTCTCAACAAGTGTTCTGGACATTGTGTGCGTGATGCTAGTTTTTGAGTATAGTGCTCATGAAATCCTGGCATTGCTGCAGTGTCCTTGTTTGGCATTGTAGTGCATTTTCTTGTAGGGCTCTGTGGTAAGTGGGGTCAGTAGGCATTGAATCTTTTTTATTTTTATTAATAATGTTGGTATTATGTTTGTCAGTGTAGTTTTTACATAGTATGGATTTTAGTTTGTGTCTGGTTTTTGAATAAATTTGGTGTTTACTGGAATGTTATGTTTTAAGTTTTTCCAAATGTTGGTTGTTTTTTTGCTGATTTTGGGATGTATGGTAGGCAGAAGTGTAAGGTTTTGTAATTTCTTGTATCTTGATTTATTACTGTTTGTTGTTGATCTAGGTGTGTATGTATTCTTTCAATGGTTTTTTTTTGAGGAAATTTATTGATTTTGATAAGTGCTGTTTTATTTAGTTGATTTTATTTTTCATTTTATTGGGTGAACACAGTTTTATGGCTGTGTTTATTTGGTTTCTTAACTTGCTGAGTTTTTGTTTTGTTTCATGTCTATGTATCTTGACAGTATTCCTACAGAATATATTACTATGTTCAGGGCATACTCTCTCGAAACTTGACCTTGCCATCATTGACAGGTGACTGCATATCAGCATTAACTGACTATATTGTGCAGATGGCTGTTCAACCTATTCCTGAAACCTCAAGTTTTACAGAGTATCTTCATTCCCAGTGGAGTCCTGCCTGCCATGCTTTCAAACCACAATGCTTTCTAGTTGGCTTTTACATATGCCCAGTAGGTAAGATATCAAAGTCAGAAGAAATATTGAATTTAGTTCACAACAAGAATTTCTTCTGTTATCAGTTTCAAAGTCATATGGGAAAAGATTAGAAAGGTCAGTGGGTAGTATACTTCTCTTTTTATTTTGATCTTGCTCTCAGATGGCTAAGAAGTTTGCTTAGATCATCACTGATACTTTCAGCATAAGCTTTTCTTGTGCATCTAACACTTCTGTGTATCCTCCACCTTCTCAGCCATTGAGACTCTAACAGAACAATGATCTCTTTCCTTTTGGATTTATTTTCTCAATGACTATAATCACTACTTTACACTAGTCGAACTCAAGCTTGCTCTTCATTGGTCTGGCAGTACATCAGTTGGACCTGATGATATTCACTTTGAGATGCTGTGGCATTTCTCTCATGTCTCTTGTAGTGTTCTGGTTGTTTTTAATTGGATCTGGCAGGAGAATTCTCTTCCTGATACTTGGTGCCAGGCTATTGTCTTCCCTTTTTCTAAGTCTTGGAAGGATCTCTATATTCCTTCAAATCAGTGTGTGATCTGTGGTACACTCCAGTCACAATAGCCCACATTTTACTTTCATGCCATTATTACAAGTATGAGTAACAGTACCATTTTAGACATATTTTTTCTATGGGTTTACCCCCTGATGTTGGACAGTGTCATTGGCAAGGGTGACACTGTCAACCTTAGTTGTTTTTACATTTTTTAAGGATCATTGGCCTTTTTAATTTGATTTAAATTTTGAATTTGAAAATTGGCCCTTATTGTCATGTGATTCTTTTTTACATATTTTAATAATTTTAATTTTTTTTAACCAGTTTGGCAAAAATAGCCAAGTTGCCTTGTGTCAAAAGACTTTAACCTACCAACCAATCTTCACCTTTGGTGACAGAGGTAGTTACAGTAAGAAGTATACACAGTTAAGTATCAATAAAACCTAATCTTATTTTGTTATTCTAATGGTATTACCCCATTAGAAAATTTGTATTCAATTAAACACTACACTTTATAACACAATAATAATAATAATAATATACAAAACAACAGTGCTCCAAACATATTTTTCTGGCTTTTTAACTATGTGATAAGATTGTTTAAAAAATTGATCTCTGCTCATTAGTGATTCCTGTGAGAATAAATTCAAAACTGAATGGTAAAAAAGGCAGTGCTTGTACACAAAACAATGTAATGTAAAACATCAGAGAAAACAATTTGCAATTTGTGAAAAAGAGAATGTAGCACATGGTTCTGATTTTCTAGTTTATGGCTTCATAAACCAATAAAAGTGAAGGCTATAAAAAATTTTGCTTGAATAATACCTACATTGTAATTAGTAATTTACTTCATACAACTCAGAGAAATTAGAAAAGAGGGAAAACAGAGCAATGTCACATTTCTCATACTAGGAGAGATTGAAAATTTTTAAAAGAATTAAGGACTTAAAAATTGTATCAAAACTTTGTTTAGTAACTATATTTTAATGCCAAGTTTATCCATATATAATGGTTAAAAGTAGTTTAACTATGTTATAAATTAACTCTCAAAATTATGATATGAGCATTTTGACATGTCTTTTGTGAGAAAATTAAACAAGATCTATGAAACTAAAGTATCATTATTTTTCATTATTCCTGGTAACCTAAGTCTTAGTATTTTTCATACTAATAAAACAGACTGATTATGACCTGCATAACAGTGGGTTATTGTCGATGAGGTATATTTATGTGAAAGAAACTGTATTAAAAAGTTGAACATGTTCAATTTTATTATATTAAATTCTTTTCTTAATCAAAATATAAGAAAAGATAGTGAACTGTATCAGAAGCTTGAACTGAAAATGATTTAAAAATCTGTCCCACTGTTTTTCTAAACTTTCCCTTCCCAGCACTGGGCTGCTTGGAATGATGATTGAATGTTCACTTTGCTCACTCCTTGTGCTTTTTTATCTTTGTAGTTATTGAACCTTCAATAATCTTTGTCTTGTTTGGGCAGTATGCTGTTATCCTACTTGCACTGCTCCATTTTAAGGCATTGAATATAATCTTTATCTTGCAGTGGATTCTTCTGCTTATGACTTATGTCTTTCTACTTTGTACATTAAATTTAAAAAACTCATCTAACTTTTCTATTTCTGTATGGGAAATTACTCCTTTTGTCTTTTTCTTTTCATCTCCTATAAAGTTTATCATCTTAATAGCTTATTTTGCCTCTGGTAGACAGGGTGGTGAACAACCTCCTGATACTTTTGTGTCATGTTATTTGAAACACATTGCAGTTTTATCCATCTTCAGTTACTATTCTCCAGTCTTATCAGGAACACTTGACAACACTGATCCTTATTTTTTAGTATATAAAGAAGTATTTCATTCCACATTTGTATTTAATAATGCTTTCCAGTTGCTTAAGATTGTTGAAATTCTACCTTGTAGATTGTATTATATCTGTATTCTCTGAATATTTTAGAATGTTTCAAATAATTCTGGAATCACCTAGATTATTTTGGAATATTGTAGCATATTCTGTTACTTTCAAAAGTATTCTACATTATTCCCTATATAAATAATCTTTCACTTTTTACTTCTGAAATATTCTGCAGCATATCTTAAAACTCATTACTAGCATGTTTTTTTTTTTCAAAGGCTGTATGGAGCTTTTCTTTTGTCCAGATATTTCAATTTTCATTTGATTCCATTGATCTTGGACATATATGAAATAGTCTAGTCACAAAACTGTAGTTGACTATGATGAAGTAGAAGAAATCATAGAGGAAATTAAGGATAGTGTCTTTAAGTCTGCTACAAAACAACTTCAAGTCAGCCAACCTATAGATAAATATTAAGAGCTTTTTGAATCTTTCTTGATGCCATCCCTCATTGTGGAATGTGACTTGTAACATAATGATTCCAAAATACTGTTTTTAAAACTTGTGTCTTTAGTAATGGAACTTGTCAGCCTAAAAAATATCAAGATAAAATAGTAATTAGTTAATTATCTGTATAGTGTATTATGTATATTTTCCTGTCACATGCCTCTGTGAGAATAATTGAAATTTTCTCTCTATGCTATAATGAAAAGTGAGTTATGCAAAATGTAGAAGTGTAATCAGTCTCATACTTCTATGTGTATGTTCAGACATGATTAAAATCATAATGGCAGTGGTAATAACCAAACTAACTGACTAGTAAGCATATATACATGCTAATGTGAAGAAAGAAGGAAGTGTGAAGACTTAAAATCAGTAGTTTGAATTTTTATGAAAATTCAGCTGTTACTGTCTGCACCTTTTCTTAGCTAACAGCTAATTCTACCACATTTTGTAGTTAGAGGTCAAAAGTTTGTAGTAGGAATGACACTTCCTTTTTTTATTTTTTCAGTGAAGTAGGCTGTGAAACAGTTAAATCTAATGGCCCATAGACATGAACATATTGCACAAACTCCAGCAGATTGGGGAGTTTCTGCATATTTACTCATTACTGTTTCTTTTCCTTCAAACAGTCATATTTACACAAAGAAGCTGCTTCATGTAACTTTGTAGTCACTTTTATTTGTTTCGATAACAGTGTTAGAAAAAATTATATTTATACTCTATATAATTTAGTGAATTTTTATTTTAACCAACATTTTGCCTTTGTAGATTCTTCAGGATAATTACATAGAACTACTTAATATTAAAATATTTGTTAGGTTATAAAAATCTTGTTATTCTTATTGAGTTTGCTGTAACATGTCTCTGTCAGTGTATAGAATATTATTGTTTCAATTTTGTTCTAATACTATAGTACAGTTATGTTGTTAACTACATAGCTATACTAACATATGATGTATGTTACTTGTATAAAATAGAGAATCACAAAATGTTTGGTTAGCTACAAAAACAAAGTAGAAGCTACTAAAGAATAAAAAAAATTAAAGTTGAAATGACACAAAGTTTACAAGCAGTGCTAAATACAAAATACGAGACTAATGTGCCAGAATATAAGTGTTAAAAAATAAAAGTAGTAGTACTATGTGTATGGGTATAATGTTTTTTAAAAGGCAGCTTAGTTAGATGTGTACAATCTTTGTTCCTTTTTTATTTATTTTTTCTATTAACGAGTACAGCTTCCATATATTTTCCGTCTTTAAAATATTTAGTGTATTGTAAATTGGAAATTTAAATCAGTTTTAATTTTGTGTTCATCATGTACATAATGCACTGTAATGTTCTGAGATACTGATGTGCAAAGGTCTTCCAGTTTCTCTGTGTATACTTGTGTATATATACATGTACACCTTCATCTTTACGTATATCACATACTATTTGATAGACTACATTTCTGATGTGACACGTTTGTCCTGCTCTGTTCTATTGATAAATACAGTTTGATAGTGTTGTTAGGATTATTTGTGCAAGGAATACAGAACATTGTATTTTATTCATTGTGTTTATGATGTTGAATTTGTGAAAATCTCTGTCTATGCATTTTTTTTTCCTATTTAATTTGTTTTCTCTTCTGCTGCTTGTTTCCTGCTCATCATTATTCATCAGTATTGATTTTGATACAAGTCTGAATGAAAATAGTAGTATATTTATTTTAGTAAAGGAACTTGAAGTTACACAACACTTTGCAATGGTTGTTGTTATTAGTAAGGTACCAGGAGTAATTTCTCAAGATGGCCATTCCAATATGATATAATATTCAAGCTGAATTAAGTGTGAACTATGCCAGATCACACTGGACATAACTTTAGAAGACTTTGATCTTTTGTTATTTGAAGTAATTCATAATATCTGTAAGAATACACTAAATTTGAATCATTATAAACATCAAGACATTATTATTACTGTATAGTGAATTCGGATTTTATCAAGTGCTTTCCAGCTGGTGGCTGACAACATGCCATCAAATATGTTTACTAAACATCATATTATCTTGTATGTGATGTTAATAATACTTAAATCTTATGCAATTCAACCAAAATCAAATCATAGCTATTCATGTTATTTCCACTCATAACGTAAATTTTATAAGCAGAAATGTAATTTTAATCAAAAGTATCAAAAGATTGAATTTTTGAAAAATTTAGGCATAAGTAAATGATTTATTAAAATTTTACTGGAAATGAGAAGTTTCAAAATGCTTTTATATCTGTTCATTTTCCGTTCCAGCATTTTTTTTTCATAATAAGTCTTTACAGGTAATGAATTCTGGCTTTAATCTGTGATAAGAAAAATATTTAAATTTTCACTAAATTACACGTGATTCATCGTTATTTTTAATGAAATGTAAAACTTCAGAATTTATTTTTGTGTTCTGAATACTTTTAACTTTGAGTTTTTTAATACCTTTTTTTTTATACTGAAGGTTTAAGTAGTCATTTTGAAGTCTTAAATGTTTAAACTACCTAAACTAGTGTTTTTAGTAGGAACATTCATAATAGGAAACTACATTCATAAATTTTGAAATGGTAACTTTGCTATGATGATCAGAGCATAAAGCTTCACCTTAATCGTAGTGAGCGGCATATGAAATAAAATTTTTTTCTACTTTGTTTTTATCTTCATTGGTAAAAAAATAGGAACAAATGTAGTTGTTGAGGAAATAGTTTTTCTTTTTAAAATCAAATAAAGTAACTTTTGTTTTGAAATAGTGAATTCTAGTTTTATATGAATACCTAAAACATGTTATTTAATAATGATTTTCAGAAAATAAATTTCTCTTATGATTAAGATTTAACAGTTTCATATTAGTAATTTTTATCTTTGTGTAAGTATTTTAGAATGTTATAGTTGTGGTAAAATTTGTTTTGAAAAAGTCATTAAAATATTAATTAGTTTATATATATAATTTTTGACAATTTAAATCTTGGTGCATTATGTATGGAAAGATTGCTGATTTTAATTGATACATTTTCACCAATGACAAAACAGTTAAAAATAAATTGTGGAAATCAAAAACACATTTTCATTAACAGACTATGGCTCAGCCTGCACCTTCCCTCCGTGGTGCCATCACGATACCAACTGTTCTTCCATCATCTACTATAAATAGTGTTCCTGTGTCAGGTGTCACTCCTGTTAGTGTGACAGCTGTTTTAAAGACAACTCCTGGAACAGCAACTTCATCAGTCAGTGACAGATTAGGGCCTGTTACTGGCAGTGATGTGGACAAGGTAAGACTATGTACTGCTAGAATAAGTCAGTAAAAGTCCTTTGAACAAGATAAGTATGTCTGAACAACCAGTGTAAAGATCTCAAGTTTGTTAAGAATGGGTACTTAAGTAAATGAAGGACCTTGAAATGGTAACATTGAAGACAGTTATTGAGTAAAGCTACTGTAATGTACATCACAGTTAACAGTTCATTGAATTAACTCTGAGTAAAGTGGTAATTTAGTGCTAGTGATGTCAACAAGGTAGGAATATCTACTATGAGAATAGAATAAGTTTGTGAAAAGCCTTTGAGCAAGAAAAAGCACACACATTTTCACAACCAGTCTAAAGATCTTGGGTTAATTAAAAATGGGTACTTGAATAAAGTAATTGAAGGGGCTTGAAATAGTAACATTGCTAAAATAAAGGTTACTATATTTTGTCGTAGTGAGTAGTTCATGGAATTAATTCCAAGTGAAGTAATAATTTGTACTCATTTTTGAACAAGACAGTTCAAGTCTCGTGGACAATTTAATAACAGATGGGAGATTTGTGCCAATTCCATTGTAATGTATAGTCTGAAATGGTCTCCATGTTGTGACTACACTGTTGTGAACAAATTAGTCAAGAGATTTCCAGGCAAGACAGATATATGCTGTGACTATACTTCTGACAGATGGACCTTACTCGGGTATGTTGCACTCAGCTGTGGTCAAGCCACCCTGGGGTAAACCAATAATTAACACTGTGATGCAACACAGTGCTTTACAGTGAATGAGCAGGGCAATCCCCATTCTCCCTATGGTTTTTGTGCTACATATTATGCCACTTATATCTCTACTTGAACATAATTCTGAATGATAGAATCATTGCTTATGATTTGGATATGGAAAATAATGTCCCTAAAAAGTTAACTTTCCACACTTTACCATTTAATAAGATAGTCATGCTGTTGGTTTCAACTACAGGTGGTAAATGCTGCTACTACAATTCAAAAAAGTAATGGAGCCCAAGTTAGGTCTTGCCACTGACTTTGGGTGGTAGTGCCATAAGGCTGGATGGAGCTTGAAATTAACCTATGAGGGTATAAGGACAAGAAAAACAAGTTCTTGTTTGTGTACAATCTGAAGATTGTGTACAAAGTCTGAATCCAGTGCAGCAACAGCACATCTTTGTTAATAGTTGAGTACTGTGATATATTTGTTGGGATAAGGTGGTTGACTGGATCAAACAACAGTAACTTGCCATCACTTAAATATGAGCCAGGCAGCATGCACAACTCACAACTTAAGGGCTGTGGATTTGAATCCTTGTCACACTAAACATGCTTGCCCTTTTAGCCATGCAGGTATTATAATCTGATGGTCAATCCCACTATTTATTCATAAAAGAGTAGCCCAAAATGGTAGACGATGATGACTACCTACTTTCTCTCTAGCCTTACGCTGCTAAGTTAGGGATGTCTAGAGCAGATACCGTCTATGTAGCTATGGATGAAATTCAGAACGCACGCACGTGCGTGCGAGAGAGCGATAAATGACTAGATTCCCTGAAAATCTAGGGATGTACCATGGGTGAAATACAGCAGGTGTTAAAGAAATGTATCATACTATATTCAGAATGTTTGGTTATCTCTAGTTGTGATTATCACTAAGGTTCTGTGTTGATTTTACACAAATGAGATTATCATCATTACACCTATTTATATTATCTAATTTATCCCTATCTAATTTAAAAGTTTAAGTTTTACATTTTTAGTTACTTTTCTTATCTATTCTCTATTTAGTACTATAAATATATTACCTATCTGTGTAGGTGTTTTTCTTTTGTTTTTGCTGTTGACTGTTATTCTATGTTGGCCCTTCTATTTTACATAAATGTTGCTAGTCCGCAAAATAACTTTTTGAAGTATATAATGCAGGGAATAACACAATTTTGTAAATAGCTGAGAAACTGGTTTGTCTGTGAGACAAATTTAACCTATCTATTGGGTATAAATTTAATGGGAATTGGTCTCAGAAAAATGTTAACAAATTGCAACTTAGAGCAAAGTAGGGAGCATGTAACTTAGAGCATGGAGAATTGGTCAAAACTACATATTTATTTTACCTCTTAATGATTCTTCATTTTAAAACTGTGTTAACTGTAGCGGTCCACACCTCTCTTACTCTATTTCTTGCCATAAATGGGTGGAGAAGAAGGAAGTGCACCATTTGAAGACTAATATCTTCTACCTAAGGTCTTGAAAATTGTCCTTAACTCCATCTCAGCCACATGCTGCTGCACTCCATTTCACTGCCACAGTGGGAATGCATACAGATTTTTCCATGCCTACAGAAGAGTCGTTTGCCAAACATTTGAAGAATCTTTTCCCTCCATGATTAGGAGTTAATGAATCTACTTCCATCTTTATCCCTGCACGGTTCCAATTCCTTTGACTTCATATGTGCTTGTTTCCTCAGATTCATTCTATTCTGCTGCCCTGAGAAGTAAAACAACCATTTATTCACATCCTCAGTTGTTGGAATCTTTGTCTACACTAGAGATGTGTTTATTCGACCCAGAGCAGTATCCATGGAGGTTGATAGACCTTTGTTTGATTAGTCAGACCTTATTGCCCTCATTGAGCAGTTAGTGTCTCCCTTTTTAATCCTGGGGGACATATGTGGCCATAATCCCCTCTGGGGTAGTGCTAATATTGATGGGAGGGGACATTCCTTCAAACTTATACTCTTGGATCACAGCCTATCTCTCTTCAGTCCTGATTCTTATACTTGATGTCATACACCTAGTCAGTCTTTTACTGTTATTGATCTTTCTATCAGCTTCCCTTCACTTTTCTCTTACTTTTCTTGGAGGGTTGACAGTAACCCATGGGGCAATGATCATTTTATTATCATTTTGAGAGAGACTGGCCATGGTTGATACCACCTGACCTCAGTGCCTTGATGGAAGTTGGACAAGACCAACTGGCCATCTTTCACTGCTATCTCAGAACTTGATCCTGCCATCATCTGTAAACAGTTGGTAGATGATTGCATGGCAGCAGTGACTGACTGTATTGTCATGGTAGCTACTCGGTGTATTCCTGAAACCTCAACATGTTTTCCACAGTATCCTTGTCCTTGGTGGAATCCTGCTTGCCACCAAGGAAAGTTCAAAAATGGGCTTGGGATACTTTTTGTAGGTATCCCACACTTTTAAACCACCTTGCATTTCAGCAGGCTCTTGTATGTGCTTGGCAAGTCAGACATCAAAGCCAGAAGGAATTTTGGATTAATTACACCTTTAGCATTTCCTCTACTACCACTTTCAAAGTGATATGGTACAGGATTTGAAAGGTTAGTGAACAGTTTACTTCTGCCCCCTTTTTTAGTCCTTAAAAAAGTTACTGATGCTCAAAGCATTGCCAATACTCTTGGCAAAAGCTTTTTCTTGAGCATCTAGCACTTCTGCTTCATCCTCCACCTTTTTAGTTAATCAAGAAATGGGCAAAGCAATTGCCTCTTTCCTTTTGGGCTAATTGTCTCTATGACTTTAGTCATTCATTTACACTGGTTGAACTCGAGCTTGCTTTTCATCGGTGTGGCAGTACATCAGTTGAATCTAATGTGATATTCATTACGAGGAGCTGCTTCACCTCTCTCTTGCCTCTTTTGCTGTTCTTCTGGTTGTATTTAACCAGATCTGGCAAGAGAATGCTATTTCCAATGCTTGGTTCCATGCTATTGTACTCCCTTTTCCTAAGCCTGGGAAGGATCCCAAGATTCCTTTGAACTACCATTTAGTTATTTTGATGAGCTGTCAGTGTAAGACCTTAGAATGGATAGTAAATGCTTGTCTTGTTTGGTTTTCTTTGAATTAAACAATTTCTCATCCACTCAATGTAGGTTTCAACAGCAGCACTCCTCCATGGACCACCTGATTCAACTTGAAACATCAATCAGGGAAGCCTTTCTCAAGGGACAATATCTTGTTTCTGTATTTTGTGACCTTGAAAAAGCTCATGATTCGATGTGGAGGTATGCCATTTTTTAAGACATCCACTCGTAGAGGTTGTGTAGCCATTTACCCATTTTTTATTGAGCATTTCTTAATGAACCAGAAATTCTAAGTCTGTGTGAGTTTGACACTTTCCTGTGCTTAAAAACTTTGATCCTTACCACAGCATCCCACCTGGGTTTGTATTTTCCTTCCTTAGTGGGCCATGCTTTTACAGAATATATGGTTTGCAATGTTTCTTTTGATCTTCGTATCCAGGCTCAGTTGAATGAATTGGGTCTGTCCTTGGATAACATAGCTGGATTCACTAATCAGCCCATCCCACCATGGCTTATTACCATCCCCAAATGTGACCTTTCTTTGAGTCATCTGAAAAAGGCTGATACTCTTGATTAGAAATATTGTCTTCTATTTGCTGAACATTTTATGAACCATCCTTCCATTTTCAACTATATGGATAGTTTGAAATCAGGCAATTTTGTGGGATCTGCCATGATTTGTTGTGGTTCAGTTGTTGCACACAGAATTTCCTCTACAGTTTCTGTGTTCACTGCCAAATTGTATGCGATTTCTCTTGCCTTGGATCACATAAAAGCTATGCAGTACAATATACAATATTTATACTGATTTGCTCAACTCTCTATTGGCTTTGTAATTGCTTCACATTAGTTTTCACCCTGTTCTTGTTGATATATTCAAAACTGACTGGCTCATTTCTCTATCATCTACTTCTATCTGGATTTTCTGGAAAGGAGGCCATGTTGTTATTTGTGGGAATGAGCTCGCTGATATTGCAGCTAAGTTTGCCTTTTCTGGTACTGTAACCACTGTGCCTGTCCCATATATTGACTACAGTCCTGTATTCAAGCTCAGCTTCATACCATTTGGCAGTTGACTCAGAATGAGCAATGAGATAACAAGCATTTCCATATCAAACCTTCTATTGCACTTTAGCCATCTTGTTTTTAAAAGGATTGGAAGGTGGAAGTTGTTCTGGTTAGGCTACACACTGATCACAGTTGTTTTAACTCATTGTTTTCTATTTTCTGGTACTGATGCACTAGTGTGTGGTTTCTATGACATTCAGGTCACCATAGCCTATACTTTACTATCATGCCATCATTACAGTTGAGAGCAACGGCAACATTTTAGGTATATTTTTATCATGGGTTCACCCTTGATGTTAGATAGTGTCATTGGCAATGGTGACACTGTCCACTGTTTTTTTTAAATATTTAAGGATCATTGGTCTTTTTAACTCTTAAGATTTTAATTTGAAAATTGGACTGTTTTGTTTTAGCATGATTCCTCTTTAGATATTTTAATTGTTTTACTCTTTTACCTTTTCACTGGTTGTTTGGTGCAGATAGACCTATCTTATTCACTACTGCTGGAAATTACTATAAACCAAAGGTAAGATAAGGTTGGATAATTAGATCAGTCATTAGAAGGAGCTGAAAAAGACAAGAAAATATGTCAAGCCAATGAAAAGATTTTGGATAAGATAGTAATCTACACAGATATTTTTCTAACACACTTCAGACTTGAACATGGGGAATCAAAAGCAGATGTAAATATATTTTGGTAGACATTTTGTATAACAATATATTAAAAGCTTATCAAAGTTCTGAAAAGGTCCAATTTTAATCTGTAGAATAACATTAAAAGTTTAATCCCAAATTAATTAATGTGAAAATTTGCACAACTTACATATTTTATTTATCTCTTTATCATAAATAGGCTGTACTTTAATAGCTTAACCAATGTTAGGTCTAAAATAATTAAATTGGACTTGCAGATTTCTGGTATTTGAGATCAAAATTTGTGTGTATTATTCTGGAATATGTGTATTTGAGGAAATACTGTTGCTATAAAGATACTAATTTGGCTGCAAATGTTTTGTTAGTCTCTGCTAGTACAACTAAGGTGTGAAAAAAAGGTGTGGCTCAGGAAGGATTGAAAAAGCAATTTCTAGGAATGAAATCAAAATTAAAGGCCAAACTAGTAGTTACACCAAAAGCACTGATAAGAATTTTACAGCAAATGTGCATCACTAGTTAGCCAGGCCATAGTTTTTGTTCAGCCTGGGCCTTAAAGGTCAGTAAAACAATATCTGTACATATTTTTGGGCAAGCCAGTTCAAGAAATCTGGGTAAGATAGTAGTTTATACAAATATTTGCATAAGTTGGTACAAAGGATTTAAATAAGGTAATGTATACACATTTTCAGAAAAGCTAATACAAGGGTTTTAAATAAGATACGTAAAGACAGTATTATATTAAGATTTGGTAAAAAATATAATGCTTCATGATCACTATTTTGAAGTTGAGTTCAATTTGAACACAAGCCAGCCCAGCATCTTTTAGCATTATGTGTAAGGTGATCAACAGGAGGAGTCATTCTGAAATCTGATCATTTTGGGTTATTTCAGTAGGTCTTGTAGATTTTGAATAATGAAGCTCAGCACAACTTTTAAAATAATAATAATAACAACAACAACTAAATATTAATGAAAATATGACTGATGAAATGTGCTTTACTTGGTATTATAACATCCTCTTTATATGTATTCTTCATTACAGAAAAGTATTTCCAAAAGAATTACTAGAGAAATCGTTTTGTAATGCATTGTGCATCTGCTTCAACTTGTATGCTGCATCATTTAGCTTACTGTGCTGTTAGTTTTACAAAATATTGAAACTGATAGTTTCTTGTATAATTTCAAAGCCCTTTTTTAAGGTAATGATAGTTTTATGCAGTTTTTTTTAAATATTTTTGTCAGTGTAGTAATCAATAACTGAATCTCCAGTTTGTCTGGTATATTAAGTTGTTTGGGATATTTTTAAATAAGTACTTCTCATTTAACCTAGGCCCTCAGTTTAGCTTAAATGTTACACTTTAAACATCACGTTCACAATCATATCTAGAACATTTCAAGCATGTGTCCTTACTAAATTGTTTTGCTTTACATTTAAAAGTTCATTTCTCAGTGTTGGCTCTCATGGTCTCAGATCAGGTAACAGGTCTGCTTTAGTAACAGACCTCAAAAATCATGCAAAACATTCTTTCTTTGTAATCAAAACAATCTAAACATTTCTGGAATACCATTTTCTTTTGAATACATATTAAAATGCCAGGCTGGCTTGTGTGACAGATGTTAAAAAATGTTTGTGTTTACTTTGTATAGCATAACTTCAGATTTCAGAACTATATTGTTTTAAACTTCTCTAAATATCCACACATTTGTATGTATGTATGTAGTGATTTCTACATAGCTGTTTTTACTTGAAACATTAAGTTGTTTCTCTAGTCTCAGTACTTTGTTGATCAAGTAAGACACTTGTAAAATTCTACTGTGTAGAAATATTTATGCAAGTAAAATTTACTATTTTAACCCTATATAGAGTACCTTTATTTAAACTAAGGTTTTACTTCTGCAAAATTAATGTCACTAGAATTTTAAAAGTGCAACATCTAGTAATAGTAACTAATATCATGTGAATATCATATATATATTTTGAAACTCAACACAGTTAGAAAATTATAACCTTTGCATGTTTCTTTAATGAGTAAAAAAAGTAAAGTAATTCTAGTTTTATTAAGAGTTTGTGGAATATCAAACTATAACAAAATCTTAAACTTTTATTCTGAGATACAAAAGAAGGGGTTACATTTTAGATTTATGAATCACTGTAAAATATTGAAATTGTCTCTGCAGTTTTTTAAAAACATTTTTAACAGAATAGACTTAAATAATATTGTGAAGCACACTAGAAATTTTGAATTATGAAGTAGAATATAAAAGTAGATATAAAAAGTTAGACCCCCTCACACATGCACACACAGAAAAGGTCAGTGCCATGGATGTTTCTTTAAATAAACAGTTAAACTTATTAATTATGCAATATACAACAATATTGGACTAGTAGGCTCTTATCATATTTTGTGTGGTGTGCCAAAATACATAAAAATAGTTGTCCCATTAGACCAGTAGATTCAAATACAAGTTCTTAAAACTGGAAACTTTTAGGGTTTTTAAACTATTAAAAGTAGTTTTGAAATCGTTCTTCATTTGCAAGGTTTAAGATTTGAACAATTTTATTGTGCCAGTTTAAATTGAGGCCTTGTTCACTAGTTTCTCTGCAGGAAATAATTCAAATAGCAGCAGACTTTGTTTCTTCAAAACAGGTTGTTAAACTTTGCTGCTGAAAAATCTATCTCACTTCAAGTTTTCCAGAAGTATTTGTGATAAAATAATATGGTGTTTCTATGGGCTCCAAATTTCATATAGTTTAGCAAATCTTTTTAATATTATTGTGAAAAACAGTGGTTGAATAATTATCCAGGGGACTTTAAACCTGTTAAAGATCTTGGCTATGTTGATGATAACTTTCTTATTTTTAAGAAACAAGAACATGGGAATTTATTCTTAATATTTAATACCCGACATGCAAATCAACTAGAACGTTATTGTAAGTGTTTGGAACTGTGGAAGGAGCCAAAGTTTGTCTGTTTCAAGTACAGAAAAAGTTATACTTGAAAGCTATAGTATTCCAGGTTGTTGCACATACTTTCATCAGATCTAAACTTTAAAGACATAAATATTGGGGGGTTGGATGCATCACCATATCAGTTGTAAGTTATACACCTTGCAATATGATTGTCTACAAATTATGTCAACCTTAAACATGATCCTTATTTAGTTGTAATGAAAGACAAATATGTAATTAAATAATCATAAGACAAATGCTTCTGTCTGGTAGCATCCTGTTTTCCTTTAAGAATAAAATGGAAAGGAGAGTGGCATGCTATAGACTTTAATTCAACTCTCCTTGTTATGGTCTTTAATTCATTTCAGTGTACTGTTCCTAGCTCTTATTTTGAATCTCATCTCTGTAGCATTCTAGTTCTTCTGTAACTAAAAATAATGGAACTGCTCTTCTTCCACATGCTCTTATTATATATTGTTACAATCTGTAGTTTTCCAGTCTGTTGCTGCTCCTTTTATGCATTCAGCCTCTCGCTGTCATGTATTTTATTGGTGACTTGTGTTAATGTCATTATGGCATTTTGTAGTAATAAATAAATAGGTATGTACTAGCCAGTGTCAGAGAACATTTATTGTATGTGTACATTTCTGTTGCACAACTTTTTTTCTTTCATGATGAATTTTCTAGTGTTCACCAAATTACCTCTTACATCCTAGTTTAACTTCAGTCAAACCCACAAAAACTTTGAAATTGCTACCTCAGTCATATTCATGATTAAAACTACTCCTTTACAGCAGAAAGATGAGATTTTTTTCCTTCTTTCATTCTTAAGATTCTAGGTGGGGACTGGAAAGTGGATTCTACAGCAATAGCTTCTCAATAACTATAAGTATAGAGGTTTTGTAGGCATCTTTTGATACTGGATATATAGTAAGAAATTGTTCAATGCATTGAGAGTTATAATGTGATAAATGCCAGCCAATCCACAAACTTTTCTGATTATCGAACATTCTGGATGTTGAACAAATAAAATTATTGTATAAAATTTATAGTTGAGGATGAACATACTTGAAATTTGCCTTTTATAGATGTAGATACTAACAACTTGTATCATCTAGAAATGGGAATGTTTCCTAAAGTTGGAAAGATAATTTGATAAATATTGTATTCTGTAGGTTATAAATTACCAGTAACTGTCATATTTTCATGAAATGGAAAGTGTATTTTTTCAAGTGGCTTTTATCTGTCATTAATCAACATTTATAAATGTTTCTTAAATGCTGTTATACCTATTGTAAAGTGAGCTATGGTGTTCCAAAATTATTATACATTAAGTTTCCCTTTTATTGATAAACATTATTATGGTTTCAAAACACAGATCAGTGTATGTATGTAGAAATCTTTGTTGAGAGTGTAGAACCTTTTAAGATAAAGGACTGTTAATAAGCTTCAGTTCTGTTACGTTTATTCTCAATGTGGATGAAATTATGTTCATTCAATATGCTGTTTAGAGCAATGTATAAAAACACTTGAAGCTTTAATGCTGGTGATTTTTCAGACATCTAGATCAAAAATGTGATATGGTTGCAGATCAAAGTAACTAAAAATATATGTTGTTACAGCAACAAAATGTAAGAATCAAAGAAACTGAAACCAAAGTTGAATATTAATTCATTAGCAATTAAATTGTATCTCTATTATGATATGTATAACATTTGTATGATACTCTATACTTTAAAAATAACTTCATTCCATCTTTTATTGTGCGTGAACATCACAGAAATTTTTATGTTCCAATTTTGTAACTTTATCATAAATATATATAAAATTGAAGTTTTGGCAAGCAGCTCTATCCTATTTTGATAATTAATGGATTAAACATTTACTCTTTCTTCATTTTACAGGTATTGAACAAGCAAAGGTTACAGGATCTTGTTAGAGAAGTGGATCCTAATGAACAATTAGATGAAGATGTTGAAGAAGTACGTTTGTGATTAAACATAATTTGTACACATATATTTGTTATTTTTGTTTTTTATACCCATGCGTAATGTTATTATCATGAAATGGGCAAAATAAAGTGCCATGTTTTTATTGTATATGACATTCAACTTACCCAGTTTTTTTAATTCTTTGTTTCTCATCACTAAGTTGAATTGTATGTTTAGCAGCCAAATTTTATCTGAACTTGAAATGCATATCAGTACAGCATTGAAGGAGCACTGATTTCAGTATAATTTGTTGCTTTTATTAGTGATATAATTGAAGCACACTGTATCTTTATTTTGAACAATTGCCTATAGTTGGGATATTTTCATAATGCATCAGGTTCTATTTTAAAAAATGTAATTTATGAGGTGTGTATTCCTTTCATGTTTGAACAATTAAAGAAGTATTAAAGAAATTGTCATTAGAGATTATTCAAATTACTAGCACTGTTAGGTTTGTGAAGTAATATTTTTTAATACAATATTTTTGGTATTTGTGGATATTAACTGAAACCTGAAAATAGTGATAAAATTATAAGGGGTTTACACCATCCTTTTAAGATGATTGAAGTAATAAACTTAAGGCATGCTGAAGCTGCATGTGGTGGTTCACATAAAGACTTTGTGGGACAATGGTAAGTGTACACACTTAATGATAAAATTTGGATTTAATTCCTTGCAGTGAACATAGCAGACAACCCAGTGCAATTTTGCTGTGAAGCAAAGAAATGTAAAGGCTGGCATTGTCCAAAATATTTAAAATGCAAGTATCTTATAAAAGCTCATTAGGAAATAAAGTTGCAAATTGGGAATCAGCTGCAAAAGCTATTCAGTTTATCTGTAGGATTTGTTTATCTGGATGCTCCTTTCATTGTTAAAAATGCCTTATGATTTTTACATTTTTAAAAAATTTTTAAGTAACAATAAAAAGGGATGCCACTACTTTCAAATACTGTTCTTTCAGCTGGTTTGACCAATATTATCACAAGGATTAAGAGGTCATGAGTAAAAAATATAATAGCACATAATTGAAACAATTTTATTTGAAACTAAATTTTCTATTGTATCCATTTTTGAATTAAACACATTGTTAATATGACAGCTGGAACAATATAATTTCACAGAATAGTTCCATAAACATATTAGAAAATTTCTGAATGAAGGAACAGTGGAGATTGATACACATGTAGATGTTTAAAAATGAGTAGAAAATAATACTGACCATAATTTCTGGTATATTAGCTCTTCGTTTTAGTTAATTAAGACATTTTAAAAATATATATTAAATTAATTCATATAGCTAATATATATCTTAATATGAAATATTCAAAAATCAAAAGATGTTTAGATCTGTCTGTGACTAATCCAAGAGTATCCCAAACTTAGGGGAACTTTCCATTGGTTAATTTAAGTGGAAACTTGTTTAAACCAGTAGCCTTTTAGTGTGGCTTAAGTATAACATAACAGTACAAAATTGTAATGTGTATCTTGTTCTGTTTGGGAAATTTGTAACAAATTAAACTCAGTATTTGACCTCCAGTATGATGAAAAAGTTTTCTTGTGAAAATGATGAAAGTATAACTAAAATATATCTGTCGTATTTTACCTCAGTGAAAAAAAGATTTGCTATAATGTGGAAGATTATATTTATAAAATAAGGTACTCAAATTCAAAAAGTAATTACCAATTATCTTTTTATTTATGATAATGCTTAAGAACCATTTGATTACTGCTTCTGATGTAAAATATTATTGTACTAAATATTTTTTTTTAGCTTTTGCTTCAAATAGCTGATGATTTTATTGAAAATGTTGTGACATCGTCATGCCTTTTGGCTAAACATCGCAGATCATCGACTTTGGATGTGAAAGATGTACAGCTTACTTTGGGTAGCAAGTTTTATTGTGATAAGAGCTTTATTAGAAATAAATATAATAGAAACTGGTTGTACTTTATACTATACCACCAAACATAAGGTACAAGTTTTTATCTTGCATATATAAATAAGCTTACAACATAATTAAAAAAATATATTAGAAAGTGAAATATAACAATTTAGTACAGCAGTTTTTGTGGTAGTAACTCAAGGACCCATTTGAATTTCTAATTTATTCAAGGATCCACAAATCCATCAATATTTTTTAAATTTTGAATAAAGGATTCTGTGTACATGGAAAGCTGTATTTCAAAACTGAATATTTTAATTAATATAAATTTAATTTTAGAAAAGTATTTTTTCAACAAATAACATCTTGTCTTACATTCTTATAAAATTTTGGATATCATTTGCAGATCCTAACTTGATAAGCACTGATTTAGCATATTTAAAAAATATAAATTGAAATCATTCTGTACATATATGAATATGTGTTTCAGAGAAAAACTGGAACATGTGGATCCCTGGTTTTGGAGTTGAAGAAAGGCCATATAAGAGGTCAGCAACAACTGAATCCCATAAGCAGGTAAATCTAGAATCCTTGTTCTTTTATTCTATAAATTAGGAGGACGAAATTTGATACATAATTTAATACAATCAATTATTTTATTAAGAAAACAGGTTTAGTGTGCTGCAAAATCATTTCAAGTACAGTTTCTACTTGGATGCGTATAATTTTATTTCTCAGATTTGAATTAATTTTAGGTGAACTACTTTGTCATAACTATGCATAATTATCAATTTAATAGACACATCATAGAAAAAGGCTTTTTATTTTTTTTGCACAACACTCAGTCTGCAAATTGCTGAGACAATTCAGAAGAATGGATTGGCTACAGAATTATCATGATTTCATTTAAATGGCAGACAAGGAACAGTAACTCAAATCATAGTCTGTTGACTTCATAAAAAGACATTTCACTATCAAAAGAACCAGACATTTTTTCAGGATTTACTTGAATCCTGCATACTTTATTTTGTGTATAATGTAGGTAGAAGTAGCTCAAGTGATAAATATTATTGAGGTGGAAAATGTGGCTTAAAACATCTGTTTGCACATATCATTTATCTTAGTGCAAGTACAATAATTTATTTTTAAGTATATTTCAAACATTTTCAGAAGTTGATCTCTGTAAACAAGCCAGTCAGAACATAGATCACAATTGGCAGTGCATTCTGGTGACTGACTCAGTCTGGATAAGCTTTCACTGCTTGTTGCCAAAATGCCAGGAGAATTTCTCATGTAATTGGTTTCTGAGACTGACTGTTGTTTTCCAAACATAAGGTTTATCCACCAGTAAAAAGTAGTGAATGACAATTTAAATATTGACAATGAGCCATATTAATCAAGGTTATGGAGAGAAAAGATACAAATATTTGATACTTATGTATGAGGTTTTAGATTAAGTAAATGAAACTTGATAATTTTCAGATAAATAAAAGTAGTATTAATCTTATGTTGAAAATCACTTTTCACTTTGGATAGTCAACTCTAACTATCTGGACAAACATAAAGTGAAATACTTAAAAATTTATATTTATTGTTAACAGAAAACTTGTAATGTTTACTAAGCTTTGGGACCACGTTGTCAGTGTAATCCAATGAGGTACCAGCTAAAGAGTTAAGAATTTAAAAAGAAAGTATCAACAAGCTTTGTTTGGTAATCATCCCAACAAACCTGTCTGACTGAAAAATTAGGTGGGCAGATCAGTTTATTCTCACCCACCCCAAGGAAACAAGAGTTTTTCTTGTACATATCATAATCATTTAAGTTGGATTTTCTTTCAAATTTTGTGATATATCATTCTTACATCATGTCAGCATCAAAACAATATTTAAAAACCACCAAACTAACTGTGAGATTGGGTGAAATAGTCTAAAGGTACAGCTTTATTAAAGTATATTGACTTTTTATACTTCAGGTTTGTTAAAGTAATTTATTTTTAAGAAAGTGTCAATTTTAATAATAAAACATAAGTGATTAATGCTTAACTAGTGTATAATGTGTACTGTTGAATCTAGCTCCCAGTTGCATAGCAGTATATCTGCAGACTTACAATGCTAGAAACTGGGTTTTTGTACCTGTGGTTGGCAGAGCATAGACAGACCATCAGGTAGCTCTATGCTTAATTGGAAACAAAGAAAATGCTTATTAATGTTTTTAACTGAAGTCGGTTTGTTTCTTTTCTTCATCTGCACAGTTGGTGTTCAGTGTTTAAGAGCTTAATGATGAGAGAAAAAGAACCACCCTTCAGTTTACAGTTTAGTGCAGAAAATTAGTAGAAGCCAGTATTACAAGTATTTCAACTTTTCATAGTTATTTGACATGTTTCTAGCATTTTTTTCTTCCACTTTCTATATGCATGAGCTATTTTTTTGAACCATTTCTTTGTTTATATATTATTGATCAAATAACCAGTACTCCAACTGATAAGACTACAATCTTAAATTGACTGGATATATACATTTTTGGAAATAACTATGAAAACAGTGAGAAAAGAGTATTAACCCTATTATCACCAGTTAAAAGCCATTTCATCATGGTCGTTGATTCTCATTCAAAATTTTATACATGTCATTGAGTTTGGTATCAAAATGTACCTTGTAATTCAGCTTTTATTATTCATTAGTTAATTTCTTAATTTACAAAATATTTTAAAAATCTTAAATTTGTGTGTGTTATGTGGTATGTTGAATACACTATTGTTTCATATTAAATGTTTGTCAAAATACAGAGTCTATAGTTCATTATCAACCAAGGTGGCCCTGCCCACTTAAATTTTTCAGAATACCTTCTTACGTGCACCTACTTCACCAAGTGACGTGTATAACAAATTGAAAGCATGGAATGTTCTCCTAATGACTTTCTCAGCCTCTTTGAAGGACTGGGTGATAAACTCTTTCTTTTCATGCTAGATTCCAAACAGTAAGGAAGGACATTAGTGAGCTAGAAATTTCATGTTTTTTAGACCTAAATACAGCTTAGCTACTAAGTTTGATCAGTTATTGGAATTCTATGGTATTTACATTGGAATTTGATTCTTTCCCAAATTGTATTTACATGAAACTTTTTACAATTATTTAAATTTTCCACATGCAAAAATTTAAAACTTTGCAACGCATGGCAAGCACGAAATGAGTCAAGTTCATAACTATAAGACATATTTATTTGCTATATTTTGTTTACTATTCTGTGGGCCTAGCATGGCCGAGCGCGTTAAGGCATGCGCTCGTAATCCGAGGGTTGCGGGTTTGTGCCCACATCGCGCTAAACATGCTCACCCTCCCAGCCGTAGGGGTGTTATAATTTCACAGTCAATCTCACTATTTGGTGGTAAAAGAGTAGCCCAAGAGTTGGCGGTGGGTGGTGATGACTAGCTGCCTTCCCTCTAGTCTTACACTGCTAAATTAGGGACGCCTAGCACAGATAGCCCTCGAGTAGCTTTGTGCGAAATTCCAAAACAAACAAACAAATAGTATTTCGTGTTTTAAGTAAAATAAATTTAAGAACTTGTTTGTAAACAGTAACAACATATGTAAATATATATATATAATGTATTATAAGTGAAACATGGCTGTAATTTACAAAATACTAGTCCACCAAAATACTTCCAAGACAGGTCACTTTATTGTAAAGGTCAATTTTGTATTCTTGGAATTTGAGTGACATAAGTATACATTCACCACATTTTTGTAACTTTTGTACTGTTAGTCAGGTACATCTGAAATAAAATAACAGTAATAAATACAAACAAATGTGTAATGTATGAGATTTAAGCTATTTAGACTAAACACTTGTGTTTTCATGTTAGTTTGTAGTCATTCTAGAATGAAAAAAGTATAATTTAAATATTTATTTCCTAATTTTTTATGATCTTTATGAGGTTGTTAAATTGATTCAACCCATAGATACAGTAGTGAAAATAAGAAAATATTTTTCTGAAAAAATAGTGATTATTTGAAAGTTATAAAAACATTTTTGTGAGATATATAAAGTATTTTTAATCATAAAACCCAAATTACTTTGCTTGCTGATAGTAAACATTTGAAAAAAAAAATGCACGAGAAAAATTTTATTTAAGAAATCTTAAAACTTAATTTTAAAAAAATTGATATTTTACTTGAAACCGCCTTGAAACA
The DNA here is from genome assembly GCA_011833715.1 of Carcinoscorpius rotundicauda. Classification (NCBI taxonomy): domain Eukaryota; kingdom Metazoa; phylum Arthropoda; class Merostomata; order Xiphosura; family Limulidae; genus Carcinoscorpius; species Carcinoscorpius rotundicauda. Next base: position 43,224,156 of record CM022393.1, read on the forward strand.
TTTACAAATAACATACAGGAAAGCACTTAATGCATAAAAGTGAATACTGAATTTTAAGCATGTAGCAGTCACTGATATACTTTTTCATCTGACCAATAATAAAGTGTAAAGCTTCTCAAAGTTCAAGCAGTTGTGTGCCCAGTTGTAGTGTGAAAGTCATGCCACAGGAGTGACAAATTACAAATATATAAAAATTGAAGTTTTGGCAAAAACTTTTTTTAACTTTATTTCAGCTGAAACTGTGAAACTGCCACTTAATAATATAAGTGGCTGATTTTAGGACATTCTCCAAAAGTGACTATGAGAATCATGTGTTTTGTTTTTTTTTCAAAACATACTTACCCTTCCTCAAATTTGTAACTATTACTCAACTGCCAGGGTTTCTTCCTTTGCCTATCTAAGCATTGGCCTGTTTTTATTTGCTGCTTGCTCCAGACTTTTAGACCCTGATCAACTGCCCTTGGCAGTATATATCTCATGACACTCTCCACTAATATCATTGCACTATCTTGGTCTGGATTTGAGAATGTTAGTGATATTATTTGTAATGAGATGGAGATATATATTTAAGTAGCCTGAGGCTACATTTGAGGGGAATCCTCAACATTTTGGAGAGATTTTAGATTCACTTTTTTTCAGTGCTTTCTTTTAGCCTTTTGGATTATCAGTTCCCTGGTGGGTCAGTGGTAAGTTTGTGGACTTCGAAGCACTGGTGTCTGGAATCCATTTTCCAAAGGTAGACTTACCAGATGGTTCACAGTTGCCTTACTCTGTGCTAAATTGTTTTATTAGTTTTAAATGACCTGTGATAAATGAGAATGAGAGAGAGTTAGTTAGTTGATGGTAAAGTACAGATCCTGTACATATGAATATAAAATTGCATTATCAACAGTGAGACATACATTAATATGAAGTGATTTCTTTGCATGTGTAGCTGTTCAAAAATTTCTAAGAAAAATGAACTAAACGTAGGATTGAAATAGCCATCAGATTACAAATAGTAGAATGAGCAAAGCTAAAGATGTGTTCTTCTTGCAAATAAATCCAATTGTTCAGCAACATTTTGTTTGAATGCAGAGAGAAGAAACAGTTAATTTACGACATCTAATGAAGCATGATGGAAATCGGAACATATTTTTGGAGGCATCTCAGTCAAAATTGTCAGTGTTACCCATAATATTAATGGCATGCCATGCATATTGGCAAGTCGGGCAGATTCTGTTCTACATTGTTATTTGCTCAAAAGCCTTATTCATCAGGTATTGTTTCATCTTCCACTAAGACAATGTTAATGAGCATGGAGTAGTTTTGAGGAAATGACATATTCATGTTAAATTGACCAATGGAACACTCAAAATGCAAATTCTCTGTATACGGTTGTATAGGTGCACATAGAAGTTGAAGACAGCTATTGAAACATGGTGGGAAATCAGAACATGTTTTAGGATGCATCTCAGCCAAAATTGTCAGTGTTATCTATAATATTGATGGCATGCCCTGCATATTGGTCAGTAGGGCAGATTCTGATCTACATTGTCATTTGCTCAGAAGTCTTACTCATCAGGTTTGGTTTCATCTTCCACCAGGACAATGATAATGAGTATGAAGTAATTTTGAGGAAACAACATCTTGATGTTAAAGAGGCCAGTGGAACACTCAAAATGCAAAGTCTCTGTATAAGGCTGTGTTAGGTGGATGTACAAGTTGAGGTCAAAAGTTGATAAAATATGACTGTTGATTTGTATTTTTTTATAATATTTTATGCCATTAATAAATTCACTGCTATTGTTTGTGACCTTTTAGGTTTCATTTCTGTGTATAGATAGAATCTTGGGAAAAAATAGTTTGCTAACATTTATTGACAAATTCTCAGAACTCCACTAAAAAGCAGTTATTAATGCATCCTTTTGTAGGAATGTATGGTTAATTGTATTTAAAACCAAAAGCTTATTCAGTATGATCCTAATCTTTAATGCCTGTGTGAGACAACAAGAGCTAAGTGTGTGCATATATGTCCTTAGCTCATTAAACTTCATTTGTTTGGTAAAGTGCATGTATACTGTGGACCATAATTGGCACTGGAAGTTGTATTAAATTTGTAGTATACAGTTAAGTATATTTGAAATATAGTTTAAGCAATGAGAAAAAGCAATGAAATTCTTTCACAAATATTCTGTAATTGCAGTAGTTTTATAAAAGATGTTTATTTCTCATTGCGTTTGAAGTTGTTTTCCTGTTTCTTTTATGCTAATGTTTGTTGAATGGCTAGGCCTACCTTATTGTATTTCTGGCACAGACAGCAATATTAATTTATTAACCAGAAACAGACACTTCACTCTGTTAAATTAGTATATGAAAAATAATTTTTGTCATGGATTTATGTGCAAAACTTGTAGAAAAATTTGGTATTTTAGAAGATTATTCTTTTTTTTTATTTTCTCATCAGCAATAAAATGTTGGTTAAAATTTAGTTTTGGTAGTAATTTAATATGAATTAAATAAAAATTATCTTGCGCAAACCTCAGATAAGATACTATTAGTAGCTTGATGTGAAGTAGACACAGAATAAGTGTTCACCTTGTATTATTAGGTTGATACTGTTCAGAGATACATTTTAATTTCTTACCTTTAACAGAATCATGCTGCTGCAGGCATTTTATCATTTATTATCACAAGTATTAATTGTTTTAAATGTGTTATTTATTAATTTTTTTTTTTTATTGCAGAGAATGGCACTAATAAGAAAAACTTTGAAGAAATAACGACTTTCTTGTGGGTACATAATGATTTATTTTATATGCAGAGTAATGTTTTAATCTTTGTAGCTTGAGTTATGTATTATTAGAGCAATTCTGAATAAAGGTTTTTCTTTTTTACAAATATGAAGAATTTAAATTTTCTTTGAAAAAACATTTCCATTTCATAGTCACTTAATATGAAATCAGTAAATTGTTTAGACAAATAAATTATTATAGTTATGAAAAGGCATGAATATTAGTGTCAGTGAGATCTCAGAGTTTGTTTTTGTATCCACAATAAGTGTCAGGTGGCCATCATGTGGTCTTGCATGATATTTCATTGGAAAATAAAAGTGAAGGATGTAGTCTGTGTAAAAGATTCATATTGGTAATGAAACTTCTGATACACCTAACAGAAACATTACAGAATAGCTACAAGTTTCACAAAGTGGTTGGCAGGATGGGGACTTTTAGACCACCAAAGTAAAACAATTAATGGAAGATCTGTTCAAAGTAGAACATTGTCAACAACCTTGTAAGATGACCATTTGCCCATATAGCCTTGAAGCAACTGTAAATCTTTAGCTTGTCAACTGAATCAACAGTTTAGATCAGAGATAGATTTCATAAGTGTATTCTGTTGGTCATTATGTATAAAGACAAGTTTCTTTTAACTTGTTACAAAACCGTTTGTCTTCAGGAGTGTGAAGAACATGCATATGGCAAATAACTTAGGTAAAGGTGTCTTTGCAATGTAAAATGTGGTTCATTGTGGAGCCATAGGTGAAATATATAAATTTAGAGAGTACCCAGAAGCAGATCCAATTTCATGAAAGTGGCCACACTAACAGTTACACACTACATACAGTATGGCACTGTGAATTGCATATAATATATAAATGCTTTCTTGCTACCATTAGTTTTCTCATATGCAGATGCAGTTGCTTGTAACTTCCTTTTCATGAATAAAAACACAATCATCCCTCTGTGTTCAACTGTTTATCAAGTTCCTTAAAGAGCATATTGACTGAATGGACCCTCCAATTTCCTCACTGGACTTGAATCAGATTGAAGAAGCTTATTTATGTGTATGATGTCCTATGATGTAATGTTTATGAATTGGTAACAACTTTGATAGTGGATTGAGTGATATTTCTAATGGAAATTCACTGATTCTCTCTTTTTCAGCTTACCACATTGATGAAGTATGGTTTGCATCAGTGTCCAAGGTGGTTGTAATACTCTACACACATTTTCTGATCACTTGTTAGGCTAAAAAATATGAAGTACCAACTGAGTATAAGATTACAAGACTTGTTACCAGACGCTTGTTTTACATAAATATAAACAAGGAAACCATTGATGTTATTTGTTATTAATGCCTCATAATTACTAGAATATAGAAAATTATAATTAATTTGACCATTATATTATCTTTATCATAACCAAAATTTATTATTCTTAACTCCTTATATGCCCTCCAGTGGCTCAGCAGCATGCCTGCGGACTTGCACACTAAAATCTGGGTTTCGATACCCGTGGTGGGCAGAGCACAGATTGCCCATTGTGTAGTTTTGTGCTTAATTCAAAACAACAACTCTCCTTATGTTTTGGACACAGCATAGCATGGTTAAGGCACTTGATCAATCTGAAGGTTGTGTGTTCAAATCCCTGTCACACCAAACATGCTTACCTTTTCAGTCATAGGGGCATTAAAATGACAGTCAATCCCAATATTCATTGGTAAAAAAGTTGGCAGTGGGTGGTAATGCCTAGCTGCCTTTACTGTTTTACTGCTAAATTAGACAGCTAGTAGAGATAGCCCTCATCTAGCTTTGGGCAAAATTCAAAACAAATCAATCTTATTTTTTGAGTAAAATATTAGTTCATTGACATATATTAATTAACAAGGATTATTAATTTTCTAAAACAACTGTTTTTATATATCACAATTATCCTTCAAAAATATTTATAAAAGACCTCACTGTTACTGCTAAAAATAAATATTCCAATCTTTTATTAAAAGTATTGCTGAAAATATCAATAACTTGTACATACAGGACTTAGTATACATTTACACATTTTAAATGTTATGAACTGTAGGTTCTTTATCATATTTTAAAGTGTATGTAGTATGGTGAAGCATATCTAGTATTTTGTCTTTTATAGTTAAGTTGACCATTCTAAGTTCCCAAAGAATTTTTTACACATATATATTATGCAAGTTTAATTATACAATTTGGTTCAAAACATGTGGACAAGTTCCTTTCACTCTATTGATTACCTATTATTCTGAGTCATTGCCTTTGCTTGTGCTTTCTCATGAAAAATATTTCTATAGAGTAACATCCATCATTTGAAGGTTGAAAGTGATATTTCCCACTAATAGGTAGATAACACTTTGAGATTATAACCTTTCTCATTTTTCTCTTAGAATAACAATCAGTGACAAGAATGTGCACCAAGAGCACTAGCACTGTAGATTGTTGTGCACAATACTACGCTTGTATCTGAGAGCATCTGGTATGGGTATTAAGAATTTTATGACTAAAGCAGTGAATGTTTCAACATTTTTAGGTCATCTTCAGGTTAACAAGTTGGTTTGTTGTTATCACAAAATGCTATGCTTACTTAGTCTAAACAGATTTCAGTTTGTCCTGCAAGAGCTATCATTTTTTTCTCTTCAGTCAGAGGGTTTATAATGTTAGAAACTGGGATTCAGTATCATGATGGGTAGACCATAGTGTAGCTTTGTGCTTAACAATAACAAACAAATCAGTAAATGTTTTGTTCAGTGCATTTATCAATTTGATTGTTTTTCTGTGAGGTAATTAGAATTGCTAGTAACACGAACAAGTGGTGCCTCTTCATTGTTAGCTCATCCAGAAGCCTCAAAGCTGTGGTGCTCCTTAACAGGAATAAGTATCCATCTCCCTGGCTCATTCAGTGCACCTTAAAGGAGGAATATAACAGTATCAAGACCTTGCTAGAAGCCTTGAAGTATGATGAGTATGGCTGGTAGATTATTAGAGACTTCAGAATGGTGGCATTCCTGATGGGTCTCCAAGAAGGCTTTACAAAGTTTCCCTATTATCTTTGCTTTTGTAACAGCAGGGACACTGCAGTGCACTACAACAGGAAGCACTGGTCATAACGGACCAATTTCTCTGTGGGGAGCCACAATGTCAAGTGTGAGCCACTAGTAGACCTCCAGAAGGTGTTGTTCCCACCACTGCACATAAAATTGGGCCTTATCAAACAATGTATCACAGCTCTTGATAAGGAGTATGCAGCCTTTAAGTACCTTTCAGACTTCTTCCTTAAGCTATCTAAGGCAAAGATAAAAGCTGGTGTTTTCTTTGAAGCACAAATAAAGAAGATCCTGGAGTACACAAAATTCCCCAAGAAGTTCAGTAGGAAGGAAAAAAAAGCCTGGACCAGCTTTGTTATCGTGGTTTGGGCTTGTTGGGCAGTCACAAGGTTGTGGTGAAGAACTATGGCAAAATGGGCTGCAAGATGTCCCTGAAAGTCCATATCCTTGATGCTCATCTTTAACTTCAAGGAGAACATGGGAGCATACTCAGAGGAGCGAGGCGAGCACTTCCACCAAGATATACTGAACTTTTTGAAAGCTGCTACTAAGAAGCATATAACAAAAACATGATGGAAAACTATATTTGGGGGCTGATATGTGAAAAGTGATTTACATTACAGTACATTACAAATCTCAAAACTACTCGCTTCTAAACACTTTTGTTCATTTTTGCATAACTTTATTATAATTACATATAAATCTTGATTCATATGTTGTTTTATTCAGACCTTATGTAAATGAAAATGCGCAAATTTGCTCATTTTTACATATAAAATAGGTTAATTTCTAAATTTCATTATCCAGGTCACAAAAGCAAAGTTTTAAGGGAATAATGGGCATTTTCTGTACTTTTACAACATAAGCAATTAAGAAATAACACACGCAACCCAGGAACAAAATTTGTGTTACATAGTGTTATGGTTCTTCTGATAAATTGTTTTGCTCTGATAAGTCAGGTAATGACTGCAATAGCTAGATTCACAAAGAAATGTGTAATTTAAGTCTGTACTCTCTTAGTCTTATAAATTGTGGTAAAAAATACAAATGAGAGATTGTTACAAATACTGAAGGTAATCTTAACCCAAAACAGTCAAACAAAAGCATTTCAATGAAACCAAAATATTTTTAAATATGAACAAGACTATTTGAAAATCTATTTCAGACTGAGAAAACGACATTATATGAACTATATATATATATAATGCCAATGAGAGATTTATAAGGTAACTAAAAAAAGCAGTAACTGTGGTATTCCAAAATTCAATTGACCAATGGGTATTAGATAGTGCAAAAGTTGGAGATTCTGGACTTGCTAATTCCATAAAACTTAAGAGGTGAATCAAATGCAAAGGAAAAGACTAATGCAACATTTAACAAACTCAGAAACAAATTAATGACTAATTGTGATTTTACTGTCTTTTGAACAGCCCCTGAACACTTAAGAGGTGAATCAAATGCAAAGGAAAAGACTAATGCAACATTTAACAAACTCAGAAACAAATTAATGACTAATTGTGATTTTACTGTCTTTTGAACAGCCCCTGAACACGGTTTTAATGACAAATTCAGGTTGCCCTAGTTACAATATCCAAAGTCTAGAATAATCAAGAGTGAAATCTTACTTAACAGATGCTGGTCCAGCATTACTAATTGTGCAGTACAGTAGGCTTTTATGGTCATCAACCAAGACCTTGTGCTGCATCAGTTTTGTTTTAACTGTTAATCCAAGAATGTGATGCCTCCTACCAGTGTCTAATAACAGAATAGCTGAAGGGGGAGCAAGGACAGTAGAAATGGTTACTGTTATCAACAAAATAATTTGACCTTCATCCTAACGACTAGCCAAATTAATAGAATTCAATTCCAACATGCTTTTGGAACAACTTAAGTACAATTTGAATAAATTAAACATATTTGTTTAGTCAACATAAAACAGAGATATTTATAAAGTAATCTCTGTTCAGATTGTGGTTTTAGTTCCAGAATTCAACAGTTTACATGAAATAAGTATATACACAGCTGCACTAATGCTCAAGAAAGTAAGTTTCAGGCTTGATAATACTTCAGAAATCACTGTAAAACCCACAAGTATTTAAATGAAGGGAATTCCTTTGTCCCAGTAAGAGCAATAGCCCCATCATGTTCTACCACTAATGTGATACACATTCTACTGTAAAAATACTTATGTAGTGATAACATCTACTTACAACTACTTTTATTTGGAAAACTAATATTTTTTATCAATGTCAATAAAATACAGGCACCCCATGTTACGTTTCAGTATAATTTAAGGCAGTTGCTATGGTATTTAACAAATAAAAATAAATTTCAATAGTTAACCCATATGTTACACTGATTACAAAATTATTCTGATTTTTTCTGCAGTTTAAGAATATAAGGAACTGACACAAACGTTTTTATAAGGTAAGATACATATGTTCCAGTTCATACACTTCTATCAACCCAAAGATTAACAATGATAAACCTGACATTCAATGCTAATGTCAGTTGTTTCACACTATGCCTGTTATGAAAAGCCATTGAGATAAACCTGAAAAAAAAAAAAAAAATCTAGCAAGATGGTACATATCTCATGAAAACTTAAGCAGTCAATTTCACTTTTAATTATTAAAATAGTGGCCTGACAGTTGTTAGTGGATGGTGTTGACCAGCTACTTTCCCCCTAAAATTAAGTATGACTGATGCATTTCAAGGAGTCTGGTGTTCAGCTGCACATGTAATCCAACATTTCAACACAACACAAAATTACACTGGCTGAGAAGCAAGATCATTCGGGAATGTTCTGTGTATATACATTTAATGTTTATCACAGAAGATTTACATGCTCATAAAACAACAACTGTAGGTCTTTTAATGTATTACTGTGTTAGAATCTTGAGTTATTATTAGCATTGAAAAACCTAATTTTGCATGCTTATTTATCTAGAGTACTGTGAGTCTGTACTATACTCATTATGCCTTAACAACTCACTAGAGGTTGAGTATTTAATCAAAATATCACAGATTTTATACCACTCAGTAGCTTTAAAAGTAAGAGGTATAAATAACCTTAAAACTATAGAACGTCTGAGATTCAAAGCTCAAGTGACATACATTGTTTATCCTAGAGTCCATGCTTTCCAGACTAAAACTTGACAAGATTGCTTCAAAACCCAGTGCAGATTTTTTAGGTAGTCATTTTGAATACTGGCAAGTTAGTTTGTTTTGTATCAACAGTGTTGAATTGACAATAAGAATGTATGCCTCTAGTTGACACATTTACAGATAAGCAGACTTGAGTACCATGTTCAGAAGTTCAACCTTATCTTTGATGCTACTAACATTCTGACCAATAGCTGTTGCATTATGTGACTTTGCAATAAGTCTTGATGTCACTTCATCTCTTCCATTGTTCAAAGCTATCAAAAGAGTTTAGTACCACATCTTAAGCCAAATTTTAATTCTGTGTTGCAAGGGCATGAGTCGTTACAGGAATATGTTGTGTTGGGGATTGTAACTGTATAAAGGAAAGAATTTCTCCTAGCATAACTGAGTTATAAAATTAAAATTTGTCCCATACCATAAATTTTACTTTGCATAGTACATTTCCATTTTCCAAACTTTTTTTTGTACAGGAAAGATGTTAATGCATGATATTTTAAGATACAGTAAGTGCTAAGCACTGCAAAAAATGGGAGGCTCTGAATATTAATAAAAAAACAACTATAAATAAAAAGACTTAATGTACAACATACAGAAGAAAAGCGTACTGATAATTAAATTTTGCAGTACAAATTTTTACCACCTTTGGCGACTTGATTGCATCTGGTTTCTATAGCAATTTGAAATTAAAACAACAGAGAGCAAGAATATATTCAATTACAAGTTCCTAAAATTTTGCACGATACCTTTAAATAATCCTGATTTAACTAATGTTCACAACATACCTGTCAACTTGAATATGCTATACTACTCCCAGCACTACCTAAAACATCTTGGTGGGAAAATATGAATTATTTAACACTGCCCTTTAAACAGAATTAAAGAATCCTTAGAGTCATGTTGAATATATTCTATAACTGAAGTTCTAGTTCAAGAGAAATTGTTACTGATAGTAGAACACCTCTATAAAGTTTAGAAACTTTACTTGAATATAGATGAATAATATATTAAATTTATCATGGCAAGATTTGGTAAGGTTCTTGCAGCTCCATTATTCTATAGAAACTGAACTAAATTTCTAGTAGTATTATGTCTTTGATTCCCCAAGCTAGATCACTATGATCTAGTGTACAAACCAACTGCTGCATGGACCTGAGCTAGTGATAAAATCTAACTCAGACTTTTCTATTTTAAACTAACTGAAGTACCTGTAGCCATTTTCTGATTTTAGCTCTCATACAGTTGTAGCAATTCTGGTATGATTGTAATTGCAAAATACTCATGTCTTGCAAAAAAAAAGGAAGAACGTTCTTATAACCAGTAATCATATAAGTTACAGTTGGAGTTGAGGTTTCTTCTCTCATTTCCTTGGTATCTTCAGCAGTATGTGTTGCAATAATGGCAATTAGATCTAGAAAGCTGCGTTGTCTTAGCTGAAATAACGATGGATACACTAATGCTTTGTGATATTTGCTAGTAGTTTGTACTTCAGTCAAGCCTTATGACCATCACAAATAATGATTGTTTGACAGTAGATTTTATAACACCAAAAACTGCTTCCAGAGGTAAGATTTCTCTGAGACTCGTGATGTTGCATGGGTTCACTTGAAAGGCCTTCATTAAACTTATTAATGAGTATTTCAGAAAAATGACCAAGATGCATGCTCAAGAATGCCTCCCAATACAATAAGTTTACATAATCTGCATAAGCAACTAAGTTTCTGTGAGGTCTACATCTGTGAGCTTCAAACCTGATTCTACATATCAAGTTGTGCAACTCATCTACAAGTATCATGTTGCTCTTTATCTAAGTACTCTAGAGCAGTGGTTCTAACCTTACTAGCTATAAATATCTTTTTACAACCCTTAAGGGTCAGTAATTCTGAGGCTCATAAAAATTATTATAAGGACTACAAATCACTAAATGGTTAAAGTAAATATGCATTTAAAATATTAAACTGCTAGAAACAGTTACAAAGATAGTATGTACGTCAATTCATGCAACTTTAATTGATGAATCTTCTGCAGTAAGAGCAATATTATCAGACCACTTAAGTCTGTGTCCATAAAGCAAGCACAATTTCAGTTTTTGATCAACTTCATCACAGAAAATGTTTTCACATGTTGGCAGGTAATACAAAATGCTGACCAAAAGAAGGAAAATATCTAAGTTTGTCAATAGACACGGCCACCAATATGAAATCGCATATGTCACAGTAGGAAGGATGGGAAATTTGATAAATGAGCTCTTCAGGATGGTGTATACTTCAGATCTATAAATATACAAGTTACAGCTGTATCTCCTCTAGTAAACAATCTTGTTGTTCAAAAATATAAAAGGACAAAGAAAAGAACATTCTATGTTTCAAGCTTACTCCATTAGGATTTGAAAACGTCTAACAGTGCTTAATTTTACTGTTACATTTGTCTGTCAAGTACATTTTCCAACAATCTCTCAGAATTGTGATGTTTTAGTGTGCTAGTTGATCAATAAACAGCAGTATCCTTATTTCAAAGGAAGAAAAATCACTACGTATATTTTTAAATAGTTTGTTGCTTCTATGATGTCTGTCACTGTCAGCAAAACAAGCATGTTCTATTGATAATTCATCAATATCCATCAGAAAACAGTCCTTCAATTCCAAGAAGTGAGAATAGAATGAAATTTTCCTTTTGATAGTCATTGGACCTCATAGTTAGCAACAATTCATCACAATATGCTTCCATGTAAAGAATAACGTATCTAATTTCTCATCCATTCAAAGCGCTGGTGAGATTCATATGTACAAGATTCAAACTTTTTCCACACAAGTCTCTTGATGAATGATGCAAAAGTGCTTTAATAACAGTCATTTAAGAAACTACTCCAACAGTGAAATACACTAAATATGTCTACCTGTCAATGTGACTTCTTTCTGAACATCTTCAGGTGGCAAACAAATCTACCCCCTTTGTGGAGCTGTGCATTATTTCAAACTTAAGCAGCTTTTTCATCAACTTAAAATTTTCAAAAACCTTAAATAAAAGATGACTTATGCTATGTCAGAGATATAACAAGCTTCATGTTTTGTTAATAAAATCTTGCAGTTTGACAATTGAAAAGCTAATTGCTCCTAGACATATTCAGCAACCTATTCAATACATCACAGTTTTATTTGACAGAGGTACGTCTTTAAAATTAGCTTTGACCTGGTTGATGCCCAAGGTTCTAGCTGTAATTTTTGTGCATGGTTCTTTATTTCTTTTTCATCTGTAAAATTATTTTTTCTGGATAACAATAAAGCCATCTCATAGAAAACAACAACCATACTTCTGCTTTACTCCTGAATTGACTGATGACTGCCCAGTCAACTCTCCATCCTAGCATTGTGTTTTAATCATAAGTAAGAGTTAATTGGTTACTTTATTACTGATCTAATGCAATTCCAAATTCTATTTTTCAACAGAGAAATGCAAAAACCACAGACCAAAACAAACGGTTTTTCTGCCACTTCCTGCTTTTAACATGTATTTTATTTTCACTTAATATTTAACTCATGGCAATCTACTTTTGTAGGTGCACTGCCTTTTTTATTCTTTTCCTATTACAATCATTTTTACTTGCATAATTTTACGCCTGCAAACTATTCATAACACATAACACCTTGTGTGTTTTATGAGAGGTGAATCACCAGCTGCTCAACATTTCCATTTTCTCTCAAGTTCTCTCTTCCAATCATTTTGGACAGTTCAGTAACTTCAAACTTTACAATTGTTAATGGATTATCACTTAAATTTAAAACATACTAAATACTTATCGACACTTACTCACACTTTACGAAAAGTCAAACAACTCTGAGACTGGTACCAGCTTTTAACACTCAGAGCATTGGTATATATACATGAAGTTTAAGTGGTTCATTTTACCCCTTCTGTATTTAAACACCAAATAATCCCTTAATCAAATGTGCTCCTTTTTTGTTGAAAATTTATGTCCCCTTCATGTTCCTTTGAAGGACCATAAGATTCACCATACCATGTATGGTGGAAATTAGTCAAAGAGTATTAGAGGAGTTAGTGGACAAACAAATATACAAGTTCACTTTCATATATAATAGTTGGAGGTCTAACTTCTCTTATGACATTCCTCATATCAGCATGTATCACTGTCTAGTTGTGCCGATTTTCCCTTTAAAAGTAAGAAATTAAAATTAATACAATATTTAAATCTGATTTATTTACTAATTTTGATACCATTTTTATTTATATATACTGATGCTAAAGGCCTTTAATCAAATTCTAAATATAACTGCAAAAGGTGCTTATATACACATTTTAATGTATTCATAGATAGAGAAGTAATGTAATTTGATCACATTTTCTATGGTGCCCATTAATATAATTTTGAAAATAGATGAAAAGAAGAAATAGTGATACTTTGATGTACTTATTTCTAAACTATAACTGATATAAGTTTGTGACAAAATATTAGCCTTGTAATATAAACAGAAATAACAATTTATTTGAAGCATACATAATGGTAATTATGTGAACATCTACACTCATCTCTTTCTGTAGATGTCACAATAATTTAGTGAATTACATTTCAAATTTAATTAATCTATTTTCTTATCAGGGTATACAAAATTTTGGTATAAAGCATGGCTAATAAATTCAATAGTACACAGGGCTTAAGTTATTAATTCTCTAATTTTACACTGCAAAAAAAAAGTGAATTTTCCTTTGTGACATTTTATCACTAGACATCTTCACTTCTCTACTTTATTTACCACCCTTCCAAAGAGTATGAAATTTAATATAATTTACTAATTATAATACTGTCATTGCCCAAGCAAAGCATAATACTTACAGGCTTCAATCTTATTTAGTTACAGAGCCAACAAACAGAAAATCAACTCCCTTATACCACACCCATCTGTCATATTCTTTCAGAAATTGACAAAAATTCTCTCCAGCATGTAATACATTATGTATAACCAACAGAAAGTCAAGCCTTTGATCTATCAAATGATGTGTTATATTGCATTGTTTTATATGCACAGAATTCTCAATCATGCTTTCAGTTCAAGCTTTATTTCCATGGGAAACATACTGACAAACTTAACTAAAATTTTACCAGCTTTTGTATCACATTTAAAAAGACAGAAGATGTGTGATAGTTATGGAACATTGTCTGCTTTTTGCATGTGATTGTTCCGTGTTCTTCGGTGTGGTATCTAAATAAACAGAAAACTATTTAATGCTGTATTACCATTAGAATAAAATAGTAGGGTTAAGTGACATTGACAGTAAAAGGTATAAAAAATAAAGCCCAGGTAGGTACTTTATTTAATAATAATTTTTTATAAAGTATGCTTGTGAATGGTTCCTACATTTTGCAGTTTGATATCATAATGTGAACTGAACATTCATCACATTTATATGGCATAAATGCCAGCCAGACACAATAATCCATGATGACGAGAAAACCCACTCATAGAGAAAAATATATATGTAAAAATGGCTGGTATGGGTAGAGAAAGCTCTATGTAGAGTTTGCTCCTCTACATAGGGCTTTCACTACTCATATCAGCTATTTTTATATATATATATTCAGCCAGACAGTTTAAAGTAAAACAATAAGATGTAAGTATAAACACAAGTATATTGTTAAGAGTTTAAAGCTGTTATGAGTAAACAAATGTATTTTCATGCTACAATTTCAAGTCATTTTAGAAGGAAAGCCATTATATTTTAGATTTATTTCAAATTTTTGTTTGGTCATTATGAGGTAGGTAAAATTGAAAAAAAAAAACCTTGTATACAGTTAAGACAGAAAAACATAACAAAGAGTACTGCCTATGTAGGCATGGCTTGGATTCTTCATCAAAATGGTATTTTAAATATCTCCTAAAAAGTGCTGGGAATTTCTATAACTATCAAAGTAAAAACTATGAAGTTCTTGTTCTTTTTTAATATACAGTAATCAAAACCCAAAACAATAGCATCTACCAAATTCACTGAAATGATATAGTTTCAAATACAGCATCTGCTTTTATATACATTATAAATTTGAGTGGTTTTCCTTTGGTGGCAATTTGTGCACCCTTCCAGAAATCAGAAACATTTTGAGTACATTGGATATAGATTTTTTCCTGAATGCATACTTTAACTGAGCTTTTAATAAATTAGTGTGGATACAAATTCTTTGTAAAAATTAATAGAGATACAAAATATATTCATAGTGGATGTCTATTCTCAAGAAGAACAAATACTTTAACATTTAATTTAAAAAAAAGCTTTATTATGTTTATATTTGTAATACAAAGTTGAGGAAAACACTACATATGAAACTGAAGTTCACTGAAAGGTATATTATAACAAAAAGAGAGAGTGATTCTTCAACTTCTTAGAAAAAATCTTTTCAGTCTCCTTTAAAAAAGTTAACACTTTTTCACCATACTATAACTTAAATATAAAACATCAGTGAATGTGAAGCCTAGATGGCACAGCAAATACTAGGAGCTTACCAAGTGGTGCTAGAAACTTTATAAGAAACAATGTCTCTTTATACACGTTTCTCTCACGTTTGACATATTCTAAATTCACATTTTATCAATGCCTCATAAGTGCAATTTTTGCTACTTTATCCTTAATTTACAAAACTACAGAGTTTAACATCATGACAACTATAATTAAAGCTAGGGAAAACTACTATTTCATAATTGAAATTCAAACCCACTTGCTTCTGCACATGATTAATATGTTCCACATACTGTATCTGTAAATTAGTGTCTTATCTAAATATTTAGTCTTTACCTCAGATTATAAATGTATGATAACAAACCCTAAATTTAAATAAAATCAGACCATTTCCGATGTTGCCTTACATTCAACCTCCACTACAGATTTTAATTTTCTTATTTTTTTAATGCTGCTAAATAAAAAGAAGTGCACACACATATATATAAATGTCAAAATCCTAACAGACATGTTTCTGTCTGCACATATACAATCATGGATATGGACTTTTTTACTGCATTAATATTTATCTAAAGTAGAGTAAGGAAATATCCTTATTGGTTGTTACTGTTTTTTACAGCACAGGGACCAATATTTCATGTGTTTTCTTTTACAATAAAAGAAACAGCATTATATACACCTAAAATCATTGCATTTCAATCAGTTCAATTTAAAATACTGATATGCCTCTGCAGCCACACAAGCAAAATAATGGAAAATTATTTGACTTTGTTCATTTTTTTCAGTTCACATCCAACACATTATTCATATCCCTTTCTCTCCAGTACACATTTTATGCTGGATCTATGCTTTGTCGGTACATTATTTTAGTTGATTCTCTGTATTCAAAAGCTTCACCCACAATGCTGGTGGACAGAAAACAGGGTCCAACTCTTGATCTTATAATAACACACTGTGCAAGAACTTATGACAGGTCTGGAAAAACAAACAGAATGGAAAAAAAGAACAAAAAAGAAACAATCTCTTTAAAAAAATCACACATATATATAATGTAGTAAGAAGTATCTGTTTATAAAAATTTACCTTCAAATGTGCTATTAAACTGCATATAAATAAATCTAATAATGGCATGTGGCTAATCTTGAAAAAGTAGCAACAGTGATTCAATAAAGGTGTAATATTAAAGCAAATATATGCATTTTTCATTCACTCATGAAAATCTTCCAACAAATGCATCTCCCTGCAGAACATTTCTAATATGAAAATTTTACAGCAACAATATTACACATACAGACACACAAGTCTACAGCACTATCCAATAAAATTGTGATGAGTAAAAGCCAAAAAATAACACATTAATAAATTTCTAAAATTAAAAAGTAGTTTTTGACATCCTAGTTGATATAATTTTAAAAGTTTTAACATAATCAAACTATTTTGCTAACTTAAAATGTTACTTCAGATCTGTATATACAAAAGTATTATTTAATAATTTTAGTATCTGAGCTGAAGTACTATAGCACGAGTAATAACTCTTCTACACATGAAATATTTTAAATGATTAGCCTTCAGAATGACCACCAAGAAGCACATTAGTTACTGGAGTTTACAGATACTCATTTACTGGAAGTTGATTTTTTATAATAATGAAATAAGACTAATTGCTCTGTCAGAAGATTATTATTATTTTTATGTCTCCTCAGGTCACATCAGGAAAGTTAAAAATAATGAATAAACAGACACTAGTACTTACAGCTAGGTGTTTCAGTTTCATATCTCCTTTGTATTTGGTCATAGGTAAATTTCACAAAAGTATCATACTGTTCTGAAAATTCAAACATAATATTGTCAATAATGTGCATTAAATGCTTTTCCACAATATATATTTATAACATCTAATTATCTCTGTATGAATTATAAGTTAACTTTATGTTAAACTTAACATTTTGCATGGTTATTCCTGCAAAGATACAATCTATTTTATGTAAAAACATGTCTGATAATTCATTGGAACACTTCATGTTTTAATGAAAGTTTGAATCCTGTGGGTTATACACACTGACTTTCACAAATTTCTCAAACAGTACTGTCTCCAAATCCTATACAGTTGAGGGTAAAGGAAAATATGCTCTGACAGCATGATTCAGTATGTTACATAGATTCTCACATGGGTTGAGGTGTGGGGAATTGTGTTTACTAAAGAAGATAGTGGAACTATTCTGCACACTCTTCAAACTGATCATGAATAATACCAGCACAGTGAATGGTGGCAATGTCATCAGATACCCATCACTATGATGATACAAATGGAGCAAAAGAGAAGAATGCACTTTATACAAAGATCTTGGATATGGGTGAGGTGTAATATTCACAAGGACTAAGAGAGACACACTGTGTCATTAAAATGTACCTTACAACAAAACTTCACTTCCAGCAAACTGTAAAGTGAAAATAACACATGAAGGTTTCAAAGCTTGTGTCTGTACAGAATAACATGTATTGAGATTCATTTGATTACATGACATAATTCCAGTAGTCAACAGTTAAATCCCAATTGTCCAAAGCATCACAGCAAATGCAACCTTTAGGTAGTAATTTAAACTATTGAGTGTCAAAAAAGTAATTTTTGTAGCTCCCCCTATATCATTCTTATTGAAATGGCTGATGTCATCTATCAATTGCTGCATTATTGGACACTTTTTGCAGTTTTATATTTCCCCATGATAAATGTAGCTACAGTCATCAAAACACTGTGTTTGGCTATACACACAAAAAGAAAAAAACAACTCTTAAAAGGGTGGTAATAATTGGTCACAATTAACTTATAGGCAACTTTGTAAGTAACTTTTTCTTTTCAAAAGAGAGATAGTTAATATGCATGCCTAAAAACGAGTCTTGACCTTTAAGCCTAGCTTTTAGTTGTTTTAAGTAATCAGTAATTCATGAGGAATAATGTACACATTTCAGAATTTTATTCCTGATGGTCAGAGCTGAATTTTAATCAAAAATTTTTCTACTGACAACTGGTGAATATTGCTAATGATCAATTTATCATCATCAGGATCAAATGTCTCTGCAGCCATACACCCAAAAAAATCAAAATTCATTACCATTTACCAAAAAAGAGAACCAGGCTTTAGCATGTTATCAGAGAAAACAGTTAATTATCTAAACAAGTTCATGAATGCAAATAACAAAACTAGAATCCAGCCAGACCTATAAAACTGAACAAGTCTGTGTTGAAAAGCAACTATTTTCCTATGTGGAAGAACACTAAATGTGGACTACATAACATTATTCTTTGGTAAGTTTTATCCAAACTGTCAAGAAAGGGGATTTTTTTTTTTTTTTACATAAACTCTGTGATTCTGAGAAGGAAATAGATTTCTATGTAACTTCCAAATGCCTTTACATATTATATATCACCATTTTAGTCAAGAGACTCCTCTGAATCAGTGTATTTGTCTGAGTTACTTGAATATATCACATCTGTCCTGGACTCCACCCAATCCAAACACTACCACAAGTATATCTTTCTAAAAATTCCAACATTTTAATTCTAACATCCCCTTTGATGTTCACCATCTTAACTGAGTGTGCATTAGCTCAATCCAATGAAGCAACCTCATTTCTGAAAAGGAATGCTAACTAAAATTACATATTTATTTAGTGCAATTATATGAAATGTAGCAAATTTTATAAAAAAAATGTACAGGTTTGCATGACATCAATCTGACAAGTCAGAGTTCTAGGTGATGTTCAGATAAAGAATAAAAATATTTTTGTCTATTGCACAGTTTGCATATTGTATTTTCATGACATTTACAACCTCCAAAATGTACTTCTACATTTTTGTTTGGAATACTTGTTTATTGTAGCTGGTATTTACTCTCCTTTACTACGTGTTGCTAAATCAGAAAAATGGGGTAAATTGAACAAATGATAACTCTAAAATAAAATATGTAATACACTGTTGAATGGCATTCTGTATATTATCATGACATGTACATTTTGGTCACCACACTGCAAACAGGAAAAGAGTGAAGGTATTTTTTCCCAAAAGTAATTTAACTTTGTGTCATTTACCTTAAGTAACTGATTTAATTTCATTTTATTTTATTAATAACAAGTTTATCACTTTTAATTTTGACAATGTGGATTTCATTGACCTCTTAATTTATGATGATAGTAATAAAAATAAAGATGCTTACAATAATTTTAATATACATATACTGACTGTTTAAAATAAAGCAATTTGCTGTTCAACACTATTATATAATATTCTTCTATACCAAAAACAGAATTCAAATGTTGAACCTCAAAACTTCCCAAAAGTATTAAGTTTAGCAAAATTATAACTAAGAGTTGCTACTGGTCATTGTAAAATGTACATGAAGTTCCCTGCACCTTGACTGTATGGTTAGTTTTAACACTTTTTAAAAATAACAAAATGAAGTACAGTTAGCTGTAGAGTTAGATACACTTTCTAAAACTAATTAATCAATATAATGAATAACATTAACGCTTCATAAGGTCCTTGAGAGATTGGAAAATAGAATTATTTCATTTAACATAATTGAAATACTAAAAATGGCAAGAAAAAAAAATTCTTAAAGAAATAGTTGTTTAAATTCTTTGAAAATCAACTTTAAGAACTTATTCCAAAATTTTTTTTAATGTTTCATTCTCCACAGTTATTTACTTTTAAGCACCAACTTTCAATCCATGCAATAATAGCATCTGCATCACAATTTTTCATAACTATGATAATTAACCTCAGAAAATGCCATTAGTTGTTTGAATAGTTGTCTGTTCACCTTAACAAGTGTTTACGATGTGATTCAAAGTTGTTTCTGGCTCTTTGCCACTCACAGCATCTATAAAATATTGATGTCATCACATAAATTTGCATGTCTTGGATCATGGATGGCACAATAGTCAAATGAATACAAAATCGAAGTAAGCTTAATAAAGCAGGAATTTTATAATAAAACATTAGAAAAATGTTTATGTACATATCACACAAATGCCAAACAACATCTTGGTATAAATTATTAGCATCAAAATTAGCTCTGGAACCACAGGAAATTAGATGATTCAATTCTGATGTACAAATAACCTGTCTAATGCTGCTTCAAATATAATATTGCATGTTGGTTGCATTTAGAAAACTTTTAACAGTGTTGATTTTAGTACAGTAACCAACTAAATCAAAGCAACTTTGAGCATAAATTATTTGGGAATAGATAATCTGTATGAAAATTTCGTTTTCTCTTTCTCTAATACTTTTCTCTTTACATAAAAAATGGTATACTACTTTTTATATTTGGTATTAATCTTTAAACCGAAATAGATATGGCTGTCATCAATTACACTTTCTGATATAAAAATAATAAAATATGGTTTATCAACTTTTTGTCTTATGTTACCCAGTTATTGTGAAAATAGTCAGAAATTGGAATTGAGGTTTAGGTAGGTATAGAGTACCAAGAACTACATGGGCATATCAGTTAACAAATCATCATCAATATTATTATTATTTTTAAAGGATTATATGGTTTCATTAGTATAATGCAGTTTATGATAAATAACACAATTCACAGTAGGAAATATTGTTTTAGGCAGTGAATATAATTAGTTTTAAAGTTAGATGCATTTTTGAAATTGATTTTTCAATATGACAAATAATGTTAAAGATTATTAAGATCTTTAAAAAAAAAATGGAACTGTTTTTTTACAGCATTTCTTTCAACTTAGGTTTCTAAAATAAATCTGTGAACATTTATTTCTAATTACTTTGAGGAGGTCATAACTCCTAAATTGTACCTACATCATTTAGTAGACTTAATGTTATACTATATGCAGTTTCAAATTTTGATGTTTCTACTTTAACTTATGATTAATTTTATGGTAATCAAATAACACAGTTCTAATTTACAAAAATAAATACATTTAGTTTACTCTTCTATAGAAGTAAGTAAAATATTAATATCTGAGACAATTCCTTACTTTTTCACACAGAACAGTTAGAATCTCACAATAAAATGGTTGAGGGGCCAATGCAAATTTAAAATATCAATGAGTTCTCTTCAAAAAGTGCCTGAAAAGAGAGTCCATAGGGTGTGACACTCAATGGCATTGCTTCATAGGGGTACACCTGTGTAAAATCTGCATGTCAAACCAAGCACCCACACTTTGCACCTCTTTCCTATACCACTACTGGCTAGAATGGGTAGAATATATTAGTGGCAAACAAGCACTTACTCTCAAGTAGTTGATGAGCTAATATGCATAGTGTTGTTATTTGTGTAAAAATAAACATTATATAACAAAGAAACACTGAAACTACTGAATAAGATTGCTGCAAAACAATATCAAATGAATCTTGTGAAAACCTTGACTTACTAGTTCACTATTAATCAAGTAATAAAAACAATTTATAAATGTAAAATGATGTAAGGGTGGCAGTACCACAGAAAATGCAAACAAGAATATACAGATGATACAGCTGTACAAAGACCATCCCCACATGACGTTTAATGTCGCAAGTAAAAATCATTAGAAGGTCAGTCAAATTTACTGATCTTATAGAGAGACTCTGTAATATTCAAGACATTTTGACTCCACTTGGTTTTCCTTGTGTAACTTTTAGACTCTTAGTTACATTAATACAATGCTTACCCTGTTATAACCATAATATTATAATAAACAAGCAGCATACCAATAGTCAGTATACAGCTTCCAACTACATTAATATTATAGCATGCATTTTATGATGTAGCAATAAATTTTATTACTGAAAGTCATGTAAATATGATCATTGAACAGCTGCATTGTCCTTATATTCTTGTTTCCATTCTTTTTTGACTCTGTCATCCTTACATCATTTTTAATTTACAAAATGTTTTTATTACTTGTTTTGTGATATTTTTCTTGACTGAAAGTGCATTCTATGAAAGTGTGGAATAAAATTTAATATCATAGGCAGTTTTTACTTCTTCACTTCATACATAATACATAAAAAACACCAACTGTATAGTGCACAAAGAAATAGGTATTCACATGTTACAGACATCTAATATTCATCTGCTATTAGCTGACAATTCCTGTGTGACCCTATACTTAAGCTTTCTAAAGGAACACCAGATTTCTGTAAAAAATATAACTTCAAAAAGTAATGATAACATAGTCTACACTAGAATGATTCAAAAACTGACTAGTTTTTATGATTAAGTAATGACCATTCTACCAAGAATGGACTGAGGTTTAAAAATAACAATAGTGGTAAAGTAATTGCAGTTATCTTGACTGAAACAAGAAGAAAACCAAACAATTTGGTAGGTTGGTCACTTTCTGGTTTGGTATCTTAGCAATGGTTTCTTGTCTTATTTTTCAGTTGTTAGATAGCAAAACAAATGAAAGTGAGTAGAAACCATCTTTTAAAGTAAAACTCAATGTTACTGTTGATTTTGTAACATCATATTTGTATTAAGCCTAATGATTATCTTATGTATTGTAATTTATCCTGGACAAGCCTCCAATTTATTGTTATGTATTACAATTTAAAACAGTCTGAAACTGAATTGTTATTTGAAATTAGAAGTTAATTAAATATTAATAGATATCAAATTTATGATGTTTACTAACAAGATTGATACAACAGTTTTCTTTCTCAATACAAATAAATTTTAATATACAAATAATGGTTTATACACAAGAGTTTTACAAATAATACTGAGCATTCTGTCCATTCTAGAACTTCTTTGATGTTTTATTGAGAGTTCGCAATGAGCAAATTAATTTAATTTTTAGTTTGTATTGCTAAAGTTCACTCAATGAGAAATTAGCAAGCTCTTTAATGCAAGTTTTTTATAGCTGAAGTTATATAACCTCTTAATAGAAATACTAACATCCAAAATTAATCAGCTGGAGTCAAACAGTTTGTAATGTATGAAACTATAAACTTTCTAGTTTCATGATTAATTGCAGTTATAGTTTCCAAAATTTATAGGATACCAACAATAGCAAATCAACAATATAAACTGTCTCTCCATGTGTTGCAATGGCTACCTTTTATAAGAGACAATATTCTCAAAATTTCAGTTGGCAACAATACTAGCAGTTACTAGTACTTACATACACACAGAGTACATTGTTAATTCTTACACTTGAGAATCTTCCACAACTTCAGAGAATAGGTGAAAATCCCAATACAGATTTAACAGTACAAGTTGCATGCATTTCTAAACATATATTTAACTAAAATAAACACTGATATAAAAAATAATTATATAAAAAGCATGCTTAATGTTTTTTCTTTTCTAAAAAATGGAAATAACCTTAAATAAATAAAAAAGAAGGATAGGTGAAGATAGTAGGTACAACCTTTTGGAACTTCTTTTACTTCTCTACAAATTTTGCATTAAATGTTAAATTTTTTCACATCTTCTAATTATAATTATAAAAGTAACTATGTGGTAAAAAATATTTCCCAGTGGTTTACTGTGATCTCAAAATCAGTACTGCATTAGTTCACCCCAGGTAATACCTAATAAGGCTTAATTTCCAGTATTTAAAGTATTTTGTGCAATGCTAGTGGTACTTTTAACTATTATCCTAAAAGAAACTATGGATGGTCCTTAAAGTAAAAAAAAAAGATAGCTTTATTACACCATCAGTCTCAACAGCAGCAGTTTAAGAGTCAAACCATTACTATAAAAACTAATTTGTAATTGATATCTATCAATAGAAACCTTTTTAACTAATTAGGTTTAAATGATCATATAGGCGACTGACCAAGACAACAACATATTTAGTTGTCATAATCTTGCTATAAATATCCAATCAAATTCTTACATTTGCTTCTGTTGTTTCTAAAATTAAAAGAGAACAATGAAAAACTACTAGTATGAGCTGTTATAGTGAAAAGCAAAAGTACTTTGTCTATGTAAATGAGCAGATTCTTAAAGAAAAAGGAATAAAACCTGAATAAAACATCAATGTTTAATAAGCTAAAAAGAAGCACTAATCTATACAAAATAAAGATGAATTAAAGATAAGTAAATTCACTTCACTAGCATTGTTTTCCACTAAACTTATTATTAAAAATACATTCTACTTGTGTAATCTCTTTGTTGCATACTATTATATATATTCATGCTCTATGTAAACTAGTGATACCCGATTATGACAATTTTGTTGAAACATTGTTCATTTACAATAATTTTCTTCATTACATATTCAAACCATCTCCAAATCTTTATATTCTTTTATTCTTATAAACTTTTATTCTTCAGAAGTTAGAGTTTTTATTTATGATATGCAATTTATTTGTCAAGTAAAATTGTTTTATATGAATATTACATAAAACAGATAGAAATTCAAAGCATACTCGTATTTTATACACTTTGAAATGCAATACAATAGTACAGAAAGTTGTTAACAAGACAGTAATACTGGATGAGTTCTACTTGAATAATCAATAGGTTGAGTGTTCCATCCACAGAGAGCATTCTTCATACAAGCTCAATAAGAATAAAGAAATCAAATTATGATATAATTATAAAGTAACAGTTCTAACTGGGCAATCTACCTCAATTTTTTACTGTAAGGGAACAATGTTAATCACATTTAGATTTAAGATGACTAATCATAGGTGAAACTATGAAAGCCATGCCTACCTATATGGTATCAAAATCTCAAGTTAGTATTCATTTGCACTCAACTTCTTGTAATCAATAGATATTTATGACAAAATAAATGCTGAAGTTCATATGTCTGTTGCACAACAAGTCAGCATATTCAAATTCATTACCTAGATACTTAAAAAACAGTAAAGAATCAAGGTAGTACACACACACACATGTATGTGTATATGCATTACATTATGATTTTATATACAAAACATATGTTGGCAAAGACAAACTACATTGACTGCATAAACAATAATAAATGCTTAAGACGTACAAGTTTTCAAATCAAGATAATGGATTATGTTTGAGCATATTTTAATATAATGCTACACATTTACACATGTTTAACAATTTCTAAATTGCAGCTTTCAATGTTGAAATTAGAAAACACATTATCATAAAAATACAAATTTATATACATACATACAGTACCTGCTAATTTAGTATTCAAAACATGATCATATTCTTCTTTGATCTGTGTTTCTCGCTCTTTCAACATGCGCTCACAGATAAGTCCAACTTGATGGAATGTAAAAAGTGGTTGATCCTTACGTGCGGCAGACTGTAGACCCTGGCCTTGCGCTCCAACAGATGGAGATGTGGCTATTGAAACTAAAGGATATGCTGGCATTTGGTTTCCAGACAGGGAAAAGTGCACCAATTTATGACGCTGCAAACTTCGCACTTCTTCACGTATATTTGCTGCAATCTGACTTCTTACTAATGTAAAGATAAAAGACAATATCTTAGATATTCACATCATACTAAATACAAGTTAATTAACTAGCTTGGGTAGTGATTACATTAATAAGTGTCACAAACTAATTATTCAAAATTATGATTAAATAGATTGTAACAAAAATAATAAACCGAAATTTATATTTTCAATCATTACTGTTTTTTTATTATTTCAACAACTGATTACATCTATGCACACAAAAGCAAGTTTTACTGACTTTTCACAAATGAAATAAAATATAAATATAATTATAAATATTACGAATTTCATGTACAAGTACACAGAAAAAATTTTGATAAAGTATTTTTACAACACATTTGTTTGTGAATAAGTTGAGTGAAATATGACTTTCACACTAAGAACAGAAATATTTCTTTTCACCTTATAGTTGTCATATTTCATTTGCATGACCATTACAACCTCCAAAATGAATAAAGAATTTTTTGAGGTGGGAAAACTTTACAGTTATCTATTACTTTCTGTATCCTTATATGAACTACAGCAAGAGAATCCAAAGCAAAAATTAAAAAATATGAAATAACATCAAAAATAATTTTTAATCGTGCACAACTGCAGATTGGAACAGATAATTACAATACTTCACCCTGAACACCTTTTGCCTCCTAACAATTTCATATCTTTTCATTTACCTACTGTAACAAAACAATAAATAACCTGCAGAGAGCTTAGTTAAAGTTAGGATAAACAAACTGAGTTAGATTACCAGTTATGTTGACAAAAAGAACCTGTGCCAATCCTTTAATGAGAAATTGTGTACTTAATTCTTTATAAATTTTATTATCTTGCCTATTAAGCTTTTAGTCTTTAAAATTTACTTTTGTTCCATCATGAATTTTACATTTGGTTGACTCTGGTTTAGATGAGAAAAACTGTGAATTATGATAAAGTTACTGAAGGCTGAAAAAATGTCCTAAACATATTGAAACAAAAAATTGGTTTATAAAGTAAATTTGAGATAGTATTCTCAATTCTTATCACATAAGTATCAGGAAGCACCGGAGGTATATGATTTCTCGCACTGAGGCCATCAGTTCAGATATAATTCACACTCTTAAACTAGAAAGTGGAAGGTTTAATGGAAGGAAAAAAATTTTCTTACAATATTCATTCAGACTTGAGTGGTCAGATTTTTTTACATTAAATGTGATGAACTGAATAAAATGAATACATTGTTGAAGGTTTGTTTTTTTTATAAACATTTCATAGTGTTTTATGAAGGGAGAAATGTGTGATAAACATATTTGGATAAAATTCAAGTGAGCAATTTTCTTAGACTATAATTGTAAGCTTCGTATGCAGAAACAATAGGAAGTAAGGAGAAAACTAGGTTTGTGAATTTTGAAGACATCATAAATTTGATAAGTATGGGAATGTGAGGGATAAAGCAATTGAATAATTGAAATATATCACTAGAAAGTTGAAAAATGGTTTACATCTGTAAAATAACTCAAAGTTTAGTTTCCATTTTTGGAAATGATCTAAATCTTTTGCTGGTATATTATCTGACCCATAATAACAAGCCTTACCCTTGACATATTTCAATAAAATTACACTTTCATCACTTCTTAATGGTTTCAGTGCTTATGTTATTTGGAGAGAGGTTTGATTTTGGCAGTCTAGATTTTTACAGATGTACAATACATGAAGAAGACAGATGAATAAGTACAACTTGACAATTTTCTTGAATTTAGGGAAATACCAAAAGGATGACTAACTTTCAGGGAAGAATGCTTTAGTTATTTAATGAATTACCTCATTTATCTGTACTTTCATGAATGATATCAGAAGAATTTGTAACAGGAGTTTTTGAATTTGAAGTAATATGCAGAGAGGTGGGTTAATTTGATAAACAAAATATCAGTACTAAAGTGAATATACTCTATATCATGTAATCTTGCACAATTATGCAGATCAATTATTGCCTGGCCCTTTCTTGATGAGCCATGGGTCAAATGCCATGTCATCATGTTTGTTGACTTGCATTCAAAATTTGAAACTACTATTTTATGAATTTATGTCAAGAGTGGAATCAAATTGTGGATTATAATTCAAACTTTAAATGTTATATGAATAAACTGTAAATTTAAAATTGAATATTAAAAGAACACAACTAAATACAGATTTTAGTGAGCCATGTGGTATGTTGAATGTAGCACTTGTTAAAATTGGATGTGTGTAATGTCAAAATAATATGTTTATAGTTTTGTACAAACAATGAAATCAAATTAATAATACTGACATGCTAGAATACAAAATAAGAACCTCACATCTTTTCATTTTGCTGAGATATAGCTATATACTGAATCAACCATAGTGGCACTGTTCAAGTTTTTCCATTTTTTTAAAAAAGTCCATTATATATCTAGAGTAATGACATGTAAATAACCAAATGACAGCTTAGAATATCCCCTTTGTGGTTTTCTAAGCCATTTTAATCTGTGAAAAAGCCAACACATTCTTTCAAACCAAGATTTCATAAAGGTAGGCTGTGTCTGCTCAAAATTTCATATATTTTTTTAAAAATCTAAATACATCTTATTTACTAAGTTTAATAAATTATAGTGGAATTCTATAGTATTAGTATAATTGTGTCCAGCAGTAACTGAATTCAAAGGTTGTAGTGACAAGAGATAATTGTTTGTTTTACTTTCAGATTGATAGTTTTTAATTTTAAGAAAAACAAGTTAAATAACATATTTTTAAATAGTAATAACATATATACATATATAATGTATAATAATTGAAATATGACTGTATATTACAAAATACTAGCCAGCTAAAACACAGCCAAGACAGGTAAGAGAAAAGGTCAGTTTTATATTAGACATGTAACATGAGTGCACATGCACCATGTCAGTGCATGAGGAAGATCAATATAATAAAAAAAATAATAAATAAATGCAACACTTACGCTACTTAGACTAAATATTTGTATTTTTTGTTACAATATGCAGTTCGTCTATTCTAGCATGAAAAAAGCATAATTTATATTTATTTCCTATTTTCTTTATGATGGTTATGTAATTGATCAAAAGACAGACCCACATAGAGCATAAAAAATTACAAAATACAGTCTTACTTAAAACAAATGTTTGAAATGTTAAAAGGAAGTTTTAGAGATCTCACAAATCTTTGAGATTTTTGGAATAAAGAATAGTTTTCTTAACCATAACATGAAATC
Organism: Carcinoscorpius rotundicauda; assembly: GCA_011833715.1. NCBI lineage: Eukaryota > Metazoa > Arthropoda > Merostomata > Xiphosura > Limulidae > Carcinoscorpius > Carcinoscorpius rotundicauda. The sequence goes on from CM022393.1 coordinate 43,253,245, forward strand.
ACTTGGAACTCAGACTAGTAGTGAAAGATATTTTCAGACACAAATCTTTTGTAAAAGTATTTCATTAAAAATTATGAATTTTTCTGTACAAAAAACTTGTAATCTCTATTAAATGATCTATCAAAGTTTGTGAAAATACATGTGTATCACAAGTTATAACACAAATACTTAACATGTGTAAATGTGCAGATGAACTAATGTATGTTATACCAAGCACGTATCCAAAGGGTTAGAGAAAACGAAATTTGTAATGTGCTTACCATTAGTATTCTCATTTAGTATCACTCCTATAGTTGAATTCCAAGAATGATTTTTCATAATCTTACACTTAATACAAAATGTTACCCAATTTGTTAAAAATGAATTTATAGAATGGCAATACAATCCTTCTTCTTAGTTCTTACATTTAAGCTTGCTTTGCAACAAAATCTGTAGCCATTGCACAGCAGCTCATATAACTGGTCTGAGTTTGTTGTTGTTCTTTTTTTTCATGTGCTAACTGTTTGTTCACAGCTTCATCATCTCTTGCCTAATTCAAAATCTAATTAGAGTTTTAGTTTGAGTACGTCAAAACCTATTACTTGATGTACTTGACAATGCCTAAGGCCTTATAGAATAATTAACTCTAATCCTGCCTAATCAAAATTTCAATTTGAGGATAGGCTGGTAGAGATTTTGATAAGTAATACAATTAAATTGGGTATATGTGCGCTCCATGCTTGGTAATGCTGTCACACAAAAATATAGCTAATAAAAAGGAAAAAAACGTCTCACAGGTGCTACAGATACTGAGGATGAGGATTCCATCTTATTTATTAAGTACAAATGTTTAGGTCACAGCTCTATCATCTTTTTATTAACAATTTATTTTACTCTGATACCACTTAAAGACTATTTCCCTACATAATCCAAACATCAAACCAGAACTATCAACAATATGACTTCATTGGTTTCAAAACTTAATAATGAATACTGTTATTATTGGTATGTTGTATGGTCTGCTGGTTATTTGACATATTGAAACTGAATAAAGAACAATAATTAAATTAAGGTCTTTTCACACACACACACACAGATATATATAAATACTAAATTTTATTATACATATTGTGTGATTCCCTTATAAATCACTGGTTACACCAACTTCTAAATGATACCAAATAAACACTCTCCATCCTGAGATTTCCTCAGTGGTAAAATTTTTACCCCAACCTTCTTAAAAAGCTTGTGATTTCCTCTAAAACCTCTTTTCTTAAAGTGACTGAACCCATTAATTTTTAAATGGTACTAAATAAATTGTCTCAGATTCAAGACATGGACAAATGTAAAACTTTTTACCCAATCCTTTATGGATCCCAGGCATTTTACAAAAACACTTATGAGAATTACCTGTAAGTGAACTCAGTATTTTTGTACTGATTTACATTTCAGCAAATAAACAAGTAAGCCTGCTACTTACCTTTCAAATCTTGACTAGACTATTAAAAACATTATAAATCTTTTGTACACAAAAAATTAGACTATTTTAATTAAAGCTTTGCTGATGATTTTATTTGTATCATTTTTGCATTCAGAATGCTCAATATCTGATACAAAACATTTTTCATAATTTGTGCAATCTATGAAATCTACTAACTATATATCATTTTCCTTTCAGTAAATCTTTAAATTTTACCTCTTATTTATTCTACTATAACAATATACTTAACTCTTCATGCTGTAAACAAGTTATCAAGCTATATATAGTGCAAAATAAAGTATACAGTTCTGTCAGTACCGACCATAATGTTCCAAAATACTTGTGTTCACAGTTTTTACTTCTAATTTCTAACGTTTATTTCCACTATTTACTTTACTTTCAGTGACTCATTTTGTAAGTTGCTGAACCTAAAATAATGTGCCAATTGTGTTTCCACAGGTTGCAGCAAGTAACTTCCAAAGGCAAACATGTTCAGACCATTAGAAAAGCGTTTTGAATGTGTGTAAATGTTTATGACATAATTGAAATAAGATCCCCTAAACTTTGAAGATATATACACGTTAGCTTTCAAACTTCCGGGGTTATGACAAACTTAGTGATACAAGAGTACAAAGTAATTAATATATATCCTTATAAATATCCTATTTCCTATTGGTTGATGTGGAAACATCAACCAATAAATAACTAACTACTAGTAATATAAAAATGGTCCATTCTGTGTTAGCTAGCATTTCTAATTTTGCCTCTTATTTTGTTATCAGTCAATTATGTACCTTGTGCTAACTGCAAGTAAATATCATTGATAACACATCCAAAATCTCTGTTCAACAGTCACGATATATATAGTTCTTGAACAAAATACCAAAATCTAGTGTAGCTGTTTTTTCTTTTTTGACACAATACACACTGGCTTCTGTAATCTATGAAAAACATCACAGGAAATATTTTAACAAGTATTTTTTGTTTTTTTTTACTGTTAACAACTCTCTTGTGAAGTTCATTTTTCATGCAGCTATTAGTAGTTCTTACCTAGAGGAAAATAACCATCATTTATAATTGTAATGGATTTACTGTTATATATTTATTTTAATAACTATGTTTGTTTCAGTTTGATGCATGTAACAGATGATACAGCCTGTTCTCTAAATTTGTAGAAGACTCTCAAGAACAACAATCAACAATATATGATTCACCAAAACAATAACATGCTTTAAAACACCATTTAATATTTCAGAATCTCATCCTTAAGTATATAAACCAGCATGCTGAGAAGAAAATACTGTTTGTCGCTACAGTCAGTATACTATAAGCCTTAGAAGCTATAATTGTGATTAATGTTTTATTAATTACAAAACTACAGAAATTGAACAGAAAGTTTGAAGATTTTGAACAATAAGAACCATTAAACTTCAGAGAATTAACTTCAAATGTTAGTATTTCTACAAGGACACTAAATATCTGTCTTTCTCTGTGAAAAGTATGCTTGTAAATTGTGCTAGGCCAAACAAGAATAGAGCTAGCTAGCATCCCATTAAGTGAAGTATATTTGCATATCAACATTGATAAAATACTAAGTTCAGACCAGAGAAAAGACTGAATATTGTTTGCAAGTTTGTAAAATGTTTGTATATAAAATAATTATTTCTATTAAAAAAGAAAACTGTATGTGTTAATTTTGTTGGCAAATATCGTAAATTTGATACATATCAAAATTAAATTAACTTCTAAATTAAAATTAAAATTTACAGCTATTTAAAATAATAACACATAATGTATGTAAAATAATAAATCAAAGACACAACCACAATAAATTATAACATGTAACATAATATACATACAAAATCTCTTTTCAACAGTTTTAGAACACAGTTCTTGATCAAAACTAATGTAGCTGTTTCTCCATTTTAGCACAGCATGTGCTGCTTTTGAAACATACTGTACACATAAGAGAATATGCATATGCATAAAAAAAATGATACATTTCATGAAATACATGTAATATAAATATTTAATGATGCAAAAAATGAAAGATGTATAATGTTACATAATAAATGTAATATAAATGGATGATTTAACACAGAAAATGCAAGTTTTCTCTTTTCCTTTTAAAAATGGAATCTGACAAAAAAAAGAGATCAAGATCTGAGAAAGAAGAAAGCCCTCACTAAAGAAGAAGCAGTTTCTCTAAAATATTTCCTTCTCATCTGATAAAAGAGGTCTGTCAGAGCCACCTGAAGCTGAAGAATTTAATTGTACTCCTTTGATGCTCTTACAGAAGCCATGTACAAAAGTACATGGCTAAAACATACTGAACCAGCTTCTTGATTTTGTCCTATAAACTGATAAAGTTGTAGATAGACCTTCAGCAGATAAGGATGATTCTGAAGAATCCATGCCAAGTACTTCACATTAAAAACCTACAATAAAGAGAGACAGAGCAGGGTAGAGTATGGAAAGAGGCAGAGGGCCAAAGACAAAAGTAGAACGGTTTCTTAGCAGGAAAAGCATCCTGAAACATCTGGACCTGAGTGGAAGTCACTGAAGGGGAAGAAAGTCTCCCTACAACAGGTTCAGAGAGATAAACCTGTTTTTTGATAGGCGATATTTGCAAAAAATGTTTTTCATTTTTTAATACTTTTCACAACAGAAATTGTACTCTTAATTACAATATAAACAAATAGATACACTAAAGACGCACATAAAATTGGAACCAAAGTTCAAAGAAAGACCGCAAAAATCGACTGATTTCACTGTTGAGGATATTTTAGCATATTTTGGACTTACTGGAGATAAGGATCTTGAAACTAATTCTTCCATTTTAGACTAATAGCCTACCTGTTCTCTTTTTCATACTGACATCTTATCTAAGGGCAGGCTTTATGCTTTTCATATATTTTTTCTTACATTTCCATAACAATACTAATGCTCTTCTTAAAATTTCTCCTACCTAGAAATTATCAAAAGATGAACAAATGTTCAGTGCAAAATGTAGAATTGAATTCCTCTAGTGTATATTAAAATGGATGTCCAGTTGTAGGATCTGGCAGAAGCTGTGAGTGGATACTGTCTTAAGTTTAAATCTACATTGGCAAAGAGGGATAAATATCAGCTTGAGGTCTTTCAAAGAAGATTGTAATGGGATTAACAGATAACTACAATGGACGACACCAGAGATCTTTCTTGGACAACTTTTACACTTCACCTCATCTACTTGACAAATTACTGGGTGTTGGAACTTACGTTTGTGAGACATGAAGAAGAGACAGACCTATTTCCCACAAGAACTGGTTGCAACCAATCTACAGAAGGGAAACACTTATTTAAATGTATGACTTTTGACAGCTGTAAAATGGACTGGCATAAATGACATTTATGTTCTTCCCACTTTGGTATTATGGCAACTGTGACAAAAAGAAGAAGAAAGGATACTGAAATTGCAAAACTTCTTTACAGAAGTTCCAAATCACTGAAGCCTGCAAGATAGCCATAGAACTCTATATCCAAGACCCTAACTCATCAATAGACATTCCCAGCAACCAATTAGCAACCCTCATAGAATTCACCACGATGAAGACAAACTTCATGTTCAACAACCACAACTATATACAAACAAATGGCCTAAGCATGGGCAACCCAGTATCACCAGTTCTAGCCAATATTTTTATGACACAAGTTGAAACACAAGCAATTAACACATCATTATATCAACCACTATACTGGTACAGATATTTAGATAACATGGTTGCAGGATTCACATTTACAGAACACACATTTAATTTTTTCAATCACATTAATGCTATACATCCCAACACCAACTTCACATGTGAAAAAGAAGAAAGCAATCAAATATCATTTCTTATTAACATAATTAATAATAATAAAATAAATAATATAAAATTATATATTCACACATCTAAGCCTGCTCACTACATTCCAACACTCAGTTTCACAACCCCTTTCAAACACGTGGTCAGCTTTTAATCAGTTACCTCTTTCTTTCTTTCTTTGTCAAACTGATGATGACCGAAGAAGGTCGAAACATTATTCACTCCTCTATGTAAAAAAAAAAACGATTATCATCCGAAACAAGCCGTTTTTACATATATATTTTTCTATACAAGTGAGTTTTCTCGACATCACTAGTTGTAGACTATAAGTTTATGGGGTACAGGGTGGACCTGAATGGTCAACACACAAACTATTATTCAACTGAACGAAAAATAAAAACGGTATAAAAACTTTTTTTTGGCTTTTAGACTTGTCAATTGTGAATGCTTGCATGCTATACAAAATGCAGACCAACCAGACAGCACTGTCACAGAAGTCCTTCAGAATGGGCCTGATCACTGCTTTTGTTCAACCTTTACATCAAAGCAGACCAAATTCTTCTCGTACATCAAGAACTTCACAAGAGTCTTCACCTGTGAGACTCACTCCTGGCAGGTATTACCCAACACCTGTTGAGAGAAGTCAAAGAAAGAGATGCAGACTCTGCCAGAAAATGAATAGAGTACAGATGAAGTGCATACTCTGTAAGTAGTTTCTGTGTAATTTGAAGAATGTCAAATTAATGCTTTTCTTCTAAGAAGCTACAACGCTTACTTGGTATACAGCCAACACTCATAAAGTTATCACAGTTGATTTATTTTCCATATTCTAACATCAAAGAAGTTGTTAAAATAAGTTAATTATGAAAACTTCTAAATTATTATTTATGTACTTGGTATATGTTTGAATAACTTATGCTATTTTCATTTTACAGTTTCTATAATATTAACAAATATCTTTGACAGTAATTACTTTTTATCACTAACTATAAAAAGCTTATTCCCTTTCTCACTGTCTTAGAATTTCTTCACACTTCTTTTTTGGTTATGTTTAATAATAATAATAATAAGCAACAAAATTATCACCTGGCTGTTTTAGACCAACTATGGTGTTTAGGTAGAATGCTCAATATTCATGTTGATTTGTTAGAAAATTTGTAATCTTTATTTTTTGATAACTTCAGTGATATAACAGCAAAACAGTTTAAATCAGAAATTTTATGAGACTATGTTTTAGCTAAAAGCAAAGTAAAATTTACTAAGCAGTGGTTCAGCTAAGTTTTACATTACATTTCTGTATTAAGCCTAATACTTAGACAACAAATAGGCCTACTATGACTGACATCATACAGTCAGTGTTTAAAAAGTTTTAAGTGGTGAATAAACATTAATTATGAAACATTATTATATATTACCTATTTACTTGGTCTTAAAATGTACAAAAAATAAATGTTTATAACTACCAAATATCTTTTGCTCTTTGTATTGTTGAGTTCAAAATTTGTGTTGGGAGGTCCGTACTATTGTTTTCTACTTCTTGACAGAATACAGTGAAAAGACTCAAGGGTACTATTCAAGTCTATTTCAAAGTATACACATATTTTGGTTCATGACAACATCTTTCTGTACAAGTTTTACTGAAAACATGATGATTAAAAAATTACCTCAAGACTGATGAAATAAGTGAAGAGTAAGTGCATTCTGTAGGTACAGATAATTCAGTTTAGTTAAACTCTATGATTTACATTAATTATTCAACAATGGTATCTTTGATATTTACTTGCCTCTATTCACATACACAGCTATTCTTGTTTGGTGCTGTTCTCTATATACATTTTTTCTTGCCACAAACCTTACACTCCACAATCACTACAGTTGAACTCTGTCTTGAACGCAAATTATTGTGCAAACCTTCCACCAAAAGGAGTGCAATACACCATCCTGACACGACTCACTCTATTCAATTTTACCAAACTATCACTTTCAGTTTAGGCAATAGATTTCAGTAGGGAGCAAGAGTGGGATGAGATATCTATTCAAAATACATTTTTAGTATTGAAAAGTTGTAATATTTGACACAGTACATTACCTCCTTTCACATATGTAGCTAGAAACCCCACACTGAATAAGTGGAGGGACTGGTGTTGAGAGACAGAGAAAAACATCCTTCAAAAGCACTGAAAGTACACCCAAGAGTTATGAGCCTTGTAATGGGACACAACTTCTATACCAGGTAAACTCTGCACACAGTGTGTAAAAAGGTGTCACATATACCGACAAAGAAAAGAAACATAACCAAAAGGGAGAGTAAAATAGTTGGATTGGAATCCAAACCACAAGTTAATATTATCTTAGTCCTGTTAAAGAAATGCTGTTGAAGAATAATCCAGTAATGTAGGAAACAGCTGAAATTAATGTGCATCCAGTATAGAGTGGTTAGAGTGCAATGACTCATGTGGCAAGCAAATTCAAGCCCCAAATCAGGAATATAACCTCTAATTCATAGCAGGAGGACAATAGAATGAAAGTATATACTGTATAAACCAATATATGAATTGAGTACACATGCACAAATCAACAATTAACCATGCATACAGGAACCCAAAATCCAAATGACAGCAGTTAAGAAATTCAATCAAATTGGCACGCTATTGTGCAAAATCAACCTTTGGTCATGAAAACTATCTGACAAGGAGTGGAAAAGAAAGAACAATCACCTCATTCAACATTATCCTCCAGATACAACTAGACAGAATTTGGAGTGCAATGCCACCCTACAAATCCCATTACATGGAAGTGGATGAGTTTGGAGAGAAAATTATAATCACTACACCCTTTAAATAGAACTATACAGAAAGTGGACACATCATAAACTTCTTAGACCCACTACATAGAGTTGGTGATCATAAGGCAAGTTGAGTGAAAACATTTGAAACACAAGAGGACTTGCACTGATAACAGCAGCCCATGGCTGGCCTTTCTTGCTATACATGGTGAATTTAAATAATAAAATACATATGAAAAATGTATCTGACAAACCATCATAAATATTGCATTATTATTGGTTTTAAATAATTATTTTGTATTTACTTAGTTATCTACCATCCCTGGGATTAAGGAGGATCTACCTAACCTCTGTGGTCTCTTTAACCTACTGCTATTGGAAGTAGTTAAGATTTTGTCTGGGAGCTAACAGGATCACAGATCACCTTCTGGTCATGTTCCACTCACCTTCAATAGCAGTTATTCATTTTTAGAAGTCAGTATTACTTTGCGCTAGAAGACTAAATGCTAGTAGGGTCCATACTGAGAAGCAGGTGCAAGAGAGAGACAAAAGAAGAATCCAAGAAATGAGTGTTGGGACACCACCGAACATTGGCACTAATACCTGCTAGGTTTCCTTTAATTATTTATTTGTTTTGATTAGAAAAATACACTAATTTAAGTTAAACTCATCTCCACCTAAGACATTTCCATATGTTACTGATTTGAAGACTTTACTCATTAAAAATTCAAATTCATGTTTCAGATTATAAAAGAATTGATTGCTATAAAGTTAGTGGTAATACAGAATGTACGATTTTTCCATCTATCCATTATACGTGTTTGACATTTTACTGACAAATGTGTGTCAGCTAGATGATAATGGGTTATACTGGAACAAGAACAAATTATACTAACAGTGATGTAAAAACTATTTTTCATTATTTATTTTGATTATTAAAGAATATTACTTTAAATATGAACAAAACATTACTGTTATAACATCCTTTATATAGAGAAATTAAAGACCATATATGAAATAAAAGCATACAAGTAATCTTAAAGAAATGAAATGGTTTGGCTTTTTTTTTTCTTGAAATACCAAGTTCACAACAAAATAAACTATGTTGACATCTTTAAGTTTCTTTTCAGTTTACACAACATCCACTATTTAATTCAGTAGTTTTTTTCCTGATAACATCAACTATAAATTTACAATGAGTTATAGGAATGGCCTTTAAAAATGCTGGCTCTAAAATATAGAAGATAGGGTAAAAAAGATGTTACGATGAGTGTAGAACATTTGAGAAATGACAAAGGAAGGCTAATATCCAATGATTTAAGATAACTGAGTTATTAAATTACATCTTTTCTTCAATATCTACTGAGAAAGGTTTAAACAATATTCCTTGTCCTCAACAGTTGCTTGGTGGAAACAAGATTGAAAGGATGACATTAATTCTTCAATTGGTAAAAACAAAGCTCCAGGACCACATTGGGGTGTTGAAAGAGGTTAAGGATTGGGTATGTGGAAGTTCACTAGAAGTTATTTAAAAAAGTTTAAACGTTTTGCAGAATAATCAACATCATTTCACTGGGAGATAATCTTGCCTTACTAATATTTCGACATTCCCTGAAGAGGTTCCTCTTTATGTAGATAATGGTAAGGGTGTGTTCTAGTGGATCTGGATTTTCAGAAAACATTTGAGAAGATGCCACAAACAGACTTGTTAAAAAATTATTTGTATAGGTGGTGAGAAATAAGTTAGTTTATTAGATGGATAAGTGACTAGAGAGCAAGCATATTAGAGGATACATCAAAGTCTAGTGTTAAGACTAACTTGTTTTGATTTATACCACACTTGGTTACAAAAAAATGGTCAATAAATTACTTAAAATTTGCTGCTTATATTAAGGTATTCCATGTTGTTCACTATAAAGATATTGCTGCTGCTTAATAAAAGGACTCAGGTATTTGATTAGTTGGATTAATAAACTGCAGATTATTTTAATTAAAATAAATTCAAGTTATGAATAAAGGATCTTTGTATTCTGGTTTATCAGTCTCAAGCCATTCAAGTACTCTTGTTGCTAGAGGTATGGGAAATAGAATTTTGGGGAATTTACAAGTTTATTTTATATATCACTGGTTAAGTGACATTTGCAGCATTATGTTAATTACTTGGCTTTTTAGTTTATGATGGATACTGAACTGTTGGAAAGGGTTTGGAAATGTGTTACGAGAATGATACATGAGATGGAAAGGTTGTTAAACAGGGACAGTTTACAATCTTTGAAACTGTTTTCTCTTGGAAAAAAAACAAGGAGATCTGACTAAGGTGTTAAGACTATTAAAGAAATTGATAGTGATGATTCATCAACTGTTTTCAGAATTAAAGGTTAAAATGGTAGAACTAAGGGACACAAAATATAAATTTTGGCAGGAGTAGAGTCATCTTCAGCTAAGTTTTACTTTTTCACTCCATAGTTGGATTTTGGAATGGTTTAGCTTCAGATGTGGCAGATGATGTAATTTAAGGAACTTTAGGAGAAAGCTTGATAGATATTTAAAAGATATATCCTGGCTTTCAGTTTACTTTTTTCTTGGTGATGTAAAAAAAAGATGGACAAACACATTTACACTTCATTATGACAGCTCATAAAAAGTGTTCAAAACTGAACTGCAAACACAATAAATTCTTTCATTTCAGCTTTAACATAAGCTCACATACATTTTTATACGATAACAGTGAATTTTTTTAATAGCTCTGTAAAATTGAATATCCATGGTTTATCATTTTATACAATAATAAATAATATGTAATTTGTCAATTACTTTTAACACGTAATATTTCAAGTTTCTTTTAAATAAATTCATAGTCCCTACCTGATGATAAATTAGTTGATATTTCTTCAAATGGAGAATAACTTATTTCATGGGGCCTTGTACTTGTAGATGGAATGGCTGAAGGAACTCTAACTGGCATGCATCTACGCCTTTTGGCTGGTCTTCCACTATTTTGACTTAACAATGGATCAAATTCACTCGATCTTTTTAAAGTTGCACAAGCCATATCCTCTACTCAATAAAATATTTGATAATGTTTAGAGGAAGTACTGTACTTGTGTTAAAAGCTCAATATAATTATAGATAGATATACTCCTTGGCTTTGTGGTAATCTGTTTAAGTTGAAACTAACGTTAGGACACTGATTAGAACTAATATGATTAAGGGTCACTAACTTAGTGCTAATGGGGAATACGGACACAGTATACTTTTAAACTACTACTATGCACGTTCGTGTGCAGAGAAGTGGCATTTTAAGGCAGTAAAGTGCTAAATCACTACTTAATTTGGGAAATGTATCATTGAATTGGCATGTCGTTTTCGGAAAATTTCAGATCTGTCACAGTCAATTCTTAGTACATAAGCTCAGAAACAATTGCATTTTATGTTAAACTAAACTAAACAAAACTGATGGGTACAGATGTTACGACTAAAATCATCAAAACATAATAGAATGTGATTTCGAAGTGAAGAACACACGCTGCATACCTCATTCAAACTATTCTAGCCTACACTACGGTGTTTTCAAAATGGATGGTTTTTTCGGGTAGTTGAACAGTTTCCTCACCTTTATATTATTGTTCAAAATTCCAATTTTAAACCTAACATATCCACATGTATTCAAATGATTAACATAATTTCCAAATTCAGTATTTTTGCACCATAACTAAATCTAAAATAAATATCATTCATATTTCAAGTTTGTGGTATAAAGTATAACATTGAATTGTTTCTTACATATGACAAACTATCAGGAAATAAATATATTTGATTAAAATTGAAAACGATTTCATTGAGTATTGAAGAAAATTATATCATCATATGGTATGTTCCAGAGTATCTTAAAGTAAACAAAAACATGTATGAAATATGACCTAATACGGGGATTTGTGATGTTTTTATTGCTTATATTCATATGAAGATTTTAACGATGAGTTTTCATAAAATGAAATATTATTATTTTCGTTTCACCATACTAAAATAGTTATGCACTTTAATGCACGTAATTGTTTGATAAATAATGTTCTACATGTTACAGTATTATGTGGTGACTTTTACAAACATGCTAGTAAGAAATTACATATCGTAAACAGTTGCTTTTGTTTAAGATTAACACTATTCTTGATACAGTAATTCTAAGCATTATTACTCCCGCCCCGTTTGTACAGTGGTAAGTCAACGGATTTACAACCTTCAAGCTGGGAGTTCGATTCCTTTTGGTAAGCTCAACAGATAGCCCGATGTGGCTTTGCAAAAAGTAAAACACACACTAAGCATAATTAAAACCTTTTGTTTAATGCATTATTTTATTACATTGTATTACTTTTGAAGTTTATTCTTGCAGTGTAAAAGAATAAACCTATAATGTTTTTCATCGCAAAAATTATTAATGACCTTGTGATGAACTGAAATATTGTCGTATTTTACCTTTATAACTGGCCCAGCATGGCCAGGTGATTAAGATGCTCGATTCCTATTCTGATGGTGGCGGATTTGCTGCACCACACGTATTCGCCCTTTTAGCCGTTATAATGTTACACTAAATCGCACTATTCGTTTGTAAAAGAGTAGCCCAAGAATTGGCAATGTGTGGTAATAACTAATTGCCTTCCTGCTAGTCTTCATACCACTAAATTAGGGACGGCTAGCACAGATAGCCCTCATGTAGCTTTATAACTAGTAAATAATACGTCTTTATTCAATGCAAAATCAACTGCTAAATTAGGGACGGTTAGCACAGATAGCCCTCGAGAAGCTTTGTGTGAAATTCCAAAACAAACAAGCAAAATCAAACTCTTCAATACTATAACTTAAAATCATTTTTTTTTTCCAAACAGTGCATTGTAACGTATTTACCGTTTCTATATAGATTTCTTTCTTGCATGTGGCATATATTCTTGACTGCGTATTCCACAAGTTCTGCCTGTTCTCGAAACTTGTAAAAGGTTCTCGAGCATAAGAATCAAAAATGTACTGGGTTCATAGCATTGTTGCCAGGCGAACTTTGGTAATGTTCTAGAATCTCGCGTGATTGATATACAAAAACCGACGCGCTGAGAAACAACGTGGAATTATTATTGGACAGCTTCAGTGACGTAGCTATATATTCACACATCTATGTCACTATGTTAATAGTAATATGTAACATAATGCTATATCTCTTCTGGTGAAATGGTCCAACACCCATCTAAAGATTTTAACATTACTTACTTGATAAAGTTATATATAGTGTCCACTAGAAAGAATAAGGTGAAACTAAAGAAAGAACAAACACATAAAACTATAGAAGATACAGTATGTATTGTTGGCCAATAAGTAGAACTGGACAAAGAGCGTTCATAGATTTCGAATATTACAAAATGTTCAACTTCAGTAAATTACTTTGGACGTTATTATTTCTGCGAGAACATTAAATATCTCCCTCTGTATGAAACGAACTTGTAACTAGTGTGAAGCCTACCAAACTAGTTAGCTTGAACGAAATATGACAATATTGACTCAAAATTAACTTGCTCGTCGTGGACCTGTATCGTCGATAAAATATTCAGTTCTAGATCTGATATAAGACTCAATATTGTTTGTAAGCCATCATTTGTAATAACTATTAGTAATAAAGAAAACTGTGTGTATAAGTCTTGCTAGCAAACAACATAAATTTAATACATATTAACATTTTTGTTAATTACTGAATTAAAATTTCTGGTAATCTGAAATAGTAATATGAAACATAATAAATCGAAAACTCGTCCGAAATAAATTACAATATGAAACACCACATAATTAATTAGAGCTCTTTAAAGCAATAGCATACATTCACACACACACAAACCTTTAACCCTTGGGTACCTATCTCCTATAGAAAGGGACAGTTAATCAACATACAAGAAATAATTCTAATTGTCCTTTAACCAACTTAACATGTACAACAAAAAGTAATAGAAATTAACAAAATATGGAAATCCATCCAGTATACACTACACATTTGAAAGGCAACAAAAGTTCCAGCAGTCGACTGAAAACATTATAATGCTACATCAGTATACTTTGCATAAAGAAACAAACTGGTCAAAACAGAAACACAAATAGGTTTCCAGAAGTGCTGAAACAATAAAATTATATCAACGGGAATCCAACGTCTCACCCGACTACCAACCTTCCTACAAAGAAACCCCCTAAACAATGAGTAATCAATACAGTTTCCTTAAAAACATTTTACAAGATGTTATAGTTTCTAATTATCAAAGAAAACAGCATTATAAGAAATTAATAGAAAAAACTATTAAACATCGAAAAATAACAAACATATACTTCCAAAACTGGCTTAATTCAATTTCGTCAAAGATGTGGTTAGAAGAAATGAATGCTTGTCGAACACGTCATATACGTATGCTATCAACTCTACTGGTACTTAAAAGCAAAAACACCGTTACACAGTTACGAGAAGACTAAAAAATATTCCAAAAAGCTGTCACAATACGAAATGACATAAAACTTCATCCAAACGCTACGTCTCTTCTGGTGAAATGACTCAAGTTTGTTTTAATATAAAACTTACAGTCAACACCCGTCTAGATATTTTAACATTACTTCACTTGATAAAGTTATATATAGTGTCCGCTGGAAAGAATAAGGTAAAACTAAAAAATTTTGTTTGTTTGTTTTGGAATTTCGCACAAAGCTACTCGAGGGCTATCTGTGCTATCCGTCCGTAATTTAGCAGTGTAAGACTAGAGGGAAGGCAGCTAGTCATCACTACCCACCGCCATCTCTTGGGCTACTCTTTTACCAACAAATAGTGGGATTGACCGTCACATTATACACCCCCACATCTGGGAGGGCGAGGATGTTTAGCGCGAAGCGGGCGCGAACCCGCGACCCTCGGATTACGAGTCGCACGCCTTACGCGCTCGGCCATGCCAGGTCGAAACTAAAAAAAAACAAACATCTAAAACACATAAAACTATAAAAGACAAATAAAATCTCCTATGATACTCCTGACTATGTTCTATCCTCTACCAGCCAACAACCAATAGGAGATACAAATCACCAAAAAGAATATCAGTTAAATCTATAAATCAGCAATCACCCATTTCATTCACAGAAGTATCAACCACACAGAATAAAAGATCTCCTTCCTACGACATCAGATACTAAATATTTTACCTACACATAAAAATTGTCAAGAAAAAGATAACACCTAACTAGCAGAAAAAGTAACTGAGAAAGAGCTTTGAACAACAATCTACTTATAAAATAATTAGATAAATAGAACGGCCATGTAATTTAACCTAAAATAGTTATCAAAGTAAAATTGAGGAACATCTTCAAGACACTTCCACCTTTGTAATATTAAAGAAACATTCAATAAAGACAGTCAAAGAAGAAACCAAAATATATTCTTAAACATCGAAAAAAAGAAAATCCTTTGCCAAAAAAATACTAACAGAATTAAAACCCTCCCACAGCCGTATACCTGAAATATATGCAGTTCTTAAAGACCATAAACAAAATTTAACTTAAGACCTATAGTGTAAGGGGATAACTTTCTAACAGAAACCATATCATGGTTATTTGATCAACTCTTTAAACCTTGTCTAACGTATGTTCCATTACACTTAACTAATACCAAAGAATTGTTAGAAAAGATACACTATTCTACACAAACAATATGCGCTAATTCCACTTTATATAACTTAGACATAATCGCCTTGTGCCCATCCATACCCGTAATGAAGGATATGCAGTATTACGAACTTCACATATTCACTTGATCAATACATTTTTTCATTAAATATCACTTTAGAAATCATTAACAATTTTGTCCTATACAACAGCTATTTTATATTTGGTGACAATTTGTATAAACAAAAGAAAGGTTTAGCAGTGAGTAACAAATTAGTAGTCACATTTTCCATAGTATTCATGCATAGGTTAGAAACTAAAGCTCTTGAAACATATAGTCGAAAAGCAGGTTTAATACCAGAAGAATGGCACAGATACATCGACGACATATTTGAGATATGGAATAACGAAAAAAAACACACTACATCAGTTTTATATTTCCTAAATAACTTCCACCAATCACTCAAGTTCAAAACTAAAATTACTCATCACAGAAGGATACTTAACGTTCTAAGACGTAGCCATAAAATTCTAAGACAGATAAATACGGAGAAAAAAAGAAAGTAATTTGACGATATTTCTACATCGGAAAATCACACCACCCAGAGCAAGTAAAAAGGAGAAGAACAACAGGAGAATTAAAGTAAATAAATCAAAACGTGTCCACATTGAATGCCATACAAACAGCAAAATATAACTTAAAGCTATTAAATGATCCTTATGAAACAAATACTCCGAAAGTTAATACAGAAAATGATGAGAGCTACATGTGCCTCATCAGAGCGTATTTCATGAATTGAGACAAACGTCATATCATGTGTGTTCACCTCCTGCTGGACCATCACATCTCTTGTCCCAGCAAGGCCTCACAGGAAATATGTTAGGAATGGTAGTAATCAAAGTAGGAAAATAGCTCCATGATTTCAATCAGCAGCTCAGAAGTAATGACCCAGGCCAGCTACCTCTACATCCACCAGCACTAGAGATACTTGCTTGGTAGTGACTTGTTCCACCAACACCAGAGTTTCTAAATCAACGACAAAATTTTCTCCTAAGGGTCCAGAGGAAAGGATAGAGAAACTGGAGCTCCTAAAATAACTCACAAATAGAATAAAATAGTAACTCTTTCTGAGGTATGTGATGACATTCAGATTAATGAAGGTTTGGGCGTTATACAGCCGTGTGAAAGATCGTTTGTTGAAGCACAAAGAGCCACTGTCGCAGCAGGAGAAAGAAGTATATTATGTTTAGCATGATTCTGAACACTCAGAGGTGTTATCTACCAGACCACCATAGTACGCTGGAAATTTACAGCAATGTTGGAAGATTTTTTGCCTAACTTTTCTAAAAAATATATATATATATATTTGTGTAATGCTTGTAATGCAGTGTGTACATATGTATATTTTTGTTTTTAAAGGATTTTCTTGAGTTTGTAACAGTACAATATGTATTTTTGTTTAAATCAAGCTTTTTATGGGATGTAAGGTTATTGTGTGAGCATGTAATATTTCATGTCAAGGGTACTTGTATGTATACATGTTATGTATGTTACGGATACTTGTATGTATATATATACACATCTTTTGTGGTTCAGGGAAATATTAACTGCTTTTCATGTATTACAACTTTACAGGGTTTTAACAATGCAACAAAAGTTATTAGGGTTTTATATGATATGTTGGTGTCATTACTGCTTGTGCTATCATGAGGAGGATATTTTGCTTTCATAATATATTTATCTTTTGGTAAAAAAAAAATTGATAGAACTATATTTAAATTCCAGACGTGTATACTTTTTTATGTATATTAACCAACGTTTCGCCTTTGTGCCTTCCCCAAGGCTAATATACATACTAAAATGACTGATATTAGAATAGTTATTAAATTACATAACTACTTGTAATGTTTTATTTCTTGAGCCTGCCGTCACTTATGTCTAATAATATATAAATTATTATAATTTTTTCAATAATTGACTTATATAATAATATATTTATAATAAATACCGCCGAAATTCCCCCATTGCCTCGGCGGTATGTATGCGGACTTACAACGCTAAATACCCGGTTTCGATACCCGCGATGGTTAAAGCATAGATACTCCGTTTTACAGCTTGGTGTTTAATTCAAAAACAACTCCACTAACATATTATGCAAGTAATACATATGAAATATAAAAACAAAGAGAAAAACTATATATTTTAAATTAATTAAAAAATGCATAGACAGAAAATAGAAGATGCTAAGAAACAATAATAGATGAAAAGGATAAAAAGTTTATAAGCAATGTTAAAGACAAATTACAAGACTGTGTAATACTCCAGAGTATGCAAGTGTTAAACTGAAAGTCGTAGTGTCATGTGCACAGGTATAATGCGTTGTTTTTTGAATGGTTGTTTAGTTACGTGTATCATGCATTGTCTCTGATTATTTTTGAATTTTTTCGTTGATAAATATGGCTTCCATATATTTTCTCTCTTTAGGTTCATTCGTTTGTTTTTAAGTTAAACCCAATGAGCTCTCAGTGTTTTGTCCACCACGGGTAGCAAAATCCGGTTTCTAGCGGTATAAGTCCGCAGACACGCCGCTGTGACATTAGGGGGCTTTATTCTTTAAAGTCTTTGGTTGTTTATAAGATAGAAACTTTAAAATATTTTTTTTTGTTTGGGGTATCGTATTTGTATAGGAAGTGTTCTACTGAAGTGGTTTTATGTTGGTCATGCGTTTGTAAGGTACTGATGTGTTCTGAGATACGCATCTGTACAGGTTTACCGGTACTAACTAAACTAAACTAACGTGGCAGGGGTTCAGTTTAGAGAGAGAGAAATCAAAAGAGTTCTCTCCCCAACCGGGGTGTTCAGGAACGTTGTGGTTCCTCTTCGTTCCCTTTCGTGGATTGTTATTAAGATTAAGTGGTGTTTTTTTTGTTTTTTAATAAATTTATTATTATTATTATTATTACTATTATTGACATTATGGGTGGAGGATGTCTTTCTAAATGTTGCCTTGGGTGGAGGCAAAGGCAGCAGCGGAAAGAAAGGACCTGTCCCGAAAGAAAGAAGTTGAGCAGATGTGAACATGAATATAATTCAAATCCAGATCAAGTCAAACGGCACGATTCAGGGTCTGGCAAAATAGTTGCCTGGGCTGGGATCTAGAAATTCAATGCCTAAATATTTTGATGTGGGGGAAACGGGAGTGCCCCGAGAAAACCCACTTTCACAGGACAGGCGCCGAAAGTTTTGCCTCTCGTGTGGCCTGTATCTGAAAAAAAAAAGTAAAAGAATTCATGTTAATGTCATGGATTTTATTTATTTAGATTCTTTGTTGAGTAGATTGTGATTCTTGAAATATGTTGTAAGGTGAAATGTATTTTGTTGGTATACTGGATAGTTTGTGTCGTGATGCTGTTAGTTTTTTTCTATTTTCTGCTTTTAGATAATATTTGAGAGAAAGTTCTGTTATTCTATCTCTTATAGTTGGTAAATTGCTGATTTGGTGTAGATAATTTGTTGGTGTAAATGATGGTAGGCTGAATGCAGATTTTAATATTTTGTTTTTTGCACTTGGATTTTCTGGAGTGTGTTGTTTGACATATTGTATGTTACTTCACATCCGTACTCTATTAGTGAACGGATGTAAGCCTTATATATTTGTATAATGGTGTTCGGTGCGCATTTCGATTGTTTACCAGTTATAGTCTTTAGATATGAAATCCTTTTTCTGATTGATGAGTGTATATTGTTTATATGTTTTTTCCATGTTAGTTTTGTGTCGAAAGTGACGCCAAGGAATGTGATGTTTTTGCTCATGTTAATGGTTGTGTTTCCAAGTGATAGTTTTATTTTTTCTAGATTTTTTCTTTGCTTCTTTAGTTTCCTATAGAAGGTGATTGCTTGTATTTTTGTTGGATTTAACACGACTCTCCACTTGTTGCTCCATGTTGAGATGTTGTTTAGTGATTCTTGTACGCGAGACATGGCCATTACTGGGTTTCTGGAGGTGCTCCAGATTGCGATGTCGTCTGCGTATTGTGAATTGTGTGTGTATGTTAGATTTGGAAAAGGTATGATCCTTGGGGCACTCCTGCCGTTATATTCAATGATTTGGATATAGTTTTATTGACTTTTACTTGTGCTGTTCTATTGGTTAAGAAATTTGAAATACATTTGACTATCGTGGGATTTATTTGAAGGTGATTTAGTTTGTATATGATGGCGTTGTGCCATACGCTGTCGAATGCTTTTCTGACATCTAGGAATACCCCGATGGTTACTTAATTGTTGTTGTAAGCTTTGTAGATTGATTCGGTGAGTCGTGTGAGGTGATCTGTTGTTTGTATATTTTTTTCTGGAGGCATTTTGAGATTCTGGAAGGATGTTATTCGATTCGCAAAAATGGAGGAGACGATTAGAGATAATTCTCTCCATCAGTTTGCCAAGGCAGCTTAACAGACTGATGGGGCGAAAATTATCTGGATTTGTTCTATTAGTTTGTTTCTTGGGGATCGTTGTTATGATGGCTTTTTTTTCACGTGTCAGGGTAGTACCCGGTCGCTAGTGAAATGTTTATGATGTTTGTGAGATGTTGTAGTAGGAGAGTGGAGCTTTTTTTCAGAATAATATTTGGTATTTGGTCATGTCCGGGGGAAGTGTTCTTCATGTTTTTGATATTAATTTTTAGTTCGGTTATGGTTATTTTTCTATTGATTAAACTTGAGTATGCTTCTAGTGTCTCGCCAAGGAATCGTGTTGAGAATGAAGCTTGGTTTGTATTTATAAAGTTGTTGACATGGTGTTGGTGTTGTGTGTCGAAATCTGCTGAGTTTAAATCGCTAAAAGAGGATTTGTAATAGTCAGCTAATAAGTCGGCTTTCTCTATGTCCGTCCTTGCGATTTTATTGTTGTGTGTGATATGTTGTAGCATGTGATTTGTGTTTTTGTCTCAAGCAATACTCTTGAATTTTTTCCAGAATTCTTTTGGATTGTTCTTGGTTTTTTCTAAGTTTTTACAGAAGTTATGCCAATTGTTTTCTCTGACTTTTTTAATTTCTTGTTTAATTTTTGTATTTGTTCTATTGATTTCTGTTTTAATGTGTGGATCGCGTGTGACGTAGTGTGTTCGTCTTAATTGTCTGCGTTTGATTATTAGTGCGTGAATTTCTGGTGTTAGAGTCCATTGAGTAAGTGATTGTTTTCTTTTTGATTTAGGAATTGTGTTTTTTAGGGCTTTCTTTATGGCTTCTGTTATTTGATCAACATAGTTGTCTAGTTCTGTTTTGTTATTTACATGTTCAATTGGATGGGGTAGGTATGAGTCCAGAGAGGCATTAAAAGTGAGCCAGTTTGTTTTAGTGTAGGTGTATGCGGAAGGAGTCACGTACGCCACAGCAGGGTGGCGCGGGTGAATCATACATGACATGAGGAAGTGGTCACTAGTGATTTCATCATGCACTTTAAAGTTAGATATTCTGTTTACCATGTCCTTGGGTGCGATGATGAAATCGAGTACATCGTATGAGCCGTTAGCGGCTGAGAAGTGTGTAGATGTGTGGTCATTGATTAGGTGAATTTTATTGCTAGAGATAAAACTTTTTATGCACGATCCTCTGCATGTGTCTCTGTTATACCTTAATTCTGTATGCGGTGAATTAAAATCTCCAATAATAATTGGTTTGGGTTTACGATTAACACATTTTTGAAGGAAGTTAAATGTCGATATCTTTGGTTGGTGAGCAATATATGGCTAGAATCGGAATAGTTAGCCGGTTGTTAAAGTGTACATTACAAAAGATGGTTTCACCGGTTGTTTATATATATATATATATATATCCATCTCCACATGTACTATAATTGACTTGGTATAGTGCGTTTTTGATGTGACACATTTGTCCTGCTCCGTTTTTTCTGGCATAACATTGTTTTTTGACACATCTTGTTTGTGAGAATGTAGACTAAACTAATAGCTATTTTAATGTTCTACCTGATTTTTGCTTCACGTTTATTGTCAATTAAGATTGTTTAATGGCTCTATGAATTTTAGTTGTGGTTGTGTTGTTTATGAAAGTAGTTGTTGTTTTGAATTAAGCACAAAGCTACACAATGGGCTATCTGTGCTCTGCCCACCACGGGTATCAAAACCCCGATTTTAGCGTGTAAGTCCGCAGACATACCGTTGAGCCACTGGGGGGCTTTATGAAAGTACTGTTCATTGTTGGTGTTTTCGTGCACGTTTTTGTTTGTTCTGGGGTTTGTTGCTGTTTTAATGTTTTTTTAAGTGATTTGAAAACATTGTCCATGTAATATTCGGAATATTTGTTTCGTATAGGTTTGAATACTAGATTATGACAAAAATAATGTGATTGGAATACAATTATTAAAAACGCTTCTAATTCTTGAAAGTCCATTAGATAATGTGTTAAAATGTAATATATTTAACACATTATTATAAATATTAATATATTTATAATGTGATTGAAATACAATTCTTAAAAACGCTTCTAATTCTGGAAAGTCTATTAGATAATGTGTTAAAATGTAATATATTTAACGCTAACATCTTATGACTAGCATAACAGAATAATAAAATAAAATAAATTATACTTTATTTTTTACGTACAAATTAGTCTCAGCAAAAGTATTGTCAGCCAGTCTGATTTCATTTTGCAATATCGACTATTAGGTTACATTTAAATCTTTGTATTTAATATCTTCATATTTGGATTTGGATTTGATCCTCTCTTTATCTTCAAGAGGTGTTGGGTCCAGTATTTGGTTGTCAAGCTTAATGAATGACACACAAGACATCAAGAGCTCGACAGTACCCACACTTCCTTTCTCCGCCGAGTGGCTTGTGTTGAGTTCTAATGTTCTAGAATATAAAGCGCTAGCTGATCAGTTGCTTTCTCCTCAGATGTTGTATGCATTATCAAGCACTATATCTTTACTCCCAGCGTCTAATAACATAAACATGAGGCCAGTCTCTGAAATAATTGCCAGTGCTAAAAACCTCAAAGTACCTGAAACATAAAAAAATAATCACCATTGCTTCATTTTCTTTTTATTGTCTAGAAACAAGTATCAGAAAAAGAAACATGAGGAATAGCTAATACCAACTGTTAAGTTGAAACAAAGACAACCAGAAGAGTTAAGAATATGATCTGAAATAGGAAGAGTTACGATTCAAACTCCAGGATCAAAATAATTTATTGCTTGTAGAAACTTGGTAAGAAGAGTGGTTTAAAGATTACAAAAATATTTTCTTAAAATTATCTTTGGTATAAAAATTCAAAACCAAATCTGTATTCAAGCTCCATACCTACATCTAACATGTACTTACACTTAACATGCCTCTAGAATACGATTCCTACATTTTGCAGACAGCTCAGTTTGTGCAGATATTCTTAGGTCTTTATTTTGACCTGAATCTCAACTATACCATCAAAGATTGTTACAGATATTATTATATTCCATGACTATCCTTGAACACAGCTGTGTTCCTCACACTACTATCTGGTTATTACACAAAATAGAACTCGGATTTAGTAGGAAAGAAATGTGGAGCGAGAATGCAGAATGTGGTACTTGCATTAGTAGGCTGAAACAGATTGAATACCGTACGAGCACTAACCTAATATTTCTGATTCTGAAATTCACTAACGACAACATATTATTGCCTTCGGCTGAACGTTTTGCCTCGTGGAAAATAACTATAACTTTCCATAAGGTTGTCACATCTTTCTTCGAGTACATATCAATTGAATTTTCATGTGTTACAACTGTTTTTGCACTTTAAACTGTTAAAAATATACTTTTGAAATATAACATTAGGACTAAAAGTATACATTTGTCATGCAATATGACGTGATATTTATGAGTTTTTGCATTAGACGAAAAAAGTTTATCTTACTCACTCACATTTCATGAGTCCACCTGCTGTTCTTATCTCGTCTAATAAAATCCACCACATGCAGAATGTTTCATTATCAAAACTGAAACATTCTCACACCTTCATTAGGTAGAATAATGTCCTAGGGGCCAACTAGGGGATAACTACCGTTGTCTTATTATTCGAGATCTTAACATCATGCTCTTATACTCTAATTCAAAGGAGGCCTGGCATGGCCGAGCGCGTTAAGGCGTGCACTCGTAATCCGAGGGTCGCGGGTTCGCGCCCGAGTCGCGCTAAAACATGCTCGCCCTCCCAGCCGTGGGGGTGTATAATGTGACGGTCAATCCCACTATTCGTTTGTAAAAGAGTAGCCCAAGAGTTGGCGGTGGGTGGTGATGACTAGCTGCCTTCCCTCTAGTCTTACACTGCTAAATTAGGGACGGCTAGCACAGATAGCCCTCGAGTAGCTTTGTGCGAAATTCCAAAACAAACAAACAAACAAACTAATTCAAAGATTGCTTTAGTATTGTGTTCCTAGAGATTGATTCATTATATGCTGTACAACATTTATGAATTACTTCATTAAAATTTTATATATGTACATAAAATCTTTCTCTCTCTTTCACATATATACATATTGCCATACACGTATATTTACAGCTTCCACACTAGCGCAGACACGAGTAACTTTTTACAAACTGCCTCAGATGTCCGAAAGTTTGAACTTTTCTGGAAGAAGTCCTCATCCGAATGTGAGTTGCTCAACTAGGTCTTCAAACCATTCACAATCCAGACATTCAACCATGAATATAAGTTATGTCTAGAACTTTTGAGCTGTTAACAATGCTGATTTTTATGGTTATTGAAGAAAGTGGAAAGAGACAGCTGAAACTGAATACCACCATGACAAATTTGTGCCTGGTGATACTCAAACGTCACCACACACTGTAGAAACTTGTGACTGACTGTGACTAGTAACTTGTGACTGAACTTAATTTGCTCTCACTTGATCGCCTATATACATATATTGCCCATCTGGGAGCTAGAACTTGACGCTACGATATAACAATGCTTACTTACAGTCATGTGAAAAAGTTAGGACCCCTATGAAATCCTATGTATTTTTGTAACATTTTTGGATATATAGATATTTAATTTCAATTTCAACAATACTGAAAGATTATAGGAATATAACTAAATAATTAAAACTGAAAAAAAGACTTTTCAAGATCTTCTGTAAATGTAATTCTACAAAAATTCATATTCCAACTGCGAAAAAAGTCAGGACACCCTACTCCTTAATATCTAGTGTAACCCCTTAAGCTGAAATAACTGCAGTGAAGCGCTTCTTGTAGCCATCTATCAGTCTCTGACATCGGTCTGAAGAAAATTTGCCCCACTCCACAATGCAGAATTCTTTCAGCTGTGAGATGTTTGAGGTGTTTCTTGCATGCATAGCCCGTTTCAAGTCACCTCACAGCATCTCAATGGAATTAGGATCTGGACTTTGACTCGGCCATTCCAGAACTCTCCATTTCTTAGTTTTCAGCCAGTCCTTGGTGAATTTACTGATATGTCTTGAGTCATTGTCGTGTTGCAGGGTCCAGCTCCGCTTCAGCTTTAATTTTCGTACAGATGGTCTTACATGCTCCTCAAGCAACCTTTGATACACAGTAGAATTCGTGGTGGATTCTATGATTGTGAGCTGTGAGCAAAGCAGCCCCAAACCATGACACTTCCACCTCCATGCTTCACGGTTGGTATGAGGTTCTTTTCCTGGAATGCTGTATTTGGTTTACGCCAAACATGTCCTCTGTTCTGGTGTCCAAATAATTGAATTTTGGACTCATCTGTCCAAAGAACATTATTACAGAAGTCCTGGTCTTTGTCTACATTCTCTCTGACAAGCTTTAGTCTGGCCTTGATGTTTCTTTTCGAGAGCAAAAGTTTCCTCCTTGTACACCTCCCATGCAAGTTAAACTTGTGCAATCTCTTTCTGATTCTAGAGGCATGTACTTTCACACCAAGAGTAACTGGAGCCTGCTGTAGGTCCCGTGATGACATGTTAAAGTGTTTGGAGACCTTTTTTAGCATCTTGCGGTCTGTTCTCGGGGTGAACTTGCTTGGACGACCAAATCTGGGCATGTTTGCAGTTGTTTTGAGAGCCTTCCACTTGTTGACAATTTTCCAGACAGTGAAATGGCTGATTTCAAAATCTTTTGGGATTTTTTAAATCCCTTACCAAACTCATAAGCTGCTACAATTTTCTTTCTGAAGGCCTCAGACAGCTTTTACGCCAGTGCTCACTCTCACTTCAACAGTCAGAAGCCCATTAAACTAAATGTCTGAGGTTAAAGTAATCTGCCGTGTGGACATTATAATGTGATAGTCATTCCCAATATTCTTTGATATGTATATATAAAAAAAGTGTACCCCGAGAACTGACGATAGGTGGAAACGACTAGCTGACTTTCTTTTAGTCTTTCACTGCTAAATTTGATAAATTTCGTGTAGCTTTGCGCGAAATCCAAATCAAACCAAACTAAATAATCATTATATGTTAAAATATTAATATATCATAATTGTCTATCTAACAGTTGGTGGTGATCAGAAAGTTTTATTTTCTATATTGTTTGTTTGTTTGTTTTTGAATTTCGCACAAAGCTACTCGAGGGCTATCTGTGCTAGCCGTCCCTAATTTTGCAGTATAAGACTAGAGGGAGGGCAGCTAGTCATCACCATCCACCGCCAAATCTTGGGCTACTCTTTTACCAACGAATAGTGGTATTGACCGTCACATTATAACGCCCCCACGGCAGGGAGGGCGAGCGTGTTTGACACGACGCGGGCGCGAACCCGCGACCCTCGGATGACGAATCGCACCCTTTACGCGCTTGGTCATATCGAGTCAATTTTTTATTTTGCCAATTGCAGTAGTCACAATTTTCGGCTGTAATTCATAAAACAAAATTTTAAAAAATACGAAAATTTACAAAGATTTAAATGTAACCTAATAGTCGATATTGCAAAATGAAGTCAGACTGGCTGACAATACTTTTGCCGAGACTAATTTGTACGTAAAAAATAAAGTATATTTACTTATTGAAAATAAAGTATAATTTATTTTATTTAATTGTTCAGTTATGCTAGTCATAAGATGTTAGTGTTAAATATATTACATTTTAACACATTATCTAATAGACTTTCAAGAATTAGAAGCGTTTTTAATAATTGTATTCCAATCACATTATTTTTGTCATAATTTAGTGTTCAAACCTATGCGAAACAATATCACATTTTGACGTATTTAAACTCATAGTATATCATACTTTTATCATAATTCTACCACAAAGCTCACTTATTTTTGTCAGCTTAAACTGAAATATCCAAATAACATAATTAATATTCATAAACCATTCATAAACACGCTTAATATGCATGCTTATTATGTTTACTACCTGCTTTAGTTATATACACATTTGTAAAATTGTTCGTATGTTTAGTTTCCATGCTGTAATTGCAGCAACACATTATTATGAAAGTTGTTAAGGTTATTTTGTTTTATATTGCTTTGTTTCTAAGCTTTCTATTGTATGTAATGTCTGTTCTTCTCAAACTGATATAGTACTAATGTACAGCATTTGGGTTGAATAGATTAGAGTTGTAACAATATCCTTCGTTATTAAGCAGAATTGACTAAAAGACATGTCACAAAGTAAAGTTATCGACTGAACAGAGAAAGCGCATTTTCATGTTGAATTCAGGTGCGTTTTCTTGAGCAAGTTACACTAATTGGTCTTACAGAGAAGATCACATTCGTATATCGCCGCATTTTGTGCAACGTAAGTAAATCTTGAAAGAAAAAGTTGCTAAATACACTTAATAGAATAAATTGTAATCATGCCTGGTCACGTACGCTGTTATGTAAATATCATGTAAATGTTGTCGAGAGTGTTATGTAAATGTTATGTAAACGACAACCATGTCGAGTGTTATGTAAATGTCATGTAAATATCATGTAATGTCGTGTTTGAATTCCCATATTTATTATTTATAATTCTATATTTATATTATTGTTTTGAGGTTTAAATCGGTGAAATTTAAAATAACATTTTAGAATTAATTAAAATTCATTTAGAATTATTCATGTAGAAATTTTTAAAACTAGATAGATTGATCACTTGTATTGGTCTGGTATTTGTACTGTGGAATTCTGGGAAGTTACGCGATATAGTATATAAACAGACGGCGATGCGAGGGAAAGAAGTCAATCATCCATTTTTACTCGCGTCAAGAAGTGAATCATCCATTTTTACTCGGATCAAGAAGTTTGTCTCGTTTGAGAAAGTTTAAACTGAATTTGTGAATAGAGCTAGATCGACTAAAGCGGTGAAATTTTTATTCCGTCAATCTTTACAATTAAGTCGGATTACAGATTATACCAAAAGTCAATACGAATGGAACTGTGAATTTTTGTTTGAAATCACCCATTCAAACTTCGAAAATTTTTCCGTGGGACTAAATTCACCGCCTAGATTAGAACTTTGGATTTCGGATTTGGACACTTATCCTGGATCATATTATTAAGCACAGGCCAGTACTTTTTTGTATTGTAAGTTGTTTTGATGGTTGAAACTGGATATCTGTTATTGCCATTAGATAATATATTTTGTGTCTATCACATAAGTATATAATTATAATAAATTGAACAAGCTGCTATCTGTGTCTTTCTGTTGCGTTCAGTCCGCAATAAAAAACGTAACATACGCATTCTGTGTTATCTGTTTATTTGTAATATTAAACATTTTGTTCGGACTTACATGTATCCATGAACATGATTTTATACTGAAATGTTTGTTTTGAATTTTGCGCAAAGCTACTCGAGGACTATCTGCGCTAGCTGTTCCTAATTTAGGAGTGTAAGACTAGAGGGAAGGCAGCTAGTCCTCACTACCCATTGCCAACTCTTATGATACACTTTTACCAACAAAAAGTGGGATTGACCGTAACATTATAACACCCACACGACTGAAAGGGCGACCATCTTTGGTGCGATCGAAATTCGAACCCGCGATCCTCGGATTACGAGTCGAACACCTTAACCCACTTGGCCATGCCGGGCCTATACTGAAATAAACTCAGTCGAGTTATCTACAGGGTGGTCGCTAGAAAAGCGGAAAATTTGTCAAACAGCTATTTATTTTTACAAAGAATAACTTTTACAAAGTTTTTTAAAGGCATATGTTATATTACACTCATAGATGCTCAAATTATTAAAATCATGCATTTTATTCATGATGTAAAGAAATCAAAATAGAAATGAGTAAGCACGCATTTTATTCATGATCTCATCTGACCCTCAAATTTTCCGCTTTTCTAGCGACCACCCTGTAGTACAGAATGCTCCTCTTATTTCTCGATCAAATTTGCTGTTATATTCGGGTTCACCTATGTGATACTTGAAGGAAAATCGGCCTTACCTGAAAATATTACATCCTAAAAATCAGCTTTCGATACGTGAAGACAGAACAGACATTCCATTGTGTGATTTTGTACTTTCGAAATGAACACATTCAGAATGAGACAAAAAAGAATAAACGGTGATATGTAATAAAACCTGCATAAAATATCAAGATACTGAAATGTGTAATTTCTTGTTTTAAAAGTATAATTAAGTACAACTATTAATTTTAGTATGATTTTTTGAACTGATAAACCTTTCGGTGCAAATAAGCTCAGAATGCTAGTGTAACGTTAGAGTAAGCGTTTGTCAATGTTTTCCTCAGAATCACAAAGTCATAAAATGTTTTTAAATTACCATATTGGTTTAGTAGAAAAAACATGTATTGTTCTACCTTGTTTATTGTTTATTTGTTATTAATCCCAAGGTTACTTTCGATTGTTGGTGCACATTAGATGTCAATGCATCATCGGTGATTCTCTAGCAGATGTTACCTGTTAGAACCCATCTACTCTCCAGATAGCAGAATCTGGCGTAGGAGTAAACGACTAGAGGGAAAGAAACTAGCCAACGCCACCCGCTACCAGCTTTTGCGCTATATTTTGCTAACAAATAGTAGGTTGATCGCCACCTTATGACGTATTCTAGGCTACGGGGATTTTAACTTGTGACTCTAATGTTACGAGTCAAGCACTGTAATCACCAAGCCATGCTTTGTATTCCATGATGTTGTTATGTAAATGTGTAAATGTTTTGTAAGCGACAACATGTCGTGTTGTGTTTAAATTTTCATTTCTATTATTTATATTTCCATATTTATATTATTGTTTCAAGGTTTAAACTAATAAAATATGTTGTTATTCATTTAAAATAACATTTAGAATTTTTTAGAATTAGGTAGACCAATCATATGCATTTAAATGAAATGCTGGCGACCTCGTGTCTAGACGTTTAGTCTCGTGCAAGAACGGACATGCGCGGATTGCTCTGGAGTTCTGGAGAAGTTTCGCGGTGGTTCGAGGAGTCTAGGCCTACAATATATAAACAGACGAAGATGCGAGGAAGAAAAAAAAGAGTCAGACATTAGTTTTATTTCAAAAGAAGAGAGTCAGTCGTTTGAGAAAGTTCAAGTGTTTGCTGTGATTTGTGACTGAAGTTAGATCTACAGAAGCTGTGATTTTACTTCGTCAATCTCTACGATTCATTCGAATCAGTGGTTATACTGAAAGTCAACACGTGTAGAACTATTCACGGGAAATCGGGAAAATTGGAAGGCGTTCATCGGAGGCATCGTGAAAAGAACTTCGTCGAATTTACTGAACTGTGAATTGTTTCTGAGCTTCTTCATTTAAGCTTCGGAATTTCTTCGTGGGACCAAATTCACTCCTTAGACTGGAATTTGAGACTTTCATTTTAGATCATTATATTAGATACAGGCCAGTACCATTTTGTATTGTGATTAATTTTGAAGGTTGAAACTAGTATCATTTTGTTTTGTAATTAATTTTGAAGGTTTAAACTTAATATCTGTCATTGTTACTATATAATTTATGTTATATCTGTTAATAGTTTAGTGTAATAAATTATACAAGCTGTTATCTGTGTCTTTCTGTTGTGTTTAATCTACATAAAACATAAACAAAAACGTAACAGATGTAAAATACAGTTCCGGCTAAAACACGTAAGCTCTAAAAAACAAACAAGCACTGTTTAACCATCTGTTAGAATATTTATTTAAAAAAGTATTTAAAAAATCATATGCTTCTGCATATAACAAATAAAATTCAGTTAGAATAATAATTTCAAATCCATTCATACTCTACACAGTTGATTTATTTAGAAGTTGTTGTTGTTGTTGTTTTGAATTAAGCACAAAGCTGCACAATGGGCTATCTGTGCTCTGCCCACCACGGATATCGAAACCCGGATTTTAGCTTGTAAGTCCGCAGACATACCGCTGAGCCACTGGGGGGCTATTTATTTATTTAGAAAGCAGGTGTATTTTCAAACTCATCAAGTATTGTGATGACAAGTTGTAGAACCTGATTTTTAATCTGTTTTTATCAATGATTAAACAAAGGAAGCTTCTTAAAAATACAAAAAAAAGTTAACAAAATATTCTAAATCAAATTTGATGAAAAGTCTAAAAGCTATTTCTTTGATTTTCATAAAATTATGTGAAATGTTAATATCACCTCAAAAATGTTAGATTTTGTTTTAAAGGTGAATTTGTTTAAAATTTTGAACTAATTTTAAAATATGAAATATGTACAGAATTATCATAAAATGTGGGTATTTAGTTCAAAATTGTATCTGTTTTTAAAATGTGAAAAGGTAGAAATTAGTATATTAGTTTTGATTTTATTGTTTTTACTTTGGCAAATACACAGTCAATGTAGGTCAAAAACAGTTTGACTTTCTTTGATTAATTAACTTCCAGAGAAAATATCTTCTTTTGATGGTATTGTTTCTAGGTCATAGTTGAAGTTTTATTTATGATTAACTTAAAATAGGCTTAAAAACATAGAACAAATTTATTGAAATATCTTGAATAGAGAAAAAGAAGAAAACTTTCATATAGCCTTTTTCAGATGGAAGAGAATAACAGATCAAAACAAAGAGCTCTCTTTGTCCTGAAATTTAAGTGTAACCACATACTTGTATTCAGCTTTAATCATGTGTGTTTGTTTTTGGAATTTCGCACAAAGCTATTCGAGGGCTGTCTGCGCTAGCCGTCCCTAATTTAGCAGTGTAAGACTAGAGGGAAAGCAGCTAGTCATCACCACCCACCGCCAATTCTTGGGCTACTCTTTTACCAACGAATAGTGAGACTGACCGTCACATTTTTACGCTCCCACGGCTGGGAGGGCGAGTATATTTGGCGCGACCGGAACGCGAACCCGCACGCCTTAACACGCTTGGCCATGCCGGGCCTTAATCATGTGTGAAATCTTCTAACTTGATGTTTCCGTTTATACTCAGTTATTTCACACGCTAATACATTAAACGAAATACATTTCTTTGTTTTATGCTCTTTAAGTTTTATATTTTTGAGCAAATGTTAAGCTTTTGGTCTGTTAACCATGTCGTAAAAATATTTGTGATAAATTAGATTCATATTCTGAATACGAAGTTCACATGTTAGTGTCAACACGACGTCAAAAACAGATTGTATTTAAAATGGTTGTGTTGTATCGGGCTTCTTTTTATTATCGTTGCCGTAATAACATCTGAAAAGTTTTAATATTTCTTTAAGAAGCTGAAGACAGCCAGCAGATGAAGCAGATTTTCCCCTAATAATTGCTTTGTAGTTGTTTTTTACTCTTAAATAATGCTCTATGGTACCTCTACTTTGAAAAAGTACTTTGACCATAAATAAAGAGGCAAAAATTGTTTCAAATTCTCTTTGAGGTAATTGTTCACTAGAAAAAAAAAAAAATATATATATATAAGTAGGTCTTACTACAAATTGTGAAACGTGCTATTTTTAAATTTAAATTTAGTATTAAATTATTTTGAATTCTATTTCAGCTTGGTATTACATATAACTGAGTGAGTGTATCGGAGTACTGAAATATGTGTGACTAAGAGACGAATGCTTTTAATGAATTTATTTGTATAACATCGCATAAGTTATTAGTACTCGGCATGGTTGGGGCACTCAAGTCACAATCTGAGGGTCGCTGCTTCAAATCCGCGTCCTACCAAACATATTTGCCTTTTCAGCCGTGAGGACATTATAATGGGATGGTCGATACTCATATCCGCTGGTAAAAGAATAGCTCAAGATTTGGCGGTGAGTGATGACGACTAGTTGTCTTCCCTCTAATCTTACACTGCTAAATTAGGGACGGCTAGTGTTAGCTGTCCCTCGTGTAGTTTTGCGCGAAATTCAAAAACGAAACAAACAGTCAAACTCTCTGAAAAAATGACACAAACTTTTTCCACAATATATCAGTTCAACCATTGCATAGCTCAAGCAGCTGGACAATAAAATGGATATTTACACAATTATATATAAAGACATATCATAACATGATCTGTGTAAGATATGACTTTTGAAAAGAGGCATTGGGTAATCACCATTCTCGTACACTAAATGGATTAACAAAGGCGCAGGGAGGAAAAGTATGATCTGAACATAACATAGAGATGTTATGTCCATAAAGCAAACTAAACTCTTGTAATATTGTCACAATAGGATAATTATCTTATATAGGCACGCACTATGAAATATAGTAACATGGACCCTTACAATGCGGTGATCTTTCAAAATCATTTTGATATGATGCACTTAACTTCTGTAGAGGGCCTGGCATGGTCAAGCGCGTAAGGCATGCAACTCGTAATCCGAGAGTCGCGGGTTTGAGCCCGCGTCGCGCCAAACATGCTCGCACTCCCAGCCGTGGGGATTTTATAATGTGACGGTCAATCGCACTATTCGTTGGTAAAAGAGTAGCCCAAAAGTTGGCGGTGGGTGGTGATGACTAGCTGCCTTCCCTCTAGTCTTACAATGCTAAATTAGGGACGGCTAGCACAGATAGCCCTCGAGTAGCTTTGTGCAAAATTCAAAAAACAATTAAACTTCTGTAGAAAGAAAAATAACTAGAAAAACAGTAGATATATTTATGTAACGTTGAATTGAGTTTACTATTGGACTGGCAGTAAAAGACAACGTAAATATGATGCGTACCCTAGACGATAAACAGTGCTTTTCTCAAGTATTGCACAAACATAAGTCAGGCGTTAAGAAAAATAGGAAAGAAATAGATACCAGAAATGGTTGAACCTCTACACTGTCGACCACACTATTACGGTTAGAATATACAAAATTGTGCTTTTTCTGCGATAATGTTTACTCTGAAATAATTTTGTGACATCAAAGCTCCTGATGATAAATCTTTTGTAACCTAATCTTACTTCTAAAGACCACTGATGAAGCAAAACAGTGGGTCAGCGGTATGTCTGCGAACTTACACGCTAAAATCCGGGTTTCGATACCTGTGGTGGGCAGAGCACAGATAGCCTATTGTGTAGCTTTATGCTTGATTCAAAACAACAACAATCTACAATGATATATTAAAATAATTTTAGAATACAAATTATTACTCTCAAAATAAATATTAATTATAATTAGAGTATAATATACGATACCATAAATAATACCCTTTAACAATGATACAGTTCAAAAGATTATAATTTTATACCGTAAAGTCCTACTATGAAAAATCAATTTTAATTATAGTGCCAAATCTAAACACAAGATAGGTAGTGTTTCATTAAAACCTTTGTTAAACATTAACGTAATGAATGACGACATCTCGAATTACATAATAGTTCTGTTTAACAAAACAAACTCACAACATTTTAATCATATCAAAGTATTAACAATGATAATATCTCTTAAAAAAGGGTTATATCTTGTAGTTATTCTTACCCAAAAGCTTAAAACGATGAAAATGATGGCTGATAAGTTAATAACTAAATAAAGTAATCTCTTCCATCGTTCTTGTTACACTTTTCTGGCTGTATACAAACAAACTTGGCTCGAGAGGAGTTTCTATCATTGTTGATTTCAATGGATGGGTTGGAAGCTTGATTGGCAACACAAGTTTAAAAAATTGGGTCTCAGACCATAATGAAATGTAGTCAGCAACTTCGAATTGAAATCTTCACTGGCAGGAAACCCTTCTCCATTTGGATCCTCGTCAATTGCATACATCCTGGAAACAGCTCTGGTGCTCAATAGAATGTAGTTTCTCACTGAGTGATTTTAGCATTTTTTATAGTATTTTTTTCTTTTGAAATGAAGAATTATGAGAGAAACTTTATGACAAAAACAACACAATCTTGTTATTTCTAACTTTTCAACAATAATGTGAACTTGATATTTATGACAACAATGTTTCAAATTCCCTTTATTATTATTATCATAAATGGCACCTTGACAATAATTGAATAGTAGCTATTTTAATATTTCTATGCTAATAGTTATATTTTTTATTGCGATAATGCTTCGGAGATATATTTTTATCATGTATGTTTAGCTCATAATTTACATGATGTCCTAGAAAATGTGCTATGATAATAAAGAATATGTTTTGGTTAGGAGAACGTAAAATAAACATAAAACACAGTTTAAGAACTACAGATTATTAACACAAAATTTACTGACCCTCTTTTAAAAACATTTATACTGAATTTCATGATAATTTAAACAGTTACAGATATTTTTCTTAATTTATATCTGTAATTAATAATAACACCTCATAATGTTTTTTTAAAAATCTAACACTGTACCTTATTTCGTTTGCATGATTAGTTTTTTCTATGCTGTACAAGGAATTTTCAATTATCAATAAGCTTATAGTAAAAGTAACGTAAAGGAGAAAGACTTATTACTATTTAAAATTTGATGACCTCACACGCAGATGTATACATATGATTCATCAAGTTGGATTAGCTGTTCATACAATACCATGACGCAGTTGACTTACAAATGTGAGTCAATGGATTCGTAATTTTCCTCTACGAAAGCTATAAGTACATATAACTTTCTTGAGGTTTCATATTATCGTAGATACTCTGTATTTTAGCAAGGGATTTCTTCCGTAAAGAATTTTATTTTTTCGATGACACAGGTTTTGATTAGACTTTTACCTGTTTCATCGTATTTTTAAGGCATTACAGTTTGTGAATACAACACTTCTATCAGACATATAGAGGTCTATGAATATGAAACATATACTGATTGTTTTCTGTTTTAATTTCTTACACGGATACGGACAAGATTCTGTATATAGGGGTTCCACTAATCTCAGTCCAACAAATGAGGGACAGTATTTCGATTTCGGAGCCTTTACAGGTGGGGTAAATAGAGAACATTTATCTAACTTAAATCCATTTGGGGGAATAATGAATCCAAGTCTGACTTCTTTGAATATTCCATCCTCCGAATTTAACTCAGCATTGAATACTGTTCATATTACAGAAACAAATAGTTTCAACCAACCAAATTATTTTGATAGTGCCCTATCAAATGTTGCAGACAATTCCATTGCCTTTGGAACACCAAATTCTCCACCTCATCAATCTAGGGCCATATTCCAGTTAAATGACAAAAGTTTTGGACCAGAAGATTTTAACACTGATATCTGGAATATTAAGAATTTCATTGGGTATCGAACACCAGCAAAGCAGTCTTATGCATTCAATACTGGCACTTCTGATAACTTAGCAAATCAAATGTTTTCAAATTACAACAATCCACTTTATGAGAATGCTTATAATGAAGAAAGCCAGTATCTAATGTTTGGAAATGAAAATGAGATGGACTTCTCAAACACTATATTTGATAGTTTTAATGAAACTCCTCAATTTGGTTCCTACTTAGGTTTTAACCAAAATGTTGAAAATACTTTTGGAAATTATATTTTTCCCACACAAGGCTTTCCAAATAGTAACGTACTTTCTCCTTATTTACAGAATTATGATACAGTTGAAGAAGTAAACCCAACATATTATTCATATTTCCCGAATCAAGGAAGCTCTTATGATACATCACTGGGAAGTAGTTCACAAAGTTTCGATATGCTTCAGCAAGGTAATTCCGTCGTTGCGTCAAATAATTTTCCTTTTGAGATTAACGATACTGATACAAGCTTTAATTTCAGTTTTCCCACAGAGACTAGAACTCCTGACGGTTTTGTAAGCCGCTCAAATAATAGCAATAGTTTAACGGGTTTTGGAACGACTTCGGAACTCAACTTCGAATTCTTTCAGACTACTTTAAATCCAAGCAATTTTGAAGGTAAGGCTACATTGACTTTGTTATTGTTGAGTTTAGATATTTTACATACGAAGCGTAGTAAAATATGCTTTGTACAACATTAAAAATGAAACAAAATATACTTCATGAAAGTGTAATTAAGCTTATCATATATCTTTCATATGACAGTCAGTATAATAGTTAAAACATATATCATAAAACAGTATTTTTACTGAATCAAAAAAGTATATAAGCTGAAGAAAATATATCAAATGAGATATCGAACAGATCAAATACATTTTTGAAACATTAAAAACTCTGCAAAATAACATAATATATAACTCATACGAGTAATTCATTTGTACTAAAAATATACTTAAAGAGGTCTTGTATACGTTGATTGAAATATGACCTGTAAAATATTGCATGAAAATAATAAACTATGTTTCATAAATTAGTAAATAATAATGTTATTTTAAACCATGTAAATCCTAAGAAATATCTCTATAATATATTTGTAATTCAAACTGTACACTAGTATAGTTCTAAATATAAATAAAAAATGAACATCTAGAATCATATATTTCCCCAAAAAACTAAAAAATATCAGGAAAGTTTCACATTTATAGCTTGAGATGTAAAATAATTGACAAATTTAACAAAGCGAAAAGAGCTCATGTATAAAATTTAGTCTTAATAATGCTTGAGGTTACAGAACAATCCATTACTTATAAGCGTGATGGATTAATGGTTTATGTTTAGTTAATAAGCGATTTTTGACTTAACCAGAGAAAATTACAGCAGTTTTCTCAGGCGGTAAAGTTCCACCTTAATCCGCTTATCAGAAAAAGAACCCATTAATAATTTATATGGATTGTTGGGATGCAATCTGTAAAGCATTTTGCCGAAGTTAAACAGATAGAAAGCTAAGTAAGTGAAGAAGTATACAATGTCGAAGGCAAACAGGTTTGGGTGATGTCCTATTTTCAGAAAATCTGACATTATCAGTCATTTTTGAGTAAAAGTTGTCAGAAAATGTTTTTTAAAAGATTTGAAATGTTTAATCAATTTCCCCTGTCTGTTAAGATGTGTCTATCGAACTAAACATTTAGAAAGGATAAAAACAAAATGATGGCCAAAAACCAATTTTCCATATTTCTGTCATGGTAAAACTTTCATATTGTATACCCCATAATTTATGGGTGCTGAATCCAAATGTCATCTCTGTTAAAACCTAGAACAAAAATTTTTGTATTGAAATTGCACCCAAAAATTGTCACTATAAAAAAAACTTTTATAATTAGACGATAATGCCATGTAATTTGTTTAGACCTAAGTTATTACACCTGTGATAATTAAACATTAATAAATATAGAGTTAGAGAGTCAAATCTAAAATTTTTTCAAGCTGAATGAGCTACAATATAATAAAATAATACTGTTATTCAAATATATTCATTTTTCTACAGACTAACGTTAAAAAAAACATTCATTTTTTCTTGTTATTTTCTCTTTTACATGACATTTAACCCACTAAAGCTCTTCCATAAATAAATAAAATAACTTTCAGAACTATGTATTATACTATATATATATATATATACACACACACTTAACTTTGTACAGAACCTTGACCAGAAGCATAATTATTAATTATTGCGACATGCATGAATCCCATAAGTCTTATGACAAAAAAATGGCTTTACATATATTATGTTGCACACTCTTGTACAAAAAAAGTAAACAAGTATGATATATGCTCAGCCAGCATTATGGACAGTTAAAGGTTACTTAACCTTATAACAACAAAAAACACACACAAAGATATCTCTAATTTCGAAGACACCCCTACTCTTTAACGTACATTAAGAGCACGTCTAAATATTCTTTTTCATAAAAATAAAAAATGCAACTATTCTCTTCAATACCCCATTACACCTAAATATTTTTAATCTTACCTGGCAAAATAAACTTCTATACACATTGGAAACTGGATATTACAAAAGAGTGAGGTCATTTATGACGAAAGGAGTATTTAGTCTTTACTTCAGTTTTCAAGCAAAGCCAGACATACATTTCTTTAATCATTGTTGCACATATCACTAGTGGATATTCATTTGCCAGTTACTATGCGCAGTAGACTAAACGTCTTAGATTTGCAACATGCACTCATACACTTTCTGGTACAATTACTGGTTATCAGTTCCATAGGGGACTTTGGTATTGGAGGTAAAAACATAAGGATGAGCATAAGTGAGGGTTTAGGAAAGGAAACACTGGACATTTCATGTTTGCTTCTTGCCCCACTGATAGTGTGCGCATTTAATTTGGAAGGAAAAGTAATTTGTTAATGGAAGGACCTCTGGTGTGTGGAATTTGACAAAAATGATTTAATGTGCGTATTCACAGTGGTGGTGATACTTGACACATCGTTGACTTGGCAGATGAGCAGTTCTGTATCCTTCGCAGGCTGGTCATCTAGGTCACCCTTATATAAGTGGTGCAGA
Organism: Carcinoscorpius rotundicauda; assembly: GCA_011833715.1. Classification (NCBI taxonomy): domain Eukaryota; kingdom Metazoa; phylum Arthropoda; class Merostomata; order Xiphosura; family Limulidae; genus Carcinoscorpius; species Carcinoscorpius rotundicauda. The sequence continues at coordinate 43,292,632 of CM022393.1, forward strand.
ACAACCGACAAGACGAAATATGTCTACATTTATTCCATAGTAGAGCATTACAATTTCAAGAAGATTTATTGAAGACCATGTCTGCAGGACATCAGTATCCTATACAGCTATCACTTGTTGTCTTAGTTTCTACACAGCAAAGAATAATCCTTATGTTAGCGTTTTCAGGTTGTGCCTTTAATTTCTCATTGTCTTTTTCTAGATTACATGATTCCACCCTTTATTTTGTTTTCGTAGGACTTACAGGATAAATTAATGTCACAGTAATTTTACTATTGGTCAAAGCTTTATACCAAAGTTTAGTATGCATATATATGACACATAGCCTTAAAATTAATTTGCTTAAATAATAAGTTTTCCACTTAATTATGTAAAAGAAAAGGTGCTAAAAATGACCTAGAGCTATTTTTAAACATTAATCCATAAAAAATAAATAACCTTGAATAACGGTAATATTTTATAGTATTGTAGTTCATTCAGCTTGAAAACATAATAAAAAGTTCTTGATGAGACCTGTATAACTCCATCTTTATTACGGTTTAATGATCAGATGTGGATTCAGCACTCCGAAAAGAAAAATGGTTAAAGGCCGTGCATGGAGGTTTTTACAATAACAAAAATTTTCAGAAACTGGTTTTCGTTCTGCTTTATTTTGGATATTTTGTTTTCCTGTTTCTCAAGGGTTAAACTTGGCAGTTACCGACTGGAAGACAAGAGAAGTGGATTCCGTAATTCCAAGTCCCTTATAAAAAAAAGCATTAGCAACCCTTTCTCAAAATTACCTGAACTTTCTTACAGAGACACACTTTTAAAATTTCAGATTTGTTTAGTGGTTATTAGTCATTTGTGAAATGGCGGTCACCTTAGAAACCAGAGAGAGTGATTTTCTTAGTTTTTGTTCTTAATTTCTTCATTTATACCATACAAATAAGATAATATTTAATGAAACACTTTTTACAGCCACGATAATAGTATTTTGCATTGCATAAAGAATACTTAAAATTCATAATGCGTTCTTTAAAAGAATAAAATTTGACAAATTTGCTGGGAATCATTCACATTGATTCAGTTAATCAACCAGTCAATTGTTGCTGTTATGGAAACACTACAGTTTTCATTTATACGAGTTTTGAACGCATGATAATAACATGCAAAAATCAGTAGTCAAATTACACTTAAAATCTAAATATATATACATATATATAAATGTGCGTGTGTGTGTGTTTATTTTAAGTAAAGCAATGATAAAAACTTAAAAATAGAGTACTGAAATGCTAATTAAGCAAACCGAAGTTCTTCCAGAATTATCATTTATAACTAACATACATGATTGATTTTACAATTTTATATTTTTTGAACTTAAGCCGATTTCTGTATTCCATTACTAAGCAACTTAAAATGTTGCAATAAAATGCTAAGTGATATCGATTTTCTTCCAAGGCATGAATGCTAATTCAAATAAGGCAAAAATAAATATATAAATGATACAACAGTGGATATTTCGTGCTTTTTCGGAGACGAAATCCTAGATTATTTTAAAGGAATCCAAGTTGCTTTTTTTCGTTTTTGAATTTCGCGCAAAGCTACATGAGAGCTATCTGCGCTAGCCGCCCTTAATTTAACAGTGTAAAATTATAGGTCAATAACTATTTATCATCACCTTTTGCCAACTGCCGGGCTACTCTTTTACCAACTAATAGTGGGATTGACAGTCACATTATAACGCTCCCACGGCTGAAAGAGCCAGCATATATGGTGTGACGGGGATTTGATTCCGCGACCCTCAGATTAGGAGTCAAACGCCTTTACTCACCTGGTCATGCCGGGCCGTCTTCAAGTTGCAATCGCCCGGCATAGCCAGGTGGTTAAGACGCTCGACTCGTAATCTGAAGGTCTCAGGTTCGAATTCCCATCGCACCAAACATGCTCGCCCTTTCAGCCGTAGGGGGCATTATATTGTGATGGTCAGTCCCACTAATCGTTGGTAAAAGAGTAGTCCAACAGTTGGCGGCGGGTGATGATGTCTAGTTGCCTTCCCTCTAGCCTTACACTGCTAAATTAGGGACGGCTAGCGCAGATAGCTCTCATGTAGCTTTGCGCGAAATTAAAAAAAAATCCAAACCAAGTTGCAGTAAATATTTTATTTAGCTAACATTTCAGTTTAGCTATACAGACGATATTGTGACATATAGTTCGTTAATAACTTTAAAGATGAAATTTTTCTCTTTCCTGATACCACAGGAACAGATATAGTCCAAAAATACTCAATGCAAGATAAATATTGGGATAGAGATCCAACAACTTTTCAGTGTAATTATAGTTGAGTGCCTCTAGAGGTGAACTGGACACAATAGTTGGTAAAACACATACATTTGAGTGAATCAAAGCCAAAGTTAATTATTTTAAAAGCCAAATAAAAAGAAAGTCAAATAAACTTTAAAAAGGTTTAAGCTGTAAGGATTTTTCGTTCAAGCTAGTTGAATCTGTAATTGGAAGGAAAAACTTGCTTAAACTTTTCCTCTGAAGTTTTGGGCCCCCCAGTGGCTCAGCGGTATGTCTGCGGATTTACACGCTAAAATCCGGGTTTCGATACCCGTGGTGGGCAGAGCACAGATAGCCCATGGTGTAGCTTTGTGCTTAGTTCAAAACAACAACAACAACAATTGAAGTTTTGGCGACATCATTTGGACATTCATAATTACACGTTATTTCTTTCTTTCAACTTTTCAATGCTGGAAATTTTTTTCTCGATGTCCATTTGATATGTGATTTTCAATGCATGTGAGCTGTTGCAAAACTATTTTTTTATAATCTTTGAGAAATTAAAGTAATACGTGAATTTCATTTTTAACGAATTGCATTGCTATAGTGATGCGCTGAAGCAGCTTCCTACATAGTTACTTTGAAACAAAATATCGTGCCATACTGTAGAGATCTCTTGTGCAGGTTCTATGCCTCTGATGAAGTCACATTGTCCTTTTTTTTAAGTTGCGTGACCTACCAGTGCTAAGAGGACAATGTGAACTTCACTAAGTTGAAACTGAAGTACTTTAATGCTTTCAATATAACATTCTTGGTGGGTATCTGACAGTAAGTAAATGCTTTTTGAATGTAATGAATAAACCTATTAGAGATAGGACCTCAGCAAAGTCACAGACATCACAGATGATCATAGTGACATACAATAAAACCAGATTTTGGGTACTACTGACAAGAATCATGAACAGTAAGCAGTCTTTGCTGCTCTTCTTGCCTTTTATTCTTTATATTGTTTCCGGTGTCTTAGCTCTGTCATCTGAAGTCATCAGTATTGACTTTTTAATTCTACAGGTGTTCAAGAAAAGGTGGTTTATATAATACATCTTCAGTACTTCCTTCAGCATACATACAGTAAAATGTTCCAAAATTGACGTACCAACTGATAAGTCACTATTAAAAATGTAAAGTGTTATTAACAACTGGCTATTGTAACTAGAGTTTCTTTTTACAAAATCATCTCAGATAATATCTCAATTAGACCTTCTTCTATAGTCTCACTTTGAAATCGAGAGGACCCCAATTTGTGGCAGATATCCTGTTCAACTAATACACTACATGGTCGAAAGTATGTTGACACCCCTTCTAGTTAGTGGTTCGGCTATTTCAGCTATACTCATTGCTAACAGGTGCATAAAATCAAGCATACAGCCATGCAATCTCTATAGAAAAACATTAACAGTGGAACGGGTCGTACTGAAGAGCTCAGTTACTTTTGACGTGGCACTGTCATAGGATGTCACCTTTCCAACAAGTTAGTTTGCCACATTTCTGTCTTGCTAGAGCTACCCGATCAACTGTAAGTGCTGTTATTGTGAAGCGGAAACGTCTAAGAGCAACAACAGCTCAGCCACGAAGCGATAGGACATACAAGCTCACAGAACGAGAACGCCGAATGCTGAAGCGCGTAAAATCTTGTCTGTCCACATTTACAACGCTCATTACTGAGTTCCAAATTACCGTTGGAAGCAGAATCAGCACAAGAACTGTTTGTCGATAGCTTCATAAAATTAGTTTCCATGGCCGAGCAGCCGCACACAAGCCTAAGTTCACCATGCGCAATGCCAACTGTCGGCTGGAATGGTGTAAAGTACACCGCCATTGGATTCTGGAGCAATGGAAACGCGTTCTCTGAAGCAATGAATCACGTTTTTCTATCTGGCAGTCTAACGGACGAATCTGGGTTTGGTGGATGCCAGGAAGAACGCCACCTACCTGAATGTATAGTGCCAACTGTAAAGTTTGAGGACGAAGAATAATGTCCTTAAGCTGTTTTTCATGGTTTGGGCTAGGCTCTTTAGTTTCAGTGAAGGGAAATTTTAATGCTACATCATACAATGATTTTCCAGAGAACTGTGCGCTTTCAATCTTGTGGCAACAGTTTGGGGAAAGCTCTTTTTTGTTTCAGTTTGACAATGCCCCCGTTCACAAAGCAAGGTCCATAAAGACATGGTTTGTCGAGGTTGATGTGGAAGAACTTGATTTGCCTGCCTAAAGTCTTGACCTCAACCTCATCGAACACCTTTGGAATGAATTGGAACGCCGACTGGGAGCCAACCTTCTCGCCTGACATCAATGCCCCACTTCACTAATGCTTTTGTGACTAAATAGGAGCGAATACCTGCAGCCATGTTAAAAAATCCAGTGAAAAGCCTTCTCAGAAGAGTGGAGATTGTTACAGCAGCAAAGGGGTGGACCAACTTCATATTAATGCCCATGGTTTTGGAATGAGATGTTCAACAAGCAAGTATGGGTGTGATTGTTGTCCACATACTTTTGGCCATGTAGTATATTTCAGCTCAGTTATTCAGACGACTTGTGAAATATAGTTCTTTAACAGTTTCAAAACTTCTTCCTCTTTTGATGCCACAGAAATAGATATAGTCCAAAAGATGCATAACAAAAGATCAAGGTTTGAATAGAGATACAACTTTTGAGTGTGAATATAACTTGAATGACAAGCCTTTTCATTACGGTAATCTATTAATTACAAAATACCTTTAATGTATCGATCTTCAGTTTTTCCTCATCTCATTTTGAAGTATCAAATGTTGTCAGTACCGCCAGTTGACCAAGGAAATATCTACTGTTAAGATCATTTAGCCTTTCTACTGCTAATTCACTTCATCAGAAGAAACGAAGAATTTAGCATTTTGTAATATGATTCATAGAATGTAGTTATTTTTGGATATGCCACCAAGTGTTTCGCCTTTTTTAAATGAAACACGCTGGGTCAAAATTGTTTAATTACTAATTATAAGCAATGTATTAGAGGTGTATGTTCCACTTTTTAATAGAGCGTAAACCATATGTTATCAGGAAACTAAAAATACAGTATTCCCCACTTTCAGTTGCGTCTTTCCGAGTTCACTCTATTTCTTTTTCTCTTTGGTGCAAAGCTAACTGAGAGAAGTTAATAGAACAAGAACGACTGTGCCGCGGTTCGATGTTGTATTGATTTTTTCCTATAATTTCTTAATATGACTTTGTTTAATCTTTGGCGCGTGGTTCAAATGAACTACCCTGGATGCTCTCCCTTAAACCGGTAGTTGAATATCCTGATAGTTTGATATTTCGACCCTCGCTGCAAAGATATAGAAAGTATTTTGCTTCTATTGCTTTTCCGTCTATTGTTAATGTTGTTTATCCTGCTCACGTCGCGGAAGAAAATTCCGCTTTATTATCATTTGCGAATACTTCTTTAACTGTATTAAAATTTTCTTTGACATTTTCTTTTGTCCAATATACTAGCGCAGAGGAATATCTGCGGACTTACAACGCAGAAACCGGGTTTCGATACCCATAACAGGCTGAATACATATAGTTTTTGTGTAGCATTGTGATTAACTACAAACTTTTTTTACGGCTTAGTTTGTTTAAGCACAAATACCTCTTGTTATGATATCTATATCTCTGACTTTGTAATATTCTGATCTTTTTGTGCTCTTCAACTTGCAGGTCACTTTCAAATATAATGCTTCTAACATTTGTACAGGTTTCAGAACCACAGGTATAACCATTTGGGAAGAAAAGGAGTTTGTTCCTTTGGCCTGACATGGCCAGAATGTTAAGGCGCTCGACACGTAATCCGAGGGTCGCGGGTTCGAATCTCCTTCACACCAAACATGCTCGCCCTTTCAGCCAAGGGAGAGTTATAATGTCACGTTCAATTCCACTATACGAGGTCTGTTCAAAAATACGCGGACTATTTGAATTGCGTGGCTCTAGTTGGTTACAGGGGAATCCGCTTGGTGTCGCACAGATCATCTGTTTACGAGGCCATTTCCCGATTGCAGATATCTTCATTTGTGTATTAGCTACGCGGTTTTAAGTGAAGTGCGATTTTTTCGTTTGGAGGATTTCAGAATGAAAGACCTGAAGGAGCAACGACTTGCTGTGAAATTTTGTGTTAAACTTGGAAAATATGCGACTGAAACTTTTGCTATGCTTAACACGGCTTACGGTGATGTTGCTATGAAGCGTACGGTATGTTTCAAGTGGCATGAACGTTTTAAGGATGGTCGACAGTCCATTGAAGATGATGAGCGTCCTGGACGTCCTTCCACATAAACTGACAACCCACACGTCGACAAAATCAACAACCTGGTGCGGGCAAATCGACGTCTGACTGTCAGGGAGCTTGCTAAAGAGTGTGGGATATCAGTTGGATCTTGTTACGAGATTTTTACCGAAAAATTGAAGATGCACCGCGTTGCTGCGAAATTTGTGCCTCAGAACTCGTGAGTTTTTGGCCAAACACTCAATCACTGTACTTCCCCACCCCCCTACTCACCTGGCCTTGCTCATTGCTATATTTTCTTGTTCCCCAAACTCAAAAGACCTTTGAAAGGAAGAAGATTTGAGACGATTCTTGAGATTAAGGCAAATGCGACGAAGGAGCTGGAGGACATTACAAAAGAGGTGTACCAGGACTGTTTAAACAAGTGGAAACACCGTTGGGATAAGTGTGTGCGTTGGTGAGGAGAGTACTTTGAAGGGGTCCTAGACCTGTAACTTTTAAATAAAGTACATTTTGTTTTATGACGTCAGTCCGCGTATTTTTTGAACAGCCTTTGGACGTTGGTAAGAGAGCATCCCAAGAGTTGGCGGTGGGTGGTGATGACTAGCTGTCTTCCCTCTCGTCTTACATTGCTAAATTGGGGATGGCTACTGCAGATGGCTTTTGCGTAGCTTTGCGCGAAATTCAAAAATAAACAAACGAAAAAACAGTGTGTTCTTAAAAATTACAACAAATTATCACTAGAAGCCAATTTTCAGTAAAAAACAAATTGCTTTTAATAACCATGCAAAAGTTACTGTACCTGGGCCCGGCATGGCCTAGCGCGTTAAGGCGTGCGCTTCGAAATCTGACGGTCGCGGGTTCGCGCCTGAGTCGGGCCAAACATGCTCACCCTCCTAGCCGTGGGGGCGTATATTGTTACGGTCAATCCCACTATTTGTTAGTAAAAGAGTAGCCCAAGAGTTGACGGTGGGTGGTGATGACTAGCTGCCTTCCCTCTAGTTTTACACTGCTAAATGAGGGACGGGTAGCACAGATAGCCCAGGAGTAGCTTTGTGCGAAATTCCAAACAAAACAAAAAACAAGTTATTGTACCTTTACAAATACTTCTCTCTTTTAGGATCATCATTCATTTCATCATAAAGTATGTTGTACTTTTGCAGGCTTATTGCAAATACACCATAGTTACAGATTTAACTATGTAAGAGCAGTAAAGCATACATGTTCTTTTTAAGTCAAATATCGCTTATTACTTGAAAGAAATTGAATATTAATATAAAACATTTATTTAAATTCAGTCAATTATTTTACTGACCAGTGTATAATATTCTATCTCTGTTGGGTTTTTTGGAAACATTGCTATTTTATAATGTTTTGGATAGCATTTTCACTTTTATTGTAGTCTATTATTTTATGACATTATGTACATAATATTCTGCTGTTATTTTCCTCTTACGGTATTAATTTAAAGGCATACTGTGTAGCAGAACTGACATCAGTTCAGATTTGAAGAATAGGTGCTGGTAGTTTCAGAAAAGGTTTGCATATCCAATAATCTAAACAGAGGCATTTTACTAAACTGAAAGTTGTTAAAATATATGATTTTTCAGTTTGGACTTTTTTTGCTTGCTGTAGTGTGTATGTTTAACGAAGCTCAAGTGTTTTTTATATGTTCAGATAAAGCGCAGCTAACCTTATAACAATAGGATAGATCCACAAAGCAACAGGTGATCCAACAAGATGTTTGTTACGAAGTAGTAGCAGTCACCTCGAAATCTTCCCGATCTACCTTTCAGGAAAACTTCTGTTTGCATTCTTTTACAAAGTGCAGTATTAATGTATCTCATGAATAGAACAAGTGTGGCGTCAATAGAATGATAAGGAACAAAGGCAGTTGGAATGACATAAATGTAATGATTTGCTTGATCACATACTGTGTGAAAACTGATAAATAAAGAATAATACTATATTATACTAACATAATATGTTTATACGCCCAATTGTGAAAGTTTTCAAAGGTTTCACGTGTTCATTTGAAAACTAATGATTGCATAAACAAAAACAGTGATTGCAATGTAGAATATACGAGCGAATCTTATAAAATATTTAATTCTTTAATTCAGATATTAGTTTTTAAATTAACTCTACTCATTTGAGTTGCTCAAAGATAAATATCATGTAACATAACTGAATCTAATGCTGTGTTTTCCTTTCTTAGAAAATGTGACAACTGTTGATGTAAAGTCAGAGGAACAGGTAGGTTTTAGGTTTCAGCAAATTTATAAATTAAACTCCATTTTTGATTAAAGTAGTTAACTGTTGTTATTGTAAATGATTAGAGATGCCATGGAAATATAAAAAATTAAATGTTCTTTATCATTTTATAATCTTTGAGCAATGAAGTTGGAAATAAACAACGGGTTTTATTCAGAACCATTCGATAGTTAATGAGATCAGTGGAATCACGCACAAGTATTTTAAATTGTTAATTTTTTAATATTAAATATTTAATAAACAAAACATCTTTAAAAAGCTTGTAGGATTAAAATATGTCTTCCTACTTAACTGAAGAAAAGCTCATTACCTCAAAGTTTTGCCATTGTTTATATCGCTCTAACGTTGTCTGTTTCAGCTCGTCGAGGAATGCATTGTGAGAATGTCTTCTTCAAAGGTATATTTTTAAATTGTAATTTTGAATAAGAGTATCGTATTTTCGGTTCCATAAGACTGAAAAGCGATTTTCAAGCTGAAAATTGAATAAAGAAGATAAAATTTAAACATATAAGTAAAACAAATGTTGATCTGTATTTTTCTTGTATTTTATAAGACATAGGAAGATAATTTCATTTTGTTCTTAGTTAGTAATGCAGTACATATATTATGAATATATCATAAACAGTTAATATAGTAGATAAATGTTTTATGTGTAATTAAACATCCAAAAAATAATTGTAGCAAAATAATTAGAAAAACAAATGAATGTTTCAAGAATGCCAACCGATCAAATTTATTCTTCGAATGTGTAAAAAACAAAGTTTTTACAATTTTAAAATGTGTAATCTTTTTACGTACTCGTAGTTAAGAAAATAGCAAATTTGCTTTTTATGTAATTATATTCATTATTCTCTCTCTTTTTTTTTTTATTAAGAAAGAGATATTTGTTTGAAATTAAGTTCAAAGATGCATATATATACATAGGTATCTCCTAGCGTTATAAACTCATAAGTTTACCGCTGTGCAACTATGGGACTGCATGAGTTGATCAAGTACATTCGTATGAATAAAGAGGCAATAAATAGATAGATACAAAATAGACATACATTAAAACATATATGTGGGTAAACAAGCAAATTATATTCTAACAGGTAAGCGGTAAAGTTTTGGACCTACAATGTTAAAATCTAGAGTTCAATTCCTTGCAGCGGACACAGCTCAAATAGACCACTGTGTTAGCTTTGTAATTACCACAAGTGAGTAGATAGATACTCATGGTTAGGTGGATAGGAGATAAAGTATAAGTATGTACTGGATTTGAACGTTTTGTCTTCAGTCTAATTAATTAATACAGAGGGCTAAGTAAGTTATATTAATGCGATTTTCAATACATAAATCCACGAGTCACGTGACAGTCCTGGTCGACATAAAGTGCTAGCAGTACAGTATGTATTATAACTGCATTTTGAAATTGTGTGGCACTTCGTAGTTAGCGTAGTACAATTAAAAATTGCTTTTGTAAAGTGTGTGCAACGAAAAATATTATACACTCAGATCATTAATATGCAATCAAATCAGAGAGTTAGAATTTCCAAGATGGGAATATGCCTTTTACGTAATGAAATTAAAAAACTATACAGACCAACTTGGGAAACAAGGGTTATTCAAAAACAAAAATGTAACAACTTGTATCACAGTTATGGTAAGCAAAGATCAGTGACAAAATTCATACATATGTTACACACAACAGTGCACAACATTATCAAAATGATCTTTGTTTGCAAAAGGAAATGTTACATTTACACAAAATTGTTCTACGACATATTTCTCTAACCGTCGCATACGTAAAGCAGCCAGAGAGCGAAATAGGTATTCATGCAATTCAGTGCAACTGGTTAAATTAAACTGGCGTTAACAAACATTATGTTGATTATGCAAAGCTTGCTGGGCAAAGATGTAATCTTTGGACATGATAGCTAAGGGACGAAACATTTAGAATTGGAAATTATGATGCGCTGTCTTCAAAAACCAAAAGCAACGTCGTGTGCTGTTTCGACATAATGAGGTTCTAAAATTATATAACGTATTCAGCTTTTATATTACTTTGTAATTCATCATTTAATTATAGAAATTTGAAAATGAATGACTGAAATGGTTCTACCTTCATGTTAATTACATTAAAATTGAAAATTAGAACAAAGCATTTGAACATTTTTTATTATTATTTTCAGGTTTTGAACACGGAAGAATGTCTATCAAAACTAAGAAGAAACAATGAAAGTAGAGGGAACAGTAATTCTGATGTAAGTATACTACTAAACTAAGTATATATAAAAACAGCCACATGTCTGTAAGCAACGCTCAGTAATTTCTGAACGGTTAATCGCAGACAAAAAATAAAAATACTTTCTTTAACGAGTAAATTACAGAACACAGTATTCATTTCTTGTAATTTCTTAAATTTCATTTCGATATTGTTAACTATCTGACACAGAGGCGTAGATTTTTTACACCCGATGAGGGGGTATGATTTTTGAAACCACTTATGTGGACTGTTTAATTTGCAAATTCGTAATCTCCGATTACGTTAACCTGAAAGCTGTAAACATGCAGTCACAGAGTAATCTTGTTGCCATTATATTTCAAGGTTTCCACGTAGGTTTGTATAAGTGAGGTGTTGTAAACAATTTTCAAAATGTTAATAGAATAAACACAAATGTGTCACAAAGTAACTGCCACATGAATTTATTTTTGCACACCGCACAGTATAAAGATGGCCATTACACTTGACAAGGTTACTAATAACTTTCATTGCATGAATTACGTTTTCAAATACAAATAAAATTAGTAATTACCCATGATAAGTTTATATCTACTGAAAAACTGTTCATGTTGTTTGATAAAAATAATTAAAATGTATTCGCGAACTCTTGAAAATTACACATCAATTCAATGTAGTACATAATTATTCATACTTTTCATTGAAGTAAGATTCATTTAGTCCTCTAGTCTACATGTTCCCAAACGTTGACCTTCTTTGTGATGATCCGTTTAGGAATTTTTTCATAAGCTCTTTCATATTTATCTTGTCGACCTCATCTTTGTGAGTGTAACAAACTACCACATAGTTGAAGCGGCAGTGAGACACAATTGACCTTACCCAAGTCTTCAACCGTCTAAATGCAGAAAAGCTGCGTTCACATTCGCAGCTGGATACTGAACATACAAGCAAAATCTTCATGAGAAGAAACACTTCACTAAACATCTGCTAACTTGTTTCATGCATTTTACAGTAATAGTAGTAATTTTACTACTTTTGTTGTTCCTTTGAACATGGACAACTGAAATTTGAGCCGTTGTGCAGAGATTTCTGGACAGATGTTTATAACTGAGTTGTCAATTTTGCCAGATATGTTCATGTTCTCAAGTGCCAGATATTGCCTCAAGTCGTTGTTGTCTGCATTGAATCTACTGGTCAAATGTTCTTTGACTGTCTCCACAAATTTAAAATATTGGTTTCTGCAGTAATCTCTAGCTGTTGCAGAATGGTGTGCTAAGCCAACACCTATGATCCTTCTGGGGGGTATGCGAATGCGTGGTAGTTCAATAGGCACCAGATCAAGGGAAGTTACCTTTTTCTCAGCTTCATCTTGTAATTTTTCTCTGTTCGAAATACCCGCAAGTTCTCAACTCTCATTGCAGATACTTTAATCATGCCAGATACTGTCGCTGATTTTGCTTGGAATGCACAGTTTAGTTCCTCTAAATCAGCTAATGGATGCTGAGCCATCAACAATCCTAAAACTGTCTTTCCTTTCTCAAATCTGTCCAGCAGACCTCGTGCTTTTACTGCTACATCTGATTTTTCATTTGCTTATTCAGACAAAGAATCAACAATGTTACTGTAGTGATCATTAGCACATATAATTGAAGATAGACGGTACAACCAGTGTGTTGGACATAGTGAGCAGATGTATTTAACTGGAACATTGTGGCTGTCTGATGATACAATATTTTGTTTTGTATTTGCTTCACCTCTGAAGCAAGACACCAAGTTAATGTACCCACTGGATAGAATCTCGAACACATTCACAAGCTTCAACTGCATGTTGCATTATTAAATTAGCCTTGTGTGCTCCGCAATAAAAATACAAAGCTGACGGTTGCTTCTCTTTTATTTTTGCATGGCAATCACTGTTCGCAACATTCATGTCAGCGGTCCCATCATAAGTTTGTGCTCTTAATCCTGACATTGGTAAATTGAGTCTAGTCAGTACATCAAGTATAGTCGAGAATATTGTTTCACCAGTTGTATTGGAAACATTGTACAAACCAAGAAATGGACGTCAAGGTTCTCATCTACGTATCGTACACATATTGCTTCCTGTTCGGCACCTGTAACATCTTGAGTGCCATCAACCATCAATGTAAAGATTATACTTTGCTGCACTTCGTATGCTATGTTTTTTAGTATTTGATGGCTGAACATCTCTATTATTTCATTCTGAGCTTGGGGTAATGTGAATGTGGTTTTATTTGACAAGTAGGCTGTCAACTCAGGATCTTTCTCTTCCAAAAGCTTCATTAGCTGCATGAAGATTTTGGATAGACTTCCTTTGCATTCTTCCTGCTACTGCTTTCTTCCATCATGTAGCTGTACAATCACTGGAGTTACATCAAGTAAACCTTCTGGAGATATAGCTAATCTGTACTGAGAGGAGGATTGGTGTTCGTTGAATTTCTGTTTTGCCTTTTTCCAGTTGCAAAAACCGGTGAATATGAAGATATACCCCACTGGCCTCTCCAATTTCCCTGTAAAATGGCCTCTATTTTCCGTCTTAGCACAATTAAACATATGACTTTTTGTGTTTGATTGTCGAAGTGCAGTCATGGGAACTTATCAAACAACTTGCCCTGGAAGTTGATATTTTGAGATTTTGCTTTCTGTCATGGTATTAGTTGTGCGTCTGGTTGATATCTACTGTATCTGTGGAGTGTCAGATTTTTCATTACTGCACAAACTTGTTTCACATGATTGTCCATGATGTACAATAGTTGCACAAGCATTTTCAGACTTGTCCTCTGATGAACATGGTATTTCCTCTGTATGGCAAGTTTCTATTCCTTTGCTTGAGGTTGTTGAATTATCTGTATCTGCATTGTCACTTGTGGTACTAGTGACTGGCTTGCAGGACTTCTAATGTCGAAAAGTTTCAGACGCTTGGTTGCCATAATTAGAATCTGTTTCCCAGATGACTTAACAGGCTAAAATACAGTCTTTATTGAAAATCTCTAACATACAACGAACGAAGATAGAACAGAATGGAAGTAGGACTGAACTGTACAATGCATTTAAGTCGAATGCGCGAACCTCACAGTGACTACCGAGCCTGGGCATCGTTGGGAAAAAATGTGTACTAGTTACAACACAAGTACACCATTGTGCAAATTAATTGAAACAAATTGTCATTTTACAATATTTTCAGCATGGCGGCGAGTGTAGGCTCGCTGGACCCGCTGATTTCCTTTAACAGTTATTTTTTTCACACAGACGGCGTCATTAGCTATGTTTTGTAGTACGGTAGATCTATTTCTGGGAAATATGATGAAAGTTTGAGGAAGAATATTACGTCATTCGAAATTGCGTTAGAAGGTCAAGGAGACCAGTCAAAAAACAACTTCTTACCAACTCAATGACGAAAAAACGGTATCAATGGGATTTGAAATACAAGAACTGGACGCAAAAACAATGGAGGAAGTTGTTATTCAGTGACGAGACTCATTTCTTCGTACAGGGTCAAAGAAGTCTGCATGTTCGCAGATCTCCAGGTGAGAAACTTCGAGAATCTCACATCAGTCAATTCGTAAAACATCCCTTGAAGAAGATGTTTTGGGGCTTTTTCGGCTATTAATATGTCGGAGGCTTACATATCGTAGAAGGTATCACAATTACAAATATATTATATTCCTGTTAAAGCTCATCAAAAGGTAAACACGTTGTGATATAATGTCTATGAGCACGTCTGTTAAATAGAAACACCTAAACAAAAACTAGTAAAACAATTCGTGTAGAGGCTGCAGGCCGTTGAAATCGCTCTTTTTTGTGTTCTAATTATACAAGAAAATACAATATTTTTCCGATTATGATAAGAGAATATATTGTTCTTTTACCATAAAACACCAGAACTTTGTTAGATGACGGTGATAATCTGAAAGTTCATGAATTAATGAGGGCCACAAACACAGATCTAATGAGTTCTGTTGTAAAATCGAGGCTCAGACTTAAAGAAGCGGAGGGGGATGTGATGTAGGGCGCGTCTGGATCCGAGCGGCCCGAACCTGTCGTTAACTGTATACTAGATGTACACTATGGTCAGGGCTTCGGCAGCTAAGGAGAGTAAGAGGTTCGATAATAAAACCGCCTAAACATGCATAAGAAAAATGGCGTAGGAAAACCGCACAATATACACATAAGATTGATGCAGCTACAAGCTACAAATGGCCTGCCAGATCTAGATCACAGGAGTTTACACTTGGGAGTAATATTTTCGAATTTTATGCTCTGTTCAATCAGTTGTGATGAAAATTTTACTTAATCTTACATTGCGTACAAGACGTAGGTAGATTCTGTGATAGTGCTTGCAAACCTTGAATGTATACTTCGGTATACTGACCGATACTTACGAAATATCACTCAGATCAAAAAACTTAGAAGCACGCCTTTGAAGCAAATAGCAGTTTAGTAATTTTACGCCATTTAGTGAAACATTGAAATTCATGTTTTTTCCTAAAAATACTTGCGTAAAAATTTAGAAACAAACGTTTGTGTTTAACATGTTAACCTGAGATTATCAAGGTTGTGTTTTATCCTTTTGTTTAATGTTTAATATGTGTCTGTTTTTGCATGAGTTTTGCATTCATTTAAAACTATAATCTAAAAATATTTATATTACGAGGCTTAGATAATTTTTATGACAAATTAAAAAGCAATAGCTACATTTTGATCAAACTTTTCTTAGTATTATAAAATGTTCATACTTTCATTTATTCCAGAAGAAAAGATTTATGTGCCTGAAGCAATTGCTTGGAAAAAAAAGGGTAATTTTTTATCGTAATAGCATTTTGAGTTAGTTAAAACGTGACATTGTTGTACTTAAAATTTTTTGTTTAAAGTGTGTGTGTGTATGTGTGTATTTACTTGCTAACAAATTATTTACAAAATTATGAATAACAGCAGAAAGTATGACTGCACATTTTTATCTTCGTAAATGTAAAAATTGTGAGCACAGAGTATAAATAAATGCTTCGTGTTACTAACTGTGATGAATAGTATTCCTGATAATTATAGTTTTACTGATAGTAACAAAAAGCATCCAAGAAAATTTTTATATATAGGTCTCTCTTGTTACAATATTACATAATATTCCATTTTATAGTAATATACTTTTACAATGTTAACGGAGACAAAAATCATGTCATTTAATGTGATATATTTCGTTGTCCAGAAATAAAAGTCTGAATTCTCACGATGACATTCAGAAGCTAAATATTGAGTAACTTGTCGTTAGTTGGTTGATTGAATCCAAAGTTTGTCACTTACAAGGTGTCTTAATTGTCTGCTGCTTCAATTCTACTTAGAGTAAGTTTCGCAACACCCAAGGCAGCATATACAAGAAGGACTTTTGTCTGATTTTTTCTTTATGACTTCAAACCTAGACGAAAAGCTACCGAAACTACACAGAACATCAATCAAGCATTCGATCATGGATTTGTTACTGAACATATAGTTCAATGTTGGTTACAAAGGTATCGACATGGAGATGAAAGTCTTGAAGACCACAAAGGTCATGGGAAGAAACCATCCTTGGATGAAAACACGTTAAGGGAAGCAGTTCAGACACAGACCCTCGCACAACAGTACGTGAGCTTACAAAACAACATACAAGCAAATCAAACATTGTGAACCACCTGAGTGCGATTGGAAAGACGCATGGGCCGACTAAAGATCAACAAAATCGGCGTTATGAGACCTGTCAAGGATGACGCTAAAAAAAACTAAACGAATTGGAAATCGAAGTTGTGGCTCATCCTCCTCATTCCCCAGACCTTTCCCCTACAGATTTTCATTTTTTTAACAAGGTTTTGAACAATAAACGCTTTCAAAACCAGGCAGCTTCAGAAGAAGCTTTCAAGAAGTTCATCGACCATAGAAACTCTGATTTATACAACAGTGGTATAAAAAGCGTCGTTACCCGTCGGCAGAAGTATGTTGAAGTAAATGATGTTTACTTTGATCACAGTTTATTTTACATCATTGGTCTATACTTTACCAAACTTTACAGTTCCAAAACATTTATTTCTGTACAACCTCATAATATATGGTGATTGACAGCATTCATTTTAATGTTATGCTGTTAAATATGGCAAAAATACCGCAGAGTGTGGGTTGTAAGAAAATTTTATCCTGTTATCTTTGTCAAATATTATCCCAGTGTTTGTACTGTTTAGGAGCTTTGAGCTTAGATTTAAATAACAGAAAGAGTTGTTCTCGATATACAGGAAACCTGCACAATCCCTCAGAGACACAGCAGTACTCTGTGGACTTGTAATGTTAAAAACTGGGTTTCGATACCAATGATGGGCACATCACTAACACTCTTTTGCTTGAGTTGTTTATAAGAATAGATTTCGCATACAACTGACGTTGCCTCAGAATGTTGGGTTTTAGAACCTACACTCAGGAAGTCCTTGTGCTCTGCTGTCATTAAAGTTTAGTGATTCAGCGAAAGGGGTTTCTTTAGAAAGTTGATTCGTATCAGTAAAACTAAAGACTTAGTTCCTTTGTTTGTTTATTGTTAAGTATAAAGTTACACAATAGGCTAGCTGTGCTGTAACCGGATACCGAAAACCGGTTATTGAGTTATACATCTCTCATCCTTCGATGAGCCACTGAAGGAAGGGCATGATTCCAACAAAGGATATGAAAAAAAATGACTGACTAATAGTCGCATACCGGAAATAGTGAAGTGAATTAAAAAGCTTGACATTGGAATTAGTAAAGAACATAGTGAAATTTACTTTGGAAATGTAATTATTTAGGTCTACAAAAGTGACAAAACAGTTGTGTTCTCAATCTTCTTGCAAAAAACGTAATCCAACAAAAAGTCGTTTGTTCCACGCTGCGATTATTATATGTCATGCGCCAAAAAGTTACGTAAATTCGTCGTCTTCTTAAGTGTCTCTAAAAAGTTTAAAGGATTTATTACAGTTCTTTCAATAATACAATATTAAAAATGTTACAGAATTTTTTAATGTGTTTTCATGGTATTTATTAGGGTTGTAGCCTAAACTTACATTGGTAATATGAACATTCAAAAAGTAGATAAATTTTGTATACTACTAAGCTCTTACCAATACGTTGCAAAACAAAATCACCTTTATATGGAAATGATGCCACTAAGGTAAGCTTCATGAAGATAAAGTATACAGAAATAGTTTTAAGTCATCATTACAAAGCAATAGTACATAACAAGAACCACCATATGGAACATATTTTTGTATTGTTACCAAAAATCATGAATATTTCTCCATATTAGCATTTTGTTTATACTAATTTCAAAGCTGTTATATTGTGATAGTACACAGAAACAAGCTTAACTTTATTTCATAATCTTTATGTGCGTGTTGTGGACACAGTTTCAAACTAAATTATTTTACAATTAACGTATTTATAGCTACATTAATTAGAATTAAAATTTAAAGTTTATAATGTTTTTCAATCCAAACCAACCCTTTTTGTATACCTATTTTTCTCTACAAATGAGTTTTCTCGTCATCACTGATTTCTGATTAACAGCCGAAAACTCCTTTGATGAAGAAAGCTTTCATAGCAGCAGACTTTACACCCGAGGTATGATATGCCTGTATTTTTGTCTTGATAGAAAGCATACTTGTTTTTATTCTTTTTAAACAAAATCTCTTATATGATTCTGTAATATCAATATAAAAACAATAACAACGAGAAATGAAATAAGTATGTATTGTTTAATAGCATAGAGAATTAAATAGCTTAACGACCCGGCATAGCCAGGTGGTTAAGGCACTCGACTCGTCATTCGAGGGTCGCAGGTTCGAATCTCTATTCCATCAAACATGCTTTCTCTTTTAGCTGTAGAAACTTTATAACGTGAGGGTCAATCCCATTATTCATTGGTAAAACAGTAGCCTAAGAGTTGGCAATGGGTGGTGATGATTAAGCTGACTTCCTTCTAGTCTTACACTGCTAAATTAAGGACGGCCAGCACAGATAACCAGCGCAAAATTCACAACAAACCGAAATATCTCACCAGAAGAATGGTCAATCATACGGCGTAAAGAATGATAAATCTTAAATGCCTTTATCAAAATGGTTATAAACATAATTTTATTTGAAAAAAATGCGAAGTAAACAATTCGTTTTCTAAAATAATATCCTATTAACAACTCTTTACTTCTCGTTTAGTGATTATTGTTATTAATAGATGCGAAAACGAAAAGATTGTGATGGAATATTTATAACAACGGGTCCACGAAGATCACTCTTAACAAAAATAAATTTGTGTGTAAAAAAATGAATAAATACTTTTGAAGTGTATAATTTAAGCTCAGTAGTAGGTACTTATTTAGCGATAACCTAATCATAGCTGAGTTAAAATTGTTGTTTAAAATTACCTCAATGTTGATACAATTGATTTTTTTGTATAATTATGATACTATATACACTATTTTGCCTTTAATAGTGTTCTTATTATTTTTTTGTATAATTCTTTGCTTCAACAAACCAAAGACCTCTCAGTGACGTAATGGTAAGTCTGCAGAATTATGACGCCAAAAATCGGATTTCCTTAGCCTTGATGAGTAAAACACAGAAAACTCATTGTAAAGTCTTGTTTTTATTTGAAAATTTATTAAATTAAAAAGCTATCACCTTGGAGCAGTTGCTGTATACAACACATTTAATATCCCTTTATATCTGTTACTATAGTGTTATCATACACAAACAATTGTTATTAATATTAGTAATCAATATTCTAGCTCCTCAGTGTTTGTATGTATAGAGTCTTCGATGATTGGAGATCAAAGGATGTCGTCTATTGCTGAATATCCTTTGCAATCGAAAGCTCATGTGACGATATAGTTCCACAGATTTACGCCAGAGGGTTTGTTTTGGTTTGAATTTCGTGCAAAACTACACAAGGGTTATCTATGCTAACCGTCTTTAATTTTGCAGTGTAAGACTAGAGGGAAGGCAGCTAGTCATCACCATCCATCGCTAACTCTTTGGCTATTCTTTTACCAAGGAATAGTGGGGTTAAAGGGCGAGCATGTTTGGTGAGAGAAGGATTCGAAACCACGCCCCTCGGATTACGAGTCGCGTGCCTTAACCACCTGGCCATGCTGGGCCGACGCCAGAGATCTGACAGTGTCTTAGTGGAGGCATAGTCAAACTATAGGATTAGGTCATTTTTAACGTGTAGCAAGATGTTTTGTTACGTGGCTCGTGAGTGACCTGTCAGATGTTGTAGATCTTCAAATATCAAAGTGTTTCAATCTATAATTACATCATATGAGCCATTTATATGTTTTACATTTAGATTATTTATATATCACACTTTTATATATATGTCATACAATCTGTGAAGATATGTGGTTCCACGACATGTCGTGACTATATCTTCATATCTATTCACTTTCAACCTTGACCCGGCATGGTCAAGCGTGTTAAGGAATACGACTCGTAATCTGAGGGGCGCGCGTTCGCATTCCCTTTCAGCCGTGGGGGCGTTATAATGTTTCGATCAATCCCACTATTCGTTGGGAAAAGAGTAGCCCAAGAGTTGGCGGTGGGTGGTGAAAACTAGCTGCCTTCCCTCTAGTCTTACCCTGCTAAATTAGAGACGGGCTAGCACAGATAGCCCTCGAGTTGCTTTGTGTAAAAAACAAACAAACAACTTACAAGCTACGTTGTCTTGAAGCTAACTATTTCGTGCCTTTTCAAACTGTTAATATATATATTAGAGAAAATTTATACCGATAAGGGTAACCAAATAAAAACAAAAGGAAGGGGAGCGTTAAAAATAGCAAAGCCAGAATTTTGAGTAATTATATTTGTTTTAATTACCTAAAAACAAGCCGAAATAAAAATAAATTCACAAATAATAAACAAAAAACACTGCACTAATTAAAAAAGGTACAAGCTATAATGTAGGATATAAAATTTACCCTAGGTTTTGGAGGTGACTAAAGAAGTAGGACCCGCATTGCGGTGGGGATACACTGTATATCAGTCTTAACCTCAATTCGCCAGTCTCTTATTAAGAAGCCCCCCAGTGGCTCAGCGGTATGTCTGCGGACTTACACGCTAAAATCCGGGTTTCGATACCCGTGGTGGGCAGAGCACAGATAGCCCATTGTGTAGCTTTGTGCTTAATTCAAAACAACAACAACAACTTATTAAGAAATAAAATAATGGAGTAGCAATAGATATAGAATATAAATTAGGGGAGCGAAATGTAAGTGTTCAAACCCACAACATCCCACATCTATGTCACCCTTCACCGCCTTCAAACAGTTGTGGGAATGTGACTGCTCTCCAAAGAAAAGAAGAAAAAAATTAATTGAAAAATAAGAAAAATAATGTAAGGGGGTAATTTAAAAATTTACCTCTTGAAGCTAATATTCCAGCCTATATTATGGTATAAAGACACTAACTGATAGCCCAGTGAATGAACTATACTAATATGAAGAGTCCAATCCAGTTATCTAAATAAACTAGCCTAACCACCACCCGTTTGTTAAGTTTACTGTAACTATTATGTTCTAAACAAGCCTTAAAATGCGGCAAGGTGTGCATTCGCTTAAAGTTGTACCAAGTTCTTGAATGACCTTATTCATTACTAAAAATAATTATAAGAGCTTTTAATATTTTTTTCTAATTTTAATTTCTTTATGTTTATTTAATACATTCCTATTATTCTATAACAAACATAAAATACGTTTGTTTGATCTCATTGAAAAAAAAAATTCTTGTCTGTGCCTCCAATTGAGGAAATTGGAGCAATTTCTTTGCTGTTCGTAAGTGTATCGTTTGTACTAATCATAAGTGAATCACATATATATTATACATATCAACTGTGTTTTGTTTTCAGACATATCTAAACGGCTACAAAACAATTTAGACATACTTTAGATGAGATCTTCCAATGTATAGATCTGCTCCTGACTCTGATGAACACGTTTTTGTTCAGCACAAAGCTGAACGTATGTTTTCTTGTGACTGGCGTGTTTCAGTGTGCAGATTATCATGAACTTTCTTGTTTAAACTTTAAAACTCTATCTAGATAACTTGTAAAAATGTTAGACAATTTATAAAAATAAAGACACACTTCGTAAATTTTTATTACTTGGTATCCGCACTCAAAACATTTCTTAATTTATTTGTCCTCAGATTTCAATGAAGGTTGATCTTCTCAATACTTGTTTTTGTTAATTTTCTAACTACTTATTAACTTCTCGCTAAAAATTTAAATCCAATATTGCTTGCTCAATTGTATTTCAAACTGGAATGAATCTATAAGGTACCTCATTGCTTTCTCGACTAAGATGATCCAGAAAGTCGATCAACAAATCTTTTTAAATGAAAAATGGCTAATATTTAGAAATAAAGTTTACTCCCGAAAAGCTTAAAACCAATAATTTAGTGTACTTTTTTATTGCTTAGCATCCTCTTCGAAAGTGGTAAGTAGATTTCACCAAATAAAACTATATTTTTAGTGGACTCATTGGGAGGATCTTTTTCCTCTAACATAAACTGAGAAGTAGAAAAATTTTATTCTCAGCCTCACGAGTCTCAACACTCTTTACATTTTTCAAAGTGAACTTACGGAACGCTTCACTCGGCTACAAGGAAAAACGTTGATCGACTTACTAAATTTTCTTTTCGTTTTGCTTTGTTTTGTTTTCATTTCTTCTCTTTGAGTAGGTTAACTTCAAAACGCTATAGAGAGAAAAACACTTTATACTTACAAAAAATAAAAAGGTTAAGTGGTTGATTATTAGCAGAGGGTAATGTCACTGTGTTCATTTTCAGTCTATATTCAATAAAAGGCACATTACTCAACAAATTCGTAATCATACACAAGAGGAAAAACATTTTGTATCAGGTGAAGATTCTCATGTAGTGGTACTGGTGTGTCATAGTCCTTCTCAACCGTCAGGCTATATGAAATACTAAAGTGGTCTCGTGAAAACAACAGGTATCTAGAGATGTCACTGCAGTAAGGTTCAGCACTTTAGCTATGATACTGAAGATTTGAAAATCTTCTTTGTCAAGTCGATGCTGGTCGGTTCTGAAATAAAGGCGAATAAGCCGTGTGATTTTTTAAATAATTTATTATAGGCTGTCACGTGAATGTTTAAAGGTCCCTCTGCATTTGGTTACCCAGATTTATACCTTAGATTGTCTTAATAAATACAGAAAAAAAAGGTCTTAAGGTTTGAACACAAAAGTAAAAAAAGACAAGGAAGTGCTCTGGTGAACATGACGTAAATGATGTAGAAAATCCAAGTGAATTTCTTTTATAGAACTGCGAGCAAAACACATTCATACACAGTATTTCATACGGTTTTGATACAGTGGTATTTAGTTACTGCCCTGATTTTGGACCTACTAAATTTAACTCTTACCAGAAATATTTAGTGGGCAATCTTCAAGACTAAATCGCGTTAAGACTCCTCAAAATGCCTGGAATTAGTCCTGTTTAGACTTTATTCCAGCAAATATCTGGGTAGCCAATTTTCTTTCTTGGATGAGCACTTCGATTACATTAAATTGTGTATTTCCTGAGTCTGTATACTCGATGTGCAGAAGCGATGTTCTTTAAATGGAATTTAAGATAACTGGAGTTTGTTTCTGCGTTCGTACTCTGCTACGATATTTCTAAAGATTTCACTATTGTGACTAAAAAGGAATGTCAAAGAGCTTTCAATGAGGTAGACTGAGTTTGTTATGGAACATAAACCTATGTCAATATTGCCTCCAGGTGGGTTCCTAAATTTAGCACAGTTTCTTTTCTTTTTGGTAGTTCAGACCTGTTTCTCACAATATGTACTGACTCTAGGACATAATGATGTGAAATTGATCTATTTAATGCAGTTTCCTTCCCTCACTTCATTGAGAAGCCTAATTATTTCAGGTTAGAAATTTTCTGTTGTCAGTGTCTCTGTATTTTTCCCCTTATCGCTCACATTGGTGTGTTTACAAAAAGCTAATTTATTTATTTTTTTACATAATCCATCATATGTTGAAAGCCGATCTCTTGTGACTTCTATGTGAAACCTGGCCTGTCTACTTCCATGGCTTGGAATCAGGGCGATGTATAAAGACACATATATTGAGGAAATGGTCTAATTGGGTTAATATCACGCGTCGATAGAAAGTCGTTCCTAAAATTGAGTTAATACCGTTAGAGCATATTGGCGTCGGAACGGTAATATCCAAAACAAAATGAAGAAAGGAAACAAAACCTTAGTTATCAGTTTGTTATATTCCTATATATTTACGCATACATAACAATTAAGCGATGATAAAATATTTCATCTTTCAAAGTTAGATATGGCCACGGCGCCATTCCAGGAATTTTTTCTCGAATTGCCGTTGACATGGTGTTTGGTGAATGAAAGTAGATTATAGTACAACTCTCTAGTAATTTCGATTTGATTTTATTTTGAACAAATGTGGAAAATAACTCTTCTGTAGTTTTTGTAAGCCAGAGATTTTGAGAAGCATTGTTAAAGTCATAGGAATAAAAGTAAGTGAAGATATCAATTATCCCAATTTTAAAAAATCTTATCTCCATTGACAATGGTACCTAGCTTAAGTTTTTGGCAAATTAAATCATCAAAAATAAAATATCCGTCAAATCCCTCCACATTATGAGCGTTCATTATATCACTTTTGTATTCCTTGGAAAAGATAAACAAAAATTGTCATATGTTTCATACCCTTTAAAGATTATTTTCTTAACGTAAAAATCATGGACAACGTAGTAATGTACTTATTTAAATTACATAAAAAGTTATCCCTTCTCCACCCCACATATTAAATCTAGTCTGTCAGTCTCCTTTTTTGACAGAGGTAAGATGTCAAAGTAGTCAATACCGAATTGAAACATGCCTGTCTCTCTAAACCGTCCATTTCTTTGGTTTCAGTTCGTATATAGAAGTAATAAATAAATAAATATATATATGCTTATTCAAAAATTCATAAAATAGCAAAATAATAATAAAGGGTGAATATGCTTACAAAGCTAAAATCAGTTGTATGGTCATTCGCAGAAATAGATAATATTTTGTACATAATATTCCTGAATGTTAAAAAAAAAATCATGTGGTCAATACATGTGAAACATGCTGACTTTATATACATTAGTCATACATTAGACACCGAGAACACAATTTGCAAAACATAGATATTGTAACCAAGTGAGTCACGTAAATATTGGAGAATGTGAAATACTTGATTCACATTTGAAAAATCAGAAACATAAAAGTTAGGTTTAAAAAGCGTGTGATGTGAAACACAAACAGAAACACAATAATAAAACATATATTGCAATATGAGCACTGTGCACTGTATTATAATGTAACTGGCTTGTGAAAAAATCAACATTGCTTTGTTTCAGCATTTAACACAAAAAACAACATTATTTTATTTGATTTAACACCAAGACAAACATATAATTTTTCAGAGCCATACAAACACCTAACTTTCAGACTTTTTTTGAAACTAGAAGACAACATAATTATGACTTATTTTTACAAGTTTTGGAAAATCTCAGTTACTGTGTTATTCTTATACATAGAGTTAAAGTATGCAATTTCTGGTTTTTAGAAACTTATGTTGTATCATGTACATTTATAGACATACTATAGAAAAGTGTGAACGAACAAAAATATGTACCTGTGAATAGTACGAACATAATATATAAATACAGATAAAATATCTGCATATATTTGTATGTAAGACACTAAAATAAAAAGCGATAACTAATCAACAAAACAATAGAGTAACGTGAGTGAACAGTAAGATTTATATCATAGATTTAAACAATAACACTGCTATGATTGTGAAATAATACCAAAAGGTAAATTTTTGTCCTATAAAGAACAAATAATCTCGTTTGTACTGTACAAAACATTTCTCTAATTATTTTGTATATATTAAATTGAAAACGTTTTAACATTTCTAAACTATTGTACCCAAAACTACAATATGCATAAAACAAATTTTAAATAGGAAATTACGCACAAATGTTTACTTTGAAGCATGGTCAGTGTCACTGGAATAAAACATGAACTTTAATCTGCGACTCGTGTGTCAGAAGATCATTCGTCTGATCTTTCAGTTTCATTAAAACTTTGCGTTCCTTGAATTGACCCTCGTCTCCCCACTATGTCGTTTGCAGCCCCTTCCCCCAAATTGCGTCGCTGATCACTTTAGTCTGGTCTGACAAAACATACTTTGCTGCAATATATCTTAAAAGAAATATACTTCTTCTATCTATGATTGTATGTACTTACAGTTAAGGCTTATTGAAAGCTGTAATTGACTGAACTGGTCTAAAGTTTTTCTTATTTTCAATATACAGGACAAACAAGTTGTAGAAACATGTACTAAACAGATTTTAAGGTTAAAGCGCCGTAAACGACGATACCCAATGATAAGTTGGAGAAGAGCTTTTAGTTTGGTAAGTAAACTTTCTGTCCGCTGACTGAATATTACTCTTCATTTGGTCTTTTCCAAACCGTGAATGAATGTTTTATATTTTCACTAAAAATTATTGATATCGATAATAATGAAAAGATAACCAGTAAACGAATTTTGCTTCATAAAGTTGTTATAAAATTGTAGACTTAAAACTTTGAGTTTAATAGTTATGAAACTAGTACGAATTCATTTAAAGACTGAATATCTGTAACGTAAAGACTGTTATTACATGTGAAATTCATAATAAATGGAATAATACATTTGCTGAGGCAGGTATATGCTGGTATATTCAATCCTTATGTGTCATCGAGGCTCGTACTTTGATCAATATATGACAGTTATTATAAAGATATAACTTAGAGAAAAAAGTAAAAGGGGATACTTATGTTTCAGTTATTACGATCAGTCTATGAGTTTACTCAAATTAAACCTACTGTATATTGTATATATGGATACCGAACTTAAGATTCATCCAACTTGGGTTAAAACGGCTGTTTTGTGTGAATATTCGATTATGGAAATGAAAAGAATAAAAAGTTGTGTACCTACTGGTTCGAATCCCGAAGGGTAAAGGTAGAACAGATAGATTGAGAGTACTTTATATTAATTATATATGAATAAACACACACACACACACACACACAAAGCTATATACCAAAGACTGTGAGCTTGTAGTGAAACAATTTAACGGCGCCAAGGGGGAGCTTGAGCCCCCCCCAAATGAGCTAAGCTCCCTCAGCCCCCCAAATATAGTTACCTACATTTATTCATAAAATATGGAAAACACAATCGGCGTTGTTGCTTAACAATTAACATCAAAGAGACATAGGCCCGGCATGGCCAGGTGAATTAAAGCGTGCGACTAGTAATCTGAGGGTCGCGGGTTCGCATCCCAGTCGCATCAAATATGCTAGCCTTTTGAGCCGAGGGGACGTTATAATGTGACAGTCAATCCCACTATTCGTTGGCAAAAGAGTATCCTAAGAGTTGGCGGTGGGTGGTGATGACTACCTGTCTTCCCTCTAATCTTGCACTGCTAAATTATGGACGGCTAGTGCAGATAGCCCTCGAGTAGCTTTGCGCGAAATTAAAAACAAAGATACATAGATCAGTAGAACTCACCGTCTTTATTGAGACGGAAGTATGTGTCATGCATCCCATAGCAACGTAATGAATGCACGGACTCTCATGCGATGTATTGCCGCTCCCTGTGTAATGCCATTCTATCTTGAGCTTTGACGAAGATTAGACAACCACGTTGATTTCAAGTTTCAACAGATCATCAGGAATTTTACTTGATAAACCAAAAGTTTCATAGGTATTTACCCATTAATTTCATGTATCGTTTTTTTGAAAAGTAAAACATAGCATGCATGTATAAGTGAATTGTGTAAAGGTTAAAACTATTAAGCATTTAGTTGGTGTTATATCCTCTGTGAGATTATTTTGCATTATGTATCAGCCAGAACATGCACATTGTTTTGAAGAAATATTAACTATAAACACAACATGATGGAAGATAGTTAGCCTGATAGTGACCTCACGTTTTCTCAGAGTGTATTAACTTCACATAAGATAATTCGTGTCTGCTATGTAAACTGTGTCTTTATTTTATATTTCTTTTTGTTTGTAGCTTTACTCTTATTGGTATATTAAATGTTCAATCTGAGCTAACCTTGATTTTCTTTGTTATTATGTGTTACCTTGGGTGTAATTCAGGTGAGCTTCCTCTTTTACATATACGCATATTTTCATAAACAGAATATTTCTAATTTGTAATAATGAATTATTAATCAGAGTATGAACTTCCACTAAAAACTGCATTGAAAACGCAGTTCAAAATAGCACACCATTCTGAAATGTGCCTTGGTATTTACATTATTATAATTTACCATCTATACTTCGTATTAATGGTATTTTGGGAAGCCCCTCCACAGTTAACGTCAGCCCCCTCAGCCCCCCAACGAAAATATCCTGGCGCCACCACTGAAAAGCCTGGAATATCGTCGATATCAGATAGAAACAGTCAAGACTGAATGCAATCAACACTACTGAGTGCACCAAGGAAAAGAAGGGCAATGTGCTATGAATAAACATGGAAAGTTAAGAAGTTAAGAAACATCGGTTGAAATTGTGTGAACTGAAAAAGTTAATAGATTTTGGTCGGCCCCTAGAGGATTGATGGATTACAGCTCTCAGTTGTTAGAAAATTATTGGAGGTAATGGCTTACTTTCTTGTTTAGATGCTATGGGACAGTATAATCTTAATTGCAAAAAGTATGTGCAAGGACATAAAGAAAACGACCTATCGGCATGGTTTTAAAAAAAAGAGGTTTTGAGCGGTAGGCATTTAACAGAATTACAAAAAGGCCAAGAGATATAAGAAAGGCTGAATAAACCGAGTGAGCAACAAAACCTCGTTCAAAATCACCGTGTTGTTGATTTGTAATAAACAACAAGTTGTTGTTTACGAGTTAGAAATAGTTAAAGGGAAAGGGAAATGTTAAAATTGCAAGACTAAACAAGGTGGTGTCAGAAGCATTCTACTATATGTTATCTCAAGTGCTGATATAGTGGAGTAAGACATAGTTATGATTTTGTTTTGTAGCAATGCTGTTAAAATCAAGCCAAACGATTGTTGGTTTGGTTGTTCTTTTCGCTATTCTCATAGCTGTATTAGGCACCCTATGTAACTTAGTGATTGCTGACTTTGATGGAATTATCAGTGAATCATTTCTATATGTTTAAGCAATCTCTTGTAAATATTAGTATAATGACCTTCACCTAAACAAATTATGTAGCAAACAAAAATTTGATAATTGAAACAATATGCATGTTTCTGGATTATTTTTTAATGGAGATCATTCTAAGCTGGTTTCAGACCGTAAAAATTGCAAACATTTTGAACCTGAATATATTATTTACTGGATTCATTATACAGTTTATGTTGTAAAACTTATGTTTAATGTATTTATTACACAAGTTATTTTATATATTTCACGTTTATTACACTCAATATTTATATTGTGTTCAGGATCTAATATCTGCTTGAGTCATTATGACTCTGGATTACATACTTTTTGCATACTACAATCATTGCTGTAAGAAAACACACACGTTTGTGTGCCAAACTTGTTATGTAATACATGTAGTAGGTTTTATGTTTATTACATTGATTATAGGTGGTTAGGGCGCACGACTCGTAGTCTTATGGTTGTGGGTTCGAATCCTGTCTCACCAGAAATTCTCGCCTTTTTAGTTGCGAGGCCGTTCTAATGATCGATCTCACTATTCATTATTAGTAGAAGAGTATCCCAAGAATTGGTGATGACTGGTTACCTCCCTTTAGTCCCCCCCAGTCGCTCAGCGGTATGTCTGCGGACTTACACGCTAAAATCCGGGTTTCGATACCCGTGGTGGGCAGAGCACAGATAGCCCATTGTGTAGCTTTGTGCTTAATTCAAAACAACAACAACAACCTCCCTTTAGTATTACACTGCCAAATTAGTGACGGTTAGCGTAGATAGTCGTTGTGTAGCTTTGCGCGACATTCAAAAACAAACATATCATATTGATTATTTAATGTGTAGGCTGTGTGGATTACGGAATATTTATAAGGAACATTATACAGCTTAATTATATTCATGTTTTACTGTTAAGGAGAATCATTATGTAGTTTGTGAATATAATTTCATATAGTTTTAATCTTAGGTTTGATGTTTATCACATTCATTATGCAGTTTCCTTGGTTTTTGCTTGCTTGATATATTAGTTGCGTGATTTGATATTCCATACTTGTTTTGAAATAAATACGGTGTTTCTTGTTTTCAAAATATTTAGTTTCACAGAGTTAGTGCACGTACTTTATTAAAGAGTTTGATATCACGTTTACTAAATTTTGTTTTTTATTTCTCTTTTACAGTATGAAAAAATAATGGAATGCCTGAGTGACGTAAGTAAAATGCAAGAAAACAAAATACAATTTTATGGTCATCTACATACGACAATCAATAAGTAATATTTAGTATGTCAATTTTACTGGGCGATTCAAAAATTCGTTGATAAAAAATAATTCAGGAATGGAGAAGGTGTAAGAAAATATTTATTCATGGTGTAAAATGAGATTTTGTGGGTTTACCACGTAATAGATCACCGAAGTCGTTAAAATCAGTTTCAGAATCACGACATTTGAAACATACCCCAAAACTTCAGTTGAAAAAATGATCAAAATTGCAATATAACAGTTGATCCTTGTGACCCATGAGTAAATGAGCCTGCATGCAATTACAACTAAAAAAAAAACATTTCTAATTAACTGATCTGAAATATCATGTTTTTTTGGAAACCGTTTTGCCTACAGCCCAGCAACATCCCGAGCAGGCACGGCAGGGCCAGGTGGTTAAAGCACTCGACTTGTAATCTGAGAGTCGCGGGTTGAATCCCCGTCACATCAAACTTCTTCGCCCTTTCAGCCGTGGGGGCGTTATAATATGACGGTCAATCCCACTATTCGTTGGTAAAAGAGTAGTCTAAGAGTTGGCGGTAGGTGGTGATGACTAGTCTTACACTGCTAAATTACGGGCGACTAGCGCAAGTAGCCCTCGTGTAGCTTTGCGCGAATTTCAAAATAAAGTAAACCATCTTGAGCAACCAAATGACAACTTCCACAGACACACACTTTGATCATGTTAAATAATATGGTAATAATTGCAGAAAAATGCTTGTGTGCCACTTAATTAAGAAGGCGTGTATTTTAACCTTTTCGACTCTCCTATGGTGCAGTATCTTCGTTTTGCAAATTGTTTATCCTTTGCTTCGCCACAATCATATTTTCTTTCTCTGTTGCACAGCTCCACGTGTATGGAAGGGGTACACTGATACTTACAAAGTGTGTACTTGAGGTAATATTTAGTACTGTTTGCAGCTTTGTCATGGACACTGTTGGTGTATAATGCATATTAATAAACATTCTGAAGGATGTGACCTTGAATGAACTTCAGCGATATTGTTGTCATAGAATAGTGTCACAACACCTTGTTTCACACCATTAGTAATTATTTTCATATACTTCTACATTTCTAAATTATTTATTTCTCAATAGATTTTTGAATCTCGCTATATTTTAGAAGAGCGTTTAAAATTGTGTATTGCTTTAAGTAAGAGAAAATAAAAAAAATTATAAGTAATCTGATTTTTTTTCAGAGCTGTGAAAATCAGTTCAGAAGAGGAGCTAAATAAAAATGGAGGATAATATACTACATCAGTACTTATTTAGACGCTTCTGGAATTAGTCTTTTCTTTTAAAAATAAAATATAATAAATTTATTTGAAATTATTCTTTGTATACTATGAAATTAGAGACTTAAAGTTATTTTATTACAACCAAACCACAACACATGTACCAGAAATTCTATACTAAACTGTGTTGAGAAGTATGAAATTTTGATTTGTGGCGTTTATTTTTTTTTACATATTGGTACTATGAATGATAATAGTTATTACTTCATTAATCGAAATGGCACTTTTTTGTTACATCTATTGTAATTATTCTATAAATTTGCAAAGTAAATAACAAAAATAGTTTCAAATTTTCTTTTATCATTATCTATACTTGCTATTCAGGATTTTGGATTTCAATGTGTGTGTTTTCTTATATCAAAGCCATATCGGGCTATCTGCCCTGTCCACTGAGAAGAATCGAATCCATGAGTTTATTATGGCAAGTCCAAATACTTACCGCTATCCCACCAGGAGAATTAGATTTCAGAAAAAAAATAACACAGTAATTGATACGTACAACTTGATGAAAACAATGCAATGTCTACTCGACACAAAAATGACAACTCAGTTTACTCACACAAATTGTTATTAGTTTTATATTGCAAAACATTTGTTTATTTTACACCCAAAATTTTACCAAGTCTACTTATCATCATAAGGCAGAATACAAGAAGTGACGATGCTAAGTAAATCTGGTGAAACGTTGGGCGTAAAATAAACAAATAGTTTTATTTTGTATAACCAATGAAAACTTATGTTAATTTTGAAAACATAGTTCTTACTAACATCCAAATTATTTTATTATTTTCATAACAATTCTACAGGTAACATTCACATGCACCTACTTGTAGTGCTAACACGAACAGCACATAACGTTTTAACGCTAATGCCACAACTAAACGTAGGCTTAATCTTAACTAGAACTTTTTGATATAAATTACGACACATGCACCTAGCTTACCTAGTTTAGTTTTGATTAATATACACGCAATTCGTTAAGTAATTGAATAACAGAACAAATGCGATAACTTTTCGTAAGTTATTTTAGTTTGACAGCATTTTACGAATTAACAACTCCTTCGTATTTGTAACTAATATATTCATATGATTTTAATATAATTTACAATAGCTTAACTTAACGGTCTCCAAACAACGGCCCGCCGACAGTTTATTAGAGTAATAGAATTGTTTAATATTATAAAAATAAAAACTAAAATGTACTTGAGCAAAAGCCAATCTAGGCGCGATACACTCTTATATTTGCTGGAAAACGTCAAAAACGTAGTATTGTATTATCTCACTTACCGACTCTAGTTCCCTGAAGTAGTGTGTTTCTTTCCACGCCAGCCCCGTGTACTTCAGTGTGTGTCAGTGAATGTTTAAGTTCGAGACCATAACTATTCCTAGCTATTACGTTAGTACAACGGAAGAAGAGAAAACTGACTTTGAAAGTCGTGTTTTTAAAGAAAAATGGAACGTGGACTACTTCGTTATTGAATCACGTAACAAAACGTTGTGCTTAATATGCAACGAGATTATTGCAGTGCTAAAATAATACAATATTCGCTGACATTATCAAACCAAGCACTCATCAAACTATTCTCAGTTCACGCGAAAGCTCCATTTAGACAAATTCGAAACTTTGAAACGTAACTTAGCCTGGCATGGCTAAGGGGTGTGACTCGTAATCCGAGGGTCGCGGGTTCGCGCCCGCGTCGCGCTAAACATGCTCGCCCTCCCAGCCGTGGGGGTGTATAATGTGACGGTCAATCCCACTATTCGTTGGAAAAAGAGTAGCCCAAGAGTTGGCGGTGGGTGGTGATGACTAGCTGCCTTCCCTCTATTCTTATACTGCTAAATTAGGGACGGCTAGCACAGATAGCCCTCGAGTTGCTTTGTGCGAAATTCCAAAACAAACAAACAGAAATGTAACTTATCGTCACAATTGGCTGTATTTAAGAGGAAGAACGCTGAGAATGAAGCTGCAAGAAGAACAACTTTCTCAACGAGGAAGAAAATTTACCGATGGTGTATTAATTAAATGGTGTATAACCGAAGCAACCAAAAAAATGTGCCTAGAAAAAGTAGACTTATTTAAGATTCTTAGTCTTTCGGCAAATACAGTTGCTCGTAAAGTAAAGGACATTGGAAACAAAATAGTGTCTCAGCTGAAAGACAAGGCCAAAGAGTTCAAGTGCTTTTCCATCGCGCTTGACGAGTCAACAGATGTGTTCGACACCAAACAGTTGTTGTTGTTTATTTGTGGTATCAATATTAATTTTGAAGTGACTGAAGAATTAGCTTCTGTACACAGTGTACTAGGAATAACCACAGGTGAGAACATTTTCAAAGAGATCGAAAAATCACTACAGTACAGTCTGGAATGAAATGGCTGAAGTGCATTACAACTGATGGTGGAAAAAAATATGTGTGATGCAGGGAAAGGTTTAGTTGGGGCAAATTTATAAAACTGTTGAAAGTGTGGGTTGTTCCAAGACTATGGTTCTTCATTGCATTAATCATCAGCAGGCACTGTGTGGAAAATATATGAATCTGTCACGTGTCATGGAACCTGTAGTTTTAACAGTGAATCGGGGTGTTATAATGCGACGGTCAATCTTACTATTCGTTGGTAAAAGAATAGCCCAAGAGTTGGCAGTGGGTGGTGAAGACTAGCTGCTTTCCGTCTAGTCTTACACTGCTAAATTAGGAAAGCTAGCGCAGATAGCCCTCGTGTAGCTTTGCGCGAAATTCAAAAACAAACAAATATCGTTTTATCACAAGGATAAAAACACATATGACGTCTTCATTTTACAAAGCCATAGATATTTTAACTACCGATCTTTCAGAACATGCCAGGGTATTTGGTTTCACTGTGCTTCTGTAACAAGATGTAGATTTTTGTTTGTAGCTTCTGGTATGATTTTTCTGTTTTTCGGTAGTATCTGAGTATCTCACTTTTTGGAAGAACAATGATTATGTATCACTCCTATCGTCGATTGAAATTTAATCTCTAGTACAGTAACTGCCATGAAAAGAACAGGGATTTTCTTATTATAAACTGTGAAGTTATTTGAAGCTAGTTTAACCTCACATCTATGTCTCCACATGAAGTCAGTTTTCAATATGTATTCTTCCTCGGTAAAATTGAACTTTAGATGATAAACATACATTTTAGATTACAGTTCTGTGGTGTGGAGAAGTTTATACAATAAGAGTAACTTGTAATTCTTTGTTTTGAAACTTTGAACTACTTGCTGTTTGCATCTTTCCATTTTCCTTCTTCATTTCTGGAAGGAATTACTTGTCTTTCATTAACAAATTAAATCGAAAAATTGTAACAGTAGAACCAGTGTTGCTCAACTAACTGTAAGATATTCCATAAATAAATAACATATTTGTGAACGATTTTCATCAAACAGTGAAGTTCTTATTGTCTTTGAGGTAGGTATAATATTCACAGTTTACAGCTTTGTTCCATAAGTCCAGCTAGTTTCTCAATTTTTAAAGTCCTTTGATTTATTTGAGCTTTGAGATATATTTTCAGGTTACTGACTCCTGATCTTGTTGATATCTTACAGTCTCACCTGTAATGGATATATTTCCTACACTTGTTTTTGTGTTCTTTGGAATTGTGTTTATTTCATACAGGTTTAAATTTACATTTGTTTGCAATATGTCCTTTTAAGTAACATTTAAAACATCGATATTCTTGTGAACTTTGATTTCAGTTTTTTTTTTTAATCTAGATCATCATAAAAACAAGTTGTTGTTTCAATATTACAGAATATAATGATTCAATAACTTCTAGATCAAGCTTTTAGTAGTTTATCTTTTAGTTTAATGGAATTAAGATCCATTGTCTGCTACAGGACTTCCTTTAAATGTGTACTCCTTTTTTGCTTCAGCCTAATTCTCATAGTCTCACATTTTATAACATCTGTAAATTAGTCACGTGTCTATTACTCAATTATTTTATGTGGAACATGATGGTCAAGCCTTTACAAATTCCATTGAAGCACATTTTACTTTGCACTTTGTTACAGCTTGGGTTACTTAGGTTACATGCTTGATAATTCTTATGGTTATCAGCTGAAAAGTCAATTAAGATCATTAAAGCTGGTTATTTTAAATGGGCTGCAATATGAATAGTGGATGGAATTCTTGGGTAGATGAAGAAATGGATGTGGCTTGTTTAGTCTTTACATTCACCAACTTGTTCTTTCATTGTTTTATTCTGTCATTGGCCTTTTTTTTTTATCTCAATGATATATTTGTGCAGCCTTCAATTTTGTCATTACAGCCTCTGCACATACGTCATTCAGCTTTGGTGTTGCTGTGCCATACACCTTCAGTTGTATTCAATCAGATATACACTTTGTTCTTAACTCTTCTTCAAACGTTTCATCTCTTTCTTCAATACATATTCTTAAAATCACGTATTATTAAAAAATAAAAATCATGACATCAGTATATTTATTTGTACAAAGTTAAAAGAAGAAAAACACGATCTAAGTAAATTATATTATTTATGGATTGAAATATAAAACTGAACTTAAGGATGAGTATGAAACAGGGGCGTAAATCCTGGGAGGATGGGGGATACAACCCCCTTCATTTTCGTTGGGGGTAGAGTGCGTATAATCATCACTTTCCTACAGTTTGCTCTGTTGAATTGTTTTATTGCATCACAGGCCTACAAATTGTGTGTTTGTTCTTGTGATTCTCGTGTTCTTACCAATCGAATTACATAATTAGGCCTAAGTGTAGGCTTTTTCAGTAGCCGAAATGTACATCTTTAATATAGGCGTGCTTCTAAGCTTTTCGATCTAAGTGATAGTTCGTAAGTATCGGTCAGTATGCCGAAGTATACATTCAAGATTTGCAAGCACTATCACAGAATCTACCTACGTCTTGTACGCAATGTAAGATTAAGTAAAATTTTCATCACAACTGATTGAACAGAGCATAAAATTCGAAAATATTACTCTCAGGTGTAAACTCCTGTGATCTAGATCTGGCAGGCCATTTGTAGCTTGTAGCTGCATCAATCTTATGTGTATATTGCGCGGTTTTCCTACGCCATTTTTCTTACGCATGTCAGGCCGGTTTTATTATCGAACCTCTTACTCTCCTTAGCTGCCGAAGCGCTGACCATAGTGTACATCTAGTATACAGTTAACGACAGGTTCGGGCCGCTCGGATCCAGACGCGCCCTACATCACATCCCCCTCCGCTTCTTTAAGTCTGAGCCTCGATTTTACAACAGAACTCATTAGATCTGTGTTTGTGGCCCTCATTAATTCATGAACTTTCAGATTATCACCGTCATCTAACAAAGTTCTGGTGTTTTATGGTAAAAGAACAATATATTCTCTTATCATAATCGGAAAAATATTGTATTTTCTTGTATAATTAGAACACAAAAAAGAGCGATTTCAACGGCCTGCAGCCTCTACACGAATTGTTTTACTAGTTTTTGTTTAGGTGTTTCTATTTAACAGACGTGCTCATAGACATTATATCACAACGTGTTTACCTTTTGATGAGCTTTAACAGGAATATAATATATTTGTAATTGTTTAAGTATTTTTCGAAAAACTTGCAAACACCCTCATGCAAATTAATTGAAATAAGACGGAAAATTACGAGTTTTTCAAGTTTTTTGCGTTTTATTTCTAAGAATCCAAAAATTACTCACAAATTAATAATGATATGACCACCATTATTTTTCAGATGATTATTAATCAGCTTTGACATCGAGTTCACAAATTGACTGCAATCTTTACTAATTTTTGCATCGCGGTACCACACCTCATTTATGGTCTCAATTGGCTTATCTTTCGTAGTACATTCTTTTCCCCGAAGTATTTCTTTACAATTCGCCCAAAGATTTTCAATAACATTTAAGTCCGGAGAGTTTTCATGCCTGTCCAACACCTTTATTCGCGTTGTCGTCATAAAATTCTTCACAAGTTTCGATATTTGGCACGGAGCCAGATCTTGCTGAAAAATGTCAGATCCATTTGGAAATCTCTTTTTCAGTTTTGGAACGACTCTTCTCTGCAAAGCTTCGATGAACTGTGGTCTTCGCGTGATACCTTCTACGATATGTAAGCCTCCGACATATTAATAGCCGAAAAAGCCCCAAAACATCTTCTTCAAGGGATGTTTTACGAATTGACTGATGTGAGATTCTCGAAGTTTCTCACCTGGAGATCTGCGAACATGCAGACTTCTTTGACCCTGTACGAAGAAATGAGTCTCGTCACTGAATAACAACTTCCTCCATTGTTTTTGCGTCCAGTTCTTGTATTTCAAATCCCATTGATACCGTTTTTTCGTCATTGAGTTGGTAAGAAGTTGTTTTTTGACTGGTCTCCTTGACCTTCTAACGCAATTTCGAATGACGTAATATTCTTCCTCAAACTTTCATCATATTTCCCAGAAATAGATCTACCGTACTACAAAACATAGCTAATGACGCCGTCTGTGTGAAAAAAATAACTGTTAAAGGAAATCAGCGGGTCCAGCGAGCCTACACTCGCCGCCATGCTGAAAATATTGTAAAATGACAATTTGTTTCAATTAATTTGCACAATGGTGTACTTGTGTTGTAACTAGTACACATTTTTTCCCAACGATGCCCAGGCTCGGTAGTCACTGTGAGGTTCGCGCATTCGACTTAAATGCATTGTACAGTTCAGTCCTACTTCCATTCTGTTCTATCTTCGTTCGTTGTATGTTAGAGATTTTCAATAAAGACTGTATTTTAGCCTGTTAAGTCATCTGTGAAACAGATTCTAATTATGGCAACCAAGCGTCTGAAACTTTTCGACATTAGAAGTTCTGCAAGCCAGTCACTAGTACCACAAGTGACAATGCAGATACAGATAATTCAACAACCTCAAGCAAAGGAATAGAAACTTGCCATACAGAGGAAATACCATGTTCATCAGAGGACAAGTCTGAAAATGCTTGTGCAACTATTGTACATCATGGACAATCATGTGAAACAAGTTTGTGCAGTAATGAAAAATCTGACACTCCACAGATACAGTAGATATCAACCAGACGCACAACTAATACCATGACAGAAAGCAAAATCTCAAAATATCAACTTCCAGGGCAAGTTGTTTGATAAGTTCCCATGACTGCACTTCGACAATCAAACACAAAAAGTCATATGTTTAATTGTGCTAAGACGGAAAATAGAGGCCATTTTACAGGGAAATTGGAGAGGCCAGTGGGGTATATCTTCATATTCACCGGTTTTTGCAACTGGAAAAAGGCAAAACAGAAATTCAACGAACACCAATCCTCCTCTCAGTACAGATTAGCTATATCTCCAGAAGGTTTACTTGATGTAACTCCAGTGATTGTACAGCTACATGATGGAAGAAAGCAGCAGCAGTGTTACGTATTTTTTAATGTTTTATGTTCTTCGTAGAGTAAACGCAACAGAAAAACACAGATAACAGCTTGTATAATTTATTACACTAAACTATTAATAAATATAACAGATATAACACAAATTATATATAATAACAGTGACAGATATTAAGTTATAACATTCGAAATTAATTACAAAACAAAATAATATTAGTTTCAAACTTCAAAATTAATCACAATACAAAACGGTACTGGCCTGTATCTAATATAATGATCTAAAATGAAAGTCTCAAATTCTCCCACGAAGTAATTCCGAAACAGTTCAGAGTTCAATAAATTCGCCGTCTCTCAGCACAAGCGGTAATTCGAATGTATCGTAGAGATTGACGAAATAAAATCACAGCTTCTGTAGATCTAACTTTTGTCACAAATCCAAGTTGAATAATCACAGCAAACACTTAATCTTTCTCAAATAACTAAAACTGATGCCTGAATCTCACTCTTATTCTTCGAATAAAACTAATGACTGAATCTATCTTCTTTTTTCGAATAAAAACTGATGACTCAATCTATCTCTCGTCACCGTCTTTTATACCGGTAGGCCTATTTTTCGAACAATCTTGCAATTTCCATACAACTCTAGAGCAATCCGCGCGTGTCCGTTCTTGCACGAGACTACCCGTCTAGACACGAAGTCACCAGCACTCATTTACAAACATATGATTGGTCTACTTAATTCAAGAAAATTCTAAAATGTTACCCTAAATAAATAACAAAATATTAGTTTAAACTTCTAAAAAAACATTAATATCAATATGGAAAAATGAATAATAGAAATGAAAATTCAAACACAACACGACATGTTGTCGTTAACAAAATATTTACACATATACATAACAAGCAGGAAGAATGCAAAGGAAGTCTACCCAAAATCTTCCTGCAGTTATGGAAGCTTTTGGAAGAGAAAGATCCTGAGTTGACAGCCTACTTGTCAAAGAAAACCACATTCACATTACCCCATTCTCAGAATGAAATAATGGAGATGTTTAGCCATCAAATACTAAGGAACACAGCATACGAAGTGCAGCAAAGTATAATCTTTACATTGATGGTTGATGGCACTCAAGATGTTACAGGTGCCGAACAGGAAGCAATATGTGTACGATACGTAGGTGAGAACTTCGATGTTCATGAGACGTTTCTTGGTTTGTGCAGTATTTCCAATACAACTGGTGAAACAATATCCTCGACAATACTTGATGTTCTGACGAATCATAATCTGAAGGTCGCGGGTTCGCATCCCCGTCGCATTAAACATGCTCGCCCTTTCAATCGTGGGGGCGTTATAATATTACAGTCAATCCCACTATTCGGTAGTAAAAGAGTAACCCAAGAGATGCAGGTGGGAGGTGATGACTAGCTGCCTTCCCTCTTGTCTCACACTGCTAAATTAGGGAGATATAGCCCTCGAATAGCTTTGTGCGAAATTCAAAAACAAACAAAAACAACCGTTGGATTTGTTTTTTCACTGCGGAGCACACAAGGCTAATTTAATAATGCAACATGCAGTTAAAGCTTGTGAATGTGTTCGAGATTCTATTCAGTGGGTACATTAACTTGGTGTCTTGCTTCAGAGGTAAAAAAATACAAGACAATCTTTGAAAATATTGCATCATCAGACAGGCACAATGGTCCAGTTAAATACATCTGCTCACTATGTCCAACACACTGGTTGTACTGTCTATCTTCAATTACATGTGTTAATGATCACTGCAGTGACATTGTTGATTCTTTGTCTCAATTAACAAATGAAAAATCAGATGTAGCAGTGAAATCACGAGGTCTGCTGGACAGATTTGACAAAGAAAAGATAGTTTTAGGGTTGTTGATGGCTCAGCATCCAATAGCTGCATAAAAGGAACTAAACCGAGCATTCCAAGCAAAATCAGCGACAGTATCTGGCATGATTAAAGCATCTGCAATGAAAGTTGAGAACTTGCGGGTATTGCAAACAGAGGAAAATTACAGCAAGATGTTTGATGAAGCTGAGAAAAAGGTAACTTCTCTAGATCTGGTACCTATTGAACTACCACGCATTCGCAGACCCCCCCAGAAGGATCACAGGTGATGGCTCAACATACCATTCTGCAACAGATGGAGATGACAGAAACCAATATTTTGTATTTGAGGACACAGTCAAAGAACATCTGACCACTAGATTCAATGCAGACAACAACGACTTGAGGCAATATCTGGCACTTGAGAACATGAACATATCTGGCAAAATTGACAACTCAGTTATAAACATCTGTCCAGAAATCTCTGCACAACGGCTCAAATTTCAGTTGTCCATGTTCAAAGGAACAACAAAAGTAGTAAAATTACTACTATTACTGTAAAATGCATGAAACAAGTTAGCAGATGTTTAGTGAAGTGTTTCTTCTCATGAAGATTTTGCTTGTAT
The DNA here is from genome assembly GCA_011833715.1 of Carcinoscorpius rotundicauda. NCBI lineage: Eukaryota > Metazoa > Arthropoda > Merostomata > Xiphosura > Limulidae > Carcinoscorpius > Carcinoscorpius rotundicauda. Next base: position 43,334,344 of record CM022393.1, read on the forward strand.
GTTCAGTATCCAGCTGCGAATGTGAACGCAGCTTTTCTGCATTTAGACGGTTGAAGACTTGGGTAAGGTCAATTGTGTCTCACTGCCGCTTCAACTATGTGGTAGTTTGTTACACTCACAAAGATGAGGTCGACAAGATAAATATGAAAGAGCTTATGAAAAAATTCCTAAACGGATCATCACAAAGAAGGTCAACGTTTGGGAACATGTAGACTAGAGGACTAAATGAATCTTACTTCAATGAAAAGTATGAATAATTATGTACTACATTGAATTGATGTGTAATTTTCAAGAGTTCGCGAATACATTTTAATTATTTTTATCAAACAACATGAACAGTTTTTCAACAGATATGAACTTATCAAGGGTAATTACTAATTTTATTAGTATTTAGAAACGTAATTCATGCAATGAAAGTTATTAGTAACCTTGTCAAGTATAATGACCATCTTTTATTCTGTGCAGGAATAAATTCATGTGGCAATTAATTTGTAACACATCTGTCTTTATTTTATTAACATTTTGAAAACTTCACTCATACAAACCTGCATGTAAACATTGAAGTATCGTGGCAACAAGATTACTCTGTGACTGCGTGTTTACAGCTTTCAGGTTCAGGTAATCAGATATTACCTATTTGCAAATTGAACAGTCCACATAAGTGGTTTCAAAAATCATTGGTCCCATCGGTTGTAAAAAATCTACGCCCCTGGAATGAATTATATATACATTTCACATAATAGTGGTTTAAATTTTATCGGACAACCGGATAGAAATTTTAAACTTAAAATAAAAGAACAACAACATAGAAATCACTGTAAAAGATTAAAATTAAATGATTCAGCCTTAGTTAACCGTGTGGCGAACTTTTCACATGTCATTGACTGGAACGCTTGAAATTACTTTAACACATGAATTAAAAATAAAAACCAATTCAGTATTTGACAGTTATTAGGAAATGTTAAGAACGAAATAATGAGTTTCAATATAGATACGAATCATGGTTCCATGGAAGTGAAATACTGGAATTATATTCTCTAAATTGCGTCACTGTGCAATAAATTTGATAATTAGTTTTTATATTCACCAATTTATTTTTAGATGTTATATTTTGTACTTTTTTATCTCAATAACCTATTATTTTACACTTAAATTGTATCATTACAGCGCCTTTACTTAAGTCATTCAGCTTTATTTATTTTTGTAAACGAACCTTATGTGTCCTTCTTTTTCTGATGAAGATAATGGACAATGTTTCCCACCAAAATACATAATACCAAAAATTAACTGTGCAATAGACGAAAATTAGAAAGCTGAGATGGTTTGGAGAATGCAAATTGTATTTGAAATAGCTAATTGCATTTAACTACAGCCGCTGAGCATAGAGAAAAAACAAGTAAATTAGAAAAACAAACAAGTGAAACATAATTAGAACACAAGGTATTTTTGTACACACCCAAAGCCAAGAAAGGAAATACTAAAAAGCTAACAAAGCTGTGGAAAGGGCCATTCAAAGTGATTAAGCAAGCCAGTCTTTGAGCCATAGGATATATAGAGTTAAGTTACCACATACTAAGAGATTAAAGAAAGTAAAGGCTACCAAACCATATTAGTATGAGTAGTTAACGAATGAAGCCGAAGAAAAGAATCAAGACAAGAATCTACCAAAATACATTTAGAGATCATGTAAGATGAAAATAGCTCCTGAAAATGATAATGTTATAGAAGTAGAAGAGCTCACATTAAAAGAACATGATGTTGTCATAGATTATCAAGTTGTAACTACAGAAAATATTCAAGTTAGTGACACTGATAACAAGAGTAATACATAGATACAAAAAATGTGTACTTAATAAATTAGTGACAACTCAAACCAATATAGTGACTCATTAATATAATTTTAGGTCATTAAGTCCTATAGTGGATTAACCAGAATTAAATTCACAACTAAGGAAAAGCAAGAGAGGTTTGTCCTTCGACCTGTTACACATACACCAAGAAATGACATAAAGGTAGTCAACAATAACTTAGCTGAAACAAAAGATAGTGTGTTAGAAGCATTTGCAAACAGGATAAAAATACCTGAGAAGATATGACTAGGATAAGTGGAACAAGGTTGTATATACCGAATATAGTGCATATATATGAGAGTAATATTAAATGATATAATTAGACAAATTAATGGTAGACATGTTCTTAGGTATATCTGGATCCTTATGGTACAAATAATTGTGACAGGACAGAATGTAAGTGGTATTCCTGTGTAGAATAAGGTGGGTAATGAATTTGTTGAGAAAGGTAATTTAATTTTATTTGGTGCTAAATTGGTAATTGTAGAATATATAATATTTCAGTAATGTGATAGATTATTAACCCAATTACAGGATAAGCTCATAATTTTCGAAACATCACTTAGCCATGAAACAAATGTAAATTTTAAACCAGGAAAAAGTGATGAAGAAGCGACATTTACAAATCAGGAAGTATTTATTGTAAGAGCATTAAATGTAATGCATACAAAATTAATAAGAAATTATAAGTAGCCTGTAAGATAAGCAAACTTTCAGCCGTGGGGGCATTATAATGTGACGGTCAATCCCACTATTAGTTGGTAAAAGAGTAGCCCAAGAGTTGGCGGTGGATGGTGATGACTAACTGCCTTCCCTTTAGTCTTACACTGAAAAATTAAGGATGGATCAGGTTTATCTTCCTGGTTGTTAGCAATATGCTAACAATCTACTCACTTAAAAAAAACAGCCTGTTAATGAATCCGCAAGCGATTGCCGCCCTATGTTCCTTCATGGAATCAGAGGCATAATAATAATATTAGTTTTGACTTTGATTATTAATTATACTATATGAATAAATGGTGTTAATTTAAAGTTCATATTTCCTGTTGTGTTTTCTTATAGCAAAGCCACATTGGGCTATCTGCTGAGCCCACCGAGGGGAATCGAACCCCTGATTTTTGTGTTGTAAATCCATAGACTTACGGCTGAACTTGCGGGGACACCGTTGTGTTAATTCTATCGTAGCATCAATTAAATTAATTGCATGACTACTGTATATTATGTTCCAGTACTTAAACGGAACTTAAACTTGGTACAACATTCGTTATAAGTAGTGTTATGAGCCACTATAGTGTAAAGATATAATAAAATGAGTAGACGCTAATTTTCTGTGTGAACGCTGTTAGATGCTCCAATAGAGATAGAAACATGAATGAAGTGAAACGAATTGTTTACAAAAAAAAGTGAATTTCCTTAAATGGGGAGGAGTAAAGAACTTCCTATAGGTGCAAATACTAACAATTTCTAGAGCCAGTGTTTTATTTAGCATATATCGTATTACATAGAGAAATGATAAATATATTACTTCAAATAGACAACAGAAACCTAGAGAAACGTACCAGCCTAACAGATGTCACGAAAAACACTGATTCAAACATGTAAACCACATTATAAACTAAGGGCAAGACAAACTCAAAACGGATTACATGAATTAGCTGGATTTACATTCTTGACCTTGACCTAAGAAATATGGGAACTAACAGTTATGATTAGCAGCACCGAGAAGACAAACTTCCACGAGAGAAAGCAACAAATGCTATAGCCCATCATTAGAGGAAACAAGTTTCATAAAAATATTATTGAAAGTTTGAAGAGTATCAATAATTGGAAGAATATTTGTAAACAGACAAAAGTTAAACGTTTTGTTTCTATCCACTCGAATTTAATAATCTCGGATCTATATGCTAATGTTGAGGAACAGTTACTGAGAGATAATAATGTGGACAGCAACTGCTTGTTGGAGAAATACAAGTATAGAAGACAATATTTTGAAAGTCTTCTTCCTTTCTTCTTCAAATAATATATAGTTGCATGCAAACTAATTAGAATATTCCACTTGTATTAATTAAGTTTAAAGAACTACTTGCAAAGTAATCCATTGGACTTGAAAAGACCCGGAAAATTGCGCATAAAACAATCTTTTCAACAATGTAGACATCTTGCTCCATCTGGTTCAGACTGACCAGAGTACTTATCATTTTGGCTGTGCTACAAACCTTGGGAGAAATATGTCACACAAATTCTTTATCTAGCCTAATGGTGTTTCACTTTAATAATGTATATTGTCGGAGAGAAAGAAGTGAAAAACATTAACTGTGTCGAATATTTAGTAAGACTAAGGAAAGATATGGAATTATTAAGATATATATAGATGATTTGTTAACATTGTTGTATAATAAAAAAGTATGTTTTTGTTTTGAATTAAGCACAAAGCTACACAATGGGCTATCTGTGCTCTGCCCACCACGGGTATCAAAACCCGGTTTTTAGCGTTGTAAGTCCGCAGACATACCGCTTAGCCACTGGGGAACAAAAAAAAAGCATGACTAAAGGAATTTCTCACATTACTTTAATAGATAACTTGTTAAACAATGTATCCATGTTAATGAACATTGTAGAAAATTTGATTACTAAACGTATCAGTATCCAAAATGAAGCTGTGTTTGTATTACAGTTGTCTTCGTGTGATTTCTTCATTCCATACATAAATTCTCTGAGTTGGTGACTTGAGTGCTGAACCCCAAAATGCATAAACTGGATTTAAAATAAATTCCTTTGCAAGATGTGTAAACTCAAATCCAGTGAAGATGACTACAGACCACCTAATACACAGCCACATTACATTGCTGCGACCAAATGCAACATGACTGATCTCAACAGTTAACGATGTTATGCTTTACCTCGACTAAGTAAGTTTTTATATACAGGTGTCATATTACTACTTTATTTGCGTAATCAAAATGAAGCTAGTGATGACCCTACAGACTCTACAGAAACGAGTGGGTGAACAAAATAGGATCCCAAAGTACCTGACAACCTGAAGAAATGCCAACAAAGAATAAAAGGTAGGGGCTCCTCTTTTATAATTATGTTACTGAGCAAAGCATATAATTTAGCAAAATTGCTCCTTTCTTGAAGAATTGTAATTGAATATGCAAATTTAAATGCATAGCAAAACATTTGTTTATTGATATTCACACAAAACCCTACTCGAAATATATTCGCGCCAGACAGTTAGTCAACAACATCTATTGCCAAACACTCTTATAGCGTACTTACGATCCAAGAGCTCGGACTACAGGAATTTCTTAAGGTAATGAAATAAGAACCAGAACCTCAGGTTCAGCAAAGTAGCTATTAGGCTGTCCTTTGCCCAACAACAAATTAATGCATGAGATACTTGTTCTATATATATCATTTTCCCACCTAATCAGGTAAGGAAATCTGAAAAAATTGCTTCTTTGTTGGAATACTTGTATATTTAAATAGTGAGGATACAAACATTATGGCGACGAACGAAAATATACATAACGTCTGATTCAGTTTTTGATGAGACATTGCAAAATGTGCGGTTAAAGAAAGAGTAACTGCTCATCAAAGAAAATAACAAATGATCATTAGAAATGCGAGAACTCTGTTGTTAACTCTTCGCATAATCCCATTTACAGGAGTTATACGATCGGTGCTTTGAAAGTAGTATAAATGGTTAATGACACGGATTATATTAGTTCCTCATGCAATATCAAAGATACCTTCTCCAGTAGACTTCACAATATAAGGTGGATAAATAAAATATCTGATAATAATAAACATGGAAGAGCAAATTCAATAAACAGCTGGAAAATGCAAAATATACTGAGAATCTCAAATAGAAACCATGGTAGAAAAAAGAAGTGTTTAAACCAATTAACAGTGCATTAGCACCAATTATTGCACTTGCTGACCCAAAATCAGTGAGTATTTTAAATTTAAAAATTTGCTTTAAAATTATAATTATAACTATTTCAACTCAAAAACATTTTAGATACGATATTTGGCCTTTTTATAATATTTCTTTAGTGTAAAGAAAAATGAAAAAGTTCAACAAACTTATTTCAGAGTAAAGGTTTTCACCCAAATAATCATATTCAGTAATAAGTTTTCATTCCTAGAAAATATATCGATTCATGCCATGTTTCGTAAATGACTTTACTTCTTTATTCGTAATTTTATCATTATAGGTGCCACCCTTTATGATGTCACAGCATGTGGTCTGAAAATTATTGTTTGTTTTTGGGATTTCACACAAAGTTACTCGAGGGCTACCTGTGCTAGCCGTCCATAATTTAGCAGTGTAAGACTAGAGGGAAGGGAGCTAGTCATCACCACCCACCGCCAATTCTTGGGCTACTCTTTTCCCAACGAATAGTGGGATTGACCGTCACATTATAACGCCCCCACGGCTGAAAGGGCGAGCATGTTTGGGGCGATGGGGATGCGAACCGGCGACTATCGGATTATGAGTCGCACGCTTGGCCATGCCGGGCCCCTGAAAATTATTAAAGAAATTCAGCTTTGAGAACAGCTATAGGCAGCGTTTCAACGCAATTTGACAGATTAAATTAAAAGATGTATGTAAACATAAAGTAAATAAACTGATTTGAGTAGTGATGTATGTTTTATAGAAATACTACACGAATCATTGAAGTTGAAATTGGCTAGACAGATAAAGTATAACTTTTTGATAAACAGTATAAAAATTAAATTCTAAGGTAAAACAAAGTATTTATAATGTCTTTTTTTAAAGATGAATTTTCAACAAATTTAATAATTGCCTTAGAAACTGTACTTTGGTTAGGTGTAATTCCTGTGTGGTTGCCATATTTTTAAACAGTTTAGTTTTGAGTAAAAACTTGAACTCAAGCTCCTCTCGGCCGTTTCCGTGACGTTTTACAACTATGACGTAATAGTTGCCAAAAACGCTTTGTTGTGCGCCGACCATTTTGTTCCTTTCAATGCTGGTGTTTTACGTGAATCTATCGGTGCTTTATTTTCGGATTACATACTTTGTGAGACTATTCTTGGTCTTGGTGTTACTATTTTATGTTTGTTTTATGATTACTGCGTTGCTTATGGTTGTAAAAACGGTTCGGCATCCAGCAAAAGCTTCTTTTCGTTATCCTGCAAGGTGGCGACAGTGGGTGCAGATGGTCAATAAGGAAGAACTGAACAACTTCACACCATGCAAAGCTTTGTCAAGATCACTTTGAACGCTCATGTTTTGTGTCGGATCCCACTGTTTTGGATTCCGTGGGTTTCAGGCCAGGCAGGTTAAGACTGAAAAAAACATCGGCAATAGACAGGATCATCCCCACCATCTTTCCTCGTGTAGAGCTGCGGACTGATCTCAGCCTGCCGAGTACAGGTTCCACCCCTCTGAAGCCATCCCTTGCCGTCATGAAAAGAACAAACTTAAAGGTATGTGTGCAGTATAAAGCGATAAACAATAACTAGTATAATATAATTTAAAAAGTACAAGTTTTTGAAGAATGTAACTAGACATATACATTTCACATTCATGAGCGTGCTTTTCATTTGTGGCACATGAAAGTCAGTGAAACCTAAATTTACCAGTCTAGACAGTGAACAAATTTATCCCAAATAGAGTATATTCCAAGTTTAAAAGCTGGTAGATCATTTTGTAGATGTTTTTGTATAATTTTTACATATGGAAAAATGAAGAATTCCATCTTTTAAATTTAACATTTCTCGATAAATTGAAATAAGACTGTGTCTTGAGCATGTTGAAGTGATCAAGTACGTTATTATTTAAAAGAAAAATTGTAACTTGTAAAAAATCAAATATAAACCCCATAGCATATTTCCATAACTCATCATAATAAAATTAATCTTAACACAGTACTTTGACATTGTCATATTAAATGTAAATCTCATAAACCATGTTGTTTTAACATATAATCTTATATCTTCAGCTTTTAGAGGAAAGTGCTGCTGATGACACAGTGCCTACTTCTGTAGAGATAGTTGCGATTCAGCCCATCCCTGATGATGACTGCCAAGACTCTACAGGTAACTCATTTCAGAGTGTGTCTGTTCAGACTCTTGTAAGTATATCATGACTGTTAGATTAAACATTCATAAGTTGCAATAATTGATGTATAATTTTTTTCCATTAATTTGAATCTGACCGTGAAAAAATTCTATTATTTCAATTCCTAAATTAAAACCTATTGTTTTAGCCTGTCCCAAGTATTCCAAGAGGAACACAGACTGGCTGGTATTCTGTTTCCAGAGGTGAAAAGGTATTCCCATCTGACTTTAAGACTGTAGCTACTCAGACAGAAAATCTTCCAACAATAGATTTTGCTTGTGGTACTGGTAAGTTAGTTTTAACATGAGTATAAAATTTTCATTCATGATTCAACAATATTTAATAGTCAGATTAATCTTGTAAATATTATTTTGATTATTTATTACGAACTATTGCTGGTAAACAGTACATTGTTCACATACATGTAATTCTTTCACTGATTTTTACAGAATCATCACCTGCTGCTAAGAAGTTCTCTGTATTACAAGTTACAGTTGCTGATGATGTTCACGAGTGATAATGAAGGTGCTGATCCTGACTAGTACTTGTCAGATCTGTGTCAAAAGTAACTTTTCTAGGTTCGTTCATAGTAGGTTCGAATTGATATGGCGCCATTCGATACTGTTCAGAACACAGTCAAAACAAACTCCGCCTCAGTTTCTCCGTATGCACTGGCCATGTTTATTTACATTAAAGACGCTGGCGTTGGCGGTTTGTTTGGCAACTATTACGTCACAGTACTTTTCCTAGCGGCAAACGTAAAAACTACAACGTTCGGATTGCCGCTCGGAAAGGGCTCTTTCTACACCAAGTACAGTTGCTTAATAAATGTTTCATTTGTTAGCACATATTTTTATAAAAAATGTAAACCTGCAAAATTAATCAGTATGAGTAGTTCTTTTGACTGCAAAGTTTTCTTTTTTCTGTAAAATTCACCTTTAAGTATCTTACCACAATATATTTCACATTTAGGGACACAAAAATTATAGGAAAATTTTCATTATATAAAATTTCTTAAAGAACAACATGGATACAAAAGTATGTTTTCTTTAAGTTTCATACAAACTGGTTAAATTAGCGTATCTCAAACGTCTAGGTTCACAGTTCCCATAGGCAAAAAGGAAAACTAAAAGTTCTGTTCATTAAGTAATTATGTCCAAACAACTTAATAGTTAATAAGTACTTATGTCATAAAAACCTAGTAGCCGTTTGAAAGAATAATACACGTAAATTGAAAGTAAAATCATTTTTTTAAAATAACCACAATTACTAACGGGACGTGTGCGCCGGTTGGGCAATGCACAGCTTCTTAAACCTTGGAATAAAATTGGACACCGCCATCCCCATTTTCCTGTTCTACGTTGGTTTCCGCGCGGTATTTACTATTTATCACAGCAACCGCCGAAAACCCAACTTCGAAGAGATATGACGTCTTAAATGGAATTAGGATTCGCTGAACTTTAGCACTTAGCAGCAGATATTCATCTTTTACTGATATCCAAAACTCATTTAGTTCCATGCTACCAAAATTTGTTTTCAAAGTTTTGTCACAAGACAGCTCAATAAGATTTCTTCTTATGCAGATGTAAATTCACATAGAGTCTTAGTTTTTAATGGATCTTGGATCCATGGATACTTCATATCTTCTGGAAAGTAATTTTTAAACCAGTCACTGAGCTGTGTTAGGTGCTCCTCCAAAACAGATTTTAGTTCGTGGGTCAAGTCGACTTTATTGGATGTAACAGACTGCTGCAAGAGGGGAAATACTTTTCCACCATCTTCATTTTTCTTCTCCGCTGCAGTAATGTTTTTCTGAAGGCTTAAACCTCTGCGAGTTTAAGAATGTTTGTGTTGCTTTCCTACAGAAAGAGATTCAATGCATTCAGTTTTTTGAAGAGATCGCACAAGTATGCTAATTTTGACAAAAACAGTATCCAAGAAGTTTTTAGCACATTCGTGTTCTTCTTCTTCGAGATAATGGTAAAGTTTCTGTCGTAATTGAAACACACGGGACAATACATTTCCACGGAAGAACCATCGCGAGCAAAAGTAGCACAACAAAGATGTGTGCTCAGATCCCACACCCTCACACAATTAAAAAAACACAAAACTTGACTTCTGTGGCCGAGGTTTTATAAAGTTCACTACTTTCAACACATTTTCCATTATGAACAGACCCAAAGGGACGACAGGTATTGGCATACAAAATCTAAGAAACGAGAAAGTTCGAGAAGTTACTGGTGTAACCAAAAGTACAAGTACAGTGTTCCCTCACCACTTCGCGGGCTCGGCCGACCCCCACATATATATATATATAAATATACATACATGTATATATAAAATAATAAACATTAAATCTAATATACAGCATTAAATACCATTAAAATATTAAAAATAAATATAATTAATAGTGTAAAGAAAAAAAAACAGGTATATTTTGAGATATAAACATATATTTGAGTTTATAACAGCGTAAAAATGGAAAAAGAACCAACTGGAAAGGCTATAGATGTACGCATTGTGCGTCGCGAAGGCTACGCGAGATCAGCTTCATGGCATAGCGATGTGCAAGACGGGCTATGATTGGTGCAGAAATGAAAGCCGGCCAATGACAGCTACCCATTTTGATTGCCTGTGATTGGTGCTGTTAATATTCATGTCTGGCCTGTGATTGGTGATTTCATCCACGGCAGCATCTTTGAATTTTTGTGTGTGTTTAAAGCCCCTGCAATGGCTCCCAAACGTGCTAATACTTCTAAGAATGCTTCTACGCCTAAACGGTCACGGAAAATGATGACCATCGCCGAAAAGGTGAAGATATTAGATATGGTAAAAAAAGGAAACTCTTATGCGTCCATAGCCCGCCATTACGGAGTGAACGAATCCACCATTCGCTACACCAAGAAGGACGAAGTTAATATTAGGAAGACTGCTGCTATTACTTTTAATACAACGGCTAAGAGGGTTGTAACATCTCGTAATAAGAGTATCGTTCGGATGGAAGCTGCTTTGGCCATATGGATAGCTGATTGCCGTAAGAAAGGTGTTCCCTTGGATACTAACATTATCACAACGAAGGCTAAGATGTTGTATGATAATTTCGCGGCAAAGGATGAAGATGAAGAAGACGTAGACAACCCACAGCCAGGAACGCCCAGTGATTATCAGCCTAAGAAACCGTTTTCTGCAAGCAAAGGCTGGTTTCAGAAATTTCAGCAACGATACGGCCTGAAAAACGTATCGTTACATGGAGAGGCTGCTTCGGATAACAAGGAGGCTGGTGAAGCTTACGTTCGGGATACTTTTAAAGAAATAATCGCTGAAGGGGAATATAGGCCTGAACAGGTATTCAACATGGACGAGACTGGCCTGTTTTGGAAAAGGATGCCTTCCCGAACGTTCCTGTTTAAAGATGAAAAAAAAGCCCCTGGTTTTAAAGCTCATAAAGACCGGTTCACCCTCTTAATGACTGGTAATGCTGCTGGTTTTATGTTGAAGCCGACATTAATTTACAAGTCTAAAAACCCGAGAGCTTTAAAGAATAAGAACATGAACTTGCTACCGGTCAATTGGATGCACACTCCTACTGCCTGGATAACGAAGCCTCTGAGCTCTGATTGGTTCCATCAGAGTTTCATTCCTCAAGTTAAGCTTTATTTATTAGAGAAGGGCTTGCCATTCAATGTCCTTCTTCTTTTGGATAACGCCGGTGGCCACGCAAGAAATCTTTCGTATGAAGGCGTTAGGGTTGAATTCCTGCCAGCCAGCACTACGTCCCTTATACAACCGATGGACCAGGGAGTTATCTGGGCTTTCAAGGCCTTATACATAAGGAATACCATGTCCAACCTCGTACGTAGCCTTGATAATGCCACCGAAGCCGAAAACGACACGTTCACCATGAAGGAGTACTGGAAGTCTTTCACCATTGCTACATGTCTTCAAAATGTTCATAAGGCATTGCAAGATATGAAGCCCTGCACCGTTAATGCAAGCTGGAAGAAGTTGTGGCTTGAGGTTGTGCACGACGACAAGGGGTTCACGCCTGAAGAAATCCAACACTCGGCTGTTCAAAAAGCTGTGCAATTAGCTTCGTTAATCAAAGGTGAAGGATTTGCCGATATGACGAAGGAAGACGTAGATGAACTGATTGACTTAGAATCCGAACCACTCGCCGACCAAGACTTAGAAGCACTGACGAAGTCTGCTGCCGAAGAAGACGACGAAGAGGAAACACCGAAAGAAGCCGAGGAAACAATCCTGCAATGTGGATGGTCGTTAGAGCGGTTAGGTAAACTAATGAAACTAATTAACGAAGTGAAGGAGTGCTCACAGAAATGGGACAACGATATGGTTTGATCAGTACAATTTTGCAATAAAATAGAAGAACTGATGACTCCTTATCAAATGATTTTCGATAGGCTAAAGAGGCAGAGAAAACAACTGCCAATAACAATGTTTTTCCAGCCGAGCAAGAAAGAAAGGGTACCGGTGGCAAGTACTGTTCCTGAAGTTGTAACGACCGACGATTGTTGTTTTGTATTAAGCACAAAGCTACACAATGGGCTATCTATGCTCTGCCCACCACGGGTATCGAAACCCGGATTTTAGCGTGCAAGTCCGCAGACTTACCGCTGAGCCACTGGGGGGGCACGACCGACGAAGAAATTGCCGATTCACCTTCCACAGAAGAGGAAGTGGTGTCCCCCGAAAAGACACCACCTGCTGAAGATATGTAATTTTTAATTTTAAGGCTTAATATCTTAATAATTGTTCTTATTATTTCAGCAATAATGAACAGTATTGTAATGGGAGGGTTTTAAAAGTCTAAATGCACATAAATATATACATAAAAATCGGCGATCCCACTTCGCGGAAAATCTCCTTTCGCGGGGGTTTTGGAACGCATCTACCGCGATACACGAGGGAACACTGTAAACAAAAACAATCTCAAACATTCGAGAATGTCATCGAAAGAATATAGCACATTCTAATGTTAAAATTGTGAACTATCTCGAGCTAGTAATTCGCACGGTGTCCTGCAGATGCCAATATCGTTGCGTTTTCCTCAAAAATTTGAAATATCCCGCGGCGTACAGTTTGGTTAAGTGGTTCCACTGCGAAAAGGGGAAATAAAGGAATATTAGTGACTTCAGTAAGAATTTCGCACAAAGCTACTCGAGAGCTATATTAATGACATCTCAGTAACTAGTAGGTAAGTTAGATAGTATAGAAAAACAACTCTATTTGTTGGTATGGCAGTAACATTGTATAGAAAAATAAATTATTTTTAGTAGATAGGTTAATTATATGCTATGGAACGTTTGTTTGTTTGTTTTGGAATTTCGCACATTATAACGCCCCCAAGGCTGGGGGGGGGGGGCGAGCATGTTTGGCGCGAACCCACGACCCTCAGATTACGAGCCTTAAAGCGCTTGGCCATGCCGGGTCTACTATGAAACGAAAAAGATGTGTTTAATAAATAGGTTACTTAAACAGTATGGGAAGAAAAATGCATACTCATTATGTATGTTAGTCAGATTATATACACATATAAAGCAAAAATATTGATTATTTAAATTAGTTAATATCAGGTAAAATAATTAAAAATATAATAAAAATATTTCACAACAAATGCACACGAGTAGTTTGCGATAGCTTGAAAGTAATGTAATTGAATAGTATAACATGAGCTGCACATGACCCAAGTGATTTACAGCTTGGATTTCAGAACGGCTGATACGAGTATTAACAGTTTTATTGATAAGGAGAGAACAACGCTTCGATCTTCATAAGTCATCTTCAGGTTAAGAAACAAAGTTTGGATGTGACCGTTGACAAACACGTCTTAGGGACAAGAGTATTGATTCTATAAAGACCAGTAAAAAGACGTCATGTGGTTGTTCAAAAACAAGCCCGTGTTAGGAGTTAATGAAACACTACACAATCACAAAAACTTCTTAACAGAAAAAAATCTAAAGTCAAAATAAACAATTCTATGTACACAGCTTTTAACTTACAAGCAACAGTTCCACTGAAACCATGACCTTGAAGTATGTTGATGATGTGACCATTTGGAGCATGTCACATGAAGAGCAGCCGAAAAATAACAACTCTTACTAGATTATATAACTAACTGGTGTAACACCTAGTGAACATTACTCAATCCATTAAAAACAGAAGTCATGGTATTCAGAAAAGTCCTCAAAAGAAACAGGCAAAATTAATCAAGTAAAGCTCACCCTCTACAATAAAGAAATCAAATTTACTAATTCAACTGATTTTTAGGCATTACCTTTACTTACAGACTCACATGGTTTGTTTGTTTTGTTTTTGAATTAAGCACAAAGCTACACAATGGGCTATCTGTGCTCTGCCCACCACGGGTATCGAAACCCGGATTTTAGCGTGTAAGTCCGCAGACATACCGCTGAGCCACTGGGGGGCGGCTCACATGGAATACACACTTTTAAGAAAATAAATCAAAGAATAAATTATCTACATAAAATAGGTGGCTATGTACATCAGACTGTTTTCAAATTATGGTAACGCAATTATACTAAAAGCAGTTAGGATAGCCTACCATTTTACCCTCAACACAAAGAACATATTTTTATAATATAAGCGAGATAAAAAACTAAAAATAGATTCCTAGAACTAGCTACAGCATATTACGAAAAACCTAAATATCGAAACTCCCAATCGGGAAAATCACGAAATTCGCTGAAACACCTGAATAATGGAACAAACACGCATCTCCCTTTAACATAATCCAAATACTTAATGATATAAATTAAACTCCACGGGAATTTACTTTTTCCTAAGCCCCCTTTACACATTTCCAATCAGGAATGGACAAAGACAGCATGACATATTGGTTTACATAATGTATACATTATGTGTTAAGTTCTGTTGATGTAGTTCTGTATATGTTCATCATTTTTTGTTATATCGTAATCTGCACTTGTAGCTTCTGTTTGCCCTGTTCAGTATTAATGTTGTTTATTTGTTAGCATTGTAAATGTTTATATTTGTTAATTGTTGTAATAAATGTTGAGGAAGAGTCGTTTGGTTATCCTAATGTCAGTACGTGCCATTATCTGCATCTTTCCTGCTGAACATATCCACAAAAGTTGTAGTAGGCTTGACGGATAGCTTTATGCCCTGTTGTCGACAAACAATTTGAAGAACCTTTCCAGACTACTCTACAAGGTTTTTTCATGCTGCTTGAAGTGGCAGTCCAGAAAATAATTATTTACTCCCAGAACCAACTGAACAATTTCAGAATGTAAAAAAAATAAACAGGAAATAGAGCAGGGCAAAAATAACATCAAATTTCTAAACATCCAACGTTTTAATCCAAAATACCCATCTCAACGAAAGAAAAGGACACACTGACCTATAGACGTCTTTTCAGCTCTTGAATCTTTTTACGATAAGCTTTTCTTTTTTTGCAATATGAAGGTATGGAAGAGGAAAGTCAATAGCATGATCTCAGGTACAGAACCTAAGACTAACACAGATGCTAGCTCCAACCAACCTACACCAACCACCCCATGATGAGCGGCAACAAAATTTACTAATAAACCACTAGCCAAAGAACAACTTGCCATTATTCAAGTTTAAGCAAGTTAGTTGCATCTCTAATATGTCTATACCATCTTGAACAGTACCAAATACACGTCTCCAGCAAAGGTACCATCACGACAAGCACCAACAGTCTTGATCGTCGAAGTAATACCCGACGTCTACAGGCAACCACAGATTGCAACTTAACTACACTGTAATATTCCCAGAGTTAAAAATAATTAATAACAAAGCCCTTATAAAATATGTCAACGTATTTAAGCCATGAGAAGTATCAACCTTTGAAGGTTCGAAACTACAGGTACATATTCTCAGAGACAGTCTCACGTCTAAATCAACTTCCGAAAGTGTACCAATTATCAATTGACACTACTGTAGATGAAATCTCCCACAAACTTAAAACCTAAGGGCTTGCCATCAGAAACACTGAATTAAATCCACAAAACTAACCAACTAATTCCACACTCATAAGTGACAACAAAGCTGCCAGAGATCAAATTAAAAACGGATTTAACCTCTGGATCGTGCACCACCAAGTAGAAGCTGCTAAGTCTACCCTGTCTCCACTACCCCAGTGCTTTCATTGTCAAAAATTTGGAAACACCAAGGCTATAAGTACGTCTTTTATGAAATGTATCTGATACGGAGACGAACACCCCTTCACCAACTATCCTCAACAACGCCAGGAATCCACGTGCCAGCTACAGAGATCGACATTTCACCAGTTACTGAGGATGCCTGAAATATTAGCACGTTCTGGAGGTTATATAAAGCTCAGATCACCACTAATGGGCAGCCATCACAGTGGCCATTCACCCAGTGCACGCCACCAACTTTCACTCAACAAAACAGCACTGTCCACCATTCAAGCCAGCCAGCCATGACACATTACCAGCAAATCACGAGATGCCAAGTCCAAGAGATCCTACATAGATGTGACTCAGATGAATCTTCAAAATAACATCTCATCAGACAGTACTGCAGCATTCATAACCAATCTCATCCTCAAAATTATCAAACAGGAGGCCACCACCCCTGAAGATATCATTGAAGACGCATCTCATGCTGCCTTCTTCTACTTCAATGTCCTTGCAACAATACCTGAAAGATTGAAAGCCTACATGGAGAGAACAACATGGAAAATCCAAACTCCCAGCTCCAGGAAAAGGTAAAATGTTCAGACGTTTGCAAATAAATATTCAAGGTGGTTTAAACACAAAGAGATGGTGAAATTTTTAATCTTAGTAATAAAACTAACTGATATAATCACTATTAACAAAACTTTTAAAACCAGAACAGTAATTTTAAGTTCCCTAACTATTACACCAAGTTATTCCCCCAAACCTTAGAAAAAGCATTCTACTTCTCTATAAAAGTGGTTTAAAAGTAGCTCTTCTACACACAAGCACTGACAACTCACATCCACATGAAAGGTAATTCTTTAATTACTTTTCTTGCTGCCCATTTTTTCCCCATCGAAAACTTTAGGTATTTCACTCTTTCAAATAAATTACAGAAAATAACAAACATACAATAATTCTAGGAGATTTAAATGCAAAGCCCGCGGGCTTAAATTATCGAACCTCAAAGATCATTTCTTGTACACTATCATTTAATATAGCAATATAGTTTTACTCAGCAGTACAACACCAGTTGATGCTATCCGTAACAAATCATAAGACATTATAGATTTAGCCATAGTATACCACACAAAAACAACTTCTATTTACACGAAAACGTTAGCAATGGCCATGGACCAATTTCTTCAGTCCAGTTCATTTACAATAGCAGAGCTCAAGAGAGGAAGGGTAGATCCTAACAATAAGCCTCTCACACGTTTTAGGCAAACTACTAGAAAAAAAAATAATCATAACCAGTTTTCTCTCTTATCTAGAATCTAAAAAACCTTTAAACAAATTTAGAAAACGTGGTCAGAAAGCAGAGATAAAGCACAGACCATATAGACAGACTAGCCGAATCAATAGCAAAATCTCAACTTTTACCCAAAAGACAGAAGCCCTGCAAGGATCCGCACTTGGACCACTGATTTCTGTCATTTTTTGAAAACACTGACTTTCCAGAATTTCACGAAGCTTCAACGTCCTGTATTTGCAAATAATGTTGCAGTCTGGAGCACGTCGAGAGACCCCTCCTCGCTATCAACAAAGTTAAGCGCACCATGTAGTCACGTGGTGCGTCATCCTCAGCTCTTCCTGAACCAAAGCTATCATATTCTATAAAACATTAAAAAGGAACAACAAACAAACTGATAAAGGAAACTTACATGAATACAATACCAAATCAAATTTATCAGAAAACTTAGCTTTATAGGAATATCATTCAAAAGCACTCTTCAATGGAAAAAAATCATAAAAGAATTAGTTATCTACTTAAAATCGGCAATCACGCAATAAGGTGTAATGCCCATTCTATCATCTCGAACACAAGCTGCAATATTTCGTAACCTGCAACATGAGAGATAATCTATTCAGTAAACTGTAATCCGCCTAACTCGGAGCTGTTATAATAACACTTCCTGTTAATACACCTGGAACCTAACAAAGCAGACAATCTAGAGAATGTTCAAGAAAGTATAACCACCCCAGTATTGTTTGTTTAAAATTAAGCTCTAAACAACACAGTGGACTATTTATGCTCTGCTCTCCACGGGTATCGAAACACGGTTTTTAGCAGTGTGAATCCGCAGACACACAATAGCCAGATATTTCCAAAAACCAAAATTTCGCTATTTTCGAAATAAGCATTATTTCAGAAACATCGGAAACATGAATTCATACATTTCGTGATACAAGTACTCGAAACCCTTAACCACCAACCACTTTGAGCATTTACCTTTCCCAAAGAAACCAACTAAAACTTTTATAGATAAACGATACAGCATTAAACTCAACCATACTCGGACAACAGCTTCTACGGAACTGTTTAATTCGACTTACGGTCTGTTTCTTCAGTTTCGTTCATGTTTGTATGAGTACCGCGTTAAATGTCAAAAACTTTTCTTTTTTCATGATGACGGGAAATGCACTTGAAGTAAAAATGCATCTTAGGCTGATATAGGTATTAACACTTCTACTAATAAAGCAGAGAACAACGTTTCAACCTTCTTAGGTCATCTTCAGGTTAACGAACCTGTTACACAGTACAGAACGAAAAAGGAATATTTGGTAGGACGGTTAATCATGTAGTACAAGACAAAATTAAGTATGTTGATGATATAATAAAAAAGAAAAAGGTTTCTTTAATACGTATGTTACATATGACAAAAATAGCTGCTCAGTTGGCAGGCTATTATATATAGAAAAAGGTTCTCTTTATAGTTACCCAATAAAGAAAAAGAAAAGCAATTAATGTACGATAGTTAGTTGCATGATAAATAAAAAAACAAGGTGTGCTCAGCTGGTAGATTATTCACATAGCATAGGAAAACGTACGTGGTAGGTAAAGTAATTGAACAGTAAACAAAGGAAAAGGTGTTGTTAGGATGATTTAATAATATAGATCGACAAAAATGTAGGTAAGTTAATTAGGAAGTATATAAAAAGTGTATACTTAGTAGGTAAGTTAATTAAGTAGTATAGAAAGAAGAATGTTCACTTAGTACGTAAGTTAATCAGGTAGTATAGAAAAAGAGAGTATACTTAGTAGGTAGGTTAATTAGGTAATATAAAAAGAAGAATGTACACTTAATTGGTATGTTAATTAAGTAGTATAGAAAAAAGAATGTACACTTAGTTGATAAGTTAATTATGTATTATAGAAAAAAGAATGCACTTAGTTGGTAAGTTAATTAGGTAGTAGAGAAAAAAGAATGTGCACTTAGTAGGTAAGTTAATTAGGAAGTATATAAAAAAGATGTACTTAGTAGGTAAGTTAATTAGATAGTACAGAAAGAAGAATGTATACTCAGTAGGTAAATTAATTTGGTAGTATAGAAAGAAAAAGGGGTACTTGATAGGCTAGTTAATTACATAGTACAGAAAGAAAAAATATACTTAGTAATTTAATAACAGTGTAGAAAGAAAAAGGTGTATTTAGTAAATAGCTAAGTATCGTTTTTAATTCATTAAATTTATAGTTTAAATGGTTTTTATGTTTTTTTGTTGGAAATATTCCAGAGGTTTAGAAAAATGAACGTTCCTGACATTAAAATAAATAATAAATATTACACAGCATTAAACCTGATACACAATGAAAAACAAAAAACATTCATAATATGTTCACCACATAATCGTCAGAAAAAGGAAGTATTACTAACAATGATATATTGTTTTTTTTCATATTTGTTTTCATAGCTGAAACTTCAAGAACAAAAATATATTTTTCTGATGTGTTTTAACTTCACCACTCCTGAGTCAGATCTTTACATACAATTAATTAATCATAATAAGCTAATTCTGGAACATTTAGTTCATGCAAGTCACCTTAAAAAAATGTTACTTGAAGGGGTTGAAATGCATCTTATTATTATTACAGAAATTTGTACCTATCAGATATTTAGTTCACTGTAAAAGTTGTACACTTTATCAAAGCAAATATTTGCTATACAAAATTGTAATTTAATTTTGACGAATTGCAAACCAAATAATGATGTAATAACACAAATATTTCACAAATTATTTACAGAACTAACTACAATTAAAATATTTAATCAAAATACCAAAATAACTTTTAAAAACAAACTTGTAATGACATAATACATGACACCAATATTTATAAAAGTTATTTATGTTCTTATTAAATGCAACTTTAATACTTATTCTCTTTCCTCTCCTTATGTTTGTGATAAACTTGCAGTGGTTAAAATGGTAGCTCAAAACTTTGATAATCACCTGCTGAACAAATAGCATAGCTATGTATGCAATCCTGTTACAATATCAATTCTAAGTTGATGTTGTAAAAATCTGTAAAGGAATTTATTTATAGGATTATTTATCTCATATTGTGTGGGTATGCCTAAATCTCTTAATATACTCACATTTTACTATCCTTAATTAAGTGTTAACTAAGTACCAAGGATTTTTCATTAATGTGCATGAACAGTATATGTAGCATTGTACAAAATGTTTAAGTGTTCTAACACTTACAGTATAAAAATAGACAATTGTATATACTTACAGTTGTCTACGTTCCAATTTATTTACATTCATACCATGTACAATGCTTGTAACAAGTCATTAAAAAATTCCAACATACTTTGATAATAGCCAAAAATTTTTTTATTCTTTCAATTTGTTACTTCACATATTAGATAGCTTAAAACACTAGCATACTCAATACTTTAAAATTGTTCTTCATCAACTCTAAGGTCAGATAAAGGCATTTAAATTTCACACTTTAGTATCACCAGGTCTTGAAAATTCCTCTGACTTTCAACATTTAGGTTTCTAGTTTTTATCTCGTCTTTTACTCAAATGAATACTTTGTTAATACCTAGCTTCCATAACAAACTTATAAAAGTTTAAATGTGTTAATTCATAAAAGAAATCCTGACAAAAACTTAAATATTTTTCACTTACTTTAAAAATAGTCATTTTCAATTTTAAACAGAAGAAACATTTTATTGTTTAAATTATAGCATTTTTGAAAGCTTAAAAATGTTTTTAATCTAATTCTACCATAATAGTGCACTGTCATCAAAAGCAATTAGGGCTTTAGATTAAAACAACCAGAAGAATAGTAATTGTCTAATAACAAACACTGTGATTTTTAGGTTATCAACCCTTGTTACCACTAAATCAAACAGTTACCTATTTTGCAACTTAAACTTCACTAACATTAGACAAAACTGATTTGTAATTGCTACTTGACCAAGACCATTATTCTGAAAGAGCTCCAGAATCTTCAATAATTTGTTCTTTTTCTTTAAAGTATTTTCTAAACCATTCTACATGGTCCTTCTTCCTTTCCACAGTCAAGTAAGGATTTTGTGAAAGACCTGTAATGACCAGCTCCATGAAATGTCGTACTGGTCCTTGTTCAGGAAATCCTTCCAACAGATGTTCAAGGAAAATGTGTTCATGGAATTCTACATTTGCTTCTTGTTCCAAACCTATAAAATGGTCTTTAAAGTAAGAAGTGATGACTTATAAAAAACAAATTTTGATGAATAAAAATTAAAATTGATAAAAATGATTATAACAACAAGATTGTTAAAATTATTTCTTTCCAAAAAATAATATACTTCAATAATAATAAAGTTGATTCTTTTGGTACTTTAAAATGAATGCCATCTCACCAGCTTCATTATTTATGGGGAAAGTCCACAACTTGCCCTGCTCTGTTAACTGAATCATTTCTTCAAATCCATTTCTGGGCAGTTGTCTAACTAACATCTTAAGTTCTTGCTCTTGTAGAATTTCCAGTATTTCATTATTTGAAACATCAGTGACTAGAAAAACAATATTACAAATGGTATTGAACTTTAAACTTTTTATTTCTTTATTTTCGATAAGCATTCCAGCATACTAAGAGATACAAAAGGCAAGCTACAAAAATTTCCTTTGAGACATGTGACAGTTTATTAAAAACAATTTCTTCTGTGACTTAAATATATCTTTAGAAATGTAAACATCTTAAAATTGAGATATTTAAATTATTATTTCACGTTTCTAGCAGTTTCACACTTTGATTTGTGTCACTTGTGTAAAAGAAGTATGAACATATAGTAGTTATGAATATTAGCAACTGAAGTTTCACAATTAAAAAACTAACAATGCTTAAAACGAACAACAATATTTATTTAGAACCGAAGTGGACACAGATGTTTTGAAAATCTACAATTTCCATTTCCAGTACCTGAAGCAAATTTGCCAAATTTAAAATCCTTAACTATCCTAAGATACCTTAAGTAACTTTAAACAAAAACATCATACCCAAAAATGCTACTGCCTTATCATATCCAACAGGATCCTATTCTAATATTTCATACAGTCTTCCCAAAATTCACAAAGGCAACCACCTCCAGCCAATCCTTTTAATGTTAAGCACACATAAAAACTTGTGAAATTCCTGGTACCTACACTGGATACACTCACTACCAATGAATTCACTAATCTGAATTATTTCTAGTTCATATGTGAATTAAGCCTACTACCCCATCTAAAACCATTTTACGGCTAAATGGTAAGTTTTTATTTTATTGTCCTCTTTACAAATATACAAATAAACTAAACCATTGATATTTGTATATCTGATCTTTCATGCAATAATATTTCAGTCTGAAGGGGCCATTATGTGTCACAGTGCAAACTGTTAGTTAAATTACCGTATTTTCCGCCTAATAAGCCGAATTTCTGGCCATAAATTTTGGACCTGATTTTTGGGGGTTGGCTTACTGGCCGATCACCAGCTTTGGACCAAAATCATACCTTTGATCTCACAGTTACAGCAGAGTTATTTCAGTTGAATAAACTTTATTTATTAATAGAAAAAGGTCTATACATTACAAATGACATGTATTCATAGAAATAACAAAATTCATAAAAAAATACACACTTTAATCTCAGAAATTTATTAAAATCCATCAAATTCATCATCTTCGTTTTCTCTCAAAGTACAAAGCTGTGTCGCTTCATGAAGCGATTACACTAGCTGTTGGTTGCCTTAAAGTCTCTTGAATTTTCTTTATTTTGACCAGCCCACTTTAGTGCAAAAATACGGATCTGGGCATGCGTAACAGTCAGGCCACTCTGCCGATTTTCATTCACCCATGTCGCTACATCTTCTTCCAGTTTTGGCCACTTCAGTTGACTTTTCTGGTTACATTTACTTGTTTTCGATATTTTTTTTAGCACACATTCTGCTTTTTTCTATTCACGGACCTGTTTTTCATTCACACAATAATGGCGATCGGCATTCATATTTGAGGTTTTTAAGGCTAGCTCTACTACTTTCAGTTTAAAAGCAGCATCATAACGCATTCTTTTTTTTGCAGGTGTAGACATCTTTGGCTTTTGATGGTACAATGATAAACTCCCACTACATACCCCTGGTATTTATACCCTGGGTTAGTGATTTTAATTACTGAGTAAAAATTCTAGAATTTCATTGGTTACCTACTTACAGTGAGTGGAGCCAATAACGAATGACATATTGATTCCATCTCTCCTCGGCTTATTGGGTGGTAATAAGAAAAAACCCTCATTTTCAGAGCTGAAAATTGGCCTCGGCTTATTAACCGGAAAATATGGTAGCTAAAATACAAAATAATGAATGGCCCAAAACCATAAGTTAGTAATCTGTTTTACCCATTACCCTAATAAAATTGCACAAATCTTGTACCTATATCAGTATGAATTATAGTACGCTATCTTTGTGCAGTCTTATCTGGACTAATCAAAATATAAAGAATTATCAGGCCAACAAAATGTTTTTTCTTGACCCACATAAAATTCAAAGAAAGGCAGAAATCCATTCTATCTTTCTTTGTTTGTGGGTGTCAATGTTAGGTATCTTTTGTGAAGATGGAAATATAAGAAAACATCAAGCCAAAATATGTAATGTTTTAGTATCATTTGACCTCCTAATTTTAAAAGGGATCAAAATCAAAAGTTTCAGACTGGTTGACCCAGAAATAAAGTAATGGCACTCAACTGTAATTACTGAGAATAAACATAGAAAATACAATATTTCTCCCTCCATAGGAAAAATATGTAAACAAACAACAATACACAACCTAAAAACTGAAAATGAACAACTGAAACAATTCTATAATTATCAAGAAAAACAGTGGCCAAATAATTAGAGTTAAGCAATTAACTGATACAAGCTAATTACATGGCACCAGTGCATTAGATCTGTGTGTGACATATTTATGACATCTCATCTGCACCCTGAGAATGGAGTAAAATAAAATTCTCCATAACAGGAAATGGAAGCAAAACAGAGAAATTGTGACCCCTTTTGCAAATCTACATGCACATAGGATAAAAATTTTGAGAAGTTGGGGTTGCATGTAGTGTAATGGAAAATGTTTTCCAGTATCACATAAGCAAGAGTTTTATCACAATACAATAACAGATTACCTAAGAGTAGTGATTACATAAACTAATCTATTAATTGAAATAAGTGTTGTTATTACTTTCAATTACTCCAAGAATTTATTATATCAGTTACCATACAAATAAACTGACATTATGATTAAATTAATTATTAAAAAAATAATCAACTAAGCATAATTATGGTTTTAAAATATTCCAGCAATGAAAATAATCATAATTTTGGTCCTATGTTTGTTGCAAAGCTCAAAACTATATAGCAAGCTATCTGTGCTATCTAATTTCATCCTCACACAAGTTGTTTTTTTTTTCACTTCAAGTTTTAGTTTTGGTGATTCAAGAGTTTTGGGTTCAATTCCCATTCCCAAAAGCTTGTATGTGTTTGCCCTGTTTTTTTGTTATGGCAAAGTTATTAAAGTTAACTTCCACTGTCTCTAACATTGAACTGCTGATTAGAGAGTTGACTGACTGGACCTCCTAACAACTTGTTTCATTCATTGTATTTTTCTTATTGAACTTTTAACTGAAAATAATAAAGGCATCAACTTTTTTTCACTTTTTTGAGGTGCTGACTGGAAGGAAGACAACTTATTAATTTTTTGCTTGTACATACCATGATTTAAGGAGCACCATACTTATCAATTAATTGAAAGTAAGTGATTAAAAGGACCATCAATTAGCAAACAAGTAATAGATTGCAGATTACATAAGTAACAGCCACAAAAAATGGGAAAAAGAGAACTAGAAAGTCTGTATCTTACTATAAGAACAGCTAATGGTTTAATTTAAAGATATTACAATAAACACTCACATCAACACATACAAGCACTTACTCTTCTTGTCTGATGTTAGAAAGATATTTAGTGGCTCTGAACCAAAAAGATCAACTCTGCCACTTGTGCTGCTAAAATATAAAGTTAAAAAAGTATATTTTTGAGTTACTTCATGGAAACTCACAACCACAATTAAAATGTATATAAAGTAAAATTACATTAATCAGAAACTTAAATTTAAATCACATCTGTGAAAAGTTCCTTCCATTACATACTTGGTTACAACAGATACCAAATGTTTGTACAATCCTGGCAAAATTATTACACCGAAATATTTATACACATTAATAACACTGGGGAACACTTTTTCAGTAACTTTGAGTTGCATTGGATATTTTAACTGTTTCTGAAGGAGTTTCAGGTGCTGATTTCAAATCTGAAATTAGTTTTGCTCTACAAGCTCTAGTTTGTATGCAATTTGAGGTTAATGAAATTGTACAAATGTGAACTTGAGTAAACTATGTATAAGCATTTTCACGTCCATATATATAGATAGCTTCTAATATTTTGATCATTCTTCTTTTGTTTCAGATCAAACATGGCTTCCAAAAATAGATATCATTGCAGAAACAAGCCTGACGCCTTCTGCTACATATGTGGATGCTACACACTCAATCGTCAGAGACGTAACATGTCCTCGTTCGTCAAGCGTGCCTACAAGGCATATTTTGAAGTTTATCTTGTTGATCAAGACAAGCAATGGGCTCCTCATGTTGTGTGCCACAATTGTGAGGAAATGCTTCGAGACTGGACCAAAGGAAAACGCAATGGTATGCCTTTTGGTGTTCCAATGATTTGGCGTGAACCCACCAACCATGTAACTGACTTTTATTTCTGCATGGTAAACACAACGGGTGTTGGGAAGAAAAACCGACATAAGATTACGTATCCGAACATTCCCTCAGCTATTCGGCCTGCTCCGCACTCTGAAGAAGTTCCTCTTCCAGTGTTCAAAGGCTTGCCTTCATTGGACAATAAAGACATTGGACATGATACAAGCAAACAAGACAGTTGTGACAGTGAATTGTCAGAAAAGTGTACACAATCGGAGAACTGTTCTTCAGACACTGAACCTTTCCCCGTCCCCAAGCCTCTTCCCCAGGATGAACTGAATGATTTACTGCGGGATTTATGTCTTTCAAACAAAGCAGCAGAGCTTTTGGCAACAAGATTACAAGGCAAAAATCTTGTTGATCACTCTGTTAAAGTATCATATTTCAGAAAGCATGACCAGCATTTTGTGACCTTCTTTTCAGAAGACAGACAGTTTGTTTACTGCCATGACATCCAGGGGCTTCTCAAAGAACTGGGTGTACCTTACTATAGTCCTGCTGAATGGAGACTCTTTTCAGATAGTTCAAAATGCAGTCAAAAGTGTGTTCTTTTATATAATGGGGATGTTTATGGAGCAGTACCTGTCGGTCACTCAGTGCATTTGCGGGAAGACTATGATGATAAGAGAATGGTTATGGACTTATTAAAATATCATGAGCACAATTGGATCATTTGTGTAGACTTAAAGATGGTCAACTTTCTTCTTGGACAACAAAAAGGTTTCACCAAGTTTCCATGTTTCCTCTGTATGTGGGACAGCCGAGCACAAGACAGACATTGGGTCCAGAAGGACTGACTGGCCTATTTGTGACACCCTTAAAGCAGGCATGCCAAATATCATACAAGACCCAATTGTAAGCAGAGATAAGATCATCTTTCCTCCTCTTCACATCAAATTAGGTTTGATGAAGCAATTTGTCAAGGCACTGGAAACTGAAGGTGAATGTTTCCAACACATCATTACAGCTTTATCAGGGTTATCATTTGAGAAGATCAAAGCAGGCGTGTTTGATGGCCCACAGATTCAAACCCTAATTCATGATAAGTTTGTTGCTAAGATGACCACTTTAGAAAAGGCAGCATGGTTATCCTTTGTGGCAGTCATTCAGAACTTCCTTGGAAACAATAAGGCAGAGAACTAGAGTGAACTTGTGAACAGAATGCTCCTCGCTTTTCGTGATCTCGGGTGCAACATGAGCATCAAGCTTCATTTTCTGAACAGCCACCTTGATAAGTTCCCTGACTACCTGGGGGCTGTGAGTGACGAACAAGGAGAACGATTCCACCAAGACCTCAAGGTCATGGAAGAACGCTACCAAGGGTGCTGGGACAAAAGTATGATGGCTGACTACTGCTGGAGCATTAAACAAGATTGTCCAGATAAAGTGTACAAACGCAAATTCTTACCTGAATAAAATACACAAACAAATTGATAAGCTATTCCTATAATTTCCTATAACGAAAAATTAAAAAATAAATAAAAATGTCAAATTGCATAAAATCTGTAACTTGCAGACAAAAACCGACTTCAGATTTGAAATCTACACACTCAAATTGACTACAGAAAGGTCTTTTTTTAAATGCAACAAAATGAGTGTTCCCCAGTGTAATGCTTCATGGCACATAATAAATCTAAAATATTAAGGTTCATACTTTAACATTTATTTATCAACTTACACATAATTTAAAGAAAGAAAAATATAAAAAAAATATTCAATTGCTTAACAATAACTTTAAAAAATACCAAAAAATTAAAATAACTTAAATAAAAGCTGTAAAATGTTAGGATTTCTTTTTATTTTAAATGATAAAATTCAAATACCTTTTGGGTTTCATATTTTTTTGAAATTCAGTTGAAACTGGTGAGCTATCACATGGAACAAATTTCTCTGAAGTTCTTTGCACTGGTATCTCAACATCAATTTTAATATTTGGATGAGATTGCAGTGGGTGTCTTGGAACCATCTTTGGCTTACTTCTATCAATCTTCATCCCCAAAAATACTTTGCTATTAATCACAAAGATAGCATTTTAGAAGTTACCAGTAAACTAAAATAATTTTCTATTTATTGATGATTCCAAAATTTTGACTTTAAACATTTCATATTTAAAAGATGCATTTTATATCTCTAAATATCTTTTATATCTTTAAATATGTACCAAACAGTGATTAACATCATTATAAAATTCACAAACAATTCTATAAATTTTAGATTTTATTGATTATATAACTTGGACAAAATGTTTCTAAAATAGCTGATAGTAAGAATTATTTCATGCAACATTAGAAATATCGTTCGTGCTTCTTATGTCTCAACACAAACGTTTCGCAATAAATGACAAATAAACATCCACATTTTGTATATAGAATGTAGCAATGTATTTGATATGCAAGTTCCAATGTGACAATAGTATGACATGGCACAAAATCTATTTTATGTTTAACTTGTTAACACTTATGTGAGTGCACAGCAAGTAGTTTGCACTGATTTTTTTTAACCATATAAAGTGCATAATGTAAAAAACAACTGTATTCTTTTCATTTCAATTAACTTTTCTGCTACAGATCATGGGTCAAAGGCCATTTCATCTTGTTTGTTGACTTGCATTCAAAATTTGCAGTGGGTCGAGTGACAGACTGCACATAATTAGAGTATAGAAAATAAAATATAAAGTCTTACTCAAAACATTTGTTTGCAATATATTTAGGATGTTTTAGAGATTTCACAAATAATACTTGAAATATGTGGGACGAAGGATAATTTTCTTAATCATTATGTGAAATCACTCTGCACTTGAGATTAGTAAAAAACACACAATTATATAAAATGATCTAGAGAATAATGCCCTAAATACCACAATCAGCCACTGTGCTATGTTAAGATCTTTAAATTTTAAACCTAAAACCTACACAGAATTTCAAAAAAGACATAAAATACTATGTGTTTAAGTATTCAAATATACTTATTATTCTTAAATATATCTAAGCATAGTCTTAACATAAAGTAAATATTTGTCTAGTACTGATCCAGTTAATACCACTTTTGAAATCACTAAACTTACCAAAACCAAAAAAAGCAAAACCTGAAAGCATCCTTTTGTAACAGATACATTTTAATTTAGTTTGATTGTAAAAACATTTTAAATCTGTTGGCTCAAAACTATTCAAATTACAATATTAATAACACTTTTTGAGTTTCAAATTGACCACAATTTTATTTTCTGGTATTCTGATGTAGAAAACTTCTACAGTGGTTTTATGTCTTTCTTTGTGGACTTCAATGTTTTTCAAATAACAATAATAATTAAAAAAGCTACAAAATAATCAATCACATGAAATATTTTAAATTTAACATTACTTTTTTGAATGAAGTTTAAGAATTAAAGAATGATTAAATAAATATACTAAAAATAATAAACACAAATTATTATTATAAATAAGATGGTTACTAAAACAAAGTATATAAATAACAACATACCTTTATTGCAGAGCATCATTAACAATGTCCACCAATTCATGTTCATCAAATCTTATCAATATTTTATTTTTCCAATTAAGAATAATTAAGCAAATACAAGTATGAAACTTCTGGAGTTCAGTACCTCCAACTAGGTTAAAAAGCACTGCTTTAAAGTTTGGTAAAAAACAGAAGCAACAGAGGTATGTGGGGAAAGTGTGGAAAGTACTTGACAGAAATACATTTTTAGTGCAGGGAAATTATAACTTCTGATACGTTACTTCCTTCCACTCAGAATATTAACTAAAATCTCACACTGCTTAGGAAAAGAGAGACCAGTTTAAAAGAAAAACAGACATATTACTCTGAAAGCATCTAAAGGATACATCTTTAGATGAGGCAGTCACTTCAAAAGAACTGATGAATAGAATTGTACTACTTTAGAGCCATGTATACTCTTCATCTATGTGTGGAATGTGTAAGATTTTAAGGTGAAAAATACAAGGAGCACATCCAGGTGGTAGGAAGTTAATCCTTACCAAAGAAAGATACTGTAACCCAATCACATGATGAGAAAAGTGGATAAACAAGGATGCATCCCTGGATGTAGAATGATGGATGATACTTAGTAGCTCAACTACATCCAAAACCTTCTCATGAGGTACTGAAATCTGTGTTATGGTAGGAGGAGTATCATACCATTTTCATCCCAAACCCAAGAACTGTGGAGTTGAGAAATATTCTAATTCCATGTATGACACAAGAATTAACTCTGAGTTGTTGATATAGGAATTTGACATCCTGTATGTCTACCTCATGCTACTAATTCCTGCAACCGTGAAACAGGCCAAGACTAGCCACATGGCAATAGTATCCCATAAAAAGAGAGAATGAGGGATAACCAAGGACAAAACCAAAACCATATTTTGAAAAGTAGACCAAACCAATTTACTTAAACAAAGTATGGTAGGAATGAACAACTATCCCCTTCTGTCTTTTCCCATAACATACATAGAAAATACAGTCTGGAACAAGTTAATTTATGAAGCAAATATCATGAGGTCCTTCACCTGCAACTGATCATGTAAAACACCCTCTCTCAATGGTGAATGCTGTGAAGCCATGGAAGATGAAGTATGAGTCAACATGGCCATACAGTGCAGATTTAAGAGTCAAAGAATACCTGGTTAGTCACCACTCACCATAGAAAGGAATTCATGTGATAAAAAGAAAGTATGAACGAACAGTTACCAGTGAGAGTCACACATAAGTCTGAAGCACGGCCACAAGTGAGAGATGGAAACCCTGACGAAGAAAAAACACAATATAATGGACACAGTGAGAGATGAATGTACTGGGAATGATATACATGCCTGATTGCAAAATCTTCTCCACTGGACAATAAAGACATGAAACAAGAAAAATAGTGAGAGGTCAGATTTGATGTAAGAACATCTCCAATAAAGACCAGGAAAATGAAGGTAGGTAAGAATAGGCCAATCAAACCATGAGGCAGACACAAGTGATAAAGATAGAAGGTGAAAAATCATGACAGGAGGAAGATTGCCAAGAAATCGAGAGTCATGAATGTTTAACTCAGAAGTAAGCAACAAAAATAAAATTTTCTGATTGTACACAAAAGTCTATCCATATCCAATCAAGGATAAAAATGGGAAATAGAAAGAGGAGGAGAAAGCAGAAACAGCCATCCTGAGCTGCTAAAGTATTCAAAAAAGAAGAATCATCTGGACAAAAGAGAAAACAAGTAGGGTAATAAGGTAAACACGAAATGTCAATGGAACAAAATCCAATCTTCAATGCCCAGAGGTTAAAAGAAGGATATCCATTTTATGTAAAAGATGAAACATGAAACAGAAGGAAGTGTTTCAAATGGAGGTAAATCAGAGGAATGTTGAACCACAAAAATGATCAAATCCAGAAGGGTAGAATGTCAGAGAAAGAGATGCATCTGGAAGGAACATGTGAGCATGAAAAGATGTAGATGCAAACACAGGGAAAGAAGATGGACACCCACCAACATACACCTAGGTGAAAAGAGGATCCCAAATGAAGGTTCATCATTCATGAAGTGCTCATTGAAAGCCCAGTGGTGTCATAGATTATCACATCCCCAAAAACAATAAAACTTCTCAAGCCATAAATGACTGAGCAGAGAGGGCATGATGAACCACAGTTTTATTGAACTAAATCATGATGAAGTCAGTGCTCAACTGATAGTTATGTTGACAAAGACCCCCAAACTGACAAGGAGGACTTCTCCTTACTCATCAAACCCACCTACACCACTACAGAAGTTGCTGTGATGCATAAGAGGCTGCTTCCTCTTTGAAATGAGCCAGAAGAAGCCAGAAATCTGTATAACAATGCAATCACAGTCTCTGGGCATAAAAGTGACGTGTTAAACTCAGACAATTTGACAAAACATGAAGTGTAAAGGCTAGTCTAAAGGGAAGGGTCCAAAAATATTAAGCAACTCCAAGATGGACAAGCTGAAAATAAAGACAAAATTGAGGTGATATCAATATATCTAAGCAAATGTTGGACATACCCATTTATGCCACTCACAAATCTGGAGAAAATGTCATTCTAAAGGTGAGAAAAAATTCCAAAATGAGCTTGGATAGTGATATGAAGCCATTAAAACAAAATAAATCAGTCATTTGTTGCTAATCCTTGGTATTCTAAGGAATAACAAATATTTTGGGATAAAAATCCTTAGAAATATGGGGAACAGATTCAACTGTCCAATGCTAGAGAAATTTCCAAATTGTTTCATCTCAAAATGTCAAGGAGAAGAAAAGGAAAATAAAAAGGTGAAACAAAAGATTCAATAATATATGGGACTGCGTATGTCTCACAAATAAGGCCATACATAATCCCTAAGAGATGTCAATGATAAATACACCCAAGCCTATACAGTATAACTACCTTTAACACTCCTACAAAAAAAATATTTACATCCACTAGTGATACCCTTAGTGGATGTTTTAAAAAAAATTTTAAATATTATTTTGCAAATGTCTGAAAAATCAAAATATTATTTCTCCTTAAAATATAAATTGATAGGGTCAGTTAATGGCAATTTCATTTAAATACAAAATTATTAGCCTAATATTAATAACCTTTCAAGTTGCTCTGGGGCCTATTGGGCCCCAATTTTCGTAGGAGTGTTAAGGTTCCAACAACAAGAAACAACATTTCAATGCCAGAGCCAAAGATAAGATGCAGGTTAAAGTAGGGAAGAGAGAAAAACAAAGGTAACTCCAGAAAATCCCACAGGATTGCTGTGGAGAGCCTCAGAGAGGAGGTGTATGTAAGAAGGATACTTTAAGAGATTGATAAGGGTTAGAAATAAACAAGGATATTTGGCGTGTGCAAGATAGACATACACTTCGAGAGTTGCCCTGCAAACAAGTAACAAGCAACCAAAGAACTGCAGATCTAAAAATGGATAGACAACACCCTCGTAGGAAAAGGTAAAATAATCAGAAAAAAAGAAAGATGATCAAAGTCCTCATCAACCAACAATGGCTCGGCAGTTTCTGTAGCAGCCTTGGAAATGTCTGGGGCAAAAGATTAGATCATCTAACATTCAATCTTCTGATTTATAAAAGCCAATAATTGCATCACTGGGTTGCTCATACATGAAAGATAAAAAAATGGTAGATGCTGGCGTAACATCTGACATGGTAAAGTGAACTTTAAAATTTATTGCACAGAAAGATTTCACCAAACTTTGATGAACTGATAAATACAAAAATAAGATTGAAATAAATCAACTTAAAGCCAAAAAGTCAAACATGCAGCAATAAACAAACAAAAGAGTACATCCAAACTCAGCTGTTATGAAATGAGAAGTAATAGTCCAGTACAGGCACATAGAAGGAGTTACATGCATCATGTGAGTATACTATGCTCCTACTGGTGGAGGGACGACACATGATAACTTAAATGACACCCTGGAATCACTTGATACCAACAGGAGGGAGCATATAGCTTCTGGCACGGAACGAGAATAGTTAATTAATATTTCTTAATCTTCTACTTGGATGAATAAACAAAGCTTAGCAAGTGCAATTTACCTTAAACTGTCTCTATCTTGTGATCCACTGGCAGCATGTGCTTCCCGTGTCTCCTGAGCATGAATTTGAAGCTTTTGAACAAGTTCTGATTCTGTCTCATCAGGATTTCCCTGCAGGGTTTTTGCCACATCTCTAACTGCAGTTACAAGCTGCTCATCAAGTTTTCCATACAAACTGCAAGCAATGTACAAATATAATGAAATAAGTGAGACTATTTTCTTTTGCACACCTATTGTATACACATTACAATATGCAGTACACATATATTTATATTCTCATCAGTATGTTATGGAAAAAAACTGATGAAAAAAATTTAAATATTAATTAAAATCAAATACTCACTCAAAAATCCCAATCTAAACACTATAGTTTAGATTACAAACAATCTTGCTATATTTCCATAATTTTAATGGGATATATACAAAAGACAAATAGAATGTGCTTTATTACTTTAAAGTTCCAACAGTGAGGAGAGTTACTTGAATACAAGTTCACGTAGCATACATTTAGTAAATAAACAATTAGCTCTAGCTGTTGTTAAGATACCTAAAACTTAATATACATATGTATAATTTGACAACAAAATGGTACAGTGAAAATTACAGTGCCTGTGTAAATTCTGAACAAACTTATGGAGGTATAATGCTAATATTTAAAATGTAAAATTTAAGATAGGTTTATTCTTCTAAATTTGGAAATGTTAACACCATTTATTCTCTAAATATACTCCACTGTAACCCACAATACCTGGAAAAAATGTAACAGTAATTATTTCATCAATACTTGATAATTTATAAAGCTAAAACCAATTTTACATTGTAACCTTAACATAGTTGAAAGAAGTTTGAAAAGTTTATTCACCAGCCTTTAGTACAGTAATCATACCTAAGCAACAAATCAGTCAGTCTTTCACTTTTCCCAAGATGCAGTATTAGAACTTAAGAACCACAAAAAATATAATACAAAAACAATAAATAATAACAATTAAGTAGTCAATTTATCATTACTACAATAAATTGTAAAAATAAAAACATAACACAAACTGTAAGGCACTAGCATTTTGTAATTGCTTTAAACATGCACTCTGTAGCATAAAATCAGAGGTGCAAACAATACGTGCATTACACCAAGAAAAATATACATTGCTGGCCAAAATATTAAAACCAATGAATATGAAGAAAAAAAATGCATGTTGCACTGTTACTCTCGACCACTTATTTAAGTAGAGCTTTGAAAGATGAAAATCAGAAAAGGATAAATAAAAATAAAAAAAAATTTTTGGCATGGTGGATAAAAGCATTTGCAGAAGACTAACTAGAATGTTTTTGCAAGTAGTGAAGATGGCTTCATGAAGATCGTGCACTGTTTGGAATTGACATCCATTTCTATAGACTTCCCTTGTCATCCACCCCAAAACATTTTCAATGGGGTTCAGTTGGAGCAAACATGCTGAATGGTCCAAAAAAATCATGTCATTTGCCATGAAACAATCCTTTGTTCTGTGGACATTGTGGATTGCAGCATTGAACTGCTGAAAGATCCAGTCATTTCCACACAAGTGAGTTCAGGGCCTTCAATCAATATGGATGCTCTCTCCAACATGCCAATATAAACAGCTGCTGTTTGATGCCCCTGTATAACCTGAAGCTTTATTGTTTCATGGAATTAGAAAGCACCCAAGATCATGATGTAGCCTCCTCCACTGTGTCATGCAGAAAATGTCTCTGGTAGGATATCCTTACCATACCAGTAATGTTGGAAGCCATCTGGACCATCCAGGTTAAATATTTTCTCATCAGAGAAAAAAATCTTCCAGTTTTCTACATCCCATGTTTGATGCTTCTCAGCAAAGTTTAACCGAGCTGTTTTGTGGTGTGTAAGGAGGCATGGCCTTTGGAGACATTTACAGTTTTAAATCCTTTCTCTCATATATGCCGTCTTATTGTTCTTGTACTGCATTCTGTGTCTATAAGGGCCTTAATCTGGTTCGATGATCAAATGGTTTCTTGCTGGACAACCCATCGAGTCCTCCTGCTCGACACCAGAGAAATTTTCTTGGGACAACCACTTGAAATTCTTGTTCCATATCCTTCAGGGTCTTTTAAGAAGTCTGCAACAGCAGTTTTACTAGGCCCAATCTCACCAGCAATGGCATGTTGAAAGAGACCTTGCTTTTGCAGTTTGACAATTCTGCCACGTTCAAACTCTATCAACTTTTTAGCCTTTGCTATGTATTTACCAAATGTAACACAGGAGATGTCAGTGGGAGATGTTGACAATGCTAATGCTTGAACATAAATGACTTAATTTCATTACGTGTTTACCGATTAACGCTTCGTTTCAGTATGGTCTTAAATTTTTAACC
Source organism: Carcinoscorpius rotundicauda (assembly GCA_011833715.1). Classification (NCBI taxonomy): domain Eukaryota; kingdom Metazoa; phylum Arthropoda; class Merostomata; order Xiphosura; family Limulidae; genus Carcinoscorpius; species Carcinoscorpius rotundicauda. The sequence goes on from CM022393.1 coordinate 43,370,482, forward strand.
AGCTAATATTTAGGTTAATTTCAGTGTTCACATTTTCCCCATTAAATGCAAAAAAAGTTTGTTTTTTTATTTCCCCTTTTCTTATTTCCATCTTTCTAAGCTCTACACAAATAAGTGGTTGATTCTAACAATGAAAAATGTATATTTTTTCTTTATGTTCATTGACCTTAAGATTTTGGCCAGCAATGTGTATGTCATCCAATGCTCAGCAAATTCATTACTCAATTAAGCAGAATACTTAAATTTTAATTGAAAGCAGATGATTCAAAATTTTTATATAAACCCACCCTTAAATCTCATCATTCAGTAATTAGATTGAAAAGTTAACATTTTCTTAAACTGAAAGCGTATTTCTTATTGATACCTCTACTCAATTGATACTGCTCTCTATCAGCATTAGTTTCCTTGCTACTAACCTTGATACGCCCACTTATTTCTGCATACTAACATGCAAATTATTATTTAGCAACTCTCTAGCAATAATAGTACAACATTACCTTTGCCAACTAATGATATCTCTGATCTTACAGCTGTTAACCATTTTGAAATTGATTAGATCACATCAAACCACAATGAAAGTGAGAAGAATGCTTAAGAAATGTGAAAGGAAGAAAGTTTTTATTGACGATACTCTTTCAATTTAGGAAATACTAACTTCCAATATGATATCTTACTTCTCCTCACAACAAGTTTGAACCTCACGCTGAACCAGTGGAGGGCCATTGAGAAGATGATCTCCCCATTAGGAAGCACCTCAAAAAAAACTATGGAGCGTGAGAAGAAATTAAAAACAACACACTTGTGGAAGACTGCACAACTTCTGAGCTAGGTATATGTCAGATATGTGGTAGTGAGAGGGTCCTGTTCCATTTACTTCAAGAATGGATACTGGCATGGACAAAAACTTCTTTCAAAGAATCTGCCTCCACTTGTGCACACTTACAACACAGTAAATCCCAAATCCACCATAAACTGAAATCAAGTGGACAGTAGAAAGATAGACCATTATTGCATCTCCACTCAAAAACCTGGAGGCACTAAGAATGTATTGTACAGTCTGTAGTAGGAGGGTAGCATCTGAACACATGAAAGCTTGTATGACTGGACTGGCACCACCCATGCTCAAGCTCTGGGAAATGACATTTGGCAGATGGTAGGAAGGAGGTTGCTTCAACTGAAGGAGGAAACTACAATATATGACAAAGTGCTACATCCAACACTTGGCATAATCATAAATTATACATCAAGTTCATGGTAGGAAGGGCATCATGTTAACTGTACCAACATAATGTCACTGTCATACTCTTAACTGAGTACTGTGCACACTCATGAGAACTGGCCTCGAAGGTCCACTGCTCCAGCATCTAAGAACCGGCAAGAAGCAAGGACACTCACACTCCACTAGGAAGAGTAAGGGAAAATGTGTGGGAGTTTCTGGAGGGCTACAGGATCAGACAGTACAATTGGAAATTCTAATACCAGATTTTGAAAAGCAATCATGTCGATAGAATCAATCAATCAACCAGTGGCAGTGTCTAGAACTGTACACCAGCTCCATGGTGGAAAAAGCCCCAATGCCACATATCATCAGAAATGGGGATTAATCCTTGTCTGCTTTACTATTAATCCATGGGTGAATAGTTCAGGACATATATAAGAAACAAAAGACCATAAAGGATACTTACAAGTGGTCCCTGTGAAACATCCCACCGCAAGGGAAGAAAATACAAAAAATGTGACAATCATCAGGAGGAAAGGAAGGAAATGCCACATGAATTAACTGACAAATTCAACCTAAAAGGAAGAAAAGGTCACAGAAGAGGTAAGGATTTCATGGAAGAAACAAATGCACTCATGAACCATGGAAGGGAGCAGTTTGATGTGTCACAACCACTGAAGAGCCACAATCAGACAAAGGAGGCAGACAGAAATGGAACGATCACAAATGTAGAAAAAGGAGTGAAGGTAAAATTACCTTCTCAAGCAGCCAGAGCCTAAGGCATAAAAAAATCAATCAGAAATGAAGAAAACACAGGAACTAAGAAAACAAAATGTGGCAAACATCAAACACACACACATATATAAGGACAATACATTCAGATGCCAACAAAACCAGGATCAGGGACATCAAAGAAAGATGATTGTGAGAATATGAAGACAAAAGGTCCAAAGGAGGACAGGGAAGAACAAGGAGGAAAACACAGAGGTGCTGATCTAGAAGGGAAACAGAGAGATGGAAATGCAGGATAAAGAGAAAAACATAAAAACATAGGTAAGGCTGACAACTGAAAAACACAAGTTGGAACTGAAGAGTGACAAACAACATTGCTCTATGGCCAACAACAGAAGAAATCAAAGACACTATTCAAAAGCCAATGCAAAAAGGATGTTATGTGAGAACCACAGGATGGGAAGAACTAAAATCCCTTCAAACAGACCAAAAGTGGTACATGTACCAAGCACATAGGTAAACCACTATGGAATTAGAAAGAACAGGATGGAAAATGAAGGAAGCTCTACATAGAAAATTTGGTACTTCAGGTAAAAAACCAGACAAAGCCATGCAAGAAAATGGCATACTACCAGAGTGTCAGAGAAAAAGGAAGAGAAAGGGTGGCAAACTCAAAGCTGGTGCAGTAGTGAAAACAAGTGAGCTGACTGATAAACAACTAACTGCAAGACATTACACAGAAAGGTCTGAATTATGATAAGAGCAAATGGGAGAAAATGCATACAAGTACCAACCCAACCAATCTTGACTGAGAGTGTTAACTGCTTCAGTCAGAAGATAAGGAACAGAAAACCAAAATTGGAGTGTACTGCATTGAGAAAAGTGGCAAAAACATCCAAATATGGGACACTCCATAGAGCAAATAAAAACCTCAAAATTGGGCAGATCTGACCTGAGAAAGAATCTTGTTGGGACAGGATAATTGATCTTCAAAACTGATGATACTTGGATTATGATATGCCACTAAAATGACAGAATGTGAATGTCAGAAAACAGAGGTCTGCTAAATAAATGCTCCTTACCTGGGGATGATGGAGATAACCATAGAAGCATGAGAGTGAACCATCACAAAGTGATCCCTAGAAGCCCACAAAATGTGAAGGAAAGCCTGGCAAACAGTAAGACGTAAAACACATCTACATGGAGGAAGAAAATAGGTTCCTTCTAGTGATGAGTCAGCTTTAATATAAAACCCAGCCATCTAGTGGCAGTAGGAAAGGAGTTTATACCATCTTTACCTCAAATTCAGCAAGGTGGATGGAATCTTTCAATTACTTTTTTTTGTTACATGGTTGATCTTATTGACATATCTCATATAGAGACAGGGTAGAGAAAATAACAGACAAAATATAAAATTTAACTGAAAAAAATGTCTGAAACACATTTAAGAAGTTTTAGGGATTACACAAATAAAATTTTTGATTTTTGAGAAAAGTATTTTTAGTCATTTAAGAAAACTAATTTCCACACAGATTATTAAAAAAAATTCAATATATTCATGGACATATCATTACTTTAGTTTATTGAAAATACTTCTTTTATGAATAAGATTGTGTAAATGATGATTTATAATGTTAACTGAAATACTTCTAAATTCTGTAAAGACATACACAGTATACTGAAAATTCAAAATATTAGATCTATAATGACTTCAAACAAGTATAAAGACATCATGTTGTCAACCAAGACTGTGTTGAAAGAGTTTAGCATGATTACAGCACAGTTACACCAAAATACTGCAACACAGACTTTGACTGATATGAAAACTTCCTGAAGTATTATTTTTAAGAAATGAAGTAAAAAGGTGAATTTCAATAAATGACCGTGTTACCTATTACAAGTCAGTATGATAATCTCCAAAGTTTACATAAAATATTATCTGATATTAATATATCAGTGTTCTTTAAAAACAAAATTTATGTTACTATATTTCTACAATTATTTTAAGACATAAGAATGAAAATTAATCCATAATGTTTCCTAAGAGTAGTATATTAAAAAGAATATATTACGTATGATAAATACATTAATTTCATCCATTGACATCTTGTCTGTTGTACTAATACTGTTCTGCAGCATAGACACCTTATTAAGCACAAGTGATCTGGTTTACAATATTTTGCATCTCTACCCAGTGTGGAAAGCACAAGATCTCTGAAAGTAACTGTTTTATTTATTGTGTGTAGATTCTACAGTAGTACTTTCACATGTAATGCTAATGCAAAATTTGCTTTATTTAGTCTGAATTAAGAGGCATATCTCCTTCCCCCAGAAATTAGTAGTAACTAAAGGATCTTAAAGGCTGTAAATACTTAAAAATCCCAAAGATTTTGGTGATTCTCCAGCATAACTGTAATTAATTAAAAATGTTAAATAAAAAAGTGAGGGCATATCCAAATTAAAATCACACTGAAGATTAACAAAAAAAATCTATTACTTATGAAAAGCATATTCAAAGTAAACCACAACAATAACAAAAGCTACACATAAAAATAGCAATTCAAAGCACGTTATAATACAAAACTATGAAAGCATTAGAAAATGTACAAACATTTTGGCTTTCATAACTACATTATTATAACATTATTAGGGAGACAGTAAAAAATTTAAGAATAATGCGGCACATCCAAAATAAAAACCGTAAACTAATAAGGTACAGAGAATATACAGTAAACTCTCATTATTTCCAAGTCGCGAGAACCGAATATATCACTTGTATCGAAGTTGTTGACTGGTCTGGCCAACTGTCCACATAAATACATAGTAACAAAAACCCTTTGAAACGAACTGCATGTATCGAAGTGTTGGCTTGTTATGATGTATAATTATAGTCCCTAGGGTGTGAAAAGCATCAATATTACATCCTTTGTATCGAACCAGCTATGAAGACACTTATTTTTCTCTTCTTCCCTAAATTAATTTTCACCGCTGCCGGCAGCTGACCACCCACTACGCCGCTAGCAAGTGCAATTAGTCAGTCTCCGCACAACAACGTGTGGTGCCACCATCAAAATCTTACACTTGAGAAACAGCAGACTGCAGATGGGGTAGTAGATTAGCCTATCAATGTTTTTACAACAATTATGGTCAATAACACTTTAAACCCCTGCCCGCCCCAACTCACCCGCCCTCCCAGCAAAAATTAGCTTAGATATAAAATTTTCAGATTATGGCTTGAGTAGATTATGCTTGGGCAGCCTGCATGCTGTGCCATATAAAAGGCTAATCACAGTCAAATTAAACAGATCATTAATCACTGATCATGGCGAAGTGCAAGCTTGTATCGATAGAAACTAAAATTGCAGCAATAGAAGTTGAGAAAAAAGTTAAAACAAAAACAGAAATAGCAAAAGCATTTGATGTGCCTCTGAACATTTTGTCAACATCGTTGAAAAATAGAGGCCATACTGTCTTCTCGAGACAACTTTTGTCCCAATAGAAAACGCATGCGAACTGCAAAACATTCTGACCTAGAAGCGGCATTGCTTCTGTGGTTCAAAAATGCTAGATCAGAGAATGTTCCTATCTCTGGGCATATTATGCAAGCAAAGGCAAAAAAACTTGCTGATCAAATGGGAATTACTGACTTTTGCATGAGTGATGGGTGGTTAACCCGATTCAAAAAAAGACACGACATTCAATTTCGTATAATCTGTGATGAGTCTGGTAGTGTAGAACCAGAGCAAACAAACCAGTAGACATCAACAACACTGCCACGCCTGCTAGAAAACTACAGCCCACGGGATGTCTTCAATGAAGATGAGTCTGGCTTATTCTTTAAACTACTGCCAGACAAGTCTCTTGTTATCAAGGGAGACTCCTGTCACGGTGGGAAGCGAGCGAAGGAGCGGCTGTCTGTTTTGGTATGCGCCAATATGGACGGCACAGAGAAGCTTCCTTTACTTGTCATAGGTGAGTGTCAAAAGCAGGTAAAAATATTTTCCTGTGTTTTCTATACAAGTTGTTATTTTATGATTTTCTTCAGATTATTGACATGTAAATGTTTCATTTTTAATTTCAAGACATTAACCATGTATGTTTTCTTTCTTTTTTTTTAGGAAAGGCAGCAAAACCGCGTTGCTTCAAAGACATCAAAACCCTACCAACACCATACAAAGCCAACAAGAGAGCTTGGATGACATCAGATCTATTCACCGAGTGGCTGAGAGAACTTGACTGAAAGTTTGTGCTGCAGAAAAGAAAAGTCCTTATGATAATTCACAACTGCCCTGCCCACTCCAACCCCACTAGACTTAAGGCCATCAAGCAAAACACAGCCCATGGACCAAGGCATCATCACCAATCTAAAACATCATTACCGCACCCTACTGCTATAGTGTATTATTGATTCAATAGACAATAAAAGTGTTTTCACTGTGACTGTGCTTGAAGCCATGCGACTGCTATGCTCTGCCTGGTCATTGGTAAAGCAATCAACCATAGCCAATTGCTTCAGAACTTGTGGCTCCTCCTCTCCAGAGCCAGCAGAAAACAGTGAGGACCCCGAGGATGACATACCAATGGCCCAGCTCTTGACATGGCTGAATGACACTGGGTTTACGGTGGATGGCACAGCAGAGGACTACGAGACTGCTGATAATGATCTGATCACTAGTGCGCCCCTGACAGACAGTGATATTGTAGCCATGGTGCAAAATAAACAGACACCAGAAAATGAGAGTGAAAGTGAAGATGATGACAATGAGGAACCCTCCATCCCAACACATTCTGCAGCTCGTGAGATGTGCCTGCAACTTCAGAGATATCTTGAACACCAGGCTAACGCAGGACAATTTATTTCTCAATTAAACATGATGGAACATTTTGTGACAAAGTACCAGAGGGACAGCAGTTTGTAAAAAAGCATTGTGCAATATTATAAGTGACTCCAGTTAGACGTTCGTGCTGATGTTTGTATCCTGTACATTATAATTACATACATGTATGTCTATATTATGAATGTTATATTTTTTTACATGTTTTTTTTACAAGTGCTGTTAATTGTCCTGTTGAATTTGATTAAATGTGTTTTAAGTGTTTACACACATGTGACTTCTGAGTCTTTAATCCAATTACTGGTACTGCAACAGCCGTCAGTTATAGGGCCTACCATTCACAGACTTGGCTAGTGAATAAAAAAAAAAAATCCTTTTTAACAAACTTCTTTTGTAACGAACAATTCTCTTTGGTCCCTACAACTTTGTTACAACGAGAATTTACCATAAATGAGTGCATTCAATATAATGGAAATATAAATATGTCATACATCAAACAATTCTATGTATACATCACTTTCAAACAAATGAAATACCACCCCAAAACATCTTTTTTTCAGAGTACCCATAGTATGCAGTAAAAAGAACATGAAAAGAAAACTCATCAGAATATATAAATTTCTTGAAACTCAAATTTCCAAGCAGACTGATTATATTCTAAATAACTTTAATAACAGTAGAAGAGTAAATCAAGAAATAACATAAAATAGAAATAAATAAAAGACAACTGAAAACTATCATTAGAAAACAATACCTTAAACCAATAAATCATATTAAAAAAAACAAACTGAAAACAAAAAACATTAAGATACACAAACTTTTGTGGCACAGCAAAATGATGTTAAGAGAGCAATTTAATGTGAGAAAAAATTATAAATGGACACAAAAGGAAAAACAGCAAACAAAACATTCCTATAAAACCTTGCAAAACATTAAAACAGATTCAGATTTGTGTAAAATAACTAAAAGTAATAAAAAGATTCAGAAGGGACATTTTAAAAAGATAATGCAAAAATTTAGTCATAAAAATTAATAATCTCTGCTAAAACAAGTAATTTATAATTGGAAGAAAATCACATTAAACTATCAAAATTCATGTGAAAAGATAACCAAAGTGCACAGAACCAAACTACAGAATAAAAGTGAAAACTTTCACTAGCTCCAGGTAATAGTTATTAAACACCAAAATTATGAAAAATACTTCTTAATAACTTGTGCAAATACTTATAATCATGGAGGAAGAAAAAACACTGTATTAAAATCCAAAATAGTATAGGCCAGCACTAGAATATGTAAATATGGGCACAAATGATGCTTTTAAAAGATATCATATTCAAAAGAGACTGTGATAAGAAATCCCAAATGCAAATCACCAATAAAATATTAATTATAAAAATTTAAAAAAGTTCAAAGAACACTAACATGCAAATTTCATACATCTTTACAAAAAATAAAACATTAGCAATGAAGCAATTCCTACTATTACATACAGTTTGTCCTGCTCAATTTGATTTTTCATTGCACCTTTTTCTTGTTTTGGTTTTGGCTTGGACAGATTTAAATCTATGTCACTTTTCATTTTTGATGATAATGTATCAACCTTGAAAGAAAAATGTAAAATTACTGACAATATGATTGAACCAAAGATATAAAAAACAGATCATACAAGCAACAAAAAATATTTTTTATATAAAAAAGTAATAATACACTGAATTTTTTAACAAAAATTAATATCACATCTTACACTGGACTGGAGTTTGGAATTAACTTGACACAACCCCATTATTATAACAGAAGTTATTACATTTAGTGATGAACAAAATGACAAGGGCAGCAACAATAAACATTTTACATGTGTGGGTACAGTAACAAACATCTAATTACTGAATGTTTAAAAATATACCTCTTCCATTTTCAGCAAGTAATACTGAATAGGGCAGACTAATAGGTACAAATATTTATAAAGTTTAAGCATTTAATAAAATAAGTAAAATACAGAATAAAACAAGGAAATAAATTAAAAGACAAACAAATATTGAACAATGGTTATCTCTTGCAATTTATTCAATACCTAACACACAAGTTCTTTTCCCACAGATTTAAACCTCCAAACAAACCATACATTATAGATAAATACTCATTAAGATTGATTTTTCCTTTTCTAGGTAAGCAAAGTTTTATAGAGAAGTCACAAATTTTAAGAATAATTAAAATGCTTTATCCACAAGTTCAACAAGAATTTATATTTAAATCAACTTTCACAATATAAATATTCTATTACATACTTCTGTGCATTCCAGAATCATACATAAATATATACTCTTTAAAAAAAGAAATGCAAAAAGGATATTTTTGTTATTTTAAAGAGAAATATATGTAATAACATTACAAGCTCACAGTATGTGATGTTACATGTATTAAGGCACTGATTGTCTAACCAAAATGACAATAAAAGTTGTGCACTTTGAAAACGGAGGAAAACAACAGATTTTTCGCCAAAACGCATTCATGTCCAATAAATTTGTTTGAGAGATTTGCATGTTCAGCAAGTGCAACTTGTGCAAAATCCCTAAAAAATTGATTTTTTGTGGTTCTTGCTTTTCGTAGCTCAGTGTTAAGCCACCGATATGCAATACAGTTGCACCAAGACTGACTGAAGCACAACGCAACAATGCCATTGGTCGCTTGGAAGCAGGAAAATCTCGATTAGATGTTGCCAGAGCTGTGAATGTCCACCAAAGCATCATCACAAGGCTATGGAATAATCACCAACAGCAGGAATCACCTTGTGACCATCCACGATCTGGCAGACCTTGTGTGACCATGCCCGCACAAAATCACTACATCATCCAGTTACGTCACCTTCAAGATAGGACCACCACTGCGACATCTACTGCCTCAACCATACCAGGGCTGCATAGGATTTCCAATTACACCGTACACAACCATTGACAAGATTCTTAGGCCCCATTTGCAACCCATAATGGTGAACATCAATGATGTTTTTCAACATGACAATACCCGGCCTCACACAGCCCAACTCACCACTGTCTTCTTAAGACACCACAACATCAACGTTCATCCCTGGCCCTCCAGATCACCAGATTTAAACCCCATCAAACATCTTTGGGACAAGTTGGACCAACGTCTGCAACGGTGACAACCTCAACAGCAGACTCTACCTCAGCTTGCAGCAGCTTTGCAGGCTGAGTAAACAGCCATTCCACAGGATGTTATTTGTCATCTCATTGCTTCCATGGGCAGGAGATGCCAAGCAGTTACTGATGCTCATGGGGAGCATACTCGTTATTGATGCTGAGTGATGTTAAACTTCAACTAGTGAGCATGGACTTCGCCTTTGCAGACTTTGGATATTCAGCAGTGAATGTGCAAAGTTTCACACGTGTCATATAGAACTACCTGGAATAAACTTGTTAAAAATTTGTCTCAAATTTTGCCTTTTGCATTTTTTTTTTTGAAGAGTATATGTAGAGGTTATAATGCCATTTATATTGGCAAAACAATATGCCAATTATGCCTCTGAACATTCAGGAATATTAAGCAGAACTGACAAAGCTGTCAAATTCACCACACCCTGCAATTTCTCCACACAGCGAACACACCAACCACTTCATCTTGATTACAAATTTCAAATCATCTCACCTGGATCATCCAATACTAAACTTTTAATAAAAGAAAGTTTATCTATTATAAATGAACTACCAACTTTAACCTTTGTTCATTTGGTTGTCTTTTAATTTGTTTTGTCCTTTTATTCTGTATTTTAATTACTTTTTATAAAATGTTTAAACTTTACAAATATAGCTTGCTGAAGATGGAATATGTATATTCTGAAATGTTCAAGAATTAAATGTTTGTTACTGTATACACACACACATCCAGTATTCATTGTTGTTGCAACTGTCTTTTTGTTCACCATTAAACTTTGATTTCTGTTAAATGAATCCTTTGCTAGTTATGTTAAATTATAGTCCATTCATACATGGATATGATATGCAAATGGTTTACAAATATCTGTAGAAAATTATAGTAGTTAATGCATCATATGTATTCATTACAAAAATAATTGATCAGATTGAAGTTCAATAATTAAACTGGCAAAGTAAAGTATATGATGTTATTGCTATATCACACTCCTTGAACTACTTTTGGATAATACTAGAGCAATGAAAGAATCTATACATCAAAATGAAAATATAACATTTTGTGATGAACATTACAAGTAATAACATTCAAGAGTACTCTGAAGAAACCAAATGATTTAATGCCTTCTATTATAATGTTCTTCAAACCATTATATGACCTTCAACAGAATGCAGTCTCAGAAAAGTAAAAATGCAAAAACAGCTCTTTGTGGTACTAACATATTAGCATGTAGATAATACAGAAAAGGGTCAAATCACATGCTCAACCATTCAATGTTCATAATTTGCATTCAGAGCATCACCAAAACTTTTTCATTCCAAGTAGCTAGTTTTTGAACTAGTTATTACCTTGAAAATGATCATTTTTTACCTCTAGCACCAACAGTGATGGAGGTTATTTTTTTATTCATATGTGTATGCGTAGATCTCAGCAAGATTTCTTGAAAACAGCTGAATGAATCGGGGCAAAAGTTGATATATGTTCAGACTATGACCAAACTTAGAAGTTATTAGTTTTTGGATGTTCAAGATTACTGCAAGGTCATAAATATCCACTAAATACCTATTTGTTAACATGGGGACCAATTTTCTGCACTGTTTTTGCTCTATAACACAGTTAAAAATAGCTGGACTTTAATAACATTTGGTAAATATACATAGAATATTACTGTCCTTCAAAATGGTCTGGGTCCATCGATAATGAAAGATGTAAGGTCACAATTTCATAGTTCTGAGAGCCAAATACAATCTACATTGTGGCAGAGGTATGCACTCTATTGAATACCTCTCTAGTTGTAATTACCTCTAATTGGTACAACTTTATTAGGGATTATCAAATCCTGACCTCTTTTGAAGAGATCATTGAACTGTTATACAGACTGGTGATTGTTACACTTTAAAAATTTTATTATTGGTTCTCTTATTCTGATACCAACAGATGATAGCCTCAGCTATTCTCACCATTTAGTTTTGATTGTCACGGTGATGGTCCCCGATAACTGACATTTTTAAACACCATAGAAAATCACAGTGACTCACCTGTTATTAACTTAGGATCTACATGAAAATTATTTTAATTATGTTCTATAACATTGGTTTATTTTGATCAGTGTAACAGATTTATCAATATACAGTTATTATAATCCCTACCTTTCTTTCATTCATTGAAAGTTGTACAAACTCATGTTTTGTATAAAAGTAATGTGCCAAGACATAAAAAGAGCCTAGTGTACTGTTGGACAGCTACAATTAGTACATTATAGGCCTAGGAAGCTACAATTGTCATTAACATCTATTAATCAGAAAACTACAGGGTTTAACCAGGAAAGTTATAGATTTCAAACATTACCAACCATTCAACTTCAACAAATTACTTCAAGTGTTATTATTTCTATAAAGACATTAAACACCTCCCTCACCAGAAGAAGTGAACCTGTACAGGTATGAAGCTAACCAAAAGAGATTTCATTAGGGAGATCAACCGAATCAGCTTACATAAGCAAGGTGTGTAACAATGTCAAAGCAGAATTAATTTGCTCCTTATGGACTTGGATCATTGATAAAATATTTAGTTCTAAACCAGAGATAAAACTCAGTGTTGTCTGTAAGTTTGTAATACTGTTGTATATAAGCCATCATTTGTAGTAACTTGTCATAATCATTTTAAATTGTATTGTTTTAGTGTATGTTAAAATATATTTATGTTAAAAACGAAAATTCTGTGTATCAATCTTGTTAGCAAATTACATAAATTTAATACATTAACATTTAATTAACTACTAAACTCAAATTCAAAATTCCAATTACTTGAGATAGTAGTACGTTAACATCAAATATTCATAATAATATTAAAATTACTAAATTAAATAAAATAAAATATTAAAAATTAGATACAAGATATATATTATATACTTCTTACACTGATATGAATAACATTCACAAAATGTAATCAACATACAATATAGGGTGTTCTTTTTTTAATTATCAATACTACCTAATGTTCACAGGATGAGTACATGAGAGTAAAATTATTTTGGAGCCATAATCCATCCAATGTATGAGGATGACTTTTCCAGAGTCCATTTCAACAATCCAGTCACAGAGAAGTACATAATGCCACACCCTTTAAGATAACTGGCATGTTTTTACATGGAACAGCATGATTATTCTTTCCATTCTCCAGATTCTTAAGATGATGACTATACCTTGTTGGTCTCATTTTCATGTGGTACAAAGGGTCAAGAATGTTAAAGACTTTCAGGATTATAAAAAAAACTATTTGCACATCTATGTCATCACATCCTCTAAACTTGACTTAAAAGTAAACACTTCATATATACAATATTAATCAAGCCTTCTCTCAAGTTCCCTTACATTTACTGCATCTTTCACATCTGTAGGCAACCAATTCCAAAGGCCAACTGGTCTTCCTTTCCTGGATAGACTGTAAAAGAAACTTTTGTCACTTCTTGAGGAGATTCTTTCTGATTATATTACATAATATTGCTTGGGACATGTGAACATCTATTGATACTGAACTTTGTGTATTCTCACCTGCTATAAGACACCATACTTTGCTTACTACAAATAGAATACAATTTATTGCAACTTTCATTTTGGATGATCCTAATAATCAAAGCTGATCCATGTTCATTTGTCTTCCAATGACAATAAATGTAAGGAATATCCCCATCTTGTTAATTGTAAATACATAATTTGAAGGTACGAATGTTTCATATCAGAGAGGAATGCTATATGCACTTACCAAAGCAGTTAATTTTCAGCAGTATCACAAAAGCTATGAAATTCTACAAAATGTAATTCTGATACATTCCATTCCACTGTAATTTTATACAGCTGTAGTTGTCACATAATTGTTGATTTCCAAATTCAAATTCATTTTTATGCAAAGTACTCAGTCCCATGTATATATTGTACAATGCTTATTTCAACATTATACAATACTATTATTTCCTAAAACTGAAATGTATGCTGTATAGTACTCACTTTAACTAATCAAACACACTGTACACTTCTTTAGATGATAGAAGAAATCAACAAACTACTGGGGGTGATAACATGCTGTATGCTTCTTTAGATTGCACAAAAAATTAAGTTATTCAGGGTGATGACACTATGTGCTTCTTTGGATAGCAAAAAAAATTATCAAGCTACTCAGGGTGACATTACACCTTCTTTACTTCAGCATGAATCAAGCTGACAAACTATATTGTAGTGTGTGTTTGGCATTTCTTATTTAACCAAAAGCCCAGTATTAATAAAAAGGTACATTTCTTACAGCAATGCAAGTATCTTAACAATATTACATAAAATAATGATAAATGTCTTTTAGTTTAGCATAAGTCATGTTTCAGGTTTTGCTTAAAATTTAAAATTATAAAATAATGTTTGCAAACTTTTGCATTGCTCAACTATACCAAATTCAAATACCTTATGAAATGCCTCTATCATCTAAAATTCATACTTTCAACTTCACAGTAATGATCTGTGAAGAAAGACTTTGATCTCCTTACAAAGATTATTGCCATAAACAACTAAATTTCCAAAATAAACTAGTTGATGGGCCAACTGACCTGTAATAGTCATCCTACACGAACTCTTAACTAATCCTAAAATTAAGTGATAAATAAATACTGAGAAGTAGATCCAGAACTTTTTCCATAGCTTACATTAACAATTTGATTATCCCTTATCAACTTAATGCTCAAGTCATCCCAAAGACAGTTTATCAAAGTGCCAAATGTTTCCAAAAATTTGGTTTTGTTTATTACTTTCCTTTCTGAAGTATGAATATACTTCATCTACACATATGGAGCAAGTTACATTACATTTGTTTTTTAATTCATGATTAAACTCAAGTCTTAAATGTATCAAAACTACATACAAAATATACAAAATGTTATATTCTTATAGCATACACTATTTTCTACATAAAGAATTAAAAAGCATACATTTTTAAGCAGAAGTTCTAGATTCTATTTAATGTATTAAATGTTTACACTATTTTAAAAGTTTTTAAGAGAGTTAAATGTTACTATATTAATTTTAAAGAAACATTGGGTATTCATCTTGGAGTGAAACAACCCTATATTACAGTTTACAGACACGTATAATAAAACATATTTCTATAAAATACTGAAGTAACATGGAAAAATAATTACATCTGTGGTACAACAGTGGCTCTCCAAGCCAAGCAATAATCATACAATTAGAAAATAAGTACACTAGTGCTACTAGCACATATTTGCATAATTGTTTGCCTGGGTCTTCCACCCTCCATACTAGATACAGTGAGAAGCTCCAGTACATGGTATAACATATTTTTATATTGCACCTGTAATTAAGTTCTGCAAAACACAGCCTACATTTTGCTTTTTCATTTCCCTTTGTATCTAAGTGTACCCAAACAAAGATTCACTTATTTAGAGCTCTCGAAGACAACATTGCTTTGACCTGGCCAGTTTCATCTCTGTGAAGTGGGCAATTATGATGGCAATGTATCAAAAATATAGTTCCAATAACTGCTGTATTTGGAAAAGCCAGCAAATGTTTTTTAGTTTATTGATATGTATAAATACTTATAATCACAGCTTCATGTACTTTTTTTACAGTGTCATATACAATTTAGTACTAATAGCTATTTGTTAATTGTGTAATCTATTAGTAATATTAATAATTAGTGATAGAATTTGTTCAAAACAAATAGCAGCATGACAAATTTTTATAAATGGAAGTTTATGGTGAAATGTGAATCTCATCATGTAACAAATGTAAAAAAGTAACAAAAGAACTACTAAAAAATCTCCAGCTTTCTATTTGTCTTGCAAACTTTTACCAATAATAGATTAAGTAAAACTCAAAATGTTTCACACTTGGCAAATATTTAAGCTTTTAAACTGTTAACAATTAAATTTTAAGGTTATAATTCACAAGCTCAACTCAAGCATTTGTATGTATTACATTACCTTCATACTGGCCAATAATGATGATAACTTATTTTGGGCACTTCCTTCAGACTTTCTACTGTTCTTACTATTTTTGTCTATTTCTTTTCCTTCTTGCTTTAAGCACTGTTCTTTATCATCACTAAACTTTCTCTCTTGCTTATTATTTCCAAGAGATGCTGCAAGTTTGACTTCTGAGGAAAAGCTTTCCAATATGCTGCAGAAAAATAAAATCAAAATATACTTGCAGGTTAATTTTTATTTTGTTAACAGAAGCAACATATTCAGCTAGCTATATTAGAGAAATCTAAATCTTTATGACAACTAGCCTTTAAGATATAGGACATCAATAATAAAATCGATTTCTTCAATGAAATTTGTATTATTTATAACACTAAGCTATAAAATGTACAAAGTACACACAACCCAAAAAAAGTGTCACATACTTTTGAATGAACAATCATTAACAAACATAGTTTATGAGGTTGCTCTATGTTTTAGTCATACAATGCATTTCTGCATGGGCAACTATAACTAATTATACCTGTGCATGACATCTCTGTTTTAAAGCACAACTGGCTCAGGAATTTATGGCTGCATATCTGTCAAATACACATATGTAAAAGATGTAACCACAGCAGCTTTATAAATGAGTTACAATTGATCAAAAAGTGCAGCAGAACATTGTACTACCATTAATTTCTTAAAATGTAGATGATGTATATTCATACTCTACAAATAATTATAAATATCAATATTTTTTGCCATGAATGGTCATTACTCCTTGCAACATAGGTCAGAATAAAGTAAGAAAAAACTCTGACTGTAGATCTAGGGTGTTTTTTTGTTTTTTTTAACTGCATGTATACGACATCATGCATGTAACCTAATGAGAAGGCAACCTGGAACATTCTGAGAAACAAATATTAAAGGAGAGTAAGCCAAACACAACTGCTGAAGGCAAAAGGAAAGATCTCACCTTAAGGAAAACTGCCTAGGAATAAAGAGGCAGGAGCAAACACTATGGAATGGAAAGAAGCCATAGAGATAACAGAACAACAAATAGCACAGACCATACATAGGAGTCAATCCAGAACAAGATGAGAATAAATATGAGAAATGAAAAAAAGGGAATTAGGCAAAAGAAGTTCTTCTCCTAGCCACCAATGTCTTAGGTAGAAAGGCATAAATTATGGTTAAAAGGAGGGCAGACACATGCAACTTCAGAAATATAACGCAAATGAAGGTAAAGTAAAGGAATAAAAAATCATATGGATATCTCAGATTGAAGTGGTAGACAGTCAAAGAGGGGAATCAGAAAGTAGCATATAAACACATTAAAGAGAGGTGAGTTGAAACTCTGCAGTTCCAAGTAAAAAAAGAAGGTATGACAAAAGCTCCTAAAAAGGAAAAAAGCTGCCCAACAACAAAAGATTGAGAAGACAAAGACCAATGGTTGAAAAATTAGGCAAGAATCTCTGCACCTGAGATACAGGAGTTTAATTTGCAGGAAATTCACAGCATGTAGATTAACTTCCACTGAAGAAGAATTAATGGAATGAGCTAAAAGAAAGCTACCTGCAGGTATGTATGCAAACTCCTTACAAAAGACTGAATAAGAGCCAGGCATGAAGACATTATGTGAATATCTAGATGGATTACTGGCAAACAAAGCAGACAAAAAAAGGTAGGTGACAAAAGAAGCAGTGGAAGTAAAATTTGAAGCTAAAGAAGTCATGAAAACCATGGTTGTGTTGACCATTATGGGGCAATCGGAAGGGCCTAACATAGAATTGTAAAGATGAAGGAAAGCATCTGTGGAAGTAAAAGGATGGGGAAAGGAGAGGGATGAACATACAGGAGTCTGTGAGACCAATCCTGGCAAAATAAATCAACAGCCTTAGTCTGAGAAGGAAGTTCCAGATACCAAATAGAGGCAATGGGAGGCTAAGAGATACAGTACAAAGATCTACATGAAGAGAATCCCATGGAAAGCAAATCCATTAAAATTGAAAATGTTAGAAAAATGCTGAATAAAGGGAAAAATGAACAATAACAGACAAAAAATTAATGAATGCCAGAAAACCTGCCCGGCGTTAAAGCAAGCTAAATTTGAAAGTCCATAGAAGTCTTTTAAATATTAAAATGCAAAAAAAAAAAAAAAGAAACAGCACAGGGGATATAAAGATAATATTTTGCAAAATGTGTAAAGGAGATCTAGCGGATGCTGCAACAGAAGTATGGAAGGAATTCCATGATAAATTCAGAGAGAACTGACAATTTTAGGATGTTGGAATACAAGTTCAGCTGTTAGATGGAAAAAGTAAGCAACACTGGAAACAAATATGGCAGACCTTGTCTCCCAGGGATCAACAAAGGAATTTAAATTACTGGTACAAAGCATAAATTATAAAATGGAATAAACAGTAAGAAGTACAAGGCATACATTGAACAAAAGTAGCTGTAAAAATATAAACTACAAAGAAAAAAAAAGAAAATAATGTCATGAAAAACAGGAATAAAATGGTAAAGAGAATGTATCTCTTGTGATGTTGAGTTGAAGAAAAATCTAGAATTGTGATGGATATGAGCCGATCCATAAAACTATGGGAAACCAATAAACTAATTAACAGTAAAAAGGATAATGTACAAACTAAATGAAATGAATAGTAATAATTATAATAGAGATGAAACAAAAGTAATTGTAAAAGGATAAACCAAAAAAAAAAGTAATGAATTAGCAACACATTAATATAAGTTAAAAATGAATAAAATGAATCCCATATGAGGTATTGGTGAATAAAACCTGGAAATGAAGTAGATATTAATCCATCAATAAAATCATAAGTAAACTGATAAATTAAAGAATGATGATGCTAAATCAAACAAGATAGTGAAGAAAATCAACAAGGAAATCTAAACTAGAACTATCATGGAACTGAAAAGTACAAACAGAAAAAAGAAACTGAACAATAAATAGCACAATCCACAGAGAAGTCTTTGAGGGCTTTAACTGAAGGGTTCTACCCAAACCATGTGAAAAAAAAAATATTAACAATACAAAACAGAAATGATGATATACAGCAGAGGAAATAATGTAGTTAAACCAATGAAACTCACACCAGATGAAACCTAATCAAATGGTATAAAAGAAAAATGCAAAACTTATTACAAATCTTAATGTTACTTAGTATTTACTAATTTAAATAAGCATATGTTATGGAATTCAAATAATTACAAATAATAACATCAATAATAAAATTGTAAAATGTCTTATCTCCCTGAAATTAGCTGACTGTATGGCAAGATCCAATGAAAGTCTAGAGAAGGTGATTAAACTCCTAACAAAACAAGGTGAAAACTGTCCATAGAGAAAGATGAAAGAAAACCATTAGAAACATACAAAAAAAACATAGGATCTCTATAATGGGAATGGAGACAAGATAATGAAAATGAGGAACCAAACACTTAAAATCTAATGGTTAAAATAGACTGTTATTTTTCTATCTGCCCAAACAGGATCAGCAGCAACTGGAAGAATTGCAGGTGAAAAATGATTACAGATGCTGATCTTTTAAACATTCAATCTCCCAAATAATAACCACCAAACAAGATGTAATATACTATAATGGTATATGAAAATTAAGGTAAAAATATGTTTAGCAAATAAAGAACGATATTTCCAATTAGGATTACCGGCCTTCCTTAGATGACTCAAACATAGGTCACAGATGAGGATAGTAATTAGCCAAGATGGAAGTGACTAAACTGTTGATATTGCTATGCTAATTCAAAGATATATCCAACTTTTCTGATTGTGCTCAAATATTATGGCTAAAAGGAACAATAACAGATTTTCTGTTATAAAAAAGTGTGGCCCATTGAGAATGGAAAACCTGAGTAGAATGCTGTGGTAAAGAGCGAAGTTTAGAAGCATATATTAAAGACAGCTGCAAATGATGATTATACAGAGGGGGTTCATGGGACTCCACATACAAACTTTGGACTGGAGAAGTATGAAAGGCCCAGCACAAAGCAGAAGTGCCTGATGATGGATAAGATTTTCAGTTCATGATTCTGGCAGAACCATAAACCATGGACCCATAATCAAGTTTGGACTGGATAAGGGCACAATAAATATTAAGCATGGAGTATCGATCCACTCTCCAAGAGGTGGAAGACAGAACATGGAGGATGTTCAGTGCTCTTATACATTTGACATGAAGTTGTTTGATATGGGAAATAAAGTTTAATTTATAGTCAAATATAAGACCCAATAATTTTGCCTCAGGGACGACAGGAAGTACATCATCAACAACACCAAGTTCTGGATCTGGATGAATACCCTGTTGGCAGCAGAAATGTACACAAACAGTTTCAGGGAGAATAAGTTAAGAACCATTTCCTGTGGTCCACTTAAGTATATAATTGATTGCAGTTTGTAGCTGCCACTCAATGAATCTAATATTTGATAACTGACATGAGATATGAAAGTCATCAATATAAATACCATTTGCAACTGTTGGGGTAACTATTTACTGATGGAATTAATCTTTATAATGAAAAGTGTGACACTCAGAACACAGCCCTGAGGAACTCCAAGTTCCTGTGTAAAACAACAGGAAAGTGTTGAGCCCACACAGACCTGGAATCAACAGTTCATTAAAAAATTAATAATAAAAAGTTCGAGTGAAGGTCTCGCAAAATGCCATATCTCCATGTTGTATCATAAGCTTTCTCTAAATAAAAAATTAGAAATAAGATGTTTTCACTTCAAAATGAATTAAGTGGTCCATCATGGAGCACTGTCTTCGAAACCCACACTGAGTGGGGAAAGAAGGTTGTTTGATTCAAAGAACCAAATAAGACAAGCACTAATCATCCTCTTTAAGGTCTTACTGAGGCAACTCATCAAAGCAATGGGTCGATAATTCGAAGAAATCTTTGGATCCTTCCCAGGTTTAAGAATAGGGTGTACAATAGCTTGGCACTAAGCATCAGGAAAGAGATTCTCATGCCATATCAGGTTAATGACAGCCAGAAGAATAGTAAGAGAGGCAGGAGAAAGGTGGCATAGCACCTCATAATGTATATCATCAGGTGCAACTGATGTATTGCCAGACCTATGAAGTACAAGTCAAGTTCTACCAGTGTATGAGGGCGATTGAAATCATAGGCAGATGTTCAACTTGTGTTTTAATAGCTAAGAAGGAAGGGAATGAGTTTGAAGAGCTAGATACAGAAAAGAAACATTCACTAAAAGTATCAGCAATGCTCTGAGCGTCAGCAACTTCATGACAATTGAATATTAAGATAAAGAGTGAGGCAGAATTATTCCATTCACTCACCTTCCACATCTTTTCCCATATGACTTTCAAATTGATGGTTGAAGAAATGATGGAGGTATATTTAGTCCAAGATTCCTTATAGCTTTGACGTCTAACTCACCAAGCCTGTGCACAGGATTACTGAAATGCAATGTGGTTTGTAAGTGTGGGATATCTACGAAATTTATCTCAAACATTTCTGAGCTTTTCATGCTACAGAAAAAGCAGAATTCTACCATGAAGTTTGGGGATGCTTGGACAATACAGTTAGTACTGCTGCTATGCAATCATCTGTCAATGATTTACATAAGATGGCAGGATCAAGTTCTGAGAGAGCAGTGAAAGAGAGCCAGTTGGCCTGGTTCAACTTCCACTGAGACACACAGGTCAGGTGGCACTGACCATGGCCAATCTCTCTTAATATGATAGGAAAATGATCACTACCCTGTGGATTGATGTCAACCTTCCAAAAAAAGTAAGTTAAAAGTGAAGGGGAGCAGATAGAAAGATCTGTAACAGTAAATGATTGACTGGGTGCATGAAAGTAAGTGTAAGAGCCAGTATTGAAGAGAGACAGATTGTGATTCAGGAGTATATGCTCAAAAGCACGATCCCTCACATCAATACTAGAACCATCCCAGAGAGGATTATGCCCATTAAGATCTTCCAAATGTAAAAAGGGGGTTTGCAGTTGCTCATTGATTGATTGATTTAGTGTTTTATGGCACAAAGCAGCTAGGCTATACGTGCCAAACATCTGTTAAAAAGGTAAAAATAAAGTAAATGTAGTAAAATACATAAACAAAAATGAAGGTAAAACAAAAAAGTATAAAACCAATGTTGACACCTAGTCTACAATGTTAAGAGAGAAAGCAGAGTAAAAGAAGTTGTAAAGTACTTACTCTAGCAAAATGGTAGTGATCATAACCCACCAGGAAGACTAACAGGTAAGATCAAAAACAACCATCAGTCACATGAAGTTGGCCTCTCCAGTCCTGGTTCCGGGTTTTGTGTCATAGCAGCCATTATCAAAATGTAAAATAATAGAAATTTTAAAAAGACACACAGCAAAATCGTAATAATGAGTAGCCAAATGTCCAGTAAAAAGGTAAAAGTAAAGAAAATGAAGTAAAATTTGTAAAATAAATGAAGGTAAAAACAAAACAGCAATTAAAACATAAAATGGCATAAAACCAATGTTGACATCCAGTCAACAAAAATGTAAAGGACCTCCTGTAGCAGAATGGTAATGATCATAACCCGCCAGGAAGACTAACAGGTAAGTATAAGAACCACCGTCATTCACCTGAAGTTGGTCTTTCCAGTCCTGGTTCCAGGTTAAGTGTCATTATGGCCAGTACTAAAAGGTAAAGTAGTAAAAGTGTTAAATGACATGCAACAAAAGTGTAATAACAACTCACCAGGACGACTTACGAGTGGTTCAAACAGATAGTTTAAACAGCAGCGTTAGTCATCTGAAGTTGACCTTTCCAGTCCTGATGTCAAGTTATTTAATGTTCTGGACATTTTCCAATGTCAAACTGAACGAGAGAGAATGAAACTGTAAAAAAGGAACCACAATTAAATAGGTGTAATGAATAAATATGCAACACTTAAATGACATTAAAAAGATTAATGGCTATTAAAAAACTAAAAACTTTATCAAGGTGGACAGTGTCACCATCACCAATAACACTGTCTAATGTTACAGATAAACCCTGGGTAAAAACATGTTTAAAATATTGCTGTTGTTGAGAATTGTAACAATGGCAAGACAGTAAAATGTGGCTGATAGTGATTTGAGTGTTACACAAACTACACACTGGTGCATCAGTCCCAGATAAAAGAAAACGATGAGTTAAAAAACTGTGACCAATGTGTAGTCCAGTTAGGACAATTTTATCCTTCCGAACTTTACGAAAGCTAGATGGCCAAAGCCCAATATAGGGTTTTATTTCAAAAAGCTTGTTGTCACATTGCTCACTCCAAATGGACTGCCTGCTGGCATGGAGCTGAGCCTTGAATACAAGACCATAGTTCATGTATGGAATATGCACAGTGGTGATAGTGCCAGAGCAAATAGAATTAGCTGCTGTGTCTTACGTTCTCGCGAATACCAACATGGCCTGGTATCCACAAAAACTAGACAGAAGTAGCAGTTAATGAGAAATGGGCCAGTTGGTTTTGAATATCAGCGAGAACAGGGTGTGAGCCAACGTGTAGCAATTCCAGGGCCAATACAAAACTAAGCGAGTCAGTATAAATAGTGCAGTTGAAGTACTGCTCAGCTGCAATATGATCCACAGCAAGAGATATGGCATACAGTTCAGCAATGAACACAGAGGCTGTAGAGGGGATTCTGCGTGCAACTACCGAACCACAACAAACCATAGCAAAGTCCACTGAATTATCTAATTTGGAGCCATCTGTATAAATGGGAACAGAATGATTGTTTGAAAGATGTTCATTAAACAAAAAAATGGTACTTCTAATCTGGAGTATCTGCCTTTTTTAGATGACTGAAAAAAGGTCACATTTGGGGGGTGTAATAACCCATGATGCGATGGGAATCTGTGATGACCTGTGGCATCTTCAATGTTATCCAAGGACAGACCCAATTTATCCAATTGCGCCTGGATGCGAAAACCAAAGAGAGCAATGGTAGATCGTCTGTTTTGAAAATGTACGACCCACCAAAAAAGGAAAATATATCCCCAGGTGGGATGCTTTGTTAAGGAACGAAGTTTTGAAGAATAATGTAAAGATAGTTGCAAATGGCGAAGGTGCAGAGAAGGTTCATGAGATTAAACATATAAGCTTTGAACTGTAGAGGTATGGAAAGCCCCAGTGCAGAGTCAAAGTCCTTGGTGATGAATGGGGTCCAGCATCTTTAAGGCCGAGGGTCTGGCAGAGCCATAGACCATTGATCCATAGTAGAGTTTTGATCAAATAAAAGCACAATATACCTTTAACTTTGAACATCGATCTTCTCCCCAACTGGTAAAAGAGAGGACACGGAGAATGTTCAGTGCTCTAGTGCATTTGACCCGAAGCTGCTTTAAGTGTGGTATAAAGGTCAGCTTACGGTCAAAGATAAGCCCCAAGAACTTGGTCTCAAGGACCACTGGCAGCAAAACTTCACCGATATGAAGTTCAGGATCAGGGTGAATACCCCTTTGGCAACAAAAGTGCATGCATACGGTTTTAAAGAAAGAGAAATTATAGCCGTTCGCCATAGTCCATTTCAGTACACAATTGAGGGCAATTTGTAGTTGCTGCACAATATATCTCATGTTCAACGACTGACATTAGATGTGAAAGTCGTCAACATACAGCCCATTCGCAATAGTGAGAGGGAGTTGTTCAGTGATAGCATTTATCTTTATACTGAAAAGTGTGACACTCAAAACACAGACATGAAAGACTCATGGGTTCAACACTTTCCTGTACAAAAGAACAGGAAAGTGTTGAACCCACACGAACTTGGAATCTGATGTCCATTAAAAATTTTTTAATAAACATGGGTAAAAAGCCACGTAACCCATTGTATGGAGGTCTCACAAAATGCCATACCTCCATGTTGTGTCGTAAGCCTTCTCGATGTCAAAGAAATTGATACAAGATGTTGGCATTTGAGAAAGGCTTCCCTGATAGATGTTTCAAGACGAATTAAGCAGTCTGTGGTGGAGTGCTCTCGTCAGAATCCACATGAATGAGAGGAGGTTGTTTGATTCGAGGAACCAAACAAGACAAGCATTAACAATCCTTTCTAAGGTCTTACAGAGACCGCTTTTCAAAGCAACTGGACAGTAGTGTGAATGAATCTTGGGAACTTTCCCTGGCTTAGAGAAAGGTAAAATAATAGCCTGACTCCAGGCATCAGGAAAAACACTCTCCTGCCAGATCTGGTTAAAGACAATCAGAAGGACATCAAGAGAAGCAGGAGGTAGATGGTGCAGCATGTCATAATGAACATCATCAGGTCCAACAGATGTACTGGCAGACTGATGAATGATCATTTTCAGTTCCACCAGTGTAAAGGGACAATTATAGTCAAAGAAACAGTCAGTTTGAAAGAAAGAGATGAACAATCTACCCAAATCTTGATGGCCAAGAAGGTGGAGGAACAAGCAAAAGCTTTCACCTAGAGTATCAGCAATGCTCTGGACATTAGCCACCTCCTGACCATCAGAGAGTAAGATCGAGAGGGGGACAGAATTCTAGTGCCCATTAACCTTTTGAATCCTGTCCCACATGATACTGGTGGTAGCAGATATACTAGTTATGAATTTAATCCAAGATTCCTTCTAGCTTTGATATCTTACCCACCTAGCATGTGTATGGGCCCATTGGAAAGTGATGCAGTTCAAAAGTGTGAGATATATACAGAAAGTATCCCAAGCCCTTTTTTGAGCCTTCTGTGTCAAATGGCAAGCAGGATTCCACCACGGACGAAAATATTGTAGAAAACGTGTCAAGATTTTAGAAATACACTGAGCAGCTGCTTGTATAATACAGTCAGGTACTGCTGCCACACAGTCACGTATTAATGGGTGATTCAGGATGGCAAGATCTAGTTCTGCGAGAGCAGTGAAAGTGGACCAGTCTGCCTAATTCAGCTACCACCGGGGCACGTGGGTAGGATGGCATTGACCATGGCTAGTCTCTCTCAAAAGTACAGGAAAATGATATGATCACTGCCTGGTGGATTACTGTCAACTCTCCATGAAAAATGGCAAAAATAATGAAGGGGAGCAAATGAAGAGATCAATAGCTCTAAAGGACTGACTAGGTGCATGAAAATAAGTGGAAGAACCAGTATTGAAAAGATAAAGATTGTAATCAGAGAGCATACGCTCTACAGAGCAACCCCTCCCATCAATAAAAGCACTACCCCAGATGGAATGATGTTCATTAAAATCTCCCAGGATTAGAAATGGAGACAGCCACTGTTCAACGAGTGCATCAAGATCTGATTGATCATATGTCTCTCTAGAGGACAGGTAGAGAGAACAAACAGTGATGGTATGACCCAAGGAAACACGGATGGCTACAGCCTCCAAGGGTGTGTTGAATGACAAAGACAGGGTGGGCACATGCTGATCAGCCAATAGTGCCACCCCTCCATGTACTTGTCCATCACACAGCCTGTCATTTCTGTATAGAGAAAACAGCTGAATGATGACTGTATCAGTAGGTTTTAGAAATGTTTCTTGTAAGGAAAGACATAGAGGATGGAAGGAAGCAATCAGTGTTTTGATATCATCCAGATTAGAAATGTGAACCTTGACAGTTTCATTGTATCAAAATGGCCATTTTTAATGACAGGTAAGCGAAGTGGCTGGAGAAAACTTCTGTTTATGACTGCATTTTTTTTCCTTACTGTCCTTATTCGGAGGAGGTCTATCGACCTCCATGGATCCTGCCCTGGGTCGAGTGAACAGGTCTTTGTTATGGGAAGGGGATTCCAGTGACTGAGGACGCAAACAAATGATTGTTTTGCCTCTTGGGGTGAGAGAAAAAAATGTACCAGAAGAAATGCCTGTAGTTGAAACAGAAGGATGTGGATCTTGAGGTTTGTTGGAATGTATGGGAGGAACAGAGATAGGTGTGAAAGTCGATTCATCAACCATTTTAACCGTGGAGGTCAAAAGGCTTTTTATTTGTTTTAGAAACAATTCTCTTGGAGGCACAGAGAGATCTGTCTGCACTCCCACTGTAGTTGTGGAATGAAGTACAGCAGCATATGTCCGAGATGGAGTGGTGGATAGCAATTTCCAAGCCTCAGGATAACTAATGTTATGTATCGTTTTCAAAAGCTGCACCTCTTTTTGCTTCAACTATTTTGGGCAAGAACGAAAGTAGGAGAGGTTAGAACAATTGCTAATGACACAACATGGATCCATGTCACATTCATAGTCATCGTGGTCCTTGCCCCCACAACAAGCACATGTCAGGGAACCACGACATGATGTCTTTGAGTGGCCAAATCTCTGACATTGGAAACACAGGAGAGGGGTGGAATGTATGGCTATACCCTGCAAATGAGATAACCTGTCTTGATGGTGGCAGGTGCATATGATTAAGTAATTGTCAAGACAAGGGTATTTGTTGGAAGTGTAACTCTATCTTTGCGAGTGGAGATGCACTTCACTGCACAAACTCCTTAAGTGGAGAGACCAGCAAAAATCTCTGACTCAGGAACGTTCTTCAAATCCCTCTCAACAATAACTCCTCATGATGAATTCAAAGTAGCACGAGGTGTAACTTCAATAGGTATATCCCCAATTGCCTTTGAATTCAAGAGGAGTTCACTGTGTTGGGATGTGGATGTTTCAACTAATATGTCTCCAGATCGAAGCTTCTTTACTGACTTTGGAGAGCCAGCAAGTCCCTCTAGTCCCTTCTGAATAAAAAAGGGGGACAATTGCCCTAAAGGTTTTTCGAAAAGAAAATGAGGTACGTGTCTTACATATCTTGAAGATTGCTGTTCAGTCTTCAAGACGTGTTTGCTTACCCATTGACTGTTTTTTCACTATTTTATTTAAATTTTTTGAAGGAGGATCCATAGGAAAAAAAAAAATTTCGGTACCCACTGACCCCACCCACCATGAAGCCCTATGAGGGGATGCACCACAAAGTCATGTGAGGACAATGCAGCAATGCCAGGGTTTCATGAGCACAATACCCAAACACCAACATCAGGCACAATGTCCACAACACCTGCTGAGAACTTCCAACACTGGTACTTGGTTGACTCTAGCCCAAGTAGACCAGCCGATTGACCCAAGGGGGCCACCCAAAGGCTGCCTGTCTACAGGAATTCAAGGCCAAAGTGGTGTGTTGGAGTTGGACCCCTCAACTACCAGGATCTTTTCCCCTTCACAGGTCACTATGCACAGCAAACATGCAGGTGGATGTTTAGATCCCAGAGGAGGTAAACTGAAAGTACAGAACATTCTCTGGTAGGTCTTATCACCACGTACAGGAATCCATATTGAGGGGCCAAATGTCAACAATCTTGTTATGAAAAGAAAACTGTTTTAAGTGAACATGACTCTTTCCTTTTCAAAATGTATATTTGCAACTCCTTGTACTCCCATTCACACTACTAAACTATCAATTCACTTCATAAACACCTCAGTCATATCTCCTATAACTCAAAGGAATTTAACCTCTTCTCATCTGACAACCTTTCCATCCCAAAAGCCATTGAAGTTACCCACCTTTCAATCCTTTCCAACAATTCAATATCCTTATTAAAGTAAGGAGCCATAGACAGAAACCTTTTAAAGAAAAAAAAACCCCTCTTTGATATATATTCTATATTTTTGTGAAAACAAAGCAAAAACAATTATAGCCCTTCTTAAGGTTAATAACTTTGTTAGAAAAACAAGTTTAAGCAGAATACAACTCTTACCCTATCAAAATTTAATTTACAATTCCTTGTTCTCTCATTCATGTTACTAAATACATTTCAAAACTATCAATTCCCTTCATGGACTCCTCAGTCAAATCCTTTATAATTTTCACTTATGCAAGAGAATATAATTTCAAAGATTATTCTCACAAGACAGCCATTATAACCAACATATCATCCTAGTATCTCTCCTTTGAACATTTCCTTTCCAACAATTTAATGTCCCTGTTAATGTAAAGAGATGAAAACTGAACACAATACTCCAAATGAGACCAAACCAGAGCTTATAAGGTAATTTAAAGCTTGCATTATTTTAAGAAGCATTACTCATTAAGGTGTTGACAAAGCACAAAAAGTTTGAGTTAATCCCTCTGTTAATCACAATAAGCATTAAGATTTTAAAATAAACAAATTTAAGCAATTGATTGATTGTTCCTTCATATATCGACTTGCACAATAATGACATATAATTTTGATTGAAATCTATTCATATAAACCCTTTGGTTGTTTTCTGTCTGACTTTTTTCAATCCAATAAGCCAGCTTGTCATTTATACTCACAGGGATCATTCTTTTAAACAGGTCTTTCCTGTGGTACATTTTCAAATGCTTTCCAGAAATAAATATAGCCTAATCTATACCCTTACCCTCACCCACATCAGCAATAATGCTTTGAAGAATGTCAAAAAATTAGTCACCATGTTGAATATCCAACCAAATTTTAAACTTTGTTAAATGAACATACAAAACATATTTTATCACACTTTCAACCTTTCCTACTACTGATATAAGAAAGGAGTAACATTAGCCAAGTCATAATTGTCTGCTACCAGTCCACTCTTCAAAAACTGAGAAAAAGCAGTAGCAAATGGCTTACATAAGCAATATCCTAAATGTCTTTCACAACTCTTCAAGATATATTATCTGCTTTGGAGGTATCATTATTTTTAAACTCTCCAAATTAATGGCAATTAATGTTTCCATATAGAAACTCCTCAGAATAAGGAGCATTAGTTAAATCTCCTTTAGTAAGAATTGAAAAAAAATGTAAAATGTAGTAATCGAAATTTATAATCATGAGAAATAAACATTTAACAGTTATACCTGCAAAAGTCCAAGCCAAATCTCTCACATTTTCTCAAAAACTGTAAAATAATTAAATAGTTTTATACAGTGAAAGTGATTTAAACTTAAGTGTTGATGGTTACCATTTACTTTCGTGTTTTAGATGCAATGTTTTTCACATACACTGCTGGCCAAAATCTTAAAGCCAATGAACATAAAGCAAAAATATGCATTTTGCATAGTTAGACTCAACCACTGATTTGTGTAGAGCTTACAAAGATGGAAATAGGAAAAGGGAAAATAAAAAAAACTTTTTACCATTTAATAGGGAAAATGTGAACACTATAAAATTAGCCTAAATACTAGCTGGTCAAAAGTTAAAAACCAAACCAAAAGGAAGTCCTAAAGAGGATAGGAAATGCCCAACAAAAGGTCTCAGTAGTGAACTGCATGGTTGTCATTTCGAATAACTTCAAATATTCGCTTTGACATGGTCGATAGAAGCATTTGCAGAAGGCTGACTAGAATGTTATTCCAAGTGGTGAAAATGGCTTCATGAAGATCATACACTGTTTGGAATTGACGTCTATTTCTATAGACTTCTCTTGCCATCTACTCCCAAACATTTTCATTGGGGTTCAGTTTGAGCGAACATGCTGGATGGTCCAAAAGAATCGCATTATTTGCCATGAAAAAGTCCTTTATTCTGTGAATATTGTGGATTTTAACATTGTCTCGGTGAAAGATCCAGTCATTTCCACACAATCAAGGGCATTCAGTCAATAAGAATGCTCTCTCCAGCATGCTAATGTGGCTAGCTGCTGTTTGATGCCCCTATATAACCTGAAGCTCCACTGTTCCATGGAAGGACAAAGCACCCCAGATCATGATGGAACCTCCTCCACAATGTCATGTAAAAAATGTCTCAAATAGGATATCCTTTTCATGTCAGTAATGTTGGAAGACATCTGAACCATCCATGTTAAATTTTTTCTCCTCAGAGAACAAAACCTTCATCCACTTTTCTATGTTCCATGTTTGGTGCTTCTCAGCAAAGTTTAACCGAGCTGTTTCATAGTGTGAAAGGAGGCATGGCCTTTGAAGATGTGTACAGTTTTTAAAGCTTTTCTCTTTTACATGCTGTCTTATTGTTCTTGAGCTGCATACTGCATTTGTAAAGGCCTTAATCTGGTTTGACAATTGGCTGGTGTCTTGCCGGTTAACCGTCAAATCTTCCTGCTCAATGCAGATAAAATTTTCTTGGGCCAACCACTTGAAGTTCTTGTTCCGTATCCCTCAGGGTCTTTTAAGAAATTTCCAATAGCAGTTTTTCTATTCCCAATCTCACCAGCAAGGGTATGTTGAGAAAGACCTTGCTTTTGCAGCTCAACAATACTGCTATGTTCAAACTCTGTCAACTTTTTAACCTTTGCCATGTTTTTACCCAATGTAACACAGGAGAAGTCAGTGGGAGATGTGGACAACGCTAATGCTTGTATACAAATGAGTAAATTTTGTTATGTGTTTACTGATTAACACTTTGTTTCAGTGTAGTCTTAAACTTTTCACCAGCTAGTATTTAGGTTAATTTCATAGTGTTTACATATTCCCTATTAAATACTAAATAAGCTTTTTTTTTTTTTTTTTTTTACCTTTTCTTGTTTTCATCTTTCGAAGCTCTACTCAAATAAGTGGTTGAATCTAACAATGCAAAATGCATATTTTTTCTTTATGTTCATTGGCCTTAAGATTTTGGCCAGCAATGTACTATTCACTACTTAAGTTTTGTGTAAAAGCTGCTTATTAAGGCCTGACCATAGACACTTGTAGTTCATTATTAAGAATAGGGGAAATTCCAATTCCACAAAACATTGACATTTCTTCAGTGATGTATACTTTGATACTGAAATTCACTGTTGTATTTATAAAACTTGTACTACAATAAGGTTTAATACTTAAGTCTTTTTATCTGTAACAGTAAGCAACTGTAGGCTGATTTGGTAATACTGCTTTGTGCATTGATAGGACTAACAATTTGGAGTGAATTATTATGGTGTAGTAAATTTTGTGAAAACTAAAATAGATAGTCTTTAACAGTTTAACTAAAAAATTATAATAAATTGTCTTACACCTACTTACATAAGACATGAACAATATAAGACGCATCAATCACCAAAATTGAGATGCAAACACAAGGCTAAAGCCTACATATCTGACCATTTTGGATTTTCAAAGACTTTTTCCTCGTTGAACTACACAATATTGTCCACAGTACTGTTTATAATCACAAAAATAAATTATGAGAAGGGATGGCATACATATGGCTATTATTAAAAAAAAATAATGACTATCATGAAAATAATTTATGGTGTTGACTAAATACACGATTTGTTTGGAACATATTACAGCTCACATCATATGTAAAAACAGCTGGTATAGATTAAGATTTTTTTTTATATTGAGGAGCGAACATTTGACCTTCTTCGGTCATCGCCTGGTTCACAAAGAATGAGGTAACTGGCCGATAGCTGACCACATGTGGTACTAACTATAAGTGTAACAAGGTGAACTACATATACTAGGCTAATCAAAAACAAGTCATCTTGTCTTGATTTCACAGAGCATGAAGTTAAGAATGTCACTGTTCACGTTATGCTATCAATGTTAGTCTGTTACTTCGGGTTCAAATCTCAATAATTTATTATCACAACACGTTTCTTATTCTTAAATCCTAACTACATTACAACAACATATTAGCATGCTGAATTTCTCTAATGCAAATCTGCAAAAAATCATCAATTAGTGATTTCTATGACATACTAATTAATCCTTCTTGAAGAAATGATTCCCACCGAGCTTCGAATAGAAGTCATTGCTGAACTCACAAAACGATGTTACTGATTGTCTCCTGTAGAGGGAAACCGATAAAGTTGTACATTATTCAAAATTTTAAAAAGTGTTTTCATTTAACGACTCTTCATTGTTTGTGCGACAAAACGTAATGCTGTTTTTAATGAGTAAATAAATACTTATTTGCATTTGCATGGTGTAAGCTTCATAGACCTATATGTCTCAGTTCTTTTGTAAACAAATTGTTCAAAATGTGAATTTCATTTTTCATGGTTTGTTTGTGTTTTGAATTTTGCGCAAAGCTACAAGAGAGCTATTTGCGCTCGTCGTCTATAATTTAACAGTATAAGACTCCACCCACCACCAACTCTTGGATTACTCTTTTGCCAACGAACAGTGAAATTGTTTGCACATTATAATTCCATACAGCTGAATTAAGAATCGAGTGTCCTAATCATCTTGCTATACTGGGCCCTATTTTTCTTGGATTTGGGCTACTCTAATTGAATAGTGGAATTTAATCGTCATTTTTAACTCACTCACGACATCAAAATGCAAAGTTCGTTTATTTTTTATTCTAGAAATGCAAAGCAAACCATTTTGATATGTATTTTTGATCTGTTACATATCTTTAGTTTTAAACTGTATTTGATAGCTATTTAGTGTAACAAAAATCCGTGCTTAAATAGAAGCACGATCTGGGAATGTCGTATGAACCAATTCAACATAACTATCTAAAAGACAGGTTATATTGAAATTACTTACACATTATGTGCTATTTTGGCATATGCTGTTTACTTTCACATATCTGTCCTCTCTATAACAACAAAGATAATTAAAATATATTCACTTATGTAGCTAAAGCGTATCTTAGAACAAACAACCTCTCAGCAATAAAATTACAAACATGAGTTTTTGATGTATTTTAATATATCTGCTTGCTAACAGAAACAACAGACATTATAAAGCTGTTTTGTAAGTTTTCTTTGTTTAAAGTTTTTCTGGGGTATATACTAGAGTAATTTATAACTACCTTAAATCTGCATTTTAAGATTTGTAGCTGAAAAGTAATAACTTCAACTTCATGTGATTATGTATGTATAACTACAAATAAACGCTATATTAGTATTATTTTATGTGTCTTTTTTAGTAAAGAAACCTTTAATGGAACATTTTAGATCATTAAGTTCAAATATTGTTCACTTTTCTAACCTTGCATTAAAAAACAATAAATTAGCTATTTGTGCTAGCCGACCCTAATTTAGCAGTGTAAGACTAGAGGAAAGGCAGCTAGTCATCACCACCCACCGCCAACTCTTGAGCTACTCTTTTACCAACGAATAGTGGCATTGATTATAACATTATACGCCCACACGGCTGAGAGGGCGGGCATGTTTAGCGCGACGCAGGCGCGAACCCGTGACCCTCGGGTTACGAGTCGCACGCCTTATGCGCTTGGCCATGCCAGGCCCAGAGTGGGATTGACCGTCACATTATAACGCCCCCACGGCTGGGAGGGCGAGCATGTTTGGCGCGACTCGGGCGCGAACCCGCGACCCTCAGATTATGAAGCGCACGCCTTAACGCGCTAGGTCATGCCAGGCCAGGTGTGATGATATCAACTCAGAGTTAACTTGCTCTTCGTAGACGTTAATCGTTGATAAAATATTCAGTTCTAAGTCTGATATAAGACTCTGTATTGTTTGTAAGTATGTAAAACTATTGTATATAAATCATTATTTATAATAACTATTAGTAATACAATTAAATAAGATACTTTTTTGTTAAAAAAGAAAATTGTGTGTATCAATTTTGTTGGCAAATACCATCAATTCGATAGATATTAACAGTTAATTAACTTCTAATTCAAATTTGAATTTCTGGTTAATTGAAATAGTAATACGTAATATATGTAATATAATAAATGGGCAATGCAAGTAGTTGTTGTTGTTATTTTGAATTAAGCACAAAGCTACACAATGGGCTATCTGTGCTCTGCCCACCACAGGTATCGAAACCCGGATTTTAGCGTGTAAGTCCTCAGACATACCGCTGAACCACTGGGGGGCCACTATATGGAATGCATCACTCAAAGGAAACGCTGGTCGAAACAGAATAAACTTCAATGGAGAATTGTTGAGTCTCCTCTGCATAGGATGGCTCTGGATATTACTAAGTGTAAAGAAGATGCACGAAAGTGTCGAAACTAGCTTCTCTAATATCAGACTTCTGACAGTTTGTTCCATTTATTGTGATTTCTCACTAATTGCTATTCACGATATTGTGTTCTGTTATCATTAGATGATTAGTCATTGGAACCACAAATACCTACCAGCTCTTACTGCATAAACTTTATCTTTCACCAAAGTTAGGGCACTTGCTTGCTTTACAAATTATTGAATAGTATTGGAAAGCCCAGTGTAAGAGAATCATTAGCTTGCAAAATTAACAATTGAAAGAAAGTAATGTTCACTGTTTTCTGAACAGTCAGGTATTAATGTCTAACGGAATGTATAAGCTAAACTTAAAACCTTCTACTCGACTTTTTACAGTTCAATGAGTTGCTGATCTTTATTATCACAGACCGAAAAGAGCTGGCATTTCTTACTTTTCATGCTATAGAATAATGGCAAAATTCAATACATGTACTACCAATTAAAGATGGTCAGAATGTCCATGTAAAAGAAAACTAAGCGATTAAAAATATTTATAACCTCTTATTTTCGAACACAGAGTGAATGTTCTGAAGTGAAATGCCATCCAATGTTTTGAGAAATCACTTCAATAATGCTTTTTAGAGCATATCAACTTAGGCTCATTAGATTTTTCATCAATATTTTAAGAAACTGTCAGATCTACGTGTGAGTCCGTTTTTTTCTGAATTTGTGTTGAAATACAGTAATAACAACATGAACTTTAATCTTCGTAAATAGACTTTTAGTTCGAATGTTTTGATTTTTTGAAATTTTTTTCAATAATTATTAATTCCATAAAGCCTGTAATAAAAATGAATTTAGTTTGATGGCTTCTACAAAACACCACTATCGCTACAGATCGTAACTTCAGCATTTGAGTGTTACTGAAGTTTTCGTATTGTAACTAGATATGAGCTGCATAAACTATTAAAGCAATTGAAAAAGGGCAATGACAACGTATATACATACGTTGCCATATGTATGTACAAACAAGCATACTATATAACAACATGTGTGTGTTGAAAACATCACGCTGAATATTTCACAGATAATTTCAACAAATTGAAACAAACGAAACAACCACGCCCGGAAAATGCTTATAAATAACAAAATATGAGGGAAATTAGAAAAAAATAACGAGAGCGCCTGTGTGTTCTCATGAAAAAATGAGCTGTTATGCAAACTAGACAGATATTGTATAAATGATGAAGAGAGTCCTGAGCACCTCTCTCCGATAAACTTATACATTAGGTCATTAAGCTAAATTAAGTTTAAAAAATAACAACAATAAAATAAAAAGCAAAATAATGTAATAATAATGCAATTAATATATATATAAATGCAAGTGCTAAAATAAAACAGGCCACCTATCTTTTAGACTTAGAAAATCTGAAAGAACCATATACATGGACATTGCCCCAAAAAGGGTCTGATTTATGCTCATTACTCTGGCCCTTAAGTATTTACTTTAAATATATTAATAAGTCCACCATAACAATGAAAAGGAAGAGGGAAGAGGTCTAGTGTACCTGACCCTCCTCAGTATACAAATTTATGTACCCAAACACGTAGAGAGGGAGCGTGCTCTCAATGACAATAATCGATTAATTTTCGGTTAAATTACTGCATAAAGTGAAGTGTTATTGGGTAATATATTGTTATTGTGAGTTATATTAATACTTAGAGAATGTTTCATTTTTAACATTGAAAGATTCTAGAAGTTTGTGAATTTTCCATGGAAAAATCAATAGTAAAAAAAAGAAGAAGATTTACACCATAACCAAAGAGGAAGAGAGAAAACATTCTCATTAGTGTAGTGCAAAGATATTTTGACTGGATAAAGTTAAAATATTAACAAATGAGCGAAATTTTGATTCGTGCGTGAAATTAAAAAAATATGGCTGTGATATCATAAATTCCTATACGATGCATGGGAATATTTTTAGTCATGCAAAATGAAATTCCTTTAATAAACAGCTGTCTACTCTCAATATATTTCATTACAAAATGTTGTTTTGAATCATCAAAATGCTAAATTTAAGAGTAGTGGGGAAGAAGGAAGTTCCACCTCCTCAACAGAACCTTGTAATCAATGCACTATGAAAAACAATTGAGAGTGTTGACAGAAACTATTGCTCAAAGGTGAAATTAGAAGTGCCTAACTCAAGTCAACTTGACTATGTGGGATCAATTTGTCTCAACCTCCATTTCTTCGTACTGGAGCTGGGTTCTGCCTATGAAGTTACATTAAATAACTTAGGGTGCATGTTTCCATTGTATAGAAGAAGAAATATAGAAAAACAAGAACACAGGTCGAATGCAAACCTACGGAAACTAGGAAACAGGAAGTATTCGAGTTCCTTGGACAAACATTCTGTAGATAATAGCGGGCGTGAGAACATAATAAGAATGTAAGATTGTAGTTGTGTTGTTTGACCTGTTTCTAGTTCAAACTCATAATGAAATGTTATGATTTTCCCTTACACTCACACACTCAGTTGGACATTTGACCAATTAGAACTTGATTAAACTTTCAATCAAAATCTGGACTTTCAGTATTTAAGGTCAAGTTTTAGCCACAACCAATTTCTATTTAATTGATTAGCTAGTTATTTTCTGACTTTGATGATACTGAGAAACATTCCATGTTTGCTCACAGAGATATCTAATGTCTTCAAAGAAATACTAACGTCTGTTAGTAATGTTCTAAATCTATAAACATTCCTGGTCAAATATTTGTAGTTTTTGATAAATAAGCGTTTATCACAGTTAGAGTTTCTGAAAATTATAGTATGCTAACCATAGTAAACCAACAATATTCTCAAAAGTGTGTCTTGACGAGTCCATTTATAAACTTTAAGTGGGTTTCTCATAAGTTCAGTTAGCAACAATGTAAAACATATTGTTGACTCTTGCACTCGAGAACCTTCTACAAATTTAGATAATAGACGGGACTTTCGCAACACGTATTTAACAATATATAAGTTAGATGCATTTCTAAATATACATTTTTATTTTAAACAAACATCAAAGCCCAGTATGGCCAAATGGTTGAGGCTCTTGACTCGTAATCTAAGAGTCACACCAAATATTTTCGCCCTTTAAATAAGCCGTGGTAGCATTTTATGTTACAATCAGTCCCACTTTTCGTTGGTGAAAGAGTAGCCCAAGATTTGGTGATAGATGGTAATGACTGTCTGCCTTCCCTCTATTCTTAAACTGCTAAATTAGGGACGGCTAGGACAGATGACCCTAGTGTAATATCAAAATTCAAAAACAAAGGAACAAACAACAGTATTAAAATAAATATACATATATATAGTAGAAAATCCGTTATACCTCTCTCCTTACAGAATTAAGAATTGCTGCCACTCAATAAATATCATGCTCGACGACATAATGGAAGACATTGACATATAGCTCATTTGCAAGAGGCTCATCAAGGCCAAGCGTGTTAAGGCGTAATCCGAGGGTCGCGGGTTCGCATCCCCATCGCGCCAAACATGCTAGCCCTTTCAGCCGTGGGGGCGTTCTAATTTTACGGTCAATCCCACTATTCGTTGGTAAAAAGAGTATCCCAAGAGTTGGCGGTGGGTGGTGATGACTAGCTGCCTTCCTTCTCGTCTTATACTGCTAAATTAGGGACGGCTAGCATAGAGAGTCCTCGAGTAGTTTTGTGCGAAATTTAAAAGCAAACAAGCAAATCATTTGCAAGAGTAGAAAGAGGTTATACAGTGATAGCATTGATCTTTACACTGAAAAGTGTGACACTCAAGTTACAGCCCTGAGGGACTCCAAAATCATGTGGAAAAGAATAGGAAAGCGTTAAGCCCAAATGAACTTGGAATTATTGGTCCAATAAAAAGTTTTTTTTATAAAAGCGGTATCGTAAAAAAGCTGTACATCCCCCTGTAAGCCTTCTCAAGATCAAATAATATGTAAACAAGATATTGTCGCTTGAGAAAGGCTTCTTTAATCGACGAATCAGGTTGAATCAGATGGTTCAGAGTGGAGCACTGTCGTTGGAACCAACATCGGATGGGCGAGAGTAGGATGTTTGGTTCATCGAATCAAACATGATGAGCATTAACAATTCTTTTTAAAACAATGCAACGACAGCTCATTAAAGCAACTGGACGATAATTAGAAGGAATTTTGGGTTCCTTCCCAAGTTTAGAGAAAGAGGGGTAATAACCCAGTGTAAGGCAACAGGAA
The DNA here is from genome assembly GCA_011833715.1 of Carcinoscorpius rotundicauda. Classification (NCBI taxonomy): domain Eukaryota; kingdom Metazoa; phylum Arthropoda; class Merostomata; order Xiphosura; family Limulidae; genus Carcinoscorpius; species Carcinoscorpius rotundicauda. The sequence continues at coordinate 43,409,469 of CM022393.1, forward strand.
AATCATTCTCATGCAATATCTGGCTGAAAACAACGAGAATAATAACAAGAGAGGCCAAAGAGACAAATGGTGCAATATCTCATTGTGAATATCAGCAGGTCAGATTGATCTATTGCCTGACCAATGAAGAACAAGCTTGAGTTCGCCAGTGTAAAGGGTCGATTACAGTCATAGAAATGTTCAGCCTGAAAGGAAAGAGGCGATTGCTATGTTCGATACTCGATGATCCAGAAAGTAGGGGATAAAACAGAAATGCTAGATGCACGAGTAAAAGCTTTTGCTGCGATTATCGACGATGCTTTGGGTATCAGAAACTTCCTGGCCATTGGAGAGCAAGTTCAAAAGGAGGTAAGCATACTACTCATTGATCTTCCAAATTATGTTCCATATGATTTTCAAACTGGTAATAGAAGAGACACTAGTTGTGAACTTAATTCAAGATTCCTTTTAGTTTAGATGTCTTACCTGCCGAGAATAGGAGCAGACCCACTGAGAAGCAATAAAGTTTGGAAATATGTGATACTTACGAAATTTATCCCATGCCCGTTTTTAAGGATTCTGTACCATTTGACAGGCAGAGCTCTACCATGGACGAGGATACTGAGAAAAATGTGTTGAGGTTTTAGGAGTGCATTGACCAGCTGCCTGGATGGGACAGTCAGTCACTGCTACCACACAGTCGTCTATTGATGTCATACTCACGATAGCAGAATCAAGTTCCGACAGAGCTAGTGGGTCGGGTGGTGTAGTCCACAGTCAGCTTCCCTCATTATATTAATCAAATGACCGCTGCTTCCTGGATAACTGTCAACCCTCCAAGAAAAGTGAAGGGGAGCAGATAGACAGATCAATAGCAGTAGCAGACTGACTAGGTGCATGTAAATAAGTATAAGAACCAGTACTAGAGAGAGAAAGTTGTGATCCTACAGAAAGACCCCAGCATGGATTAGACGTGAACTTGTCAACAAGCTTATCTGAGGAGAGAGTAAAAGAATCTGCACATGGTTTGAAAACAACTATGTTGTTGGCACAGATAGATTTATCTGCACTCCCACTGAAACAGTAGAATGTAGTGCGGCAGCAAATGACTGAGATGGATATAGGGACAATAACTTCTAAACCTTGAAGTAGGAAATGTTGTGAAAAGTTTTCAAACACTGTACCTCTTTCTCCTCTACCAACCTAAATCAAGAATGAAAGTACAAGGGTTGGAAACCACTACAATGATTACAGTTAGGGTCTAATTCGCATTCATGCATCACGATATTTTCCACTGCAATGAGCACATGCCAAAGAACCACGACATGATGTTTCTGAATATGACTGAACCGCTGACGCTGATATATCTAAGATGGTTAGGAAAACACCCCTCTACCTTACAATTCAGGTAACTCACCTTAACAGTGGCACAAATGTCAAATGTAGGACATCAGAAGGTAGCATAATTCCATCATTGCGAGTGAAAATACGTATAACTGCAGATATTTCTTAGGTAGAGATACTAGCGAGGATCTCCCACTCGGCGATGTTTTTCAAGTCCATCTCAATGATAACTCTTCGTGAGGAGTAACCTCAATGAGTATATTTCCAATTAACTTCAAACGCAAGAGAAGTTCATTATGTTTTGGGGTGGATGTTTCCACCAAGATGTCTACAAAACGTAGCTTATTGACTGACTTAAGAGCCCCTTTAGCCTCCTCTGAATAAAAAATGGAGGCATTTGCCCTAACAATTTGTCTAACAAAGAATGTAGTATAAGAAAATGAAATGCAGGTGTAGAAGAAGGTTCAAAGATTCCCAGACATAGTAGTTTACTAATGAAATTTTTTATTATTTTATTTTTATTTGAACTTGGGGGATCCATAACATCAGATAAAATATTCCGTGCCTATTGATCTCACCCATCATGAAAACCTACAAGGGGACGTACTACAATGCAAAACAATGACACTGCAGCAATGTCGGGGTCTCATGAGCACTATATCCAAACACCAGCGTAAAAAAAATGTCCACGACAGCTGTTGAAAACGTCTAACACTGGTATTCAGATGACCTTTGCCCAAAAGGATGAGTTGATGACCCTGGGAGCTACCTCAAGGCTACAGTAATTCAAAAGTAATGTTTTATGTCAAAATTGGACTCCTCAACCACCAGTATTCTATACTGTCCTTCACAGAACACCACACAGGTCAAATACATGGGTGTATTTTAGATCCAAGAAGAGGTAAACTGACAGTACATTACCTTCTCTGAGAGAAAGTCCCCTTACCAAGTACAGGAATCTATTTGGAGGAGCATGAAAGTGTTTTAACACAAATATTATCTTTTTTGCTTAAACTAATCAATGATCACACGGCTGAGGAATTTGTGGGATAAGTTTTAAAGAAAAAACGATTTTTTGGTTAGGTTTTCATATATGATAAATTTTACAAAAACTGGGAAAAGTTTTGCCTAATTTTGGGCCAAAAAATGTCTCATAACTTTTTCACAAATTAAGTGAACATAAATGACTTCTCTTAGGAAATTTATGAGTAACTCTCAATATTTCATAAATACATGCTTTGGTTTATTTGTTTTAAATTTCGAGCAAAGCTAAACGAGGGCTATCTGCACTAGCTGTCCCCAATTTAGCAATGTAAACTTAGAGGGAAAGCAGTTAGTCATTACCACATACTGCCAATTCTTGGGCTACTCTTTTACTTACAAATAGTGGGATTGACTGTCACATTATAACGTACCCATGATTGAAAAGGGCAAGCATGCTTGGTGTGACGAGGATTTGAACCTTCGATCCTCAGATTATGAGTTGAATGCCTTAACCACCTGGCCATGCTGGGCCACATACTTTGGAAACAACGAATTGATAAGCTACAGCTCAGTTCTCTGAAGCTGGCGCATTTGGTGTCCATTTTTCTCACAAGCACACTATTTGTGAAAAAGTAATCATGTGGAATTTTTTCCAGTACATATTTTGAGAGTGTGTATTTAAATAGTAAAGAGATAGCTGGATCATTTTTTTTTTTTGCTCGGCAATCAGTTTACTTCTAGCATACGAAACTTCAACAAGTGAATCATATCCCTCATTTTTATCTTTGTCATTCACCAAAGAATCTTTGGTTGAACAATTATTCCCAAGGTAACCATTGGATTCAAAAATTGAGACAAATTTATAATATTATCATCTGAGTACGTGTGTATAATTTATTTTTGGTTTAATATCTTAGTCTGAGCTCGCGTTAACAGCACACAAGGGGAAACATTATCATCAGATGAAAGAGTGATCAGCTCGCTAATAACTTTGGCTTTGGCAACAGCTTTTACCCCAGCAAAATCGTTTTCCAACAATAATGATACACCCTTAATTCTCATAGTAGGTCTAACTCAACCGCAATTGGTCTCAAACTAGGTCTAATCCTAAATACATGTTATGAATAGAAACATTACCAAAGCCACTCTTATTATCCTGAACAATAACAAATTCACCAGTGGCAGAATTCGAATGTAAAGGCAATATATTTCTTACCAACAGTGATAGTTTAACCTAAGTATCAGTTAGAATACGTATGGGTATGTGATTAGTAGTGTCATTTGTCAAAGACAGAACCAACAGGCACAAATGGTCTAAATTTTCTCTAATTACATCAGCTTTTTTACCAGTAGTCAAATCAACAACACTGGGTGGTCTGATGAAACTACGTCCATATGTGGATATAAACGCACTAAGTGCTGCCTTCTTTTCTTTTTCTTTCTCAAATTGCAACAGTTAGACATAACATGACCAAGTTTCTTACAAAAATGGCATACATGATTATTTTGATGAAGTTTTATCCCGAGTATGTGAAAACTTGGAACTAGAAAAACTCGATTTTTAGAAGAATCATGAAACTTAATGGATTAAACAAATACAGATTTTTGTTGAAATTGTAGGAATTTCATTTTTATGAAAAGTGGTTTTATCTGTTAAAATGTAATCACTTGAAAGAGCAGCTACTTCCTGTAGTGTTTCAACATTCTTTACATCCAAGTATACTTTGATGTCATAACATGTACAATGTTTTAATTCCTCAATTAGACATAATCGTCTTGGTTTGTCAAAACTGTTGCCAATATGCATAGAATTCCAAAATCGATAAAAATAAACTTCTTTTTTCGTAGGCAAATTCCATATAGGTTTGACTATCTTTATTGTGATAATATCGAAACATTTAGTACTAACTCGTATGCTTTAAGAATAGCTGCTTTAACCTTATCACAATCCATTCAGTCTTCTAGAGAGATAGTGGTATAAGTTTCTTGTGGCTTACCAGCTTAAATCCTCTGTAATAATAATAACCATTTTTTCAATGGTTTGAGCAACCTTCTCAAAATGTTATAAATATATATCAATTTAATTTTCAATAAATGCTGGAACTTTAATATATTGATTAAATTCAAAATTGTCATTTTATTCTAGTTGTTCGGATTTGAGTCTAATATCCATTTCTTTAAGCCCAGTTTCTTTCTTGGTTTCGATATGAGCTTGTTCGGCCTCGAGACTGTTTACTTTTTCTTTCAGCTTCTATATGGGCTTACTCTTTCTATTTTTCAACTTCAACACGAGCTCGTTTTTGTTCAGCCTCGAATCATTTGTTTCTCTTTCATCATTGATACAGGTTTGTTCACGCTCAATTTTTTTGTGTCTCCACTAGATTACTAATTTATTTTTATCACCCAGCTCTGATTAACTAATGCAGACGTTAAATTATTCCGCTATTGATTCCACAAATAACAAATAGTCATCGACTAATATTTCAATAGTACGTTTTCTTCCTTTTTCTCATTGATTTCTTAACTGCTAATTCTAATATTTTAGTAATTTAAAAGCAATTCAATTTTGTTATATCTTTTAGTTGTTTGAAGGATAATCAAATATGATAATATATTTGGGCGATGATAAATATAAATTTGAATTATGATTTTAATTTAATTTAGAACAAATTTTGTCTCTGATTCATATCCTAGATAAGCCTTCCAATTTATTATATCACGTATTATAATTCATCTCGGACGATCCTCCGAAACATTACTTTAGATATAAAAATTTCAAATAGCCTTAAACCTAATTAACTACTTATTTAAATTAAGGAATTAGTTAAATGTTAATATGTATCAAAATTATTATATTTGCCAAAAAGACTGATACACACAATCTTCCTTCTTAAAACAAATATATTTTAATATACAAACAACAATAAACTTTATAATAATGATTATTATAAATAAATTTTATATAAATATTTTGCAAACTTGCAAACAAGAATGAGTCTTCTGTCTGCTCTGAAACTGAACATTTTATCGACGGTTTACGAAGAGCGAATTAATTCTATGTTGATACACAGATATAGTTTGCATGACGGGAAGCTAGCTAGCTTCTTAACACGTGAGTTTGTTTTCCCAAGTATCTAATGTTTTCGTAGGAATATTAACGTTCAAAGTTAATTCAGTTTGTAATTTTCTAAATCTATAAACGTTCCAGGTCAAATATCTGTAGTTTTCTGATTACCAAGCATTTATTACAGTTAGAGCTTCCAAAATTTGTTGTGTACTAACTGTAGATAACCAACAATATAAATAAAAAGTGTTTCTTGGCTCGTCGATTCATAAACTTCAGTTGAGGTTCTTGAAAGTTCAGTTGGTAACGATGTTAAGCACATACTGTTAATTCTTACACTTGAGGATCTTCTAAAAATTTAGTGAACACTCGGGACTTTCAGAACACATATTCGACACGGAAATTTACATGCATTTCTCAACATATATTAATTTGAAACAAACACGAATATTGATATAATTATATAATAGAAAATCTGTTACATTCCAAATAAAAAAAACATTTTTTTAAATAATCTGTATAGTAATTTAAATGTGTAGTAACGGTTAATCTAAAGATGACAAAGGAAAGCCGAAACTTTGTCCTCCGCTTATCAATAAGAGTGTTACTATTCATATCAGCCGTTCTTCGATACGTCCTTTATGTTGAGAACTAAGGAATCGACCATTGACTACTCGGATGGGACCTACATATAGTTGTCACGAGCAGAGTACACCCACAAATAATAACACTTAGCCCACTAACTGATGAGACTGCAGTGTTGTAAATACAGTTTTGGAAAATGACCACCAAATTGGCAGTATGACTCCTTACTCTATCTCGCTACGGTAGGTCGAAGTGCGTATGTCACAACCTGTTGCTCCCTAATGACACAGTAGTATGTCTGCGGACTCACAATGCTAGAAAACGGGTTTCAATACTCGTGGTGGGCAGACCACAGATGGCTCATTATGTAGCTTTGTGTTTAATTCAAAATAATCAATCAATCACGACCTGTTACCTGTTCAAAATCTAGTTAAACTGCTTCATTGTAAATGTACACGATTAAACTTTGTATCAAAATGTACTAATAAGTGAAATTTTCATATCACGCAAGTTTCAATTTCTGGATTTTGTAAAGAAGTATTTAAATAAATCATCAAACTCTCCTACTATGGAAATCATGACATTTGTCCTCTTGCTTTTCGGCCTTCTCCCTTTTACAATTTAATCCCCCTTCTCTCTCTTTTAAAATTTATTTATTAGTAGTTTTAGTTTAGTTTAGAGCAGTTGTTTCCAACCTTTATTATGCCCCGCACCCATAAAAATGTTAATATGTTCTCGAACCCTGTTGTTTGTTTGTTTTTTGGAATTTCGCACGAAGCTACTCGAGGGCTATCTGTGCTAGCCGTCCCTAATTTAGCAGTGTAAGACTAGAGGGAAGGCAGCTAGTCATCACCACCCACCGCCAACTCTTGGGCTACTCTTTTACCAACGAATAGTGGGGTTGACCGTCACATTATACACCCCCACGGCTGTGAGGGCGAGCATGTTTAGCGCGACGCGGGCGAGAACCCGCGACCCTCGGATTACAAGTGCACGCCCTAACGCGCTCGGCCATGCCAGGCCGTTCTCGAACCCCTCAGAGTAATTATTTATTTAAGAATAATGGAGAAGGTGGCCAAAACAAATGTTATCTCGCACCCCTGATTGGGAACCACTGGTATAGAGGATGAAACAACCGAGATGAGTCACAAGATCCTATGTTGCCTCAAAAGGTTAAGTACAGAATTTAAAATAAATTAATTATTACAATAAAGATGTTATAAGATATTGTCAAGTTTTTATTGCTGTCAATCGTTTTTTTACGTATTATGCTGTTTTATTAATCAAATTATGTAATTGAGATTTCTCTTAGCATTGCATAAAACCAAGTCATATTATTCCATTCTCTCATGTGGATGAAATTCTTTTATTTCGTTTATATTTACTCCCAGCATTTCTCCTTTTCATTTTCCCGTTCGCTCCACATTGTATGATATTTCCATGCGTTTTAGTGTAATGGCGAGTTTTGAGGTGTGTATGTAGTAGGATAATAAACCAAAAGTAGTAGTAGTGTTTTATTAAAACTTTAATTTCTAATTTGAAAACTTCCTTTTACAATTTGATTTTTTTTACCATGGGAGTTTTCCACGAAGTGAGGTAAGTGCTATTTATAATGTATTTATAATCTGTTACTTTTGATTTACATCTTGGAATATAAATTTTTACTTTTTAAAAGTTTAAACCGTGTTTACCCCACAACATTATTATGGTACATGATGAGCATAGTGTAACACCCAGCATTAATGGCACTGTACAGTAACGAAGATGCAAAGTCATTGTGTTAAATTTACAAATATTTACATTCGTGTGCATAATAAAATTGATGCATGTTGTTATAAGCACCAAGAAGCTTTAAATTATTAGGGTTATAAATTAAACTTGTGTAGGAGTTACTGTCAAATCCATTATTTGGTGTGACAAAAATAGTACAATATTTAGCAATAGGTGTTGTAGTGTAGTTGCCTTGCTTCCCAATAGTTCCAACTTACAGTTCTAGTTAGAGATAGCTAGTGCAGATAACCTTTGTATACCAGTGTGTAAAATACTACAAATTGTAAATGAGCCTTTCAAACTTGTGACATTCTAGTAACATTCACTTATGTGCTTCATATTATAAAACCAATTTTTTAAATGTAGAGGAACGAACTGTGTTTCGACCTTCTTTGGTCATCATCATGTTCACAAAGAAAGAAAAAAAGGTAACTGACTGATAGCAGACCACATGCTTACTCTTAATCAGTTTAATCATAAAAGCCTTAATGGCAAGTTTCGATGTCATATCCCTCTTTACAGAAGTCCCAACCGCTGAAGCCTGTAAGATAGCCTTAGAACTGTACATCCGAGACCCTAACCCAACTATAGACATTCCCAGTAACCAGTTAGCAACCCTCATAGAATTCATCACAATAAAGACAAACTTCATGTTCAACAACCAAAACTATATACAAACAAATGGCCTAAGCATGGGCAACCCAGTATCACCAGTTGCAGCCAATATTTTTATGACACAAGTTGAAACACAAGCAATTAATACAGCATTACATCCACCACTATACTGGTACAGATATGTAGATGACACAGTTGCAGGATTCAAATCTACAGAACACATACTTAATTTTTTCAATTACATTAACATTATACATCCCAACATCAACTTCAAATGTGAACAGGGAGAAAGTAATCAAATATCCTTTCTTAACCTCAAAAATTGCAAGAACCGATACACAGTTTAAAATGGAAATTCACCAAAAAATTGCTCATACTGGACTATACATTCCCTGGGACTCAGATCATGAAACAAAACAAAAAAACTCAACATACTAGGAAACCAGTAATCAGAGATGATGAGAAAACCCACTTGTAGAGAAAAATATGTATAAAAACGACTGGTTTGGGTTGAGAAAATTTTTTATGTAGAGTAGCGAACAACATTTTGACTTTCTTCAGTCGTCGTCAGGTTCACAATGAAAGAAAGAGGTAACTGATAGATAGCTGACCACATGTGTGAAGGTGGTTGTATAACTGAGTATGGGAATGTAGAGGGTGTACTTAGATGTTTGATTATATTTATTAATATAGGTATAAAGGAGCTCCTTTGTATTGGTTTATTTTGGGCTTGTTATTGTATTAGTAAGGCTTCTTTAATTTTGCATTTGTTTATGTTTGTTTCTTTTTTTAGTATTTGGGTGTTTTCTATGGTTGTGTTGTGTTTATTTGACTTAGTGTTCGAAAACGTGTGAAGGTGACTTTTTATGTTCTTTGAATCTGTTTTTCATTTTTCTATTTGTTTTTCTAACATAGAAGTTGTGGCAGTTATCACATTGTATTGTATAAATAATGTTGGTGGGGTATTTGTCAATGTAATTCTTACATAGTATAAACCTTAGTTGTGCCTTGTTTTTGAATAAATTCAGTATTAACTGGAATGTCATATTTTGTTATTAGTTTTTGCCAAATTTTGTGTGCTCGTTGAAGTGCAAGGACCATGATGCCTGTGAATGTGAAATGGACTCTCATTGTGTCAATTGCAATGGCTCTAGCCCATCCTACTTTCATTTCTTGTCCTAAATGGTTGGAAGAGAAAGAGGTGCAGTATTTGAAAACGATTCATAATATTTCTTTTCCTGAGGCTTGAATGTTGCTGTCAGCACTTCATTCTACAACGATAATGGGAGTGCAAACAGATCTCTCTGTGCCTTCAAAAGAATAGTTCTTACAACAGATGAAAAGTGTTTTGACCTCTATGGTTAAAAAAGTTGATGAATCACCTTCAACACCCATCTCTGTCCCTTACATAAATTCCAACATATCCAAAGATCCACTTCCTTTGGTTCTGGGTACAGGCATTTCCTCAGATACATCTTCTCCCATCATAAGATGCAATGCAATAATTTGTTCATGTCCTCAGTCACTGGAATCTTCTTCCAACAGCAAAGACCTGCACAATTAACCCAGGGCAGGATCTGTGCAAGTCAATGGACTTCCTTAGAATAAGGAGAGTAAGGAAAACAGATGTCATAAACAGAAGGGTTCTTCACCCAATTCACCTACATGTAAATTAAAATGGCCACCTTGATACAATGGAACTTTTGAGGTTTACGTTCTAATCTGGATGACCTTGCTTTCTATCATCCTGTATGTCTTTCCTTACATGAAACATTTCTGAAACCTATCGACACAGCCACCTTTTGGAGGTTCTCTTTGTACAGAAATGACAAGCTGTGTGATGGACGAGTGCATGAAGGGGTGGCACTCTTGGTTGATCAACATGTGCCCACCCTGTCTTTGCCACTCGACACACCCTTGGAGGCCATAGCCATTTGTGTTTTCTTGGGTCATACCATCACTGTTTGTTCTCTCTTCTTGCCACCTGGAGAGACATTTGGTCAATAAGACCTTGATGCTCTCATTAAACAATTGCCATCTCCCTTTTTATTCCCAGGAGACTTTTATGGACATCACTCCCTCTGGAGAGTGATCACAACCTTTCTCTTTTTAATACTGCTTCTTCTACTTATTTTCATGCATTTAATCAGTCCTTTACTGGTATTGATCTGTCAGTTTGCTCCCCTTTACTATTCTTCCATTTTTCATGGAGGGTAGATAATAATCTGCTAGGCACTGATTATTTTCCTAAGCTGGATCAAGCAAACTGGCCCTCTTTCACTGCTATTACAGAACTTGATCCTGCCATTTTCTGTGTGTAAGTCATCAATAGACGACTGTGTGGCAGCAGTAACTGACTGTATTATACAAGCAGCTACTCAGTGTATTCCTTAAACATTAACACATTTTCCACTATATCTTCGTCTGTGGTGGAATCATGCCTGCCACATAGCGAGTAAGGCTCAAAAACGGGCGTGGGATAATTTCTGTAGATATCTGACACTCTTGAACCGCATCGCTTTTTAGCAGGCTCGCACATATGTTCAGAGGGTAAGATGCCAAAATCAGAAGGAATCTTGGATTAACTTCACAACCAGCATATCTTCTACCACCAGTTCCAAAGTTATGTGGGACAAGATTCAAAGGTCCGTGGGCAATATAATTCTGTCTCCTTCTCAATCTTGCTCTCTGGTCAGGAAGTAGCATTGCCAGTACTCTACGTGAAAGCTTTTCCTGAGTATCTGGCACTTTGCTTCTTCCTCCACCTTCTTAGCCATCAAGACCCAGACAGAGTGATCATCTCTTTTTTCATTCGAGCTGATTGTCTCTGTGACTATAATTGTCTCTTTACACTGGTGGAACTCAAACTTGTCCTTCATCAGTATTGCATTACTTAGGTTGGACCTAATGATGTACACTCTGAATTGCTGTGCCATCTATCTCATTATCCTCTTGCTATTCTTCTAATTGTTTTTAACCAGATCTGGTAGGAAAATGTTTTTCCTAATACCTGGCACCAGGCTATTATCCTTCCTTTCTCTTAGCTTTGGAAGGATTCCAAGATTCCTTCAAATTTCCATCCAATTGCTTTGACGAGCTGTTTCTGCAAGATCTTAGAGAGGACGGTTAATGCTCATCTTGTTTGGTTCCTCGATTCAAACAATCTCCTCTTGCCTACAAGTGGAGGTTTCAATGACAATGCTCCACTGTGGACCACCTGCTTTGACTTGAAATGTCAACCAGAGAAGCCTTTCTTAAACAACAATTTCTTGTATCAATATTTTTTGACATTGAGAAGGTTTATGGTACAACATGGAAGTATTACATTCTGGGAGACCTCCATATATATAATATGGGTTACATGCCATGTTATTTTTTTAATGGACAAAGGATTCCAAGTTTGTGTAAGTTTAACACTTTCCCATTCTTTTATACTGGAACTTGGAGTCCCTCAGCGCTGTGTTTTGAGTGTCACACTTTACAGTATAAAAATTAGTGCCATCACTGAACAACTCCAGTGTCACTGTTGCAAAGGGCTCTCTGTCAACAACATTCATATCTCATGTCAGTTGTTGAGCATGAAGTATTCTGAGCAGCAGCTCCAGACTGCCCTCAGTAGTTGATTGAAACGTACCACTGCAAACGGCTTTATCTTCTTTCTCTCTACAAACATTTGCATGCACTTTTGCTGCCAACAGGGTATCCATCTTGATCCTGAACTCAGTATCAGTAGAGTTGTGCTTCTGTGGTCCATGAGACAAAGGTCTTGGGGCTTATCTATGACCATAAGCTGATCTTTATACCATACATCAAGCAGCTACAGGTAAAAGGTGCAAGAGCACTGAACATCTTTTCTGTCCTCTCTTCCACCACTTGGGAATCAGATCAATGTTCTGTGCTAAAGATATATCATGCTCTTATTCAGTTGAAACTCAACTATGGATCACTGGTCTATGGCTTTGCCAGGAACTCAGCTTTAAAGATAATGGACCCAATTTATCTTAGTGAAACTTGGTTGGTCATGCTTTTTATCCACTTTAATCTCATTTTGTTTCTTAACACTAAGGAATTAGTATTTACATGATTCGAGTCAATTCTCTATGTTCAAAAAAATGATCAGCTTCAGTAATATTGCTATCTTGTTAAAATAAACAATATTAATGTAAAATATTTAGCATCTTAGTCCCATGTATAGCCTTCAACAAATACTTTGCTGTAAACATCCTTTTGGAGCTCAGTTCTCATTTTAACATACTTCCAAAAATTTAATTCTGTTAGTAATAGCATTATCAACCATCTGTTTTGACTGTATCCCTAGTTCTATAATTCTGTAAACCTTATAATCTATATAAGTTTAAAGTTGTTTACCATATTGCTGCATAGGTCAAAGGCCATGTCACTAATTTGAGTTAAAATAAAAATATTAATTACTATGTTATGAATTGATAACATTAAATTTGGTATCAAACTAGATTATAATTCAGATTTTAGTACTGTATATTATTCAGTTTCTTATTTTAAAGTGGATATTAAAAACATTTAAACATTTATTTTTGAGTATCAAGTGATTTTTTGAATGCATCACTAGATTAGATGCTTGCAAAGTCAGAATACAAAGTTAGTAGTTTCATTTGGATTGGGAAATCAAATTACCAATATTAAGAAGCTAAAATATAAAGTAAAAGCCCTCTATCTTTTCATGTGCTGAGATATTGCTCATATACTGAATCAAACACAATGGCTCTACTCCCACTTTCTATTTTGAAATGTGACTAACCAACAAAAAGCTCAGGATGTCCCCTTGTGGTTGTTTCAGCCATTTCTGGACAAAATTTTGAAGAGGTGGGTTGTTTCTAGTCTGATCAAAATTTAGAATTTTTTTGAAATCAAAATACAGCTCAATTATTAAACTTGATAAACTATAATGGGATACTGTTGTATTAGTATAGTAATTTATGATTTTATTGTTATTTCAACTGTACATATAAAACATCAAAAAATTATTTTGTTTTACATCCTCCTTTTAAATTACTTAGCAAAATTCAACAAGCAGCAACTGGATACAAATTTCATAACAAGAAGAGCATTCTTTGCTATATTTCTTAATTGGCTGTTCTGAATTTTAATAGAAACAAGCTTAAGAACTTGTTTGAAAATGGTAATAATCTCTATACATATATAATTACTAATAATTGAAACATTGCTGTATTTTACAAAATACTAGTCTACTAAAACACAGCCAAGAAAGGTCACTTTGTTACGACTAAAGGACAGTTTTGTAACTTGTGTTATTAGCCTGGGATGACTGGAATTTCATTATAATTAAAGTAATAAATAAGTATAAATGTATAATGTCACAAGTTTTATGTTATTTAGACTAAACATTTGTGTTTTGATGTTATAGCTTGTAGTCATTCCAGAATGAAAAAAAAATCATTTATATTTATTTCCTGAATTTCTGTGGTGATTACAAGGTGAATTAAATTGACAGATCTATAGTTAGGGAAGAAAAAATAACAGACAATATATAAAATGTTACCATGACAAATATTTGAGATATTTTGGGATCAAGAATAATTTTTAACTGTAACATTAAAATCACTTCATGCTTGGACTAGTAATGAAATAGACTTGATTTTTTCACAAACAAATGTTTAGTAAAAAATACTTGATGAAAAAAATTTGATTTTTTGTGAACAAGAGACTTCTAATAAGTACTAAAAGTCTACCAAATTTTGTGAAGATACACATTTTGCGTTGAAAGTTATAGTATAAATAGTTATCATGTGCAAACATGAACTTTTGTTTATACCAAACCTGCAATGAAAGGGTTAAATTGTTATGTAAATTTAAAGCTCTCCTTTTTGTCTTTATTTAAGCAAATTACCTTTACGTTCTCTGTTATCCTTTATTTTAGAATCATTCTGTTTAATTAAAATCAATTTTCAGAATTTGATCATCTTTTTATTTTTTATCATAAATTTCTAATAAAAAGTAAGTAGTGGTAAGTAGTATTGACTAGCTGTCTTCCCTGTAGCCTGTTATTGCTAAATTAGGGACAACAAGAACAAATAGCCCTTTAACTTCAAACTAAATTTTCATTCTTTTTATCTCTGCACAAACCATTGCATCACACCTGAGTGATTACTCTTGCAACCAAATCTTTATCAGTGGTTAACAATAAATCTAAAATGACATCCCCACTCCCTGTTAGATTCTTACTGTTTTATTAGATAAAAACATTTTGATCAACTTTGAGAATTCTTTCCTTCACTGTTTGGCTCCAAATATACCAGTCACCATCTAAAATTGAAGTGCAAAAAACTTTTAGTAGTAACCCTGATCCCATTTTACAGTTTGTCATTAACCTTAGCTTTCATAAGTTAGTGGCAATTTAAAAACTTTCTACTTTTCATATACCAGAACAAAATCTTCATTGAATTGGTCTGTGTGCTACCATTTTCTTTTATCTTAAATGGCTGCAGTTCATTCCTCATACATTTTTTTAAAATTTGGTATTATTAAATGACTTCTAACTTGTATACTCAATTTTAGAAATATGTTTCTAAAAACTATAATTCTTATATTTTTATTCTGCAAATTTAACTGTTTTTACAATTTACATTATACTTTAGCCTTGTATTTCAACTAAAGATCTGAACTCGTCCATTTTGTTCGTAACACTTGTAACATTTAAACAACAGAAATGTATCTGGTACTAGTTATATTTGTATTTAATGCTGGTAGATTTATTTATAAAATTTACTGAATGTGTACTTCAAATCTTGTTTCCAAAATACATCCCTCACTCTCATGTCAGTTTGTTTTTCTATATTTCCAAAGCTTCCTCCTCATTGTGCAAGTTTAGACTGTTTCTAGAGCTTCCTAAAATATCCTACTCCTAATTTGCTTAAGTTATCCTATTCCTTCCATATAGTGTTGTAAAGGGAAGATTTTGACCTTCAAAGTTTCATAATACTCCACTTTGCTCCTCAGCTGTTGAGATGCATTGGTACTCTTCCTGTGTGAGATATCCTTTCATTTTTGAGGACTCTGATTCCTTTAAATCCACTCATTTCTCTGGAATGTGCACGTGTCTCACACAGTGACCTTTCTTTTTTTATGGTTTCATTGTCCTTGCTTACGATCATGCCCATACTATGTTATGTTAGTTTTGCACATATATTTCTGATATATTTATTCCATATATTGACTGTCAGAGGATATCTGTAAATATGCTGAGGGATTTTTACTTTATATCCTTCACTTACTCTACTTCACTCTGGCCTTAATAATGGGTTCTTTGTTGTTCTTATAGCTGGGGACTCAGGTTTGGCTTGGGGTCTTTTCTGATTTTTGAAGCTTTTTGTTTTTGCTCCAGTCCCTAACTATATTGAGCTATGAGTGATGTCACCTTAATGAGTCTACCCTAACAACTTTTATAACCAGTTTCTCTCTATTGGAACCTCATATGCCAAATAATCTTTCCAATTCTTCCTTGTTCCTTCAATTCTGGGTACTTTGTCTCTTTCCTTGATGGAGTACCACCAGTGACCATTGATATAAGTGACTTTCCTGAGGGTTTGGGTTGTGTGTGAGCTTAGCTGTTTGTGTTTCTATCTTGCTCTATTCCCTTTGTTGAGGATTAATGGGTGTTAAAGGTTCTTTTGGAAGGTTTCATTATACAGTTTCCTTCCCATGTCCTCCTCCTTGAAATCCCATGATATGCTTGTATCTGTTAGATGCAGTTCAGAAAAGTTCACCATAGAGTCTTTCACCCTGAGATGGGCATTTTCACCTTCATATTCCATTAGCATGTTTATTTCAACCTGCTCATTGGGATGTCCATTTTGGTGTGGTTTGCCAACTTTGAACATTTCCTTTGAACTTGCCTCAGTTCCATAGTTTTATCACATCATATAAGCTTTTGATCATCAGTTTCAGGGGGTGTGATTCCATTATCACATGGACATATGGCTCCTTTTAACTCATTCTGAGCAGGAGTTTGACCTCTCACACTTACAATCTCCTTTCTGTAGCAGCTCTGAGAGCTTATTATTTATACTAGAGGTTTTTAGTTCAACCCTCTCTCCACACACACACATACTGCATTTTCTTTTATATCAGCATTCCATTTGTCTACTTTTTTAAAGTGCTTGGGTTAAAGAGTTATTCATTTCTGTTATCTTATTTGTATCAGTTAGAATAACTTCCTATTTTTTTATTTATTCCACCTTATTTAAAACATCTCCATTATCAGTTGGAATAACTTCCTATTTTTTTCATTTATTCTACCTTATTTAAAACATCTCCATTATTAGTTTAGTGATTAAATTGTTATTATGATTTTTTAATGTTTTCAAAATTTTAAAGTCCTGGTTGCAATGGCCAAAAAGTTTAGTTTTCTCCAAACTATGAAAGTATTTTTGATTAAGTATCAACAGTGGTCTAGAATACATTGGCAAAGCTAAAAACAGCCTCTGAAATTTCTGGGTTTTGAGAACTTTGTATTAACAAAAACATTCATTTCTGTAACAAGTGAATTTCAAATTTTCATCATATCATACTAAATTATTTTTTTCATGTTACTTAAACCAATGATAAATATTATATTTACTCTGGTGAACATTTATTTATGTGTATATAAAACTAAAACTAATCCCTGAAGAGCAGTATTTTTAAATAATTAAAGACAACTGTTTGATTTCTTTACACTGTAGAGATGAATTTTGATAGGAATTAAACTAAAAGTCAAAAAACAGTAACAGAGAAGTGTCTGTTAATTGTGGTGTTTGTTTTAACTTACCATTGATATAACTAAAAGTAAGAGCATTTTGTATTGAACAATTAAATCAGCCTATATAGCATTAAATTACTTGAGTAATGAAGCACATTATCATAATAAGTGGGCAAAAGAAGTTTTACTGATGGTGGGACGTGCTGCATATTTTGACTTACTGTTGGTCTGTTGTCTTAAGGTATGATTTTTACTCAGCAATAAAAGGTTTATGTAATAATACAAATTTATCATTGCTTGGTAAAGGTCATACTGGAATAAGACAGACCAATGTTTTGTCAAAATGTTGGATTCAAACATCAGTGTGTGCCTACCTATTATTAGTCTTAATTTGCTGCATCTTATGGTACTTCAGAAGCAACAACAAAAGCAAGATGGAAAAAGTAGATCACTAAAAAGTACCACGAGACAACAAACACACTACAAATGAATATGCGTGATTGTTTTGACCCCACAACACAGCTCTCCACCAGATCTGAAATCAAGTGCAAGTTAACCTATATTTTACAAGAAGTTTTTTCTCTCATGGTTTTATTGTAGGAAGTTCTTAACCATATTTGTGTATACACAAATTTAATTTTAGGGTCTTACATCTCCACCTTATTAACACTTCTTTTAAGAAACAAACCAGAAGATAGGTTATGGCAGTGATACAAAACATTTTCCTAATACTTATATTAGTGCTGTTGTTCTGGCCCCCCAGTGGCTCAGCGGTATGTTTGCGGACTTACACGCTAAAATCCAGGTTTCGGTACCCGTGGTGGGCAGAGCACAGATAGCCCTTTGTGTTGGTTTGTGCTTAATTCTAAACAACAACAACAGCTGTTGTTCTGAGATGTACCACACAGTTGTTTCATAACTAAAATGATATGACAGAGATGCATATTTTCACAAGTTGTTGCAGTTTATACATTTTTTTTCCCTTTCATTTGTTCCTTGCAAGATTTCATAATTTGAAAAGACCAAAAGATTAAGTGGCTGGTCTTATGTCATCTTATTCTTATGTATAATTTGCTATATAATATGATGTGATTTGTACCAATAGCTAGTACTTTTGCTTATTCTATATGTGGAACAAAAACATTCTTGTTGTTCATATGGAAGATTTAATTTTCAGATATATGTACCTAAATGAAAAACAAAAGAAATTTCAAAATGCACTTAACCCTTATCACACTTTAGCTATATCCTAAAGAAAGTTTCACTTTGCTCATCTAAGCATTGGTAGGAATTCTACCTTATTTGCTACAGTATTTTTACCCCACTATATGTTGCAACTAATGATTTTAACCTTGTGACACTTTTCACTTGCATTAATGCACCCTCTATACTTGAGTCATTTATAAGGTTTCCATTATTCTTTCTCATTCACTTTTTCAATGGTAAGAAAAATGGTGACAGGTAGTCACCTCAATCCTGAACTCTGTCTTGGGGATGTTTTTCATGTGGTTCCTGAGATAACGTTCTTGTGGGTTATCTTTTACCATAAGCTGGCCTTCATTCCTCAGATCAAGCAGCTATGTGTGAAATGTACAAGGGCACTGAACATTCTCCATGTTGTCTGTTCCATCTTTTGGGAAGTGGATTGGTGTTCTGTGTTTAAGATCTATCATGCCCTCATTTGATCCAAACTGAACTATGGGTCTGTGATGTCGAGAAACCCACTTGTTGAGAATTTTATATGCAAAAAACGGCTCTTTTGGGCTCAGAAAACACTTCAAATAGAAGAGCGAACAACGTTTAGACCTTCTTCGGTCATCCGAAGAAGGTCGAAACGTTGTTTGCTCTTCTATTTGAAGTGTTTTCTGAGCCCAAAAGAGCCGTTTTTTGCATATAAAAATGAACTATGGGTCTGTGGTTCATGATTCAGCCAAGACCTCAGCCTCAAAGATGTTGGACCCCATTCATTGTCTGAGGCTTCAGCTTTTCAAGCTTTTCACACTTCTTCAGTCAAGAGTTTGTACATCGAGCCCAATGAACCTCCTCTTCACCTCTGCCACTTGCAACTTTCTTCACATTATGTGTCAAAACTGTGATTCTTACCTGGGATTGTCTTCCTTTGTTAATGAGCTATGCTCTTTCAGAATAGACAGTTTGACATTCATTCTTTTGGACTACCTTTCCAGATGCAGCTGTCTGAATTAGGTCAGTCCTTGGATGACTGGTCAGCCCATCCTACCATCCCCACCAGTAACTTTTCATCTGAATCATTTGATGAAGGTGGATACTCCTGATTGGAAGTATTCTATTTGCCATCTCTACAAATGGGAATAGAAAAATGGTTTGAACTTGAGTGACTCTATGGATTCTGCCATGATTTGTTGCAGTTTATTGATTTCTCACAGGATTTCCTCTGTAGTTTCTGTAATCATTGTGAAGTTGTACATCATTTTTCTTGACCTAGATCATGTGGAAGCTGTGCAGTACCTGAATTTTGCTATTTATACCAACTTTCTCAGCTCTCTACTGGCCCTGGTATTACTTCACATTAGGTTCTCATTGATATTCAAAACTTACTGACCTATTTTTTTCTATCTTCTATTTCTTCCATTATTTCTGGATACCAGGCCACACCAGTATTCACAGGAATGAGCTCGCTAGTACTACAGATAAATCTCTCTGCTATGGCATTGTCCCATGTGTGAACTGCAATCCTGTACTTGGCTTTGCACCAGTTTGCAGTTGACTTGGAGTGAGAAATATGATAAGTTTTTTTAGATAAAGCTTTCTTTGTCTTCAGTCATTTTGTTTCCATAAGGTTCAGAAGAAGGTTGTCTTGGCTAGGCTACACATTGGTTATAGTTTAACTCGTTGTTTTCTTTAATTTGGGACTGATACACCAATGTGTGGCCTTTGATACTCAAGTTATAGTCTACATTTTGTTTTCGTTACAACACTAAATGATAGCACTGTTTTTTATGGGGGGGGGTTTCGACAAGGTTATCCCTGATGCTGGTCAGTGTCATTGGTGATGGTAGCATTGTCAATATTCTTTGTTGTTGTTTTCTCATTCTTAAGGGATATTGGCCTTCTTAGTTCTATTTAAGATTTTTACTTGGTGTTTGAACTTTGTTTTACCATGATTAATTTTTACATTTTATAATGATTTTACTTTTACATTTTTATTTTTGCCAGTTGTCTGGTGAAAATAGCGTAGTTGCTTTGGGCTAATAAATGCTAAATAACCAAACAACCATTTCAATGAACTATGGCTAATGGTCTTAAATTGTGAGGGAAAGTAGTAATACGTCATTTGGACAATTCCACAGCAGTCTCATATACTTCTAAGCAACATGATCCTCTATATCTTTGTTTTCATCCAATGGATCTTTTCCTTTAGCCACACATCCCAAATTGTTCTCCTTGCTTATATCATGTTCCAGGAGGAATGTATTAGATTGTTCGTAAAATAATGATTGATTTTACTTCTGTAATTTAACGTGCTTTGTAACAAAGAGTGATTGCTTTGTCATGCATATAACACAAAACCTTAATGTATCATCTATACATCAGTTATTTTTTTAGTGTTCATTATCAATATTCTAAAGCCCTTTTGTTAAGATGGAAAAAATGCATTTAAGACTCATTTTTCTGCATGAATTCAAACTTGGTCACAGTGCTGCTCAGGCATCTCAAATTCTAAAGCAAGCATAGGGAGATGAAGCCTCTTCTGAAAGAACAGCATAGCATTCGTTTTCAAAGCTCAGAAAAAGAGACTTCTGTCTCCAAGATGAAGAGGGTAAAGGTGTCATTCAGCTATTGTCAATGAGAACGTGAGGGTGTTAGTGGAAGAAAATTCATAACTTGCTCTGTGAGAAATGGCTCAGGAATTGGGTGTTTCAATTTCCACAATATCAAGTTGTCATAAGGAAACTGGAAGAATGAAAAAGTTGGACAAATGGGTTTCACACAAACTTGGTGAAGATCAGAAAAACTGCTGTTTAACATTAAACGATACACTTTTTTGCATGCAACAAAAATGACCCATTTATTGATCACTTAATCACTTGTAAAATGTGGATAATTCTTGATAACAGAAAGCAATCTGCACATTGAGTTGACTGTGATGAACCCCTAAATACTTCCCAAAGCTACAATTAAATTAAAAGAAGACTGGTCATAGTATGGTCGTTTGCAAAAGGCATCATCCATTACTACTTTCTTGAACAGGGCAAGAGCATTACTACAGAAGTTTACTGTCAATAATTGGAAGAAATGCATAGGAAGTTGTGAAAAAGCACAAGCATTAGTCAACCAGAAGGGACCAATATTGCTTCATGATGATGCTCAACTGTACTTGTCAGAAATGATCTGCTAGTAGCTTAATGAATTTGATTATGAGGTATTGCTTCATCCAGCCTACTCACCAGATCTTTCACCTACAGACTACCACTTTTTGAAACATTTGGATAACTTTTTAAAAGGAAAACAGTTCCATGATTGAAAAGCAGCAGAGAATACCTTCAAGGAATTTTTAAATTCTAGGACATCAGAATTCTGTCATGATGGAATAAAATCTTGTTACTCATTGGCAAAAGCATATAGATTTCTTAGGTGCCTCTTTTGACAAATAAACTTCTGTTTTTTTTTCTATATTACTTCTTGAGATAAAGTGCAATAAGCTCCCATTATTTTCTGAACAACCTAATATCTAGTGGACAAATAGTTTTTTGTTCCAGTAGAGCTCTTCTTGCTGCAGAATGGATGCATCAACCTCATATTTTGGTTGGACCTGTTCTCTTGCCTAGGGTAACCACAAATCATTGCTTTCATCACACACTGAACTGTTCAGTTACCATTTTTCTAGTCTTTGGTACCTTACCCTCTGGCTTTGTGAGTAATGCTTTCTGTCAGGCTTTAATAGGTTTTCATTTTCCTGCATTCTCTGTGATTCATTTACTTTCCAAGATTATGGCACTGATTCACTCCATGTCCTGTTGAGTTCTTCTGGTAGTACCATATTCAATGGGTCAGCCCTGGTTTTCAACCCTACAGTATTTTCAGAAGTGTCAGCTTCCCCTCTCATTCTTTTCATTTCTTACCCCAGCCTTGGTTGGATGTTTTTGATCTAACAATTGGTATTCTTTGACTTCACAACTGGCTTTTATGCAAACATCGCACATCCTTATTAACACTTTCCATTTGAAAAACTTTTTGAAAGTTTATCAAAGGAAGTGGTTTATTTATTGTTAATGATCTCTCAGGCATCAGTTTAACTCTTAGCATCCCACTGGACCACATCTTTCAATTTTTGACATGGTTATTTGAAAAAGATTTGACATTTTTGTCATTGTTGTCTTATGTAAAATTGTCTTGTCCCTAATTTTTGTTTCTCTAAGAGAAGAAAAGTTTTGTACTTTGGGTTTTGTCATTACTTTTGAAATCATTTTGGGTTATTCATCCCCATTGCTCTTTCTATGTTCCTAATTGTCACAGTAGTTCTCCATGCATTAACATGTCCTACATTTGAACCTTTTGGTGTCATGTTCACAATGTCATTTTTCATTTACACTGTATTTTTCTGTTATTGGCCAGATGGTATCAACATTAACATCCATTTGCACTTCATATTCACAGGACACTGTACCATTCTAACAGGATTTTATTATATCCAGGAAGACTTGTTCTGTTGGGTGTTGCTTGCTTTCCTTTTGTAATTCTGGTAGCTTACATGCAACATTCTGTGACTTTTAGGTTAGGTACCTGAGCCCAAATTTCCAAGTTCAGTTTATTGTATTCTGTGCTTTTTGCAGTTGGACTGAGGGTTTGTCCACTTAAGTGTTACTTATATTCTCTTTGTAATTACAGTTGCTTTGCATGTAACATCCTGTAACTTGCAGCTTGTGTTCTCATTACAGCATATTCTTATTAAACAGTTATATTGTGGTCTCCATGTCCTAGCCGTTACACCTTCTTTGGATTTTCTTTGCATTATATAATCATATAATTCCAACAAAAAAAAACCTGGAACCTCATCTGTGTGGTTGGGACCTGGATAAATTTCTTGATAGTGAACATTGTTGACTCTGTAGCTAGTTGTCATCTACTGCTTACATTTAGATTTCATTTTATCTGGGCAAAGAGCTTACCTGTGCCAAATGTAGTGCATACAACCCCCCCTTTGTGTACTTTATTATATCTCGATTGTGCAGATCTGTTTTTCTATACATTTGATAATACTTTCACTCACACTATCCCACCCTTCCTCTCCACAACAGCTGGTATTAAGGTCTGATAATCTTGCCAGTTTCAAAAAAAGTGAATAAGAAAAAATAATGGAGAGTCTACATACAGACCAGGTATAGAGGGAGTGTTGACATAGTTGGAGAAAGTCATAAGAGTAATATTATTAGGGGGCAATATAGTGGGATATAAAGAGTGGAAATAGCAAGGTAGGGCTTATACCAATGCTTAGATGAGCAAAGAAGAGAACCTTTCTTGGAGATAAAGCTAAAGTGTTAGAAGAGGTGAATATTATTGAAAATAAATTTTGGGTATAATAAAAATGTAAACCTTTTAACTAGTGACAGTACAATTAAATTAAAATATAGCTTTATAATATATTAATTCCTCTGTACCTAATGATTTTTTCTGGGTTTCTGATAATTTGTGTGCAAGTAAAGAAGTGTGTTAATCACATATTTGCCATATCCAGTGCCTATGAGTCCTTTCACCCAATAACCAAGGCACTTCAAGCTCAGTAGAATATAAAAAATGTAGTGGTTTAGGTGCTTTGTATATTGGTAAGGTAGGAACTGGATTAAGTTGGTATACTGTAATTTTTCATTAGTTCTATTTATGTTCCAACATATTGGAAATAGCATATGAACAGTTTAACAGTATATTATTTTACATCATATATTATTTTGGAGCATTATTTTTAATGCATTTATTTTTCTCTTGTACTTACTATGAATTAAACAAGGATAAATATTAGAATTTATTCAGTGGAATTGGAGTCAAACTCAATTTAACTCCATTTCATTTTCTTGATATGCAATTGAAAGTTTTGGAAATTTCTTCAGGAGTTAATTTAAGCAGTTAGTGATTCCTATTAAGATGAATTATTTCAGTATTTAAACATGTTTTTATTCTATCTATATGGTATAACTAAATTTATTAAATATTACAGTGGACTGAACCTACAGTTACTATTTATTTTATATTCATTTTTAATATTCTTAGCTTTGCATTTATAGATGTTTGTCTGTATTTCCAGAAAACCACAAACTCGTAAAGGGAAGCTTTATTTAGAAAATAAAAAACCCAAAGTTCAAGAAAATGCAAAATCTGCAATATTTGTTAGAGGGTCTACTGCAAGTGAAGTCGTCTTGAAAGCCATGAAAGATTGTGTGAGTTTCTTTATTTTTCCCTTCATTCTTTATGGTAATTACTGTGTAAAATTAGATCTACATGCAAAAATCAATGGTACAAATTAAGCCAAGAAATAACTTGTGCCATTTTGGACAGTGAAAGTTAATTTTTTCAAGAAAAATATTTGTTTGACACCTGTGCAAAACTGTTTAAAAAAAGTTTGTTTAACAAAAACATGGTAGTATAGATTCTTCTCTTACGTTGGTTTTAACAATTTTACTGTAGTTGTAAAGTACTTTTTTATTTTTGGTGTGTGTGTGTATTCATTATTCTTGATTTTTCAGACCAGCAAGACTTCATTTCTAGTAATATTAGTGATCATGCCTTCATCATTCAAGCTCTAAAGCATTCCTTCTGATCATTTTATAGCAAAAATAAATTCAGTGCATTGATAGTATACATTATATTTGGACTTCAGTTTCCAGTTTTCAATAACTTTTTCAGTGTTCATTTCTGTTTTTATAGTTAATTTATATTACAGCTTTCTTTATTTGATATAGACACATTGTTAGGATACTGCATTCTAAATGTTATGAGCATTTTGAAATTTACATAATAATGTTGAAATAATGGTGTTAAAAATCAAATTTACTCATGCAGTAACACTAGGAATATAATCCTGCAAGCCTTATTGCTATATATAAATTCTTCTGGAATGCTACCACACCTCTAAATAGTGTTTAGCTACTTTAGATTTGCATGCCATTGGCTCTGTAGAAGTTTTCACTAAATGTTACATGATCTAAAGTAAATTATGCTGTATTAATGATATAATTATATGGCAAATCTCTCCACCAATAAAAAGGTAACACACTGCCATGCACATTAAATTTTCTTCATGTTCTTGCACATATTGATCTTTGTTCTTCTCTTCAGCATTTTTGACCAGATATGTTTAAATTTTTTTATTCTTGTGTTTACTGTCATGAAATTTGTGTTGTTAAAATATCTTTCATTTTCATTCTAAATCTTTAATTGCAAATTCTCATGTAACATGTCTTTGTTTTCCACTCATCAACTTTTCAGGTTTATATTTTTTGTTTCCTTACACTGGAA
The DNA here is from genome assembly GCA_011833715.1 of Carcinoscorpius rotundicauda. NCBI lineage: Eukaryota > Metazoa > Arthropoda > Merostomata > Xiphosura > Limulidae > Carcinoscorpius > Carcinoscorpius rotundicauda. The sequence continues at coordinate 43,435,037 of CM022393.1, forward strand.
ATATCTACTAAGAAACTACCTGTTTTGAAAATGTTTACTGTTCTATTTTCATTTTCTAACATTTTCTAGATTTGTGGCCTTATATTTCCCCATCATTATTTTGTGTCAGTATTTTCTATTTTGTTTGAAATTGTTTGTGCTAGTAAGAACTAAATTGGCTTCATATTTCTTTATTTTTTTAATACATGACTTTTTTTTATGGGGTGGGTGGTGGTATTTCTCGTGCAGTTTGAAAATTCTTTTGTGCCTGACACACCTCCATTTATTTTTTGTTCATGATAGATAAGATTTTGCCACTGTTTTTAATTTTCCTATCCATCTTGCATCTACCAATGCCCTTTTTGTAATTTTAGGATAGTTTCTCAGGTATGTTTCTTTCCTGCCCCCCAGTGGCTCAGCGGTATGTCTGCGGACTTATACGTTAAAATCCGGGTTTCGATACCTGTGGTGGGCAGAGCACAGATAGCCCTTTGTGTAGCTTTGTGCTTAATTCAAAAACAACAACAACAGTTTCTTTCAGTTTGTCACTTTTTTCCTGCTTCATTTTGTTTGTTTGTTTGTTTAACTTTATCCAGATATATACAAGAACCTATTTGATTATTTTTACTACTGCTTTAGAACACACATGCCTTGTCCTCCATACTTAGTTACTTAATATGACTAGACATAACTTTGTTTTGAATTACTTTTCTTTGAATCTTAAACTCTGGAATCTTTTTATTGAGGTTTGGGAATCAGATTTTTTGTCTTTAGTGAACTTAAATTTTCCCACCTTAATCTTTTGCTCTACTCCTTTTAATTATTTTTCCACCATTCCACTGAGGGGTTTTCAGCAGATTTTTGTTTGCTTATATTCTTTATAGTTATGTGCTCATCTTCCTTGGGCCTATCATTCATATTTGGTTGATCTGTTGGTTGTTACTCTTATGCTTTTGCCTTACTTTTATCTTATATTATGGAGTACCTGTCAAATGGACAAGTAAAATAAGAATTTGTTTTTAACAAGTAATAGGAAATTCTGCTTTATTTATTTTTTAATGATAAACATTAAAATTGTGATAAAATCGCATATGTACAAATACTGAAAAGAAAGACATACTGTCATCAAGAATTCTACATAGTTACATAGTCTGTTCTAATGCTGAAGGATAAATAACACTAATGGTTTTCCCAAGATAAGGTATAAAATTAGAGGGGATCTACCCCCCCTCAAAAAATTTTTCATTTTATCCTGTATCACTGTATCAGGTTTGATGCTGATTTATAAAGAAATGTGAAAACATATATAGCAGTAACTGTGCTATAGACTCTGGAAGGATCCATTTAGTTTAATTTGCTCTCCATTCAAAAGTGATTTTTTTTAAGTACTGGGAGTTCTATCAGAGTGTTTTAGTCTTTAAACTTTCCTCTCCTCTACAGTTGTCTCCTGCCTTCTCTCTTCCAAGAAAACTAGTTTTCTGTCAACATTGGAACTAATGACTAAAGACCCCACTGAATGGATATCTCATCCTTATATAGAATTTTATTCCTCTATTTTCATGGTTATCAAGAAATCCATGGATAGGCATCTGATTCTGGATATTTCATGTCTCAAGTGGTCTCTTGGCCTCCTTCAATTCACCATGGGGACTTTTCTATCCTATATCTTAGAGTGGCTGGTATAGGTATTAATAACACTTTTATTGACAAGAAGAGAACAACATTTCAACCTTCCTAGGCCATCTTCAGGTTAAGAAACAGAAGATGACCTAGGAAGGTTGAAACATTGTTCTCTCCTTATCAGTAAAAGTGTTAATATCCATACCAGCTGTTCTGACATATTTTTATTTCAAGTGGGTTTCTCATCATCAAGAGGAAGACTTTGCTCAGTTGCAATTTATCATGGTATTAGGAAGTAGATATCTGTTATCAGTTTTTCATTTTGCTCTTCATTGCTCATTTTGTAATAATTCACACCAGAGTGGTGTAAAAAACTGATACAATATACACAAATATTGAAAAAATTTAGATATTCCATTAGGATGTTCTAAAAATCATGAAAACACACTGAACTGTACATTGAGTGCCAGATATACACAACTGTTTCATTTAAATTTAATACAAGGTATTTAGGTATTTATAAAGCACAAGTGTTAATTTTGATATTTTAAGAAGCAATTATTTATTGTGTAGTTCAATTGTTTTAAATTGATTTCACGTTACTCAAACCTTTTGAATTCTTCTTTGTTTAAGTGTGTATTGTTACATCATAACATCTCACAGTTTACAGAAAGTTTAAAGTCTGTTGTTTAAAATACATATATTTAGGTAACCAAAATTAGTACTAGTCAAGTAAGTTAGTGAAAGTAAAAGTGAAGAAAAGTAAAGTTAGACAGCATAATTGAATTTAACTGTAAACAGCGTATAGTAGCAAAATTAGTACATACTAGTGAAGTAAGTTAGTGAAAGTAAAAGTGAATAAAAGTGAATTTAGACAACATCACTTATCCCTCAGCTCTACCTGTAAATGCATTTACTGAAACAGGTCTAGACTACCTCCCTGTACCTACCCTTCCCTTCATTTTCTCTCTTGTGCTTTCCCTTTTTCAGGACACACTGCTAAGTCCTCACTCCACCTAGCTCCTTAGTGGCTGGCTTAGCCCTGTTATCCTCTGTTGAATCTTTTCTGGTTCTCTTCTTCCTCTACCCTATTCCTTCAACCTCATTTTTGTCTTTCATCCAGTGGTGTTGTCACTCCATCTTCATATGCGTGTTTTGCCCAATTCCTTGCAAAATGTTCTGTGTACATGTGTAAACATCTTTCCTTCTCATTCCATTTGTTTTTCTCCTTCCTTGTGTATCAGTGAAAGTGACACATTTCACAGTTGATATTTGGCTTTTTCCCCCTTTCAGGCCTTTTGTTTCTCATTATACTGAATTTTTAACATGGCTGTTTGACCAAAGCTTGTTACTTTTGACCACTACTGTCTACAAGGCACCACTATCTAATGGTATTAGGTTTCCCATTACCATAATTCTTTCTGATCATCTGACCTTTATATGCTCTTTCATTCTTGCCTTTTTTCATCCTGCCATTCCCTTCTGATTGAGTCCTAAATGTTGTTCTCTGTGCCTTTTACCCTTCCTCCCTTTCAGCCCTTAGCCTCTTGTTCACTGTGCCATCTACCTAAAATCAGCATCTTCATTTTGCTTGGAACTGTAGATCATTCAGTGTTTGGTAAGTTGAACATTCCTACTTTTTGCACCTTACTACATTTCACACAGGAGCTCTCCCTTCTTCAGTGCTTTCCTTTTTTGACATTCTGATTTTGATCTTGCATTTTCTTCACATCCCAAGACTAAACCCTATCTTTGGACATATTGCTGTTTCTGCCTTTTATATAGACTATCATGGATTGTCTCCTCCTCATCTACAGTTACTACTTTGAATATTTCTTTGGGTTGCTTCTTGTATCATCTTTTACTGCACTTTTACATCATTCTTTACAGTTTGATCTTTCTTTTTTTAGTCATGTTCCACTCTGTCTCTTATAAAGTTGTTCTTGTTCCAGGTCCTCTTGCCTTCAAGTATTACATTGGCTCCAGAGTGGTATTTCACATTATGTTGATTGTCTTGCATGTCCATTGCCAGGAGTTAATATCTTAATGGCAGATCAATTGGCCAATCTACATTTTATTATTAGTGAGGTTTGCTCCTTGATTGGTTACACCCTTCTTGAATATATTTACAACCCTTCACAAATCCAGGATTCCTTACTTTATAATTCACTATTTCTCATTATTTGGCTATGTCTGTTTGATTAGTCTGACCTATTTTCCCTTTTTTCTATATGATCATTCCCATGTTCTCCAACTCCTTTTGGCCCTTAACTTAACGTGCTATTTTCCTATTCAAATTCTATTGTTGGGTGCCTCTTTGCCTAGCTCAGATTTTGTCTACTGGCATTCTGACCCCCATACTTTACTCCACCTCATTCTCTTGTCTCACATTCGTGTATCTCTTTATTGAAAGTTATTTTCCCTCCTCCTTGTACATGTAATTTCTTTTTTGTGTCACTTTTTGTACTTCATTTTTCCAATCCTCCTGATGCACTTTTCTATTAGCAACCATGTCTTTTGTGATTGATCTTTCCTTCTAGGGTATCCTGATGGTTTTATCTATATATCTGACTTTGTCTGATCCAAACTGTTCCTTTCACATGAACTATATCATGAAGAAGGCTGGCACCAAGGATACTCTGCCAGATTCCCTAGCTTTCAATAATAGAGGTATGCAAGGGTGGTGGACCATGGAGATACTCATTTGCTGAAACCAAACTCTTGAGGCCAGTACAATGGGAAATTGGGTAGTGGTGACACAATCATGTCATTTAGGTTTCATCATAGAGGTATGCCACTTGTGCCATTCTTCTGTGGCCTGTGTCTGTTCAATTAAGTTGAAGTAAGTATACAGAACTATCCCATGCTCTCTTTTAGTTGTTTCTGTTTATTTGAGTTGATGTTAGCACACTTATACATAATTACCCACCTCCTGTAGACATCACTGGTTCAGTTAAGATGAATTAGTGCTTACAAATGGTGAGCTCCTCCCTTCCACATTAGTCTGTATCAGCATCTGATGCACCCCTGAACATTCTTCTCTCTTTCCATCTACCCTACTTTCTGTCTTTGTTTAATTACTTGCCTTGTCAAAGAATCAAGTTGATGTGAAATCACACGATAGTTGCAGGGAAGATAATTTACTGGGCAAGAGGTGATTTTCTAAAGTAAATATATTTTCACATAATGAAAGTGATAACTTTGCCACTAAATAAGAAGTATTTTAAATAGATTTATTTCTGTTATTAAAGTTTTTGGTTGAATATCCTTTCATACAGAGCAAAGTGAAAGCTTTCAGTGAATACAATTATACAGAGAAGAATATAACACTGACATACTGAATGCAAATCCTTTGTTATAGATGCTTTCATTCATGACATTGAGACCAATGCATTATTTATATTGTCTAAATAAATAGTGTTTTTTTTTTAATTGAACAGTTTCCTTTTATTGTAGTATTTTACCAATAGTTAATAACCAGTGATCATTTGATTTAGTTCTCTTTATCATAACCACTTATACATTTATATCAGTTATGGTAACGGGAAAAATCCTTTTGATAATAAAAGCATCACTTATAGAAAAAAAAAAGTATATAGATTTTAATGAAGGCAGACTTGCACTCTATTGTATTTTGTGCATTGCAAATGAATAAGTGGATAAAAAGAGGCAAGAGTGTCTCTTGTATTTAAAATTTTAAAGTATTTAACTTAGTAATGTAGCAATATTAGAAAAATAAATTTCTCTGATACTTTTCATAATTTATGATACTGATCTCTGAATTCAATTTAACTATTAAATTATGTAAGCAAGTCATTATTAAACATTACTGAAGTTGTGTTGTCTGAGTGTATAATTAGTTTTATTGGCTATGAGGTGTTTCTATGGAAAATTATATAATGTTCTGTGTATACCAATGTCACATTTTTCAAAGAACAGTAAATTATTGATAGTGTATGAAGCAAACAGCTAGTTTGTGTTTATAAGTGTTTCTTTAATAGCACTTTCATTAAAAGTATGTTAAAAACATTTGATATATTGTCTTAGTGATTGGAACGTACCCTGCCTACTTTCTGTACTTTACTGTCTCACACAGTTACAGTTTTCATAATTTACAGTATTGATCTCTGCATTCAGTTCTTGAATTTGTTTGCTTAAAAGGAAATGAACATAAAATGGATCAGGTAAAAAGAAATATATTATCTTTCTATTGGTTATATGAATATAAACATGTTGAATAGCAATGTCAAAGAATTACAGACATCTCTTGAAAAACAAAGTGGAAGAGTTTGTCATACAGTTATGAAAAATGTAATGTTTTGAAAAAATTAGAAGATTAGACAATAAAATTTTATCTCATGATTTATTGTAGTATTTGTTTCCACTTTGTTGGATGTAGAAATGTACATAAAAATAGAAAGAAATCTGAAATGGGGAATTTAGATCAAATACTTGCTGGGTGACACAGGGAAGTGAAGATTAAGAATTTAATATTGTCATCTTGAAATCAAGAAAATGAAACAAATATTGAAAAAATTGTTACAAACTACATTTTGATACTCAACTTATGGAAATGTATATATAATGATGTAATTTAGTTAAATTCTAAATGTAACTTTAAAAACAGCTGTTACATGCACAGTTTGACTAAGCTGAGAGAACTATGTACACAAAATTCATTAGTTTGCTACATGAAGGTTTTAAAGCCACCTATTTAAAGCTGTTTTAACAACTTATTACCATAGTAACAGTAATTAATTATGCTTTTATAGTGTGACATTTAAAATATTTACTTTGCATATGAAACAATTTTGACTTTTAAGCAATATCATCCTAGTCTTGCTTTTAAAATACAAACTTAAGATATTGCTACTGTTCTATGGTTTTCAAATCTTTACATCATAAGCTGATGAAAACTTATAAAAAAAACATTGAATCATGTAACCAGTCAGTGCTGCTGGAGATAGAGATTATGGATTAAATGTGTAGAAATTGAGAACTAACCATTATTTTCCTATGTTAAGTAAGTTTCATGCAATATTTATTTGGTAAATAGCATGATTGTGTAGGACTTGTATGTGTGAAATATTCTTTGAATAGTAAGTGCAATCAAAGTACATCAAAGAGAAAGAAGTTTGTTATTAATTAGTTATACTTGTCATAAGACATTATTTTAAGCCTATTATAATTTTTAACATTACATTCTTAATCTAGTCCCTTAGGGATTTTTAAGAATTAAATGGATGTATAATAATAGTATTTTAATCACACTGTATTTATTCTACTAATTGCCATTAAATTTGTTCAATCCAGAACTTTTCAGACCAGGTGGAATACTGTAAATACAGTAGCAGCTAGAATACTACCTATTTAGGCCCATTTTCACAATACAATTCTTATGATGTGGCCACCTTTTGTAAACTGGCAAAGCATAATTATAATCAGTTATGCTTGTAAAAAGACACTGTTAAGCCTATTTAGTAATGGATATCATTAACACAATGTTGTCAAAATACTATTATCATACACACTTCTAATTCTTGAAAATCTGTGGGATTATATTAAGATTGTAGAGCTAAAAATTATAAAAGATCTATTGTAATATCTTATAACAAAGATATTACTTCTCAAAGGCATTTATACCATGTCAGTTTATTAAGTTATTTAGCAGTATAATTCAGTAGGTTTGTGTTTTGTGATGCCTTTCTTTGAACATTTTATAGAAATATTACTTGGTACAACATTAATTATACCACAGGTGTAATTAAGAATTTCCTGAATTGTAATTTTATTTCCTGACAGTTAACTAATTAAAATGTGCTTGCTTTTAATCTTAAATTTTGTAACAAAACTAAATGTAATTTTAAATTATGGTTAGCAAAAGTTTTTTTTTTAATTTTTTTTTTTTATGTAGAAATAATTGTTTGTGACTGCAATTCTATACTAAGTAAAATGAATTATGGTAGCTAAGGTTTTGATTTGGAACCACCTTTGTTTTTGTGAAACAGTAAGATTATTTTATTTGTTGAATCCCTGAAACTACATATTTTAATATGATAAAAATAAGTGAGCCACTCAGAATCACTTAATGTGGATGGAATAAATTAGTAAACAAATATTTTTAGTTGTAATTATAGCAATTGTATCAAAATTGATCTTAACTGTAAAAAATAACACATTTTTTAAATATAAATTCTAATTTCTAAATTTCCTTGTTTTAACAGAATACAAGTTAAATAGTTTTATAACTACAATTTTATATATTTTAGTCAGATGTAGGCATATCAGATTCCTTCTGAATTAGTTCTTCTAAAAGCATACATAATTCTTTCAACAGTTAAATAATAATTTAACTCATAAATATTAATCTTGAGAATACATAAGATTACCATTTATTAAAGGAATAAAGAGCTTAGTCATAAAAACATATTCAAATTGACTGTAATTGGATAACATGGTATGTATGCATAATGCAGTTTTAATTGTTGTAAGATATATAGTAATATGTGGTATTAATACTATGACTAAGTGTGAATTAATTTGATGTAATTTAAATCTAAGACATTTAGTCATTTTCTACCTGTTTGAAAATACTGTTTAGATTTGATAATGCAAGTTACAATAACAATCTGATTAGTACTCAGAGTACCATAGTAAAACTTCATCTCCAAGCAGGTAAACTTTTTTAAACATGGTTTGTAATTGATTTGATTATTTAAGCATTTTGTTTTTTTTATAGTGCTTGCTGAAGAAACCACATGGAATATTCTTAAACAGGTAATTCTTATCTAAATGCAATTTTTTTATACTTTTGTTACATATGTGCTTATGTTCCATATATCTAGATTTAAATTACCTCACTCTTTCAGTAACTGTATTGCATATAGTAGCAGAAATACCCATCCTTCTGACAATTACAACTTCTAGTTCCTGCAAGAGGCATTTTGGCCTAAGCCCTTTTCTGGAATTGTCTGACAGTTCAACAACAATTTACTCATACTTGGCATTCAACCATGTTCACCATTCATGAGAAAAAGGAATTTATTTAAATTTTAGTTCAAAAAGAGCTCTCATCACAGTAGATTTTATTGAAGTATATCCTTGTAGACATTGTTATCAAAGAAAATGCCTTGCCTTTCTGATGCAACTTCAGAGATTTTCACCAAAGAAAAACAACTATTTTTATTTAAATTTTGATGTTTGATTGTTTCATATATGAAACTTACTCCTTTTTTTTTATAGTTTTTCATTACCCATATCTTAAACATACAATTATTGTGGAAATTTCAAATGTTTTGTTTATTGCTCAGTTATAAAAATTCTGCCTAGTTTAAGAAAAATTATTACCCAGTTCTGATTGATAGAATAGTTTCCAAGATCCAAATTTTGGACATTGCAAGCTTTGTCATGATAAGATATGCAAATACATATTCTATATATGTAAGCACACGGCAGTTAAGTTTCTCAAGTATTTTAATATTCATGTTATTTTATAATTGTAATAGGTAAGTTCTATGTACCTAAACATTGTTGTCATCACTAAATGTTACATATAATTAGATTCCTATTAGTTGGCATTTTTATTAGGTACATTGTATGTGTGTATATGAGAGAAAAAGAGATGCTAAAATATGCATTTGGTGACAACTAGTTATACAGCATGCTTTTAAGTGCAACGTTAACACTTTCTCATTGGGTATCCTTTATTATTCATATTGCAATATTTAGTGACTTGCATTAAGAATTTAATTAAACTACTTTTTTGTATGCTATACAAATTAGTATGTCTTAAAATTACAGTAAATAGTCTATATTTTAATACTTTATAAGTTTTTAAGTTTATTCTCTTATACAGTTGCTTCTTGTACCAACCATCCTGGAATTTTTTTGTTACAGATCTCTTAGCTCTTGGCAGTCAAACTGAAAAGTTTCTACCTCACTCACTTAACTGTCTGTCATGGATTTGTTCATGTGTATTTCTACTGATCGTGGAAGGTCTTGTGTGTGGCATTTCTCGTGTCCTGATACCATGAGGTATCTCATCATGCTCCTCCCCTATCCTCTTCATTCTGTTTTAGTGCCTGAAATTTTACAGCAATTTAAATGATCGCATTCAAGCTGTTGTCTTTCTGCTGTTTGTACCATTTCTTTATCCCAGCTTGTTTTCTCCTCCCCCACCTACTATTACCACTGTTAGATGTCTTTTTTTATAGTGATTTCTTGTGTTCTCTTCTATCACACTTCTATAATCATCTTCCTGGTTTTTTTCCTTCATTTCTTAACAGATCAGGAGATTTCCCATATTTCTATCCTGTTTTTTTTCCTCCTGTTTCTTATCTGTTGAATAGTTCAGATCGAAGTCTGTTCATGACTTGTTGGCTATAAAGTGTCTATTTATGGACCGTCCTTTTTTCATTTTTTTCCTTATGAATCTCTTTCCTTCCTTCTTATTGATTGGATTTATCACCTCCTCTAGTTGCCATGTTCATTTTGAATTTAGCACATTTTTAAACTGTTCCCATTTTTTTTTGCATTCATATTTGTCACTTTACTCTTTCTCTTACATATTTATGTGCCTTAGGATGTGATCCTCAAAATGGCTCACATGGATACTTTTTAGCCATTTGTCTCTTCTATGCCTTTTGGCTATTTTACCTCTTGATGGTTTTCAACTTTCTCTGATATATAACCTTCCCATTTTAATTATGAATAATACACATTATTTCACTTTCAGAACTGATTTTCTGTACTTGGGATCCTTTCACTTTGCTAATGGTATTTTCCGATAATTGTTTATTTCCTAAAATCTGTACTGAGCCAGTATAACAAGATAATGTGAAGTACTTATAACATCTGCCCTGTTTCCAAGTATGCACATCATAAAATGGAATGTTTTCCATGGTCTCTTGAGATATTCTTATAATGTATACTTTTTGTTCAAACCAGATTGTACCTGTTCTAAGGACCACCTTGGTAAAAAGTCAGCATCACGGGTTTGTTTTGCTTGATACCCTGGCTTGCACTTGCTGGCTTTACAAAATAGGGTTACTCAGTCACCTATTACAATGTTTCTCGTGAAAGACCTTTCCATATTGACACACTGAATGGGATCTGGGTTTTTTTTAGTCTCCCAACAGTAAATTTCTCCCCTTCCCCTTTTTTCATCAGGTAAAGCACAAAAACCCATTCCTATTTATTAGTTTCTATATGCTGGGGTGATGGATCATGGAAAATACACCTGATCAATTGAAACCTAAATACAGAGACAAGAAAAAGTGGTTCCCCTATGGGGAAAATGAGACATTAAGGACACTGTCTTTGTAGTGCTAGTAACTACTCAAATAACTTGTACAATGTGCCACTTGTGTTATTCTCTTGTGGTCAAAGTCTGTTCTGTAGTGATGAGCATAAACTATGTTGCTGTGTTTTTCTCCTGCAGGTGTTATCAGTTCAGTTAAACAGAAGTGTGTGCATACCATATCATTCTATATGGTATGACCACTGTGACATTTTCCCACTGCCTATTCACTGCTGACAGTAAAATTGAGCTAAAGTTATATAATACAGTGTTAATGCACCAAAACCATGCTATCTCTTATGTGCAAGTACTTGTTAACAAGTACTTCATATTCTGCCCATCCTGTGACACAATGGGTGCTTATTCTTTTTCTCCTCCCTTTAGTGTGTATTTCTGTATGTGGTGAGGAGACTCCCAGGGAAGGTCCTGTTTTTTCAGTTTACCTCTGGGATCTAAACATCCACCCATGCATTTGCCATGCATGGTGACTTATGAAGAGGAGGAGAGGATCCTGGTGGTTGAAGGGTTCAACCCAAACACACTACTTTGGCCTTGAATTCTTGTAGGTGGGCAGTCTTGGGGTGGCTCCCCTTGGGTCAATCAGCTGGTCCACTTTGGCTAGGGTCAACTAAGTACCAGTGATGGATGTTTTCAACAGGTATTGTGTACATTGTGTGATGCTGATGTTTGAGCATAGTGCTCATGAAACCATAGCATTGCTGCAGTGTCCTTGTTTAACATTGTAGTGCATTCCCTCATAGGGATCCATGGTGGGTAGGGTCAATGGGAATTGAAATTTCCTTTTTTTTTATTGTGGATCCTCCAAATAAAACTTAAAATAATGAAAAACAGTCCAGGTAAATGACAACTTCTCGAATATTCTGAGTAGTAATCTTCGACATTTGTAACACCTGTTGTACTTCATTTAAAGAACATCCCCGAGTCAGAGATTCTCGTTGGTTTCCACACTCAAGGAGTTTCTGCAGTGAGGAACATCACCATTCAAAAACATGGAGTCACACTGCCAACAGATATCCTTTTTTTGACATTTACATTGCCATGTGCACCTGCCACCATCAAGGCAAGTTATTTTAATTGCAGGGTATGGCCAAACATTCCAAACCCTCTCTGATGTTTCCAGTGTCAATGGTTCAGTCACTCAGAGACGTGATGTCGTGGTTTCTTGATGTGTGCACGTTGTGTTGGTAAGGACCACAATGCCTCTGAGTGTAAAATGGACCCTCATTGCATCAATTGCAATGGCTCTCAGCCCTTCTACTTTCCTTCTAAATGGTTGGAAGAAAAAGAGGTGCAGCATTTGAAAATGATTCATGACATTACTTATCCTGAGGTTCAAAAGTTGTGGTCCACTATTTCGTCTCAGATGTATGCTGCTGTACTTTATTCTGCTACTACAGTGGGAGTGCAGACAAATCTCTCTGTGCCTCCAAAGGAATAGTTCTCAAAACAAATTAAAAGTCTTGGTTAAAAAAGTTAATTAATCAACTTAAATACCTATCTCTGTTTTTTACATACATTCCAACAAATTCCAAGATCCACATCCTTTGGTCCTGGGTAAAGGCATGCCCCCAGATGCATCTTCTTCTCCCACCCCAAGATGCAAAACAATTATTTGTTTACATCCTCATTCACTTGAATCCTCTTCCAACAGAAAAGACCTGCCTAATCAGCCCATGGCAGGATCCATAGAGGTCGATAGACCTCCCTCGAATAAATTCAGTAAAAAAAAAACACACATGGTCATAAACAGAAGGGTTCTCCACCCAGTATGCCTAGACATAAATGAAAATGGCCACCTTAATACAATGAAACTGTTGAGATTTACATTCTAATTTGGATGACATAAAAACACTGATTGCTTCCTACCATCCTTTGTCTTTCCTCACAAGAAACAATTTTGAAAACTTCTGACACAGTCACCTTACAGAGGTTCTCTTTGTACAGAAATGACAGGCTGTGTGATGGGTGAGTGCATGAAGGGGGTGGCACATTTGGTTGATCAGCATGTGCCCACCCTGTCTTTGCCACTCAATATACCTTTGGAGGCCATAGCCATTCATGTTTCCTTGGATCATACCATTACTGTTTGTTCTCTCTACCTGTCACTTGGAGAGGCATATGATCAATCAGATCTTGATGCTCTCATTGAACAGTTGCTGTCTCCTTTTCTAATCTTCAATGGACTTTGATGAACATCATCCCATATGGGGAAGTGCTGTTATTGATATGGAGGGGTCACTCTGTAGAGTGTTGCTCTCTGATCACAATCTTTCTCTTTTTAATACTGGTTCTTCCACTTATTTTCATGCACCTAGTCAGTTCTTTACTGCTATTGATCTCTCACTTTGCTCCCCTTTTTTATTCTCCCATTTTTCATGCATGGTTGACAATAATCCACGAGGCAATGATCATTTTCCTATACCTTTGAGAGAGATTGACCATGGTCAATGCCACTTAACCAACATCCCCCAGTAGAAGCTGGATCAGTAGACTGGCCCACTTTTACTGCTCTCGCAGAACTTGATCCTGCCATCGTCTGTCAGCCATCAATAGACAACTTTGTGGAAGCAGTAACTGACTGTATTATACAAGTTGCTACTCAATGTATTCCTGAAACCTCGTCACATTTTCCACTATATCCTCATCCATGGTGAAGACCTGCCTGCCACATGGCACGGAAGTCTATAAAATTGGCCTGGGATACTTTCCGTAGATATCCCACACTTTCAAACTGCATCGCTTTCCAGCAGACCCGTGCACATGCTAAGTGGGTTAGGTGTCAAAGCTAGAAGGAATTTTGGATTAAGTTCACAACCGGCATTTCTTCTACCACTAGTTCCTAAGTTATATGAGACATGGTTTGAAAGGTCAGTGGGCAGTACAATTCTGTCCCCCTCTCAAAATTACTCTCAGATGGCCAAGAAGTATCAGATATTTGGAGCATTTCCAATATTCTAGGTGAAAGCTTTTGCTGGGTATCTAGCACTTCTGCTTGTTCTTCCACCTTCTTGGCTATCAAGACTCTGGCAGAGCAATCACCTCTTTCTTTTGGAACTGATTGTCTCTATGACTATAATTGTCCCTTTACACTGGTGAAACTAAAACTGGCCCTTCATCGGTGTGGCACTATATCATCTGTTGGACCAGATGATATATGCTATGACATGCTGTGCCATCTATCTCCTGCTTCTCTTGATATTCTTCTGATGGTTTTTAACTGGATCTGGCAGGAGAATGCTCTTCCTAATGGCTGGTGCCAGGCTATTATCTTACCTTTCTCTAAGCCTGGGAAAGATCTGAAGATTCCTTCAAACTACCATCCAATTGCTTTGACGAGCTGTCTCTGTAAGACCTTAGAGAGGATGGTTAATGCTGATCTTGTTTGGTTCCTCAAATCAAACAATCTCCTCTTACCCACCCAGTGTGGGTTCTGACAACAGCACTCCACCATGAACCACCTAATTGACTTGACATATCAATAAGAGAATCATTTCACATTGGTTCACACCCTGTTCTCACTGATATTCAAAACTTACTGGTTCATTTCACATTAACATCTACTTCTATCCAATTTTTTTGGATACCAGGCCACATTTGTATTCACAGGGATGAGCTTGCAGACACGGTAGCTAAATCTTTCTGCTTTGGCACTGTTACTGCAGTGCCTATTCCATACATAGACTATGGTTCTGTATTTAAGGCTCAGTTCTGTGCCAGATAGCAGTTGACTTGGAGTGAACAGTGTGAAAACAAGCTTTTTAAATAAAATTATATATTATTGGACTATGACTGTCTTGCTTCCATAAGGAGGAAGTTGTTCTAACTAGACTACACGTTGGTCACAGTTTTTTAACTCATCAATTTCTCTTATCTGAAACTGATTCACCAGTGTATAGCCTATATAACACTCATATCACTATAAGCCACATTTTACTTTCTTACTATTATTATGACTCCCAATGACAGCGCCATTTTAAACATGTTTTGTCCCAAGGTTTGTTCATAACATTCAACATTGTTATTGGTGACAGTGACACTGTCCACCTTTGAAATGTTTTTAGTATTTTAAAGGCTGTAAATCTTTCTAATGTAATTTAAGTGTTTAAAATTTATTCATTAAGCCGTTTTTATTGTGGTTCCCTTTTAAGAATCTCAATCTCTCTAGTTCAGTTTGAAATTAGAAAATGGTCATAACATTAAATAATTTGACACCAGTACTGGAAAGCCCAACTTCAGGTGATTAATGCTGCTGTTTGAACTATCCATTTGAACTACCCGTTAATCATTCTGGCAAGTTATTACAATTTCTCTGCATGTCTTTTAAAACTTTTATTACTTTACTTTTTGATAATGGCTGCTATGACACACAACCCAGAACCAGGACTGGAAAGGCCAACTTTGGGTGACTGACGGTGGTTCTTTTAGTTTTCCTGGTGGGTTATGGTAATTACCATTGTGCTACAGAAAGTTCTTTACAACTTCTCTTACTGTAGTTTCTCACTTAACATTGCAGACCAAATGTCAACATTGGTTTTATGCTATTTATATTTTTAAATGCTGTGTTGTTTTACCTTCATCTCCTTTTACGAATTTTACTACATTTACTTTAGTTTTTCGTTTTTACCGGACGTTTGGCGCAGATAGCCAAGCTGCTTTGTGCCATAAAACACTAAATCAACCGACCAACCAGTCTTTTACAATCTGCAGTTGTTTCAGAAAAAAAGTTTATTTTATTTTGTATTTTACAACTTCTGCAAGAGATTGTTTTGCTGCATTTAGTGTTAGTGTAGAAAAAATAGAGAAGTATAAAGTGGAATTGAAAAAAACAAAAGTTTTTATATTAATTTAGGAGTATTTAGAAGTTATGCAAATGATATAGGTAAACTGTTTGATAAAAAAGTACTTTTATTCTTAGCATGAAAAATTGAAAATTATCATTCACTCAGATTGACTTAGCAGAGGCTTCACAAATTCATAGACAAATTTTAAATAAAAATATTTTATTTTAAAAAATCGGGTTTTGTGTACAACAAATTTGTATTGTTTTTTTAAAAAGATTACCAATTTTACAAAGTTGGTCAAATAACTGAACTTGTATACTCTTCAAAAAAAAAAAGAAATGCAAAAGAGATATTTTTGTTATTTTAAAGAGAAATATATGTAATAATGTTACAAGCTCATAGTATGTGATGTTACACGTGTTAAGGCACTGATTGTCAGACCAAAATGACAATAAAAGTTGTGCACATTGAAAATGGAGGAAAACATTGGATTTTTTGCCAAAATGCATTCGTGTCCAATAAATTTGTTTGAGAGATCTACATGTTCTGCAAGTGCAACATGTGCAAAATCCATATAAAAGTGATGGGTTCTTGGTTTCCACAGCTCAGTGTTAAGCCACTGACACGCAACACAGTTATGCCAAGACTGACTGAAGCACAACACAACATCACCATTGGTTGCTTGGAAGCAGACGAATCTCAATCAGATGTTATGGAAGGCTATGGAATCATCACCAACAACATGGATCAACTTGTGACCATCCACAATTTTGCAGACTTCGTGTGACCACGCCTACACAAGATCGCTACATCTGGTTATGTCACCTTCATGATAGGACCACCACTGCGACGTCTATTGCCTCAACCATAACAGGGCTGCACAGGATTTCTGATCAGACCATACGCAACTGTCAACGAAATTCTTAGGCCCCATGTGCAACTTATCATGGTGAACGTCAATGACATTTTTCAACATGACAACATCAACGTTCTTCCCTGGCCCTCCAGATCATCAAATTTAAACCCCATTGAACATCTTTGGGGCGAGTTGGATCAACGTCTGCAACAGCGACAACCTCAATCACAGACTTTACCTCAGCTTGCAGTAGCTTTGGACAGCCATTCCACAGGATGTGATTCGTCATCTCATCACTTCCATCGGCAGGAGATGCCAAGCAGTTATTGATGCACATGGGGGCATACTCGTTATTGACATTGAGTACGTTAAATGTCAACTAGTGAGTGTGGACTTCGCCTTTGCAGACTTTGGATATTCAGCAGTGAATGTGCAAAGTTTCATACATGTCCAACAGAATTACCCAGAAACCCACTGGTTGAGAATTTTATATGCAAAAACGGCTCATTTGGGTTGAGAAAATATTTCAAATAGAAGAATGAAGCTGTCTGGTGAACCTGATGATGACCAAAGAAGGTCGAAACGTTGTTCGCTCTTCTATTTGAAATATTTTCTCAACCCAAACGAGCCAATTTTGCATATAGAATTACCCAGAATGAACTTGTTAACAATGTATCTCAAATTTTGCCTTTTGTGTTTCTTTTTTTGAAGAGTATATATAGAGAATGATAAGAAATGTTGTTCAGGAATGTGTCCTGCTGTATTCTAATGATTCCTGTTGCTATGGATGCCTGTGTCTGGTGAAAGGATTTCCCAGAGAAGATTCTGTATTTTTAGTTTATCTACTCTACGACCGGTATGTCCACCCTTGTGTTTGCTCTGCATGGTAACCCATGAAGGGGTAGAAGAGGATTTTGGTGGTTGAAGGGTTCAACCCCAGCAGATATCTTTAGCCTCAAATTTCTGTATATGGGTCAATAGGCTGTCCCTCTGGCATTCGGATCAACTTAGTACCAGTATTGTACATTCTCAACAGGTGTTGAGGACTTTGTATGTGCTGGTATTTAAGTATAGCATCCACAAAACCCCAACATTGCTGCTGAGCCTTTTGCTTTTGGCCCTGTAGTGTGTACCCCCCCCCTTCTATGGCTCCATGTTGGGTGGAGTCAGTGAACACTAACATTTTGTTTGCTTCTCCAATCTTTCACCCATTTACTGCTGAGGTTAAACAATACTTGATTAGTAAGGGACCAACTGTCCCAAGCTACTGTTAACAATGTACCTTGATTCCTGATTGTACACACACACTCTGAAAAAATCCCTCGGGCCGATGTTACTGTTTTAAATTTAGAAAGGATTTGAAAGGCTCCCTGACTCTCCAAAATTTGTCTAAAAACACTAACCTAGACATTTTTGTTGAAACAACTGAACAGGAATGCACAAAACTCTTTTGGGGGATTGCTTATTCAGATTACTCTCCATACAACCTTCAGTACATCCTGAGAGTTATTGCTAAGAGAGATCTTCTGAACATCCCTAATTTAAAGACTCTTGCCGATCTCTCCAGTTAAGAAGTTTCAGTTGTTCAACATGTCTCCATTTGCAAAGATGGAATACTGCAGCATACCCACATTCTCATTTTGATGTTTACCTACATCTGTGAAGATGAGTGACTTACAGTATAAGGGTCAGCCCAAAATCTCTAACACTCTCTAGTTTTTACCAATGACAGCAGTTTGGTCACTCTAAGACCTTTTGCCTTGAAACATTTTTGTGACCAGGAGCCTCACTTCATCAATTGTGGTGACTCTCACTCTATTCCCATTCTTGTTGGAAGTGGATTAAGGAGGATAAAGAGGAAAAGCACTTGAGGATTGTTAACAATGTATCCTGTCCTGAGGCATGGAAAAAGACAAACTACCACCCTCCATTCTGCTATCTTAGTGGGTGTGCAGACTAACTTGTCCATGTCTTTTAAGGAGTCTTTTCTTGCTGATCTTTAGTTTCTGTTTCTCTTTCTGGTGTCTCTCCATAAACTCCAAGATGCAAAACCATTGCAGCCATTATACTATCTCCTGACAGAGATTTGTCCACTTGACCTCATCTTCTAAAGAGAAGTAACATTGTTGCAAACCAAAGGGCTATTTGTCCTCATCCTCTACTAAGTAAAAATGGCCACAATAATACTTTAAAACTGTCAAGTCTTGCATTCCAGCTTGGTTGACTTTAAGGCCCTGATTAATTCATGCTATCTGTTTTGTGTCTCCTCACAGAAAACTTTTCTCCATTCTGCTAATGCCTTCACCCTTTGGCACTTTTTCATTTATTTATTTCATGAAAAACCAATTGCATGTATTTTTGCTACCAATGGAGATTACATCCTGGTCCAAAGTTTCAGCTTGGTGGCAGTATTTTTCCTAAGGTATCAGAGACAAAGTTCTTGGGACTTGTTTTTGATTGCAGGCTAACTTTGATTCCACACGTCAAGCAGCTTTGTGTCAGGTGTATTAGGTCTATGAACATTCTACATGTCCTTTCTTCCATATCTTGGGGAGCAGATCAGTGCTCTGTGCTAAAGATCTTTTGAGTCCTTATAAGATCAAAATTTGATTATGGTTTGGTTAGGCTCTTGACACTTAGAATGCTGGACCTTATTCACCATTAGAGACTTCAGCATTTCATATGGGCATTCCCCACTTTTCTGGTCCAGAGTTTGAACACTGAGTCTCATTAACCAACTGTCCATCTTCAATGTTTGCAATCTCTTCCTCACTATGCTGCAAAACTGTTCCTTGACGTAGGATGTTCTGTTCAGCAATAGATGGTCAACTATTCAATGTTTTGACACGCAACACCTACTTTGGCTTAACACTGAACAATGTTTCCAAGTCTAGTGTTTGGCCTATTCCTCCTTTGCATGTTACCATTCCTATGTGTATATCTTTTGTATCATTTTCCATCGTATAGTTATTTTTGTTTTTATCTGATTTTACATTTTTTATCTTTGTTTTCACTTTTATCAGAATTGTTTTGCTAAAAAAAAACAAAAAACAATTCCCTCAACATAGATTAATTGGTTCTTTTACCAGTTGTTTGACACAGGTAGCCAAGTTGCTTTGCACCATCAAATGCCATATAACTAAAAAACCATAATGATTTTAAATGCAGAAGAATCTAAAGTTTTGAAAATATAATTTGGTTAGTAATGGTTTGATATAAACTGCAATGAAATGTCAAAAACTAGTGCTGAAAATCTTTAGTTGTTGCTTCAGTCATTAATGAAACAATTCTATAAATTACTGGGGAAAATCCCTGAACTTTGTCAAACTATGATAAAAGGTATAAACATTTATTTTTATAAAATTAAAATGTAAGCTATAAAATATCAGGATTTAATTTTAATAAATTACTAGTGTGTGTTTGTATGTATATATATTATGTTATATAAAATAAGCATTAAGAAGTTTTATGCAAAATCCATTGTAAATCTCAGCCATCACCTTAAAGTTGTAATGAAGATAGTCTGTGATAATAGTTCCTGAAAGCATTGGTGATATTCCATCTGGCAGACAAGATCTAAATGCTGACCTTAAACTAACTAGCAATTATGGAAAATTAATTAATGGTATAGAGTTGTGTGCTTACACCCACAATGTCTCAGCTTCTACTGCCTTTCACTGTCTGCAACCAGTTGTAGGAAAATAGTTGCCCTTAGAAGTTCTTAAAATTTCTATAATAGAAATAAAATGAAACCACCTTAATAATTCTACTTCCTGCTACTCCCAATCTCTACTCTTAGAGAAGAAATAATAAAAGATCATAATTAAAATGATCTTAAATAAAACGACAAGTCCTACCTTAATATAACACATTTGTTAGCTGGAAGATTTCTAGGGATTTTCATCTTTCATGGAAGAAGGTCCTTTTTTCTTTTTTCCTTTTTCTATTCTTCTTTGAGAGAATATACTTCTGTAGTAGTTTGAGTTTTAAAAAAAGACTTGCTAATAAATGTTATCAGGTTATACATTTGATTTTGCTTTGGGACTTTTCAGAAGTATTCTACAGCAATTACATATACACCCTGAAAATGATGCATTGAATATAGTTACATAGGTTTTATTGACGTAATGTAGGAGTAATAACCTGCATTTGGATAATAGTACATTAATGGACTATATCTAAAAATGGGAAGAATAAGTTGCATAATTTTTTCCCCGACTGTTTCTTCACTTGTAAGCTTTGCATAAGCCTGATGTGCAGAATATCCCAGATGGTCAGATTTCATGACTGTGAAAGATATTGTTGTCACATTCTCTAAGAGTTTTGGATAATCCTTGAAATCCCAAGTTGCCAATTCTAAGTTTTCTCCATATTCAGAAATCTTAGAGATTAAAGTCATGACCCAGGTTTGATTTTGAAAGAGTGTACATATTCCTTACTTCTGTTTGTAATCAAGGTATTAAAAAGATTTAGCTTTAGAAACATCTTTTGCATCAGTCCAAAACAATTTTGCATCTGTTTTTGAATTCATATATTTTTCAGTTACATTTTCTATGTATTCGTAGTAAACAATGTGTAGTACCAGTTATAGAAAATGTTCTTATCTGAAATGGCTTACATGTGAACAATCTGGGATGAATCCTTTTGCATCCTTTTTACTTCTATAATTTCCATTTTGCATAGAGAAAAGAATGAACTCTACTCATAAAAATGGAATACTGAGGCCTTTGACATTTACTTCTATGTCCACTTAAGAGCCTCAATGATGCTATTGCAGTGGAAACTATGTGGCAGGGCTATTGTAAAAATGCATGGTTGTTACATAAGGATGACAAGTAATGGCAACATGGGCTGTAATGACTTGGTGAGGATCTAGAGTCATTTTAATATGACATACTTAGCAGTGCCAAATTAAGGCATATACAAACCACACTTTTGCAAATCTCCCCTCTGATTCAAGTGGCCTGCCTAATTATGAGTTGAATTTTTTTTTTATAATCTTTCAGAAAATACTAGGCATTCATATATTATAATCAAAACAGTGTTAAAATGTGGCCATTCATGTATATAATTTTTATTACTTCTTTTCAATGTCTGTTACAACCAGTCATTGTCTATCACAAACTTGAATAGAAAGACAAACATCCTAAAACAGATGTAAAGGAAAATCAATATTCAGTGACATCTTTAGTTGTATTGGGAAGCATAAAAGGCAGTAAAAAATATTCTTCAAGTTTATTACAAAAAAGTGTCATTAATTTTGGAAAACTGTTTTTATGGATTAAACTTTTTGATCATTTCATCACTTTTTATTTAAAATGTTGTTATGCAAAAATAAGATAAAACTATAACCACACAAAATCTAAATTTCTTAAGTGTTTTTTGAAACATTATTTGTTTCAATAAAATTTTGATTAGTAAAATGTGCCCAAGTAAATGAGCTCTCTTCCTCCTTTTGCAACCAGTTTGTACAGAGCTTACTGAAGCCTCAATCTAGCACTGATACTTAGCTCTCTGTATTCCTACTCTTCTTTTCATGTAAGTAGTTATGGGACAAAATATTCCTTATAGGGTTGTATTAGTGTAAAGTAGTTCTTAAATATGCTAGAAATGATTAAGGCAAAAATTCTATCATCAGATTGCCTGAGACACATCATTACCCAATTTTGTTCAGCAGAATGAAAATGCTTGAGAATACAGATTGCAAATGGTTTATATCATGTGAACAGAGGAATAAAGTTTTTGCTTTTGAGTTAAACCAGAAATAGATGGAATTTTTTGTTCAAATATTTATTCAGTTACATGTCACTGTACTAAAATATATAGTCTAAAGGTAATCAGTACAATTTTTCAGCACAAACCTAATATGCATAGAAGTTGCAGTTTATCATATATGAACCTATTAAATTTTATTCTTTTAATGGTACTTTCAGAGTTATGTATGAAAATTACATCATTCTGTATATTTATGTGAATATTGTTATGCTATAGATAATAATAATAATAATAATATGCTTGTAATTAAAATGGTGAATAGAATATTTTTCTGAAGTAAATTGAGTCTTATACTTTTTAATGTCAGTTTTAACCTGAATATTTTGTTTTAGGAAAAATGAGATGAGACCATTTGAAGACCCTTTATCATTGGTAAGCCCTGAAATTGATTTATAAATTACAGATAAATTAAGAATGAATTTATCTTTGAAGTGTCAGAACAAACAAAATTCAAAATAAACTACAACATTATTGATATGCTAATGTGTTTGTTACTTTATTACCACAAGTTAACTGCTGGAGGACATTGTGCAGGTTTATATGTGGACTTCCTCCAATACTTTTATCTTACCATATTTGCATGATCTGGTATTATCTTCCTTTAACAACATTTGACAATCCTCTGTAACTACTTTAATCACAGCTGTTAGGTTATAAGGATATTTATTTTTATTGTTAATATTCATTCTTCTTTACTTTATAGGGTCCTTTTTTTCAATGGATCCCACTCAGTTATGATTGTTGTCTAAAAAGGTGTGCTTTTATCAAACCAATTCTGAACTTGCAACCATTAACACAATATACTTTATCTAGGTTACAACAACCACTATAGAAATGAGGTGTTCCATAAGACCACCTATCAGGAAACCAGGTAGTATTACTGTACTATGCTGGACCATCACTTATGGACTATCATGAATAGAGCATAAGGGGATCCTGCCCATCCTTATCAGTCATTGGATTGAATAACTTGTGATCAGTCTGCTTTTAAGAAATTAAGGAACTTGGTTGCATTGTTTCCAGAGCATTGTTTTTTAGGCCTTCCCAGTGTGCAAACATGGAAAAGTTGGGGACCTCCTACATAGGGCCATTGATGTCCGTCCCAACTTGTGTAGCAGCCTACTTCTAATATTGGTTCAGGCATTGTTCATGAAAGAGAATCCATTGTCTCCACAAACATAATCAAAAATGCAGAGTGGTCCCAGAATACAATTTGTTCCACATACACTGTGGATAGTATGAATGGATATTTGTAACTTCAGACTTGATGAGTTCTGTTTCCTCAGATTGAGGAGGGCATAAACAATTCCTTCATTTCGAGTTTGGGATATTGTCTTTTAGAGTAGGTTGAAACGAAAGTTTGTCCACTTTGGTATTGCTTACCTTCTTATTGTGATTCTGGTGGCTCAGAAGACATCAGTTTATAGTTGTATGTGAGGATGCAATCCAAATGTCCCAACTACCAATGTGGGATTTAAAGATTATGCTATAATTTGAACCATGAGCAGTGGAATCTTGGCTGTCTGGTTGGAAGCTGGCCAGTAGTGATAACAAATCATGTAAAATTCCACTCAGAGTGCCAGAGTTAAAATCTGGGTGATGACATTTGTTCTGGATGTAGTACATTTCCCTTACTAGGGTGCAAATCTTTTGGCATGCCCATGATCTATACAGATGCATTCTGTATGGATACTGCCATCACTGGCCCATCCCCCTCATTAATGTGGGATTCTAGCTGTAATATGAGTGGAGTTTAGTTTTGAAAGTTAACGTTTACTTTAATCAGAAATGTATTTTCAGTAATACTTATGTCAACTGACACACTCCTTTCTCTTCTCTCCACTAGAAGCCAGTATTAGAGACTGAAGATTGGTCAGTCTCAATAAAGTGATAACATTGTCTGAATAAGGTGATTATATACGGTACCAGGATACATGAGTGGATTAAATGACTAGTCAACTAAAAACATGGGGGTCCCAATGGGCTCTATTCACACCATTATTATATATTAAACAAAAGCAAATAGAAGCCAAATCAGTTTTGGATGACCATTAAATCTGCCCTTGCAAAGATACAGAGTGCATTGGCACAAGTTGAGAGTTTAATGAGCCAGATATTGGCAAAGGCATTTATTTGAGGAAAGAAAAACTGGTAGAAGTGGGTGATATTCACACAAATGCTTAGATGGGAGATGAAAGGAAACCCTTGCAGTTGAGTAATAACTGTAGTGTGAGGAAGTAAGTATTATTGGAAATACAATAAACAAAACATTACAATTAAATTAAAAAATGTAAGCAAAAATTAAAAGGTACTTCAACTAAAAATATTGTAACTAATACTGTACAGCTTTATCTTGACTGTAAACCATATATTTATGGTTTTCTGCCTATCCCAAAGCACAAATTTACATAAAATGAGAAACTATCATCCCTGATACTGTAATTGCTCATATCTACTTCATCACCCAATCTTACTTCTATTGAATTGGATGTATTTAGATAACTTTTGAATAACGCAGATCACGGAACTTTTGTATAGTTTCTAAGGCATTAATTTTGCTCCTGAATTTTTTTATTTTATTTTTTTAAGTATAATCAGTTTGAATATTCATCTGTGAAAATAAAAACTTTGGTGTTGTTAGTTAGGTTTAGTGAATGTGATAAGGAAAGGCAAAATATTTTGATGAATCAAATTTATAATTCATGAATATTATTACATTTGTCATATTTAATTACTTACTATAAAGCATATTATGTATTGAAAATAAACAGTATTTTTTCAATATAAATTGCATTTGACCAAGAATATTTTGAAGTGCTGGGTCATAATTCACTGATAAATGTTTGTCAGCTTTTAATTTTTTTTTTTTTTCATGATTTATAGCCAGAAGTGGTGATTACTGCAATTGGGAAAATAAAGTATCAGAAGAAATATTCTACTGACTATTAATCAAATTAAAACTGAATTGCTGTATAAAATGAAACTTATCAAAAATTGAATGTCTAAGATGAAGTATTTTTTGTATTTATTCAAAACACTATCTCACAATAGCAGTTTGGGCATTTCAACTTATAAAAATAATTTGCCTAAAACTACATACTATTTAGTAAGCTTACAAGTAATAATAATAATAAAAAAAAATGGCAAAGTTAAATATGATATAGGGATGACAATGTCAAAAAGTACAGAAGCAATGTGAATATGAATACATAAATCCATACAACAATCCCTACATAAGTAGCCAGTGAGCCAACATAACAAGCTTTTGGTTATAAGATGCTTTAAAACTGCATAGCACTATTCAATTTAAAATTTGAATTCATGTAACTATCAAGGAATTCAATACTGAGTTGAAGATAAGCTATTCTTGAAAATTTTTGGCTACTTGTGTAAGAATTTTATATGGTTTTATATGTTCATCCCTAATGTTTTGGCATTGCCATCTATACATCATACTTAATATTTGCAAAATTTTTTTTGCTACATGTTTCCAGGGTTATTTTTTAACCATTTTTGTTTGAATTAGGTTGATAAGTAAACATTTATTTTGTTTTTGTAATTCAGTGGTAATATATGTACAGATAATATCTTATCCAGAACTCATACTTAAATTTTTTTATTTTTTTTAGGAAGCCAGCTTGGCCCTAAAATCATACATTTTTAGAGGCTGTAAAGCAGTTTTAGGGTCCAATCTTAGTTCATTGTAAAATGTATTCTGTAATGGAGATTACCAGAAAAATTGTTGAATTAAGTAACAAATGTTATGTTGATATTTTTAGTTTCCATTTCATTAGCTTATCTCTATTTTTGTGTAATTTTGTGTCAAAAAAAGACACGTCTCTTACCTTTCTCTTTTTGTTGTGTTTCTTTTGGATTCATTGATCACCTTATCAAGCATTCCTTTTGAGTGGAATGTCAGTTTTGTTTTTCACTGCCTTACTCTACCTCTATTGAAACTTTTCATGTGTATGAGGCTGATGTGCATCTGTTTGCAAATCTCCTTCCCAGTTTAAGTCCCCAATACCCACAGTGGATTAAATTTTGCACAATTTGTCAACATTTTAAGGGAAAACTCCTAACAAAGTTTCATTAGAATTAGCTCTCTTATTTAAAAAAATAATAATAAATAAATTTTAGTGCATGTGTCCACTTTTATATCACTCCAAAATTTAAATGCTATAAGAAAAACCCTTGGTAAAACTTAAAGGATGAAGAACCTCTTTCCCCCCCTTTAATCCTTAATCCTATGGCTTATTTACGGAGGTCATTGAAGGGTGCTTGATGACAGAGATGAGAAATGTGGAACTTCCTACTACTACCCAGTAGGGTGGCTTTCAGTTGTTTGAATTCCATGTGTCATCTGGAGATGTCCCTCTCTGGTATAGCAGTACATCCATGGATTTACAACACTAAAATCAGGGGCTCAATTCCCCTTGGTGGACTCAGCAGCTAGACCAATGTAACTTTGCTATAAGAAAACACACACACTTAGAGGTATTACAATACGTTGAAAATGGTAAACAAATTTGTTATTTGTTATTTTGAATTAAGCACAAAGCTACACAATGGGCTATCTGTGCTCTGCCCACCACGGGTATTGAAACCCGGATTTTAGTGTGTAAGTCCCCAGACATACCGCTGAGTCACTGGGGGGCCGGTAAACAAATGCATACCAATATTTACAAAAATAACATATTGGATAGCTATGGAACATTTCATTATGTGACAGTTCTACTACTTATAATTGTGCATTGTTCTAACAAGTTACCTTAATCAATTGTGGCTCAACAAACATGATTGCTGATTGGTTGGATTGCTTCTGAATGAGAAAAAATAGATATTTTGGGTTTTTCTAGTGAGAGGGAAGTGGTTGAAATCAAGAATTAGGTACATTGACAATTGTCATAATGGACTGCACATTATAGTTGTAACTAACAGGGGAGTGTGTATGTTTATAGGCAGTAAAAGCTAACATTTCATGATTTTAGACAAATGTCAAAGTCACACAGTGTGTAAGTGCTGAGATTTGAAATGCATTCAATGAAAGCATTTGTTAAGTTAGGTGGTGATAAATGTTAAATAATTTCATAAATGTGCTTTTCTTTTTACCAAAATGCATTTAAATTTGTCATTTATTTTTAAGGATGGAAATTTGATTACTACCAATGAAACAGATACAATAAGGAGCATTTGTAATGAGGCCAATTTTTGAAAAAAATATTTAGACAGCTGAATTAAAAATTCACGTCTTTCGTGAAAACAAAAATGCTGTCACTTTATTTGACGTTTGGTTGGAATACTTGTTTTGGTTTAGAAAATAGTTTAGTCCAAAATGTATAGAGTTATAGCAAAAGTATTCAAACATATGGCTGAAGTGAATAATTAACTAAATTAATGAACCTCAACAATTTGTTTATCTCTCACAATGATCACATGAAGGTTATATATATCAATTATGTATTAGTCATATTTTTATTTTTCATTCATGAAATAAAAAAAAAAGGTGATTTTTTTTTGCATGGTACGTGTGTGTGTGTGTGTGTTTTCTTATAGCAAAGTCACATCGGGCTATCTGCTGAGCTCACCGAGAGGAATCAAATCCCTGATTTTAGCATTGTAAATCCTGAGACTTACTGCTGTACTAGCTGAAGACTGCATGATACATATATTGATAACTACAACCATTTAAAATTTAATAAACTTCAAAGTACATCCTCTAGACTTTACAGTTTGTAATATTAAACTGTCAACAATGCTACAGAATGACATCAACAATTGTAATCAGGTTGATTGTTCTTTTTTATTTTGATGTGTGGTTCTGGGTGCAGGTTTGATGTATAAAAAGTTGAAGTAGCATATAATTTTGATTGAAAACAGTAGTCATCTTCATAAAAGTTCAGATACCTACTTTTTATTTCAAATATAAATAAAATTTTGTATATCAATTCCATTACACTGATACTGGAGGGTAGATAAAGCAAGGTTTTAAATTTATGTTTTGGTGGTACAAAATTCAATAAGGGATAAATTGATTCAAGGATATTTGTAGTGGGGTGTACAGCCTGGAAGATAAATAGAAATATAATCAATCAATTAAGAAAAAGAATCTGGTATTGGTGTGACAAAGAAAAAAAATTACTTTGTACTAACCACTTACCATTTATATCAGATGGCTGATGATTGCCCAGCCAGATAGAGCCCTGAATTAAAACAGACAATGTGGTGATTTCTTTTGGAAAAAGATAAAACTGCTGCTTGGTCACCCAAAGGACATGTCTAAGTGATCTGGCTGGCTACCAGAAAAAAAAGAAAAGAAAAAAAGTGTAAATATTAGCAAAATTATTAGTCAATCATTATTTACATTCAAGTAATTAATAATTCTTGTTGGAGATTTGTATCATTGTAATCATTGATTATTTGATTATTTTTGTCATGAAACTTGTTAATATAAGCTTAACAACCTTCAATTAATTGAAAATATTAAATATTTTTTAATAACATTAATAGATATAACCATACTTTTGATTGTCTTATGTGATGCTTATCAGTGTAATCAATGTTCATAGATAATTAAGATTATCTTGGTCTACCACGTCATAAATATAAAACATTTGATATTGGATTTGGTGTATATATTTCATAGATTTGTGTATTTTGTTCGAGGTTGTGAGAAATTGGAAAAATATTTACTTTTTTTTTTTTTAAGTTCACGATAAACATTGCAACAGGAAAATGTTTTATTTTGTATTAATTTTTTCCCCATTCAGTTTTATTGTCAGTGCAGTCTTATGCTAAATGATAAAAAATATAGCAATGGTTTCATTTTTTTTGTCCCAAATATGCTTGTTTGTACAGTATTAAGTTTAGATATTTTTATATTTTTTTAGCTTGTATCACCAACCCATTTACTGTGTGTTTTTCACTTGGTACCAGAATGGCTTAATGCACTAGTTGCTGTAGACACTCTAACATTCCATCCACTTTAGATGTGTTACCACTTGCACTTGATTTACCAGATGTTCATTATAATAAATCTCTCTGTGATGTATGTAAAATATATTAGTAAATGAATATAGGTGCTGCTTCACAAGGTGGTCCCTACTTCCATGGCAGTCATGTCCAATGGTCTTTCCCTTTCTGTTGATTTTTCAGAAAGGAACTCATCTTTATAATTGGTCTGCATTGCCTCCCCTTCATTATCTTCAGTGTAGGATTCTATGTATTATTGGTACAGTGAGACAGAGGTATTCCTGAAGTTAAAATTTTTCCTACTTGAAAATGTATTTAAGAGAAATACCAACCTCTCTGCACCACCTTCCCACCATTCATACCCACTTGTGTTTTTTTGCCTCATTAAGAATGAACCTTTGTTCATATGCTAGTGTTCACTAGGATTCTTGTGTAAGTTATATCATTTTTCTATTAAAGGATGGATGCAGCATTCTGATGATTATATTATAGGCTGACATAATACATGGATATATATGGATAACATTCCATGTAACTAAATCAGAAAATTGTTTATAATGAGCTGGTTCAGAAGTAATTTCCATAATATTTGAATATGTTAGTTTGCTACTGAATATTAATTTTTTTAATATGTGAAAGCTTTCAGAACTGAATATATGAATCATAGAAAAATATTTATGTATAAAGTAAGTGTTGAGAATTTTTATTTAGTTTTTTTCCATTTAACTAAGGCACTCTTCATCTGTCATTGTGAAAAAGTTTGTTAATAGCATAAACATATTTTATATACAGAGTACTACTAAGGAAGATCTGAGTTTAATTTAACTCTTTTAACAAAACACAGTCTAAATATATTTTAATTTTATTAACAGTGGTTACAAACCAAACATGAAATAAATTCAGTTTTGTACCACTTTGTAACAGCTGTTGTGTTGACAAACCACTTATTACTGTACTTTCTAAATAAAAAACTATAAGGTTTAACATGAATATATACTGTGTCTGGTAATTGGCACTATGAAAGTTAATGGAATAGAATACAGCAGGATATTTAGTCATTTCTACAACATTTCTAAATTTCCTTTCTTTTTCAGTATCCTAAATTGTTTTTTCTTTTCAGGAGTTTTTCTCTAAGAAAAATGATGCATCATTATTTATGTTTGGATCACATAACAAGAAGAGGCCACATAATCTCATTATTGGAAGGATGCATGACTATCATGTTTTGGATATGTTTGAGTTCGGGGTTGAAAGTTTCCAGCCTTTAGCTGAATTTGAGGTTAGGATATGATTTAATAGAAAACTAACAATAATCATAGGTTTGTAATGTTTGGAATAAACCATTTGAAATGAATGCAGTTATACATGAAACTTAAACAAATACCAAATAATTTTAATGTTTTCAAAACTGTTGCCCCCCAGTGGCTCAGCGGTATGTCTGCGGACTTACACGCTAAAATCCGGGTTTCGATACCCGTGGTGGGCAGAGCACAGATAGCCCATTGTGTAGCTTTGTGCTTAATTCAAAAAACAAAACATTCAAAACTGTTATTCACACAATGATGCATTTTTTTGTACTGTAAACTTTTGAATTATAAAAGAAAATGCATGTGACTGAATTTACAATCACATTTTTATTATTATGTTACTTAAAATAATTTTAACTACATTTGAGTTTTGCTACTTTTCTGTTGAGTAATTCAAGATATAGTGCAAGTGCTTCTTTCTTTATGATTTCCATCACCAAAATGTGATCAGGTCATTATCCTAACTTTGTTAAGCATCATCATTACTGTTTTAATTTAGTTTGAATGTGACATCAGAATATAAAGATCACTGATAAAAAATAAATAGACTCTACATTACTTTTTTAAATTGTAGATTTATGACAAAGGGAAACATTATCAGCATCTTCTTGATCTGAATAGCTTTATACAGTCTATGAATTCAGTACCCATTTGGTATCAGAATTTAACACAACAGTTCTATGTTAGGATAAAAGAGTAGACATCTATCTCTTGTAAGATATAATGGTGTAATATGTTTCTCAAGATTAACTTTTCTAAATCATTACAAGTGCTTAATATAACAGTATGCTGGAGTAACCCTAAGGCAGTAAAAATAAAAGCAAATCAGTTTGTATCACACATCTTTTGGGCTGAAAGTCAGGATAAGATAATAATAATATTAACACTGTATAAATGATCAAAAATGGAGCTTAGTCATCCAGGCCAGGTTATAGTCATTGTCCACTCTCACCATCTCTGTTTCACAGAAATGCCTGTTAATGTTTTCAGAAAGCATGATACATTGAAATTCTGTACTAGATCAATGTATTATTACATTTTTCTGGAATATTATTTGGAAACTCAAGGTGAATTAATAATTGTAGCCTATTTTACCTACAAAGTTTTGAGAAACTAATGCATTCCATTAAATTTTCTGTAGATACAAATTATGTTGCAGCTTGACGTAAGACTGGTTTTATCGAGACTCCATAAAAATTATAAATTCAGGTCATGTATAACAGTTCTCAAGGTTTGATGTAAATTCTATTAATAAT
Source organism: Carcinoscorpius rotundicauda (assembly GCA_011833715.1). NCBI lineage: Eukaryota > Metazoa > Arthropoda > Merostomata > Xiphosura > Limulidae > Carcinoscorpius > Carcinoscorpius rotundicauda. Next base: position 43,466,899 of record CM022393.1, read on the forward strand.
AACAAAAATATAAAATAACTTGGGTATTTGAATATAATGTGGCTATAATGTCATAATAAAGTATTCATATTTATTAAATGGATTATCTGGTAAGCTTATTGTGAATTTTTCTTTACCTTAAAATTTGAAATTTCTGTGAAAAGAAAGACAATATGAATCATGTGCAGGCTTAATCTGTTCCTTAATTTACGACCTCTCATCAAAACATTATTCATGGACATTAATTCCTTTATTAAAATAACACATTTCAGTGTGACAAGAAAATTTCAATGTAGTGATTACGTCTGCTCACAAAATTAGCTATTGTTTAGTGCTGCCCTCTATATTTAGATATTGTATACACAAGTATTCTGTTTTGCCCTATTAGAATTGCAAGATTCCAACATATCTTTCATGCAAATCACTTGTTACTTCTCTTTTTTTAGGAGCATGATGTGCCTGTGACTACCTCTATACTCTACTACCAAACTATCACTTCTCATTTGGCAGAGCTTCTATTTGAATGCGCTTTTTATTTCATGATTGATGTTTAGCTTAAGTTTTCTCAGGTTTTCTTCATTTCATTTGTATTAAGACAGTTTCTTCACTTTAAAATTGTTGATATGTGTTTATTTATTGAGTAGACACTTACAAAAAAAAAAAATATTCCTAACTATAGGTGGCAGCACTTATCTCAATATTCTTAACACTCAATTTTAAGTTTTACACAAACTTACAATTACTGTCAGTAACTTCACAGTTATTATAAATGTTTTACAATTACTTCAATATGTTATTATAATCATCACTTTATCTGGTTAATTTATCCATTGGTGCCAGTCCAACATTATCTCTGAACCTTTCAAATGCATTTCAAGGAAGTGGCTTTGTAAGAATGTCAGCAGATATACTGTTTGTGGACAATATTCCAGTTTTACTGATCTGTTCTGCACACATTGGCGAATGAAGTGGTAACGAATATCAATGTGTTTTGTTCTTGCATGACCCACTGGATTCTGTGCCATGGCGATTGTTCCTTGGTTATCTTCCATGATACAAACAGGGTCATCAATTTTGGAACCTATTTCTTGCAGTAGTCTTTTTCAACCATACTGTTTTCTGTGCTACAAGACTCAAGGCCATATACTCTGCCTCTGAGGTGGACAGGGCCACCATGGATTGCTTTTTGCTAATCCAACTTACAGCTGCTCCTGCTTGAATGAAGATATTTCCTGATGTGTATTTCCTATCATCCAGGTCCCCAGCAAAATCTGCATCTGAGTAACCAATAATGACATCTCCTGGTACCTTTTCAAACTTAAGACTAAGATCAGCTGTTCCTTTCAAGTAATGTAGGATTTTCTTTGCTGCTGTGTTGGGCTGAGCACTATATTTTGATATTGCTCCCACTGCATATGCAATATCAGGTCTTGTTTCCATTGCAACATACAGAAGGCTGCCTATCAACGACTGGTACAAACTGTGGTCAACCTGAGTGCTAACACCATCATCCTTTTGCAGTTTCACGTTTACATTTGATAAAGTTGCAACTGCCTTACACTCAGTCCTTCCAAATTTCACCAGCATAGTTTGGATATACTGTCTTTGATTCAACCATACACAGCCATTCTTTTCATCCTGAACAACACTGAATCCATGGATGTAATGGAGCTTTCCAAGGTCTTTCATGCAGAAATTTTCCTTCAGTGTTTCCTTTATTGTGATTATTTCATCATCACTATCAGCAACCAAAATAATATCATCCACATATACTGCAACTATTGCTAGATTTTCACCCTTCTGTATGTAAACACATGGATCTGCTGAACTCTGAACATATTCCAGTTCCATCATCTGTTCATGAAATGATTTGTTCCAACAGTGTGGTGACTGTTTTAATCCATACAGTGATTTTTCAGTTAACATACAAGGTTTTCCCTCCCTGGAACAGCATAGCCTTCCAATTGTTCCATGTATATCTCTTCATCCAGATTTCCATTCAGAAATGCAGTTATGACATCCATCTGGTGAATTTTAAGTTGTTCTGCACAGCAAATGCAATCAAGGAGCGAATTGATGCATAGCGCACCACTGGGGAAATGGTTTCCTCGTAATCCAGATCATAATTCTGCGAGAAACCTTTGGCCACCAGTCTACTCTTGAACCTCTCTACATTTCCAGTATTTCCATACTTAACTTTGAATACCCACTTACATCCTTTTGGTTTTCTTCCAACTGGTAATTCCACCAGATCTTAGGTGTCATTGTCTTGTAAAGACTCAACTTCCAGATCTGTAGCTGACTTCCATTCCTTTGCATTGACACTTGACATTGCTTCACTCAATGTGCTTGGCTCTAACATACTGCATAAGTTTGCAGTGTGACAAACTGATTCATTCTCTGCTGCCACATCAGCATACTCATCATATCCATAGCAGATGGGGGGTTTCCTGTTTTTTGCTGGTTGTTCAGCTTTATCTTTAGCTTTAACTTCTGTTTCTCGGTCCACTGTCTGTTCACTTGATGAGATATACTCATTTGTCACAGGCTTTTGACCAAATACTGTTTCATTAAAGATGGCATCTCACCATATGAAAATCTTCCTGGATTTTTCATCATACAGTCGATGACCCTTGGTACAGTTATCATATCCAATGAAACAAATATACCTTGTTATGTAAATGTCATGTAAATATTATGTAAACAACAACCATGTCGTGTTGTGTTTAGATTTCCATATCTATTATATATATTTTCATATTTATATTATTGTTTTGAAGTTCAAAACAATAAAATACGTTGTTATTCATTTAAAATAACTTGTAGAAATTTCTAGAATTAGGTAGATTAATCAATTGACTATAAATGGGATGTTTGGTGGCCTAGTGTCTTGACGACAAGTCTCGTGCAAAAACAGACATGCGCATATTACTCTGGTACTCTGTGGAAGTTACGCGATGGTTCGAGAAGTGTAGGCCTACTAATATGTAAACAGACGGAGATGCGAGAAAGGAAAAGGAGTCAGTCATTAGTTTTATTCAAATCAAGAGGTTGTCTACGTTTGAGAAATTGTAAACGTTTGCTGTGCGTTTATTCAACTTGAATTTGTGACTAGAGTTAGATCTACAGAAGCTGTGATTTTATTTCGTCAATCTTTACGATTCATTCGAATTACTAGTTATACTGAAGGTCAACATGTGTAGAACTGTTTAGGAGAGACTGGGAAAATTGGAAGGCAATAAGTTTGAGACATTCATCAGAGGCATCGTAAAAAGAACTTCATCAAATTTATAGAACTGTGAATTGTTTCTGAACTTCTCCATTCAAATTTTGGAATTTCTTCATGGGACCAAATTCACACCCTAGACCGGAATTTTGGACCATCTGATCTGAACTTTTAGACTTTCATTCTAGATCATTATATTGGACACAGGCCAGTACTATTTTGTATTGTAATTAACTTTGAAGGTTGAAACCAGTACTATTTTGTATTGTAATTAATTTTGAAGGTTGTAACTGAATATCTGTCATTGTTATTACATAATTTATGTTATATCTGTCATATATATAATAGTTTAGTGTAATAAATCATACAAGCTGTTATCTGTGTCTTTCTGTCGCGTTCATAAAACATAAAAAAAAAACGTAACAACCTTCATAGACATCATGTCTAATTTCTGTCTTGATGCATCTGGCACATATGCATATGCAACACATCTAAACACTTTCATGTGTTCTACATCTGGTTTCTTCCCATACCATCTCTCATATGGCATACTACCATCTTTTATTGCTGATGTGGATACTCTGTTACTCTCATATGCTGCAGTAGCTACAGCTTCTGCCCAGTACATTCTTGGTAACTTAGCATGTGATAGCATGCTTCTTGATGATTCTACAATAATTCTGTTCCTTCTCTCAGCAACATAATTTTGTTCTGGACAATATGCTACTGACATCTCTTAATGACTGCCTCTTCACTTCAAATATTACTGAAACTCATTTGACGTATATTCTCCACCATAATATATATATTATAACTGTGTGCAAGGTTTTTATGCACTCTCCAGATTCATTTGAGTACAACTTCTCAAATTACTTGAATTCCTCAAAGACTTCTGACTTCTGTTTCAAGAAATACACTCTGCAGCATCTTGAGTAATCATCAATAAATGTAACAAAGTACTTGCTACCTCTGACAGGTGGAGTTTGCTTAGGACCACAGACATCACTGTGTACCAGTTGCAGTCTTCCCTTTGATCTGATTTCTTCCACTAACTTAAATGGCTTTCTGTACATTCTACCTTCAGTGCATCCCTCACAGAAACTGGCTTCATCAGACTTCTGGAATTTGATTCCACTTACATTTCCACTCCTGACAAGCTTCTGTAACTGTGAAACACTGATATACCCTATTCGTTGATGCCATATATCCAAGCCATTCATGCTGCTGTTTGAGGCTACTGAGGCATTCTCAATGACACTGGTCTTACAGTCCAGTTGGTATGGATCATCATACTCTTCTTGCACCCATGCCATTTAGTTGTCCTGATTTTACCTCAGATGTAACAGCAATTAACTCAAAACTGCATAATATTTGCTTTTTCAGTAGCAGCTCATACTGAAAATAGATTGCTAGCTAATTTTGGTATATGAAGGGCACTCTGCAATGTGACATGCTTTGAATTACTGACTTTAAATGTTGTTTCTAGTTTACAGTTTTCAACTGCAAGTGCTTCAACAGTTCTTCCATCACTAAATCTGACTTGCTGAGGTGTGCTAAACTTGTGATACTTTGGTATGTTCCTCTGGTGTGTCATATGCCTAGACACACCAGAATCCACCAACCATTCTCCATTTCCTATTCCTTTATCCTGGTTTGTTACAAAAGCAACACCATTGTTTCCATCAGTATAATCTTCCACCACATTAATATCCACATTCTTAGCTTTGTGGACCATTTCCTTCAGTGTTGGAGAATTGTGTTTTATATGTCCCTCTCTGCCACACTTGAAGCTGTTACCCCTTTTTTTTCATTTCTTGTTTTCTATGTGGTTTGAAGTTGCTGCAAGTGGCTAATACAGTTGATGATGTTTCATTCAATGTGGACTTTGTCTTCTTTTGTTCTTCATTAATCAGTGCCTGTTGCACAAATTCTAATGAGATATCATCAATTTTGGTTTCCAGGGCTATTACAATTGTATCATAGTTAGCTGGCAGACTACCATGTAAGGTGACAATCTGATCTTCTTCTGCTATTTCTATCCCAACTGCAACAAGTTGATCCATTAATTCCTTCATTTGTTTCAAATGTTCCTGTATCATCATGCTTTCTTTCATCTCACATCAAAAATACTTCTTTTTCAAGAATAGTTTATTGGCTAGTGTGTTCCTATCAACGTGAGCATGCAGTACATTCCATGCTTCCTTCAGAGTTGTGCACCTTGAATATTCAGAACAATTGTTGAAAATGTTCTTTCCCTTTTCCTGTTGAAATCTGCCCTTGTTTTATCATTGGCTGTCTCTGCCCATACCTGTGTTTCAATCACATGATCCCATAGGCTTTTTCCTCTCAATAAATGTTCCATTTGAAATTTCCATGTGGCCCAATTATTTTCTCCTAACTTATCAATTGATATTTTATCTTCCATTGTCAAACTATTTCAACCACAACTTTAATATTCCTTTCTTTGATTTAAATCTATTTCTCCCTTTATATGGCTTGAGAAAATAGTGTTAATAAATATTTTACTTACAGCTTCTCTTGGTATTTCACAATGGCTTCCAGACAAAGGAAACGATTCACCCAGCACTTGTGATAAAGTATCCATGTAAATTCTGTGCCATCCAACAAAAATTGTCATTCAAAACTGTTCTACAGTGATCCTCAGTTTCTCTTGGATTACTTGTATTAACAATTTTAAAACAATTTCATCCGTTTAAGCACTATTCGAGCATTCCTGGGCCCAAAATCTGTTTGTGTTTATTCATTGAGTACACATGTACAAAAAAAAAAATCCTAACTACAGGTGGCAGCACTTATCTCAATATTCTTAACAAAAATTTTATTTGTTCCAATCACATTATTCTTTTTCACAACTTGATTTTAGTAAATGTTTCTTCATTATGTGATGCATTTTTTTAAATATCTATGTATATTTCAGTTTTAATGCATGTAATGTATACTGCACAATTCCCACCTGTTTTCTAAATTTGTAGAAGATTCATGAGTATAAGATTCAACAATAGATGTTTTACATTGTGGTTAAGCAAACTTGAGAATTTCATCTAAAGATGATGAATTGACAAGAGACAGTAATAGAATATTGTTTGGATGCTACAGTCAGTATACTATCATACAGTCCTTGGAAACTATAATTGTGATTAATGCTTATTAATTGGAAAACTACAGATATTTGACCAGAAACAGTTATAAATTTCAGACATTACAAACTGTTTAACATCAGATGTCAGTATTTCCAAATCACATTAGGCCAAACAAGAATACAGCTAGCTAGCATTCCCATCAAGTGAAGTGTATCTATGTGTCAGCATAATCTTAATTCTCCTGTCATGGACCTTGACTGTTAATGAAATATTCAGTTCTAGACCAGATATAAGACTGAATGTCAATCATTAGTTTATAAAATTTTTGTATACAAGTAATTATTTGTAATAATCTTTGTTAAAATTGTGTTTTTCTTTATATTAAAATATATTTTTGTTAAGAAAGTGAATTGTGTGCATCAATCTTATTGGTAAATATAAATTTAATACCTGTCAACCTTTAATTACGTTCTAAATTCAAATTTCCAGTTATTTGAAATAATAACATGTAACATAATAAATCAGAGACTCGTCTAATATAAATTATAAGTTAAAACTGAATTTGAAGTTTGTGTTACCTCTTTTAGGTCAAGCCAGCAACTAGTATTTTTTTCTCAGGTCTTGGGTGTGAGTGACCAGATAGTGAAGTTATCTTTATCTATTGAGAGATTAAACATTACACTAGCCAGCCTTTGTTTATGGGCTTTGCACAAGTTCCACCTATATAGGCTTATCCTGTTCAAACTGTCAAGGAGTTGTATTATGCTTTCACTTCCTGATTTTGCTGTACCTTCTCAACCTTTGCCAAAGAAATCACTTAGACCTAATGATTTTTTTTCTCAGATATGTGAAGTTTTATTCCTTTCTTGTATTTTGTTATGAACCAAGTCCTTCTGTACTCCATGACCAGTCTTCTCACCCCTGATATTTGGTTTCATGCCGATTCATATGCATTGCAATTATGTGATGAGATTAGCATGTCTCATTGCCTCTGAGCTTCAGGTCAGTTCACTCTTTCATATTGTCATGCTGACTCTTCATTTTGGACAAACAGTTGCTAGGTTCCACAGTGCTTATTTGGGGGTCTCTCAAATCATATGTCAGTCTTATCCATGCTCAGTGTTCTTGCTTGTGTTTTCCTCTTAAAACTCTTTACAGTATCTTTCTTCTATACACCTTCTCTATGAGTATCTCTAAAAAAATCTTGAGTGGTTTTCTAAGGATACCCTTACTCTTCTTTCCTTGAAATTTGCCCACATAACATCTTTGTTCCTGGTTTTCCCATTTCCCCATTATATTTCTCTGGTGATTTTGTGTGGCTCCATTTCTGCAGCAATACACTTTTGACAAGATCCCTGAAACACAACAGTAATCTACCCTTACCAATAATGTTACATGTGTTTTTTTTATACTACAACTCATCTTGCATCCCCAACAGTACTGGTGACTATCCAGTAGGTTCTTGTCTGATGAGTGCTTGGCTTGCCAGTTTCTTAATTGCTGGCATGCCTTAATCAAGGATTAGTGGCTTAATTGGGTTTTATCAGAAGGATTTGTAATTCATTTTCTCTCCTGCATCTCCTGTATTCCTTTTCTCTATTTCCATTTCTTCTTGGGATTGCATGACTAGCTAGCATCTGTCAGAATCAGTTGGGAAACTGGTCTCCCAGTAGTCTATCATAATTGTTCTGCCAATAAAACTTGGTACTGGAGACTAATCATAGTTTTACCTCACCTCAATCACTTCATTTACCCACCCAGGTTTACCATGTAGTCTTTTCTTACCCTGCATTGGGAATTTGCTCTGGGTTTGTGGATGACCAAAGTGAATTTCACCAACACATTTCCATATACCTACATTATTTCAGTCTCATTCTTATTTTCAGCTTGTTCATCTCAGGGTGGTGTATCAATTTCAAACCTCACCATTTGAGTTGGCTTTGATACCTTATATTTTCTGTCAGGTAGTCTAAGCATTTGTTTGACTTCTTCATTTTCCAAGGTTGGGTTTTCACAATTTTATGGCTTCTACTGGCTCATTCCAAATCATCCTCTCCTCTCAGTCATACCACTTCTTGTCGGGTCTTTTTGATTGCTGCATATTGGCCATTTGAACTGTGATTTCCATAGTCGCAGCACTTTCTAATCTCCCCTCTTGTACCTCATCTTTTGTGTCCCTCTTTCCTTCTTAAACCTTTTAATGTCTGACTTTTATTCAGTCCTTGGTGAAGTCCAGGTTCTGTTAAGGAACTTTTTGCTGTTTTCATATATCTTTCTTCCATGTAGATGTATCATTGAAAAAGGAAGGTGTTCTGCAGTTAGTCTACAGTTTGTAGATTTCCTGCTAATACTTACATACAAAAATTTTGCAAACTCACAAATAATATTCAGTCTTCTGTTTAGTCCACAACTTAATATTTTATCAGTGGTTTAGGTCCAATATGTGTAAATTGATTTTATGTTGATACAAAGATATACTTCACTTGATTGGAATGCTAGCTCTAATCTTGCCTGGCCTAACATGATTTACAAGCTTACTTTTCACAAAGGAAGAGAGATATTTAATGTCCTTATGGAAATACTACTGCCAAAAGTTAATTCTTTGAAGTAGAATGGTTTGTAATGTTCAAATACTATAAATGATTCTGATCAATTTTTTAGTTAATCACAATTATAACTTCTGAGGCTTATAGTATACTGCCTGTATCTGACCAATAATATTTTTTTTTGTCTGTTGGTGCATCAATTGATAAAGTTTTAGGCAAGGCTCTAGAATGTTCAATTGGCAACAGTCCTGGCAATCACATTGTTGATTCTTAGGCTTTGAATCTTCTACAAATTTAGAGAACAGGCAGGACTTGCACAATACGTATTTAATAATGTGTGTCACATACATGAAATTAAAACAAACACAGATATTAAAATAAATGCAGAGTAAACCTATTACCCCCTCATCTGTATCCAGACAGCCTTCTGTGCCAAATCAGGGTTCTTCATTGTAAAATTGCCAATATGGCTTCCTTCTCTTGCATCTATTCCCAATTCTTAATATCCTGGTCATCTTTCACTCTTTATGATCTTTCACCTTTAATCCTTTCTAATTTTGTTCAACTATTAATCTGACTGACTTATTCCCCTTGCCTTCTTCCTCACAGAATTTGTTCCAAGTATTTTTTTCAACAGATACTTTACCTTTTCCTTCATTTGTTGTCTTTATCATCTATTGGAGGAAATTCTACTATAAAATGTGGATCATAACTGATACCTTAGTCTCCCATTATCTCCATTATATCATGGTTTCTTCCTTGCTAGGTTTTTATCTTCTATCTGTGGCTGTTTTTCAGGCTTCAGTGTGACTCTGACTGGTAAGTTTCTATTCATATTTTCTTTCTGGCATTATATGGATCCCACTCTATGGCAAGTGATGCATAACAAGCTGTTCTTTAACTTGAAATTTGCATTTTACAGTTATGTTATGTTTTGTATTTCTTGGGTTTGCAATGCTCCCATTGGGATGGGGTGTTCCATAAGATCTTTTAGGTGAATAATCTTGTGATATTTTGTTTCAACATGCATCAAGCAGCTACAGGCCAAATGTACAAGAACATTGAACATCCTCCATGTCCTCTCTTCCATCACTTAGGAAGCAGATTGATCTTCTGTGCTAAAAATATGTCGTGCTTATATTCAGTCAAAACTAGACTATAAATCACTGGTCTATGGCTTTGCCAGGAACTCGTCTTTAAAGATGTTGGACCTTGTTCATCATCAGGGACTTTGGCTCTGCACCAAGGTTTTTCACACTTCCCTAGTTCAAAGCTTATATGCAGGATCTCATGAACTTTTGTTGCACCTCTTCTGTTTGCAACTGTCTTTACTGTATGCTTTGAAACTTACCAAATTGGGAACCTGGGGTTATGGTTTCCTTCCTTGGTAGGCCATGCTTTTTCAGAACAGATGATCTGCCATTTCTCCCTTTGGCATTCATTTCTGGGTGCTGTTGGATGAATTGAGTCTGTCCTTGATTAACATTTCTGTATCCACTGGTTAGCCCCATCCCACTATGGCTTATTACGGTCCTCAATTTAATTTATGCATTATATCTTTTTTAATGTGATTCCCTTTTAAGAATCAAAGAATTGTAGTTCGATTTGAAATTAGAAAATGATTTTAATGTCAAATAACTCAAACCATGACTGGAAAGGCCAACTTCAGGTGGTTAACACTGCTATTTGAACTACCCATTAGTCATTGTGGCAAATTATAATGATTACATTTATGCTACAGAAAGTCGTTTACAATTTGTGTTACTGTAGTTTTTCTCTTACCACTGTAGACTAGATGCAAAAATTGGATTTAATGCAATTTGCTTTTAATTCAAAAATTAAACTTTGTTTTGTTTTACTTAAATTTATTTTAATGAATTTTAATAATTTTACTTTACTTTTTACTGGATGTTTGATGCAGATAGCATAGTTGTTTTGCACCATAAAACACCAAACCAACCAACCGACCAATTTTGCTTCAAAAACATGCACATTCCAGACTACCATGGACTGTTTTGGTAAAGCAGAAGGGAATTTATACCTTTTCCTGACATGCCTTAACTGAATAACTTGGTATTTTCTGCTTTTCAAAATAGGGTTTCATGGTAACCTCTAGTGCTGTCTCAGATAATGACATTTATCTGAACTATCCACCATCTTCCTTACTTCTAGTGGAGCATGGGTGGGAGTCCTTACCACATTTCAGTTTCAAGCTGCTGGTATAGTCAATTGTGGAGGCACACTCTTGAAAGGGTTCTACACAAAATTAGCTATAACCATTTAATCCAGAGTAGAGCAAGTGTACATGACATGAAGTTCTTCTTTTTGCAGTATACAATTACGAATGAGTGATGTGTCTAAAAAAAAAAAAAAAGTGCAGTTTACCCCTTTGAGTGGGAGCAGTTTTGGTACCCTGTGGTAATGGTGATTTTTGTTTGTTTGTTTGTTCTGTTTTGTTTTCAGTATAGAACCAATTAACATGAGTCCTCACAAACATTTTGGGTTATCACCTTTCTTCCTTGATTTCTTCCATCTGTGTTGTGGGTAATAGATTGTTACGTGGGCTTGTAACAGTTCTGTGTTTTTGGCTTTCCCTCATTCTGTTTTGATACAGGATGGTTTGAGTAAGTTTCCAGTTAATGAAATTGATTGCATGCAGTAGATGTCCTTTTGGTACAGAATGTCAGTTCCCTGGATTGATAGGTTTGTGCTAATAATTGCAAATATCCTTGGAGATGGGATCATTCTTATTTCCCCAACCTCTTGAATTTGAGGTGAAGAAGGTATGATCCCAATCCTACCTCTGTATGAATGTTGGTTCCTAAAAGCATGAGTTTTATATGTAGTTAACTTAATGAACATGATTCTTCTTGCTATAGCTTCTCTACACCTAAGGACACATCCATTGTTTTAGCAACTTTTCTGTTTGTGGATTTTAGTTATATTTCTTTTATATGGTTTAGAACACAACCCTGACACTGTTATCTCCCATTACATGTAATCTTCTCTTTTACCACCCTTATTTGTTCCACATTTCATAGTGAGAATAAAGACTATATGTTGGTCAGAAGTGGTATGATTTCCCCTCATTGGATCTTTGGACCTGACTCTTTCATTTTCAAGGATATCCTTTGGATGCTTTCAGGGAATACTTTTATCATTTCCACACAATACCTTCTCCTATTCAATGTGGGATTCTAGCTAATTTTGTGATGAGAGGTAAGTATCATATTGGAAGTTATAATTTTTATATATTGAACATGTATATCATATAGGTACTTGCAGTTTCTGCCAAACTTTAAAGTGATAATTCAGTAAAGGAGTATAGAAGGAACCACATGCATCATGTGAACTTGTCATACTCCTACTAATGGAGATGATTTTTTGAGAGACATGTTGGAATATTTTAATTTGAATAGGGGGAGGCTTTTGGCATGTGTATAGAAAATGTTTGAATATGTATGGCAGCACTAAAAAAGAATAACTAGTTTTGTGAGAAGAAGGTAAGTATCTATTGGATATACATTTTCAGTTTAGGAAAATTATAACATTCACAATAATATCTCATAGAAAATGATTTTATTGCATAGGTGTGATCCCTCAAGTTTCTTTTGTACTGCAGGTTAACTGTTGAAGTAATAATAAATCTATATGCTATTTGTCAAGCTTAAGAAAATGTAATGTTTAGTTAGTTTCTCTTTGTCTCTAAAGCTGTAATGTTTTTTGGGCACAAAACATTTGTTTGTGAGATGAGACCCCATAACTTAATTAAACTTATGATCTGTTTCCTTTTCTTCAAAGCATACATGCTGAAACATTTAATCTGTCTGCATAACATTAGATACCCAAGTTATTTTAGATTTGCAATAAACTCTTATGAAATGTACAAGTATAAAGCCATTCTTCATTTACCTTACAATTTTATCAAGCCATGAATACTTGTTTGACCTGAAATAGAATATGTTACTTTATGGTCAAAATAGTTTTTCACTAATATTTTTCAATGAACTGTTTAAATCTTGAAAGAGTTTTTTATCCTAGGGCAAACATTAAAAGGTTATACATTTTGAATTCCAAAAGAAGGTACCAATAAATTTACAACAATATATTAAGTAGTACCATGTAAATTATTTCTGTAGAAATCAAGAGATATAAATGAAGATTTTTAAGCATGGAAAATGTTCAACAGTCAACATTTTTCTACATATTTACATTTAGTAGGTTCTTGAATAGAACAGTATTTGCAAAATATTAGTTAAAATTTGGCTTTGAAGTTTGTGTTATTACCATACTTCGAGATAGGATAAAACTGAAACATATAGTAATTTTATATATACATATATTTGTTTTTGTGGTCTTTAAAGTGCTTTATTTTCATCACTTTGTTGTGATGTTTCAGATCTGAAAATTTTGGGATATAAAAGCAATAATAATAATATAGTGGTTATTTTTTGTTTTTCTGATATCTTTTTGATATAATTGGGAAATTTGTTTTTACCTTTCTAAAGAAGTAACTAATTTTTTTTTTCAAATATTTTAACATTTGTATTTATTTCTCACAAAGTTTTCCCTAATATCTTTAGGGTCCAAAAATTCCCATAGGAACCAAACCAGTCTTATTGTTTGCAGGAGAAGCTTTTGAAACTGAGCCAGATTATCAAAGATTGAAAAACTTATTTTTAGGTATAAACAGTGATGTGACCACTTTCATAATAAGAATACATAAATAAGGTTATTTTTTGCAGTACAGAATTGAAATGTTGAGAAAACCTCAAAATGAATTTTTTTTTCCAATCTACTCTCTCTCTCAAAATCCATATTACTTAATTTCTTGATGTATTTATTTTGAAATTCAAAATTTCTTTACCTCCCATTAAAATACTTATTTTTGAAAAGCATGATACCAATTACTGTTAATATTTAAATCAGAACATTTAATTCAGTCATTTGTTCATTTTACTAGAGTAATTACCTTTTATAATTTTAGTACATAGTGTTTTTATTTTGGTTATACTACACGCTCATTTCTAAGTCAGAGCTCCTGATTTCTGAAATTTGCTAAAAATCGTAGGATTTTTTTATTAACTTTACATTTTCACACTTTGAATTTAAAAGTTTAGAAAACTAGATCAATTTGAAAAATTGTTTGTTTGTTTTTTCTCCTTCACTGGAACTTCACATCTGTCACCTCAGACTAGTGGCTTTACTTTCAGTTTATTAAGTTATCAATGGATCCAATTAATAAGAGTCACTATATGCTGTACAACTCTGAAGAAATTAATATATTCTCTTTTGAAGTGTTTGGAAATAGAAAAAAAAGTGTATCAGATATTTATTAGACAACCCCTTCTTGTGTAGATTGAATTCATATTAATCTGTAATTAAAAAAATCATGATTATTTGTAATTACTTCCTTACCTGCAAGTTGATAAGAATAATGCCCCTTGATGTGTCTTTTACAATGAGGTGCTTGTGTGCTTATCATATGCATTTAAGAAATGATAATTGCATGCTAAAGTTTATTATTTATTACATTTTTCTTTTGTATTATCAGTTCTAGGATTGAACTTTGGATGTATTGTTTTTTAAATACATTTCAGATTTTTTTAGAGGACAAGAGATCAACTGTGTTCGTCTGCAAGGCTTAGAACATGTGATAACATTTATTGCTGTTGAAAACAAGATTTACTGGCGCAATTATAGGTAATCCTGTATTTTTATTTTGAAATAACATAGCACACAAGTAAAGGTAATGTTTAAGTCATTCTCATCAATTATACAAACTGAAATGAATTTCTGAATAACTTTACCTATTTATTTTAAATTTGTGAAAAATGTTAATTCAACACTTATGCTGAATGCAAAAAGTTCTATTTTTAGTTTTAAATATTGTATTTTCTATAACAAAAAATATTGAAATAATTTTTAAAGGTTTCTTTATTTTAATATACAGCATGTAATATATGTATGATGCAGCCATGTTTCCTACACTAAGCAAGGGAGAATTTAGATAAAGAGAGCTATTCTTAAACCATAGTCCACAGAAAAAAAAAGTTGCAACCTTTCAAACATACAATCTCAAAATTATCTTATGAATATGTTTGAGCTTTATAATAATCTTACAAATATGGACTAGAACACCATATGGTAATTAAACTTTTTTTGTTTTCATGTCATTGCTTATCTGGGTAGAATATTAATGAAGAAATCAGGTTCAAAGATTCCTCGAATTGAACTTGTAGAAATGGGACCTTATATGAATCTATCTGTTAGGCGCACTAAACTTGCATCAGAAAACATGTTCAAGTTTGCAAAGAAACAGTCAGTTCTCAAGGTAAGTAAAACTAATTTGATAATATCAAAGATTTTGTTAGTTCTCATCCCCATGGAGTGTTGTGTAATTATCACTGTTATAAAGTATTTAAGAACAGGTCTTTGCAAGTTTAAAAACCTACCATTGGTAAATGAATTTTTAAGCTATAAAGTTTTATTAATATTATATTTTCTGGAAATGTTAATTGAAAAGAATTGTTATAACATTGAAAAACATATGCAATTATTTTATATTGGGAATTGCATCAAATATTTGATTTAATCTAATTAATTACTGTAATTAGTTTATTTTACTTTCATGACCCACTTTAATTGTTTAGTAACCTTTTCTTCTAAAATATTTCAAGATTGAGATATTTTAATTTTTGTCTTATTGGGTAATTCAAATAAATTTAACTAACTCTTTCATTATAAGTACTTTTCTGCGTGTGTTACATTCAAAATTTAATTACTATTTTGTTTTCACTGTATACAGATAAACTTGGCACCAAAATGTAAATGATAAAACAAATTTTAATGTTACATAGGTTTCAAATTTGTAGTTTTGTAAGTAAAGTATCTTTTAAAATCCACAATCTCATCCTAGTATGAGAATTGTGACATTTACTCTCTTGGTATCCCTCTCTTTTATAATTTATTTATCACTTCTCTAAGTAGTATGAAATGTAAGTTACTCATTGTAATGTTATTTATTATTCAGATTAAGTAAACTTTTTATGACATTCAAGTTGATTTCATTTCAGAGACATAAACTTGAAAATCAGATTCCACCATCACCAAGCTAACCTGACACTTCCTTTCTTTCATAAATTGCCATTAGTTCTCTCTCACTTGAATACTGTATAATTTATAACCAACAGAAAGCAAAAGTGTTATTAAAACAAAGGATATATATTATACTGTTTTACTGTATAGAAAACTGTATTTTGCTTTCAGTTGAAACTTTATTTCCATGGAAAACAAATCAACACATCTGAATTTTTTACAACTCTTATCACATAATTAGAAAGCCAGAATCATTACAGTAGGTAATAAGGGATTTTCTGGTTTTCAGGAGTTATTTTTCTTTGTTCTTGGGTATAGTATTCAATTGATATAAAATTTAATGTAGTACTATTTGTATTTTTTTTTAAAGTGGGGCTAAGTTTCAGTGACATTTAACATCAAAGACATATTTGTATATTTGGTGCTTGTATATTTTGCCTATTATTATAAAGCTAAAATGTAAAAATTACAGATGTATTAGGTTGGAATAGGTATGATTAAAAATTAATAATTGTAATTATTAACAAGGTATGCTTGTGAGCAGAACATTATGTAATTTGATAAGATAACTTGAGCTACACATTCACAGTGATTTACACCTAGTGTGGTGGGATTATTAATTAGATGAAGTTCAAAGGGCAATAAATAATCAGATTTAAGTAAAAAAGTTGTACACTTTTACAAGCTTTATGCTGTTTAGAATAAATTTCTTATTACAATCCTGTCATTTTAGAAACAAAATATAGGTAATTTAGATTTTTTTTTATGGTGGTTGAATTTTGTCAAATTGACCTTCCCCTTTAGAGTCTTAGCAAAGAAAATAATAAAGTATAAAATTTTACTGAGAAAAAATGTTTGAAATTTATTTAGGAAAATTTGGAGATTATCCAGATCTGAAAAGCTTCAAGGAACCGAAAGTATTTTTAATCTTTAACGGAAAAATCACTTTTTACTCAGTACAGTCAGTATATTGATTGAGAAATTTTTATTGAAAATACTTTATTAAAAATTTTGATTTTTGTTGGTCAACAATAAATTTATAATGTGTACTAAAAGCATGGGAAACTCTTAAAGATCAATTTGAGGTCACAAACTCAGGCAATTCAGTGAAGTCTGTAGTGATAGGGTTAACCAATAATATAGAAAAAGTATTGGAGGATCATCCACTTTTTTGCTGGAATATTAAAATTCTTGACCTTTAATTAAGAAATTAAGATTCTTAGGATTAGCATGATTAAAACCACACTTGACTATCAATATTTTTTTTTTCCGCATTCTTTATAATTAGTCATTTCATTAAATCTTTAAGTTTAAAACTTGATTTCTACCAACGTATTTCTTTTCAGCCAAAGAAAAAGAATGTCAAACAAACTGCCTTAGGATCAACAGTAGGAAGGATTCATATGAAAAAACAAGATTTTGGTAAACTTCAAACTAGAAAAATGAAAAGTCTCAGGAAAACTAAACCTAGGCAGACAGAAAAATTTGGAAGAAATAGTAAGTTTAGTACCAGCATCTAGTTATTCTGAAGAAACTAAGGTTTTTGTGACTCTTCATGCCAGATAAATGCTGTTGTTGTAAATGTGTCGGATTTATTGTATGCTTATTTAAAAAAAAAAAAAGTATATATATAAAGGAAGACATCAATAAAGATTTTAGTGTATTGTGCCCAGACTTCCTATTATCTTATTGCATTCTTATTTCCTTCCATTTAAGTTTTTATATTTTATTTATTATAAGTTAACTTTATTTACCTATCACTTTTTTTACTGAAACAATAGCTTCTTATAAAAACTCTCAGTCAAATGAATGAGGTAGATCACAGTTGGTCACATACAAATACAAATGTAGTAAACTGAAAGGAACAAACATTAACCATTGTAAAGTAATCTGTAATTTACAACAATACTAAATACCAATCTTGGTTTTATGCGGAAAACATTATATTAAGAGATTTTCCAAGGGAAGAACAGCAACACTCCTTGAAATTTACTTATGATCAGGTTTTTTTCTCTGAGCAACATGTGATACAATATCTACTTCATCAAACATTCTTATGTGAATACATCCACACACACCCCATTTTTATGCATTTGCAAAAGTGCTTGACCATTTCCTGGTGTCTTTTACTGTTTTTGTTATGTAAACCCTAAAAATAATTTTGGGAATCAACAACTATCACATCATGCATCCGAAACTGATAAAACATCTTATTTTGCTCTCATAACTGACTACACAAGTATCTTATGTCATATACATTAACACTACATTTGACAGTTGTGACATTTGTTTTAGATTGCTAAATGACTAGTAGAAGCAAAACTCAGTCTAGATCTTTCAGGTAATTTTCACTAAGCAACTTACAAATAGTAGCAGTAATGTTGGACATGTACTACAACTACAAGCAGTTTCTTCTAAGTGCACTTCATTATTTTGTGTGATAGTGAGGTGTAATCATTCCTAATATAACTCAGATGTGAAAATAACTAAGAGCAGCAGGTACTTATCTGTCACTTAAAATGAGGATAAATAAAGTTGTTTAATAATAACTTCATATGTCAGCATATTAGCAACCTACATCTGAACATAAGATTTTGAACATTTATTTATGAACCATAGATCTTACAGATTTTTTTTTACTTTTTTTCGGTGTTCTTAATCATTCCTGATAATGACTATTCATCACATCATGCAGGTTTTAAAGCTACAAGAATATTCTATGACCAGTATCATTACAAGTTTAGTGATTATGCTAGCTTGCATGTCACATAAAAGTAATTGGATGATACACAAATCCTTATTTTACTGAATATGTCAAGTTGTATTTAAACAACACAAATCCATGAATTTCTTTTTTATTGAAAACAAACTATCTACTAGATAAACATGGATCTTCAACAATGCTTGAACGTAAATGTGAGGTTTAAATTAACCAATTAATCTAGCAGTCATGTAGGGGTTCTATGACTTATTAATGGGAAGTTTACTGCTTCAACCACACTAAAGTAATGTATTGAAATAAATTAAGGATATCAGAGTAATTAAAACTAAGATGCATAAAATGGAATTTTCTGATTAATTTTTTCATCCAGTGCTGTTAAACTACAAATTTTGACATTTTACAATATGACACTAATACTAAGTTAAATGTTACAAATATTATCCACAGAAACAACATAATGTATAGAAATTTAATCTAAGGAACATTTTAATTTAATTAAGTATTGCCACTGTGATAACAAACAGTAAAGAATATTGGTGATAACCCTCTGGTTCATAAAGGGTTATACTGGGCAGAGCTTCTGCAGCTATAGCTTGTCATCGTCCTTCCTTATATCCTTCACATAATAGACTTGTTAGGTGCAAGTACTATTCTGACCATCTTGGCACATTTTTGGCTCTCACTGCTGCCATGACAAGGAGGCCTTGGAATCATTTTTGTCTCATCTCAAACTGTGGTGGATGAAATAAGACCCCCACTAGTTGACATACAGTTTTTTTAATTTGTGATGACAAGAAACCCACTTGAAGTAAAAAATTGCATCTTAGAATGGCTGAGGTAAAGCAGAAAATAACATTTTGATCTTCTTAGGTCATCTTCAAGTTAACAAAGGAAGTTTGTAACTGACAGCAAATGGTTTTTAACTTTCTCCCTCTAAAACTGTTTGTGTACATTTCTGCTACCAACGGAGTATTCATCCAGATCCAGAACTTGGTGTTGATGATGATGTACTTACTGTTGTCCCTGAGGCAAAGTTCTTTGGTCTTATATTTAACTGTAAATTAAACTTTATTTTCCACATTAAGCAACTTCATGTCAAATGTATAAGAGCACTGAACATTTTCCTTGTCTTCTCTTCCACCTCTTGGGGAGTGGATTGATACTACATGCTTAATATTTATTGTGCCCTTATCCAATCCAAACTTGACTATGGGTTTATAGTTCTACCAAAACCTCAGCATTGAAAATGCTGGATCCTATCCATCATCAGGGACTTCTGCTTTGTGTTGGATGGTTTTATTCTTCTCCAGTCCAAAGATTGTATATGGAATCCCATGAACCCTCTCTCTGTTATTCACCATTTACAACTGTCTTTTATATATGCTTCTAAACTTTGCTCTTTACCACAGCATCCTACTTGGGTTTTCCATTCTCAATGGGCCACACTTTTCTAAAGTAGAAAATACGCCATTGTTCCTTTAAACCTTCATATTCAGGCACAATCAGAAAAATTGGATATATCTTTGAATTAGCATAGTAGTATCAACAGTTTGATCACTTCTACCATGGCTAATTACTACCCTCAACTGTTATCTATGTTTGAGTCATTTAAGGAAGGCCTGTACTCCCAACTGGAAATATTGCTCTTTATTTGCTGAACATATTTGAAATAATCCATCTATTCCCATATATATGGATTGTTCAAAATCAGTTGACTGTAGGTTCTGCCATGGTTTGTTACAGTTTGGCTGTAGCACACAGAATCCCCTCTTCAGTTTCTGTGTTCACTGCCAAATTGTGTGCCTTTTATCTTGCCCTGAATTATATTGAAACTATGCAATATATGAATTGTACAGTATATACCGATTCACTCAGCTGTCTGTTGTCCTTGACATCATTCCGTGTTAGTTACCATTTTATTCTTATCAATATCCAAAACAAACTTGACCATCTCTCAGATATCGTCTATCTCTGTCCATTTTTTTTCGGATACCAGGTCATGTTGGTATTTGTGGGAATGAGCTAGCTGACAGATGGACAAAGTCCATCTGCTTTGGCTCTATCACTGCCATCCCCATTCTATATATGGACTATGGTTCAATTATCAAAACCTGATTATACACCAGTTGGCAATCGACCTGGAGCAAGCAATGAAACAGAGTTTTTCAAATCGAGCCTTTTTTAGCTCTTTGGCTATCTTGTTTCTGTAAAGATTGAAGGGAGGAATTTTTTTAACTCGCCACTTCCTTTTATCTGGTACTGATGCACTAGCTTGTGGTCTGTGTGGCACTTAGGTCACAATTGTATATATTTTATTATCATGCCATTGTTACAACCAAGAACAAAGATGCCATTTAGACATATTTTAAGGTAGGTTTACCCTTGACATTAGCCAGTGTCATAGGTGATACTGGCTGCTTCGCTCACGTTTCTACATTTTTAAGAGGCATTGGTCTTTTTAACCCAAGGTGTTTATTGGACTATATACTATTTTATCATGATTTCTTTTACACATTTTAATTTTTATTTTGACCTAAACCCAGGACTGGAAAGGCCAACTTCAAGTGACTGACAGGATGTTTGAACTTAATGCTTCAGTCTTCTTGACAGGTTTTAATTTTACATATTTTTACCTCAATTTCCATATAACATTATAGTATACTATATTTTGATTGGCACAGATAGCCAAGTAGCTTAGTGCCAATAAACATGAAATACTTACCCACCCTTATTTCATTCAAGATAAACTATATAATAAACTGATCTTTTGGATATTGTATTAAAATATAACTTGATAACTCAGTCTGTAATATTGCAAAACACTAAGACTCGAATAATAATAAGTAAAATGCACTACTTTGTTTATTCAACCCTGATATGAATCTATTAATTAATTAACTTTTCTTTATTCTTAACTTCTATTCATGAATTATATAACATTCTATATGCCATGATGGAAGTTGCCAATCAAGAACTAGATGAAGTGGAACAAGGGGCAGGGTGGGTGTTAAATATTTTGCTAAGACAGACAGTGAAGAAGTGGATTTTGTGTTTACCTCTGAAAATTCAATAATGCAGTAGTTAAAAGAACATCATTTAGTGCTTACTACTGACAACATTCTGCATACATTACTATACTCAAATATTTTTTGCAAAACCAGATGCTATAAATGGATCCAGAAATCTGACAATCATCATCATACACTGTGGTTGTAAGATTCTCTAAAGTTCCCTTTGGACTTTTTACCCCTCTTAAAGTTTATGAGAAAGTCATGGGCTCTGTGCTTTGTGTCATGCTAGTGGAAGTCTGGTTCATGTACAATGCTGTTATCTATACTGAAAATGGTCATCTGTCAGTAGGCTTCTCACTTTTGATTTTACTAGCTTTTGCTTCAAGATACATCTCTCAGTGAACTTGAATGATAGAAAGTGTCAGAAGAAAGTGATATATACTTTTTTGTAAATTATTGTGTGCTTTTGAATGTTGCTAGAATTTCTCAAGCAACAGAAAAATACACATTAAACACCATTTACTTTTTTTTTTTTTGCATGAAATGGCATACTTATATTCTACTCTCTGCTCAATCTCAGTTGCAACAGTGGTGTTAACTTATTAAACTTGTACCTCTTCCAAAGTATTTTACTGGTCTTCTAAACTCTGATTTAGCTTTGGATATGCACTTTAAAAATGTTCCAATTAATTTTGTAATTTTTAAGATCTAGATAGGACATGAGTTGACCTCTCTTATTCAGTGATCCAGTAGGCAGGCTCTTATTCTTTGTCAGCAAACCTCATTGGGTCAAACTGCAGGTCAGTATACAGCCAACCTCTACAAGTTGTCTCATCAGATTTCCCACTGTTTGACGAAATATTGCGTTGGAAGTATCAATCCTGTATGTAATCGTAGGTGATGTAATTGTATCACTTTCTGAAGATCTGGTTTCATTAAACTTTTCACTTTCTCTTCCTCTAAACACATTGACTTCATCACCTTTCTGAACATCTTGTAGATCTTACTAATCAATATCCTTTAATTCTCTCCAATTTGTATACATCTAACTTGCCTTCAGGTTCCTTTTTCCATATATCTATTTGCTTCTTGGAACTTCTGAAGAAATACGAGACTTTGTGCAGTAGTAACACTTTTGTAACACATCTATGTTAAGTCTATCACAACTAAATTGAATACATGTGCATTACGCGATTTGTTTTATTATGAATTTTGTGTAAAGTTACTTGAGGGCTAGCTGTTTCTTATTTAGCAAGGGTAAGACTAGAAGGAATGCAGCTAGTCATCACCACCATCCACTGCCAATTCTTGGGCTACTCTTTTATTAATGAATAGTGGAAGTGATTGTCACATTATATTGCTCCCACAACTGAAAGGGTGTGCAGGTCTGGTGTGATGGAGATTTGAAGCTGTGACTCTCAGATTATAAGTCAAGTGCCTTAACCACCTAGCCATGCCAGGCCACATAGTATGATGTTTCTCTTTGAAACAGAAAGGAGCTTACTTTGAAAGGCATTGTACTGCCCAAGACAAGTTTCTGCTTTACCTGTGCTGTTTATGTCAGTGTTTACAAATACAGTTTTTACTGAATCAAACAGCCCTTGTGAACTTCCACTGTGTTCACAGAAAGGAACAAAAGCTAGCAACCTTTCAGTTCTTTCCTGCCAAATATATGTTGGAATACCACAGCACACTGTGATGGCTTGTATGGAATTAATCTGTAGTTAAAACATACCTACTTTTAAAGCTTTACATGATATAATGTTTTTCATTATAACAATTAACTTGATGACTATAATTGAAGCACTTCTTTCAGTAGCCCCAGACTTTTTTGCATTTTTCATAGTTAGCAATTATTTTATTTCAAATGGTTTGAGAACAGCATGTCATACCCAAAAGTTTTAATCAGCTTCAAGAAAGCTATTTGTTTCATTGTTTTTCCAACTCGTGCAGCTTCACCTCTTGTGCCCTCTGAAATAAGCTTTCCAATAATCCTGATAATTGCAATAATTATTTAAACAATTTTGTTTCTCCTGAATTTCAGTTATTAACTAGAAAACATATCATATGCACAGAAAAAAAATAAAACGCTTCCACCTTTCATATTCATAACAAGCATTTCAGAATTTTGCATCTGTTTCTTAAAATATCCTTGCCCCTCTAGAGGTTGATGAACATGATACAAGTCACTGGATTATTTAGTAGTAATATTATTTCAGAAGCATAGACACATAGTGTAGGAAACTATGTTGCTAATTTGAGGAAGAAATGTTTTCTCTTGCTTTTTTACCATCAACCATATTTTTAATACAAGTTGAATGGAGTATTTTCAAGTGGTTGGGGAAAACTTACTGTGCATATCATGACTTGAGGGTTTAGAATATATGTTCACTCCGTTATAAATTTCATTTGCACAAGAGTCTTCTGCTGGTATGTTGTATTTCTCACTGCTGTGTGGGATTTCCATGCGTGTGTTGCAATTGTTTCTGTGATATCATCTTTGTATGAATAAACAGGTTGTGTAGTTTCAAGAGTTTCTTCTCAGTCAGTTAATGTGTTAATTATTTTGAAATTTTCAATATGAAAAGTGATTTTATAGTGTTTTCTGTCACATAAATGAATAGATGTGATGGTGTCATTACATTGTGTAAAAGTTAAATTTTTGACATTATCATGGTAGAATAATTTATACATTATTATAACAGTAGCTGAGCTTGTGCTCTGCAATTTCCATTCAATGTCACCAACAATCTTTGCTGATATTAGGCAAAATTTACAACTGCCATGCATATACACTATGACAGCATTATTATCAACTAGACCTGTATTTACCAGGTAAGCTGGTTATCAGCTCCTCATGCTACTTTATTTCATAGTTATAATGTAATGATATAAATTGCAATTAATAAGCTCACTTATAAAACAGTTTGTAATGTTCGAAATCATCAAATGTTCCTGGTCAGATATCTAGTTTCACAATTAATAAGCACAATTATAGCTTTCAAGGTTTGTAGTATTTTGACTGTTGCATACCAACAATATTATTAAACTGTCTCTCCGTGCAAGATTGTCAAAAATTCAGCTGACAATAATACCAGTATTTACATATTTGCATTTGTCATACGTTATTGATTCTTACACTCGAAAATCTTTTACATCTTTAGAGAACAGGCAGGACTTTTGCAATACATATTTAACGACACAAGTTACAAACATTTTTAAGTATATTGTTAACATTGATATTAAAATAAATATATATTAGTAAATCTGTTACACCTCTCACTTTATAGAATTAAAAAGTGGGGTTACATAGTTTTTAACTAAGACATTATATCTATACATATACATTGGGAATAATACATTAAACATAATAAGCTGTTAAAGAATTATACAGTTTCACTAATCATGACAGTATATAACATGATCAATACAAATAACTTTATGATCATAAAAGTGCATGGTATGTGAAAGTGCCCAAACACAAATAGTATCTTTTTGGATCAATAAACCAATAATCACATGACTGAAGTGTTCTTTGAAAGCTGGGATAGATATTAAAGAAACAACAGAAATATTTGAGTTAGTTTTTGGAACCAATTGACATATATGACAAGTTTTACAAAACTAAGAAACATCTTGTCTAATTTCTGGGCCAAAAGAAATACCTGCTAATTTTGCCAAGCCAATATGTAATCCAAATTCATTGGACAGAGACCTTTCTAATGACAAGATTTTTAGTTTTTTGTTTTTTTTTTACCAAGAAGTGGGTTAGAACAGATCCAGACAAATAGCATATTATTTACATAGATTAAGAAAAATATATATTATACATTAATATAAAATGCACAATAAAAAATTTGTAACTACTCTGAATGCCTTGACAGAATTGGACCTATTGTTAGTTGTAGTCTTGGTAGTCTTGTTTTGAATGTAATATTTGATGTGAATTGCTTCCAGTTTCTTGGTCATTAAATCATAGATGTGATGGCCAATGAGATGGTGGCAAACAAGTGCTGCATATATATATATATCTAAAAACATCTGGTCTAGATTCAGAAAATTTTTATGTAGAGGAGCAAACAATGTTTCGACCTTCTTCAGTCATTATCAGGTTAAATGTTGCATATACCCTCTTCAAGCTTTCTGGGCCAGTACAATGAACAGTAACACCCAAAAAAAAATCTGTAAAGGTAAAAATTACAAAGTTAAACTAGTAAATGCTAAATAGTACACTATACACATTCACAATGGATGCTATGCTGAAACTCATTCTACATTTCATTTTTTTTATTAGATGCTTTAAATACCAGTAACAACAATTTTTAATATCTGTAAAATGAAAAATGTTAACAATTTATCTGTTAAGGGAACATGAAACATTCTACTGTGTAGAGTTTCTCTTTCAGCTCATTTTTTTTTCTGGACAAATTTATCATTAATTGTGCATCTTAGGTCTTCCCTACCAAGAGCTGTTTTATTGCCTGAGTAATGTTTTACAAAGTTTGTGATTCAACAAATTTGAAATTAAACATATTTTCAATGACTGAATCATTTGTAAGTGCATTTTTCAAGTTTGATTTGCTCTTCTAACACTAGCAGCAATGAAGGCCTCAATAATTGATTGTTTTACTTCATTCTCCAGTTTTATTCTTAATAGAAGTATGACCCCTGTCCCTGCTGTTTTAACTGCCCATTAACTTTACCCCTTTATAGGAATGTCCATAACTAATGTGTTTCTTTAAATTGACAAATTATTCCTTATTGGCACTGTAAATATTCTTTTGGGGCAAAAACAACTTATATTGCAACAAACTATTTTAGAATTGATATCCACTTGCACTTGCACCATATTCAAAATTATCTTTTACATAAGATCAAAGGTGACTGCTTCCATGATTAGACACTGTTAGAAGCTTCTCTAACAGAAACATTATCTTTTTACTAGATTTGATTTTATTATGATAGCTACTGTACATGGTGACATAACATTGTGCTAAATGTATATTGTATTGAAAAATGATAAACAAAAATAGGGAGATATGATGAAATTATATCTGGTTACCATAGAGAACAAGTTCAATTCTGATGCAAGAAGAGAAACATAGTTCAGTATGTCAGATGAATTCTAAAACAAATGATTTCATCTACATGGGCTTTTGATAAGAAGAAGAGAACTGTATATGTTTAAAATAACCTATAATCTCCATGGCATAAAGAATATTTGTACTAATGTTTATCTTATTTCAAATGTACTTATTATTTTATAAACAAGTTGTGCATTTGCTGTTTGTTCATTGATGAATTTATTAACAATAAGTCAGAAACACCTATCGTAGAAAAACCCTTAGCCCAACACACCTATGTTATTCAAAGTAGTACTATATGTACTATTAAAGAGTGTTTTATGACATTTGGAGGACCACAATCAGGATTATGCAATGACAAACAACAGGAGAAGAAAACGTGAGTGACAAAGGAAATAAGTAGATCTATATACACAGAACTGAAGTAGAAGTGCAAAGAGTGTATGCCCCCCAGTAGCTCAGTGGTATGTCTGCGGACTTACACACTAAAATCCGGATTTTTATACCCGTGGTGGGCAGAGCACAGATAGCACATTGTGTAGCTTTGTGCTTGATTCAAAACAACAGCAAAGAGTGTGGAAATTACAGTCTTGTTGAATGTTGATAAATGGATAGAAAGAGGAAAAATCTTGGATTAAAAGACAGTGAACTACAAGAGTTTGTTAAAAACAATAAAAGGTAAAAAGAGAAGAATGGCAATAGAAAAGAGAGGAGGAGAGACAGAGAACAGAAGAAGAAAGATTGGAAATAGAGAGAAAAGTTAATAAATGACAATGTGAGAAAGAGAGAGTGTAGATAAACTGAGCTAATAGAAACACAAATTGAGATTGCAAAGTTCACCAAAATAAAGGAACCAAGGAGGGAAAGAAGTCAGAGCCAGCCAACCCAAATTGGTCAAATTTGATGAGCAGAAATATAAAGTGGATGTTTTTCTGAATAAACATGAAGAATTTGCCCAAAGTCATAGCTTGGACAAAGATAACTGGGCAGTCTGTCTCAGCCCAATTCTCACAAGAAAACTACAAATATATGTACACATGGCATCAAGAGATGTCATGGGACATGACAAATAAAAAGTGGTTTTGCTGAACTTACTATAGAATTGTTTGTCAGAGGTTCATTTCAGTTTGTGGCACATCTATGGCAATACTTCACCAGATATACTGGCATGGTCAAGTGTGAAAATAGTTTTGAGTGACCGGCAGATCTACTAATATGAGAAGAGTTCATGATAACGTGTTCAATTGATGTGTCACCTTTCCAAAGGAGAGAACACTAAACGATGGGGAGGAGATGTTCAAGCTGGCATAACAGCATATGGAAGCTCAAGGATGGAATATAACTGGCAAGTCCAAAACTGTCCGGTTTAATTCTAAACCACTGATGGCTGACCAAAATCAAAAGCTTACCAAAGGTAACAGAAGGTTAATAGACAAAATGAAGAATAGATGCTATATTTTTTATAAAATGGGACACGTTGCAAATGAATGCAAGTCCATCTGAAGCAATAAAAAATAGCAGAAATCTCAACATAAAGCAGCTGGAGCTATTTACAAAGGTAATGCTTATAATAAACAGGAAAAGAGTGAATTGCAACATGGATAATGCTGCCAGGAGAACTGGAATAGAAGCAACCCACCAGATTCACTACAAGAAGTAAATGCTATTTCCATGATTAAATAGTGTGTGACTGATAATCAGTTCAAGTTAACAAATGGATCAACAATGCCAGTAATTATCAAAGCATGTTATAAATATTGAGGTGCTAACAAATCATAATGTGCCAATGTGTGAAAGCTATATCGTAGACAATAAAGTGGAGGATCTGTGGTACACTGAGCACAGTGGTACAGCACAGAAAACTAGTCTGGTATCTTGATGATTAGATGACAGGCAAGGTACATCTATGTGTGTGTATGCTAATTGATTGGACAATGAAAATTTTCCTATATCAAAATATAAAGGTTGATACTCTATATTCTGTAGGAGAGCTTGAGGCTACGTCTATCAAGGAACCAATATAAACCAGGTTGTAAAATTTTGAAGGAAATACAGAAGAAAGGCCATTTACCACAGAAACTTTGGGACAGTGCTCAATAGGAAGTAAATCACAAGACAAAGAAGAAAGAGACGTACAAAACAGAGGACCACAAAGAACTATTGAACCAGACCTGTCAAAACAGTTCTATTGTGGAAGACAATCAGAAAAACTTCTATAACAAGATCAAGGATCAATGTTTCAAGATCAGACTGAATATTTTATTTTGCTACCCATAGATCATAACAGACTAATCCTCCAGTGAAAATGATTTTTTCAATAACAGGAAGTACTCAATAGAATGGATAATGCAGTAAATGTGATTGAGAAAACCAAGATATTATTATGCCAACGTATTGAGGAAGTATTATGGGACAGAAAAAGACCTAATGGGTGCAGCTATTGAAACAAAGGTGAATGTTGCAGGTGTGACTGCCGTACAAGCAGAATATGAAGACAATAACTTCGTTATGAAAGATAAGAACCTACTAAACCTAACACTAATGGGTGGAGATAAGATGCACAAGAACGACAACACGAATAAAGAACTTACTGGTCAAGGTGAAGCCCTACTGGAAGTTCTGTATGACAAAGGCTAACAAAAAATCGTAAAAAAATTCTCTCGAAGAGGTACTTATCTTCAAATATAAATTAATGTTTAGTGTAGGTGGTATTATTCATTAATAAATTTTGTGTTTGTAATTTCTTGTTGTCGATGCTGTATTTATTTTACTTTATATTTACTACCAAAAGTAGTTTCTGACAATCATCCGTCTAAGTCACTAACTGAAAGAAAAAGGGACAACTGCAGACTATCTAAGGTAAGATCTCTTCTACGCTATTTAACTCCGAACTTTTGTTTCAAAGTGAGGGCGAGTTCGCCATTTCTCTTCCTTCGATAGAAAGGTCATCAAAAGGTAAAGCAATCATTGGTATCATAAGATCTATTATATTTATGGATGCAAATGATGTTGGAAATGATTATGTTTTGTAGGTGATATTCGAACAACATGGAGAGACGTACATGGGAATGTGAAACATCCTTTGTTTTTAAATCTAATGACCCTTGAATACGGCGTGACAGTAAATGGTGATATTCATCTGGTGAGTAGAATTTAAAATTGAGTACCTACAGTTTCGTTTGTGGGTGTACCAGAATACATTAGCTGTACTGTATTATACGAGAAGTGCGACTAATTTAAATGCAAGAGAGAGATGCTTACTTTTTGGAGAATGAACAGAATGGATCTTGGTATATGACATGCTTGTATTGTCTTTAAGGGCATCCACACTTCCCTGTCATATGTGTTCATGCTACTTTATCTGTTACAGAGAGGGTGGAAGTGTTTGTGAGAGTCAAACACAATTAACAACTTCGTATTGATAACCAATGGTTGAATAAAGCTCAACTCTACCGAGATTGCCTGCTCCTAAAATGTAACAAACAAACAAAAAACTGACAGTAATTTCGGTTTAAAATTATCTATCCCTGGAGGAGACAGGGATAACCGGGGGTGCTCAGAAAGATGAACTTTCTCTTCGCCACACTCTTAATTTTAGAGTATGATCGAACGACCCAAAAATTATATATATAATATAACAAAGAGAAAAAATCAACTATTTAAAAAATAATAATAATCGTGCTAATACAAATGATACTGATATGGTTATAGTCAGCAAGCTAATATAAGCGGAAAACCGACCACGTGCACCCAATCTGTGTGAATATCACAAAATCAACGTCCGATATACGACTTCGGGTCATTCTGGGCGGCGTGAATCGATAAATCCGATGCCAAATTTTTTTATGTGGGAAAAATGGGAGAACCACGAGAAAACCCAATTTCACTTCCCAGACCAATTTAATTTTGGAAGTGTCTGAGCCGACGTTGGATCATGGAAGTAGAGGTGAACTCTGGAATAGAGAATGAGGCTAGTACATATACACTGCTAGCCAAAATCTTAAGGCCAACGAACATAAAAACAATATGCACTTTTCGATGTTACATTCAACCACTTGAGTAGAGCTTCAAAAGATGAAAATAAGAAAATGAAAATAAAAATAAAAACTTTTTAGCATTTGATAGGGAAGATGAAACACTATGAAGTTAGCCTAAATACTAGCTGGTCAAATGTTCAAGACCATACTGAAACGAAGCGTTAATCGGTAAACACGTAACGAAATTTAGTCATTTCTGTTCAAGCATTAGCGTTGTCAACATTTCCCACTTACACCTTCTGTGTTACATTGTGTAAAAACATGGAAAAAGGCTAAAAAGTTAACAGAATTTAAGTGTGGCAAAATTGTCGAGCTGCAAAAGCAAGATCTCTCTCAACGTTCTATCTATAAGACGGCATCTACGAGAGAAAGGCTTTAAAAGCCATAAACATCTTCAAAGACCACACTTCCTTCCGCACCACAAAACAGCTTGGTTTAACTTTGCTGAGAAGCACCAAACATGGGACGTAGAAAAGTGGACGAAGGTTTTGTTCTCTGATGAGACAAAATTTAACCTGGATGGTTTACAAGGCTTCCATTATTACTGGCATGATAAGGATATCTCACTGGAGACATTTTCTACATGACACAGTGGAGGACGTTCCATCATGATTTGGAGTGTTTTCTCCTTCCATGGAACAATGGAGCTTCAAGTTATACAGCAACTGGCTATATTGGCATGTTGGAGAGAACATCCTTATTGACTGAAAGCCCTTGCCTGTGTGGAAATGAATGGATCTTTCAGCGGGACAATGCTGCAATCCACAATGCCTGCAGGACAAAGGACTTTTTTATGGTGAATAACATGATTCTTTTGGACCATCTAGCTTGTTTGCCCAAACTGAACCCCATTGAAAATGTTTGTGGGTGGATGGCAAGGGAAATCTGTAGAAATGGACATCAATTCCAAACAATACATGATCTTTGTGAAGCCATTTTTACCACTTTGAATAACATTCCATGCCAAAGCGAATGTTTGAATTTATTCGCGATGACGGCCGTGCAACTCACTACTGAGACCTCTTGTTGGGCATTTTCTACACTGTTTAGGACTTATTTTTGTTATGGTCTTGAACTTTTGACCAGCTAGTATTTAGCCTAATTTTATAGTGTTCATATTTTCCCTATTAAGCGTTAACAAGTTTTTTATTTTTATTTTCTCTTTTCTTATTTTCATCTTTCGAAGCTCTACTCAAATAAGTGGTTCATTCTAACAACGCGAAATGCACATTTTTTCTTTATGTTCATTGGCCTTAAGATTCTGGTCAGCAGTGTGTATAGAGTTTAGATATCAGAAATGTGGTAGACTTGTAGATGCGCCATGAGCTTGGTATAGTGGCTAATTTCGAAAACTGTTTCGTGAGAGAATTTCTTACTTTCGCAGACCTGTAGTATTTAACTGCAAGTTTGCGGATCCTGATGTTTATTTCAGGCAGTGCCTGCAGGGAGGCCAAATAAGGTAGAGGAGTATATTTAGGAAAACGAGAAGCTATTCAGGTCACACTGGATTGTAGGGATTCTAATTTGTTCAAGATATTGTGTGACATGTGACCAAACATCCGTATTCGATTACTGACCTAGTATATGCCTTGTAAACGATTAAAATGGATTCCGGAGAACATCACAATGCCACGTGGCTCGCTTTTGTACGAAAGCACTTATGCCGATGACTACCCCTAATGCGAGAACAAAGGATGATGCATATGTGTTGGAGAAATTTATTTTACTGTAATTGAGAACATGCTGGAATCTATTTAGTAACCAGTGTCTGAAGAAGAAAAAGTCACAGATGCGGACATTAATGTTCCTAAACAAAGTAGCATGATTCTTTTTTATTTATTAAATGTTTCAGGTCAACAAGAAATATCTATTTTTGTTGATAAAGATTTCCCTCAATTTATTTCATCATATTTTTCTGATAATAATGGACTTATTATGGCTGTTAAATACACTATTCCTGATTATACTTTTGTTATTTTAATATGTATACTCCTAACGATGATAATTTACGTAGTCGGATTTCTTCATTATTATTTTAAAATAGTATTACTGATAGATATTGTTATTTTTATTATTGGCAATTTTAGTCGTGCTCTTTATGGGTTTTTTTTTTCAGATAAATTTCTGGTTTTTGATTTTAGTTATCTCAGTCGTCAGAATTTATCTTCATTAGATGCTATTATTTCACTTTCAATTGATTTTCTTGTTTTATGTTGCTCTCAACGGTAGTTCACTCGCCATCAGCACGTTGGCAGGAGTTATGCCAGCTTCTTGTCAACAAAGTCTTCGTTTTCACATTTTTGCAACATTACATTTCTGATTTCAGACAGTTATTATTTCCTGAAAAAGATCATGCTATTCTTGGGGTAGATTTTCAGTTTTGGCATTTCAGTAACAATTTTTTTGTTAGATCATGCGTTTAGTGATACCGTTCTAAGTGTAATTATTCTTAGTAGCAAGTTGGAGGAATATTATAATGATCTTTGTAATTGGAACGATAAACCTAAGGGGTAGGTTGTATATTTATCTCAGAATTTTGATATCCGATAGACGAGGAAAATATTTTCTCGGCAGTTTTAATTAGAACGGACAACTGAACGGCTGTTGCGGGCTTTTAAGAAATTGTGGTTTTTGCTCTCGCGATTGTATGAACTGCAAGATGAACTTGAGGATGGTGATTTTGTTTGTGTTAAAAACGAATATTTTTTCAACCCTTTGTGAACCTTACGATGACCGAAGAAAGTCGAAACGTTGTTCGCTCTTCTATATAAAATATTTTCTCAACCCAAACGAGCCGTTTTTGCATATAAAATTCTCAACAAGTGGGTTTCTCGACATCACTGATAATTAATCTATTATTTTCTTAGTACGTATGGGTTTGAGGGCTGGCTTAGAGGCGTCGTAAATCCATTTGTTCTAGAAATATTGCGGGATTGGATTATTTTTATTGGTGGGTTTATCATGGCTCTTGCTTTTGATTCAAGAGAAATTTTTAATCAGTTTATGTTTTATAATTCATTATTGACTGATAATCAGAGAAACGTGCTTTATTTTAAAGAGTTTCTGAATGCTGGAACTGTACGAATTAGGGATTTATTATATGAGGTGGTTTATGCAGAAGGAGGTTGTTGTTGAATTGTATAAGGACGTTAATACTTTAGTTAACTCGAGCACTATTATTTCCTATTTAGAGAATTCACATTCTGTTCTTCCTCAGACTTAGGGAGGTCTTCTTCTTTCCTAGTTCCCAATGTCTTGTTCTTCCCAGAACAACAACAAAAACCTGACAGGTATTTCGATTTCAATATCTCCTCTCCCAATGCTTAGAAATAGAGATAACCAGTTGTGCTCAGACAATTTCTTTCTCTTCACCCCACACATGATATTTGTTTTTGTTGATGCTATCCGAAAAAAACAACAAAATCAACGATCAATATGGGACTTAAGGTTCATCAGAATGGTGGGGATCCGTAGATCCTATGCCAATTTTTTGGTGTGAGAGAAACGGAAGAACTCATTTTCACTAGCTGCCTATTAGGTTAATGGGAAGAAGAAGGGCTGGCAATATGAACGGGCTTATTTGCTGCTTCTGGTGAAAATAATGAGCTTGAAGCCTATGATATGTTATGTGTCATGAGAGCAAGTCACTGGTATAATATCACTGAACATCGGTACGAATTCGATGGGTGTAAAGCGAGGCTGCGGGTATGTAAATGATTTCTGCTGTACAAAGGTGTTACGGATCGTGAGGGTAGGTGGTGATGATTCGGGTTCAAGGTGATTTATCGTCTGGGTAACCTTTTTCCGCTGGTAAGTACTGGCTTGAGTCACTTTTGATACTAGGGGGCATGCGTCAGTTGCTGTTGATTAGTCAACAGTTAGTGACGTTTCCGTCTGAATTGATTGATTGATAACTGAGGTTGTGCTGTAGGCTTGCGCCTATGAAAAAATCGTGTAAAACCGGAGTGAAGAAGATGGGTAACCCGGCTAGGTATTAGGGCCATAAAGAGGTTATTAAAACGGGAAGGCGGTTTTTTATGGCGTGGTGGTTCAGCTGATAGTGACTCCTTGATTAAGAATAGAAATGGCCATAACTCGAGAAGTTGTAACTGTTTTAATAAAGCAGGTGGGCAGTCTTAAATCTTTGTTGTATATTCGGTGAACAACTTGGAGTTTGGGTAAACTAAGACGATTCTATAGAGTGTCGTATACTGTCAGTTGAGATCGAATGGTGGACTCCACTGAGATTGTTTGTTTTGGAATTTCGCACAAAGCTACTCGAGGGCTATCTGTGCTAGCCGTCCCTAATTTAGCAGTGTAAGACCAGAGGGAAGGCAGCTAGTCATCACCACCCACCGCCAACACTTGGGATACTCTTTTACCAACGAAAAGGGGGATTGACCGTCACATTATAACGCCCCCACGGCTGGGAGGGCGAGCATGTTTGGCACGACTCTGGCGCGAACCCGCGACCTTCATATTACAAAGCGCACGCCTTAACGCACTAGGCCATGCCGGGCCGACTCCACTGAGAGAAACAGAATATCGGTGAGTGGGACTGCAAGGGGTAGAACATCTGACAGAAAGGTGCCTCTCAAGTAGTGGAAGTAGAAAAGGTCAGCGGCTGTAGAAAGATGCTTTCACAGCGTGAGATTCTCGTCTTACGTAGATCCAGTAAATCTCCTGACTTGTATTTTCTAATGAAAGCGGATATGAGACATAGTCGAAAGTACTTGGGTATCCCGTTTAAGAACAAAGGTTGGATGATGAGTAGAGTAGACTGGAGGTTGTCGCGACGAAGCAGGGAGCATGTCGACGTCCAGTTAATTAATAAAAAAGTTGATTTGACACTTTATAAACCCCCTAAAGATGGATATTTTCTTTTTGAGGGGCTGCTATAAAGTACATTTATCGTATATTAAATTTTCCAATGCATCCTTCGATAGTTCGTACTGTATTAGAGTTATCTTGTTTTATCAACTAAGTCAATAAATACTGGATATTACGTTTTGATTCTTTTGTTGGACTTGGGTTAAGTTTGGTATCATGCATTGATTATGAATGTGAAATTGGTTCGTGTGGGCTTTCATCTAGTGGGTTGTTGTTTAGTCTGTCAGGTATCATTAGAATACAATATTAATTTATTTTTTTCAGTGTGGCATAGTTAAACAGTTGTGGAATATTAAAAGTTCTTCAACATTTAATATCATAGGTCGGGAATTTGCAGATCGTGAGACATGACTATATGCTTTAGTGGATTCTTTTGAGGGCGCATTTATAAAATTATCTTTCATGCAAGGTAAAGATTTTTTAACAAGAACTCAATTTATTTATTTGGTATGTTAACTTAAAGGTGTGTTAAAATGTTTCCGTTGATTTTTGTAACTATTTACAAAAGGGATAGGTTTTTACTTTTCGTATGGTGCTGTTAGTAAGTTGGTGGAGCGTGGATCTCAAGCATATATCCATGTAAAACGTTTTACTTAACAGTGTTAAATGTGTGTATTTAGTTTATTTCGATGCTTTTGTTCTTGCTAGTAACTTTCATAGTAATCTGCATATCAATGTAATGTATACATTTGTTTTATTTGTACCGTTTTTATCCATATGCCCCCTCTAAGTGGGTGGTTAAATAAAAACGAAAATAAAAAATAACAAATGAAACGCAATGTTAAACCATAAACTGTTACAGGGACTTTAACACAGAATCGAAGGCAGAGGGTTGTTTTGTTTTACACAAGTGAGTAAAACGTTTTTCCCCATAATATATTAAGTTACAGTAAACGACATAACTGTGGGCGTGGTGGCTTCACCCAATTGTCATAAATATGTACATTTAGCTTCGAAGTGTATGTACGAGTATTTTCCTTCTTTTTTTTTTTTTTGAAAGGCATTTATCCTACACAATTTGGCATGACAGTTATAGTTTTTTTATTTGAAATATCGATAATATAGTTCCCATGCAAGTTGAAATAATCATCCACAACATTTTAATATCGCTTGCTGTACAGTCAGGCTGTAAAGAAAGGCCACCAAAAGATATACTGTCTACAGATATAAGTTCTGTGTACTGCACTCGTTTTTGATCTATCACATTATTTCTTTGTGGATAAGAGTGGAAATTTGGGTTGATTTGTATAGTTTCAGACAAGTATAGTTTGATCTGTGACGTAACGGTTCATGCGGGAGATAATTCAAACATGTTCCATAATATCAATGGACTCATTGAGTCATTCTCCGAATTACAGGAAAGATTACATTTTTTTAGGTGGCCCCTTGAGCTATCAATATTATTATGATAAATAGTTAGTGAAGTATAAATGGCCCAAAATATTTGGTTGCTTGCTCAAAAACGCATATAAAAAAAAAACATAAATGGAAGTGTAATATATATATATATATTTTTAGAAAAGTGCTAATAACAGAGTGAGCCCAATTTTAATTCAGTATATATGTACATGCCTTTATGTTATATTTAATTGTAATATGGGTGTGAAATATCAGTTAGGTGTATAATGTATTGCAAAATGCCGATTGTGTATTTGCATGTTTGCAATAAAATAGAGTACTGCAGAAATAATTCTCAGATGAAATAGCAGAATTTGGTTGGTTGGTTGGTTGGTTGTTTAGAATTAAGCACAAAGCTACACAATGGGCTATCTGTGCTCTGCCCACCACGGGTATCGAAACACGGATTTTAGCGTGTAAGTCCGCAGACATACCGCTGATCCACGGGGGGGCAGCAGAATTTGGTTAGCATATAATTATGAATTGAACATTGAATGGTGAAAATTTTTGGATATGTTGTAGATAAATATATTTTGCAGTCAGACCAATATCCTAAATATTTCTTTACTTAATTATATTTGTGAAATCCATGAAATTACATGACTGTTTTCTGAAAAAAGAAATGTTTTTGGTTTTTAAGAGAAAATTGAATTTATATTTTAATCCTTTAATTTTATATTATATGTGCTAGTAGACTAAAATTATTTCACAATTGTAAATTTATACAAGTTGAGAAAGAATCATTAGTGTACATGATGGGAAAATGTATTGGTCAAGAAAACTTAGGTACATACATGGTAAAGTAAGATGTACAAGTACTTTCAACAAATATTAGATATATATGTTGTAACAGATTTACTACTATGTATTTATTTTACTAACAGTGTGTGTTTCAGTTCAATATATATGTAATTGGAAATGCATGTAACTTATATTGTTAAATGTACAAGGTGGCCTGCAAGTCCCTACCCATCCATATGTTATTATGTTATATTCAATTATGCATGTATTATAATTTTTTTTTTCAGAGAAATATAGCCGATGTAAGCCCATTTACACTTAAAGAGCATATTGTGACAAGTAGGTGGGTACATGAGTTCAATGAGAATGAAGGACAGCACACAGATATTCTGGATACATAAGATACATGGATGGGTGGGGACTTACGGGCCACCCTGTATATTTCAAAAGTAATGCAATTCTTTAAATCTGTAGAATATTATTGAGCATGGGAATCAGCAGTGATGTGTGTATATAAAATACCAGTATTCTTGCCAGCTGAATTTTTGAGAATAATGCCTAATGAGTATAAAAGGTAGCCATCTTTTGTGTCTCTTAGTTCTGTGTCTTTGATAAATGACACTGCTAATCTAGTACCCATGGTACTGGAGTGACTCAGTCGTTGTTATAAGATATACTGCCTTTAGATTTGAATTCTGGTATGGGGAGTCTTTTATTGTCTAGGGTATTGAGGGTGGCTTTGTTCATGTTCCTCTTCATAACATTTATTTATCATCAGACCTAGTTTTGGGACAGTTGTGGTTAAAGTAAGACCTACTTTACCAATTGAGGGTTGTCGTTGTTGTTGGGAAATGACTTGGCTGGGGAAGAAGTTGTTGATGAACCAAAAATGGTTAGCAAGCCAGTCATATATTTATTTTAACATATATTTAGAAATGCATGTAACTTGTATTGTTAAATGTGCATGATGAAATTTCCACCCATTCCATAAATTTGTAGAATATTCTGGAACATGAAAATCAACAATGTATATATGTGTGTAAATACTGCCATTACTGTCTTAGCTGAAATTCCCAGAAACTCTCCTCTCAACATAATAAATTAACATGACATGCCAAGAGACAGTTTTTATATTACTGGTTTGCAACAGTTACTATATTATAACCCTCAGAAACTATAACAGTGATTAATTCTTATTAATTGGGAAATTATAGATATTTGACCAGGAATTTTTATAGATTTTGAACATTACAATCTGAGATAAATTGTAATACATAACACATGACTGTTGAGTTACATCATGTACTATAACTTAGGTTATGAATAACATAAAATGTGAATGTAATTTAATCAGAAGGTCATGATATGATAAGACATGTAATGATTATGTGACAATAAATGTCTATATTTGAGTGAAGAACTAATGTAATTCATCAGAAGAGACAGTTTTATTGTTTGTATGTTTTAGCATGGTAGATGGATTTGTCCTTATCAAGAATATTTTGATTTTTTTAAAGAAACCTGCTGATAAAGCTGTTAAGCATACTTATAATGCTATTAAACTAGGGTTTTTTATCCTACAGTGGACAAAGCAGGGAGCATGATGTGACTTTGCTCTAAAACAAACTTTAGAATGTAGCATTTGTGGAGAATGATTTAACTTGTGATGGTAAGCCTGAAAAAATGCTGCACTCAGGAATTGTTGAAAGTTTTAATGTTTTTTAAATTAAGTAAAATTTATATTAATTTATTCTGTTCTATGTAAGATAAAGATCCCTCAAACTGGGAAAGAGTTTATGTTTTTGTTATATGGTATAAAATTCATTCCTGTTCAGTTAAAGTGGAAACAAATGATTTATCACCCACAATTGCATTGTGTCATTTTTTTAAAAAAGCTGTTTATTCTGTTAAGGAAATGTTTGGAAACTTTCCTTTAGATTCCAATGATGAAATTTATGATTTTGTTAGCATCAGTCAGAAGTTCTACTTTTTATGCACCTCATATACTTTAGTTGTTGAGATTAGATGAAATCCAGGTACGTCAAAGAGTGCGTTA
This sequence comes from Carcinoscorpius rotundicauda, assembly GCA_011833715.1. Classification (NCBI taxonomy): domain Eukaryota; kingdom Metazoa; phylum Arthropoda; class Merostomata; order Xiphosura; family Limulidae; genus Carcinoscorpius; species Carcinoscorpius rotundicauda. The sequence goes on from CM022393.1 coordinate 43,506,788, forward strand.
AAGTATGAAAATCATGTTCATATTTATAATATAAAAGACACTATCATGTTGTTTCAATGTCAGTAAAAGTATATCAATAATAGTGAAACAGTTAGTTTATTTGTCTTGTCTTTTTCACAGTATTTGAAGCACACATATTGTAAACTGAACAAGTGGCCCATACCTACAGGAGATGCCATATAAAATCTAATTTTTTCCTAGTAAAAGTTTATGTAGTGTGTAAAAATATTTTTGAAGGCTTGCAGATAATTAAAATATAAAAGTATATCATTGTGTCTTTTACATAAAAACTGCTTTTATTCTCACTGTGACTAATTTGTTTTAATTACCTGTTTTTAAATGTAGATCAATCAGAAAAATGAAACTCAGTCTAAAATAAAGTTTATCCCTGACTCTGTATTTTAAATTCATCATTTACTTTATAACATATTTGCTTAGTGATTGCTACATAGTGTTCTATCAGGCTTTCCAAGCAAATTTATAAATTTTCAAAGTCATTAAAATTATAAACATAAAAATAATAATAACTTTTTTTTTTTGCCTGACCAGATAGAGGGAAATGGTATGGTGACAGCAAGTATGAGCATTTATGGGTTAAACTGGCTTTTACCATTCACCACTGACATCATCCTAATTACAACTGTGTATTATATCTGTTTTTATTATATTTATTTCATAAAGTTGTAGTATATATGGCAGTATTCTGTATTAAATTTTGGGATAAATGATATAACATCAAGTAAAAACTTTCTCACTACCATTATTTAAAACTGAATTTGCTTAAGAGCAAATAGGTTGTCACAATAATAGAAGATTTAGTCAAGGTATTTATTTTGAAGTAAAGGTAAATCTGTGAACAAGTGAGTTGTGTGTATGAATGAAATAAAAAAACTGAACACAAAGTATAATGTAAAATGAACAAATACTACTTATCTCATAATTAACACAAACATAGTGTGAATAGTTGTTTTACTTATAAGGATGGATCTTCCAGGTTATGTACCAGACTGACTAAATCCAATGTTGCTTACTTCACAAGAAGCATCATATTTATTGAGAAGGAGTAAGATTATCTGTATGGCTGGAGTTAAGCAATTATCAGTATTGGCAAATCTGTTTTAGTCAATTGACTAATCTTTTATTCTTTAAACACTAAAAAAATAAAAAGCTTGATAGCAGGTGGTGTCATCCAGTTGTCTTCTCTTTAATCAACAGTTCAAAAGAAAGAAAAAATGTAGGTGGAAGTTGCTATCATTCATTGGGCTCCCTTCCCTCTTGTCAGTAGTTTAAAATGAGTGGCAGTAGCAAATAACCTTAGTAGCTTTGCAATAATAAAGATTGGTTGAACAAGTTTGGTGGCACTGAGAACCAAACCCAAAATTCTTGAAACACAAGCAAGATCACCAAAGTTGAACAAACTTAAAGTAAAAAAAAATAACTTGATACTAAAAAATGGGCTCTTTGTTTACTTTTGTGTGTAACAAAAAAAAAAAGGAATGGTGACATTTTTATTACTTGAAGAGAGTGAATAATTGAAAATAGTCATAAATACTATTGATGTAATCACTGCTGGTAGATAATTTAATTGTCAAGCTTTACATGTAACTGGTTATTTTAATTCAAATGCATGTAAGAGTATGACCTATGTTACCATTGAATGTCACCATTGTTGACATACTTTTGTAATGTGCAGTATTGCAGTAGTGCACCTTGTGGGAAGCAAAAGGTATCTTAATGACAAAGGTAGCTGGAAAGATATGAATTCGACTTTTTTTTCGAACACATACTGTGTAAGAACTGCTCATGTAGACAATGTTTAATAATACTTTAATAATTAATAAGACAGAAATGTATGGTATAAATTAACAATGTGAACACTATACTTCACTTTTTTATATTTTGTAGTATGCTAGATGTATGCCAAGCAGTGCAATTTAATATTGAGCTTCAGTTTGAAAAAGGTGAGAAATCACTGGCTTAGATTTAAAGTGTTAACACTTTATATACTTGGTTTTTGATTAAAGTCTGATTCTAAAGTGTCATTCTTGACTTTCCATTGAATAGAAATGCTCTTTTATCTGTCTTGCTACTTTAAATATATATGTGAGTTGTAATATAAATTGTTGATATTTTTACAGTTATTTTACACCATTTTAGACAATTTCACTACTTTTAAATAAAATATTTTAAAAATATTTTTGTATATCAAGTTTGAATATCAAGAAAAATGACAATGCTGACATGGAAAATGAGAATACTACGATTTTGTCGTCGAATATTGGACCTTTTTACCAACTTATTGTTTTGGATAATATACCAAAATAAGTCTGAAGCTCTTCCACCAGTTACTGATCTTATTCTTCTAGAATCAGCTCTTAGTCTTGCAGTCAAAATCAGAACAAGAAAGGTATGTATGAGTCAAATGTACATATGTGACATGGTAAAAAGATATACAGTTTTGTGAATATAAAAGTATAACATTAAATAGAAATATGTCAACTAGTTAAATTTAAAGTCTTGATAATGCCAGATGTTTCAGGGATTGCTTGCAGTAAAAATATCAATTTTAAACAAATGTGTACAATTGTATCTCAGGACAGCTGGTATGGGTATTAACACTTTTACTAATAAAGCAGAGAATAACATTTCTACCCTCTTAGGTCATCTTCAGGTTAACAAAAAGAGAATTTGTAATTAACTGTTGCCAGGCACATCTTAGGGATGAGAGTGTAAACGGGTACAGGGTTGTAGGGGGCATTCAAGTAGGTGTTAGATTATTAATTAGTATAGCTATAAAGATGTTCTTTTATATTGGTTTAATTTTGGTTTTAGTTGTTGTTTAAGTAGGGCTTTTTTGATTTTGCATTTTTTTATATTTGTTTTCTGTGGTTCTATTTTGTTGATTTGTAGTGTTCAAAAACATGTAAAGGTATTTTATTTGTGTTCTTTGAATCACGTTTCCAATTTTTTGCTTGTTTTTCCAACATAGAAGTCATCGCAGTTGTTGCATTGTATTCTATAAATAATGTTGGCATTGTGTTTGTCAGTGTAGTTTTTGCATAGTATGGACTTTAGTTTTGTACCTAGTTTTTGAATAAATTTGGTGTTTACCTGTACCTATCTTTCCAGGTAGAACTGAAAACAACTATTTCCACAAAACACCTCTAAACAGTATCTGAAACAACTTTTTCAAAGGATTTTCACATAAAACCATCAACATAATTTCACAGAAAAGAAAACTATAAAACAACCTCATATGAAAAGATATTAATTCTATAAACAACCTAAAACAAGACAACAACATTAAAATTCTAAAAGCAAATAAAGGCAATACTGTAGTTATAATGAATACATGCAAAAAATGAACATCATCTTATCAGATACAAACAAATTTAAACTAATACACAAATCAAACAAAAACACAAGAAAACTAATTAAACAAAATGCCACAATAAATGAAAAAACAAACACAATCTCAGAAAACCTTTATTCTTACCAATAAAGGACTGAATCAAATACACTGCAACTATATGGCACCCCCAAACCTCACAAACTTGATTGTTTACTATGACCCATAATGTAAACCTATGAATCATTTAACTACAATCTTGGTAAATATATAGCAGAAGCATTTTCTAAATATGTAATATAAGTCAGCTCCTTTTTCAAAGACTCTTTTCATTTTAAATTTATTCTTAATCAAGTAAATCATAAAGCCTTATAGCCAATTTTGACGTAATTTCCCTTATCACAGAAGTCCCAACTACTGAAGCCTGCAATATAACTCTAGAACCTTATATTCAAGATCCTAACCCATTGATACACATCCACAGCAACTAATTAGCAACCCTTATAGAACTCACTACCACCAAAACTAACTTCATGTTAAATGATCAAAAGTATCTTAAAATAAATGGCCTGAGTATGGAGGAATTTCATGTAACCAGTTCTGGCCAACATTTTTATGACACAGATTGAATTTCAAGCAGTCGGTTTAGACTTACACTCATGACTATACTGGTACATGTATGTTGATGATACAATTATTGGATTCACATATACAGAACACACACTTAGTTTTTCAACCATGCTAACTCTATACACTCCAACATTAAGTTCACCTGGGAACAGGAAAAACTAACCTAAGAGAATTTTTCAACCTCAAGATTACAAGAACCAATACATAATGCAAAACAGAAATCCACAGAAAAATCACCCACACTGGACTCTACATTCCCTGAGACTCAGCATATGAAACAAAACAAAAATTCAACATATTAAGAAACCAAATAAATAGAGCCACAAAATTATGCTCAACCAATAAAATTAAAGATTAAATCAACAAAATAAAACAACACTTCATCAACATCAGCAGTTGTTTTGAATTGATTCAAGATGGTTTGTTCTGCTGAATGCTCAGAGAGCCAACAAGGGGGATGGAATTTTTAGAGCTATTGTTAACTACTAATAAATATATGTTTGCAATATTTAAATTAAGGAAACACTTTATCAAGAGTTATTGCATGATGAGATTTGATGTTTTTTTATGTTAAGATAAAAATAAGTGAAATGTTTGTTCCTCATTTCAGAAAGCCAGTTTTGATTTATGATACAGAATTTATCACTAGGGAATTGGGACAGTGAGGAAAGTTGATGTGAGACAGATTTGGAAAATGTTTTAATATAGTTTGCTTTAATTAAAGACAGGCATGCTCCTTAAAAGAGAAAAACAATAACATTGAAAATCAAAACTATCTGGCTTATGTGAGACAGGCAAAATCATAAATAAATGCCAAAGCTTAAATTGGCAGATAGGATGGAAGCTTTACAGAAGAATTGTAAAATGTTTAGGAATCTGATTTAAGAAAGAAATTAGGAAATCCAAAAAAGAATTTATGAGAAATTGCTGAATTATACATTACAGTTAACAGCAAGTAATTTTTTAGCATGTTGAACGATTATACTTTTGTTGATGGCAAGATTATTGTTCAAGTTTATGATATGGCTAAGCTTTTAAATGCTTTCCTCCAAATTTTTTACAAGAGAAAATATAAGAATTATTCCTGATCCTGAACAATCAAAATGCATAATTTGAAATTATTTGATAAGTATTTATGATGAAACTTTGTAAGATGGATGTCAAATGCCTGTTGTGGAGACACAAGTGTAGATGACGATGTTTTGAAAGACTTCTGCATTTTGTCTTCAAGTTAGTGTGTGTGTAGCTGTTGTCGGTATTTTATAGTGTCCTAGTGGATTGTGGAAAGCTTGTTTTGATTGCTTGGATTATCACTGTTTCTGATTGGAGGAGAGATTTCCTGTAGAATCAACTAATGGCAGTCACAGGTTATTCACTTCTAATTTGGAATCTCTGTTAGTGAATATTTAAGAGCATTAATATAAAATGATTCTTTGATTTTTCTTGTCCTTCATGATTTGTCTGTGTCAATGATTCTAGTTTTATCCCAGTTTATTCTGTGTTTTGTTGATGTGGCATGCTCTGCAATGGCTGAATTTTGTGTTTTCTTGAGTCTTATACTACCTTTATGTTCTTTTATTCTTGTTGCAAGTTTTCTTCCCATTTCTTCAATATGTATTTTTGCAGGAACATGGAATTTCATAGATGAGCTTTTTGAGATTCTCTTTGGTAGGTCAATGTTTTTTTTTGTGTTTTTTTTTACCAAAATGGACCTTAAGGTATTATAGGATTTCCACCAGACTTCTATGTTGAATGTTTTGGCTCTGTGTTTGAGTTTTTCACTGAAATGTTGTAGGCATGATGGTAGGGTTAGTAACTTTTTGAACTTTGCTTTCTGTCATCATCGTCTTTAAGGAGTTTTTGATGAAGGAGAAGGTGTAACCATTCTGTTTAAAACTCTACAATATTTTGGCATTCTGCTTCAATGGATGTTTTGTCACATGTTTTCTGCTCTTTTGTTTAGGCATTAGATTATAACACGGTTTATCAAGGTTGGATGATATGACTGGAAGTGTAGATATCTGTCTGTGTGGGTGGGTTTTCTGTGTACCATTGTGGTTATTTGTCTTGCTTGTTTGTTGATGAGTATGTCAAGAAATGATAGACATCTTTTTTCCACTATTTCTATAGTGAATTGGATTCTTTTTTCTATGGAATTGAGATGTTCTAAGAAGGCTGGTAAGTCTTGAAGATGAAAGGCAGAATACTACAAAAACTTCTTCAAAGTTTCATCATGACTTGCTCTCTAAAGAGACAACTTTGGCAAGTGATATATCATTTCCATGCTGTTTTGATTTTATTATGAACAACATAGTTGTATTTGGCTAGGTCATGGTCAAGTAGTCTTTGCCTGTTAGCCTCATGAATGTTCTTTTCTATATGACTGTATAGTAGAAATATTTACCACATGAAACTACAGTGTGTGGATAAACTTTTCTTATAATTGAATGTTGAAAAAATTATCCATTGGAGTTTTACACTGGAAAATGTATTTCTGCACCCTACTGTAGTTAATCTAAGGATGAATTTATACAATATAACACCTTTAAACCAGACCTAGTATATGAAACTTTCTTTGTGTTAGTTCTACACCATTTTGCAAAAATATTTTAATGTTAATTAACACAGTTCAGCAATGTACTTGCACAGTTATTTTCCTTGGATAAATATTAATTAACAATCATCTTGAAAATGTACTAGACCAAGTTTTTTTATCTACTGCATCTGCAGGAGTGCATTTGCATTCAATTCTTAACATCTTACCGAGTCATTAGTGTTATTGGGCTTCAGACTACCTTTCAGAAATTATCATACTATTTGGATCTCAGTGTTTTACAATACTCAGAAACAAGACTAGTTATATATATTTAAAAGTTACCACCATTTAGATCTACCCAATGTTGTTAGTCTTTAGACCACCTTTCAGAAATTCTTGGACCATTTGGATTAGATTTTTACAGAATTCAAAAACAAGAGTGATTATATTTAAAAGTTACCACTATTTAAACCTACCTAAGATTATTAAGTTAAATTTCAATTACACAGCAGTTTATGCAATGCATGATATAGCATCAAATATATTTTAAGAGTAAAATTTTTGGTAGTTGGTACTACACTTTTGCAGTGATATTTATAACTGTGCCTTTGTTTTTGCTTATGTCACCAACTGCCACATTAACAGTTTTTAATTTTGCAGTTATAATGTGTGCTATTCAAAAATAATTGCAACTATGCATTACATTGCACACAAGCTTTCTAGAGGCCTGGCATGGCTGAGCCCGTTAAGGCATGCGCTCGTAATCTGAGGGTCCCAGGTTCCCATCCCTGTTGTGCTAAACATGCTCGCCCTCCCAGCCATGGGATGGTCAATCCCACTTTTTATTGGTAAAAGAGTAGCCCAAGAGTTGGCAGTGGGTGGTGATGACAAGCTGACTTCCCTCTTAGGGATGGCTAGCACAGATAGCCCTCGAGTAGCTTTGTGCAAATTTCAAAAACAAACAAACAAACAAGCTTTCTAGAAGTTTGTATGAACTTTGTCTGGTGCACATATTTATGTCAAACATTAGTGATTATACCTGATATTTGACATGTCCAGTAGATCTGCTGTGATTCTTTTTGGCTTCAAAGATCATTAAGAATTTACTAACACCATAAACCTTTAAGACACAACAATAGTTTTCTATTTTCTTTTCTTTTATTTGCTGCCATTCTTTATTTTTTATTGTGTTTTTTTTCATGGAAGATGATAAACCAGACGCTAGTGGCTAATGTGTGAAAGGTTTGTGTTCAAGATATCAATAAAGTTTGACATCTGATTTTTATTAGTATTACTGTATTTTTCATTGTATAATTTATTACAATGTCTCGGTCTTGATCTTGGAAACTGAAGTCTCAACTAAAACATTGTGAGTTGTATTAATTAAAAATACCTGAACTAGATGCTATTTTAGATAAGAATATTGCATTCAGTGTTGGTATTATGCTCTAATTTATGGGCTTGTACCTACTTCTGCTTTTTTTGTCCTTTTTTGTTGCCATCATAATTTAAAAGAGAAAAGGGAATATGAGGTCATGTATTATAATAAAAAAAGTACATTACTTTCTGGGAGTATTTGTTTGTAATTAACTCAAAATGATGAATTGTTAATTTAGTTTCAGGAAGTACATTGTCAAACAATTTCTCAAGCAGTAAAATATCTGTATAGCAAAGGAGTGAAAGCTAGTTTTAGATGCTTTAGTATAACAAAAATGTTTATTATTCCCTATAGTATTTACTGCTAAATACAGAATTATATATGCATTGTAATCATAATCAGCCCAGTGTGATTTAATGAGTGTGTTTTTTTTTTACAGTTAAAATCACACCAACATTTTAAAATAATTGATAGTAATTTTATAAGAGATGAAAACAAAAACTGTTCTGCTACAAAGCAAGAAATTGTAGTGCAATATCAGCTATTTAATTACGATTCTCATAATATTTCAATGGATATTTTCAGCTTACAAGTACACAGCTTGTGGAGGCTTTTATTTCAAGGATTAAGGAGGTCCAACCAATTATTAATGGTATTGTAGATGAAAGATTCAGTAATGCACTAGAAGATGCAAAAAACATTGATGAGTTTGTCAAATCTGGTCAATATACAGAGAAGGAAATGGAAGAAAAAATGCCTTTTTTAGGAATACCCTTTACAATCAAAGATTGTATAGGAGTAAAAGGTGTGTTGTCTCCACATATTTTACATCTGTCTGAAGTAATTCAAATGTATAAAACAACTTCAGTGAAAATAGAGGTAAAAATAATTAATTCAACATAAATTGTTTATTTATTTTCTTACATTAAAATCTGCACTGCATGGTTATATTTCTCTGTAGTTCCATAATTTTATGTATAGTGTAGTCATTCATGTACCTCTAGTATGGAAAAAAATATATAAGAAAGGAAAATAATGTATAATGAGAACAACTCAATTTAGTAAAATAGAAGCTCACCATATTTCCTTTCAAAATAACCTGTATGCTGCTGATGAAGAATCAATATGTTGTTCTCAAACTTATATTTTATTCTCTTTTAAAAATGTACAGAAATACCTTGAAAGAGAAATTTGTAGTTCAATAAGGGATGAAAGAAATATGAAAAACAACAGATTGTGATGTTATTTTTATTATAAAAAATCTAATTTTCCGAAATGTACTTATCATCCACTGACATTTTAGCTATTCCTTGATTTTGATTTTGACCATCTAAGCATTGCTCTCACTTGCTCCAGTTTTTTTAATAACCTGCTTGAATGCTCTTGATATTGTAATACTCTATGTATATCAAGGTTCCCTCTATCTAGGTACAATATATATAAGCATTTCACTCAGATAATGTAATCACTTTTTCTTGACAAATTTTTAGTTTTTCTTTGAAGAAGTGCTGTACTTTATTACTTTCGGTATTGAAATTTTGGCATCACCTTGTGGATTTCCATATCGTTACTATTTCCTTTAAAATTATCTGTATGTTATTAATAATATTTGGCCCTATTTTTGGACATGACTTTCTGTGTTACTGTTCTCAGCACAGAGGCTAATCAGATCTCATTTCTTTTCTGCTATGGGGAGGGTTGGGTCTGCCTCAGTTGAGACTGCCAGTGAGTTGATCTGTTGTGAGAGGAGACATATTCATCCTGGGGGCATTTCTCCTTTGGATTCAGAGGATGTTTTTCTTGATGATTCAAGACATTTTGGGGCAAATTTGGATTCGTTTTTTTATGTCTTCATTTAATTAAATCATCTCCTCATAAGGTCAATTTGGTATCCACCTCCTCTTCCTTTTCTTCAAATAGTTATTTGGGTTAGTGAGATTTTGGGGCTTTCCTTGGTGGTCTTTGAGTCCATTCCTTCCTTGAAGGCAGAAAGGTTGAGGGGGTATTTATTTTTCCCTCCTTTCCCTGATATTACTGCTCTATTTCATAATGGGATAGATATACCTTGTACCTTTATTTCTCTGTTTGGATGTTTTGGCTTATGATCATCAGATTGATATATATTTTGATTCCACAGACTAGGTGCTTTTTGAAATGTGGAGTTCAAGACTGGACCCTATCACCTTGAACAGATCACACTTTCTTGTATTTGTTTTACCCCTGGCTTTTGTTTCTAATTTTCTGGATACTCAGAATAAATTTCATCCTTAGTTTCAAGACTCCTCAGGCTGAATGTTGCTAATGGTGTCAATGTCTACCCGAGGTGGGTGAGGTCTGTATGAGTGCAGTTAAAATTAATGGAATACCTGGTTTTTCTTCACTGCAGATCCATGCAAGTTCTAGTGTGCATATCATAAGTCAGGATTTCTAAGGTATGTGTATAACAGATAAGTTATCATTCAACATCAGTTTTAAATTTTATTGCTGTCCACCAGCTCTAGATATATTTCAGGGGAATGCTGTTTTGATTCTTTCCATCAGTTCCACAGTGATCTCTTAAAATTTACTGTCATGGAGATGCATTTTTGGGACCTTTGTTTTCTAAATTTGGTTATTTTTCTGTGAGACTCTTTCCAATCATTTCAGCCCCCTGGCTTGCCATTTTCCTCAGATAGTGAATTTCATAGCAGATTACCTGTCTCAGCCCAGTTATATTCTCCCAACCAAATAAATTCTTCATTGAATTTTTTTCCAGTGGATTTGTTCTCAGTTCTGGTCTTTAATGATCAGTGCATATGCCACCTCAACTAATGGCAATTTTGGTCTCCTGTACTTGAACCTCAGGCTTTGGCAATAGCTGCATTCAATCCAGGTTGGATTGGATTACACCTCTGTGACTTCCTCTAATTCATCTGTTTTTCAGAGTTTTGACTCTGATTTCATCTTCTACTTCAGAGCTATTACCAGCCTAACCATGGTTTCTTCTTGTACAGTATCTTCAATTGGGTTCTCCACCTCCTCCCATTTATTGAGGTAACAGTGATTTAACATTCTTTACCAATAGTTTCACAACCTCCTCAAGGTTTATCTTCTAAAGTTGCCTGGTGTGTGCTTTACGAGAAGTTTGAGCCCACTTTACCCAAATGTACTGTATGTATCTTGTTTTTTGATTTGTATCTAGCTTTGTTTTCTGTTGTTTCATGTAAGGCAGCATTATCAACTACTTTTCATTATTTTAAACATTAGAAAGTATTTGACTCATCAATGCTATCCAGCCTTTTCCAATCATTTAAAAATCTTTTTTCTTAAACAGCCTTATCAGTTACTTATCTGGGATGTTAGGATAGTATTACATTCTTTGCCTTACCATCTATTTGAGCTTTAAAGCCTCATTACTGTTTATCACTTACTTTTATTGCTGTTGTCATGATGATGATTGTATATGTCAAAGTTGTTTACATTCCATGTGCACTGGAAACTTTATCACTCTGCTTTTATTCTGCTGTACCCTGATAAGTCCTTTCTTTCTCAGTCTCTGGTAGCCGAAGGAGGGGATAAGTCTTTTTCAACAATTATTTTGCCACTTTTTCTAACCTCTGTGAATGATTGGGCATTGATTATTTATTATGTCCTTTCAGAGCCCTGAGGCATTATGTGGTTTGTGTCTATTCCTTTCAAAGTAATGGTACTTGACTCTGTATTTATTGGGATCCTTCATTTTCTGGAGATTTTTCCCACATTACTTAGGTGAAGTGGATTCAAAAATGTTTATGTTGTTTATTCTGGACTTTTATTAAGGCAAGGAATCTTCTGAGAGTCACATCTCTTAAACTTTATTGCATTTCTATGTCTTTTCACTGCCTTTTTCAATTACCCCCCCGGAGGGTAATACCATCTTAGGGGCTGGTATGTGGACTTCTCCCAAGATTTTTCTGTCAAATACTTTACACAGTTTGCAGTTTCTTCTTCTGAGGGTTTGACTACTCCTTTTGGATGTTTTCATAACATCTGGTAGATTGTAAGGAAGAGTGAGTATTTTTGTCCTCATCTAGTCTTCTATTCTCCAGGGCCCCTTATCATTATTTCATTTATCTTTTTGCTCTTGATCTTACTTTGTAGTGAGTGTAGCCAAGACAGTTGTGTCTTTTTCTTTTAATCTAATTGTGCATTAGCAACTGCTTTCACATCTCCTACTGGTTGTGATAGACTCTGTAGATACAAGGTGTTTCATAAGACCATCTGGGCACTCTCCATATATTATTAGCATATTTTGCTGGATTGCAGTTTATAGACTAACATGAGTAAAGGTAAAGAGGATCCTGTGCCTGTCCAATTATCACAATGAATAAATAGGAGTTGATTTGCTTTTAACAGTTTAAGGAACATGGTTATCTATTGCACTGTTTCTCAGGGCTCCCCAACATGCATTATCCCCCAGATTTTGTTAGTAGAGATAGGGAATCCTAACAACACCCAGTTTTCATTCACTGGAATGGTGGGCAGAGGCTTTTTCTCCAGAGTGTTCAACTGTTTTCCTCTATTTCCTGAATGTTTTTTCCAGGTTTTGGAAGGAGGAGTGCTAGCCTTCACAGGAGCCCACTTATAATACAAGTTCAAATATGATGCTAAGCTATCTGGTTGGTGTGTGCATGGCCTTTCTTTTTTATCAATATCACTTTACCTTTTTTGTTCATGGAAGGAGTTCCATTATCTCCTTGTGATTCTGAATGAAAAGTGGTCCTATTGTAGGTCTTTGGTTGAGCATAGTGTTTCATATCCTATCCAGAATTCCAAAAAGTGGTTGGAATGCTCCTTGCCCACTCGGTAAGGGAGTAAGGATGAATCTTCATAATAATTCCACACTGTATATTTCCTGTTCCTTTGGTTGAGTAACGTATACACCATCCCATCATTCTTAGACTGGGATGTTGCCTTTCAGACTTCTTCCGGTTGAGGATAAAGTTTGTCTGCATCAGTATTGCTTACTTTCTTGTCATGATTCTGTTGGTTTAGAGCACATCTCACTCTATGGCTACAAGTTGGGATTCAGTCAAAACTATATCTAGATAAACTTTGCAGTCCAATTGCCCTAGCCATCAACGTTTAGCACAGGAACCAAAACCCTTTAATTGAAACTCAAAGTTGTGGAACCTCATCTGTGTGGTTAGCATTAACCTATATTGATGAATACTGTTGTTGTATTTTACCCTAGATATAGGAACTAGGTTCTGGATGAAGAGCACATTTTTTTTCTGGAAGTAATGAAGTTACCCCACTTGTGGACCACTCTTATTTTGGTACGCTCTTGATATATGCAGATGCTTTCCCATGGGTAATGCTCTTACCAGCCCCTCTACCCTCTCAGCAGATAGTATGTTTGGAAGTTAACATTTTTCTAAATTCATAACATATTTCAATAATACTTACTTCTGCTGACACTCTTCCACCCTTCCTCCCCATTAAGAACTTTTGTTAGTAAATGGGATGGTTTAAGTCTTGAAAAAGGGATTACATTATCTGAGTGAGGTGTCTGTATACAGTACCAGAAAAGAGGATGAAGTGATGCAGTTTGTTTCACATCTTCTCCATAATTTTGGGAATTTACCTTGTCCACGTGGTTGGGATGTGAGAACGAGTATTCATAATTCCAGACCAGATGAGTTCTGTTTTTCAATGTTAAGTAAGGCATACACAATTCCTTTATTCTGTATGCATTACAGATTAGAATCTACTCATAAGATTCTGTATATGTGTGTGTGTCTATGTATAGATTATGGTCCAATTGCCCTTGCCACCAATGTGGAATATAGAGACCATGGCCCTATAATTCCAACCCCAAGTAGCGAAACCTCAGCCATCTGGTTGGGGCCTGACTGTTAGTGCTGACCAGTCATGCAAAATTCCACTTGCAATACAAGAATTAAGTTTTAGGTGAATACATATTCTAGATATAGTTGCATCACTGGAGTGCCATCTTTTATTAATACACCCATGATCTCTGCAGATTTTCTGTATTAATAATTCCATCACTGGACTTTCTACCTTATCAAAGTGGAATCTAGCTGTCAGTGTTGAAGCTGGTAAGTATGTTTTGGAAGTTTACATTTTCTTAAATTAAACATAATACTTGCAACCTCTGACAATTTCCTACCCTTCCTCCCTTCTAAGAACCAGTGACTCAGATTGAGTCAGTCTTGAAAAGGTGATAACATTATCTGAATAAAGTGTGTATATGCAGTACCAGGATAGAGGATGCATGAGGGAGTGTCACAAGATGAATGTCACCATGAGCGATTAAATTTGGTAGATAAAAAAAACTGAAGCAACAAGAAAAAAAAAACAGAGCATTGCTTAGGTGGGCAGAGGAAGAAATGCTGGTAGACAAGCAGTAGCTGTAAGTGTGAGAAGAGATAAGTATAATTGAAAATACATTTTCAGCTTAAGAAAATGTTAACTTTCATGAGGACTTTTTTTTTAGAATGATTATTTGTATAAGATATAAAAGTTCAAAGGACAATTAATTTAATAATTAAAAAGTAAATTTTGTTTATTAAATTACAAAATAAATGTTTGAATATACATTTGATAAACAGTGTCTGATTTTATTGGTCTATATCTACCTAGCTTGGTCAGATTTGGTTAGCTAAAATGAAATATAAGACAGATAACATCGTATAATTATCTCATAATGTACATTTGCATATAAAAGACGTGTTTAAAATTGTTCTTAAATGTCTAGGTGTTTCTGTTTCTTACTAAGGAATGTCGCAGACTGCAGGCTTGGTGTCAAAAAAGGGTACAAAAGCTGAAGAAGATGCTGATGTAATTGTTTTACTTCGTGAAGCTGGTGCTATACCCTTAGCCATTACAAACGTGAGTGAACTATGTATGTGGTGGGAGACAAGCAACAACTTGTATGGACAAAGCAACAATCCTTACAATAATACTAGAATTGTTGGTGGTAGTAGTGGTACGTATATATAAATGACAGAGAACCATTTAGCAAAATCATAAATTTCATGATTAGGAATTGTTATGTACTATCATAAATGAATAGATCATTTGTTTTTTATACATGTAAGATTATAAACAGTCATCTACAAAATCTTGTGTCTGTTGAATATACTTTTATTTTTTTAAATAGGATGTAAACTTTTTATACATATCACTTTTCAAGATAAAACCTAAGTAGTACTAGAAAACTGTAATTGAGTGAAACTGTAGTTTACTGCAGATTGAGTAGCGAATGGAATAATATAACTCAACATAATTCAGACATTTTTTTCTTTTATTTATTTTAGTGAGGAAAAGAAAAATTTATACAGTGATTTTCAGCTGCTGATTACTTCTTTTTCATGTTACTATTGAGTTAAAAACTATAGCATTTGAAGTTTATTGATTAATATCAACAAAACCCTTGTTGTATTGATGTATATGTGTAACCACCAGTGCTGCAAGAGAAAAGAATCTAGAAACCATAATTTTGCATCCATACTGAGTAGATTCTGAAGGTGTGCATCAGGGTATTACTTATATTATTCATGTACATGCACACATATGAGTGTTCTTTTTAATGAGGCAAGTTGGCAAAATGCCACACAGAAATGAAGTGGTTCCTTGTATAATAGCTTCTAATATATAGAAAAGCCAGTGTTCTTTCATAACACTGTATTCCAACAGTGGATTTTAAGTCATGCTGCTCAGCAACAAAACTCTATAAGTTATTATTTTATGTTAAAATGGATTCAGACTTCACACACTATTAACCTAATAATCGAAGCAAAACTGGGTATTTTTGCTGGTAAAGAAATAAGAAGAGAAAGTTGCTAATTACCACAACAGAATGGTGTTAACACTCCTATGAAAATTGGGGCCTAATAGGTCCCAGAGCAACTTGAAAGGTTATTAATATTAGGCTAATAATTTTGTATTTAAATGAAATTGCCATTAACTAACCTTATCCCTTTATATTTTAAGGAGCAATAATATTTTGACTTTTCAGACATTTTCGAAATAATATTTAAAAATTTTTTTAAAACATCCACTAAGGGCATCACTTTAGTGGATGTAAATATTTTTTTCGTAGGAGTGTTAAATGTTAGGTGTTATTAGACAAATTAAAAAAGTCAGTGAACTAAACAATATGCAAGTATTTGGTGTTGAGTTTTTATTTTCAGCATTGCAGTTTATTTATTGGAGTATAATACTCATTGTATCAAGAGTTTATCTGGAGCATTGTATATAATGATATACTTCTGTAGAAATGATTGATGTAAATCTATGTATTCATGAATTTAACCACCTTTCACTTTTCTATGCAAAATTTGGCCTGGCATGTCATATCAAAGGGTGTTTGAATTGCAGTTTGTGGGTTATAGTATTGTAACCATTGTATTTTAAAAATTTTAAATAGTGGGGTATTTCTCACAATGTGTCCTCTTTCCTGCTTCACAACTGAAGATAAAATATACCTTTTTTGGAAAGGGATGAAAATGAATGTTCATGAATAATTAAATCAAAAGAACAACTGACCCATAATTTCGATTAGAATTACACAACACTATGCTAATGTGTTTTGTTGTAACATTTGTAGAACAATTTCATAAAACATTGTTAACTATTTATATTTCCTCTAATTTACTGCTTCAAAATTAATGATAGCTATTGCATTGTTAAGTACCATGAAAATAGATTCAGTAATTGTATTTAAAGAATTAGTAATAAATATGATTTTCACAGTATTTTCATGCAATTTTGAAATTGCATATAAGATGATAAATTTGAACAAGAATAATCTCTATGGATATTCTTATTTAAATTTGTAATAACATTATTTTTCTTTATAAAGTGCTTTTAGTAAAGTACTTGTATTAATTTTCATGAAGTAAAATTTGTGTGTATAATTTTCTACACACAAAACCAATATTACAACCAGCTTCATCAATTGGGGTAAAAATGAATTCTTGAATGAATTTTATTTTATTTTTAGACATTGAAAGTTGTATCTAATTTATATTGAGATAAATATATATGTAAAAACGGTTAGTATGGGTAGAGAAAGCTCTATGTAGAGGAACGAATAATATTTCGACCTTCTTTTGTCATCAAGATAAGCTTATGGTTCTTAATCGATTTATCAATAAATTAATAAAATATATTTTCCATTTAAAAAAGAAACATGATATAGTGATAATTAAAACATACACACATAACCGTCTATCTTTCAGTTTAGTTTTCAGTAATATAATGTTATCCATAAAAAACTCAGTTACTGTTACGACAGAAAGTGTTCCTACCCCTGCGTCGTGAATAGTTTTTTCCTCATAACTTAAAAAGTATCACAATGAGGATTATGAAACTATAGTATATTATAAATATTATATTAACACACATCTACATAAATTTTTATACAAACTGAACAACAAATGAACTGTTTATAAACAACCACACATTGGAGGGGCAGAAAGTGTTCATGCATCTATTTTAATGGTCAGTTGTGTAGCCTTTCAGGTGAATTACTAGGCACAATTTCTCCTCATAGCCCTCCATGATCATTTGACAGCACTTAACTGGTATTTTCTTCCATTCTTCTTTACAGAAGGCCTCCAACTCTTGCAAGTTTTTTGGATGATGCTGATGAACCCTGGTCTTCAAATTATGCCAAACGTTTTCAATTGAGTTAAGATTGGGTGACTGCAATGGCCACTCCAGAATGCTTAAATGGTTCCTCTGCAACCAGGATTGCACATATTTCAATGTGTGCTCAGGGTTATCATTGTGTAAGAAGATCTAATGATGCCCAAGCCGCAATTTCCGAGTATCATTCTTGATATGAGTGCCTAATATATCAACGTACTCTTCTTTTTTTCATGATTCCGTTGATGCAGTGAAGGCTGCCTGCACCAGAAGAGCTGAAGGAACCCCATAGCATAATCGAGCTATTTCGGTGTTTAACTGTAGGGACAGTGTTTTTGGAAGATTTTGTTCCCCTTTCTTATGGAAAATATAGTGAACATCATTGTGGCCAAAAATCTCGATTTTAGTCTCGTCTGACCAAAGAATACTCTTTCAATAGGTAACGGGATTATCTACATGCTTACTTGCATACCTCAATCGTGCTTCTAAATGAACAGGCTTAAAATATGGAGTTGTATGAGGACGGAATGCTTTAAACCCAGAAGAGCATAACATGTTCGTAACTGTAAAGGTGCTTACTTCAGTCCCAGTTTCCCTTATCAGGTTCTGTATGTCATTACATGTTAAACGAGGGTTTCTACTAACTTCTCTGAGAATCTCCTTGATTCTCTCTGAAATTTTGGTGGGGTGTCCAGTTGATCCTGTAAGCTTAAACTTGGCAATTATGCTTTAAACAGTAGATTTTGGCACATTAAGATATGTAGTAATACTAGAAAGAGACACACAAGATTGTATTTTACAATAATTTGGACAGTTGTTTCCTGTTTGCCATGATGACCAAGCAGATAATGATGGGGACAGCACTAAATTACCCGAAGTACATTTTTTGCTGGCTTAATTCCAATAATTATAAACCCAGTGTCTAGTTCTGGAATCGTATAATATAGTTTATTTGCCAAACAAAAAATTTTTTATGGAAATATTTTTTTTACACATTCTGAACTGTACGAACACTTTCTGCTTCTCCTATTTTTGGTTATTTGTTTATAAACAGTTTATTTGTCGTTTAATTTACATAAAAATTTATGTAGATGTGTGTTATTATAATATTTATAATATATTTTACTTCTATTAGCCTACTCATGATACTTTTTAAGTTATGAACAAAAAACTGCTCGGGATACAGAGGTACAAACACTTTCTGTCGTAACTGTATTACCAACAATTAAGAACTATTTTAATTCAGACATAATAATACCTTTTATCATAAAAAACAGAATAATACTGTTCGATAGGGGTAGACCAAGAACACTGGTTTACAAAAAAATTATTTTTTGTTTGAGGCAAGAATGTGAATAGGTGTTTTTTACTAATTTGGGTGTGCTGAATTCAAATTTATAAATAGTTTTACTCTATCACCTCTAGTTTTCTGGCTTTTAAATAGTCTCATTTTAGTATATACAGAGTATATACGTGCTTATTTCAACAGTTGCAGCAGCTTATAACAGATAAAACAGGATAGATAAAGAACATTGACGGAATAAATATACTTGGATGACAAAATGTACACGATTCATAGTACCGTAGACAGTTATAAGTGTGTTTTCTTAGATGATCTGGTGTATTTTGCCTCCGGGATGTCACGCAAAAGCATCCAGCAGAAGTCTCCCATCATGCTAGGGTTCCACTTGCCTTGGTAGTTGCTATCCATCTTCGTAATGTCTTGGTGGAATCTCTCTCTGTGCTCATCACTCACTGCTCCAAGGTTTGGAGGGAAGAAGTTGAGGTGGGAATGGAGAAAATGAATTTTGAGTGACATTTGGCAACCCATATCCTCATAAGTCTTTAGCAACTTCTCAATACAGGCTTGGTAATTTGGTACGCGTGTGTTACCAAGGAAGCCACTACAGACTGACTTAAATGCTTCCCATGCTCTCAGTTCCTTTAAGGTAAGAAGCTCCTCAAAATCAGTATCCTTCAGGACTTCTCGGATTTGAGGTCCGACAAAGATGCCCTCTTTGAGCTTAGCAGCACCGAGACCTGGGAACACAGTAGACAAGTGTTGGAAAGCAGCACCATTTTTGTCCATGGCCTTCACGAAATTCTTCATCAAACCAGGCTTGATGTGAAGAGGAGGAAGAAGCACCTTCTTCATGTCAACCAGAGGATTCTCCTTGACGCTGTGTTCGCCAGGAACGA
The DNA here is from genome assembly GCA_011833715.1 of Carcinoscorpius rotundicauda. Lineage (NCBI taxonomy): Eukaryota > Metazoa > Arthropoda > Merostomata > Xiphosura > Limulidae > Carcinoscorpius > Carcinoscorpius rotundicauda. The sequence goes on from CM022393.1 coordinate 43,526,516, forward strand.
AAGTGCTTCTAGACCCCCAGTCTTTCTGCTTGTAATGCTGGGATACAGCTCGACTATCCCAGAGAGAGAGAAAGCAACAGTACTTTGTGAAGCTCGCTTGCATACCCATAAGAAGACCAATGACCTTGAGGTCCCCACACAGATTCCACTGGTACTGGTTGTACTTAACAGCTTCTAAAAGAAGCTCATATTGTCATAGGACTCCTTTAGATGGACAGAGTGTGCAGTGGGAATGCTGGGATATTTATTCCCGTTGTGCAGAAGCACAGCCTTGAGACTTCGCTTGGAAGAGTCTATGAAAAGATGCCAGTCTGAAGGATTATGTGGCAAACCAAGGAAAGTGAACAAGCCAGGTACATTTGTGCAGTAGCACAACTTGTTTTCCATGTCGAAAAATGAAGCAAGGTCTTTGTTCTGATTCCTGAAACTGGTGATTCTTACATCTTCCTGGACTAGGTTCCACTGTTTAAGCTGAGAAGCCAAGAGCTCTGACTGCTGTTTTGACAGATACAAATCACGAGCAAGGTCATTCAGGTCTTCTTGCACGATCCAGTGCGGCTCGTTGCCACTTGTTCCTGAATAAGAAGAGTCAATATCTTCGGAAGAGATTGACTTGGCAGAATCTTCCATTGGAGGCATTTCTTCATCTGATTTATTTGCATTTATTGCATAATAACTAAAAAAGAAGACATAAGTCACACAATATTAGAAATTAACCCTGAATGCATATACGCCTTTATGTACAGTATGCATTTCTAAAAAACTAGAGGTGATGAGTAAAAACAGATTTCAAATCTGAATTCAGCACTCCCAAATTAGGTTAAAACAGCTATTTTTGTGCTTGCCTCAATTTCTTTGTAAACCAGTGGAATAGTCTACACAAAGGACCATCACCATGGACTTCATGAGTAAAGCAGATGAGGATCTTTGCTGATTTCTATTAACCCATGATTCTTACGGTCAGGATCTTTATGCTTTTCAAAATAGGATAATACCTCATGATCTTTTAATGCATATTCCCATTCCTTTTTTTTTCTTCTAGCAGAGCATAGGAGTCATTGTCCACTCAATGAAGAAAGGGCTATTGTTAATATACTTAATATTATGCAATAGCACATTATTCTTGATCCAAGAAACATCTCCAGGGATAAAACATCTACACCTGCTGATCACAAAATAAATTTACTGTGCAAGATACTTCCACTGAGTTTTTTTTCTGTCTAGATGGACTACATTTGAAATAGTAATATCACAAGGTGCTTCCTCCAGATGATTTTGCATAGATGGACAGTATTTGTTGATCACAATTCATTTTCAAACTGCTTTCACTGGATGTTTTATGCACAGATGGACTGGACTTGACATTATCTTATCTATAACAAGGTGCTTCCCTTAGGTGTTTTGCCAGGGCTGATCACACTTGACTACCATTATATATATCCAAGGCATTTCCTCCAGATATTTTTGTCAAGCCAGATTGTGCCTGTTAATCTTACAAACTTATGCAAGGCATAATCTGATGTATCTCATGATGCTTCCTCTGAAAATTTTCTGTCCAGGTAGACTGCATCTGGCCAAGTTGTTAACATTTTATCGTCCTAGCTCCAGCCATTTATACTTGTATCTGATTATCAGGCACCTTATATATTCTGTCATTGTGTCAAATACTTACACTTGCTACATGTATAGATATCTTCAATACTATTCATTGTCCACAGGCAAAATCTTTACTACGTAGTATAGTGCCTGACTATTACATTCCATCCTATATGGTTTATTCTGTTTTTTACTGGAGAAATAACATACCTGCTCCAGAAGTAATGGTATACTTCACAAGTGTGCTTTTTTTTTTCTTTCTGATTGTGACACACCTGTTTTTTCATGTTTGATTACCATTGTGCCTTGATCAGCCACTCCACTTTTGCAATGTTGGATTCTAGGAATAGAAGTAGAACCATTTCAGAAGTTAAAATTTTCTAACATTGAAGCATAGGAGATTTAGGCTAGTTTCAAATTTATGGACTAACTGTATGAAATGTTCCTCACATTCATATTTAGTGTGTGTGTGTGCATGAGTATTAAACATTTGACTGGTCTTCTTAATGACACTAACAACAAAGAATAGGATAGAATAAAACTTAAAATAATTGAAACAACTAGTTGTTTCCTTAATACTCTGTCATTGATTGCTGTTTCTTGAAAAGATTGAAACTTGTATAACAGCTATGTAACAATCAATAAATGTTCATTAATCGTTTTCACAGTTTAATTATAGATTATTTTAACATATGTTATTGTATGCTTTTAAAAACTAAGTTTTAAACATTGCCTTCCTTTCAACAAATTTAATAATTGCCTGAGAAACTTATTTTAGTTAGGTATAATTCCTGTGTGGTTGCCATATTTTTAACAGTTTATTTTTTGAGTAAAAAATGAAACAAAATATGTTGGTCCTTGAACTCAAGTTCCTCTTGGTCGTTTGGCTGTTTCCGTGACATTTTACAACTATGACGTAATAGTTGCCAAACATGCTTCATTGTGCGCTGACCATTTTGTTCCTTTTAGTGCTGTTTTATGTAAATCTATCAGTGCTTTTTTCAGATTACATACTCTGTGAGACTCTCGTTTGTCTTGATATTGCTACTTTATGTTTGTTTTATGATAACATGGTTTACTGTATTGTTTATGTTTGTAAAAATGGTTCGGCATTGGGCAAAAGCTTCTTTTGAAGGAACAGGCAAGGTGATGACAGTGAGTGCAGATGGTCAATGGGAAGAACTGGACTCCTTCACACCATGCAAAGTTTTGTCAAGATCACTTTGAAAGCTCATGTTTTGTGTCGAATCCTACTGTTTTGGATTTCGTTGGTTTCAAGCCAGGCAGGTTGAGACTGAAAAAGCCATCAGAGTAGACAGGATTATCCCCACCATCTTTCCTCATGTGGAGCTGAGAACCTGCAGCGTACAGGTTCCACCCCTCTGAAGCCATCCCTTGCCATCAGAAAAAAGAACAAACTTAAAGATATGTGTGTAGTATAAAGTGATAACCAATAACTAGTATAATATAATAATTTAATAAGTACTAGTTATTGAAGAATGTAACCAGACATACACATTTCACATTCATGTAAGTGTTGCATTTATGGCACATGAAAGTCAGTGAAACCTTGATTTCCTAGTCCAGACAGTAAACAAGTCTATCACAAATAGAGTACATTCCAAGTTTAAAAGCTGGTAGATCATTCTATAGATGTTTTTGTATCATTTTTACATGTGGAAAGGTTTGAAGAATACCATTTTCCAAATTTAACATTTCAAGATAAATTGAAATAAGACTATGTCTTGAACGTGTTGAAGTAATCAAGTACGTGTTATGTATTTTAAAATAAAAACATTATAGACGAGTAAACTATCAAATATAAACTCCATAACATATTTCCATAACTCATTATAATAAAATTAATCTTAACACAGTACTTTAACATTGTCATCTTAAATGTGAATCTCATAAACCATGTTGTTTTAATATATAATCTTATTTCTTCAGTATCACTCACAGTTCCACTACTCTCGCTTGTGGAACTGTCCTCATCATTAGAACTTGTCAGATCTGTGTCAAAAGTAACTGTTCAAGGTTTGTTCAGAGTAGGTTTGAATTGATATGACGCTACTCGACACTCTTCATAACACAAAGTCGAAACAGACTCTGCCTCTGTTTCTTCATATGCACTGGCCATGTTTATTTACATTCAATGCATTGGTGTTGGCGGTTTGTTTGGCAACTGTTACGTTACAGTACTTTCCCTAGTGGCAAATATAAAAAGTAAAACATTCAGATTGCCACTTGGAAAGGACTCTTTCTGCACTAAGTTCTATGTTTCATTTATTAGCACATATGTTTCATAAAAGATTTGAACCTGCAAAATTAATCAGTATGAGTAGTTCTTTTGACTGCAAAGTTTACTTTTTTTTGTAAAATTCACCTTTAAGTAGCGTGCACATTTGAATAATTGTAGCATATTATTTTATCTACTGTGAGATCTGATGAAGATGCATAATAAAATGCTATTTAATCTTCAGTTCACTAAACAGTTTATCAGTTTCAGCAATCTTTTCTTAGATTTACTATATATAAAAATTAATCATTGTAGGTTGTGTATATTATTTGTGTTTGTCTATGTTTTTAATTCATCAACTTCTGAAATTATGTATATTTTCTGAAGCTCTATAATTTTTGCTATTCTGTTGGATATCTTTAGTGAAGTATCCTACATTGTTTTTTAAATATTTTCCAGTTTAATTCCATTGCTATATATTCTGTTGATCAGTCAACCATGTGACCATGAACTGATTGTCAGTTTCTATATTTTTACTTTTAATACATTTTGTGTATCTTAAAATTTTAATAAACATTAAAGTCTTATGTCAATGAAAAAAATTCAGAATTTTTAAAGCATTTTTGCTAAATATCTGTCTGTGTTGACTGCTCTAAATAAAAAGTAATTTCCATATTTGGATTAAAATACTTTTCTTCATCTAAAATTTCTATAATTATATTTACACAGTTTATAAAACATTTTAAGTGAGTATCATTTTTTTTTAGAAAACTATATTATTTCCATTAGTAATTCTACCTTAACTCTATACATTAAAAACTTTAAAAATACAAAATAAAGTGGTACTGTTCTATTTTCTTTAGTAATGATTACAAAGTTCCAGAGTACTTGCCAGTCATATAGCAATCAATTGATGCTTCTGTCTTTACACTGTAATACAACACTGTTGGTAGTAAATAAGCTCATATGATGCAACAATTACTAGAACTTTCTTACAGAATGTTTTCATTATTCTGGTTTCAAAAATACAGTGACAGAGGATTAATAGCTTCTTTATAGTACAGTAGTTGCAAATAGAGAGAGAGAACTGTATAAAGTGAAAAAAGTATGAGAAAAATAAATCTTTCATTGTTAATTATCCTTCCAGAGTTGTCTGGTTTATGTTGTTTCTGTCTGTTTCTCCCTTATTTAACTATTATTCACTCTCTTGAATCTATCTCAACAAAACTTTGAGGGAGGTTAATTTGGAACAGGGAGCATGTTATTGGGAAGTTCACAACCCTCTCTAATCCTTTTATTCTCTCTCTTTGTAGGAATGCATTGAAAAAATTAACTGCTACTATTGCAACAATGGAAACTCAGCTGAAGTTTCTACTCCAACATCCACAATAGTATTAATATAAAGTATCATTTTTTGAGTTATATTAACTTCTTACTTTGATCCATGACCTTTCAACTTTGACCTGTAAGAGCCTTCAGCAGCCAGTGACTGTCTATTTATGAGTTGAAACACTATAGAAAAACATTAAGAGCTGGGCGTGGAAAGTGAGTAATAGAAAGTACCCTTACCAACATTACTTTGGCTGCTACAGACATTTTGGGAGAGTAACAGTTAATATGGTAGAAATGTGTTTTTATAAATAAATTGTGTGAAAGTTAAGATTTGTAAGTCACTTATCATAGCTTCCACTCACATGTTTTTAAGTTCATAATCCAAACAGAAGATGGATATCTCAGCTTGTTGGTTATAAACACAAAAGAGAAGTAAGCATGAGTGAATGAGGTTTTTAAAAAAATATTGTGAAGCTACCCTCATAGGTTTACAAAAAACAATTGATATCTCAGCAAATTAAAATTTTTATGTCTTGTAAGTGTCTGAAGTTTGAGCCACTAATTCATTACTTTCTATAAATATTGTGTGGCAGGTATAATATAAATTGAGCAGTAAGACATGCCAAATGACACAAAAAATCATTTTTGAAACTTTTAAAGAAATTATTTTATTTCAAATTAAGAAATTTAAATGTATTAAAATTGAGTTGTGACCCACATTGTGATGATAATTTTATTGACATACAACAATAGTAAAGTTGTTTAATTAAGTTTGAAAATAACTAAAATGTTTTGATATGTGCCTTTTAACGCCTTTTAACCTGTTCATAGATAGACAGTAAAATATTTCTATACTAAGAACAAACAACCTTGTAATTTGTACTCTTAATGATTTAATAATACACATGTTTTAAGCATCTCATTCTGCTCTAAGAATGTTTTTCTAGAATATATTTTGATGGATGAAAATTTCAGAAGATACTATATAGTTTCCTAGATTATTGTGCTAAGTACTAAATAATGTTATTATGGAAAAGTGATATTTAAAAGATTTTTCTTAGATGTTGTTAGATGTGTTCCATTCTACATGTTTTTATGGAGAGATTCCTGATCAAAAAATTAGTACATAAAACAGAGAGAAATATGAAATCTGATTTAGAAGAGATTACACTCTACATCAGTCTTAGTTGGATAATGTTAATAGGGGCTATCTTTGGGTGAAACAAAACAGTTGTATCAAGGAAAGAATTTTACCACTAAATCATCAGAAGATTCAAGTTATATGAGTTTGTTTGAATTTAAAATTATATTTTTTTCACTGGCTCATATAAGCTACTATTAATATTACAAATTGATTATGAAAATTGCATGTTAAAGCTGTTTTTTGTAAGACACCAGTTTTGACTTACATTATTTAATTCATTACTTGAAATAAGTGTTTGTGCATGTTCACTTAGATGAATTACCTTACCTGGTTAATAATCTTAAGTCCCACTCCTCATCTTACCTGTGTACTCTGTCTGTTTATAACTGGCAAGCTGCATGATTAATTGTCACCAAACATGATGTGTATTTATAGGGTCCACCAAGGAATATTGCAGAGGTAGAGATTAGCTCCTCTTCCAAGAGTCAATAGTTATTATTGTTTTCTATGTTAATGATATTAATAGGTTGTTCAATGTGTGTATGTACTGTCATTGATAATGATCTAAGAGAATAATAATTTTCTTAGATGAGTCAGAGTTTTACTGCTATTTTGAACTGATCTGAATTATTCATTAGCATCTTTGGCATGTCTGTTGTATTCACTGAAGATCTTAACTATAACCTGATGTGTTTAGTCCCATTCATAAAAAGTTTGTTAGAGAAAAAGTGTAAATGTGCATAAACTCTTTCAAGCCTGACAGTAACATGTTTTATGCCAACTCTGATCTGGGACTGACAGCAATTAATAACATACAAATTTCAATGTGTCTGAAACACAAACACTTCAAAACGTGCCATAAAAGTGTTGGAAATTTTGAATATGTATTTGGTTTTGTTTTTTATACATTTGTGATTTATAACATAATATAAACTACTACATAACAAAGCTAATTACAATGTTATTATGCATTAAAAAGCAGAGATAGAAATAAAACTATAGTTATTATTATAAATGTGATCTGCTCAAAGTTGTGTCATTGTATAGTAATCTTACAAAATTAGGAATATGTATCATTGCATATTCATAAGAAATATGCTTCAGTGCTGTTACTAATTTCAAATGTTTTATTTTCTGTAATGCTGTCCACAGATATTGTGTCAATGCAAGTTTAAATTTGTAGTTATAATATCCTTATTTTTTTATTCATTAACAATATCATGTTGATTTTGTAAAAACACTTTATGTACAACAGTTTGCATTTACTTAATTATTATTTAATATGCTGATTTCAAATTATAATGATTGTTATAAGAAGGGTAGTATGCTGATTTTATAATTGTCTTTGTCTCTTCTTACAAAATGTAAGTTGTGGAAAATTACATTTTTCATCCAACAAAGTGCATAGAAAAATTTACTTTCCTTTTCTCTGCCTCTACCACCCCAAAAAAACTCAACAAAAAATGTAGAATGTAGCTTTTAGAAATTTCCTTTTATATAACAGTAGTAAATACAAACTTTGATTCATACATTGAGAAGTAAGATAAAATCACTATTGACCAGATGTTTGTATGATTTAAATAATTTAAGGTGGTATATTGTGATATTTATATGAAATATCTTTTTTACTGCAGTGTCCTAGAGGTACATAGATAGTGTTGTTTTTAAAAATAATGAAATTACAGTATATAAATGTGATTTTGAAAAGTATCTGATTTAGAAGGTATGAAACGTTAAAACATGGAATCAGTTTTGCTGAGTTCTATGTTTGATACCAGCTGTAAGATTTCTTTTATATTGTGAAATTGAGAAAATGGGTTATGGGCATGTGAATAACCATACTTGAATTACAGTGGAGTCATGCTCTATTATGAATTGCTATAGTTCAGTATGGAACCCAAAATTCCAGACATAGCTGTTAATTAAACAGTGTGAATGGAGGTTTTTGAGTATCCACTCAGGTAAAGTCATTTGTTAACAGACCAATTAAATTACACCATTTTATTAAATTAAGCAAGTTAATTAATGAAATATGGTTATTTTAACTGACTGCTGCTTAACCCCCTGTAAATGAGGCACCAGAACAACTGCAGAACATCAGTTCTTGCATAATTTAAACAGTGCAATCATCATATCTACTACTAATGGCAATCCTATGAAAAGAGAAACACACTATTGCTGAAAAACTTACCATCACAATTAAAACAGTGGAAGGAGGTATCCAGACATCCATTTCATAAAACATGACATTGCATAGTTGGTTAAAAGAAGACAAATATTTCAAAGTTTTTACAGAGGTAAATGAAGATGGACAGCAAAGAAAGAAAGCCTGATTACCCAACAACATGCAACTTGATTAGGTAGTCTTCACATGGTTCATACAATAGAGCACATAAGGTACACCAGTAACTGGACTAGTTCTCCAAGCACAAGCCAAGAGATTTGCACAGTGTTTAGATAATGCTGACAGTGAGTGGCTGTTGGGTTTTAAAAACTATTATGGTATAAACTAAGTGACCATCCAGGAAGAATATAGATCTTCTAATGCTGTTATTGCTGAAGCTTACCCTCACAAACTGAAGAAAATAATTAAAGATGGTGGTTACCCCAAAGAAATGATTTATGACTATAATGAAATATTTATGTATTGAAAGATGCTTTCAGACAGGGCACTAGCAATAAAAATTGAAGAAAACAGACCATATGGTTTAAACAGATAAAGTCATACTTCACTGTTCTTCTGTGCTCTAACTCTATTGGCTCTCCAGTGGCAATGAAAATGAACCCACTGATGGCCAAAAATGGTATAATAGTAAACATCACCAGTACTAATAAAAATGATGATGATAAGGGTAAATAAAAGTGAGGATGAAGATGAAAACCCAGCCAAGCTTCAGCCATTTAAAAAATCTGTCATAGATGGCATTGAAACAACACTTGAATCTCATAAGCATATGAAAATTCCAACAATTATCCACCTTTGACACTTCTCACCTATGACCAAAGCTGAACCTTACAAACTCTGTGGACAATTTAAAGTAACTGGACTTTTTGGTGCTCTTTAATATATAAAATTATAAATAAATGTTATGCATCTTTCAGTTGTTCAATCATGCTTGATTTTTCCAAATTTCATGAGTCGCACAAGTTCAGTTCCGCCTTTTTTCCTATAGTACTTCCTCTTTTGATTGCCCATTCCTATTGTAGTTGCAGTTATTTTCTAATATGTGCATAAATAGCTTCTAAAGTTTGGCATTTTTTCTGCTACATAAAAGCCCATGAAAGAGAAAATTCCCAGAACCAAATCAGGCATAGTGTTGTATGTGTCTGACTTTACATCATTATGACATCAAGTTAGATGAGATCTGAATAGAAAAGTTGGGAAGACTCCTGTGAAAAATAAATATAATGATACCTCCTTTGTTAAAAGAGACTGAGATTCCAATTATCTATAGGAAAGAGGATAACTTTTCTTCAGAAGAAAATCAGATGTGTATGCAATCATTTGGTCATCATATGTTTTAATCTTTTATGTCAAGGCACTAATATATAGTTGTTTGTGCAGTTACATGTAGTGGATTCAGGAGCAATATGTAGAATGTTCCTGGAAAAGGAAATTTTATATTTCTTTTAGGATTGCCAGTTTTATACAGAACTTTTGGTTTCCAGTGGTTCCATGCCATTTTTAATGGACTTCTACAGTAATTTATTTATGCTATTCATAATATTGATCCAATTCCTATATTCTTAAGTGTAATGATACTTGATAAAAATTCATGGTGCATTATGTATTTTATATCCGTGTTCTTTTTATATTATTTTCTTATAAAATGTAATTTGTATTATTTAAATGTGAGTAAAGATGTTGTGGACTCACCTTATTGTGCCATTTGATAAAAAAATTGCTGTTACCACACTTACAACACAGTCCCATAATATGAATTTTGACTACCTTGTTGTAGCTAGTCTCCATTGTATGTATATTTGAAAAGCTTAGATTTAAAACACTATATATTCTGAAAGTCTGAGGAAGTAGCTATTTTTGAGAGATTTCACAAAAAAATGCTATAAAATCAAAAGTGAGTTATAACTTTGTAATAGTTATAACTATTACAAGCCTATTTAAAGCATAACAACATTAACCTGATTATGAATTTTACAAAATCTATTTAATTTTTGACAAAGCACTATTTGTGGTTTCAAAGTGCAATGTATCCCTCATTACAATGCAATTGATAGCTGTTTTCAATGGAATGCCATATATTCTGTTTTGCATTTAAACTCTTCATAGATGTTTGTTGTTATAATTGTTTCTTAACAATTAATTAATTAGTTGGATTTTACTGTGTTGCATTTAAAATATCTATTATGCTTGCTAGTAAAAGAAAGCTTTGTTTACCTTTATGTGTGTGTGTATAAATGTATGTATAAGATATCTTAACTTGTTAAACTTATTTAAAACTGCATTTTCCTTAACTCAAGTCGGCTAGAATTCCACAATTCAGAATTTTCAGGCACTTTTATGGCTCCCTAGAAATACTTAGTGTTTTTCTAATAGTAGTATGAATAATTGAAAAAAAAATTCTGGACTTTGGACAATAAACAACATAAATTCCACATCCTTGATTCTTCATATATATATATATGTGGGGGGGTGAAATATTGAATTATCTTTAGTAAATGTTATTTTTGTGTTAACAATACATGCTCAAATGTTTGTAATTTGCCATAAATCATCTTTAAGATTGGTTTTTCTCTTTTTATATGGCATGCATATACTGTGCAGGGGGAGAAGGTTGTCTGCTGGCATCTGCAGGATCTGTTATTGGGATTGGTTCTGACATTAGTGGATGTATTCGTATTCCATCATTTATGAATGGTATCTTTGGTCACAAAGGTTCCACAGGTAAATCTGGTAGATTAAGAGGTTAAAGTATTAATCACCTTTTTGTTTAGGCCTATATCTTTTACACTAACTCTAGAAATTAATTAATTAATCACATCACTTTAAAATAAAGTTAATAAGCACTTCTGTATCACTCACTCATTTATACTAATTTCATTACATCAAAATTTCTGAGGGAAGATTTAAAAAGAAAAGTATTCAGTATAAATATAATTCAAAATGGCACATGTGCTACACACATACACACAATTAAAAGTAGTACTGCTAAAATGATTATGTAATAAATTATTCATTAAAACATGAACCAGCTCTACAATGACATGTTTTGGTGTTCTTGTCCTGCTGTCTTGAAGAGTAAGGGTTGAAGTTTGCTTGTTATGGTATATAAGTTATATAATTCGTGTTGTACCATAAGAAATGTATCAGTGTAATGATAGTGCATGTAAGCCCACAAACCAGTCTTATGAAAGGATAGCTACTTCTAGTTTTTATGATTAAAGAATAATAATCAATTTAGAAGGAAATAAAGTGGTTCTAAGTAAATGATATTAGAAAGAACAAATTCTGATACAATACATTATCTATTCTCACATAAATAGCTATTCTCGTTCAGTGATGCTTTCTTATTCAAAATTATTTTTCTCATATCACAAGTCTTGAGCTTTAACATACTGTACATTTAGCATGGTTCAACTGCAACAATCCTCCACCTATAGAAATGCTACACACCCTCCTTGTTTGTCAATGCATGTGTCAAGATGTTTTTCTATTCTACTCTTTTATAATATTTTCTTTTTCTTTCTTTACACTTTTTGCAATTCATTCCAAAGTGAAACTATTTTTTCACTTTTAAAATTTGTGTATTTAAAGATAAATTATTATTTCAGAGTTTTATTTCTTCATTCTAATACTGTTGTCTTTGATCATTCTTGTTAAAAAAGGAATTCCAAAATCCATGTTACCACTTTTGAAGTAATCTATCTACCAGCATGTTTACACAGACTGCAAGAAAGGGTAATTTGGATATAGAATTATTGGTTTTTTTTCTGCTGAGAGATTTATTGTCATATGAGTCAAATTGCTTTTCATGATATTGCTCATATTGCTCTTGAACATGCAGACCTTTTCATGCTAACGAGGTATTTGACAGCCTTTTTTCTCTATCTGATTTTGCAATGCATTTGTATTCCCTGACTGTAGATAACTCTACCCTTAGGTAGATCTAATATGCCTTTTTTTTAGATGCATCCATTTCTGTCCATTTACCATTTTCTTATAATTTCCTTTGTTTCATGATACCATGTTTCCCATTCCATTCATTTTCAGCCTTACCAGTTCCTACTTCCACGGTTTCCTCCTCTTATCATATAATTCAACACTGGTGGATATGTCACCAATATTACTGAGAACTATCCAGTGGGGGCTCAATTGACCAAATTTGTTCTTTTATGGCATATTTTCTCCACATTGGATTATTTAGGTATTATCTGAGGGCATTGGGTGTTGATAAACACTCATCACACTTGGACCCCATCTTTTCCTCTTTGACTCTATTTGATTAAGCTTTCAGTTTGCCATACTCTTACTACTCATAAAGCTCTATTACTTTTGGGAATGTGGTCTTCTGTGAAAGTCCTTATTCCCTTGGGTTTGGTGCTTACGTAGTCTCTTTAGTGGTTCCCTACATGATTAGTGTAACCTTTTGGCACTGAATAAAGAATTTTAATGTTTGGCATGGTGCTGAATATGTATTTTTGATACTTCAACTAATTACATTGTCAGTACTAAAAGCATGATATGTCGGCAATAACGCAACAAAAGTCCCTGAAATTTTCAGTGATTGTACCCAATACTATATATGTTAAATTCAATACATAAGAATAACAGGAATAAAGGAAGACACCCTGATACACAATGAAGAAGTGCCATGTAAAGCACAATAATTTATTATAAATTGTATACAATTTGTGCAGCAGCCCGTTGATAGTCTTTGTGGTTATGTTATATATCATGGCATGGTAAAAAGCATATGGGGAGATTGCACTGTTTACAGAAATAATTAGTCTGCTTTCTTTTCCATCCAGCTGTGTATCTATCGCTGCAAACAGTATAATCAAATTTGTGTTTTTTTGTTCTCATATTGTCCAATACTGTGTCTTTCCATCAAGCACTGACCTTTATCAGTACTTGGTATTCCTTTTTGTTTAGCTTTGCTGACATATCCCTCCAGCAAATGTTGAATAATCTGCTCTTTGAATAGTGTTGGAGATACTAGGCTTTCACCATTGCTCTTGCAGTCTGCACAATATACTATATATCTGTTAACAAGAACTACTTCTCTAAGCTGATGCTAAATGGTAAAATACCACTTGGTACCTTTGTGTGGATACATAAAGGTTTCCAGCTACTGGTCCATGATGTCTGTTTCACTCATGTGTTGATTGTATGTTTCAGCAATCAGTGGTTTTCTCGCATTTCTGTATCCACCAGGCTCTCCTCTGAATCAAATTATTTTATCTTTGGTGCCATTTGTGGAAATGGCCGATAAAAAATGCACATGTTTAGTGTCATGCCAAGCACATGCTACTATATTACCACCACACATAAATACTGGCAGATCTCCTTTGCTAAGATGCAATCTTGTATGGTGGATATCTCATGGCATGTGTTTTCGTCTACCCTTAACTATGCCACAAGCTTCAGTTCCATTCATCTCTAAGTTTTTGGATAAAGAAGACAAAGAGTAAAAGTTGTCCATAAAGACTATATGTCCCTTATTCCAAAACTCCTCTAGTAGATTCAAACATATAATTTCTATGACTGAGTATCCAGCCACAGGCACAATGGTATTTTTTCCACAATATGTAATAAAGGTCAAAGCATATCCAGATTTGCTTTCACACAGTGCAAGTTGTTTGATGCCCCATCTTGTGGGTTTTTTTGGTAAATACTGTTTGAGATGAACTCTCCCTTTTAATTTGATGATACTTTCATCAGTGGACAGCTCACGCACATACTGCAAGTTATTTTGATTCACAGAGATTCATCAGATTCCAAATTTTCCACAGTGGATCATAATTTGGATCTTCACTGTTTGGCTGATCATGCTCATTGTTAACAAAATACAGAAATGATGTCAGGATTTCATAACAATCCCGTGGCATTACCTCTGTAAATGGCGCACAAGTTAGCCATTTGGAGTCCCCGTAATATTCCAGTTCATGTTTCTGACACAACCCCATTGCTACTTGTAGTGCATTATATGGTTTGAGTTCACTGACATCGATCTCAATTTACAAATCAGCTCAAGTGCTTCATCAGAAAAGAAAAGTTTGAAGTACTGAAATGGAGTGAAATCTGCTGTATCAATCAGGACTCTAGTGCAAGTGGTAAAATTTGGCAACCATTAAGATTCAAAATTATTAGTGTCACTGTAATTTGCCATGGAATATTCGGGTCCTGGTTTTGGTCTTCAGGTTCATTATCACTTTCAGGGGAAGCTTGGGGCTGTGCTATACCAGCTGCTCCACCTCTTTTCTGACTTCTCCTTGTACCTCTAGATCTCTGGGAATATACACTCCTTGATCGTCCATGAGGACCACCACTGGAAGTGCTAAGGGCATCTATAAAATAAAACAAAAAACTCTTGTACCTAGAGATATAGCACTTTTCCAATGTTTCATGTATGTATGTATGTTATATTTATATATTTTCCTATCGACAATATATGAAAACGTAGAGAATTAGCCTTGGTCAGTCAGTTAATGCAATAAGTTATATGACCCTAACTACACCATGTGCTTACCTAAAGCGAGGGCAGATTCCAGGCCATGAATGTCTTTATTGTCACTCTCATTCGTTACAAGTAAGCTTTCATTATCATCTGACTCAAACTCTTTGTCATTCTCTTCAACGTTAAAAATAATATTAATTACTTCTTTTGTGGTATAAGCTTTTCCTTTTGGCATTGTAACAATGTTGCAAGTATCAACAGAATA
The DNA here is from genome assembly GCA_011833715.1 of Carcinoscorpius rotundicauda. Lineage (NCBI taxonomy): Eukaryota > Metazoa > Arthropoda > Merostomata > Xiphosura > Limulidae > Carcinoscorpius > Carcinoscorpius rotundicauda. The sequence goes on from CM022393.1 coordinate 43,541,731, forward strand.
TGCAAGGAAGGCATCTTTTAAAACAATGAATAGTATGATCTACACAGGCTAGAAAACAAAGAAATCATATGATTTCCAGTTTAAATACCTGCTGGGAATCCCAAGTAAACAATGAATACACATGGTTCTAGCCTCAAGTGGATCTACAGGCCTGTGTGATTATGATAATTAGCCACGAGGGTATTTTGTTTACATCTTGTTGATGAAGATCGCCTGCCACACTGAGCCTTCAAGTTGATTGTGGTTGCCAACCACACTGAAAGGGTTAAAGGCTCCTGTTTCCCTTCCTCCTTTTCTTATCAATAATATGCATTTGACATTAGATAGGATGGGCTCAAATATCAAAGAGTGTTTTGCCTCTTTTATGTGTCTAACTTTGCATATCTTAACAGATGCTTCCTTCCAGGTCTGTAGGTGTACATTGATCAGCAAGAAGCTTCAGGTCTTTGATTTCCAGTCAACCATATCAACATTTTGGAATTTCTGGTCGTACATCGTAGTTTGGGCAATTTTCTTCATCTTGCAAGAACTTGGTTGTTATTCATTTTGACAATTCTACAGTGATGGTTTATTTCATTTACCAGGGAGGAACGTGTTCTAGTTCCCTTTGTGGTTGGACCTTGGATTTCCTTTATTGAGCCCTCTTGCTAGGTATCTCTTTGTGTGCCATATTTTGGATCCATTCAGTCTTGTCACAGATTGCCTTCCTTGTCCTGACAAAGTTACTCTAATGGAGTGGTCTCATGACACTTTTGTTTTCCAGTGGCTGTGCCTTCATTTAGTGGGGTACTCCTCATCTGGATGCATTTGCCACACCCCTAGATACCAATTTATCTAGGTTTTGGTCTCTGGTTCCTTATCTACTTGTCATTTAGCTGTTGATGCATTCAGTGAGGATTGGACAAACAAAAGCCTTTATCTGTTCCCTATCCATCTTCTTTCCAGGATGATTTTGATCATCCATGCCACTGTGTGCCAAATCCTTCTGATTTCTCTTTACTAACCAGCACAACCATGGTTTTCATGGCTTCTTTAGCTGCAATCTTCCACATCATTTTCTTTAACTCATCTCTTCTGTATCAACCTCTGTCACTAGCATTTCATCCAGCACTTTATGTCTTCCATCTTCACATTTGTTTTTATCCACTCACTTCATTTTTAGTTTGTTCAATTCTCCCTTTCTCTATTTATGTTTATCAACTTAAATGAAACATTTTCTGTCATTGGACTTTGGGTCTTGGGTTTTGCCTATTCAATTTACTGTTTCTTTTCTTACTGATTTTCTCACTTGGTTGTTTGATCAGAATTTTTGGTTTCCTTAATCATGGATTATTCGACCGCCCCATCCTACAAATTTTGCTTTTTTTACTGCCATGAAGTTTATACCTTTCTTACCTTCTTCTTGTTGTTCTTTTCCTTCTGGATTAATCATTTTCCTTGATGAAGTCTTTCTGGATTGGGATATCATTGTGGTTCTTCTCTACCATTACTTTGCCTCCATTTGAAAATCTGTCTTCATGCTCAATTTTTTACTTGTTTCTTAAGGCTTATTTTCTTTTCCTTTTGGTCTGTGAATGTAATCATCAGATTTGTTTACCATCAACACTTCCTGTAACCTTTATTATACTACATGTGATTCCTTTCTATCAGGATCTCTCTTTCCTTCCCAAAATTTTAATAGGTTGTGAGGGTAACATCTCACTGATTTCACTACCTTCTGTTTCCCATCTACATTATTGGTCTGATACACATACATTGCTATGTCCTACATATGCTCTTATTTTGTTTAATTTCTCACATGATTTCCTTCTGTGGAGCCTGTTCTTGCCTCTTCATTCTGTGGCATATTTTCTCTATTCGTGATTTTCTCTTTTCACCTTACCAGTTGGGTTCAGCTTTCAATGTGATTGACTTATATTTCCTTGTCTTCTTATTCCTGTATTTTGTTTCAGTTATCTTCTCATCAGATTAGGCACATTACCTTTTTTGTGACATCTAATATGCGTTGTTCCTTTGAGAAAATTCTCCAGTTGGACATGTGAACCACACCACATACATTCATCTCACACTATCTGTATTGGATTGCTGTTTTTTCATCATTAGCTTATCATCTTTTCCCTGTGAACATTCTCCATATTTTGGTGAGATTGTGACTATGTAAGTTATCATTGGATACCTCTTAATTTTCTGGGGCATTTCTTTTTATTTTTTGTGAACAGATCACACTCTGTGACAAGTGGTGTCCACCAGATATACAACTTTATATAGCCAAGTATGCGCTGTCAGACCATACATAGCTCATATTTATAATTTTCTTGGCCACTTAATGCTTGTTGTTGAGATGGAGTATTCTATAAGATTGTTTATAGGTTTTTCCTTATGACATTTATTTGTTTCATTAATATTCTTGTTCTGAACCATGGATATCTATGGACTCCGTGGGTAAAGCAGAAGGTGATAACTACCTGTCTCTGCCATTAATTTGAATGAATAAATCGGGTATGGTCTGCTTTTCAATATAGGGTTCTTGTGGTCACCTGTTGCACTGTATCTGATATTAATATTCCTCTAGTTTTCTCCATAACATTTTCTCCTTTCTTTTTTCTCTCATTGGAATTTGGGAATTCTTTTCCAATTCCAGGCCTCTGGGGTGGTGGACACTTTCATTATAGGAAAGTTACTTGCTGATTAATAAAGTTCGTCCTCTTGTGCCATCCCTAAATGGTTTTAGTTTACTGGAGACATTTTTGTGTTGGCACTATAGATGCCAGATTGGCTTTGAGTGGGAGTGTTTACAAGGGCATCTTTTTTTTGTCAGTTGTATGAATGCCATGCTCCCAAATTAGTTAAATAATTTATTATATTTCTGTTATGTATCATGTTCATAGATCTGTTGGTTGGAGATTTGCCTCTAGTTTGTTGACCTTGGGATGAAGATGGTATGATCCCCTTTCCTTTTGCCACATAGATGTCAGTTCCAAGTGGCTAGGATTTCAATTATAGTTGACTTACCCTGTACAGTCTGTTGCACTCTAGCTGATCTACTTTCTACATTCTTTTTACTTTCACCCACATTCATGTAATGTATGGGATTGAGATTCAGATATTGTGTGGTTTGGGTTCCTATTCACCAATTGTTCTCTCCCTTTCAAATGTTCTTCTTATTTTCTACCCATTTCTGCATCATCTCTTTCCACCTTTCCATAAGTAGTGCAGTCTCCCATGTATAATCCTTTAACACAAAGATCTCCTCTTTTAAGGTGATCTTTGGATGCTTTCAAAGAATCCTTCTTTCTTTCCCTAACACCCTAATCTATTCATTATGGAATTCTGGCTGTTTATGTAAGTGAAGGTAATGTATCATATTGGTAGTTATAATTTTCCGATAGTGAAAATGTATTTCATTAACATTTTCCATCCTTCCTTACCACTGAAAACTGTGTTTCTATTTTCTGCTAAAACTTGAAACAGTAGTTCACTGGAATCAAATAGAGGCAGTCATGTGTCAGAAAGGTGTCCTATTGGTAGAGAATTGCCTCATGATAATTTACATGTGTGATACACGTGAACTATGTTGGTGTAGGATATGTGGGAACTCAAGGCTTGTGACACGCAAAAACTGATTTAAGTGGGAGTAAGCACTTATTGTAAATGGTTTTTCAATACAGGAAAGTTATAACATTTATTAATCTATTTTTCAATAAATGTACCACATTGTTACTTGCACATTATCAAGCAAAAATGCTTGTTTTGTGAAAGTTCTGTTGATTTTGATACATGAACATTAAAATCTGTAGCTTTTTTTTAACCATGTAAATAAATATACTAAATTTGGATGTTAAAAATCCAAATAAGGAGATAACAGACCATTTTAGTCATAAAAGCTGTCATTTAAGTGTATCATTATTGCAGAAGTAATCGGAAATCCTTATAGATTTTCTGTACCATTTTAGGAATTGTTTCAAATCAAGGAGAATACCCCTCAGCTGAGAAAGAACTTGACAGTTTTCTTTCTACAGGACCAATGTGTCGTTATGCTAGTGACCTTCTTCCTATGTTTAAAGTGCTCGCTGGAAAAAATGCTTCAAAATTGAAACTGGATACAATGGTAACGTGTTACAATTAGAACACTTGTAGAGAGGAATTCACTATATAGTATAAAATTATAACTTAGCTTACATTAACTATTGTTAATTAATTTCAATACTAGAAATAAATTACCTTGAAACATCATAATTACATATATTTCATTAATTGGACACTTTATTTTTTGCTTCACAACTTCATAAGTGTTGCACAAAAATGCAAACCATAACTGACAGTTTATTCCTAGTATTAAAATGTCTTTTATACACTATTTTGCAAAACAGAAAACAAATAATTACTTTAATGACCCTATTTATCATTGTTGTTACTTTTCTTAGTACTATTATTGAAAGCCTTCTGAAATCTTATTGTGTCTTTCAGCTATAACTGATGATTCAACTTTATTTATTACTTTTTTTTACCCACTTCATGTGTCTTGTAAAGTTACAAGGGTTAGTTAGAATCTTAGTGTGTTACTCACACCTCATAATATGTTTAGTATATAATTTTTCTTTTCATTACATTTAACTTGGTTATGTTTCAAGATTAGAATCATTATTCTTGATATTTATTGTAAGGTTTTGTTGTTCATTTAATTATTATTATTTGGTGTCATCATGAACATTAATTTTTTTCTGTTCTTTTTTAATCTGAACTATCTGTATTTTTCTGCTATCTTCCTGTAAAATTACTTTGCTGGAGCTAGTTAATGGGCTTCTATTGGTTTTAATGTAACCTCTATTGACACTATTTATCAGAATGTTTAACATATATCTATATATATATTTTTTTAATATATTTAGTGTAAATATTGCCTAGCATTGTTAGTTTAGTATATTAACCTATATTGACCTTGTAAAATATTACTGTAATTCTGTCCAAAATCATCATTTCAGTGAGGGTATCCAGCTGATGAAACATTTTAGTCTTTATAAAATGTCTAACTATATTTAATTAGCTTTACTAATTATCAAGTTATTTTTAGTTGTATACTGGGTAAGTAACTTTCATTGATTAATTGGTAGTATTGATAAAGAATGGCGATTGTAACAACATTAAAATGTAAATAGTGCTTTTTGTATTAACTATTAAAGAAATATAAAATGTTTACCTTTACTGGGTATTACTTATACCAAAGATCAATAATCTTTAAAACACAGTAAAATTAATATCTTGTCATTATTTATTATTTAAAGTCAGCCTTATCAAATACTTTTATAATAGACTGTTCATCTCTGTCACTGGTTCTTGGAAGAAACATACAAAGTATATATAAAAGAAGAAAATTGCAAATTTCTGGAGGTGATAACTCCACAAACAAAAATGATGTTAATTCCAATGAACATCACTAGCCTTGGTTTAACTCTCTCATGAACACATTTTTAACCTGAACTGTGCAATTATAATAGTTTTGCACCAATAAAAGAATAACACAACTTCATGAGCAATATCTGTCTATGGATTTGTTATAACTTCATTTTTTCTCTCAGTATTGCAATTAACAGATGTTTTTTTTATATAAGTTCAATTTGATGAGATTTGCATCTTTTAAAACTTTGTTTTTTATTTTCTTTAGCTTTTGCTTCAAAAGTGCTGATTATTGCCATGAATTTTCAAATGAGAATGAGTTACACTTGGTGACAATGTTGTACACACACACACACAAGCCTTATATCTTTGAAGATATAAGATTATTACCATGAATTTTCAAATGACAATGAGTTACACTTGGTGACAATGTTGTACACACACACACACACACACAAGCCTTATATCTTTGAAGACTTCTTGAGGCTATTTGATTGTCAGTGTTGTTGCAGTCTTTGTTCATTGTTTTGTGAATTATTATGTGCTTACTGGGTTTTGCTCCAAAAATAAAATGAGTTGTTAAAATTGTTTTAAACTTGACAAGAACTTTGAGAAAAGTATGCAATTTGAAAGGAATAAAATAACCTTGTTTTTTCTACTAATTCTTATAAAAAATCTTTATTTAATTTATTTCACTCAGATTCTGAATGGTTAAGCTGCAAGGTGATTTTAATTTTGAGTATAAAAATGCACTTTATTACCTTACAGATTTTACATTTCACTTGCATAATTTCTAGGACCTCATTGGTGAATATGAAAAGTTTATATAAGATTTATATTTAATTTTCCAATTTTTCCACCATATCAATAGCTATTACTATTATAATCAACACACAGTGGAATTACGTGCTTAAAATTAAGAAATAGGAGTAGGTACATTTGTTTTAATCCTTCATTGAATAATTTTAAAATATTATCTTTGGGTCCTGTGTTTCATGTCATATCTTTATCTTTTCGCTAACAGTTTCTTTTTAATGTTTTATTTTCTTTTTCTTTTTTCACTGTTGATTATTTATGTTGATATGCATTACAAGCAATTGAGTGGAATGAACAACAGAGATACCATAACCTCTCTTATCTCTTTCTAGATTTCATTCTCAGGTCTGTACTTTGTCTTTCATCTGTGTCCTTTAACTCTATAACATTGATGTGATGCACTTTGCAGCATATTACATAGTTCTCATTATATTTTATTCCAAAAATAAAACAAGTGAATAAAATTATTGAAACATTCACCAAAACTTTGCCTTCCTCATTGTTTGTTATTAGGGTTAATGGTGTTTCCTTTTCTCTTAATAATTCCTCACACCCAAATGTTTCATCCCCATTGCATTAGTAACTTTTTTACATAACTTACCAAACATTCTTTCTTTTCTTTCTAGATTCCCAATCTTTGGTACATATTTGGCATGCTTGGAGATCAAGCTTCTTGCCTTCTATTTTACTCTCTGCTTCTCCATTTTCACATCTTATTTACCTCACCACCCTCTTGTATTCAGTTTTCTCCCTCCATCTTTTGTCAAGGTCACTTCATTGTGCTCCATAGATGTTTTCGAAAGAAGTTTGGTCCATTCTCTTTGTCAGCTAAGCCTGTACCAGTTCTTCTGCTCTATCCCTCCTTGCTTTGTTCCCTTTCTTGTGTGCACGGTTTTTGTTGAACACCCATTCTTTGCCCAAATATCTTTCATGTTATTCATTCTCAATGGAGACTTGGAGTGACATTGTACAACTTCACTCTTCATTGTCTTTCCAGCATCCCTCGGTGTGGATTCTTGTATGTGGTGAGGGGACCTCCCAGAGAAGGTTCTGTTATTTCAGTTTACCTCCTCTGGGATCTAAACATCCACCCACATGTTTGCCATGCGTGGTGACCCGTGAAGGGGAGGAGAGGATCCTGATGGTTGAGGGTCCAACCCTAACACACCACTTTGGCTTTGAATTCCTGCAGACGGGCAGCCTTGGGTCAGTTGGCTGGTTCACTTGGGCTAGAGTCAACCAAGTACCAGTGTTGGAAGTTCTCAATGGGTGTTGTGGACCTTGTGTCTGATGCTGGTGTTTGGGTACAGTTATCACGAAACACTGGCATTGCTGCAATATCCTTGCATGACATTGTAGGGCTCCCTGATGGGTTTGGTCAGTGGGTATCGAAATTTTCCTTTTTTCCTATGAATCCTTCAACAAAACATTTAAAGAGCGAAAAAGCAGTCATTAGGTAAACGACCACGTCGTGAAGACTCTGAGCAGCAATCTTCAACATCTGTAACACCTGTACCCAATTTACTTATATTACATTCTCTTTCAGAAAAACCTTTAAGACAAATGTCCCCTTTTTTATTCAGAAAGGACTAGACGGACTTGCTGGCTCTCCAAAGTCCATAAAGAAGCTTTGATCTGGAGACATATTGGTTGAAACATCCACATCCCCACACAGTGAACTCCTCTTGAATTCAAAGGCAATTGGGGATGTACCTATTGAGGTTACCCCTCATGCTACCTTGAATTCATCACAAGGAGTTAATGTTGAGAGGGATTTAAAGAATGTCTCAGAGTCAGAGATTCTCATTGGTCTTTCCACTCAAGGAGTTTCTACAGTGAGGTGCATGTCCACTCGCAAAGACGGAGTTACACTGTTGACAGATATCCTTGTTTTGACATTTACATCACCACGTGCACCTGCCAGTATCAAGGCACATTATCTAATTTGCAGGGTATGGCCATACATTCCAAACTCTCCTTGATGTTTTCAGGTTTGGCCACTCAAAGATGTTCTGTCATGGTTCCTTGACATGTGCTCATGGTGGCGAGGACCACGATGCCTGTGAGTGTCACATGGACCCACATTGTGTCAACTGCAATGGTTCCCACCCTTCCTACTTTCGTTTGTGCCCAAAATTGTTGGAGGAAAAAGAGGTGCAGCATTTGAAAACGACCCATAACATTAGTTATACCGAGGCTCGGAAGTTGCTGTTCGGCACTCCATCTCAAACATATGCTGCTGCACTTTGTTCCACAACTACAGTGGAAGTGCAGACAGATATCTCTGTACTTCCAAGAGAATCATTTTAAAAACATATGAAAAGCCTTTTGACCTCCATAATTGAAAAGGTTGATGAATCTACTTCTACACCCATCTCTGTTTCTCCCATACAGTCCAACAAATCTCAAGATCCATATCCTACAGTTTCAAATACAGGCATTTCTTCTGATACATCTTTTTCTCCAACCTCACAATGCAAAACAATCATTTGTTCATGTCATCAGTCACTGGAATCCCCTTGCAACAACAAAGACCAGTGCAGGATCCATGGAGGTCGATAGACCTCCTCCGAATAAGGACAGTAAGGAAAAAAAAACGCAGTCATAAACAGTAGTGTTCTCCAGCCACTTTGCGTACCTGTCATTAAAAATGGCCATTTTGATACAATGAAACTGTCATGGTTTACATTCTAATCTGGATGATATCAAAACATTGATTGCTTCCTTCCATCCTGTATGTCTTTCCTTACAAGAAACATTTCTAAAACCTACTGATACAGTCACCATTCAGCAGTTTTCTCTATACAGAAATGACAGGCTGTGTAATGGACAAGTACATGGAGGGGTGGCACTATTGGCTGATCAGCATGTGCCCACCCTGTCTTTGTCACTCAACACACCCTTGGAGGCTGTAGCCATCCATGTTTCCTTGGGTCATACCATCACTGTTTGTTCTCTCTACCTGTCCTCTAGAGAGACATATGATCAATCAGATCTTGATGCTCTTGTTGAACAGTTGTTGTCTCCATTTCTAATCCTGGGGGACTTTAATGGACATTATCTCCTCTGGGAAAGTGCTGTTATTGATAGGAGGGGTCTCTCTGTAGAGCGTATGCTCTCTGATCACAATCTTTTTCTTTTCAATGCTGGTGCTTCCACTTATTTTCATGCACCTAGTAAGCCCTTTACAGCTATTGATCTATTCGTTCGCTTCCCTTCATTATTTTCCCATTTTTCATGGAGGGTTGACAATAATCGACTAGGCAGTGATCATATCATTTTCCTATACTTTTGAGAGAGACTGGCTATGGTCAATGCCATCCTACCAACATGCCCCGGTGGTAGCTGAATTAGGCAGACTGGTCCACTTTCACTGCTCTCGCAGAACTTAATCCTGCCATCGTGAATCATCCATCAATACATGACTGTGTAGCAGTAGTAACTGACTGTATTATACAAGCAGCTGCTCAGTGTATTTCTAAAATCTTGACACGTTTTCTACAATATCCTCATCCATGGTGGAATCCTGCTTGCCATTTAACACAGAAGGCTCAAAAAAGAGCTTGGGATACTTTCTGTAGATATCCCACACTTCTGAACCGCATCACTTTTCAACGGGCCCATACACATGCTAGGTGGGTAAGACGTCAAAGCCAGAAGGAATCTTGGATTAAGTTCACAACTAGCATATTTTTTACTACCAGTTCCAAGGTCATATGGGACAGGATTCGAAAGGTCAGTGGGCACTACAATTCTGTCCCTCTCTCCATTTTACTCTCTGATGGCCAAGAGGTAGCTGATGTCCAGAGCATCGCCAATACTCTTGGTGAAAGCTCTTGTTAGGTATCTGACACTTCTGCTTGTTCTTTCACCTTCTTGGCAATCAAGACTCGGGCAGAGCATTCCCCTCTTTCTTTTCGTACTGACTATCTTTTTGCCTATAATTGTCCCTTTACACTGGTGGAACTGAAAATGGCCCTTCATTGGTCTGGCAGTACATCTGTTGGACCTGATGATATACACTATGACATGCTGCTCTATCTCTCTTGTGCTTCTCTTGATATTCTTCTAATTGTTTTTAACCAGATCTGGCAGGAGAATGTTTTTCCTGATGCCAGGCTGTTACCTTACCTTTCTCTAAGCCTGGGAAAGATCCAAGATTCCTTCACACTATCGTCCAATTTCTTTGATGACCAGTCTCTGTAAGACCTTAGAGAGGATGATTAATGCTCACCTTGTTTACAGTATAAACATAAATGCCATCACTGAACAACTCCCTCTCACTGTTGCAAACGGGCTCTATGTTGATGACTTTCACATCTTGTGTCAGTCATCGAACATGAGATATATTGAGCGGCAACTACAAACTGCCCTCAATTGTGTTCTGAAGTGGACTACGGCAAACAGCTTTAATTTTTCTCTCTCTAAAACAGTTTGCATGCACTAATGCCACCAATGGGGTATCCACCCTGATCCTGAACTCCGTATTAGTGAGGTTTCGCTGCCAGTGGTCCCTGAGACCAAGTTCTTAAGGCTTATCTTTGACCATAAGCTGACCTTTATACCACACTTAAAGCAGCTATGGGTCAAATGCACAAGAGCACTGAACATCCTCTGTGTCCTCTCTACTGCCAGTTGGGGAGCAGATCGTTTTCTATGTTAAAGATATATCGTGCTCTTATTGATTCAAAACTCGACAATGGATCAGTGGTCTATGTCTCTGCAAGACCTTTGGTCTTAAAGATGCTGGACTCCATTCATCATCAAGGACTTCAACTCTGCACTGGGGGTTTCCGTACCTCCCAAATTCAAAGCTTATATGTGGAATTTCACAAACCTTCTCTGCACCTTCGCCGTGTGCAACTGTCTTTACTGTATTCTTTGAAACTTCGCTCTTTACCAAAGCATCTCACTTGGGCATGTGTTTTCCTTTCTCAGTGGGCCTTATTTTTCTAAACAGACGATCTGCCATTGCTCCTTTTGGCCTTCTTATCCAGGTGCAATTGGATGAATTGGGTCTGTCCTTGGAAAAATTGCAGAATCCACTGGTAAGCCTATCCCCCCATGGCTTATTACAGACCCCAAATGTGACGTTTCTTTAAGTCATCTGAAAAAGCCAGATACACCAGATTGGAAGTACTGTCTTTTATTTAATGAGCATCTTTCAAATAATCATTCTGTTCCCATTTATACAGATGTACCCAAATCAGGTAATTCAGTGGGCTCTGCTATGGTTTGCTGCAGTTCGGTAGTTGCACGCAGGATCCCCTCTACAGCTTCTGTGTTCATTGCTGAACTGTATCCCATATCTCTTGCCCTGGATCATATTGAAGCTTAGCAGTACTCCAACTGCACTATTTATACTGACTCGCTTAGAATCACTACACATTAGCTCACACCCTGTTCTCGCTGATATTCAAAATCAACTGGCCCATTTCTCATTAACTGCTACTTCTATCCAGTTTTTGTGGATACCATGTCATGTTGGTATTTGCGGGAACGAGCTTGCAGACACGGCAGCTAAATTTATCTGCTCTGGCACTGTCACCACTGTGCCTATTCCGTACATGGACTATGGTCTTATATTCAAGGCTTGGTTCATTGCCAGCTGGCAGTCCACTTGGAGTGAACAATGCGAGAACAAGCTTTTGCAAATAAAACCCTATATTGGGCATTTGGCCATCTAGCTTCCATAAAGTTTGGAAGGAGGAAGTTGTTCTAACTAGACTACGCATTGGTCACAGTTTTTTAACTCATTGTTTTCTTTTATCTGGAACTGATGCACCAGTGTGTAGTTTGTGTAACACTCAAATCACTATCAGCCTCATTTTACTGTCTTGCCATCGTTACAATTCTCAATGATGGCAATATTTTAAACATGTTTTTTCCCAGGGTTTATCTGTAATATTGGACAGTATTATTGGTGATGGTGACACTGTCCACCTTGATAAAATTTTTAGTTTTTTAATGGTCATTAATCTTTTTAATCTCATTTAAGTGTTTAATATTTATTCATTAGCTTTTTCATTGTGGTTCCCTCAAGAGATTGTCTCAATCTCTCTAGTTCAATTTGATTTTGTATAATGGCCAGAACATTAAATAACTCAATACCAGGACTGGAAAGGCTAACTTCAGGTGACAGACGCTACTGTTTGAACTACCCATTAGTCCTCCTGGCGAGTTGCTATTGCACTTTTTCTGCATGCCATTTAACACTTTTATTACTTTACCTTTTAGTACTGGCCATAATGACACATAACTCGGAACCAGGACTGGAAAGACCAACTTCAGGTGACTGATGATGGTTCTTATACTTACCTGTTAGTCTTCCTGGCGGGTTATGATCATTACCATTCTGCTACAGGAAGTCCTTTACAACTTTGTAGACTGGAAGTCAACACTGGTTTTACACCATTTTATGTTTTAATGCTGTTTTGTTTTTACCTTTGTTTCCTTTTATGGATTTTACTACGTTTACTTTACATTTTACCCTTTTACAGGACATTTGGCTAATTTTTATTATGATTTTGCTATGTCTTTTGACACTTTTCTTATTTTACCTTTTGATAATGGCTGTTATGACAACATAACCTAGAACCAGGACTGGAAAGCCAAATTCAGGTGACTGACAGTGGTTCTTGTACTTACCTGTTAGTCTTCCTGGTGGGTTATGCTCATTACCATTTTGTTAGAGAAAGTCCTTTACAACTTCTCCTACTTTGCTTTCTCTCTTAACATTTTAGACTAGGTGTCAACATTGATTTTATACTTTTTCTGTTTTTCAATAATGTTTTGTTTTACCTTCATTCCCTTTTATGTATTTTCCTACATTTAATTTATTCTCACCTTTTTACTGGACATTTGGCACTGATAGCTTAGCTGCTTTGTGCCATAAAACACTAAATCAATCAATCAATCAACTTTCCAGCATCTTCCTTCTTTCACAATCATAACCTTTTACTGTCTATATCAGTATACCCCTAATCTTCCTATGACAGGTTATATATCTTTCTTTTTCTTTTTTTCTTGTCCACTTACAACTTAATTAATGTCTTGTTTGTCACTTTTCTTGTTGGTTAGTATCTTGTCACATCGTGTGCTGCAAGTACCCATTTTTTCCTCTTTGCCTGCAGCTTGTATCATTTTTAGTCAATAGTCATTTTTCGTTTTCCCCCATGGGGGGCATTTTATTTAAGTTTCTTCTAAACTTGTTCTCCATATGTTTTCTACATTTCATCCAAGAAATTTAGATATTGCAATTTCTTTTTCTTTGCTTTTACATAGTATTGGTCCCTTTTGGATTCATTTGTATCTTGAAGGCCTTTTCTCACCATATTCCTGGTCTGAAGCTGTCATTTTCTTGAACAATTGGCTTCTGTTAGTCTATTCTTTGGTGGTATCTTCTTCTCCTACCTTCCTTCTTTCGCAGGAGACTTGTCAGTTGCTGAGATATCCAGGTCATTTTTCATGTCTACCCTAATATTTGGTATATCTGGTCATTTTTTCATGTCTTGTTGTTTTCAAACTACTCCTTCTATGTGATATATATGGAGTACGTGTTCGCTCTGGCTATGATTCTTGTTCTCATTCTATGCTGAGGATTATTTCAGATTTGAGGACTCATTTGTGTGGGACATATCCATCTCCTGCAGATGTATTCTTTTTTAAGTTTCATAGTCATCAATTATGAACCTCTCCTCTCCTTAAGGAACTGTTATGGTAATTGTACTATATCTTTACTACTTCCAGTGTTTTCTTACCTTTTCTCAAACCTGATCTATCTCTGCACTGATACTTCTCTCTCAGAATGAAGCACATTTTTGAACAATGAAATTACTTCTAGCATTTGGGTGCAGGATGAGCATTCACTCCACATCAACATGCTTTAACTTCTTGCTGTTCTTTTCTCTTCTGGTTGATCAGATGTAGATGATTCACTCTAACTTATCCATGGTCATTTCTTAAATCTAATGTCAAGAGGGAACCCATTCCAGGAACCCTTGCTTTCAGGTTCATGTGCAATGGATTCATCTTATATGTTATGTTGCTGGAGCTATGCATTTTCTGGTGGACTACCACTTTTGCCAAGTGTGTCTTTACCCTCAGTCTCTCACTTGCTACATCTCTTGATTATGATCTCCTGTTCTTCTTCCTTTTACTTAGCTGTCAAAGCTCTTAGCCAGGATTAGTCTTACCTTTTTCTAAATGCTTATCCTCCATATGTTGTACTTATACTTTAATTGAATGTGCAATTAAAGAAAAACATCAATTTAATGTTATAAAGTCATTATTTTTTGTATAAAAATATCTTCTATACACTAATGTACACAACAGAAATTAATGAGTTTCCAGACATAAACCATAGAACCTGTAGTACAACCTCAAACCCTAATTCACAAGGAAAACAGCTCAAATTAGTTTCCTAATTAAGTGTTGCTGCAAGAGTATTGTATCTAAAGGTATTTGTAACTGTTTCAAGATACCAAGTATTTTAAATGAGAATCAGAAACCACAGAAAATGTTGGTTAGATTTCTCTCTTCCATTATATAAGAAGGACTTAAAAGTAACATTATTTACAAAGAAAAACAAATATCTGTGACTAATCTAACAAGACCAAATAGTTTTAAATATTTCACAAGAAACGGTTTTTAGTTTCTTCACTTGGTTTATGAATATTAAATTAGGTACCTCGTGTAAAGAAAGGAATTTCACTCAATACTTGAAAAGAATTGAAGTGTATATGTTGAACAAATCATAAAATCTGAGACTTTTGTTACAAATGCTAATAATAATCAAGAAAACATGACAAGAATAAAAAAATAACAGTGGAAAATGAGCTTCCAGTTTCCTCTTTGAACCTTGTAACTAAAGGACCTGATTTTGAAAAGAAACCAACTTTCCAACCACGTGTATTTAAATACTTTGTCTTCTTTTGAACAAACCTTTTATTTTATTTGATGGAACCACTTCTATGAAAATAGAGAAATGACTAAAACCTAGCAAAAGGTCCCAAACTCAACCTCTACTGCAACCAAAATTGAAATTGATAAATTTGAATCATACATTAAATACATTTTTGAAATTATTATTTGTAATCGATTCATTTTTTAGAAAATGTAACTTAATTATAAAAGAAAACATAAACATGTTAATAGGGTGTATTTATTAAATGTTTTAGAATCCTCATATTTCCAACATCAGTAATTTAGAGGTACAAATTAAATAAACATAAATTGAGAAAATGAAAGCTGGCATAGTTGAGATAGTTAAAATAAGCTTAAATCTAAAGAAAGCTGTATATTATTTAGGAATGGAAGAAACATTTTTATAAATAATGTTTCTTTTATAAGAAACTCAGTATCATGATTGGCTGTTTAGAGAACTTAAAAGTTAAAAAGCTAAATCAGATGTTCTGTTTTTGTATTGTACTGATAAATAGTGGAGTTAGGAAGGTTTGTTACCTGCCTTCAAGTTTTATAGATATTTTTATGTTTTCAAATGCTTGCACTTTAAGTTTACATTTGGTTTTACTAATATAGGAGGCCTTACAGTCTCCACAAATGTATGAGTAGGTGAGATGTGAAAGATGGGCAGTCAGCAAACAATCTTTATAGAGGAAGAAATTTTACAAAATGCTTCCTGTTAATAACTTTGTGTTGTGTTTTATCATTAAGTTACATTTTCCATAAAAATGAGCCAAAATGATTGTTTCAGAACCTATAGGACTATTGAAAAACTTGGTCATTAACTCTAAAGTTTCAGTTTACACTCACTGACAGAAACCTTCAAACTCATAAGCTTAACTTACTTGATGAAGAACTTATATGTATAGAAACATTCACACAAACATCATCTTTCATATAAGCTGAATTCATCTCTAACTTCATTCACTCTCTAACTTTGCTTCCTGGTTAGACTTCAACTACCTTGTGAATTTTATCAACTGATGTAACATGAAAAAAATTGCTAGATATGAACATGTACAGAATGTTAAACAAAGAAAACTTTTCTTTTTAATAACATAACTCACAACAAGATTTTCCCTGACAAAGTCATCTTTAGCTTGAGCAACATCTGCAACTATCAGAAAATAGCACTGGCCAAGTAACCAAACTTCTTTATACCACCTTTAAACCTCAGTTATGCCAAATACCTCTATTCCTGGGATCTTTATAGTAGAATATAAAATATTTTCCTATTTTTATCAAGAATACTTCTGAACAAACATGAGAACTATTTACTACCAAGTTGAAAACTTAGCACTCTTCTCCTTCTCTAATTACAACACATGAAGAATATCTTCAAATCTAAAGACGGGCAGCTACTAAATAACTCTCCAGAAACAAATATATCACCAGACCAGACAAAGGAAACACGGTTGTTATTCTCAACAAAACTATTTTAAGAAAATGCCTGACATTCTTAATGACTGTAATAAGTTCAAACCTATAAACCAAAAAACCATTAACCCCTAATGTATAACTTGAAAGAAAAACTCAGAAAATTATCAGAAACTTAAGCAAAAGAAATATTATTTCTGATTATGTTTACAACAGTTTTGATCTCACAGGCTTCCATCCTGAAATATTATATGTTCTGTTATTATTAATCTACTTTATTATATTAGTGTATGAATAAATATAGCATAAAAATGTATCTAATAATACATATTTTAATAGCATGTAACTTTTAAGTTCTGACATTTATAATGACAGCACATTTACTGGTGAAACCATTATCACGTGTAAAATTTGTGAAACAGTTGTCTTGTTTTTTTAGTTCTGCAACTTATAAGACAATATTTTAAATCCTTAATTTCCCCTGTTGGCAACTGTGAGAATTTCTCTATAGACATCCCCTTTTCTGCTTACAACAGCAGCTGCATCACATAATATGTTTGTTTTTTGTGAACAAAGTGTAGTGAAAATATAATTATATACAATACATGACACACAGTACAACATATAAAATTAATAAGTATTATGAATCATGATTTATGATAATATATATGTGTAGGATTTTCTCAACTTGTTATCCAACATGAAGTATAAACTACCTGGTTTATTATGAATATTTTGTATTATCAGTTGAAATGAATCAACCAAGAAAAGATTCTTATGAATTTAAACCTACTGACATAGGTCATGGGTCACGTTTGTTTACCTTCATTCAAACTTTTATAGAACTGTTACTTTATGAATGTATGTTAATAAGTTTGGTATCACATTCTAAATTACGATTAAAATTTTAGTGATATATAAACATTAATTAATTTCTTAATTTAAAAGTAAGTGTTAAAAGAAGTTCTAAACACTAATTTTTTTGTGTTGTGTAGTATATTGAATTAGGAATGATGGAAATCAGATGTTTTTGTTGTCAAAATACAAAGTCTGTAGTTTCTTACAAATTAAATACTCAAATCATTGGTATTGACAAGCTAGAATGTAAAACAAGAACTTTCTATCTTTTCTATTTTATGTGATAATGTATTTATCAAATCAACCAATGTGATCCAAACCATCTTTTAGTATTTGAAAATACCTTCATATGTACACTTCACTTACTGGTGTGTGTATAACCAATCAAAAAATCAAGATGTCTCCCTACTGGTTTTCCTAGTCTCTGCAAAGTATTTGTGTGGAAATTTTTTTTTCATGCTATATTTCAAGCGGTAAGGTGAGACATTAGTAAGCTCAAAATTTTATATTTCATAGACATAAATACAGGTTAGTTGATTAGCCTGTTAAATTAGAGTGAAATTCTGTGGTACTGATACAGTAATTCCCTACATGTAACATTTGATAAGGCAAGCAGCAAACAAGTACAAAACTCATAACTAGAAGAGATGATTGTGAGCTATGTTTCATTATTTACTCCTCTATGTTTTAAAAAAAATAGGTTTAAAAACAACTTTGTAAATAACAATAATGTATATATATAAGGTGAGTAGTGCATGTGCACCACGTTATTGCAACTTCTGTAATGTTAGCTAGACATGGCTGAAATGTCAGTATAATAAAAAATAGTATTTACAATACTGTGCAAAAGTATTAAAACAAAGTTAAAAATTAGATTTCAGGGTTTCAAAGAACAATGAAAGGTAAATCACAGATGAAACAAATTTTTATTGATGTCTACATTTAGTACAATAGAAACTCAGTACTTGAGTTCAGCAAGTAGTTAATATTTTGTGTATCCCCTTCTTTTGCTTTAATAACTGCAGACAGTATTTCTGACATTGCTGCAACATATTGAATCAAAGTGCCCTTTGGTTGCCCCACTTCAATAAAGTTTTGATTTGTCGTGTTTTTGATCTTTCAAATCGAAGATCTGCTCTGTGGGGACCTTTACATTATTTGAATAATGATGATAACTTCTTTCTTAGCTAAGAATTTTTTGCATAGGTGGAATGAATGTTTGAGATCAATGCCTTTTTGGTAGTAGAATCGTTTAGAAATATGTATACCACTTTGTATACCATCATCGTTCAGTATCTGATGGTACTTGCCCTGGTCTGTTATTCCATTTTATTGCAAATATAATACCTATTGTTGCTTCAGCAGAAAAATAACCCCAACTCATCACACTGCTTCCCCCCCATGGTGATATACCCATACAATATATATATATAAACACACACAAACTATATAATTATACACACATGATTATAAGAGCATGTATGTGTATTTGTGAGTGTTATGAAGAAAGAAGCTAGAAATTTTAAGTTTTGTTCCCATACCAAGTGGATCTTGAGGGTGTGCACTCAGACATTATTATTTACTTTAACCACTTATATCCATGCAGGTGCATATGCATTTTTTCAATAAAACAAGGTAGTAAAAAAACCACATAAAAGAGAAGTGATTCCTGATATTAGAAATAGAAGTTACTGTGAGACATGCTCTTTTTTTTTTATTATTAGTTCGTAGCTCATCAAAATTGATGAGGTAAGTACTACTATCCCATTATATATTCTGAAGTATATCAGTCAGATTAACAACTTTTAATATATGGAAAATCCAGTGTGTTTTGGTAACAGTGCATTCCAACAGTGGCTTTCATGCCATGTTGCTTAGCAACAAACTATAACCTAATGTTATTGTTAGTCTGTTCTGAAAGTATAAAATGAAATGTATGAACAACAAAACCAGAATAATATTTGTTGATTTCTTAACTTAGAGTCTCCATTTATTAAAGAGGTTTAAAAACATTGATGATATAACAGAAAATACCTTAATTTAGAAATGAATGAAATTTAAAATTGGATTAGTAGTTTTTACTTTCATGATAAATTATATGAACTTATTAATGTGTATCAACTTAATAACCCATTTCAAGCTGAGCACTTTCTTTAGTAACTTATATTTTCTATTAAAAATGTAGTCAGTAAATGAAAAATGAAACAAAATGACCTGCAGTCTCTTTGAATTTGCCCACCACTAGTACAGCGGTATGTCCATGGATTTACAATGCTAAAATCAGGGGTTCAATTCCCCTCGGTGGGCTCAGCAGATAGCCCAATGTGGCTTTGCTATAAGAAAAACAAAACACACTCTTTGAATTTTCTAAATATCATCAATCTAATAGTTTCTTCTACAAACATAGTAGCAATATTCCTAGCTCTGGTGTTGACTGCTTTTAGTCCAAAATGATTTTCAGTTAAGATTTAAAGTAGAATATTTTTCTTCAGCTGAAAATTGTGAAATTTCATTTATATAAACTGTAAAACCTCCTGAATAAATTTCAATTTCAAACATTGTTTTTTTTTTTTTGTAAAACTTTATATTTTATTTTCTTGATGCTAACTCAATACATGGTTGGTCAGTTTTAAAAAGGGGAAAACAAGTAATAAAACTTGTGAAAAATAAGGAGGATATACAGATATCAATTCCAAAAAATACAGGAATAAGGTAGGGATGAATAGACAAAAGTATACAAAAATCCCTATGTAAGTAGCAACTGAGTCAATGTTACAAGCTTATGGGAATTAATCATTGAAATACTTTATAGCATTATTCGGTTTAAATGCTTTTATTCAAATCTGAATTTATGCAAATGAAAGGAATAAACATTTAGTTGTAGATAAAAGATTTTGGTACTCATGTAAAGATTTTTGTATAGTTTTGTGTATTTATCTTTACCTTGTTTCCGTACTTTTTAGCATTGCCATCTCAATGTGATCCTTATTTTTTCAGATTTTCTAATTAGTACTTGCATTTTAAAAATTTTACTGTTCAGAGAATTATATAACTAATTAATGTTTAACATTTTCACTGTCAAATCAGCCATGTATTGTTGACTTAGCTCAGTATTGTTCAAGCTGCATCAATGATGGAATATAGAGAGTTTGTGGCTAACACTGTATAAGACTACGCATTTGTTTAAAGCTGCCTCAGACAAACTTTTGGATAAATATACAAAAACGGCTCGTTTGGGTTGAGGAAATATTTTACGTAGAAGAATGAACAATGTTTCGACCTTCTTAGGTCTAAGATGGCACAACATATAAAAAAAACAAAAAAATTTTTATCAGTTGATCTCACTGATAAAAACTACTGAGGTCTTCTAACTATTTTCCATGAAGAGTGTGATTTCATCCAATTTTTTTTACACTGGATTTAAGAGGAAAAAACTTAAAATTATTCACTGTAATACAATCTGTACATATACCATTTAGAGAGTAAACAGTATGAAAACAAGTTCTACAACTAATTCTATGCACACCTGCTAAATGAGAATGGACAAACAACAAGCTTAGAACAGGTCCATTGTTTTCCTTAAATCATTTTTATGAAATTGCCTTATTTTTGTGATACAGTACTTACAAATTATTTAACGTAATTTGTTTATGTACTTGTAAGATCATACACACATTTATTTGTGTATGTATTGCCATATACATCTATCACCAATAAATGTCACATATACTTACTAGTTAAACCATACAGATGACTTTGGTAACCTACTTAGGTTATACCATGCAGACTACATTTTGTAATTATGGTAATGTGTTGCCATTCAAAAGCCATAAAGTGCAACTTATGCTGCTTTTCGAGCATCATAAAATATATAATCTGGCAAAATTCAGCTGAATAAATTTAGTAAATATTTTTATAAGTCATGGTCAGTATTCTTGCTGTTATTACACAATATATTTCATTATACACTTAAAGGAAGCACAAATCCCTCATTGTATGGGAGAAATTATTATATCTTTCAGATGTACAGTGAAGAATCCACTGAGGAGAATACAGTATGCTCCATAAACCTTCTGCTTCTTGGGCAGATCATTTAAGTGTGTCTTCCAAAATGATATTTTACCTTGGAAAGTCACCCAGTATCTTGAAAAGCAAGGTTCACATAAGTCCTTTCAGTTGAGTTTTCAAACTTCTAATCACTACCTTCTGTTGTACAAACTGTTGATGACCTAGGTATTAAATTTACAAACACCAGTCAATCAAACAGTTATGATATCCAACAGATCTCTCTTGTAGTGAAACTGTTTAATAGCTCAGAAGACCACTCAATGACTTCTGTAAAGCAAGTGATATAATTTTTTGTCATTTGTCAAGATCTCAAGCAAGCAATCATTATAGGTGTTAATTAAGTTTAATACCAGCCATATAACTTGGTTCAATGGTAACAACTTAGCCAACTTTTAAAGCTGTCTCTTGCCTCTAAATCTAGAGCTTCCTTATTTGACTCGTCTGAATATCCAAGAAAGTACTCTTGAATTTTTGTTCTTATCTTTCTCCTTGTGGATTAGTAAAAAAAGTTAGACATGCTAAAATCTGGAGACTGAGTCTCTGTGGTTAACAGAGCAGAAATAGCCCATTGTGTGGATTTGAGGTAAAACTATTGAGTCAATTGTAAGTTTATGGGATTAAAATACAAAAATTCAGAATTATATTTCAGATAGTGAATAGAATTTAAGGCAGCCCATTGTGTAGATTTGTGCCAAAATAAAATGAAATTGATGTCAATTTATAGATTGAAGTGGGAATAAATTGTGTTGTTGCTGGTCTCCTCTTTTGATTTCTGGTCAAGCTAGTTCACAAGAGGCTCACAATTAGTGTATTGATGCAGCTGATTGACATTATTATTAGGGTGCATATGCATCCTTAAAAGTTCTTGAAATTGAGAATGGAATTTCAAGTGCTTGGAAAGGTTTTTTTTTTCTTTCAGAAGTACTTGTAAATAATATAATGGCAGAATATATCAATATATCTAACTTTTATGTTTGTTGCACATTTGAGCTCAATAAATAATCTTTCTTGTTGTTTAGACTTCATTCACACATTGGACAAATAAATAGGTATTATATAAAATTTCAGTGGAATTGGATTAATATTAATGAAGACTTTAGTTGCCATGAGTGCTCAGAAAAACCTTACAAAGTACTTAAAATTGATCTGATCAATTCAGTATGAACCATTTATTATGTGTATTAATGTGTCTCTTGAATGCTTTAACAAGAAAATAAGGCAAGACCCTGCTAAGTTAGAGCCAAATGGCATCTATGCTGCTGGCACATACCATAGTCAAACCCATTGTCCACTATGGTATATTCATTTCTTTACTGTGTTATCATGAAAGGGGAAAGACTATACATCATATCTATTGGGAGCATATTCAGGAAACAGCCTATTTATCTGTTGTCATTGTGTTTAGTAAGTTCTCATCCCACTGGTTAAGTCAACATACAGTTGATAATATGTATTAACCACTGAACATATCATGAGTTTAAACTTTCATCCTTCTAAACTTTTTTACAGGAAACATGGATGGCACAATCCAAATGTACCTCAATTAAACCTCATTAATTATCATTTGAAATGCAAAATAATTTAAAGTAAAATAATAGTAAATAACTATACCTCTAGAAGTGCTGTAACTGGTAGGTGAAATGCTTTTCAACAAGTAGTGCATAATATGAAATCATTTGAAAAGGAACCCTTTTCTATTATTGAAAGCACACATACACATTAATGGAATACCCTTTATCAAAAGATAAAAAAAACATGGTAATCAAATTATGTGAAAAAATTAATCTTTTTACATAGATAAATTAAAACTTTTTCAATGATATGCATGTTAATATTATGAGAAAAAATTTCTTTCATAAAAATAATGAAACAAAATGTATTCAAGAATAGCATACAATATAGAAAGTCGCACATATGAGATACAACCATCAATAATGTAGAAAGGAATAAAACATGAATATGAGCTCCTATGATAAATTTAATTACAAAAATTAACTTTAATACTTGCCATCTTAAACAAATTCAATCAGGACGTAGAAGCAAAGTGACTGAGCCTTTTAAATTTGCACACTTTAGTTACAGAATAACTCAATATGCAAATTAGACTCTCTTTAATCATAAATTCACTTGCCACACAAATAAAAATATTTTAATATTTAATCAGATAAACCTTTTGATGTTCCAAAAAACATGCTTATTCCTATCTTGTGCATTTAGTACAAGTATATATACGCACACACATTAAACAAGCATAAAATGGCGATAATACATTTTGTAAGAACTAAACATACATATAGGTGCTACTGTATATCGTGCACCATACTCAACATACATTAATGACTGTTGGTTTGGTTCTTGCTAATTTACTGTATAATGTTTTTGCATTTTATTTTGATACATGGCAATCAAACATTTGCAGTTGCTTTGAACTATTGTAAGAAATGCCAAAACATTGTTTATTATGGGTTTTTGAAATTTTATAGGTGTTTCCTGAGGTGTTAATATACTTTATACATATGCAAGCAGTATACACATTTGCATTTTGAGTAGAAAAACTGATAACCAATTTTCAACAGCATTTAATGACAGATTCAGACTTAAGATACTTAAAATTTTTAAATTTTTTTATAGTAGTATTTTATTTAATAACTCTTAAGCTGTTAAAATTATTCCAAGGAAAAACTAAAAATATTCTTTTGTATCTGTTTAAAAATCTGTTTACTGTTTTATATGTTCCTGAATGGGTCAACAGTAAGTTCAGGAACACTTGACAATATGTTTGATTCCTGTCAGTGGACAAAGTACAGATAACCTATTCTATAACTTTTTTTCTAAAAGCTATTACCAGTGAATAGCAACAAATTGTGATTGTTTTTATTTTTTTTTCCAAAACTATCTTTACAGGTAAATATAAGATATCTTAAAATATATTACATGGAAGATGATGGAGGAAATCCATATGTTACACAAGTATGTACAGAAATGAAGATGGCTATGCAAAAGGTAATTATTATATTAAGTAAGTAGTTAATTTGAATGTGTTAACTTGTATCCTTAAATTAATAATGTTATCTAAAATTTTGAATAAGGCACATTTTTATCTCAACTCTGACTTATATGTTTTATGCCATATTCACATTAATTATTATTAATATGTTCTAAATTGTCACTCCTCCATTCAGTAGCATTTTGTCGTTTGGAAGATTGGAAGTTCTTACTTTATACTCTGGGTTGTTGGTTTTGTACAGATGCTCCAAAAGCATATAAGAGGAGAAAGAAACTCTAAAATGGGTAATTTGGAGGGCAGACATCAAAGACAGAAAGAAAAAAAAAATTAACAATTTCTCGAAGTTTCTTTCTTAAATTAAAATGTTTAATTCAGAAAATATTTAAATTATAAACTACTATTTATGCCAGTTTTATTTTAATAATAATGTAGGTTGGTAATAAAGCTTTTTAATTAAATTTTGAACATAATTCAGTAAGAGGTCATGATGTTGTACCTTAAGGCTTAACCCTACATTGCACATAGGGTAAGTACATGATATAATAGCTAGTTTATTTAAATCTGTAATAAGTCAGAGGGAAATTATTTTGCATGTAGACCTAACATGCATGTAAAGAATAGCTTTGCACTAAAGAATGTATACAAACTATGGTGCACACTGGAAGAACTAAGAGACCAATCTCTGGCTTTGTAATGAAATATACTAAAAACTTAAGATAGAGAAGCACCAATAAAACCTTTGAATACATTATACAAAACCATACAAAGGTCAACAGTTGCCAGATTTAGTGAAATTAAATAAATACATTTAAATGAAGTTAAATAAGTAAACAAAATCATGAGGAAGGACTGCATTATAAACAGCAAATCCCAACTTTGATTAATTATATTATAACCATAATTTTTTAAGCTGAAGCAAAACACATTAAAATTAAACAAAATATGCTGCATTAAAAAAAATGAACATGGGATTATAAAATGTATCCTAGTCTAAAACTGATAGATAGTGTATTCCCACTGCAATATGAGTCCTAATTCTATAGTCACCTCCAAAACATAGGATACATTTTATAATCTCACATTGCAGCTTGTATCCTAGGATCTTTTTTTAAAAATGCAGAATATTGTATTTAATTTTAATGTGTTTTGTTTTGGCTTAAGAAAATTATGGTTATAAAAATTACATAGCATTAGACCTCTACATCACAGATTCTCCTTTTAGTTTTACCTTTGGTAAAAAAGAAATCTGTAACATAACATATACACATAATTATTAAACAGTTGGTCTGCTGTATAATATTGAATAATGAATGAAGTAAAATGTTGTAACAGTATTTGCACACATAAATTAATTTAGATTACTATATGGTTATTTAAAAGAACTCAAAAACTATATAGATATTAGTTACCACAACTGTGTAAAAAACATTAAGAACTAGCATTAACATAGAAATGCTATAAAGATACTTTGTTTAAAAATAAGCTAATATTGAGTAATAATCTAACCTGGTCTATTTGTAAAATTAATTGTACCAACAAATAGGGTGTTAATTCTTTTTCTTTTTGTACCAGTGCATTGTTATCCCCTTTTATTTCTATCTCTGTATAAGTGTATGTAAAGTATACTTATGCAAGTGCTTATTTCAGTTTTGACCTATGATAATGTGTCCATGATTACTCATTTTAATACTATTCTAGTGCTATCTCTTAATCTCGTGTATCATACAGTAGTGTGTTTTCTTTTGTTCTACATCATTTTGCAATCAGTAATTGGGCTTTGATAAGATATTCAGTCTTTTGACTTGATAGGTGAAATTTCGTCTTAATTAAACACATTCAAGCATTTTCAGAGAAAGTCCATGAAACTTAAACAAACTTTGTACATGGTGAACTTGGGATATGTTATTTGTGCAACAGTATTTGAATGGTAACAATATTAGATTTTCTGTTGTATTCAGATGAACTCATATCATTAACATTTTTGCATGCATAATTTTATTATATTAAATTCTCTTTATTATATTTCCTTTTGATTTGTAACTCTTCTGTCATTTCTAAAACAAATTATTAGGATTTTAAGCCTTGTATGTTTTATCATCATCTTGTGAGTTAGTTGAATATTTTTGGTTTTTATCTACACTCAACTAACTTCATAAACTTTTCAGCTTTCCAAACTTCAGCCATGTTATACAGCTAACATATGTTGTGAGCAACCAAAAATGAATATTTTTGTTGCACATTAACTGTATTTTGTATATATATATAAAATAATGTCAGTTACACACATATAGATACATGTACAAGCTTTTCTGAAGAAAAAAATATATAGGTTATTCTTCTCTTGTTTCAATCAAGAAAGTGATCATGAAACTGTTTGTTAAAATATGAGGTTTTGGAATATCTAGTGACATGTAGAAATATCACTGCACTTTTTTTTTCTCATACTTAAAACTGTTCTTAATTTCAGGTTATTACACATTTAAAAAACATGTATGGCATCAAGTCACAGAAAATTTATTTGTCCAAGATGAAACACTCATTTAATATATGGGCCCATAAGATGGCTTCAGTAGGTGCACCAAGTTTTAGCTCAGAGATTCTTGAAAGAAAGGGAGAGTTGAATGGTTTCCTCGAGTTGCTAAAGTGGATGTGTATGTTTTCAAATCACACACTACCTGCTATTGGTGTGACCATATTTGAAAAATTATATTCAGCTGGAAGTTCTGAAGAAAGATCTCAGTTTGTCAACATGTGTACTGATCTCCAACATGAGTTTCAGGAACTTCTTGGAGATGAAGGTATATTTCTTTATCCCACACATCCAGAGCCAGCATCATTTCATCACCAATCTATATTTAAACCATATTCCATAGGCTACACAGCAATATTTAATGTTCTTGGCTTACCTGTAACTCAGTGTCCTCTAGGATTGAGTAAAAATGGTCTACCTTTGGGTGTCCAAGTGGTTGCTGGAAAAAATAGTGACCATCTAACACTTGCTTTGGCTGTGGTGTTAGAGAAGATATTTGGAGGTTGGGTGTGTCCAAGTCCTACACTATAGGTTTTATATGTTGCCATTTAGTCCAAAGTTACATGATTTTCCTCAGGCTTTAAGAAATGAAATATTTCTAAATATATCAAAGGTTATTACAGCCTTGAGTATAGCTAACTATTAGGAATAATTTCTTCATGAATTTATGACACACAGCTTTGTTATTTCATAAAAATATGAAAAAAAGAAAACTTTTTTTTACAAATATATTAAGAAAAGTGAAGTAATTAAATGGCTTAAAATTAACTGGTGTTTCCATATCAAAATTTGTTTAATGATGTAGATTCTTAATGCAGCATGGATGGGTCTCATTATGCTTATGTATTTCTTATATTTGTAACATAAACTGATGCATTTAAATTTGTACTTTTGTTTATAAAATATTTTTCAATGAATCAATTTTATGATATGTGTTTCATTTACTAAATAAAATTGTAGTTTTAAAACTTGATATAATTTGATTTTGTTTTAAGTTTTGATTAGTGAAATTTGTACTGTACATTAGGTCTCATGCTGAAATTTTTAAATTCTCAATTTTATATTTATCACATATTTTCTAAAGCATACTTTATGTAGTAATCTGATTTTCACTATGTTTTGTACACTTTTAATATACATATAAAGTTGGAGTTTCTTTATATAATTGCTCTGCCAAGTAAAAATAAGGTGCAAACTAAAAGGAGATGCTATTTTTATGCTTTTTCTCTTCTTAGGTATAAAAATTAATATTACTGCTGTATATTCTTTAAAAGTATGTGTGTGTGTAAGTATAGATAGATATAGGGTGAGTTTTTTTTATTGTAATAGGAGAGGACATTTTTGTTTATCCAATAATCATAAACCTAGAAATACTGGTGTTATTAAACTCAAGTACTATGTGACCATTATTAGATCTGGGATACCAGTTTAAGGAAATAGATCTACTTACCCTCAGTGAATTAGTTGTTAGTAACCTGTTATAATTTTACTTTTATAATTCTGTTTTATTAGGAAAACTACCTCCTGAAAACTATTTACATATAATTAATGGGAATTTTTTATGTGAGATACTGTGAACCTGAATATTTTTCTTTTACCTTTGAGGCTTGTGAACACTCATTAAGTCTGATATACAGAATATCTGTACCACCGCTAAGATTTATCCTCTTTTCCTGCAATGTAGTTATATAATAATTTGTATTTTAACTGAGACTTTTTGTTTTTAGTTGTATTTGTATGAATATTGAAGTAAGAGATCATTAAATTATGAGTACATGTTGTTTATGCTTTTCTTTTTTGTTTTTTACATTTTAAAATTAATACAGCTGTTATATGATGTTGTGCATGTATCTGTAGTTTATTTTCTGGCTTTTTGTTTGTTTGTTGTACTATGTGATGGTTTTTGTTTTTAAACTAATTGTTTAATATTTATATCCACACATCTTTAAGCATAAAGCATATGCAATTATACATCTGTAAGGAGTCTTCTGTAGAAACCACAAAGGAGTGATATAATGTTATTCTAGTTTTTGAACATGTACAACAGCTTATATTTTCTGTCATTACTTATCTAATGGTTGATATATTCATCATTATTTTTTACATTTTACCAGAAATGGGGTGCTCACTAACAGTATATTTTCGTTACTTCCAATAAAGTACCTTACTTCTGCTCACATAAATAACTACTTTCATTCAGTGTTGCCCTCTATCAGCAAATTGTTTTTGCATGCCACAAGCTTTCCACTCCCACACACCTATTGATTCACATGGAGTAACTGATTCTCTCATACAAATTACCAAACCTCCACCAATGGTACTGTCATCTGCCCATGTGACTCCATCTCTGCTATTCTACCTATCTATCACTTCTAAGTTGGCAGTGCTCCTATTCAGACAGAACTTAATGCTTTATTACAGATCATTTTGAAAATGAAGTCTGAATTATAAGTTACTGTTTAAAAAGTCATATATCTTCTATCAGTACATTTATGCTGACTTCAGAGACAGTTTTCAACATGGAAAATATCAGCTTTACTTCAATTGGATATTCCAATGAGCTGGTCTTTGTCAGATTTCAACTAAAATTTGGGGCTCACATATTTTGAAATATGGTTCACTAGCTTTGGAAAGATAAGTCATTATACTGTTATGTTTTTTGAATATTTTTACTGTTAATATTATTATTTATAATTATTTTGGTTCAGTAACATAATGTTAGTTAGATTGGTCAATACCCATACTTAAGTTCAGGTTTGTTATTAGAGTTTTGTTGTAATTTTTGTCCTATAACATTAGATTAGTGATAACAGGGGTCTTTGTTATTTTAGGATTACCTGTAATTCACGTTATTGGTACATCATGAATTAGGTTAACTTTATTGTTTTTTTCTACAAAACATTACATCTCATACATATGTTATTATCAATAAACACTTGCTTAATTTTATAATGTTATGTCTGTTTTGCTTTTGTTATTATTTATATTTTATACTTTTTAATATTAATTTTACATGTACCCTGTCTCTTTTTTTTTTATAATTTATACTTATTACAGTTAATTTAATTTGTGAGGACCCCTGTTGGCCAGGGTTTGCCCTGCCTGCTCCCAATGTTACTTGCCTTCCTCCTACAACTGCCAAGCCTAGTTTTCTTTCACATGATTATGGCTTGCCTTCCTAGGCCTATATTGTAGAATCTACTAGTCCTACATCAGCCTTTTTTATACATATTTCACAGTATACTTTCCTCCTCCTCTAAACATTGTGTTTCATGATGAGCAGTTTTGTCTCTTTTGGTAGAGGGTACTTCACAGGCTTTGGTTCAATTTACCTTAGCTCACCAGATTTTTTCTTGATTTAACATACTTAGAATATGTGTGTGTGTGTGTGTGTGTGTGTAGCAGCCTCTGTTAATCCTGTTCATTTTATCCCTTACCTATTTCTCCAGCTTTGTCTTACCCTACCAACTCTCCTGTGGGAAATGTTTATCTCACATCTCTTTTATTAGGCCTTCCACCCATATCTAGGGTTTTTTGTGGGAACCTTTTCCTCCTCCCTTTCATGTTGAGGAATTTGCTATCTTCAGTTTTTTCTCTCAACATGTGGCTTCTTTGCTTTTGAGATCTTCTGGTGTGGAGCACTGTTTTGTTGCATTTGTTTACCATCCACTTCTAATAGGGACTTACATTTGGCTCTTTTTCTCCAGTGGTTTAGTTTTGGGAGCTAATTCTTTGCATTTAGCACCACATGGGGTATCTCTAATGCTCTTTTGTTGTATCCTGAATTGTTGCTATTGGTACTTTATTCATATTCCTTGTCCAGCATATCCAGTTCTAACTCTGGTTTTCTCCTTTCGTTGTGAATGATTAATCTGACTGAAGCTTTGAATCAGCCCTTCTCAGCTCAATTACTTCTTGGTTCTTCCTCATTTTAATATGTAGTCTTTAATTGGAATTAGGTTGGCAATTTCTGCAGGATTGACAATGCCCATAATATGCATTCTTATTTTTTATTTCTTGAAATGCTCTCTTAGCTTTTTTTACCATTTGATTTGGTGCCAGTTTCGTGTCTTGACCTTTGAAAGTTTTTCAGTTCAACACGTTTTTGGTCAAATGGTCTTTGTTTTACCTGAATTCTTCATTCTGAGGGATTTTACTAACCCCACTACTTGACCATAGGGTTTTGGTAAGCTCCTTCTCAAATGAGGTTGTTATGACGTACTTACCTGCTTCTTACACAAGCAGCTTGGATGAGTGGATTTTCAAATTGAATAAGTTTTCCTGTTACCTACCTAACTATCTTGGGTGTTTGTAGAGTGTCTTTTTAATCACCCACCTCTGCTGGAAATATCCATTTTCCTCCTTGAATGCATTTGATGGAGCTGTATGCTACCCATGCCATTACAATTTACTGTCTTACAGCTAGTGAGGTTCTAATGCATTGGAGGATGTTGGGAAGCACTTCTCTGTCTCTAGCACAGTTGTGATTTTTTTTTTTTAGGGGATACTGCATGACCCATGGTCTGTTGCTATGGTTCCTTTGGATTCTCCTCTTAACTTTCCTTCTTCCCACTTCAACTTTATGCATTGGTGATTAAATATGCCTCCATATCATCAGGTTTACCAATTCCTTCTTTTATCCAATGCTCATCTCCAAAGTCAGGTGTGTGTAGATTGATTAGTAGGAGGGCTTCAGAACAATGGTCTATGGATGAAAGGTCTTACCATGTTAACACCCTGATAGTCTAACATGCCTTAGTTCACATTATTCCTTCTGTCCAGATTTCACTAATTTCATTCTGTCTATTCAATGGTGGTGGCTTATGTCTTGCCAAAGGGGCACCCATTCTTGTTCCCTTTGTGGTTCACAATGAATTTCTCATTTCAAATTGACCCACTTGGTCTTTTGTGTTCCAGCTGCAGATTGCCTTTCCTATCTCAACACACACTTTCTCACAAGAAGTGGTCTCTCAGTCCTCTTAATTTCAGTGGCTCTGCCTCTTGTGGTGTACTCCTTCACTAAAATGTTTGCCTCCTTTCCTGGTTCTACGTTACCTTTTGTATTTCTGGTCTGTTGATATAAAACCAGATGCAGTTTTTTTTAATCTGTCAGTCTTTTTCCCAAGGTGATTTTGATCTTCAATATCACTCCAGGTCAAATCTTTTTAACTGTTTC
This sequence comes from Carcinoscorpius rotundicauda, assembly GCA_011833715.1. NCBI lineage: Eukaryota > Metazoa > Arthropoda > Merostomata > Xiphosura > Limulidae > Carcinoscorpius > Carcinoscorpius rotundicauda. The sequence goes on from CM022393.1 coordinate 43,573,921, forward strand.
CTTTTGGTCAGCATAGATCTGGTTTTCTTGGCTTTTTTATTTGGGTTGATTTTACAACACTTTTGGGGCTCCTGTGGAATGTCCTTTTGGTTATTTTATTTCCTGCTATCTCCCACCTTTATTCTTGTCCAGATTGTTTCATTGCTGTAAGTTTTTTTTTCTGTTGACTAATTTTCACACATTTTATTCCCTTGCACAGAGGAATACCTCTGTTTTTGAGTTTTTCCTTTCCCCATTGTCATCTGATTGACTTTTTGTTCCTTGTGTCCCTTCTGTAATCAATTCCTGTTGTCTTCACCTTAACCCTGTTGTTTGTTGGAGATACTTTGTCGAGCAATAGGACTACATCTCATACATTCATCTTCAATTATCTTTGGGAAGCTACTTCTTATTAATCAGGGTACTGTCCTTTACCTATTATCATCCTTCACTCTTTGATGAGACTGTAACTGTGTGTTCCTTCTTTTTATACATATTATTTTTAAGGTGTCTGTCCCATGTTTTGACAAGGTTTCCATGCTGTGATGAGTGGTTCCTATCTAGGTATACTTCAGTCACTTATAACTGTACTAAAACCCATACAGTAAGGGCATGTTAATTCCACTTTCATAATTTCTAAGGTCACAAAATGTTCACTGTTCATTACAACCACATAAACTAGAGATGGGGGTGTTCCACAAGATTGTTTGTAGGTTATTTCTTGTGATGTCTTTGTTTCTGTACTGTACTAATTCATAGACTTCATATGTAAAGTAGAAGGGGTTTGCCTTTCCTTAAATTAAATAAAGTGTTTGGTCTGCTTTTCAAAATAAGGTTTCCTCATCACCTATTGCATTGTCTCTTGTGTGAACATTCTTCTAGACATTGATTCACTCCATTTATTCCAATGGAGTAAGAGAGACCTTATCACTTTTGAATTCTAAACTGCTGGGGTGGTGGATCATAGTGGTGTAGCTGATGAGATGTCCTCAAAATTGATGATCCCTCTCTGAACAGGTTTATGTCAGCTTTTGAGTGCACCATCATAATTATTGGGATCTATCATCCTACTTCTATGTGGATGTCACTTCCTGATGGTTGGGTTTTAAGCTGTAGATGATTTACCAATGGTATGATCCTTGTTCTTCCCCCACATGGATGTTGATTTGTAGCAGTTGAGTTTTGGATGCAGTTGACTTACTTTTTATGTACTGTTATGCTCTAGCCACTCTAGATCTTGGAGCACATTCCTTATTTTACTCACATTCTGTTCATCAGGGAAATGATGAATTATATTCTAGTTTGGATCGCTGTCCAACTTATTTCTCTCATACTGGGATGTGCTCCTTTCAATTTTCCACACTCATCTGTCACATCTTTTCTACATCCTTTGAATGGTACATAAGTGTTCCAGTCTCTGACATATAATCTTCTAATTAGAAGACCCATTTCTTAGGGTTTCTTTTGGATGCTTTTACTTTCTCCCTTGCACCTGTACTTCCACCTATTCAGTGTGGAATTCTACCGAAGTAAGTGAGAAAAAGTAATCCACTTTATCAGAAGTTATAATTCTCTTGCACAGAAACTTTCCAACAGGTACTTGTATTGACACTTCCCACCTTTCTTCTCCCACCATCAACCAGTGCTTATGCTTCTACCTAAACACAAAGTGATAGTGCAGAGGAAGTCACATGTGTGTGTGACATTACTATTGGTGGAGAATTTTTGTACAATTTGTGTGCAAGAATAAGCTAAACCACACGAATCAAGGGGTGAGTGTGAGTGAAAGACTTGTGGTATTGAAAACATTTTTTCAAACAGAGGAAAGCAATGAATGAGAGTAGCTAGGTATGCAAGTGGAAGTAAGTACATGTTGAAAATACATTTTCAATGCAAGAAAATTATAACTTCTACATGAAGAAAGAACTTTCATTAAATCTTATATATCGTAAATAGAAAAGCATTTAAAATTAGAATAACAGCTGTCTGTAACAAAATAGGTGTCCCCACAGATATTATTAACATGAAGTGATTTAAACTAAAGTGGTTGAGTGTTTAAGTACTTGTTGAATGTTTATGTTTATCACTGATGATATAGCTTACATTACTGAAAAAAATTCAAATGTTCAAAATCATCAAATTTTTGTGTACCCAGAAGTTTTTCACAAAGTTCTGTGTTAACAGTGTATAAATAAACCAGCTGATCAGAAAAGGATTTTTCCAGACTTTATGAGACTCCATGCTCAAATAAAATATATTATTGTTTCATGAGGGGGGGGAGTAATTGGTTTGTAATAAAATATCATAGAGTACCATGATTTTTGTTCTTCTCGTGTCTTCTAAAATTTCATAAAATCCTAAGATTTTGAGTTGTCAGTATTAATTGCATAAACTTTTTCTTTTACTTAATACTTTTAAGTTTTGCTTTAGAAATTTCATCTCTTTTAAAAATGTGAACCCTGTTTAAAAGAAGACTTGATAAGGCATTTTGTTTTTAAAGTTTCACATATTCTCTAATAATTCTGATTTATTTTGATACTTACTGTTCTCAAACTTTGAAATATCTTAACTGGAATGAAAAGTTATTGGACTTAATGATACATAATTTTGTGCATAAAATATCTGTTGAATGTTGTGTTTCTTCTGTTTGTTGCAATTTTTTTGTGATAAGTTTAACATGTTAATATTAGTTTAGCTGTTTGCCACAAAATTTTCATTACCTGTACAGTAATCTTGCAAGCTAAGTATTTATTAGATATAAGAAAAAATGTTACCACCAAGAAAACTTGTTAAAATAATTTACTGAATAATGCAAGTAACCAAAACAACTTATGTTATTAAAATTTCTTGCCACTTGTGTAATATTCAATATAAAAAAATTACAATTTTTAAAAACGGTGATTATTTTACACACAATTCTAAAAGAAAGACAGTTTTCAGCTTCAAAATTACAATAAAATACAACTAACTTACTCTACGGGGTTAAAAATCAGTAAAATCCCAATGTGACTGAAGAACAGTCTCATACACTCTACCTATTTTGATGTGTATCAATGCATCATCCTCATGAATAGATAATGTTTTACAAAAATACCCTTATTTATACAATTACCACGTGTTCAATTATCATATTAAAGCCTTTCACAACATCTACTGACATTTTCATTAGGACCATCATTCTTATTTAACAGTTTAAATTTACTTTTTTACATTTAATTATCTCACATGTTCATAGTATTTAAATTTCCCAGTTATGCAAAAACACATTTTTTCTCATTAAACTGTGTGTTAGGTTTCACTAATATGTTCTGCCAAAGATGAAATAGTAATATTATTGTTCTTAGCATTTCTTTTGTGCTCATTCATTCTGAATTTTAACTTTCTGTTAGTTTGTTATGTGTAAGCTATTTGACAATTACATTATATATATATATGTATATATCAAAGTTTTCCAGTAAATCAGTCATTAAGAATTTGGTTAACTTTGTTTATTGGTATGTGTATTTGAATTTTAAAAAAAGAAATTTTCATTATTTGACAAGATAAGCCTGGTGTAAATGATAGTACCAAACATAGTTTTTACAGTCTCAGCAAATGATTTTAGCTTAATATTTTTTGTATTTGTTTTTTTAGTTTATTAAAAACTCTGTAAACAACATCAGAACTGAAACCTCTTTCTGTAGTTATGTGCATAGTAACTTATTTGTAAAAACATCCTATTTGCAACATAATTTCAGTATTCTATCCACACAAGATTAAAAAAAACAGTATTTTTTAGATTTAGTGTGACAATATTTTTTAATGTGGCAGAATGATTACAGAAAAAGGTTTAAGATAAATAAATGGTAATTTCCAGTTTATTCATATTTTTTACTCACTGAAACATCCAAAAAAGGAAAACAACCATTTATCTCAATTTCATAATTAAATCAGTACTGTTAAGGTAATTAGCAAAATTAACAAGTTTACACTTAAAATTACTTTTTAACATTGAACATTATACAAGTGTCAAAGAATTTTAAAATGTATCTAGCAATGGGATATGTGACAAAGTGTTTTGCAACACAAAGATTTAAATTAGAAAAATGCCTTCAACAATTATCATTTCTTAATGAGGTATGAATGAAATAAGATAATGCCAAAATTCATAAAACGAGTAACAATATCAAAAACAAGAAAGTGGAATATCACCTTTAGAAGACTAAAGATACTGAATACTGTGGTTTGGCAGAAAAAGAAGTTTTGTAGCTGAGAAAGAAAATGGAATATACTTATTGCATTTAGCTCTGTTTAAAAGCTACTCAAGGGCTATCTGAGCCAGTCGTCCCTAATTTAGCAGCATAAGAGTAGAGGGAAGGCAACTAGTCATCACCACAACTCTTGGGCTACTCTTTTATTAACGAATATTATAACACCCTCACAGCTGAAAGCACGAGCATGTTTGGTGTGACAGCGATTCAAACCTGGAAACCTTATGGTAAAACTGTCTCTAGTAAGTACTGAAACCTGATTTCAGTTTCTTAAAAATATGCAGACATTTTGGATAGTTAACAGATTTACCGTTATACAGTTATAATACCTATGCTTATTTCTGTATATTTTTTTTTTGCCTGTGACATATATTGTTGGCACTGTATTATGCAAGTTCCGCTTGTTCTCTGAATTTATAGAAGGTTCTTGAAAGTTATAATCAACAGCGTACTACGTGTGTGTGTGTAATATTAGTGATTGACACCATTGTTGCCAAGTGGACTTTGAATATTCTAGTCTCACGTGATTGGTATATAAAACCAACCTGCCAAAAGACATGTATTATTACTATTATTGGATAGCTACAGTCAGTGTGCTGTAGGCTTAGGAAGCTGTTAATGTGATTAACAACTTTTAGTCAAAAAACAATGGAACTTGACCAGTAATGTTCGTAGATTTTGAACATTACAAACATTTCAACTTCAGTGAATTACTTTGAACTTTAGTATTTCTATGAGGACATTAAATATAACTGCCAGGAAAAGTCAGCAGTGTGAATCCAATCAAACTATCTATATGACAATATCAACTCAGAATTAATTTGCTCATCACAGACTTAGGTCAGTGATAAAATATTCAGTTCTAGATCAGATATAAGAATCAGTATTGTATGTAAGTTTGTAAAACCTCTTGTATATAAACCATCATTTGCAATAAGTATTGGTAATAATTATTGTCCTGAATTGTATTGTGTTTTTATTTGGATATTAAAATATATTTGTGTTAAAAAGAAAATTGTGTATATTAATCTTCTTGACAAATACTATATATGATAAAAATAGGCAAATGGTCACACAACCCATGTGAGTGGAGGTCTTGCAAAATACCATACCTCGACATAGTATTGTAAGCTTTCTTAAAATAAACGAAAGATGTTGCTCGAGAAAGGCTTTCTTGATTGACGTTTCGAGTCGAATCAAGTGGTCCATAGTAGAGTGCTGTTGTCGAAAACCCACATTAAATGGATGAGAGGAGGTTGTTTGATTTGAAAAACCAAACAGAATGGGTATTAACACTCCTCTCTAAGATCTTACAAAAACAACTCATCAAAGTAATTGAATGGTAGTTTGAAGGAGTCTTGGGATATTTCCTGAGCTTGGAAAAAGGGAGGACAATAGCCTGTTGTCAAGTATCAGGAAGATCAGTCTCCTGCCAGATCCAGTTAAAAGCAACCAGAAGAGAAGCAGGAGAGAAATGGTGCATAATTTTATAGTAAATATCATCAGGTCTGATTGACGTACTGTCAGACTGATGAAGAGCAAGTTTGAGTTCTACCAATGTAAAAGGGCAATTATAGTCATAAAGACAAGGCAGGAGACAATCTTTATGCCTAAGTCTTGATGATTAAGAAAATGGGGGATGAAGCAGAAGCACTAGATGCATGAGAAAAGCTGTCATTGAGAGTATTGACAATGCTCTAGGCATCAGCAACTTCCTAGCCATCTGAGACCTAGATCAAAAGAGGGCAGAGGTATACTGTCAACCCTCCAAGAAAAGTGAAAAGGAGTAGATAGATCAATAGCAGTAAAAGCTTGAATAGGTACATGAAAATAAGAATAAGAACCAGTATTGAAGAAATAAAGGTTGTGATACAAGATCATATGTTCTTGGAACAACCCCTGCGATCAATATTGGCACCACCCCAAAGAGGATTATGTCCATTAAAATCCCCCAGGATTAAAAAGAGAGATGGAAACTGTTTCACGAGGATGTCAAGGTCTGACTGATCATAGGTCTCTTCAGGAGACAGGTAGAGAGAACAAATAGTGATGGTACAACTCATGGATGGCTATGGCCTTTATGGGTTCATTGAGTGGTAAAACTATGGCTAGCATATGCTGATTGATTAGCAGTGCCACCCCTCCATGCACTTGTCTACCATACAACCTATCATTTCTGTACAAAGAAAACTGCTGAAAGGGGACTGCATCTACAGGATTCAGAATCGTTTCCTGTAAGGAGAGAGACAGGATAATATGAATCAATCAAATCTTTAATGTAATCTATATTCAAACAAAAACTCTATAGTTTCACTGTATCAAAGTGCTTATTTTTATTTATGTGGAGGAGAATGGGGCATGAAGCCATTCTGTTTTTGACCACATTTTTTTCTTTATTGGATGGAAGTCTATCACACTCCGTGGATCGTACCCTGGGTCGAGTAAGCAGGTCTGTCTGTGGACAAAGATTCAGCAACTGAGAGCATGAATGAATAATAGTTTTGCATCTTGAGGCTGGAGAAGAAGATATACCCTGAGGAAATGCCCAACTCAAATCCAAAGGAAGTGAACCTGGGCAGCCACTGGAAGGAGTGGCAGGTGCAGAGAGAGCAGTAGATGTAGACTCGTGAATCTTTTAACCATGGAGAGCAAAATACTCTTCAGATGTTTTGCAAATGACTATGTTGGAGAGATCTGTCTGCACTCCCACTGTGGCAGCAAAATGGAGTGCATCAGCATATGTCTAAGATAACGGGAGAACAATAACTTCCGAGCTTCGGATAGGAGATATTGTTCATAGTCTTCAAGCATTGCACCTCTTTCTCTTCTACCTACTTGGGACAGGAACTAGAGTAAGAGGGGTGATGAATCACTACAGTTAACACAGTGTGGTTCCAGTTTTGCACTTGTAGCCATCATGATCTTTGTCACCACAATGAGCACATTAAAGAACCATAACACGATATTTTCAAGTGACCAAACCACTGACACTGGAAACATCTGAGAGAATTGGGAACATATGGCTGCACCTACTTTGATTGTAGTAGTTGGATATGGAGATCCAAACATAAAAATCAAAACATTAGTAGGCATCACAATTCTGTTTTCGTGAGTGAAGATTCGGCGTACTGCAGAAACACCTTGGATCGAAAAACCAACAAGGATTTCCAACTCAGGAATATTCTTCAAGACCCTCTCAACCATTACTCCTCTTGAAGAATTCAGTATAGCATGGAAAATAATTCAGATGAGTATATTACCAATACTCTTCAAACTCAAGAGGAGTTTGGTGTGTTGTGGTAAAGATGTCTCCTGAGTGCAGCTTCCTTACTGATGGAGGGGAGCCAGTGAGCTCCTCTAATACCTTTTGAATGGAAAAGGGGGAACATCTGTCATAAATATTTCTCAGACAATGAATGCAGAATGAGAAATTGAGGTGTTGAGTCTGATTTTGTTGGTGACTATATAATGGAGTTGTCCATACATGGTCATTTTCTGATAATCTGTTTTTCTATTTTTATTTTTTTGTTTGTAAATGGGGGTATCTATAATAAAATACAAACATTTCAGTGCCCACTGTCCCCACCCATCATGTAGCTCTATGAAGAGATGCACTGCAGTGCCAGACAAGAACACTGCAGCAATACCATGGTTTTGTGAACTTTATACCCAAACATCAGCATCAGACACAATATTCACAACACCTGTTGAGGATGTCCAACACTTGTACTTGGTTGACCCTGGCCTATATAAACCAGCTAATTTACCCTGGAGGGGAGGACTGCCCAGCTACAATAATTCAAGACCAGTGGTGTGTTAGGATTGGACCCTAGACTACCAGTATCTATATCTGCTCCTCCTCTTCATGGTTCATCACACACAGCAAACACTGGGAGGGTCAAATTCCAAAGGAAGTCAAATGAAATTACAGAATACTTACTGGAAGGTTCCTTCACCATATACACAAATTCACCTTGAAGGAGAAGATATTGATAATGTAGTAATATTGAATTTCTTACTTACTGAGTTGTTGCATAATGAAATTAGAAAATAGACACAGCAAATTAGATGAGATTTAGTTTCATGTACAACAATGGTAATGTAAAATTAGGTAAAATAAACAGTCCTCTTTTGTATATATACAGAAAAATAAATTCAGAAAAAAAATACCACAAGTTGAAAGAAGTAAACAGTATATTCAAATACCACAATAATGCAACACACAAACTAACATATATTAATAGTGAAATGTTATTTGCATAAGGCTTTTCACAGAGCTTATCCAGGTTTTGATTTAAGAGTTAACTTAATCTGACAAAGATATCACCTTTGACAACACCTAATGTAATATATTAATTCATATGTCCTAGATGCAGTTCTAACTTTATTGGATCAACAACTACATGACTTGAAACATACTTAAAATAATGATAGTTGATGACAGCTAACAATTCAAGTAGACATATTCATTGTCTCTGTGAATATGACACAACAGAACATCACAGCTCAGAGAATATTCTTGCAAAGGGGAAATACGAAATGAATGTTCTTATAACTTATTTTTTTATTAATAGATTATGTCAATAACTTAATAAAAACTTTTGCTGTTATTGTTGTGGATATAATGGGAAAGTATATGAATTTACAAAACAACATAATGAATGATTGATGGCTCATCAAATTGCAAGAACAGTTTCAAAAAGTACTAAATTTACTAGTTCATTATAATGGAATGGAAGAAGATGATTTTGATGTGATAGACAAAATGTACATCAATTTCTTGGGTAGCATTTATGCAGTTAGCTCTTAAACATTCACAATTTTGATAATTTTTTTCTTAGTTATTAACAAAATAATGCATTACACGATAATAAGCCTCTTTCCAAAAGTTTTTATACTGACAAGAAAGAGATGCAGCAAATGTAAAGGAACAACTGCTATTGTGAAATGTGTTATATGTGGTTCGGTCAAAGGTTTAGGAAGTATTTAATTTGCTGTGGCTAAACAAAAGCATGAACCTTATCTAAAAGAGCACTGAAAGATTAAGCAATGTCTATCTGAAAACAATAAAAGAAAACTTTTGTTCAATCACATTGAAGTAAATTAGAAACTTAGAAGACTGCCATTAGATATTTGCTCACTTATCAACTCAACAAATGAATTCTTAATTGAAGCTGAGAAGGCAGGTAATGTGAACAAAATCAAATTAAAAAAATAAAAACCAAATTCAGAACTAAACTGTCCAATTTGTCACATTATATCAAAGAGTCAATCCCAATAAATTAGTATTTCATTATAAAAACAACTGCATAACTGAATTATCATGGCATGATTATAATAAAGTAATGTGTAGAATAATTAAATATAGTTAGTTTACGTAATGTGAAATAGCAGACTGGAGTTTTCTTTGTGAGTTTTCAGGATCTGTTAGAGTTCACAAGTGGTGCTATAAATATATATATATACCTGCAAACACACATGCACATATATATGTACATATAACTGAACAGTAACTTTTACTGTGCTCTGGTCTCATACCTGATGGTTTTTTCAGTTACTGAAACAAATTGAAAAACCCATCAAGTTAAAGTACGTTTGCTACTCGTTGCATTTGTTAATAAACTTACTTTATTGCTTTACTTTGCTACTCATTGCATTTGTTAATAAACTTACTTTAACTTGGAAAGTGTTTCACCTTGTTTGTTTCATTCTGTATTTTGTAATTATCTCACCCAAATAATTATTTTATTAGCACTCTGTTTAGTTATACCTTGATATTTATATAATCACTGCTAAGTCTCCTACGTTCACACTACTTGAAATATTTAAAATAAAAAAAGGAGCCTTGAATAAACAATTTTGCTATTATATGAACCAGGCATTATGAAATGGCACAGTATTAATTCCACATGATTTTTCACCTGAACAAATTATATGGTATGATTAATAGCAAAATCTTTAATGAACATAAAAATAAAAACTACAATTATTATGATTTTTAATACATACACATTTTTCATTCAAATTTCCAATTTTTTTTTTTATTCTTGCTAATTTTCACTGTTGAAAATTAAATTTAGACTGTTACAATAATACTGATCAGCATCAACCTGTAAACTACATACTGTCAGTACCAAAACAAAAGCAAGTATACTAAATTAGTATATTTATATGCAAAAACGGCTCATTTGGGTTCAGAAAATACAGGGTGGTCGCTAGAAAAGCAGAAAATTTGTCAAACAGCTACTTATTTTTACAAAGAATAACTTTTACAAAGTTTTTTAAAGGCATATGTTATATTACACTCATAGATGCTCAAAATTATTCAAATCATGCATTTTATTCATGATGTAAAGAAATCAAAATAGAAATGAGTAAGCACGCATTTTATTCATGATTTCATCTGACCCTCAAATTTTCCGCTTTTCTAGCGACCACCCTGTATTTTAAATAGAAGAGCGAACAACGTTTCGACCTTCTTCGGTCATCATCAGGTTCACAAAGAAAGAGGTAACTGACCGGAAGCTGACCACATGTTTGGAAGGGGTTGTGTAACTGAGTGTCGCAATGTAGAGGGCGCGGTTAGATGTTTGAATATATAATTTTATCTATAATATTAATATAGGTATAATGGCATTCCTTTATATTGGTTTATTTTGGGTTTAAGTTGTTGTATAAGTAAGACTTCTTAAATTTTGCATTTGTTTATGTTTGTTTTTTTATTTAATATTTTAGTGTTTTCTATGGTTATGTTGTGTCCATTTGACTTGCAGTGTTCGAAAACATGTGAAGATGACTTTTTATGTTCTTTGAATCTGGTTTCTCGACATCACTGAAATTAGTATATTTGTTTATGCATTATTTATGTTCAGTTATTCACAACTTTAATTTACTCTACATGGAATGAACAATCTACATTGTTTAATCTTGAAAACAAAATTTTATTTCCTGTTAAAGAAAATATTTTATCTTCTTCATATATAAGTAATGTCTGGTAGCATGAAATATAACTATTAGAGCATTGATTTAATTTAGAACTTGAACTTCAGAGTTTCTGAACCACCATTGCACTGGCACCACCTCCACCATTGCATGTTGATGCCATACCATATTCACCAGGTTTTAGGTTCAGGGACAGAGCATTAACTAACCGAGCACCAGACATCCTAAAATGAAAATACAAATGAGAAAACTTGAACACAAATTAATGGATGAGCAAAAGCTTACTACCAGTTATTTTACTTATGTCAACTTATTCAATAATGGGATTTAAACTTGCACTGAACTAATTCCTTCCTCATAATAACCCTAAGATATGTACAATTAAAAGCAACTATAAATTTTTAAACAAATGTATCATGTATTAGAGGAAGAGTCTAAAAGTTGAAACATACATCAGAAAAGTCATAATATGCTTCTTTTGTTGAGATGCTTTGGACAAATTAAAAAATAAATAAAAAGTACAAAACTGTGTGTTTACATCCCCAGTGTTTCATTGCCTTTCACTGTCTGTATGTAGATAGTTGTGGGAAGGCAGTCACCCTTAAATTTCTTAAAGTAGAAATAAAGTCACCCTTAAGAACTTTTAAGGTAGGATATATAATTCTATTTAATACATTTTTGTAAAAATGGAGGTTGTGAGTTCAATCAGTAGAAATATTAGGGTGGCTTCATTTGAGTGCTATTACCACAGACATTATCTGGCTTAATAATAATTTGACAACCTAGACCAATGATGGCAATGCAATATTCAATTCACTGTTGTTTTATAGAGCTAGTTTTATCATCTATTAACAATTTATGCAATCAATAGTTAGTGAACTATTTATATACAAATATATACATATATATACTTAGTTAACAAATAAGCATAAATATACATATTTTTCTTTCTTTTTCAAACAACACTGACTAACCAAAGGAGGGATTGTATTTCTATGACTTAACATTAATTATCAATTTTGACTCATGTTGATACCAGACAGTTCTACAAAATAATAGGTGATTTTGATTCTAATATCGGAAAATGAACTATCTGATCTTAATGTTCTTTTTGTTTTAAACCATTATGGCTTGCAATTATGATGCAAGTTTTTACTTCTCAAATCTCTCTTCTTCTGAGCTTAAACATTCTAGTTTATATAATATTACTTATACCCAGTTCAGTTTTAAGTAAATAGTAATAAGACAGTTATAAAATAAAATTAAATGTTTTAATTAGAGTTTAATTCTAAATAAAGCAAAACAGAACCATTGTCAAAGCTATAAACAATCTGCCTGTACTTTGTTTCTAAAAATAAAACTTATATTTCTTCATCAATGTTTATTACTTTGTGCATCTTAAGTAGTTTGATTTATTTGTGTATACTTTTCACTCTTATGTTTATATGAAAAAAATTGTGAATAGTCTTTGGAAATTACGTGTTTTTCTTTCAACATCCTTACAAAACGAATTAATTTATGGAATATTGCCACATATTACCAACAGCTATTTATATTATCAATATTAAGATTTAAACATTTAGGAGTACATCACAACATATTTTCATTAAAAAATAACTTAAATAAGCTGGTTTGAAAGTTAGTTACTTTTAGTCATTTTAACTTAATAATACAATTCATGGAGTTTTTGAACATGTATTTTGTGAAACCTGTGCACATATACAATAAATTACTAATTCTGAAGAAATAACATAAGAATAATACAAGAAAATAAAAACACATTATGTATTCATATACCAAAATGTTTTTTAACAGGCAGAAGATAAAGCCTATCCCTATCACTATGAATAAATAAAGGTCAGTACAGATAGCTGGAATAATATAATATATAATAGAAAACATATTACTCCCTTATACATGTACATCTCTTGCCTTTTATTCCTTTGTTGTTAAACTTTGTTTAGTAATAAACAGAAAGCACAACAACTATTTGCATAAAGACACCTTCAGTAAGCTTTGCAGTTACCAAGGTTAATTTAACTCATACATTTAATATTGTCAAGTTATAAAACAAATGGAAGGAATTTTACAAAAATTTATAAAATAATCATATTGCTTTTGAGAACAAAACAAGTGAGCTGTAATAAGTACTGAGATAAAAGATAACCATTTCACTACAAATAGCTTTATTCACTGAAATTCTCTATGCTACATGTTCATGGTAAGAATATTACAATATGTAATGACAGTTTTAAATGATAGAGTACCTTATGGAAACAAAAACATGAAATGAAACAATTCTCATCCAAAAAAAATTGTTTTCACACACATACATAAATAATACACATAAAAGCAATGTTAAGGAGCATATTAAATAAAAGTTATTACCACTGCAGTCGTAATACTAAAATTTTAGAAATGGAAAAATATCGATATATACATTTAGATAAACACCATTTGTACAAATATGTGCTGTGTGTATACATATATACATAAATACTATCCAGTTACTTTCCAAAATAGGCCTCAATTTCTATTTTCATATCACTAGAATTTTCTGAATATAATATACATTTTCATCCCTAAAAGTTGACTTAAAATTTAGGGTTGATACTACACAATGACAAAATTAAATGCCTTTTGTTTTAATATTTTTTAAATTTTTTTAGATAAAGCCCACAACATTATTTCCAACATGTATTGGGTTTGATAATGTATATTTACTAGAAATGTTAATGTCAATGTGTCTAACTAACACTTTCTCCATTTCTAAGCAATAAATGAGAATTATCTCCGATTTTCAAACATCTTCAGTATGTTAAAATATAATTTTTCAAATACAATAATGCTTTTTATGATTAATTTATTTGCAAACTTTGAAATATTTGGAAATTCAAAATTATTTATCACTACATTACACTAAATATTCAAACCTAAAAATTGTTTTCATTGAAACCATCAAGTTCTCAGTCCCAATCACTATTCTCAACTATTTGCTGCAACTTCTCTAGCATCTTATAACTATTGTAAATAGTATCACCACAAACATTGTCTTCATCTTTATTACCTAATGCATGAATATTGTCATCTCAAAGTATGTCATCTTCTGAACTATTAATGATATGGTTTATTCTGGCTGCCTAACAGTATAAACCCACTTCCTCCTGAGTGGGGCCACTCATTTCATTTTGACACATAGTTTAAACAGTCAGATGCATCTGATAGCCATCATTTGCAACTGGCATGTCATGCCCCTGGGAATAATAAGATTTGTGCAATTTTCATCCAGAATATCCCTGAGGCACATCATTGTATGACATCAAAAAGTGTCAAGGATAAATATAGAATGTTCCTGTAAGAGTTTATGCACCACATGCTATGCAATCAGTCTTTGGTCAAATCTTCATCTACCCAGCATTTTTGTTTGAAAAAACAAAATTATACAATGTTGCAATGTGATATTCTCTGACAGAGATTTTTGTTTGAATATATGGTGACATTTTCCCCATTTCCACACCTATTGTGCATGACAGCAAATATACAATTAGGGATCATACTGACACTCTTAAGATTCTTATCATCAAAAGGTTACTTTGGCTGCAGTATTGCAAAAGTCTATATGCAATATTTTTTATTTCTACATGTCTTGAGCATGATGACAAATGCACAATTGGAAATCATACTAACACTAATATTCTTGTTATCATCAAGTTATTCTGGATGCAATATTGCAAAAGTCTGGATACAAATTATTTTTCGTGATAATAAACTTAAATCTTTGTTCATAAAAATTATGGTGTTTATTGTATCTTGGTATATACTTTCTTCAGAAGATTATGGTATTGTATGTAGATGTATACAATTTACATCACACTGTACTCAAAAAAACAAAATTTTAATACTGGTGAAATCCAAACCTTAATACTATATCTGTGTGTGTTGGGGAGGGGGGGGGACAAAATTCAGATGTTTCACTTGTAATTTACCTTCAACTGTTCTTTGAAAGTGGCCTGAAATCTAATTTTTGACTTTATCCTAGCACTTTTGTACAGTTTTCCAAACTTCAATACAGTTTACACATACAGCTATTCATATTTTTGCAAAACAAGTGTTTAAAAGTAAAAAAAGTACTGTACAGTTCCTTTCTCTCAAGAAAAATTTTCATCTTCCAATGGCGAAAAATGACATCACTTTGGCCCCGTGTCTGAGACTTCTGGGGTGGGACAATCATCTCCATTATATGTTACCACATGCATTTATAGTTTAGGACAGACTCCATCTAGATCATTCTTAAACTACATTGTATCTAGATTGACTCTATAGTTACTGTTTAACCATTTCACATTAGGTAAGTCAAGTGCTCATGTCACAACCTTTTAGTGTTACATTTAAATTTTAATTATTTTAATATCAGTATAAAGACAAATAAACTTGGGATGAAAACACAGTTAATAAATAAAATTTTAATATTATTTATGCTTAACTTCTGAATTTTATAAGGAAATATTTTACAAAATCCTCAATCTACTCTTGTATGAGAACTGTGATATATATCATGTAAATCTTCCATTTTTTCTAACTTATTTACCACCCCCTCGAAGAAGTCTTAAATTTAATACAAGTTACTTATTATAATGTAGATATTATTCACAAATATTATAGCCTTTAATTTTATTTATGGAGCCACAAACTAGAAAATTAGATCTGCTTTCCATGTCCATCTGTCACATTCTCTTTCTCACAAATGGCCAATAGTGCTTTATAATATTAAATATTACATCATTTATAACCAACAGAAATTCAAAATTTCAAATTATCAAATAACACATATGTTGTTTTCTATACAGAGAATTGTCTATTTTACCTCAGGTTCAAACTTTATTCCCATTGAAATATGTCAAAAGCTTTAGCTGGCTTTTAACAACTTTTATTGCATAGATAGAAATAGAAAGCCAAAAATATTATGATAATTATAAAACACTATCTGTCTTTAACATGTTATCATTCTGCATTCTTAAGAATAGCATTAACTCACGTAAATTATTTAGTGTGGTAGTGCCATCAGTATAAAGAAGTACGCATAAATCTGATTAATAGCTAACAACAAAAGACTCAGGTAATTACCATACTTCTTGTTTTTCATTTGTATTCACAAGTAAAAATTAGAAAATTGTGAGAATAGCTTAAGTAATAATAATAAAAGTTATCCATCCGGTATGCTGGTGAGTAGTTTGTGTGTAATTCAACAAATGTAACATGGGCAATACATTCACTGAATTATTTACAAATGGTGTGGGCAGGATTATAAGTTATATACAGTTAAAAATACAGTAAAACAATAAAATTAAATATAAACAGATGTATACTGTTACAAGCCTAAACTATTTAGGATTAATAATTGTGGTTTCCATTTACAATTTGCAATCATTCCAGAAAGGAAAAATGGTAATTTTGTATGTTTTCTTATAGCAAACCCACATCAGGCTATCTGCTGAGTCCACCAAGGGGAATCGAACTTCTGATCTTAGCATTGTAAATCCATAGACTTACAGCTGTACCAGTGGAGAACAAAGGGTAATTTAGAATTATTTCCTAATTTTTATAGTGGTTTCAAGATCAGTTAAATTGACCAACCCTGAAAAGAGTTATAGTATAGAAAATAATAGATAAATGTTTTTACAAAAAACAAAATTATTTGATATTTATTTATGAGGTTTTTGGGATTATGCAAACAAAATCTGAAAATTTTCAGAAGACAAAAAGTATTTTTGATCTTAACATGGAAATTATTTTGCACTCAAAGCAGTCAACACTTTGACACTATGAGACTTTTAATGTTTAATGGAAACTTGCCAATTTTTTTCAACCTAAATTAATTACTTTCACAGTCATAGTATGTATCCCACCAGAGTTACATCGTGGTTACAAGGTTGTGTAAAATGCCCAAGCCCTTTCCAATAGAATTAAGACTCTGATACCTGCAGGATGTCAGACTTCAGGAGTTTCACACATCACAAATTAAATAATCACAGACCAAGATAAACTGAATTAAGACTTTTTAGCTAAAATTTCTTATAAGCAATAATTAATTATTTTTTAGTGTATTTATGATTCTTAGCAATCATTTTCTGTTCTACAAACTGTTAACACATCATACCTACTGGCACCAAACATCCTAAACTGTATTAACCGTATTAAAGTGATCTATATAAATTATAATTAAGTTACATAACTCTCATGAAATTTCTCTCCAAAAACGAACCTAGTGTATGAAATTGTAGAAATTTGACAAGAATTTTCCTGAAAGTATGTAGTTTCAGGAAATGTAAAATATTTAATTTTGAATATTTCTACTAAACATTCATTATTTAATGAAGTGACTGACATACAGTTTGCTTGCAAGGTGATTTTCATGTTACATATTAAAAACACTTTTTCTTAAAATTTTTCAAATTTCACTTTCATAATCTTCAGGGCCTTCTAAGTACTAAAATATTAAATTTGAAAGTATTCATTTGAAATAATTACCCACTGAGTGAGAGTTTAACCTTTGGGTATATATCCCTGGTTAAAAGCTTAAGTTAATAAAATGCAAAGTTAATTGTGTAACTGCTTGGATGTTTAAATATACTGGAACATCACTCTGGATTAATACTTTCTGTTGTTAACATCACTGTAATTTGTTCAGAAATGTAAATGGCTTCAGACAGCCTGCCAAATCTAGCATTCCTTAGTTTGAACAAAACTGCACATCTGTCTAATACAACATGTATAACTTGTGTGAATGATCATTCTTGTTATATAGTGAAGCTATTATACCTTTACATATCACTTGAAAACCCCTGAAGGACATTGCCATAAAAATTTGTATACAATTTTGAATTAATCAGTGTTATCCCTGTATTGTAACAAATATTACCAACTTTGTGAACTAAAAAACATAGGTAACTTGAAAAAAATTAAGTTAATGGTATTATTAAGGGAAATCTCTCTCTATATATATATATATTCAGAACATAAAATAAATTTAGAATAAATATCTAACACCACAAGAAGATAGAAACCCATGGTATATTAAAATATGTAGCCAAAAGACAAAACTGAAAGAAATTATCCTCCATAACATTTCAGTGTAAGGCCCAGCATGGCCAGATGGTAAAGGCACTCAATTCATAATATGAAGGTTGTGGATTCAAATCCCTGTCACACCAAACATGCTCACCCTTTTAGCCATAAGGGGTGTTATGATGTTACAGTCAATCCAATTAATCCAAGAGTAGCCCACGAGTTGGCTATGGGTGATGATGACTAGTTGCCTTCCCTCTAGACTTACACTGCTAGATGAGGGACGCCTAGTGCAGATAGCCCTCCAGTAGCTTTGTGTGAAATTCAAAACAAACAATCAAATTTGTGCTTTATTTTTGATAACCCTTTTATTTTCATGGTTTCTTGTACCTTTTTACTCTTATTATATATTTTTGTTCTACTTTTACTATCATTTTTCTTTTCATTATATTTTTTTACTTTCTAGTCATTTATTATTATTGTTGGTCGTTTATTTATTTTTTCTGCTTTAGAAATAACTGTACCTTTGTCACTAATCTGTATATTCATATTTGCTGATGAAAACTGATAAAAACAAAAAGAATGTAGTCTACATGTTAGTGTTTCAGCTAATATAAACAATGCTACAAATTAGCATTGTAACTTATGGCTCAGGCAATTCTAGACTACTGACACCATCAGAAGAACTATCAACAACATGTGTTTGATGTATAATTAGCTGTTAAATTCATCTTCAAAAGATCTTTCAGTGAACAGCAGCAATAATAATAGAATTGAAATTTATATACGTAGAAATGGCTGGTATATATTTTTCTCTACAAGTGAGTTTTCTCATCATCGTGGAGAATTGAAATTTAGAATATCTTAATTTTCATTTACTGAAAATCATGCATTGGGTAAGTATTATCATTACCACAAACAAAAAGTAAATACCAACTTACATAAAAGCAAGTTATAACAAAAAGTGCCTTTCATGAGGAAATGAATATGAGAGGTAACAGTCACCAACCAAAACTTTTAATTAAAGAATAGAAATTCAGACCTAGAACTTACTTTTAAACTTCCACTAAGAAAAACAACAAAACATTCTTGGCTAGTAACATATTTGAAAACGAGCCTTTGGCCATTCATAATATTCCAAAGTAAGATTGAAATACACAGCACCATCATTAATACTAACTGTTGACAAAACAGGCTTAAAATAGAATCCTCAATACTACAAAAATGAAAGAAAACAATATGTTATGACTTACTCTTTCAAATTTCAGGTTAAACAACTTGAAAACTTAAAAAAATCTTAAGAACTACCTCTCCTACCCACCCTAAAGGATGTCCCAGACTAACAGCTCCACCATTAGGATTGACCTTACTAGCATCAAGATCAAGAAGTTGGATATTGATCAACGGAACAACACTAAAAGCTTCATTGATTTCCCACATAGCAATATCTTCTTTCTTGAGGCCACACTGCATCAGCACCTGGAGATAATGAACACCAAAATAATAATTACAAAATACTTAACATGTCATAGTTAATCTGAAACATTACTATCACATATTCATATAAAGTTGCAAGCAGAACAATATGTCAAAAACTCACCATCTTCAGGAAATGAAAGAAACACAAAGTTTTTTTATATAAACAGTAAACGTACATGTACAAATTGCATCTTATTTTTCTTTTTGATTTTTTCCTAAATATTCTGATTAAACAAAGCACCATGGGGTCAAAGAAGATAATGAAAGCAGGAAACCAAAAAGAAAAGTTGTTAGAGCCACAATAGAGATGAAAAAAGATCTTATAGTGAAGTATGAGAGTGGTGTTTGCATGTCTGACCTTGCTACACAGTTTGATATGGCAAAGCCTACAGTCTGCACCATACTAAAAAATAAAGAGTTCATTGAAGGAGCTGATGTTGCAAAAGGAGTGACAGTGCTTACAAAACAAAGTTCACAAATAATGGAAGAGGTAGAAAAAACTGTTGTTGATTTGGATAAACAAAAAACAGTTAGCTGGTGATAGTATTTCTGAGACAGCAAAGCAGTTGCGTGCTGACCTCCTGAAAAATACCCCTGAAACGAGTGCTGATACAAGTGATGCCATTAAGGCTAGTAAGGGGTGGTTTGAAAAATTTAGAAAGAGAAGTGGCATACACAGTGTTGGTGAGACATGGGGAGGGTGCCAGGAAGAAACAAACCTCATTACACAAGTTTTTAGTGAGAAATAGGTCCAGTGAGTCTCAAGCAGGTTGTAGCAGTGCAAAGAGACAGGAAAAAGAAAGAACCCCAGAAGGAGAGTCACCTTCCAAACAATAATAACCCTCCTACTCTCCTTTCACTTACACCATCAGCTCTCCTCAGTACAGGTAAACTGCAGTTAAATGTTCATTTATTGTTTTTTTATTATGTTTATAGTTTTTATGGTTGACTTTACGCACGTAAGCATTATTATACAGGTGTAAATAAGCAATATTTTTACTTAAAATGCTTCATAATCCATAATTTTTGGAGGTCTGTAACAGATTAATTTAATTTACAGTATTTCTTATGAGAGAAATTGATTCAGTTTTAGAACAGCCTTCTGGAACGGATTAAGTTTGAGAACCAAGGCACCACTGTACTTTGAAAATTTCTGTTTTAAACAGTGAGGTTAGTAAGCATTTAAACTACAGCAAATATAATTTTACAGTATTTTACAACAACTAAAACATTTTACAACTCTTTGTAAAGTGATATATGATGTTGAAAATAGTTTATTATGACCTTCTCATCCTCCTTTAACAAGATTATTGAGAACTAGGAGATGTTACAGAGAAACCTAAACACAGGAATGTAAAGAGTAAAATCAAACAATTGTACAAGTGTACAATTTCCTCAAGAGAAATTTAGGTCACTAAATATAAAAATATCTTAGTTTCTGGTCAATCAAGGTTTAATCCCAAACAGCTTTTACACTATTTATACAACACTCCCAGCTAGTTTCTGTCAGTGGTTTAGAAAAATATTTCTCTTTTTTAAAATGCTATGTGCTTGAGGATACTTAAAATAACATATAAAGCCTTTCAAGTAAAACCAAGGATACTTCAACCTTTGTAACAGTATCTTCTGAGATAAAATTCTAACTATGACAACCATAGTGACAGAATAAAGCTTGTGAATTGGTATAAGGCAGTTTTTTTTTCTTTTCTTTTTAACACTACTTGTTTCACTGTTATCATACCCTTGTCCATGATACTCCTGAATGTCCAAGTGTAGATTGTCTACTTATGACAAAATGATTTTAGACAGGCTTATTCTTGTTGTTTCTAGCACTGGCAGAAAAGCCAGAGAAATACTCTTTCTCGAGTATTGCATTTAACATGCACAATATCATTGTGATTTGTTTACTATGACTCGTGTCTTTTGTACAGTTCAAGATAAATGGGTAATATTTCACCTCTACTTCCTGTATCACTTTAACTTTCAGTTTTAGCTGTTAATTCAAATAATTTGTTTCAACTGTTTTATTGAGTTAATGAATTTGCATATTATTATTTATGATACAAATCTAAGGAAATTTCTACAATTTCTTTCAGGCTCTTTTCTTCAGTACCATGATGAGCTAAATAATACCAAAAACTGCACTACATCAAATAATTTTTCTGCAGTATTTCTCTGCTGTTGTTTATCCAGTTCCATTTGAGTTTGTGCATGTGCTTGTTAGTTGTGTTCCCATTATTTAATTGATTTTCAAAATCTAGCCAATTCATCATATATTTTTAATGCTCTTTAATATTTTCATATAAATTTAACGCTTTATGTCAAGGCACTCTTTGAACACCTTTATGCACAAGTCATGAAGTTTTACTAAGTTAATTCAAAATTTAATTAAACAACTTTACTATTAGTGTATTCTAATGCAAGTAGTATTATCATGTGCATTATAATTGAAAGTTTTATATCACTCACTTTTGAATTCCTTAAGTTAAAAACAAACTTTACATAAAATACTTGACCTTTAGTTTTTTGTCACATAATGCACAAGCAATGACAGATCTTAACATTTAGTCTCTATTACTTCAATAACAGTCCCTTTACAACATACTTTTGTCCAGGCTGAATCTACTCATACAATGCTGTTTTTGCATTCTTACCTTAACTTCTATCACTAAGTCTGAAAATCAAGAAAAATAAATTTCCTTACCTCCTTGATAAGCAACATGTACTTATCAGATTGACATGTTTATAACTTATGGAATTTACAAATGATAAAAAATTAACAATATTCTTTAAGGTAAATGCATAGTATACCTTATTCATAGCTTCACTTGGAGCTACAGGAAAGTACAGTGGATCAACAGAACTGTCAGCAAAACCTAGGTAAATCAGAAAATTAAATAAATACAACTTAACAAATAAACTGTGTGGTTATACACACATAAATGTCACATTTTAAATAATGTTGATGACAAAAATACCTAATATATATCTAATTTTAATAAGATTTAACTTAAAAACTAAAGAGTGTGAATAGAAAAACAGGTATTGAACACGAGTGAATCATCAATAACTACGACACTTAAAATTCTCTAAGATAGGATTAAAATAAGTTAATCTACGAGACATTTTTTTTCTTTTCTATTAGCTATATATTTACATCCCAGCAATACCAAGCATGGGGCACATGTATACCAGATTCAACTTCATTACTTATCAGTATCTCATCCAGTTTACCTTCAAACTGAAATTATTTTAAGCAGGATTATAATAAATTAACCTGAGAGACCTTGGGTTCAATCAAATACACCAACTGTAAGGGTTTTATCTTCTAAACCCAAAACTGTAATTGGATTTGTAACTGGTCATGGTTCAAGAGATAAAAAAGCTATAAGCTTAAAGTTTGTCCTTGGAAAACAAAGTCAGAGCTAAAAAGAGTTGAACTTACAATTTTCAAATTC
This sequence comes from Carcinoscorpius rotundicauda, assembly GCA_011833715.1. Taxonomy (NCBI): domain Eukaryota; kingdom Metazoa; phylum Arthropoda; class Merostomata; order Xiphosura; family Limulidae; genus Carcinoscorpius; species Carcinoscorpius rotundicauda. The sequence continues at coordinate 43,597,094 of CM022393.1, forward strand.
TAATCAATTACCACTTCTAAATCTAATAGTATCTAATTGGACTTCCTAACACAAGTTATAACGTTTTTGCAAAAATTAAGTATGATGTAAGGATGGCAATACCAAAAAGTAAGGTGAGGATGAATACACAAAACCATACAAAAATCCCTACATAAGTAACCAGTAAGTACCAAATCAGTCTTACCACCTTCACACATCAGATTCTTTGTTATAAGACTGTATAACACTATTCAGTTTAAATGCTTTTATTAAAATGTGAAGCCACACAGTTGACAGGAATTCAACATTTAGTTGTAGATAAAAATTATTTGACTACTTATATAGTGATTTTTATGTGGCTTTATGTATTCATCTCTTGTTTTTGTACTTTTTGGCACTGCCATCCCTACACCATACTCAGTTTTGGCTAATGTTTTCATCACTTCCCTTCCCTCATTTGAAAAAAAAAATATTGAAGTGGGTTGACAAGTGGTGGAGGTAAAAATGGAATTTCCTTTCACTCTTGATGAATACAATGGAGTTCTGCTATGACACAGAGCTTGGGCCTCAATTTTTTCATTTAAATTTATCCTTTCATTATTTATTTCTAGTCATTTGTGTGATGTGTCAGTGTATTAAAGTACAATTGCTCCACAAATGTACAATCTCATGTCAAATAATACTCATTACCACCTAACAAGCAATTCAATAAAATTCAATAAAACTTTACTGACAAATATTTTGTCATACTTTATATGAAAATATATGCATCAGCAATTGGTTTTCTATATATATATAATTATTGTTACATTTTGAGAAAAGTAACTAAAAATTAAGGATTTAAGTTGTTTGTTTCGTTTTTTGAATTAAGCACAAAGCTACACAATGGGCTATCTGTGCTATGCCCACCACGGGTATTGAAACCCGGATTTTAGCATTGCAAGTCCGCAGACATACCGCTGAGCCACTGGGGGATGAGGATTTAAGCAAATAGTAATAATAATATATGCATATTCATAAGCACTTACAAATAATGTATATCTTTACTGTTAAATTCCAATCACCTGACAAGTTTATGGATTGGTCCAGACTTTGTACAGAATCATATCACACATATTTTCTCTCATTTTTATTACTTCTGATAATTCTTGTTGCAAACACTATACTATAAAAATGTTGATAATTCTTCTTTCAGGAAGGATTACAATAAACTCTGTAGGAAAGTTTTGGTAACTGTGCTGCTTATTTGCTAATAATGGTGTCATATTACAGTAGGATGTAAACAGTCTAATAGCAGAAACAGTGATTCATTGCTTTGTGATTGGCAGGTTTCTTGTTGTTGTTGTTTTTGAATTAAGCACAAATCTACACAATGGGCTATCTGTGCTCTGCCCACCACAGGTATCGAAACCCGGATTTTAGAGTGTAAGTCTGCAGACATACCACTGAGCCACTGGGGGGCTGGCAGGTTTCTACTTCAGTAACTAATAATAAAATAAACATATGAAATGGATGTAAAAAGGTCTGAAGTAGAACTTCTCAGAGGTAGTACTCTGGAACTATGTAGTCAATGGAGAACAGAACAGTACAACTCACTTCATATCACAGTTTTCAACCTATAAAATTTAATGGCAGTTATAAGGGCAATCAAATTGATACCCCATATAGAGTTAGGTCAGAAAAAATACCAGATAAAATAGTTTTCGACAAACAAAATAACAGAAATATATTTAGGACGTTTTGGAGATTATGCATATGAAATCTGAAAATTTTCAGTTGGAGAGAAATGAAAGTATTTTTAATCTCAATAAAAAAAATCACTTTGCATTTAAAGCAGTCAACACTGGCTCCATATATTCAGTTAAATATTTAGTAAAAAAAATTAAAATTCTTCTCTTTTCTCTGCAAAAGACTTCTAACATTTACTAACGATCTGAAAATTACATGAAGATAGACATGTTAAAATTTATAATATGGAAACTGATGATGATGTAGTTAGTGTAATCCACTGAGTCAGTAGAGAAAAAGTTAACTGCTTGAATATTGGTTATGCCTTCACTATTATTTTAACATTTTTTTTTTATAATAAAACCTGTGGTCATATTCAGAATTGTTTCATGAATAATGAAAGGGCTCAGCTGACGAAATTTCTTCAATGTAATTAAACACCATTTTTTTTCTTGTATACCCATGAATTAAATTTAGAATAGGATCATCTGTATTTATACTTATACCTATACAAGGACAAAAAATCATGAAAAAGAATATCTTGCACTACTGTCAAGAAATTGAAAAACATTGGCCTGTATTAAATACTAAGGCTATGTAAAGGTGAACTAGTTTAATTTTTGGTAAACAATATGGCAATTTATTAAAAAGGAACATATTAACATGTTTGCTGCTAATTATGAGTTAACTTGTAGCTGACAGACAGGTCAACATTTCCAGATATGAGAAGACTTGTAGCAACTTCTTTTAATGTCAATTGTCTTATTTTCTTTTCAATGCTACAGGTTAACACTTATATATGAGGCTGGCAATCTCAGATATCAGTTCCTCACTTAAGATAGTTCAAGGTACTTGAATAGTGGTATAAAATGACTATGCAAAATACAGTACCTTCTTGTTTTACTGTGATAAAGGATTACTGATCTTTCTTTTATTATTTCAACTTACAAAAAAATAAATCACTCATTTGGCACAAAAAATAAATTTATTGTAACAAAAGTGTTTAGCATAAAATAACATAAATCGCATAAACAAAATTTATATAAAAACTGTAACAAAAGATAATTTTAGTAAAGTCTGGTAAGAATTACAGTATTCTTTGAAGCAGTTTTCAACACAAAGAGCTGCCATTTCAGCATATTTATCGACATGTATGAGCATTAGGAACATCTGAGTTGAGAAATATACATAAAACCTAATTTGGCAATTAAGACTAAAAGTACAAAATACCCTTCAACCTACAACAGCAAATGTGTTAAAGAAAACTTTTTCTTCACTAATGAAATAAGAGATCAATAATTTAACATTGCTTTAATACTGTGTAATTCTGATGTAAAATCACATTACTTGAATATCCTCTGTGAGAAGACCTTACATTTAATCTCAGATTTAATCTATCAGAGAATTACTATAAAATTAACTGGACACATGTGCATAAAGAATTAGAAAATACGAAAAAAATTATGAATAGCAATGGATTTCTCAAAATATAGTTAATGGGTATCAACCTGGAGATCCCCTTTCCCTAGCCTGAAAATGTATTTCTGATAGATATTCACCTACAAACACAGAATAGCTGTATCCCTTACTTATTTGTCTAAAAGATTTGCATGCCACTACTCTCGAGTTAACCTAGATTGACACTTTATGTGCACTGCACTGCTTCACGATAATATCATATGACAACAGCCCTTCACTAATAAGATGATGATACAATCTCTATGAGCAGTAATTCCCCTGATGCATATGTTTGAAATAATTTCATTCTTAGACATGGCAAGAAAAAGGTGCAAAAGAAGTGGAGGTCAGGTGGAAATGTGTGATGAGATCTGAAAAATATAGAAATACATTTCCAGATTAGGAAAATGTTAGCTTCCAAAATGATACCTCACTTCTTTACACAGAACAGCTAGAATTCCATACTGAAATGGTGGAGGAAACAGTACAAAATTATAATCTACATAAGCTCCTTTTAAAAAGTGCTTGAAGAGAAAGCCCATGGTGTGAGATACCCAGTAGATAGAGCTCACTGAAGTACATCTGTGAGAGACTGCATCTTATCTCGAGCAGGGTATATTCTTTGCCCAGAATGTAAAGGGGGGAGAGACAAAAGGCCTCCAAGTGTCACAGGGATGGATATAAATTAAACATGAGCAATTGCACACAAGAATCAGTGAGCCAATATTCTTAGTGTGGTTAAAGTGTGATCAAAGTGTATAATGTGTAATCATCTCAACTTTACTGAACACGTACTGCAGGAGGAGAACACACAAATTGTTTGAGGTGTGACCCATATTACATGGACAGTATCACCATTGTCCTATTTCTCAGTACAGTATGCTAAGCCTAACAAATGTGGATTTCCCTACCATCTACCACTCAAGTTGCTAGACACAGGTTAGTACAACAGTCTCTTGTGTTCTAAGTTTAAGGTAGGGAGAATTTATGTTGGAGAGACCCAGAAAAGTGTCAAATCTCCATCATCCTACTTACTGGAAAGAACTTTAGCTGGAGACAGTGCAATGGGTGATTGTAAAATGTATTTAAAACTGGTAAACATAAGCCAAAGAAGTAGACAACCACTTCCTGGTGCCAGTTTTTTTTCATGATAGTTCATGGAACAGTAAGATCTGGATCAAGTAACAGTGGGCATGATTCCAAAGTTTCAGAAATATTTCAGAAAAAGGACCATTAGAGAAAATGAGCCATTTACATGTCTTGAGAGTAAGTTGGCAGGAAACTACCCCAAAACGAGACAGCGTCTCTCCTCAGTAGATCCCAACAGCAAAGAAACAACATGAGAAATGAAAGAGCAAATAAGGACAGTCCCATTAAAACAGAGGTAATGAAAAAGTATCCCCACAAATCCCTCACAAAATTGGTAATATGTCTCAGAAAAAAAGGTGCATGGCATACAAGTACCACAGGAGAGTCATAAGGATAAGACAAAGGTGATGAAACTGGACAGGATTGTAAGATCAGTCCTCCATACTGGCAGTAGTGATTCTAAATGCTGAAAAGCAAGAAAGGGGTAATCTTCCTGACAGAATTTTGTTTCTTTGCCTTGACTTACTAAGCATAAACCCTGACATCAGAATAAACAAAACAATATACTGGGAAGAAAAAGTATTGTAATAATGAATTAACAAGATTAAAAGAAACTGAAGAAATGGATAAACTGTAATAAATCTGAGAAATCATGTCTCAAAAAATTAGTTAGGCTTGAAATATTCACCAAAATAAGTAAGAGAAGGTATAGCATAACTGGGAGGAGGGAAAAGGCTGTCAAAATACTTGTTTTCATGGACAAGTTTGGCAAGTTCAAGAGAGAGACAAGCACTATAAGGAGAAGAAGGTTGACTCAGGTAGTGTTTAATGATGAATTAAAGTAAAAATTCTTCAGCTGAGTTCCTCCAACCCAAAGCCCTTGTAATTATGTTGATAGGAGATTGTAAAATCATCTTAGAAATGGTAACATTAATTTTGGTATTCAACATAAAATGAAGAGAATTTGAAAATTGTTCCAATAAAAAAAATCAATGCAAGTTATCACTAAAACCTCCAAAACATAAAACAATAGTAAAAAATATACACAATCTTCCACTTCATATGATAACATTAACAGAAAACAAGTAATGAGAACACAATCTAATATACCTTAATAGAAGCACTGTCTAATGAGAACTGAAAGTTTGGCAGAATTGAGTAGAGGGAGTCGCATCAGTCCTCTAGGTGATGGGTTATCATATAGTGATTTTGCAAGCAAGATGCAATTAAATCATAATTATCATGGGTTATGCGAAAGTGCAAGGCTTGTGGTATGAGAAAAAAAATATTTTTGCATAGGGAACAGCACTGAACAAGCATAGCCATATATGCAAGAGAAGGTAATGTACCATATCAGAAATGCATACTATAGATAATATGCAACTTACTGTACCATAAAAATATAAAACTTTAAACTCTTTCTGCTTCACTAAGATATCATCATATCTGTTCAACAACATTGATACACTCCTTCCATATCCTTCATCATTTAAGGAATGTCTATAAACCTCTCTGACTCTATTTGACATGTTTATAACCAACAGAAAGATATTATTCTAAAATCTAAAAGCAAGATGACTGCTGTTTTTGTAGACAAAGCTGATTTTTCATGGGGAGTTTTATGTGTTGAAATTGAAAACATTGCTCCAACAGTAGTGGAGTTTTAACCTATTTATATATTGATTTGAAAGCCTGATATAACAGAAGCAATCAAAATGTAAAAGTTTGAACTTATTAGGTTAGACAATAAAACTAATATGAAAAAATTTAAATTCATTTTTCAAAAATATTTGCAAGCTGCTGCTGTCAATGTAAATTGACAGTTTGTTTTCTGTAACTTCTTGCTGGGTGATTTATCTTGGTTAGGTGCAGGTTAAAGAGCAAAAAACAATAAATGAAACAAAATCTGAAACTTTTAGGAGCCCAAACTAAATTAACTCAATAAGAATGTCTTATAATGAGGCATTGCATCAGGGTATTTAGGTTTTTTTTGTTTTTCCTAATAGAAAAATTATACACATAGTTTTTAAAGTCAAAATTACAGTTTTTGCTAGTAGTCTGAGTACTTTCATGTCTGGGTCTGGTACTCAGCAGACTGCTTGATGAATTTAAAAGTACTGTTACCTTAATGACCATAGATTTTATTAAGTGTTTTTTTCTTATAGCAAAGTCACATTGGGCTATCTGCTTTGTCCACCAAGGAGAAATATTTATTAAGAGACTACAGAAGAAAACATAAGATTAAGCATTACTTGGAACCTCATACTTTTATGAAATGAAATATACTGAAGTGCTGAACTTCTCATACACAGAGAATAGTAATACACACTAGTAAATACCGAATATACACTATAAAAATGGAAAAAGTAACTAATTTTAAGGTGAAGAATGTCTTTAATGGAAAAGCATGGCATTTAGCATACACTGCCCAATACAAATTTGCAATAATAATAATACATAACAGCACTATAACAAAATTTCTTCATTTTAAGTCACTTTCACCACAGCCAAACTCACAAGGCCAGATGGATACTAAGCAAAAGGTATTCCAAGGAATAGTATATGGAAAAAGAAGATACGATAGAAACACTACTGAATTTCCACTGGAAAACTACACTTATTTAGTACCATAAATGATTGATATAAGTTATGATACTTTAAAGCATGCAAGAAATTACCATCAGAGAAGAAGCCCAATAACCATGAACACTTTTGAAAGGTAGACTTTCTTTCCTACACCCTCTAATGAAAAAAAGTCTACCTTCAAAAAAGTTCTCATAGAGTTTTGTTTCTTTTGTGATATCGCTGGTATCAGTCTTACTGAGACATAATATATCACACACAGTACTACTAGATGTCATGCTCTGCCAGTTAAGCTATTCTACACCTTAAGATTTGTTGTCCAGTAAACAAATTTCATAAATAGTTTTAAGATTTTATATGTTGTCATTTAGTTATTTTCCAGCACCAATTAAATAAAATATGTTCAGTAATAACATGTGAATATAATTTATAATTTAATACCAAATGCAGTAAAAAATTTATAAAATAGTAGTTCAAAACAATTTGGAATACAAGTCAACAAGCAGAGAGTTAATATATTTTGTGTATATAATTTGTGACTAGTGATTCAAGTAGTCATTTCTAAATACTTGATAATAAATACAACAAAACATAATTAAGCCTTGCTTCACACACAATGCATGTCAATATTTACAATACAAATGTGTACATGCTTTTAAATATTCATCATTTTAACTAATATCTTGTAATACTTTTGGACAGGTAAAAAATTTGATGTTAAAAATATTAGAGTTAAGACTTCCTTGATTCACCATTAACCCTTTCTTGATGGGTCACAGTCAAAAACCATGCCATCACATTTGTTGAGTTGAAATTTACTGAATACTATTTTATAACTTTATTCAATAAGTTTGGAATCAAAGTGTAGATTATAATTAAAACTTTAATATTAGATATAAGTTAATTTCTAAATTTAAAAGTGAATATTAAAAGAACAAACCTAAATATAGTTTAGTAAGTTATGTGGTATGTTGAATGCAGCACTATTTAAAATTAATGTTTGTGATGTCAAAATACTAATAAATAATTTCATACAAATTAGGAACTCAAAAATTATCAAGATTAACAAGCTAGAATATAAAATAAGAAACTCTTAACTTTTTTTATCTTTTTTTTAAATGAGATATGGCTTATGTACTGAATCAAACATCGTGGTTTTCTGAGCCATTTTAATCTGTGAAAAGGCTACCACTTTTTTTTAAAACCAAGATTTCAAGAAGATATGTTGTGTCTTTAGTCTGCTTGAAGTTTTATATTTTTATAAAGCTAAATACATCAAAATTTTAAAAGGCTTAGGAACAACAGAGTTCAAAGGTCATAGCTATAAAACTGTCTGCTTTACTTCTTTATTTATCATTCTGTGTTTTAAGAAAATTAAGTTTAATAATTTATTTCTAAATAGTCTATATACATATGATGTATAATAACTGACGCGTGACTGTATGTTACAAAATACTTGTCCAGTAAAACCCAGCCAAGACAGGGAAGACTATAGGTTACCTTTATATCACAGGATGCATAACATGGGTGCATGTGCACTACATCAATGCAAGTTATGTAACATTACCTAAGCATAACTGGAAGGTCAATAGAAGAAACAATAATAAATACATAACAGATATATAGCATTATGAAACTTAAGCTACTTAGACTAAACATTTGTATTTTTGTGTTATAATATGTAGTCATACTGACACAAAAAAGCATAATTTATATTTATTTCCTGATTCTTTTGTGATTGTTACAAGGTTGGTCAACTGACAGACCCCATAGAGTTAGATTAGAGTACAGAAAATAAAAGGTATTACTGAAAAGAAACATTTGAAATGTCCTAAATAATCTGCTTCTTTTATGTATAAAATACTTTTATTCTTCACTAAAAGTCTACCAAACTGAATAAAAATTCACATGTTGAATCAAAAGTTATAGTGCAAATACTAAACAGGTAGATGAAGTCATATATATATTATACAAGCTAGCCACAAAAGGGTTAAAGAAACTATGTATCAAAAAGTGCCAAATTATATAGCTTCTCAATTAATTGCAATTTTTTTCTACATTCTATGTAGGTAGTTTCCTTAGTATAATAGTATAGAAGTTAAAATTTAAAAAATGACTTCATTTTGTCTTATTTATATATTGTTTTGTAGAGCATTTCAAATCATTAATGTAAGTAACAAAAAGATGTAATAAAATATAAAATACGCAGACTGAGTATGTTACAGTACCATGTAAAAGTGTTAGGACAAGAGAATATTTTGTAATTCTTTCCATTTTATGGGACTAATTCTTGCATGCCATTCATAATGTAAATTTTAACACTATGGTAATGTGTCACTGACCCTAGTTGACAACTGAATAAGCCAGAGTAAAAATACTTACTCTTTAAAATTCTTACATACACATACAAAGGACATGTCAAAAGTGTTCTGTCTGAATAAACTATACAACATATGGTACTAGTACATGCTATAAGAAATCACTTTAATAGCACTCAATCAATAGATCCTTGATAAATTCATTGTTTAAATACCTCATATCAAGTGTTGTTGTCATGCCATGGCCCAAAAAAGCATAGAAAACTGTTAGTAGAGTTTATAGAAATTTTTACATGATGTTGGTTGGATTCTCCAGCAAATTGCTGCTCTTGGGATAGAAGGAAGACTACCACTTATCTCAAACATAAGATAAATGACCATGTACCAAACTATAGAAAAGTTTCCAGATCTATCATATCAAGAAGACTCAAATAGAACAAAATACTTGGTCATGTAGCAGTTAAATAAAACCTTTACATCAATTTCCAAATACTGTCAAGAGACTGAAGTTTGCTAAATAGTATATAGTACAAAACTAGACTATTAATGATTATAAAAGGGTGTTATGGACAGATGAGTCCAAATTTGAAATATAGGATTCAAAATGTAGGTTGTATATCTGGTGGAAGAAAGGTGAAAGATACCTAACTCAGTGCATAGCACTTACCATTGAAGCATGGGGGATTCTGTGTGATGGTTTGGAGTGTTTTTCTGTTGAGGTGACAGGAAATACTTGCACAATGAATGGAATAATGAACCAGTGCAACTAATATCAGATATGGATTTGTCATGGTAAACTCAATGGTTTGTGTATTGTTGGTAAGGAATTTTACTACCAAGAAGGTAATGACCCCAAACACTCATTTGGCCTATACAGAAATTACTTAACTAAGAAAGAAATTGCTGTTATCATTGAAATGATGCAATGATTCCCACACAGCTGTGGTCTCAACCCAATTGAGCAGATGTGGGTTTGGATAGATTAAAAACTTGTCAAATCAAAAGTTGCTTCCAAGTAAACTTTATGAGAGTTTATTAGAGACATTTGGAGTAAAGTCTGAAAGGTCACTTTGATTAAATAAGTTGCAACAATTTCTGAAAGACTTTCTGGAGTTGTTAAAGCAAAGAAGGGAACACACAAAATATTAACTGTTTGCTGAACTCAAATACTTCCATCAAGTTTCCACTGTACCAAATATGAATATTACTAGACATTTTTGTTTTACCTATAACTTACCTTCAATTGTTTGTTGAAAATAGTCTGAAATCTAATTTTTGACTTTTTCCTAATACTTTTGCACAATATTGTATAATAGAGCAATATTGAAGTTTTATCACACTACTGTTGTCCATTTCACCATGTCCAGTTATAATCTGTTTGATGATTGTATACCATGCAATTCTTTTTAAATTCTAAGAAGGTAGTTTTCATTTAAGGTTCACTGATTTGTGAATTACATTTTCAAACTTCCCTTAGGGCAACAGTAAAAGAAAAAACTCAAAACTAAAAAAAATGATTTCATATTGTCTTATTTATTTATTTATATTTTGTATAGTTTCCATTGTAAAGTAGTCATGTCTAAAACAAACACCCCTTTGTGCACTTTTTCTATAATCTATCTAGTATACAAGTATGACAGAAATACCTAGACAATAAACACAGGGTGTTTTTATATGAACAGCATAAATTCTTATTTCATTTTCCAGCTATTTGAGGTAGCTGACAGATGACAAAATGTCAAAGAAGAATGTGTATGAGTTGTGTTGTTTTCCCAGGTGAAAATCCTTTTTGATTACATTGTGTACTGTTGCTTTGTATATGTGGATAGTTTTTGTCACTGAACTTTGTGCTCTTGGATTCTTGATAGTGGGATATACTTATTGTGCGTTTCTTTCTGTGTTGGTCACGTTCCAAGTTGACCTATTTTCTTTTGTTTTCCAAAGCCATTAAATATCAAAGGATATTCACAGCCTTGATCTGAAGACATCTTTATGACTTGATAGCATGAATATTTTATCTTGAAAAACCATTAACTTCCCTTTCAAAGCAATATTTTTTGTTCTCATCCCACTATCTCTAAAACAAACAATGTCCAAAAGTCAATCTAATTCATGCTATCCACTGTAAATGTATATCAACTGTATTTTTCATCTTTGTATACCATACTCAACTCTGAATTAGATTTCTCCAATAGTAGTGCCATTCAAGGTAAGGTATTTCAAAAACTAACAGTTAACTTACCAATGATTTTTGCCAAAGGTTTAAGTTTAAATGTTTCTACAGCTTCTCTTGTCATTAAAACACATGCAGCAGCACCGTCACCTAAGCTGCTAGCATTGGCAGCAGTAACCGTTCCTAATACAAAAGAAAATTGTTTAAAAGACACAGTACCAACTCTTCAATAAATTCAGTATTTCTTATTTTAATAATATACCTTAATATGATAAAAGTTAAAATAATACAACATCACATTTTGTATTACGGCAAAAGGTTTCTGCTTGTATGCTCAAAAATCAATGTATATGGACTGTTAACACTTCTACAATGTGATTTGAACTTATATCATAAAGGGTAACATATTTGTGTTTCACTTGAGAAAGACACATTTTCAAAAAATTGAGTTTCCTGATTATAAAAATAATATTTATGCAAACCTTTAGCTAAAATAAATATACAATTTAAACGTATGCACTAGTCAGGTAAAGATTCATTATCAGTTAAGTTATTAAGTTTTACTATACAATGAACCTCGTCTCATTTATGCAAGATCTCGAACCTTTTTGAAAATCTAGAATTGACTTCTGAAATTTCCTTAAATTTTAGCCAGAAATTTTGCTAATTTTCAAAGTAATGTCTACAATATCTTGTCTGGCAGTATCTAAGATCCAAACATTATTTTTTATACCGTAATAAACACACCATAATGGAAAATAAAAATTAATCTATTAGCTAAATTTTTGTACATATTATATTGTCTGAATTAAACTTTCACAGCATAAAGTGTGTTACAGACTACAAGTATGGTTCCTGTCAAAATTTGTCAACATTGGAAAAACTTTAATATTTGTTGGTTTTATTTTTTTGATACAATCAACTCATATTGACAAATGCCTAATGAATGTGTATTTCTTTACATTAGTGAATTAAAACTTATAGGTAAAGTCACTTTAAGGAAAATAAGACCACACTGACTTCACTCGTATAAAAATTGCACACTAGAATACTCTTAAGTTCATTGCCTTTCTATAAACATATAATGAACTTTTGAAAATCAGTCAAATTAAAGAGGGTAGCTTTTGAGAAACATGTTATGATATATGCCCACTTGTTTCCCAAGTTCATTTTATAAAACCTTCTAATATTTTGTTATCAAATGGATCATACTAGAATGCAAAAAAGGATAAAAAAAAATTTAGTTGATGCACATCTTCTTGCTGCACTGACTAATTGGGTAGTTTATTTAAAGTTTATGGTAAAAGTTCACATGATGCCAGAGTTGAGATTGCTCAAATAAAATGAAGACTTTAACTTTTGTAGATATACCACACTAGTCATCTGAAACTGCATTATATCAGAAATTTGACAGAAATGGTCTGGTTTAACTAAGTCTTGATTATTTTAAATAGAAGAGTGAACAACATTTCGACCTTCCAGATTGTCCATTACGACCAATAATGTCAACATATGAATCGTTTAATTACAATCTTGGTAAATACATAGCATGGACATTCTCCAAATATGTAACATCAGCCAGCTCATTCATCAAAGACTCTTTTAATTTCAAGTCTAATCTAAATCAACTTAATCATAAAGCCTTAATGGCCAGTTTCGACATTATAATCCTCTTTACAGAAGTTCCAACAACAGAAGCCTGCAAGATAGCCTTAAAACTCTATATCCGAGACCCTAACCCAATTATAGACATTCCCAGTAACCAGTTAGCAACCCTCATAGAATTCACCACAGTAAAGAGAAACTTCATGTTCAACAACCAAAACTATATACAAACAAATGGCCTAAGCATGGGCAACCCAGTATCACCAGTTATAGCCAATATTTTTATGACACAAATTGAAACACAAGCAATTAATACAGCATTACATTCACCACTATACTGGTACAGATATGTAGATGACATGGTTGCTGGATTCAAATCTACAGAATACATACTTAATTTTTTCAATCACATTAACTCTATACATCACAACATTAACTTCACATGTAAACAAGAAAAAAGCAATCAAATATCATTTCTTAACCTTAAAATTATAAGAACCGACACACAATTCAAAACAGAAATCCACCGAAAAATCACCCATACTGGACTATACATTCCTTGGGACTCAGCACATGAAACAAAACAAAAACTCAACATACTAAGAAACCAGATAAACACAGCTATAAAAATATGCTCACCAGATAAAATTAACGATGAATTAGACAAAATAAAACAATACTTCATCAACATCAATAAGTTTCCTCCACAAACCGTAGAAAACATTATACGCATACACCAAGACAGAAAGCAAAATCAACCAACAAAAGTAAATATATCTTGTTTCATGTGCTGTATACCATATATTCCTGACATCAGCAAACAAATAACCAACATTTGGCAAAAACTAGTAACAAAATATAACATTCCAGTTAATACTAAATTTATTCAAAAACCAGGCACAAAACTGAGGTCTATACTATGTAAGAACTACACTGACAAACACCACACCAACATTATTTATAAAATACAATGTGATAACTGCCACGATTTCTATATTGGAGAAACAAGTAGAAAAATGGAAACCAGATTCAAAGAACATAAAAAGTCACCTTCACATGTTTTCGAACACTGCAAGTCAAATAAACACAACATAACCATAGAAAACACTCAAATACTAAATAAAGAAACAAACATAAACAAATGAAAAATCAAAGAAGCCTTACTTATACAACAACTTAAACCCAAAATAAACCAATATAAAGGAATGCCATTATACCTCTATTAATATTTTATAGATAAAATTATATATTCAAACATCTAACCCCGCCCTCTACATTGTGACACTCAATTACACAACCCCTTACAAACATGTGGTCAGCTTCCGGTCAGTTACTTCTTTCTTTGTAAGTCTTGATTAGTGTCTATCATTACTGAAAAGAATAGTGAACTTTATTTCATTTATAATTTCCTACTTTAAAAAATCAGTTTCTTTAGATCAAACAGCCAAGAAATTTTGTAAATATTTATATTTTATACAAGTTAACATTTTCCTAAACTGAAAATGTATTTCTAATAATACTTATCTCCTCTCACAAATATAGCTATTCATCAACATCACCTTTGCCTATATAAACATTGGTCTCACATACTCGTCTTTTATACCCCTCTTTGCAAATTTCTCCACCATCATCAATGTGGTCTCTATCCTGGTACTGTATACAAGCACTTCACTTAGGTAATGTAATCACTTTTTCAAGACTTACACTGGCTTTTAATGGGGAGGCAGAGTGGGAGAGTGTCTTATTATTGGGAATACATTTTCAGTTTGGGAAAATATTAACTTCCAAGACATAGTTACCATTACTGACACTATAGCTAGAATCCCACAGATGAGAAGGTGGATGGGGCTGGTGTTGGTAAAATCCATACAGAAAGTATTACACAAGTGGGGAAAACCACACATTTTTTCACAGTTTTTCACTAGGTATCTAATTCCTGTATCAAGTATGGAACAGTACATAAATAATCATTATAAGCTAGCCCCAAACAGATAGCAAAGGTTCCAGCACTTGGAGTTGGAATTAAGAGGTCTTGGTCTGTATATCCTATATTAGTGATCTCATATATATATATATATACTTTCAACTGGATCCCAGACTGTGACCACAGAGTGTAGCATTTAGCACCACAGGAATCACAATGAGAAAGCAAGCAACACTAAACTGGACAAACTTTCTCTTCCATCTAAAGAAGCCCAAAAGTTAACACCTCAGACTCAAAATGATGATATTATGTATGCCTCAATAAGACAGGAGTTAAAATAATACAACATCATATCCTGTATTATATAACTCATCTGGTTTGGAATTATGGAGATTCATCGTCACTCCCCAACCAAGTAGGCAAGGAATATTTCACTTACCCCTAGAATTATGGAATGGATTTGGAACCTTTGCTCAACCATGGGCCGAGGATGGGACCATTTCTTGTTTGAAATTATGAGGAGATAGTGGATGTTTTTCCATGAACAATGTACAAAAACAACACTGATAAATGAGAAGGGCCATGCACATCTCACCAGGATAGTGTTAAATCTAAGATAGAATTACGAGAGGTCTTCAGCACAGATGCCACTCCTCCTGACATCTGGGAAAAAACATCCAGAGACCTGAATAGGAGGGCCACCAACTTCACCCTCTTCTCAAAGAGTGTAAAAACACACTCAAACACTAAAGGAAAAGCCTTTGTCCACCATTCCAGTGACTGGAAACTAGGCATAGTAAGAACTCCATAGCTCCACTAGTAGAATTTGGGAGGGGGTAATGCATACTGGAAAGTCCTGAGAAACACTGCAATAGGCAAACCAAGTTTCCTAAATTTTTAAAAGCAAACCAACCTCAATTTGTTCAATCTCATGATCAGCAGGTAGAGGCATAATTTCCTTTTAGCTTTTACTCAAAACAGTCCATGATAATATGCAAATACCATCTGGTAAGTGATTAGACAGTCTTATGGAGCACCTCATTTCTATAGAGTATAGTGCAACCAGTAGTAAGAAGAATCAAAGTGGCTGCAAGTGTTGAAATGGAATAAGAAAAAAAAACAGTTAACCAAGCAACACTTATCACAAAGTGGGAACCAGTGAAAACAAGATATAAGGGACCATGAAAAATAAGGAGAAACAGCTGTAACAAAAAGTACCCATTCCTCCTTATAATAACTAACAGCTGTTTTCAAAAATGGTCATGGGGTAGGGGAAAACTCCCAAAAGAAAACAGCCTGATCATACAAAGAATACGAGAGAAACACATTGGGAGATTTCTGGAGAAGGGTTTGTAAAATGTTCTTCATTGAACAAGTGAAATGACCAGCAAAAGACAAATGTGCTGAATCAAGTGAACTTTAACTTGGAATACATCTCACCAGTAAAGACCAAAATATGCAATATGAATATCGGGAATCCACCTCTAAGCAAGTGGGAAAATTAAGAGAAACTGAAAGTTCTCAATGAAAAGTCAAGATGATCACCACAAAAGGAAGTATGAGGTCTGTTCAAAAATATGCAGACTGATTGAATTGCGCAGCTCCAGTTGGTTCCAGGGGAATATGCTTGGTGTCACTAGGTTTGCACAGATCAGCTGATTGCAATGCCATTTCCTGATTGAAGATATCTTCATTTGTGTATTAGCTACACGGTTTTAAGTGAAGCGAGATTTTTTCGTTTGGCGGATTTCAGAATGAATGACCTGAAGGAGCAACGACTTGCTGTGAAATTTTGTGTTAAACTTGGAAAATCTGCGACTGAAACTTTTGCTATGCTTAACACGGCTTACCAGGTTTGTCAGGAACTGCTTGATCGTTCAGAAGAAGATGAAAACTTCTTGTCAAGGATCATAACAGGTGATGAATCATGGGTTTATGGTTATGACATTGAAACAAAGGTCCAATTGTCCCAGTAGATGGGTGAAACATCCCCCAGACCCAAAAAAGCTTGCCAAGTTCAATCCAAGGTCAAGGCAATGCTGACAGTTTTCTTCGATGCTAAGGGTGTTGTTCATCACGAGTACCTCCCCAAAGGCTCCATAGTGAACCAGACTTACTACATTGAAGTTCTGAAACATCTGACAGACGTCATCCATTGCAAAAGGCCAGAAATGTGGAGGAGTGGCGACTGGTTTTTCCATCACAACAACGCTCCAGTCCATTCAGCCCTCAGAACTCGTGAGTTTTTCGCCAAACACTCGATCACTGTTCTTACCCACCACACCTACTAACTTGACCTTGCTCCTTGTGATTTTTTCTTGTTCCCCAAACTCAAAAGACCCTTGAAAGGAAGAAGATTTGAGACGATTCCCGAGGTTAAGGCAAATGCGATGAAGGAGCTGGAGGACATTACAAAAGAAGCATACCAGGACTGCTTCAACAAGTGAAAGCACCATTGGGATAAATGTGTGCATTGGGGAGGAGAGTACTTTGAAGGGGTCTCAGACCTGTAACTTCTAAATAAAGTACATTTTGTTTTATGACATCAGTCCGTGTATTTTTTGAACAGACCTCATAAAGTGGAGAAAGGGAGGAGTAGACTCAATGTGAACAAAGACAAGCCTCAAAATTTTGCATATACAAGTGATTAATTGAAGAAGAGGGGTAGAAGGTAGATTCAACTTGGACTCTCAAGAAGCCAACTTAGTGAAAAAGATATCAGAAAATAGACTCTAAATTCTCCCAAAGAACAACAACAGCAAAAAAAGTCAACTTCTGAGAAAACATCCCAAGCCAAATGAATTTCTTCATCTCTCAATGGATAAAAAACATGGACAGCCCCAATTAAAAGTGACCCCTCCTAACTGCAGAAAGATGCTACATAACAAGAAGGAGTAGGAGAGGTCTGATTATCCCAACTTACTGATAACAGTAATACAGGAATTCATACCTGAAAATATCATGCTTAAATCTGGTTTGTTTTTTGCAAATTATAATTTGACTGAAATCTACAAGGAGGTGCAAAAACTGCAATCAATAATGAGACAACACATAACACTTCATTATGAAAAATTATGATTAACACTTTGTTGAGAAAAAAAAATGATTACATTATCAAAGTGCTTATTACCAGCTTATTCTTTCCATGGTTATAGCTTAGTACAACAATTTATCTCAGTGATGTTAACCAATATACTAATACTTTTACTTACTGGTTATGAAAAATATTTATTTCTTAAGAGTCTTGAAATTTTTGTTTTCTTTATTCTTGTTCTTTTGACCTTTGACACCTTTCCAATGGTTTAGAGAAAGACACTATGAAACCAAAACTGAGCTTTAAAGTTTGATAAATTTAATCAGGTCCATTCCTGTATCACAAAATGTTACCAAATATTCTGTTTGTGATGAAAAAAGTCAATCAGTTTTGGTTTCACTTTATATGTTTATTTAGCAAGCTTTCATCAAACTTATTTCTTTGTAAGTATATAATACTATTAAAATAAATTATAAACATTTCTCAGTATTGTATTTCTGTGTAATACAGCTGTTACAATCTTACTGTTATAAGTACAAGTGATGTATTACATTTGTTCATGCACATTTCCAATAGCATTTTTAAAACTATTTTTTGTAGACTGTACGTACAAGATTGCTGAAGACAGTTCCAAGAATACATGAAAGTTTTGCTATAAATATTTACCATAGATGTAAGAACTTGATTTGAGATATTATTACTTTTTATCATTGCTAAATATTAGTTTATGGTTTTCTATTTCTTTTTTTCTTGAAAAAAACAAACATGTTTAAAGCAGACCTATTGAGTACCCTTAAATCTGGGACTAGTAAAAATATTTGAGGCAGGCATTACTATTTGCAGCATCATGTAAGATGACATGTTACGTAATACAGCTATCAATAACTTAGAAAAGAGAAACATAAATAAACACATCAATCATGTACAGCTCATGACAGTGCATTAACATCTTTGAGCACTTACCATTTTTTTCAAATGCTGGTGAAAGTTTGGGAAGTTTTTCATAGATGACCTTTGAATATTCTTCATCTTTATTTATAACTGTATCTGACCTGCCCTTTTTTCCAGGAATTGTAACAGGTACTATTTCTTTTCCAAAAATCCCTCGCTAATTATCAAAAAAATAATGTTTAAAAAGTTTTTGTACTTTATAATTTTTATGTTTTAAACATAAGAAAATAACTGATTGGAATTTCATTCCATTTAAAATTTTAAATTATTTTTGATACTTATAAGTTAATGCATTCTAACATTGAACAAGCAAAGCAACTGGACGAGAGATGCAAATAAAGTATAAAGAAAATAAAATTACTGTAAAATTACTTGATATCATGGTCTTAACATAAAATGCACATCAACATTAAAAAGTAAATAAAACTCAATTGAAATTGCACAGAAAACAATGATGGACAAACCAAAGACGGTTATCAGAGAACCTCAGAGAAAATTATTATAAAATAAACTGTAACAAAAGAATAAAGTAGGCCATTCATATGAAAACTATAAATTACTTAAACATGGACTTAATGAATAAAGTGTTAAATTACAAATACAGAGTTTCACTGCATAGTCATCCAACATATTATTTACAAAGTACCTTAAATGAAGTAATAAAACTTTACAGCTACTCTAACAATTCACACTACTCTCCACAGCAAACCAAATGAACATAATGTTCTACAATTTCAGTGATATTCTTACTTCATGTGAGTCATAAAGTAGCCTATACCATTAATCATTTTGGCAGATAATACAACAGTTTCATGATAAAACTGAGATTACCCTGGATCAGTCCCTCTTGTGCATGCTAAGACCTCAAGGTAAACTTAACAGAAATTACATAGAATGTCTTATTTGAAAACACATTTTAAAAATTCAAAATGTCTTATTTATAATATATAATAAGTAACAGGTCAGTAGGATACATGATAAAGATCTGCTCATTACTTACTTATAATCTATATTATAGTCACAAAATACAATGCAAAAATAATTAATGTTTGAGAAGCCTTTGTGATTACCATAAACAGCTACTTAAGTAAATTTTTGACCTTTCATCTTGAATATTTTTCTTCCTATTTAGTATCATCAATCCATTTCAAAAATGTCATCCTCTCAAAAATGAAGTAAATTTTAACTTAAAAGAATTTAAAGAGAATAAAACATAATTTAGGTTCAGAAACTGTTGCCTTTTAACTATAATTTTATTTTGAAATAATCTAAGTTCTTGTTGTATTAACGTAAAAAAAACTATAACTATAAACATTTGATATACTTAGTTTAATTAAGCTTGTAGAATTAAAAAAGCAGGAAATTTTAATGTAAAAAATAACAAAACATTAATGAAATAAAACTGGAGAAAGAGACATTTATTATTTTGTGATTTGAAGGACATCCAATTGGAAGTTTTAAGTTTTGCTTAAGGTGTTTATAATTTTATTTTTCTTATGACACTATTTGCTTCAATTATCTTAGTATTATTTTTTCAAGCTTTTGTAAGATTAATACAATTACCATTACCTGAGATAACTATTTTTATCTTTTTTTTATGAATATGTACTACGATGGTATTAATTTGCAATTTCAAGAATTGATGAAAAAAATGAGTAATGACATGATTGTATGACTTTTTTTTTTCATTTATAGATAACATACTTTTGATGTGTATAGATTAAAAGAATATATATCTTAAATTCAGCCCCTTACAACTCATTAAGTGAGAAAGAGAATTAAGTCTCTTTTAATGTCACATTTGTAGTATAATAATTTAACTCAAAAAATTAAACCCAGCAAAAATAAACCTTTAAATGAAATTTTTAATGATTATATGTGCTTAAAAACACAGACATACATAAAAGTATAAGATATATGTAGTTAAATGTGAAACTGAAAATTTACAAACTATGCAACTGCTATGTTGTCTCTGCTTAAACAGACCTAAATGTATCAAATAGTTCTAAATACACTGTATAGTTGATGTTGCCATACAACCCAAAAACTATAACAAAATTAAAATTAAAGGGAAACTATTAAAATACATGCATTAATAGTCAGTAGGATGTAAAGCAAAATAAATAACTGGCATAAAATAAAAGGGATTTATTTCTAATGATGAAGGGGTCTGGCTTTCTTTAGAAATGTTATTCAAATTCAACTGTAGGAAAATAATGTTTTGTACACACAGTGGTTTTAGAAAATATAAGCATACCATGCATTTTCTGTTACCTATATTCAAACAGAAATTTGAAAAAGTTGTTATTCATATCATTTCTGCAAAACATGTTGAATTCCTTTTGTTCTAATTACCTACTGTTCTATGCCATTCAACAAGAGCAATGTTTTGAATACCTCTATTGCTGGCAAGCAATAGGAGTAATAATCTATGATGGATGTCACAGTTAGACCTGTTTCTCTTACTTTTATAAAAGCAGACAATGCAGGAGCATCTGAATTCCTGATGAACAGATTTATTTTTTCCAAATTTGGCTTAAGAGGTGATGCAAGGACTGGATTAGAGCTACAGCCTAGCTTTGCAAATTTCAACAGAAATGGCATCAGTGTGGTATCTTGACTCGAATGGAGTCAACAAAGGTTGATGGTCTGTTTAGCACACTGTTGAGGTGCTCAGCCCAATGCCACTTTTGCAGAATTTCTGCACACAATGCTTGTTGGTAGCTGTCTGTAATGCAATGGCCAAGTCAGTCTACTATTTCTCTTTTGTGCTGTGGAGTTTTTTGCTTAACAGGACTGTAAGCTAATTTCTTAATATTTGAGTTATGGTCAGTTATCTGTGTGAGGTGCAGAGAGAATATTAGTCATTTAGCTCATTCTAGAGCTAATTTTAGGGATTTCTCTGGTAATGACCTCATGAGCACACTTATAGTCAATATAATTCAAATTTGACCACTCCTTGCAAGTACTAGCATCAACTTCAGGTAGCGAGTAAAGTGCTATATTAAGTTTCTCTTTTATGCTGTGGACAATATAAAGAAAATTTAATTTAGAAATGTCTAGCTTTTTCAGACTTAGATTTGTGTCTTTGCTTCAAAGACTTGAATGAGAACTTCATGGAGCTTCTGACTAGTTTGTGACCAGACCATCTGCTAACAGCATGCAAGACATGAGTAAGATTAACATCACTAAAATCAATTTGGTAATAAGTTTATTATTATTTAATAATTTTATTAAGTTGCAGGCACAGCCAAGTGGTCTCATACTCATTCTCTTTTGATATGAGGTCAATCCATACATTTACATATAAATATGCAGAAACAAAAGGTTTATGTCAATTTGATTCACATACATTGACAAAGTAGTTTAATGACATTTTCTATGTAACTCTGTAAAAGGTTGTGACATTCACACTCTGATCTATGTTTGATGAAAAGATTAAGCATGAGTACATAAACTTAAATTGTCAGGTTAAAAATATACAACTCCAAACAGCTTAAACATATCGACAAGAAAGTAAGATGTGGGCACTGTTTGTTTAACATAATAAAACTTTGAGAGACAGGCTGACACTTTATTGTGTTGTTTTGTGAATATCAAAACAAGTCTGGTTTCAGCATTGACTGGCAATTGCGAGACTTATACACTTGCCTATAAATCCAATTAGATCAAGGTTTGGCTGCCATTTTAACCTGAGAGGCATTCCTACTCAATCTTTTGCCACCCTAATGGCTGCAACTTAGATGTAGCTAGCTGTCTTGAAACCTATAGGTAAAGGTGAACTAGATTTCAATTTTGGTTTCTTCTGAGGTATTCACTCTATGTACAAATACCGAATACAACACTGATTTATAGGTGATAGAGTATTATTTAATTACCTTCTCAGAACTATTTTTAGGTTGTATTATGCTGATCTTAGAAAACAGTTATTTGACTTACAGTGGAGAAGAACTTATGCAATTAAAAGATGTACTCTTATGGGCATTAAAGTGGAAACCTTTTTGGAGTGTTTCATCATGAGTTTCTTAGAAACTAGAGTGTAAATTGTAAGTTTTTGTTTGACATAATTCAAAGCCTTTTTCTATAGAGATAAATATTAACCTTTAATATTATTCCATTTTACTACTTTGTAGAATATTTTACTGTTTCACAGTATATTTTTAAATGTTTTTCTTTTTAATTGTGTTTCTATTTTCAACCTTTATATAATTTTTTAGCTTTGTGACGACATGTCATACAGCACATTGTTACTACAAATTGAGAGATCTACAAACCATTTTTATGACTTTCAATTTTTTATTACATTTATAATTTTTACTTACATGAACTACACCATCATAACACAATTTGTATAATCATCACTGTGGTCAGTTATATTTATTGCATTTCTCTTTGATGTTTATTTCTCAATTTGGCTTCAAGAAACCAAAATTATACTTTGATATATATATATATATATTTATTTTTTATGGAGATAATCTCTCACTGAAGCTGTTTTAACAGTTCCTATGAAAGAAATGTGCTTCTGCTTAGCTTTTTTGCTATCTTATTTTCATACTTTTATAATCTTCAACTGACAAATATTTTTCTATGTGTAAAAAAAAAGACAGGTATTTGGTATCACAGATAAAGCTCTGGATAAAATTATTCAGATTGACAAAAATCAACACAGCTTCTCAAATGATTATCCATTATGATGAAACACATTTCATGTTATAATCTACACATCACCACAAAGTGAAGAAAAACCTGAGTTCTAATACTAGCTGAAAAGACACACTTTCAACGATTCATCCAATTTGAAATGAAAAAGCAGTGAAAATATTGTGACAAATGTAAAAATTCCTTTAATTTCAAATAATATTCTAAAATTACATTAGAAGGCTTATTTTAAAATCCACGATAAAGCATAAAATAAGCAAAAACAACACAATGATTACCACAACTATCCAAATAACTCATTAGACAAAACAAAATTGATATTATATAGAAAACTGAACAGTGAAAACAAAAATATGTCTGTACACATTATGGAATTTTATCACACTTTGATAATTTTACAATATTTACCTCAGCTGCAGCAGCAGATTTTTGATAGCTGGATACTGCAAAACTATCTTGTTCTTTTCTTCCAATACCGTATTTTTCTGCTGTCTTATCTGCACATGAACCCTAGAAACAGTTTAACTACTGTATTTATCCTAAACACGAATTTAGTTTACATGAAAACAAGCCAGGTCAGAACTGAGAAATTAGACTATTAATGAACAAAGCTAACGAATTTAGAAAAACACGTAGGTTTGAGAAGTCTCAATATAAAATTATATAACCCAAGCTCTTTCTTTTTAGGGGAGTAAACTGGGAATGGTAGCATGACTGAATGAGTGATATATACAGGATTTGAGTGATATCATGAAGAACAAATGTCTCAGAGAACAAACCAATAGCCAGAGAATACTGATACCAGGATCTTGATTTATTAAACTTGATTGAACAGTATTTAGATTAGCAATCCAAATAAACTTCTTTTATCTCTGTATTAGCTTTAGTTTTAAACTCATTTTCAATGCCAATTGGATAAACATTGTTTATGAAATGATCAGGAGTTCGTTTTTGGTGCTAACACATGACTTATGGTTATTGAAACATTTTCCAAGAACTAGTGATCAAATATTTTACACTATATAAGATAAATGGTATTTTGTTTTGTGCAAGTAATTCCTTCAGAAGTTTTAAAGTTTATATGGTTGTGCTTGTTTTGGCTATAATGCCAATATACAACAGAAAACAGAGATATCTGTAAAATCAGGAGGTTAAAATTGACAAATGATATTAAAAATTAATCAATTTTTTTCTTTATTATACATTCACAGCATTTGCTTCATGAATAATGCATCATAAAAATTAGAACATTAAGTCATATCAAAAATTAATACATAGAAATCTGCTATTGTTTTTGTTTAGAAGATAAAGTATGTGAAGGTTTCTTTGTTACTTACCATTAACAAATTACTGTAAGCATCAGTTAGCCCATCATACTGACATCCATCCTAAGTTATAAAAAATGCAAAAGTTTGCATATTTATTGAGATAATTAATTTCATATATTCAAATGCATAATTTATTACTCAAAGAAAAAGTGCTATTTAAAACATAATATACAAAAGATATAGTCTTAATCTAAATCAAATGTGCTAAGCTGTTCTGTCTGACTTTCACAAGTAATATTTATTTTTTTTAGTTTCAAGCTATACAGCCATTACTACATGAAAAAAAACTTACAATCAACGAAATAGTTCCAAAAGGTGTCTCTCCACGTGGAAGATAGTAAGGTACATTAGACATGCTTTCCATTCCTCCTGCTACCATAACATCCTAAATAGACAACTACAACTTCAATATCATCCTACTACAGTTTGCAAGTAATTAAACCATTATCTCATTCAATTGTTATTGTTATATTTCTTCTTTTTCTGTAAAGCCAAGTTTAAGATATGCTAGATTCATATTACATGTAACAAAGAATTAAAAAATGGGAAATCATTAGATTGAACAATATAAGATGTCACAAAACTATATTTATTTTACAGATGAGACTTCCACAATAATATATATTTTATTAATCTAATTATAGCATATTTTCAAACTCAACTTAAAATCCAAATTTATGTAAATATTATATAATCAATGCTTTAGATTTAGTATTTTTTGGAAAGTTATTGCATTAAATTTCTAAACATATTTCTTAAAACCTATGTCAATGACTAGCTCAACCTCCTAACTGTTGATAATCAATCTTTCTGACATTGGATTTTTCATTCCTGTTCTTTTAGCATTTTTCTTGAGCTAAATTTTCAAGATGAAAAGTCACTTCATTCATATTTGAATTGATTTTAAAATCCGTAAATATACATACATACATACACACACACACAAACACAGGTCACAGAAAAAATAGTTGTCAAATATTTTTTGGTTACATTTTGTGAAGCAAACAAATTTATTGTTGATCAATCAAAAATTAATTTACGTTTTGAATATATGTAACTACTTACTTAGTTTAAAATTACATATATGGTATAATTTATGTAATACTTAGTTAATCTTACAGCAGTGGACCTCTTTAATAATGGAAGATTCAAGATGCTTTATAATAAAATAATTCTGAGTTCATTTGTTCTTACTAAATTTGAGAAAAATGAAAGAATGACAGGGAAACTGGACTTAAATACACAAAAACACAAAGAAAAAATATACAATCACAAAAATGCAAGCAAAATAATGTGTGTAAAGAACAAAATATAACTCATTTACTACACATTTATCTCCATAAAGATGTTTAATATGAATTAGTTACATGTCAAGCTTTAGAAGAGCATTACTGTTTACAAAGAAAGAACTTAAAGCCCTCATAACTTAACATAAAAATTAAGGGGGAGTAATGCAAACAATGAGATCATAGTTTTGTATACCACTTCTGCAGTCATATATTCTTAAGATGCATGTGTCAACTATATACTATTGGTCAATCACACTGAAACTTAATGGAATTTAAAATCTTGAGAAACCCTCTAATCTACAATTGAAGAGCACAGCTGTTTACATTATTGCACAATGTGCAGCATCACAACCATTTTACCTAAGAGCAGCACAGATGTTATCTGCAGAAAATAAAGGAACAAAGACAGTTAAAACAAAATAATTTTTATGGCTTTCTATACCATGTGTTATGTGGAAACTGAACATAAGAAAAAATAACACACCACCGATATAAAAAGGTAGAAACACAAGTTTCAAACACACACACCATACTTTCTTCCCTTCCTTCCTTAAGGCTTGTCCTTAAGCGAGCAAATTTAAAATAAATGAAATTTAAATTCACACCTGGGTCAAAAAGCGTGTTAACCTTCTTTTTACTCATGAAAACACTTAAATACCATACAGGCATCACACCTGTTAAACAAGGATTTAGACATATCACAATAATAACAAAGTCCTTTAACAAAGAACTGAATTTCATAATTCCAATGAAATACTTTTGGATACAAAAATATACCAAAGTACAAAACAAAAATATAAACTCTTTAACAAAGATTACCCTAACAGAAAATACAATAGCCTTCAACATTTCAATGACAAAAACCAAATATTTTTAAAAGCACATGCAATATTCTCTAACCAAATAATGATATGAGTAAAGCATATTATACAAAATTAAGCCCTTTACACTTTAAAACCATAATAAATACATTAAAAAACACAATGCATAAAACCCTTTAAAATGGTTTAACCTGAAACAATACAAACTCAATATAATATTATACAGCAAACCTTTTACAAACAAAATCAATATTATCTGAAAGCTAAATAAATTCCTGTAAAATTAAGAGTAAAATGTTTCAAACACATTAAAGTAACCTTTCAACAAAGTGAACACAAAAGTTATAATAAATACAAGAAAAAAAAAACATTAAAAGAAAGGCAAACCCTTCACAATAAACACCGTGAAGATATATGCAGATGTGTATTCAAATAAGACTTTTATATATCACTTCTGGATTGCATTCCATCATGAAAAAAAAACATTCATTTCACTGGAGTTACTATTCTTAAGTCTCTTGCCTTGTAAAAAGGATATTGGTAGTGGTCAAAACCAGCATTTACAAGTTGAATAAATTAAAAAAAATAAAAAAATTTGGTATCAGTATAGGCATATGTTATAGTCTCTCAGTTCCTTAAATGCAGTTGCCAAAGATGTGGTAAACCTACATCTGCATCTTCAGTGACTTACTGTAGAACCATATTCAATTAGCATACTGGAAGGTCCTGCCAACAAAGTGCCCTCTTCTACAGTCAAAATCAACTGGAATTAAGTAAAAACATCCATGATGTTTTATATTAATTCAAGACACTCCTCGAATACACATGACATATGATTTCATGTCAGCCTGAACAAGATATGAGAAGCTTAAGCCTATTACAATAATACTGTGGCTAGTTAAAGAATAAGGTAGCCAAAACAGCTAAAAGCTTGGTGTGAAATAGCAAAACTCCAATTTAAAAATGCAAGGTCCAAAGCCTTCCAATTAGTTAGATGTTTATCCAGGTATGTAGGTTGAAAAAGGGCCATACCTACCCAGTTACAACTATTACTGTTCTCTAAAAACTATCTTTAAAGAAGGTAATGTACAAACAACATTTTTCTCTAACTGTCCAGATACATATTTGTATAATATCCATTTCATTGATTATATGGTTGACTAATACTTTACTATCCATGCTGCCCTTATAGCCATTCCAGTGACATAAATTCATGTATGACACACATACATGTCAAATGAAAAAAAAAGAAAATGCACACTATTGAATGTGTAATGGAAATTCCATGAAGAACAAGTGTACAAATAAGGAAAGAAAGAAAAATGTTAAAATAAACACAAGTTGATGAATTAAATAACATTCCAAGCTGTTATATAAGGAGTTGAAAACAACAATCTGTCTTATTAACATAAAACAGACATGACTTTAGCACAGAGAAAAGCAAAGAATATTTGTGTTACCAGCACCAAACTAAAGGAACTGAATCATGTAAAAGAAATGAACAATGAAACTTTGTTCAGAAATAACAAGAGGAAGGCTGATGTTTAATCACATTTTATCCAATTATAATTTGGGTATGGCTTTCACTTAAAAGGTTACAATTATACCAACCAGATAAAGGACCAACTTACAACTTAGCCATGCAGTGCATATTGAAAAATTGGGCAAACACAAGAAAATGTCAGCTAAATATGTTTTTGGCTCATAAATTAGTTCTCTTCTGTTGATCCAAAGTTCTATTAGAACCCTCTTTTAAGGTTTCCCGATTTGACTGCTGACTGAATATGGGTATGATATGTTGCATAGCAAAAATTCTTTGTATAAATGCCTTATAAGTATCCAATGCTACCCTCTCTAGTCTAGCAACATATCAACAAATGGACATAATGTGTATGAATAAACTGATGTAAAAAAAGAGAACTTCCTTGAAGATTTAATTATATTCATTGAAGAAGAAACAGCACTGTTAAGAGATGTTTTAGTAAATATTTAGCAAAATTATCCAAACTTAGTTATGTTTCATTGCATTTCATGTATTATAATTGATATCTCATTTGCTATAGTTGAAAATTTAAACAATGAACAATTGCTCATGCAGAAATTGATGTTTTCAATGTAGAAGGTTTTCAAGATAATGATGGTATTGTAGATGTAGATAAACATAAGTACTTTTTTAAAGTGTTGCCTGTTATTTGAACATCAGTCTCTGAATATTCTCCCCCCCAATTGTAAATTTCTGTAAGTTGTTGGCTTGTGTGCTGACCCACAACTGCATAATCACAACATAAATTCAGATATAATACACTTCACAAATGGATGGTTATTTCAAATATCTTGCAAATATTACTAACTGTTATTAGCTTTATAGTTATTGCAATAAAATGTCCAATGAAAAATATACTAAGCACTCACTAAGAAAGTTCACAACTATACTAAAAAAAATAACATCAATAATATTTCTTTATATAAAGTTATAACTACTTTGTTTCTGACATAAAAAAGTGTAATGTAATTCAAAATATATCTTAAAAGTTGTTTAGATTTATACTTTATTGTTTATATACAGTTGTTTCTACTAAGATAATAAAAGGTGTTTCCAATTTCAAATGAAGACCTAGACCAAACAGACTAAATGCAAAGTTCCCTAGTTATCAAGAAATGTAGCGCTCACCCAAAGTGACATGTCTTATTCACATGAGTGGCCATTTTCATTACAACATAGATGGAGCATATATAACCTCTATATATCATATGAACAACTAATGAAGGATACAGCTGTTGACATTGTGACAAAATACCACATTAAGAATGTTTTCTCCAGGTGGTAACAGGTACTACCTTCATCAAAAATGAAGAAAAAACAATAAAAATATCAACTTTATGACTTT
Organism: Carcinoscorpius rotundicauda; assembly: GCA_011833715.1. Taxonomy (NCBI): domain Eukaryota; kingdom Metazoa; phylum Arthropoda; class Merostomata; order Xiphosura; family Limulidae; genus Carcinoscorpius; species Carcinoscorpius rotundicauda. Next base: position 43,626,924 of record CM022393.1, read on the forward strand.
TAAATAATGTATTATGTGAAATCTGCATATATTCAGAACAATGAATAAAGGTAGAATAAATATTTTAATATTAGAAAAAGACAGAAACCAACAACATGTTCAAATAGCAGATGAGCAAATCACAACCAACCACTTTTGTGGAACAGTTGCTTCATAGCAACTGTTTTAGTTGTTCTATGGCACTCTCATAAAAACTGGTTAGCACACTAGGACTATTAAACATATCTCTTGTGCTTTTGTACCAAAGGCATAAAGGTTTTGAGTGATACCTACACTCCTAGAAGAGAAAGAAATATCCATGCCATAGGTAAATGAGGGGTGGGTAAGATTCTGACATCTTATTCTATACCCTTGAGCCAAATGGGAGTCAAATAAGCCCAACTGAGATAAGATGAAAAATAAAAATACCCAGACTGATGACATATGCAACTGGAGCAAGAATACATGTCTCATCCCTGAAAATGAATCCTGCCTTGGTCATTTCTTGGTCATAGAATCAGAATGTGATATTCTTATAATTCACGAGATTGTGCCAGCAAAAACTAGTCATTCATGGAATGGTGTTTACACAGCAAGATGGAATAGAAATTATAGGAAAATCTGCACAACGTGGCAGAACTCATGTGAACCTGATGCATATTTGAAGGCAAATACCTGGAAGAGCAGTATCTGACTCTTGTATGCAACAAAAACCGATACCGATGGAACTCCACCACTATGGGAATGTGCAAAGAGAAGCTAACAACAGAAAATGTAGACATCTACAATCCCAGGATATATTACCAACTCAGAATGATGAATGAGTGACTTGGCATCTTGGAGAATCTAAGCGTGGATTTATGCAAGAAATATTGATGACTGAACCACAATCTCCTCTTGACATAAGCTGCACAGCCATTAGGAATAAAACCCTTTGATGAACTAGCACAACTCACTCACTACCCCCAGACCAACAAAGCTCTGATAGCCCTAGAACTAACTTCCAAGTCCCAATAATCTGCATGAGACAGAAATCCCACAGTTTGGAGAGATAATATAGATTAAAATATGAGCTGAATGACAAGTCCTGACTCAAGGACCTGCAGTAATCCTGGGTCTGCTACCACAGACCCTGAAGGTATACAGTATTAACATACACCACTGACGACTGGGCTGAGCAGCAGGATCTGTGAACATAGACAGAGTCTATTCTGAGTACCAGTGTACTGAAAAGCTGATATTGTGGGTCAGGAACCATAAAGAGGGGCTAATCTATGACTCCCTGTAGGAGCTCATAAAATTCAAGACACCGACAACAACAGGAAGAAATGTATAAGTCAAAAATTGAATCAACAGGAATGCTAAAAAGGAATCCAGTTCTTCACTGATGAAGTTGGTGATTGTGAAAATCTTTCAATTGAGTGATGTGAAAGGAAAACAAAATGGCATATTTTAGAGCTGGAGACCACAGACTTACCCTGTCCCACTAGTGAACATAGATTTACTCATATTAAATAAAAACTCTGCCTTTAAATCAATAAATTCAAGAAGCACAAGTACTATCTAAGAGTCAGAATATGTTTCCTCCTGACAGTGGTAGCTAAATTCATGAATATTCAATAATATGTTGGATAAGGCATAACAGTCCTTTCACATTACTGAGAAATAAACCATCCAGCATAAACTACAAAATCTGTGGATGGATAGAAAAACAAAAATTTGTTCCAACACCTTTCAGCTATCAAGTAAGTAGCAAGCTCAAAAGTAACCAGGAAAAAATCCAAAACATCACACTCAAGGAATCAATAGAAGAAAACTAATCAAAGGCAGCTTATCTCAAAGTAGGTTCTCCCTTTTTTTTCCATTAAAGATTGTGTTGATTACTGTTGAATTGAACCACCTTTTGTGAGATAATTTTTTGTTACAGCAAAGCAATGTTGGGCCATCTGCTATGTCCACCTGAGGGAACTGAACCCTGGAACTCAAATTCACCACTGTCACAGAATAAGACTAAAAAGCCAACAGACTAAAAAAAGATGCAAGAAAAAGTGAATCTAAATTCTCTCCAGAATGTTGAGGATTACCCTCAATTGCATTCTCATAGCCAAACATATATCTTCATTTTACTACAAATAAGATCATCAACAGTGTCAACCAACTGTTCTGCAACCCTAGATATCAGAAGTGGGATACAAGAGACTTGATTTGCCTCTGTACCAGAAATAATAATTGTAGAATTTAAGCCATAAATTGGCTTGCCAATCACAATTTTTAAAAATTAAATTTCATTTCTTATAACATAAATTTAAAATTCAACAAGATAACACCGATAATGGTCAAAGTATCTCCAAACAATTAAAATTTTGGTAAACCTGTTAGTGACACTTTTTCAAGAAAAAGTGGTAACATTATCTGAATGAGGTGCTTATATACAGTACCAAGACAAAGTGTTTACTGATGAGGTGGAGAGTTTCATGACACAAATATCACCAAGGGTAATTAAGCAAGCAAAAACAAATCAGAACAATGTTTAGATGGGCAAAGGAAGATACACTGGCAGTTGAGTAATTATTATAAATGGGGTGTGAAGTAAGTATGGTATGTATTGTAACCCTCAAATGAATGGGTCAGTATTTAAATTACTCACTACAGAGAAACAAACAAACAAAACAGCAACTAACAGCTTTATATAAACAAATATTTGAACATAGTGAAAGTTCATTCCATAAATTTGGTTTCAGAATCACAAAAAGAGGCAATATAATATATGCAATATAATGGTATCATTGGCAGACATACCAGTTTACCTTCAATAAAGCAGTTTGTACTCACTTTGTGTTCTTATACTCGAGGAGCAAGGTAAAACTTAATATACTTGAAATCATTAAAAATTTCAGAGAGAATTTTAAAACACAAATAATACAAAACCAAAATTCAAATTAATTGTGTCTCAAACAGCTATATACAAGGAGAGAAAAACTATCCAAGTGTTAGATAAGCCAATCTTCAACAGTGGATACAGCACCTGTTCTATTCTGTTGTAAAGAGACAAACAGCTTTACTTTGAAGATAACTTTCAGATATAATAAAGTGAAAACTGCTCTTTCTAATGGTCATAAAACATGTCATTCAAACTTAATTTGTTGCCAAGTAACAATCTTTTCTAATTTGAAAAGTGAGCATGGCTTCTATTGGTGGGGAGAAAATTTACCATGTCTTGCTTAGAATTTGACTAGGTTAGAGGTAATAAAGCTACATACACATAGATAGTTTGATTGTATGGGCAAAAATTTGTACATACACAAGACACTATAGCTGAATTAGAAGAAACTAACACAAAGATACTGTTAACAACATGCACATCACATAACAAGAAAACTGAAGTTTCACTTGTTTGTTTTAAAGGCTTCTTTAAAAATAAAGGAATAAAAACTTGAATAATATAAAACTGTGAATTCTAATATACTTGATAACGTTAATTTCATTAAAATGCATTGATAGTAAAGCAGGTTAATTAAATTTTGAAATTAAATCAGCAAATCTGTGACAAATGCAGAACAAAATTCACAGAGTGTGCTGAGTTTTATAGGTAATTGATGAAGATGAGAAACCCACTTAAAGTTAAAATGTATTCTAATTTTAGAATACAGGTTTTATAGGGCTAATGTAACAGCAGATAAAAAGTTAATTCGGTATTTCTTAATCCCTATTAAACTAGAAAAAAAAAGTGTTACAAAAAACTGAAAGAAGATTACAACCACATTTACAATTTGTAATGCTTATGCATAGCAATCATTTTCATGTATTATACCTGGGTAGACATAAAGACAAACAGTTGTAGAGCACACACTCAAGATATTTACAGAGTTACCATTAAAAGATACTGATAGGATGTACAAATTGTAAATGAGAATATTCTTGCCCTTAGCACTGAATAATTCCCTAGCTTTAAGAGTGGAAAGTGAAAAACCCTATACAGCAGTTTTAAATGTTCAAGATACTTATCTACAAATTACAATAGAAGATATGTTAAAAAGTACACAATATGTGATCGAAATTCAGAGGTATATTCTATACCAGTATTATTATGCAAAATTCTCAGGAATAAGAATTATGTTATAGAATGTTAACATTCCAAAAATTATTTTTTTTTTTACAAAACTCAAACACCACGAAAGTGGTTATTAAATGTAACAAATGAATTGACCTTATCATGATGTATATCAATTTTATTAGTAAAGAAAAGTGATAAGTTGAAAAGGAAGTGGCTGTTCACATTACTGATAACTTTAACACATGGTTAGGAAGTAAGCTTATCCCCCAGTTTCATAAGTAACCACAGATAAAGTAGTGCAGTTACACACAAAGGTTGAAATTTACAAGAACTAATAATTTCAAGGATAATTACTAATTTGGATGTACTACAAACTGATAACACTATGCTTACTATGTAGTGAATGTAAGTATATATGAAATTATATATCTCTCCATGGACAAAAATGAAGATGAAAGGATTCCATCTCACAAAGGGATACATTATGAAAGTGAAGCTAATAAAGCCATGTACACCATTCTGACATGACATTTACCTATTTACATCCTTATACTTTAAATAGTATAAACCTAATGAAGACAGTCTAAGTTTATGTTATGGATTAAACCATGTTCTCCCTGCACAACTTGGACTGAGAAGACAGAAAGTATGACTGATGATGTATTCAATGATTTCACAGACATTAGCCAAGAATATAGTAAAATATACATTTAACTTGAGATACTAATCAAATTTCAAAGCAAACTAATTGCCAAGCTGTGCAACAATGTATAAGACAGAGATTGTCCAACTTGTACACATTTAATAATGTCCCATGTAATCTAATCTGTGAATACCATGTGATGTTGAACAAAAATTGCTGAACAAAGAAAACGTGCATTTTATATGACTGGTTGAAAAATTTTCCCATAAATTGTGTGTGTAGTGGAATTGTGAAAGATAAAAAGAATCATTAGGTGGAAAATATACAAAAAAAAGCACATCCCGCTTACCTGTTGACCTAACAAGAGATTCTGAGCTGCTAATGCAACAGCCTTCATACCAGAAGAACAAAGTTTGTTAATTGTTGAACAAGGTGTTGTAACTGAGAGGCCTGGTAACAAAGTAGAAAGATTTCAATATAAAATTTAATATTTGTATACCTCATTTTGAAAGTATAATAAAATGCAAATTCAAAGTTTTATCTCACACATTCACTATTGTATATAATTAAATTAACTTTAACTGGAAGTATTATGTTAGTAAATAACAGATGCCCATGGATTATTTAAAAGTAATACTACCTAAAAATAAAATATTAATGTAGTCATTATGAAACTGTAAAGTACATTATTTTTCAGATTTCTATTATCTTTCATTTTTGACCTTGCTTATAAAATAGTATTTTAACATCAACTTACTCACCTGCTCCTAGTGCAGCCTGTTTAGCTGGATTTTGTCCAAGACCAGATTGATAAACACAACCCATGTATACCTCTTGTACAGCTTCTTTAGAAATACCTGAAATGGTTATTTTCTTCTATATAAATTATTCAAATATTTTGCCTAAAACAAAATTAAAAATAAAACAGATAACTTGGCAATCATACATACATTAAATATTGCATTACTAAAAATAAGTGTTGGACACTGGTTGTTGCTCAATGGAAACTTTTACTGATGAAAAATTGTACATTGCATTTACACAAAATATTATTTTAAAAAATCTGTTTAACCAAATAATGTAACAAATAAAATCTTAAAATACATAGAAGTTCACATTAATTTACATAAGCCATGTCAGAACAATCTATGATATGTAGTTTTCAGCAATATCATTTCTCACTAGCCAAGTACAACATTTAATAACATTACAAGCAGAACTAAGAATGCTACACTCAGGCCTAAGTTTATAAACTATGTTGTAACTTACTAATAATAGTTTGGTTGTTATATTATGTTTTTGTTTGCTTTGTAGACCAGGGTCATACCATCTGGCAAACCTGTTTTTATATGTGAAGTTTAATGTTTTCCTGTGAGGGTTGAAATGTTCTATAAAATTCATGGTTGATGATCATAATATCTTAGTTATCATTTGCATTCACATATATAATAGCTAATTTAGTAATAAAATTCACATTACTCTTACAATTTCCTTGTAATAGATCTATTCCTGATGTTATCAATACTTATGGTGTATAAAAATTAGCTTTGTTTATAGATACTTAAAAAACTTTAATTTAAAATTTTGAAGAATCATCTTCATTTCTTATGTAAATGTGTCTTTCCTCTTACATCCTGCAATCCACCATTCTAGACAGTACCTTGATACTCAAAGAGTTCTTTCTAATTTTGAAACAAAACAAAACAATGTAACATTTAAATCCCCAAGCAAATGTCTGTGATTCCTTTAAGTTATTTGAATATAAAATAAACTTTATTAATTTTGCAATTTTAAGACATTTTATTGGAGTCCATAAGAAAAGTTTGGAAAAAATGTTTTTAAACATTTAGAAAAGCTGAATAAGTTGAGTTAAAAGGTGATAGGTTTTCAGAAAATCCTGTTAAAGTTATTTAACAATTCCAAATATGTATTAAATTACACTGAAAAAATTACTAACTCACAGCTTAAATGTTTAAACTTCCTCATTAAATCTGGAAATTATTTTTCTTAATTAGAAAGTTTCAACAAATATTGTCACAGTGTATTTGGAGTCAATCAGGTCAATCTTTCTGAAATATTGGAACATAAATTAGTTGTTTAAGTCTTACTTAATAAGACTATAGTATTAAATATGAATATTTTTCAGATTTGCATTCAGAAGAATTTAAAGCTTCAAAAGGTTTCAGTAAAAATGGCAATATTATTTCAGTCTGATAAAGGGCATGTAGTATTTCATTATTGTTGATTCTGTCCTTGTTCTGTTTGAATGTGTTTTTTTAACACTTTCTCTTCACTTCAGAAATCAGTCTTAATTGTAATAAATAAATAATCCAGCTATGAAGTAAAGAAACAACAAATACCAGCTGGCCAGGGGTAATAAACAGAGGGTAGTATGACTATTGCATTTGCATTGTTATCTTCGATAAACATAAATATTTAAAAAAAACTAGTGACATTTCAAGCAATTCTACTAAAGGTAATATTTTCCTTACATGAAAATGTATTTCTTATACTCAAGTCTTCACACAGTTAAGCTATCTTCCCTACATACCTGCCTTAGAGATTTGAACTCCCCTTGCCTTTTGTGAGTTCCCACCTAATCTCATGAAGTTTCTTGTGAATAGCCATACTATAAAATGACATCATTATGTAGCCAAAGTCCTCCATTATTAGTAAGATGCTAAAACTCCTAGAACATTAACTCTCTGTTGATGCCTTTACATTTAGCAGTCTTCACACTTTGACAAATACTAGAAACATTAAAATGGAAAAGATGGATAGGAATGTGTGCGAGTGGTAAGTATCTATCAGAAATACATTTATAGATAAGAAAGATATTTACCTCGAGGATAATACAACACTTCATCACACAGTTAAGCAATGATTCTACATTGAAGTGATGAAGAGGCCAATGCATACGTTTACCTAAACGAGCTCCTTTCAAAAATCACCCAAAGGAAACCCATGGAGTGTAACACCAAACAGTAGAGGCTCCATGGAAGATCACATATCACCTCATCACTGTACTTTTTGCCCAGGAATATGAAAGTGATATGCAAATAAGCCAAACATATTGTAGGGATGAGCAGAGTAAGAACATGGCCACCCAGGTACTTACACAAAAAACAGAGAAAAACGGACTGATAAGATTAAAAATAATACAAGAACAAGTGATGGAAGAAGGTATGAGAAAAATCAATAGCATAAGTATTAGAATGGCTACAACTACAAGAGGTCTTTAAAGAAAGGTAGTATATACAGTGCACGTTGCCAACAGCTTGAAAGTTTGTGGGTAAGTGCAAACAGAATAACATTATAGTCCCAATCAGGTATGGTAATGGGTCTATTGAGAAGGAAGACAGAGAACAAGATGAGGAAACTGGGGTGGTAAATCCTGAAGTATCAAGAAAGGCAAGATGTAGATGAGGCCATACAATGACCAGAAATGAAGGAGAAAAAGAGGGAAGAAAAATGATCAATAGCTGGATGACCAGGAGAAAGGTAATGATGATAAATCAACCAATGGTTGAAAATCCTCCACTTATGGTAGTTAATAAACAAAATGGAAGGGCAACAAAAATGAGAAATGAAAAAAGCTACATGATTGGAGAGTCCAGTTCTACAGACAAAAGACCAGACAAATCCTATGTAAAAGGTAGAGGAATGAGATTCCTTAATGAAACCATGACATAAGATTGAAGCAAGAAAGTTGGTATAGTTGTAACAGTATACAGAATCAAGCTGACATGCATTACAGCAATGGTAATCAAGGTTTACCTGGCCAAAAGGTGCCACCAAGAGAACACAACAAGGTATGTTGTGAATGAAGGCCAGACTTCAAGTGAAAGACAAATAGGTGGCTATTTACAAAGGAAAAAATGAGATCAGTCCTAGCTGAAAGCATCAATGACAATGGGTGAAGGATGAAGAAAAAGAGATAAGAAGAAAGGAAGCTTTGAATTGAGAGGGGTATCAAAAACAATGTTGAGTGGACAACTCAAAAAAGAGCACACCCCTATCTGAGAGTAAAAAGACCATACCATGGGTAGAACATGATCTATAACGAGGTTGACAATGCCCAGTATATAACTGGCAATGAAACAAACCTCTTGAGAGCTAACCTAATAATGAAGGTCCAGGATTTGAAAGCAAATGGTCTTGAAGAGGTACACAACCTCTTGAAAATTAATATAAAAAAGCAACTGTGGAAATGTCAGAATAGATCATAAATTCATGATTCCCAAAGAGGGACAAGAAATTGGAAAATGCCTGAGATACAGCTAGAAATATAAGTGTACTGATATGTAGAGAGAACTTTCCTAGGTAAATGTACATAAAGTGTGTTTGTTCTATTGGCGATGCTCAACAATCGAATAAGCATTGGTGAAGAGGTCCAGATGTGACTTGAATGGAGGTAATGGAACATCAAAACTGATATCAAATCATCTGAGCTGCCAAGACAGATCCTTGAGTAGAGAGGGGAACAGGTGAATCATTAAGGTCCCAACAGTCGTTGTGTAAGAAACAATGAAGTAGACCCAAGTGTGAAACCCAAAGGAATAAGCAGTTCCAATGAAGCCATAGTTCCCAAAAGTTAAACAATCTAGCACATAACATTAATAGGATAAACACAAATTCTGGTAACTAGTTCCACAGTTTGCAGGCAGGTGGGAGAAAGCTGAATACAACTGAAAAATGGAGAGCTTCCTGCAGAAAAAATAGAAGTAGGACAGGAGAAGTAATCTATCTACATAGAAATGGAATCTCAGTTTCAATCTGTGCAAATGTCGAGTGAAGGCTCTGATCGCATGGCTGAAGACTTAAGACACAATGACAAATGGAATGGCTCAAAACTGGAAAATACAAGCCCTATGAACAGAGAAAAGAAAATGTTGTGAAGATGATACAAGAGAGATATCAGTAACATATAAAAAATTTAGACTTAGTTTTTCAATGTCCAGGCAAAGAGGAAAATTGAACAAATTTGCCATATAAAAGTACAAAAGTGTGAAACAACGGAGTGAGGAAAGGTTGTTTAACCTTTTCACTACAAACAATTTTAAATTCAGTTATCTGTATGAAAGAGTTTCCTTCAAAATTTATTAACTAATAATATATATTAATAAAATTATTATTAAGTATGTTACAATTCAAGATTTTAGTTAAACCAAACTTCTAAGTCCCATATACACAAGAATGTGTTGGGATGCAAGAGAATTGACCCCCAAGTACTAAATACACAACACAAGCAAGGCAAGCACAAGCACTTTGCTTTGAACTTCGTACCATAACAAACTGAACAACATATAGTTTACACACAGCTGTTCACCATCCACTTTTATCACATTTCATCAATGAAAAAAAATTGCCCAAAAACAAAGCCACATGAAAGTACCACAGAATTAACCCTTTCATCTCAGGTAGATCATAGTGCAGCTGTCACAGTCTTTCATGGAATTATATTCAAAATGTAATTAAACAACTTAAATGTCAATCTATATGAATAAATGACACTAGAATTTAGATAACAAATCAAATTTTAGTATTATTCAATTTCTTAATTTTATAAGGAAATTAACAAAAAATCTCAATCTCTCATTTTTATCAACCTTCCAATAAATACAAAATTTAACATAAATCATTCTTTATAATGTTGTCAGAGTATTCAAAAGATAATTTACATAGTCTTCAATCTTACTTAGTTAAAGAATTATAAAATAGAAAACCAAACCCCTCTTGCTACAGCAACTGTCACATCCTGTCTTTTAGAATCCCCCCTTGAAAAATTCTTTCTAACATTTAAGACTATATTATTTATTACCAACAGAAAGCCAAATTTTTTCTCTATCAAATCATGTATTATATTATATTGTTTCTTGGACAGAGAATTATCTACTTTCCATCCAGTTCAAACTTTATTTCCATGGAAAACAATAAGATTTCCGGACTTATACAATGAAAAATCAACCAAATCAACACTAGGAATGTCAGGGGCAAAAAGATCTGCCACAACAAAAACTAAAGAAACTAAGATGCAAACAACAGAAAAGACATCCACACAACAAACCACTGAATAACCTCATAATTAACAGATCCAACTGCCAATTAAACACAGTAGATACATCTACTTAACAAAGGACTCAACTTTGCAATAGCACCTAGGTACATCCCAACCTTAGAAATTAAAGTGTGTTTAGAAGACCTAGCCGGGAGACTTGTGATACCTTCCACAGAAAACAAAATCAACAAACATAAGGAAGACAACTTCAACAATTCTATTGACATCCAACAGCAAACTTCCCAGGAAAAAGTAAAAATTTATATTTTCCAGAAACATCTTCAACAATTTTTTCAAAGAATTTTCTCATAAAACCATCAACATAATTTCACAACGCAGAAAACAAAAAAAAAAAAACTTTACAAAAGAGACAATAATTCCGTTAAAAACCAAAAACAAGGCAAAAACATTAAAATTCTAAAAGGAGATAAAGAAAATGCTATAGCCACAATGAACACGAATGAATACATCCAAAAAATGAAGAACAACCTATCAGACACAAACAAATTTAAACCAATACACAAATCCAACAAAAACACATGAAACACAACTAAATAAAATACTACTAAAATAAAGAAAGCCAACACAATTTTAAAAACACTTTATTCCTAACTATGCAAGACCAACTCACTCACATAACAAACATATGGCATCCCCAAGCCTCATAAACCAGATTGTCCACTACGACTAATAATGTCCACATATGAATCATTTAATTACAATCTTGGTAAATACATAGCATAAGCATTCTCCAAATATATAACATCAACCAGCTCATTCAACTAAGACTCCTTTAATTTCAAATCTAGCCTTAACCAACTTTATTATAAATCCTTAATGGCCAGTTTTGATATCATATCCCTCTTTACAAAAGTACTAACAACTGAAGCCTGCAAGATAGCCTTAGAACTCTATATCCAAAATATCCAAGACCCTAACCCATAAACAGACATTCCCAGCAACCAATTAGCAACTCTCATAGAATTCACCATTATGAAGACAAACTTTATGTTTAACAACCACAACTATATACAAACAAGCAGCCTAGGCATGGGCAATCCAGTATCACCAGTTCTAGCCAATATTTTTATGACACAAGTTGAAACACCAGCAATTAACACAGCATTACATCCACCACGATGCTGGTACATGTAGACTACACGACTGTGGGATTCACATCTACAGAACAGACACTTAATTCTTTTAATCACATTAACTCTATACATCCCAACATTAGCTTCACATGTGAATAGGAAGAAAGCAATCAAATATCATTTCTTAACCTCAAAATTACAAGAACAGATATACAATTTAAAACAGGAATCTACTGAAAAATCACACTTACTGGACTATACCTTCCTTGGGACTCAGCACAAGAAACAAAACAAAAGCTCAACATACTAAGAAACCAGATAAACACAGCCATAAAACTATGCTCACCAGATAAAATTAACAATGAATTAGACAACATAAAACAATACTTCATCAACAAGTTTCCTCCACAAACCATAAAAAACATTATACACACATACCTAGACAAAAAGCAAAATCAATTAACAAAAGTAAATATATCTCACAAATTAAAAAATCACAAAACCATATACGGCTGCACCCATATATTCCCAACATCAGTGGAAAAATAACCAACATTTGGCAAAAACTAGGAACAAAATTTGACATTCCAGTTAATACTAAATTCACTCCTTTGTATTGGTTTATTTTGGGCATGAGTTCTGGTACAAGTAACGCTTCTTTAATTTTGCGTTTGTTTATGTTTGTTTATTTATTTAGTATTTTGATGTTTTCTGTGTTTATGTAGTGTTTATTTGATTTGCAGTGTTTGACTGTGCTAGCCATCCCTAATTTAGCAGTGTAAGACTAAAGGAAAAGCAGCTAGTCATCACCACACACTACAAACTCTTGGGCTACTCTTTTACCAACAAATAGAAGGATTGACCATCACATTATAATGCTCCCATGGCTGAAAAAGCAAGCATGTTTGGTGCAACAGGAATTTGAACCCACAAACTTCAGATTATGAGTTGAATACCTTAACCCACCTGGCCATGCCAGGCCTTGCATATTTAATGGAAAAGGTATTTTATCCTCTTGCTTTTTGTTCTAGTTTATCACTTGCTGAGTAAAAGCTACATAATATTTTTTTGTTGTTGTTGAGGTCAAAAGTGCATTTAACTTCTTTCACACCAATAAAAAATCATAGAGAGAAACAACATGCAACATAAACTGTAAATAAAGTTTTTTCATAAAACATAAACACACTCTTTTCCCAATAGCAGAGTGTTAACCTGTGCAATATACAGTACATAAAATGTTCATTTCTTATCTAAGCTTTATTCCTTTATTTCAATGAGAAACACTGAAAACAGCAATAAAACTGCAGTTGATCCACTTGCAATTTCAATTTCTTAACTGTTAGAGCTAGTAGAAATGAAACTGTGCATATGGAATGCAGACAATTCTTGCAGATGGCCAAAGTATACAATACAGATGTTTTATATTACTTTCCAAAGTCTCCAAACAAACCATTGAAAATATTTCCTTAATTAAAGATCAGCCATGCCAACTTGCAAATTCGAATCTGTGTTGCTATGCAACAGTTTGAAGTTGAATGGCATGCTTATAACTAATAAAAAGAACAGATTAAGCTTTTGAATGTAATGGTTAACATGCTTATATGCTTTCATTTTCAAACAGAATGAAATGAAAGTAAGTCCATTGTTCTTTCAAGGTGTAAATAACTCATGGCAAATGTTTCTCACTATATATGCAGCGCTAGATAGATTACATTTAGGTTTTACATTTATAACTATGTAATGTGTTTTGAAATGCATATGTGAAAGGTTGAATCCTTTTTGTGTGTTTATTATACCTCAGACTGTCAAAATTTATAAACAAGATGGCATCAGTCACATGTATAGTCATTAATGAAATGAGCCTATGTGTACCAGTTGATGACCTATTGACACAAATAATAAATAACAAAGAACTGGAAAGAAAAAATAAAAAATAAACTAAGTGAAAAGATAAAAATATGACATTACTCATATGACAGAAAAAGAAGTTGCAAAAGAAATCTATTAAGAATTAAAGATATACCATTTTTCTATTTATTAAATATTTCAATGTACTGTACATTTATGAAAATAACTAGAATTAGTGATATAGTAGAGAAAATGGAAAAACTACACAAATGTACCTTTAAAAACTTCTGATATTAATTTACAATATTCTAGTGATTATGCAAATTAAATGTGAACAATGCAAGATTAAAAACAGAATTTTTATACTCCATAAAAAATCAACTGACAGGAAAGCTACTCAGAGTCCAAATGCAAATAACTACATTAAATAACAAGCTTTTTATTAATAATAGTTGAAAAAATCAAAATTAAATATTTTATTTTTCTGAAATTACACACTTTTATCAAAGTTCGTGTAAAATTTCAAACAATGTGATCCTCTAGTTTTATTTTTCAAACAAAATATAACAATAATGACATTAGTCAACTCTGACACCACCTGCCAAGACACTGTATTCATATTGAAACAAATAGAGAAAAAACATATAGATAAAAGATAGAGTAATCTGCCTGTGTTAAGGTGTGACCGCATGTGCTCAATGGGTCCCCATGAAACCTGACCCAAGATGGTTGTCATTGATGAGCTCAATCTCATGTGAAGTAGAAGTCAGATGTTTAAAGAGGAAGATCAGAAAACAAGAATAAAAAGTGTAAACTTATGAACTATAACAAGGTATAGAAGTTGAGGGTTGGGTTTGAGGCAGTCTAGAAACTCAGGATGATATATGATGGAATAAGAAATATCCCTAAAAATCTTCAGAGCAGAGAAAGGGGGCTAAAGAAAAATATTTTAGAAAAAAAGGAAGTTGTACATGTGAAAGAACAGTATCCCTACACAAAAATTGAGCTAAGTTAGCACAGAGAAGGTAGAAGTGAACAAGCCATTATGAATAATGGAAGGAAAATCACTCAAAAAAGTCTCTTAGGGCATGTGGGGTGCTTCAGACATGAGTTAGAAATGAGAGACAATAATATTAAAAAAGGGTCAGGAAAGCATAGAAGTACTGGTCCAAAGAGTCCACCCCCTAACAGGTAAGAGAAATTCCAAATTCTGAGATTTTAGAAAGGGGAATTCAAAATGACTATGATATAATAATCAAATAGATGAGGAGGGCAAAGTATCAGGCTATGGAAATAGAGGTGGTGAAGGAAGGAATCAATATTACTGCCAATATCATGAGAAGGGAAAATGAAAAAGTCAAGATTATAAAGGGGGGAACAAGAAAAGTCATATGAAACAAAGGAAAGAAACATAATGATACAGACCTTTGATATTAAGTCCTAATAATCAAAGGATAAATTATAGTTCTCTTTAGTAAAGAAAGAAGTTCCCAAATCATAATCATTAGAATGAAAGAAGTAATTAATTTTGCCCTCATTCTCTCTCTCAAAATGAGATGCAGGAATGCCTGAAGAATGGTAGGAGCAGAATGTTCTTGCTGCATTGTTAAAAGAACCCACCACCTTAAGCAAAATAACCATGATGTCTGCCTCAGACAAAGTGCCTTCAAAAGCCATGGTTGATATATTACCTTATACGAGTAATAGAAGTTATTTCACAAACTGTGTTATTAAACTGAGAAATTAAAAATCAACTAGTTATTATTGCCAGGGATAAACTGCTTCTACCAATAATAACTAGGTGATTTTTAAATCAGTTATCAAAACACTATTTTTCATCTTAAAGTTTCTACACTTCACTTGCCTAATCTCTGGAGCACCTAAATGAATATCAAAAATACTTTAAAGTAAATAATTATCTTGTATTTTCTCTACCATATCACAAACCAGTTATCATCAATGTCCAGTGCAATGAAATGTTTGATTAAGAAATGAAATATATATACATACCTTTTATATCTTCATTGAATATTCCTAATATATCTTTATTGTGTCATGTTTGCAATGTCATGTTTTTACCTTTTCAATTATAGTTTAATTTTAATGTTTTATTTTTATGTTCTTTATCTTTACTTATGTGGATACATATCAATAATTACCCAAGGGAAATATATTATTTCATTGGCAGAAGCAGTTTACCCCTGGCAAAAATATTTGCACTCACTAAATTAGGTTGAACTAGTTGAGCAAGATGAAACTTATAATATTAAAAAATCATTAAACCTTTTAAATATGAATTAGAAAACAAATAGTATCTAATTAACTAAAATGTAAAAGTAAAATCTAAGTACATTTTAACTGTCTATCAAACTGATATGTATATGGTGAAAAACAAGCTATGAACTTAGGAATGATGTAGAACCACCAATGCATTGGGTTGTTATCTTCAGGTTAACAAAGAGAGTTTGCAACTAACAGTTGCCAGGCACACGTCTTAGGGATGAAAGTGTAAATGGGTATGGAACTGTGGAGGTGTTATCTAATGTTTTGTATAGTTTAAACTTAAGTACACAGTAAGAGTGAAAATGACTACATTAAAATAACAAATTTTAGTAGAAAGAGTAGAAAAATTCAAATCAGTATTTTAATTTTCTGAAATTACATGCTTTTAAGAAATTCCTCTTCAAATCCTAAATAATTTCTTCCACTAGTTTCATTTTTAAAAGAAATTTCACAAGAGTTATATAATATTCTTACAATGTGTGTGTCAGTGATAGGATAAAGTTTACTGTTGAAAATCAGGAAGATTACAAACTTCCATTTCTCGACAAACTTAGCATGTATATAACAATAAACAGTTTAAATGAAGTTTAACACAAATACTTTCACTAGATTTTGTTTCAAGTTTATTGAAAACCTTCTAAGGAGAATTCAGAGAAAATACCTTTTCATTGCAACTATTAAATACCCAGCATATATGATAGTTTACATGAAGAATTTTTTAAACATCAAGAAATTATGTAAAAATAATTTTCTAAATACTGTTTAATAGAATGCTTTATTATTTAAAAAAGTGAGGTGTACCTCCATGTTGTGTTTATATTTATCTAGAAACATTATGGTCTTTGATCTGTTTTATATGGGCAAAAACTCGTTGATGTTTGAAAATCAACTAAAGGATGTCATTCTCAGAGTGAATATGTAGACAAGAGATAAAATTTGTTTTTAAACCTATTACCTTAACTCCTTTTTTTCTAGTTTAAAGATAGTTTAACCCTTTTTTGTCATGTATAAATTTACTTGTCCTTGCTGTCAGTACAGTTACATTAGTTTCACCAGAACAAAATTAACAACTCACAATAGTAATGCTAAATTTTTAGTTAAGTACTCATGTACACACTCAATAATAAAAAAAGACATTTCCATCAAAATTTATTTAAGATCTTAACCAATGATTAATAAAATTTCCTAAGCAAGGAGATTCTGTTGATTCTCAGTTCAGCTTGTAACTAACTAGTAAAACTTAAAAATGTAATTTTATACATTTTTATGGGGTCAGAATGGTTTTATGAAAACGTAGTACAATACACAACAATCAATTCTGAAATTATAATTTTTAATAATAGTAATCTAAAAACTGGACTAAAACTGTTAATGTATCTTTAAAAAAATAAAAAACTCAATTTGTTTTTACCTGCTCTTTCTATTGTTCCATCAATAGCAATAGTTCCTAATTTTATAGATGATAATGTTGTTAAGGATCCTCTGAAAGATCCAATTGGTGTTCTTGCCACAGATACAATAAAAACCTCCTGAAAAAAAGAATTACTACAAATACATACATACATAAAGTTCAACATCAAGTTTCTAAATACATTTATCATACCCATATTTTGACACTTTTACTTCTGAAAGTTTACTGTATAAATTTAAAATATTTTCATAAACACACGAATATCAGTATACAAGAAGTTGTGTATAAACAGTTCAATATCATAACCTTTCACATTTAATGTGTGTGAGTAACACACATAAACCTGCCTATATCTATGATAACAACAGACATAATCAGTCACCTTGTCCTTTAGCCATACCTATGGCTGTGATTACACTGTTGATATCATGTTGAAATTAGTTTATATGAAGTGATTTGCAAGTAGTCTAAAACTGACTCCTTCTTTGAGTGATATAGCTCAATATTTTGACCTATATTTTACTATTTCTGGGATTAAAAGAAATGTACAATACAATATGAAAATTCTTACAAAAGAAGTAGCTTTAAATCATATTGATAAAACAAAAGAAAGTAAAATTTAAATAATAAAATATTGGAAGCCTTAAACATGATACAGTAAAGAAAAACAGCTTGTCACAACAGTAACTTAAGAGGACAGCAAATGATTGTAATTACAGTATGAACTTTCCTTAAAACTTCAAATAAAATAATCCATGTAAATTTAAGACAAAAAACCATGTTTGACCCATCCTCACTCTGCAACCAAATAAGAAAGGAATATTCTACTAGTATGGAACCTGTACTTAACCAAGAGCCTAAGATGGAATTGTGAAGAAATAGTGGACCTCCTACCACAAACAATCTACAAAAACAAAATTGATCAAAATGAAGGAGCATGCAAACCTCAACTGTATAGCTTAGTGTCAGATCAGAACAGCAATTACAAGTAGAATTCCATTGAGCTGGTGCCACTCCTACTGATATCTGGAAAAAACAGGGACTTGTCGAAGAGCCCTGAACTTAGCCCTCTTCTGTAAGAGTGGAGAAATACACTCTAAACACTTTGGAGGAAAAGTCTCTGTTCACCACTCCACCGACTGAAAACAGATTATGATAAGGATTTCCAACCTTCAGTAGTAGTATCTCGTAGGTTATGTGCAGTGGAGAGCCCCAAGAAACAGTGCTATATGTGAACCAACTTATCTAAAGTTTTAAAAGAAAAACAGCTCCAGTTTAGTCAATCTGATGTTTGCCGATGAAAGGTAGAATCCCCTTTAGCTTTACTTATGATAATCCAGGAGAGGTAGTCCATGATAATATAGTAATACCATCTGGTAAGTGCTGAGATGGTCTCATGAAACATCTCATTCCTACAAAACTTGTTGCAACCAGTTGTAAGAACCAGATTGGTTGCTAGCATGAAATTGGATTGAGAGAAGTAAACGTGTCTGGGCAACAATCACCTCAAAATGTGATCGAGTAAAAGCAAGATGTAAGGGACCCTGGAAATTAAAGTAACAAGATTGTGACAAAAGGAACCCCTCCTCCTTATAATCCAGCAGGTTTTGTTAAAAAGGCCATGGGGTAGAGAAAAACTTTCAAAAACAAGATATCAAAATACGCAACAAATATGAGAGAAAAGCACTGAGAAAAGTCTGAATATCGGCTCATAAAATGTCTCATACTAGATAAATGGAAAGGTCAGCAAAAACAAATGTGCTAAATCTGAGTAAATTTAACTCAGAAGATACCTTACTTGTGAAGACCAAAATGTGTAAAATGGTTATTTGGAAATTTACATCTAAAGAAATGAGGGAAAAAAATATCAAGGGAAACTGAAGGATCCCATTGAAAACACAAAAGATCATGTCATACAGATCACATAACACTTCCAGGCCTGAAAGGCCAAAACAAATGACATTACAATAAATTGCAGAGTTGAGAAATGGATGACAAAAGAATTGCAGATATGGCTGTATTACCTTACCTAGAGGCAAGAGACTTAACAAAATAAGGCCTAAGCAGAGAGAGAGAGAGAAAGTCCAATAACTTCAACTTATGATTTCAACATGTCAGCAGCTAAAAAAATATGCTTCCACCAACAGGCAGAAAAACCATGGCAATCAAACAGGCAAGGATGATACAAGGTCTAGCTATCCTACCATGTAATAAAACTTTAAATCTCCCAGTCTGAACCAGAAAAAAATCAGGATGGAGAAGAAACTAAATAGTTCCCCTCTTCATCAACAAGGGGAGTAAACTCAAAGAAACAAGTAAAACCCCCACAATCTCACAAATCCAAATGATTAATAAAAGAAAAAATGTAGCATCCAAGTCAGACTCCTGAGAAACTGATATGGTAAAGAAAAGCATCAGAAAACAGAAGCAACTTCAAAAGCCCTAGGAGAAAACATTCCAAATCAAATGATTGTTTACATTTCTCAGTGAATGAAATCATGAGCATCTCCAATTGAAAGTAGCCCCAATGCCATGGAAAGATGCTAGTTAACAATGGAGGAGTATGGGAAGTCAAATTAGCTGCCTTGCTGACGAAAGTAATGTGGGAATTCATTCTGGCAAATATGTCTAATTTAGTTTTATATTTTTTAAACTATAATTACACTGTAATCTACAAGATGGTGCAAAAATCACAATCCATAATAAGATAACACATAAAACTTTATCAGAGGGAATAACAACCAACTTTTTCTCAAGAGAAAATGATTACATTATCTAAGTGATGAGCTTAGATGCACCTCCAAAATAGAAGACTCACTGACAAGGGTAGAAGAATTTACAAATTAGATAGTGTAAAGTGCATTTGATTGGGGTATAAGAGACTGGAGCATATAAGACAAAATGATTTTATTGGCAAAGCCAATTTAAAATAATAGCAATATTGTTGACAGATGGTAAGTGCATTTTAAATTTTATAAAATGTAAAGATGATGATGTACATTCAAAGTAATTTAACAGCTAAGTGATCTGCATAGACTACTCATTTAAGAGGTTAAGTATGTAAAATTATGAACAGGGCATCTCAATGAGTGTAGGATTCAATTTATTTCACAACACACTATACCCACCAAACACTACTAATACAAGAGACACTTTAGTCAAATTATGTGGTAAAAAAATGACAAACCAATCCACTTATCTGACAAAAAAAAAATGGATCTAATGACTCTTTCAAAGCTGGATAATGGGAGCAAGTAATAATATCTAACAGGGCAATGACACCACATTCTAATTCACTCATAAATACTGCTGTCTGATATGGTGCTCTCAGGGACAAAAAACCCACTCCTCAAATATCAATCTGTTAGCAATGCATAGTACTTCTTGATGATGAGAAACCTCTTTCTTAACCTGAAGATACCCTAGGAAGGTCAAACATTGTTTACTCCTTATCATTAAAAGTGTTAATACACATATCAGCCATTCTGAGAAACAATGCACAGTACTATTTACACCCACCTCTCATTAAATTCACTGTAATTCTGTCCACACTTCACAACTACAAATTTAATTTTTCATAGTTTAAAGATGTTTCAAAAGCTTTCCACACACAGAGTGACATTGTTCACATTTCCCTATTCCCAATTTAATTTTTGCACAGTTTAATAAGCTTTAAAAAGCTTCCCATAAATGCATACATTATATTTTTTACTAAAACACATCTTAAGATATACTCTAAAATTGTACTGCTTTACTACCAGCAACACAGCATTACCCAATGCCAAGATCCTTATCATCTGTCACACTATTGAATTAGTTCTTATAATGTACCTATACACCCGTACATCGATAAGCATGAGATCTAAATTATTATAATTCAAGTCTATTAGCTTGTGCATACTAAAACCAAAAGTAATTTGCCAAATATCTGTTCAACTCACCAGATGGTCCAAATCATTCTTTAATGCTTTAACATTCCCAGTACATAAGAGTTTAATGCCATCAGTGAACTCCAGTAGTTTACTAACTATTCCATTGTGAATATCATTAATGTAAATTAAGGTTTAGCTTAGTTGAAATCCATTAATAACAGCCTCTTTCATCTAATCACCCCATAATCCAATTAAATGGTCTTTTCCAAATCCATACTAATGTGTTTTTAAATAATCTTCTGTCAGTAATATCAAAAGTTTTTAAAATATAATAAGTACATCAAATCTGCACACTTTTAATTGTCCATACAATAGGTAAAATTCTCAAAAAATACATCAAATCTGCAAGACAAGTTTTCCCTTTATTTAAATCATGATGGCTTTCATATTTTACTAAACAATTTTACAAAACCTTTTTATTAGGCTCTAGAATACTTCCCACTACAAAAGTAAGGTTACCTATTCTATAATTACAAGGGCAACTCTTATACCACCTCATTTTTAAGATCTGACTAAAGTAAGCTCTACATAAGACAATAAGATGGTGTAAAAATATTGTGCTCCACATTACTGAGATATTTATTCTGAATGCCCATATCCTATACAATGAAATTAGAATCCAGGAAATGTAACTGTTGAATTGTTGTGAATGTGTAGTAATTCCTCTGGTGTCTGATATATGATGGAGGATCTTACAGGCCAGGGTTATGGTTCTAGATCTCAATAACGTAAGTTAGAAACTTCTGATTCTACACCTCTACTATTACAAACTGGTTTTATTTATGATAATTATTAAGCTGTTAAAAAAGATGTTTATATGTTAATGTATGAAACATGATATTTTTAACATGAATATCCTAAGTTATTGTGTACTGACAATGTTTTAATGATATACAATAAGTTTGCACTAAAAAAGACTTCATATACCACTTCCTGACTAAAAGTTAAAGAATCTGAAATACCAAGAGCTTACTCTTCAATCCCTGCACAAGATAGGTTAACATGACTTTGTAAGTTGATGCAATGTATCCTTTAAGCTTAATTAGATTAATATGTTACAAAAACAACAAAGTTTCTAAAAAAGCCACAGAAAATTTTAAAACTATGTGATGTAGGCCACACAGTAAAGATTTTAATCATGAGTATTATTTAAATATCAAATTATTAACTCAGTAGTCTTTCAATTCATGAACTTAACATTTTGATCAGACATTACATACACACAGGTACATCATCATATGACTAATAGAAAACTTGAAAAAAAGTTAGATTGTTGTTAGATGTTGTTGATGTTTTGAGTATGTAAAAATTAGCAGCAGGGTTTTCACATCTTAGCTGTTTTTTGTTTTTTTTTATTATAAGTGATATCACATACATGAAGAAAATACCAGTGGTTTCTACATATTTGTATAGTACTTAATGCAGGCCTAATACTTTAATAGTGTTATACCTGAACAGTCCATAGTGTTTTTTGGGGATCTTAACAAGGTTATTAAATAAAAAGACAAAACATCTGTTCAGTTTAATGTTATTATACAAATGCACCAATATTATACAATATGTGTACAACCAAATTGATTTTGCTAAAAAAAAATTTGTTATTGATGAATTAGTTATTGTGATGTGACAATTAATGAGAATAATCAAAGCTTTGTAAATTAAGTCAAAAACCAAACATTTGATTACAATATTCTATTGCTGACTATAATTGCTTTATCAGAATAATTTTGAGGGTACATCACATTCTTGTTCTATCCTCGTTTCTCAACTTCATCACAAGAAAACCTGAAATTTACTTTGTAAATCTAACATAATTAAGATGGTTCTTTCCAATGGTTAACAGTATTAACATAGCAAAGTTAAAAATACTGATCGATAATCATACTGTACTGAATGAAAGCTAATAATGTTAGTAAAAACTCCATGCAAAATGTTTAAGCCATGAATATTTTCTACATCTTTGTTAGGAATTTATCCTAGACAGTAAAAACATATTCACAGAAATTACAAATCAACACAGCTTATTTGCAATATTTAACTTTCAATTTACTATAAAATAAAAATAAAAAATGTCATGAACTAATTATAATAATTAATTGATCAGTTCTGAGGAGCTAATCATTGATCATAATATTTCAACCATTTACCAACAATACTCAGTTAATACTTACTGCACAAAGCCGTACTTTATTTTTTGTAGATTAGTTTTCTTTTTATATTGTCTTCACATTACTTTTTTAAAACTTCACATATTCTGTTGGTGGAATCATAGTGCTGTAGGTCATATTTAGGTAAAAAGTTCCAAAAAATATGCATACTGGGAAAATAAGTGTCTATATCAAAACAAATTAAATTATTAATATGAATCGTTACATTATACATGTTTAACTTTTCTTTCATTACAAACTTTTTTCTAGCTTTTGCTACTGTATATAAAAAAACTTTTATCAACTATGATATGTACACCATACAGGTAAAAAAACAGAATTAATTGACATCTGAACATTGAGAAAATTAGAAATTTTTAAATGAAAATTATTACCTTTATTCCATTTCCTGAATTCATTTCTAATGGATCACGAAACTAAAAAATCTGCAAATACATGTATATTAGTAATTAAAGGACAAACCATCAATTTTAAAACAAATTGTTATACTTCAATTCTGATTTTAATCCAGGTATATTTAAAACTAAGTTTTGCTACAAATTACTTTTAAAAACAAATTGTTATACTCAATGCTGATTTTAATCAAGGTATATTTCAAACTAAGTTTTGCTACAAACTACTTCTATCTCATGAACATAGGTATAGTTTACACAATCTTCACTTACGAGATGGTCCATCAACATCATCTCTAGGACTCTTCCCATGTAAACAAGAATAGCATGCTTGGAACCAAATATCCTGGGTGAAATACAAGTTTTTTTATATTTCTTGAAGCCATCAGAGACTTGCTAAACAATTCAAAATGAAATTCTAAAACCTGCCAGATCATTCCGGCAGGTCTAGGCTTGGCCAAGGAATGATTAACTATGTTCTTGGCTGTTCACTGTTGACTGACAAAAATAAGTGCACCAAAAACTAAAAATACAATTGAAAAGTGTAAAATAGTATTTTTGAAAATTCTAAAATCCAAGAATAACTAAAACCACAATTTAAATTATGTGGAATTAATATAGAATAGAAGTTAAGAGAATACTAATTTTTGACACTTTTATTATCTTTCTCTCCTTATTGCCATATCCACAGACAGATGTGAAAATGCCCAGAATTAAACCATGACAGTTGCTATGCATAGTTAGGAAATTAGTGGTATTAATTAATTTGGTTTTTATATTATATTAATGTCAGTCTACTTTTTGAAACAGTACTGGGGAGTGTTAAGCTAGGAGATTAGTTGAAATGTAATTACATTGTATGCTTTCCACATAAAGCAGCTTATTTGTAGGGCTTATTACTATATTGTAAAGAGAACTAAACTTTTTGAACAGTACTAGGAAGTATTATGCTTATTAGTTGCAACATGAAGAGTGTTTGAATCTTAGCATGTTACATAATTTCTCCATTAAGCAGGTTATTTGTAAGACATCCATGACACACGATATTTATGTTGAGTGTTTTATAAAATTATTTTTTTGTGCATCACATTTTGTCCAGTCTCTCTATTTCATTTAGAACAGTCTAAATTATGATACATATTTAGGATTTATTATGAAACATATTTAGTATCCCATATTGCTCAAATCTCCAGTTTGTCAGTTCACCTGAGAATATCACAGTCACTGAAGAATAAGAAATCTGGGGGGCATGATCTCAAGATTTTTTTCTTCCAGATAATGCTACTAGCTTCTGAAGTTTCAATGTCTTTTATTGTGTTAACTTTAAATAGGGTTCAAGTTTGAAAATATAATTTATTACAACTGGAAGGGCTTACAACATGAAAAAAAAAGCCAGTCACAGAAGAAAAGTGATCATTTGAGAGTTGTCAGGTCTAGAAGGAGTTCTCTACTGAACATAGTATGTTTGATGTTGTCAAGTAAGTTCACGACTTTAATCTTGCTGCAATACACTAAGATGGGTAAGCTGCTGACATCTGATGAATCTGGATATTAAAAACACACAAAGAAACACTATGCTGTTGTTAAAAGCTGGTTAGTCCAAGACTACTTAAACAAGTTTGTACAGGACTCCCAGACTGATACCTTACCCTAGCACTAATTGCCACAACATGTAGTAGAAGGACTAATGGCAACATTGGTGTATATTGTCAACCATCACCTTCTAGCCAACACTTCCTAAATCTTTTGAGACAAATTGTTATCTAGAATAAACTTAAGAGGCATGCAGTGTAATGCCTGATGTTAAATTTGCATGGTTGATTGCTTGATTAAATCAAGCATTTAGATGAAATGGAAAAAGCTGCAAGTGCTTATTTGGCTGTTTAAAGAAGGGCACAAGAAGAAATACCAAATTTTGAGGCCAGAAGCAGCATCAGTAGTCATCAAATCACCACTGATTGTTTACTGACTGATAAACCTGATTACACAACTAGTAGTTAAAAGACTGCTGACCAAAAAGGCATCACAACTTTTATACTTCAAGCCCTAAATAGTAGCATGAAATACCATGTATGAACTACATCTAATACAGCTCAGATGATCAGATAGCTGAACATTTCCTGATTTAAAAAGAATAACAGCTTTTCCTTTCCAATCCATAAGATGTATATATTAAATTGTACAATTAGTGTTCATTTAAAACAGTTAAAATGCACCTTCATGTAAGCAACATATAAAAAAATAGTAGTATTCTTTGCTTTCTGATCTATTGGGTAGTAATGCGACTACTACTCAAATTAACAAAGTTAGGACAGTTTAAGCTAACAGAAATACTGCTTAATGCATGAACAGTTTGAATAATTGAAAAAGATGCTCAGGTCTTCAAAAAACACAGTCAAATGGGTTTTTAAGCCATTACTTTTTCAGCTACAGTAAATTCTCCTCTTCAGAGTAAATTTAGAACCTCTTATCTACTTTTGCAAAGAAAATAGGGTTATTTTTTTAATATTGAAAACTTCTCCATATGCAGTGATAGAGTTACCTTCCTGTTTGAATGTGTATTGATATATAATATACTGACAGCAGAATTATTAATGCTGACTATTTTCAGTTCAACTTAGCTTGACCCAAAATTAATTCCATAAGAATTTGAAAACATAATGCTCAAGTTTAATCATTTTAGAGATGGCAGCACCTAACTGCCAAACTTTTTACCACAGCTTTGGAAGGTAACCTGAGATTCTTGTAATGCAAGATAAAGAGGAATTGAGAGACTACCTATATGAAATTTATTAAAGTTATTTACTGTGACTCCACACAGATGCAAAAACAATTAACCTTCTACTTTTGAATGGAAATGAAGAATGCAATTTTTCAAATAAATGTAATTACACTGACTGCTTAAGAAGATAATGTTTTTTATTAATACTTAGAGAAAATGTTTCAATTTCATTAAAGAAAATACACAATGGCAAATGAATGTTCATGCATAGACGAAGATTGACAGAGATTCAAACTACTTTTGAGAGAAAATGCAGTTTCAAATGAAGTTTCTGGGTGATGTAAAACTATATTCAAGAGAAAACACACTATTCTCTGGTGATCTGTAATAAAAATAGTATCAGATATTTTGATTGCTTAAAGTCACAGTTTTGGAACAAATGAAATTGTTGAAAGTATACAAAATTCATGATCAGAAGCTTGAATATCATAGCAAATATAAACATGGTACCCTTGAATATCATAATAAATATAAAGATGGTACCAATTTATACTTGGTTGTGAATGCTTTTTTTTTTACAGAGATTCCTGAATATTTTTTAATTAGTTTCAATATAAGAAGTAGCAATTACGAACTAAAAAACTAGAATCTATTTTAAAACTTTGAAAAATTGCAATATGGATAGCACAAAAAATGTACGCAAGAGAAAGACTCCAAGGAATGAAAATAAAGAGTGGTTGGTTCTTTGGCATTTAATGGCAAAAAACAAGGCTGTATGCAAATATATGAAAAAAGATCAAACCAACCTTTGCTAAAAAAATATAAAAATAGAAATTGTCTCATTTCTTTTAGGAAGTAAAACAGTTTCCTGAAAAACATTGAAAGTGTAAAAAACAACAAAACCATATCAACAAGAATACAATAGTTAAACGTAAACAAGGTAAAATCTTATGTACTAAAATATAGGTTTTCAGAACAACATTTCGACCTTCTAAGGTCATCTACTGAATACATTTATATTTCTTGTAAGTTTCTCGTCATCACGAATAAGATAGCACTGTTCAAAAACTTCAAGGTCGAACATTAATTTCAATCTTTCGCTTGCAATGCTAAGACCTACCTAGTCATAATACATTTTATTTCTAATCACAGTTCAGTTCATATTTAATCAAGTAAATTATTTTACACTCGTTACTTTAAATACTAAATTTATAAGTGTCAATAATTACGACACTAATATTCTACAAATAACAGGAGCTTTGTAACTTGTAGGTACTTTTAACATGTAGAAATATAACAGCTCTACTACTAGTACAACTATTTACTGTTCAGATTTACGCGACGGCCCATTATAAAAACAATTTCTTTCAATATTTTCAGAAATATTAAAATAAATTAAATTTAAACAAAACACGTCCTTAACAAAATATAAAATTACACACCTGAGTTTACTACGTAATTACGACGAAACGAGAGGGTTGATGCACTTAAATTTCTATATTAACATTATATATACATGTATATATATATATAATTTTAAACTATCTCACACGCCTGTAACACGTCTTGAAATCAAGTCTTGACACGATGTGTCATTGGATAAGCGAAAACATCACAAAAACTAATTAAAATGAAGTGTTGGAATGAAATACTCGTTAATGCGTAAATTAGATTGCGCAAAGCTAAACATTGAGCTGTTTGTGATCTGCTTTACACGGGTATTGAAACATTGCTTTAAGAAGTTAGAAGAATCTTATTCTGCAAGTACAAAGGGAATTAAGAATAACCTATAACGTAATAGTAAAACAATTAGAAAGCATTACACTTTCTTAGTGTCATAATGAAACTTTTCTAATTCCCTCCTTCACATATATAATGTATAAGATATATGTTTTGTTCAGCATTGTAAAATGTACAAACATCATACTTACCATAAATTAACGTCAAGATTACAAACGTATTTTCTATACGTATAACTAGCGTTTGAAGTATTTGATGGTCGGCGAAATTTATATAGTTCTTGTTTCACATGAGTGTTCTTTTTATTATTGTAAAGGTAAATTAAAATTAATAATAAGAAGTGTATTATATTATATTAGGTATGAGAATAAAAAGTAATAGTAATAATAATTCTTCACAAAGTAAATCCGCGAATACCTCGTGCGTTACATAATACAATATAAATAAGAGCTCTTAAGTTCCTCGATTGATTTACTACTTGTGTGATGGTGTTTTAGTTAGACACAATTAAAAATACAATAATTGTTTGTTTGTTTGTTTTGAATTTCGCGCAAAACTTCACGAGGGCTATCTGCGCTAGTTGTCACTAACTTACCAATGAAAGACTAGAAAGAAGACAGCTAGTCAACATCACCTATCATCATACGAATCAAGATTTGCATGTATTTATACAAAAGTTACACGAAAATGTTTAGAAACGAGTAGTTTTCAGAAGTTTTCGACTGTAATGTAAATCACTTTCACGTATCAGCCTTCAAATATATTCTGGGCATTCAATTTGTTAGGCCAAGATCTCTGATCAAATTTTTGAGGTCTCTTTGGTTGGAAAAGTATGAGTTTCTCTCACCAGCTGCACCTCTGAAATTGCAATCTGGATCTTCAACGTCTGCTTCCTCTTCTGATTTGCTGCTCTTTTCTCTGGATGGCTGCCTTCTGTCTGTGGAGTGGGTACAGGGAGCTCAGAGCAGTGTGGCACTGGGAAAATGGATGATGAAATGTCCAGATACATGATAGCAGATGCATTCTTGCCAGCCCGACGTTTGGAAGGGTTCACCATACAGAAGTAGCAATTGCTTGAATGGTTAGTGGGTTCACGCCAAATTCTTGGAATTGCGAACTTCATGGCTCTCTTTTCCCCTCTGTACCATCCTGCAAAAAAGCAAAATAAAATTGCTATTGTGAAGAATAAACTTATTAATGCAACAACTAATGTGTAAGAGATTCATGCAAAATATTTTATATGTGATACTTTTTCGAAACTATTGGAATTTAAAAAAATAATTAAAAGATATTTAAATTTTAAAAGGGATAAAATTTGTGTAGTATAAAATTTTACTATTCAAGCAAGCAAAAATTGTCCGTCCCACCTTCTAGAGTTTTTTGCAGTGCTCGCAGGTAAAATGAGATGCCCGACAGGCATGCTGAAATATGTCTAGAAGGCTTCAAACAATTTAGTAGATGCTGTCACAGAGTACTTTTCCGCTCTTATCTTGATAAATTGGCTAAATATGTAGTAGAATACGTCTGTAGAATGCTTGCAGCTTCTTGATGCCACCTCTGATAAAATTAGATAGGTTTATGTGTTCACTTAGGCAACTAGAACTAAACTGAAGTGGTGAGCTCCTGTATATATATATTACTATGGAAAGATTTAGAAAATTCTCTTAAATTCGAGAAATTTTTTTATCGAATACTCAACATTGAATCTGCCTGTAATGTTTGGAAAATGGGTAAGTTTGAAAATTTCATTACCCAGGTCACAAAAGCAATGTTTGAAGAGAGTTTGTTTGTTTTGGAATTTCGCATAAAGCTACTCGAGGGCTATGAAGAGAGAAAAATAGGTCTTTTCCATTTACTTTAGGCATAAGCAATTGGGAAATAACAAGAAAAAGCAAAAGGTTTGCTATATAGTGTTATTAGGTTAATTTCTTAGTTCTAAACTGGTTTGCTTTGACAATAACTAAATTCATGTTAGGATATATACATAAAAGTTAAACTGTTTCTAGGGCTCATGTGCAGCAAAATACAGTACTGGTAGAAAAGAACAAGATAGTTTTGCAGTATCCAGATATCAAAAATTTACTGCTGCAGCTGAGGTAAATATTGTAAAATTATCAAAATGTGATAAAATTCCATAATATGTGCAGATAAATATTTGTTTTTAGTGTTTGGTATTTAAAAGTTTAATGTACTATAATGTTATGTATTTTGTTATGTTAATTAACTGTGTAATCTCTCTTTTCTTATTTCATGCCTGCAATGTTATTATTTTTGCTAAAAGCTGTAGGTAAATGTTCAGTTTTCTGTATAATATTAGTTTTATTTAGTCTAATGAGTGTTATGTAAACGTCATGTAAATGTTTTGTAAACGACAACATGTCGTGTTATGTTTGGATTTTAATATCTATTATTTATATTTCCATATTTATATTACTGTTTCAAAGTTTAAACCAATAAAATATGTTGTTATTCATTTAAAATAACATTTAGAAATTTCTAGAATTAGGTAGATCAATCAATTTACTATAAATCGAATGTTGGCAGCCTAGTGTCTAGACGACAAGTCTCGTGCAAAAACAGACACGCGCAGATTACTCTGGAACTCTATGAAAGTTACGCGATGGTTCGAGAATTGTAGGCCTACTAATATATAAACAGACGAAAAAGAATAAGAGGAGTCAGTCATTTGTTTGTATTTGATTCAAGAAATAGTGTCTTTGTTCGAGAAATTTTAAACGTTTGCTGTGTGTTTATTCAACTCGAATTTGTGACTGAAGCTAGATCTACAGAAGTTGTGATTTTATTTTGTCAATCTCTACGATTCGTTCAAATTACTAGTTATACTGAAGGTCAACACGTGTGGAACTGTTTAGGTGAGACCGGGAAAATTGGAAGGCGATATATAAGTTTGAGACGTTCATCAGAGGCATCGTGAAGGGAACTTCGTCGAATTTATTGAACGGTGAATTGTTTCTGGACCTCTCCATTCAAACTTCGGTATTTCTTCGTGGGACCAAATTCACACCCTAGACCGGAATTTTGGATTTCTGATCTGAACTTTTGGACTTTCATTCTAGATCATTATATTGGACACAGGCCAGTACCATTTTGTATCGTAATTAACTTTGAAGGTTGAAACTAGTACTATTTTGTATTGTAATTAATTTTGAAAATTGAAACTGAATATCTGTCATTGTTATTATATAATTTATGTAATATCTGTTACATATATAATAGTTCGTTGTAATAAATTATACAAGCTGTTAACTATGTCTTTCTGTTGCGTTCAGTCTACATAAAACATACATAAAAAAAACGTAACATGAGTTATTTGGATTGTTGTGGTAAGTATTTTGTTTACCATAGTAAGAGACCATCTACATAAAAATAAATATAAATATGCAAAGAAAAATGCAATAAATATAATACTATAATATAACTGACAACAGTTATGGTTATACAAATAGAATTGTGATGGTCTAGTTCATATAAGTAAAAATTATAAATGTAATAAAATATTGAAAGTCATAAATATGGTTTGTAAATCACTCAATTTGTAGCAACAATAAAGGTTGAAAATAAAAACAAAATTAAAAAGAAAAACATTTAAAAATATACTGTGAATATTTATCTCTATAGAGAAGGGCTTTGAATTATGTCAAACAAAAACTTCCATATCTTTACCAAATGTATTTTAATCCACAGTTTACACTCTAGTTTCTAAGAGCCCCCCAGTGGCTCAGCGGTATGTCTGCGGACTTACACGCTAAAATCCGGGTTCCGATACCCGTAGTGGGCAGAGCACAGATAGCCCATTGTGTAGCTTTGTGCTTAATTCAAAACAACAACAACAGTTTCTAAGAAACTCCTGATTAAAAACACCGAAAAGGTTTCCACTTTAATGCCCATAATAGTACATCTTGTAATTGCATAAGTTCTTCTTCACTGTAAGTCAAATAACTGTTTTCTAAGATCAGCATAATATAACCTAAAATAGATCTAAGAAGGTAATTAAATAATACTCTATCACCTATAAATCAGTGTTGTGTTCGGTATTTGTACATAGAGTGAATACCTCAGAAGAAACCAAAATTGAAATCTAGTTCACCTTTACTTATAGGTTTCAAGACAGCTAGCTACATCTAAGTTGCAGCCATTAGGGTGGCAAAAGATTGAGTAGGAAGTTAAAATGGCAGCCAAACCTTGATCTAATTGGATTTATAGGCAAGTGTATAAGTCTCGCAATTGCCAGTCAATGCTGAAACCAGACTTGTTTTGATATTCACAAAACAACACAATAAAATGTCAGCCTGTCTCTCAAAGTTTTATTATGTTAAACAAACAGTGCCCACATCTTACTTTCTTGTCGATATGTTTAAGCTGTTTGGAGTTGTATATTTTTAACCTGACAATTTAAGTTTATGTACTCATGCTTAATCTTTTCATCATACATAGATCAGAGTGTGAATGTCACAACCTTTTACAGAGTTACGTTGAAAATGTCATTAAACTACTTTGTCAATGTATGTGAATCAAATAAGTAAAATTTTCATGTAAGTTTTAAAATCTCACAAAATAACTTTTATCAGTTAGCACTGCTTTCTCTCAGTAGAAATTGTCAATGCTTGCAACTAATCTTCCACCTTTTGCTTCTGCATATTTATATGTAAATGATTTGCAGCACCTTTCCACGAATGGAAGCATGACACAGCCTTTATTATAACTACTGCCCTTTCCAATTTGCGCTTGTTAATAGTTTTTCAATTAGCAGTAGTATTGTACAGACGTGCATGATTTTGCTGACAAATTTGTCAACATTGTACTTTATACTACAAACTTGGATTTTCTTTACTGTATTTCTGTTATTTATTTTCTAATGTACTGTGGTAAGTGGTGTCTCATCAGTTACAATTTTTTTTTGGTTTCGTTTATTTTGAATTTCGCGCAAAGCTACATGCTATCTACGATAACCGTTCCTAATTTAGCAGTGTGAAGCTAGAGTGAAAACAGCTAGTCATCACCATTCACCGCCAACTCTTGGGCTACTCTTTTATCAACGAATAGTGGAATTAACAGTCACATTGTAGCTACCCCCACTTCTGAAAGGGCAAGCATGTTTGGTGTGACAAGGATTCGAATCCGCAACCATCGGATTACGAGTCGAGTGCCTTAACCACCTGGCCATGCCGGGCCAATATGAGAGTCTTTGTCACTTAGCAGCTTCTCGCTACTTTGGTACTGTAGTCACATTATGCACTGTCTATGGTAATGTTTCACATATTATTAATACCTACCTTCTTTTCATCGTGTTATTTTAGAGTTTTCTTTGCTAAAATCAGTGGTTCGATTCACCTCGGTAGACTCAGCAGATCGCTCAATGCGGCTTTACTATAAGAAGACACACACATTCCTTCGTATCTATTTACGCGTTTTCTAACGTGATTTGGCGTTTTCCTATAGTTTTAAGTTTTTTTCCCTCTGTTGATCGTTGTTTCATACAGTTTTGTGTAATGTTTCGCAAGTTATAAACACCTACATTAATTTTCCAGACTGTATAAGAAATTCTAGTGTTAAAACATACAGGGTGTTCGGAAAATCACTGTGCGCTTTTGTAATCATATTTTGTTCAGTCTTTCTGAAACCAGAAACTGATAGTGGTGTTTAGAAACAAAATAAGAAAGACCCAGGCCTGTGCTGATGCCAACGGGAGTCACATTCACGTTGTTTATAATTGTCATTCATATTTACCTCCTCTATTCTATATTGAAACATGTCTGTTAATAAATATGTAAGTGCACAGTGACTTTCCGAACACCTTGTATAATAAGGCGATTGACAAAACAGTTGTTACGGTGTGGACAGAATTATTACAAATCTCAGAAAGAAGGTTATGATTATACACGATATGATTAGCTCGTTATTATAGTCTTAATTTATTTTTCAGCAGACTTAAAGATGCAGAATGACATTTGTACTTCCTGTTTGTCACAGCTACTGGTAAACTTGTGTGATTTAAATAGCACTCTATATTATTTTATATATTTTCTTCTCGTATTTAATGTTTCTGAGACCATAAAGATCCATCTTTCTCTTACTATCAATTTACGTGCTCTCTATACGAGTTGGTGAGTTTCCTTCCTTTTTACAATTTTTCGATGTATGTCATTGTTTTCGAGCATTATGAATAGCTGTTGCTATGTTTGTTGTTTCAACTCTTCGACATAAATGGTGCAAACATTGTGAGGAGTCCAAATTTTTATTCAAAATATGGGTACCACGAGCTTTACAAAAAATTATCATAAATATAACAGGATATGTTTGGTTCATTTACACAGTTTCTCATTGCCTTAACGACTAATAAATAATATTGAGAAAAGACAAATAGTGTTAAAATATATGGGCAAATAAATACCATCCAGAAATGACATGTCATACAAGTTGTTAACCGTTTATATAGTAGCGTTGAGTTTCACGAGGGGTTCTATAACGATTGATAATACTCTTATGTACCGAGTGTTCTATAAATGTATAGCTAGTGGTTTTCTACATTCTAAGCATAGCAAAATGTGACCCAAATTCAATGGAAATTGTCCACTTATTTAAAATTACATCTGACATTTTGATCAAAATAGGTACGTGATGGAGAGAAATGGATATAATTTTCAGTTTCAGCGTACAGGAATTACAACATAACAATAAAAATTTCAATAGAATAAAATCATTGCAGGTCTATGTTATCATTAAATTATTTTTTTCGACTACGGTATGTAAAATATTTCATTTAGGGTCGGTTGAGCGCCAATTGAAGACTGTATTTTGAGTTAAGGCCCTTAGACATCTTAAGATAATCGTGTAATTATTTTTATCTAAAATGTTTTGGAAGAAAGAGATGTCGGATTCTTTAGTCGGTGTACGAGTATAATGCGAATAGGGCTACTTTGACGTGATTCGTTAGGTGTATATATCAAAATGTGTATTCATATTTGCTATTAATGCTAATGGTAGGGAAGAATATTTTAAAATATTTTCTCTGTAATAAATATCATTTGTGCCTGATGCTTTGGGAACCAAATTTTTTAAATTTTATTTTGATGATTTTGTTTCAATTATCATGTCGAGTTTGGTGTTAAGGTTGTATAGCTCATTTTCTGCATATTGAATACATTCTTGAAAAATCTTAGTATTTTACATTTTTTTTGGTCGGGTCTGGTGGTTTGGTTTTTAATTTTCTTTTGATGTAGACTTTCAATTATTTGGGGGTACCATCGACGACTCTAAAATAGTGAAAGGCGATGTTATGGATGATCTCGTCTAGAGTTAATATTTTCATGACGATTATTTAGATTAGGTGATCAACGATGAAGGCATCAATGGTGTCTGAACAGACACTGAATTCGAGGTTCAATGTGTTCAGATCAGCATAGGATCTGTCAGACATTAAAGTTGACTGTGTCTGGGTGAGAGTTGGCTTCATTGAGGGTTAACAGGTACTCCACGATTGAGGAAGAGTT
Organism: Carcinoscorpius rotundicauda; assembly: GCA_011833715.1. Lineage (NCBI taxonomy): Eukaryota > Metazoa > Arthropoda > Merostomata > Xiphosura > Limulidae > Carcinoscorpius > Carcinoscorpius rotundicauda. The sequence continues at coordinate 43,662,759 of CM022393.1, forward strand.
GGTAGCAAACTAATGAATGAATAGCTGTTGGTGCTTTTGGACGTTCGTACTTCTCCTTCTGAGTCTGCTGATACTCTGAGCATCCCTCTTTGCTGGTTCTCCACAGTTCGGACGTGTAGAATCTGATATAGGATGTTATTCAATGCAACGCACACACCTTGCACAGGAAGTACATATTGCTATCTGTGGCCAAAATCTCCGGCAATTATTACATTATAGAAAAGAGTATGGATGTATTTGGCTGCCTCAACTGAGTGGTGTACATGTCTAAGGTTGAGGCTGCTCTTTATAAACTTAGGTACTGCTTTGTTACAGATTACTATTATCTTGATGACTTGCTTCCTTCACCTTTTGTTGTAATAAAATCTTGAATGATGAATTCTTCGAATGCTTCTTTGAGTTTAACGTCTCCCGGAACATGAATATTTAATGTAGTTCCTTGAAAGGCAGTGCTGTGCCCTGGCTTGAGTAGTTTTGTGTATTCTTCAATGTCGCTGGTGAAAGAGGTTCTGTGAACAATCATTTGAGTGCTGTAGCAATTTCTGGCTGTCTGAAGGTAGATGAAATGACAGCATTGTCTAACTTACATGTTTGGGGTTGCTTGTACGTGCTGGAGCAGGTTTTTGGCTGACTGGCGACTAGTCTTCGTGGCTTTGATGGGCAAAGCATAATATGGTGAGCTGGGCGAGGATGAATATGACTCAACTATAAAAGAAAATCTGATTTAAAAGATCAGGGCTTATTTTGCACAATTTTGGAGATGGCAAGTTGTATTTTCTTTAGTTAGTGGCTTGTTTGTCGATCTTGTTCCTCTTCTTGATGCCTGAGGTACTGTTGTTTCATGGAATTGTCCTTGTAATTGATTTCTAAACTAGAACCATTAGTTCTCAATGTTTTCTTATCCAATCCCATGGCTCATAATAAAAAAACAGTCGTTATACTGATTTCTTCGTAAGCCTGTTGTGAAAACCGTGTTTGATCTGTCAGAAGTCTCGACCAGAAGTCCAAACTCATAAGTACTGCATGGCCAAGTGGTTGGGGCATTTGAGCTGTAATATGAAGGTTGCAAGTTTGAATTATCGTTCTGCCAAAAATGTTTGCTTCTTCAGCCGTGGTGGTGTTATACTGTAAAAACCAATCCCACTATTCATTGGTAAAAGAGCAGTCCATGAGTTGGAAGTAGGTGGTGATGACTAGTTGCCTTCCCTCTAGTCTTTCACTGCTAAGTTAAAGAAGACTAGCAAAAATAGCCCTCGTCTATCTCTATGTGAAATTCAATAATCAACCAGCCAACCAGAAGAAAAAAACAACAATAAAAACTAAGCTCGACAGAAGTTAAGTTTGTAGGAAAATATAGCAACATGAAAGCTGCCTGCCATTCTTTACAGGGGTACTCGCGAACGATTGTTCTCCTTCAATCCCGTCCATAAAAGTAGTTTGCTACAGTGAATATAATTATGATTGGATACATTAGTGAAGAGTATTGAGAGAAAACCTGTGAAGAATGTTGGCAAAGGCAAGATGGAGTTCTTTTCTAGAGCCACCTGTGGTGATATAGACGTGGCGAGACAGATAAATCCAGACATGTATTCAGTGTACCATATTTACGTCATATGCATTTAGGAATTAGTTTAATTTTAAATGAACTTTATTATAAGTGTGTTCAAGTTCTTTCAGGCCTTTAATAGCACCCTTGCGAATAGTGGAGATGTGATTGGTTTGTGTATTATTAGTTCCAATCGTTCAATAGCTTGGATTTCTGTTTAGTAAAAGTTTTATTGTGTTGGTGTAGAAAGATTTTTAAATTTTCTTGTCTTCCAAATTTACACAAGCTGATTATCTCAGTTTGTGTCCAGGTGAGATGGTGTATTCTGAAATGGCTGAATTTTGTATTTTCACGAGCCTTACGTTGATTTTGTTTTTTTTATTTGCGTCCCAAGTCTTTTTCCAATATATGTTTAGTTGAGAAACATGGAATTTTGAAGTTAACGATTTTTGGTTTTTCAATCAGATTATCAAATTTTCATTGAGTGTTTTAAAGAGAATGATAACACTTCTGCCTTCATCATAAACTCCCTGAAGAAGAAACGAAAAAAAGAAAAGATAAGAAGATTACTACCATTTACCTCCCCTACCTGAAAAAATTCAGTGAAAATTCAAATGCCTAGACAAGAAGTTTAGCGTATATATATATACATGCAGTGAAAATCTTACATGACAATAAGACCCATTATAGAAAAAACACAAAAAAACAGAAACCCACTACTAATAAACAGAAAAACGCCAGTCATAAAATTTATTGTTTTTTACATAAAACATAAATTTGAGAAATGGGAATAAGACTCGGTCTGAAACATTAAAAAAGTACTATTTCAAGAAAATAATAAAACCTTCACTATAGGAAGTTATGGGGAGCAACTTATGACATTGGTGGAATCCACATGTAGTTCTCCCACCAATTAGAACCATGGAAAAGTGTTTAGTCAAAATAACTACTAAGAATAAAACAGACATACACTGTCCGATTTTTTGCATTTTCTCGATTATCCTTTGAGACTTGAAGATGTTTTCTTTTTTTCTTAAAGATTTCTTCAAGCTCAATTTTTAGCTAGATTTTTCTTCTTCCACACTATATTTTCATGAGGTGGAGGAAAATGAAAACCAACATCAGCCTGGGTTTGAAGTCAAAACCATGTTCTGACACTAACTCCAACCAATTTACGCCAATCAAATCACCATGCATAAGAACATGATGTACAAGTTCGTCATTAAATGAAACTGAACAACCTTTCAAGATATAAAAATGAATCAGCGATGTGTTGAGCATCTCTAGGAAAGCTCCTACTGCTACAACCAACACAATGCTTGCTAAACAAAAAGACCAGTTAATATCTCTCAATATCCCTTAGCACCACCAGTTATCTTTGAGGGAATACCCATCACTTACAGGTACCCAGAAATTGCAGAAATTTGCTATTCCTCAATGTCAACTCTCCAACATTCTACATCTAGCAAAAGGAGGAATAGTCACCAAGACCAGTGTTCCTGAGAAATACACCAGACAACAAAAATTATGGGACACATTTAGATTTCAAGAATTCCAAGCTCAATGTTCAGGTTCCTAGAGATTGCCAGTCATCTAAATCTTCCTTTGTTGTACCTTATTGGCATCACACACCAACTCTTGTCGCAACTCGTTTCAAAGACTAGCCACTGAGCAAGGCGAATGTATCAAATCCATCAGGACTGATTAACAAACTACTCGTTAGATATAGTGCAGCCATACTTACTGAGAATGAAATCAACTCCTATTTGTACATCGGGCCCGGCATGGCCAAGCGCGTAAGGCGTGCAACTCGTAATCCGAGGGTCGCGGGTTTGCGCCCGCGTCGCGCTAAACATGCTCGCCCTCCCAGCCGTGGGGGCGTATAATGTGACGGTCAATCCCACTTTTCGTTGGTAAAAGAGTAGCCCAAGAGTCGGCGGTGGGTGGTGATGACTAGCTGCCTTCCATCTAGTCTTACACTGCTAAATTAGGGACGGCTAGCACAGATAGCCCTCGAGTAGCTTTGTGCGAAATTCCAAAACAAACAATTTGTACATCATCAAAGTGAACTGCCAAGTTGACCCTTCCTCTACAACTTCAGTGTTATTACCGCCAGAAGTCTAACCACACAAAAGCTGTATGCACATTGTGAGTCAGAGTGTATGCTGCAGAGACGAGCACCTGGATGAAGGCTGCCTATTTCAGAAAGGAAGCAACATGATTGCTCGAGTATTCGCAGATTCTAAAGGTAGCTCTAATCACCAGGAACACCAGCTAATATACACTCTCAAGTATGCTACCAGCTCTCTCAACCATGAAACACTCTCCAACACTTAGCACAGCCAGCCAGTACCTGGGACTAGCTGCCCATGAGAAGCAGTATCGATCCACACATCTATGCTGATTTGGCCTGAATGGATCCCTAGGCCAACATGTCAATAGACAGCATTGCCACATATTAAAAATCTCCTCATCGAGCTCCCCAAGCTCGAAGGCTGCACACCAAGGAGCTAATCCAGGATATTTGCCAAATTGCTTTCTTTTATTTTAACATCGTCAGGTGAAATCCTGAATGTTGAAGGCCAAGTTGAAAGAACATAGAGAGCGCAAGTGCCAGATCTAGGAAAAAGTAAAATGTTCAAACTTATGTATAAATATTCAAGGTAGCTTAATCACGGACACCAGTTCTTTAATCTTAGTCCTAAGTTTATTACTATGAACGAAACTTTCAAACTTTTAAGTTCCACCCGTTTTGCATTAAATCAATCGCACGAGCCACAGGCATATGGAATATACTGTTATTTTCAAAACTGCCCTGAAAGTAATTTTCTCAGATAAATACTAACATGAGCACAAATTAATACTTTCTCTGCCACATACATCTGCAAAGTGCCTTAAAATCGCACTTCTCTCAAATTAAGTTTCTCCATCCAAGATTCTAGAACCCCTTACTTTTTCAAAAGCTATGAATGAAAACAGACATACGATCATTCTAAGCGATTTAAACTGCAAAACATCAATATTTAACTGTCAAACTGCCTAACAATGTCTAACAATAACAGCAATCTTCTCTATATTATTGAGAGGAACAATGTATTGTAAGTTAAGAATGCAAAACTGGATCCTATGCCTTCCATAATGGTGCAAAAAAAAATACCAGACTTAGCCATCATATCTAGTACACTTAAACCCTATACCAACAAATTCCATAATCCCATTATTTTCGACTTACATTTTAACCTGCATATCTCAAAACACTCACTACAGCTCAAAGTTTAGGATTTTACCAAAACCGAGTGGAATAACTTAAAACAAACAATATACACCCTTCTTCTGTAGCTAAAGACTACTGTTAATAGTAGCAGTGATATCTGCTTTGATGCTTCAGAAATCACTAGTGCTATCAACTAAGTGTGATGTAACAAACCTTCACAATACAATTAAATACAATAGTGGCTAATGACTAGGCAGCCTTAAACAAAATCAATATATTTCCCAAATATTATAAAATATTCACAAGAAAACACTGAACATTAATGAGCAGCAGTTAACCCTACAATTTACACAATAATTTAAGAAAGGTGACAACCAAGCAGACTTTTTAATACATTAATACTCAAGGTCAAAACTATAATAATAATGCAAACAATATAAAAACTTATTAAAGTGCAAAAACAAAACTGGTTCACGTTCTGCCAGACTCTAGAAAATAGTAAAATCAAACCTACTATTTCCTGGTGCAAGTTTAAACCTATTTGTAACAAACCTGTTCCAAACATTCATTTGGCAATCTTAAATTCAATCTTTTCCCCAAGTATTATGAAATATTCATTACACCCAATTTAAACAATTTTTATAACTACAGTTAAAAGCATGTGGATATAATCCTGAAAATTTTAGACCTAATTTCCTTGAAAAATCAACCTCAAGAACAACACATTGTATAACAGCATTTCTACACAAATTACAATAGCTGAAGCAATAAAACTTAATAACACCTCTCCCAATATTCGTTTTTGAATTTCACGCAAAGCTTCTCAAGGGTTATCTGCGCTAGCCGTTCCTAATTCAGCAGTGTAAGACTAGAGGGAAGGAAGCTAGTTATTACTACCCACCGCCAACTCTTTAGCTACACTTTTACCAACGAATATTGGGATTGACTGTCACCGTATACATCTCCACGGCTGGGAGAGCAAGCATGTTTGGTGCGACCGGGATTCGAACCCGCAACCCCGTGATTACGAGTCGAATGCCTGAACACGCTTGGCCATGCTTTTTAACTTCAGGTCCCTAGGAGTCACAATTTCATAAAAATGTCTTCGTAATCCAATCTGAAAAAAGTCGAGCAAATGACACCACCGCCAAATTGATTTAGACTATAAAAGACATTCATGAAGGCAAGAAAGTCCAACTCACTACAGTAGATCTATGCAAATCAATCAAAACTCAACGGCTTCTTCATTACGTACATGAAACCTTGAAATCTGACACCTGATGAGGAATAAGCCAGCAGAAGCAGTGACAGAATTTCTTTGAATCCTTACATGCAGAACAAACCACAAGTAGTGGTTCAATCACAAAAAAGGATTACAGATCACTGATGCTGGGCATACTGTCAGGGATTCATATTTTGCTATAAAAGATGCTACTCCAGAAGCACAGCTTGTTGTCTGAAAAGGACGTCGACTTTGCTGTTGTATCAGTCTCAACAAATAGATCAGACTGTTCCTGATATTTAACATGCTGGGAATGACATTGTAAATGATTCGTTCATTATAGCACCTGAAATTGATTCAATCTCTGATGATGAAAGTTACGTAGTTCTCTCAGCTGCAGCATGGGAATCATGGAAAACAATGCCTCCAGTCAGTTATCGACTACTCAAAAGATAAAAGAAACTAATTCTAAAGGAGTATAATCCAACGATATTCCAGAGAAAAACCTTTTACAGGGATTTCAATACTCAGTCTTTTAAAGCATGCCTTGAATTATTTTTGAGGTGTAGAAATGTCACTGTGTGTGCTGTTACTGTAGAGAAAGTTCATGGGAGATAGCTCATTCTTCTTTAAAAATTTAGTGATCCATTTTGCTATTTTATTCTTATAATAATAGCAAAGTAGATCAGTTTGAAGATCAATAAAAGTTATACTTTTATGTTGTATCAATTAGATGCAGCTCATAAAGAGCAGGTCCTCCACAACTGAGAATATTTACATATGATCAAGCGCTTGATTTCACTGCACAACAAAACATTGCTAGAAGAGGCCAGGACATGTTCTTGGTTTGATATCGATAAAGGCAATTTCCTGGAATCACTACATCTTACAAAAGTAAACACATGGCTTAAGGAGAAAATACAAAGTCAACTTGAAACATATATTCAATAGATAATACCATTCTCCCACAACGAGATACTGCAGATTGCATCACATGGGACTGTGAAATAATTTTCCATGGCAAAAATAATGTGAGATACTCAATAGTATGTGGACCTTGAGGTAATGTATGTGAAAGCACCAAGATATGCTTTGATGATTGGAAAAAAGATTTGGAGAAACTAGACAGAAAGAAGACTGATGAGGAACATGCACTCACCACAAAAGCACCAGGAAAAAGGACAAGCAATATATCAAGTCACCTAAACTTGCATTCCAAAATTAGGTTTGTTGGAGCTGAAGGATATGCAGAAGAAAAACCCTTTACTGAATAAACTTTGGAGCAAGCACAATACAAAATGGAAAGAGACAAAAGACAGAACTACAAAGGAGTATTGAAATGGATATAATAAAAGAAATTTTACTTGTGAAGCTAAACACATCAAAGAGAGCATGAAGTGCTTATATAATAATAATAATATCAAGAAACAACACTGTTGAGGTCAAACAGTTCTGCTATCCACAGCCAACAACAAACTCATCAAGCAGTGAAAATAACCTTTTACAGTGTAGGAAGTAGCCAACAAAATGTACTATAAAGTAAAAATGGATGGAAAAACAAAGGTCTATCATGCCAATTTGTTGAAGAGGTACTTTGAGAGGGAAGAGACCTTATGGGTGTAGCTCTTTAAGTGGAGATGGATGTGGCCACTATGGCTGTCATAGAAGCAGATTCTAAAGACAGACTCTGACATAGAAAATAAAAACCTACTATATCTAAGTCCAATGGGTGAAGATAAGAGATACAAGAATGTCAAAATAAGTGAAGAACTGACTGGAAAGAAGAAAAAGGTACAGTATCTTCTACACTAGTATACGGAAAGTTGCCTCAGGCAACACAAGATAAAGGATTCTGTCAATGTGAAACCCTATAAAATGACAGAAGAGCAAGGAAATTTAAAATGTTAGAATAGACTATATTAACAATGTACGTATACAGTCTAAAAATATTAGTTTTTTTTTTAACAGGGACTCATTATCAAATTAACAAATGCAAGTTTTAGTACAAGCATTATTTATTTTGATTTAATATGATTTAGTTTTAAATTTCAGAAGTTTTAATGGTTGATTGTTTTAAGATAGTTGCAATAAATAAGTCGTATGTTGTGTATGCAGTTCACTGTTCTACTAGGCTTTAGAAAACACTATGTAACAAAATTTTTACTTTTTCTAGTTCCTGGGCAGAAAGTGTTATTTCCAAATTGCTCATACCTATAGTAAATGAAATAGACTGATTTTTATCTTCAAACGTTGCTTTTTGTGACCTGGGTAATGAAATTTTCAAACTTACCCATTTTACAAACATTACAGGCAGATTCAATGTTGGTAGCCGAAAAAGAATTTTCAAGAACTTTCTAGAATGTTCTAGAACTTACAAGAATTTTCTAAAACTTTCCATAGTAATATATATATATATATATATACAGGAGCTCACCACTTCAGTTTAGTTCTAGTTGTCTAAGTGAACACATAAACCAATCTAATTTTATCAGAGGTGGTATCAAGAAGCTGCAAGCATTCTACAGACGTATTCTACTACAAATGTAGCCAATTTATCAAGATAAGAGCAGAAAAGTACTCTGTGACAGCATCTACTAAATTGTATGAAGCCTTCTAGGCATATTTCAGCATGCCTATCGGGCATCTCATTTTACCTGCGAGCACTGCAAAAAACTCTAGAAGGTGAGACGGACAATTTTTGCTTGCTTGAATAGTAAAATCTTGTGAACACACTGACCATTCAAGCAATTGCTACTTCTGCATGGTGAACCCTTCCAAACGTTGGGCTGGCAAGAATGCATCTGCTATCATTTATCTGGACCTTCCATCATCCATTTCTCCAGTGCCACACTGCTCTGAGTTCCCTGTACCCACTCCCCAGACAGAAAGCAGCCATCCTCAGAAAAGAGCAGCAAATCAGAAGAGGAAGCAGACGTTGAAGATCCAGATTGCAATTTCAGAGGTGCAGCTGGTGAGAGAAACCCATACTTTCCCAACCAAAGAGACCTCAATAGTTTGATCAGAGATCTTGGTTTAACAAGCTTTTGACATCTAGGGTCAAGGAATGGGATTTGTCAGATGAAAGTGTGCAAGTTGCAAGTCAGAGGAAGCATCACCAACATCTTACAAACTTTGCCACAATGTATCCAGTTTGTACGAGGCAACTGGAATTGCCTGTAACCTCTTCACTAATAGCTCATCCAGATACCTCAAAGCTGTGCTGCTTCGTAACAGGAATAAGTATCTGTTTCTCCCTGTTGCTCATTCTGTGCACCTCAAAGAGCAAGGGGAGCATTTCAACCAAGATATACTAGACTGTGAATGCTGCTACCAAGGAGTGTATAACAAAAACAAAATGGTAGACTATTTTTGAACTGACACATGAAAGTGGTTTGCATTACAGTTGCAAATCTCAAAAAACCTACTCACTTCTAAACATTTTTGTTCATTTTTGCATAACTATAGTATAAATACATGTATATCTTGATTCATATGTTGTTTTATTCAGACCTTATGTAAATGAAAATGTGCAAATTTGCCTGTTTTTACATAGAAAATAGGTTAATTTCTGAATTTCATTATCCAGATCACAGAACCAAAGTTTGAAGAAAATAATGGCCATTTTCTGTATTTTTACAACATAAGTAATTACAAAATAACACCTGCTATCCAGGAACAAATTTTGTGTTACATATTGATATTGTTGCCGCCACTTTACTCAAATATAATTATACCTATTTAATAATACAAATCTCAGTAAGTGTAAAACTTCCACAAATAATGAATGTTATTTTGAAGTGAATTCACATTTTGTTTTTCAATTAAAAAAACCTGGTTCAGATGTTTGGTGTATTGAGCTTACTTAAAGCTGGTGAAGAAATGTTAGTGTAATTTCCATTTTCATATACCTCTCAGCTTCTTTTGCACTAGCATAGGTAAATAATGTGTTGATGCATACACATAGTTCTAATGGTTTGTTTGTTAGTTGTTAAGCAAAAAACTTCTCAAATGTGCTGTGTTCTCAGCAGGAGCCAGCATTAAAAGTTCTCAAGCACATGTAGGGCCAATTCTTATAGGAATCAAATTAAATATGTAAGCAGAATACGTATCATTTGTATTAAGTAAAGGAATTAATTTTACATTCATACAGTGCTACAGTTTCATACAACTTAACTTTCTTACATCACTCAATTTAAGCTTAATTCATCTCACATTAGGTGTTTAGGATAATTGAAACAGCCAGCAGCAACAGTCTCTGCAAAGGGCTAAAATGATATCAAATAAATATTGCATGCAGATACATCAAAAAAACATTTTTTTGTTTTGTTTGTTTTGGTGCACAAAACTATACAGAGCTATCTGTGCTCTGCCCACCTCGTGTATCAAAAATATTCCACATGAAGAGCTAGTAGGAAAGCTTGTAAGTATACATTTTGAGTGACATATTAATTGAAATATAAAAATATATAAAACTTTTTGACAACTGAATAAAGAATGAGCTCAAATAACAGCAGTAAATGAATTTGGTTCATGTGGTGGTAAATAAGTGTAACTATGATTTAAAAGCAAGAAGTTTTCTGTAACATGTTACACCATTTAGTACATAAAACAATGATTATATACATGATGCGAAACTGAAGAATCTTATCTTAGCTTACATCCAGTGCCATAAAGTTTGTACAAATTATTTATACTAAGATTTCACAAACACTTCAAAAGTGTCATATTACAAATGCACAACATTCTGAAAAATGCTTACAACAGTATTCTTCTGTCAAAACTATTTTGTAGTTTTCTGAAACTTATTTAAAAATAAATTTCAAAGATAAATGAAAACAATGTTCTATCTTTTATATCTTTATAGTCTATGTTGTTGTTGGGCTTAGGATTCTGCTACAGTATATGTCTGACTTGTTGGCAATGAAATTAAACATAAATGAACAGCATGCTCTCAACGTGTTTTCAGAAATAATACATGTATATTTAAATTACTTAAATGCATGTAGAACAAATTTTTTACACTATAGAGATCATAGGGATATCATAAATACTAAAAGATTCTCTTGTTGCAAGTTCACGGAGGTTCATTAAATTACTTTAAAATTTCAGTTGATGAGAAACTAACACTACCCATTTCTATCGCACTAGTAACATGTGAATAAATTATTTACATTATGGCACGAGTCATCACAGTCACATATTGTTTTTCCAGTATATACACCTTTGTGCAAATTAATTGAAACAAATGATCATTTAACAATATTTTCAGCATGGCAGCCAGTGTAGGCTCCCTAGACCTGCTGATTTCCTTTAATAGTCATTTTTTTTTTTACACAGACAGCATCATTAGCTGTATTTTGCAGTGTGATCAATCTATTTTTGGGATATGTGATGAAACTTTGAGGAATATTACATCATTTGAAATTGCATTAGAAGGTCAAAGAGACCAGTCAAAAAACAACTTCTTACCAACTCGATAAAGAACAAATGGTCTCAATGTGGACTGAAATACAAGAACTGGATGCAAGAACAATGGAGGAAGGTGTTATTCAGTAATGAGACTCATTTCTTCGTACTGGGTCAAAGAAGTCTGCATGTTTGGAGATCTTCAGGTGAGCAACTTCGAGAATCTCACATCAATCAGTTTGTAAAACATCCCTTGAAGAAGATGTTTTGGAACTTTCTCAGCTACTATGGCATCGTAGGTTTGAATATTGTAGAAGTTATGATGCGAGAACCACAGTACATCAAAGTTTTGCAAAGAAGAGTCGTCCCAGAATTGAAAAAGATTTCCAGACAGATCTGGCATTTTTCAGCAAGATCTTGCTCCATGCCACACATCAAAACTTGTGAAGAATTTTATGACTACAATGCAAAAAAAGGTGCTGGACTGGCCTGGAAATTCTCCAGACTTAAATCATATTGAAAATCTTTGGGCGAATTGTAAAGAAATACTTCGGGGAAAAGACTGTGCTACAAAAAATAAGCCAATTGAGACCATAAATGAAGTGTGGTACCACAATCAAAAAATTAGTAAAGATTTCAGTCAATTCATAAACTCTATGCCAAAACAGATTTATGATCTTCTGAAAAATAAAGGTGGTCATATCATTATAAATTTGTGAGTAATTTTTGGATTCTCAGAAATAAAATGCAAAAAAATTGAAAACACTAATTTTCTGTCTTGTTTCAATTACTTTGCACTAGAGTGTACATTCTTTCTTGTTCATTTTGTTAAACTGCACTCAGGCTGATTAAATTATTCTTATCTCCTTTTATACTGTTATTCTTATTCTAACATTAAATATTTGGACTATCCTTTCTACTGCAGTGATGTCACTCTCTTCTGATGTCATCTTTTTGTCTATTTTTCACTCATCTCGCACTGTTTACATACTTATTACTTATCCATCTGTTTATTATATTCTCAACATCAATGATTTACAAACACAATTTCCAGTAATTATCTGCTTTAAACTCCCTTTAAAAACTAAATCATAAAATAGTCTTTTATATCATTATACCAAGTGATATTTAGTTTTGTTATCTGTCCAAAAATACAGATAATTATTTGAGAATACAATTATATTTGTCTTGTTTTTCACATTATGTTTTCCTTCTCTATTAGTGATTGTATTACTACACTTATCCTACCTATTTATAATATATCATTATGTGGTCAGGCCAACAACAAATATCTGAAACAACTTGTTTGGTCTACTTTTCATGGTTTTTCTTTAATGCTTGAAACATATTCAGTTCCAAGTACCTCAAAAAACATGGTTTTAAACCAAAATTCCTATAACCACGATAGTTATAACAAAAGATCAGATATGTTGTTTTTGTTTTGTTTTTTTGAATTTCGCACAAAGCTACATGAGGGCTATCTGTGCTAGCCGTCCCTAATTTAGTAGTGTAAGACTAGAGGGAAGGCAGCCAGTCATCACCACCCACCACCAACTCTTGAGCTACTCTTTTACCAACGAAAAGTGGGATTGATCATAACATTATAATGCCCCCAAGGCTGGGAGGGCAAGCATGTTTGGCACGACTTGAGCACGAACCCGCGACCCTCAGATTACAAAGCACATGCCTTAACATGCTTGACCATGCTGGTCCCAAGATCAGATATACTTAGTTAGGTTAGAAAGTACTAAGCATTCACAATTAAGTATTGCAATATAAAAATTTGCATACGGTAGTAACAGATTGTGAACAATGGTTTTCATTTTTGGTGCAAAGTACAACCCCAACTTATAACCAAAATAAGGAACAATGAACAAATATAAAATATGAACAAGCCATTAAATGTTCAATAATTTATTTTTCATAACTGTTAGATGGAAAATACAGTAATAACATTTGTACAACTAAAAAGTAATGGAAAGCTAGCACTATTTGCTCAGATTCATAGTACCTGATACAGATATGAAAGAGTTTATTCTTTGATAATTTTTTAAGTTGTATACATAATACAGTTTACTCATAAATGTTTTACTTTTAAGTAATTAACGTTTGTTATCACCTGTTTGTGTAGAAATAAGACAATATGTGATATTAACTGTTTTTTTTTATAAACATGAAATATTGCTTCTTCTTGTTTAGAGAAAAGAAATTACATTTGCAACTGAACTTCAACCTATTAACTTATTTAACACATTAAATTATGAGCAAAAATGATCAATCATATTGATTTAATATATAACACTTAATTCAAAAAGTGCTAATTTCCCATTTAATACTTAAAATCATTCATGCAAATATAAAAAAAGAAAACTAAAAGGTTTATGTTCAAAAAGTATAATCCTATGAGCAAAGATACTGACTAGAAAATGTAGCTGAAATGACTAGTTATTCTTACCTTTAACAATTTTTGGTAGTAAATAGATAAAGCATTTTTCCTGGCTATTAATCATCTCAGAATTTTGTTAGTTTCCCAACTTTTAAAGTTACATTATGTATAATTATTTAATGAAAAATTATAAAACAAAATAAGAAAATTAATTTATCAAACATCACCTGTAATTATTATCTTTCACATATTTAAATTTGACAATAGAAAAATTATGAAAACCTAGAAGCAAAGAAGCACGTTTTCTTAAAACTTATGCAAATATTCACCTTGCTTATATCAATCATCACACCCTGAGGCTGAGAATCATTTAACCTTGTTCTGCACTTGCCTGAACAACACAATATTGTTCTTCTGAATCACGTAATAACCAATAGAAAAAAAAGTTTCAAAAAATCATATTACTGAATATGTATTTAATTAAGTATGGTTTTTGGTTAAACCTGTTATAAGTTTCCTGCTTACATAAACAGAATAGTTTCTAGGTATACTTCTTGTCAATTTTCAAATATTCAAAAGTGGGTCCTTTTTTCTTTCACAGAGAGGTCTTGATATTATATGAATATCAACATAAAAATCTGTTTAATATTAGTTACCATTCAATAAAATGACAAATTGAGGAAAAATATGTTAGCTGTATACATGAATCAAGAATTTAACAAAAATTTAATGAAAACAAAAAAAAAGCTGTTTGTGTCAGATATCTTTCAACTAACATATTAAAGTTATAGCTTTCATTTTTGAACAAATAACTTAAAAGAATATGGATTTTAAAATGTCAATGTAATTGAAAAATATAATGGTGGCAATGTTAACAATACACCGCATGAAACTTGACAAACTTCAGTACAAATTAAAATAAATAGAATGTAATCTAAGAACACAGCTGAAAATTTGTAAGAAATTAATGAATAATAACTTGAGCTTATATATATTACACCAATTTTACAAATAATAAAAATGTTCAAAATATTTCTTGTTGACTGAACAAAAAGTCTACAGCAATTTGTCTTTGAAAACAAAATATAAAAGCATATCATTTAAATGCTGCTTTCACCATGAAGTTATTAAATAACTAGGTCATCAAAACACCTAATAATACATCGTACAAATTGGAGAAGAAAACCTGCAGCATGTAAGTCATAATTTTAACAATCTTAGAAGGCAGTAAAATAATACAATTAATGTAACTTTCATCAAAACAAAATTTAAGGAAAAAAGTTATTTTATTAATAAAAATGATGAAAACAAGAGCTAGGTAAATGAGCATCCAAGCTTGTAATTAAGTATACAGAATAAAAATACACGTCTTTATTCACACAACATAATACAAAATATCAGTCAATCCTAATCACCAAGATGTTGTAAAATACACAGTACTAACTGCTAACTAAATTAATAAAAAATAAACCACATTTTTGGAAAGAAGTATTAGCACAAAGACTAATAAACTAGTTTCAACATTATCATTATCCTCAAACAAAAGTTGTAAGATTATTTAAGTATGTTTCAATATTTTGTTTTGAAAGTTTAGTTTCTTTCCGTTCCTTCACAATTTAATTTTAGATTCATTTAGAAAAAAAATTAAGCATTTTACAGAGAGTAAAGTGATAAAACTCTTGAAGATAGCAGAGTACAAGCAGGTCAAGGTCATGAATTATTAGTGGTTATAGTTCATAAGCAATTACTGAAATGAGTCACATTTCAAAAATTTAAGCACTCTAAAAACTAAACTAGCAAAATGAAAACGTTTGATACAAATTTAAATAAAAATCAATGACTAGTTGGGTTGGTGGAAGTCTGGAGGCTCATTAAATTTTCCAAATTTCATAGAATACCCATCTAAATATAGTTAAGGTAGTTGCCAAATATGAATCAGCTAACTTTCATAGTACCAACATGACAAATATTAATGAAATAACAACATAACTATTGAATAAATCCATTATTTTATTACAAAGTTACAGTAATTCTATAAACATCAGTGAAGGAAATTAATGAATTATGCTTAAACTACTGATTTCTAATAATTAAAACTTTTACATTGTCACCTTTCATTTCTAAGATGTCTTGAGCTTAGAATAATATAACTTCACTGGGTAAGTCAGAATTTGAAAATACCTTTGCTGGTCTAAATAAACAGTTTCTTTTGGCTTAGCAATCTTTCTAATCTATACCATAATTTCAAACAACACTTTTGGTACTTGTGGTTTCAAACTGTACTTCACTAGCTAAACTGTCAATTCAGATTGCATTCCCTCTGATCTAAACCATGTGATAAAATTTTTCAAACAATAAAAAAATGCATTGTTTCTTCATTTGGGTAACTAGGTTGTAACAAATGTTTTCAGTCGTAATCCCAATAAATATCTCACAACATTCAGACACTGAGGAAAGTTAGATTTGCTCTACATCCCCACACAAAGCTGAACATGCTATATATTAATAAAAAATGATTAAAGGTTAAACAAGTGGACATAAGGGTGTGAATACCTTATGAAGGTGAAGCACAATAACAAATTAATTTCTGATAATACAATAGTATTAGGCATACAACAAATAATTGATAAACAACAGATATATATAATTACATAATGCCATTATGTACACTGTTCACAGCCTAGATGGTGATTTGTCAAAAATGAATAAGTGATTACTAGTTGTATGTCTTTTTGATAAAAGTTAAGAAAAAACGTTTACAATCCAGATTAATATATAAAAAAATATATATCTTTGTTTAAACTAATGTTCTGCCCATACAGATTCTTCAGAGTTAACATACATGAGATATATGTATTAACGCTGAAGAAGCCACAAAGGCAAAATGTTGGTCTAAATAAAATTGTTCTTTCATATTTATCTGGAGCACAAAGGTATTTTTTGTTGAGTTTTATTAAAAGTTGTGTATTATGACACACAGACTACTCTCAAGTTTGTGGAGGTTTAAAGATTTCTAATTATTTAACAATCACTTAAAACTCAACTTCTTTAACAACTGAACAAAATTTTTATTGTACTTTACCAGTAATAACAGTTTACCTTTAATAAAGAAAATGCAGATTATAGGATTTTGTATTTTTGTCTTTGATTTTTGTCAACTTGCACATTTTCCTGTTGTCATGAATAAAACACTAAATAAGCGAGCCTGTGTGTTTTTTTTTTTTTTTCCCAAGGCTATACACACACACTCTGTTTCAAAGTTTTATTCACCAAGGTTGGACATTTACATGGTCTATAGCTTATACATTTACCCTAAGAGAAAGAAGAAAACAAAGGATATTTTTCCAAAAATGACTTCACAAATACTGAATGGCTTCTGAAATCAACTTTAATTGGAAGTTTACAAAGCATTTTTTCATATTCCTGTAGAGCATCAACACAACCAATTCCTGTAGCCTATAATAATAACACTTTATTAATTAGAAATACATGACCAAGCATGGATTAAACATTAACTTTGTAAAGTAAAAAATATTAAAACAGGGAAATATAAACAAAACTTCCAAAAGAATTCTTCTGAAATATTTATTTATTTATTAAACCATAAGATCAGTGTTATTATTTTACAAAGAGTATGTATTATTTTACTAAAATATGGTTTGATTGATATTTGATAACAATGAAGCATCTACAAAAAATAAACTTTGTTGTCATGGTTACATGATTACCTTTTGAGTCTTAATTGTTAATCATTTAGTCCATTCCACAAATTTTTACTTTTACTTACTAGTAACAAAGTGAAATAATAAATGAAAAAAGAGTGGGATATAAAAAAACAAACAAGGAAACAACAGATAAGAAAGACTTATATTCAACTAATTAATGACATACCTGGGCAACTTAACACAAAATTAATCAAACTGTTAAACACCTCTTAAAAAAACTTAATTATCCAAGTTATCCTAAATGAAAAACCTGAAAGAATGGGTTACACTCAATTGTCTTTCTAAAAAGACTCAGGTTCAAATTTCAGCTTCTACCATCATATACAATCCTTTACAGAACTCACTTAAAGGTGGCAGCTGATTAACAGATGTGAAAATGCGAGGGAACAATTAATAGGCACTTACGATTCAAGTAGAGAATAAAATCAGTAATTATTCAGTAACTAGACTTACATGATTGTATAGACTACTAAAAACTGAAAGTACTTTGTTATAAGAACTTCATTAGTCAATATGACCTGGAATTTGTAAGGATTCAAAAATGAATAAACTGATAAGCTAAAAGATAAATATTCCTTTGCTTCTTTAAAAATGTATACTATAAATATATAGGTTAAAGGTCATGGTATCTTTTATCATCTCTGCCAAAATCTAAATGAGATAAGACAGCACTACTACAAGATAGGATGAAAAATATCTACAGAAAAAACAAACACAAGAAAAGAAATTATAACAGCACCATACAACTGAAAATATATAATAAAACACACTTTCTCAAAATGTATGCAACATGAACAAAATTTATACTTGCACAAAAAAAAAGTTTCCATGAAGAAATTAATGTCATCTATTCTCGAAACAGGAAACCTTATATTACAAAGCACCTAAATGCATAGTGATGAACTCAAATGAAAGCAATTAATGAAATTACAAGTGATTGCATTAATTAAGGGACTAAACTTTAACAAACTTGACGATTCCAGGAAAACCAAGTATAACCTAACAAGTAAAAAAGAAATACAATAAAAACAAATGTGAAGTATTTATTGTTAGAGTTTAATCAAATTATTCCTGTAATCTAATGATACATTAATAAATTGAATTAACATTCATTACTACTTAAAGATTTAAGAAAGTTGATCATGAGTAATAAATGTAAATTTTAAGAATGCACGTGAAAATTATTACAAAAATTTTCTGCCTAAACATTGTGCTACACCTAATATATCAAACACAAGTTGCTTACTCAACAAAGCCCAAGAAGTGAATCTATGGCAAAAGTAAACATCAAAACGATTTTTATCTATATTATATGATGAATGACAAAGTTAGTTATAGTCATACATACTTGATATAACATCGCCATAGAGGATAAGAGTAGAAGTTTCAGAATAAGCTTTTTTTAATTCAAGGATAGCTAGTTAGACCTGTAATACTAAAGTACATATACATATGAAGTTCTTTATGAGATATGACATGCTATTGGAAGCTTGAAAAGGATCCAAACCCAGAGCAACAATTGTGGTTATCCATATTCCATGTGCATAAATAATAACTACAACATCCATTTGAGAAGCTTCTACATATGATTTTACTATTTTTCATCCATAGAAAGATGAATCCTCTTACAAACCCACAGTCTAATTTTACACACCTTCTGATGAGAACAAGAAAACCAACAAAATTCAGAATTCAGTTGCACAATAGATATGTGAAATTGTTCTACCTGCAACAGCTTTTAATGACAGAACAGGCAATATAATGAATCAATACTAGAAAAAAACTGGGTACCAATCTAATGTTAGAAAATGGATAAAAATTTGACATTTAATAAATTGATAATCTGATTATCATATCTTTTATTTTATGATATCAGCTAATGACAAAGTATTACAAGAAAACCAAAACTACATATTTACAGTTTCTTAATTTTTGTTACTTGAGTAAGAATTTTTTCTCAGACCACATGCAATGAAGCAACCAAACAAAACTCTGTACAAAAATTTTACACTGAAACAATATATCTGCAATTCAACACTGAAACTTGTCTAACTTAAATCACACAACATATTTATTGATGCAATTAAAAAAGATGCTTATGGTCCTTTTGAACTAATTACCCACAGTTAGATTAATTTAAATATATAAAGGGAAAACTGGTCTTTTCTTCTTTAGCATAACATAGAATAAACTTTGCTCTTGAAATATGATTTCTCAGTGCATTTTTTGACTGCAAGTTGGTTTCATAAATAATAGCTTTATGGCAGTTATGCTAAATCAACCAACATAGTTTAAACAAAACTGTTTGATATTGATTCATACATTTACTTAAAAGTGTGTGTGTGTGTGTGTGTGTGTGTGTGTGTGTGTGTGTTTCTTTACCGTTTTCTATTTTTATCAAAATATATAACTAACATGTTTCCCAAGAATATATCTTAAACCTTTTTACCTAAATCATTGCAGAACTAGAACATTATAGTAAATTATTTTTCAAAATTGTCACTGTTAGAAATACAGTTTATGCACTTTTTCCAACGAGTAATTTTCCCATTAACATACTTCACAATTATATTTCTTGAAATAAAATTTCAATAAAACAGTATTTTAAAACAATTCTCAACAAAAACAATAATAAAGGCCTTAATATTACTAAATTTTGCTGATTTAAAATGCTAAAACAAAAACTTTATTCACAGCCAATGAAAACAGAATGTTTCAAAAATTTAAGAATTATATAATGAAAAAAGTAAATATCAGTTATAAATTTATTTTTAAATAAAATTATTTATAAGTGTTGACCTATGCATGTCTCATGTCCTTCTAAATCATTTAGTCACTATCTTTTATTGTCTTGTTTTCATTAAAAATCTGTCTTTTCTCTGTTACAAATCACATACAGACAAAAACTATTGTATTAAAAATATATTGTCCATACTCTAGTAGTTATCTCGCCTGGCTGGAGATCTCAAAGACCAAGGTTTGAAATGCAATTCATACTGAATACACTGCACTTTAAGCTATTAAGAGTTAAAAATCTGACATTCAGACTACTATTCAATTAATAACAGACACTTTACGAGGAAAGAGTTGTTGATTGAGTGTTCTCTCTCTTAATAAAAGGTGGTAAAGTTTGAGCTTAAGGTTTCCTACATGTTTATTTCACCTATGTGCTGTATAGTGTTATTCAAATTGAACATTCAAGTACCTTCACTGTTGAGCCCAGTTAATGTGATCTACAACTAAACAAAATACTTCAGATGATCTGAATTTTATTTTCACAAATACTTACTTAAAAATCTTTAAAGAAGAAATTTAGAAGAATGTAAAAAGCATTTGTTCCATGTTATACTCTAATACATAAATTTTTATACTGATATTTTCCAACATTTTATTCATTGAACATAGAAATAATAATGTGGCTTTCCAAATAAATGATTTTAGATTTAAAACTAAAGTATTTCTACTTTATTATGTAACAAATATATTACTAAATATTATAGAAATTTATAGTTCAGGAAATGCTCTTTTAAAATTTTATAATGTAGTTTGGTTGTTTGTTAAGCACAAAGCTAACAACAGACTATCTGTGTTGTGGTACTATTGTTGTCAAACCCCAGTTTTTAGTGTTAAAACCTTCATACTTTAAACAGGGCTCAACAGCATGTAGATCCTTGGTCCAACTGCATTTTATCCATAAATAGCATAGAAAAAACTAATTTTCAGAAATAATACAAGAGCGTCAGCAAATCACCATGAAATAGATTTTAAGTTTTGTACACGCATTTACAAATTTTAATTTTATTACAAATTTCTTTAGTATCATGCTGCCATTTACATTTCAAATTACTACATATTTGGAAAGTTCATTTCATTTTTCACTTACAATTAAGCGGTGGAGATCTAAATGCTGAAAACTACAGGCTCTTAGACTGAAATTTTCGAAAAACAACTAATTTCATGTTTCGTTAATTAACAAGATACATACACATACATGTGTTCTCTCTACATAGTTGCAAAAATCTTGTAAAACAGATGTGTGAAGCCTTTAATTTGCATTAATCCTCTACTTTATAGGCCACATATAACAGTGCTGGTTCACTGTATTAATATTTGTTTAGTCTTATTTTTGATGTGCCCATCAAGGATTCACCTACATACATTCCAGTGAATTAGTAAGTAGATACTCTATGGACTATGACATACTGCACTAGAATCTTGGTTTGAATTAAAAATGAGGTTTTTAATTATGATTCTGCATTTCACCTGAATCTTGTTTTCATCTAGTATAGATGTATTTTGATCCTACTCTACCCTGGCAGCCAGTAATATTCTACAAAGAACTAATATACCAGGCAGTACAATGGAATTTTGCATGTATAAAAGTGTATATAAATATTTTAAGCCTGTTGTCTAAGTTCCAGACACCTTATTGTGAACATTTAGTTTACATCAAGGGAGATTATTAAAGATATATGTTCATTTAATATGAGTTCTGAATACATTATGTCAAGCATGTTTTGTTGTTTTTTTGCTTTTTTAATCATGTGTGTAAATTTCACATGTGAAGCGCAAGTTATGTAATGTTAGGTAGGCATGACTGGATGATCAATATAACACAAAATAATAATGATGATAATTATAATATATATAATGAGATTTATGCTACTTACTCTAAACATTTGTATCTTTGTGTTTTAATTTCCTTTTTTTTTATTATGTTTATGAGGTTGTTTAAATGACAGACCCTACACAGAGTACAGAAAATAAAATATAAAGTTTCACTGAAAACAAACATTTAAAATTCATTTAGGAGGATTTAGAGATTACTCAAATAATATTTGAGACTTTGGGGATAAAGAATACCTTTGCACTGAGACTAATAATGAAACAGAATAATTTTACAAGCAAACCTCTAGTAACAATATTTCATTAAAAACCTGATTTTTTGTACACAAAATACTTGTGCTCTATCAAATGTTTGGAAGATACACATGCTTTATCAAAGATTGTACTGCAACTACTTACCACATGCAAATGTGAAGATAAACTTGTGTATATTACACCCAGCTCATTGTGACAGCATTAATGTTTCAGTTTAGAGCTAGCAGTTAAATAATAAAACTCAAACATTTTCTTCCAACTTATGAAAAAGCATATAGCTCCATCTTCCATGTTTGCCATCACAGTTTAGTGAATAGGTAAAACTTCTCTTTTCATACAAGAAAGTCAGATCTGAAGAGGGAAACCACATACATTTTTGAGGCCAGTGTATTCTTCATATGTGTGCAAAATGTGCAAGATCATATGGGCAGAAAATAAGAGTAGCACATATGAGTGAGAGAAAATGTGGCAGGAATGTAATCCTGACCATAGTAGGATGTAACAAGTCAATCCCACAATGAGAAACATGGGTAAACAAGGATGCAAAATGGCAAGGGTGTAGAGGACTATACACAGTGTACCAACATCAGCATGATACAAGGATGAGAATCATACCATTTATGCTTCAATCCCATGAACCAGGAAACTGAGAACCACTCCAAATCCAAGGTATAACAAAACAATTAGATTTGAGTTACAGATGAAGGAATTTGACATCGATATTGAAAGAATGCCTATCTCATGCAATGAAGTCACTCCACCCGTAAAACAGGCTGAGACATTCCAAATGGCAGTAATATCCCTATAATAAGAAAGAATGAGGGATAGCCGAGGAGAGAATTGGTTTGGTCTGTTTTGAATTTTGCAAAAACTGCTACACGAGGACTACCTACACTAGCCATCCCTAATTTAACAGTGTAAAACTAGAGAAAAGGTGGCTAGTCATCACCACCTACTGCCAACTCTTATGCTATATTTTTACCAATGAATATAGCCAAACATGCTTACTCTTTCAGCCATAGGGGCATTATAATGTGACAGGGATTTGAACCCTTGACTCTCAGATTACAAGTCAAGTGTCTTAACCAAATGGCTATGCCAGGCCAGCCAAGTATAGAACCAGAACAATCCCACATACTTCCACTGTGATGCACAACATGAATATAGGCAACTCAGGGAGAAATAGACAACTTGACATCTGTGTGAAGACTTGTGTTGATTGGTTCACTCTGTGTGAACTTGTGGAACATCCCATCTCACCAGTAAACACTGTGAAATCATGGAAGACAGCATGATTCAACATGCATGTACAGTGCAGATTTCAAGTGAAGGACACTTGATAGGCACTACTGACCACAAAGTGGAATCCAAATAGTGAATAATGAAACAAGGGTTCATGAAAGAAAGAAACAATAAAAATAGGTACCAGCATCCATGTGGAGGGTAGAGTGAGGGCTCCCAGTCAAAGGGATGAATTACATTTTTGATGAGTCAATTCCAGTAGTTGTGTATGTATTTGGAGTCCACATCTCATCTTCCACATCATAACATCATTTGCCTACTCTTGACTGAGTGGTTATAGCCATTTTTTTTGTGAAACACATCCATGAGGGTGCCTCCATGGTCAACCATTCCAGCAGATTTGAAATGGAAAGTGGTAAGAACTCCCACACTCCAATAATAAAGATTGACTATGCAGTGAAGAATCGAGAGGAATGTTATAAGGAATAAGTACAATGAAACTATTTTGAAAAGCATATTATACCAATTTCTTCAATTGATCCATAGCAAGGATGGGCAGATATCCCACTTTGTTTTAGCCATACAATCTATGGGTGATATGTTCTAGAATGAGCATGTTTATGAAGCAAAAATCGTGAGATTATTCACCTTAAAGTGATCTTGTGGAACAACCCAACTCACCAGTAAACATTGTGAAATCATGGAAAAGAGCATAATTCAACATGGCTGTTGAAATGAAATAGAAATTATAATGTAAAAGTAAGGAAATAAGATAATCAAACTAATGAAAGACAACGTTAAGCCTAACTGAATGGTATATAAGAAAAAACATTAAAGAATAATTATGGATCATAACATAATGTAATAATAACAAATTCAAATAAGAGTATGTTATCAAAGTAAAATAATAACAGATAACAATATTGTAAAACACATTCTCTCTCCAAAGTCAACAATAGGGTTTACTTCTAGAGGAGGAATTGTAGACAGGAACCAAAGAAAGCAGATGATTTGTTTAATGTTCAATCTTCCAGAGGATTAACACTTAACTGTAACAAAAAAATTCAAATAGCTTGTTTTAACAGTGACCACTACTTAGCTGCTCTGGAAGTGTATACAAAACAAATATTTTAAAAATGTAGTTTCTGTATATATATTTAGAGTGGCATTGAAATTATAACTCTGTAAAGAATACACTGTATGCTAAAAAAGAACACAGAACCAAGAAATGCATCACATAACCTGATACCGTATTTATCCTAAACTCTATACCTTATTGCTAGATGATTTATTACTTATATTAATTAGACAATGTTCAAGAAGCAATGAAACAGGATTAAATAAAAGTAGACATTAAATTGTTAGCAACTCAAAACTTAGTGAGACAAATAAATGTTATTGTCTGTTACAATCTTCAGTCACTCTAGGTCTTGTTGCATATAATAAATAGAGTTCTATAAATTAATTCATACTTTATAATAAGAGCTAAACATTCTCATTGTAAGAAAATTACACAATATCAAATGTATGACTAAATAAAACATAGAAATATGCACAGTTTAACATTAAAAATAGTTTGTCATTAAAATTAAAAGTTTAATGAAAGCAATTATAAACTTACAATTAAAAGTTTTTCTTAGTTATGGAATTTTTCTTGCCTCAATAGCATCATGAAATACACTAGCACTTTTAGCAATTTTTGTTAGATATATAATAAATTACAATTATATATCAAGTAGTATAATTACAAAAATATTTGACAAAAAATTTATGTAAAAAGTAAATGCAAATTAATTTCAAAAATCATTTGTGGTAAAAAATTCTAGATTTCTAGACTGCACTGATCTGCCTGAAAAGCTTTAAACACTCTTTATAATATATGTTCATTACAGATTTTACCAGAAAGATAGTTAAACTAATACCTTTATTTTACACATAGTTATATCACATATATCATTCAATAAAATGCATCTTCAGAATACGTGTACATTGGCCAGAGTATTAAGTTTACCAAATATGTTGTTTATAAGAAAAAGAAGTTTGCACAAGTTGTGCTCAAGATAAGAATAAAAAGAAACAAACAATTCTCATATTATTTTATTAACTTTAACATGAGAGCTGTTCAGTTCATTATAGTTAACAAATAAAACTTACATGGCTAAGGAATCGTCCTCTTGGCTTTAGCACCTGAAGAGCCATTGTCACAATTTTTTTTACAAACTTCCATAACTCTCCTGCAACACCAAATTTATTATTTTTTGTTAACATGGGTCTGCAGCAAGTAAGCTGATTAGTGCAATGCAGTACCATTTATTAAAAAAAAACTAGAAACTACAATAGAGAATTTAGTGTTTAGGTTTTTTTAGGCAAGTGTTCAACCTTTGTGTATATGATATAATATAGAGTACCAGTACTTTTAAGAAAGTTTTAAATGTTCTCCATGGAAGTGGATAAAACAAATTTACAAAGATCCCCTTCTGGAAAAAACAAAACAAAATAGGTGTCCAAAAGTACATCATAAGGTTTTCAAGAACAATGAACCTCATCTAAAAATAATCATATGATTATGAACAAATTCAAAAAAAAGTCTTCGATTAAAGTTTACTACATGCTAAGAGAGTTAAAAAGACAGTAAACAAGTATCTGAAGTTCATGAAAGTTAAAGGTTCATAAATTTACAGTCGCACTTTAAAATCAAAAACATTTTTATGAGGATAACTGAAAAAAACTAATCCCATTACCCCATAAAAAGAAATAACTGTCAACTTTCTCAATTTAACCCAACACTTCTACAAATTATTCAGTAATGTTGATTTCAGCTTTACAAACTCTTTCAACACACCAAATATGTGGAAGATGTTGCTTTAAAAATAACTTTATGATCATTCACAGAAATTTGCTACCTCATAAATCTCAATGTAATCATGGATATCAGATTGTTTTGAATTTGGCACAAAGCTACAGAAGGGCTATCTGCAATAGCTTTTAGCAATGACAGGATAAAGATAAGGCAGCTAGTCAACATCATCTAACTTCTTGAACAACTCTTTTACCAATTAATTGATCATCACATTATTGCACTCTATGGCTGAAAGGGCATGTTCAGTTACATGGGTTCAGACTCACAACTCACATGTTGAAAGGTGAGCTCCCTAACCACAAAGCCATCCCAGGCCTCAGAATAGCACAGAACCATGAATATTTTATTCACTTAACATCCTAAGAATAAAAAAAAAGAGAAATAACTTCATTTATTTAGTAAAATTATGTAATTTGTTATTGTAAATGATCAAGTTTTTAAATATATAACTATAAATAAAATACACTATCTTTTTAATTTCTGACAGTAAAAAAAACATTCATGAAAATACTTGTAAGCAATATCAACATTTCCTTTTTTAACTCTTACCATGGGATTGGTCAATTTGACCTAAATCTTGACCTTAAGTTGTTTCTACACTATAATTTTTACCTTAAAATTCATGAAATTTTACTAGTTTTCAGTGAGAATAACAGGTCTTTTATAGACAAAAAATGAGAATTTTTAACCCTTAGACAGCAGAAATGTTGTAGGTAGCAGTATTAATTGATGATGGCTACCATTTATTGGTTAATGAAGTATTTTTACTTGAATCTCTTCAGGATTAAATGATCAAAGTGCTGACCATTCCAAGTGCAAAGTAATTTTCATTTCAAGGTTAAAAATACTTTTCTTTGGCTGAAAACTGTCAAATTTGAGTGATCTCTAAAACTTCCTAAATAAATTTTAAACGTTTTTCTTTCATTAAAGCTTTATGTTTTATTTGTTATTTTAAATTAAGGTATGCTCCTTGCTGTGTTTCTTTTGGGAATAAAGTTTGATTTGGAATATAATACATCATTTAACAGATTAAAATTTTAGCTTTTTATTGGTCACAAGTAATACAATATTAAATATCAGAAAAAGCTACTAAAAATTTGTTGAAGAGAATATGTGACAGAGAAATTTGTTTTGTATTTTATTGTTTCTTTAACCAAATAAGATTAAAGTCTACAAAAATAATACTTTACCTAATTAATAAAATATTATAATGAGTAATCTACATTAAATTCTGTATTTCTTGGAGGAGTCGTAAGAAATTAGATAACAATGGACACCTAGTGAACAATCTCACATTTCTCATAGAATGAGATTTTGGAGTTTAAAGATATTTATTTATAAAATTAAGCACATGAACTTTGCATAAGATCAAAACTTTGATTATAAACTATATTTTTTATCCCAAGTTAATTTATATATCCTGATATTAAAGCAGTTTAATTGAAATATGAATGTAAATCTCTGACCTGTAAGGGTAAAAGGCTTGTCTTCATTTATAAAGAACTAGCTGATATACGCTAAATTAAGCATAATTGTTTATCAAAAACAAACACTTCTATAAATGTTAATCTATTCTATTATTCATGTAGTCAGAATTTTTATCTACAAATGTTAAAAAAAAATTTAAAGTCTAGAAGATATAATGGTTACCTATACCCTAATGCTTACACTTGCATCACTAGTATCTTTTTCAAACTATGTAACTTTTTCCAAACAATATTTTTGGTTGTTATCAATTCTTAACTGATAAGTATGGTTTCAAACTAACATGTTATTTTAATTGTATGCATTGGTTGAATGCAATAAACTTAATGAAATTCAATAAACAAGGATTTTAGCCTTTGTAATATTTTGTTGTGGTTAACTGTACTTGCTAAACCTAATTAAGGCTATCTGACTTTATAAAATAAAATTTCTATAGATTTCATATATGATTTAACCATTTCATGATGAGTCAATTGTTTAGTAACTTGTATTCAAAATTTTATTGAACTACTTTACAAATTTATGTCAATAAGTTTGCTATCAACTTACAGATAATTCAAAATTCATTGTTAGATACGAGTCATCTTTTCAAAAGTAAATATTAAAAGAACACATCTAAATATTTATTTTTGGGAGTCACGTAGTATAATGAATGCAGTACCAGTTAAAATTTGATGTTTATGACATTGAAATACCGAGTCTATAGTTTTGTATAAATTAGGAACTCAGACTACCAATATCACTATGTAACAAAATTTTTACTCTTTCTCCTTCCTGGGCAGAAAGTGTTATTTCCCAATTGCTTATGCTTAAAATTAATGGAAAAGACCTATTTCTCTATTCAAACTTTGCTTTTGTGGTAATGAAATTTTCAAATTTACCCATTTTCCAAACATTCCAGGTAGATTCAGTGCTGAGCAGCAGATAAAGAATTTTCAAAAACTTTTTAGAATGTTGTAGAATTAACAAAAATTTTTTAGAATTTTGTAAAACTTACGAGAATTTTCTAGAACTTTCCTCAGTAATATATATACAGGAGCTCACCACCCATCACTTCAGTTTAGTTCTAGTTGTGTAAGTGGACACAGAGACCTATCTGATTTTATCATTGATGGCATCAAGAAGCTGCTAGCATTCACCAGATGCATTCTGCTGTGTGTGCGGCCAATTTTTTAAGCAGAAAAAATACTGTGATGGCATCTGCTAAAATGTGTGAAGCCTACAAGGCATATTTCTGCATGATTGTTGAGGATCAAGACAAACCCTGGGCACCTCATTTTTCCTGTAAGCACTGCAAGAAAACTCTAAAAGGTAAAATGGATAATTTATGCTTGCTTGAATAGTAAGATTTTATATTATACAAATTTTAAACCTTTTAAAATTTAAATATCTTTATTTTTTTTCAATTTCCAATAGTATAGAAAAAATATCACATAAGACATTTTGTATGAACCTCTTACACATTAGTTGTGGATGAAATAAGTTTATTCTTCAAAATAATTTTATTTTGCTCTTTTGCAAGATGGTACAAAAGGGAAAAAGATCCATGAAGTTGGCTATTCCAAGAATTTGGCATGAACCCACTGACCACTCAAGCAATTGCTATTTCTACATTGTGGACCCTTTCAAATGTTGGGCTGGCAAAAATGCATCTGCTATTATGTACCTGGACCTTCCATCATCCATCACCCCAGTGCCACACTGCCTATACCCACTCTGCCAGACGGAAAGCAGCCATCCTCAGAAAAGAGCAGCAAATCAGAAGAGGAGATAGATGTTGAAAATCCAGATTATGATTTCAGAGGTGCAGCTGGTGAGAGAAACTCATACTACCCCAACCACAAAGACCTGAATGATTTAGGTAGCTTGCATCTTTCATCTGCTTCAAGTTCCATATTTTTTTAATTTTAAATATAATTTAGTTACTAAGCTCGATAAATTGTAGTGAAATTCTAGGGTATCAATATTATTATTTATGATTTTTTTTGTTATTCAACTTGCATATATAACATAAAAAAGTTATTTTGTTTCATATCTGCCACATGCAAAAGTTTTTTAAACTTAGCAACCAAGATCAAAGATCATAGCTAGAAAAGACAACTGTTTGCTTTTTATTACTTTATTACTGTATACAAGAGTAAATTAAACTTATTTTTCCTCAGATATAAAACAATAAATAATATATATGCATGTATAAACTGTAATCAATCTAGCAAAAAAAGACAACTAATTTTTTTCAAGATAGTGACAAGGTCAGTCAAAGTGACAGATCCCATGTAGTTATGGTACAGAAAAAAAACAGCAGACAAAATACAGTATTACTGAAAACAAGCATCTGAAATATATTTAGATTTTAAGGGTTACATAAATAGTACTTGAGATTCTTAGGATGAAGATTTTTTTAAATCATAACATGAAATCACTTCACACTCAGACTAATAATGAAACACATTCAATATTTTCACAAACATGTTTTGAAATCTGATAAAGAGGTTTCCACATAATATTTGAATGACAGGTATCTTGATTTGATAAATGTTTTATTTTCTTCAGTTTAATTTGAAAATCTACAGAATAAATTTATTTAAAAAGTTGAGATGAACCACCTACAGTATATGCAAAATAACTTATTTTTATATGCGGCATTTCAAAAGCCAAACTATTTCACTGTGATACATTTTTTGAAAAAACAATTAAAAGTATTCAGCTTTTATATTTCAATCACTGAACCAACTGTAACCACACCAAAATGATTAACAAGCTGATTTTAAATAAATAGCAGAAAAAAATATTTCATTTATTTTATGGGTTTTTTAAGTAATGCCTTATGTATATGTATTATTTATCACTTATTTTCTCTGCTTTCCTTTACTTATTCAAACAGAAATTAAGGCCAACAAAACCTAACATAAAAAACAAATAATAGCCTCATTAAAAAAAAACTGAATACAATCAAGTTTAAAACAACCTTACTAATCCTACCTCAGGATTCTCACTGGGGTCCTGGAATCTCAACTCTTTTTTTTTTTTTTAAGAGTCCCATTGAGATTTTCAAAAGGTCCCATAGATAGAATTTAATATATTCAAAAAATGAAAAATGCAGTTTAGTGTCAATGGAAAGCTATAAATATACATATTGTACACTATGTTTATTACCTTTTCCAAGTGGAAAAGACCACATTAATGTTCAATGAAAAACTATTTACCATTTACACTGTAGGTTGTTTTCCTTTAAGTGCAAAGTAAAATGATTTTCTTGTCCTAAGTAAAAATAATTTTTTTTCTTCAGAAAAACTACATTTCATCTGTTATTTTCTTTACCCAAGCTCTATATGAAATCAGTTGACTTGACTGATCTTGTAACCACCATCAAAAATTAAAAAATAATTTTAAAATTTCCCCTATTCTCTCTTTGGAATGACAGCAAATTGAAACAACAAATCACAACTCTTTATCCTAAATAGCTTAAAGATTGTAACAGTACACATCTTTTGTACCTAAATTTTATTGCTTCATTGTCTTTAAACCATATCTAACTACTATTTGCACCATATAAATTGCAAGCTGTGTGATGTACGTACAACTCACATTACAGTATAGAATTACATAATGCATGAACTACTCGTGAGCATTCCTCATAAAAAATTAATATTTATTTTTACTCTACCTAACCTAAAAAAATTGTCAATTTTTATATTTTAGTTACTTCTAAAATAATAAATAAAGAATATACACATGAACAACAAGGAATAAAGCATTTACCCAGTTTTTTTGTTTGTTTTTTTTGCTCTCAGTGAGTTAAGATTACTCTGTTTACTGGCCCAGCATGGACAAGTAAGTTAAGGCATTTGACTCGTAATCTGAGGGTCCCGGGTTCGAATACCCATCACACCAAACATGCTTATTCTTTCAGCTGTAGGGACATTATAATGTTATAGTCAATCCCACTATTCACTGGCAAAAGATTAGCCTAAGATTTGGCAGTGGGTGGTGATGACTAGCTGCCTTCCCTCTAGTCTTACACTGCTAAATTAGGAATAGCTAGTGCAAATAGCTCTTGCATAGTTTGACGTGAAATTCAAAAAGAAACAAATATACTTTGCCTAGTAATATAACACGTACAAAACTGAAATGACTGTACTGAATAAATAACTGAAACCAGAATGTTAAACATTATAAAAACAGTTAAAGTGCACTATATGATATATTTAAGAACAACCAATATGAACTGAGACAACCACACTTTTCAGACTCCAGTTAATCCAGAATGTGATATTTATTATAACCTGTTGTTCTGTCCTAATATAGACATATGACAATAAAAAAATAACCAAAATTTCTGATAGATGTTCTGAATAAACTAAGCTGGTAGACCACTTTTGTAAGTTCAGTATGAAACATCTTGCAAATAATTAAAAGAAGTAATTACAAATACGAACTACCTTCTGGTTCTGTTGCTATGGGTATATCAGTTAAATCACCGAACACAAAGTCAAATGATTTTCCTTCTTTCATATATTCATCCATTTTCTTCACACAATCACCAATGATTACCTAATGGGTACAATTATTAAAAATTAATAATTAAATAGTGGACCAGCAATTTTCCAAAGAAATAGTAAAATATTTGTTAAAAAAACATTAAGTGATTTGTACATCATATCTGAACAATGAAGTTTGTAAGAATATACAAAGTAAATTAGTGTCTCAAGTTATATAATGAAGTTCAATCTGTTATTTGAGGAAATCTACGAGACATTCGTAAGGATGGCAATAATACAACAGAAAAACTGAAGATGTAAGCTATCAATGTTTCTTAACAAGTATGATCAAGACCTTATATGTAGTGCACAACTAAGATGTGTGATAAGAGCCATTAAACTCTGCAGACAAAGCTTTTTCCTTACAGAGCAAAGTTTTTGTTTCTATGAATAAACAAGTTTTTAAAAATATGGTCACAGGGAAAACAAAGCATTTTATTTTGATATATAATATACAAAATAAAGTTATTTGTTACCACTAATACTTTTATTATGGCATAAAGTGTAGGTAACACTAACAAGCATTGAATACGTAGTATGTGCAACAATGTTGAATATACAAATAATACTTTAACTATTCTACATCAAAAGTTCTGTCTAAGAACTTAACTCAGTCATGATAAATTTCATAAAGAATTTGACAGATCACATGCTAAATAAAATTGTACATTAGAAATATACTTTGACAGATTTTAAGTAGAAGTGAAAAACATTTTATAACAATAAGGATTTCCATGAACTATATGAGATGCTTCAGAAGTTTTATGTAAGAAGGACAAAGATTTATAACATGGTAAAGAAGAATTTTTCCAGCAAAAAACAAACTGTCCCAAGTATAGTAAGGGCAAAATAAATTCTAAGTTGAAAGCAATCAACATTTAAGTATCAAATGCCTACTACATATATATATCTAATGTTTCTGAACAATTGTTTCTAGTAAATTACAACCAGGGTTAAATTATGATTACCGTGTAGGTGGTAGTCCTGCCTATGCAAAGATGTCTGAGATTGTTCATTGAAATGATACTTTAAATATCGTCCTCAACAGGTCATCACTGTATTTAGAACTTGGGTAATAAATAAACCTTCCTATGTCTATTGAAATACTGCATGAAGAAAACAAGTAAAGAAATCACTGTTTAAAAAAGGAAGTAAATGTACAGGTACCCAATATCAGGCCATGAAAACCAATGCAAACAAGATAGTAGAGATGATGTTTGCATCATCCATACACAATAACAAAGGAAAAAAAACTAACAAGCAGAACTGAGTTTAATGTTAGACTCTTAACATTCTCTTAAACTGTGTGCCTGCACAATTATGCCACCCATACTACCTTATTTGCACTGTTTTTGAAGGACTGATATTAACTACTTCTACATTTATTTCATTTTCTGAAAAGCTTTTCCTTTTTCTTATGTAAAATATGTTTGCCAATTAACTAACACAAAAGGTTATGATTAATTGCCAGGTGATTCACAAATGTATAAGTGCATTATATTATATGCATAAAACATTATTACTATTAGTAGTTTTAATATAATTAGTAGTTTTTCAATATAATTTAAAAATCTAATTAAAATATACATCACTGTAATATGCAGATTATATCGCCTACTTAAATAAAATCACTACACTTACTTTCAAGTACAACATATCTAAGATATTATAAAAATGTTCATTAATTTTTTCATTCTACACCAATTACGATTTTCAGAACAGTTACACTCGGTCAAGTGGGACATAACAAGATTCTTATTTCAAGAGAACATAAAGTTAAATAGATAACACAGGGACTACTAAAAAAAATGATAAAATTTCTACTCACCACACTGCCAAATTAAATCTAAGATTTTATTTTGAGGACATAGATTTAACAAAATCTGCATTATAAGCTAACTACAGATGTGCAACTATACAAATACATTTATTATAATTTATTATTATAATTTATACTTAAAAACATAGTTGTGCAAAATTTTGTGTCTGTTTATTGAAATAAACTGGCAGAAACACCTTATGAATGGCTGTTTATGCAAGCAATTACTAATTGTCTTGTCATGACACTGAAGATTTTTTTTAGAAAAATTGAACATTTTCTGGGAAGTACTGCATGAGAGAGTGTTCAGGCTGTGCTCTTTTGTAATACACAATTCATTACAAAGTGATTCAATGTACAGAGCTAAGTGTTCATAAATTTTGCAGAGAAACTACAATATTATTTAAAGTGGCACCATTTATTGAATAAAAAATTTAAACAATAACTATTACTCTCTTAAGGTAGCCAAATGCCTTATCTACTTAGTGACGTGCATGACTGGATTAATGTAATTCCCATTGTCCCTATCAACTATCTAGCAAAAATACAGTGAGATGGTGTCCATTATTACTATTATAAAGTACTCAGACTGTTATTTTTAATTGCATTATAATGTTATAATAGTAATAAATAGCATAACAGTATTATCAATTAATATTTGTGATTACAACTCACAATACAGCAAACACAATCAATGTTACCACAGAATAAAAATATAATCAAACACTCACATACAGTTCTAATAAGTGTTCTTGTTGTGAAGAGAGTATATCTTTAAGTAATAAACTTACATTTACCTAACATCAATAAGGAAACTTAAAAAAAAAAGATAATCTAAACAAAATAGAATTACATTTTTACATACTCTACTTGCAGTTTCTCCACATGTTTAAAACTGCAAAATAACAGAAATATGATGGGCATATCTCAGTCAAATAAAGAAAAGAATAAGATGAAAAAAGGATGAGTAATAACAAGCCTTTTTTTTTTGTTTACTTCTATAAGTATGAGACTAAGAAGAATATTAGACTTGGTTAATGAGCTCATCCATTAATCAGTTGGTAAATACCATGACACACCCAGCTCTACATACACCTGATAAATAAATTTTCTAGAAATACTTCTTCACTATTACTGAAATGCAAGTTTCCAGCCAAAAATACTTTCATTCAATACCAGATCTCATTATAGCAGCTGGAAATTAACAACCTTTCCATATATACTTTTTTATGCAAGTCATTTATAAAACATGTGTATCAATTATTACAGTATATGATACCTTATGGTACCAAAGCATGATCTATTAATCAATGGTTCATGTGACATCCCAGTGACACTAATTATAATTTTTTTTTTTTTTTTAATTTCCCCTTTACAAGCCCTATAGTATAAGATTTCAGTACAAACATAATAGTGTCTCAATTTCACACCTTGCATGACACCACCAAAAATAACTTTTGCTCAACACTATTCACACACACATCTATACAGCTTAAGGGCAATAAGAGACCTTTTAGCCCATCTAGAATGTCCCATCCACACAATATAAAACAGCTTTACCATTCAAATAATTATCAAGCATTCTCTTAAGCTTCATTAACCCTATGTTACAGGATATATCCAAAGAGATTAGTGATGTCTAGAAATGGATGTCCAAATGGATAAATGCATAACCATCAAAGTAACCACAAGATTAGTCACATAACAATTTTTAATATTGTATGTACATTTTTGTAAGAAGTCTTTAGAATATCAGAAAATATATTACAAGGCTTTCTCACATAGAAAATCAGATTTTTTAAAAATATTTATGTATTAGGTTGTCCCTTAAGTGATGTCCAATTTTAAGTTCAAAAAAAGGGAAAGGATTTCAAACCATTTTAATGTTATTAAATCAATAATGTATGTTCCATTATTATTAATTACTTCCTGCCAAAGATTCACAACCTCCTTCTGAATGTCACTTCTATAAAATTCTTGGGGTGTGAAGGAAAAGAATGTAGAGAGAGTAGGCTGGGCATATTCGTGTATTCCAAGCTCTTTTTCATCAAGATAGTTCTACAAACTTCAGAATAGATTATAGGGACAAGGTCTGTAGAATAAGGTGTACATAAAAATTTTTTCCAGTCTAGCTCCTCAATCTTTGCAGATGTGATCCTTGCTCTATGGGACTGTGCATTATCCTGGTGTAATGCACCACCTTTACAATTGATCAAAGCAGGCCCCTTTTCTTTCAGTGCAGCATTGAAACACTCTAATTGTTGACAGTAGAAGTCTGATGTAATCGTTACATTGAGTGGCAGCAACTCAAAGTGGATCACACCAACAATATCCCACCAAACACTTAAGACTTTCCAAGAGTAGAGGCTCATTTTGGGCAGTTTACCTGTACAGAGCAATTATCTGCAGCACTTAATATTTTTATAATATATCAATTTTCCATCTCCAGTCACTAGCCTTTCCAAAAAAAGGTGAGTTATGTTCACGAAGGTGCAGTGAAGTGTAAATGTCCAATCTTGCTCTAAGGTTGGCTTCTGTCAAATCAAAGGGATCCATTTTCCAAGTTTTGATAACCTTTCAAGCTGTTGCAGATGACAGTGTACTGTTGAATAAGTTAAAATAAGCTTCTGTGTTCGTCCTTCAATGGTTACAGCACAATCTTCATCAAGTGCAGCCAGCAGCAAGTCATCATTAAAGTCAAGAGGACAACCTAAACATAGAGCATCACTTTAGCTATATTCACCTGATCTGAACTTCTGAAACCACCTTCAACATTTTCTTTCATTGAGAGCCTCAGAACCATAAGCACCTTAAATGTTTTGTGTAGTTTCTGCTACACTATTGACTTTTTAAACTCATAAAGCTTCATACGCCTAATGTGCTCAGATACATCCATCTTCATAATGGTTATTTGATTAATAATCTGAAAAAGTGAAGTTGGGTTAGTTTCTTTTATTTTTCTGAACATTTTTGCATGTCCTACTACATAGTCCACATATTTTATTTTAGTCAATAAAGCCTTCTACAAAGACAGAAATGATGATCCACTTTCAGTATTAAATTTTTGGACATTACTTATGGTATGACCTGGTATTTTCAACTAAAACTTTGTTTGGGAATTCGATCATTAAATTTTGCAACAAACTTAGAAACTAGCAAAACAAGGAAATTATTCATTTTGGTGCTGTTACTATTTACATGGACTGT
Source organism: Carcinoscorpius rotundicauda (assembly GCA_011833715.1). Classification (NCBI taxonomy): domain Eukaryota; kingdom Metazoa; phylum Arthropoda; class Merostomata; order Xiphosura; family Limulidae; genus Carcinoscorpius; species Carcinoscorpius rotundicauda. The sequence goes on from CM022393.1 coordinate 43,700,293, forward strand.
AGTGAGGTACTTTTGACAGTAAAAAGCAGATGTTTTGTACAAAACTTTCCCCAACAACAATATTTTTTTACAATATGTTGTGAGTATGTGTCTCTATATAATTACTATTTATTTGTTAATTCTGACACTTCAGCTGTTTTTCTTACAACATACAACAGTAAATAAAATATATAAAAAACAATGAGACAAATATTAAACCTTGCCTTATTTGGTGTGGGTAAGTAGGTATACATTTTTACATAGTCACTATGTATAGTGAATTAGGTTTACTTGTGATGAAATAGAGAAAGAGATACCATTAATCAACAATAGATTACTGTGTTCATCCTATGGTGACAGGCATAAATGATCAATGTAGGTAATACAGTTGTATTTTGGTTTATATGGAGTATTTGTCAGTCTTATTAAGTATACTATCCTGTTACAAAAAGCTATCACGCTACAAGAATATATACATATTAAAAAATCTGGAATGGTTCTTTTATTTAACTCTCTCAACACAGAGCCGTTCTATATAATCAATCTTGTAAACTCTTGAACTCATTTAAAGTATCTTTAGAATTAATATTTCTAATTTTCAATATAGTGTGTAAACACTGCTAGCCAATGAACATAAAGAAAAAATATGCATTTCACATTGTTAGATTCAACCATTTATTTGAGTAGAGCTTCAAAAGATGAAAATAAAAATAAATTTTTTTAGCATTTAATGGAGAAAATGTGAACACTATGAAATTAGCCTAAATACCAGCTGGTCAAAAGTTTAAGATCATACCACAAAGAAGTCCTAAACAGGGTAGAATTTGCACAACAAGAAGTCTCAGTAATCAGCTGCATGGCCATCATTGCAAATAACTTCAAACATTTGCTTTGTCATGGTCGATACAAGCGTTTGCAGAAGGCTGGATAGAATGTTATTCCAAGTGGTGAAGATGGCTTCACAAAGATCATGTATTGTTTGGAATTGATGTCCATTTCTACAGATTTCCCTTGCCATCCACCTCCAAACATTTTCAGGAGGGTTCAGTTCAGGCAAACACACTAGATGGTCCAAAAGAATCATGTTATTCACCACAAAAAAGTCCTTTGTCCTGCAGGCATTGTAAATTGCAGCATTGTCCTGCTGAAAGATCCATTCATTTCCACACAGGCAAGGCCTTTCAGTCAATAAGGATGTTCTCTCCAACATGCCAATATAGCCAGCTGCTGTGTAACCTGAAGCTCCATTGTTCCATGGAAGGAGAAAACACTTCAGTTCATGATGGAACCTCCTCCACTGTGTCATGTAGAAAATGTCTCCAGTGAGATATCCTTATCATGCCAGTAATATTGGAAGCCTTGTAAACCATCCAGGTTAAATTTTGTCTCATCAGAGAACAAAACCTTCATCCACTTTTCTACGTCCCGTCTTTGGTGCTTCTCAGCAAAATTAAACCAAACTGTTTTGTGGTGTGGAAGAAAGTGTGGCCTTTGAAGATGTTTATGGCTTTTAAAGCCTTTCTCTCGTAGATACCGTGTTTCTCCGATAATAAGACCTAGTGTGATTTTTGGGGATAGTTTTAATATAAACCCTACCCTTAAAATAAGCCCTAGTAAAGAGTGGCAGGAAGAGGAAAGAAATAAAAAAAATAATAATTTATTAATTAGTTAATTAGTTTGTTTAAGTATTAATCAGTTTAATAGTTTAATGATAGTTTATTTTAAATGGTTAGTTTAATAGTTTAATAATTTTTTTAATATATCAAAATAAGACAACCTCCAAAAATAAGCCCTAGTGTCATATTTTGGAGTGATAATTAATATAAGCCCTGTCTTATTTTCGGAAAAACACAGTAGAATGTTGAGAGATCTTGCTTTTGCACCTCGACAATTCTGACACATTTAAACTATGTCAACTTTTTAGCCTTTACCATGTTTTTACACAATGTAACACAGGAGATGCCAGTGGGAGATGTTGACAATGCTAGTGCTTGAACACAAATGACTAAATTTTGTTACGTTTTCTGATTAATGCATCATTTCTGTATGGTCTTAAACTTTTGACCAGCTAGTATTTAGGCTAATTTCATAGTGTTCACACTTTCCCTATTACATGCAAAAAATGAATTTTTATTTTCCCTTTTCTTATTTTCATCTTTCAAAGCTCTAACAATGCAAAATGTGTATTTTTTCTTTATGTTCATTGGCCTTAAGATTTTGGTCAGCAGTGCATCTTTAAAAAATTTAGCAATAGTTTTAGATGTAATACATTAATTTTTAATATAGTGTGTATATCTTCACAAAATTTGGCAATATTTCACTAAGTAATACAAGTATTTAACATACAAAGTATTATATTTTTAGTGAAGAATTTTTAATAAAACAAAATAAAGATTTGTTCATGAATATCTGGAGCATTAAGTTTTGAATAGTCCATGTGCAAAGTAATTTTCATGTTAAGATTAAAAATAATTTCCTTATCTCAAAAATCTCAAACTTTGTTTGTGTAATACCTAAGATCTCCTGAATACATTTCAAACATTCTATTTTATATGTTTTCTAACTGAAAACAGAATCGACCAATATAACAAACCTCATAACCACCAAAAAAACTGAAATAAATCTAAATTTTTTTTTCTATAATGAATTCATTTTGTAATATGAAACTACATTTATTTAACATAATGAGCTTTAAGTTCATTACAGTATACATCTATTTTAATTAAATTTTGTTTTACTGCCCTGTAATTCACTAGGGAAATGAGCAGCTCACATAATGTTATCTAACCACATTATCCACAAACTACTAAAACTAGTATAAGCAGCTCATGTGCCTGACTCATGAAACATTTTTATTTTACTATTATTATTTATTGTACTTAATCTAATCTTAATTACCATAAAAATATCTTTATTTTTACATTTTAATTGCTTTTATAATTATAAAGAACAAACAAGAAAAATATGAAACAAAATACTTATAAAATCTTTTTTCTTGATCTTGGTTGTTGTAGAGAGTTAACCTCAAAGTTTTATACTACTCATAGGATTTCAGTTAGTAATTTATATTTAATTACATAATATATCAAACAAAACTAAACACAAAAAAAGTAGAAAAAGGCTCTTACCTCTCAAAATTTTTCTCACTTTTTAATTCTTCAAAAACAGTCCTTACAAAAAATTCACCCAAGCTAGTCATTACCTTTCTCATGGGAATGATGTTAGCACTCTGAATGAAATGGCCAAATTTAAAACAATGTTATACAATATGTCATTTGATAGATGAAACCCTTGAGTTTCTTATATGCAAAAACAGCTCATTTGGGTTGAGGAAATATTTTAAATAGAAGAGCGAACAACGTTTTGACCTTCTTTGGTCGTCGTCAGGTTCACAAGTTGTTCGCTCTTCTATTTAAAATATTTTCTCAACCCAAACGAGCCGTTTTTACATATAAAATTCTCAACAAGTGGGTTTCTCGACATCCGAGTTTCTACTTGTTGTAAGTAATATATAATTAAATGTCAGGATGAACTATTGACAAATTATGAAAGAAAGGATGTGTCAGGTGGGTGTACAGGAAAGGTCTTATTTTCTAAGATAGCTCTGTAACCAAATAAAGTTGAAGACTATACTAAATGTGGTTTATCTGAGCAATGATAACTTTATAAAGAATAATTTACATTTAATTTCATACTTTTCTTGAGGGGTGGCATATAAAATAGGGATGATGATATGCTAAGAGAAAACGTGTCATATGTGTTAGACTAGGAGAAGTTCAAGATTTACGTAAATGTTGTCTTGTAGAATTAAGAATTCAAAATTATATACCATTAAAATATGGATTATTAACTAATATTTTATGCTGTTCTAATTGGTATAAAACAAAAAGTACCTTAATAAACTTCTGAATGTAAGACACTAAAATTTTGGGTCATGCAGTAAAAAATACCCAGTTAGATAGTGTTAATATACTTAATTTCTGAGTCACTTAACCCCACTTTGGAGCTGTCTCCTCACTTGACAAACAGCAAGCATGGACTGATATAACAACTCTAAATTTTCTAAGTATTACTTGGTCTCTTTCAGCTCTAGTACTAGCATAACAAACACAAACATCCATTTATCCAAGAGAATTTTGTAGCAGTGCTGCAATCAATTTACAAGTAAGTATACACTTACTGATCAGACTGTTTCTTCGATCATCAAATTATAAACTCTCCACTGGTACAATGGCTTTCTCTACATCAACTTAGGAAAACTGAAACATAACTTAGTTCAAAATGAGCATTTCTGAATGATTATAAATGTATATGTCAGATAATTAGCAGCTTCAAAATTCATTTGTGTGTGTAAAAGATGTGTACATCTTTCAAGAGCCAGAAAAGCTTAGTTTCTTTAGTAGGGAAAAAATGACCTAAAGGAATTAAAAAGAAGGATGTGTAAACAGAGCCATTAACCTGGTTTCACTCTGAACAGAAAAAGGAAATATATTGTATGTGAAGAAGTAAATAAGTTACAGAGAAAAATAAGATTTTGTTGAACTTGTGTTTTAGCTAACAATAAAACTGAAGTTTAAGACTTTCTTTAAAGTCTCCTTTGGAACAAAATAATTAAAACTTAAAGAACATAAAATTCAAATTATAAAATATGTTAGTTTTACTTTCATTGACAAATATTGATAGTAAATTGATAAATTTTGAATATAATGCAGTATCACACACAGAAAGAAATTGAAAAATGGCACTAGTGTTCAGAGGATTAATTAAATTTTTAATGTAATTCAGAATAAACTTGTGTCATGCTCAGACAAGGGTGTCCATAGGCATAGGGTTAAGTCAACTGCATCCACTAGATGCACTAGAAAAAGCCAAAGGGCTGTTTAAACAAAAGCTGCATTACCTAAACATTTCTCCTACCTTGTAAAGATTTGTATTTGACATTTATTCATTCTCACCAACACTATTAATTCTTTCAACAAGTGAAAAAATTAAATTATCCTAACACTTTTTTTTTTTTTAAGAGAAAATAATTTCAGTCCTCATTCAACAATCATTTTATGCCAGTTATACAATACAGCCCTCTTATGAAACCTCTTCAACAATGTTTTTCCAATGGTAATGCACCCAAAATTGAACACTATACTCCAAATACCACCTAACCAGTAACACATAATAAAATACAGCCTTTTTAAACTTGATCAACATTCGTGTAGAAATAAAATAAACTCTTAATTGCCCTGTCACTAGCAAAAGCACACAACTTGAATAGTTTAAAAGACTGACAGACTAGATCACATCAACCCTTTTCTTTCATAACACTGTTAAAGTTATTCCTATCAAAATTATTTCATAATTCAAATGTTGATATTCACATGCATTAGACATTGTAATTTTTATAATTAAAAACCATTTGTCATTTATTTCCCCAATTTCCAAAATAATCCAAATTATTTTATAAAGCAAATTGATTTATATAATCAATTGACCTGACCATTCCTTCTTTCTAGGTGGTTGATGTAAATTAAAGAGTAAATATGTCCCCTAAAGTATCTCCTTGCAAAATAAATCCAGTTTGACTAAGTTCCATTCATAACAACTTTCTTTCTTCCACCCAATGAGATATCATATACTCCATATGTATAAAGATAACCTTTTAAACAAACGTTTTATGACACCTTGTCATATACTTTCTGAAAATCCAGATCTATACATTCCCTTACTCACATCTAGAAAAACAGTAACTTCTTTAAATAATGTCAAAATATTAGTAAAATAAGATTTTACCCAAGTTAAACCAGGGTAACTGAGAAACAAAATTTTAAATTTTGTTAAAGTACTTTTATGAGGCTTTCAAAAACTTTCCAATCACTGATGTAAGGCTAATAGGCCTACAATTACTGAAACAATTTTTTTTCTTTTCTGTCAGTTACCTTGATGAAAGGAAAAATTACTAATTTTATCTGATCAGGAGCTTTATTATTCTTTATATTTTCGTCTCCATATTTTCTTCACAAATTCATAATCTTTTTCACTGTTGTTTCCATCTAGCAGCAGTTCAGGATGAGGAATATTGCTTAAATATTCATTAGCAAAATATGAAGAAACTAACAGCTCTGTTATCTCAGTCATCAGATATGAACCTTTCTGTACCATTCCTCAAAAACCTTACTCTCATCCTAACATTTTGTTTGCTCTTTAATATATTTAAAAAAATTATTATAAAGTTTGCATTTTCAACCAACCTTTCTTCATACATTTTTTTTCACTTTTTGTTCTCCCATTTGACCAAGTCTCTTGACCTTCTATAATTCTCACTTTCTCATTGTAACAGTTGATCTAAATTTTATAAATTTATAATGCCTTTTTAATTTTCTCCCTTACACCTTTGTTAAAACTGAATTTTTACTTACAGCTACCTTTTATTTCCATGAGGAACATGCCTATATTTAAAACTGTGTCATTAAGTTTTCCATATTTGTTTAGTATCTTTAATTAATTCAGTTGCCCAGTTCACAACAGTAGCTCTTGTGACATATTTTCAAAATGTGCTTTCAATGAAATAAAGAGCCAACATTTTATAGTTCTGTTATACTGAACAGTACTGTGTGTGCATATTAAAGCAGTGAAAAGGAACCTGAAAACGCCTTTCCACTGTTGTGATTTTGGCTGATCCAACAGACAAGATTCAGATAGAGGTATATCATTTTGCATATACACATACAAAAAACAACTTAACAGTTTCAAGGACACAAGCCAGTTTTTTTTTTGTATGTCTGATACCCACATTTGCTAGAAAACATAACTAACCACATTTGTATAGCATTTCACTGGTCAATCTACTGGTGGATGTAATAAAATACTTAAATATCAAAACATACTGAAATTAATTATATTTTGATTTTCCATCATGATCACTTTTTAATCAGCATGAATGGAAGTCAAAACCACCTGTGAAATTACGTACAGATCAAAAGCAACAGAATAATTTATATAAAGCTTAGCCAAAATATTTTCTTAAAACATTCTGGCATACTTTTCAAAATCCTAACCATATTTTCCCAGATTTATCATTACCATGACCACAAAACAGCAGAAAGCTTGATGTTCAAAATAGCAAATGCCTCTGCTACACTCCCCATCAATTACATGATCAAGAAGGGTCTAAGATAAAAATAATCTTTTTGAACACATTCTAAAAATTTGCCTCCCCCATGATTTGATATAGATAATGTTGACATTTTACACAAAGTTACTCCTTCCACTCTTTCTCTATAAAACAACCTATAACACTGTTTCAAAGAAGTTTATATCAAAGAAACTGTTCACATTTAACCAAGTTTCAATTATAATTATTACAAAAAAATTCCCACGTTACTAATAATGTTTTAGTCACCATTTATAAGAGTTCATCATGCTAGCCAGATATGCAATGCATCAATATCACAATCAAAATACTATTCATAAAATTCCCATCAAACTTACCAGACTTGTAACACCAATACCAGAAAAGTTAAACCACCAATATCAAAACAAGAAAATTTTCCTATTAATCATAAAAATGGGGAGGGAAATAGCTGGAAATAATCTAAGTTTTTATATGTAAAATTATACAGAATGCAAAATTCTTACCTCATAGTTATCACCCTTTAATTTATCCAAGGAATCAAAACAAACACCTCGAAGATGTTCTCGGCAAGCATCTACCACCAGCTGGTCAATGTGTTTAATGTTCAGGTAATAAACAAACTCAAACATATGCAAGATTTATCACTTAACTAAGATTTTTTGTTGTAGAATTTAATACAAAGCTAAACAAGGTCTAATTGCATACAGACGTCCTTAACTTTGGAAAGATATCTACAGGAACAGCAGCCACTGCTAATTCTTAGACTACTCATTTCTGATCAAAGAGCAGTATTAAGTCATTAATCAGTTAAGGTACACATGGTCCAAAAGAAAAAAGTATATATATATACTTCAAAACTGTAATAAGATCAAATCTCTTAGCAAATTTTTCTTCCATTTAAGAAAAAGTTAAAAGTTTTAAAATGATGTTACTATGACAGAAAATGTCATATATGCATCTTGAGATGATAATCAGAAATCTGCATTAGAGATTTAACTAATATTTATGTGGTGTGTAGTAAGTACTAAAATTGTAAAATGTAAAAATGCACAGACTAATGTGTAAGCTAGCCTTTATCAGTTTATCAATTATTTGTTCATAACAGTTTGGCAACACATTTTAATAATATTTCCAATGAAAAAAAAATTTAAATAATTTATTTACTCTACCCAACATTTGAGATTATGAGCATCACATGTGGAAACTAGATTTATTATAAAATTTCTACACATAAACAACTTCATAAATATCTAGTGCTATCAAAATTTGTCAAATATGAAGAAAAATAAAAGTTAATTACATTTTATACTCATAATATTATTGTTGAAACTTTTTGTTGGTTAGTTGTTTTACATTTATTGGTGCAAAGCAACTAGGCTATCTGTGCAAAACAACCAGCAAAAAAGGAAAAATAAAAGTCACTAAAATACGTAAAAAGGAATAATGTTAAAACAAAACCAAGTTCAATTTTCAAATTTAAAAAAAAATGGAGTTATAAAGGTCAATGGACATTAAAATTTTAAAAATGCAACTGAGGTGGACAGTGTCACCATGACCAATCACACTGTTCAACATCAAGTGTGAACCCATGGTAAAATAACGTCTAAAATAGTGTCATTTCTCACAGCTCTAACGATGGCATGACACTAAAATGTGAACTATTGTGACTTGAGTGTCATACAGACCACACATTGGTGCATGAGTTCAAAATAAAAGAAAATGATGAGTTAAAAAACTGTGATCAATGTGCAGTCAAGGCAGGACAGCTTCCTACTTCCAATCCTGACAAAAGCATAAAACAGCCAAAGAGCAATAAAAGGTTTAACTTGAAAAAGCTTGTTACCATGTTGGTCACTCCACGTCAACTGCAAAGTTGCATGAAGCCAAGCCTTGAACACTTGTTGTTGTTTTGAATTAAGCACAAAGCTACACAATGGGCTATCTGTGCTCTGCCCACCACGGGCCTTGAACACAGGACAGTAGTTGTATATGGGACAGGCATGGCCTTGATAGCACTAGAGCATACAGACTTAGCAGAGATGTCAGCGATCTTGTTCCAATGAATACTGATGTTGCCTGGAATCCAGATAAAAACTTAATAGCAGTAGATGATAGAGAAATGTACCAGTCAGTTTTGAATATCAACAAGAACATAGTGAGAACTAACGTGAAGCAATTCCAGGGCCAGTAGAGAGCTAAGTGAGTTGGTATAAATAGTACAGTTTGTGTACTGCATAGCTTTTATGTGATCCAGGGTAAAAGAAATGGCATACAATTTGCCACAGAAACTGTAGGGAGAATCCTGTGTGCATCCTCCAAATCACAAAAAACCATGACAGCTCCCACAGTCTTCTGATTTCAAACCATTCATATAAATGGGAAGTGAAAGGATGGTTTGAAAGATGCTTTGCAAATAGAAAACGGTACTTCCAATTGGAAGTATATGCATTCTTCAGGTGACTGAATGAAAGACACATTTGGGGATGGTAAATAAGCCATGGTGGGATGAACTGACCACTGAAAACAGCAATATCATCCAAGAATAAACCCAATTCAGCCAACTGCACCTAGATATGAAGGTAAAAAAAAATAATGGCAGACGGTTTTTCTGAAAAAGTATGGTCCACCAAAGAAGGAAAAACAACCCCAGGTGGGATATTGTTGTAAGGACCAAAGTTTTGAAGCATACAGTAAATACAATTGCAAATGGCATGAAAGTCAGTGTACAAACTGGATTAGAGCACACAGAAGGACCCTTTGCAAAATCATATGCCAGAGACCCATAGTGCAGTTTTAATCAAATGAGGGCATGACAGATTCAAGCACAGAACATTAATCTGCTCTCAAAGAGGTGGAAGAGAGAAATGGACATATGGCCCCACAACCCATATAAATGGAGGCTTCATCAAATGCCATACCTCCATAAGTATCATAAGTTTTATCAAGTTAACAAAATACAGAAGCAACATGTCACTTGAGAAAGACTTCCCTGATTGACATTTCAAGTCAAATCACTTCTGTACAAATAAAACTGCTGAAGGGTGACTGCATTGGCAAGTTTCAGAAATGTCTCCTCAAAGTGGATACAGACAGGATGGTAAGAATCAATGAAATCCTTAATGCGATCCATATCCGAATGAAAACCCCAACAGTTCCACTGTATCAAAGTGGCCATTTTTATTAATATGGAGGAGAATGGGGCAAGGGAACCCTTCTGTTTTCTACCACATTTTTTTCTTTATCAGACAGAAGTCTACAACCTCCATAGTTCCTGTCCTGGGTTAAGTAGGCAGGTATCAGTCTGTGGACAAAGATTACAGAGAGGGCATGAACAAATAAGCATTTTGCATATTGGAGCTGCAGAAGATAATGGATCCCAAAAAACACCCAAAGCCCTAGAAGGAGTGACAGGGACAGATAGAAGTAAATGTATAATTGTCAACTCTTTAACCCTTTCAGCACTGAATAAAAATTTTTAATGTTTGGCATGATGCTGAAAATACATAAGAATAACAGGAATAAAGGAAGACACCCTGATACACAATGAAGAAGTGTCATGTAAAGCACAAAAATTTATTAGAAATTGTATACAATTTGTGCAGCAGCCTATCAATAGTCTTTGTGGTTATGATATATCTCATGGCATGGTAAAAAGCACATGGGGAGATTGTACAATTTGCAGAAATTATTAGTCTGCTTTCTTTTCCATCCAGCTGTGTATCTATTGATGCAAACAGTACAATCAGGTTTTTTGTTTTTTTTTGTCCTCATATTGTCCAATACTATGTCTTTCCAGCAAGCACTGACCTTTATCAGTACTTGGTATTCCTTTTTGTTTGGCTTTGCTGATGTATCCCTCCAGCAAATGTTGAATAATCTGCTCTCTGAATAGTCTTTGAGATACTGAGTTTTCACCATTGCTCTTGCAGTCTGCAGAATATATTATATATCTGTTAACAAGAGCTACTTCTCTAAGCCAATGGTAAATGGTAAAATACCACTTGGTACTTTTGTGTGGATATATAAAGTTTCCAAGCTTCAGGTCCATGATGTCTACTCCACCCATATGTTGGTTATATGTTTCAGCAATCAGTGGTTTTCTCACATTTCTGCATCCACCAGGCTCTCCTCTGGATCAAATTCTTTTATATGTGGTGCCATTTGTGGAAATGGTCAATTAAAAAAAAATGCACATGTTTAGTGTCATGTCAAGCACATGCTACCATATTACCACCACGGATAAATACCGACGGATCTCCTTTGCTAAGACGCAATCTTGTAGGATGGTTATCTGATGGCACGTGTTTCTGTCCAGCCTTAACTGTGCCATAAGCCCCAGTTTCATTGATCTCTTAAGTTTTTGAATAAAGAAGGTGAAGAACGAAAGTTGTCTGTGAAGACTATCTATATGTCCCTTATTCCAAAACTCCTCCAGTGGATTCAAATGTATATTCTCTGTAACTGAGTATCCAGCCACAAGCACTATGGTATTTTTCTTACAATATGTAATAAATTTCAAAGCATATCTAGATTTGCTTTCACACAATGCAAATTGTTTGATGCCCCATCTTGTGTGTTTTGATGGTAAATACTGTTCGAGATGAACTCTCCCTTTTAATTTGATGATACTTTCATCAATGGACAACTAATGCTGTGGGGCATTTACTGCAATATATTTTGATTCACAGAGACTCATCAGATCCTGAATTTTTTACAGTTGATCACAATTTTGATCTCAACTGTTTGGCTAATCATGCTCATTGCTAGCAAAATACAGAAATTATGTCAGGATTTTGTAAAACGATCTTGTGGTATTACCTCTGTAAGTGGCACACAAGTTAGCCAAAAGGAGCCCCAGTAATCTTCCAGTTCATGTTTCTGGCACAACCCCATTACTATTTGTAGTGCAATATATCTTTTGAGTTCATTGACATTGGTCTCAATCCATTTCATAAAAATGGAGTAAGATGGTAATTCAATGTAGCAGTAGAAATATTGCAAAGCGTATCTGTTTGTTTCATTATAAATCAACTCAAATACTTCATCAGGAAAGAAAAGTTTGAAATACTGAAATGAAGTGAAATTTGCTGAATCAATCAGGACTCCGGTGCGAGTGGTAAAATTTGGCAACCAGTAAGATTCAAAATTCAGTGTTACTGTAATATTGCCATGGAAAATTTGGATTCTGGTTTTGGTCTTCAGGTTCATTATCACTTTCAGGGGGAGCCTGGGGCTGTGCTATACTAGTTGGTCTACCTCTTCACGGACTTCTTCTACCTCTAGACCTCTGGGAATATACACTCCTTGATTATTCGCAAGGGCCACCACTGGAAGTGCTCGGGGCATCTACAAAATAAAAGAATCTTGTACATAGAGATATAGCACTTTTCTGACTTTCCATGTATGTATGTATGTTATATTTATATATTTTTCTATCGACAGTATATGAAAATGTAGAGAACTATCCTTGAACTATCAGTCAGTTTATGCAATAAGTTATATGACCCTAACTACACCTAAAGCGAGGGCAGATTCAAGGTCACGAATGTCTTCATTATCACTCTCATTTGTTACAAGTAAGCTTTCATTATCATCTGGCTTAAACACTTTGTCATTCTCTTTATTGTTAAAAATAATATTGATTACTTCTTTTGTGGTATAAGCTTTTCCTTATGGCATTGTAACAATGTCCCAAGTATCAACAGAATATGCAAGAAAGGCGTCTTCTAAAACAATGAACAGTATGATCTACACAGGCTAGCAAACAAAGAAATCGTATGATATCTGGTTTAAATACCTGCTGGGAATCCCAAGTGAACAATGAATACATGTAGTTCTAGCCTCAAGTGGGTCTACAGGCCTGTGTGATTATAATTACCTTCGAGGGTATGTTTTTTACGTGTTATTGCCAGATATCGCCTGCCGCGCTGAACCTTAAAGTCGACTGCAGTTTCCAACCTCGCCAAAAAGGTTAAACCATGAATTGTGAAAGACTCTTTAGATGTTTTGCAAATTATTTTGCAGCAGGAACAAATTGCAGCAGTATATGTCTCAGATGGAATGGGAGACAATAACACCTGAGCCTCTGGGTAGGAGAAACTGTTTAGTCTTCAAGCATTACACCTCTTTCTCCTTTACCCACTTAGGGCAAGAACTAGAGTAAGAGGGGTGTGAACCTCTACAGTTAACACAGTATGGTTCCAGTTTGCACTTGTAAGCATTGTGATTCTTGCCACCACAATGAGCACATCTTAAAGATCCACAATATGATGCCTTCAAGTAACCAAACCACCAATACTGGAAACATTGGACAGGGTTGGGAATGTATGACAACTCCTTACAGTTCACATTACCTGTTTTGACTGTTGCAAAAGAATATGATGATGTAAATTTCAATATCAGAACATTAATAGGCATCACAATTCCATCTTTGTGAGCATGGATTTGGCACACCACAGAAATACCTGAGCTGGAGAAACCAATGAGAACCTTTGATTTGTGAATGATCTTCCCTCTCAACCACAGTTCCTCTTGAGGAACTCAGGATAGCATGGGGAGTAACTTTGATGGGTACATTCGAATGCCCTTCAACCTCAGTAGGAGTTTAGTGTTGTGGTGAAGATGTTTCCTGAGCCCAGCTTCCCTACTGACTTATGGGACCCAGCAAGCCCCTCTAGTCCCTTTAGAATGGAAAAGAAGGGTACCTGCCCTGAAGATTTCTCAGACAATGAATGGAGAGTGAGAAATCAAGGTGTTGAGCCCAACTTCGAAAGTGACTGTATAATGGAGTCATCCAGATGTGGTCGTTTTCCAATAATGTTTTTTTTTCTTTTTGTTTTGTCACTTTTTTTCTTCATGAATGGTGGTATCTATGACAAAATAAAAACATTTCAGTGCCTGCTGTCCCCATCTACCACAGAGTCGTAATGAGGAGATGCAATGCAATGCCGAAAAAGAATACTGCAGCAACACCAGGGTTTTGTGAGCACTATACCAAAACATTAGAATCAGACACAATGTTCATAACACCTGATAAGAACATTAAACACTGGCACTTGTTTGATCCTAGCCCTTTTGTCCAGCCAACTGACCCTGGGGGAGCACCCCAAGGCTGCCAAGTCTTCAGGAATTTAGGACCAAAGTGGTATCTTAGGGTTGGGCCCCACAACTACCAGGATACTCTCTTCTCCTTCATACATCACCATGCATGGCAAACATGTAGGTGGATGTTTAGATCCCAGAGCAGGTAAAATGAAAGTACAAAACCCTCTCTAGAAGGTCCCCTCCCTACATACAGGAATCCACCTCAAGGGGAATACTCTTTTATTCATACAACTTAAATAAAACACAGTAATATCTTCTAAAAGGATTTATCACTTTATTTTTACTAGTACTATTGGCAAACAATGTTCTTTGAGATCTGAAAAAGGATATATCAACCATTGTGATAAATTTTGGCTTTTCTTTCAGCAATTCATGAAGAAGGCCACCATCACCACCACCAAGAATTAAGATCTCGTGGTCTTTGTATGACAACTCTCCATATTTCATAAGCCCATGTGTGTAGCTCAAGTCACTCTCTGCAAGATCTAGTTGGACATATTAGACAATAATAAATCTATTACCTGAAGTCCTTAATGCATGATTAAATGAACAACAGAAATCAATGTATAGATGCATTTAAAACATTATAATATTAACAAAAATGATATAATTTACATAATTTTAGCAATTAATAGTAAAAGCAAAAGAGTAACCTGCTTTTTCAATAAACTTAGTTTTCTAAGTAAGCTTTAGAAAGTTTTTTAATGGGTTACAAAGTTCAATGTAAGTTTAACACTAAAAAATGTACAATGCTTCCAAAATGTTTTGTTAGGATGAAGTTCAAGTAGTTTGTGTGTGTGTGTGTGTGTGTATATACATGTATATATGTATGCATGCAGTATGAAACTGATGACTGCTAAATAGTTATTTTGTCACCCCAAGTGCACTGCAGTGATATGTTGATCAATTAAAACAATTTCGACAATTTTGTTCATTTGACAATGAGTAATAAATGATACACAACACACACATATCAGATATTTTCTGAGTTGTAATGGTTGTTAAAAGTGGAAAGTATTTTTCATTGTTATTATTTAAAAGTGGTATTAGTGAATCCATTTCCCATATTTCTTCTTGTTGCTCTGATGTCAGATACTGACAAGTAATTACATCCATTATGTTATAACACTAGTATTGCAATTCTAAGCAAATTGTACCTGGCAATTACTTTTGTTTCGGTGAATTTTGACCAATCAGGACTTTCATATTCAATGGCAAGATATATCTAAGTTTGAATTACTTTTCAGTTGATTTTAGAAATATATGGTAAACTGCCGTTTGATGTTTTGCTTTTGGTTGGTTACTTTATCTCACAAAAAGAATTGATACTGAGGTTTCCGTTCTGGTAGTTTTGAGTTTTTATTCTTTACATACAGTGCTTTCAACGAGAACTGTCTAAAGTGTGAGAAAATATTTCTGAAACAACTCTGTACAAAGTCTCAGCCAATCCAATAAACTTGATAGTTATTTTCTTGGGATAGTTAGAATTTAGTGGTACAGCTGTAGAAGATGCTTATGAACATATATATATATATATATATATATTATTTACTTGCAAGTGCTAAATTTTTAGTTTTCTCAAAACACAGTAAAAAGATATAAAAAACAATATTTTCTAATACTTAAAATTTTAAGAAATTAATTCATACTAGCCCATCATACTAGCTAGGCCTCATGATAAGCCTCATATCTTTTTCTTTCAAGTAAAGGGGAAAGAAAAATTAACTTTTGTAGATTTCAAAGACACATTATAGAAAACCTAAGAATTATCAGATAACTACCTTGGTCCACATAAAACCACTGGCTTTTCAATTAAGCTATGTGTGGGTTAAAACAACTTATTCCATAGACTTCAACATTTCCTGTACAACTTCAGCTTTCCACTTCAAGCAAATCATGAAGGATTATCAGATGCACAGTTTGTAAATGTGCTCTTTCTACTGGACATAAACATATTTATTAAGAGAAGTAGGCATGAATACACAAGATATTTTAAGAAAGGTATTAGGAGAGAATGCTCTGGTAGTTTGTTAAAATATCCTGATATCTCAGCAAATATAAATGTTTGGTGGTTCTTTATATTCTTGGCTAGTCAATATTTTAAAGTTGACTTTCTAATTCATTAACCACAGATGTTGTATGGTAAACATATGATTATAAATTGACCAATAAGACAAAAGAACATGCATTCGTTTTGAATATTTTCTTTCAAATAAAAATAAATTAAAATGAATAATATACCATGTTTTAATGTCAATTTTTATTGATATATATTAATAGAAAGTTGTTTCTTTAAATATAAAAAAACAACTTTGAAATATAACAAAACACACCCTTTGACTTGTCCAAAGTGAGAGGCTTAAATATGATATAGAGTTATTAATTTGCTAACTAAGATCAAACAAAACATTTCTAAACATTTAATAGATTATTTACTTTGCAAATCATCTAGAAATAACGTATTTCCAAATGTTGGAGAATGTAGAATCTTCACATTCTGGAAAGGAGAGTCAGCTTGGAACACGAGTTTGTCAAAATCATACTCAAAAATACGCTCGTCAGATGATGAGAAGTAATTGGGAACTTCTAATCCTCTTTTTAAGATAGGAATTCTACAGAAGAAAGATCTCTGAAATATTTAATGATTTCAAATTTCTATGTTCTTTCTTATCTTTATCATTGCATAAATGATAATGCTGTGTATTCTTAAGATCAAAATAACACGTATATACATTTATATATTACCTTTTGAGAAAGATGCTTCAATAAATTTTAAGCTTTAATAAGGGCTGTGACATTATAGTGTATTTTTCTGTTTCTGAATACAAACTTCAATTTTTTTTTTCATAATCACACAGCTTAGGTGTTCAGAAACCCAACATTAAATTTAGTCTGTGAAAACTTACTTACCTGTCTACTCTCTTCTGAACTGCTTTGTTCAATCTTTTTCTAAGCTCTTCCACTTCCTGTAATATCTTTTCATTAGAATAAAATATGATCATAACAAGATTAAACAAATGAGTGTACTGATAAAACTTTAATATGAACGTGTGAACAAAACACAACAATACAACAGAAAAAGCAACAAAACCCAAAAGTTGAGCACTCTTGAATAGTTCTTGAAGAATAGTGAAATTTTCAAAAGCACTTAAGTTTTGGGTCTTATTTGAAAACAATAACTTTTGTATGTGATCCTGTATGCTAATTTCTTGATCAGAATTGTCATGACCAATGTGTACATGAATTTATCCTTTCCCTAAACTGATTTGGAATAAAGATTTATTCTGACATATTGAGTTTAAAATATTTGATCAGGTGTTCTGCAAAAAGTATGCCATTACTGCTAACCAAATTTGAATGATCATATGCACAAACTAATGCTTTAGCTCTGATAAAGTATATATATATATATTATGCAAATAACTAGAAATTAGATACATTTTCTCCCTATACCCAAATATTTTGGAGAGAGATAAACCAATCTCAAAAGTTGGTTCAGATACTTGTAGAAATCAATACGAATTTGAGGTTTCCTTCCCTATAATTCTTATTTGGAATAGTTAATAGTTAGTGATGTGGCACTGTTGAATTCTAGTACACCATACTTTTAATGTTTGGTCTGAATTTCAGCCATATATAATTTATTTTACCAATGTGTATGTATGTCACATTTTTCACTGCTTCCTGTAACATCCATGTAGAATAGCTAGACATGATTAAGTTATAGTTTTGGTTGTATAAGTAGGCTAATAACATAACACAAATTTATGGTTTTAAATACTATAGGTCACCACACTTCTATTAAATACAAAGGAGGATCCGGACTACTCTTCTATATTCTTGAATGTCAATATGTCATTAAATAATAGTGACTGATTTTTGAAAATAAATAAATAAATAAAATAAAAAATTATGAGGACCTAAACTTCCTGAACCTAAACAACAGAAGTATTACTACATAGTAGATTATTTTGCAAGATTCCTCTTTGAAAAATGATCAGTCTTTTTTCAATCATAGCTTTGCTGTTGCTAATAACCATTTTTTGTACAAACCATGGTGTAAACATACAACACATAATTTCTCTTTTATGAGCAAATAAAATAGCCTGTAGATTGGATTGTGGTTTGAAAATATTTTGAGACTACTAATGTTTAGTCATTATTTGCTTAAAGAGGTACTTCAAGACCAAAAGATGGGAAAAAGAATCCAGAATGTTATGGAAAACTAGGATACTTACTTATTACTCAGTAATCTAATTTTGCATTTACACTGTCGTTACAGAAAAGTATAACACTGTTATTAAGCACTGATGCATCTGAATTTAGTTAACTATTACATAAAATATTTTTTGTTAAAACAGTTATGTCCTCAGTTTCATATGATAAAAACCATAAAATATTCTTGTAAATACTGTTACTGTGTGATAATATATAATTCAATGAAAACAAATTGATTTGGATCCCAGAAAATCAGACAGTACAGCACTTACTATTTGGCAAGGAATTAAAGAAAACTTGTGATGATGGTGTTACTAGTTGTTCTCTGTGTAAGGTGGAAATCAAAGTATTGTAAGAAATGAAAAAAACCAACAAACAAAGAGGTCGTCACAAATTAGCTGTTATGGAATATTGCTTATCAAATCCATCACAAATAATATGAAATACTTAAAATAATTAACAATGGAAAGCTTTATAAACATAACAACACCTTACGTTTTTAGGCAAGACATTGTTGGCGACAAATGAAAGTTAAAAAAAACACTAACATAATTCAGTTGTCATACTAGTCTTTCAAAATGTGTGCTTTCAACATATACTTTCTCAAAAGCTACATTTTCAACCATATCAACTACATACTGTATCAAAATAATTAATTTTCAATAAACATTACTCTATATTAGGTTACCATGCAAACAGTAATGAGTCACTTGCTAAGCCTAATGCCAACAAACATGTGCAATGGTATATGGGATACTGGACAACTCTTAAAAATGTAACACTATCTAAGCCTCATTCATTCATTTAAATAAATGAAATATTTGCTCACTATTATTTTCTTGTAGAGTCTGTTTGATGGACTTAAGTGTTGTACGTATAGGTAAATAATTACTCAAATGATTTGTAACAAAAATAAAAGAATAATAACAGTAACACTGGCCTCTAATGATTTTATTGTTGTGAAACTCGTAGATGTTCTACAGTAATTTATGTATTTTGAATCAAAAATGGTATACAATTCTTCATTACATACATTTTTTTTTACAAAAGTCATATATATGAGTAAATCATTTTCTATGAAATCAGGTCACATTATGTTAAGCTCAAAATTTTGACAGATTTATCTAGAAGTACTATAAATTTAATGAGATGCAAATCACAATTCATGTTCAACTTGAATGAAGTTAGAAAGTAATAAACTATAGTTA
This sequence comes from Carcinoscorpius rotundicauda, assembly GCA_011833715.1. Lineage (NCBI taxonomy): Eukaryota > Metazoa > Arthropoda > Merostomata > Xiphosura > Limulidae > Carcinoscorpius > Carcinoscorpius rotundicauda. Next base: position 43,719,928 of record CM022393.1, read on the forward strand.
GTATATGACTAGAAATAATGCAAAACGTGTACTGGTTGCCTGGTCCAAAGCAACTGGGTTATCTGTGCCAAACAACTGGTTGAAAAAAAAAGTAAAAGTAAAATTAATCAAGGTAGATCATTAGAAACTTCAAAAAGCAGGTAAAATACTTAAATAGAATTAAAAAGGCCAATGGCCCTTAAAAATTTAAAAACATGGAGAGTGTTACCATCACCAATGATACTGTTTAATGTCAAAGGGTAAACCTATGGAAAAAAAAAGTCTAAAATGATGCTATCATTAAAACACCAGCATTTTTAAGGCTGAGATCCTGGTAGAACTATAAATCAAAGACACATAGTCCAGTTTAGATCAAATGAAGACATGTTAGATCTTTAGCACAGTACACTGATCAGCTCCCTTACTGTGCAGAATGAAGTTCAGCTTATGGTCAAAATTAAGCTCAAAGAACTGCCTTAGGGACCAACAAAAGAACAACTGTGGCAGCAAAAGTGTATGTAAAAGGTTTGAGAGAAAGAAAAGTTGAAACCACTTACTGTGATTCACTTCAACAAATGATTGAGGACAACCTGAAGTGGCTGCTCAATAAAACTTATGCTTGATGATTGAAATAAGAAGTGGAAGTTATCAATATGAAGTCTGTTTGCAACAGTAAAAGACAAAGCCCTGCAAACCCATAAAAGTAAAGGTTTTGCAAATTGCCATGCCTCCACATAGTATCATAGGCCTTTTCAAGTCAAAGAATATAGAAACAAGATGTCATTGCTTGAGAGACTTCTCTAATTGATGTTTCAAGTCAAATCAAGCAGGTGAGACAAGGTTGACTGATTCAAGGAACCAAACAAGATGAGCATCAACCATCCTATCTGTAATCTTACAGAAACAGCTGTCACAACAATTGGATGATAGTTAGAAGGAATCTTGGGATACTTCCCAGTCTTAGATAAAGGGAGAACTACAGCATGGCACCAAGCACTGAGAAAACAATTTTGATGTTAGATTCTGTTAAAACCAACCAGAAGAATAGTAAGAAGCAGGAGTAAGATAGCACAACATTTCAAAATGAATATCATCAGGTTCAACTGATTTACTGCAAGTATGATGAAGAGTGATTTCCAAGAGTGTAAAGTGGTAATTATAGCAAAAGAAATGAGTGGTTGAAAAGGAAAGTGGCAATCTTTCTGCCCAAGAACGCGGGGGATGAAGCAGCAATACTGGATGCATGAGAAAAGCTTTCACTGAGAGTATCAGCTATATTCTGGGCACCAGCAGCTTCCTGCTCTTCTGAGAGCAAGATCAAAAAAGGGGAGAGAAGTATATTTCCCACTCATCTTCCAAATCGTGTCCCATATAATTTTGGAACTGGTGGAAGAAGAGATGCTAGCAGCTTCAATTGATATCTTACCTATTGAGCATGGGCCTGTTGAAAAGCAATGCAATTTGAAAGCATAGGATATCTATATAAAGAATCCCATGCCTGTGTTTGAGCCTTCCATACTTTTGGGCAAGCAGAACTCCATCAAGGACGAGAATACCATGCAGAACATCAAGCTTTTAGGAATAGAATGAGCAGCTGCTTAGATAATACAGTCATTCATTGTCATCTATCAATGCCATACAGATGAAAGCAGTATAAAGTTCTGAGACAGCAGTAATCAGTGCCACTTGAACCTTGCATCTTGGTGTAAGTTCGAACAGGCCAACTGTCACTGATCATGACCAGTCTTCCTCAAATAATACGAAAATTATCACTGCCCTGCAGGTCCCGCAAGAGAAGGAAAAGAAGAGTGAATGGTAACAGAGAGAGATCAATAGTATTAAAAGACTGATTCTGTGCATGAAAATAAGTAGGAGAATCAGTACTTAAAAATTTTTAATTTTTTTGTTTTTGAATTTTGCAGAAAGCTACATGAAGGTTATCTGCACTAGCTGTTCCTAATTTAGTAGCATAGTACAAGAGAAAAGAGAACTAGACATCATCACCCATTGTCAACTCTTGGGCTACTCTTTTACCAACAAATAGTGGGAATGTAATTTTGTAGCATGGGACTAGAGAAAAGACAACTAGACATCATCACCCATTGCAGACTCTTGGGCTACTCTTTTACCAACAAATAATGGGAATGACCATCACATTATACCATTTTCACGACTGAAAGGAGGAATATGTTTGGTACTATGGGGATTCAAACTGGAGTCAAGTGATTGAAGTGCAAAAGGTTGTGATCTAAAAGCATGTGCTCTAAGGAATAACCCTTCCCATCAATATTAGCACCACCTCGGAAAGGATTACACCCATTAATCTCCTCTTGGATAAAAAAAGGGAGACAGCAATTGTTTATTGAAAGCAACAAAATCTGATTGATTATAGGTCTCTCCAAACAGTAATGATACAATCCAAGGAATCAAGGATGGTCATATTCTGGTTGAACAGTAGTGTCACCCCTCCATGCACTCAACCATCATTCAATCTGTGAGAATGAATAATTATTCCACATCTTAGGGCTGAAGATGGATGTGAGCAGTCACTGGAAGGAATGAAGGGTAGGAATAAACATGGACTTTTCAACATGCTCATCCAAAGAAAGCAAAATACTTTGCAAATGATTTGAAAAAAAAAACAAAAAACTGTTGGAAACACAGAAAGATCTGTTGCATTTCCACTGAAGTAGTGTAATGTAGTGCAGCAGCACATGCATGAGATAATGGTAGGAACAGCAACTTCCAAGCCTCAGGGTAAGAAATGTTGTGAACTGTTTTCAAATACTATACCTCTTTTTCCTCCACCCACCGAGGATAGGAACAAAAGTAAAAGGGGTGACAGCCATAACAATTAATACAATAAGGATCCAGTTTGCACTTGTAGACAACAGGCGTGTATAAGAGAACCATGACATGATGTCTGAGTGACTGACACTGGTGTCATCCAAGAGGGTTTGGAATGTATGGCTGTACCTTACAATTCAGATAACCTACCACAACAGTGGTAAGTTGATGTGATGATATAAACATCAAAATTAGAACATTGGCAGGTAGTATAATTCTGTCCTTTTATATGCAAAAACGGCTGTTCTGGGCCCAGAAAACACTTCAAATAGAAGAGCGAACAACGTTTCGACCTTCTTCGGTCATCGTCAGGTTCACAAAGAAAGGGTTACTGGTCGGAAGCTGACCACATGTTTGGGAGGGGTTGTATAATTGAGTGTTGCAATGTAGAGGGCGCGGTTTGAATATATAATTTTGTCTATAATATTAATATAGGTATAATGGTGTTCCTTTATATTGGTTTATTTTGGGTTTGAGTTGTTGTATAAGTAAGGCTTCTTTAATTTTTCGTTTGTTTATGTTTGTTTCTTTATTTAGTATTTTAGTGTTTTCTATGGTTATGTTGTGTCCATTTGACTTGCAGTGTTCGAAAACGTGTGAAAGTGACTTTTTATGTTCTTTGAATCTGGTTTCCATTTTTCTACTTGTTTCTCCTATATAGAAGTCGTGGCAGTTATCACATTGTATTTTATAAATAATGTTGGTGTGGTGTTTGTCAGTGTAGTTCTTACATAGTATAGACCTTAGTTTTGTGCCTGGGTTTTGAATAAATTTAGTGTTAACTGGAATGTTATATTTTGTTACTAGTTTTTGCCAAATGTTGGTTATTTGTTTGCTGATGTCAGGAATATATGGTATACAGCAGTATATGGTTTCGTGATTTTTTGATTCGTGAGATATATTTACTTTTGTTGGTTGATTTTGCTTTCTGTCTAGGTGTGTGCGTATAATGTTTTCTACGGTTTGTGGAGGAAACTTATTAATGTTGATGAAGTGTTGTTTTGTTTTATCTAATTCATCGTTAATTTTATCTGGTGAGCATAGTTTTATGGCTGTGTTTATCTGGTTTCTTAGTATGTTGAGTTTTTGTTTTGTTTCATGTGCTGAGTCCCAAGGAATGTATAGTCCAGTATGGGTGATTTTTCGGTGGATTTCTGTTTTGAATTGTGTGTCGGTTCTTATAATTTTGAGGTTAAGAAATGATATTTGATTGCTTTCTTCCTGTTCACATGTGAAGTTAATGTTGGGATGTATAGAGTTAATGTGAGTGAAAAAGTTAAGTATGTGTTCTGTAGATTCGAATCCCGCAATCGTGTCATCTACATATCTGTACCAGTATAGTGGTGGATGTAATGCTGTATTAATTGCTTGTGTTTCAATTTGTGTCATAAAAATATTGGCTAGAACTGGCGATACTGGGTTGCCCATGCTTAGGCCATTTGATAAAACAAAACAACACTTCATCAACATTAATAAGTTTCCTCCACAAACCGTAGAAAACATTATACGCACACACCTAGACAGAAAGCAAAATCAACCAACAAAAGTAAATATATCTCACGAATCAAAAAATCACGAAACCATATACTGCTGTATACCATATATTCCTGACATCAGCAAACAAATAACCAACATTTGGCAAAAACTAGTAACAAAATATAACATTCCAGTTAACACTAAATTTATTCAAAACCCAGGCACAAAACTAAGGTCTATACTATGTAAGAACTACACTGACAAACACCACACCAACATTATTTATAAAATACAATGTGATAACTGCCACGACTTCTATATAGGAGAAACAAGTAGAAAAATGGAAACCAGATTCAAAGAACATAAAAAGTCACTTTCACACGTTTTCGAACACTGCAAGTCAAATGGACACAACATAACCATAGAAAACACTAAAATACTAAATAAAGAAACAAACATAAACAAACGAAAAATTAAAGAAGCCTTACTTATACAACAACTCAAACCCAAAATAAACCAATATAAAGGAACACCATTATACCTATATTAATATTATAGACAAAATTATATATTCAAACCGCGCCCTCTACATTGCAACACTCAATTATACAACCCCTCCCAAACATGTGGTCAGCTTCCGACCAGTAACCCTTTCTTTGTGAACCTGACGATGACCGAAGAAGGTTGAAACGTTGTTCGCTCTTCTATTTGAAGTGTTTTCTGGGCCCAGAACAGCCGTTTTTGCATATAAAAGTTCTCAACAAGTGGGTTTCTCGACATCACTGAATTCTGTCCTTTAGACTGGAGAGGTACCCCACTGTAGAAAATACTTGGAAGGAGAAACCAGTAAGGATCTCTAACTGGGATGCTTTTCAAATCCTTTTCAACAATAACTCCTTCTGAGGAATTCAAAGTAGCATAGGTAACTTCAGTGGGTATATTCCCAGTCGCCTTCAATTGCCAGAGGAGTTTACTGTGTTTTGGGGTGGATGCTTCCACCAAGATGCCCCCACGGCATATCTTCTTGAATGATTTAAGAGAGCCAGCAAGCTCCTCTAGTTCCTTATGAAAAAAAAAGGCATTTGCCCAACAGATTTATTTAACATCAAATGTATTGTGAGAATATAAAGGTGTAAAAGTAGGTGTAGACTACTGATCTGTCTCAAACACATGGTCAATTACCAATGAAACTGTTGATTATTCTATTTTTATTTGGACTTGTTGGATCCATTACAAAAGAAGAAAGATTTGGTGTCCACTAACCACACCACTTTGAAGCCCGACAAAAGGATGTACTAAAATGCCAAACAAGGACACTGCAGCAACACCAGTTTTGTAAACACTATACCCAAACACTAGCATCAGACACATTATCCACAACACCCACTGAGGATGCCAAACAATGGTACTCAGTTGTTCTTAGTCCAATAGAACCAGCTGATTGACCCTGGGGAGACCCACTCCAAGATCACCCACGTGCAGGAATTTAAGGCCAAAGTGGCATATTGGGTTGGATCCCTCATCCATCAGGACCCTCTCCTCCTCGTCATGGGTTGCCATGCATGACAAACACATGAGTCGATTCAAAAGGTAAACCTAAGGTACAGAACATTTTCTGGGAGGTCCTCTCACCACATACAGGAATCCACCTCGAGGGGACAACAAAGCAACTTCATAAATAGCACAAAAGATATTGAAATAAATACAAGAGCAAAAATTTACACATCTTAACACTACTGTACCAAACTGAGAAGTAGAGATTGAGTTAATCTGAGGGAAGGGAGTCAGTTGCATCAGGAGAGTGTCATATTCCTATTGGTGGAGAATTGTTTCATGTGAAGACACATCAAAACAACATGGGGTAGACAGAAGCTTAAAGGCTAGTGGCAAATTAAACATACTGTGCATACAGAAGGCAGCACTGAACAAAGAAAGGCTATTATTTGAGCCAAGGTGAGGTATATCAATTAAGCAGTCAGTACATGTGGCTAAGTTTTATCATAAGGTGTAATGTTACTACCTACATACTACTGCATGCACCAAAAGCAGCCAATTATGTCCTATAAAAATGATGACCTGGCAATACATTGGTCATTTGTTAAAATATTTAAAATGGCACTAGAGGAGCTGAAAATTAAATAGATCAAATAAATACAACAGTAGGCAAGTTTATACTGTCCAAAATAACTTTCATTTTATTTCTTTTTAATCACAAAGCTCCACAATGGATTATCTGTGCTGTCTCCAACATTTGTATAGAAACCCAGTTTTACTACTTAGCCAGTGTGTGTAGGGTTATATAATGTTCAAGCTGTTGGAATAAGCTGATAATGATAGTAGGGAATATTATCAATATATTATTATGGCAAAAAGTGCAGGAATTCCATTAAATATTATTTTCACATAGCACTATAAACTCCTAACTTAACATTCATATTTAACATAAAATATGTATTCATTTATTGTCTTTCAGTTGCAACCTTTTAGTTGTATGTATTTCGCTCACCATGAATAAAAAAATTCGTTTTAAAAGAACAAATTCAAAACATTTTAATGCTTAAAAAAAAGTTAAGCATTAGTCATTTTTGTAATTATCATAACAAGTCTTCACAATGGCTGATGTAATTTTACTAAGTAATTAATTACTAGTTTAAAATACTCATTTTATACTTGTTACATCTTCAGATAAACTTTAAAATGCATCTTGATTTTTTAAATCACTGATGAAAGCTGAAACCCACTTTAAGTTTATGTTTACTATAAAAATAACATTGCAACAGCATTTTACTGCAGGAAACTTACAACATTTGTTAGAAAGGATGACAATGAACCCTCTTCCAGGATTAATGTAATAAGACCATTCAAGTGTGTTCTTAAAACTGCTGACAAGCTGTAATAAATAAATACAGTACACTTTGTATTTGAAAAAATGACACAATTATCATTACTAATAAGAGATCTATAAACATACACAAACTAGTGTTCTAAATAAAACTTTATATGAAATAAGGAAATAAAATATACATCAAAGACAAATTAGAAACATTAATTAACCAAATCCATCAAATTTAATATCTGCCAGTTATGAAAACAGAACTGAAAAATATTAGTCATGATCATATTATTGTACATAAAATAAACTTGTATATCTAACCTATATAAAAGGCAGTGTGTATGTGTCACATGATGCTTGATTTCTTGAAATAGGAAGAGCCATAAAAGCCAAAAATGTATTTATCCACATAAAATAGTTCAATTACTGCCTGCCTATTATAATTTTGAAGAAGGTGCTAGAAGGGTGTCTGAAACCTCATCAATGTAGTGAAGGTTGGTATAAGCCTGAAGTAAAGATGTAGTGTGGGATCAGATATATCACCAATGTTTCTAATAAAAGGCAAACCTCTATAATCAACAGACTAAATTAACAAATCAACATGTTTTTTCCAGTTTTATAGTCTATACATTTCATTTTATACTTAGGTCATACTTTTGTTGCTGATCAACATAATGTTAAAGCCATTCTTCAAATGGTGTGTTGATCCAAGTGATTTTCATCAATAATTATTCTATGAATATGCTACAAATTTATTTCAAGAATGATTTTAACTTTGACCAGCTCACAATGAAATTTACTGATATTTGACTGCCTTGACTACAGTTTTCTGCCTTTGTCAGTCAAGTTTGATTTTGCAAAATTTAATCTTTTCAGCTACGAAATGTGAGGTCAATAAATATTATAGGCCAGTATTAATACCCCTCACCCTTGTTACTTCTGATGATCTATATGCTGACATTATACACACTGGCTTTTTTTTTTTATATACACATCATACACACTTTAGAATGTTTATAACTGCAGTGAACTATTACTTAGGTATACACCTTCACCATGTTTCACCTGTAATATCAATACTTTAAGATTTAATTACCAAGTGGATATACACTACACCAACAATGGAAAGTAATCTTTAGAAATGTAATCAACATCTTAAATGTAGCAAAAGCATCACATCTACCCCCACAAATGAATAAATTATGTACATCATAACATATTTAAGAAACTGATTAAAATCACCTTATGCTTTTTTTCACTTTATTAAACTTTCTCTCAAAAATACATTTCTTCAATAATATTATTCTCACTTTTTTTTTAATTCTATATAGCATAGCAATACAAAATACCATTTCCATAATAAGAAACCATGCTTGACGCACTACCCTTAAAGCAAAAAAGCCTCAAGTCTTATAAAAGCCAAAAACCTTTTTATTCTTAAAGTTTTCATTAAATGCATTTTAACTTTACAAGGTTTTTATAAATACATCTAAATCATACTTTTCTCCAAAAGACCTATAATTTCACAATAATATTTTTTTGATACTCCAAATATTACTTCTACAATTCTTAATACCAAAATACATTTTTCATATTCTTGCCAACTTGAGATAGCAAACCAACCCATTTTGTTTTTTTGGTTACGATTCTGTTTATCATTCATCATTTCCTTCTATCATTTAGTTTATCTATGAAATTTTTGTTGCATTAAATTGCTAACTCACATTCTGTATAATCATTTGTATTTTGAGTAAGCTTCCCTAGCAGTGACATTCAGATACTATTAATGTAGATGAAGAATATGTACTTTGTTATCACATGTTGTACTCTTCTTACCTGCTCTACGAATAAATGATCTGATAGAAACTTCACTGGGAGAGAGCGGGAGTCAAAAGATAGTTTTATTGAAAAGTATAATTACTACAATTTGTTATTAAGTTACACATTATATCCCAGATTTATTACCATCTCAAATAACTGGAAATTTGAATTTTGAAGTTAATTAAATGTTAATATGTATCAAATTAAAGTTATCTGTCAAAAGGACAGATACATACAATTTCCTTTTTTCATACAAAAACAATACAAATTACATATATTAACAGTTATTACTAAGAGTTATTACAAATGCTTGTTTATATAGAAGTTTCACAACATTAGAAACAATGAGTCTAACATCCAGTATATTATGAAATATTTTATTGATGTTCCAGGTGGAAAATGAGCAAATTAATTCTTAGTTGATATTGTTGCACCTCACTTAAGCTAATGAGATCTTTTTTAGCTAACCTCACAAAGCTGATTTTTGCCAATAAAAATATTTCAAAGTCCTTGTAGAAATAATAACATCCAAAGTAATTCACTGAATTTGAATGGTTTGTAATGTTTAAAATGTATAATGTCCTACATTTTACAAATATCAGGGACATGCAATACACCCTTACCAATATACATCACATACAAAAAACTTTTCAGAAACAAGCAAGGCACTAAAATAAATGTACAGCAATAAACTGTTTCAATATGAATAATGGAATTGAATGCAAGGTATAATTCAAATATTGCATTTGCAGTACTTTCTTGTGATTTAGGTTTCTCTTTTTCTAGTTCTTTTTCTGATTACATTATTGTTAATACCGATTTATTATTATTTATGATAAATAGTCTCTTAATACTGGTGTAAAGTCCTGTCTAGGCACTTGTTTATTAACAAGTGTTTGCCAAGTGTCAAATTTATTTCTAAGTGTTGTTAGTGTGAATAATTGTGCTTTTGCTGTTGAACCCTAATTTAGCAGCATTTTCATTTTTACTCATTACAAACAAACTAAGATTGCTGAAGTCTGTCCTAAATAAATTATAATAAAAGAAAATAATTTCAGAAGTGTATCTTGCCTGAGGATGAGCAAAGCAAAGAATTTTAGGCCCACTAACTGGAGGTTCTCGGATTTCCAGTTCAGGTTTATATATCAAGTTGCAACAATTTAGTCACAAAGAAAAACAACATTTATTTGAAAAACAAGTATTATTAGAAAAATGTTACAATTTAACATACAAACAATAATGCACTACAATACAAAATACACTTAATATATTTCACAAGAGGGTGATTGATTTTATGTTTCTGTGTAAATAAAGAGTGTAACACTATCAAGAGAAATAAAGACCTTCATAGACAAATGATATTTTGCTAGTACACGGTTCTTCTCCCTGTAACTTATGTAAAATGTAAATGATGAATGTTAAAACATTAAAGTTAACACTCACTGAAATTCAAGTTTACTACACAAGTAACGAGTAAAAATATAAATTGATGCTCCATTACCTTTTGAAGCAACTTAAATAAGGTTCACTTAGGGCAAACAAACTTAGCAAAAGCTAAAGTGTGCACCCATGTACAAAAAGAAAATTAATTCTTTAAACACTAAATGCTGCAATGCTTGGCATCATTCATGTACAGTTTTGATAACAGTTGTAGTGCAATACCATAGTGTTTTCAATTTAAATAATTGAAATAACAGCAGTACAGTCAAAAACATGCAATTTTACATTTTTCTTTTATTATTTAAGACAGATGTACAGCCTCAGAATTATATAAATTGTAAAGGTCAAGTGCTGCAGATGCACATGCATATCTAGACATTTAGATAAGATGTGAACAAAATTTATTCATACATAAAGAAAATGAAAAATAAAAACTAAAATGTACTTATGACAAAAACATTTTATAATGAATATATCAATTTTATGGTATAATTTGAAGCATAGATCTAAAAGTCTGGGCGATTCTGGACATATTGAATCACTCTGAATATTCCCATTTCACTGCATAATCTGAACTTATCTCATCATTTTATTACTTACATCAATTTTACAATTTGTTGGCAAACATTCTTAACTTCTGGGAATTTACTTGCAAATGTAATTGATAAAAGCTCTTTTACTACCACCAAATAAAAATTATAGCCATTTTGTTTACAAAATATAAATTATACAAATAAATGGATATTAGCAGTCATTTGTAATATGTGAATAGAAATATTCTTATACCAACCTTTTTATTCAAGCAAGAATATTATGATAAAATCTTATCTTGCCCATCTAATTTCACTAACATATGCATGGAAAGATGGAGTACATCATCTACACTTATTGATTACAACAGTACAGCATGCTACTATCAGTGTGAATATCAAACAACAGTCAAGGATATCAATTAGCTGAAGAAACTCTTGTGCACCACGAGTACACCCAAATTAATTCTAAAAGCTCACACACATCCCATACCGTGAATGTGCCTTTATCACTGTAAAATTTGGAACTCTCAGACACAAAGACATTGAAACCAGGAGTACTATAGCACCTCTAATTTTACATACTTGACTTTTAAACCATAGTAAATTATATTGATTTTCTTTGAGACATATCCCCTAGATCCCCTTAGATAGAACTGCTTTTTTAAGCTTCTTATACTTTTGACCTTTCTTTACAAAATTTACATGCCAAGCAATTAATTCATACTTTCCAACACCTTCCTATTCTGCTGAGATAATAAAACTACAAAGAATTACATTAATCTGTTTCTAGAAATCAAAAGTTAGAACCTTATAATAATTCTTGTGTAGATGTTAAAATTATATAACTACTGCAAATACACTACATAGTTTAATGGAAGTTCTATATGAAAAAAAACAAACAAAAAAACTCGAGATAAAATGTATTAAAGTCTTATTTAATGAAAAATCTGTTCTCCAAAGCCTCAACCTCCCTCAAATGTCAATAAAAGCTGAAGTTTCTAACTCAAGAAAACACTGAATCATGTCAGTTAAATCATTTAGCCAAAAAGCAATGAAGATTAAGGGTAATTTTACTCAAAGATCTTGTCTGATTCTCAAAAAAATAATTCAATTTGTTAATTAAAATAAATATTAAAGTAAAATTGGGTATAAAGGTTCCTTTATTTTTATTGAACCTAGTTCTCCCTAAGAAAACAACAAATTTAAATGCCATTGCATTGCATATAACCAACAAGGGAAAAGCAACATAATATTGAGACTTTTGATTACTGGGGTGGAAAACACAGTACATCCCAAAATAAAAACTGTTTAAATCCTACAAGACACCTCAGTATTACCAGCAATATTGGATGACTGTATAATTAAATATTCAAATCATAATAATGAAGAATAAAAACCCCAAAAGAGATGATTCAGGGTCTCCAGTCAGAATAGGGGACATTTATAACAATAATATTCTACTCCCAATAGGAAATTAAATGCTCAATACATATAGATTTACTTTTAGCACTAGATTTTGAATCACCCATATAAATGGGAAAGAAAGGATAGTTTGAAAGATGGCAAATAGAAGACAGTATTTCCAATCAGAAGTATCCACCTTTTTCAGATCACTCAAAGAAAGGTCACATTTAGGGATGGTAATGAAGCCATGGTGGGATGGGCTGACCAGTGAATACAGCAATATTATCCAAAGACAGATTCACTTATCCAACTGCATCTGGATAAGAAGGCCAAAAGGAATAATGGCAGACAATCACTTCTGAAAAAGTATGGGATGCTGTGGTAAGGATTGAAATTTTGAAGCATATAGAAAAGACAGTTCCAAATGGCTGAAGTGCAAAGAAGACTCAGTATACAAACTCTGGACTGGAGAAGTGCTGAAAGTTTCTGTGCAGAGCTAAATAATCCAAAGGTGAACAGGGTCCAACACCTTTATATTGAGGTCCTGGTAAAGCCATAGATCAGAAATACTTTGTTCAGTTTCTGTCACATGATGGCACAACAGATTTTTTAGCATAGAACATCAACCTGCCCCCCCCATGAGGTGAAAAAAGGACAAGGAAGATGTTCAGTACCCTTGTACACTTGACATGTAGTTGTTTAATGTGTGGAATAAAGGTCACCTTACAGTCAAAGATGAGCCCCAAGAACTTCACCTCAGGATCCACATGAAGATCAACATCACTGAGATAAAGCTTGAAATCTGAATTAATCCCCCACTGGCAGCAAAAGCATATGCAAGTGGTTTTACAGAAAGAAAGAGTGAAATTGTCTGTTTTGGTCCACTTCAACAAATGGTTGAGGACAGCCTAATGCTACTGCTCAATAAACCCGATGCTTGATTAATTACGAGATGTGTAGGTTATAGATATAGAGACCATTTTAAGTGTAGGGAGGTAGTGTCCCCTGATGGCATTAATCTTTATAATGAAAAGTATGATAACTCAAGACACAGCTCTGAGGGACTACAAGTTCCTGTTTGAAAAAATGAGAAAGTGTTGAACCCACATGGACCTGTGAATAACCAGTCCATTAAAAATGTTTAATAAAAATGGGGAAATGGCCAAACAACTTATATAAGTAGAAGTCTCACAGAACACCATACTTCTATGTAGGAATACAAGCTTTAAGTTAGAAAAAATACAAAAACAATGTTGTCACTTGAGAAAAACCTTTCTCATTGGCATTTCAAATTGAATTAAGAGATCCACAGTGGAAAACTGTCATCAGAACCCACACTGGGTGGGCAAGAAAAGGTTGTGTCATTTTAGGAACCAGAAAAGATGAGCATTGACTATTCTCTCTAAGATATTACAAACACAGCTCAAAGCATTTGGACAGTAGTTTGAAGGAATACTGGAGTCTTTTTCAGGCTTAGAAAAAGGTAGAATGATAGCATGGGCACCAAGCATCAGGAAAAACATTCTCCAGTGAAATCTTCATAAAAATTACCAGAAGAATAGCAAAAGAGATTGCACAGCATCTCACAATTAATATCATCTGGTCAAACTGATGTACTGCCAGAAAAATGAAGAGCAAGCTCGAGTTGAACCAGAATAAAATGGCAATTTTAGTCATAAAAACGATCAGCCTAAAAGGAAAGAGGTGATCACTCTGCTTGTGTCTTGACAATTAAGAAGGTGAGGGATGAAGCAAAGTGCTAGATGCACAAGAAAAGATTTTAGTGAGAGTATCAGTGATGCTCTAGGCATTAACAACTTCCTGGCCATCATATAGCAAAACTGAAAAGGGGACAGAAGTATACTGTCCATCTTTCAAATCTTGTTTCATATGACTTTGGAAATGGTGGTAGAAGAAATACTATGTGTACTTAATCCAAGATACCTTCTAGCTTAGACACCTGACCTGCTGAAAAGTATCCCACGGCTGTTTTGATGCCTTCCTTACCATGCGGCAGGCAGAATTCCATCAGAATACCATGGAAAATATCTCAAGGTTTTAGGAATGCACAAAGCAGCTTCCAGGAATATACAGTAAGTCACTGTTGTAATGCAGTCATCTACTGATGGCTTACAGATGACAACAGGTTTAAGTTCCAAGAGAGCAGTGAAAGAGCGCCAGGTGGCTTGGTCCAACTTCTATCAAGGCACGTGAAATGGGTGGCATCAACTACAACCAGTCTTTCTCAAAATTACAAGAAAATGATCACTGGCCTGTTGGTTACTATTAACCCTCCAAGAAAAGTAAGAGAAAATTGAAGGGAAGCAGACAGAGAACAATAGCAGTAAAAGACTGACTAAGTGCATAAAAATAAGTGATCCAATAATTTGTGATCCAAGAGCATACACTCTGAGGAACCACCATTCCCATCAATAGCAAAACCTCAGAGAAGATTATGTCTATTAATACCCTACAGAATTAAAAAGGGAATGATAACTGTTCAATGAGTGCATCAAAATCTTACTGATCATAGGTCTTTTCAGAAGCCAGGTTGAGAGAACAAATAATGATGGTATGACCCAAGGAAACATGGATGGCTACAGCCTCCAAGGGTGTACTGAATGGCAAAGTGAGAGTGGACATGTGCTGACTGTCCAACAGTGTCATCCCTCCATGCACTTGTACATCACACATCTTGTCATTTCTGTACAAAGAAAACTGCTGAAGGGTTACAGTATCAGCAGGTATTAAAAATGTTTCCTGCAAGGAGTGACATGCAGGATAGGAATCAAACAAATCCTTTAATGATATCTATGTTCAAAGAAAAATGGCAGTTTCACTCAATCAAAATGGCCATTTTTAAGTGGAGAAGAATGGGGGCAAGGATGCCATTCTATTTTCTACCACTTTTTTTTTCATTTATTTGACTTAAGTCTATCAACCTCCAGAGATCGTGCCCTGCGTTGAGTAGGCAAGTCAATCTGTGGACAAAGATTCCAACAACTGAAGGCATGAACAAATAATCATTTTGCACCTTGGTGCTGCAAAAGAGGATGTACTTAAGGAAGCACCCAAACCTGAAGCCAAAGGAAGTGGACCCGAGCAACTACTGAAAGGAGTGATGGGGAGAAAAATGAAAGTAGACATACATTCGTCAATTATTTTAACCATAGAGGACAAAAAACTCTTCAGATGTTATGCAACAGCACTGCTGGAGGCATGTAGAGATCTGTATGAATTCCCACTATAGCAATGGAAGGGAGTGAGGAACAATAACTTCCTAGTTTCTGGGTAGAAGGTATTGTTTATTGTCTTCAAGCATTGCACTTCTTTCTACTCCACCCACTTAGGGCAAGAAACAGAGTAAGAGCAGTGTGAGCCCCTACAGCTAACACAGTGTGGTTCCAGTTCACAATCGTAGGCATATTGGTCTTTACCCTCATAATGAGCACATGTCAAAGAACCATGATACGATATCTTTGAGTGACTGAACCGCTGATACTGGAAACATCCAAGAGAGTTGGGAATACATAGCTGTATCTAACAGTTCAGGTAACATACTTTGACTGCAGCAGGAGAACATGGTGATGTAAAGAACAATAATAGGCACCATAATTTTGTCCCTGCAAATGGAGATTTGGCACACTGCAAAAACACTTTGGCTGGAGAAACCAGCAAAGATTTGTGACTTTGAAATTTCTTTAAATCCCTTTTAACTATGACTCCTCTGGAAGAATTCAAAGTTGCATGGGGAGTAACCTTGATGGGTATATTCCCATTGGCTTTTGATATCAAATGGTGTTTGCTGTGTTGTGGTGAAGATGTTTCTACCTAAATGTCTCTAGTGCACAACTTCTTTATTGTCTTGTGGGAGCAAAAAAGCCCCTCTAATCCATTTTGAATATAAAAGGGAGACATCTACCCAAAGGCTTTCTTGGATAAGGAATGCATGATTAAACATCAGAGTATAAAACCTGATTGTGATAGTAACTGTACAACAGTCATCCATGCATGGCTATTTTCTAATAATCTGTTTTACTTTTTGTTTTTTTTCAAATCTTTCATTTTTATTTAATTTTTTCATGAATGGGTATATCCATAATAAAGGCAATACATTTTAGTGCCCACTACCCCACCCACCATTGAGTCCTACGAGAAGATGCACTGCAATGCCAGGGTTTCATGAGTACAAAACCTGAACAACAGCAGACAATGTTTACAACACCCACCAAGAATGTCCATCACTCATACTTGGTTGACCCAAGCCCAAGTGAACTAGCTGATTGGCCATGGAGGCTATCCTGAGGCTGCCCATCTATAAAAATTTAAAACCAAAGTTGTGTGTTAGTGTCAAACTCCTCAACCACCAGAATCATCCCCTCCCCTACACAGGTCAGTCACATTTCACATCAAACATGTGGGTGGATGTTTAAATCTCAGAGGAGGTAAACTTAAAGTACAAAATTTTCTGTGGGAAGTTTTCTCACCACGTACAGGAATCCACCTCATGGGGAACAAATAATCACACAATCTCAAAATATCTACCAGTTTTCATCACTCCTTTTAGTAGTTTTAAACTCAAATATTAAATTCAAAAAATAATCATAACACATTATCCGCAAATCAAGCTATATTTAGCATTTAAGTCAATTTCTAGAATAAAAAATATGTTCAAACCCAAAGACATCACTCATTTCTATGTGCTCCTGGGTTGTAAAATAAATTTTCATAACTTGTAAATGCATGGACACCAACACATGAGAATTTCAACAAGTATATAGAAGTTAACGATTTCACCAAAGTCTTGAATCTGAATGCACAGCAAGAATAACAACCACCACATACTTTTAGAACACTTGCACATACAAGTAACATATTTTAACTTACATTCCATTATTGTGTTACCATTCAGACCTGCTCTTTCTAAATTTCTGATTGAATATTAAAACTCATTTGATGCTTATGTTGATTTCTGTAGTTAAAAAACTATTAACTAATTTCTTTTTGAAATAATGCTCACGATGGAGTTAAAGAAAATTCCAGGAAATCCATATTAAACATGCTTTTTGGTATCAGCATGTTAATATTTATTATAAAACTGAATTTATAAATTGTCATGTACTATGTTTTAAACAAGATAATTATGTTTTTAGCAGTGAGAGTAATCTCCTTAAATTCATTATTCTTCCATATCACCACTTAGATTGATATTTTGAATGCTATAGCTTTAACTTATTTTCTCATTCATTCATTCATTTTAGAATGATATTTCAAATTAAAAACTGTTTCAGTACATCTGATAACAAAAATTTTTACCTATTTTGTGAATTTTGTGCCTCTGTTTTCTAATACTAAGGATGAAACATTCATTTCTTTCACTTTGGTTCCCATAAACATAACATAGTAGTACAACAAGGTGCCCTTCAATCTGAAAATATCCCATCTATTTAAAAATAACCTCAAAATCCAAAACTGATCAAATACAAATGTGTCCTAGCTTCTATAAAACTCTAAATTTACCAAATTCACCATATTTAAAGAAAATCCATAATAAAGGCCAATCACCCTGTTAAAAAAAAAAAAATTATACTCTGAAGATGATTTCTAGTCAACCATAATTTATTTGTTCTTCTATTCTAACATTCTTAGGAATAATTACATAAAATATTATCACTGGTGCTATCAATTCCCTTAATAATCTAAACTTCTGCTCTTATTTTCAAGAGAAAACTTCAGATATTTCAACCTATTCATCCCAGGTATCATCTTAGTAGCTCTCCTTGAAATCTTTTCCAAAAATACAATGTCCTTTCTATACACAGAAACCAAAATACTGAACAAAAACTTCAAATGAAGCCTCATCAGTGACCTATACTACTGAAATAATCTCTTTAAAAGTTTGTGATGATGAGAAACTCGTTGAAATAAAAATGTATCTCAAAACGGTTAGTATGGATATCAATACTTTTATTAAAATAAAGCAAAGAACAATGTTTTAATCTTCTTAGATCATTATCATCAGGTAAAAAGAGTTTAGAAACTATTACAATTTTCATTTATTCCTGTGACCAATTAATTGAATATATGATTAAATCCAGTAACTTAACTTTTTCAGCACAGTTGGTGACTGCAGTCAACTTGAAGGCTCAGCGGGGCAGGTAATCTTTGTCAACAAGAAGTAAACAACATACCCTCGAAGGTAATTATAATCACACAGGCCTGTAGACCCACTTGAGGCCAGAACTACGTGTATTAATTGTTCACTTGGGATTTCCAGCAGGTATTTAAACCGGATGTCATGCAATGTCTTTGTTTTCTAGCCTGTGTAGATCATAACTGTTCATTGTTTTGGAAGACGCCTTTCTTGCATATTCTGTTGATACTTGCGACGTCGTTACAATGCCAAAAGGAAAACTTATACCACAAAAGAAGTAATCAATATTATTTTTAACAATAAAGAGAATGACAAAGTGTTTAAGCCAGATGATAATGAAAGCTTACTTGTAACGAATGAGAGTGATAATGAAGACATTCGTGACCTTGAATCTGCCCTCGCTTTAGGTGTAGTTAGGGTCATATAACTTATTGCATAAACTGACTGACAGTTCAAGGATAGTTCTCTACATTTTCATATACTGTCGATAGAAAAATATATAAATATAACATACATACATACATACATACATGGAAAGTCAGAAAAGTGCTATATCTCTATGTACAAGATTTTTTTATTTTGTAGATGCCCCGAGCACTTCCAGTGGTGGCCCTTGTGAATAATCAAGGAGTGTATATTCCCAGAGGTCTAGAGGTAGAAGAAGTCAGTGAAGAGGTAGACCAACTAGTATAGCACAGCCTCAGGCTTCCCCTGAAAGTGATAATGAACCTGAAGACCAAAACCAGAATCCAAATTTTCCATGGCAATATTACAGTAACACTGAATTTTGAATCTTACTGGTTGCCAGATTTTACTACTCGCATCGGAGTCCTGATTGATTCAGCAAATTTCACTTCATTTCAGTATTTCAAACTTTTCTTTCCTGATAAAGTATTTGAGTTGATTTATAATGAAACAAACAGATACGCTTTGCAGTATTTCTACTGCAATATTGAATTGCCATCTTACTCCATTTTTATGAAATGGATTGAGACCAATGTCAATGAACTCAAAATATATATTGCACTACAAATAGTAATGGGGTTGTGCCAGAAACATGAACTGGAAGATTACTGGGGCTCCTTTTGGCTAACTTCTGTGCCACTTACAGAGGTAATACCACAAGATCGTTTTACAAAATCCTGACATAATTTCTGTATTTTGCTAGCAATGAGCATGATTAGCCAAACAGTTGAGATCAAAATTGTGATCAACTGTAAAAAATTCAGGATCTGATGAGTCTCTGTGAATCAAAATATATTGCAGTAAATGCCCCACAACGTTAGTTGTCCATTGATGAAAGTATCATCAAATTAAAAGGGAGAGTTCATCTTGAACAGTATTTACCATCAAAACACACAAGATGGGGCATCAAACAATTTGCATTGTGTGAAAGCAAATCTAGATATGCTTTGAAATTTATTACATATTTGTAAGAAAAATACCATAGTGCTTGTGGCTGGATACTCAGTTACAGAGAATATACATTTGAATCCACTGGAGGAGTTTTGGAATAAGGGACATATAGATAGTCTTCACAGACAACTTTCGTTCTTCACCTTCTTTATTCAAACACTTAAGAGATCAATGAAACTGGGGCTTATGGCACAGTTAAGGCTGGACAGAAACACGTGCCATCAGATATCCATCCTAGAAGATTGCGTCTTAGCAAAGGAGATCCGTCGGTATTTATCCGTGGTGGTAATATGGTAGCATGTGCTTGACATGACACTAAACATGTGCATTTTTTTTAATTGACCATTTCCACAAACGGCACCACATATAAAAGAATTTGATCCAGAGGAGAGCCTGGTGGATGCAGAAATGCGAGAAAACCACTGACTGCTGAATCATATAACCAACATATGGGTGGAGTAGACATCATGGACCTGAAGCTTGGAAACTTTATATATCCACACAAAAGTACCAAGTGGTATTTTACCATTTACCATTGGCTTAGAGAAGTAGCTCTTGTTAACAGATATATAATATATTGTGCAGACTGCGAGAGCAATGGTGAAAACTCAGTATCTCAAAGACTATTCAGAGAGCAGATTATTCAACATTTGCTGGAGGGATATATCAGCAAAGCCAAACAAAAAGGAATACCAAGTACTGATAAAGGTCAGTGCTTGCTGGAAAGACATAGTATTGGACAATATGAGGACAAAAAAACAACAACAAAAAACCTGATTGTACTGTTTGCATCAATAGATACACAGCTGGATGGAAAAGAAAGACTAATTATTTCTGCAAACTGTACAATCTCCCCATGTGCTTTTTACCATGTCATGAGATATATCATAACCACAAAGACTATTGACAGGCTGCTGCACAAATTGTATACAATTTCTAATAAAATTTTGTGCTTTACATTACACTTCATTGTGTATCAGGGTGTCTTCCTTTCTTCCTGTTATTTTTATGTATTGAATTTAACATATATAGTATTGGGTACGATCACTGAAAATTTCAGGGACTTTTGTTGAGTTATTGCTGAGGTACCATGCTTTTAGTACAGATACCATAATTAGTTGAAGTATGAAAAATATATATTCAGAACCATGCCAAACATTAAATTTTTTTATTCAGCAC
The DNA here is from genome assembly GCA_011833715.1 of Carcinoscorpius rotundicauda. Classification (NCBI taxonomy): domain Eukaryota; kingdom Metazoa; phylum Arthropoda; class Merostomata; order Xiphosura; family Limulidae; genus Carcinoscorpius; species Carcinoscorpius rotundicauda. The sequence continues at coordinate 43,741,010 of CM022393.1, forward strand.
TGAAATGGTTAAACTAATGTATATTATTCCAGTCAGCAATATATTGGAAATACTCTCATGTTTGTTTACTGTTAAACAAAAAGCTACATAATTAGGTAAAGTATGTCTTGCAAATTGAAGGTCTTGAATTAGAATCTTATTGTCACTGAACTTGTTCACTCTGTTACTGAAAAACCACTGAAACTATCTCCCTTTGTCCCTGAGTTTGAACTGCTGAGTAAAGAGAAAACTAGCTAGCACACACACACACTGTCAACTCTCTACTCATGTTAAATAAATTGTAAGTTTAGTGTTTTTAACATATACTTCTAACATGTAACCTCTTTATTGTTTAAAGTTGCATAGACAAGGCACTAAGAAAGAGTCCAGGAAGCTAATTCCAATAACTTTCCTGTAATGTTCCAGCAAGCATATATTTAGGAAAGGGGCATCTAGGGACCTGGACCCTCACCTTTGTTTTTTTTTTAAGGAGTTAACTGTTATTTATTGCTCTAAAAGCAGGCATGGATCTAAGGAATGAATTCGAAGATGCAAATCCCCTACCTTCCATTTAATTCAGAAATTACTAGCTACTATTAAATGTTATATAATTATGCAAGGATCAAGGATGTCAAAACCCCTAATTCTAATTTAAAAACTTGAAATATTTGATCTTAACCATTTTCTTTTCCTTTTAATATAACAAAACATTACTAGAAAAAGAAGCTTTGAGATCACTAGATTATAACCCCACTGACCTACTCATACCTTTTACAGGTGATCTAATTAACTCTTTTATCAAAGTTACTAGTCATGTAAAGTAATAAAAATAACACTCGTAAAAACAGTTTTAACAGAAATTTTCTTTTAACCATAAAGAATAGTTACTACTAGTTGAAAATAAGTCATTTTACAATTTTCAAAAGTGTAAAATTTTCTTTGTAATGTCCTAGTTGAACAATTACTATGATGACACATCAAGTGGGTTGATCATTTACTACTGAAACAGCTTTTAAAACCGCTATTAAAAAAAATATGAGAATGTCAGGTAACACCAAGTACATTAGTTTTAGGTTTTGTTTTCTTCAGCATTCTGCCTGTATGCAAAATTTGGCACAACATGCATATACTTTTTTTCATTCCCATTTCAATTGAAATAATAGCATGGGTTCTTATATAAAATCATTCAAGCTAAGTTTTTTGCCTTCTTCAAGACAAAAGGCAGAAGACTTTTGACACATTGTCCTCTACACTAGTGCCTCCATAACAGGCAGCTGCCACCCATTCTATGAAATTTAATCATTCTTTGCATTCTGTTTCAGTTTTCTAGCATAGTTGACAGTAATCTGTGTAGACAGCTAATGAATACTTGCTACATCACCTGTAGATTAGTCAGTATACTCATTTTTATTCTCTTGTCTGTTTCCACTAATTGGAGGATTATGTACACAATTTTTTATCATTCATCTAATTTCTAAATCAAACAAGTGCTATTCTGATCATATGAAACAGTGATAAACATTTTTTCTAACTAGCCCCAATACTGAGTTCTTCCCTCCAAAACTTTGTAAAAACTGACCCCAATAATGAGTTTTTGGTCACACAAATCAATGAAATTTCAAACTAAATTATTATATTATTACCAACTACATTGATGTAGTGACTGCCTTCTCCAAAAATAAGTGCAAACTATGTGTGTCACTAGCTTCTGCCAGATTTGCAAAAATGTTAATTTCCAATCTGTGAAGAGACAGAACTACTAATCCAGACGGACTATACATTTCCAGTATCATTAACAGAAGTAACCATAGTCAATAACCTAGCCAGTATTATCAATGGTTATTTATATCTCTTGAATAAAGTACATGAACAAGAAGAAAAACAAGACCAGAAAATTCTAGAGCTTGAATTAATGTGGAACATAAGAAGCAATTAGATGTTCAGAATAAAATAACAAAACTATTACCTTGAAAAGTTTAACCCAAAGATTACTGTCACTAAAACTGTTTACTGGCCAATGAAAGAATTAAAAATAACTCAATAAAGTGCTCAAGAACTTTTTTTTCCATATGATTTTGAATGTATTTATATAACTTGAATGAATTTTCACTTCCTGTTTATATAAATATTTGCAAAAGCTAAAATCAATGTCATTTGTCTTCAAATAACTCTTACAACAGTTATAACAATGGAGATTTGCTTTTTCATTGCAACTTGTAATGGAAATCTATGCTATAAAAGGTACTACAACTGATAAAACCAAAATAATGTCACAAAGTCTGCTTTAACATTGTGTAACATTAACAGTTTCACTACTTTTCATAAAATTCGACTCCCAGTGGCACAATGGTATATCAATTTTTTTTCTCTTTTGAATTTCACACAAAGTTACTAGAGGGCTATCTATGCTAGCCATCTATAACTTAGCAGTATAAGACTACATGGAAAGGAGCTGGTCATAATCACCTACCAACAACTCTTAGGCTACTTTTTCACCAATCAATAATATAATTAACCATCACATTTTTATGGCCCTATGGCTGAATGGCAACCATGTTTGGCATGACAGAGATTCAAACCTGTGACTCTCAGATTATGAGTCAAGCACCCTAACCATCAAACCATGCCAGGACTCAATGGTATGTCTGAGGACTTAAACTGATTAGAAGAAAAGGTATAGCTAATTGTGTAGCTTTGTTCTCCTCAAACAGAAACAATCATAAAATCTTCAGTAAGGAATTTATAAATTAGCATATAGCTAAAAACTATGAAGAGCTGTCTTGTACATAATCTTCTGCAAATTAAACTATTCCACCTTTTAAAGTTATCGTTTTTTAAGAAACATAACTCATGGGAGTGGATTTTTTTCCATGATGAGCCCACTGACTTAAAATAAAACATATAATCAGCATGATCAATCTAAAATACAACTTTTATCATCTTAGACATATATAAGCAATACATACACAAGCATTGAACTATTCAAACTTATTTTTTTAATTTTAAAGTAAAGCCGGTTTGATCTTTAACAACAGTGTGGTCATCACCTCTATAGATCACATAATTAGCAGTCTATACAAGATATAACATTCTTTATCGTAACCTTACATACTCCAATGCTTGTAGACTCGTTTATCAAATCAGATTTCAATCTACATCTGTTATATTTTACTTTCTTAAAATTCTATACTAACTCTTTAAATTTTCCTTCTCTTTTAAAGATTAAAGTTTTAAAACATAAATTTTATCTGGGTTTCTTGTTGTCTGTCACTTTTTTCTTCAAGTCTATGCTTCATAATCTAAATGTATTGAATTCATTACAGATCATTAATGTTTGTAATAACATAGTAAAATTACCTACATCCCCTTTTACTATACATAGGTATCACTGTCTGGTGTTGTACATCCTTAAGATTAGAGCTATGCTGTATCAGATTGTGTCACTTTACACTTTTTATTGGCATTAAAAATTTCTAAAGTAAAGAAAAGAAGTGGGTATATCTTTAGCCATTTCATTCTAAATAATTTCATTAAATTATTACAAACTTACAAGTGCAGGAAGATAAAGATCCAAGTTTTACTCAGCCAATTTTGTCTAAAGGACTATCATACATTTATATATACATATTCACCTTAAAACATTTATTTTTCATACTTACCCTGTTTATTGGATAATTCAATAATACAATCATTGTATTTTGTCTAGCATTTGGTTGTATGTGAAATGTGAAACAAATTGAAAATTTTATTTTGGCAGAATGCTACTTCCAAATGAAGTGCAGTTTCATAATTTTTATTTAAAAGAATAAAAAGTGTAATGAAAAACAGACAACTTTTTGTTTAATGCTTTTGAAGAGTGGGAAAGCACACTGGTATATTAAAAATAGGTAGGAAAATTAATCATTAAATAAGTTCTGATGCAAATATAACACTGAGTACCAAGTAACAATCTAAGTGGTTGAAGTGATCGACACAAGCTTTCATTTGTAGCCCAAATGTCCCAAAGAAGGCAGAAGAAAGTTCCTTTAACAATGTTTCTACCTTTAATCTGGCTGTACATTACTGGTGTCTTGTCAATTCTCTTGGTTTTGTTTTCAGAGATATATAATAATATCATATGGTGATATTTATATTAGTGAAACTGCATATTTATGGTTTACTGCTATTAGAAATTAAGAGCATAGGTTGCTTTTGGCTTCCAGCTTCATCTTTCTGCTGCCTGTTGGAAAGTCAGAGTGTTCCATAAACCTTATGCAAAATGGAATGCTCCACTGGCTCTAATTATTTATGGTGTAGGAACAATCTTTGGCTATGATGACAAGTGACTCTTCACCCAGTATGACAGGCATTATTTTTGCTTCACCTCTACTCAATATCCGTATTTTCTGTTTAGACTGGTTCCAAAGACCCCTGTGGTACCATACATCTATTCTACACTGAGAGTTTGAGATATTGGATTATCTTAATAGTAGGTCTATAGCACCTGTCTACTCATGACTATCCCCCCGAGGTACTTTTGAAGATATCCCACACTTATTTGGTGTCTTTGGGGGTTATTAACCAAATTAAGACAGCAGTGACTCAATAATGGAATGCAGTCTTCACACTTCAAGACGCAACTAAAGAATAATATTAGTAAGAGATACTGCTGCTTTTTGATCCTGCTGAGGTTTGCAAGGTGTTAAAATGCCCCAATGAGATTGACTGAAGTACATCCTATGCCCTGAACAGGAATTTTTTTGTTTTGTATGTTTTCAATCTTATCTAGTTGTATAGTACTCACACTGGTTGTATTGCAAAATCCAGCATCGTGAATAAACACATGTTGTTCTACAGTTCCACTATGCGCTGCAACTTTTGGTGAACTGATGCCTTTCATGCCTTTAGTAATCAGTGTTAATGTAGTTAGGGAAGCAGAATTATCTGGTAAACATTAACCACTAATAGTTCAGCATTTCTTCATTAAACATGACAAGTCCACAAAGAATGGTGACAATCTATATTCATTCTCATCAACATATATTTTGTTATATGTGTAGAATATGACTGTGGCTTTGACATAATTCATGATCATTCTTGCATCATTGCAACATTCACAAAAAGTTCTGAGAGTGGATGCATCTTGTTTTTGATTTCACCTTTGCTATTAAATTGTCAAGAATGGCTGGATCCATCAAGTAGACAAAATAAAACTAGTAATTCTGCAGCCAGTCTAGTACTGTTAGTGTCTAGTCAGAATTTTGGCTTCCATGTTTCATGATGCAATGTGTAGCTACTGCATCTACAGCCTATCTCACACTGATGCCTATTCTTAGTTGATTGCTTTGGTGTTTTATGGCACAAAGCAACTACACTATCTGTGTCAAACATCTGGTAAAAAGTTAAAGTAAAATTTAAAAAATTCATAAAAGGAAATTAAGTTTTGAAAAAAACAACATTCAAACCAATTTTTACATCTACTCCACAGCTGAAAGAGAAAAACTAAAGTAATAGTAGTTGTAATGGACTTTCTGCAGCATAATTGTAATTATCATAACTTGCAAGGAAGACTACCAGATAAGTTTAAAAAACCACTGTTAATCATCTGAAGTTGGCCTTTTCAGCCCTGGTTCCAAGTTATTTGACGTTATGGCTGTTTTCAGAAAGTAATGAAATTTTTAAAAGACCTGTTGCAAGATTTAGATTATAACTCACTAGGATGACTAACAAGTAGTTCAAATAGCAGTATTAGTCACCTGAAGTTGCCCTTTCCAGTCCTGGTTTTGAATTATTTGATGTTACTGCTATTTTCTAATTTCAAATCAAACTAGATGTACTTTGATTATTAAAAGGAAATGACAAATTTCCCACCTTTCGTACCTTGTCCCATACAACTTTGGAACTGGTGGTAAAAAATATGCTAGTTGTGAACCTAATCTAAGATTTCTTCTGGCTTCTTACCTACTAAGCAAGTGCATGGGCCTGCTGGAAAGCGATGCAGTGCGAGAGTGTAGGATACCTACAAAAAGTATCCCAGGCCCATTTTTGAGCATTCCGTATCATGTAATAGGCAGGATTCTACCATGGGCGAGAATATCATGGAAAACGTCTTGAAGTTTTAGGAATAAACTGAGTAGCTGCCTGTATAATACAGTCAGATATTGAAAACTTACAGATGATGGAAGGATCAAATTCTGTGAGAGGAGTGAAAGAGGGCCAGTTTCCTTGATCCAGCTTCCATTAGGGCATACAGGTCAAGTGGCCTAACCACAGCCAGTCTTTCTCAAAATTATAGGAAAATTACCACTCCCTCATGGATTATTTTCAATCCTTCATGAAAAATGGAAGAATAGTGAAGGAGAGATCAATAACAGTAAAGGACTGACATGAAAATAAGTGTAACAACTGCTTTAAAAAGTGAAAGGAAAGCATATACCCTATGGAGTGACCCCTCCCATCAATATCAGCAGCTCCCATTAAAGTCCCCCAGGATTAGAAAGGGAGAAGGCAACTGTTCAATGAGAGCATCAAGTCTGAATGATCATAATTCTATCCAGGCAACAGGTAGAGATAACAAACAGAGATGGTATGGCTTCCAAGAATATGTTAAGTGGCAAAGACAGGGTGGGCACATGCTGATCAACCAACAGCACCACCCCTCCATGCATTCATCCATCACACAGCATGTCATTTCTGGACAGAAAAAATTGACAAAAGGTGATTATATCAGCAGGTTTCAGAAATGTTTTTTGTAAGAAACAACATACAGGATGATAGGAAGCAATCAGTGTTTTGATGTCATCCAGAGAAGAACATAAACCTCAACAGCTCCATTGTATCGAGGTGGCTATTTTTACTTGCCTGTAGGTGAATTGGGTGGAGAACCCTTCTGTTTATGACCACTTTTTTCTTTACTATCTTTATTTGAGGGAGGTTTATTGACCTCCATGGACCCTGCCCTTGGTTGACTAGGCAGGTCTTTGCTGTTGGAAGAGGATTCCAGTGACTGGAAATGTAAACAAATGATTGAATGATTGTTTTGAATCTTGGGGTGGGAGAAGTACCCAATGAAATGTCTGTACCCAGAACCAAAGGAAGTGGATCTTGGGATTTGCTGGAATGTATGTTAGGTACAGAGATGGGGGTTGATGTTGGTTCATCAACTTTTTAAACCATGGAGGTCAAAAAACTTTATGTGGTTTGGAAACAGTTCTTTTAGGGGGCACAGAGAGGTCCACCTACACTCCTCACTAGAGTAGTGGAATGAAGTGCAGCAGCATATGTCCGAAACGAATTAGTGGAGTCTAATGGTAAGCAGTGTTCTGAATAGTTTTCAAATGCTGCACCTCTTTTTCTTCAAACCATTTAGAACAAGAATGAAAATAGGGCAGGTAAAAGCCATTGCAACTGACACAATGAGGGTCCGTTTTACACTGACAGGCAACATGGTCCTTACCACCACAACAAGCACACAAAGAACCATGACATTGTGTCTTCAAGTGACCAAATTGCTGACACTGGAAACATCTGACAGGGTTTGGAATATATAGTTGTACCCTACAATCAAGACAACCTGTCTTGATGGTGGGAGGTGGATGTGGTGATGTAAATGTCAGAATGAGGATACTAGTCAACATCGTAATTCCATCTTTTCTAGTGGAGATATGCCTCACTACAGAAACTCCATGAGTAAAAAAACCAGAGAGAATCTCTGGCTCTGGGATGTTCTTCAAATCCCTCTCAACAAAACTCCTCATGACAAATTCAAAGTAGCATGAGTTGTAACCTCACAAGGTATATCCCTAATCGCCTTTCAATATAAGAGGAGTTCACTGTGTTGAGATGTGGATATTTCCAACAATATGTCACAAGATCAAAGCTTATTTACTGATTTCATAGAATCCTATGAGGAGATGCACTAGAATGCCAAACAAGAACACTGCAGTAATGCCTGGGTGTCATGAGCACTATACCCAAACACCAGCATCAGATACAATGTCCACAACACCTGTTGAGACCCTCAAACATTGGTACTTGGTTGACCCTAGCCAAAGCAAACCAGTCAACTGACCCAAGGGGAGCCACCCCAAGGTTGCCCACCTATAAGAATTCCAGGCCAAAGTGGTGTATTTGTGTTGGACCCCTCAGCCACCAGGATCCTTTCTCCCCTTCTTGGGTTGCCACGACTGGCAAACACATGGATGAATGTTTAAATGTCAAAGGAGATAATCTGAAAGAAGAAAACCACGTACAAGAATCCACACCAAGGGGATACTTATTCTGAGGATTCTTTCAGCAAAAATGGACTTTACTGTCCCATAAAACATCATTGGAAATATCTGTGAAGATTGTAGCTAGGCTTGCCTATGAATTTTAACTGTTGCTACTTTCTATTGACAGATTATTATCATCAGTGGATGATTTTGATGATGTGAGTAAATTTAATTTTAATTTGGTTGATTATTTTGCATGACAATTAATCAAGTTGATTGCCCAGCAATAATACGTTTGAGTAAAAAATATAATGCAGTAAAACTATACTGTCATTATTCAGATTATTTATTGCTCAAAGTAGCATCCAAAACTTGATATAAGTAACACGTTCTGATGTACGGCTCAAGCACTAGTGTATCCATAGTAGTAATATAAATGATTGTTAAATATCTTAGTGATAATTTTATTGAAAATGTATGATCCATGCTTATTCACCCATGTATTCTAATAATAGTTGAAAATTGAAATAATAAGATTAATGAAGATTAATCTGACCTTAAAAATACAAAAATTCAAGTACCTTTCCCCCATTTTCACTTTCCAGTGCCCTCTGTTAAAGTTAAATGCCCATTAAAACAAAAGATATGGCACGTAGAACTGACTATTGTTCTAAGCAAGTTAGTTTTTGGCCAGAATTTACATCATATTTGCATGAATTTATCTGATGTTTGTCATATTCATTTTAGCATTTTTCATGTGAATATGTCTCAAATGGTAGTCAGAATGAATAAGAGTGTTGCTTTACCACAAGTTATATTTTCTTCAAGTAATAAGAAAGCAAAACTTTTTATTTATGAAAAACTTCTACCCCATCCAACCTCTCAGATTCTTGGTCTAATTTTATCAGGAATATTGAATTTTTTAGAATTTAGTTGTACAGCTTCACAAATTGAGGATACTTGCAGTTGTGCACAAACTTATCCTGCAAGCATTGAAACTGCTAGATTGTGAAATATTGCTATGCAGTAAATTTCAACAAAAATTCATTAGGTATCTCAGAATGGTTGGTATGCATATTAACATTTTTATTGATAAGGAAAGAACAATGTTTTGACCTTTCAAGGTCATCTTCAGGTTAAGAAAGAGTTCTTTACCTGAAGATGACCTAGGAAAGTCAAAACAGTCTTCTTATTCATAAAAGTATTAACATGCATACCAGCTATTCTGAGATACATTTTTATTTCAAGAGGGTTTCTTATCATAGAGAAAAATTCATTATCTTTATCAGTTCTTATATGCATTTGTAGTTATCATGATTGATCCATCAAGACCATCCTACCCACTCAATTAACTAAATTAAAACCCCCCATTAAAATCAGATCTATCGATCAACCATTTACTTAACCTTTCCTTAAGCTTCTTTACCTTTCCTGACTGCACATCATCTGAAAGTAACCCATTTCACAGGCGAACTACCCTTTAAAAAACAAAAAGTATGTTTTGACTAAACACCATTAAGACCATTTACAACACTTAGTATAAAAAAAATAATGCATCAACACCATTAATTCTTGTGTAATCTTAAATGCTCTCTAACTTTTCTTCTCAGGAAAAAGTAATTTTAAAAATACTATAAGCACCAAACCTCTGGTAAAAAGTATAGTAAATGTACTAAAATTCATAAAAAGAAATGAAGGTAAAACAAAACATTTAAAAACATAAATAGCACAAAACCAATGTTAACATCTAGTTTACAAAGTTAAGAAAGAAATTACAGTAAGAAGTTGTAAAGTACTTTATCATATTGGTAATTATCATAGCCTGCCAGGAAGACTAACAGGTAAGTACAAGAACCACCATCAGCCACCTGAAGAGGGCCTTTCCAGTCCTGGCTACAAGTTGTGTCATCATGGCCACTGTCAAAAAGTAAATTAATAAAAGTTTTAAAAGACGTGTAGCACAATTTTAATAATAACTCACCAGGATGACAAACAGGTAGTTCAAATGGATAGTTCAAACAGCAGCGTTAGTCACCTGAAGTTGGGCTTTCCAGTACTGGTGTCAAAATAATTAATGTTATGACCATTTTCTAATTTCAAATTGAAATAGAGAGATTGAGATTCTCAAAAGGGAACTACAATAAAAAATGTTTAATCAATAAATATAAAACACTTAAATGACATTAAAAAGATTAATGGCCTTTAAAAAACTAAAAACTTTATCAGGGTGGACAGTGTCACCATCACCAATAACACTATCTAACATCATGGACAAACCTTGGGACATAACATGTTTAAAATGGTGCCATTGTTACAACTCTCAATGATGGCAAGGAAATAAAATGTGGCTTATTGTGACTTCAGTGTCACACAGACTACACACTGGTGCATCAGTTCCAGATAAAAGAAAACAATGAGTTAAAAAACTGTGACCAATGTGTAGTCTAGTTAGAACAACTTCCTCCTTTGGAACCTTATGGAAGCTAGACAGCCAAAGTCCAAAATAGGGTTTTATTTGAAAAAACTTGTTGTCGTGTTGTTCACTCCAAGTTGACTGCCAGCTGGCATGGAGCTGAATCTTGAATACAGGATCATAGTCTATGTATGGAATAGGCATTGTGGTGATAGTGCCAGAGTAGATCGATTTAGCTGCCGTGTCTGCAAGCTCGTTCCCACGAATACCAACGTGGCCTGGTATCCAGGAAAACTGGATAGAAGTAGACGTTTAAGAGAAATGAGCCAGTTAATTTTGAATATTAGCAAGCACAGGATGTGAACCAACGTGAAGCAATTCCAGGGCCAGTCGAGAACTAAACAAGTCAGTGTAACTAGTGCAGTTTGAGTACTACTTAGCTTCTCTGTGATTCAGAGCAAAAGAAATAGCATACAGTTCAGCAGCTGTAGATGGGATTCTGCAAACAACCACCAAACCACAACAAACAATGGCAGAGCCCACACAGTCACCTGATTTCAAATGCCAAGTTGGATGCCTTGGTAAGGATCAAAGTTTTGAAATACCTAGTAAAGACAGTTGCAAACAGTGGAGCTGCAAAGAAGGTTCATGAGACTATGTAGAAGCTCTGAAATGGGGAGGTGTGGAAAGCCCCATTGCAGAGACAAAGTGTGTAATGATTAATGGAGTCCAGCATCTTTAAGGCCAAGGGTCTGACAGAGCCATAAACCAGGGATACATAGTCATGTTTTGATCGAATAAAAGCACAATATATCTTTTGCATAGAACATCGATCCTCTCCCCAAGTGATGATAGAGAGGACACGGAGGATGTTCAGTGTTCTTGTGCATTTGACCCATGGCTGCTTAATGGGTGGTATAAAGCCAGCTTACAATAAAAGTTCCAAAAACTTGGTTTCAGGCAGCAAAGCTTCACCGATATGGAGAAGGATCAGGGTGAATACCCTGTTGGCAGCAAAAGTGCATGCAAACGGTTTTAAAAAGAGAGAAATTAAAGTCATTTGCCATGGTCTACTTCATTACATGACTGAGGGCAGTTTGTAGCTGCCACTCAATATATCTCATGTTCAACAACTGACGAGATGTGAAAGTCGTTAACATGGAACCTGTTTGCGACAGTGAGAGGGAGTTGTTCAGTGATAGCATTAATCTTGATTCTGAAAAGTATGACATTCAAAACACAGCCCTGAAAAGAATGGGAAAGTATTAAACCCACATGAACTTGGAATCTCTTGTCCATTAAAAAAATTAATAAAAATGGGTAAATGGCCATGTAACCAATATGTGAGGAGGTCTCGCAAAATGCCATACCTTCATGTTGTGTCATAAGCCTTCTCAATGTCAAAGAACATTGATACAAGATGTTGTCATTTGAGAAAGGCTTCTCTGATTGACGTTTTAAGTCGAATCAGGTGGTCCATGGTGGAGTGCTGTTGTTGGAAGCTAAGCTGGGTGGGCAAGAGAAGGTTGTTTGATTCAAGGAACCAAACAAGACGAGCACTAACCATCCTCTCTAAAGTCTTACAGAGTCAGCTTGTCAAAGCAATTGGACAGTAATTTGAAGGAATTTTGGAATACTTCCCAGGCTAAGAAAAAGGTAGATTGATAGCCTGGAACCAGTTATCAGGAAAAACATTCTTCTGCCAGATCCAGTTAGAAACAGAAGAATATCAAGAGAAGCAGGAGACAGATGATGCAGCATGTCATAATGTACATCATCTGGTCGAACTAATGTAGTGCCAGTTTCAGTTCCTCCAGTGTAAAGGGACGATTACAGTCATAGAAACAATCAGCTCAAAAGGTAAGAGGTGATTGTTCTGCCCAAGTCTCTTGATGACTAAGAAGGTGGAGGAAGAAGCAGAAGTCCTAGATACCCAACAAAAGCTTTCATTTAGAGTATCAGTGATGCTCTGGGTATCAGCAACTTCCTGGCCATCAGAGAGTAAGATCGAGAGGGAGACAGAATTGTACTGCCCACTGACCTTTACAATCTTATCCCATATGACTTTGAAACTGATGGTAGAAGATATGCCAGTTGTGATCTTAATCCATGATTCCTTCTGGCTTTGACGTCTTACCCATCAAGCATGTGCATGGGCCTGCTGGAAAGAGATATGGTTTGAAAGTGTAAGATACCTACAGAAAGTTTCTCAGGCCAATTTTTTAGCCTTCTGTACCATGTGGTAGGAAGGATTCCACCACAAATGAGGATATGTGGAAAACATGTTGAGGTTTTAGGAATACATTAAGCAGCTGCTTGTATAATACAGTCAGTTACTGCTGCCACACACTCATCTATTGATGGCTGATAGACAACAGCAGGATCAAGTTTTGCGAGAGCAGTGAAAGTGGCCCAGTCTGCATGATCCATATTCAACCCGGGCACACAGGTTGGGTGGCATCAACCACAGCCAGTCTCTCTCAAAATTATAGGAAAATGATCACTGCCTTATGGATTATTGTCAACCATCCATGAAAAATTGGAGAACAATGAAGAGAAGCAAACTGAGAGATTGACAGCAGTAAAAGACTGACAAGGTTTGTGAAAATAAGTAAAAGAACCAATATTGAAAAGAGAAAGGTTGTGATCAGAAAGCATATGCTCTACAGAGCAATCCCTCTTATCAATACCAGCACTTCCATTAAAGTCCCCTAGGATTAGATATGGAGATGTAATTTGTTCAATGAGAGCATCATAGTCTGACTAATCATACGTCTCTCCAGGTGACAGGTAGAGAAAAAAAACAGTGATGGTATGAACCAAGGACACACAGATGACTACGGTCTCCAAGGGCATGTTGAGTGGCAAAGACAGGGTGGACACATGTTGATCAACCAAGGGTGCCACCACCTCCATGCACTTGTCCATCACACAGCCTGTCATTTCTGTACAAAGAAAACTGCTGAAAAATGACAGTATTGGCAGGTTTCTGAAGTATATTCTGTAAGGAAAGACATACAGGATGGTAGGAAGCAATCAGTGTTTTGATGTCATCCAAATTAAAATGTAAACCTTGACAGTTCCATGGCATCTAGGTGGCCATTTTTAATGACATGAAGGCAAATTGGCTGGAGAGCCCTTCTGTTTACAATCATATCTTTTTTTCCTTACTTTAGGTTTATTGACCTCCATGGATCCTGCCCTGGATCAATTGGACAGGTCTTTGTTGTTGAAATAGGAAACTCGTGACTGAAGAAGTGAATGAATGACTGTTTTACATCTTGGGGTAAGAGAAGATGTATCAGAAGAAATGCCTATATTTTAAATCGAAGGATGTGGATCTTGAGATTTGTTGGACTCTATGGGAGGAACAGAGAAAAACAGGAACTTCTACTGGGTGTAGAAGCCGATTCAACCTTTTTAACCATGGAGGTCAAAAGGCTTTTCATTTGTTTTGAGAACAATTCTCTTGGAAGAACACAGATCTGTCAGCACTCCCACTGTAGTTGTGAAATGAAGTGCAGCAGCATATGTCTGAAATAAAGTGGTGGACAGCAATTTTCGAACCTCAGGATAAGAAATATTATGAATAATTTTCAAACATTGCACCTCTTTTTCCTCCAACCATTTATGGGAAGAATGAAAGGAGGATGTATGAGAGCCATTGCAACTGTGGGTCTGCTTCACACTCATAGGCATCGTGGTCATTGCCACCACAACAAGCACGTGATGGAACCATGACATGATGTCTTTGAGTGACCAAATCTCTAAGACTGAAAATATCAGATAGGGTTTGGAATGTACAGCCATACCCTGCAATTAAGATAACCTGGCTTGATAGTGGCAGGTGCACATGGTGATGTAAATGTGCAAAACTAGGATATTGGCCAGCAATGTAACTCCATCTTTGGAAGTGGAGATGCACCTTACTACAGAAACTTCTTGAGTGGAGAAACCAGTAAGAATCTCTGCTTCAGGGATGTTCTTCAAATCCCTCTCAACAATAACTCCTTGTGATCAATTCAAAGTAGCATGAGGTGTAACCTCAATAGGTATATCCCCCAATTGCCTTTGAATTCAAGAGGAATTCACTGTGTTGAGATGTGGATGTTTCCACCAATATGTCTCCAGATCAAAGCTTCTTTACTTACTTTGGAGAGTCAGCAAGTCCCTCCAGTCCCTTATGAATAAAAAGGAAGGCATTGTAGGAAAGAAAATGAGGTACAACAGGTGATACAGATGTTGAAAATTGCTGTTCAGAAACTTCAAGATGTGGTTGTTTACCTATTGACTTTTTTTCTCACCATTTTATTTAAATTTGTATTTGGAGGATCCATAGGAAAAAAGAAAATTTTAGTACCCAATGACCCCACCTACCATGGAGCCCTACAAGGATTTTATTTGTGGAATTTTCTTACACAAATTTTAATAGTAAGTGAATAGAAAATATGATTCTATTTAAAATATGTAGTAATTTCACAGTTGTATGCTGCAAACAAAATGGAGACGTATTTAACTTCCTCACCAGTAAAGTTATTGTTTTTTATAAAAAAACAAAAAAGATTGTGATTATACATGATTTGAAAAACAAAAAATACTCAATAGAGAGTGTCATAACATTTCACACCTGCCTACCGTACCTTTCATGCCACCCAACAGTAAATTTTAACCAACCTTATTTGGTAAAAGTAACAAAAACACTTATATTTACAAACATTATATTTCACTAAAACCATAATATATGTTTCAAACAATGCACTATAGCTTAAAAGAATCAGAAATCAACAAGATATTATTAAGCCTTAATAAATCTCCAGCTAAATGACTTTCATTTCAAGCTGTACATCTTTCCTGTGTCTGCTTGTACCTGATGATCCTGAAACTTTTTCAAACATTACACATTTATTACAATTAAACTTTTAAGCTTTCTTTATTACTCATTAAACCAGTCTACAAAAATGTACAATCTCACCTTATCTCAAGTTATCCAAATTCTCACTAAAGAAAATTTTTGTAGCTTTCAAAACACACAGCTATTTTCATAGATCAAAAAAAGAAATTGAAATGGCAAAAACTATAAAAAAGTTATACATATCTTACTCTGTTATTAAGTGATAGTCTAATGTTTGCTCCATTCATTGTACCAAGTGATATTTAAGCTTTCTTTGGAGCTGTCTTTCATTAGTGAATGATCAAAACATTTGATGTGATACCATAAAATATCAACTAAGGTCCAAATCCTATACAAAACTGAGAGAAGCATTCGAAAATTATAGAAAGGATAAATATATTCCTCAAGTGGCAAAAAACAGAATTAATTAATTAATTACTTTGGAATAGTCAGAAAAACTAATCAATAAATGGGTTGCTTTTGTTTACAGGCAAAACTATCTGTAGTTGCTAAGAATTGAAACAATTTTTTTCTTCATGGCTTTCACTAAACAAATGTTAGAAAATAAAATACTGGTTCTTAAGTGTTTTGGGGTTAAAGCACTGAAATATGAACTTGAATATATATTCTGTCTCAAAGGTATCAAAAGCCAAAAGAAATTGCATTTTCAGACTTAGACAGTAATTTAGAATGAAGTTATCTTTATTTTCTGATTCTCAATTTTGTATATGAAAATGTTTCATATATGCAAGAGAACTGCACTTTTTTAAAACTTGGAACAATACTGTGCAGTGTTCACACTTTTCCAAATTTCTTATTCTAGACCATTCAGTATTACCTGAAATTTTTATAACTATCTTTATGGCAGCATTGGGGTCTTCAGTGTTGTATCCAGTGTTACAAACACAACATACACAAAGTAACAGAATTAAAAAAAAAAATTACATACCTAGTTTATTTACAATTACAGAAACTGAGAAACCTAACACAAGTTATACCTAAGAAAGTACAAGCATAACTTCTACATAATAATGCTTAAATTCTCACTTAAGATAATAGTTTAATATCACTCCATTAAAAGTTTTAATTACTAGTTATCACAAAGTCAACAATTAATAGTGTTAAATATTGCAGACAATTAAGTCTCAATAAGTTGTGGATACAAAAGGGCTTTATATGCTCAATGATGTGATCAAAGAATCACATACACACTGTAAATCCAGAATTGCCACACAATGCACCTGTTCACTTGCTCTTCTGCAATAATGTCAGGAGATTTCTGTATTGTAGACATTCTTAGAATCACTACTTACAGGATCTATCTAAGCTACTTATGTTTTTACTTCATTACTTTCTGAATAATACACACAGTGCAGTTAATCATAATCAAATTGGAGTTTTGTTCATATTAACAGGCTAACTATACAATACAAGTTAACAATGCTACTTATTATTTTATTTATTAGACTAATTATAAAAATATGATTTGTACACTAGTAATGAAAATTTATTAGTGAATTTACATTTCTATAGTATTGCATTGTTATAAAACTGGCATGAGAAAGTGAATAAAGAAAACTGCTTCAGAATAGAAGAAAGGGTTTGCAAAATCAGTAATGTCTGCACCACAATTAGAAAGATCAATGAACAAAACATGGCAGGGCTTGTCGCACCTACCCTCAGAATACAAATTCAGGAATGTTAGAGGTAAGGTGTTACAAAAATAACAAAACCAATTTTAAAAAATAAACTTCATAATTTATTTGACAATAAAGTTACACTATAAACTACCACAATGTCAAAAAAAAAGCTTTTATTGTTTATACATTATTACGAGTTCATCCAAAGCTATGTTCAGAAAGTGATTTAATTTGAACTTGGTGCAAAGCTACATCAGGACTTTCTTCACTAGCCATCTCTAATCTGTAATGAAAGTCTGGAGGGAAGGCACCAGACTACCCCTAACTCCTGGGTTACTCTTTTAACAAAGAATAGTGGGATTAACCATGATATTATAACACTCCAATGGCTGAAAAGACAATAATTTTAGTGAGATGGGGATTTGAATCAACTACCCTCAGATTTCAAGTCAAGAGCCCTTATCACCTAGCCATACCTGGCCATAGAAGGAAGGAGGACCTCACTTAAACCATTACTAGCAATAATTATAAACTTACAATAATGTCACTGTTATACTGTTGAATGCAAGAAAAGGTTTTGACCCTCTGGACCCTTCTCCAGATCCACACATTTATACAAAATTACTTTATTTCAAAAAACCTGATGGGATCCAGACCTTTAACCCCCAGATTCTCATATGCTAATATAACACTAGAGAATGGTTAATTTACCAGAAAAAAAAATGGTGGAGATCTAAACTCACTGGATCCTTTCCCCCTAGATCCATATCTGTTTATACAACATTAAATGATATTAAACAACAAACAGTAAAAAAAACAATACATTAAAAATTTATTTAACACTACTTACCACTGTTGCAAGTGGGTGCTGTCAGCCAGTTGCTTTAATTCTAGTCAAAAATTAAAAATGAATGACTGCAATAAGACAGCCTTTATTTCAATTTAGTAACTAAAGCAATGGATGATGCCAGCTTCCCCTCATTTAGTAGCATTTTTCTGACATTCACTCATTATCATAATAATTAAAAGCAGAATTAACTGAAAACAGCACCTTTGATTATTTTTATTTATTAGTTTATCCAAATCTAACCTACAAATATAAGACTACCTTTTAACATTCTTTAAAGGTCCTACTCAGCTTATGAGGTGAGCATCACCCAATATCTGGCAGTAACACTTGTATCAGACTTCAGCAACAGATTCATGCAAAACTGATTTTAATATTTTTGAAAAATTAAACAATGTATCTTATTTAAATATCTATTGCTTTCACAATTTAAAAGTCTTTGAAAAATTAAGAATTTCTTACCCCCCTAGAAAGTTAGATATTCTTTAATTCTGAAGTCCCTACAAACTCTTAATAAGGTAATACATATAAAAACAACTAAACTTAGTTTCAAAATAGATACAGGCAATTTTTCAATACTACTAGATAGATCAGACTAAGCAATTATGTCAATGTGCAATAAATTGATTAGTGAGTGAAGTACATTCTCATTTCACAGGAAAGTGACAAGATCTTCCACAGAAAAAAAACAGGATGTAATGGGACTAATAAAACAAACTTATAAAAAAAGTTTCATACTTTATTTAGATCTATTTTTCATTCCCAAAAATACTTCCATTTTAAGTTTCATTTGTTTGAAAGATAAAGAAAATTTCTTCTATCACATAAGATAATTCTTTAAATTTAGAAAGCAAAGTAGGGGACAAAATATTCTGGTAACTCAAATCCTTATTTATTAAGTATTGTTCAATTTATCATTTTTAAAGAGTGCACATAAATTAAATAACTTATGATTTATTCAAGAGAATATGTTAAAGTTGATTTCAATCAATCACTTTAAGAAATATAATACTATCAAGTATGACCTATGTTTCTGATAAATCTGTGTTTCCACGGTGTCCAAGATTCATGAATGATGCTAATGGAATTGATAAAATAAAGTGCCAAAACAGATTACTAGCATTTGATGTGATAATGTATTGTGTAAAATGTATTTCTGATCAATATATAAAATAACAAATCCAAAAGACAGGAATTATAAATAATTAAAATGATACATTTGTTATTTATATATGTTCACTAATGCTTTCAATGGTTATCTCAAAAATGCCACCTAAATGTTTCAACACATCTGTTTTTACACTTTTTTGCATGTCATGAGATAAACACTGGCCAGTGACATGCAGAAAGTTTAAATATTAAAATTCTCCCAAATAACTCCAAAACACAATGTAAAATGTTTCAGATTGTTACATTTATTTAAATGTAAACATTCATAAGAATTGATAATTTATATTTACAAGAAACTCGTTTTTTTCAAAACTACATATCTATAAAAGTTTGAAAATTCCACCACAATTGCTTCATAAAAATATATTACTCATTAATTTTTGAACTAAAGATACTCACCATTTAGAAAATGTTCCAAGTTTCATGTAATTAAGTTAAGAATTTTCACTACACAAAAATAGTGACATCAGTGAAACTTCACAAGTCTAGAAAAGACTGATATGTAAACATGTTTATCATTTCAAATGTATACACTCTGATGTTCTCAAGTGTTGACAAGTCTGGTAATGTAATTACTCACTCCAACTAAGTGAACTGTGTCACTCACTTCTATCTTCTTTTAATGTACTTCTTAAAAAACAAAATCCAGGTAATTCTACCAGCTACATATGTAATTTGTTTGTTTTTTTATTTTAAAATAAGACCTTAATTAAAGCATTGTTTTTCTCTCTTACTGACAGATAGTAATAGAAAAATTGGTGCAACTTGGAAAGCTTTACTACATTTCATTTACCCTACTCATTTCTGGATCCTAAATTGGTCGTCCATTTTCAGTTTTCATTGTAGTATTTTTTGGTCAATAGTCATTTAGTAAGCACTATTCATGAAAACATCTTACTAACAAATGATTCAAGGTAAAAAGAGATGCCACACGTTTTGAGGAGGTGTATCCAAAACTTGCATTTGGGAGAATGTTACGTTGTTTTTTTTTTAATGTTTTTCGTAGACTAAACGCAACAGAAGGACACAGATAACAGCTTGTATAATTTATTACAATAAGCTATTATATATGAAACATGACAAAGTTCTTCTTCGGTGTTTTCAATGAATGCTTCAACTTCTCGTTTTCCGCTTCGGTTTCCCCTAAACTGTCCTGTACGTGTTGACTCTCAGCACAACCAGTAATTCAAATGAATCGCAAAGATTGACGAAATAAAATCACAGTTTCTGTAGATCTAGCTCTAGTCACAAATCCAAGTTGAATAAAATCACAGCAAACACTTAAACTTTCTCAAACAAATGACTGACTCTTCTTTTCTTCGAATAAAAACTTATGACTATTCTTATTTCTCGCGTCTCCATCTGTTTATATATTAGTAGGCCTCTTTTCGAACAATCGTGTAACTTCTACAGAACTCCAGAGCAATCCGCACATGTCCGTTCTTGCACAAGACTCAACGTCTAGACACTAGGCCGCCATACATTTCTGTTTATAGTCATATATTTGATCTACCTAATTCTAGAAATTTCTAAGGTTATTTTAAATGAATAACAACATATTTTATTGGTTTAAACTTTCAAACAGTAATATAAATATGGAAATATAAATAATAGAAATGAAAATTTAAACACAACACGACATGTTGTCGTTTACAAAACATTTACATGACATTTACATAACAGAGACTATAGGACGACGTATTGTTTAACAATACACTAACAGAAGAGGAAAATTGTGCTCTACATTAAGCAGCCAACAAATGTAATTTCACTAAGTAATTTGCTGAATGAAAGTTATGATACAGTTAAGAGTATCATTAACTTCAGCAAAAATATGAAATATGTTAAATTTTGGACAACTCTGAATGAGGTTGGGAACAAGAATAGCACACTAGCTTGTTTCTGTAATTTTTGGCATTAACATCCCTACATCATACTTTTGCTTTTTTTTTTACTGTCTTCCCCTTTTAACAATTTCATTGAAGTAGGTGGATAAGTGAGCATTTGTTTTATTTTTGTAATTTGAATGTTATGTAATAACAGTTCTGCCTATTTCTCTAATTTTGGACTAC
The DNA here is from genome assembly GCA_011833715.1 of Carcinoscorpius rotundicauda. NCBI lineage: Eukaryota > Metazoa > Arthropoda > Merostomata > Xiphosura > Limulidae > Carcinoscorpius > Carcinoscorpius rotundicauda. Next base: position 43,762,214 of record CM022393.1, read on the forward strand.
AATGAAAATCAGTGAAGCCAAAATGGTTCCTCCAGGACAGTACAAATACTGACGAATGCATTATTACAAAAACTAGTAAGTGAAAGGTACTTGCTTAACTTACAAAAACAGAGACCCACTTCATAAAATATTAGTGAATAATAGATAGCTATTGTATTCAGATAACTTATGTTCATGCTACTTTGAAATATTGAAATACAAGTTTCATCATTAAATATTTTTGGTATGTTTCTTTATGTCACAACAAATTAACTACAGCATTTTAGAGCATGCAAATTTTTTTTTAACAAGCTTTCTATAAGCTTCTGATAAATTACTGTTTCAAATTACTTATGTTCATAGATACATGTATGGTTTGCAATTAAACTTTTTTTCTGTTTAATAATTACATATACAAAACTGCTTCCAGTTATGATCATTCTCAGTTTTAGGTCACATATTCATTCTAATCAACTTTCTACTTTATTTACAAACATAGTAATGCTTCTTCTTAAACTTCTTGCTAGTTGTTAATGCAACAAAGTCCTACCTTCCATTCTCAACTGTCAGAAGTAATAATACTCCATCACTCATTTTCATTTCATACTTTTTATCCAAAGAATACTCTTTCAACACATTGACAATATTCTGGATTACTGTTGATCTTTCAACTAATAAAAAAAAGCAAACAATTCAAAAGAATACAAATTAATACTGATTTTCATTATCTCAGTTTCTATGCTTTGAAATAAATCACAGATTTGATTATAAAAACAAAAAATTTTCTAACTGAAATACTTATTCCAACTTCTTTATAATGGTTATTCCTGTATAAAATAGCCCATGAATTTATACACTGAAAACACCTTCAAGATTTTAGGTTCTAAATTCTCTCCACTATAAAGCTCGTATAAAGAACAATTAAAGCAATGATCTTGGTTTTGAAATTAGTAGTAAAAAATTATCAGATTTGAGAAATAATCCAAAAGTAAACTTGAAATAAATTATCAGTATGTATATAAAATTGTTTTTGGAATACACATGTGCAAATCTGATTTAGTTATTTTCCTTCTATAAGTTATTTATAGTATTCATATTTATTAGTCATAACTAATAAATTCTATGAATATTAATTATTGTAATTATGCAAATTACAAAAAAACAGATTCATAACACTGCTAGAGAAAACTAATTTTTCACTAATTTACACAAATAGAACCTGAATCAAATAACTTGATCAGCCAAAACTACAAGCAATAGAAAATGTGAAGGCACCATTTCGCCTAAAATGGAATGGCTCCTGAATTTCCTCACTCAAGTTCACAGTTTTTGTATAAATTTCTAGATATAATGGTCTTCAGCTCCTCAAATTCAACATTTCCAAACTTAAATGAAATTAAAGTATGATTTAAAAAGTATCAATAAAAACTAACATTCATCCCATTACATTACATAATAGATTTTAAATAAATTCAATAAACCAATAAATCTTAAGTCTATCAACAGGCACATCAAAATATCATCACACAAAATCTCAAGTTAGTTCCATTAAAAGTTAGAGAATTCTACTTTAAATCATGTCTGAGTTTCAAAAGGTTTTACTTGCTATCATATTAGTTATTACTAATCCCATTATTTCAGATAATTTTAAATGCCCAAATCACTCTTAATTCTAGGAATAAAATAAAAAGCAACCATTAGGCTTTTTCACATTGTAAAACTTTTACTTAATTAAGTATGTTGGTAGTTCTCATTTCAAAATAATTTTTATCCTTCCAATAAGGAAAATTAAACTAAATATTCATGATGACAAGAAACCCACTTGAAGTAAAAATGTGTTCTAAAGATGGCTGGTACGAGTATTAAAATTTTAATTAAAATTAAGTACAGGAAAAAATTTTAACATTCTTAGGTCATCTTAACACTAACAAATAGAGTTTGCAACTGACCATTGCTGGGCACATGGCTTAGGGACAAGAGTGTAAATGGGTATCACATTGTAGGGGGTGTTGCAGTTAGATGTTAGGTTATTTACCAAGATGTTCCTTCATATTGGTTCAATTTTGGTTTGAGTTCTCATGCAAGTAGGGTTTCTTTAATTTTACATTTGTTTCCCCACTTAGTATTTTGGCATTTTCTATAATTATGTTGTGCATATTTGACTTGCAGTGTTAAAAGTATGTGGTGTTTGTTTTCTTAGTCCTATGAATCTGGTTTCCATTTTTCTGCTTGTTTTTCAGATATAAAAATCATGACAGTTATTGCATTATATTTTATGAATAATGTTTGTGTTATGTTTATCCATGAAGTTTCTGTATACCATGGATTTCAGTTTTTGAATAAATTTAACATTTACTGGAATGTTATGTCTTGTAATTTTTAGCTAATATTGGGAATATGTGGTATGCAGAAGTGTAAGGTTTTAGAGTTTGTTATTTCTTTGAATTTATTATTATTTGTTGTGAACTATGTTGCTGCTTTATGTAATGTCCCCTATAGTCTCATACCCGTTTACACTCTCGTCCCTAAGTCATGCACCCAGCAACAGATAGTTACAAACTCTTTTTATTAATCTGAATATTACCTAAAAAGTCTTAACACTGTTTTGTACTTTAACTGAATTTTGATATCCATACTAGCCATCTTTAGAATATATTTAAACTGAATATTACACTGCATATGATGTTCTGGTCTTTTTAACTCTTTTGCTATGAGATAAGTTGAATTGTCCACAAAACAATTTGTCCCTGAATATATGTAGTATTTTTATACATCAGTTAATGTGCAAAGTGATTTCCACATTTAGATTAAAAATACTTTTTTGACACAAAGATTTCATTTTATTTGCATAATCTTTGAAACTTCCTAAATAAATTTTAAATGCTTTTTTTTCAGTAAAACTATTTTTTTCTATTCTAACTGTATTTATGGTTCGTTAATTTGACTGACCTCATCCCACCCCCCCAAAAAAATAAATATTTCAAATTATCTTTTAATTTTCTTTCTAGAATTACTTCAAATTGTAATATGAAACTATATTTCCTTATTATAAATAGTATTAAACTAATAACAGTACAAATGTATTTATACTTAAATTGTATTGTTTTATTGACCTTTAAAACAGTAACTGCTACTTCTGCCATTACAAGTTATAAATCACTTGACAAGTGTTATGCCAGAAATACTTGCAAGTGTAACTCTGAGAAAATTTTATTATCTATTTCACCTATTCTATTTTTATATGTTAGTTAATGGTATAGTAATAAATAAAGAATACACATGAAAAACAAGAAATAAAGTACCTTCCTAGATTTGTTTTTTTTTTAATAAACTGACAATAACACTTGAAACTACATTCTTTTATATACTAATGTTAAAATATCACTAAATTTTATTTAATTAAATAGTCCAGCAAAAAACACAGAATCATAATGTGCAAGAAGCTAACAAATACCAATAACTATCACAATTTTTATTTATGTGACAAGAGCTATTAAAACCTAATCTTAGCTTGTTGATGCGTTTCATGTGGGAATCGATCTTGAATGAAAAATGAATCTGAATTCTCTTTACAGAAAACAGCATAATGTCAGAGCATTTGGTAGATGAAAAACCTTGGCTTTCTGGCAGTTTATATATAATATAGTACTGACTGTAAGATAACTATGAACATTTTACATAGCTATATAACCTAGTAGGAATGAAAGCCATAAAAATATAACAAATGATTTCAGTTAAATTTCATACTTATTAAAAGGATGATATACAAATCAGACATGAGGGAATGCAAAATTTTTCACACTAGAGGAAATTCTAGATTTTTTGTATATTGCTTCATAAAAATAAGAACTTAAAACTTATACACTATTAAAACATGGATTATCATTGTTACGATAAAACAAAGTAGTTTAATTAAATTTGATTTGGTTTGAATATCTTACAAAGCTACACAAGGGCTATCTGCACTAGCTGTCCCTAATTTAGCAGTGTAAGACAAGAAGAGGGGTAACTAATCACCACCCGTAGCCAACTGTTGGGCTACTCTTACCAACAAATATTGGGATTGACCATAACATTATAATGCCCCCACAGCTGAAAGGGCAATCATGTTTGGTGCAACAAGGATTCATTAATTAAAACTGAAATGCAACTTAATAAAACTTTATTGCATGTGCATAAAAACATGTCTCTAACTACAATCAGATTTACTATTTTCTTAAGCCTAACAAGCAATTCCTTCTCAGCTTTAAGCAGTCTAGATGTACAACTTCATTTATTACTCAAAACTTATAAACCAAACTATCCTCCACAGTCCAGTATCTCTCCAGTTATTTTACATATTGTATATAATTTAAGATAATTTACAGTCCATATAACCATCAGCCCAGTAAAATAATGGCCTGCTGTACAAAACATTTTCCTATAAAATTACACTAAGCACAACAAACACTGTTTATTTACTGCCCAATTCCCTAACATTAAACAAATCTTTCATTCACCTCTTAATCTTCAACTATGTCCTGAAAATGCAAATAACAATTTACTAAAAAAAATGTATAAAGTCTTGTGAAAATAAGATCTATGTTAACTCTCATTCAGAAATGCAAAAATAGCTCATAAAAACAAAACTTAAATCATGAATGTGACTAGAATTTATTAAAAACTCTGCTTTTTTTAAAACAAGCAATTCCAGAAACAGAAACCAAACTAAAAAAACACAACTTCATAGGTATTTGTTCAAGCTTCTAATTTTTCAGTGTCCCAAATGTTTTTTTAAACTTCTTTACATGTGGGAATAATTTAATCAATCCCCTTATAGTCATGGATTTTCCCACTTTTTGGTAATGTTTGCAAAATAGCTATGGTTTCAACAAAAGTTTAACCTAATTTCAATATTGTATCAGCAACTAACACTAATTTATTTTAGTTTTATCAACAATATAAAGTCAAATTTAAAATACAATAAAAATCAAATCACCTGGGTTAGCAGTTATGGAAGCATCCAAATATAAATCCAAGAGAGAAGTGTTAGCAGACATTTTGCATCCCTATTCTCTTATCACAGAACAGGATATATCTGTAAACAATTATAAATGAAACTTTGTGGTAATTTATTAAAAGTTCTTTATTTTAAATAAATGTTTATTTATTTCAAACATACTAAATTACACAAATTCAAAAGTTAATGAATATTTTCATACACAGAAACAATTTTCCAAAGCACACCTAGCAAAAAGCATAATTTGTAATATTATAACTTTTACAATAAAGTTATGTAATTTTACAACTGAATGAGAGTTCTGATGTTGCTATATAAATATTCTACTATCAATCTCAAGTTACATCAAGTTAATGATACACATAACATCTGATATTTATATATCAGAAAACAACCTAAGGAGTTTATTTCTTCGCAATGTAGTAACTTCAATATCCCTAATGCCAATAAATACTCAGTATTGTGTAATCTTTTAGTTGACAAATTTGTAGGTAGAAAAAGACACTTTCAAAGTTAGTAACCCACCATTTCTACAATAAAGGAAAAAGATTTCTGAAATTGCAATTATGATATACAGGTACAAAAGGTAAAAAGGGCAACAACTCCCTTATTTAAAGTGATACTTGTAAAAAAGAACTAATCTATAAAAGCTTTTATCCAAGATAAACATCTGTTTAAAAAGATGAAAAAGTCTAAGGAAAGGATAAACACCATAATTTAAGGGATTTCAGCTAACAGATGATATGAATGATTTAAAACTATAGGAAAGTAGAATTTTGTTAAAAAGTAATTACAAAATAAGAAATTGCTGACAAGAACTAGTTTATAATATCAAAAAAAAAAATATATATATATATTTTTAAGGAGATTAAATATAAGAAAATTGTTAGAACAATCATTGGGTCTTTAAATAATGAAGATAAATATTCTCTTTTATATCTGCTTACAAAAGAAAATATTAATAGATCTCACCCTGAGTATTCTGTGGGAATATTGTAACTCACTTGAATCATGTAAATGCAGGATTATATAACTTTTCATGACCATTTTACCCATCAAGGGATGTATTTGACATGACTTAAATGCTGAGGGACTGAATTTGGTCTATCTAGACCAGTGGTTCTTAACATGGGTTCAACTGAACCCCAGGGTTTTGGTGAATCAGTCTCAGGAGTTTGGCGGAGGTCAGGACACACACACTGTGTGCATGTCCATTCCGTTCACCCCACTCATATGATTTGTAACATCATGCTCCACTTGGCCATCATTGGCTGTGGCTGATCATGTCACATCACTTGGCATTAATATCTGTGCTGCAGGAAACTTCGTGCACTTAGCAGTCAACTTGTGACCATAGTAATCATGTGTCATTTGTGATTTTTTTTCCCTAATCTTTCAGTCCCTTCATACTAACTATGTTGAGCAAAAACAGAAAGTGGTTGGATAAATATGGATTCACATGTATAACAGAACATGATGGGAGTCAGCATCTTCAATGCATGACTTGCAATGCCAAGTTGAGCAATTCTAGTCTAGCAGTGGCAAAACTAAGAGAACACTCCCTAAAGCTGCATGGAGATGAGAAATACAAGAACACAACACTTGCTGAATTCAAGGAAAAGAGAGCCAGGTTCAATGAAAAGGCTACTTTGCCTGTTCTCGGCTTTGTACCCATTGACAAACTAATCCTCATAGCATCGAATGAAGTTGCGTACTTGATCACAAACCACACACCATCGATGAAGCACTTGTAAAAGCAGCTGCATTGAAGATGGCAAATATCATGCTGGGAAAAACTGCTGAAAATAAGTTATCCCAAATTCCTCTTACAAATGACACCATCAGCAGCAAAATAGAGGACATGAGTGATGACATCTTGGCTCAAGTAGTTACAGATCTGATTTCAAGCCCAGCAAAATTCAGTCTTCAACTTGATGAAACCACCAATGTTTCCAATCTGAGCCAGCTTGTTGTATTCATGAGCTATGTGAAGAACAAGATGAAAGATTTTTTATTTTAACCTCTTACAACAATTAAGGCAGCTGACATGAAGAAACTTGTGGATGACTTGTTCAGAGACAATGATCTTTCATGGGATATGGTTTCTGCAGTTTGTTCAGACAGAGCTCCAGTCATACTGGGATGAAACTCTGGTTTTGGTGTGCTGGTGAAAGCTGATGCACCACACATTTTAAGGCACTATGTTCTACACAGGCATGCATTGGCAACAAAAACCTTGCCTTCAAAACTGGCAAAACTGGCACCAATTTCTTTCTTAAACTTATCTAAAATGTTGATATCAACTAAATCCAATGCCAATTCTTTCAACAAGTCAACTACCTTGTTAATAAAAATGCAAATCTCATTTTAAGATTTGAAAAAAAGAGTGTCCTCTCATCCCTTAAACTTCATTTTTACAACATTATGACTAAGTATTCTCACATTACCATCACCCTCCAAGACAATCTGAATATACTTTATTTCTTTCAAGATGAAAGAAGTTAGAGATCTTACCCATTTAAAATGGCCTTTCCAACCATGAACCATCCTTGTAACCCTCCTTTGAACCATTCTGAATAAGCTACTATCCTTTCTTAAACAAGTGAATTGCAGAGATAATTATAAATTAGCTCTTTTGATATTTATTTAATACATTCATAAATAAGATGCAAATTATATTAGCTTTACTACTAAAAATGAAGCACCACTTCAATGACTTAAGAAACTTATTTACCATTAAGCAAAGACATTTTTCTGAAGCCACAGAACAAAGACATTAAGCTGATTCTCATTTATATACTAATAATTGTATAAATATTCTCAGTAAAAGTAAAAACCAGACATTCTCTACAAATTATTTAGATAGTCTTCCCTTGGAATAATGTGAATATTTCTGGTCTTCCTGTCAAGATATGATACTGTATTACGAAAAAGTGTTCAGAGAAAGTTACTGCAACTATTTAGAGACGTAAACAGGTTAGTGAACTTTCTGAAGTTTACAGAATTATCCAAGGCATTGATAAACTAAAAGAATCCAATTTCTCTGCATTATATTGTGAAGATAACAGGATTACAGAACACAAGTTCAATTTTGGGATGATACAGGCTAAGATAAAGAGGTAAGAAACTGTGTATTCTTATATCCTAATGAGTGTTTGTCTAGGAGTAAAGTAAATGAAAATATTTTTTTTATTCCAAGAACCAAACAGTTCCTCAGTTTCCTTTAAAAATTTCTTCTGAAGAGAAAGTTTCTTCCCACTTAAATGTCTTCATGTAGAAGAGTTCCTCATGAAACAGAGAAAATATATGGACAAAAGAGCCACTTTCTTAAAACATCACTTAAAACTCCTTCAAAAAAAAGTTTCTTCATGAAAAGGAAATTGATTTCTTGGGCCAAAAATTTCCTCCACTGTATATAAAATTTCTTGAATAGTAGAGGAAATTGAGTCCTTTCCAAAGAAACAAATTTTGTTTTCAAGAACATATGATGATAGCCAAACCAAAATAATCTTAAAATATTTTTTACCTTTCAGTTATTTCTTCAATTTTATAAATTTCTTCAATAAACTGTTTGTGTGGCATTTGCAGAGTAAATTCCCATTAATGAAATAAGCTATCATTTTCCCCCAATGCAATGTTTCAGCCTATATATACGAGCACTTACCAATAAATGTAGTAAATGACTGGAAAAATTTTGGTCACAAAAAATTAATTACGAGATTCACTCCTAGTTATTGATTGATTGATTTAGTGTTTTATGGCACAAAGCAACGAGGCTATCTGCGCCAAACAACCGGTAAAAATGTAGTAAAAGACATAAATGGAAATGAAGGTAAAACAAAAAAAAGTATAAAACCAGTGTTGACACCTAGTCTACAAGGTTAAGATAGAAGGCAAAGTGTAAAAAAATTGTAAGGTAGGTATTCTATCAAAAAGGTATAAACATAACCCGCCAGGAAGACTAACAGGCAGGTACCAGACCCACCGTCAGTCACCTGAAGTTGGTCTTTCCAGTCCTGGTTCTGGGTTATGTGTCATAGCAACTAGTATCAAAATGTAAAAGAACAGAAGTATTAAAAAACACACAGCAAAAACGCAACAATGAGTAACCAAATGTTCAGTAAAAAGAGAAAAGTCACGTAAATGGAGTAAAATTTGTAAAGGAAAATGAAGGTAAAAACAAAACAGCAATTAAAACAGAAAATGGTGTAAAAACCAATGGTGACACCCAGTCTTCAAAGTTATAAACTATTTACTCTAGCATAATAATAATGATCATAACCCGCCAGGAAGACTAACGAACAAGTTCAAGAACCACCGTCAGTCACCTGAAGTTGGCCTTTCCAGTCCTGGTTCTGGGTTATGTGTCATAGTAGCTATTATCAAAATGTAATAGAATAAAAGTTTAAAAAGACACTCAGCAAAATCATAATAAAGAGTAGCCAAATGTCCAGTAAAAAAATAAAAGTCAAGTAAATGGAGTAAAATGTGTAAAGGTAATTGAAGATAAAAACAAAATGGCAATTAAAACAGGAAATGGTGCAAAAACCAATGACGACATCCAGTCAACAAAGTTGTACAGGCCAACCTGTAGCAGAATGGGAATGATCATAACCCGCCAGGAAGACTAACAAGTAGTATATAAACCACTGTCAGCCACCTGAAGTTGGTCTTTCCGTCCTGGTTCCGGGTTATGAATCAATATGGCCAGTACAAAAAGGTTGTAAAAGCACGAAATGATAAGCAGCGAAAGTATAACAGTAACTCGCCAGGAAGACTAACGAGTAGTTCAAACAGACAGTTCAAACAGAAGCGTTAGTCACCTGAAGTTGGCCTTTCCAGTCCTGGGGTCGAGTTATTTAATGTTCTGGCTATTGTTTAATGTCACATTGAATGAGAGAGAATAAAACTTTAAAAAGGAGCCACAATTAAAAAGGTGTAATGAATAAATATACCACACTTAAATAAGATTAAAAAGATTAATGGCCATTAAAAAATTAAAAACGTTATTAAGGTGGACATAGTCACCATCACCAATAACTCTGTCCAAAGTTACAGATTGACGCTGGGAAAAAATATGTTTAAAGTATTGCCGTCGTTGAGGATTGTAACGATGGCAAGAAAGTAAAACATGGCTGATAGTGATTTGAGTGTTACACAAACTACACATTGGTGCATCAGTTCCAGATAAAAGAAAATGATGAGTTAAAAAACTGTGACCAATGCGTAGCCTAGTGAGAACAACTTCTTCCCTCCGAACTTTACGGAAGCTAGATGGCCAAACTCCAATTTTGGGTTTAATTTGAAAAAGTTTATTGTCGCGTTGTTCACTCCAAGTGGACTGCCAACTGGCATGGAGCCGAGCTTTGAAGACAACACCATAGTCCATGTACGGAATAGGCATAGGGGTGATGGAGCTGAGGCATACATATTTAGCTGCCATGTCTGCAAGCTCGTTCCCATGAATACCAACATGGCCTGGTATCCAGAAAAACTGAATTGAAGTAGCTGCTAATGAGAAATGGGCCAGCCGGTTTCGAATATCTGCTAGAATAGGATGTGAGCTAATGTGAAGTGATTCCAAGGCAAGAATAGAACTAAGCGAGTCAGTATAAATAGTGCAGTTGGAGTACTGCTCAGCTGCAATATGATCAAGGGCAAGAGATATTGCATACAGTTCAGCGGTGAACACAGAAGCTGTAGAGGGGATTCTGTGTGCAACTACTGACCCACAGCAAACCATAGCAGAGCCCACTGAATTTCCTGATTTGGAACCATCTGTATAAATGGGAACTGAATGATTGTTTGAAAGATATTCATTGAATAAAAGATGGTACTTCCAGTCTGGAGTATCCACCTTTTTTAGGTGATTGAAAGAAAGGTCACACTTGGGGGCTGTAATAAGCCATGGTGGGATGCGTCGACATGTGGAATCTGCAATATTATCCAAGGACAGACCCAATTCATCCAATTGCGCCCGGATGCAAAGGCCAAACGGAGCAATGACAGATCGTCTGTTCTGAAAAAGTACTGCCCACCGAGGAAGGAAAACACATTCCCAGGTGGGATGCTTTGGTAAGGAACGAAGTTTCGAAGTATATTGTAAAGACAGTTGCAAACGGCGAAGGTGTAGAGGAGGTTCATGAGATTCAATGTATATGCTTTGAACTGGAGAGGTACGGAAAGCTCCGGTGCAGAGTCGAAGACCTTGGTGATGAATGGGGTCCAGTATCTTTAAGGCCGAGGGTCTGGCAGAGCCATAGACCATTGATCCATAGTCAAGTTTCGATCTAATAAGAGCACGATATATCTTTAACATTGAACGGCGATCTGCCCCCCAACTGGTAGAAGAGAGGACACGAAGGATGTTCAGTGTTCTTGTGCATTTGACCCGAAGCTGCTTTAAGTGTGGTATAAAGGTCAATTTACGATCAAAGATAAGCCCCAAGAACTTTGTCTCTGGGACCACTGGCAGCAAAACTTCACCGATATGAAGTTCAGGATCAGGGTGAATACCTCGTCGGCGGCAAAAGTGCATGCATACAGTTTTGGAAAGAGAGAAATTAAAGCCATTCGCAAGAGTCCACTTCTGTACACGATTGAGGGCAGTTTGTAGTTGCCGCTCAATATATCTCATGTTTGATGACTGACACGAGATGTGAAAGTCGTCAACATACAGCCCATTCGTAACGGTGAGAGGGAGTTGTTCAGTGATGGCATTTATCTTTATACTGAAAAGTGTGACACTCAATATACAGCCTTGAGGGACTCCAAGTTCCTGTACAAAAGAACGTGAAAGTGCCGAACCTACACGAACTTGGAATCTCCTGTCCATTAAAAAATTTTTAATAAACATGGGTAGATGGCCACGTAACCCATATGTATGGAGGTCTCGCAAAACGCCATACCTCCATGTTGTGTCGTAAGCCTTCTCTATGTCAAAGAATATCGATACAAGGTGTTGGCGGTTGAGAAAGGCCTCTCTGATAGATGTTTCAAGACGAATTAGGTGGTCTATGGTGGAGTGCTGTTGACGGAACCCACACTGGGTGGGTGAGAGGAGGTTGTTTGATTCAAGGAACCAAACAAGACGAGCATTAACCATCCTTTCTAAGGTCTTACAGAGACAGCTCGTCAAAGCAATTGGACGATAGTTTGAAGGAATCTTCGGATCTTTCCCTGGCTTAGAGAAAGGTAAAATAATAGCCTGGCGCCAGGCATCAGGAAAAACATTCTCCTGCCAAATCCAGTTGAAGATAGTCAGAAGGACATCAAGAGAATCAGGAGAGAGATGGTGTAGCATGTCATAATAAATATCATCAGGTCCAACAGATGTACTGGCAGACCGATGAAGGGACATTTTTAGTTCCACCAGGGTAAAGGGACTATTATAGTCAAAGAAACAGTCAGTTTGAAAAGAAAGAGGTGATCGCTCTGCCCGAGTCTTGATGGCCAGGAAGGTGGAGGAACAAGCAGAAGTGCTAGATACCCGGCAAAAGCTTTCACCTAGAGTGTTAGCGATGTTTCGGACATCAGTCACCTCCTGACCATCAGAGAGTAAGATCGAGAGGGGAACAGAAGTGTAGTGCCCATTAACCTTTCGAATCTTGTCCCATACGATCTTGGAACTGGTGATAGAAGATATGCTGGTTGTGAACTTAATCCAAGATTCCTTCTGGCTTTGACGTCTTACCCACCTAGCATGTGCTCGGGCCCGCTGGAAAGCAACCCGATTTGAAAGTGTGGGATATCTGCGAAAAGTGTACCAGGCCCGTTGTTGAGCCTTCCGTGCTAAGTTGCAAGCAGAATTCCACCATGGACGAGGATATCGTGGGAAACGTGTCGAGGTTTTAGGAATACACTGAGCAGCTGCATGTATAATACAATCAGTTACCGCTGCAACACAGTTGTCTATTGATGGCTGATTTATGATGACAGGATCAAGTTCTGCGAGAGCAGTGAAAGTGGACCAGTCTGCCTGATGCAGCTTCCACCGGGGTACGCGGGTAGGGTGGCATCGACCACGGCCAGTCTCTCTCAAAATGATCGGAAAATGATCACTGCCTAGTGGATTACTGTCAACCCTCCATGAAAAATGGGAGAATAATGAAGGGGAGCAAACTGAGAGATCAATGGCAGTGAATGAGTGACTTGGTGCATGAAAGTAAGTGGAAGAACCAGTATTGAAAAGAGAAAGATCGTGATCAGAGAGCATCTGCTCTACAGATCGACCCCTCCCATCAATAACAGCACTTCCCCAGAGGGGATGGTGTCCATTAAAATCCCCCAGGATTAGAAATGGAGATGGTAACTGTTCAACGAGAGCATCCAAGTCTGATTGATCATATGTCTCTCCAGGTGACAGGTACAGAGAACAAACAGTGATGGTACGACCCAAGGAAATACGGATGGCTACGGCCTCCAAGGGTGTATTGAGTGACAAAGACAGGGTGGGCACATGTTGATCAACCAAAAGTGCCACCCCTCCATGTACTCGACCATCACACAACTTGTCATTTCTGTACAGAGAAAACTGCCAAATGGAGACTGTATCAGCAGATTTGAGAAATGTTTCTTGTAGAGAAAGACAAACAGGATGGTAGGAAGCAATCAGCATTTTGATATCATCCAGATTAGAACGTAAACCTCGACAGTTCCATTGTATCAAGGTGGCCATTTTTAAGGACGAGCAGGTGAAGTGGTTGGAGAACCCTTCGGTTTACGACCTCGTCTTTTGTCTTTACTGTCTTTCTTCGGAGGAGGTCTATCAACCTCCATGGATCCTGCTCTGGGTCGAGTGGGCAGGTTTTTGTTATTGGAAGAGGAATCAAGTGACTGAGGACGAGGACGAATAATTGTTTTGTTTATTGTGGTGGGAGAAAATGATATGTCAGAAGAAATGCCTGTATTTGAAACTGAAGGACATGGATCTTGAGGTTTGTTGGAAGTTGTGGGAGGAACAGAGGTGGGTGTGGAAGTCGATTCATCTACTGTTTTAACCACAGAGGTCAAAAGGCTTTTCATTTGTTTTGAAAACGATTCTTTTGGAGGCACAGAGAGATCTGTCTGCACTTCCACTGTAGTTGTGGAATGGAGTGCAGCAGCATATGTCCGAGATGGGATTGTGGACATCAATTTCCGAGCCTCAGGATAACTAATGTTATGTGTTGTTTTCAAATGCTGCACCTCTTTTTCCTCCAACCATTTTGGACAAGAATGAAAGTAAGAGGGGTGAGAACCATTGCAGTTGACGCAATGTGGGTTTACGTCACAATCATAGGCATCGTGGTCCTTGCCTCCACAACGAGCACATGTCAGGGAACCACGACAAGATGTCTTTGAGTGGCCGAATCTCTGACATTGAAAACATCGAAGAGGGTTAGGAATGTATGGCCGAACCCTGCAAATGAGATAACCTGCTTTGATGGTGGCGGGTGCTCGTGGTGAAGTGAATGTTAAAACAAGGGTATTTGTTGGCAGTGTAACTCCATCTTTGCGAGTGGAGATGCGCCTCACTGCAGAAACTCCTTGAGTGGAAAGACCGCCGAGAATCTCCGAGTCAGGAACTTTCTTCAAATCCCTTTCAACAATAACTCCTCGTGAAGTATTCAAAGTAGCATGGGGTGTAACCTCAATAGGTATATCGCCAATTACCTTTGATTTCAAGAGGAGTTCACTGTGTTGGGATGTGGATTTTTCAACCAGTATGTCACCAGATCGAAGCTTCTTTACTGACTTTGGAGAGCCAGCAAGTCCCTCTAGCCCCTTTTGAATAAAAAAAAGGGGACATTTGCCCTAAAGGTTTTTCTGAAAGAGAATGCAATATCAGAAAATGAGGTACGTGTGTTACTGATGTTGGAGATTGCTGTTCTGTGTATTCAAGACGTGGTCGCTTACCCATTGACTGTTTTTTTACAATTTTACTTAAATTTTTTGAAGGATCCATAGGAAAGAGAAAAGTTTCGGTACTCACTGACCCCACCCACCATGGAGCCCTACAAGGGGACGCACTACAAAGTCATGCAAGGACAATGCAGCAACGCCAGGGTTTCGTGAGCACTATACCCAAACACCAGCATCAGGCACAATGTCCACAACACCCGTTGAGAACTTCCAACACTGGTACTTGGTTGGCTCTAGCCCAGGTGGACCAGCCGATTGACCCAAGGGGGGCCACCCAAGGGTCGCCCGTCTACAGGAATTCGAGGCCAAAGTGGTGTGTTAGGGTTGGCCCCTCAACCACCAGGATCCTCTCCTCCCCTTCACGGGTCGCCACGCACGGCAAACACGTGGGTGGATGTTTAGATCCCAGAGAAGGTAACCAGACAGAACAGAACCTTCCCTGGGAGGTCCCCTCACCACGTACAGGAATCCACTCCGAGGGGCACTCCTAGTTAAGAAATTTTTATGTCTGAAAGACTAATGTGATGACTGATCTATGCAAAAAGTTCCTTTGACAGTAGGGTGGGTGTGGAAGGAAGTTCCATTAAGACTAAACAGTCCCTTACCTTCCATATGCAAAGTTAAAACTCAGAGAGAGGATTCTAAGGTACAGTCAATATTTCATTTTACCAACAAGGTGAAAAACTTAAGTTATCACCAAAAGTAATTTTTTTACAGTTTGCAAACTTATTTTACCAATTGTTTTTTGTTTCATTTAGTCTGTTTCTTGGGAATTGCTATTTGTTTTACACTAGTTTTTTTCAATACCTACTAAAGTGTAAACCTAAAAGCAAACATGCACACTTAGAATTTAGTGGTTTTAGTCTATATATGACTTTGGTGACTTGGGGTGAGTCTCATAGACATGCACATACACACACATTTGAGTGGATTCCAAACTGTAGCCATAGAGTGATGCATTTTGCACCACTAGAATCAACACAAAAAAGTAAGCATCACTGAATTGAACAAACTTTTCCTCTCCCTGAAGAAGTTCAAAATGCAATGTGCCAGTCTCAGAGTGACAGAATTGTGTATGCCACATGCAATCAAAGGATCAGAACTTATATACTCTGGACTTATGAACATTCACCCTTACTCCTATATCAAGGAAGCAAAGAGTATTCCACTTCTTGAAATTATGGTGGGGACATGGAACCTGTGCTCAACTGAAAGAACCAGGATGGGACCACTTTACCTCTAGAATTATGGAAATATAGTGAACCACCTTCCATGAATAAGTTATGAAACCAACACTGATCATAGAGAAAGGACATACATTCCATAACCAGACAGCTTTGTATAAAATCTGAGCTGGAATTACATGCATGTTCTCATTCAACCATAATATGTTGGACAGTAAGATGTTCTAAATTAGTAATGTGTAAAGATTTACCTTTATCCATAAACCTTGGAATTCCTGATTTTCAATACACATACACCTTATCCCTGAAGTGATGAATCTGTAAAAACATGAAACTCAAGACACAGGGGCAGCATAAGTATACCAATGGCAGTGTTGAACCAATCCAACCATCACTTGAGAAAAACACTTAAGGGATTCCATATGTGTTCATCCCAAAGGAATTAGGGATTCCCAAAAGAAACAGAACCATCTACATAATTAAGAGCCTGAATGCCCATTCAACAGCCTGAAGCCAGATGGGCATTTGATGAGACCTGCTTAAAACCTGTCAGAAAACTTGAATGACCCTGCAGAAAAGATATGGTACAGATGCTAGGCTGAAGGACAGATCACTGAATAGCAGAACCTGATTCCTGTGAATGAATCATAAACAGCAACAGGACGAATTTACTAGCAATGCATCAGTAACTTCAATCTTTAACATCCAAAGACCTAGTAAAGATGCCAACAAAGTTGCAAATTCTGCAAACCTGAGTAACTAAGTGAAAAGGAAAAGCAGGTGGTTGCTCCAAATTGGCCTCATGAAAAGGCTGTTTAGTAAAGGAAGCATAAAAAAAACACCAAGTTAAAATTCCTCCTAGAATGTCCTGGATTATCAAGAAAAGCAATTTCAAAACCCTCAGAAGAAACACCTACAGGATGAACATATGCCTTCATCTCACAATAACATTCATTAAATGTTACACAACAAGTAATATTTTTGTTACTTTCAGAAATGTGAAATGAATGTATACAGTGTAAAGTATTAAAAATATATATAAAAAAGATAAAAATTTAAATACATGCAAGCTTTAGTTTTCTCAATACTTTTGTTTTGTTGGTGAAGACCTAGAAATGGAACTATTATTGCCAATTCTGACGTTTTCTATGGAATCGACGAATTGACCAAAATTTCAAACAGTACCTGGAAAAGCTTCAAAACTAAAGTGATGCTCTTGCTTAACATTACATTTCTACAGTTTCTACAAATTGTAACTATTAGTACTAACCAAATTAGACTCTTAGAGATAAATTGCCTTAAAAACTTTGGTTATATTTTATTTCCTTAGAGACATTTCAAGCAAACATTTTTTCAAGTGAAAAAGAGATTAAAGGTACAAATAAGCCTTTTCTGTCACTCAGCACTTAAGCTGTTCATTTCCTCCAACATTTTAAAGTATATGATATACAACATACCTCCTCCAACATCAACAGAATCATAAACAAAAAAAACCCAAAACATTTTCGTAATTTGTAAATAGGGTTAAGTCCTTCAGATGTTAATAAATATTTCAGTATTTCCTGTAATTATATTCACTACCTTAAAGACTGTTAAAACTATTCTTTCAGTGCTGTGTTACATATTTTATAATTTTTATTACTGTATTTTTAATCAACAGTTCTTTTCTTCAACTTTATTATACTACCTCTACTGAATTGTTTAATTTTCATAATTCTATATCATGTTACATTCCACTCTTGTTTATTCCTTGATGATGAGAAACCTACTTGAAAAACTTGATCTTAGAATGGCACCAATGGGTATTAACACTTTTAGTAATACGCAGAGGACAACGTTTCAACCTTCCTAGGTCATTTTTAGGCTACCAGCCATTCCAAAATGCATTCTTGTATATTATTTCCTTTCTAAACATTCCAGTAATTGCAATTAACTGACAGGCTTATTTCTGGATTAAAATATCTGCTTCAAACGTTATCAAGGAAATAAAGTACTCCAAAGCTTTTTTTTTTCTGGTGGAATGCAATGGAATGGCATAACAGTACCTTTTATATGAATAGACAGCAAAATTATATAACTTAAGGTATTACACAAAAATTACATATTTTCATCAGTGGCTGGTTTTATTTATTTAATTTACTGTACATATTCATATTATTAAATGTATTACTATCAACTAAGAACTATTACACACAAAAAAGTATTAGTAGTACTAGGAAGCTTGAGTGACTTTTAAACAATGAAAATATATAAAAAAAGATCCCACACCAATGGTTACCACAGTCAAAATACAGCACATTACTACTCAAGATCAATCACACAGTTAATAAGTTACGAAAAATAATTAAAATTCGTACCTGTAAATCGGCATTTCTGTCGGAATAACGTTAACAAAATGTCAGCGTTTGATATCAAATTATCGCTTTAAAGTTTACCTGGTAACCTCACTGCAGAAACCGTATAAAGCCAACTAAAGACAAGATAAAATGTAATCCTATAACAATCTATTAACTTAAAAACTCATACTCTTACTTAAAAGTAGCACTTTAATGTATCAGCGTAAAATTGCAATTTGTTATAATTCACTTATTGTAAACTATAACCAACACAACAGCCTAGACTATAGACCAGTAGAGTATATGCTAGAGTAAAACTAAAATTACTAAGTTCTCACTCTGATAAGTCATAAAAACCTATTTTTATGCTGACCTTTAAAAACTATCCCAACTCTGACTTTTACCTTTCACGTTCAAAAACACTTATCGTCCAACATAACCTATAACTATTTATTAAATAATCCTTATAACCCAGTGATGTAGCGGAGCCAAAAGCGCATGTCACGACGTTTCACAAAGTTATATTTAATTCTAATACAACAACTTTATTTCCAATGTATGTTAATCAAGTTTGTATTAAAATGTACATTTCAAACTACATTTAAATAAATGTATAAGATTTACTTTTAATCTAAACATGAATTATTTAAATAAAAACAAACTTTATCACGTGACTTGTTCCCTTCAATATGAGAATTCTTTGAGTACATTACAGTTTTGTAGCATAGTACGAAACAGCCTGTTTTTATCGCGTTCAATCTCCTTTTTACACAGAAATATGAAAAATCAGATTAGACCTATCTTTCTCAACTACTTTTACATCATTTCTTTCACACATTTACTGTTACATCATTTATAACTAATAGAAAGACAAAGTTTTAAATTACCAAATGACGTATAACTAGACTGATCTCAAGACAAGTTTTCAGTCGAGTATGTGTTTTCTTAGAGTAAAGACGCATCGCACTACCCGTTGAGTCCACCGAGGAGAATCGAACCCCTGATTTTAGCGTTGTAGTTTTCAGTTGAAGATTTACAATAAATTTTAAAATAAGTTAAAAATCTAAAAACAATATTTGATAATGACCAAAATTTAAAAATCAAACTTTATGTAGCTTGGTTTGTTTTGAATTTTGCGCAAAGCTACTCCAGAGCTATCTGCGCTAGCCGTCCCTAATTTAACAGTGTAGGACTATAAGAAAAGCAACTAGGCATCACCACCCAACGCCAACTCTTGGGTTACTCTTTTATAAACGAATAGTGGGATTGATTATACCATTATAACGCCCCCACAGCATCAAATTGAACTGAAATACACTGCTCAAGTTACAGATATTTTGTGTGAAGTTTTGATGAACAAATATGAATATTTATTCAGAGATGGTCCAAAAACAACTAAAGGGCACGCAATAAAATTCTTCATGAAGTCTGATGCATATACAAATCTCGTTCATCACCTTATTCACTAAAATCATCTGTTAAAGATGAGCTTCACTTCTAAAGAAATTAAAGATCATAAGTAAAGTGATGCATTTAGAATAGGTTGTTCCAACTGTTGTGTTGAAATCAGGCAGAACTATTCGTCTATGTGGTGACAACATTGGGACATCACGTTATTATTATGTCTTTGCACCAACGCTTAGATTAGAATAAATATCTACTACCAAATACAGAAGATTTGTTTTCCGCCTTGGTTTGCAGAAAATTTTCTACAAGCTGGATGATGTTGTTTTGTTGTTTTGAATTAAGCACAAAGCTACACAATGGGCTATCTGTGCTCTGCCAACCACGGGTATCGAAACCCGGATTTTAGCGTGTAAGTCCGCAGACATACCGCTGAGCCACTGGGGGGCAAAGCTGGATGAACTACGTTTGTCAACACTTAGCCGTCGATAAAGATCCTCGCAGATGGTAAACTATCAACACGCATAGGAGGCTTTATCAGAAAAATCGATAGAAATCGATTTTATTCATGAAATATGGAAAACACAATCGTTGTTGTTGCTTAACAATTAACATCAACTCAACGTCTTCATTAAGACTGAAGTATGTGTCATGCATACCATAGCAACGTACTAAATGCATTGAAACTCATGCGCTGTATTGCCGCTCCATGTGTAATGAATGCCATTCTATCTTGAGCTTTGAAAAAGATTAGATAACCACGCTGATTTCAAGCTACATCAGATCATCAGGGATGTTACTTGATAAACCAAAAGTTTCACAGGTATTTACCCATTAATTTCATTTATCATTTATTGAAAAGTAAAACATAGCATGCATGTATAAGTGTATTGTGTATAGGTCAAAACTATGAAGCACTTAGCCGATGTTGTGTCCTCTGTGAGATCAGTGTATCAGTCATCCAAAATTGTACTGATGATTGTGGCATACACTTAAAATTGTGACTTATAATCCAATTAATGTTATACTTATGATTAGATAATAACCTTACATATTAACTGATCAAATAATATTTCTAAACAATTCTTGAATGAATTTTGAAATTGTCATTGGGCTATTTAGAAGTGCCTAATTTAATGTAATGTAGTAGTTACATTATTGTAACAGGTGCTTACCACACTTATGATAATAAGAACAATATCACAATCACAGTTTGGTCTGCATGAATAATGTGAACTTATGAATAAACCAGCCTTTCTGTGAAGGTTAACTGCAATTTAGACACTTTGTTTTGGTGCTACTATGGCCATTCAATATTCAGGCTGCGGGTTTGCTTTGTTCGAGCGCGCGATTCCCGCCTCGAACGCCTTAAGCGCGTGATCACCGAGCAGCTGACCATGGTGTACGCTCTGCGTACGGCTAACGAACAGCTCAACCCGATTGAGATCAAGATGCCAGCCGCACGCCACACTCACCCCGCTCGCTCCCGTTAGCTGCTCACAGTTTTACAATATGCCCTGTCAAAGCTGTGTTTGTGTTGTCTAATTAGCCCTGTAATTTTATTTTATCATTACCCTCTAATTAAGTACTTGTGCTATATGGTTAAAGATAAACAATTTCTCTAACAGTATTTCACGGATATGTTCTGGATTTTCATGTGCTATTAATTTAATTTGGTGATTTCAATGCTGCAGATCAGTTATTCGTAATGTTGAACTATGTTTAATTGTTATTTGTTCCCTATTCATGAAATGACCCAATATAATGTATGTTATAACTTTTTCCTTAGATTTCGATGTTTAAAATGAATATCCTTTGTTAGCCATAATGCCAATATAAGGAGATAAATTCCCATTCGTTTCATATAAACTAACACAACTTGGAAGTAAGAAGTTCTCTGTCGGTGTTTGGGTAAGAAAATTTCATACCCTGGAGGGTCAGGTTCTTTATGACCTCTTCCTCCTCCCCGTACTTATGTTCTTGACGGAATGGTATTTATAATTGTAGATTGTTATTGTTTTGAATTAAGCACAAAGCTACACAATGGGCTATCTGTGCTTTGCCCACCACGGGTATCGAAACCCGGATTTTAGCGTGGAAGTCCGCAGACATACCGCTGAGCCATTGGGAGGCTCTAATTGTAGAACTGAATATTATTTTTCAGGGCAATGCCCAAGTATTGTGGCTCATATAGTGATTATTTTATTCTATCAGCAGAATGTCAAGTTTATTTTTTAATACATACATATATATATATATATATGAAAATATATTTTTTATTATTATTTTTATTATTTCATATATATATATATTTATTTATTTTTATTTTTAAAATTACAAGTTAACTGGGGAGAAATATTTAGGACTAGCTTCATCATGTATGAGGTACCTGTTTAGTTCACATAGGAATTCATTTTTCATCCAATTCTTATTAAAGTACATTATTGTAACATGTAGGAGTCTATCTGGTATGGTTGGTATGTTCGAGTATTTGTGAATGAACTGAGATGATATTGTTCTTGGAACTCTATGCAGTTGTGAGGAGTGTGGTTTTGATTGTTTGTACTTTGATTTTAATTATTTTATTGCTTACAGTTATACATGTTGAAGCTGCATAATCTGTAACAGGTCTAATTTATGTTTTATAGATATTTAGTATGTTATGTGTAGATGCTCCACTGTTTTTACCAGTTAGACTCCTAGCATAGTTAGTTCTTCGCCAGACTTTATTTTTAATTTCGTTCACATTATTGATCCAAGTTAGTTTTGAATCATAGCTCAGACCAAAAAAATTTGCCGATGGGGCAATCTGGAGTAGTGTGCCATTCATATATAATTCTGGCTGTTATTTTTTGTGTTTTGTCAATTTCGTAAAGACTACGAGTTGAGTTTTTTGCTGTGTTTATTTTTATTCTATATTTTTCACAGCATTCACTAATTCTATTTAATTGTGGTTGTATGTTTGTAGCTGCTATCGTGGGTGTTGCGGCACTTTTCCAGCCTGCCACATCATCTGCGAACTGTGAAGAAAATCCATGATTCGGATCCCTCAGTGGCATATTGTTTACATACATGATGAAGAGTAAAGGTCTAACCACCCATTCCTGAGGGACATCAGCTTCAGGAGTAAAGTATTCAGAAAATGTTCCTTCAACATTTACTCTATTCTTTCTATTTTCCAAATACTTAGATAACCAGCGAATAATTCATCACGGTAGTTCCATTTAATTGAATAGGAACCTTAGACTATCGTGCCATACAGTGTCGAATGCTTTCTCGATATCAAGGAAGGAAGCGACAGTACATTCTTTTTTATTGAAACTATCTTTTATGGTTTCGGTTAATCTGATTAGGTGGTCTGTCGTTTGTCTAAATTTCCTGAATCCATTTTGTTCTTTTGGTAATTTTGATGCTATCTCCAAGAATGTGGAGAGTCTATTATTGATAATTATTTCAAGAATTTTGCCTACACAGCTGGTCAGGCTGATGGTCAGTAGCTATTAGGTTTATTTGCTAGCTTTCCTTCTTTATGGACCTTTAATATATTTGCGAGCTTCCAAGAAATTGAGATGTATCCTGAGGATAGAGATAGATTGAAAAGTGAATTTAGGTGGTCAAACAGTTTCGGAGTGCCCTTTTTTAGAAGATTATAGGTTAGCTATAAGTTGGTATTCGCAGTCAGCCGGCTCGGGGTCATTTTGATGTTCGCGCGCTCTGTATAAAAGGGAGATATATTTGTTTACTCAACTTTCGTAATTTTCGGGTTCTTCTTAACATTGGGGGTGATCATGACCCCATTTATTTTATATTAGATAACCCAGAGCCAATTAATAATGAACCCATACCCTCAATTCACGATTTTGCTAACTCTGAGTGGGGCCAGTTCCGAACATTTCTTGATTCTTCTCCCATCATCATAGATTATATCTGTTTCAATGAAGATACGATCGACAACCTGATAGAAAAGAATTTCCCCTGATATGATGATTGGGACATTTTCTCTCTAGTCGTTCCTCTCCTCTAATTTATCTATCATCGCTTCGAGAGGTACGGTATTCAACATAAATTGCTTATAATATGTCGTAGCTCAAGCAAAGAACAACTTTTGTAACTTATTTGGTTACAAAGCCATTAAAGAAAAAATCAGAACTCTCTTGTCACACTCATCTGTCAAATCCTCTCTTTCAGTTAGTTATTTTATCTCATGTTTAATACTACATTATTTGCAATCAATAAAAGAATAAAGTTGTAATCTATCAAATGACATACATTATACCGTCTTCTGTACAGATAATTATTTATTTCTCTTCCGATTCCAACTTTATTTCAATGGGAAACACATTGATGAGATCAGTATAATTTTTAATGGTTCTTATCGCATAGTTGGAAAGTCAGAAAAATTGTGATGATTATAGTCTGCTATTGTTCTGTGTTCTTTGATGATTTATGTTATTATTTAAGAATTATTTAATGCACTAGCATTATTAATACAAATATAATAAAGTTTCATTTACAGCCGACAGTAAATGATATATTTATTGTTTTTCAAATGTATTTTCTATTTATTATTATTAAACCAACTATAGTGTAAAAATTAAAACCTTTTTAAATTGCATTAGACAAAATATAGAATAAAACTATTTTCATGTAGTATGCTTTCGAGCGGCATGTGTATTTTGTTAATTAGTTTAAATCGCAAAGTAATATACACATTTTATGATGGGATTATTAGTTAGAAAGAACAGTAAAATTTAAGCTTAAACATACATATACATATATATGTATGTTTAAGCTTAAATTTTACTGTTATATATATATACTGTTAAGAGCCTAAAGATATTTAGAATAAACAAATGTTTGGTTTGTTTTGAATTTTGCGTAAAGCTACACGAGAGCTATCTGTGACAGCCGTCCCTAATTTTGCAGTGTGAGAGGTTAGAGGGAAGGCAAATAGTCATCAACGAATAGTGGGATTGACTGTAATATTATAATGCCCCCAAGGCTGAAAGGGCGAGCATGTTTGGAGATTCGGACCCGCGACCCTCAGATTACGAGTTGAGTGTCTTACATAAACAAATGTAGTTTCATGTTACAATTTGAACTCATTCGAGAAATGAAAAAAGGTAATTTAGATTTCAGTTGTTTTTTTCTTTTTGATGATTATTGAGTTAGAATAAAGAGAATACAGATAAAATAAAGTTATACTGAAAAAAATGAAATGGTTAGATATAATGCAAATGAAATTTGAGAGTTTTCATATGAAAAGTATTTTTTTAAAGTGAAAATTGCATTACTTAGAGCTGTGAAGTTTTTGACTCCCTATAATCATGGAGAATTTTCTAGGTTGATATTTAGTTCTGATTACACATAAAACGTACTACCAGTTATAGTATGGAGACTTCAAAGGTCAATTTTTAAGTCGAATAAACTAAGCCCTTGCAATGAGAGTTTTTCCTTTGTACTCCTGTATTTATACATGGGTTGTAGACTACCTCACTCATAACATGTAAATTTTTATGATGACATTTTATAAGATTATTGTTCTCAGGTTATGTAAAGTGTGTTAGACAAGTGATTCACAACACTTTTCTGGTATCTAATTCGTCAAAAAACCCTTCACAGCATTCATTACAAAAAACATTACTGCTATATTAGCAACTGTTTGTACCTGGTACAAACAATGATGCAGTGATTTATGTAGTGTCGTTGTGAAACCTACTATACTAACAAAGAAATATGATGTAGTCCTGTTGCAGTTTTGTGACTAGTACAGTTACAAATTACAATATGCAGAACTCTTGCATTTCATGAAACCTTAATATTTCAGGGAATTCCAGGATGTCTGTCAAGGAATTTGAGAAGCACAGCGTTTGATTACTCCATTCTTAAGGGATGGGGTAGGCAAGATGTGTAACTATGTCTTTATATTTGAAAAGCTTTTGCTTTCTCATTAAAATGGAGAAAAAGTTTTTAGTATAATGAGGTGATTCCCTTCTCTCAAATAATAAACGGTTAAAGTTTAATTTAGGTTTTGTTGGTTACAGATTTAAGGATAGCTGTGTTAACCTGGAGGTAAAGGGGAAGAATGGTGCTATGCATCTGTATTCAATTAAGATATAATTTATTTTTTTTCAGAACTCTTAGTTGGTCACTAGAGTAATGCAAATAATACTTTTAACTATTTCTGTCCTGAAAGTATACATGATTTGGATTCACTAACTGGCAGTTAACTTACCTTCCTGCTAGGAAAATAACATGTGGCATCCAGAAAAAGAATGTTATCTTTTTTATCAGGGGTAGTCAGATCCTAGAGCTTACATCCCATTAGACACAGATTTTGAATGTAAGGTACATTTCTGTGTGAATTCAGCTGTGTTTGTACATTTGTTTTTGTATATAGTGAGGTATGTCCCTGTATGAAATTGATAAAATGTTTTAAAATCCTTAAAAACAACTGTTCACAGTTGTATAACTTTAACTAACCTTTTTGTAACTTTTACTTTTTTTATAACTTAGATCTTTTGCTTTTGCATGCTAAAGCTTGTGTGAAAATTATTATTTTTCTTTGTTTAATTTTGAATTTCATATTTACAACATAGTTACTATAGCTGTGTTTAATGTATACTTATGGTACTCTGAACTGTAGGTAAACTCTAATTTTAGAGTGTAACGTTTTCAATTAAGTATGTATATGTATTGTTTTGTTTGAATTTTAACACAAATAATATACAAATTTGTCGATTGAAGGTGCTTTTGGTTTTAAATATTCTCCTGATTAGGTTCCCTGTACCTGTACATTTTGTTTATTTATCATTCAAGTAAAACAAATCAACTTACATTACGGAGATAAGTTTCTGACGTCTTCATATATTTTCATAAAAAACAAAAGTAATTTTTGGATTCTCTAATTATTATACTGTCTAGAGGCTTATGCTTTCGCTTATCAGACAGCAATGTTCAAAACTGAGACTGAATAAATATTGCAATTTACATTTTCATCATGTAGAAAGGGTGTTAAAAAACTTCCTAATTCATGCTTGTGGATCAAACCAATTTTACTTGATTTTGTATATCTTTATTTTAATAATAAAATTTATGTATTTGTCAGTGAGATATATTTATTAATGATAGATACAATACTAGCATTTTTCATGTGTAGATTTCATTCTTGATCTGACACATTTAATTTTCAATGTAACATTTTTTTTACTTGAGAGTAGAATAGGATAACTTATAATTTTCAACAAAACAAAACATAAAAAAACAACACATAAAACAAAATAGCTTAATGATAAGTTACTTTTTACACATTCTGACTCACACTACACACAAGTGGATTTGGTAAGTGAATATTTATTTTTTTACTTGAAACTTTATATGAAGCAGCCTGGAAAGGTTCTACAAAATTCATAGATTTTTAGTATTCTAAAATTCAAAATTTATACCCTTATGGAATTGCTTACAGTCTTTAAATAATGATGATATCATATATAAACTACCTTCCACAATTTTACAGTGCCATCATCACTACAAGAGGCAAATAATCCACCCTCTTTTGTATTCCAAGCTACAGAATTTACATCCTGGGAATGTGCTTTTGAAGCAGTTGCTACTAAATTAAATTGTGGTGCATTTGAGTCTGAGGAGTATTCTTCTTGAAACAGCCTGATGGCATCATCACCTCCTGCTGTGACAATCAATTCTGAGATTGGGCACCTAGTTGAATAATAAAGAAGTTGGTTTTCTATTACTACATATAGACCAACAATTTATTAAAGTGTTTCACAACTTGTTGACAAGTTATTCATCCGTTTCAGTAATATAAGACTTAAAAGGAGTAGCTAAGAAAACTCAACCTGATACATATTGATGAACATTATTTAAGATTACATTTGCTAAGTGATCAGTAGCTTTGCTTTACATGCTCGAACTAGCAAACAAGATAAAAAAAAATTATATCACCCTCATATTTTGCATTATAACACATGTAGAATAAAAATTGTGAATAATTTATTATTAAAATATTTAAAGTGAGTTTAATTACAAGAAAAATCATGAACTTTTCTCTGTTGGTCTGTTGAGGTGCTTGAAAATAGTTATTCATTGGATTTATGGAGCAAAAGTGAAAATATTTCCTATTATGTAAAGCTTAAGAAACCAATCTTAGTTTTTTATATACTTACCAGTTAATGTCATAAACTGTACGAGGATGGAAACCTGACAAAGTACACACACACTTCCACACAGGATCCACTCTATTTGTAATTATACCTGTACAAAACAAGAGTGGCAGGCTTTTAGAAAAATTACTACTGAATGCAAATAATTAACATATATAGAGCACACAGTTTGGTAGTCATTTTTCAAAACTCTATTGTTTAAAAACAAAATGATACTAAAAATTATGAACTACTGTACATTCTATATGTTTCATTGTTTAACTGTAGATGTCAAAACATGTAAAATGTATGAAAATGTTCCAAATTTCACAGTTTTATTTTTATAAATTTAAACAATTTGTAATGTATTTTGAGAATGGGAACAGTTTGTAGTTTGCCTTTTCCTACATTTTAAAATTGCAACACTTTTGTTACTTTTAAAGTCTTTATAAGATTTTAGAGCAGATGACATTAAAATAGAATGTCAGTAAATTTTACACCTCAAATTATTTCATCTAATAATAAGAGTTTGCAATTTACAAATTGTCTAATTTTTTAAACTTCAAGGAAATTATATATTTAATTTTGCCTTTAAAATGCAGTTCAAACTACACTCCACCAAAATACATTTGGAGTGAGGAAAAAAATGTTCATGGCTCTTCAAAGATGAAACTTCTGAAACAATACATAGGGTTAAAACTCTATAACCAAGAAATTCTCTGAAGAAAAAAATTATTAAATTTACTAATAAAAGTTACCTTTTTACTGTTAATTAAGTGCATTTCTTCTCAAAAAAGGTAAAAGCTGTTTTTTAAAATAACTGTGTAAAATATTGAACAGATGCATATAAAACCGCAGATTCATTAGGAGTTATTAACCAGTAAAGGCATGTCAGAAACAATAAACTATATAAAAATAGTTATTGCTAAAATTAGCATACAAAGATTGCACGATTGAAGTAAAAAACAGACAACTGTATTCTCCATAAAATCTTAATTTATTCATGTCCATGGTTTTGCTTGTAAAGCCATCATCAGACACATACTGAAGTTTTTGTGAAATGTATAATTGTCTACTTTTTGTTCCATTCTATAATTATCAAGTTTTATTAAGTACCAATTGTAATCAAGGATTAGATAATTTTAACTGTAATCATCATCACATTACCCTCACTATTTCCAGGTAAGTATTCTTTCCAAATTTTAATAGTTTTGTCATCACTACAAGAAGCCAGTCTTTTTCCAAAATGGTCAAAAGCAATGGACCAAACAGTTGATTCATGTGATTCTAATGAAGCAAAGCAGCACCAGTCATCACCATCTTCTTTATACAATTTGATAGTGTTATCATAACCTGCTGATGCTAATATCTGAAAAAGAAAACAATAATAATAAAAGCAATGAAGAAAAAATGTGTGTGCACAAACCACATTTTGTTAGTGAAAGCCCAGGACAAATAACTTGTGCCACAATTTTTGAATCATGTATTCATTAAATATTAAACTTTCTATTCAATAAAATCTACCCAAAACATTTTGCACTTTAAAACACATATTAATCAAGTTAGCACACTGAATATTATTTTAAAAAACAAAAAGAAATTCCATTTATCACTAAGTAATTAGGCATTAATTGTTTAACAGTGAATAATAGGAACCACTAAGTATGGCAGTGTTTAATATGTAGGGATGGGCTAAGTAAATAATGACTGTTGCATTCAAACTATGACTCTCTGATGCTTACAAGTAACTGCTAAAGTTGAGTTACAGCCTTATTTGAGTACCTATTTGCCATTATTAAGTGTTTCATAACCTGTGTAGCTCACAGTATCATTGAAGAGTGTTGCTAAAGTGGAGAACAGAGAACTAGCTAAAGACCCAAAGTGTTCATATTTCTTGTTTCTTTTCCCAAACTAGCCAAAAAATGTGTATATATTACCATTGAATTATAGAAATAAAATAAAAATCAGCTATCAACTTCCTTCAATGAAATTGTTTAAAAAAATAAATGAAAGATACAAGTAATAAATGTTTGTTTTGCATAAATTAAGTGCAATGTAGGAATATCAGTGTCAAAAAATAAAGAAACAAGATAGGGATAAAAACACAAACCATACAAAAATCATTACACAAGTAGTCAAACCTATCCAAGAATAGCTTTTACCTACAACTAAATGTCAAATTTCTCTCAGTTGCTGAATTCAGATTTGAATAAAAACATTTAAACTGAATAGTGCTATATAATCTTATAGTGACTAATAACCAAAAGTTTATAAGACTGACACAGTGCTTACTAGTTACTTATGTGGGAAATTTTGTATGTTTTTGTGTATTCACCACTATCTTTCTTTTTTTCTGTGTTTTTGGTATTGCCATCCCTACATCATACTTAATTTTTGCAATTTTTTTATTATTTGTAAATGTTAAATTGTCATAGTGAGATAAACTTATAAGTGGTACAGTGTAAAACGTTATTGTTTTGCTATCATACCAAATTGAAGCCTGCTCAGGAAAAAAGTTCACAAGAATGGCCATATTTTGTTTCAATTCAGCATTCGTTTCACAAATGACATCCCACAGCTTTAAACAGTATATAAAAGTATTACCAGCTTGTGAAGCAAGACTGCTTTTAAAAATCATTGCCTCATGTCATATAAACTATTTTTTGCTGGTCCTTGTGAACATATACATGATAAACAATTTTCTAAGTTGCTAAACCTTAGCTGCTTTTTACTATAAACCTACCTCTTTTTGTGGATGCCACAAAACTTTTTTCACATCTTGTGAGTGGGAGTTGAGAACACTGACACATTCATACTCATCATCATCAGAAACTGACAGTTGTAAAAAAGTAAAAAATAAAGTAATTTAGTGTTACACGGGACTTATTATATGTTGTTTTACTCAAAGATATCTCGGTAAGTAAAAAGTTTAACAACAAAAAAGTGAAATAGAAGCCCAGCCAGTTTGAAAGTGTGCAAAAAAAGACAGAAAACTAAAACTAAATAAACAATAGTATCTGCATGGTATATTTCTGTAACATAATAATTTTACACTCAGTGGCCACTTTATTAGGTACACCTATCTTGTACTGGATAGGACCCACTTTTGCCTCCAGAACAATCTGAAATCTTTGTGGCATATTTTCAACAAGGTGCTGGAAACATTCCTTAGGGATTTTGGTCCATGCTGACTCACTAGCATCATGCACTTCCTGCAGATTTCTTGGTCATACAATAATGCTGCAAACCTCCCCTTCCACCTCATCCCAAAAGTGCTCTATTGGATTGAGGTCTGGGGAGTGTGCAGGCTATTGAAGTATAGTGAGATCATTGTCATATTCATGGAACCAGCTTAAGATGATGCGTGCTTTGTACCATGGTGCAATATCATGCTGGAAGTAGCCACTGGAAAACAGACTGTGACCATAAAAGGATGCAAATGGTCAGCAACAATGCTCAAGTATGCTGTAGACTTCAAATGATACTTAATTATTATTAAGAGGCCTAATGTGTGTCAAGAGAACATTCCTCACACTATTACACTACTATCACCAGCCTGTACCATTGACATAATGCCAAATTCTGACTGTACCATCTGTATTTCACAGTAGAAATCCAGATTTGTTAGACCAGGTGACATTTTTTCAACCTTTAGTCCTCCAGTTCTGGTGATTCCATGCCCACTGTAGCTTCGTCTTCCTATTTTTACCTGACAGGAGTGAATATTGGGGTGGTATTTTGGTGCTGTAGCCCATCCACTTCAAGTTTCGACAATGTGCATTCAGAGATGCTCTTCTGCACATCACTGTTGTTAAGAGGGATTATTTGAGTATTTGTAGCCCTCCTTTCAGCTTGAATGAGTCTGGTCATTCTCCTCTGACCTCTCTCATTAACAAGGTGTTTTTGTCCACAGAACTGCTACTCACTATATTTTTTGTTTTTTGCACTATTCTCTGTAAACTGTAAAGAGTAGTCATTTGAGTATTTGTGGCCCTTCTAATAGTTGAACAAAATTGACCATTCTCCTCTAACCTTTCTCATTAATAAAGTGTTTTTGTTATCATTAAAAGTTTTCTTGTCAATTAATAAATGTTGTTCTTTGTTCTCTGGGATCAAAGTGAGTTTCTTTGCACTGAATTATTTATCACTCACTGTAACAAAAATGTTATTGGTTTTATTACATGACAAGTAAAGACAATTATTTTTAATGAAAAATTAATTTCTTTAATTTTTATAGAGTGGTCTTGTTAAAATCTGTGGGTAGAAATTCACTGGGGTATTATTTTTTGTATTTTTAGCTTGTTACAGCTCTTGCTTGAGAAAGAAGCAAGAAACAAGGAGCTAATTTCTTGGTAGTGATAACATAGGAGAAAGCCATCTAGAGAGGTAAAATGTATTACACTGTCCTACTCTTTAATGCGTGGAATTGGTCACAGTGTGAAGTATCCTGATGGAAAGAGCCTGTAAACACCAACATGCTTTTCCAAACAACAAAGAATGTGGTAAATGGGTAAGATGATGGACCCATTCAGTGAGAGTAACAGAAGAAAGACTAAGTAATTGAAGAATTCTATAGTTGAAAGAGATGGAATTTGGAACCATGAAAAGAAGAAATGTGGGCTAACTAACAAAGGACTGAATTAATAGGATAGAGGAAGTGAATGAGAATAAAGATGAGAATGATAGGAAGAGATATAGAGGTGAACATATGCACTGCAGATGTTTTATGGAGAAAAGCATGATCAAGACACAAAATATCATAAAAGCTATGAAACAGAATGCAAAGAGAATGAAAGATGTACACATGCCAATAATCATAGGCACAGAGAAGGAAATATAGTTTAAGGGGCAGATTGTTTAAGGAACAGGAAGTCAAAAGTGCAAATGGAAGAAAGTGAAGGCATAATGAACAACATTAAAGACATAGTCAGGTAGGCTAGAAGAATGGAAAGGGCTAGGAAGAAAAAAAAATCAACATCAAAGGAAAACCAGAATGTAGTCAAGAGAGCAGCATGCATTAAGCAGAGGCAGCTGAGCTATGCACTTTCTTTTATTCCCTAACTATTGCCCAGCTTGATTTCATCACTTGCTCCAATGATTTTACATGCATGTCTGTATATAAAATGTTGTAACTGAGAGTCAACATAAAGTAGAGACAAAGAATCTGCAATGATTCAAAATTTTATGAGAAAGATGAAAAGGCAATGATATACAAATAGTCAGGTTCATCCATATCTCTGCTTGCAAGATTTCACCAAAATAATGCTGATAGCTGAAGGATGACAAAATTTATGTTTTATGATGTGAATGAATAAATAAGTGGTCAAAGTGGAAGGGGATAAGTCACAAGAAGAGGAGGAACCCTATAGAAAAGTAAATTGCCTTGAAAGGGATCAATGTAAGTGAAATAGAAACAACTAACTATAACAGGACAAAAGAGTTGATCAGATTTAGAATGATCATAAACAGAAAAATGAAAGGGAAAGTGACTGCAGAAAATATCCAATCACCTATCCAAGCAGCCCAAATATTGGGGAGGAGATAACAGCTATGAAATGAAATCAGTCTGTCCTTGTGGTGAAGAATGCAGGCATCAAAAGCAAAACAAAATTGATACCTCTTGCAAGAAAGAAAAAGAAAAAATACACCATGAGAGAAAGATAGCACAGGAAACAAGTGACCAAAGATTCAAATGCAGGGCATATGTACAAGTCTTAAAGACTCAACATAACCTTTAGTGAAGAAGAAAAACTGTAATACTGATTAAAAAACATTAGAACAGAACTGTAAGAACCAGAGTAAAAAGAGAATGATGAAAGTCATACTGCATGAAATGATCAAAGAAACATAAAGACTCTCTTCTAAAGCCAGGATAGAAATTTAATTTTTACTTTTGGTTTTGTTAAGAATTTTCACAAAAAGCTACTTGAAAGTTGTCTGCCATTTGCTCTCTCTAATTTTGCAGTAATAGACTATAAGGAAGGTAGTTAGTCAACACCATTTACTGCCAACAGTTGGGCTTCTCTTTTACTGATAAATAAATGGATTTAATACCACACTATAATGCTTATATGGTTGAAAAGTTGAACATGATTGGTGTTAGATGGATTTGAACCAAACTGCAAGTTGAGCATCTTAACCACTATGTTATGCCAGGCCTGTGTAGAAAGGAAGTGAGATAAGGAAGAGTTTGAAGACCTGGAGGAAAAGAGTAGGAAATGGATGAGCATTGATAAATCATCCACCTACTGATAAAATGCATTGGTGGGCCACTGACAAAAGCAAGAAAAAACAACAAAACCTGTTACTCCGCAATATAAAAGTTTACCCATTTTACAAGGGGCCAGACAAGGGCCACATGTGAAGATGAAAGTGTGGAATAATATTATGGTGAAAAATGAACATCAAACACCAATGTGCAGTAAACAGGATGATGGTGTGTTCACCTCTATTATATCTCTTCTTATCACTTCTCATCTTATTCCTATCTTTATGGTCAGGGATGATGTTTGAACTAAGAGTCAACACAAAGCACAGGTTTAAAGAATCTGCAGTAATTCAACATATAAGTAGAGGTGAATGCAAGAAACTTGCATAAGAATTATAAGAATATAGCTGAAGTAAAAGAAAAGCTCATATACTTGAATTATCAGAACAGCATAGAATAAAATTTGGTGTTACTTGACCCTAGTATGTGATAAAAGAACCAAAAACATAGGTGAGGTTGCAGAAATAGTTGATTAAAGTCTTTCAAATACAAGGCAGACTCAGTAGAAGGCCAAGAGTGCTGGGCCTGAAATGAACGAACATTATTATACACAGTGGTAGTAATACTTCTCACCATCTGGACAACTTCAGTTGACAGGGAAAAATGATATGATAGCTCCAACAAAGGAAAGTTTGAATCTTGGAAGAATTCAGAAACATGGATTAAACAAAACTGTATACAATAAGATTTGTATATATTATTTCATGAAGAATAAGTCTGGTATGTCCACTTTGGAAAAGACCTATTAAAGAAACAATATTAAAGATTCAGGAATATGTGTCCCCATAACTAGATTTAAAAACAAATCAAATTAATATGAAAATTTGTATTATTATTTTGCAAAATCAACAAAATAAAGGAAAGAAATATAACACTTTGAATATTAACACAAAGTTTACAATAATGAGTGTAAAAAATTTCCTTTTTTAAAAAAAAACATGTCTGAATCATTATGAATACCAAGGAAAGACTACTAAGCAATAATGACTTAAAATTGATCTTGCAGATAGAAGATGATGGTGACTGCATAAGATAATACCAAACTGCCCTAACAAGTGAGCAAGAAAAAGACAAAGAAGAACAGAAAGAAAATACTCAAGGCAGAATGTACAGAACCAGGAGGTCACGAGTCTTGGGCCCAGCCTGAAAATAATGAAACAGAAATACTATTACCCAAAATCAGGGAGAGTAAAAGTCCTCCTGTGCTTCACTAGAATAGTTTGTAATAATAAAGAAAAAAAAAGCTGAAGCTTCACAGAAAACTTTCTGCTTTAAAAACATCTGAAATCTTTTACTGTAAAAGAACTAATCCTTAGTTAAGACTTTAAAAACGAATGGGATCTAAATAAAAAAAGAAAATTCACTTTTCTCACATTAACACTAATTTTTGGGATACAGTAGCAAGTTTTATAAAGGTAATGGTAAGCACATACTATGTAACACTCTTGTTACATCTCTTCTTACAGTCATAGGTCAAAGAGCAATTCATCACATTTTTAGACTTACATTCAAAAATTTTATTTAACTATTATTTTATGAATATATGTCAGTAAATTTGGTATTAAGTTCTAGATTACAATTTATATTTTAGTATTATACATTAGTTTCTTAATTTAAAAGTAATTTAAAAAAAACAAACAACTAAATAAGCTAAATATCAGTTTTTGTAATTCATGTGGCATGTTATGATGTCTAAATACAAATTATAGTTTCTTAAAAATTTAAAACTCAAATTATCGAGACAGACAAATGAGAATACAGAATGAAAACCTCTTTTCTATTTGCTGAAATACCACTATAATTAGTGAAACAAATATTTCCATTTTTGGAAGCACTTCCTTTCATACACCTACTTTGCTATCTTATGGCTTTAGAAACAATCAAAAGTTCAGAATTTCTTCCATATGGAGTTGAGAAGTTCCCAAGATTATTTTTGTGTCTTATCTTAGAAGGGGTATGGAAATTATATTCAAAATATCATATTTTCTAGACCAAAACAGCTTAATTATAATGCGTGGTAGATTTTAGTAGATTTCTGTGATATTGAGACCATTATTTACAACTTTTTGTTATTTACAAATGCATACATGAAACTTAAAGAGTACTTTGTTTTAAATCCTCCATGTGCAAAATTTGACAAGACTTATTAGCAAATTACTGCAAACAGCAAGTACAAAGTCAGTTAAGTAAATAATATTGTTTTCTGTACTTCTTTATTTACTGTTCTATGTTTCAAGAAAAGTAACAAAATTTAAGATCTTATTTGTAAACAGTGATAATATGTATACATGTTCAAAGTATTATCACCAAAATGTGATGGTATTTTACAAAATACTGGTCCACTAAAACAAAGCCAAGACAAGACAGGCCATTTTATGAAGGTCAGTTTTACACCAGTGAATACAGTATCATGAATGCATGTGCAATGCATCATTGTAACTTCTGTAAAGTTAGTCAGATATGATTGAATGATCAATAATATATATCTATACACACATACATACATGCAAAATTTTGTGATTCAAACTACTTGAATTAAACACTTATGGTTTCTTGTTATGATAAGCAGTCATTCTAAAATGAAAGAAGCATTACTTGTGTCTATTCCCTAATTTTTATGGTGGTCATGAGGTTGGTCAAATCAAGCAAAGTTACAGATAGACAATAGTGAAAATAACAGATGAAGTACAATTTTTCTAAACAGAAGAAATGGCATTTGATAATTATTTGTAAGTTATAAAGATTTCATATGCTAAATTTCTAATGTATAAAAGTATTTCTTAACCTAAAAATCAAAATTACTCTGCAGGTTGGTTAGTCAGCATTCAAAAAAAAATGGGAAAGGAAATCTTACTTAAAAAGTATTAAACCTCAATAAGAAAATCTGATATTTTGTATACTAAAGCCTTGCAATGTTTACTGATAATCTGCAAAAGTTTGCAAAGCTATGTAAACTGTATTAAATGTTAATTTGTGAAGGATTAAACAAAATGGGCATATTATAATAAATAAAGAAATTTTAAAGCTGGTTAAGAGAAGAAACATGATTATATATCTTTTGAAGTAGATGATTCTGTGCTCAGAAACAGTTGTTTGATCATTGCTACTTTGGGGCAAATTACAGTTTTTGCTTGTTATTTAAATCACATGAAGTCATTGTCATCCTCCTCAATGCTATAGAATGATGAAAAACATTTAAATCAGTATTTGCTGAACTTTTGTCATTCCCACCTTTTATCTTCTTTGAAAGTTTTTTAATCAAGTTAAGACAATTGTTTCAGGCCATGGCTGGAAAGCAGCTGCAAAAATGTGATCCTCATTGATAAAGGCAGCTCAAAGCATTTTTAATTTCCTTAAATCAAAGTATTAACAAGTGGATTGCAAGTCTGATTTACCACAAAGATTTTTCAGTTTTGTCAAACATATGGTTAGTGTTGAAAGTAAGTAGTTCTATAAAGACCTTAGTTTCACTATGAAGTAAATCTAGCATGCATGCTAAAAGTTGCATGATAATTATGTATTATTTGATGAAGTTTATATCCCAAAAGTTTAAAATAAGCAGTGCCTAGCTAATCACACACTTTATTGTTATTATACTTTCTATACAAATGAACACACTGCATCTTGAATTCCACCTCACAGAATAAGTAACAAGAAAAATTTTCCTTGGTTCTTGTTGTATAAGGTCAACTGCTATTGTGCTGAGGCTCTATTAAATCCAATGCATCTCAGTCTTGGCAAATGCTCATTAGGACACTATCTTCAATGTACCATTGCTTAAAGCCTGTTTTTGCATCATTGGTTACTATTAAAATGTATGTGCTGCACATCAAAAACACACAAGAATAAAGCAAACTTCACTGAACTCTGTCTCACAACTGATTATGTCAGAAATCCAATGGAAGTTTGTTTCATTTCCTCATCCTTCATCTCTTGACTCAAGTGTGCTTTGCTCTAGTTTGGAATAAATGGCATCACTGTGTACAGATTCAGTTCTTGATTCAATGGAAAAGATCCTGAAAAAAAAAGTTAAATATATATATATGTTAAAAAAAAGAGGTGTGTGTGTGTGTCAATATATATGATTCATGACTTAGCAGTACCATCTTGGCACAATATGATGATAATTTCTCATGCAGCACTCCTCTATTTGTCATCAGCCATTCAAAGTGCCTGTTGATGACTAGTCTATAAAACAGTTAAAATCCACGTTAAAAACATGGTAGATTTTGTGTTGCAGCTCGATAGGGAGAATGTTTCAAAGCCTAGAAGAGTAGAGAGAATATGGTATGATAACCAAAGCCTGAAATAAAGAGAAAAAAACAGTACTGGTATTTATATATACTTTTCTCAACTCAAGAAACATCTGCAGTACTTTTCATGTCTTTGCTTGAGCTTTCATTATTTGTCATTTTCATCCATTACATTTAAGCCATGCTTTCTTGAAAACATTGTGTGTTAGATTGATAAATTTTGTTCAATTTGAAAAAAAAATTATTCAGTCATACAAACAATTTCATATAGACCTAACTTTACTTAACCCTACAAGACTCAGTGCCACTTTTAAATTCCTTAGTGCATTGGTACTGCATTACATTCAAACTTTCATTATCATTGCATTCCAATGACATTATTATAGCATATGTTATAGTTCAAGGTATCATATTAAAGTTTTATTTCTAAAGAAACATCTAAACCAACAATTACAAATTGCAGTTTCTGCTGTTATATGATCTGCTCATGGTTATAGTTTTTAAACTTTAAGAGCTTATACACAAGAAACAGTGTGTGTGCATGTGTGCACTGTAGATGATTCCTTCAGATGGCTTAGGTACACCACACATATGTTGTTCACTGCTTTCTTACTCATGTGTAAATAATTTCTCCTGAAAGAAACCACTGTAAATATTTCTTTAGTTTAATATTGGTCTCACTACTTACAAAATTAAAGCTGTGTTACTATGCAACAGTTTTAAGTTGAATGACACACTTATAAACAATGAAAAGATCACAGTTCACTCTTGAAGATTATTAATGTAATTGGAAATGAGTTCATACAATCATTTCCAAACAGGGTAAAATGAATTGAAAGTCCACTGATGAAAGAGAAATATGTAAAGACAAGACAGTTATATATATTTCACAAATACAATATTTACTCACAACCACAGTTTTACCAGTAGAGGCATCATATTATGGTCTTGAATAAATTATGAGTGTGAAATGCATGTGTCTTGTTTTTTCTCAATTTTATAATTAGGTAGTTTTATTAAATACCAATGCTTTTAAGTATCAATTATATTTTGCTTTTATATTCTATTTAACACTTTTATTTGTGTTTTAAAATGCATAATTGAAAGGACTAATGATTTTTATAAAATTAATTTGTTGTTGCCTGGATTGTAAAAGCTCATCAGATAAATAGATAGTTCGTGCAAGCACCATCTCTTTTGGGAAAACACTTCTTTAACTAGAGACTGCAGATAATAAATATAAGTTCCCACAGGCACCAGTTGTAGTTATCAGCATAAACAATAAAAGACAAAGAATTGAAAGGTAAAATTAAATATAATTGATAAGTGAAAAAATAAAAATAAGGTTGAGAACTATTCTAGAAATAATTAAAAGGTATTACATATTTCCATTTGTTAATTTTAAAGATTTCATTGCACTACATTCATGATGTCAGAAAAGGACATAGGTTCAATAAGTCTTGAGAGAAATGAAATAAAAACCCTGTAACTTAAGCGCTTTCAAAAAGGTGGACCTTTCTTCTTCAGGGGCAAACTAGGTATGGTGGTATAATTGAATGAATGATGTATATAAAAAGAGTTTAGAGACATCATGAAGGTCATCCAGTTTTCTAGAAAATGTTTATTTCTCTTTGTACCATTATAAGTATCTCATGTAGGCAATGTAGGTAATGGTGAGAGTGTGTGTGAAAAGGTGTTAGAGAAATTTTAATTTATAAATGACTAAATATATGTATATTTAAAACGATACTTAGATGTTTAAGTAAAATAAATGTGACACCTGGAGAATGATTGGAAAAAGGTATATTTTACTAACCAATTCATAAAAACAGATAAATAAAATTATCTTAAACAAACAGTAAGTTTCAGGAATTTCAAATTTCATATTACATGAAAAAATAAACAAAAAAGTATTTTTCAGACATTGATTAAACTAATGAATGGATATCACTGATTCCAGGATCTAGATTAATTTAAAAGATTGAACAGCATTTAGATTAGCAATCCAATAAGCTTCTTTTACTTCTCTATCTGTTTTAGTTTTGAATCCTGTTTCAGTACCAATGAAAGTAACATCGTTAATGAAATGAACGGGTTGGTTAAAGCGTTGAGCAACAGGGTGATCTTTCTCAATGTCAACAAAAGATTTATGGTCATTGAAATATTCTCTAGGAGTTGTTTGTGTATGTTCTAAATCTTGGTTATCGCATTTTTTTACACCATATAAAATGAATGGTGTTTTGTGTTTCACAAGTTATTTCTTAGATATTTTAAAGTTTCTTTGACTGTGCTTGTCAGAAGATGAGTCAGTAGTTTTTTATGAACTTGCAGATTTTACAAAAGGCTTTATTACATAGATGATAACCATTTTTGGGTGAGATGCAGTTTGTTTTTATGTGAACAACAGTATCTCTTATAGTTCTTTTTCAAATAGAAACAGGAACTTCAAAAAAATATCTATTTAAGACATTTGTTGAGCTGTAGGAGATGAAAATGTTTTTTTTTCATGAAACACTTCTGAATTTAAATAGATAAATAATAATAATAGGAATTCTATTTGAAAGTTTAGTACTATTCTGGTTTAGGATTTTTTCTGCTGAGTGTTGTTAGTCTTTTCAATTTGTCTGTCACTTTTTT
Organism: Carcinoscorpius rotundicauda; assembly: GCA_011833715.1. Taxonomy (NCBI): domain Eukaryota; kingdom Metazoa; phylum Arthropoda; class Merostomata; order Xiphosura; family Limulidae; genus Carcinoscorpius; species Carcinoscorpius rotundicauda. The sequence goes on from CM022393.1 coordinate 43,803,336, forward strand.
GTATCTATATATCCCCTTTGTATCATGGCTTGTTTCAGATTCATAGTGTGTTTTCTGTAGTCTGTTTCATCTGAGCATATTTTATTTATTCTAAGAGCTTGACTACGGTAATGTGTTGTTTAGTGTGAGAAGGGTGACAGCTTTAACAATGAAGATATTGAGGTCTGACTGTAGGTTATTTTTGTACAAGTCAGTGTGTAAAATACAGGTTTTTTTTTTGTCTTAAGAAACTGTGATACGAAGAAAGTTAATCTGCATAGGTAATTGCAAATAAACTTGATTTCTTTGTGAAAGGAGTTTACATATGTGATAAATTCTGTAAATGATTTAAGACTGACTGTCCAAATGAAAAATATGTTGGCTATGTTATGTTTCAATGTATAAAGTTTTAAAGGGCTGAGTTGGAAAACCTAAATTTCAATGTGATGCATAAAAATGTTGGCATAACTGGAAGCCATTTTGGTACCCATTGCAGTACTGTTAACCTGAATATAATGCTCATTATTAAATGCAAAATTGTTCAGAGTTAAAACTAGGCTGGCAAGATTGGTTATTGTTTGAGGTTCTAATGGGTCAGAAAGATTTAATGCACACTTAAGACTTTCTACTCCTTCATCATGAGGAATGATGGTGCAAAGGAAAGAAACATCCATTGTGCAAAATCCATCAGTATTAATATCTTCTACAATGTTAAAAAAGTGGGTAGTATTATTTATGCAAGAAATCAGGATAGAGGGAATACATTTTGTGTGTTATGCAACAAATGCAGACTGCTTTTCATTAACCATGTTTATATTAAAAACTGAGTTGGCCAGGATTGTTCAGTTTGTGTATTTTGGGCAAAAGATAAAATCTATCAGGAAAAAAACTTGTCTGGGTATCAAATACTGAAAGGTTTCTTTGTTAATTTTACTGTTTTGGAGTTATTTTAGTTTATAAGTTATGGTCTTAACAAACTGAAATGTACGATCATGTAAGAGTTTTTTATATAAATTAATGTCCAAAACCTGTTTTATTTGGCTGTAATGTCTGAATACAATTTTTCAAATCTTGTGATTCAGCAAATTTGAAAGCAAACAGTTCTGCAATGGCCATATCAGTCACAAGTGGATTTATTTTACATTTACAAATACTTTTAGCACTAGCAGCTATAAAGGCTTCAAGAGTTCATTGTTCTGCTTTATTTTTTCAAGTTTTTTCCTCTACTAGGGATAGGAAATGTGTCTTCTTTTTCCATACAGAAAAAGTACAATTCTGATGCAACAACTTCATCACATGTGTTTTTGTTTTTTTTAAAGTAAACTGCAGTGTAAATATGTACAGTATATTATAACAAATATATATGAGATTATATAATTATAGTAGTATATATATATCTGGAATTTTCTTAACTAATTATCTAACATAAAATGTAAACTAGACAGTTCATGTGAATATCTTGTATTATCAACTGAAATGTGTTAAACAAGAAAAGTTTGTTAGAATTATCCAGCTCAGGAACTTGATAAAACATTCAAGAGTAATTCTAAATTAAATATTTACATAAAAGTAAATTGATAAACCTTCTAAGTTACTTATAAATTAAACTAAATATATAAACAGTAAATATTAATTATAACAAATACAAAGAACATTATATACATATTATGTATGTAAAAACAGCTGGTATGGGTAGAGAAAGCAATATGTAGAGAAGCAAACAATGTTTCGACTTTCTATGGTCATTGTCAAGTCATTATGTGTATTGTATCATGGACAGTTTTTGCTCCATATCAAACCAGCTGTATATTTCACATAGTAGTAGTTAATTCAATTAAGTTTAAACAAATACATACAATAATTATATGCACAAAAACAAAATATAATTATATATAGTATACAAATGATCATAATTTATATTTTCTATTGAAAATGTAGCAAATATTACTTTGATACATGAAAAATGGAGTGACACAACCTGCAATCACTATGAATTTTCAAGTGTAGCATCAGTCCACTAGTTACTCCTTAAACAGAGGTGCTACATAGCAGGTGCTATGCACAGCTCTGATTGTAGTTACACGAGTTCAGAAATCTGTACATCTGTTGATCACCTGTGCATATGTATCTTTGAAATACTATGCCTGTAAGTGCTTTACATAAAGTCACGAGTATACAAAAGTATCTTATTACACTTTTAAGAAAATTAATATTGTATAATATTCCTTAGGCTGAACCATATATTCTAATTATACCAAATACTTTTTATTTATTGCATTTTTATTTCTGGTAATACTCACATCAACAATGAAATTTTTTGTTTCAATTTTAAATACATCACTTTTAGTTATCTTACATAAAGAAAACAGTAGTAGTTCTCATTCATTTTGCAACTATTAGGTATAAGAGTAAATCCAGTGATTTCCTGAAGCACTTTGGTCAAGTGAGTTAAAATCCTTCAAAGCACTTCCAGCATTATCTCATTATTTTACAGGTGTGGTATTAAAAAATGTTTAGTAGAAATTTAAAATTAACATTGTAATGGTGTTCTAGCTTGTATCCTAAAAAATGTGAAAAGTAATTTCAGTTGTGTAAATATAATGAGTTTCATCAGGTCCATGAAAATCACTTAATGGAAGCTTTCCTGAACTAAATTTCATTGATAGTTGTTCTGCAAATAAAAGATTGCATCCTTAAATATAAAAATAATGAAAACCTGTGCTGAAGAACAACTATTTAGTAACTTCTGTCATAAGAGCTTCTAACAGTCTACAATTGTAATTGACATCAATTTCAGTTTTAATTATGAGTAACAGTAAACTACAAATTCTCTCCATGAACACACTATCTTAGATGATCAGTAGGGTACCCTTACTGCTAGTAGGTAGTTTGCTCTGACTGTATGTCAATATTAATCAGAAAAAAAATATAGTAGTTGTACAGATGCTTTAAACTAAGCAATCTGAAGCAAAATTTAAAAATGTTTAAATTGAAGCACAATCTTCTTATAAATTAACATTTTCCTGTGTCAATAATGTGTTTCTTATAAAACCTCTTCCGACAGTTTAGTTTTATCATAACAAAAGTTTCTTTTCATTGCCAATCTAAGCATGCTTCAGCCTTTATACCCCCATTATATTGTTATACAGGGTGCTCGGAAAGTCACTGTGCACTTATATATTTATTAACATACAAAACTGCACAGTGACTCTCCGAACACCATGTTTAAATTAAAATCTTGTGATTCTTTCTACTTGTGTTTATGTGCCTCCTATATCAAATTTGCATACAAGTTCCTAATGATTACTTCCTTTTCACTTTGAGATGATCCAAATGAATATATCCAAAACCATTTTATGAGAAGGAAGGGAAGAGTTAAGTATTATTAGAAACAGGTTTTTGACATAGTAAGATGTTAACTGCTGAAACACACCTCTTCTTACATTTTAGCTAGAATCATATGTTGAAAAAGTGAATGAGCTAGTGATGGAAAGATACAAACAGAAAGCATTTACATATACAAAGAGGTGAGTGAAAATGAAATACAGTAATAACACACCAGTGAGGTATGCCATATTTTTGGAATAGGTATGGTCTTTGCCCTGACAGCATAAAATGTAATTAATGGAAAGTAAAGACCAGACCACAGAGGCAAATGTCTTATAACTTTAAAATAACGTTAATTCATCCAGCCCCCAACCAATTAGATCTTCCACACCTCCTCATTGCAATTACAGGACTGTGGACCCAAACTGAAATCCCAAGTATAGTAGCTAGGGCATTAAGGCTGCTTTATTCTTAGTCTTGTTTAGTAACATGGTACTATTGGAACCCAATATGAAAAGTACAAAATGTTGTATGTTGAGCCACCAGAATTATGAAGAAAATATGAGCAATACAAAAGTGGACAAACCCTTGCTTCAACCTGATAAGTGCAAAATGTAGCAAACTGAATTTAGAATTACATAACTTCACTCAGCCCAAAGAAACAGAGACTGGTTGATATTTGGTTGTTTGAAATTTACTGGTGCAAGGCTAATAGGCTACATGCACCAAAAAACAGTAAAAAATAGAAAAGTAAAATAAGTATAAAATTTACTGGTGCAAGGCTAATAGGCTACATGCACCAAAAAACAGTAAAAAATATAAAAGTAAAATAAGTATAAAATGAAAAAAATAAAGTAAATTAAAACAAAATAATGTCCAAAATTCAGTTAAAAGATTTCATAAGAATAAAAAGGCTAATGGTCCATAAAAAGTTAAAAACACAAAGACATTGGACAGTGTTACTGTCCAGTGACACTGTCCAATGTCAAGCATAAATCCAGAGAAAAGACAAGTTGTAACAACAGCACGTTAGTAAAACATAGGCTATTATGACTTGAGTTTCACAAAAGCCATACTTTGATGGATCAGCCTCTGATAAAATAAAACAATAAGTTAAAAAACTGTGAATCATGCATCACCTAATTAGGACAACTTCCTCTTCTGAGTATTATGGAAACAAGATGGCCAAAGAACAAAAGGAGGCTTAATCTGGAAAAGGTTTGTAATAACGTTGCTCACTCCATGCTGACTGCCAAATGGCACAAAGCCAAGTTTTTATACAGGACTGAAGTATCAGTATGGGATAGATATGAACGTGAAGGAACCAGAGAAGATTGACTTAGCTGTGGTGTCAACAGGCTTCTTCTCACGAATACTGATGTGGTCAGGTATCCAGAAAAACTGGATACAGATAAAAGTTAAAGAAAAATGGGTCAGTTGTTTTTTAATATTTATGAGAAGTGGGTGAAAACTAACTTTAAGTGATTCTAAGGCCAGTAGAGAGCTACGAGAGTTAATGCAAATAGTACAATCTGAGTATAGCACAAATTCTAGGTATCTAGAGCAAGAGAAATGGAACAATAGCCTAGTGCTAAACATCAGAAAAATCAATTCTTCTGCCAGATCTGGTTCAAACCAACTAGAAGAATAGTAAGGTAGACAGGAGAGAGATGGTGTAGCATCTCATAGTTAATATCATCAGGTTCAACCAAAGTACTGTTTTTTACACTAGATTTTCTCAAGTCTAGATACAGATCATTGGCTAACTGACATAAATTTAGAAGAAGAGCTAAGTTGCTCATTGAGCATGTATATTAACCCAAATTGCAAGAAACATTGATAAAAATCCCCCTCAATTTTCACACTGTAGATTAGTTAAAATGCAATTATTTTAATTAAACTAACATCTTTCTTCTTTTTTTTTTAATTGTGTGGCCAACATTGTTTCATTAGCCACAGCTATGGCCACTATGAAAAATAAGTTGTCCACCCCTGCTCTAGATATATAACATATTTACAGATGACACTCATATTACCAACTTTTTATACTGTATACTATGGATAAGGTCCGTATATAGCATTATAATGAACAATTTTATATTTTTGACAGTTACAACACTCAGTGTAAAAAACTTATAAAACAAAACTGGAAAAGTCCATTGATTTTCTTAAAATACAAAACAAACAAAGCATCCCATCAATACTTAGTGAAAGTATTTGCAATATTGACCCATGGCACCCTATTTAGCAAATTATTTTTACCAACAATGTCACTGACCCTCAAGCAGTTTGGTGCATAAATAATTTAAAAATACATACACAAACTGATAGCATTGCAGAGGATTACAATGCAACTCCAAGATTAATTAAACATGTATAACACTGGTTTGTAAATTTATAAACCAAATTAACCAAGTGTACTACATTTACTTTTAATATAAAAAATCAAACTGTTTTACCATCCCATATCCAGACACTTTTATCTCTACTACATGTGGCAAGAAATTTTCCTGATGCTGACCAAGCAACACTTTTAACTTCATTTTCATGTCCCTCAAGAGTTGCAGTGCATTCAAATTGTCCACTTTTTTTGTCCCAAATACAAGTAGTCGCATCAAAACTGGTTGAAGCTAACATGCTGCCACATGGAGACCAAGTTACACTACGAATTGTACGTTGATGTCCTTCAGTAAGAATGGTTTTGCATATCCAATTTTCATCTGTAACTCAAGAAATACAAAATTATATGATGAACTAAACAAAAACATATACATATTACACAAATATCAAAGAATACTTGTGTATAGATTTAATAGAAAACATCTGTTCTATTTAACACTAGGGATATGGGTAGATAAAAGGGCCCATGTTATCTATTTGGACTGTTGCATCCCAATATGTAGTGAAAAATGTTACAATTTTCCAATATTGAAAATGTATTTCTGATAGGTACTTACTATCACTCACATAAATAGGTATTATGATTCAGTACTGCCCTCTACATAAAAAAAACAACAACACATACCACAAGTTTTTGTCTCCCCTCAGTTGGAATTGAATGATTTCAATGCACATCTCATGCAAATCAACATCTGACAGCCCTGTACCAATAAGAATGCAAGATACTCTCATGACGTATGACTCCCTCTGTTCAATTCTATTGACTATCACTGAGTTTTGGCAGAAGATAAAAGCACTTGTTTTCAGTGGGGTAGAGAGTGGGAAGTGTGAGAAAAAGTAAGTACCTCTTAGAAGTATATTTTCAGTATAGGTATAACTTCTGATACAGAACATTACCTTCTCTTAGATAAATCACTATAATCCCATGCTGAATAGGTGGAGAGACCAGTGCAAAGGAAACAAAGAAATCCTTTGAAAGCATCCAAAAAACACTCTCTGAGATGAGACAGTAAGATTTTACAATCTGATGTGGGGAAACACACCACTTCTGAATGCAGTTTACTCTTTGACTATCACAGAAAAATATTACAGTAAGAGGAACACATTCAAGTGAAAGAGAACTAAGGCCAGATAGTGATCTAAACCATACAATATTTATGAAACTCAATTCCAGAAAATATAAAAGTAGATAAAATGAAAAGGATTGTCCTAGATGTAGAACAGGTAAGACATGATGGATTGTACATGGCAAGTCAACTACATCTAGAACTCATGCTGCTGGGTAACAACATTCATGTGGGAATCAGAAAAAGGATCATACCGATGGCAACTACAATAAAAACTCAAACATCTGGTTGGAGAATAAAAAAAGAGGATCATACTGTCTTCATCAAATTTAAGAGCCCAGGGGAAATCAGAAACCCCAACTTATGAACAGGGCACATTTAATATAAAAAATTGACAGATAAATCAGAAATCTGACATCTGGAACTGAAAAGATGTCTGTGTAACATAAACTATCTCCTTCAATATTGAAATTGATTAAAACTGCCTCAAACACAGTAACATCCTGGGGATAATAAGCAGTGAGGAATAGTGGAAGAGGAAGTACAGTAATAATCTGCAAGCACTTTTACTATGATCCACAACACTGATAGAGTAACAAAAATATGAATGATGGAGGAATACTGACACCTGTAATATGTGTTTCGACATATGTTGATTGGTTCAACTTTAAATCCAAAGCCAAGCTACTGGAAACCAACATCCACATGGGGGTATGATCCCAATTAACGGGGAGAATTTTGACAGCTAACTCCCATGCATTTCTTCTTCATATTGGAAAATAACACATTTTACATCAGCAAAGCACCACAGCCCTACTTTTAATTGAATGTTTTTATATCTTATGTTTCATTAACGCATTCAAGAGGATACCCCACAGTCCACCACTCTCTTGGCTGAGTACTAGAAAGTAGTAAAAGTATTTCAAAATCCATTAGAAATTGGTTGGTTGGTTTGGTGTTTTATGGCATAAAGCAGCTAGGCTATATGTACCAAACATCCAGTAAAAAGTTAAAGTAAATTTAGTAAAAATCATGAAAGGAAATTAAGGTAAAACAAAACGTAAATATTACTAAAACCAATGTTTACATCTAGTCAACAATGGTAAGAGAAAAACTACAGTAATACAAGTTGTACAGGAATTTCTGTACAACTTTTTTAACTGCAATTATCATAATTTGCCAGGAAAACAAATAGATAAGTTCAAAAACCACCATCAGTCACCTAAAGTTGGCCTTTCCAGTCCTGGTTCCAAGTTATTTGATGTTATAGCCATTTTCAGAGAGAATCTGTGACTTGGGGATGTTCTTCAAATCCCTCTCAACAATAACTCCTGGTGTGAATTCAAAGTAGTATGAGGTGTAATCTCAATAGGCATATCCCTAATCACCTTTCAATGCAAGAGGAGTTCATTGTGTTGAGATCTGGATATTTCCACCAATGTGTCACAAAATTGTAGCTTCCTTACTGAGTTTGGAGAGCCAGAAGGTCCCTCTAGTCCATTCTAAATGAAAAAGGGAGATATTTTCCCTAAAAGTTTATCTGAAAGAGAATGTAGGATAAGAAAATAAGATACAACAGGTGTAACAGATGTTAAAGATTGCTGCACAGAATCTTCAAGATGTGGTCATTTACCTGTGAACTGTTATTTTAATATTTTATTTAAGTTTTTATTTGGAGGATCTATAATAAAAAAAAAGAAGGAAATTTTGGTGCCCACTGACCCCACCCACCATGGAGCCCTATGAGAAGATGCACTACAATGCCAAAGTTTTGTGAGCATCAGATACAATGCCCACAACACCTGTTTAGAACATCCAACACAGGCACTTGGTTGACCCTAGCCCAAGTGGTCCAGTTGACTGACCCAAAAGGGGCCACCCCAAGACTGCCCATCTATTGGAATTCAGAGCCAAAGTGATATGTTAGGGTTGGACCCCTTAACCACCAGGATTCTCTCCTACCCTTCATGAGTTACTATGCACAGCAAACAAGTGGGTGGATGTTTAAATCCCAAAGGAGGTAAACTGAAAGAACAGATCCCTGGGAGGATCCTCACCAAGTACAGGAATCCACACCGAAAGGCCCATAAGAAAAAAAGGATGTAAATATGCAGTTAGTGTTCAGAGGAATGACTGTACTTGAGACAGTGCAATAGGTGACCATGAAATGCTATTTTTAATAGCAGACCACATAATGTTATTCAACAAAAGACATGGAAGGCACAGGCAGCGATCCCCTTTTGCTTTACCCATGTTGTCCAATATGTGAGTACTGTGAGCATAAACCTACAAGCAATTTTGTCAAACACCCCATTTGTGCAATGACAATATATTAAAGGTAGTCTACATGTCAGATTGAAGAATTTCCCCCAAGGGACAATGAAAATAAGAATCTAATGAAAAGGTAAGGTGTGAGATATGATGATAAAACACCCAGAACAAAGAAAAAAAGGAAGATGATTTAAAAGCCAAACCCAATTGATGAGGGTTGAAGGAGAAAGAGGAATAAAGAGGTAGGAAGGGGCACAACAAAAGGAAGCTGTGAGAGTAATGTAACAGCAAAGGGCATTGTAGAAATGTACATGAAAAAAAAGTGTTTGATGTAAAAAATGCAAGTATGAAAAAAAATGAAGACTGGGAAATGAATTTAAAGTAAAATACCTCTTGAATGTAAATAAAAATATTAATGATGAAATCCCACTTCAGAAATTAAACAATTAAAGTCGTGAATGGAAATTACCTGAAAAACACCAAACAAGAAGTGATGATAGTTTGGTAGAACTGAAATGAGAGAGGCTCATGCATCACAATTTCCAGAAAGCCATTGGATGCAGTTACTTACAAATGAGGGGAGATAAAAGGTTTGTGTCACACATATTTTATTGTTTTTTTTTCATATAAAGGGCAACATTGAATAGTAATAGCTATTTATGTGAGAAAAAGGTGATATAACATACTGGAATCAACTCTTAATATTACACAAGTTTTGATTTAATTATTTTCAACAGAAAATTGTTCTATCAAGACTGTTCTATCTACTATACTTTTGAAAATGAGAGAATCTTTCACAGCTGCAGCACTTGAAATTATTTTAGGAAGGATTAGAGTAAATTAATTTACAACACTTTTTTTCCTTTTTTATTTATTACAATTGTATGTCCCAACAATATTAAAAGTGGGTTGCATGTATACCAAATTAGGCCTGGGATGGCCGAGCGCGTTAAGGCGTGCACTCGTAATCCGAGGGTCGCGGGTTCGCGCCCACGTCGCGCTAAACATGCTCACCCTCCCAGCCGTGGGGGTGTATAATGTGACGGTCAATCCCACTATTTGTTGGTAAAAGAGTAGCCCAATAGTTGGCGGTGGGTGGTGATGACTAGCTGCCTTCCCTCTAGTCTTACACTGCTAAATTAGGGACGGCTAGCACAGATAGCCCTCGAGTAGCTTTGTGCGAAATTCCAAAACAAACAAAAGTATACCAAATTCAATTTTATTTCTCATCAGGATCTCTACAAGGCTACCCTTAAATTGAAATTGGAAAAGGGTTTCACTTCAAGAAAAGACTGAGCTATAAGCTAAAAGTTTGTTGAAAAAACAACAACAAAAAAACCCACAAACTCAGAGTTGTTTCATGAGCCACAGCCAGAAATGTCAATAATTTCCTTACACATTTACTATTACGTCCTTTATAACAATCAGAAAGAGAAGACACAGCACTAGTTGCAGGTCTGTCCCAAAAATGATAACATGAACTTTGAAGTTCATAATCAAGAAAAATGAATCAAAAACTGAAATCATAAATGAACATGCAACTGTAATAAATTGGGATTAAATTAAAGTGAAGAAACTGTCTGAATAAAGTTGGAAGTAATTTAAATAACAACCACTTCACAAGTATACTTAAATGGAATGCAAAAATTTGAAACATACAAAGAAACATCTCGGAGTAGAAGTGTTCCCAAATGAGGAGTGATAGTTGTTAGAGATGTATAGAGGAAGTCACACATGATAATTTGCATGAGAGATGTATTGCAATCATTTGATTTTAGGAAAGTACTGTATCAGAGCCTTACCTTTATTACCAGTATGTTTTAAGGAAGTAATTATAATACTAACTTATGATGTATTTTGCATAAATCTTAATAATGTAAGATACATTTCAATTTATAAAGCCTTGTACACCTTAATAATATAACTCAATCTGTTTTCTTAGATGACATACATCAAATGTCTGTCATGAAAAAGTGCCAAGACTGCAGGCATATAGTATGTGTAACTTTGCAAGGTAACAGACAGGACAATACAAGTTGCTCATGGAATCTTAGACATATCAATCAAATAAATCCTGAATAAAATTTTCCATAAACGTTTTTGACAGAATTTGATTTTTCTTCTTGTCATTATTATCTTTTCCATTATAATCATATCTTAAGAAGTATTCATATATATGTTTGATTCTACATGGAAATTTAGGAAAGTGTTGTTTATGTATTTTTATATGCTACTGGTTTGTTTTGTACTTTTTCATGTTTTAGAATGATCAGGAACTCGCACAGTAAGAAAAACTGAACAAATTATAAATTAGAAATGCAAATTTCACCTCCAGTTGATACTTCCATAATGGATTTAACACTTGTAATATAAACATATCACATACAAGTTATATCCAGACTTACTAGTATGAATCAGCTTAATTCAAATAAAATTATAATTATCCAAAATAACTCCAATATCAAACCCATGTTGAATCTATACATTACATACAATGTAAAGTTTTCACTTTTCTGCAATAATAGGCCAAAGTTTTGGATGTGAAGGAAAATAATTTTGGACAGTCTCTCTCCCACACTCCTGGCTGCTCTCTGCTTATTACATATCTTTCTTTATACCTGTCTGGTCATGTTGCCAACAATAAAAGGCAATTAATAACTTTCTGTCATTGAAACCATTGACTGAAATCTACACAGACTTATCTCTTGACAAATGGTTTTATGTTTACATTCCCAACAGGATGAAGGTCATCCAATACATATACACCTTTATACTTTTAAAAATATCTATCACTATTGGTCCTATGTATAGCAATCGGTCAAAGTGTGGATGTTACAGCCTTTATGGAGTTACATTCAAAATTCTAACTATTTTATTGATGTATGTCACAAAGCTTTGCATCAAAATATATTTATAATTTAAGTTGTTATATTTCCTAACTCTTAACTTCATTTCAAAAAGAGATATCTGAATAAATTCTCAATCTGTATCTATAAGAGGTACTTGATTTAATGGTAGTGCAACTTCTCATTTATAGCTTTTTTTTCACCTCTGTTATTTAACTAACTAGAAACAGATGCTATAGATACTGATAAGCCAGAATATAAAATTTTCTACCTTTTAGTGTTTAATTTTGCTTTACTAAGCTCTCACTATATTTGTTCAAACACAAAATTCTCTTCCAATATCCTGTTTTATACATGAAATGAGTACGATCCTAACTGCTATTGTTAATGGATGTGTTTATAACCAATGGAAAGAAGTACTTCAATACTATGTCAGAAGCATTAGAACTGGGAGTGCTATAGCACCCCAACTCTGCATGTCAAGCAAAGCACCCTCACTTTGCAACTATTTCCTACACCACCACTATATGTAAATCAGATGACTTATGTTTCAGCAGTAAAACCTGGTAATTCATCAAAATACCTTGATGTACTTGGACTGAAGGAGTAATACTTTGTTCTTAAAACTTATTTATAGGTTATAGTAATAGTAGAATTGCATGTTCCAATAAAGTGTCTTGTGTATTTTGTGTTTTTAACAGCACACTTAAAAGCTAAATTAATTATTTTTAGATAAGTGAATTGGTAAGAAAAAATTTAACCTACTAAACCAGGCACATCAATGCTGAGGTCCCAAGACAGGTGCAAAATTTCTTAGGTTTTATGTATATTTTTCACAAAAGCAACTAAAATGTGTGAATTATAAACTTTTAAAATTAAATAAACAAATTAAAATTTGTTATTCAGGCATACATATAGGGTGTCTTTTGATGTAATATGATTTGATACTTTGTGACTATAACTTGCTCAAAGCTTCAGGTGAGCTAACTATTTTTCTGGTACTTGGGTTAGACAGTTCACAGAGCAATGAAAAAAAAAGACAATCAAATAAAAACAGATGTAAACTTCTCTTTCTTTTAATATGAACTGATTTTCACAAAGTAAATTTTGAAAGTATGAAACAAGAATTATATGTTGTAAATTTGGAAACTGAATTAACTAGAAATACAGCTCAAATGTAGAAAACTTTGAAAATAAATTTTTAAATATTCAAAACACAAAAAATGGTGGTGGTAAATAAAACAAAAAACAAGTGTGCTTGTAAATGTCATATAGAATAAGTTTAACCCTATATGCATAAGTTAGGTTCAAAATGTGAATGCCAAAACCTATAACAGAGAGCCCTGCAATGTGGTATTATGTATATAAGAGTTATCAACTATCCTTTATCCTAAATTATTGATGTAGTGACAGTAGAGGAGAGACAATATTGGATGTAATACATACAGGAATAGTGAAAAATAACTGTAAACATGAAGGCACTATATGGGATCTAGAGGTTATACAAATGCAACAGCAAACTGTAAAACAGGCAAAAGTATTTTTTAGCCTTCCCTGAGCATAAACTTGCACTCCAACTTGCCACTGTCTATAACAGACTGACATCCTCGATTCAAAGATATATTGTAACACATTTGACCTGTTGTACAACAGTTGTAAATTTTACTCAGAGTTTGGCATATTTCAAATAAATACACATTATAAACACAGAATTATAGTCAAAATTATTTCTTCAATACAACTACAGTTAAATAGACCTTTACAGTTTAGTAGATTAAATCTATTAAACCATTCAACATTGGTGTACCTACATAAAAGCTGGATAAAAGTCTAAAGATATTATAATGTGAATTATTAGGTCACATTTTAAATATCATGTTTGGTCATAAGTGCACTACATTAAATTGTTTAAAATGCTTCAAAGAAGGGCAAGCATAACACCTGGAAAGGAAAGGTTCCCATATAAAGGCAGATTAACTCTACCACTATAGATCAGGGGTTAAAGGCCATGTCACTGTGATTGTTGATTTGCATTCAAAATTTTATAGAACTTCTATCTTATGAATTTATATCAATAACTTTATTTCAATTAAACAAAACTTCAACATTGATTTTTTGTGTGTGACATGGTATGCTGAATGCTGTACTGATTCAAACTAGATATTTTTATGCTATAATACAAAGTATATAGTTCTGTATGAATTATAAGCCTAAATAACTGATACTAACATGCTACAATAAAAAATAACCTATCTTTTCTGGTTGCTGAAAAATTATTCATGTAGTGGATCAAACATAGTGGTCAGAATCGTTTTTAGAAACAGTTCCTTATGTACACTTACTAGTGTATATAACCAGTGAATAACCAACTGAAAGGTGTCAGCAACTTACTCTACTTATGGTTATGCACAAATGTGGAACTGACTATATTAGTTCCAAAAATTAGTCCTAACATTAATACTTGTAATACTATTAAACTATTGTTTCTATATTGTTCACATAATACTTTTAGTTATGATCTTGAATATAATATCCTATTGGCATTATCAATAGTAATGTTATAGTTAAGATTAATACTATTTATTAAACTAAAGTTGAAACATAAAGCACTCTTGGTCAGAAATTGTAGCGTCATATTGTATACGCTCATACACATACATTGAGATTTAAATTTTAAATCTGTTACCTTTCTGAGCCCAAATTCGAATAGTTTTATCTGCACTACAACTGGCTAATAATGATCCTTGTGGATTCCATGCGACACACCAAACTCGATCGCCATGTCCTTGTAGACATACAATTTCTCTCAACTCCATAATATCTAACTTAGTAATAGGTTAAATCTTAAAGTTAAACATGGTTTAGACTGTAGATATTTCTCTCCCATATATATTTCTCTATATATATCTCCTCCTCATAACTATCGCTTTACCACGAAATTTCAAAGCCCAAATAGCATGTGAGTGGCAGATATGCGCGTGCGTATGAACTGTCTTAAATAATCGTCGAAATACAATCTTTCTAGTCCTATTTTACTTTTAAAATGTGTGTCAGGTATAGTATTGTATGTTTACTTAATATTAATACTGTTGTATTTTCGTTATTATACAGGCTTAGAATTGATCATTTCCTTGTGAGAAGGTAATTTATTTCTGTACTTGTTTTAAATCCAAAATACTATTGCTTTTGTTTTCAGTATCAACAGCAATACGTAATATTAATAATACCAGTATTAAATGTGTGAGATTGACATGATGTCACAACTAATGATGTCAGTATATTTTATTTTTAAACAATAATATCATTGTTTAAAAATGTTTGAGTACAGGTGAGTATAGATTAATGAAACAAAAACTTGAAAGTGATCTAATTTCAAGTGTTGTATAAGCCTAATTTCAGTCTAAGACTGGTATTGCAATTAGTGCTAGTGATAATAATGCTTACTAATGGTATAATAGTATTAATTCTGATATGTGTAAACAACTGCTCAAAATATAACCTTTTTATGATTAAAATAAAAACTAATAATGTCATATTAGGAGTATTATGTTTTCACATTTTGGGAAATATTTACAGATTAATTTTATTACGTAATATAAGTTTTGTTATGCTGGAGGAAGTAATACTACTGTGGTAATATTCTGAAGTAGTTGATTTTAATTATCAGTTGTGCTGGCTGCGTTTGAATTTTTGAAGTATTTCAGTTTCACAGTAGGTCTGCTTGAAGTACAGTTCTAGGTACTGTTTAAAGAATTATGTTCTTGTGCTCATTCTGCTAGCCAACAAATTGTTTATAATCTTTACCACAGTAATATTATTGACAAATAATAACATTTGTATGTATTCTGATGTTATAAATCGATGAAACCTACTTTTGTGTCTGTATAGTAACGTGATGCATTACAGCTATTTGCAAAACTGTAAATGTCGAATTTTGGTGTTTGTTTAGAATTGTTTTATTTGTGCTTGCTTAGCTTTTAAGCTGTGTGTTGTTTTTCTGAAGTTTTATTATCATCTAATTAACTGTACTTGAAATGTGAATATTTTGATAAGTTAAAGAAACTTGCTTATCTACATCAGTTCTCACTGTTTTTCTTTGTAGTGCTATTAATTTTTATTCTTCCATTGTCTTCAAGCTTGATCAAACCTGGATTGAATATCATTCAGAAGTAATCAAAAGGAAACATATATTATTAATAGTGTCCAAGTTTTTAGATGTGATAGGTGCATATGATTAAAAACAAGAGTTATGAGGAGATCTTCATCCTATGGTATACTGAGAAAAAATAATGATGTGGCTTAATTTTTGTTTACTTTTGTCATTATACATTGACAAGTTTGTGGTAATTTTGTTGATTTAACAATAAATTTTAATACTGACCACAAGTTAAGTATTTGGCTATATTTTATTTAAAATAGCTTGTAACCATAAGAACAATTTGACAGTGGTCAGTTTCAAATACAAATAGAGACCATTAAAACAGGCTAATAATGATCCCTGTGGATTACATGCAACACACCAAACTTGATCTCTGTGTTTTTGAAGGGGTCAATTTGGCTTATTTCTGTAAACTTTCTTTATTACTCTAAGAGAGTATTGTATTATAGTGTCATGTAATTAGTAATGACACAAGCAATAATTTGTTGCTTTAGTTTCAGCAGAATTGTACTTCAGTCATTGGCAGTAAAATAGACATGGAATATAAGTTTGTAATTAAGTACAAAGCTACTCAATAGGCTGTCTATGATCTACTCACCATGAGTATTGAAACCTAGATTCTAGCATTGTTAGTCAGCAGACATACCATAGTGCCACTGATGTTGTAAAGAAACTAAATGTGAAATGTTTATCAGTTCAAACTTTGATCAATAATGAAGAAAAAAAAAAGAGGCATGGTTAATCCATCACCTGAGACCTCCTGTTGACTATGCTCCATATCTTGGCAATGTGCAGCTTGGAAATACTTTTGTCCTGCATACATCAAACAAAATATGGGGCATTAAGATTAAGAAATTTATTACAATAAATTTGGAATTCAGCTTTGCATACCTTATTTTTGGTATTAAGTGCATCTTGCTTAGAGGGAATTTGGACATAGTCAGAAGAGTGCCCTTTTAATGCAGGGGTGCTAATGTACTTAACTATTTACTAAAGGAAGGATGTAATTCCAGAGCAGGCAAAAATACAAATTTAGTCCAGAAACAGTAGCAGGTTCGCAGAAGTGCTATTTGTGTATTGCAACTTGGGTGATTCAAATCACATGGGAATCATTTATCTGGTGTGATGTATGAGGAGGTTTCCCATGATGTAAGGTGATGTGAGAAATATCATGGGTCAAAGAAGTATTTCAAGGAATAAAGAGATGGGAACAATAAAAGAGACCACATAGCAATGATTTGTATAGAAAGGACAAGGCAGGTAATCAGAACAAGAATAAAGATGGGAAAGATATAGGAATGAGCATGCTGAGGCATTTTGGGGAGAAAAGCATTATCAGAATAGAGAAAGGTAAAGAAGAAATGAGAGAGAATAGGGAATGAATCAGTGGCATACACAAAACAATTGATGACCACAGGTGAAAAGGAGGAAGAAATAGGTTTTTAGAGATTGTATAAGGATATGTAAAACAAAGGTTCAAATAGAGGAAGGGTAATAACATGGAAACAGCATGCAGCTCAAAGCTGGGAAGGACAGGAAGATGGAGAGAATTAAAGTGTTTAAATAATTTGTGATGATGAGAAACTCATTTGAAGATCAAAATGTTGTACTCTGCTTTAGTTGTAAAAGTGTTAATACCTATACCAGTCATCCTGAGATACATTTAAAGTAGTTAAAAGAATGAAAGAGCATAATGGGGAAGAAAACTTTATGGAAAGAGGAAAATTGATGTGAGAGATAAATGTATGGTAACCAGCTATTAATGAACTACGGTCAAAAAGTTACATGAATAATTTGGAGAGAAGGGGAAAGAATGGTGTTAGTTATCAACTCGCACCACACATTAAACTGGTTATTGCTAGTGTAATATATAGACGTGAACAGACACACTTTCACTGATTACAAGACATAAAACAACACAATAATTAAACAACAACAAAATTCAACATTTTAATGAATTAACCAAACAGTTATGCAGACTCAATCCCCAACTTGCCTTCATCAACCACAAAAACCTAATACTACTCGCTGATTTTTGTATATGAGATGGACTTCACCTAAACTTTTCTGATATTTTTACGTTGGCCTCAAATTTCAAATACTTTATTTTCCACTCTTGTCTTCTTCTTCCAAGTCACCCCAATCATCTCCTATTCCCACTTCTAATAGCCCTTCTATTCTTTCCTGTCCAAACTCTACATTTCTTCCTATCTCAGAAGCCACCAAATCTCATAGTGACACTCCTACCACTTCAATCTACGTTATCAAAAACTCACTCATTCTCTCACAGTGAATCTTGAAGTTCTCCTAGAGGACTAAGCACAAATCACACTTCCCCAAAACATCACATTCCACAACTTGCAACATTCGGTTTTCTTATGCTTCTGTTGTTAGTTCTGGTTTACCCATGAACCTTTCCACTCCATTATTTCTAAAACCACACCAAATTATTACCACTATAAACACCACACATTCCACACTATAGTCTTCACCAGTCAATCAATCGCTTGTAAAAGTATCTTAATTAGAACACTGTAGTCTTTCATCTGTTAGCACAAACTCATAGAACGACCAGCAATGCACTTCACATTCTTAAAAAGATAGTTACTTTCCTATTCCTTCCCTTACACCAAGTGACGAACCATTCTATTACAGTAAAAAACAGCTATTTCAGGAACTTAGAAAACTCACTGAGAAACAAACATAACATTATCAGCCTGCCAAGTCACAAGTAATAACATAAAAAAACAGAAATGCATCTCAATCTCATGTTGAAAACCATGATAACAGTAGGAGCACATGACAAGAATTTTTGCAACAAATTGCAGCAGTCCTCAAAAACACCTCCTTAGAACTCCTCAATATCACTAAAACATTCTGTCAATATTCTAGATAAAGAAATTTCTCAGTATTATTTATACAACCCTTCGGAGGAAGAAATAAAAATAACTAAAAATTATAAATAAAACCGATACATTCCTTCTTAAAAAGAATAACAAAAAAATAATTTTCAACCAATAACACTAATATGGACTTAAATATCTGGATAGGTTGGAAAACGTAGAAGTAGGAAATGAATTAGGAGGTGATTGAGAAAAAAAATATGTGCCAGAAGAGAGAGTAAATAACATGCCTGAAAAACCATGTCCCGAAATCACGTAAAAGTTCTAGAAGGGTCAATGACAGCACAAGTAGAAAATCTATCAAAGGTATGTGGTGGAAAAAACAATTCTCGAAATCCCCTTTGTCACAAGTGAGAAATGTAGGAGGAAATATATTAGGTTCAGAAAAAGGTCCAGACTACAAGAAAGATACCTTTTCCAGTTGCACAATAACAATGTCTTGTTGTTCTACACCAGACACATAGTTACCCTTACTTGTGAATTAATAATGTAGAATGATATGGCACAAAATCTGCAGGTGCCAGGTGTGTTGCAATACTAAAATCTATATTTAATATTTCTACAACAGTCAATGTTTCTTTTTTAAAAAATGTTATATTTTGAAAGCTCAGAAGGAAAAAAACGCATTTTTACACACAAATGCAATACTAAAGCAAGAAGTTATGAGTGGAAAATCAATGTAGAAGGAGTTGGTTGCATTAGCAAGGTGTGGCACACTCCTATTAGTGAAAGGTTGCCATTTGACTTATTTAGAGAGGAAATTACCTTTCATATTGGGATTGACTTATGCTTAGGACAGGTGAAGAAGATGTAAGGAGGAATAATTATGAAAGTGATACAGGCAAGTTATGTAAAGAATAAAATTATGCTATTACAAAAGTAATAGTTTAGAGCCTAATAGTCATACATTACTATGTAAGCCACTTGGTTCACATACCAACTTACATTAAATAACAAAATTTGAATTCTCCCACAGCCTATTTAAATGATGACATTACTACTGACACTATGAAACAAAATTTTTACTTTTTCTTATTCTTGGAATAAAGTGTTATGTCCCAATTACTTATGCATAACGTAAATGGAAAAGACCTATTTTTCTCTCTAAACTTTGCTTTTGTGACCTGGAAGCATATAACGAAGACATGATGGGAGACTATATTTGGGGGCTGATACATGAAAGTAATATACATTACTATTCACTTCTAAACATTTTTCGTTTATGTATAACTTTAGTATAGATACATGTAAATCTTGATATGTTGTTTTATTCTGACCTCACGTAAATGAAAATGTGCAAATATGCCCGTTTTTACATAGAAAATAGGTTAATTTCTGAATTTCATTATCAAAGTCACAAAAGCAAAGTTTGAAGGGAATAATGGCCATTTTCTGTACTTTTACAACATAAGCAATTAAGAAATAACACATACTATCAAGGAACAAATTTTGTGTTACATAGTGTAATTGCCAATACCAGTAATGCAATAATAGTTTCCAGAACGTTTGCATCTTTACAACAGATAATACTAGTCATTCAGTTGGTAAACCAAATAGAAATTTTATTCAGTTTTTTTTAAAAATATTAATAACCATCACTGGGTAACCTTATTCAATAGAAATTGTGTGGAAGGAACAATTCGAACATATGACAGCCTATATATTGGGTGGGTCAGAAGTTTAGCAACACGTGAAGATATGTTTTGCAAGCGGTAAGATGGCACCATTTACGCTAATTAAGGAAAGAAAATAACCATATTGTATAGATGTTAACTCTATGATATAATGTTCACTGTGTAAAGAATGTTTCCTTTTAACGTGGGAAAAGGGGGACTCGGAAATGTTTTGTTTTTCACTTGTTCTAAATGTTAAAACGTGAAAATGTATAAGGTATGCAACAGTGATATTTTATATATATCTTTCAGTGTTAATGTTTTGGTAACCATTGTAATTTTGCTTGGTTATGTATATTTCATTGTTAAAATAACTTTTAGTGTTGCTTTTCATTTTAGTGTTTTCTTTTATTGAATTTTTCAGTTTTTTTTTAATTTCTCGTAAAGCTACACGAGGTATATCTGCGCTAGCCATTCCTAAGTTTACAATGTAAAACTAGAGGGAAAGCAGATAGTCATCAACACTCACCGCCAACTCTTGGGTTACTGTTTTATTAACGAATAGTGGAATTGACCGTAACATTATACGCATCCACGGCTGAAAAGGCGATCATGTTTGGTGTGACAAAGTAAACCCCGACTCTTGGGTTGCGAGTAAATCGCCTTAACCAACTGGTCATGCCAGCCGAATTCTTCAAATGAAGAACGTAGTTGTTAAGTGTATTTTAACAGCAGTAATTCGTGAACTATTAGACGATGATGCAAATGAAGTGTCACTCTTGACATAAAACTGTCATACGTATATAACAAATATTGGGTCCGGATGGATTTCTTCCAATAAAAACATCCAAGATAAGTTTTTGAGTTTATATGAAAGACCGAGCTATTGGAGGTGAATGAATAATTATAATTTGACTATAAACAGTCAATAGAAAAATGATTTTTTTTATTTCGCGCAAAACTACACGAGTGCTATCTGCGCTAGCCATATCTAATTTAGCAGTGTAAAACCAGAGGGAAGGCAGCTAGTCATCACCACTCATCGTCAACTCTTGGGCTACTCTTTTTACCAACGAATAGTGGGATTGACCGACACATTTTAACGTCCCACGGCTAAAAGGGCGAACGTGTTTGTGTAAGGAGTATTCGAATTCGCAACTCTCGTAATACGAATCGAGTGCTTTAAACACCTGGTCATGCCGAGCTGAATTCTTCAGATAAAGAACGTAGTTGTAAAGTGTATTTTAAAGGTAGTAATTGGAGAACTATCAGACAATGGTGTAAATAAAGTGCCACTAGTTACTATTAACGTAAAACTGTAATGCGTGTATAACAAATATGGGTCCGGATGGATTTGTTCCAATAAAAACATCCAAGAGAATTATTTGAATTTATATAAAATACCGAGCTATCAGAGGTAAGTGAATAATTATAAACTCATTCCGTTAATCACAATTATAGCTTGCGAAGCCTATAGCACACTGACTGTGGCTGATTAATAATAACAATAATAATAATCTTTAATGCTTCTGTGTTATATACACCAATCATGCGAGATTCTTAAAATTTCGACAATGTTCGAGCACGCAAGTGTTTTGGTAAAACAAATATTGTTGATTTTTACTTCCAAAAGGAAAAACTCCAAATATAGAGTACAGGCGGTATTTGCGTAATACACATTTAACAATAAAAACTGCGGACCAAAACCTTAAGGTTACAGAACATAATGAAAAAATATGCATTTAGCGTTGTTAGACTCAACCACTTATTTGAATAGAGCTTCGAAAGATGAAAATAAGAAAAGGGAAAATAAAAATAAACTTTTTTACCATTTAATAGGGAAAATGTGAACGAATGGTGGGATTAATTGTCACATCACAACGCCCTCAAAGTTGGAAGAACGAGCATGTTTGATGTGAAGGGTATTCGACCCTGCAACCCTCAGATTACCAGCCGAAAGCCTTAACCCGTCGGGCCATGCTGGGCCTGCTCACTTAGCCAACTTTTTCGTCTTTCCAATCGCACTCGAGTAGTTGGCAATGCTTGGTTTGTCTAGCTTTTCTGCGAGTTCACGTACTGTTGTTCAAGGGTCTGTCTCAACTGTTTCCTTTAATTTTTTTCATTCAAGGAGGGTTTCTTTTCACTACCTTTGTGATCTTCAAAGCTTTCCTCTCCATGTCGAAATTTTTGGAACCAATGCTGAACTATACGTTCAATAACAGAACCATGGCCGAATGTCTGGTTGATGTTCCGTAGTTTGTCGTCCAGGTTTGAAGTCATGAAGAAAAAATCAGACAAAAGTCTTTCTTGTCCATACTGCTGTGGGGTTTGCTAAACTTGCTCCGAGTATAATTGAAACGAGACAATTAAGACACCTTGTAAGCGACGAACGCTGGACTAAACCAACCAATCAACGATAAGTTACTTGATAGTCAGCTTCTAAATGTCATCGTGAGAATTCCGGCATTTATTTCTGGACAACTTAATAATACAGAATGAAATCTCACAATTTGAAAGCTTAAGTACTTTCAACACTATTTCAACTTTAATTTATACGTGTCGTCTACCGAGTATCGTGTATGAGGATTTAATAACATTAGGATAAATATTTTATCATGATAAAACAGTCTTTTGGGATACACAGATCAAGCATTTCGACAAAAGGAAGCAAACTGCGCCAATGAATAATTGTGAACTGGAACTAGCCCCATAAAGGTGCACTGAAATATCAACATTATGCTAAATACTATTTTCAGTCAGTGCATTGTGCCAAAAAAAAAATGCAAGAAGGAATACTGAGTAATTTTTGTGACTTTCAAAGTCGTGATACTATAAATAACTTGTCTTTCTTAAAAGTTAACTAACTGACAAATGATACTCATTATATTTGCAGTAGAGCTCATTTAGAATAGTAGGTGTAAAATACATTTTATAAAGGCGAGTTTTATTTTTAATGTCACCTTAATAAATTCATGATTTATTTTGAGAAACAAAATGTTTTTTTTAAACTTCTTTGGTATGCACAACAAAATTGCATGTTGTTGAATGTGCCAGTAGTAGTGATGGTTTTAATCTAGCTGCAATGTGACATGCTCAGTTAAGATAGCTTACACAAGATGATGTGTTATTTTTATGCCTTATACAGTGATGTCATTAATAATCCAGCCTAGCTGTCAACTAAATATGGCTACATCATGCAGTAAAATCAACATTTCTTCTCCTTTTATTCCAGTGTCCTCATATTTTCATACATTCGACCATACTACAAAGGTAGAGACCTCAATATCACACATTTCTTAACCTTTTTACTAGCTCATGCATAACCTTATGTGAGATTGATTTCATTGTTTTATCAGTTACTAATAGCCCATATGGAGGATCTGGTCTTTAGCCAAAGTTAAAGTGCTGTTTGCTTTTGTATTATTTCTTTCTCACAGTAAATAATTGGATATTTTAAAAATAGCATATTCAGGTTACTTAACACGTTAATATTCAAAGTTCAGAATGTTAAACTTGAATAACCTATCAAGATCTCTATTATTCTGTAGAATTAATCCTCCTGGCCACTATTTTTCACCTACATAGTTATACACATCATTTCTTTAGTTCTTCTTTCACTTGAATTAGTCTATAGCTTGCCATTTTTTGTAAAGCTCAATGAAGATGACTTTATAATACCACTGTATCAAAGTCAGGGACGTAGATCCGAGAAGGATGGGTTGATACATTCCCCCTTCATTTTAGGTGGAGGTATGGTGCATACAATCATCCCCCCTATAGTTTGGTCTGTTTAATTATTTTATTGCATCACAGGACTACAAATTGTGTTTGTCACTTGTAGTACTAGTAACTGGCTTGCAGATCACACACACAATTTGTAGGCCTGCAGATAATTCAACAACCTCAAGTAAAGGAATAGAAACTTGCCATACAGAGCAAATACCATGTTAATCAGAGGACTAGTCTGAAAATGCTTGTGCAACAACTGCACATCATGAACCACTAGATAGTTGTGAAACGAGATTGTGCAGTAATGAAGAATCTGACACTACAGGTACAGTGTGAAAAGCCATATCATCCAGACGCACAATTAATACCATGACAGAAAGCAAAATATCAAAATATTAACTTCCAGGGTAAGTGGTTTGATGAGTTCTCATGGCTGCACTTCGACAATCAGACTCACAAAGTTGTATGCTTTCATTGTGCCAAGGCAAAAAATAGAGGCCTTTTAACAGGGAAATTGGAGGGGCCAGTGAAGTATACCTTCATATCTACCAATTTTTGCAATTGGAAATAAGCAAAACATAAATTCAGTGGATACCAATCCTCCTCTCAGGACAGATTCGCTATATCTCCAGAAGGTTCGCTAGATGTAACTCCAGTGATTGTCCAGCTACATGATGGAAGAAAGCAGCAGCAGGAAGAATGCAAAGGAAGTCTAGCCAAAATATTCAGAAGTTTTCGTTTCTTACTGCGTCAAGGTTTAGCATTACGTGGACATACTGATACGGAGGGGAACTTCCTGCAATTAATGAAGCTCCTGGAAGAGGAAGATCCTGAGTTGACAGCCTACTTGTCAAAGAAAACCACATTTGTATCACCCCAGGCTTAGAATGAAATAATGGAGATGTTCAGCCATCAAATATTGAGGAACATAGCACACGAAGTGTAGTAAAGTAAAATCTTTGGATTAATGGTTGATGGCACTCAAGATGTTACAGGTGCCGAACAGGAAGCAATGTGTATGATATGTAGATGAGAACCTTGACGTCCATAAGGCATTTCTTGGTTTGTAGTGTTTCCAATACATTTGGTGAAACAATATCCTCGACTATACTTCATGTACTGACTAGACTCAATTTACCATTGTCAGGATTAAGAGCAAAAACTTATGATGAAGCCGTTAACATGAGTGGTGCGTACAGTGGATGCCAGGCAAAAGTAAAAGAGAAGCAACCGTCAGCTTTGCTTTTTCACTGCAGAGCACACAAGGCTAATTTAATTATGCATCATGCAGTTGAAGGTTGTAAATGTGTGCGAGATTCTATCTAGTGGGTACATGAACTAGGTGTTTTATTTTAGAGGTCAGGAAAATACAAGACAATCTTTGAAAATATTGTATCGTCAGACAGCCACAATAGTCCAGTTAAATACATCCGGCCACTGTGTTTAACACGCTGGTTGTGCCGCCTACCTGCAATTACATGTGCTAATGATCGCTACAGTGACATTGTTGGTTCTTTGTCTGAGTTAGCAAATGAAAAATCAGATGTAGCAGTGATAGCACTAGGTCTGCTGGACAGATTTGACAAAGGAAAGACAGTTTTAGGATTGTTCATGGTTCAGCATCCATTAGCTGCACTAGAGGAACTAAACCGTGCATTCCAAGCAAAATCAGTATCTGGCATGATTAAAACATCTGCAATGACAGTTGAGCACTTGCGGGTATTTTGAATAGAGGAAAATTACAACAAGATATTTGATGAAGCTGAGAAAAAGGTAACTTCCCTAGATCTGGTGCCTATTGAACTACCACGCATTCGCAGACCTCCCAGAAGGATCACAGGTGATGGCTCAGCACACCATTCTGCAACAGCTAGAGATTACTACAGAAGCCAATATCTTGAATTTGTGGACACAGTCATAAAACATCTGACCACTAGATTAAATGCAGACAAAAATGACTACTAGAGGCACTTGAGAACATGATCACATCTGGCAAGATTGACAACTCGGTTATAAACTTGTATCCAGAAATCTTTGCACAATGGCTCGAGTTTCAGTTGCCCGTGTTCAAAGTAACAATAAAAGCACTATCTCTGAAAGGTGCGAAGGATGATTACTGTAAAATGCATGAAACAAGCCAGCAGATGTTTAGTGAAGTTTCTTCTCATGAAAATTTGATTTGAAGATGGGTTGAATACGTGGTTAAGGCCAACTATGTCTCACTGTCGTCTTAACCATCTGGCAGTTTCTCACACAAAGATGAGGACGACAAGATAAATCTAAAAGAGCTTATGCAAGAATTCATAAACAGATCATCACAAAAGAGGTCAACGTTTGGGAACATGTAGACTAGAGGACTAAATGAATCTTACTTCAATGAAAACTGTGAATAATTATGTACTACTTTGTACTGATGTCTAATTTTCAAGAGTTCGCAAAGACATTTTAATTATTTTTATCAAACAACGTGAACAGTGTTTCAGTAGATATAAACTTATCAGGGGTAATTACTAATTTTATTAATATATGAAAACTTAATTCATGCAATGAAAGTTTTTAATTAGTAAC
The DNA here is from genome assembly GCA_011833715.1 of Carcinoscorpius rotundicauda. Classification (NCBI taxonomy): domain Eukaryota; kingdom Metazoa; phylum Arthropoda; class Merostomata; order Xiphosura; family Limulidae; genus Carcinoscorpius; species Carcinoscorpius rotundicauda. Next base: position 43,830,198 of record CM022393.1, read on the forward strand.
CTTGTCAAGTATAATGACCATCTTTTATACTGTGCAGGAATAAATTCATGTGGCAATTAATTTGTGACACATTTGTCTTTATTCTATTAACATTTTGAAAACTGTTCACAACACCTCACTTATACAAACTTACATGGAAACCTTGAAGTATCATGGCAACAAGATTACTCTGTGACTGCATGTTTACAGCTTTCAGGTTCACGTAATCATAGATTACCAATTTGCAAATTGAACAGTCCACATAGTGGTTGCAAAATTCACCCCCCCATGGGGTATAAAAATTCTACGCCCCTGATCAAAGTGTAAGCTTAGAATAACCCCGATGCATGTCAGAACCACCTAATGGATGTTCTAAACCTCCACTGAGAAAAATTTGTAACCTACTATTACCTTTATTGTTATCATTAACAGAAGTTTGTTATAATAAAAGTAAATATAAGTTGGCCTTGTTTTTCTAACTTTACTTGTTATCTCCACATTTCGTGTTTTGGAGTTTATTCACATAGAAATCGTTTTTGTTACGGAAAACACACGCGTACTGTAGACAATTCCTGATAAAACATAACAGTATAAACCATTCTGCATAGGCATAAAACGGTATAAAAAATTCTCAAAGTTCTACTTGGAGTATCGTTCTAACAGATGTTAAAAACGTATATTTTCTGTAACAGCAATTTTATATTAAACACGCACTAAAATGGATCATATGCACGAAATTAAAAACAAACAAAATACTTTAAAGTCTTGTGTATCATGTTTTGTTTCGAAAATTTCACGTAAAGCTGCACAAAAGTGTAACTCACCATTCTTACTTTTGAATTGATAGGATAGAAGATATCACTACCAGCTCCTGTATGACCGCAGTTATGGATATCAGTTACTTTAACGGCATAACTGTGGTCCCAAATTACTAGGTACAATTTTCTGAGAATGGGCTGCGAACTATCCATTTTTATTCATAAATGAAGATATTTTGTTCTATAACTTCCACCATATAAAGGTTATCGTGTGTCACTGTTAAACGTAATGCATACATGTTTTTAATTGTAGTTGTTCTCAAGTAAATATACGCAACACATGCTCTACAACAGTGGTCTCCAATTTTCCTCACCGGACACTGATAATAAATCCAATTGGTCGGGTCTGGTCAATTTGGCTTGCTTTGGTAATAATTGTTTAAAGAAACATACCCACTTAGCTGTACAGTACGATGTATTAATGAAGACTTATTAAAGAAATGCACAATGAACTTGACAGAGAATTAATAAATTACGACTTTTTCCAACTACTAGTAATTTTTAAAGTTTATATACAGCTTGCAGTGAATAGTTGGAAAATTTCATATGTTAAAAATACTTGATACTTCTCGATTGGGGAGGGGGGTTGTCGTCCCTTGCCTCCAGAAAAATGAGAAACATTTCTTTCTTTGTTCATTCATTATAGTAGCTAATATTCAAGTCACAAATAAAACTGTTTGATCTGCTGTTATAATGGTAATTTATGTCAAAAATACGCACAAAGACGATGTTCCAACAGTAATTACGTTATCTGATAATGACCCAGATATTAACATTTCCAACCCTACTTAATTTTTACACGTACATAAAATCAGCATATATTAATCTTGTGTTAGCAAAAAGGCACAAACACTGTTCATAACTTAATATTTCTGCACCATTAACCATCTCTATACCTTATAAAAAATGTATCTCGTATGGTTAATGTGACATGGAAAGTAAAGAAACTGACCTTCTGCACACATATCAGAAAAAGATGACTGAGCAACATTTCAGTAAATCAGACTTGTATGCTTGGAAAAACAAAACAAATACGTATTTGAAAAAAAAAAAGAGTTACATTTTATTAATCACTTTACCACTTTCCACCTACATGTGAAAAGCACTTCAGGAAGACCCTTTCATTCACATAATGATGCATTCCACAGTTTTATTTTTTTAATTAGCAGATATTTCCTGTTTTACAACTGTATGCATTCACCAAATAAGATATTGTATAGCACTATTATATCTTATGCACACTGAAGTACCAAACTGTGGACCAATATCATAAATATTTTACACACAAACGATATGGATTACTGAAGCATGCTTTATTACACAAACATGTTTGGCATTGCTATAAATTTATACACATAAGAGTTTGGTAGTGTTCTATATACAAAGATAACATGTGCTGGCAACCAGGTTTTGTTAAATCACAAACATCTTTTCTATCAAACTTACAAGATTTTTAAACAATGAAAATAAAGAGAAATTATTACATAGTGTGTTTATATGAGCACCAAACATTTTTTATAATATACTTTTTTACATACTGTTCTGGTATTTTTTCTTTAGGCACTTTTTTAATTTTAGTGTAGATCATAATTTACATTCATAATTGTCAGTAAAAAAAGAAATAAAAAAAATCCTGTTGTTGAAATAAACTGATTTGATAAAAATCCTTCCTGAAACACAAAACTTAATTTCCAATTCTCAATTTATTTATTGTCATTGAATGTCTTATTTAAAACAATAAATTAGTCAATATTTAAAATAGCTTCAAAATCTTAAGATATCAAATTCATTAAACAGTGCTGCACATTTCTGAAACTATTTAAAAACTTAAAATGCATAAATAATTCAAAATATATAAAGAAATAACAGTTACTGGGATATATTTTTTATAAAAATTAAGGAAGTCATACACTGTAAACACAAATGGTAAGTACTTGTCATGAATGGTTTTCTCCCCCTCCAAGTGGATTTAAGCAGTGTTTTCAAAAATGTGACTTCCATTTTTCTTTGATTTTAAAACAATGTTTTAGGCTCAATGCAGAGTAAAATCAAACTGCAGGAAAAGTCCACAGAAAACAGTCTATATAGCTGTATTTTTAAGTAACACTAAGCATCATGATTAATTACATTTCTCCAGTACAATCTATGAGCAAGACAAAAAAGTTTCTTATATATTTTAGAAATTATTAATGAAACAGAAGTATTTGTCTGTACTTCTACATTAATACAGAAGAATTCCTATTACAATGAATTTAAATTGAATCCATTCTAATCACATATGCTTTAGATGAAGTGAGAATAGTGAAAAGAATACATATTACAATAAAAGTCCACCAATCTAATGACAATAGTTTTCATCAAACATACCTTTTACTTCTGATCTGTAATGTCAATTGCATATCTAACTTCACTTTTAGTGGTTTCTTAACTTATAATTTCTAAACATTGTTTAAAAGTTAAGGCTTCTTACTTTTATGTCTTGTTTCATAAATAAACTGCATATTCTCCAAATGAAAATGATACTACTAATCACAGTGCATGCTTGAAAATTATTTATGCAGTTCAACTAAAATAAAGTTGAAAATATATCAGGTATACATAATGTTTCAAAAACTTCAGAAGAAAATATTTCAAACACAAAAACTTATGGTAAAATAAAACTATTTTTATGTAATGATTTTCTGAAGTATTCCATTTCATCTTACTCTCTTCTGTACTTCTCCTGGAAAGCATTTTTAACACTCCTACGAAAATTGGGGCCTAATAGGCCCCAGAGCAACTTGAAAGGTTATTAATATTAGGCTAATAATTTTGTATTTAAATGAAATTGCCATTAACTGACCCTATCCCTTTATATTTTAAGGAGCAATAATATTGACTTTTAAGACATTTGCAAAATAATATTTAAATTTTTTTTTTAAAACATCCACAAAGGGTATCACTTTAGTGGATGTAAATATTTTTTTCGTAGGAGTGTTAAAATATTTTATTAACCATAAGTTTGCTTAATACATAACTTTGTTATAAAAACATTACATGGATGAATTATAAAAGGGGATTTCATTAAAAAAAAAAGAAATATATTGCATTTATACAAAACAACTTAAAAACTCGTTTCAATTTTTCAAAGGAACAGAAATGTTAACAGAAGAGTACATATGTATTACTGATGAATCTTGCCCATAAATGGTCATTATATGATCATACCAGCTTGTTTACTTCAGTCTTGGGGGTTTTGTTCTATGTTACTTAAACTCGTGAACAAACATTCAACTGAAACTGAAGGATCACTGGATAACAACATTATCACACTTATTGGCTTTCCTACTTTTAATTTATTACTGAGGTCATACTTTTTCTTCTAATTTTGTAATTAATCTACACTTGGATTCTTTCACTGTATATTAAAAACTATCAAGAATCCAGTTAACTACAAAACAACCTTTGGCCCCTGCTGAAATGGAACTACTAACCTTTTGTTATTGTTCGGTGCTAATGCAGCAATTAAACAAAAAACAAATGATATGTGCATGTGTACAGTCTCCAAAACATTTCAAAGTGAAATTGTATTAGTTTTTCATGCTGATAATGATAAAGTATAATTTTGTAATATGTTTAATTCACCCACCATACATTTATTTTCTAAGCTTTATTTTTCATATCAAAATATTCAAAATTTTTACCCATCAATACAAAGTTCTCAACCAACACAAAATAGCCATGACAGTCATCTGCACAAATCATAAAACTAAACAAAATGGAAATTGTTGTACTGTCCTTATGTTTCAAATTACACTTTCCAAGTGATAATAATCAAAGGTAACATGATTTCTGATCTGTTAATAAATAGCTTTATTTACAGTGTGCCACTTATCCAAGTGTTTTAAAACTTTATACATTTGAATACAATTTTCCCACAAGCAATATTTTAGCACATCAAAAAACACCAATGAATAGACCTGCATATCAAACAAAGTCTAGGTAAACACATTATATCAATAAAATGGTATTATTTCAAAGCAGTCTTATCATCATGTTTAATGTAATATTTGAAGTTCATGATGATATTCCATGTGATGATTACTTTTGTCCTCACAAAAACATGCTTCTGAACAATACTTTCAGGTTGAGTACCTGAAAGGAAAAAAAACTAGAATTTACAGCTTCAGAAGAATATTTTTATTAGCATTGTGCTAAACAGCCTTTAAAGACAAATCTACGACATACCAAGGACAAAAGGTAAAGTTAAGTGGGACTACTAACTGCAATACATGTCCTTCACAATCAATAATAAAATCAATAATAATACTTACATTAGCTGAAATGTTTCTTTTTAAGGTACTCAGTATAAATGCTCCCTACTGAGAGTAGTTAGACTTGAATGATATTTTTCCCTGCATTCATATCATAGGATTTACGTTTAAAGTCAGATATGGTAGTAGCCCAAGATCTTTCAGTAACTTCATATAAACAAAGGTACTAAGTTAAAAACAACTTCAATTCTATGTCACTCCTATTCACAAAAAAGGCTAGTATTAGACAATACATTCATGCTAGAACACCAAATCTTAGGACTACCATATCAAGTTTGATGACTTATAAACAAACAAGTGATCAAAGCTATTCAAAATGCACTAGTAAGTACAACAAACAATAATGAAACATGCAGATTGTAACTATTAACTACAGAGATACAAAACATATTTATTAAAGCATACATAACACCTATGAATAATTAACTGATTTTTAAAAAATAATATTTTCCATAACATTCCTCAATCCTCAGAAATTTTAAGATGATTGATTTAGCTACTGTTTACTAATTTTTGTATATTAATGTTTAGTCATTAAATGTATTTTTCTGAAAATATGAGTGGTTCTAATAAAATACTAAAATCAAATTAAATATGTCAAAGTTAAACTTATTATTATCACATTTTTTTTCAGGAATTTTTAATGAAATTAACAAAGTTGGAGAAGAAGATTTCACTATACCAAATGCAAGTTTCTGCCTATGAAAATGCACTGTTACAAATATTTTTTTGTTTATGAAAAATGCCTAGTGGTAAATATTAATAGTTGAATTTAATTTTCTGTCCAACTTATGTACAAGAAACTTTTGTAAGAGAAGTGTTTAAAATTATGTAAACAAAAACTGATTAAAAAAACGAAAAATCAAGTTCACTATTTCTGACCTATGTGTCTATATCATAAATTATAAAAACACTATGAATATACTAAATTAATTTCAGTTGCAAGATATATTCAACAATGAATAAAATATTCAATATCAGAGGCATAAGTAAAATGTATAGAACAATAATTATTCACTAATGAGGCTCTAATGTTTATAGTTTCATAAAGTGTTCAAATAGTAAAAGAAGGGCACCAATTACTAATGGCCAACTTTCATTAATATAACAATTAGAAAAGGAGTCTGCTAAGTTGTTTAGTTTTTGTCAGTGTTACTTTTTTCATAAGTTAAATAAAAAGGAAAGTAATCTTCTTAAAATACTTTACAGTTTTTTTAAATACAATGATCTTATCTAACATACTTCTTGGTTCAGGTTAAGGGGTACTAATAAAACCTTTATTAAAACTCTATATACTTTTAATGAAATTCAATCATTCAGATTACTAAATGTTTTTTTTAGGAATAAGTAAAAATTTAAATCCGGTAATGTTATTTTCATATTAAAATTACAGTTTTACAAACATTTATTGGTAACTTAAAACATAGTTATGTAAACACACTATCAAGCAGATATAAAATATAAATTAATTTCTTTATCAGTGTTTATTATTTGTAACAGTGTGAGAAACACAAATGCTTTTAAATGCATTTTTAACCTTCCATAATACAATCAACTACATAAAACTGTTAGGATTTTCTTTTCTTATACCAACTTCACATACAGAAATTTATTTATATATTTAATAATAGAGGAAAGTATAAATGTCTAATTTTCACTGATAACAGTTTATGAACTGCATCAACTATTATTACAACACCTAAACTTATCTCTAACCAAAATTTATGGTGTGTTGTTCTCTAAAATTTGTTAGTAATCCCTCGATGTTTAGTACTCTTCAGGAAGCAATGTGATGGACAGGTTTTTGTCTGGCCAGGAATAGGTTTTCGGTAATGATAACTGAAAAAAATAAAATAATATTTATATAAATTAGCTGTTAATACCCTTTTTTGAAAAAGATAAAAAGCTCTGATAAGACACATAGATACTTAATGTGAATGTTTTCTACTGAAAGAAAATATATAAATTATTTAACATTTTCACCTGTACTCACATTATAGGTTTTAAGTTTATGAGAATACTGTGATAATTCTCAAAGATACTCAATGGCTATCTGTGTTTGCTATTCCTAACTTTGAAGGAACAGACTAGAGGTAAGGCAGCTAGTCAAAACCACCCACTCCCAACTCTTGTGCTACTCCTTAATTTATGAAAAAACAGGATTGACCAAAACATTATGAAATCCCATAATTGAAACAGTGAGCATGTTTAATGACAGGGTTCAATCTCACAATCAATTTTTTAAACAACTGTTGTGTGCTTTGACTTGGTAGATATATATTGAACTTACATTTTACTGATTGTGAAATTGAACCATGTCATTAAACATGTTCACAATGTCCAGTATCTACCTACTAGGTTAAAACACACAAGAGTTGTTAAACAATTTTAATCAAGATAAACTGGGAAAAAAATTCCTGTTCACACTTTCAAAAAATATTAAAAGTAGTATAAATTATATTCAGGATGATTAGAAAACTGTTTTCTTACCATGGCTAACAAACATGAAATGGACTGTATAAACTTTATCTCAAATAATAATAAAATTGTAATTGAATTCATGCTTAACAAATAGGAAATATCCTGTTGAACTTTATGCATTATAATTACAAAAGAACAATTATCATAATACTTTAAAAAATGCACTTGGGTACGAGTGGAAATGGAGAAAACCAGTTTCACCTTGAATGCCTAAAAATTAAAAGCTGGATAATATTATAGAAAGGAATAATTATCATGAGCTAACATCTTAACACCTCTCACACAAAAGCTATCTTGTGCCCTCTGTGCACTGCTAAAAGAATTTTTAGTAATAAGTGCACAAGTCTTCTACCTTACTAATTTCATACCATTTCTGAATACGTACACATCATGTGACTATTCTCCATTTATAATGACACAGATAAGTACCTCTCCTATTCCTACTCAATCCTCACTTTTGAGAATTGGTAGGTACTAGAATAAAAATTTCTAGTTTTAGTGGGGAAAAAGAGTGGGAACTGTGTGAAAGGAAATAGGTGCCTATTGGAAAAACATTCTTCAGTGTAACAAAATGTTAACTTTCAAAACAGACATATCTACTCCACACAAAGGCTAGAATCCCATATTGCAAAGGTGGAGGGTGTCGACACACAAAGTGACTATCCAAAATGAACATATGCACTCAAGAATGAAAATGAAGAATACTTATGAGGTACCACACTCTTTCAGGAATAAGTATGCTTTTCACACAAGAATGTGGAAAGAATGAGTAGGTGAAAAAGATAGTGCTTGCACACTTGTAAAACTGTTAAGAAGATGCAAGCTGTAGCAACAAGTAACGAGAAAAAATATGTAACAGGAACAAGTGGCTAGTACATGTGGACCATGTTACTGATATATCCCAATAAAAATCCAGTGGTACAACAGAAACACTTCATGTCAGATTTGAGCAATATACAATTTTTTTTCAATTAGTGAGGTTTTGAAATAAATCATACCTGATTAACACCTGTCATTAAGAAAGCTGAAAAGAAATAATAAGACATACCCAAAGCTAAAGTTAATAAATGTGTGTAAAATTCCCACGAAGGAAGAGGATATCTGTTAGAGGAAAACACAGTCAAACATAGCAAATAACAAATGACAAAAGTACTGAGAGTTGTTCACATTCCAGCCAAATGATTTCCTTCAAAGAAAAGCAAAATTGAGCAATAATATGATGAGTTTGATGAGAAAACATTTTGGAGGTGGCAACTTTCCTCCAAACAACTCAAAATAAGATAGTCATAACTGACAAACCCAATCAATGAAAGTAACATGTTACAGAACACTAGAAACTAAAGGGTTTCAGGGAACAAGGAGCCAAGAATGCAAACCTTGGAAGGAAACAAAATATTCCATATAACACCTGAAAGAATAAACTAGACAATGATATCTGTCTGGATTGGAATGGAAACACACTGTAGGTGGGAAATAGAAGGTAAAGAGATAGATGTGAACCCAGAACAAGTCACTGGCAGTGTAAGTCCTGTGTAAAAAGGATCAAAGACAAGATAGAGGATGATGCAAGAAGAATGGTATGGATGTGGGCAACATGAATAATATAAAAACCTGAACAATAACTATGAGCAAGAGAGAGAAAGAATTCAGTTGTGAGGAAGTGAACACAGATGGTATATTTAGACAAATGCTAATGTAAGACAGGAAAGAATATAAAGAACAAAATGGAGATCCCAATACACAAAGCAAAGGAATAGAAAGGAGGGGAAGGAACAGGGAAAAGAGAAAACCTAGAAGAAATGGAAGGAGACAGACAAGATTGCATGATAGCTGGACACAGATGGAGTGCACAGCCATATAACAAACCACAGCATGAAAAATAAGGAACAACAGTAACCAGAAGTATACTAACATCACTGGAAGATGGAAATGAAAGAAGTTCTCATGAATTGGGAAGAAAGAATGCTAAATGTGGAATCAGATCATGGGCTAAGATAATGACAAAGAAAAAACCAAGTGTGAAGAAACAGGGTGGCAACGCCTACAGATGAAGGAATAACTTTATGATGAGAATCTTGTTGGGAGATAACTGAACCACCATAAGATGGAAGAAACTGAGAAAAATGCAAGTAAAGACTATGATGTGATGACAGTGGGGTCAGAAAAAAAAGACCCAGGATTTGAAAGCAAAGGGACCAGGAATTTATACCTCATGTCTCAATAATACAAGTGACCATGGCAGAACAAAGTGTAAAAAACATGATATGAAAAAAAGATTCCTTGACTAACAAGAGACTAGAAATCTCCCAGATGTAAATCTGGACAAGATGGAGTAAGCAGCAACCCTGCCATCATCTGGACTCTGTTCAACCACCAGGGATCTGAGAAGTTCCATTATTTGAGAACTGTTCACCAAAGGGAATGCACATGAATCTGATGTTTACATTCTTCACATTTCCAATGAGATAGAATATATCAAGCTGTAAGAAAGTTGACAGTCGTGTCATCTGCTTGCTCCAAAGCTGAAGACAAGAGAAGAAGACTGGGCCAGACAAAGGTTGAAAAGAATCATTTCCAAATAAATAAGGCATTGAGAGAAGGTCAAAATAGACTTCCCCTTTAATAAGGAAACAAACCCTTTCTGTATGTTGTAAAAACAGAGAAATGTGAACTCTGGACAGAGAAAAGGAGGAAACACACATGAGCCAGTCAAACCAGAAAAGAAAGAATACAAGACTCACAGAGTGAAAAAGTCAGGTAAAAGTTTGTATTGCCTGACAAAACACATAAAGAAATGTATGAGATCATAAATGTAGGAAAAGAAACTACAGCTATGCTCAGCACAGCAAATGGGAAAACAATAATCACATCACTGAAGTAAGAAGGGAAATTTTAAGTCTCACACTAGTGAAAATTAAGAATGAATGACACAATTGAACATTCATGAAAAAAATTCAAATAAAATAATGAACAAATATTACTAGTCATAATAACATGTAACATACCAACTATCAAAACATAGGACTGATAAATATCAACTGGGAAGAGTATCAAAATTTTCTAGTCAACAAAGAATGTAAAAATAATTAATGTGCTGATTGAAGTTACCGAAAAAAAAATCCATAATGAACAATATCTAAGGTACCAGACACACACAGCAATCTACAAAACATGGACACAGAACCAAGTCCTATACTGACTAAAATTAACAACAAAAATACTGTTCAAAGAAAAGAAAGAATTATTTGTTACTAATTGTAATGGTATGGAAGGTAAAAAGTAACCAAAAATATCCAATTAACAAGTACTTATAGAAGAAATGGAAAAATTATCTAAATCAGTTCAGAAAATATGTAAAAATGAACATGTAAACAGACAAAAATTACCAAGAAAATGCATAAATAAAATATATTTAACATACCTTTCCACAAAATTAACCAAGAACAAAGTACATGTAATGCAGTCTGACACTAACTTGAAGGAGAAAGAGAAGGCACACAGTTAACAACTATATTTAAAAAAATTACAAATAGAACAACAAATTACGTGTTACTAGGTACAAACTATAAAAACATACCAAGATAATGAAGTATTTATAAACAAACAGGAAATGGACAAACCATTTAAATGTACCTAGTCCACAAAATACGCTATAATAATAATGAATGAGAAAAGTGGCAAAAATTACTTAGAAAACACTTAAATAAGCAATAACTAATTTATCGTACAAAGAAAATAACCTAAACAACAAACAACACTAAATTAATCACATACTGATGAAAAATGGGGTTGAAGAAGCATATAGTGAACAATGAAAAGGAAAAATTAAACATAACAACTTAAATGTTATCAGTAGTTAAGACATGTAACAAACACACAATTGACTCATATCTAGGGAAAGTACTTACTAATAACAAATTAACAAAACACACAAAAGTAACAAATGTATGTAATGATCAAATTTACCAACAATAAAAAGTAAAAATCGACATTTAACATATAATTAAATGAAAGCAATGTAGATAACAAAGTTCACTTAGAAACATAACTTACCAAAGTTGAAGCACTGATACATGAAATACACAAGTCTCCTGTATGTAAAAAAGAAGTCACACAAAGGGCATCTGAACCAGGCCTACCATGAGCATATCAGCCTGGTGTAATGTGTACCTCTTGAAATTTACCACAAATCTCCTGAATGAACTACAAAAAAAGAGAAGGACAACTTTCCCCAAACTGAATGATGTGGCAGACAGTAAATGAAGAAAATAACCTGAAAAAGGAGAGACTAAAGTGGCAACTCAATAAGTGTTCTCTTGCAAAACAGCATCACATTAAAAAGAGGAAAACAATAGCTACACACAACTCTTTACAAATCATCAAGAAAGACTTCCTCAGCAGATAAAGTCAACTCCATATCCTTGGAAGCAATAACACACGCATTGTTACCTATTGCTATAATATCATGCTCCTTCATAGAAAACCTCAAATTCATACCGCCAAGTTCAAGAATGAGAAAATTTTGAATGCAAATTTATGGAAAAAATTAGAAATTGTTGAACAAACTTCACTGACAATGGCAACAAAGCACAATCAGAAAATGTAGTTACATTTGGAAAAATTAAATATACAGCTAAGCTTTGTCATACCAATAAGAAAGTGAGAATTGAATGGGAGTAGCAGGAGAGTTAACTGCATGATTATACGTGGCACAATGCTTTTGGTGGAGAGTAGTCACATGATGTCTACATTTTCAGAAATGGTAAACAACTGGCAGAATATAAAGACATTTTTTTTTAGTAATACTTTAGTGACAGATATCAAATGAGACAGCTTTTGTGTTAGAGAATCAGGCTCGTTTTAGAACCTATTACCTCTCTCATCATAAGTTTGCTAATCTAAATCAGCATCTTTAATGTAAACTCTCAACTTTCAGCATTAGTTAGCTATTCCAAGTAAGCATCTTTCATGTAAAATCTCACCTCTCAACATTAGTAAGTTATTCTATATTAGCAACTTAAATATAAACTCTTCTCACTTATGTCTCTTAATAAGTATCTTAATGTAAATTATGATCCTCTAAGTGTTTGTTACTTTATCTAAACTTGTACAGTCAAAGACACACTTACCCCTTCAACATTTGTTAGTTCATCTAGATCCAAAATCATCTCTTCTACAAATTCTTCATTTAGTAAAACCTAAAAACAATGTGTGAAAAAACAACAACAATAAAATCAAACTTAATTTGTACACTATATAATAATCATAGCACATACATAATAAAGGCCATATTTTGTTCAAAACATTCCTTTTGTTGGCAATGCTTGACTCTGCTGGTAACATTTAAATTGGCTCAGTGGTTTGTTTCAAGCAGAGGTCTCAAGTTTAAATCCCAGTCAAGATTTTGGTTTGTTTTTGTAACTTTTTTAATAGCCTATAATATCTAAAGCAAGATAACACAGCATTAACAAAAACCATAATAACTGATACTTTAGGGCCACTTTAAGACATGACTAAACATAAATATGTGATTGAATAGAGGAAGAGCAATTAGTATGCCACTATACTGCAATGTTAAAAGAGACTGATAAATGGAGGAAACAATGCAACACCATACAAAATTCAAAGAGAGCCTAACCATTAGAAAAATTCAAATCAGTGTTCTAATAAGTTAAATGACATATCAATATTTAATCAATTCAAAAATAAGAAATATACATCCTACTACAATTTGAAAGATGTTTGTTTGTCCTCTAATTTTCCTTTGGTTTTTGCATCTGAATTTGTCAAATATGGTTTGACAATTAAAATGTAAATTATTAGCTAATTTTTATGCCAAATTTATTCTCATACCATGAAAATAAGTAATTTAATTAGATTTTGAATGTAACTAACTAAAACCTTGTGAAATGTATAAAAAAAATTATTCCAGTACAGAAAGTGTTAATCAACTGGGGATGATTTTGGATGTGTCAAGAGTGAGTTTTTTTGTGTTTAAAATGCATAAAATTCATAGCTTCACTGCTGGCTAAATGTACATAAGTCATCAGAAGTTGTTGCTAAGGGTACAAATAGGGTTTTTCCAGTTTCATTTTTCTTTGCATGGGGTACATATACATTTTATTTACTTTCAGTTATTAAAACATTAATTCTAAAATAGCATTTCATCTTCATATCTGATCAATCATTTGAGAAATTCCTTTTTCACACATTGTTGAAACATACATTTAAGATAGGCACACAAAGTAAATTGTTTATAAGTCACATTATTTATTGCTTTTTATTTTAACTGAAATAGAAACTAAAATGTTATTTAAAATAATAAATCCTAGTGGATGCAAATTATTTTATTCTTATGAAATTTCATTCTGTACTACTAATGGTATGTTTTGGAGAGAAACAACAACTCATAAACCCCTCAACTGTGCATCACACTGATATATGTGCAACAAAAACTAAAGAAAACTAAAAATCTAATATATACACAATTATTCAGATATGATCAAAAATGAAATGTATTACAAACACATACAAAAAATAAAATAAAATAAGCAGTCCACCTACATGAAATAAAGGTTACACTTTAGTAAGGGATTATTTATGGAAGTAGGACCTACTAGAGATGTATAATTCATAATTTTTATTTTCTGTTTATAGGTTTGAAATGTGGATGAGAAAAAAAAAGAGAGAAAAAAAACAAAAATATTAGGAGATATTATTACTGAAATGCTTAACATTTCACATCTCAAACTACCATGCACTGTCTGTAGACAGTATAAAGGTAGTAGTTGCCCCCAGTGAAGCAAATGAAAATGATACAAAAAACTACAACCACACCACAGAAGATGATGTGAAATTTATATTTTGAAGTTAATTAACCTATAAAACAGTGTAATAAAACCCTGAATGTCTAGAAGGGAAGGTTTAAAATAAAATTTCTGTGTCTGAGACAATTGAGACAATGTGAAAACTTACTTTAAATAACATCTTTTTCTCTTTAAAACTTTATTCTAAGACGAAATTTAACATTGCCACAACTTGTGACAAGTTGAAATAATATTTAGTTTAGTATTAACTTCCACTCTTTTATAAATAAATGCTGCACTCACTGAGAGATTGTTTTCTAAAATGCAAAATTTTCAAGGGTATGTTTTTAAAAAAAACTAGTTTCACTCCATTCACATTTGTTTAGATACATATACTTCATTAACTCCACATTCATTAGTAATTTATTATATCAAAATTTATTAAAGTTTCCTCTACATAGTCTCTAAACCCTCCTAAATAAATTTCAAAATAATTTATTTCAGTGAAGCTTTATATTTTATTTATTATTTTCTCTACCCTAATTCTACACAAGGTTGATCAACTTGACCTACTTTGTAACCTCCAGAAAAAAAAAATCTAAGTTTCCATTTTTTTTCTTTCTAGGATGCATTTATACTTAAATTTTATTATTTTATTGCCCTTTGAACTGTGTCTATCTAATATTCATGCTATATAAGTTGTAAATCATGTTGTGAACATTCAGCTCTCTTTATGGTATCAAATTACATACCACACAAATTACTTGCAAGTGCACCTGATGAAAAAGTATTATTATTTTACATTAATTTACATAAAAGTTTTCAATTTTTACATTTTAGTTAATTTCATAATAACAACAAGCAAAGAATGCACCTGAGAAAAAGAAATAAAGCCACCTTGTTGGTCTCCTTTTCATATACCTTCAACAGTTTGTGATACACAATCCTACTTTTTACATACTAATGGTACCACTGCATTACACAATTTCTTGTCTAATTATCCCTACAAGACTTGGCTGCTAAGATTCTTCACAGTTGACATCTTTCTCTTCATATTTCATTTTAGAAATAAAACTACTGAATGAAATCATTTAAAAGAAACTTCTTTAAAGTTTGTAGTTTCAGAAAAATATTTAATTTTTTTCTTTTCTACTATTTCTAATAAATAAAAACTCATTATTTAATTTAGTTACTTGCAATTAAGCTCTGAATAGTTCATCTAAAAGATTATTTTTATGTGAAGGATAAAAATACTATTCATTAACTTACAGATTTCACATTGCATTTAAATAACCTGTATAACTTTCAAAATAAATATCAAATTTTTAAAAATAAATGTTTATATTTTATTTTCCATTTTATTTACTACATCACTTAAAACTATATATTATCCTCAACATACATTGTAATGAAATTTTTAAATTAAGAAATGCCTTTGTTTTCAACCTTTTTAAGAAGTCCTTTGAAACAATTTTTTATTATGCATAATTTCATGTCTTTATCTCTTCACGTGTAGTTTACTTTTAATTTTCATTCCCAATTCTCTGTCTCTTTATTTTGTTATATCAGTACATCAACTGGTGCTCACAGGGCTTTATTGTTATTATTACACAGTAATGCTCATACAGAAACTTGTTTTACTAACACTTTGCACATGCAAGTGACACCATCTTGTTCATACACAATCCAGGCAACAAAAAGTTAAAATATACTTAGACTGTTTCTCTAAGTGTAAGATATTTAGGTAAGAAACTACCATAAGTACTATAGTTAATCAAGCAGATACAACAGAGGAAACATTTGTGCCAATTTCATATCAGCCATTGGTGGAATAGTATAAACTGTACTCTTTCTAACGAACGACTATGTATACTTATGTCAAGTAACTACATGTACATTATATATATTAAAGCAAAGTATAGAAGGTGTGTGTGGCAACCATCAAGGGTTTGAAAATTTATATTTTCCACACAAAGTAACTAAAGACTTTGGGTCTCCAGTGGATCACATGACATAAAAACTGCAGATTAAATGTATTTTTTTAAAGTTTCCTTTGAAACAAAGAACTTATAACTTAATAACATAAACACATCAACAATAATGTTAATTTCTTTGACAGGTATTAATAGTAAAGTGTTTTAATTGAAAATTGAATATAATGTAGTACCATATGCAAAAAGGAATTTATAAATGCTACCAGGAGCCACAGGGTAAAATAAGGAACGAAAATAACATAGAATAAAAACATGCAAAATGCAATTCCTTATAATTATTAAAATTTTCTGGGTTTTAAATTACATGACAACAGAGATTAAAAATTCAGCAATCTTGTTGATGTGTTTCACATGGGAACAGTTTGAACTGAAGAAAAATACACAAGTCTCTGTACAGAAAATTTGATAGATTAAAACCTTGGCTTTATATCTGTTACAAACAACATAGTATTAAAAGAGAACTACAGGCAATTTCTGAAAGAAAGAATGTGACAGGAGGCATCTGATGTTCTATTTGATGGTTATGAAATTATGCTTTGCTAAGTGATGATGACATTATAGTTTGTGATTTATATTAGTTTCATACTTGTTGGAAGGATGGTAAATAAATCAGAGAAGAGAGGATGCCTAAAGAAAAAAATCTCACAATTATCATACTAGAGGAAACCAAGGATTTTTTAAAAAAATGTTGCTTCATATAATTAAGAACTTAAAACTTATATACCAATGAAATGTGGTTTATTAGCTGCATTTTTATGCGAGACTTATTCATACACCATGACAGTGAAATAGTTTAAGTTTTAAATCTAATTCACAAAAACTTCATGACCTGAGCAGAAGAAGATATCTGTGGTAAGAGAGTCAGTTAGGAAACTCCAAGACTGAAACTGACAACTGTAATAATTAGCTTTATATAATAGTTGCTATTCTTGATTACCTTGATATAGTTGTAACATCATTTTTCAATTTCACTTCTTGTTTCATTTTGTTATTACATGCATTTAACTACCAGAAAAATTTTATTTAATTTCTAAAACCTAATAATGTGATTAACTGTCACTATTATAATGTGTCCATTGCTAAAAAGTATACTGTGTGTTCAGTGTAGCATGAACCATATGGTTAATTCTTTTTTATCTTTAATTACTGAGCTGTTACTGATCAGACGGTTAACTATATTAAAATAATTATTCATGTTCTATTATACCCACTACTAAAGTTGTAAGTGAATAATGAAGGTAATTTTGTTTAAAATATATCTACATACTTGTAGCCATGGCCCATGAGCAGCATATGGATGTTCGGCATCAGCAAAAGCTCCCACAACACTTGGAGCTACAAAGGTAATTGCGATGTCCCCTACAACACTTTTAAATGTGAAATGTCGACCATGTCGCAGCCTGCCCCTGTAAGAAAAAAGGTTTTGTTTTATTGTTTATTACATATTTTACATCTACAGTACACAAAACTTCATATTTTATCTGTTTGTAATTATTTACTATTACACAGAACAAAGCAATGCATTCAAAATGTACATTATACTTTTTAAAATTACTGTATTAAAAACACTGTAATGTTTTTATTTACATTCAAAGCTAAGTATTACTTCTGAAACAATGAAATAAACATAACCATAGTTAGAAATGTCTGTTAAAACCCATTAAACCCTAGTGAAGGAACTGAAAAAAAAGTACAGTATGTGATGCCATCAAGTAAAATCATGCCACAAAGTTAAAGTATCAAACTAATTTCAGTATTTATAATTGTACAATTTATTAAATAAAATACAAATTGTACCATACATAAACTATAGCTAATTTCTTAAGTTGCAGCATTTGAATGAGAACTGTAAACCATCCAAAAGTATTATTCTAGAAAGTTGTGTTGTAACACTTCTAATTAAAATATTTGAACCAGGAAGCGAGTAACAAAGTGAAAATGCACTACAAAAAACCATTACATCAGAAAAAAAATACTGTAACTTAATTAACTACAGGACCAATTACAGGTAAGAGATATATAAAGCCAAGTCTTCTAAACTGCTGTATATCTAAAGAATAGTAGTAGGTACAATATACTGTAGAAAACTTTTAACAATGTGCAGTTCTTAAACTGTAAGAAATAGTAGTTCAAGTAGTCAACTGATAGTAAAAGGTGTTTCAAAGTTCATTCACTGATGTGTTCCTATAATCATCTTATAAACTACACGAAAGGATGGAATTTTTCAACATGATTATAATACACTTTCTAAACACAAATAAAACATGATCAGAAGAGAACAACAATTGAAAATAACACGAGTAGCTCATCCAAAATTCAAACAGAGTCAAATTAGGAGCTTCCAAATGAAGTGACAATACCTTAATGCTAATGGAAGTACAGTTCCAGCCTCTAAATTAAACTGGAGGTGTACTGATTCTAAATTTCTAGTTTTAAGAAGTTCACCAGATTCTAGCATTCCTGGATAACTGCTGGCACTGCTATCATAACATTCTTTCCTAATGTTGCTATCATTTCTATCAGAAAACAGAAAAGAAAAAGATGAATTAATTATTTAACTTATTATTTAAAAAAAAGGAAATTTAAAAGATTACTAAATTTTACACAAATGTTTTAATAACAATAAATATTTAACAGCTTTCTAATTAATTTTCTAAATAAATTTAATGACTTTTCAAACAAAATTACTTTCTTATGTGTAACCTGAGCAATTCTGGTTCATATGCTTAGGAATAGCCATAATATTTTATACGTTTATATGAATCCAGGTCAAGTGTTTATGCTTTCACAAAATAGGAATATGTGTCTAGTTTATATATTCATAAGTAAGCAAATCTCAGGTCAAGTTTACGTTACTTGCATTCAGAGCTCAGTTGTAGTTTACAAGATTATGTGTAATAAAAACTCATGTAGTCTCATGTGAACATGAAATATGAATAAATATGTATTTAATTTACATACTAAGGTCAAATTAAGGCTTAAGTCTTTACATTTTTAAATGAAACTTATATATGTCTTGTTTACATATTTAAGTGGAATAAGAACTGAGGTCTAGTCTATGTGTTTATATGAAATCTGAATGTATATATAGTTTACACATTTAGTTGTAATATGGACAATGACACTGTCCAACATCAAATGTAAAACAAATGGAATTAAAGCAACTGCACAAAAGTAAAACTTGGGTAATTGTGACTTGACTGTCACAAAGCAACATACTAACAGATCAGACCCTTACAAAAGAACAATGATGTGTAAGGAAACTTAAGTCAATGCAGAGCCTAGATAAGACAATTTCCTCTGTCCAATTTCTATGAAGACTATAGTCAAACAACAACGAGCTTTATCTAAAACAGTTTTTTGTCTTGTTGCTCACCCCAAATCTACTCACAACTGGCATGAAGCCTTATCTTGGTAAAAAACCTCAGAGTGCACACAAAAGACAGGTGGAAGAGCATAGATGGATTTAGCAGTGATGTTAATAATTTAATTCACATGAATACCAACATGGGCAGGATTTCAAAAAAATTAAATAAAAAAGAATGAAAATGAAAAATGAGCTAGTCTTTTCGGAATGTCTAAGAGAACTAGGTGAGGACTCATAATGAGCAATTCCAGAGCCATCCAAAGCTAAGTGAGTTGGTATAAATTGTGCAATTAGTGTTTTGCTTAACTTGAACATGATCCAAGGGAAGAGAACTGACATATAACTCAGGTAACAAAAAATCTGTAAAGGCGATCCAGAGAGCATCCACAGACTTACCAGACTAAAATAAAAGAATGGTTTGAAATACATTCATTAAGCAAAAGATAGTGCTTCCAATCAGTAGTAACTAACCTCTTCAGGTGACTCAAAAAATGTCGTAAGTGAGGACGGTTACAAGTTAGGGTAGGATAAGCTTATTATCTTCAAGCAAAAGTACCTATCCCCAGTGATGAGAAAAATTTAAGTTAATCTATCAATTTAAATTATCTCATGGACTATAAAAGGGTTAATTGTGTTGGATTCTTGGTTTCACTTAGAGGGAAGAGATAAAAGTACTGATATGGTAGAAAAAAGCATTCCCTAAGGTGTTAGCAATACCCAATAAATCAGCAATCTCTTGGTCATAGAAAAGCAAGATCAAAAGATGTTGGGAAGTAAACTTTCCACAAACCTTTCGAATGCTGTCACAAATGTTTTTGAAACTGGTGGTCAAAGAATGAACATAATCCAAATTTCCTTCTGGTTTTGATATCTGGCATGTTGGATATGTGTATGAGCCTGCTGAAAGGCCATACAGTTCTGAATGGTTGAATATCTGCTGAAATTGGTAATATCTGGTCTGGAACAGATCTGTGATAATCTCTGACTCGGGGATGTTCTTCAAATCCCTCTCAACAATAACGTCTTGTGATGAATTCAAAGTAGCATGAGGAGTAACATCAAAAGGTATATTCCCAACTGCCTTTGAATGCAAGAGAAATTCACTGTGTTGAGATGTGGATGTTTCCACCAATATGTCACCAGAGCAGAGCTTTTTGACTGACTTTGGAGAACCAGAAAGTTCCTTTAGTCCCTTCTGAATGAAAAGGGAGACCCCACCCACCATGGAGCCCTATGAGGGGATGCACTACAATGCTAAACAAAGACTGCAGCAATGCCAAACATCAGCATCAGACACAGTGTCCACAACACCTGTTGAGAACATCCAACACTGGTACTTGGTTAACCCTAGCCCAAGTGGACTAGCTGATTGACCCTAGAGAGACCACCCCAAGACTGCCCATAAACAGGAATTCAAAGCCAAAGTGGTGTTTTAGGGTTGGACCCCTCAACATTCAGGATCCTCTCCTCTCCTTCACAGGTTAACATGCACAGCAAATATGTGGGTAGATGTTCAGATCCCATAGGAAGTAAACTGAAAGAACAAAACCTTCCTGGGAGACCCCCTTACTTACAACATACAGGAATCAACATCAAGGGGGATGCAAAGAGAAGAAAATTGTTGTCATTGTGTAATGAGTTTCTTTTTAATTTTATTTTAACCTTAATTTCTTTGTAAATATTCATATAAAAAAACTTCAGTATTTATTGACACTAGCCACCATTAAGTCCTACATGCTTCCCTACTATACAAGTACAGAGCAGCCCACACTAGGATTTCATGGGCACTATACTGAAACACCAGCACAAGATAATAACATCCAAAACACCAGTTATGGATATCTAATAATGGCACTAATTTGAACCTTGTTGCATAGGGTTGAGTGGGGGGTTATACTTCAAAGCCATCAGTGTACAGTGTTCAAGACCAAAGTGGTAAAATGAAATGTGCAATACCTCCTGATCCACTTAACCATCAGAACCCTCTTCTTTCCTTCATGGGATATTATACATAGCAAAAATGAAGATAGATTTTGGATCCCACAGGAGATGCGCTGTATAGAAAGAACTTTCTCAAGCAGGAACCCTCATCGTGTACTTGAAATCACACCAACAGTCAGATTTATATAAAAATTTCTGTGAAATTTTAATATATGTGTAATTTACATATTTTGGTGTAATCAAAACTGATGTTTGCATTACATATAGATGTTGTGAAATCTGAAATAAATTTAGTTTATATAGTTAGGTGAAAGCAAAACGTGTGGTTCACATGTTTATAATAAAATTAAGCGATGTCTAGTTTACATACTTAGGTACAATGAGAACTTGGTCATAGTGTATATGAATTCAAAATAAATCATTCTACAAAAAACAACAACATAGAATACACTTTTGATCAGAGAAAAATGGATGTGATGATGAAATATGCAGAGGTGATCAAAAGTGCTCTTAGAAATCTCACTTCCATGCTGAATGATAAGTAGACAAAAAGAGCTATCACACACTGTTTCTCTTAGGTGGAGTGAGGATAGCTGGAAGCCAATTTTAGGGAAATATTTCTACATTTTATTGCACAACAATTAAATATTTACAGGTCAACTATTTGCAAAGTGCTGAAGAAATGGAAGTCCACAGGTAACAGTGAACCAAAGAAATGACTAGGTAGGTGTAAAATAGTGACCGACAGGAGCTGACACACCTTGAAAAGACTAATGACTTCATCTTGCCATCAGACCCTAAAGAATCTGAGTTTGGAGATGTGAGCAGCCACAGACAATACTATAAATGTTTCCACAACATGTTGAGAGCTGCATGACATGGATTTTCATGGAAGAGCTAACAAACGCACAGTGTTGATTAGGTGAGATAAGGCATGCAGAACGTGAAGCTTGGATCAATGGAAATTGTTCCTGTGGAGTGACAGGTCATGCTACATACTCTTCCACATGGATGGATGTGTTTGGGTGTGGATGATGTTCATTATCTGAGTGTCCCAACAGTGAAGTTTGGAGGTGGCAGTTACATGACTTAGAGGTACTTCTGGTATGAACTAGGTCCATTGGTTACAATGTATGGATCCATGAATGCTTAGTCCTACACAATGTTCTGAACAATCCTGTGTGACAATTTTATGGTACTGGCTCTTATGTCTTCCAACATAATAATGCTTCATGTCACAAAGCCAGGAATTTGAATGTGTGGTTTAAACAGAATAACACTGAAACATTGCAGTGGTCAGCACAAAGCTCAAACCTTATCCTAAAAGAACATCTTTGGGATGAAATAGAATCCAGAATTATGGCAAGGCCAAGACAGCCCCTATCGGCAGTTAAGCTTACTAATGCTTTAAAGTAGAAATGGAGCAAAACTCCAATAGCTTTCAACGAGAAATTAGCAGAAAGTCTTCTACAAGTATTGAAGCATTAGGCCAACACACTATTAATTACTTGGAATAAAGACATGTTTTATTCATAACTACCCATGACTTTTGATAAGATAATGTATATGTCTAGTTTACATATGTAAGCATAACAATAAATTATAGTTTTTATATTTAGTAGTTATTACAACATTTTTATAGTTTATATGTTTTGGTTGAGTATACGTCTAGTTTACACATTTAAGTGGTGTAATAAGAACTCAGGTGTATTTTCATGCTCACACAATACATGAATACATCTATTTTCTATATTTAGATGCAATGATAAGTCAGCTAGTTTTTTTTTTATTTTGCAAAAAACTACACGAGGGCTATCTGTGCTAGCACTTTAAGACTAAAGAGAAGGCAGATAGTCATCACTACCCACTGTCAACTTTTTTACTAATGAATAATGAGATTGACTTTAACTTTATAATGCCCCCATGGTTGAAAAGGTGAGCATGCTTGGTGTGATGGGGATTTAAACCCATAACCCTCAGATTACGAGTCAAGAGTCTTAACCACTTGGCCATACCAAGCCACTAGGTATAGTTTACATCAAATGTGATTATACATATTGTTTACACAGTTTTAATAATATAAGGAAGGTAAAGTTTACATGAAATCTGATTACATGTGTTATTTACATAGATGTAATGATAAGTCAGGTAGAGTTTGATGTTTCATGAATTTGTTTGTTTGTATGGAATTAAGCACAAATTTATACAATGGGCTATCTGTGTTCTGCTCACCACAGGTATAGAAATGTAGTTCTTAGTGGGGTGAGTCCATAGCCATACCAAAGTGCTACTGGGGGCAATTGTTTACATGAAACTTGAATGTATGTCTAATTTTTATATTTAAGCATAATCAAATGTTTAAGTGTTTGGATATAATCAAAAATAATGTCCTGACCTCAATATAAATGATTGCTCTTGAAATATTAAAAACAAAATTACAACAATTAAATTTTAAGTTCTTTGATTAAGAATATATGTAAAAGTAAATCATAAAACATTTATATGTCTTACAACAGAGTGAGACAATATACTAATAATATGAATCACACAATTTTCTTTAATCATCTTATAATAAATTGTTACAAATTTTGGAAAGCATCATTGTTTTTTAACTGCATGTAGGAAAATAACTTAATAAATAATTTCCAATACTTTAGAATACCTGGAACTGTGACTTGATTTAATAGGTGGAAGGACAGGTTTGGTGTTCAAAAGACCTTTCTTCAATGTACTCTTTATTTGTTCAGACTCTATTCACAAAGACAGTATCATACTTATTTACACATAAACAAAACAAAATGAACAAGAACCTTAGGATAGTACTTTTTAGAAGTTTTGTAAGTAATATTACCTTGATAAACAGTATGATACCATTACACATATCTAAGAACACAGACTGTTTGATTATAAGAGTTTAATGAAGATACTGTCACACTTTTATCTATTCAAGCAGCAAGTTCACCTGAGTATGATCAGATCTGAAAACACATTTCATTAAATTTGTATTTATTTTGGCAGTTATTTGCAGTTTATATATTTATGCATTAATACATGTCTAGTTTACACATTTTAGTGTTGTAATGCAAACTCAGATGTAGATTAATGCTTACATAAAATCTGAATACATCTAGTATTCATCTAGTTAAACTACCTTTTCATATCCGTCCCAAAATATGTGGATAATTTTCATTTGCCTATAAGCAAAATACCTCTAAGGGTACCAGTCAGAATATTACAAGTGTAAAATCATGTATCTATGAAATCAGGTAATTATTATATAAACAATAAAAATATATACATATGAAAATAGCAATTCACAAACATTTATTGCAGATATATTAATTTTCAGAAAAAAATACTCTTCTCTATAAATACAAAAATTTGTGCATTACCAAGCTCTGAAATTTGTGGAATGAAGGTTTCATTGTCTTTATCGTACTGTCCTTCTGAGCTATGGGACCTTATCCTTGAAGATGGTCGGTTTTCAGACCAGGTACAGCGTGCACTAACACCACTTAAGTTAGAACCATCCACTTCAATCCCTTTGTCAACAGCTTCCTGCAAAAAATATATTGATTAAAGCAACCATATAAATACATGTATATTTCTAGCCAAGACAGAATTAACTGACAAAGTTAAAGTGTTATGAGTGCATATGCACCAATCTAATGATGTAGAGGCCAAAAAACTCTTCAATCTGAGGCTGATGTCATGACTAGAAGCATAGAGAAATTTTTAAATGTTGCACCATTTTCTTGCAATTTGACTTACTTTTACCAATAACTGGTAGTTGCTAATTGATTAATCATGGGGCTCATTAATCAATTATTGTATGTCCCTTTAACCACCTTTATACATGCTAAAAAAAAGAAGAAAGAACACTGAGCATAGGCTGCTTTTATAAATTTTTCAATTACTGCATCTTTCTAGCATGAAATTAATCTTCCAATTTGCATTCAAATTGTTTTAAGCAATTTTCATTATTTGTGAAAAAAAATCACAATTTTTTGAAAAAAAATAATCTGTACATTTTCTACTTGGTGAATAAAATGCTAATGTTGAATAAATACCACCAAGTTGTCATCATTATGTTTATTTCTAAATCAAATAAACTGATAGCTAAGTAATAAAAACATGTTTTACTATCACCAACAAATACAGCAATATCACAATTGAAAACAAGCAAATAGTCAATTAGTTTATGTACGTTGTTTGATTATGATAAACATAATCTTTAATAGACTTGAGCATAAGAATATGGTAGTTGACTACCACTTATTAGTCCTTTTGCTGTAATACACATCAGTTCATCCACATATTTACAAACATTAAGTGTTTGTATTATAACTGTTGATACAGCACGTGTATCTTCACAAAGGTTGGCAGACTTTTAGTACAGATTACAAGCATTAGTATATAAAAATCAATTTTTTTATGAAATATTTTTGCTAAAGATCTGTTAGTGAAAATAGAATCTTTCATTACTAGTCTGAGTGCAGTGATTTTATGTTATGATTAAAAAACATTCTTTGTCCCAAAAATCTCAAATATTATTTGTGTAATATTTAAATTTCATAGATGCATTTCAAATGTTTGTTTTCAGTGAAACTTTGTTTTATTTTCTATACTCTAATCATGTGAAGTCTGTCACTTAACCAACCTCATAACCACCATAATAAAAATTAGAAAATAAATATAAATTATGCTTTTTTGTGCCAAAATAAATACATATTACACAAAAATACAAATGTTTAGCCTAAGTAGCTTAAGTCTCATAATGCTATATATTTACATATATATATACATATTTTATAATATTGACCTTCCAGTTATGCACAGCTAACACAACATAACAGGTCACGTATCCAGTAATACAAAATTGATCTTTAATCTTCCTCCTCTGGGCTGTGTTTTAGTTGACTAGTATTTTGTAATACACAGTCACATTTAAATTATTATAAAATACACACATTATAACCATAAATTTTTAAACCATAAACAAAACACATTAAAATTAAATAAAATAGGCTGCATATTTTTAATAAATCCTAAGGTACAAGATACAATGTGGGATTATAAAATGTATCCTAGGTTTTGGAAGTGACTGAGGAAGTAAGACGCACATTGTGGTGGGGATACACTGTTTATCAATCTTAACCTCCAATTCACTAGTCTCATATAAGAAGATTAGAAATTTAGAAATTAGGAGGGCAAGATGTGGATGCTCAAGCTCACAATGTCCCACATCTATGTCATGCTTCACTGCATGCAGACAGTTATGGAAAGGTGACTGCTCTCCCAAGTTAAAATAAGAATAAGAAAAACATAAACATAAAAAAGATGAAAAATAAATAAAATAAAATGAAAATATGGTACTACCATTTGGGGGAAAGTGAGATAAAACTAATCTCTTGACTGTCATGCAGCTTAAGGTATACATCTGCATATAGTAGTGCTAAGTTCTTAGATGACCTTATCTTTAACTAAAAATAATGTTTAGTAACTTTTAGTAGAACTTCTCTGATTTTACTTTCTTTGTATTTATTACAGAATAATTTAATAATTTTATCTAAAATTTCTTCTTTCATATCAGTATATCAGCATCATTAATAAAATATTGTAATCTGTTACAATATCTGAATAACTGCAAAATTATAATGTTTTTTAGCTGATTAAATGATAAATCTGTATGGTATTTTTTAAAATTTATGTGGGATAATTTTACTTTTATTTTTTTAGTATATATAATTTCCATTCCAGAAACCATCTTGGTGGATAAGCTGTAATGTGATTAAGTTTCCAAATATATTCATCAGTAATTTCTTCAAGAGATTTTAAAATATTATTTCCATTAAATTTTGTTGTTATTCTGTATTTAGCTCCTTTTTGATTATTTCATGTAAAATTTTGTCTGTTATAATATCTAAATTACCAGTAATAATATGTTTATGAAAAGTATCAACAAATAAACTATTTTCACATTCACAAGGTAAATTATTAATATCTACATTTAAATTAGCTAACAAACTTTTATAATTATACATTAAAGGACCAACTGGAACTTCAGATTCAAAACTGACAATAGGTCTTAAGTTTTTACAAAGAAAAATATTGTTTTTAGATTGATGAATTATTTTAGAAATATATAAATCATTGAATATTTTATGTCTAAAACTAATTATCAAATATGAAGGTTTTACTTTCCATTTTTCTTTTTCAAAACTTGAAACATCATTAATTTTTCATAAATATTTTATAATATATACAAGTAGGTCAGTGTTTTGCATCATCATTTCAAAAGTTATATTTATTTATTATGTCAATATTTTTACTTTGGGAAGATTAAGTTAATAAATCTTTTTAAAAAACAGTTTATGTATACCAATGCTAGTATAGAAACTATTATCTAAGTAACTACACAATTCTGAAAAATTAGCCCATTTTACTTTATTTCCTTTTCCTCCAGTTTTCTTATTTTTATGAATTAAGTTATCTATAAAGAAAAAATAGCAATAAAATAATCATTGCTCAAATTCAAAGCAGTAGAACTGTTGAAATCTAGGCTTAATCCATAATGATATAATGTTTATAGTTTTAAAATATGAAAGTT
Source organism: Carcinoscorpius rotundicauda (assembly GCA_011833715.1). Classification (NCBI taxonomy): domain Eukaryota; kingdom Metazoa; phylum Arthropoda; class Merostomata; order Xiphosura; family Limulidae; genus Carcinoscorpius; species Carcinoscorpius rotundicauda. Next base: position 43,858,507 of record CM022393.1, read on the forward strand.
TTCTCTTTGAGGTCTATTATTAGTGTCTTTATTAACTATTTTTAATGCAGTTATTTTAACCAAAGTAAAAGGATGAATCCTGAAATGTTTCAATTCTACAGAATTCATTATATTGTTTTTAACTTGAGATCTATATAAATTTATAATATATGTTATGGGTTTGAAGTTTAACCCACATATTCCTTATTACATTTAGTACATGTTACTAAATAAATTATAGTTTTTATTTTACAAAATGAATTAGTGTAAGTAATAGAGTGAAAAGTATTTAGTGAAGGACATGTGAGACATCTTTTGCTATTACATTTCCAGTAATATAATTACTATAACCAGCTTGCTAGCCTAAATTATAGTTTCAATTTAATATGTCACTAGTTAAAGCTATTATACTTAACTTCAGTGGAAGGTGGGACATAGTCAACAACCATTCACATACTTTGAATAAATTTTAGTGAAATTAAATAATTACATCCAAATGAGTAAACAAAATCATGAGAAAAGACTCCATTAAAAACAGCAAATCCCAACCTCTGATTAATTGTATTATAGCCATAAATTTTAAGTCATAAACAAAACACTTTAAAATTAAAGAAAATACATTGCATATTTTAAAAATTTGTTTCTACTCAGTACTCAGTTGTTACTGGACACAGGTTGCTAAGCAATTTAAAATTTCATACATGAAGAATATCAAACAAATTTTGTTTCAGATTTTATACACACAGCTGAATAATTAAAAAAATCATAAACAACTATACTGATACTATAGAATACTTACTATAATATTAAGCTTAGTAACAAAGATTTATTTATAATTTAAAAATTATGAAACTTCAGATGAAGTACAGACACAATCTACATTCTCAAAAATTTTGATCAAAGAACATGGTCGCCCTTTCAAAGACCAAAATAGCTGAAGAAAACACTTTGGAAAGATTCTAAACTGTTGATTGGTTATTCACATCATATATTGTAGTAAGAGTATATGATGTGGCTACTCATAAAATAGAAAGAATTGAATGAGGCCACCATATTTGATTCAGTACGTAAGCCATGTCTCAGCAAAATTAAAAAGATATGAGGCTCTTATTTTATAATCTAATTTGTCAATATTAATAATCTGAGTTCCTAATTTTATAAAAATATAGACTTCTTATTTGGACACAGCAAACATCTAATTTTAAGCAGTGCTGCATTCAAATAACAACATAATACGACTCAGTAAAATCTATATTTAGATGTATTCTTTTAATATCTACTTTAAGTTAAGAAATTAACTCATATATAATATTAAAGTTTGAATTATAATCTACAGTCTTATTCCAAACTTATTGACATAAATTCATAAAACAGTAATTCCATAAAATTTTGAATGTGAGTCAACAAATGCAATGACATGTCCTCTGACCCCTAACCCATCATGAAAGGGTTAAACAGTAAACTTAGATTTGATAATGATTTTATTTGATAATCATAACAAAAAAAATACTTGTGTTTAGAAATACTCCAACTCAGTGAAAACTATATTATACTTTCTCAAAAATAAAAATACTGCAATTTAAAACAAACAACCAAATATCAACATACCATTATTTCAAACATCTATAACTTATTACACAAACACTTTCAAGGTTCAAAACTAAAAAAAAACTGAAAGAAAAAATTTTCAGAAACTTTAAAAAAATAGTAAGTCTTAAATATATATATGTTTACTTTTATTGTGTAATAGTTTGGTTTTTGCACTCTTTACTCGTACTCAAACTTTCTTTATTGTTATTTTCAAAGCTGTGTTTAATTAATAAATGATCAAATGACTCGATATGGCACTATTACAATATTCAAATCAAGGATTCTAAAAAAAAACTAAGGAAAGGGCAGAGATTCTTAGCAAAAAAAATTATTCTTTGGGTTAGGCAGATAAATTCTCAAATAGTCAAGTGGTTAATCTTTTTTTTTTTTTTATACACAAAACTCTGCAGCTGTGCAAATATGAATACAACTTTTTTCAAGAGTTATCCTAAATAAATGTTAGAAAATGGAACACATCAATTTTAAAATTTTACAACTAAAACAGTTGAAATATAGTTAGAATTAAAACTATAAATTTACCTTAAAATGTACCTTTTAAAATATTTTATCAAGAGCAGAAAAACACTGTTTTAACAGTTCAGACACAATAACTGAAATTTAGTTGCTTTTTAATCCTAAATTATGCCCATGAAAGTGTCTCATATATGATAGAACTAAACTCTTTGACATCTAAAAACAATAAATAATTTATTCGTTTATCAATCACTTATTGCAACAATACTGTGTGCACATTTCCATACTTGTTATTTCAAATAATTCATTATACAGGGTGTCACTGTGCAGTTTTGTAATCATATTTTATTATATTTCAGATTTTGATCCCAATATGGTTTTAACAACTGAAGAACATGTATGGCTCGTCGAACATATATTCCGAGAAGGTGGAAGATACACAGATGTGGTGCAACAGCAAATTGCTGAAAAATTCCCAGATACACCTGTTTCATATCACAATGCAGTTCATAACCTTGTTGATAAGTTTTGGGAAACAGGATCAGTGGATGAAGCCAAATGCTGTGGAAGGCCAGCAAAGCTATCGGAGGAGAAACTGTTGGATATTTCTGACAGTGTGATGCAGAGTCCATCAAAATCATTACAAAAGTTAGCTCAGCAGCATGATATCAGTCTTGGAACTGCTCATAAGACCATCAAAAAGAAATTAAAGCTCTTCCCATACAAAATAATGTAGGTACAAAAAATGGAAGCAACTTATAATGGAAAACAAATATGCTATTGCAGATGGTTTGACCAATTTATTGAAGTGAATACAGCTAATGTGTTGAATGTAACCTTTTTCACCAAACAAGCATGGTTCCATCTCTCAGGTTAGGTTAATTCACAAAATTCAAGATTGTGGTCATTCAATAATCGTCACAGTTTGCACAAAACATCCCAACATGATTTCAAGTTTAGTGTGTGGATTGTGATTTCCAGATGTCAAATTGTTGGTCCTATTTTCTTTATGAACACAATAAACAGCGAGCACTATTGTTCAGAGATTTTTCACACCTTCATTGGTCAGATGACAAGTGATGAAATCAATTACTCATGGTTTCAACAGGATGGTGCCTCTGCCCACACATCTTACAGATCTATGCAGTTGTTAAAGGAATGTTTTGGAGACCACATTATTTCAAAAGAAATGTGGCCCCCATGCTCACCAGATCTTAATCTACCAGACTTTTATCTTTGGGAAGCAACAAAATCTGCAGTGTATCGAGACTGTCCGCACACGCTGGATGACTTGAAAGCAGCGATAACAGCATTCATTCACTCTATTTCAAGCCAGCAACTGATAGCAGTGTTTAGAAACAAAATGAGAAGGATCCAAGCCTGTATTGATGCAAACAAGGGTCACTTTCAACATTGTTTATAATTGTCATTCATATTTACCTCCTGTTTTTTACATTGAAAAACATGTCTGTTAGTGACTTTCCGAACACCCTGCAGTTTCACATGTTTATGACACTGTCAAGGTTTTAAGTGGTGTATTATACTTAAATCAGTTGCTCAAATGCCAAAGGGTATAAATATACATAAAAGACTATTTTTTAGGCAAACAAGTATTTAGTAATATAAAATCATTATAGCTTTTGACACTGTTAAGCAGTCTAGATTTAAAGTCAAACAACATCAAAATATCAATTGAATTTGTGAAATATATCATTGTTGAAAGTATACCTTAAAAAATGAAACAAAACTTTACACAGAATGGTATTAATTTTATAAATTACCTAAAACAGGACAACAACATCAAAATTATAAAAGCAGATAAAGGCAATGAAACAGTAATAATGAACAAAAACTAGTACATTCAAAAATGTCTTACACCCAACCACTATACTGGTATAAATATACTGACAATGCAATGCTCAATGCACATCTACAGAATACACACTTAGTTTTTTCAACCACATTAACACCATACACCCAAACATTAACTTTGACTGTAAACAGGATAAAAACTAATCAAATAACATTTTAACCTCAAGATCACAACAACCGATACATAATGCTAAACAAAAATTCACAGAAAAATCACCCATACTGGACTATGCATTCCATGGTACTCAGCACATGAAACAAAACAAAAACTCAACATATTAAGAAATTACATAAATACAGCCACAAAACTAATTATGCTCACCAGATAAAATTAATGATGAAATTAACTAAAAAGTAGATTTCATCAACATCAACAAATTTACTTCAAAAACCAATGAAAAATTATGCACACACACCTACACCAACAACAAACAATTAATAATAAACTAAAAACACAAATTCTAAAACCTAACACTGTTGCATACCATATTTTCCTGATATCAGTGAAAAGATAACCAACATTTGGAAAAACTTACAACAAAACACAACATTCCAGTAAAGACTAAATGTATTCAAAAACCAGGTATAAAACTAAAATACATACTATGTAAAAACTACACTGACAAACATAACACCAATATTATTCATAAAATACAATGCAACAACTGCCACAAAATGTATATGGGAGAAACAAGCAGATAAATGAAAATCAGAGTCAAAGAGCAAACCCACCTTTACACATTCTTGAACAATACAAATCAGGAAACACCAACATACTAAGAAGGAAAACAAATAAAAAATCAAAGAAGCCCTACTTTTTCAAGAACTCAAACCTTTATATCTTTTTAATTAATAACTTAACATCTAACTGCAATGCCCCCTACACTGTTACTGTTTACACTCTCATCCCTAAAACTTGCACCCAGCAACAGTCAGTTACAAACTCTCTTTGTTAACTTGAAGATGACCAGAGAAGGTTGGAACATTGTTCTGTATTCTAATCTAATTAAAGTTTAATACTCATGCCAGCCATCTTTAGAATACTAACAATCTATTGTCATCAACATACAGTGTAATGAAATATTTAACATTAACAAATGGATACATAGATACCTTCAAAGTCTTAGTAGAAATTCACTAAAATAGTCATATTTTTCTTACTTCCATAATTTTAATTTATCCAATCACTTACAGTCATTTGCAACTTTTCTATCAAGTTATTTGTCTCACAATTTATGATAATACAACAACTGATGCCTAGGAGGCTTTGCAAAGAAATTTCAGGAGACTCTGCATGTAGACTTGTCGATTCAACCAAATGGTACTTACACACATGCTGTGTTTATAAGCCTTTACAATTCAGATGCCAGCAAGTTAAACCAGGCACATGCACCTTCCCCTCCAAAACACAGGCCAGACAGCAATTTTTAAATGTACTTGCATGACACATTGTATGAAGCAAAAGTAAAATTTAAAGAAACTGCAATTTCCTTAGCAAAATTTCTTGTATTATCATAAAATGAATACATACATGTAGCAGTAGAATATACAGAGAATGAGCATGTTACTCAAATAATAAAAATGACAAAAAATAAGTGTTAAATCACTTTCTGTAACAGTAATCCGATGCATTCAGATAATAATTCATATTTTAATTTTATTAAATTTATAAAGCAATACTAAAAAAAAAAACTTAATTTCCTATCGTGCAAGAAATGTCTTTTTGTCTCTATGCATCCCTTCTTTAATTTATTTACCTCCCCTCCAAGAAGTACAAACCTAACGTAAATTATTCATAATAATATTGTCATTGCTCAGGCAAAGCATAATTTTTATAGCCTTTAATTTTGTTTGGTTACATAACACATGAACAGAAAATTTGACTCTTCTTGCCACAATCACCCATCACATCCTCCCTCTCAAGATCTGTCAACAGTTCTCTCCGATGTTCAATACCATATTACTTATAACTAATATAAAACTAAGGTTTTAATCTATGAAATTCCTTATAATATTACTTTGTACATTATATAGAAAATTATTCTTTTAGTATAAACTTTGATCCAACATGAAAGATACTGACTAGTTTGGGTGAATTTGTAATGGCTCTTGTCGCATAGTCAGTCTTAAACACACAGACTAGCAGAAGTTCTTAGCTTCATTTGGGTTAGTAGCTTGATCTATTATAGGTGACTATGTCAGTGTATGTATCCTGAACCCATATTTGCATAAAAGTATAACGTTTTGTTCCTCTTCTACACAATGTGGCCTGTTTACAAATGTACCTTTCCAACTAACTTGTCATCTCATTTTAAAATTAAATAACAAAAAAATACATCTTTAGTAAATGGATCTTATAAATTAGAAAACAAGTTTTTTTTTAATTTTGTAATTTATTCATTTCACTATATACTTTCAACAGTCTCTTAACAACAATTTTAGATTATACTTTCATTGCCATTATTCAAAAGCTTTGTTGTTAAAATGCACTGACTTTTCTATATATACATATATTAGAAGTTGTTGTACAAGGAGACAATATATTTTTCTATGTGGGTTTTTGCCAGAGTATCCCTCAATAAAAAAACGCGCATGTATTTTCATATCTGTCCGTGATTTATATCTATTATTTGTAACATAACAAACCATTTCTTTTCTATGCATTTTTTTATAACTGGTCTCATTAAGGAAATGCATGTACATGTTCATAAGTAATAATATCTGAGTTTCTAGGTTCTTTCTTCTTGAAGCTGTGGTAGACACATTTCAGTGTATTTTTACACATAAAAATATGTGCATGCTCATGCATACATAAATAAGTAATAACACACTAGTGCAAACCCTAAGAAATCTCTTAGTATGGATACAAAATTTCTGGTTCCTAGGTTCTTTTCTCTTGGAGTTTAGGTGGTCATACTTACAAAGACATATGTGCATGTATGTAATTTCTACTTTTAGTTAAGGAACCATTTCTATGTGGTTTTGTTTGCTAACTTTCCTCATTGAAAATGTGGACATGTGCATGTACATGGACAAATAATAATACCCAGGTGCACACCCATCAAGGTACATATATACAAGGATGGGTGCAAAAGTTCGTGTTTCTAGGTCTTTCGCTCTTGAGCTACGGTGGCCACATTCTTTTTTTTGTAGTTTGTTTGCTTATCTCACAAATAGATGTACATCCACTTCGTATGTGTGCAAAATTTGAGGTATTTAAGTTTCTTCCTCTTGGAATTATAGCAGTCACACATACAGACTTGCCCTTTTATTATACACATACACACAAAATAAAAATTAGACAAAACAAAATAATTCAAATGAGTTCATTGTGGTTTATTTTTTAAAAGTGGTACTTTTTTCAGATTTTATCAGTTTATAGGCAATTTAATTTTATTCCCTGACTGATTATAGAAAAAGAAAAGTTTGAGAACTAAATTCAATTAAAATTTAAGAACTCACTATGGTTTAGATGTATCTAGCACAAAACCTGAGTTAAACTTATAAAAATTTAAAACTGGAAAAATAACTCTGCTATGTGTGACCACCATTTCTTTATCACACAGCACAATTTTAAATAAAAGTACTCTCCTCACAACAAGAACATGACTCTCACTGTGGAGTTTTATTATATCTTTATTGATGTAAATTGTAAATATAGTTCTAAAAATATCAAATTCTTAAAAAGAAACTCAATTTTTCTTTAAAGGGTACCACTTTTAACATTAAAACATTACAATTTACATCAGCACAATCCAAACTATGTTACTGTGCAGTACTTTGCAGAAAATTATTAACTTTTTAAAAAATTTGCTGATTGAGGTATGAATACTATAATTAGTAATTACTAGTACAAACTTATGTAAATATATGTAAATTCCAGTTACAAAAATTTAACAATTCAATAGCTTTATTCTGAAGCCAGAACACAAAAGCAACTTATTAAATATTTAAAGATCAGACAAAAACCATGCATAACTCACCTGGACATTAAGATCTAGATCAAACATACTTTCTCCTCTCCTCATGTCTGTAACTAACCAAGGACTACCAGCTCCTTCAATGTTTTTCATTAAATCAATCACACCTGGACCATTCCATCTCTGAGCTGCCATTAATTCTTCTCCACATACACCTACAATCTGTAGTTAAAAAGCAAATAGATTACAAGACAGTATATACAATTCTAAAACATAGTATTAGAAGGTACAAGTGAAAGAGCTTCTAATTAAACACAGAGGTTTTCACACAAAGCTGAAGATAGTAACCCTAGAATTACTAGTAGGATCTTTTTGAAATTCTTTAGTTCTTTCACACAAACACACAATGAGCTCATTCATATTGGCTTAGTTTGTGACCTCAAATTAACCTTTGTAGTTTCCATACTGTAACTTCTAATGTGTTTTATGCATTTTCATAGAATTTCAGGAGCTTTCAAGAGGCATTTGTACATACAAAAAAAATCAGAATCTTTAATGAAGTATTTTCACTAAAAATTCCTCCATGAATATATGGAATCAAAGTGTTGACTGCTTTCAGTGTAAAATGATTTTTCCTGTTACAATTAAAAATGATTTTCTTCAACTGACAACTGTCAAAATGCATTTGCATAATCTCAAAACCTCCTAAATAAATTTCAAACATGTTTTTTTAATCAAGTGTTATCTATTATTTTCTCCACCTTAACTCTATTTGATGTTAGTCAATTTGATTTACCTTGTAACTACCACAAAGAAATGAAATAAATTTAAATTACGCCTTCTTTTTCTAAAATGATTTTAAATTGTAACACAAAACAATATTTCCTTATTATAAATAGCTTTAAGCTTGTAAGAGTACACACACATCTGCTTATAATTAAATACTATTTTATTTCCCTCTAAACTACAACTAACTAAAATCCCAACACACTAGTTGTAAATCATTTTGTAAATGCATAGCTTACATTATTTTATTGAATTGCATAATGCAATAACATAAAAGCTACTTGAGAGATGCTTGCAACCATACATCATAAAAATGTAATTATTATTATTACTTTTTATTTTACCTAATGTCACCTGAAAATAACTTATTTTTGGTTTAGTTATTTTTATAATAATAATAAATAAAAGATGGACATCAAAAAGAAGAAATACAGAACTTCATTTTTTTTTACTGTAAATGAAACTTAACCCGACTTTGTTTTATACTTATGGTACTACTAAACTACATTATTATTTATTTAGTTAAATAAATCAACTAACAACACAGAATAACAACATCTAAAAAGCAAGTAATTTTCTATAACTATCACAATTTTTTCTAACTTTCTACCTTTATAACAAGAGTCAGCAAAGCTTGTCAATGCATCTCCTGCATGAACAAAGTTTGAAATGCAAGTGAACCAAGCACTTCTATAAAAGGAAAACAATATAATACAATGCATGATTACACAATATAAACCTTTGGTTTTGTGTTGGTTATAAAAATATACATTAAATGTGAAAGAGAACTAGTAGCAATTTGTAAAAGAAGATATGACAGAATGGTATGGGAAGAGTATTCTCTGTATGTGTATGTGCTTTATAGCAAAGTCACATCAGGCTATTTGCCATGTCTGTCAAGTGGAATCAAACTCCTGTCTTACTGTTATAAATATGTAGAGTTAACACACGGGTCTGATATTTTTAGTTTATGGCTCTGAAATCAAATAATAATGAAGGCTATATAAATTGTGTTTTGCATAAGTAATAACAATATTATAATGAGTAATTCATGTTAAATTTCTTACTTCTTCAAGAGGCGTTAAATAAAATGAGAGAAGAGAGATACCTAGAAAGCATATGTCACAATTCTCATCTGACAGAAAATTGATGATTTACATTTTTAATATTGCATTATAAAAATGACAGATTAAAATTTATACAATTTTAAAATCTATATTATTAGCTATGTTTTGATGCAAAGTGTATCCATATGCCACAATAATAAAGTAATTAAATTTGAAGAAACTCAGTAACAACTTGTGACATGCACAAGAAAAGATGTCTACATGGAAAAAGTTAAAAACATTTTGTATAAGCTATTTATAACCCAAAATGCTTACAATTCAATTAATTTGTTAGTTACAGGGTCCCTAAAAATGACATAACCAAATTTAAAAATATTAATTCCACTATACATTGTCAACAGAAAATTAGTTGTTACATCTCATTTTTTCATCACTTATTTATACACAATGTTGCAACAAGTGCCAAAATAAAAACAAAAATCAACTCAATACAACCCAATATGTTGACCAAAGTTGAAGTTAATGGTATATGCACAAGTCGATGTTTGATGGTTAAAAGTTTCAATTTTTAAATCAGAAAGCAGTATTACAAAGATTTAAACCACAAAGACACACATGATTCAAGTGTTGGATTATAAGACAGTACAAAATGATATGGATGTATAGAAAGACGACAACAACTTTACACATTCTATTTTAAGATTATAATACAGTATCAAGGTCTCAAATGCTAAATTACCCTATCTTACAAAAATAAAGGGACATAGTTATGATTAAACATGTCTTTACTACAAGAAATTAAAAGCATGTTGGCCTTCCTTTGGCCTTAATGACTGCTTTAATTTGACATGGAAGACTGTCTACTAATTCTTGATAGAAAGCTGTTGGAATTGTGCTCCACTACTCTTTTAAAGTAGTTCCACTACTGAAAAGGGTAGTCTTAGCCTTGCCCTAATTTTGCATTCTATTTCATTCCAAAGATGTTCTATTAGGTTGAGATTGGGATTCTTTGCTAGCTACTGCAATGTTCCAATGTTATTCTCTTCAAATCACACATTCAAAATCCTCGCTTTGAGACATGAAGCATTATCATGTTGGAAGACAAACAGAATTGTTCAGAACATCATGTAGGACTAAGCATTCATGGATCCATACATTGTAATAAATGGACCCAGTTCATACCACAAGAAGAACCCCCAAGTCATGTAACTGGCACCTCCAAACTTCACTGTTGGGACAACACACTCAGATTATGAGCATCCTCCACACCCAAACACACCATCAATGTGGAAGAGTATGTAGCATGACCTGTCACTCCACAGGAACAATTTCCATTGATTCAAACTTCACGTTCTGCATGCTTTATCTCATCCCAATCAACACTGAGCGTTTGTTAGCTCTTCCATGAAAATCCATGCCATGCAGCTCTCAACATGTTGTGGAAACATTTATAGTATTGTCTGTGGCTGCTCACATCTCCAAACACGGATTCTTTAGGATTTGATGGCAAGATGAGGTCATTAGACTTTTCAAGGTGTGTCAGCTCCTGTCAGTCACTAATTTACACCTACCTGGTCATTTCTTTGGCTCACTGCCACCTGTGGAGTTCCATTTCTTCAGCACTTTACAAATAGTTGATCTGTAAATATTTAATTGTTGTGCAATAAAATGACATCCAACTATCCTCACCCCACCTAAAAAAAACATGGAGTTCTAAATGAACTGCTGATCACCTTCATAGGTCAAACTGTTTGCATATTTTGTCATCACACCCATCTTCCTACAATCAGAGGTGTGTCCTATGGGTTTTAGTAGGATGATGTATATGGCAGCAAACATGTCTTGTTAAAATGTATATAGTGCTGATACTATGAGTGCAGCATCTATCAAGTATACTTATCATATATTATTAAGCAAAAATTTCTGTTCCTTTGGTTGTGATTTTGTTCATCATTTATTTATTATTCTTTCTATTGTTTAGTTGATCTATGAGCTTTAATTCACATTAAAATACTAACTCACCTTCTAACTGATCATGTTTGAGTAAATATGTATGTCTTATGAAACTGTACGAACTTCCCAAGTGGCATAGAGATACTGTTAATGTAGCAAAGGATTGTGTAAACTTATAATCACATGAGATGTACTTTTTTTACCTATGCTGCAAATAAGTACTCTGCCATAAATTCAAAAACAGTCATGAGATATGAACCATATAGTTACTGAATTACTCAATTTGCCACTTGATATTGTTATTAATACTGAAATGTTATTTTGGAATGTTGTTTGTTGTTTTGTTTTTTTTAGAATACAGTTATTTTCTTCTTCCAGTTTTTTTTTTTCTCATTCCAATAAGTAAAATAATTAATACTGATATTTGTGTTTTATTTTTCATTAACATTTGTCTCAAGTCCAAGTCAGGCATGTATTTATAGCTTCAATTAATAAATTGCTTTTCTGTTGAATCACACGTGGTGGTGTATTATTTTAGACTGTTACAACATATTTAATAGTCTTACAATTAAATACATTTTATCACCCTACATATATATTATATTTTACATATATTTAAACTAAACTACATTCTGTTGTTTAGAATTTATTGCTAATATACAAAATATACCTGTACAAAATTTACTGGTCCAAATGGTGTCATCACAGTCCCCAACTGAGGATCTTCTGTCATTAGCATGTGTTGAATTCGGGACTCACTGTTATCTAGAGGACAGTGCCATGATACGTGGTCTCCAGCACACAGAATGTTCTCTAAAATATAACAATTTATAATCAATAATGAATTATAAAGTTATGAATACAGTTAAAATTGATGTAACAGAGAAATGGCACATGCAAATTGTTGATCTGGAAATGTTCAATTGTTGCCTGTTTCCTCACTGATCCAAGTGTTGTTCTTCTTCTTTGCAATACTTTTAATCAATTCTTTATTTTTCTAGATTTTATGAAGATGTACCTGCATTTGTTTTTAGTGTCCCTAAGCTCATAACTGATTTTTTCAAAGCAAAGAAAAACACTTAAGTGTTTCAATTAAGTTAGAACAAACAAACAAATTTCAAATTAAACTATCCATCCTGCTTTATTATGATAAAAAGAAGTTACTAAACATTTCTCTTACTAAAAATTTATTACAAATAGATAGATACTTCTCTGTACCACACAACTGCTGTGGAATTTCCTGTATATACTACAAGCCTAAAACAAACTCCCATCACTACATTTCTAAATGTACTGTGTTAGCCTATAATCAGTATAATGCTCTCCATCACTAGGGGAGATGATACAACATCCATATGCAGTAGGCCCTCTAAGCACTAGCTCTTAATCATAGATCCATTATTGACAAGTTAAGCAAAATATGTCAAAAGTGAGGAGGAAGAGAAGGAAATTGGGTCTATCTAAAAAACATTTTCAAACAAACAAAACGTTGACTAAAGAAACCTTACTTACCCATCTGCACTAGTGCCACCTAGAAGCACACACTTAAGATTATGGTGAGGCAATAATGTGCAATAATGAAATAAAGGAAATCTCTTAACCCTTTTATGTTGGGCTTGGTATAATGTATATGAGTCAAGTACTTATACTATAATATTTGATGCAGTATATTAGGTGATTGGCATTTTATAATGCAAAGCAACTAGGCTATCTGCACCCAACAATTGGCAAAAAAAATTAAAATAAAGTAAAATTATTAAACTTTGTACAAAAGAATCATGTTAAAACAAAACAAAGCCCAAGCTTTGAATTAAAAAATTAAATACTGTTAAAAAGGCCAATGACCCTTAAAAAACTTAAAACATTTGTAAGATAGACTGTGTTTGTTTTGAATTTTGAACAAAGCTACATGAGGGCTATCTGCACAAGCCACTCCTAATTTAGAGGGAAAGTAGCTAGTCATCATCACCCACCACCAACTCTTGGGGCTACTCTTTTAACAACAAATAGTGGGGTTGATCATCACATTATAATGCCCCCACAGCTGAAAGGGCATGCATGTTTGGTGTGATGGGGATTCAAACCTGCAACCCTGAGGTTATGAGCTGAGTGCCTTTACCACCTGGTCTTGTGTCACCACTGTCAATGATGCTAACATCAGATGTAAACCTGTGGATAAAGCATGTCTAAAATGGTGCCATCATTCAGAGTCATAACAATGGCATGACAGTAAAATGTGGACTATTGTGACTTGAGTATCACACAGACAACACACTGGTGCATCAGTCTCAGGTAAAAAAAAATGATGAGTTAAAAACTGTGACCAATGCATAGTCTAGTTAGGATAACTTCCTCTTTCTAATCCTTATGGAAAAAAGGAAGCCAAAGTCCAATGGAGAGTTATTATCTGGAAAAGTTTGTTTTCACATTGCTCACTCCAAGTATACTGCCAACTAACACAGAGCTGAGCCTTGAATACAAAGCTATATTCCACGTATGGAACAGACACAGCAGTGGTAGTGCAGAGCAGACAGACTTAGCTGCAATGTCAGTGATCTTGTTCCTGCAAATATCAACATGGCCTTGTATCCAGAAAAACTGGATAGAAGTAGATGTTAAGGCAAAATGGTCCAGTCAATTTCGAATATCAGCAAGAACAGGATGAGAACTAAGTGTGAGTGATTCCACGGCCAGTACAGAGCTAAGCGAGTTGGTATAAATAGTACAGTTTGAGTACTGCTTAGCTTCTATGTGATCCAGGGCAAGAGAAATGGCATACAATTCAGCATTAAAAACAGAAACTGTAGAGAAAATTTTGTGCACAACCATTGAACCACACCAAACTATGGCATATCCCACAGAGTCACCTGATTTTGAACCATCCATGTAAATGGGAATGGAAGGATGGTTCGAAAGATGTTAAACAAATAAAAGACAGTGGTTCCAATTGGAAGTATCCACTTTTCTCAGATGACTCAAACTAAGGTCCCACTTGGAGATGGTAAGAAGTCATGGTGTGATGAGCTGACCAGTGGATACAGCAAGGTAATTCAAGGAGAGACCCAATTTATCTAACTGCACCTGAATACAAAAGCCACAAGAAACAACAGCAGTTTGTCTGTTCTCAAAAAGCATGGCCCATTGAGGAAGGAAAATTCAACCACAGGTGGGAAGCTGTGGTGTGGATCAAAGTTTTAAAGCATACAGTAAAGACATGAGTAGAGGAGGTTCATGAGATTCTGTGTGCAAATTCTGGACTGGGGAAAAGTGGAAAGCCCGGTGCAGAGCTGAAGTACCTAATGATGAACGGGGTCCAGCATCTTCATGGCAGAGGTCCTGACAGAGCCATAGACCAGAGATCCATAGTCTAATTTTGACTGAATGAGAGCAACATATTTCTTGCTTAGCATATAGAATTCATCTGCTCACCAAGAGGTGGAAGAGAGGACATGGAAGATATTCAGTACCCTTGTACACTTGACTCATAGCTGCCTTATGTGTGGTATAAAGGTCAACTTATGGTCAAAGATAAGCCCCACAAGCTTTACCTCAAGGACCACAGAAAGCACAACTTCATCAACACAGAGTTCAGAACTGGAGTAAATACCCTGTTGGCAGCAAAAGTGCATGCAAACAGCTTTAGAGAGAGAAAAGGTAAAACCAGTTGCCATAGTCCACTTCAGTAAATGATTGTGGACAGTCTGTAACTGCTGCTCAATAAACCTCATGTTCAACTACTGACTTAAGATACAGAAGTCACTGACATAGAGCCCATTTGTAAGGGATATCCATAATAAAGAATGTTTTGGTGTCCACTGTCCCCACCCACCATGGAGCCCTATGAAGAGATGCACTACAGTGCCAAACAAGGAAATTGCAGCAATGCATTGGTTTCATGAGTACTATACTCAAACACCAATATCAGATCCAATGTCCACATCCAACACTGATACTTGGTTAACCCTAGCCCAAGTGAACTAGTAGATTGACCTGAAGAAAGGGGGTGCACACCAAGGTCGCTCATCTACTGGAATTCAAGGCCAAAGGGTTGTGTGTTAGGGTTAGACCCCTGAACCACCAAGATCCTCTCTTCCCTTTCATGAGTCCTTACACATGACAAACACGTGGGTGAACATTTAGATCGCAGAGGAGGTAAACTGAAATAACAAAACCTCACCATGCACAGGAATCCACACTGGGGGGATGTATTATGTTTATCTTCACAAAATTTGGAGGACTTTCAGTAAAGATTGCAAGTTTTTTGTGCACACAAAAAATCAGATTTTTTAATTGAGTATATTTACTTATGATTTATTTCTGAAAATATCAAGTCTCTTTCCTTACTGTCCATGTGTGAAGTGATTTTTATGCTATAATTAAAAATTATTCTTCATCCCCAAAAAATCTGAAATATTAGCACAGTATTTCAAACCTCTTAAATATATTTCAAGTGTTTGTTGTAAGAATTTATGTTTTGTCTTTTATTTTCTCTACTCCAAATATGAGGGGTCTTTAAATTTAATTGGCCTTGTGTCCACCATTAAAAAATAGGAAGTAAATATAAATTATGCTTTTCTTTTTTTTTCTAGAATAACTGCACATTATAATACAAAAATACAATGTTTAGTCTGAACAGCTTAAATTTCATAACATTACTTATTTATTACACTGACCTTCCAGTTGAGCTTGACTAACACTACAGAAACTGTACTGAAGCAGCACACAAGTTACCATATCCAATAATATAAAACTGACCTTTGGTCTTTACAAAGTGTCCTGTCTCAACTGTTCTTTAGTGGACTTGTATTTGGAAAAATACATTAAAATTGCATTATAAATATGTAATATTCTAAGCTCTCTCTCTCCTTCTGTGTGTGTGTGTCTATATATAATACCATGATTTATTTTGAAGCAACTGAGGTGTCTGAGTGGTCATGAATGAGAAATTAAGAGATACTAAAGCAGATAACTGATCACAAAAGATGTGCTCTATATCTAATACAGCCCATTAATGGGACTCTCTGTAGAAACAAACCATAAAATTATTCATTCAGAAAGCCTTTGATACCAAGATCTTCTTGCATGAAAACACAGTAGAAATGGTAGAACCCTTCCTCTATGAGAACAAAGAAAAACTCCAAGGAATATGTTGAAATCACAAAGGATCAAATGGAAGTGGATGAGGAAAAAGAGAAGCTGGAGTACAAAACAAATTATGAAGAGAACTTAAGAAAGAACTTGCATTACAGGTGTGAAAGGGGGAGAAAGAGGCAAATACCAACAGTTTCAAATCCAAGTACTGGCTCAAAAATAGATTCATGCAAGATAGAATTAAGATGGTAAACAAATAAGAATGGATGTCCCTGTCAAAACTATCAGTGCTGAGTTGAAGGTTGAAGACAGAGCAAAGAAATAATGTAAACATAAGAATAGGTTGACTAGATAGCTGGAAATAAATTTGGTTTGTTTCAAATTTCTTAAAAAAGCTGTCCCTATTTTAGCAGTGACAGACTAGAGGAAAGTCAACACCACCCACTGTCAACTTTTGGACTAGTCTTTTACCAAGTGTGAGCATGTTTGGTGTGATGGGGATTTTAAACTTTTTGAGATGGGTTTGGTATAATATGAGTTCATATGCACATTTTCACATATTAAGTATAAATACTATAACTTCTGATGCAGTATGTGTATCTTCACAAAATGTGATAAATGTTTAGTAAAGATTACAATATTTTGTACACAAAATCAAACTTTAAATGAATTATTTTTAATAAAGATTTGTTTGTAAATATATCATGCCTGTTTAGTTACTGGTCAAACTGCAAAATTAATTTGCTCTTACATTTGTTTTCAAAAAGATTTTATATTTTGTCTGTTATTTTCTTTACCCTAACTGTGTAGGGTCTCTCAACTTGACCAATCTTGTAACCATCATAAAAAAGTGGGAAATAAACATAAACTCATTTTTTAATTCTAGAATGGTTACAAGTTATAACACAAAAATACAAATGTTTAGTCTAAGTAGATTAAGTCTCATAATGTTATATATATATTTATTTATTTATTATTATATTGACCTCCAAGTCATTCTTGGCTAACATTACATGACTTCCACTGAAGCAGCACACACGCACTCACGCCATATCCAATAATATAAAATTGACCTTAAATCCTTACAAAGTGATCCTATCTTGACTGTGTTTTAATGGACTACCATTTTGTAAGATATGATCACATTTCAATTATAATACATTATATATGTACATAAAGAAATTACTATTTAGAAATAAATTATTCAACTTATTTTTCTTAAAATATAGAACAATAAATAAAAACATAATGCAAACAATTATCTCTTCTAGCTAACACCTTTGAACCCTTTTGCTGCTGAACATCGATTGCTAAGCCTCTTAAATTTCACACATGGAGAATATGGAATAAATTTTTTATTTTAAAGGTTTTATGTATAGTTGAATAACCACAAAATTATAAATCACTATATCAATATCACAGAATTCCACTATAATTTATCATGCTTAGTAACTAAGCTGTATTTAGGTCTTAAAAAAACAAAATCTGAGCAGACTAAAGACAAGATCTACCTGCTTGAAATCTTAGTTTGAAAGAACATGGCAACCTATTAACAGATGAAAATGGCTGAGAAAACCACTAATAAAACATTCAAACCTGTCAAATGGTTATTCATATATTAAAGTAAGCATACATAAAGGGCCATTTCTGAAAATAGAAAAAGTACCAGTGTTTGATTCAGTGCAACAGCCATATCTCAGCAAAATAAAAAGCTACAAGGTTCTTATTCTATATTCTGTCTTGTAAATACTGGTAATTTGAGTTCCTAATTCACACAAAACTACTGACTTTTAATTTTGACTTTACAAACACCTAATTTAAACCAGTGCTACACTCAACATACCATGTGATGCAAAAATCAATATTTAGGTGTGTTCTTTCAATATTTACTTTCAAATAAAAAAACTAACTAATATATAATACAAAAATTTGATACTAAACTTATTGATAAAATAGTAGTTCAATAAAATTTCAATTGTAAGTCAACAAACATGATGATATGGCATTTGATCCATGATCCACTGTGAAAGGGTTAACTCATGACTCTCAGATTGTGAGTTGAGTGCCTTAACCATCTGGCCAGGCCAGCAATGAAGGAGACAAAGAAAATAAAGAAAAGAATCTCATGCAGATTGATAAAGCATAAGAGACTGAGGTTCAAAAAATAGAAAACAAGGAGAATAAGAATAATGTTGATCAAAGTGCAAATATAGCAGAAGGAAACTCTCAAAGTAAATCAGCTTGTGGCATGTTCAGGAAATTTCATAGACAGTGAGTATGAGATTACAGCTCTAACTGGTGCAAAGATGTAAGTAACTTTTCTGAACTAAATATTTCTTAAAATTTTAGTCTGATGCTTGCTAAATTTCTGATTTTCCTATAAAAAATCAGTCTGAAACACTGAAAGATTATTTAATATTTGCAACCCAAAGTGATTTATCTTGCAATATGCAGTATTGAAAATAACACTTGGATATCAGAAATTAATCAATAAAATTCTGAGTAAGAACAACCATATCATGTTTATCTGCATGAGGTTCATTCAAATGGAGAAATATTTCTTACCAAAGTTATACATATGTAGCAACTGGGTGAGTGCTTTTTAGATACTATACATGTTGTATAAAACATCTAAAGAAGCTATAAAAAATTTCCCACATCTGTAGTACGATTTTCAGTTTTTTAAATTTCCCACCAGATTTTTGTTGTTTTTTAAGGGAGCACCATCTAATAGCTTTCTCATGAAACCATAAATTACTGCTAAAACCACCATATTTTGACATAAATAATTCATAATATGCACTACCCATTCATATTTAAAAGTCAATTGTAGCTCTTTTCAAAGCTGTGCTTCATTAGGAAGAGCAACTGTTGTGACATCATAAAAGAGAATAAACTAACAGTATGTAGTAAATTAGTAATAAAATCAGTGAGAGTAAGGGAAAATCACATATTCTAAAATGATGCAGTTTTCTTAACCAATATAATTTTGTATTTTCAATTTGTTTGTTTTTGGGTATTCATGCAAACATAACTAATCAAAGGCTATTTGCAAATGTAGTCCCTAACTGTGAACCGATAAACCAGAGGAAAAATTTAACCATCACTTTTATAATTTGCCCACACCCAAAATCAAGGAGGTATTTATTGTTTCTTTATGGTAATGGGATGTAAATAATAAACTAGCAGATCTGTAGACCAGCACATTAAACACTAGGTCATGTTTGGTTTCTATTCTTTGGATGTATTGAAAAATATTAATAAATTATCTATAAAAATACTGCTTACAGATGATGCTTCTCCATTTACAAAGAAATGTAAGTTGGAAAATATTCTTTATTTTTGTTTGCAAATCATGCATTACAAATGTGATACAATTAAGAAATATCAAGATAGAAATATTTTTAAGTTAAAATAAAGTTAGAATTATTATTTGTACATTAATTTTTAATCCTATATGCAGATATGTATTTGGCACTCAAATGCTGCCGACTTGTCTTAATAAGTGTGGTGCCATAATATGTTTTTATTTTTAAATATAAGAAAATAAAGAAAATTGCAATTTTATTCTAAATAATAAAAAAATGGGGATGTTCAACCAAATTTAGTAGAATTAAACCTCATTTTTGATCAAATTCAATTACGTCCAAACAAAATGAAATGCACTGCTGCAAAAAAATCCCTGAATATGGAGTTCTTTTAATAAAACACCTTGCAAATGAGATAATTTAATATTATATAGTGAGAATAATGTCTTCATAAAATAAAAGCGCACAGAAGAGAGATGTGTGGAAAACCTTTACTTTGGTAATACATAATACAGTTCACTGAGGTTTTTTGTAGTAAATATGTCCTATCCATAGATAACTATACAAAAAAACATAGCTAACTGTTGCTAACATGAAAATAGTCATGTACAACCACTCACCCCTACAAAAAGAGACTTTCATCTCTCATAATTTAAAAGATAATGGCCATTTTCAAGACACAAAATAATAGTTGTTACTATAAAAAAATAACAATTTACCTGTAACTAAAGACTTTCATCTGCTTGTTCATGACAGTAACAATGGTCAAAGAGGATAAAGGTGTCTGATAACTTTTACATATAATGTGGAACTTGTATAATCATATTAGACAACAAGTCGTCTAACAGATAATGTTATCCCACACAAAAAAATAAAAAGCTGTGCATTTTTTATATAGGGTACAGCTTGATTCAGACATTTTAAAACTTTCTTGCACACTTTCACAGTAGAAAATACTAAAAGTGTACAATTAAAAATAAATTCTGAATATTTTAATTATACAAGAGGTAGAAAAATAAATTACAATTTCATTAAAAAAAAGTATACAAGCATTTTAGTTTAACAGTTCACCATAACTGCTTGGGTGTAGCTGCATTGTTTAAAATTTGAATAACTAACCTGATTGAAAAACATATTTTGCTAATGCTTGCATGATTGCAGCAGGCCATGTTGGAGGAGCTGTTTCTTCTGCTTCTCTCTTTAGGCGAAAAGTCAACTCAAAGCCAAATCCACTTGGGGTGTCACTGCCTGATATTCTGTGTAAAATAAATAAAACACTGAACAGACACAGTAATAAAATATTGCTCTATAACCTATGTGCAAGAAAAGTTATTATTTGTATATCAATATCATCTGGATTTATATTAGGTTGTTCAAAAAATAATGGTTAATTTTGAATTTTAACTTTAATAATAATAATAATAAAAAAATCAAAATCAACTTTATTAATTGAAATAAAAACTTAGTGAATAAACACACTTTTGCTAACAAGAGACAATATCATTCATGCCATGAAGATAAAACTCTGAAGTCCTAGAACTTAGAAATTATTTAAAGCCAATCTCTGCTACTGCTTTGTTGTTGACTATTTTGCCATGTAAAATAAAAGTGTCCAAGTGCTCGAAAAAGTGGTAGTCGGTGGGCAACAATTCTGTGTAATAAGGAGGATGAAGTAATGTTTCATAACACAATTCACTGAACTTCTGGAGCATCATTTGAGCAACATGTGGCCAAGCATTATCATGAAGTAACATTGGTTCTCTTTGATTGATTAATGCTAGCATTTTTTTTTAATGCAACATTCTATGCATTACTTCCAATTCTTGACAGTAAACCTCCACAGAGATATTCTGGCCCTGGATGAACAAGCTGTAATAGATAATACCAGCTATAGACCATTATACAGTGACTATAATCATCTGTTGGTGCAACACTGGCTTTGGGAAGTGTTTTGAAGCTTTGTTACAGTTGAGTCATTAACAGATTGCTTTCTGTTGTCAAAGTATCCACTTGTTGCCACAGGTGGTAATTTGATCAAGAAATGGGTCATTTCTGTTATGTAAAATCAGCATAAAGAACAGTTGAAAATGGTGATTTTTCTGATTTTCATTGAGTTAGTGTGGAATCCACTTATTGAGCATTTTCACATTTCCAGTTTGCTTGAGATAGTTTGAAATTGTGGAAATGGAAACACCCAATTCTTGTGCCATTTCTCAAACAGTTTTTTTTTTACTAATGCTCTCAGTTAGTCATTTTCAACAGCAGAACGATGTTCTCTGCCCTCCTTATTTTCAAAACTCACATCTCTATTATGAAACTTTTGGAAACAATGCTGTACTGTATGTTTGGAGGTGGTTCCCTCACCCCATGATTGGTTGATATTGTGACCAAGTTTGAATTCATGTAAAATAATTATGACAATTTTTTTTCCACCATTAATTTCAAAGGCCTGAAATATTGGAAATAAAGTGTTAGAAACGAATAAAAGCACTAATAAATAGAAAAAAACTTCAGATTTTCAGTGGTATATATGAATTCATAAAAAAGGTTTCTTATCCCTATAAATGACTAAAATTAGTATAAAAATCCACCATTATTTTTTGAACAACCTAATAATATGACAACTTCAGCATCAGTCAAAAAAAAATCAACAGAGCTCAAACTCTCAACAAATTTAAAGAATGAACTTTAAATACATGAATGAAAGAAAAATGGTTTACATTGTTATATCTGTAATAATGGAAATTGTGTTCTGACATGATGCAAGTTATATAATTCTGGAAATAATGACAAACAGCACATAATATCATTACTCTTCTACTTATGAATGTATATTCTTACCTGATATTATGAAATAATAAATTAGTGATCGAGCAACGTTTTTCAAAAATACAGTGAACTATGCTTTGAATGGTTAATGTTACATTACTCTTATAAACAAACAACAGTTATTAGATTTCTAAACATTTTGTGTATGTTTCTAACAGTTAAACTGAAAATTTGTTTTGAACTTTTTTTGTGAACACTGTTATAAAAAAATGGTTTATATCAAAAATTGTTTTTCTGGTATGCAAAAACATTTACTGAAAAACAAAACTTGTGCTTTCAAATGCTCACAACCAGCATCTAAAAAAACACCAGAACATTATTTAATGACCTGTAAATTTACCAAAGCATGTCAAAATCAAATTCTTTCATATCACCTTGATAACACTGCAAAACATATATATGCAACCACTCACCCCAAAAAAAGTCTCTCATGATTTTCATTTTAAAGACAAAAAATAGTTATTACTATAACAAAAACGTTTTTTTCTTAACCTGAAAATGACTTAGGAAAGTTGAAACATTGTTCTCCACTTATCAGTAAAAGAGTTAATACCCATCCTATCCATTCTGAGATATATTTTTATTTCAAGAGGGTTTCTTGTCATCAAGAATTGTCTTCTACAATCATGTTTTCCAAAAAGGCAGTTGCTAACCATTCTAGTTTACTCATCATAAATACTTTGCCTAAACAATCTAACAAAGAAATAATTAAAGTTGATATTTTGTGTTTTTGGAGAAATGGCAAAAGTGACACATTGTAAGTGTAAAGATTTGAAACATTTAATGAAAGAATGTACATCGAGCAAGAATATGATAAATTTTTAATAATTTTTAACCAGTACAATGTGGATCTTTATTATAAAGCATTTAAAGTTTTCATTTCTCTTTCTTTTTTTAAGGTTGGAAAGTTGATTATTACATACTCAATAAAGATAATTAAAAGCATATATTTAATAAGGCCAATTTAAGAAAAAAAAACACTTTAGCAACCAATCTAAAGTTCCTCCTTTTATGAATGAAAACTTTCAAACCTTGTTACTTTGTTTAAGCTTCAGCTGGAAAACAAGTTTGTTTTAGAAGGTGGTTTAGCTTAAAACATGCAATGACAACAAAAGTTTTCAAAATTATGGCTGAAGTAATGATGAATTTAAGCAATAAACCTCAACAATTTGTTTGTCTCTCACATTCATCATGTAACATTATGTGTCTATCATGCATTAATCACAAGGTCAATTCCTATTTTCATTTTTCACTTGTTGAAATAAACAATGGTAAATGCAACATTTATTGATAACTACAACTGTTTCAAATTTAATTAAACTTCTAAGTACATTCTCTGTAGTCATTATAATTTTTAAACTGTCAACAATACTACACAATGACATCACCAGCTTTACTGTGAAAAATCAAAATCAGATTGATTGTGTGGTATAATAATTAGCACTTGGTGATTTGAAATTGTAACATGATCAATGAAAACAGTAATTATAACCAATTCAAAGGGCAGCACAGAAGATAGTTGCATGTTCTCCAGCAATGCAAGGTATTAATGATAATACTGCAGGATAAAAAGACAAGAGTATCCATCAATGCTGATTTCTTCCCACATAAATCCACAAAATGTCATGCATCTATATAAAAGTGACACTGACAATGTATTTGTGAAAGGTATTCACCTTTAAACACAGAATAGTTTCTTCCTCATGATCTGGCAAATCATGCTGAAGCCACTGAGTTTTTACCCACTACCATGTAAAGCCACGTCATCATTATATATTTAAAAATCTCCTACATCATTAAACTCACAGGGCCAAATAAGCTGTGTCATATTCATCACAGCTCTACTGTCAGCCTTTATAACCCTCAAGCTAAGTGTGAGAAAAGGGCACAGTATTACATACACCTCCATTCAACTGCCAATCACTAAAAGCTGAACAAGTAAGATTTGTAAAATAAAAATATATAAAGGAATAGTATAGCAAGTTGTACCATGAATCCCCCTGAAGATTGTAATGTATCATAGTAATATACATGGAATGAATTACTTTTGAATAAGGAAAACTAGATATTTTGGGGTTTTTGAGTAGAAATCAATGGGAAAAAAAATCACAAAAGTGGACAACTATTGTAAAATGATTGCACATTCACTTGTAACAAATAAAGGAGTGTATATATCTTTATAAACTGTAAAAGCTATTGATGAGTAAAATAAAATGAATGGCAACTGCCTGTTGTAAAGGTGCAAAAGGACAATATTTCAAAAGTCAACTATCTTTTGTCACATTGTCCATTATCACCACAGCCCCATTTCTCCTCAAACATGAACCTTTTGTTTCAGTCTCAAAAGTTAGATCCCAACTTGTGAGAATTTTCCATAGTCAATCATCTCGGTGGCTGAGAAATAGCAAGTGGTATGGGTTTCCTTTGCATCACTCAATGACGGAAGGAGTGAAGAATTTGCATATGAGAGGCCCGGAAACTGTGCCCAGATCCTCATCAGTATTCCAGATCAAAAAGCTATTTTACCAGAGACAGTCAAATGAGTGATCAAAAAACTCTATTTGTAAAAGTCAGCAAGCACTCTCCTTAAAAATGACTTAATTAAAGTAATTTATTATCAATATACTCCAATGAAGTTATTATTATATTCATCAAGTACATTATAATTCAAAGTTTAATACTATCTAAAATTTTTTATTCCTTTGTTTCAAAATAAACCACTAAATGCTATTAAGAACTTCAGTTTTCTTGTAAAGTGACATGCTTGTGGTTAAACATATCTTTTCTTTCATTTCATCTGTTTTATACCTCAGTTTAAATTTTGCCCATATGGTCAAAGCACATACTGCATGTTGACCAAAAATTAAGTCAAACTGCAATAATTTATAAATAACTGAAAGAGCAGATTTCAAGACATATTTCCCATACATTTTATAATGGAACATGTGATGGAAAGTAACTGCAAAAGCATAATTGTTAAACTTTGTTCTCAGGTTGATTGGTTGATTCAGTGTTTTATGGCACAAATCAGCTTGGCTATCTGTGCCAAACATCCAGTAAAAAGGTAAAAAATAAAGTAAATGTAGTAAAATTTGTAAAAGGAGACAAAGGTAAAAACAAAACAGCAATTTAAAAACATAAATGGCATAAAACCAATGTTGACACCAAGTCTACAATGTTAGAGAGAAACTACAGTAAAGGAAGTTGTAAAGGATTTTCTGTAGCATAATGGTAATGATCATAACCCGCCAGGAAGACTAACAGGTAAGTACAAGAACAACCATTAGTCACCTGAAATTGGCCTTTCCAGTCCTGGTTCTGGGTTATGTGTCATTATGGCCAATATCAAAAAGTAAAGAAATAAAAGTGTTAAAACACATGCAGCAAAATTGTAATAATAACTCGCCAGGACGACTAATAGGTAGTTCAAACAGCAGCAAGAGTCACCAGAAGTTGGCCTTTCCAGCATCGGTGTTGAGTTATTTAACGTTATGGCCAATTTCTAATTTCAAAGCAAACTAGAGAGAATGTGATTCTTAAAAGGGAACCACATTAAAAAAGGTGTAATGTATAAATTACAAAACTGAAATGACATTAAAAAGATAAATGGCCTTTAAAAAATTAAAAACTTTATCAAGGTGTACAGTGTCACCATCACCAATAACACTATCTAACGTTATGGACAAACCTTGGGACATAACATGTTTAAAATAATGCCATCGTTACAGCTCTCAATGATGGCAAGAAAATAAAATGTGGCTTATTGTGACCTAAGTGTCACACAGACTAAATACTGGTGCATCAGTTCCAGGTAAAAGAAAATGATGAGTTAAAAAACTGTGACCAATGCGTAGTCTAGTTAGAACAACTTCCTCCTTCGGAACCTTATGGAAGCCAGACAGCCAAAGTCCAATATAGGGTTTTATTTGGAAAAGCTTGTTGTCACATTGTTGACAGCCAACTGGCATGGAGCTGAGCCTTGAATACAGGATCATAGTACATGTATGGAATAGGCACAGTGGTGATAGTGCCAGAACAGACAGATTTAGCTGCCGTGTCTGCAAGCTTGTTCCTGCAAATACCAATGTGGCCTGGTATCCAGAGAAACTGAATAGAAGTGGATGTTAATGAGAAATTGGTCAGTTGGTTTTGAATATCAGCGAGAACAGGGTGTGAACCAGCGTGCAGCAATTCCAGGGTCAGTAGAGAACTAAGTGAGTCAGTATAACTAGTGCAGTTGGAGTACTGCTAAGCTTCAATATGATCCAAGGCAAAAGAAATGGCATACAGTTTAGCAGTGAACACAGAAGCTGTAGAGGAGATTCTGCATGCAATCACTGAACTGCAACAAACCATGGCAAAGCCCACAGAGTTACCTGATTTGGAACCATCCGTATAAATTGGAATGGAAAGATTGTTTTAAAGATGTTCAGTAAATGAAAGATAGTACTTCCAATTGAGAGTATCTGCCTTTCTCAGATGGCTTTAAAATAGGTCACATTTGGGGACTGTAATAAGCTATGATGAGATGGGCTGACCAGTGGATTCTGCAATATTATCCAATTACAGACTAGATTCATCTAATTTCACCTGGACGCAAAGGCCAAAAGGAGCAATGGCAGATCATCTGTTCTGAAAAAGTATGGCCCATAGAAAAAAAAACATCCCCAGGTGAGATGCTTTGGTAAGGAATGAAGTTTCAAAGAATAGAGTAAAGACAGTTGCAAATGGCAAAGGTGCAGAGAAGGTTCATGAGATTCTGTGTATAAGCTCTGAATTAAAGAGGTGCAGAAAACCCAAGTGCAGAGTCAAAGTCTTTCATGATGAATGGGGTCCAGCATCTTTAAGGCCGAGGGTCTGGCTGAGCCATAAACCATTGATTCATAATCAAGTTTCGATTGAATAAGAGCACGATATATCTTTAACACAGAACATTGACCCACTCTCCAAATGGTGGTAGAGAGGACACAGAGGATGTTCAGTACTCTTGTGCATTTGACCTGTAGCTGCTTTAAGTGTGGTATAAAGGTCAGCTTGTGGTAAAAAGTAAGCCCCAAGAACTTGGTATCAGGAACCACTAGCAGCGAAACTTCACCAATACGGAGTTCAGGATCAGGGTGAATACCCTGTTGGCAGCAAAAGTGCATGCAAATGATTCTAGAGAAAGAGAAATTATAAGCGTTCGCTGTGGTCTACTTCATTACACGATGGAGGGCAGTTATCTCATGTTTGACGACTGACACGAGATGTGAAAGTCATCAACATAGAGCCCATTTGCAACAGTGAGAGGGAGTTGTTCAGTGATGGCATTAATCTTTACACTAAAAAGTGTGACACTCAAAACTCAGCCCTGAGGGACCCCAAGTTCCTGTAGAAAAGAATGGGAAAGTGTCAAACCCACACGAACTTGGAATCTCCTGTCCATTAAAAATTTTTAATAAACATGGGTAAATGGTCACACAACCCATATATATGGAGGTCTCGCAAAATGCCATACCTCCATGCTGTGTCATAAGCCTTCTCAATATCAAAGAATATTGATACATGATGTTGTTGTATGAGAAAGGCTTCTGTGATTGATGTTTCAAGTCGAATTAGGTGGTCCATGGTGGAGTGCTGTCATTGGAACCCACACTGAGTGGGTGAGAAGAGTTGTTTGATTTGAGAAACCAAACAAGACGAGCATTAACCATCCTCTCCAAGGTCTTACAGAGACAGCTCATCAAAGCAATTGGACAGTAGTTTGAAGGAATCTTTGGATCTTTCTCAGGCTTAGAGAAAGGTAAGATAATAGCCTTGCACCAGGCATTAGGAAAAACATTCTCCTGCCAGATCTGGTTGAAAACAATTTGAAGATAATCAAGAGGAGCAGGAGATTTAGTAAAGCATATCATAGTGTACATCATCAGGTCCAACAGATGTACTGCCAGACCGGTAAAAGGGCCAATTTTAGTTCCATCAGTATAAAGAGACGATTACAGTCAAAGAAACAGTTCGAAAGGAAAGAGGTAAATGCTTTGCCTGAGTCTTGATAGCCAAGAAGGTCAAGGAACAAGCAGAAGTGCTAGATACCCAGCAATAGCTTTCACCTAGAGTATCAGTGATGCTCCAGACATCAGCTGCTTCTTGACCATCAGAGAGTAAGATCAAGAGGGAGACAGAATTGTAGTGTCCACTGACCTTTACAATCTTGTCCCATATGACTTTGGAACTGGTGGTAGAAGATATGCTAGTTGTGATCTTAATCCAAGATTCATTCTGGCTTTGACGTCTTACCCACCTAGTATGTGCAAGAGCCCGTTGGAAAGCTATGTGGTTTGAAAGTGTGGGATATCTATGAAAAGTATCCCACGACTGTTTTTGAGCCTTCTGTGCTAAGTGGCAAGCAGGATTCTACCATGAACGAGGATATCATGGAAAACGTGTTGAGGTTTTTGAAATACACTGAGCAGCTGCTTGTATATTACAGTCAGTTACTGCTGCCACACAGTCGTTGATTGATGGCTGATTCACGATGGCATGATCAAGTTCTGTGAAAGCAGTGAAAGTGGACCAGTCTGCCTGATCCAGCTTCCATTGGAGCATGTGGGTGGGGTGAAATTGACCATGGCCAGTCTCTCTCAAAAGTATAGGAAAATGATCACTGCCTAGTAGATTACTGTTAACCTTCCATGAAAAATGGGAGAATAATGAAGGGGAGCAAACTGAGAGATTAACAGTGGTAAAGGACTGACTAGGTGCATGAAAGTAAGTGGAAAACCAGTATTGAAAAGAAAAGGATTGTGATCAGAGAGCATATGCTCTACAGAGTGACCCCTCCTATCAATAACAGCACTTCCTCAAAGGGGATAATGTCCATTAAACTCTCCAGGATTAGAAAGGGAGATGGCAACTGTTCAACGAAAGCATCAAGGTCTGATTGATCATATGTCTCTCCAGGGGACAAGTAGAGAGAACAAACTGATGGTATGACCCAAGGAAACACAAATGGCTATGGCCTCCAAGGGTGTGTTGAGTGACAAAGATAGGGTGGGCACATGCTGATCAACCAACAGTGCCACCCCTCCATGTACTCATCCATCACACAACCTGTCATTTCTGTACAGAGAAAACTGACGAAAGGTGACTGTATCGGCAGGTTTCAGAAATGTTACTTGTAAGTAAAGACATACAGGATGGTAGGAAGCAATCAGTTTTTTGTTGTCATCCAACTTAGAACATAAACCTTGACAGTTCCACTGTATCAAGGTGGTCATTTGTAATGATAGGTAGGTGAAATGGCTGGAGACCCTTCTGTTTAAGACCACATCTTTTTTCCTTACTGTCCTTATTCAAAGGATGTCTATCGACCTCCACGGATCCTGCCCTGGGTTGATTGGGCAGATCTTTGTAGTTAGAAGGGGATTCTAGTGACTGAGGATGAGAATGAATGATTGTTTTGTATCTTGGGGTAGGAGAAAAACATGTATCTGAAGAAATGTCTGAATTTGAAACCAAAAAAATGTGCATCTTGGGGTTTGTTGAAATGTATGGGAGGAACAGAGATGGGTGTAGAAGTAAATTCATCAACCTTTTTAACCATGGAGGTCAAAAGGCTTTTCATTTGTTTTGAAAACAATTCTCTTGGAGGCATAGAGAGATCTGTCTGCACTTCCACTGTAGTTGTGGAATGAAGTGGCAGACAGCAATCTCTGGGCCTCAAGATAACTAATGTTATGAGTTGTTTTCAAATGCTGCATCTCTTTTTATTCCAACCATTTAGGGCAAGAATGAAAGTAAGAAGAGTGAGAACCATTGCAATTGACACAATGTGGGTCTGTGTCACAATCATGGTCCTTGCCACCACAACAAGCACGTCAGGGAACCACGACATGACGTCTTTGAATGGCCGAAACTCTGACATTGGAAACATTGGAGAGGGTTTGGAATGTATAGATATACCCTGCCTTGATAGTGGCAGGTGCACATGGTGATGTAAATGTCAAAACGAGGATATTTGTCGGCAGTGTAGCTCCATTTTTGCGAATGATGATGCACCTCACTGCTGAAACTCCTTAAGCAATAATCTCCGACTCAGGGATGTTCTTCAAATTCCTCTCAACAATAACTCCTTGTGATGAATTCAAAGTAGCATAAGTGGTAACCTCAATAGGTACATCCCCGATTGCCTTTGAATTCAAGAGGAGTTCACTGTGTTGGGATGTGGATGTTTCGACCAATATTTCTCCAGATTAAAGCTTCTTTACTGACTTGAAGATCCAACAAGTCCCTCTAGTCCCTTTGCCCTAAAGATCTTTCTGAAAGAGAATGTGATATAAGAAAATGAGGTACGTGTGTTACAGACGTTGAAGATTGCTGCTCAGAGTCTTGAAGACATGGTCTTTACCTATTGACTGTTTTTCACTATTTTATTTAAATTTTTCTTAGGAGGATCCACAGGGAAAAAGGGAAATTTCAGTACCCAGTGATCCCACCCACCATGGAGCCCTATAAGGGGATATACTAGAATATCATGCAAAGACACTGCAGCAACATCAGGGTTTCATGAGCACTACACCCAAACACCAGCATCAGACACAATGTTCACAACACCCATTGAGAACTCCCAAAACTGGTACTTGGTTGACTCTTGCATAAGTGGAACAGCTGACTAACCCAAGGGGCCACCCAAAGGCTGCCTGTCTACAGGAATTCCAGGCCAAATTGGTGTGTTAGGGTTGGCCTCCTCAACCACTAGGTACTCCCCTCCTCCTCCCCTTCACAGGTCACCATGCACAACAATCAGGTGGGTGGATGTTTAGATCCCAGAGGAGGTAACCAGAAAAAACAGGAATCTACACTGAGGGGTTATTCTTAGGAGTTGACTTTTTTCTTCTCACCTTACACATATTAGTTTAATAAAGAATTAAATTACATTTTGATTTTATATTTTAGTTAACTGTGTACTATTTATATTTCAAAATTCATATTTGAAAGGTTTAATGATTTTTTTAAATTTACACTTTGCTTCATTCAACATGTGTTTTATAAATAAGAAAGTGCAAAAACTTTTACAAAGAAAATGTTATATCACCCACTGGGCACCAGTTGATGTTTGCTGACAAAAATAATCAACAATAATAAATATAAAAAAATAAAGCATCAAAAATAAAATGTATGTGAAAAAAGTAATGATGTGAAAGTACACATGTGAGTTAAAAGTAATTATCTATGATTATTCAATGAAGCATCAAATGTATATATATATATTTCTTTCCTTAATTTTAAACATTTCGTTGCACTGTACATTTTTGATAATTGCTAGAGTTAGTGATATATAGAAGAAAAAAGAAAAGAAAATGCAAACACTTGATATTCGTTAAGGAGGTTCTTGAGGTTATGCAAACAAAATGTAAAAACTGAAAGGTACTAAATAGTGTTTTTTACTTCACATAAGCATTACCTTGCAAGTGAACTATTTAGTCCAAGAGCAAAAAGTAGAAAAAATAAAAATCAAGTATCCTACTTTTTTGAAACTATATACTTTTTGGTAAGTTATTGTCAAATTTCAAACAATTTAATCTAATAGTTTTATTTTTTTTAATAAAATTTGATGAGAACAACATTACCTATGGACAATACCAACAGCCAATAGCCTTAGGGTTAAAGAACAAGTTGTAAGATGTTCATAGTGGTCCTGTTAAGTGTATGATAAACCATATTTAGATTCAAATCAGGCGAGGGAGCAGGACAAGAGGGGAGGGCCTATGGATAAAGAGTGAACAGAATAGGGTCAAAAAAATTATTTGTCAGTATTAGGAAAGGAAGGTGGTGGAAGATGACAACACCTGATAATTTGTTATGGTAGAGACAAGCAAGACATGGAAGAAGAGACAGTAAAGGCTGGTACACAGAAGTGGAAGGTCAACAACAGTGGGAGAGAAAAACTATGCAACTGTAATGTTTGGCTCAATAAGAGATGGACTCAACAAATTCGAAATATTAAGATGGAGGG
This sequence comes from Carcinoscorpius rotundicauda, assembly GCA_011833715.1. Lineage (NCBI taxonomy): Eukaryota > Metazoa > Arthropoda > Merostomata > Xiphosura > Limulidae > Carcinoscorpius > Carcinoscorpius rotundicauda. The sequence continues at coordinate 43,891,370 of CM022393.1, forward strand.
GCATCACTACTTGATGAAAGAGTGATATATTAAGTTGGATCAGAAGGGACAGAATGTTGGGAGAAGGGGGAGAGTTAGTAAAAGTTAACCATTTTATTTTTACTGAAAATGTATTTCTGATAGGTACTTACATCCTATTACACAAAACTAGCTCAATATTTTTCTGCCCTCTAAGCAATGATAAAAACATTTTCATGTTCAGTGTACCAATCTATATATCCACCAATTCTGTGCCATTTCTGAACACATACATATCAAGTAACTACTCTCCACCAACACTACTGTGCTGCCTATACTGGTGCAACTAGGTCCCTATGCTTTTCCCCCCCATCTTCACTTTTGAGAATAAGAGACTTCAAAATGAGAACACTGGTGAGAGTATGTGTGAAAAAGGTTTTGGGGTATACATTTTCAGTATAAGAAAGATATTAAATTATAAAAGCTAAAATTTCACATTTCAAAATGGATGGGTCAGCGTAGCCACACTAATATCAAACCAAGTAGAAAGCAACTATTCAAAATGAATGGGTGAGCTTGGAGAAAATGAGGCACTCCTGTGGTGGAACACTGCCACTCTTAAAATAGGTGTGTTCTTCACCAAGGAAGTAGTAAATTACTCCAAAATGGGCAGAAAAGAAAAAAGCTTGCACAAGCATAATATGCTCTAAAAGGAGTAAGATGTAGCAACATATAATCAGAATTATCCATGTACATAACCAACATCACCTGGACAAATGAAGTTCCATTGGCAGTTGCAGAGAAAAAAAGAAAAAAGTGTGAACTATTACATGTGGACCATGTTTTATGTATATACGTTACAGAAAAGACTTACACCCATCAAAGGAAAACTGATATGTGTAGAATCACATCTAATAAAGGTAGACCCACCAACTCCAACTGTAATTAAACAAAGTGCCACATGTCAAAAAACTGGAATTATGACAAGGAAGTAAGCTTTTGGGCAAAAAGGTCATGGCACTGCCTCAACTCAACCATAAGAACAGGGTAACAGCTATAGCCCATATTATGGACAAAATCATAACTCACCCAACCTGCAAATGCAGAGAAGAGATATCCTGCATCCAGAATTACAAGCAGGATATGAAACAGAAAGCGTACTTCATGTTGCCAAGTGTTACTAGACAGGTAAGTTCTCCCAAACTCAACTGTAGAAGAATGTAAAGAACTTTCTTCAATCAGAATTAAGAAGAACAGAAAGCCTTATAAAAACAGAGTGTTTTATCTTGGAACTGACATTACAAAAAGGATCCAACATATGTTGGATACCCTCCAACTAACTCGGGAAAAAGCATTCAGCGGAAATAGAAGGGAAACCAACTGTGCCTTCTTTCCACTGAGTGAATAATCATGAGTATGTATGGTAATGTGAATTACTAATCTCTTTCAAGAGGAAGTCTTTATGGTCTAGCAACTGTGAGTTGGGAAGTGGTGAAGAATCTCATGTTCCACTGGAAAAAAAAAAAAAGGACAAATAAACTTGTTGGGAAGTCTGAAGGAATGTCACATCAGAAAAAAGTGTAAATTTTGTAATTCCCTACTTTCAAAAGTAGATTGACCCCATTCAATCAATGTGTCAGGAGAGATGAGCAGTAATTTTCTTCTGTTTCACTCATGAAGTCCATGAGAGGCAGTCCAGCAGATATGGAAGTAAAACCCACATTTTGGTGGGGATACACTCTCTATTAGTCTTAAACTCCAATTTGTTACTCTCACAAAAGAAATAGACATGATTAGATTAGAAATTGGAAGAGCAAGATGGTGCTCAATCCCACAACTATGGACACTTGTGGAAAGGTGACTGCTCTCCCAAGTTAAAATAAGAATAAGAAAAAGATAAACACAAAAAGAAAAAGTTAAAAATAAAAATAAAGAAATAAGGTACTACCATTTGGGGGTAGGTAAGATGAAACTTACCTGTTGAAGTTAGTAGTCCTGCTCCCCAGAGGCACTAATTAACATGATGTTGAACCATACCAATGTACTAAGTTTACTGTGACTGTCATGGTTTTATATACAGCTCAATGTGTACATCTGCATAAAGTAGTGCCAAGTTCTTTTATGACCCTATTTTTAACTGAAACTAAACTGCCTCATTGCAGCTTGTACCCTAGCATCATTTTTTCAAAAATTTTTTGTTTTGGGCTTAAAAATTATGGTTATAATTAATCAGAGGTTGGGATTTGTTATTTATAATGCAGTCCTCCTCATGATTTTGTTTACTTATTTAACTTCATATAAATATATACACACACACACACCACTGGTCTAGCAAAAATGCTGCAATCAGTATATAGTGTGGATTTAAGGTAAAGCATACCTTGCCAAGCAAAACCCACTACAGAGTAGGATCCCATTATCTGGTTAAAACTGTTGTTTCTGAAATGAAAAGACACACCCCAATCAAAGGAAATCTAATATGTGTAAAATCATCATGGAAAGAAATCAAATCTAACAGAGGAAGACACAGCAAGGTCATGCATATAATAATGAGCAATAAAGGTATAATGGAAGTGGTCTACATTCCAGCCCAAACAATATCTTCCAAAGGTAGTTAAAAGAATAATGAAACAAAGAATTTGAAAAGAAGAAACATTGTGGAGATGGCAACTTTCCATGGTTAAGTCCAAATATATCAGCCTAATGAATTCATGAACCCAACCAGTAAACATAATGGGAAACAAATCATGGGAAATTTATTTCCAGGGAATAAAATGTTAGGAACATACATCCCAAAGAATAACAGTTGCACATTAGGTTTTGAAAGTCAGATGAAGACAGAGTAAAAAGGGGAAGAAATGTTCTCAAGGCAAAGAAACAAAGGGAGAAATGGTGCTCAAATTTGTTCATCTCAGCTTAAGGCTCAAAAGAAGGGCAGTGAGTGGAAAGAAAGAAGCTGAGGCTCCCAGCTGCATAATGGATCACACCACACAACAGATAATGGTCATCACATTTACCACAGATAAAGAACTTCTAGTAGAAATATTCACAGTCTGTTTTGTGTGAGGAAATTCTTCTCTCACATCAGTTGAAGCAATATTCACACCAAACTGTGAAATAAGATGAGTATAAATAAACTTAAACTATATGAAAAACCCACAAATCTCAGAAAATTCAGAATATGTTGGTGCATGACAGTTCTGAGGAAAAGAATGAGGATTCATGAGAATGAACTGAAGAGGGAATCACTTAATGTAGAAATGTCACATTCTTATTGGTGGCAGGTTCTGTTGCACAATGACATTATCATTCGCAGTAGCACAAATTCACATATTTCTCGTAAGATTAGAAAGGATTCTTCATAAAGCTTGCAACTCTTTTTGACAGAACATACAAAATTCTGTGTCAGAAGGTGAGTATACATTACAGAATTTATACATTCTCCTCAAATGCATACAAGTTTTTTCTCTGGATTCAGGTTGAAACTCAACTGCTACAAATAAATTATTCTGTGTCATACCTCATTGATAATGCTTGTTTCTGTCTGTATATTACATAAAGTTGTTCATTAAAAAGAACCCTATATTTATGGTGAGTCAGAACTAACAGACAGTGACCCTCTGCTTCTGTCCTTAGAGAACCAGACAGAAACGACAGATAGTGAGTCTATATTTGTGTGGTGAGAGATGGTTTGTTTTGTCCAGATGACCAGACAACTGTATCATTAGTTGGAAGTGCTTCAATATTTTCCTAATGGCACTATTAGATACTTGTAATCTCTCTATAATAGCTTTCTGTGATTTTGATCTGAGCAAACTGCTGAAATTTCAGTCTATACCATTAAAAATATACGATATGGTTTTGGAAATATTTCTATATTCTTCTAAAAGTACTTTTAACTCTATGTATATGAGCTTGATCATCTTGATTGATCTTGTAACCATCAGGTAGCCTTTATCCTATACATACTATAACTTTTAATATACCTTCACAAAATTTGGCAAGCTTTTAGTAAGCAATAAAAATTCAGTACACAAAATTTCAGATTTTGTAATAGAGTATTTGACAAAATAATCATCTTTGAATTTAAGAAGTCTTAACTAAATCAATCTGAGTGTAAGGTAATATTCTTTTTAAGAACAAAACACTTTTTCATTTTACAGTTTTCATATTTTCATTTGCACAACTTTAGAACCTTCAATAGGAATGCTGAAATTCCCCTCCCCTAAAACTATGTTATTTTCTCTATCTTAAAACTTACTGATTCTGCCAAGTTAACCAATCTTGTAACTACCACATAATAAAAAATTTGATATGCAAATAAATCTAGCTTACCCCTTTTCCTTTCTAGAAAACTACACATTGTGATAGGCAATTACTCACTGTTCATTCTTAAAGTCAAAGTTAATACTTTTCATTTTGTTTTACTTCTTTACAGCTGTATTTTACCATCACTGAGTACAGTGAAAACTGATATGTGGAAGTTGTTTTTTTATATACAAAAAATAAAGTTACCAAAAACATCCTGAATTAGAGAACCACAAATTTTCTCAATGTAAATATTATCATGAGTAACTGTTTAAATTTTCTTCCCATTTTCAAGTTTTCTTAAGTCACTTAATTCTTAAGTTTTAAGTACTTTTATAACAATAAAGACAAAATATATATAAAACAAATAATTTAGTAATTACAACTAGAATTTTGTCTGTTCTAGCTTTTGTACTTCTTTATAAAATAATTCCTTAATGTTCATAAGACCTATTATTTTGTAAAAATAGTGTTGTTTCACAATCGGATTATGTGCCTATGATTTGCATAACAATGAACTGAAGAGAGTGATATTTTCTAATTCTTTTTTTAAGCTAAGATATTACAAACTCAGTTATTCTTCAAAATTGTTTTTATCAATATAATATGCACAAAAAATTTCTTTTATATGATAAAAATTATTTACAACCACATCTTAATAATAACTGTCATTTTAAATTACAGTCTCTTTTCAACATAAAACATTTTGAGTGCCACTACTTAAACAAATGCTACAGTTTTCCTGTATTAAAAAATATTTCTGACAAGGTACTTTACTTCCACTCACACTCATAACTATAATCCCATGTTGAATATGTGGAGGGACCAATGCATGGAGAAAAACAGAGGTATCCTTCAAAAGCATTCAAAGGACGGGCCCAAGGGAAAACCCTCAGAAAGAGGATGAAATGTGAAGAACTGCACCATTTCTGTACCAGATATACTCTTCTCCTCAGATGAGACTGATCTGGGTGAATAATTCTGTGGAACAAAACCCTATGTGGATAAAAGATGGGATGTGCCTCAAGATGTATAGTGAATAAAGAGTGACAAATCATACATAGCAAGTCAACTACAACCAAAACTTCACAATCCAGGAACTGACATCCATGTAGGGAATATGGAAGAAAATCATACTGTTTTCACTTCAAGTTAAGCCAACCAGAGGGAGAAATCCCACCACCAATCTAAGAATAGGACACATCTGAGCAGAATGAACTATGTATGTGCGAATGTATGTATGTATGTATGTATATATATATATATATCCCATCAATGAAACCACCCCAAATGCAGTAACATCATTAGTAAAAATACACTTTGAACACACATGTACCGACTTATGTTAATTGGTTCAGCTCTAAATCCAAAACTCAACTGTGGGAACTGACACCAATGCAGGGGAAGAATGAGAGATCCCAATAACACATGGTGACTGATTCCTCTCTAAATATAAGACTTAACTATCAAGAACCAAATTCTGTGCAGGAGCAGGATGAGGAATCCCATTCATGTATACACCAGCAGACACCAGACACCACCATCTTACTCTTAACTGAATGAAGGCATTACTGTTTATATTGTATATCTTTCACTCAGGATAATGCCTCCATGATCCCCCACTATAGCAGCTTGGAGCTAGAAAGTGGTAAGAACTCTCTCACTCCACTGGAAAAAACAGAAGGGAAAAACATGGTGGACAGTCTGGAGGAAGATTCAGATTGGATAGAGTGCAATGGGTGACTATGAAAACCATATTTTGAAAAGCACGAAAAACATGATTTATTCGATCTAAAGAATGGCAAAAATGGGCAGCTATCCTTTTCAGCTTTAGAGATGGGTGAGCATGGTCCAGAATAGGTATACGTATGAATCAAATATATTACAATGAATAATCAACAAGTAATTTTGTAAATCACACGATCTCTACTTTTATGTGACTGTAATGAGCAGTTTGTATTTTGTGAGCATGGAAATTATGAAAATGTAGTCAACTTGACTTTATAATGTGGGTTTTAATACATTTCTAAGTGATCAAAGGATGCCTGGACAAGCACCACTCACTAAAGAGTGGGATCCTGGGCAAAACATGCAATAGGCCTATGAAAAATAATATACAGTAAAACCTGTCTAAGGCAAAATCGCATGTGACCAAGTAAAATTTTTACCTTAAGCAGGTTTTCTGGCTTAGACAGTGAACATGCATTTCCTTAATTATGTATACTTTTTGAGCAGAAATATTTCCTTGACAACAGGGAAGTAAAATGTTTGTGAATAAAATTATTATACTGTTTATGCTGTATTTATTAAAATAAGAACAAAAATAGACATTCAAAGTACACAAAATCTTAATCAAATTTATTTGAAAAAAGTGTCCAACTTCAACTGTTTTTTTGTTGTTTTTTTATGGGCTTTCTCACGTGGTTAAAAGAGAACACCAATTCCAGAGCCTTTTCATAAAGTTCATTTTCCCCCTTCATTTTTGCATACAACTTGATTGAGTTAATACAACTTAAAACTTGCGTTGAAGTAGGAATTTCTGTTTTCTCACAATCTTTTACATTTTGTTCATCTTCTAAATCTCTCACATTTTAGCATCTTGTGATTCTATCATAGATTTTAAATCAGTTTCATCAGTTTCTGTTAAAACATTATTGTCAAAATTCAGAAAACTTTCCACGCTGACAGAATCATCTGCATCAATCTTCTCAATCAGAGTTTGGATTTCACTGGAATCGACATAACAAACAACTTCTCCACAATCTCTGCCATTATCAAGATTAACTCCAAAGTTGTGAAAGCACTTTATTACACACTCATCTTTTGCGCATTTGGTTGAATGTATTAAAAATGCAATTGCATCTAACATGTCAATTTTCATGGTCATTTCAGATGTTCTCTTACAGTCGTCCATGTTTGCAATAATATGTTGAAACATCAATTTTCTGTATTTCAATTTTATACATTGTGTAATTCCATTATCTAGTGGCTGTAGAACTGATGTACTTTTGGGTGACAAGTTAAATTATCTAAGAAAAATAAAATATTCCTATTTTATTGTTCAGTTATTTTGTTTAATTTGTTAAAAAATTCCACAAATAAAGCACTTGTCATCCATGCTTTATTATTCGCTTTCCATTCCACAGGAAGCTAATTCTTTCTTAATTTTTTTAAACAGCACAGATTTTCACTTTTACCTATTAACCATGGTTTCTTTAGTTTTCCTATCAGCAAATGTAACCAAAAGTACAGTTAATTGTTCTTTTGAATAGTAACCTCCAGAATAATGACAGCAGAAAAAAAACAATATATTTAACCAACACTTATTGTAACAAAATGTCCAAAATTAATATTTCAACAAATTATTATTTAAATATGAAATTAATATTCAATCAAAAACATTTTTCCACCTTATTGAGGTTATAATCCTACTTGTTGATAGATGAGGCTGGTGAAAGATAGTTTTCTGTCTGCATTATGAAGTTTCTGCCATAAAGAGGAATCTAACAATAATGCTGCAAAATTTTGATATTTCTGGCTTGTGCAGGTTTCTGCCGTAAGTAGTTTCTAGGTTAGGTTTTACTATATATATATTAAGATGGTTCTTGAAAATGAAATTTAGAAAAGTCATGCTCCTACCCATGATTCTATGCAAATTAGGAACAGCATACTCACTCATGAACTCGTCCATCTCCATGCAAATCTGAAAGTCCAAAGCTGATGTAATGCCAATGTGGAGGAATACCCTTCTCTTCATCACCAGGATTACTATACATACTGACATAGTCTAAAGGATCAGGACCACCTAACCTAAAAATATCACTACAATCTTCACTCTTAAAAATTACAAAACCAAACAGAACAGCATAAGGTGATAATATAGCTTTTACAGCAATTTAATTGCACAACAGGAAAAATCAGTGGCATGTAAATACTAGAATTTTTAGAATGTTAAAATACAAATAAATTTGTACTACAGACAAAATATTTTTCATGCCTTTCTTTATCAAAGTGCATCATACAAGTATGAAGCATAAAATGAAATGTATATTGTTTTAAACCATAGAAAATGCAAAGCAATAAGTTGGAACTACGTGTTTTTTATGTAGTATATAAAAATAAATTACTTTATATATAAGGTAATAAAATTGAACTATTAAAAAAAACATGCATTTCTGCAATTGAATAAAACCACATTAAGATAAATATCTGAATCACCTTGGACAGGAAGTACAAGACTGAAACCATATGGGCATTCCTTTCCACTCAGACAGATGTGAGATAGATCAGTTAACATGCTATTTTTAGATACAAGGAAATTAAAAAGCCAAGGAGGAAAGAATAAGAAAAAATACAAAAAACTCTTCCTGTTAACTCCATGAGCACTAGACTTGGAAAATAAAACTTGTAGAGTTTAATCATATACATTCTTTAAGATGTGTACAAGGAATAAAAACACATAATGAATCTTTCACCTTAACAAAAAACAAAATTTAAAGGTAATACTAATTTTCTTACATGCTTAGACTGAATAAATATGTTATTCCTGAAAGATGTACAAGTTTGTCAACTATTTTTTTTAAGTAGATTTGTTTTCTGGTTTCCTGTGCTAAACATTCTGATAATTACAAAGTAAAGCAAGTAACTTTTCACAAGATATTTTTCAATTTATTGTCAATGAACAGAATTTTAGTTCTGTGATATAATACTATACACAATAATTTATTTTTTGGATAATGTGAATACTAATAAAATAGAGCCAAGAATATTGTCTGGGTATGTTTGTGTTAATATACTTATTTATACAAAAGTCACAAGCTTTCTTAAAGATGTATGCATATACATTATCATAAACAATACATAACATCTACTGTACTATTTAAATATACCAAACATACAAAATTTTATACATTCACTTGAACTAAGTATATGAATACCACTATACACTGTACATAAGCAATACATAACATCTACATGCTGAACACGCTATATAAATATAAAAGATGTGTATGATGATACTTTGATAAATATCTATATGTGTGTATATTACCACATAATCCATACATGTATCATCTAACAGTTATTACCCAACTTCACCAGATATAAAATACATGAAATATATATTAGTAGTATGAATAACATTCACTACCACTACTACAAGGACAAATACAGATATACCACTTCCAAATTTTGCACTTGAAATCTGGAGGTGTAGTTTATCTTTCCTGTGCTTATATAAAAAAACAGAAAATAAGGTTTGTTGGTTTAAAACTAAAAATGCATATGAAAGTACATAACTTCTTGATAAGTTGCATAATTCTTTGTCATACCAGGAACAGATTTATGTTTACTGATAATAATTTTAGATCTTTGATATAATACCCAATCAAGAAGTACCAATGTTTTCTGGGTTTGTGTACATGTACCTGTCTTCAACCATCTTAATTTTTTTTATTTTCCTTAATACTAATTCTATTTACATGTACAATAATTCAAACAGTGTAAATTACATTTACAATGTTACATGCTTTCATGTATAATCACCCACATACCATTATTTTTAAATGACAATATTTACCTTCACTAATACCTCTCTATTTGTTTTCTGTTAAGAAAAAAAACTTTTTGAAAGGTATTTAGAGAAGTAATGGTATTAAATTACAAGTGAGACTAAAAATATTAAACAGTAAAATTAAGCTGACATATTTTATTGTTAAGTTTATTTACAGTAGGTTCTCATTAAAGAGAAAACCAGGAACACTAAGCAATGATGTTTTAATTATGAAAGTTTTAATTTTAAATGTGCTACAGATCAGAAATAGGAAATATTGCTTCTATAGTACTTAGTCTGGAGTAGACAGTAAATGAAAAACAAACAAACCTACATGACCACATGGTTCCCTGTTATCCCTTGAAAATTAAATATAATTGAAAAAGAAATTATATTACATTTTGTACACAATTTGGCACAAGAGAAGCACTGGCATGCATGTAAAACAAACAGCAACACAAACATTAGAAAAATAACATTGTTTTTACTGGAACTTAGCTTATCTTTTCCAAGTCTTAAGCTTATGTTCTTTCACAGCAAAAGAAGTGAGAGGCCTTTGTCCTATCTAACCCTACCTCCAAATAATCTTTCTCTTCTTAAAAGGATAAAGGTTAAGAAGTATATAAACTGCAAAACATTTTTGCCACTATAGTAAAGAAAAATATAGTCTTGCTGAAAAGAAAAAGATATAGAAGCAAATTACTAAAATAATACTTCCCAAACTTTTGAGCTATGGCCAAGAAACCTTCAATGATTTTGATTCAGTTTGCACAAAGTATAGTTGGCTACAATATTAGCTTTGTTGAGAAAGCACTGTTCTTATGAAACTACAGTTAAATTAGAATACTAAAACTGTTAATTAATAAAACTACAGAGTGAATAATAAGTATAAGCTTTAGAAGGACAAATCTAGTCTTGTTGTTCAACAAAATTACAACATTCTGTATATGTTATAAACTGGTAAAATGACCTATCTTAATATCTGAACTACTATGTGTAACATTTTGCTCTACATATATAGCATTTAAGAAGCAACAAGTTTTCTTGTTAGATCACAACTGTGAGATTCATTTCAATAAATGCCCATTTGCTTGTATACAGCTCTTTCTCCACAAGTACTCACCACACTCTCTCTCGAAATCTTCCATCCTATTACATCTATCATATCTAAAGCAGTAAAGTCAATCTTTTCTAAAGTTTGGTCACTCTGTTTGCAAAATAATCTTTCCAAATTTGGAGATAACGTTTACCCTACCAAATCTTAAACATAAAAAAAAAATAATGCATCAACTCTTTTAGTTTTTATAATTTTTAACACTTCAATAAATCTCTTCAAACCTTTCTCTTTTCAAGAGAAAATAGTTTTAAAGACCAAAATCCATTATAATAATGAAAGTCCTTTTATCCATTACTAGTATTAATACTACTAGTAGCTGCTTTCCTTTGAAGGTTGAGCCTGTAGACCTAAATATATCAGATATACCTTTTTAATTTTTTTATTAAATATGTGTTTGAGGAATGCATAAAGAAGAAAGACACTGGCGAGCTGTAGCCATTATATCACTTTGTTTATTCTTATGTGTGATAAATGTAGTTTTCAACATTTTAATAAAAAAGTTAATTGGTTAACATTATATTTGTATAATCTCGTTGTTAGAAGTGATACTTAACATTATTTAATTTGAATATTTAAGGATATGAGATTCATTAATGTACTACCTAATTACCAGTGGTCATGCAAATCACACGTGTGAATTAGCAATTGTGTTTCTATTCTGCAGATTAAACTATTGGAAATAACGACTAAAAGTTAAGCCTAATAACAAGAAGGTTTTCTAACTTTACTTATATAGCTTAGGTCTTACAGTATCATAGTTCTGACTCTTTGAGTGTTACTAATATTATGACTTCAGACATACCAGTACTTGACAACTGCTGTAACTTGGAGAGGATTAGGCTGATCAGGATATAATCTACGACACAATGCATATAATGTGTCTAATCCTGGAGCAACTGGGGATAAACCGATAATTGGAGTATGGCTAGAAAACGTCTGAACAGGACCACCCTCTCCTGCCTCCATCATTTTGTCTACCTATATACCTAAGCCTAACAGTGTAACACAACAATACCTAAACTTATATGTTATTAACGCCTTACTTCTTCTCTCAAATAACAAAGCATAATTATCCATTTATTTCAAATCAACATACATAATATCATTATTATGTATATCAGTATTATCTTAAATTAGTAAACACAGAAAAAAAATATTATTAATCAAATAATATTAATAAACACGCCATCTATTAACAGCATAATAAAATAGTAGCGTACTTACAATCATTGCTCTTGGAAAATGATTATCAGTTTTTTGTTTGTTGGTTTTGTTTTGGAATTTCGCGCAAAGTTACACAAGGGCTATCTGCATTAGCCGTCCCTAATTTAGCAATGTTAGACTAGAGGGGCGGTAACTTGTAATCACCACTCACCGCCAACCAGCTCTTGGGCTACTCTTTTACCAACGAATAGTGGGATTGAACGTGACTTTATAACCCCCTACGACTGAAAGGGCAAGCGTGTTTGGTGCGATGTGATTCGAACCCGCGATCCTCAGATAACGAGTCGAACACCGTAACCAACCTGGCCATTATAAAGGATAGTTAATTTATTTGATATTAGACAATTTGATTTTTGTTTGTTTTAGAATTTCGCACAAAGCTACTCGAGGACTGTCTGTGCTAGCCGTCCCTAATTTAGCAGTGTAAGACTAGAGGGAAGGCAGCTAGTCACCACCACCCACCGCCAACTCTTGGGCTACTCTTTTACCAACGAATAGTGGAATTGACCGCAACATTATACGCCCCCACGGCTGGGAGGGCAAGCATGTTTAGTGCGACGCGGGCGCGAACCCGCGACCCTCGGATGACGAGTCGCACGCCTTACGGCTTGGCCAGACTCCTTGAACACATATTTTGGGAAATATGTGTATACAAAGAATAAAAGCAGAATAAATACCATAATATCACAAAAAGAAAGAAATGCTTGGTGTATTCATGTACCACAGGTTTCATCCCCTCTACTCTAAGCTTGTCCTTAAGTTGTCACACAAAAATGAAAAATTTTGAACTCACCCTTTCGTATAAAGGAGTAACTTTATCTTACTGCTGAAAATTCACACTACACATGTTTCATAATCATTAACTAAGTAAAAAATAGCATCACACAATCAAAATTTTCACTTTACAATATATCCTTTAACATTGAAATTCATTCTATAAAATTCTTTCGCCTTCACAAGTTTTCGAACACTGCAAGTCAAATAAACACAACATAACCATAGAAAACACTCAAATACTAAATAAAGAAATAAACATGAACAAACACAAAATTAAAGAATCCTCACTTATACAACAACTTAAACCCAAAATAGACCAATGTAAAGAAACGCCTTTATACCTATATTAATATAATAAAATAAATAAAATTATATATTCAAACATCTGAAAACACCGCCCTCTACATTCCGACACTCAGTTACACAACCCCTTCCAAACATGTAGTCAGCTTCCGGTCAATTACCTCTTTTTTTCTTTGTGAACCTGACGATGACCGAAGAAGGTCGAAACGTTGTTCTCTATTCTATATAAACTATTTTTTCAACCCAAACGAGACGTTTTTTGTATATATAGTTGTTCATGAGTGCTGATAATATAACTTAGACAACTACTATCTCTGTTGTATCCATGCCCCCTCCCTGTGGCTCAGCGGTATGTGTGCGGACTTACACGCTAAAATCCGGGTTTCGATACCCATGGTGGGCAGAGCACAGATAGCCCATTGTGCAGCTTTGTGCTTAATTCAAAACAACAAAGGTCTGATGTATCCCAAGTAATTAAGTTATCTCTGGTATTGGGGAAAAGGCATCATTGGAATTAAATATTGCAAATGTAGTGCCTCATCTTCCATGCAGCACCTAATAACTTCTTGAGTGGTATCCATACTGATTTTGGACGTGTTTTTTCACATGCTTTCAAACTATTTTTTAAAAAAATTATATAGTTTAATTGTGTTTTCACTATTCATTTACTAGGTTGATACTTTCGGATTATTCTGAGTTGCTGAATGGTTGTCCTGTACTACCTTGTGATGTTTTACCTGAAAATGAAGATGAGACTTTTACCAGTCTATTCTCTTTTTCTCTGTATGCCTCACTGTTAAGTTTCATTTCATGGAAGGTATCTTCACTTCCTATTTCCCTTATCTACTAAATAATTGATGTTTTGTGTTTTTCCTTGTTTACTATGATTCTTCACTTGCGTTTTTCTGTGTCATTCCAATGGGCCAGTATCTCTTATTTAAACTCCCTCACAAGATGTTTTGGCTCATCTAAATTATTTTAGGAACCAATTATATTTTCAGTATGCCGTGACACCAATATACTATAGGAAGACCTAAATTTAATATAACATTTCCCTATTTAGACTCACGATATTTTGACTCGCTTGTTCCCTTAGGGATTAGGATTCCAATACTTTGATTACCTTCTCCTGGCCTCAGTTTTCCTGTTTTTCTTCATGACATGATTATTCTTTCCTACCTTTTTTTTGCTATCATGGCTCCTCTGTTGTTGTGATCATTTGGCATCATTATGCACTTTTGTCGCATATGTGCGTGTCTCCGTCTTCATTATGTCATTTGTGCAGAGCTTCTTTTCAGTGCGAGGTTTTTAGTATTGTTTTTCTCGGGGGAAAAAGGCATTCCCGATTTTCTGTTATCTGAGTTGAGTCAATGTGGTTGTTTATCTTTCTTTCCTTATTGGCTTCCCATTTAACCCAACCCTTCCTTTGTCTCGTCATTTTTCTTTCTATATGTTTTCTGGTCCCAGTCTTTCACAGTTCTGAGATCGAATGTCAGTTCTTATGATGCCACTAAGAGAAAAACTGATGGTATTGGAGACTATGGAGTGGATTTGGATCTCGTTGAGGCTGGGCTCTGTACTTTATCTGATGGTACTTCAACATGAACCCATGGGTTTTACAAGTTGTGTTCGAGGGTCTGATTCTCAAATTTAATTCTCCTTCTTCATTGTTCAAGCGTTCCATTTTCTTCCAGACTGCATCTTTCTGTACGGATGCTGTTTCATAAGAGTGCCATCAAACAGGGATTCTCTTCATCCAGATTTTTCTTCTCATATGTTTGTTGTCCATATACTTCTCCTCTGTTGCCGATATTTTCACTCTGAATTGCTTCTTGGTTCTACAACATTTCTTTAAGTAGTCATAATTGTTCTTTCAAAGGATTTTCAATGGGCTATGGCAGACGATAGTAGACGATTTATAAGCATATCTTCACTTTATTATCTTTTCTGTATCCTGATATTACATCTATCAAGGTTGTGTTTTCAGATCTAGGCTCTTTTCTTTGGATTTGTTTTTGCTCCTTATGTTTTTGTCAAGTGGTTAGTAAATGTACCATCTTAATACCTGGCGCCTTCATTTCTACTGGATACTTTAAGCTTTCTCACAGGCTGCCTCTGTCTTTCATACTTAGTTTATCCTATGAGCAGTTGCTCAGGTTGGTTGGATCATGAAGAGAAGAAATTTTTCCTTACTCTCATGCAATACCTTATTCATATTGGAATATTGTTTAATTTCCTTCTCAGTTGAACCAAACCTTCTCACTTTCTTTAAAAGCCCTCATCTCTCTTAGTTTTGTCCAAATGCATCACTTTCAGTTTGGAATCTCTTGGATATTCCTTTCTCCCTTCCTTATAGACTGACTTTACTTGGTGGTTGAATTGAGATACCATTTCTAAGGGTATTTCTTATCCTTTTCTGGAATATCACCTTTTCATTGATGCCTCTCTTTTGGTAGGGGTGCCTACCTGGATTCTTGTAAGGTCATCTCTTCATATTAATCTCTTGGAATTCCTCATGGTTTGTCACACATGGGTTTACTTCATTCTGGCTATTCAGGGCTGATTGGTGTTGGTTCATTCCAACAACTCGACTGTGATCTTATACATCTCCGAGCAAGGAAGCAATGGTTAATAGGTCTCTATTTTCTTGAATTGGGTTCATTTTCATTTTGTGGCTTGTCATATTCTGGATGTCCCTGAAACTTTTCAAGGATCACATATCTTCTCCTAAAAGATTCTCTCTATGAAGTGATAAATGGACTTACTGGTGTTTTCAGAGTTTCATTTACAGTTGAGTATTTCAGCTTTGAATGATCTTACCACAACTCTTAATTCCCAGCTCCCATTATTTTGGTTTATTTTTCAACATCTCTTGGCTGGGGTGTTAGATGCTCTCAGTCTGGACTGGATGTGTCTCTACCGGTATCACCTTGTATCACTCTGTTTGCTTCCCCTGGGTCCTTAACATAATCCAGACCACTTCATGTTGTGTTCTTTTAGTGATTAACCTTTTTCCAATAAAACTGTGGTTTGCACTATTGCACCAGTTTTTCTGTCACCTATTCTTCTGTTCCCTCTTTCCATACCTTTTTATGCCAGTCCCAGTTTGGTGTATGTGTGCCATACTTCTGTTTCCACGCTTCATCTTCACGTTAGATTTAACTCTGTTTCTGTCAAGGTGAATCCGCCTTTCACAGCGAATAAGATTCTTGATTTCCCATTCTGTTTGTCCATAAAGACGTTCATCCTGACCCTTACACTTATGGACTAACATAAGTAAAACGGAAGGTGATTATAGCCCATCCCAGAGGATCATTGATTTTCCATTCTGTTTATGCCTGTGTATTTATATCAACAGAAAGAGTTAAGGTAATGTATTTGGTCCATATTCGTGGTTATCCTCCCTTTTTTCCTACTTTTCCCCACATCGCTTCCATTTTCCTGTCTCTTCGACCGTGGCCTCTCAGTCTCTTGAGTTGTCGGCTATCGAACTGCATTGTCAACCACATTTAATTTTACACAATATTCCTGTGTCTTCCATTTGCTTGTCCTTTTCTCTTTGTTTCATCCGCTCTCCTCACCCATCCCCCTCGTCTTGCTTCTGTCCTGGATTTGAATCTCAAAATAGTCCTCTATGCCCTGTCCTCCCTCCATTAAAATTATCGTTCAACTGTTCCTTTTATTACTGTGCCTTAAAGGTCGTTCTTTACTCTTTTTGTGAAGATGTTATCAATCGAATATGTTTGGTATTGATAACTACTGTACCTTATTTCATAGTTTCTATATGTTATTTTTTTATAATTTTTTCCTGCACAGACTTTGCCTTTACTCCCATATCTTTTTCTTACATACTATAACTTTATGACCATCCGTCCTTGAATGCCAAATTAGGATTCTTTGCTGTTATATGGCATGCACCGCTTCCATCTGTAGTGCCTGTCATGGCTAGGTGGTTAAGGCACTCCACTCGTAATCTGAGGGTCGCAGGCTTGAATCTCATTGACACCAAATAAGCTCGTTCTTTCAACCTATAGGGCGCTATAATGTGACGGTCAATGCCACCATTCTTCTTGCAGTTCTCTTCTTTCGCTCATCTTTCCCTGTCACATCAAACATGTTAGCTCTTTCAGCCGTAAGGACGTTATAATGTGATGGCAAATCCCACTATTCGTCGGTTAAAGAGTAGCCCAAGAGTTGGCAGTAGGTGGTGATGACTAGCTGCCTTTCCTGTAGTCTTACGCTGGTAAATTAGGGACGGCTGGTGCAGATAGCCTTCGTATAGTATTGCGCGAAGTTCAAAACAAACCAAATCTTCTGTGGTTCCCATATGTTTATTCCTGGATTGGCGAGCTTATTCTTACCTTTCACTGGATGATTATTGTCTCTTCTGTGTTTCTTTCAATCAAATCTATCACTTCCACATATCCTTGACTAGTAATTTCCATCACCTGTTAGTATGTGGACTACTCCTCATATCTTTACTACTCGTTATCTTCACCTTCTGGTTTTCATCTTCTTCCCGTGCCATTTTGAGCTTCAAGATTTCTAGTGGATGAGTACTTTTTCTATTTCTACCTTTTCTGTGCACCTCAAAATCCTGTTTTGTGGTGAGTGTTGTCTGACAAGATATACTTATTTTTAAATGTGCACTATATGACTTACGTGTCAATTTCAGACACCGCTGAGATGGGATATTCCACAAAACCACTTGTGTTTTTTATTTATAAAGATGTTCATCTCGAACCTTACACTTATGGACTAGCATAAGTAAAACAAATATGGATTATGCCTCATCCCTGAGGACCCGTGTATTCTCGATCATTGGATTATTCTCTCTTTCAAAACGAAGTATTATGGTCACTTATTGCACTATCTCTGGTGCAGCATTTTTTCAGAATCTCAAACATGCTGTTTCTCCATTTCTTCTAATGGATTATGGGAGTCCTTGCAGCTTACCAGTTGCTAGACACCGGAGTAGTGGAGCATAGAGGCTTCTTCCTGAATGTGTTCTTTCCATTCAACTGAGAGTAGAGCAGTTGCACTCTGCTGATGTAGATAACATTGACACTTATCCAGTGCATAATTGATGTACAATTCAAGATACTACAAGATGATGAACAATGCATTCTATAAAATGTTATTTTACCCCTGTGGCTGAGACATTCTCCTTTCTATTATCCTCCAGATACATGTTTCTAGCAGATATGGTGATTTTTGACCTGGACCAGTCATAAAAATCCTGACATGTGTGTGGCCAGGTACTCTCTTCTTACCATGGACTGGACACTAAACATCTATTGCCACCTGGTATTTGACTGGAGATCTTACTTTTCTGTTCACTATCCTACCATCCCCTGGATATAATTTCTTTATGGATGTTGTAATGCTTGAGTTGAATGTACATACATAAGTCTTTAGTATAAAAGCTCATCTTCCCTGTTATTTCCCATATCTGGAATGAAAGTAGAAAATCCTCTTCCAGCTGTTAATCAGATATCACTATCACGGCTTAACTTATGTTGACTGAGATGGATTTCCTATTAACTGTCTAATGTGTTCTAGCCACTCTGTACCAGAAATCCACTGATTTAATTTACTTAATTTACTGAGGCCACTCTTTTGTTTCTGTACTTACTAAAACACACTTTTTACATGGGAAAGAGCATACCTGGCTCATGATTGGTACGGTCTCCAATAGGTGTGTTACCTTCTGTTTATTTGCAACTTCATATTCTTTCTTTGGGCACTTTCTAAAGGAGGATGATCTAACCAGACGGTGTGCCAATTCAATGAGGAATTCTAGATGTTTGAGAGAGGTAAGATATTGTAGAAAAGTTGACATTTTCTTACACAGTTTAATAGACTGTACGAGGCGAATTTTGCCTTTAGATTTTTTACTTTCAATAAGACTTATG
This sequence comes from Carcinoscorpius rotundicauda, assembly GCA_011833715.1. NCBI lineage: Eukaryota > Metazoa > Arthropoda > Merostomata > Xiphosura > Limulidae > Carcinoscorpius > Carcinoscorpius rotundicauda. Next base: position 43,910,523 of record CM022393.1, read on the forward strand.
CTTAAAAGCCAGATAAGTACTTTCAGCTCTTCCCTCATCCTCTTCAAAGTCATATTGGGATAAGTAAGTGCTTTCATTTTCATCTGACCTGACTATCTCCTCTTCTAATTCCTCTGAAGCCAATTCATTGGTCACTTATGAATACAGCTGGTTAACAGTTACAATGCATTTGCACAGGCAGTTTGACAGCTGTTATTCTTACGTCCGTAAACCAACTAGAATAACAAGATTGGGTATGATCTGGCTGGAGCCAAACCATTTCTGCAGTCCTGGTACATACGAAGCCACATCCAACCTTACTTTCACACGTTAAGTTATTTACTAACTCACTGCAGCGTCTTCTTTGTCATATCATAGCCTGTTATAGTTGTTCATGTGCAAACTCTTGTGCATCAATTAAGTCACGAATATGCTGTAGAATATCTGCAATAACAGTTGAAGTATTGATCACTTCTAAAGGAAACATACATTCTTAATTAAACATAAGTATATTGAGCAAACAAATCGTTGTTCTCTGTTTGGTTGAATGATATATGCCACCAAGTGTTTATCTGGCGCACCTTGGTAGACAAATAACACCAAAATAGGTATTTTACTAAGTGTTTGAGAAATATCTAAGCACTGGCAGTTTTATGAAAACATTAGTTTTGGAAACGCAGAAAAATTGCGTATTTTATATCAAAATTGATTATGAATTTTCGATTTTCTTCATTTCTTGTAAAATAAAAAAGTAAAATATTGCGAATATAATGAAAATTTTGTTTGCTTCTTTTTGAATTTCGCACAAAGCTACCCGAGGGCTATCTAGCCGTCCCTAATTTAGCAGTGTAAGACTAGAGGGAAGGCAGCTAGTCATCACCACCCACTTCCAACTCTTAAACTACTCTTTTACCAAAGAATAGTGGGATTGACCATCATTTTTAACGCACCCACGGCTGAAAGGGCCAGCATGTTTGGCGCAACGGGGATTATGAGTTGTACGCTTTAACACGCTTGGCCATGCCGGGTTACAATGAAAATATTTATTGTTTCGAAAGCTAAAACAAGTAATTTTCCTTTATCCGGAATAAATAAAAATTGTACTCGGAAAGTAACCGTAATAACCTTCTACACCGCCTAATTTTGAATGAAAATTCTTATTTTTCTTTATTCTTGAGAAGTGTAGTGAAGTCATACATGTCCTTTATAACAAATTTTTGGTTAAATACTGGGAGGTTTGATGGGAAAAAGTTCTATTTTGATAAGAAAACATCAAGTGCAAGTAGTTCAATATGTAGTTCAAGAATATCAAAATAAATTGCTCATGGAAAGTGAGCAATAATTTTTCCTTTATGACGAGAAACCCACTTCAAATAAAATTGTGTCTCAGAAGAGCTGTTATTGATATTAACACTGTTATTGAAAGGAGAGAACAACATAACTAAATCATCTTCAGGTTTAGAGAGAGAATTTGAATGTGACCGTTGATAGGTACGGGATTTTAGGGGACATTGTAAGTGGATGTTAGGTTATTAATAAGTATATGTATAAAGGTGTGTCTTTATATTGGTTTAATTTTGGTTTTAGTTGCTGTATAAGTATTCCATTGATTTTGTGTTTGTTTATACTTGTTTCTTTACTCAATATCTGGATATTTTCTATGGTTATGATGTGTTTATTTGATTTACAATGTTCGAAAACGTGTAAAGGTGTTTTTTGAATCTACTTTCCATTTTGTTTTTCCAATATAGAATGTGTGTTTTCTCAGAACGAAGCCACATCAGGCTATCAGCTGAACCTACCGAGGAAAATCGAACCCCAGATTTTAGCGTTGTAAATGCGGAGGCATACCGTTGTACTAGCAAGGGACTCCGATGTAGAAGTCGTGGTAGTTGTCACATTGTATTTTATAAATTATGTTGGTGTTGTGTTTGTCAGTGTAGTTCAAATAGCAAGGAAAGAACAGAATCAAATGAAAGCATTTTTCAAAAGGATTATGTATGAAAAAATAACTAATTACATATTAGTCTACACTCATTCCAGAAATAAAATATCAAAATATCATTTTTCATCACGTTTTTCAACTTTCATTATGTACAGGGTGGCCCATAAGTCCCTACCCATTCATATGTTGTGTCTACACAATGTTATAATACTAATGATGAGTTCAAGGCAGCTGTTACTGTGGCGTTTGGAACAACAACCCCTGCTATGTTGAGGAAAATGTCTCACAGAACATGGCATCGCATATTACGCAGCGAGAATGAGGAACAGCACACAGATACACTGGATACATAAGATATATGGATGGGTAGGAACTTACAGATCACCCTGTATGATTTCATTACACTTAGTTAGTTAGGGTAGTGAAAATAAAAAACAAGGTTTTACTGAAAAACTTTTTGATATTCACTTCAGAATTTCTAGAGAGTGTAAACAAAATATGAACAGTGCAAGATAAAAATGAAGTACTTTTATCCTTAATATGAAGTCACCTCTTCATTCATATTAATCATATTCCAGTCTATTTTTGAGGTTTAACACAAACTGTTATGTGTTTCACACTTCTGACTCTACTTCTGTTCACAGTTCTTACCATATCTGCATTAGGATTCCTCCTTCTATACAAAAACTCAAAGGGTGAAAATTGTGTACTTGCGAGTGGGACTTCTTGGTAATCAAATAATATTGCTTGCGGCTATCTATTTTATTCACGTGACTTCCCATGGTACATCTTAAGCATGCTCTTTGAAACTGCATTGTGCCTATTACACGACCCACTACATCTGAGTTTGTATGGAGAAGCAATGAGCTGTCTAGTGCTAATGGGTCTGCATTACTCTTGGATCACTTATGAATTAAATTGGGTCCATCTGTCCTTTTAACACATTCGTTCCTAAGGTTATATTCGTGGAATTTCGCTTTGGTTCAATTTTAGTTTTTATAACGAATAGCATTTTTGTTAGATTTAGAGCTAGTACATATAAATATGGTTTTGTTAATTAAAGAAAAGAGGAGCAAGGGCGTCTATGAAAGTCGTGTTTCATGTTTTTCTTATAGCAAAGCCACAAAGGGCTATCTGCTGAGCCCACCGAGGGGAATCGAACCTCTGATTTTAGCATTGTAACTATGAAAGTCCGTTTACCTCCAGAACTATGTCACTCATATTGCTTTTGTTCTAACAAGAAATATACTTTATATTTGTAATAATACAAGTGAGAAATAAAGAACAAAAAGTATAGTTCTTTACATGGATTTACAATTCAAATCTTTGTTTTCTAACATATAATCATATAATAAACATACAATCACTTTTCGTGTTGTGATATGATACACGTGTTTAATTGGCTAAACATTACTTTAAACATATCAAAAGTTTAAGAATAGGCCTTATGAACCAGACGAAGGGCGAGCATGTTTGGCGCGGCGGGGATGCGAACTCGCGACCCTCAGATTACGAGTCGCACGGCTTGGCCATGCCGGGTCTATATATAAATATATGCGTGTGTGTGTGTGTGTGTATGTATATATATATTGGTGAAATTACATAATTACACTCAAATGGAGACAAATAAGTAAACAAAATTGTGAGGAAAAATTGCGTTAAAAACAGCAAATTCCAACCTTTGATTAATTATATTATAACCATGAATTTTTAAGCCATAAACAAAACATTAAAATAAAAAAATACGCTGCATATTCTAAAAAAAATCCCATGGTACAAACTACAACATGGAATTATAAAATGTATCCTAGGTTTTGGAGGTGACTGTCGAAATAGGACCCACAATGCGGTGGGAATGCACCATCTATCAATCTTAGCCTCCTATTTTCCAGTCTCACATAAGAAGATTAGAGATTTAGAAATTAGGAGAGTCAGATGTGGGTGCTCAAGCCCACAACGTTCCAAATCTATATCACCAATCACTACATGTAGACAGTTGTGCCCTCCCAGGTAAAAAAGAAGAAGATAAACATAAAAAGATAAAAAATAAAAAAATAATAAAAAATAGGGAAAATAAGGCATTACCCTTTTGGGGTTAGTGAGATAAAACTTCACTCTTAAAGTTAGCATTCTTGTTTCCATTATGGTAGAGGTACTAATTAATACATCAGACTGTAAGAATAAAATTAAATGTATAGACAACAAAACTAGAAACATTTTGGTTGAATTCTTAATTTAGACTGTCCGATGATTATATCTGTTTATTTTTATTAAAGGCATTGGTGATATATCAGAATTCAGAAACGATTTAAAGTTGACATTTTAATTGGTTCTGAAAGGAATTAACATTTGACAGCCTCCACTGCACTTTCCGACCTCAAGCTTCTCAAAATGTATTTATTTCGCTTAACTCTGAAATGTCAGTTTAGGGTATACTATAGGTTGGAGACAGTAATACTCGCCCCATTTTTGATGGGTTATATGTTATTACTTTATAAAACACACGACGTTTTCATTTTGGAGCCATATTTACAGAACTGTTCTTTTTAAAACCATGACTATAATTACCATCCATTATTTTACAATGTTCCTATATAGGTGCTTTTATTGCTGTCTAACAGAAAGTGATATGTCTTACTTTACATTGTAGTTCTTTTACTTATTATAATTATATATGTTTGATTTTTACTACCTTGTAGAAATTAGGTCATGCCCTCGGATAATATATGTTTAAGCGTCACGTCATGTGACGCAAAGATATTTCCAAGGTTTTTAAAAACATGTTTAATTATGTCAAATTACTATAGGGTTCCGATTAATAACAGAGGTGGAAAAGCGCCTGAAAATAAGAAATCGTGCATATATGTTAATAAGCGGTATAATACGATTATACAACCCAGTAACACGTGGTGCTGATAACGCATCCTGGTGAATCATGTACAAATTAGGTCAGTGCCCTTAATACGTCATTAAGTGTTTAGTTTATGAATTTGTGTGAAATTAGGTCAAAGTCATGTTTATTTCTACCTCTATATGAGCGTTTTAAGTATTTCCATCACGTGCGCACAGATCCGTACATCAAAATCAACAAACGCCTTGGACATCACCATTTGGCAGTTTTGCACCAACAGTAAATATATTCATATAATTAGTTTTTTGTATTAGTCCAGGTTGTCGTTAGGTGTTGTTACATTCCTTCCTTATTCATTCAATCCCAGTCTGCAGATTTTGGGAGTACTAGTATGGCTATCATGGTTTATTCCCATACGTAATCTTACTGGTGAACAGTGCTCTTGACATTTTGGTGTAATGTTGAATGAACTGGAAAGATTAACTCTAGAGACCAATATTTTAAATATGTTTGTCATTTCATCAACAGTATAATTTATCATGAGAAACAACAACTGAAATATTTTAAGAACTTTTTCATTGTTATAATAGTCATCTTATATATTTTGTTTATTCTTTCTTCAAATAGACGATATTTGAAAGCTATGGGTTAAAATGTCTTTCTGTATAGTATCTCAAAAAGATTCGTTGATAACTTTGATTAACTATAGATTAAACAATAAATTAATTTATTCTTGTTAATATTGATCTCATAAATTAACACGTTACAATAATAATGTGCTTGAGTAAGATGATCGATTTCACATCGTTCTTTCTTCATTAGTTCTTATTTAGGGTACACTCGTTCATCAAATATATTAATAAACTTTGGTTTAATTTATTTATTCTGTAACTTTTTCATTATGAACTATAGTATTTATGTAAGTATCGAAATGAGACATTTGTGCACATAACTTCTGCCATTCTGAATTTGATAGAACAAAGAGAATCTTACTTGATAATGTTTCAATAACATGATAACCAGATCGGTACCTAAACAATATAGAGGGGATATTATTAATACAAGCAATTTTAATTACGTGATTTCGTCCTTCTAGATGAAAATCGTGTTCATTTTTACTCTGTACAGCTACGCTGATGTTTGAGATCCACTACTTAAAATTATTCTCATTCTGTTGAAAAAAAAGTAACACTTTCCTTGGTTGGATTTAGTTTTCCTTTTCCAAAGTCCTTGAATTGTTGAATATGAACATTCAAATTATTTTTGCAATCTGAGAGAATGATGTAACGGCCATTCCGAATAAGATAATTATGAAATGATCCAGGTAATTCTTCACGTTGTATAATAGTAGAGGAATCTAACTATCGTTTTTTGTTTTACTGGTTTGTCTTCGCTGCTGGATTTGACCTTTTTGTTGTTTTCAATATCAAAAATTACATAAACATGAATATGACTGAAAATAATTATTACTATGTCAAAGAAACACAAAATTAGATTTATAAATGAAGAAATGTATTTAACGATATACACACATTTAAAGGCTGGTTCGTCGTTCTTTGTTTCATGTAATAAAACTCCATCATTATAATGATTAGTGGTGAAAGGTAAAATAATATTTATATATGAAATGAAAGATATTTATATATAGTTGAGATATATGGTTTGGCTGTGTATTGCAAAACAGACTTAAAATTAGAAGTGACCTTTGTTATATGTGTCAAAACATGATTCTAGGTATCGTTATGTTTTAATAGATGAATTCACTGTTTCAAAAATTAAACATTATATTTGCTATAGCGGCTACATAGTAATAGAGCAGTGATGAAGTTTGAATAGAATGTTGATGAACTCTAACAAAACTTTGAATTTTATGCTTATTTATTGGTTTCCCATGACAACAAATTATAACTGCAACGTTTCACGAGTTTTTTATGGTATGATTTGAAGTGAATAATCTATAGAAAATAGAAAGTTTTGCTTTTTTAAGTATTAGCAACTAATATTTAGAAATATATGTGACGGTCTCCGAGATAGTGAAGCTTCTATTTTCTTTGATAACGTCTTGAGACAATAGTGTCATTCTCCTCCTCTCACAGCATAAGTTACCACGTGATTATATTTGCATTCAAATAGTTTTGGTCTATGTTTCATGAACTTTTATTAAAAAAAAATATGGATAAATGTAAGTTATCCTTTATTATTTTTAGTTATAGCAACATTAATTACTAGGATTGTTATATAATTAAATCTAATCGTATGACTTGTGTATTTTTAACTTTAACAAAAACAACTGTAAAGTTTGTAACATATGCATGTGAAATTGTTTTTAAAAAAATTGTTTTCCCCTTGTATGCTGTGTTTCGATTTTATTCAAAGAAATTAAGCTAAAAATAAATGATAGAGACGTGTTTATACGTCTTATGACTATACACTGGATTTGAGAAAGTCGTTGCCTGAACGATCCTAGAAAGTCCTTCTTCAAAGTGATTGAGGAATACATCAGAGTTATCTTCAGTTGTTGCTGTACTCGTTGTAGAAGGTGTTATACCACTGAGGTTGAGTCTGGTGGCTTCTTGGTTTTATCACCAGTACAACTAAAATCTTAGCTTCTTTTAGTTTGTTTAAAATTAACAGGAGCTGCCCATTTACTGGAGATCTAAGAGATGGATGCCAGGAGCTTTTCTGCATCAGATGTGTTGACGAACAACGCATCTTCATTCACGAGCACCTCTAAAGCTAAAGTCAACTCCTCGAGTTTTTGGGTTGTCTCGATCGCGTTTTCTTGGTCGAAGAAAAAATCCTGAATAATTTGATTTTCATTATCGACACTTCATTCTTTTATGACAGTTTCTTAAAGAAAAAGAGCTCTGATACATGATAAAGATAATCATCACCAGTTAATTGGACACAATATAGCTAATTAGATCCAGAACTTGACTATATATGGTAAACGTCTGAATTGAAAATGCACAGTTAACAAGTTACAGTTTGTTAAGAGGTCAGCTTGATGTGAAGATTGAAATTGCTCACAACTACCTGATTGAACCCATTGCTTCTCCTCTAAAACTATTTTTAGAATCTCAGTAATATACAATACGCTTATGTTCTAATTTCCCATAAAATATACGATCCTAATGCCACTGAACTCCTTTGTTCAGATGCCTCATTGGGTTCTGCTTGACCAATACTAAGTGTTTCTCTTTTGTCATCTCCATAGCATTTGGAAAGCATGCTTGCGGTAAAACTGGACCCTAAACGCATACACTGGCATCAGTTAAGTAATGCTAGCTTTCACTTTTGATCATCAGGATCCACAAATATTTCTGCTGCCTTTTCTGAAATACCTTCTTTCATTTACACACAGATTATTTTCTGTCTCCTCTGGTGTACTTTCAGCTTGTATTTTCATACATATTATACTTTTATTTGTACTGAAATAGTGTTTAAAGATGTGTAGAAAATTATTTGTTTTTCTTAGTACTTCAGTCGCATATTTGTGAACATTTTATCATAATGACATAAAATACTAAATAAATCAAATTTATATTTCATATGATATTTGAAGTACTATTTGTGAGTTTAGTGCCAACTAATAACGTCACTTACTCAAACATTGCATTTGAAAACAATTAAAATATCTTGTTCTACTTTTACCAAATACAATTATGAAGTCATAAATCAAGGGTCGCAAAACCCTTTCAACTTGGATTTCAAAATTCATGCTTCTAGTTATCAATCTCAGTTCTGCAAACTGTTGTTACACTAGGTATAATGTCAACTGGCACCGATCACAATAAACTTGGTCAGTAGAGCAGCCCTCATCCTATATTTTATGAATATCTCAAAAATTATTCTCTGCTTGATAGCTCGGAAAGCAACGGTTTCAAAACTGTTTTTTTTCTCATTCATCTTTCAATGAATAAAACTGTTTTAACCTTTTAGCTCCACTTAGTACAACCTATTTATGTTGAAATAATTTATTGTTGAACATTTGTGTTAATAGCTATGTTTCATTTTAATGCATATAATATATATTGTTAAATGTGTATCGTGAAAGTCCTGTCTGTTCTCTAAATTCGTAGAAGATTTTCAAGCGTAAAAATTAACAATGTACGATATATGTATGTTAAATACAAGTGACTGCCAGCTGAATTTTCGAGAATCTCGCCTAATGAATATAAAAGGTAGCCATCGCAAAATGCGGTGAGACAGTATAATATTGTTAGATCGCTACAGTCAGTATGCTATAAACCTCGAAAGTTATAATTTTGTAAAACGCTTATTTATTAGAAAACTATAGATATTTGACTAGGAAAGTTTATATATTTCGAATATTGTGAAGCATTCAACTGCAAAGAATTAACTTCGAACGTTAGTATTTCTACGAGAACATCAGATATCTTCCTCGGTGAAAAGTAAGCTCATTAACCGCGATACGCTAGCTTTCCCGTTAAGAGAAGAATACCTGTGTATCAACATAAAATTAATTCGCTCTCCATGAACCGTCGATAAATGATTCAGTTTCAAACCATATAAAAGACTCGGTACTGTTTCCAAGTTTGTAAAACTTTTGTAAATAAACAACTATTTGTAATAACCACGTATTATTGTTGTTTGTATATTAAAATATATTTGTGCTAAGAAAGACAACTGTGTGTACATGTCTTGTTTGCAAATACTATAAATTGAGTATTATTGATATACAATTAACTTCTAAATTAAAATTTAAATTCCTGGCTATTTGAAATCGTAATACGTAATGTACGTAACAAAAATCGGAAGCTCGTCTAAGATAAATTATAGTAGTAACAATGTGCAAAATATTACATCTACGAGCGCCAGCAGTCCTAGTTTCGTCATAATAAAATGAAAATCATACAATATAGTGCATGCGCCGCATGGTAAACATACTTGATTACTTAGAAAGCAATGTTTGTTGTTCTCAATTTCGCACAAAGCTACTCGAGGGCTATCTGTGCTAGCCGTCCCTAATTTGGCAGTGTACGACTAGAGGGAAGGCAGCTAGTCATCACCACCCACTGCCATCTCTTGAGCTACTCTTTTACCAACGAATAGTGGGATTGTCCGTAACATTATAACGCCCCCACGGCTGGGAGGGCGAGCATGTTTGGCGCAACGGGGATGCGAACCCGCGACCCTCAGATTACGAGTCGCACGCCTTAACACGCATAAAGCAAGGATAGTTGCTTTATTTCAATAAGTACTTGGCCTAACTATCTTTCAGAATGCTGATAATCAGATGGAAGTTATGTTGCTCATGCATTCTGCAAGATAACACAACCCATTATCTTGGAATTATCGTGTCAAAAATGTACTCATATAGAAAATTATAGTCAAAAAGCAATTTTAATGAAATGTACTCTCTAACACCTGAAAATATCTTAAACTTTTATATAATGATTCTTAAAGGTATATATGTTTGTTTTTCGCAAAGCTATACGAGGGCTATTTGCACTAGCTGTTCCTAACTCAGCAGTGTAAGACTAGAGGGAAGGCAGTTAGTCATCACCACCCACCGTTAACTCTTGCGATACTCTTTTGTCTATGAATAGTGAGATTGATCGTCATATTATAACGCCCCCACGGCAGAAAGGGTGAGCATGTTTGGTGCGATAGGGATTCGAACCCGCAACACTCAGATTACGAGTCGAGCGCCTTAACCGCCTGTCAGGAAGTTCAAAAACAAAAAACTTTAATATTATCTTGAAGAAAATATCAGGAAAGCCGAATAATGAACATGCTTGTAGCAAAAATACTTTTCTTTAGTACATGCCAGCTGCTGTTTTTTTATTTTTATCAAAAGAAGCAAAATTGTAAAAAAAGTTATATTTTTATCGCTAGTACAGCGATATGTACGGATTTACAACGCTAAAATCAGGGGTTCGATTCCCCTCGATGGACAAAGCAGATAGCCCGATGTGGCTCTGCTATAAGAAAAACACACATAGTTTATCGTTAGATTTAGGAGATAAGTGTGTTAGAATGTTTATTGTATCAAAGGAACAACTGTTCCCCCAACAATTACTACATGGTGCATGTATGGGCGTTTGTTTGTTTTGAATTTCGCACAAAGCTACTCGAGGGCTATCTGTGCTAGCCGTTCCTAATTTAGCAGTGTAAGACTAGAGGGAAGGCAGCTAATCATCACCACCCACCGCCAACTCTTGGACTACTCTTTTACCAAACGAATAGTGGGATTGACCGTAATATTATAACGTCCCCACGACAGAAAGGGCGATCATGTTTGTCGCGACGGGGATGCGAACCTTCAGTCGCACGCCTTAACACGCTTGGCCATGCCAGGTACCACTGTCCACAATTTCAAAATACCAGCCAAAGGAAAGGCAGTTGGTCAGTGGAGCAGTTTTACTCACCGCCCATTCTAAGGGATTAACTATCACCCTTACAGCTCACCCACAGCCTTAACATGCGAGAAATATTTTGCGATGTTGCACGGATTCGAAAAAATGTCCTCAGCTCTGAAATTCAAAGTTTTAACACAAGGTCAACCAGCACCCATATGTATAAGAAATATTCTTGTAAATTTTGAAAGATGTATGTTTTGCTGCATGTTTTACACATTTTACATGTTAAAATCTTTTCATTCTTTATCAATAATTTTGTAATTTTATGAGTTCTGATCAATAGTAGTAATCTGATTCAAGAAAGCAGTTCTATGTTTTTGGTTACTTTTTACTGTGTAGTGATTTTGTTTTGTGATTGTTTATGTCTATAATACTAAATATAATGAATATCTGCTTTGTATTTAGGAATGAGCCGAAAATAGAACCTGTCGCATTGAACCTATTGATGGTTACAAATAACTGATAAATTTGAGTTATAGCATTATTTAGCATCTAATTGTCATTATCGAGGTTTTTACAGTGTTATTGAAAAGTACTGTTAAAGTGGAAAACTAGGAACTAGTTTAAGAGCCAAAGTGTTCATTTTTCATTTTCCTTTTACCACGCTATCCAAACAAATGTGTGATGTTTTCACAGTGGCGTTAGTACGACAGGAAAACACTTCAAGAACACTTAGAAACAGATTATGACTAATCACGGTAGTGCTCAGTTATAGCTAAAAATAATAATTCTTTAATGAACGAAACTAGTTTGCTTATAAAAATTTGGGTTTCATTTAATAAAAACAGGCATTATCAGCTAATAACTAAGATGAATATTAGATAACTTTATCATGCAGAATGCTGTGTACGCTTTTTAATCAGTGTCTTCAGGGGAGCTAACCTTTATCTTACGTAGGAAGTATATTTGTAAAAATAACCATACACAAAGTAGTAAATTATATTACGCATATTCATAGAACACACTAACTTTCAGTCAGGAGAAAAAATGTGACAAATAAGTAGTGAAAAATATTTTGTAAATATAAAGTGATATAGGGATAGCAGTGTCAAAAAAATATGCAAACACGAATATAGAAGTGATTCAGCTATGCATTTTCAATATGCTCTTTCCTTACTATATGTTCCTCAACATTAATTCCCAGGAAGTAAAGATTATGACCAGTGATAATTAATATTCTACTGTAACCAGTTTATGTTGTAACATTATATTTGAAGTTATTGTATTAGTGTAATGAAGAAACAGGCCCGGCATGGCCAAGCGTGTTAAGGCGTGCGACTCGTAATCTGAGGGTAGCGGGTTCGCATCCCGGTCGCGTCAAACATTTCAGCCGTGGGGGCGTTATAATGTGACAGACAATCCCACTATTCTTTGGTAAAAGAGTAGCTTAAGAGTTGGCGGTGGATGACTAGCTGTCTTCCCTCTAGTCTTACACTGCCAAATTAGGGACGGGTAGCACAGATAGCCCTCGAGTAGCTTTGTGCGAAATTCCAAAACAACCAAACAAACAATTAATGAAGAAACTCACAAAATTGATGTGATATTAACAATGCACATTACTATTGAATAATAAAAATAAAATAAAAGTTCACTTATCAACCTATTTCAACGAAATCGTTTAAAAAAATAAACGAGTAAATAAAAAGTCTGCAAAAGTTAATTATGGGGTAAGGATGGCAATACGTATAAAAACAAGGTGGGAATGAATACACAAAACAGTTATTCAAAGAATAACTTTTATTTACAATGAACGTTAAATTCTTGTCAGGTTGCATGAATTCTGGCTTAAGTAAAAGCATTTAAGCTGAATGCACAAAACCATACAAAAATATTCCTACACAAGTAGTGAGTAAGTATTGAGTCAATCTTAAAACATACGATTATTAGCTACTGTAATATTGTATAGCACTATTCAGTTTAAATGCTTTTACTTAAACCAAATTAACTTATTTCTGTACTTCTCGACATTGCTATCTTTACATTACATTTAGACTTTTCAAAATTTTTGTTTATTACTTGTTTTATTTTTAAATCAGAGTAACTTAAAGCTTTTCTTTTCTCAATTTTTAAACAAAATAGAGAGCCATTATTATAAAGATAATGCAAATTTTTGATAAGGCTAAGAATTATTACATCATGAATTTAGGTAAAGCTAAGCCCTCCTACTAGACCGGCATGGCCAGGAGGGTTAAGGCGTTCTACTCGTCATTTGAGGGTCGCGGGTTCGAATTCTCTTCGCACAAAATATGCTCGCCCTTTTAGCCATGGGGCGTTATAATGTGATGGTCAATCCTACTATTCGTTGGTAAAAGAGTAGTCCAAGAGTTGGCGGTGGGTGGTGATAACTATCTGCATTCCCTCTAGTCTTACATTGCTAAATTAGGGACGGCTAGCGCAGATATCCCTTGAGTAGCTTTGTACGAAATTCGAAACAAAACCTCCTACCAAAAAAATAATACAGTACCTATAAAATTGATTACATTTATTGTTTGAAAATACAAACATGTATACTTGTATATAACTTAATTTGTACAGTAAAATATATTTGTTCTAAGAAAGGAAACTGAGTGTAAATCTTGTTTGCAAATATCATAAACTTAATGATATTGACATTCAATTAACTTCTAAAATAAAATTGAAATTTTCGGCTATTTGGAATCTTAATACGTAACGTACATAACATAAATCAAAGACTCGTCCGAGATAAATTATAATTATAACAATGTGCTATACACTACGTCTACTAGTAATATGTGGAGATCAATCAAGGCAACTACAAGAAAGTTTCCGGTTTTTGAGGATATAATAAGAAAATTAAAAACGTAGGTTATATTTAAAACAGTATTTAAATTTACTATATTATCCAGCGTAATAACTCTAATTCCTATCTATGTAGCCAACCAGTGCCACAGTGGTATTTCTGCGAACTTATAACGCTACAAATTGGGGTTTGATACACGTGGTAGGCAGAGAGTAGATATCCATTGTATAGCTGTGTGCTAAATTCAAAGAAACAAATCTACATATGTATATTAACAATATTTCAGATGAACTCGATTTAAATAATTACTTAAGAGAAAAATATCAAAAACTACTTGGCATTACCTAATCTACATGAAGTTGTTAACAGCTTTGGTGGAGAAGATATCAACATATAAGAGAAATTACTGGTTGTTAATTGAAGATTTCAACTTCTTTTCATTTGATATAGAGGGTCGAAATTTTAAAGTTATATTAATGTACTATATGATGCTCAGTAAACAAAAACATACGTTCGAGTGGTTAATAACAAAATTAATGTTTCTTATGTTTTTGTGTTTACTCTTCATCCTGAATAATATTGCTTGTCTTTTTCTTTGTTGCAAAACAATATAGAAATCAGCGTTACATTGATAAATCAATTATAAGTAACTGTTTCTGGAAACAGTTGTAAATTTATATAAGCTTATCAAACTATTATATGATTTAAATGCTTAACATTTAGTGGAAACGCAAATTTGTAAAATTATAAAAGTGGTTTTAAAGAGTAAATTACTGTAAGGTTTTTCGTGGGTTGATAAATTTTTATACAGCATAAAAAACGCAGTACATTTGATAGTAAATACAATGCTCTTCAAAAAACCGAAAGTTGGAAGGATTAATTGAGTAAAATATCTTCTGTTGACAAGTGTAGCAAAGAAAAGACAAATTCTGTGGAAACTATTATATTTAAACAATAACCATTACAAATTCAGAAAACATAATGAAACATCACTAAACAATAGAAAATCAATTTTTTAACGAAACTTCGACTTTAGCAGAAATCAAACTAAATCAAAACTACAAATTATTCAAATTAAAACAAAGTAAAACTAAAGATAACAGTGAAATAGACACAAGTTTCAATGCACCTAAAGATGGAGATCAGTCTCTTTAGATTGATAGAGGACCTGTGGCATTATTATATAGGTTGTTAGATTGTTTCCTTAACTCTTTGGTTGTCTTTCTAATACATTTTTCAGCTGGTTCACCTGGTGAAGTTCCGTTTGCTAAAAGCAAACTGATCCATGATCAAGAGAAGCATCCACAGATGTTTTCTGTATTTAAATATACACTCTCAAAAGAAGAACTGGAGGGTGTTACAGATGGTTACTTTTGGAAAAACGGTGTGTTCCTGAGATAATGAAAACCACCAAATGTATTAGCTTCAAAGGACGGGGTTGTAGTTTATCAATTGGTCGTTTCAAAAGCATATCATTCGGAAATATTGAAAACTGCCCATGAACTTTCGATTGGAGCTCAGTTAAGAGTCAACAAGATGTGTGATAAAATTTTAAGATATTTGTTATGGCCAAGAATTAGGCAAGATGTTTCTCACTTTTGTTAAACTTGTCAAACATGTCAGTTAGCCAGAAAACCTACTGGGTGGATGGTGATGACTAGCTGCTTTCCCTCTAGTCTTACACTGCTAAATTAGGGACAGCTAGCACAGATAGCCCTCGAGTAGCTTTGTGCGAAATTCCAAAACAGACAGTAATGAAGAATTTTGTTATATTCACGAACATTATAAAAGTATTTCCATTTCCATCACCGGTAAACAAAGATACCCTGTATTTACTAGAGAACATATGAGAATTATATAAATGTTTTTTTTATATATTGTATTCAGATGAAATTTTTCTATTAAAATTTGCTTGTGGGTTAGATTGTATTAATGCATAAAGGTGGAATTTAACATACAACAATAATGAGTGTGTGGACTGGATAAAATCAGTATGGATTTTACATTACAGCATAGTATTTAGCGGCAGTCTAAATAATTCTAACAGATTATTGGCAAAATGCTACATCAAAATTTAATTTCAAAATATCAGTTACTTACTGATTTATTTGCTTATTCTCGCTAATAGTAAGGTACATAAATAACTACTAATATTAATCAACCTTTAATGGTTGTTGTTTTTTTGTTGTGGGTGTTTTCTTATAGCAAAGCCACGTCGAGCTATCTGCTGAGCCCACTGAGGGGAATCGAAACCCTGATTTTGCGTTGTAAGTCCGAAGACATACCACTGTACTAGCGTGGGGCCAACCTTTAATGGAAAGTAATTAAAAATAGGAGAGAAAGTTTCCACGGTAACTAATGTATTTTATTACACATGTTATAAATGACACTTTGAACATATTTAAGACACAGCTACGTGTTTACGATAAAAAACACTCTGCAAAAAGATAAAACCACATTCAAAACACTGAATATGTTTAATTTGAGTCTACAGATGTTATAAATTTGAGAATAGATGTAAAATATATTACATGTTTTAACAATTGCCAAGAATAGAAATCCTTTCCAATTAAGAGCTAATTGTATGAAGTTCAATGCATAACGTACATTAACACAATTGATTTTAAATAATATTTAACTTTATAGTCACAAAAACCCAAAAACTGGGTAAAGACACAATGCTTAACACGTAATTAATATCACTGATGAGAAACTGTTTACCCATCAGTTATTCCCAAATTAGTAAAAAGTCACCAGTAACTCATCAGTTAATTTCAGATCTGAGAAGTAATTGTCAATTTATCAGTAAATCTCTTACCTGAAAAGTTCACTGCTAATCTATTATCTGGCGAGTTCGCTATTAATTCATTAGTTAATCCATTACCTGACAAATTTACTGTTAGTACATTACCTGACAATATTACTGATAATTCTTTACTTAGCCTATTACTAAAAAAAATCTTTTGTTAATTTATTAGTTAATCCATTGTGTGACAAGTTTAGATGAATCAGTTAATTCTTTAGTTAATGTATACTTTACTTAATGTATAACGTTTCGACTTTCTTCGGTCATTGTCAGATTCAGAAAAAAAGAAAGAAATGACTGACCGAAAGCCGACCTCATGTCTGAGTGTCGGAATGTAGAGGGCGGTGTTAGATGTTTGGATATATAATTTTATATTATTTATTTTATTATTTTTAATATAGGTATAAAGGTGTTCCTTTGTATTGGTATATTTTAGGTTTAAGTTGTGGTATAAGTATAACGTTGTTCTCTCCTCTACGTAAAATATTTTCTCAACCCAAACGACCCGTTTTTACATATACATTTCTCCATAAGTGAGTTTTCTTGACATCACAAATTTATATGTGTCATATACATTAAAAAAGTGTACCAATGCTTAGTTGAACACACAATAAAATATAATTTTTCCTTATACAGGATCTTGCTTCGGAGTAGTAGATTTGTTTGAAAGTCTTTCAGATAACACCTGAGATGATTTTTTTCCTCGTTTCCTGAAGTTGTTTCTGTTCTACTTTACAGATCCTTCGTGTTACAGTCTGATAAAACTGGTTATTGCAAAACTATAATCCTTTTAAACAAACAGAAGGGTTGTTAAGGGAAAATGGTCTTTATTATTATAGAATAGTCAAGTTGTTTTCATTTGTTATTTCATAAACTTAATCATAGTTGTCACGATTATTATTCTTTACAGCTTAACACTGTGTGTTAACTGTTTATTAACACATTGACACAGTATGCACGTTATGGAAAAAAAATAAACAATAACAATAACAAATAAACGTTAATACCTGTTATTTTTTTACTTGTTTTGTTTTGATATTATGAACAAAGCTATATGAAGGGATGTCTGCGCTCTGCCTACCACGGCTATCGAAACGCAGGTTTTAGCAGTATAAATCCACAGACTTAACCAATATGCACAAACTCTATTGAAGATCAGAAAGTGCCTAAAAACATAAACATAAAAATAATTTTTGACAACGTGTTGTCTTTTTATTATACTTATTACTGAAGACATGATGGTGCTTAATACCGAAACAAAGAAAACTTATTATTGAATTATAAGATAATGCTTTGTATTGAAGATGCAGATAGTAGTTAATATTAAAGGCACTTCTTAAAGTTGTAAATCATCTTTTCACCCCCTTATTAATAAAATCTGCTCGTAATCTGCCGAATCGTGTGAGATATTACTCCACTAATAAACTTCATTCGACATCTTCTCAAAATGTTGTTGTTTTGATTTTCTCGATGTACAAATCAAAGTATATTAAAGGTTTATTTCCGAAAGCCTTGTTTAACTTTATGAAACGTTTTCTCTTTTACTGATTCAAATTTCTCTTTCGAAAAAATAATAGCAACCATGGTGATAATAAGCACTTTATCACTTTAAAATAGGCATGCTTTCCAGACCAAAGATTTTAGATTTAGTTGGTTTGTTGTTTTATGGCGCAAAGCAACTAGGCTATCTGCGGCAAGATATTTGAAAAACAGGCTTATAATGAATGAGAAGCCTATTGCTCTATTGCTTTATGTAATTATTTTTATTTAGTGACCTACTTTCAGTCTCTCAAGGAAAAGTGTGTTGGGGAAGGAGGAGTTAAAATTTAATATAATCGAATAAATATATATAGTTGGCACAATTACTTGACCAATAAAGCGGGTAAATCATGAAATTGTTTTCGCTACAACACAGCACAAACGGAGCACGTGATTCAATTTTGTATTCAATAAAACAAGTGGTGCTTAAAACTGGCACATCCAGTAAAATAAAGGTGTTATAGCGCGAGACTGGATTGTAATACGAGTCAACGAACGTGCTACTTAAGCTCATGACGAAGCTACAGTTCATCACACTCCTTACTTTTGTGTTGATTTCCTTGACGTGTCTTATCAACTCTCATAGATACCATGGACGTTACAGATACCATAGATATAATCCCCGACACTATCATCGATTTTACAGTCATCCGTACTACAGGTACTATCCTTATTACCACGCCTATAGATTTGGATTTCACAATCATAATCCACCAAATACCGTTTTAGACATCTTTGAAAATCCGCGATTTAGCAATCTAACATCTTTAATCGATCAAGCAGAACTGAGGGAGACTTTGTCCAGAGAAGGTAGTGTATAAATATAAATTATTACTAATAAGTTTTAGAAAACATCTGTTATATGAAAAACAACAAAATACGCTGAAACAATCTATGATCAATAAGAGTTAATCTTAAACAAAATATATAGGATTTAGGAACAATAACTTATTTTAACATTTTTATGTATTGTAATTTATTTCATACAAGTCTCCGATTTATCATGTTACATACGATTTCTTATAGCCGAAAATTTTAATTTATAATTTATCTAAATGCCAGTATGTGTTAAATTTATGATATTTACCAACAATTTTGACACACACAATTTCTCTCTTAACACAAACATATTTAATATACAAACAACAACACAATTAATAATAACGGTTTTTAGAAGTTATAATGAATAATTGTTTATATACAAAGATTTTACTAACTCACAAACAATATTCAGCCTTCTATCTGGTCTGAGGCCTGGCATGGCCGAGCGCGTTAAGGCGTGCACTCGTAATCCGAGGGTCGCGGGTTCGCGCCCGTGTCGCGCTAAACATGCTCGCCCTCCCAGCCGTGGGGGTGTATAATGTGACGGTCAATCCCACTATTCGTTAATAAGAGTAGCCCAAGAGTTGGCGGTGGGTGGTGATGACTAGCTGCCTTCCCTCTAGTCTTACACTGCAAAATTAGGGACGGCTAGCACAGATAGCCCTCGAGTAGCTTTGTGCGAAATTCCAAAACAAACAATCTATCTGGTCTACATTTGAATATTTTATCGATGGTATAAGTTCAAGATGAGTGAATTAATTCTGAATTGATATTGCTACACATGCAAAAATAGATCTATTAATGTTCGAAGTTAACTCTCTGAAGTTGAACGGTTCGTAATGTTTGAAATATAAAAACGTACCTGGTCAAATATCTGTACTTTTTTTTATTAAAAAGCGTTTACTACCGTTATAGCTTCCAGGGCTTATAGTATGCCAACTGTAGCACAAACAATTATAAAACTGTCCGATTTACTAATTTTAAAGCAACGTTCTTGAAAGTTCACTTGGTAACAAGCACATTCGTAAATGGCCGGTTGTTAAGGCACTCGACTCATGATCCAATGGTCGCGGGTTCGAATTCCCGCGACACCAAACATGCTCGCTCTTTCAGCCGTGGGAGTTTTATAAAGTTGCGGTTAATTCCACTATTCGTAGGTAAAAGAGTAGCTCAAGAATTAGTGGTGGGAAGTCTCTAGTCTTACACTGGTAGATTAGGGACGGCTAGTGCAGATAGCCCTCGTGTAGCTTTGCCCAAAATAAAAAAAAACACACAAAAACTTTAGTAAATATATATCATTGATTCATAATCTTATAATCTTCAACAAATTTAGAGAACGGGGAAGACTTATGCAATTTACATTTAACAATACGTATACGTCACATAAATTTCTAAATGTATGTAGAATAAAATGTCCATGCCATAAAAGTATATCTACTCACTTGGAGTAAAATATAATGAATATTTCTCATGATCGCCTTTCCTAGAAACATATATTTATGACAAATTCATGCCTATTTAAAGCAATAGTTTGCAACTCTAAAGTTTATTGAAAATTATAATTAGTGTTTATAACCTAAACTCGATCATTCCCAAACTGGTACAAATAATAATTATTATTTTGAATTTATTGGAGACTGTAAGCCCTTTTCACCATGTCTAAAGCTTTTCCTTTCCCGTCGGTCACTGTTAAACTATCATAATGTGTTTTACCTGTTTATGACTGAGACAAAAAATCCACTTGTTTAAGCTTCAAAATAAGGACTGAGATCCATTATTATTTTGTTTGTTTGGATCACTGCAGAAGGGAGGTGGAGAAATTTCCTGATGATTTTGAAAGGAATCTTCCATCTAAAATATTTGACAACAATAAAGATCTACTGACAATATAGATTACTGATCTTTTGTAAACACCACTAAATGTATTGCATATTTTGTTAAGTTTTACGTTTTGAGCAAGGATATTTCTAATTTCAGGTCCATTTACCATATTCGCTCCCACAAACAAGGCTTTCGAACGCCTTCCACAAGAAACGCTACAGAAAGTGGCATCGGATAATGATGTTCTGAAACGAGTGTTACAATATCACGTGATAAGTGGAAGAAAAGTTTCACTTTATGATTTAAGAGATGGCCAAGAACTGGAGACATTGTTGTCTGACGAGCCGCCTCTTGTGATAAAATTTTCTTACGGAAGAGTAAGATACCAACATTCTTATGTATAATTAATAATTCAGTAGTATTAATTGTCACCTTTTTCCACTTTTTATGATTATATTGTGATTGTAGAATCCCCACCTTCTGCTGTCAACCTGTGGAATATGTATATATTTATTAAATCACAAAAAACGATTTATTAGTGTTTCTAAAAATACCAGTATAATGTGTAATATAATAAGTTGCTTATAATGAAATTTAATTTACAATTAATATTTTCCTAGGTCGAAAAAGACTATTCTGATTTTTGTCCAGAATATTCCAAGGTTACTTAGCTCTTCTTTGCAACTATATTTTAAGTAGTATTAAACATTCTTAGTTAGATTAATATCAAGTTTGGAATTGTTCATTTCTCAATTTTTGAACTGTCTACTACTTCCTGCTTTTCTAAATACATTTAATCCAGCTAGGCAATATATTTTGCTAAAATTAAAAGTCTAATCCGATAAATAATGATCTACTGAATATTTTGTGGCGAACAAGGATGTTGTGTATAGTTCGTTTCTCGCAGTATCTTTAATTTTTGCAGTATTACATGCTCATAGGATAGAGAAAAAAAATTCACCACTGTGCTTCAGAGTTTTACTTGCACACTCTTATTTACTTAAACCTCCTTCTTATGGCTGAAACTCCTCGCAAAAGCTCTCATTGTGTTTCATTAGTATGTATTCTACTCGTTATTCAAATGTCTAACATCCTTTCCAAAGTTTAAATATATGACCATGTTCGTACATAAATTATTAAACTTTCAGCTCCGAATTGCACATGTAAACAACCACTTTTTGTTTTTATACAACTGTCTTCAAACAAGTTTATTGCTGATTCTAATTACATTTATAGGCTGTCTTTTCGCATTTGTTTCTTGGGTGTTTTCAACAGCTAGATTTAGTTTTTTTGTTGTTAAGCGCAAAGCTACATCATTTGCTACGTGTGCTCTACTAACCAAGGTTATAAAAATCTGGTTTTTATAGTTGTAATCCTGCAATCGTACCGCTATACCACTGAGAAACGTGTTCAAGTGGCTTCATGTTGAAAAGATTCGAAAAATGTGTTGTCCTCCAGTGTAAAATAATATATAACTTAATTTACAGTTTGTTTGTTTGTTTTTGGAATTTCGCACAAAGCTACTCGAGGGCTATCTGTGCTCTTATTTTACAGAACAATTTTATATCGCAATACTAAGTTGTTGTTGTTTTTTTTACTCAAATTTATGACCAGTACTGTATATTTTTCCTATCCGAATGAAAAACGTGTAGCATAAGAACAAAAATACATTAGGTGTAAAACATTTAATATGTGTACCATATAAAGTATTATAGATAATTATTGAAATAATTGGTTTGTGTATAAAATGAAAATATTACGGAATTACTCCTGCATCTTTGAATGCAAATAAACTGCTCTAGAGTACAGCTGTAATAGCCTGAATAGTTTTCACTTGCCAACAGTATCCACACGTACTGTTTCTGAAACTGCAGACAGTGATATTATACCCAACAGTAGTGAATGCACTCCTGGCTCCCATGATAGAAATGATACATGAAAATTACGTAGAAATAAAATAATTAGCTCATGTAAATAAATTTATATAACGTATTGAGGAGAATATTCATGTTTTAGTAGGAACTGTACATAATTTAAGAAGTAGGTGCACGAAACTAGTACTTTTAATAAAGAAACAGGAAAGAAAATGCATTTTAAAACGTATTGTTTTTCAATTATATTCTCTAACAATTTAAGTGCAATTACACTTAGTATGCAACTAATAATTGTATATCAGATGCACTTTCATAACTATTTGTAATATAATACATTATAAATAAATAATGCATTTATGATATTTATAGCATCCCACTGTGAATGATAAACGAGTTTTGAAGGGAAACTTATATGCAAAAAACGGAGTTGTTCACGTTATTGATGAAGTACTGATACCTCCATCTGTTGCTGACGAAATGAATCCTTCACGGGAGCCTTAGGAACACTTTCCGTTCGGCCTTGATATATCAATATTGCTACTTGAATAGATGTTTTCACTTGTACTGTCAAATATTAATTGTATTAAAACTTCTATACTTGATAGTAGGTGAATATTGTTTGATTTTGTCTGCATATACATGAATAAAATAGATAAATACTAATGTTATAAATTATAAATGTCAGAACTTTCAACTGTAACAGTGAACTTTCTTTATTGGTTTTAATTTAGAGTAGTGAATGGCAAAGAAACTTAGCATTTGATATAAAATATTTAAACCAAGTTGTCTATGTAAATTTAATGTTTTTCACAATATTTTCTGTTACAATCAATTTGTAGCATAACTTGAAATAAGCAGCATAATCTATTCCTATCCAATGATATTTCTTTTACTTACTTTCACGCACGTAGTCAGTCTTTTATTGATATAGATCTCTACACTTTATTCTCATTTTTCTTGAAGTGTGGAGAGTGACCTACACCATTTCTCCACCATCTTGCAGTAAACTGGCTGTGGTCGATGCCATCCGATCTGCGTGCAACAGCGGAAGTTGGACCAGGCCAATTGTTCCTCTTTCATCAATCTATTGAAAGTTGATCCTGCAATTGTCTGTCTTTTATCTGGTGACGACTTTGTGAGAGCAGTGACTGACTGTATATTCTAGGCACCTGCTGTTTCTAGTCCTGTGTCAGTACCCTCATCCATTGTAGAGTCCAGCCCGCTAGGAAGTACAAGAGACTCAAAATCGAGATCAAAAGACATTCTGACTTGGAATATTTTTCACCCAATAGAAACAGTTAAAGCAAAATATATTGTAAAAACAATCCTTTGCTCTGTATTAACATATTGCTTAGGAAGATAAAACGCCAGAACACCTAACTGTTCATTATTTCAGAAGAGGTAAACAAGACTACCGTCAGTATGTCATTATTTTTTATGACACAAGGTTTGCCAATAATATATGAATCACACAGAAAATATAAACAGAAATACAGTCAATATTCCATTTATTTGTGTGATACAAGATTCCCAATAGTATAGGAATAACACAAAAATGTAAACAAGAATGCCGTCAATATTGATTATTTTGTGTGACACGGGATTTCCACTAGTGTTTGAAACCCACAGAAAATGTAAACAAGAATGCAGTTAATATTTCATTATTTTGGGTGACACAAGGTTTCCAATAATATATAAATCACACAGAAAATGTAAACAAAAATGCTGTTAATATTTTCTGTGATGCAAGGTTTTCTCTTATAAATGAATCAAACAGAAAATGTAAACAAGAATACCTTCAATATTTCATTATTTTTAGTGATGGAAGTTTTCTAGTAATATATAAATCACTAAGAAAATTTAAACAATAAAACCATCAATATTTCACTATATTTTACCATGGTAGGCTTCTGATAATCCATGAATCACTATATAATCACTATAGAAACTGTAAACAAGAATACCGTAAAAATTTCATTTTGTTCTGTGATGTAATGTTTCTAATAAGATATGAATAAGACCGAAATTGTAAATAAGAATACCGTTAATATTTATTTATTTTTGTGATGATAGGTCTCTAATAATACAAGAATCTCAGAGAAAATGTGAACAAAAATACTATCAAAATATATTTATTTTGTGTGATACAAGGTTTCCAATAACTTATGAATCACACAGGAAATGTGTCAATCATTCATTATTTTGTTTGGTGCTTGGTCTCTAACAATATATAAATCTGAAAGAAAAAGTAAACGATTTCAACGTGAATATTTCATTATTTTGAGGGAAGTAAGGTTTTTACTAGTACTTGAATCTCAGAGCAGAGGTAAACAAGAAAACTGTCAATTTGTGGGTCACAAAGTTTTCAGTAATATATGATTCACACAGAAAATGTAGACAAGGATACCGTAAATGTTTCATTATTTTGTGTGATACAAGGTTTTCAATAATATTTGAATGACCCAGATGATGAAAATGAGAATACTGTGAATATTTTGTGTGATACAAGGTTTCCATTAAAATATGAAACACACAGAAAATGTAAATAAGAATACGGTCTATATTTCTTTATTTTGTGTGGTGTAAGGTTTCTAATAATATATGAACTGCAAAGAAAATGTAATGAAGAATACCATAATTATTCCATTATCTTCAATGAAACAATTTTTCCAATAATATACGAATCACACAGAAAATGTAAACAACAGTACCGGAAATATTTCATTGTTATGTTTGATACAAAGTATCGAATCATATATAAATCGCACAGAAAATGTAAACAAGAATACTGTCAATATTTCATTATTTTGGGTGATGGAAGATTCCTAACAATACATGAATCTCATAGAAAATGTAGACAAGGATACTGTCAATATTTTATTATTTTGTATGATACAAGATTTCAAATAATATATGAATCAAACAGAAAATGTAAACAAGAATACCTTTAATGTTTCATTATTTTCTGTGATGGGCCCCCAGTGGCTCAGCGGTATGCCTGCGGACTTACACGCTAAAATCCGGGCTTCGATACCCGTGGTGGGCAGAGCACAGATAGCCCATTGTGCAGCTTTGTGCTTAATTCTAAACAACAATTTTCTGTGATGGAAGATTTCTAACAATATATGAATCTAACAGAAAGTGTAACCAAGACCATTGTGAATATTTCAATATTTTGAGTGATGCAAGTTTTTCGATAATATATGAATGACGCAAAAACTTTAAACTATAATATTGTCAATATTTTATCTTTTTATAAGATGAAAGGTTTCTAATAATACATAAATCGCAAAGAAACTGTGAAAAAGAATAAGTGAATATTTCATTACTTTCTGTGACACAAGATTTCGAATAATATATGAATCAAGCGGAAAATGTTAACAAGAATGTTGTCAGTATTTCATTATGTTATGTGATGGAAGGTTTCCAATAATATATGAATCTCAGAGAAAAGATAAAGAGGAATATTGTCAATTTATCTTTATTTTATTTCCAATAATATACGAGTTGGACAGAAATTATAAATAAGAATGCTGTGAATATACCATTACTTTGTGTGATACAAAACATTTTTAATAAAATATGAATCACGTATAAAATGTAAACAAGAATACTGTCAATATTTTGTGTGAGGAAAGGTTTTCAATAATATACGAAACGCACAGAAAATGTAAACAAGAATATTGTCTATATTTGATTAGTTTGTGTGACGCTTGGTCTCTTATAATAAATGAATTTTAGAGTAAATGTAAAGAAGAATACTGTTAATATTTCAATATTTTGTGTGATACAAGGTTCATAATAATATACGAAAAACACAGATGTAGAGGAGAATACCGTCAATATTTCACTATTTTAAGTAAGGCAAGGTTTCTAACAATAATTGAATCTTAGAGGAACGGTAAATTAGAATACTGTCATCATTTCATTATTTTATGTGACACAAGGTTTCGACTAATATGATTCAAAATGAAAATTCATACAAGAATACCATTAATATTTCATTACTTTGAGTGATGTGAATTGTTTGTTTGTTTCTTTTGGAATGGCTATCTACGTTAGCCGTCCCTAATTTAGTAGTGTAAGACTAGAGGGAAGGCAGCTAGTCATCACCACCCACCGCCAACTCTTGGGCTACTCTTTTGCCAACAAATAGTGGGATTGACCGTCACATTATACACCCCCACCGCTGGGAGGGCGAGCATGTTTAGCACGACGCGGGCGCGAACCCGCGACCCTCGGATTACAAGCGCACACCTTAACACGCTCGGCCATGCCAGGCCAAGAGTGATGTGAAGTTTCCAATAATATATGAATCAAACAGAAAATGTGAACAATAATACTTTCAATGTTTGATTATTTTTTGTGATGCAAGTTTTTTAACAATATATAAATCACTCAGAAAATTTAAACAATAATACCGTCAATATTTCACTATATTCTATCATGGTAGGCTTCTGATAATACATGAATCACTATATAATCACTATAGAAACTGTAAACAAGAATACCGTAAAAATTTCATTTTGTTCTGTGATGTAATGTTTCTAATAAGATATGAATAAGACCGAAATTGTAAACAAGAATACCGTTAATATTTATTTATTTTTGTAATGATAGGTCTCTAATAATACAAGAATCTCAGAGAAAATGTGAACAAAAATACTATCAAAATATATTTATTTTGTGTGATACAAGGTTTCCAATAACATATGAATCACACAGGAAATGTGTCAATCATTCATTATTTTGTTTGGTGCTTGGTCTCTAACAATATATAAATCTGAAAGAAAAAGTAAACGATTTCAACGTGAATATTTCATTATTTTGAGGGAAGTAAGGTTTTTACTAGTACTTGAATCTCAGAACAGAGGTAAACAAGAAAACTGTCACTTTGTGTAAATTTGTGGGTCACAAAGTTTTCAGATTTTCACAATACTGATTATTTAAGTCTCATGGTAGAGTTATGTTGATTTAAATTAAAAAGAACTATGCACCTGAAAAGTATGTCTAGAAAGTGTGGTTTATTCACAAAATACCTAGAGGTATAATATAATAAATTACATTTATTGTTAATGATTTATTTGTTAAAATTTGGTTTTATCAATCACAATAACTTTAATATTTTGAAAATAGCATTTACTTAACATCAAGCATTTTAGCATACATACATTAAAAACTAACATCATCTAAAGTAAATAGGAAAAAACCCCACAAAAACAGACAAGGTAGTTCTATGTTCACTTTTATTATACACCAATGTATAGTAAAAGTGAATACAACCCTGAAGTATTAGTAAATAAAACTTTCAAACTGACAAAGTTTTTCACACCCTTATTTTACATTAGATGATCTATAATTTTTGTACAGAGCACCAAAATTTCCTGTATACCAACCCAAAGATGTATGTTACTTAAAATATTTTTTCGAAACAAAATTAACTTTTCTGGTAAGTAATCATATCAATGAAAGTTGAGTATATTTTCTCACTCTTGTACACAACTAGTTTAGTCACTTTCATATTTCCATATTTTACCACAGTCTTACTAAATACTGCTTTATTTGAACAAACTGTCATTTTTGTTTTAAAGTGATCTTATCCTAATAATTTTATAAGTTAAAAATATATAATCCTCTTGCCATAATGGCTACTCCATTAAACATTTCTAGATATTCAGTATGATGTTCAAACTCATTTTTCTTTCAATGTTTTTGTTTGTACAAGTCTGTAACTATTAAAGAATTAGTTCTTGCTTTTATATTACGATGTTAATGTTCAAAACTGTCAATACATGCACGTTACACAATAAAAGGAATTTTTGTTTTAACAAACCATTATTTTTATAATGAATAAGCAACCAAAAGTAACAAAATTTTATTTTCATAGATAAAATATCTTTAAGACACAACTAAAAGTTGTTTTCTATGTTACATTTGAGTGCTTACCTTTTAGATTAGAAAAACAATGCATATAAATATCATATATCATTCAGTGACTTCAGTACATTGCATAATGAGCTCTCTTAAACTTGGATTTTCCATGGCAGCTGCAATTCTTTCTTTGTCATTAATCTGCTTGTTCACTATGAAAAAAGAAATAACAAGGTAAATTAAATCATGATGACAAAAAACCCACTTGAAGTAAATATGTATTATCAAGATGGCTGGTATGGGTATTAGCACTTTAATTAAATAAAGTGTAGAACAATGTTTTGACCTATGAAGATAAAATAAACATTGGAGTAATGTACTAAAATCTACTCATCTGCAATGTCTTTATTCTGTTAGAAGGAATAAAGAAAGTCAGTTAAACACTTTTTTAATAAAGTGAAAATTTACTCTTCAGGTGTGGTAAATGCCATGTTTTTATTTTATTTGGATAAATGAAGTAATAACTTGGTAAATGAGTAATGTACCCTTACCTTCTGGAGTAATAAGGTACAGTAAGAAGAACGGCACATTATAATCTTGTAAAAACAACAACAAAAAATAATCACATAATTTACCTTAAAATAATTTGAAGTAGAGACTCAAATCCTTCTTTTAGCAAGAAAACTAAGTCAGTTACAAACATTTTAAAAAGTTGCAAAGTTAATTTCCTTGGTATTATAAGTGTGTGTTTTCTTACAGCAAAGCCACAAGGTATGATAAGAGCCACATTTTTAGTTAAGTGTAAAATCAAACATTCCTCTGATAAAATAATATTATCAAAATATTTGTATAAGTAAACATTATATTTTTATTTTAGTAGAAAGAAAAATAATTTTTTGAGGGAGTGATATTTAATTAATATCTGAGGAGTGATAATTGTCAAGTATTTCAGTATGACAGCAATTTCTAACATATGGTTCACATCCACATGCAAGGTTATAAAAAGACAATTACAGTTAAATTTTTTTCTTCTGAATTAAAAAAAAAACACTTTGAAAGTGTACTGCCAATGTGTTGGTCACTATTTGGAGTTGCTTATATTTTTGTCTCAAAAAGGGTCAAAAAGAAAAATTTTGGGAAGCATTTCAGTTTGAAGTAAAACTTGAAAAAAGAAATATATATACACACACACATGCAATTTTTTCTCCTGTACTGATATGCAATAAATCTCTTTTATAAGAAAGAACAAAACAAATCAATTAAGGAAGAAAGTGATATAATCTACCTCTCCTGATTGGAATTAGTTCTTTAATTGTAAAGAAGAATTAGAATTTACTCCTTTGAAATGGTACCATGTAAAAATAACAATTTAGTAAAAAGTAAAGCTAATCTTACAACTGATACCACCTTTAAAGTGGTCTAACATTTATTTCAGCATGAAGGGTCAGCTTAGTGTCAAAATAAGAGACTAAAGATTTCCTAGAAATGGTAAATGTTAGGTTTTTAATTTATGTTTTTATTCCTTGTCTCACCTTCCTCTTCAGTGGAATGACATCCCTTCTTCAGATTCACATCCAACTAAACCATAATAAAAAACCAAAGATATAGTGCTTATCAACACTAGTAATATGCTTTTTCTTTGATTACTCAATACCCAAGTACTGTACAATATTTTAAAACCATTTCTTGCAATGTGTAAAACACACATTAGACCCCTCAGCTTTGTAATATACAAGTACAGCATGAATACAGAAAAGTGGTTGTCAGCTAAAAGAAAATTTTGGCAATAAATAGTTGTGGGAATACTGCAAAACAGCCAAAACTGAAAATGTATGCTGCCAAGTGAAATAAGAGGAAATTTTTAGTAGTTTATATTTTACCATATACATTACAGGTACTGATTAAATATGCACAAACAACTTTCAGAAAAAATTATGCAAAATAATTCCAAAAATAAGTTTTAATTGTACAAAAAGGTGTAAGCATAGAAAACAAATCCTCAAATATAGACTTACACAAGTCTTCTGCTTCTGTGCTGATAATAAATTGACATGCCATTCATCTTCTGTGTGGTGTTTACAAAGGGCCTTTTCACCATTACTGCCATAATTCAGACAGCAGTTACAAATAATACGGAAACACTGTCTAAGAATGTTACTTTTCCCTACTCACTGTCTGTATGGTCTATTTAACTAATAGTTTAATCTGCATCATTGCCAATGATATTTATTTTTCACAAGTTTATCAATGAGAATTGGGTAATCTCCACCCTTCAACCCCCATAAAAGTCATGCAACCAATTACAACGTAGGTATAAAAGAGGGTAATAAATAAGAATTAATAGAAATTATTTTTGTTACATAGTGGTGCATTATTAAACTATGGTTATATGTATAGGAATATAAAAAATTTCCCGTTTAATTTTTCAAAGTTTCTACAACATTTCTATTCCTCTATGAAATAATAGTAAACACATACACTGCTGGCCAAAATCTTAAGGCCAATGAACATAAAGAAAAAATATGCATTTTGCATTGTTAGACTCAACCACTTAATTGAGTAGAGCTTCGAAAGATGAAAATAAGAAAAGGGAAATTAAAAATAAAAATTTTTTTTAGCATTTAATAGAGAAAATGTGAACACCGTGAAATTAGCCTAAATATTAGCTGGTCAAAAGTTTAAGACCATACCAAAAAGAAGTCCTAAACAGGGCAGGAAATGCCCAACAATAGGTCTTAGTAGTGAGTTGGATGGTCATCATTGCAAATAACTTCAAACATTCACTTTGGCAAGGTCAATATAAGCATTTGCAGAAGGCTGGTTGGAATGTTATTCCAAGCAATAAAGATGACTTCACAAAGATCATGCACTGTTTGGAATTGATGTCCATTTCTATAGACTTTCCTTGCCATCACCCCAAACATTTTAAATTGCGTTCAGTTCGACTGAACACGCTGGATGGTCCAAAAGAATCACGTTATTCACCATGAAAATGCCTTTGTCCTGCAGGCATTGCGGATTGCGGTGTTGTCCTGCTGAAAGATCCAGTCATTTCCACATACACTAGGGCCTTCAGTCAATAAGGATGCTCTATCCAACATGCCAGTGTAGCCAACTGCTGTTTGATGCCCCTATATAATATGAAGCTCCATTGTTCCATGGAAGAAAGCACCCCAGATCATAATGGAACCTCCTCTATTGTGTTGTGTAGAAAATGTTTCAGGTGGGATATCCTTATCACGTCAGCAATGTTGGAAGCCATGTGGACCATCCATGTCAAAATTTTTTTCTCATCAAGAGACCAAAACCTTCATTTACTTTTCTATGTCAGATGTTTGGTGCTTCTCAGCAAAGTTTAATCGAGCTGTTTCGTGGTGTGGAAGAAGGCATGGCCTTTGAAGACGTTTATGGTTTTTAAAGCCTTTTTCTTGTAGATGCCGTCTTATTATTCTTGAGCTGCATTCCGCACTTGTAAGGGCCTTAATCTTGTTCGATGATCGGCTGGTGGCTTGCCAGACAATCCGTTGAATCCTCCTACTCAATGCCAGTGAAATTTTCTTGGGTTGATCACTTGAAATTCTGATTCCGTATCCCTTAGGGTCTTTTAAGAAATTTGTAACAGCAGTTTTACTATGCCCAATCTCACCAGCGACGGCATGTTGAGAGAGATCTTGCTTTTGCAGCTTGACAATTCTGCCACATTTAAACTATGTCAACTTTTTAGCTTTTGCCATGTTTTTACCCAATGTAACACAGGGAATGTCAGTGGGATATGTTGAAAACACTAATGCTTGAACACAAATGACCAAATTTCGTAATGTTTACCGATTAATGCTTCATTTCAGTATGGTCTTAAACTTTTGACCGACTTGTATTTAGGCTAATTTCATAGTGTTCACATTTTCCCTATTAAATGCTTAAAAAGTTTTTTTAACTTTTATTTTCCCTTTTCTTATTTTCATCTTTCAAAGCTTTACTCAAATAAGTGGTTGAGTCTAACAATGCAAAATGCATATTTTTTCTTCATGTTTATTGGCCTTAAGATTTTGGCCAACAGTGTATCTATCTATCTATCTACAGTTAATGAGACAAAATATTTGCAAGTATATGTAAAGAGATTAGACTGTCTAAAGTGCAAAGTATCTATTTCTATACATTTTTGTACAGACTAAAACTTTTCAGAGTTACAACTTTCAACTTTTTCATAAAAACTTGTTTCATAATTCTCAGAGTGGCTTCTTCTTTATTTTAAACATAACTTACACTTGATAAAATGCAGAATTTATTTCGATTTGTTTTACACTTAAACTCTAAGCAAGCACATGATCGTCTTTTGTACTAGTGTCATGAAATCAAGTTTCACAACTAACTATTAATAGATAGGTAGATACTATGTTGGAATAAAATGTTGTAATGAGTTACCACATACAATATTACACAACAAAATTTTAAGTTTTTCTACAAATAAGAATTTATTTAGAGTTCAATTAAGAAAGGTAAGAATATTTTAAAATAAAGTAAAATTACACACACACACACATATATATTTTACTACCTTAAATTTATGCTGAAAGCATTTCTCAAGCTTGACTCTTAGGCACAAACCTGGAAAGAATTGAAAAGAAGCAAAGCATAAGTAAATATAAATAAGTAGCATGAATTTATCAGTTTAGTACATATGTGATTTTTAAATGTTATACACAACCATTAACGATATGTCTCATAACAACAAGTAAATACTCTCTAACATAGAACACATCAATATATAAAAAAAATCTAAGAATTCATCCTTTTATTTCTGTTAAGATAACTATATTAGAAATTGTTAATTGTAATGGTTACTGTATTGCAAATTTTTTCTGTATAGATAACTTTCTCACAAAAGTAAGAAAAAAAGGGGTAAAAAGAAATAGTAATTTAGATTATTTTGATTCTAGTATTAGTGTGCGTAAGTTATATTTTAAAACTTACCAACATAATATTTGTAAAATAAAAGCATTAATTGAAATAATTAAAAAATAATTGTTTTTAAAATGATCATGCAAGGCACTTACTTTTACATGTTGTAAAATACCGACTAAAATTCAATGATTTATCAAGTTTTGTAAACAGAAAGTGCAAATTAAAGCTTCATATTTGGTGATTAATTTTAAACAAGGTATTCAATGACTTGCAGATTTCTAAAATTATTCATCAATCCATGAAAAAAATATTTTTTCTTGTTAAAATTTAAAGCCCACCATTAGTTATAAATATGAAGTATCAATTGGTCCATTGTTATAGAATTATAAAAGTTTTTTAACTCGCTTAAATGTACATAAAGTTTGTTCATCAGTGTGCTTTTGAATTTTGCACAAAACTATATGAGGGCTATTTGTGTTGTACATGAAGTTAAAACCTTGTAAGCTTGAAAACAGTTCATTTATTGATACTTTTCACAAACACATACTACTGGTAACTTTAAATTATAAAGGATAAATTATGTGAAATATTTAAAACAGGATCTAAATTCAGACAGACTTTTCACAAAATGTAATATGCAAAACATTCTAAAATCTATTGAAAACAATATTGATAAATATATTTTGGAACTTAACAATATGTTGTACACCTAGATGATTTTTAGAATGAAAGATTTATGTGCTTAAAAAAAAGTAAAGAAATATTTTGATTTATCATTTCATTAGTTAAAAAATAAGATTCAAGAATTACAAGAAATATATGTTATAGTTTCTATTGATAAAGCTAAATGTAATTTTGGTTTTATTTGTAAAAGGGTTTATGCATAAATTATGATAAACCAGCAGTACACAAGCATTGAAACTTATTAACCAATCTAAAGATACAGTAATTAATCATTTCATTAAAAACTGATAAAACACTATCATAAAATAAATTTTTTGTAGATTTACCTATATGCTACTTCCAAACTCCATAATCCTCTGATTAAATTTAGACTTATTTCTAGTTGAATAAGAGCAATTACCAAGCAGATGAACCATTTCATAAAATAAACTACTTTTAACTAATTTAATAAACTACTTAACAAGGAAACTACTTTGTATTTTATTTGATAAAATTAAATTATAAGTGTTAATAACAAGAAACACATTTTGAATAATAAACAATAATTAATTCATTTCACAAAATTTAGGAAATTGTGAAGAAGTGAAGGATATTTAAACATCTGATTTTACCACAATGTATGCCATAATTCTCCAATCAATTGAAAGATGTTTGTTACCCATTCATTAACAAAACAATTTTGTTATCATTTCATAGTACTGGAAAAAGAAAATTTAGCTCCAAAAACATAAAACAAAGTTTTTGAGCTTACATTAATTATACATTTTTCAATAACCAGGTGTTTTAACAATTAATAGGATTTCCAATGGGACCTAACTATTCTACTTATATTGCAAATTTGTATTTTCATTTTTGTGAGAAAAGGTTTATTGAGAATTAGATAAGCACAGACATTTTGCTTTAATTTACAGATATATGGATGATGTAATTAGCATAAATAATCCTAAGAAAAATAATGTTAATACTATTTATGAGGTAGAATTAGAAATTGTCTAATGCCAAAGTACATCATTTAAATTTATAAATTAAATTAATTGATAACAATATCAATCTAAATAATTTTGATAAAATGTTTATTTTCAAATTTGCATGGCTTAACCCTCTTAATAGTAATGTACCATGCTCTTTATAAGCATTATAGCTTCACAATTGCTCAGATTTTGTAAAGTTTGTGATAAATTATAATATTTTATTTTTAATGTTGAATTAATAATGTAAAAATTAATATTTAATATATTTAACAGATAAACTCTAAATAACACTATTAACATATTCTGTGATAAATATAAGAACCTATTAAATTATTTTATATATAAAGAAGTACAAATTCTGGAAATATTACAAAAAGTCTCTGATAAATATTTTTAGTTGTTAATAAGGTCATTTAAACAATTTAACATTACTTTTATGAGGACAAAAACTTTATTGTATATAAAAGCTTGTTTAGAGTTTGAAAACTGGTAGTTACAGTTAACTAATAAGTGATGGTTAAGAGTATACTAGTTAGTTTAGATTATTTGTTTTGACCCTTTTATTATTCTAATGGGCTATTAATTAGTGCCTTACCACCATAATGGGCATTGAAATGACAACTTCAAAAGATAAATTTATCTTATTTACCTCCAAATGGTAGTAACTTATTATTACATTTTTTTTTTCTTTTTTCTCTTCTTTACTTTGGTGAGCAGTCACCTTTTCACACTTGTTTGCAGGCAGTGAAAGGTAATATATTTATATGGGGAACATGGTGGGCTTGAGCAACCACATCTTGCTCTTCTAATTTCTATATCTTTTGATTATTTTATTATTTAATTATTATCATTTATGGATTTCTTCATTTGATACAGGTGAACAGATGTTAAGACTGATAGGTGGTGTATCCCCACTACAATGTGGGTCCTACTTCTGCAGTCATATTCAAAACATAGGTTATATTTTATATCCAACATTATAACCTGTATGCTAGGAATCCTCTTTATTTATGCAGCATTTTTTATTTTTGTTTAGGCTTGTGTTTGTTTATTGGAAAATATTATTAGTCAAAGGTTTGTATTTGCTGTTTTTAACATAATCTTTCCTTAAGATTTATTTTACTCGATTGATGAGTATTCATATTCTACACACATATATAAACGCACAAAACATAAAATAGGGGATGAAAAAAATTGCTTTATAATTCATCACATGAATGCAGACTAAAATTATTTTATGTTGCTTTTTTAATGTTATTCATCATTGTCTAATTTCTATCAAATAGTGATTTTTTATTAGCATTTTGCTTTAGTTTAACATTAAACAATCAATCCCACTTCCTGTGTTATTACAGATAGAAATTGTTTGAACAGTTTTATAGAATTTTCCACACAACAATTTGACTTTTATGCAGAGCTATCTATTGCCAGAATTATACATTACCTGACAATGAAGACTTTATGATAGAGAAGGTAAGAAAACATTATGGAAAAAACTTATGTGATGAAGAAAACATAACATCCAAAGTTCACATAAGTTAGTAAGTAATAAATTGCAAAATAAAATATTCTGACATTTTTTATGCTTTGTGAGAAAAAATATAGGGATCCAACTATCGTCTTTAGAGGCACTTAAAGGATTCTATTGTCCAAGTGCCTTGGACTTGGACTAAAAAAAATCAAATGTTACCATATGTATATGAATAAATGTTTAAAAAATCATGTAGCTATGATTGATTATTCAAAGAAAAGTGGTACTTAGATTTTATATTTAAAGAGTAATAAAATTATCATATTCCCTCATCTAAGTACTTTAAAAGAATTTTAAGTTAAGCCTTTACCTATTGGGAGTAATATAATTACTTCATCTCTCTTAAAGAAACAACAAAGAAAAACATATGTGACATGAAACAGATATATAATGTTGACAAAAAATTCTGTTGCAAATAGCTGTTAAACAAACAAAATAAAAATAAGAAATGACATTAAAAAATAAGAATAGTTATAAATCAGTATATATGCAATATAGGCAATGTACAAATATAAAACAATATTTTAAAAATACACAATTTACCTTTGATAGTGTTTTTTTACAAAATTCTTGATGTTACACTAAAAAATTTTAAGGTATTTTTATCTGCACTAGGAATCAATTTATAAACTTGTTACATTTTTGTCCAACTATCATACACTTAAAGCTGTGTCACAAACATTTCTTTCTTTGAAATCAAAATTAACATTATAAACATGTCCACAGTCCATGCCACCTGGAAACACATACCACTCTTAAAAGGCAATTTTTAACACTAAGATATTTTACAGCCAGAATACCAAGATCACATTTGTAGAAGCAAATTGTGTACAATAAGGCACCCTTGTTTACATTAATAAAAGTGGTGATTACATTAATTTTACAGAAATTAAATGTTGATGTAAAATAGCCTCTGTGAAGGGTAATTTAAAGCATATAATGTGAAAACAAAATTTATCTGTGTTGAAACCTACTACTGTAGATATGTTCACCAACCTTTTGTTATCTTTTATGACACTAATTCCTATAGAATTAAAGACTATTACTTAATAATTGTTCTCAATAGGTTAAAAGAGCCTACTTTTTTATATGCCAAATTTAAATAAACTATAATACTTCACATTTTACATTTCTACCATAAAATATACACATATATAAAAAC
The DNA here is from genome assembly GCA_011833715.1 of Carcinoscorpius rotundicauda. NCBI lineage: Eukaryota > Metazoa > Arthropoda > Merostomata > Xiphosura > Limulidae > Carcinoscorpius > Carcinoscorpius rotundicauda. The sequence goes on from CM022393.1 coordinate 43,948,428, forward strand.
CATACCATTATTATATCCATATATCAAGTCTTAGGTTACTACAAGAAGCTAAATCTAACCACTTTTTTAATGCAAAATAATTAAGGCATTGTTGGCAAATTACAAGTTTTAGATATCACTGAAGGTGTTATTTATACTTAAGCACAAAGCTACACGGTGGGCTATGTCCCCTTTGTCCAACATGGGTACAGGAATTCAAATTTTAGCATTAAAAGTCTGCACACTTAATGCTAAGCCATTTTAGGGTTATCAATAATGAAAAGAAAATCCTTAAACAGTACAGGCAGCAAGCAAAAAATAAAAAATAAAATGCCATAAAAGGTAATTAAATTCCTGATTCATAGATGTTTACCTTCATATTGACAAGAAAAAATCCAAAGTAAACAGAGAAACAAATAAAAATATTATTTGATCATTACAGTGCGAGTCTAAAGAATTTTCAGGATCAATAATAAAAAGGGATTTTTAAAACATCATGGAAATGAAAAAAAATAGACATTACACATTTGTTGGACTCCTGTAGCAGCATAAACAATGAAAAATAAAAACAGAGAAACATACTATTCAAAGCAGTAATGATAACAAAAATCCTAAAGAATCATAAAATCTTATTTGCTTAGTTAAGCTTTCGAATCAGTAGTGATGACAAGATGGATTCATAATAATTTTGAGAAATAAGAAACAAGTCATTATTTAACAAACATTATTTTTGTAACAACAGTCATGACAGAATATCCTGAAGAATCATGTACACAAAGACAAACTTTTGTAATACTGAAGTCATAAGAAATGATAGAAACAAAATAGAGAGAAAAGAAAAGCATGCTGACAATACAAACAGTACACTTTTCTTTCAACAGGCATTTTTATTAAAGTTGTTAAAATGGATTGATCTCAGTAAAAATGTTTTTCATTGTGTAAAGCAAAGCATCGTTAGTGTTAGAGTAGAACAAAAACTATCTTGAAAAACACCAAATCAACAAAAATGATGATTAAAAAAATCATCAGTTACATATTAGAAAACATGAAATCTGAACACAGTTTCTAGTTTTAGAAAATGAGTCAAAAACTAAAATAAAAACTGACAATACCAGAACCAATGCATCACATTTTAAAGTGACTAACAGAAAATCAGATATTTATGGCAAAGCCCCAACAGTTTGTATATTTCTCCTATAATCATTACTACCAAGAAAAATTGCACTTTATCTAGAAAACATTTTCTGGTTGTGGTATTTTGTTTCCATGGAAAAATTTATAAAATGCAAAAGCAGTGCTGCGTATTTAAAGTTATTAAAATAATTAAGCATCCTATCTAATCACATAATGTTTTGGTACAACATAGACCCTTCTGGTCCATCTCAGTTGCTCAATCCTCTACAGTAAATTAAAATTATTAAAAAAGTAAATCTTAAAGCCAGCCCTTATCATTCATATACTTATCAAGCCTTTTACTAAATACAAATTGACTGCCTTTACAACATCCAAAAGCAACCCATTCCAAAGATCAATAACCCTGTTAAAAAAATGAAACTTAGTTAAAGATAACTCCTACCCTGCAAAAATTTATATTTGTATACCTTAGTCCTACTATTTTCACTGTTAAAATATAAATGATGATGCATTAACACCATAAATTCCTTTTACAAATTTAAACACTTGAATCACATCCCCCCCTTTACTTTTTTTTTTTTTTTTTAATGAGAAAACAGTTTTAGCCTCTCCAGCCCATGCATTGTTCTAGTAAACCTTCTCTGAGCCCTTTCCAAAAATTCAATGTATTTTCTAAGGTAAGGAGTTTGAACACGGTATTCCAAATGTGGCCTAACCAGTGGCTTGTACAATGAAATTATAACTTCTTTAGACATGTATTCAATAAAATCTTATTTGCCACACCATTAATCAACAACACACTGCTTTGATGGCTTTAGAGATTGATTAATTATCACACCAAGATCCTTTTTCTTTGTAACACTGCTAAGGTTATTACCACCTGAATTATAATTCAAATTATGATAACCCACATGCATCATCTTGCATTTATTATAATTAAAACCAATCTGCTATTTATTTGCACAACTCACTAAATGATCTAAATCATATTGTAAATCAGCAGTGTCTTCTTCATAGGTAGCAACACCCAGAAACTTAATATCCTATGCAAATATAAGTAATGTACTGACTATTTCTTCTTCTATATAACTGATGTAAAGAATAAAGGTCCTAAAGACTGAGACTTGCGGTACCCTACTTGTGGCATTAATCCAATTTGACTAAAATCCACTAGCAACAATCTTTTGCTTTCTTCCATCCACATACTGTCCTATCCAGTTTGCTAACTTGTCTCCCATACCTATAGTGATAATTGTTTTTACAAGTCTTTTATGTGGCACCTTGACAAATGATTTTGACAAACCCAGATATATCAAATCTACACCCTTACTCTCATCTACATAAGCAGGAACCTTTTCAAAAATGTCAAAAAATGTATAAGGTAAGATTTTCCTTTACTGAAGTCATATTGACTATCCAATAAAATTCTAAGTTTATTAACTTACTTTACAAAGTATTTTTCATCAGTTTTTCCCAAAAACCTTTCCTAAAACTGATGCAAGACTAATGGGTCTTTAATTACTGGAAGAATTTTTATTACTTCCATTGAAAAGAGGAGTTACTTAGCTAATTTCCAATTTTCTGGTACCTGCTCACTATATTCAAAAACTGAGAAAAAACAGTAGTAAGTGGCTCACATATTCAATCTTGGGAAAATATTACTTTGCCCAGAATTCTGAAATCTGATGGCAATACATGGTGTTCAGTAACTGTGATTATAAAACCAAAGTAGATTAAAACTATTCCACAATATATGATACTGGATAAGTATTTCTAGTATAAATGACATTTTGAAATAAAAAGTATGAATAAAAATGAAAAAAATCATCTTATCTAGAGGCATTTTCAAAACTTGAGTATCAAGAGAAAGTAATAAAACTCAACAGTGACTGTACTGGTAGTTTAAATGTCTATAAAACATTATTTTCTTTTTCCTAATCTAATATTTTTGTTGTGGCAATGGTCATTCTAAACTTTTTTGTTACATTTTTGCATTGTTTTAATGCTTTTCCTTAGTTATGGTCCAACATTTCTAATGGGATGTGATTTTACAAGTGATAGTTTACAGTTGTTTTTTTACTAAACATATTAACTGATAAATATGTTGATATGAAATAGTGGTACATTTGAAGACTTGTAAAAATATATGGTTAATTTTTTTCCCAAATCAGAATATTGGCTGGAATGAAGCTTACAAACATCAATATTAAAATGTTTCACACTGTTTGACATGAATAATTACATACAATGACAGTAAGCACAGATTACCCTGACATGCAAAAAGGTGATTCTGTATTGTTCTTATCCTACAAGTCTTCATATATTTCTTTCACTTCACTGGCAACTGCAGTGCAGTAACATATATTTGAGTCAGGCACTAGGAGAGAGCAAGAATAAAAATCCTTACCTATGAGAGTTGCTAGGGAACAGTGAGGAACTGTTGGAGTAAACTGTATGCTAATTAAGAGACTGTCTCCAAAAGGTTTTATACTAATATCACTTTCACTAACCACATCCAACTGTTCCAGGGTTTGAGGAAGCTCTGGATCACGAATGTCTTTTATCAAATCTTAAATTAAAAAGAAAACATATTATCCCTTGTATTGCTAACAAGTGATGAGATTACTTGAGCAAACTATAATCCATTGGTCATAACAGTAATTACAAGAACTGGTAACCTCTTCTCTATAAAAAGAGGTAGAGAAGAAATTCTTTATTCATTCATTTTCTCCATTTTACACAAAGGACAACACTCAAATAACAGCGAAACTATATACTAGTGTAGAGCATCAATGTTGTCATTTATGGGCTTAAATACATGGTTTATGAGATTTATTTACACAGTGAAAAGATACAATGGAAGTTTAAATTTTAATACTAAGGTTAACAAGTTTTTTTTTACATTAATTAAAATATATTCAATTAACATACAGACAAGGACTACACCTAGTTAGGTTTTGTTACATGTACTCTGGACTGTTTAAATTAGTGAAAAGGAGATCTTCCTGAATGAAATGGGCATTAGTCATCACCATATAGTTTATTTTACAATCAAATAACATGAACATATCTATTTTACTCACAGCCACAGAAGTGAAATTCTTTTGTTCCTAGATACCATGCATTAATAGCATCTGCTAAAACAAATCAAGTGTACAATAACTGAGCATTTAGTGGATAACTTCACAAATATACCCACATTTTATTTATTTTTATGCATATTTATTATATTTCAAAAGAATATAATTCAAGTGTATGCTGTGGACAAGTAATATAAATGGTGGTGTCACATTCTCATTCTTTACATCAAGTACAACACAAAATAACACAAAAAGTAAAATAACTATGTTAGATACATAGAAATAAGATTTAAATAGTTAATGAAAGGAAATTCATCATATGTAACTACTGTAACATCTGAAATATGTAAGTTCTATAAAGGAGATGCACCTGATAACCAGAATTCTTTTATTTACAAAAACTTGCTGGAATAAAAATTAATCTACATTAGACACTTGTTAAAAGTGTTTAATATATTTACTTGGGTTTAATTATACATACTATTAAGTTTTATCCCACATAAACAATTTAGAAGTCAGGATTGTGGTATTTTGTAATTTTTGAACAAAATGAAAACCAAAATCTCTTGAGATTATACAACTCTGGTATTTAAATAAACAATGCTAAATGATTAGCAGGCATATATTACTTTCAATAACAAAGTTCATTTATTTTCTTCAAAAATTTATAAAATGATGAAGGATGAACTACAATTTAAAAAAATCAACTAAAGTTACATTTCCTTTTAGGTTACCTAAGATATTTTGTCTGCTGATGTTGACTCTTTTAAGTATGAAAAAGATAGCAATACAGTGCTTTTAACTTTTATTACATATTGTAAAAAGCAGCACTAATTATTGAAGACTATGTAAACAATAATTATCAAGTGATATACATAAGAAGGTGCACAAACTCCAAAAAGCAAACAAAGTGAACTAACAAATTATGTTGCTTATATTTCTCTGTAGCATCTACACTACAAAATAATTAATTAACTACACTAATGCAAAAGTAATATAAACATTTACTGTACAAACAGATATCTAACAAATTCATCAAACTTAGTGCAGTAAACAAACTTACCATATATTTCCCCAACCAGAATTTCACTATCATAGTTAGTAGTGTCCATATTCTGAGTCTTCTACATGATTGACATCAAAATTTCACTCCATTCAATAGCTGTATTCTCAATGTTATGGGAAAAATAAAAAAAATCATCTTTGATAATCTTGTAAATGCATTTTTTTTATTTTAATTGATTGAGTATTATGTTGAATAAATGTATGTTATTGTTGCATGCATGAATTTTGGTGACAGACTATTATCATGATTGCTTGAGGTAATTATACACATTTTAAACAGATTGCAAGATATAATCATAAAATATTCCGAGCAACATGTCATAAAAATGTGTATTACAGGGAAATGAGCTAAAGAGAAAACTTTAACACAAGTTTGCATGGTCTCTTCTTGTCTGTTATAAATATGTACATCTTTCATTAATATTGTATCAATATAACATATGGAGAACAAGGAAGGCACCATTTGGTCTGTATATCAATTCAGAGGAAAAAGACAGTACTTAAACTCACACTTTATTCTTTAGGAAACCAGTTATTTCAGTTTTAAATTCTTATAAGGTTCTGACCTTCAGTTCTTCTGACAGCATTTCATTCCATAAATTTATAACAGACAGAAAAATAAAACGGTTTTAACAAGATCCTAGCCAGTCTTTCCTAAAATTGTGTCTTATTATTCTTTTCAGAATTCATTAAAAAAATCAGAGGCTTTTAATTTATCAAAGCCTTAGATGACCTTGCAAACTTTAATAATGCCAGCTCTCACTGTTCTTTTCTCATTAGAAAATAAGAGAACTTAACCTGACCCTACATGATAACCCTTCATTTTTATCCTCTTAAGGGCATACCTCTGAATATTTCCAAGTTAATATTATTCCTTAGACAAGGAGGTCAAACTGTAAACATTATTCAAGTAAGGCCTAATAAAGTATTAAAAAAAACCAAAAAACAACCAACAAATATCTTTTGTCTTTTAATCAAAATGCATATGGATAAGTCATAACATTCTGTTAGCAGGAGAGCACTGCTTCAAACACTGTTTACAACCATGCCAAGATCTTTTCATGAAAATATTTACAGAAACAATGTGCCAATTCTTTTGTTCTAAAGTTTATAGGAATTAAAAGTGTGTTATAAAGATAAATTCAAAGATAATAAAGCACTCAGGATAGGAAACAAATTGGTGAATATAATGTATCATTATACTCACAATGTGTTAGCATATCTGCAATAGATAATTTGAAAAGTTTTCATCTAAATTGTACTGAATTTGTAATAAAGGATGGGTGTACCCAAGACAAAAATTAATAATTTCTGGTGAATGACAGCTGATATGACACTGAAGGGCAATCATGGCTATAACTAGCTCTGAAGACACAGAGGTAACATCCTGAGCTGTTTCTTCCAACCTTCTTCAGTCATACACATACATACATACATATAGACTAGACTGTGTGTGTGTGTGTGTGTGTAACTAGAAATTACAGGTTGTAACCAAAGTCTGATTTTAGTAGAATACTAGTTCTGGTTATTGTGTTAAGTACAACCATTTTTATTATAATAAATGTCAATAGAAATTTTGGAAGACACTTGAGTCTGAAAACAAAGTAAGACAAAAATTACTGGAAAATAAATCTTTATTTCTGAGGGTGATGAACTCTTTGGTGCACACGTTTACAGCAAAAGCAAAAAAAAAAAAAAAAAAAAAATTATACGGTAAAGATTTAATTCTTTAAATGCCTTCTTAACCACAAAAGCAATGGCTAAGTGATACAAGTTCACATATTTGATATGTACTTTCAACTTGCATTCCATAAAATTACTCTATAAACAGGTTATACAAACAAACAGGTGACAAAAATAGTTTTGATAAGTACAAGAATAAGTGCATAACAACTGGGTTTTCTAATAATCATTAACAAATGTAAATACCCTTCTGCTTGAATTATGGGTGATCAACTTCTAATATAATCCTTATAGTCAAAATATGACTGCAAAATTGAAGTCTGATTATAACCATTTTATTACACCCCTAGCATTAAAAGTGTTAGTATATACTTGTAACTCGTAGGTAAAAACTACTACATTAATAGTTTATGTGCACATTCCATATTACAGGGTGGTCGCTAGAAAAGCGGAAAATTTGAGGGTCAGATGAAATCATGAATAAAATGCGTGCTTACTCATTTCTATTTTGATTTCTTTACATCATGAATAAAATGCATTATTTTAATATCACGGACGACATTTTGAGCATCTATGAGTATAATATAACATATGCTTTTAAAAAACTTTGTAAAAGTTATTCTTTGTAAAAATAAATAGCTGTTTGACAAATTTTCCGCTTTTCTAGCGACCACCCTGTAGATTTATATTTGTATTACCTTTAGTTAAAATTCCTTGTGATAATAATTATGTTACAATATAAAAATGTAATAGTAATGATAAATATTTTTCACGTTTTTATAGAATAGGATCACTAATAGAATGTGAAGCAGTTTGTTTCTCTTGTTGACTTTTTCCCCTTTATTTTCATATACAGAGTGACCCATAATTCATTTCATGTAACATTGTGCAAGTATCATGAAATATTGAAAGGCAATATATAAAAGGAAAATTGTCTATGACAAACAATATGTCACACCATATTATCAACAAAGAGTTGATATAAAGATGTTGGATACCAATGTTTTTCAGTGCTCAGAACAAATAAAACCATGTTGACAATTTAAAGTTTAAAAGTTAAGCTATTTTACATAAGTACCAAAATCTCTAAATATATGCATATCTTTCTCAATTACAGCACATTTTTCATCTTTTAAAGTTGAACTGAAAGATTTTGACAGAGGTTGCAAAGTTACTCGTGCCAATTAGGCAGTGTTATGTTTGTATTAGTGGTATGGACACCTATGTCTTAAGTTTTATTTACTTGCAAGGTTAGACAGGAAGGCTTATGTTGGATACTTGGCTCTACTGCGATTTCAAGTCCAAATCTTGATTATATTTGTTTGTTAAGCACAAAGCTACAGAGTGGGATATTTATGTTGTGCTCAATACGGATATCAAAAACCTAGGCATAATATGCCTTCATTTCAAACTCAGTGTCCCAGGAGAGAGGGCTACTGATTACGCCGAGCTTTTTTTATTTTTGGTTTATCAAAGAAATCATAGCATTTTCTTTCACGTTACTATTATTATAATAACTAAACTGAAATAAAGTGAGACAGCTTAAAAATTGAAGTCTGACTAGTCTGGCAGTCACGACTAGAATTCCTAAAAATATTGCACTTGTAATAAAAATATTTTTATACTAGTTTAGAACAGGCAATTACTCTTACAGGAACAATCGGTAAGAATCTAAGATTATCAATACCAGAATATGATGAAGTTTCTTAAACTAAAATTAATTAAGATGTGAAATTGACGTTAAAATTTAGATATCTAAATTACATTTATGTACCATTAGTATTACCAAATTTCAATTTGCACTTACACGTAAATACTGCGTCACTAACTATAACAGCTTTCCATACATCACTAGAAACTTGAATTGGAAAGTTCCGAACTGAATGAGAAAAAAATAAAAATAAAAAAGTATAACAAATATTTTACGTGGCTGGCTAGACGTAACGAATTTAGGTGATGAACGAGCATTACAATCCCACATTTCCTAGTTATCAACGTATGGAACTTTACGAATTATGCAACAACATACATATAAGATATTGGATTTCATTATGACTTCAGACGTAAGAAACGTTGTTTTATATTTTATTTTAATTAAAATTTTAACATTCATAACAGCCATTTCATGAATACAAGTATTGGAGTACTTTACCAAATGGTTAATTTGAAACGCCCGAAAGGCAAAAAATGAAAAGAAACCAATCGTTTAAAATAAAAGTAAGAATTATTCAGAATTACCAATAGAAATAAAATAAATAAGTGAATCCAACTATTTGGTTAATTGTCCGAAATGATGTTTCATAACGCACTGTTTATGTAATACGCTTTAAAAAAGTTCTTCATCTGAATGCATAGTTAACAATTACCAAATACACTAAAATCTTCTAAGTCTAGCGTTTCACAAATGTTTCAAGCTCACGCACAACTTATTGTTTAAAACTTTTAGAATTACAAACCCAGGCATAATTTAAAGTAATATAAAACAAGTTAAAGTATTAATATTTTATTACTTGCCCATCAATGCAAAGGATAAGATTGTTTGTTTGTTTTTTCTGGCCCATTTGAAAAACATGTGGTACCATTTTTGTCACTTTGTAGGTAACCAAAAGACTGGCAGGTGTATACAGTTAAAATGTGAGCCTAAAAGTGAGGAGAATAGTATGTATATGTATACAAAGACCACATATAAAGGTGATTAAAAATTTATGTTTTTTATATATTAACTGTGTCATGTAGTATCAACATTAGCTCCATTTACCACCAGCAGTACACCGTACACGTATCATAGCCTCACAACCCTCGCTTCAGTCTATTGCCTTACCCCTCATTGTTACAGCAGTAATTCTCTGAACTTACACCATTAGAAATCGAGTTTAAATACCTGTGGTGTAGCATTGTGTTTAATTTCAAAGAAACTCTAAGCTATCAGTTAAATTAAAAAGAGGGACGGCTAGTCGTAAAGTAAATTAACCTACGAGACCTTTGGCATGATTAAATGAATCACTCGAAAGGGTCTGCCTTCTTAAGCACAGAATTAAAAGTAGACCTCACATTGGTCAAGAGATAAAGGAACTACGAGTTAAGAGTTTGTGCCTGAAAAAAACGAAAAAAACACATATCAGAATCATTTATTATCCGCTATACCGCAGCTAAAAATACTTATTTTTTACATGTTAGAAGAAAGTTTGTTGTTACATTAACTAAATAATTATTCAACTGAGCACAGACATGTACGATTGATAGTGCTATACTTGCTGTTCAAACACATATACTGGCTGGAGAGTTTCTTGATTAAAAAAATTGGAAACTCATCACCGCCTTTAATTTAGCAGTGTAAGACCAGAGGGAAGACAGCTAGTTATTACCACCCACTGCCAACTTTTGGGCTACTATTTTACCAACGAAAAGTGGGATTGATCGTCACATAATAACGTCTCCACGACTGAAAGGGTGAGCAGGTTTGGTGTGATGAGGATTTGAATTCGCGACTCTCAGATTACGAGTCGAGTGCCTTAACCATTTGGCCATGCAGGGTCTAAAATGGTATTAAAAAGAACATTCTACAAAACAAAAGATTAACATTTACAAATGGACTGAGTTTGAAACTTAAACCCATAATATGCTGTATGAATAGCTATATATATCTGACAGCGAAACACGTATGGTTTAAATTTGAAATATTTTTATATTGAAATTAATAATTGACTATACTGATTCATTGGCTTTTAGTCAATATACCATGTGTCATTGAAATGAATTGTATTAAAATTCACAAATTAACCTTACAGATAAGTAACTGATTACATGAAGAGGATTCCTACACTGATATTTCGAAGAAAAATACTACAATATTTTTGTGCCAAATTAAAACCACGTGAATAATTTCTGTGTGCTTAGAATATATCATGATATTTTAACCGATGTAGAGTTTACGCAAAATAAGAATTTGTATTTCATTCATATGCAATATATTATTAAAGATGTAGCCAATGCATGTTCAGTGGAAACACATAACATATATACAGTTCAGTTTGATATCCCCAATAAAACTGTGGAAGCGAGAAGCGAAACATACATTTGATGACACATTAATATCGTTCAGGGTACAGAAACTTCAGTTCCCATAGGCCATAAAGTTTGTTTGTTGTAAAGCGAAACCTTATATGTTTACCGTGAGGAATCGAGTCTCCGATTGTAATAGAGAATACCACGTAAAGAAGTATGAATCAATAAGCTTGGATTTTTATTGCAATGTTATATAATTTAACGTAATGAATGTGTTTACGTTTATTTCAACCTCAGTTTTAGGAATGTATCACATGGAAAAAGTTGTCATAGAAATAAAGGCTTTCCAAACATTGAGTTTTATGGTATATAATAATATATATTTATATCTTAAAATGACGATTAACATAAGCCCATAAAGTATTAAATTTTCTGGAGTAATCACTATTTCTGATTGTGATAAATTCCAAATACAGGTTACCAATTATTATCAGTGACAGTCCAAGCATAATTTTCGAAGAAGTTTAATTACCATAACCTTTGCAAAATGAGTCAGAATAGTTTTGATCTCAACACATTCAATAGATTTTGAGCAAACTTTAAGCTCTTCTCTGTTGGAGCCAGTATTATTACATAACAAAAATAACGGTTCAAACAATATTGTAGTGAATATACGTTAAAGCGTGTGAATAGGCTCAGAAAAGTTATAATGGGATGCTTGTCATCATAACCATGTTAAAATATAATGCAACTCCTAGTCTGAGGGTCGCGGGTTTGCATCCCCGTCACGCCAAACATACTCGCCCTTTTAGCCGTGGGGGCGTTATAATGTGACGGTTAATCCCACTGGATTGGCGGTGGTGGTGATGACTAGCTGCCTTTCCTCTAGTCTAACACTGCTAAATTAGGGATGGCTAGCACAGAGAGCACTCGAGTAGCTTTGTGCGAAATTCAAAAACAAACAAAACAAACTTAATGTATATATATTATTTTGGTCACACATCTAAATACACACACACACACATATATATATGTATTTAGATGTGTGACTAAAATAATAAATATAACGTGATGATATCTACTGAATGAAACCACAAACAAAATCCATAAAAAGAATTCACATTTTGGGTATTCAAGATTCAGACAAGTAGAAAAACAAACTATGATATGTGCAACAACAATTCCTTTTCCACAGAACACAAGTTTAAATAAAAGTACTCTCCTCAAGACAAGAACACAACTATCACTAGAATTGTATGTGAGGGTATGGTTATATATTTGTTTATGTACTTTATAAATACAGTAATAAAAATGGATTTTTTTAAAAAGCTGTTATTTTATGAACAAAGGGTATAACATTTTAATATATATAAACATAATAGTTTATATCAGCATAATCCGAATATTTTTTCTGCACAGTATTTTCCATTTCTTTTTTAAAAGAAAACTTGCACTTTTCCTAATTTTAAAAAACGAGGTATGATTACAAGCACAAACAGATGTTCGTGAGTTTCTATCGTTGTAAGTTCGCAGACATACCTTTGTGCCTCTGGGGGCCCAATCAGTTAAAATAAACCTGAGAGTTAACGAAGAGAAATATTAATTAACCGCTTTCATTTTGTCAGTTTAAAATTATGAGGCTATGCGCAGACTGCCTCAATGTAACTTGGTTCGAAAAATGTGAAACAAGCAATTACCATATTTATTGTTTGTTATTTTTAGGAGAAAATATAGATAAAAGATATATTCTATTACTTATATACAAAGATTGAGTTTAAAAAAAAACAATTTAAATTATTATAGCAAAATAATCAAATACATCAATCAGGGACGTATATTTTTTACACCCAGTTTGGTGGATGATTTTTGCAACCACTTATGTGGACTCTTCAATTTGCAACAAGGTGATCTCTGATTACGTGAACCTGAAAGCTGTAAACATACAGTCACAGAGTTATCTTGTTGCCACGATACTTCAAGGTTTCCATGTAGGTTTGTATAAGAGAGGTATTGTGAACAGTTTTCAAAATGTTAATAGAATAAAGACAAATGTGTCACAAATTAACTGCCACAAGAATTTATTCCTGCACACTGCACAGTATAAATGATGGCTATTATACTTGATAAGGATACTAATAACTTTCATTGCATGAATTACCTTTTCAAATAATAATAAAATTAGTAATTACCCTTGATAAGTTTATATCTACTGAAAAACTGTTCATGTTGTTTGATAAAAATAATTAAAATGTCTTTGCGAACTCTTGAAATTACACATCAATACTAAGTAGTACATAATTATTCACACTTTTCATTGAAGTAAGATTCATTTAGTCCTCTTGTCTACATGTTCCCAAACGTTGACCTCTTTTATGATGATCTGTTTATGAATTCTTGCATAAGCTCTTTTAGATTTATCTTGTCGTCCTCATCTTTGTGTGAGAATCTGCCGGATGGTTAAGACGGCAGTGAGACATAGTTGGCCTTAACCACGTATTCAACCCATCTTCAAATCAAATTTTCATGAAAAGAAACTTCACTAAACATCTGCTGGCTTGTTTCATGCACTTTACAGTAAGCATCCTTCACACCTTTCAGAGATAGTGCTTTTATTGTTACTTTGAACACGGGCAACTGAAACTCGAGTCATTGTGCAGAGATTTCTGGATACAAGTTTATAACCGAGTTGTCAATCTTGCCAGATGTGATCATGTTCTCAAGTGGCAGATAGTGCCTCTAGTCATTTTTGTCTGCATTTAATCTAGTGGTCAGATGTTCTATGACTGTGTCCACAAATTCAAAATATTGGCTTCTGTATTAATCTCTAGCTGTTGCAGAATGGTGTGCTGAGCCATCACCTGTGATCCTTCTGGGAGGTCTGCGAATGCGTGGTAGTTCAATAGGCACCAGATCTAGGGAAGTTACTTTTTTCTCAGCTTCATCAAATATCTTGTTGTAATTTTTTCTGTTTGAAATACCCGCAAGTGCTCAACTGTCACTGCAGATGCTTTAATCATGCCAGATACTTATTTTGCTTGGAATGCACGGTTTAGTTCCTCTAATGCAGCTAATGGATGCTGAACCATGAACAATCCTAAAACTGTCTTTCCTTTGTCAAATCTGTTCAGCAGACCTCGTGCTTTTACTGCTACATCTGATTTTTCATTTGCTAATTCACACAAAGAATCAACGATGTCACTGTAGTGATCATTAGCACATGTAATTGCAGATAGGCGGCACAACTAGTGTTTTGGACACAGTGGGCAGATGTATTAAACTGGACCATTGTGGCTGTCTGACGATACAATATTTTCAAAGATTGTCTTGTATTTGCCTGACCTCTGAAGTAAGACATCAAGTTCATGTACCCACTGGATAGAATCTCGAACACATCAACAAGTTTCGACTACATGTTGCATTATTAAATTAGCCTTGTGTACTCCGCAGTGAAAAAAAAAGCTGACGGTTGCTTCTCTTTTATTTTTGCCTGGCATCCATTGTACGCACCACTTATGTTAGCAGCCCCATCGTAAGTTTGTGCTCCTAGTGGTAAATTGAGTCTGGTCAGTACATGAAGTATAGTCGAGGATATTGTTTCATCAGTTGTATTGGAAACACTGTGCAAACCAAGAAATGTCTCATGGACGTCAAGGTTCCCATCTACGTATCGTACACATATTGCTTCCTGTTCGGCATCTGTAACATCTTAAGTGCCATTTGTGATTAATGCAATCATTATACTTTGCTGCACTTTGTGTGCTATATTCCTTAGTGTTGGGCCCGGCATGGCCAAGCGTGTTAAAGCGTGCGACTCGTAATCCGAGGGTCGCGGGTTCGCATCCCCGTCGCGCCAAACATGCTCGCTCTTTCAGCCGTGGGGGTGATATAATGTGACTGTCAATCCCACTATTCGTTAGTAAGAGTAGCCCAAGAGTTGGCGGTGGGTGGTGATAACTAGCTGCCTTCTCTATACTCTTACACAGCTAAATTAGGGACGGCTAGCACAGATAGCCCTCGAGTAGCTTTGTGCGAAATTTTTTTAAATACAACAAAAAATCCTTAGTATTTGATGGCTGAACATTTCCATTATTTTATTCTGAGCCTGGGGCGATGTGACTGTGGTTTTCTTTGACAAGTAGGTCGTCAACTCAAAATCTTCCTCTTCCAGGAGCTTCATTAACTGCAGGAAGTTCCCCTCCGTATCAGTATGTCCACGTAATGCTAAACGTTGACGCAGAAAGAAATGTAAACTTCTGAATATTTTGGCTAGACTTCTTTTGCATTCTTCCTGCTGTTTCTTTTTTCCATCATGTAGCTGGACAGTGACTGGAGTTACATCAAGTGAACCTTCTGGATATATTGCGAATCTGTGCTGAGAATAGGATTGGTGTTCGTTGAATTTCTGTTTTGCCTTTTTTCAGTTGCAAAAACCGGTTGATGTGAAGGTATACTCCTCTGGCCTCTTCAATTTTACTGCAAAAAAGGTCTCTATTTTCCACTTTGGTACAATGAAAGCATATGACTTTTTGAATCTGATTGTCGAAGTGCAGCCATGGTAACTCATCAAACCACTTGCCTTGGAAGTTGAAATTTTGAGATTTTGCTTTCTGTCATGGTATTATTTGTGCGTCTGGATGATATGACTTTCCACACTGTATCTGTGGAATGTCAAATTTTTCATTACTGCACAAACTTGTTTCACAACTATCTGATAGTTCATGATGTGCAATAGTTGTACAACCATTTTCAGACTTGTCATCTGATGAACATGGTATTTCTTCTGTATGGCAAGTTTCTATTCCTTTGTTTGAGGTTGTTGGATTATCTGCATCTGGATCGTCACTCGTAGTACTGTTCTGGCTTGCAGAACTGTTTAATATCGGAAAGTTTCAGATGCTTGCTTGTCATAATTGGAATCTGTTTTCCAGATGACTGACTCAACAGGATAAAGTAGTTCTTGTTAAAAACTCTTATGTATAACGAACGAAGATAGAACAGAATGGAAGTAGGACGCAAACTAACGTGGTAGGGGTTTAGTTTTGAGAGAGAAAAATTGTAAGAATTCTCTCTCCAACTGGGGCGTTCAGGAACGTTGTGGTTCCTCTTCGTCCCCTTTCGTGAATTGCTATAAGGTTTTAGTTTTATTTATTTATTTATTAAATAAGTTTTGACTCTTTTTTTGGGTGGAGGATGCCACTCTAAATGTTATCCTGGACAGAGGCGAAGGCAGGTCCCGTCCCGAAAGGCAGAAGTCAAAGTAAATATGAACAACAAGAATTAAAACGACCCGACTCAGGGTCTGGCAATAAAGTTGTCTGGGCTGGGATCTAAAAACCTAATGCCTAAGTTTTTGTTGTGGGGGAAGACGGGAGTACCCCGAGAAAACCCACTTTCACAGGACAGGCGCCGAAAGCTTTGCCTGTCCTATGCCCGATATCTGAAAAAAAAGAGAATACATATTATTGACATGAATTTAGTTCTTTAGATACTTTGTTGTGTAATTTTTATGATTCGTGAAATATGTTGTAAGGTGAAATGTATTTTGTTGGTGCACTAGCTAATTTGTATTGTGATGCCATTAGTTTGTTTCTGTTTTCTGCTTTTAGATAATATTTGTGTGATATTTCCGTTAGTCTATCTCTCAGCGTTGGTAAATTGTTAATTTGATGTATATAATTTACTGGCGTGAATGACGGTAGACTGAATGCAGATCTTAGTATTCTGTTCTGTTGAGCCTGGATTTTATGGAGTGTGTTGTTTGACATATTGTATGTTACTTGACATCCATACTCTATTAGTGGACGGATGTAAGCCTTGAATATTTGTATAATGGTGTTTAGTGAACATTTCGATTGTTTACTGGTTAGAGTCATTAGGTGTGAAATCCTTTTTCTAATTGATGAGTGTATATTGTTTATGTTTTTTCCATGTTAGTTTTGTGTCGAAAGTGATGCCAAGGAATGTGATGTTTTTGTTCATGTTAATGGTTGTATTTCCGAGTGATAATTTTATTTTTTTCTAGATTTTTCCTTTGCTTTTTTAATTTCCCATAGAAGGTGATTGCTTGTGTTTTGGTTGGATTTAACACAACTCTGTACTTGTTACTCTATGTTGAGACGTTATTCAGTGATTCTTGTACGCGAGACATGGCCATCACTGGGTTTTTGGAAGTGCTCCAAATAGCGATGTCGTCTGCGTATTGTGAATTATGCGTGTATGTTGGATTTGGGAAAGGTATGTCTCTGACGAAAATGATATATAGAAGTGGAGAGAGGACTGATCCCTAGGGCACTCCTGCGGTTATATTAAATGATTTAGATGTCGTTTTATTGACTTTTACTTGTGATGTTCTATCTGTTAAGAAATTTGAAATCCATTTAAATATAGTGGGATTTATTTGCAGGTGTTTTAGTTTGTATTTGATGGCATTGTGTCATACGCTGTCGAATGCTTTTTTGACATCTAGGGATACCCCGATGGTTATTTGGTTGTTGTTGAAAGCTTTATAGATTGATTCGGTGAGTCGTGTGAGGTGATCTGTTGTTTGCCTATTTTTCCTGGAGGCATTTTGAGATTCTGGAAGGATGTTATTTGATTCACAAAAATGGAGAAGACGGTTGGAGATAATTTTCTCCATCAGTTTGCCAAGGCAGCTTAAGAGACTGATTATTTGGATTTGTTCTGTTGGTTTGTTTCTTAGGGATCGTGGTTGTGATGGCTTTTTTCCAAGTGTCAGGGTAATATACACTCGTTAGTGAAATATTCATGATGTTTGTGAGGTGTTGTAATAGGAGAGTAAAGCTTTTTTTCAGAGTAATGTTTGGTATTTGGTCATGTCCTGGGGAAGTATTCTTCAAATTTTTTATATTAATTTTTAGTTCGGTTATGGTTATTTTTCTATTGATTGAATTTGAGTATGCTTCTAGTGTCTCGCCAGGAAATCGTGGTGAGAATAAAGCTTGGTTTGTATTTATGAAGTTGTTGATATGATGTTGGTGTTGTGTATCAAAGTCTACTGAATTTAGGTCGCTAAAGGAGGATTTGTAGTAGTCAGCCAATAGGTCAGCTTTCTCTACGTCCGTCCATGCGATTTTATTGTTGTGTGTGATATGTTGTAGCATGTGATTTGTGTTTTTGTCTGAAGCAATACTCTTGGAATTTTTTCCAAAATTCTTTTGGATTGTTCTTGATTTTTTCTAAGTTTTACAGAAGTTTTGCCTATTAGTTTCTTTTGCTTTTTTAATTTCTTGTTTAATTTTTGCATTTGTTCTATTGATTTGTGTTTTGATGTGTGGATCACGTGTAACATAGTGTATTCGTCTTAATTGTCTGCGTTTGATTATTAGTGCTTGAATTTCTGGTGTTAGAGTCCATTGAATAAGGGATTGCTTTCTTTTTGTTTCAGGAATTGTGTTTTTTTATGGCTTTCTTTGTGGCTTCTGTAACTTGATTTACATAATTGTCTAGTTCTGTTTTGTTGTTAGCATGTTCAATTTGGTGGAATAGGTATGAGTCCAGTGTAGCATTAAAAGAGAGCCAGTCTGTTTTGGTATAGGTGGATACAGAGGGAGTCACGTACGCCATGGCAGGGTGGTGGGGGTGAATCATACATGACATGGGGAAGTGGTCACTAGTGATTTCGTCATGTACTTTTGAGTTAGAGATTCTGTTTACCGTGTCCTTGGGTGCGATGATGAAATCAAGTACATCGTATGAGCCGTTGGCGGCTGAAAAGTGTGTAGGTGTATGGTCGTTAATTAGGTGCATTTTATTACTAGAAAGAAAATTTTTATGCACAATCCTCTGTGTGTGTTTCTGTTTCCATTTAGTTCTGTATGCGGAGAATTAAAATCCCCAATAATAATTGGTTTGGGTTTGCGATTAACACATTTCTGAAGGAAGTTAATGTCAATATCTTTAGTTGGTATGGCTAGAATCAGAATAGTTACCCGGTTGTTAAAGTGTATATTACAAAAAATGGTTTCATTTATGTTAGATCTTAAGGAATCTTCTATTGAGAGAAAATGCGAAATTTCTGTACTAAAGTAGGCTATTATACCTCTGTTGTTTTCTGAGTAGGGTATGCTGTGCGTGATGAATCCGGGGATTATGGTGTTTTGTTTCTCTGTGCAAAGTGTTCTGATACGATGATCATGTTGGCATTTATAAGTTTGTTTATTTTGTATATTTCTATCCTTTTATCTTTGAGATTTCCTTGGCAATTGATGTGTAAAATTTTAATGTGTTGTATTATTGTGTTGTTTAACTTTCCTTGCATGAATTTTGAGTGAAAGATGGTGTGGTTTGAGATGGGGAAGGTGAAAGTAATAACTTGCAAGGCTGCAAAAAGCCTTGAGCAACTCGTGCCTTAATTCGAATGTAAGGAATTCACTCAATTCTATTAGCATTGCTAATAAATTTGTGGTGAATTCTGTGGGATTGAATGCTTGTGTTGTTTTCGAGCGTGTGACGTCTGCGTAAGTATGTGTTGGATGAGGTTGAGAGTTTTTTATTTCTGTGCCTGTTGGAGTTTGTAGTAATGGTTGTTTAGTGATGTGAGTGTCGTTGGTTTGGTTGTTATATGTTCGTGGTTTTCAAAATAATTTTGTTTCGTATCTGAGTGTATTTGGGGCAGCCTTAAAGTAGGACTGAACTGTACGATGTATTTAAGTCGAACGCGCGAACCTCACAGTGACTACCGAGCCGACTGACAGATTGGGCATCGCTGGGACAATAATGTGTGCTAGTGACAACACAAGTAATTGCAAGTTTCTCGAAAAATACTTAAACAATAACAAATATATTATATTCCTGTTAAAGCTCATCAAAAGGGAAACACGTTGTGATATAATGTCTATAAGCACGTCTATTAAATAAAAACACCTAAACAAAAACTAGCAATACAGTTCGAGTAGAGGCTTCAAGCCGTTGAAATCACTCCTTTTGTGTTCTAATTAAACAAGAAAATACAATATTTTTACTATCTATGATAAGAGAATATATTGTTCTTTTATCATAAAGCACCAGCACTTTATTAGAGAGTGGTGATAATCTGAAATTTCATGGATCAATGAGGGCCACAGATACAGGTTAAATGAGCCCTGTTGTAAAATTGAGGCTCAAACTAAAGAGAGCGGAGGGGTGATGTAGGGCGCGTTTGGATCCGAGCAGCCAGAACCTGTAGTTAACTGTACACTAAACGTACACTATGGTCAGTGCTTTTGCAGCTGAGGAGAGTAAGGCGTTCGACAATAAAACCGGCTAGACATGCATAAGAACAATAATTTAGGAAAACGGCATAACATACACATAAGATTGATACAGCCATAAGCTACAAATGGCCTGCCAGATTTAGATCACAGGAGTTTGCGCTTGGGAGTAATATTTTGGAATTTTATGCTCTGTTCAATCTGTTGTGATGAAAATTTTACTTAATCTTACACAACGTACAAGATATAGATAGATTCTGTGATAGTGCTTGCAAGCCTTGCATGTATATTTAGGCATACTGATTGATACTTACGAATTATCGCTTCGATCGAAAAGCTTAGAAGGACGCCTAAATTAAAGATATACATTTCGGCGACTGGACATGCCTACATCTAGGCCTAATTATGTAATTCGATTGGTTTGTTTGTTTTGAAATTTTGCACAAAGCTACTCGAGGGCTATCTGTGCTAGCCGTCCCTAATTTAGCAGTGAAGACTAGAGGGAAGACAGCTAGTCATCACCACCCACCGCCAACTCTTGGGCTACTCTTTTACCAACGAATAGTGGGATTGATCGTAACATCATAACGCCCACACAGCTGGGAGGGCGAGCATGTTTTGCGCGACTCGGGCGCTAACCCGCGGCCCTCAGATTATGAAGCGCACGCCTTAAAGCGCTAGGCCATGCCGGGCCTAATCCGATTGGTAAGAACATGAGAATCACAAGAACAAACGCACAATTTGTAGGCCTGCAATGCAATAAAACAATTCAAAAGACCAAACTATAGGGGATGATTGTATGCACCATACCCCCACCTAAAATGAAGAGGGATGTATCACCTCCATTCCCCAGAATTAACGCCCCTGACATCAATACATTACAATATAAGTATAATAATGACTATTATCAAATAAATCGTTATTATGAAAAGTTTCTGCAGTGTTGGGTAAACGTGTGTTACAGGGAAAGACATTATATAGGGCAGTTGAAATGTTCATACTTTTCAAATGCTATTTAAAAATGTATCATAGTTACAATACAATTACACATTCATCTTTTCCTAGAAAAGTCAAAACGGATTAAATAAAGGATGTAGTGTTAAAAGTAGAATATGCATAATAGTAAGGTCTTATGACAAGTATAATTCATTATTATCATTATTTGACATGCAGTAACAGGAAACTGTGCAGCCCTTCTCTGTGTGAGGCTTACGCACGCTCGTATTAAAGTAATACGAAATTCATCTGGATTGTATTCTCCACATGTCACCATTTACTATGTATGAAGAAATATTTAACACAGTCGCTTTATCTCTGGTATGCCACTTTTCAATTATTCAGAGTGTTATAAAGTCGAAAATCGGCGAATTTCCAAAACAGATATTTCGTGTTTTCGTTCATTTTCAGTAGGTCTAGCACCCACGTAGTCTTAACAGCAACTATAATCTTACTATCATATTATAGAGTGTTATGTATATGTGTAAATATTTTGTAAACGACAACATGTCGTGTTGTGTTTAAATTTTCATTTCTATTATTCATTTTTCCATATTGATATTATTGTTTCGAAGTTTAAACTAATATTTTGTTATTCATTTAGGGTAACATTTTAGAATTTTCTTGAATTAAGTAGACCAATCATATGTTTGTTAATGAGTGCTGGTGACTTCGTGTCTCGACGTGTAGTCTCGTGCAAGAACGGACACGCGCGGATTGCTTTGGAGTTGTATGGAAATTGCAAGATTGTTCGAGAAGTAGGCCTATCGGCATAAAAGACGGTGACGCGAGATAGATTCAGTCATCAGTTTTTATTCGAAGAAAGAGAGAGAGATTGAGTCATCAGTTTTTATTCGAAAAAAGAAGATAGATTCAGTCATTAGTTTTATTTGAAGAATAAGAGTGAGATTCAGGCATCAGTTTTAGTTATTTGAGAAAGATTAAGTGTTTGCTGTGATTATTCAACTTGGATTTGTGACAAAAGTTAGATCTACGGAAGCTGTGATTTTATTTCGTCAATCTCTACGATACATCTGAATTACTGCTTGTGCTGAGAGTCGGCGAATTTATTGAACTGTGAACTGTTTCGGAATCTCTTCGTGGGACCAAATTCACACCCTAGACTGGAATTTGAGACTTTCATTTTAGATCATTGTATTAGATACAGGCCAGTACCGTTTTGTCTTGTGATTAATTGTGAAGTTTGAAACTAATATTATTTTGTTTTATAATTAATTTCGAATGTTATAACTTAATATCTGTCACTGTTATTATATATAATTTGTGTTATATCTGTTATATTTGTTAATAGTTTAGTGTAATAAATTATACAAGCTGTTATCTGCGTTTTTCTGTTGCGTTTAGTCTACGAAGAACATAAAACATAAAAAATACGTAACATAGAGCAAAACAGTCTTCACGATCTTTAGGTACCTATTTAATTATTATTATGTATAAATTTTATGAAGATGTTTATAATTAAGTACAAAATTACACAATGAGCTATTTGTGCTCTGCCCACTACTAGTATCAAAACCCAGTAAGTAGCGTTGTAAGTCTGTAAACGTACTGCTGTGCTACTGAACAGAGCACTTGAAAAAAAAAAGGAAAAAGAATAGGACGAAACAGGGATGGAAGTGAACATATTACTTGATCGGCTTATGATCACATAGCAGACTAGGCCGTCTCGACTTTACATGGAGAATAAAAGGCCTACATTACTGGTTTCCTCACTGACAAAACTATCACTGTTACTCTTGTGCACAATAGTCATAAAAGTAGTGTTCTGAAGTTGGCTAAAGGAAAAGTAGAATGATGAAAGTTAAAATTCTATTTAAACACCAAACTTTCAATAAAATATGGAAGCCTGTTAACATATAAATTTTATTATACATGTAAAGACGAGACAGCTTAGTCTTCTATGTAATCATTAGCCAATCCGTTGATATGCACACTTCCATCCATATTTTGCTTGATTGATTTTTTCCAAGTTCAGTGGTTAACACTAGATAAATTTCTTTTTTTTTTGAATTTGCAACAGTTTTGTGCGTATCTTTCTTATAGCAAAGTAACATCGGTCTATATGCTGAGCCCACCGAGGGGAATCGACCCCTCGATTTTAGCGTTGTAAATTCGTAGATATACCGCTGTACTAGCAAGGTCATAACAGTTTTAATGAAGCGCATTATCTGGACAATAATGATTGCTTCTTGGTTTACGAAAAAATCATTGTTGTCATGGATACTTTTAAACTAAATAGGTACGAATTTTTTACACTGTAACGTATCCTCTCGTCGTTTTTAAAGTAAAAACATTTTATTTAATTTTATTAAACAACAAGTTTTACTCATGTATATAATGTGTGTTAAGGTAAGTTCTAAGTGATTTTTATTAGGCTACACACACTTGATTTGTTTTAGTCACGACGTAGCATCCACATAAATTTCTGTTTTCCATAATTAAAATAGATCCAATAAAAAGCATTTTTTAAATGTGAAATGATGTAGGGATAGCAGTGCCAAAAATTAATGTAAAGAAAAATTATATAGCTATGTATAGATCATCTCCACTTGACTTTCAACATTAAAATTTAATGTTACACTTAAAAATGCACGAATATAAAATTGTTACCAGGTCGGTAAACATTATTTACTTACGTTTAGGTTTCGTGGATCTGTAGCAATCTATAATAATGAGGACATGTTCGATTTTTTGCTTGTGAATAAATTCCAGGCACTTAGTTACATTGCACTGATGTCTACCTGATCTGACCCTGGTATTATGATGAAACTACGTACCAGCAATCAAGAACACATAACTTCCAATTGTAGAAATATTAAAGCCAAGGACACATTTTTCAGTATATCGTTGAGTTTAATATTGAAAACTAGGTAGGGATTATCTACGTATAGCTGTACAATCCATATATTCTTGTTTACATTATTTTCAATATTATGTGTATTGATTTGTTTTATTTCTTTACTTTATGCAAAATATACTGTTAAATATATAGTATAAAAAACGTCAATATCCCTCATGTTCAAACCATTAAATATTTATCAATTATTAATTAGCTGGTAATTCTTGTTTCACCCTGTACTTAAATATTTTAAAGGAACGCCTATATCTGTAAAAACTCAGGGCTAATGATTACATTGTTTACAACAGAAATATAATTTAAAAAAAAATATTACTAGTTATTACGACTAAACGATGACCTCGTACACTGCCCAGAAACACATAAAGTTGACATAGATTTAAACTAACATTAGTGATAAAGCAGTTGTCGAGTTATCTCAACTGAAACAAAAAAAGAAATACGAACAATGTTTGGGTTGGTAACTTTTTGGTTTGAGACTTCAGCGATGGTTTCTTACCATGTGTTTAGGTTGTTGTGTAGAGAAACAAATGAAAGTGAGGATAAATTTTATTTTGAAGTAAACCTCTGTGTTACTGTTGATTTTTTAGCTTAAATATTTGTATTACTTCTGTTGAGTACCTTGAATACCATTCCTACATATAGTTTGTTTGTTTGTTTTGATTTCGTGCAAAACTACGCGAGGGCTATCTGCGCTAGCCATCTCTAATTTTGAAGTGCAAGGGAAGGCAACTAGTCATCACCACCCACTGCCAACTCTTGGACTACTCTTTTAGCAACGAATAATGGGATTGACCGTTAAATTATAATGCCCCACGACTGAAAGGGTGAGCATGTTTGGTGTGACGGGGAATACGAGTCGAGCGTTCATGTCTACATATAGTTCCGACACTATGATAATTTTAATTTTGTGCTTTGTTTAGTTTGTATATCACTTGTTTAAACGAAAACGTTCTACTTACAATACTATATGAATTATTAACAATGCAGAATTACTCAGATGATTAAGTAATATTGGTAAGGAATTTATTGTTACATTAGAAAATTATATATATATCTTAAATTTGTGGTATTTTGTTAATATTAAGCAACATTCTTATGCACAGGTGGTTTAAAACCACTACTTCAATCTATAATATACGCGTAATTGTAATCTATGTCTTTACTAAAAGTTTGCTTTGCTTAAGAATTTATAGAGGATTAAAAACTCACACCGTGAAAATGAACACAACAGATAGTTAAAGTTAAATACTGAGAGTGATAATATAAAATTAAGGCAAGTCAGTATCAATTTAACAGAATTTACTATAATCTGTACTACTCAGAACTTGCAGAATTGATATTCATGTGCGTTATTTTTTTTATTTGAAAGCTGGAGTATTATCATGTAAAATATGAGCTGCAAGTGCAACTGTTGGTAACAGCTACATTTTCAAGTGCTTAAGCGATGAAAATACTCTACTGAACTTTGAAGTGATAAGACAAACTCATATTTTATCAAGAACAGCACCAACTGTGATTTTGTATTTTCAATAGCTTAAAAAATATGAACCAACTACTGAAAGAACTCTGTCAAAATAACAATTGCTTAAAATTGTATCCTGTCTTTATCATTCAGAAAACCACCGAAGTTTACTTACCTACTGCAGAATTTAGAATTATATAAATCTTACACCAAGTATTGCATAAAAATATATAATATAGATATTATGTGTTATATTAAAATTATTTTAATGCAAAAATTGTAAAAATATCAAGAAGAGAGTACAGCACGTATAATACTAAGACTAAAAACCACATAGACCAAAGATTTTTTCTTCATTCATTATTCTTAATTTACCAGTTTCAGATTTCTCCTTACCAGTCTCTTGTCTCGCAGAAATTACCGTCAAGGAATCCTGCCAGCGGACGAAATTTAGTTTCAACGAAATGTAAAGTAGTAAGTGACTTCTTGGAGAGGAAAGCTCGATATATGTTACTATTTTTCACGTCTGTGTTTTGAAATCATTAACAGAAAAATCAAAAAAGAATATGTGTGTATGTGTGGGTATCTGTGGACTAAATGTGTTTATCATAATAAAAATATTACCATTAAAAACATAACTTTGGAATTATTTCACTGTATATATAAATGGTGATTCAGATTAACTTTTTTTGTCTTTAATCAAACAGCCTATCTTGCAAATTCTGGTGCTGAACGAAAGGTTTCATATTTTGTGACCAATAGGATATAAAAGGCAAATCTGAAATACTATTTCTATACGCTTATAATTTTAAATCATAACTCTACAAAGTAAGACGTCGAGGAAACATTTTCTGCAGCCAAGGTGATTTTTTGATAAATATTACGATTGTTAAATACTACTGTTTTATCTGTTTTAGATTGTAACGGATACTGCTAACATATTTCTTGGTTTATTTTCTAAGAGTTGTTACGTATTTTTTATGTTTTATGTTCTTCGTAGACTAAACGCAACAGAAAAACGCAGATAACAGCTTGTATAATTTATTACACCAAACTATTAACAAATATAACAGATATAACACAAATTATATATAATAACAGTGACAGATATTAAGTTATAACATTCGAAATTAATTATAAAACAAAATAATATTAGTTTCAAACTTCACAATTAATCACAAGACAAAACGGTACTGGCCTGTATCTAATACAATGATCTAAAATGAAAGTCTCAAATTCCAGTCTAGGGTGTGAATTTGGTCCCACGAAGAGATTCCGAAACAGTTCATAGTTCAATAAATTCGCCGACTCTCCGCACAAGCAGTAATTCAGATGTATCGTAGAGATTGACGAAATAAAATCACAGCTTCCGTAGATCTAACTTTTGTCACAAATCCAAGTTGAATAATCACAGCAAACACTTAATCTTTCTCAAATAACTAAAACTGATGCCTGAATCTCACTCTTATTCTTCGAATAAAACTAATGACTGAATCTGTCTTCTTTTTTCGAATAAAAACTGATGACTGAATCTATCTCTCGTCACCGTCTTTTATACCGATAGGCCTACTTCTCGAACAATCTTGCAATTTCCATACAACTCTAGAGCAATCCGCGCGTGTCCGTTCTTGCACGAGACTACCCGTCTAGACACGAAGTCACCAGCACTCATTTACAAACATATGATTGGTCTACTTAATTCAAGAAAATTCTAAAATGTTACCCTAAATGAATAACAAAATATTAGTTTAAACTTCGAAACAATAATATCAATATGGAAAAATGAATAATAGAAATGAAAATTTAAACACAACACGACATGTTGTCGTTAACAAAATATTTACACATATACATAACAGAGTGTACATATTAAAAATGATTTGTCTTTCAGAAGTAGTGTCGGGAATTGAAATGACTGATGACACAAATGAGCTGAATCGTTTAAGTTTTATATTGTATTTTCGAGTTTATAGCTTTCGATATTATTTTTATAATAATTAACAAAGAAAGAACCCCCCAGTGGCTCAGAGGTATGTCTGCGGACTTACACTCTAAAATCCGGGTTTTGATACCCGTGGTGGGCAGAGCACAGATAGCTTTGTGCTTAATTCAAAACAACAACAACAACAAAGAAAGAAATATAAACTCAACTACACAACACACAAAAACTAACTTCTCTTACTTTCATGTAACATAATAACCCAAAATGCTCGGGTTTGCTGGTTGGTTTTGTTGCTAAATGCAAAGCTTCTCAATGGAGTATCTGTGCTAAACCACTGGTGGGAGGAGAAGGATAAGTGTCATAAATAAAGCAGATTTATCTAAATAAATATCATTTACACTGTTAAAAATAACGGCATTGCATTACTTATATAAATTCTTTGTTTAATAATATTAAGCAAAAAACATCTTAATTATGACGGGAATAAAGTTCATAAACTGTAAGCTTTCAGTCTAAATTTGTATCGAAAAGACATGTAAAATAAATTAAAAATGGGGGAAATGTGTAAGTTATCAAGTGATAAACATGCATCCCAATTTAGGTTTAAGTCAGTTTAGTTAGCCCAGAAACAAAACCGTTTTGATATGATAAATTCAGCTTTCTACAACAAAAAGACACGAGCACGTTTGATGAATAATGCTTTCTTTCTCGCCGCTTTTTGTTTTTGTCATTAAATGCAATTTATTATTCCACAAAATATTTTATTTCCTGGCAGGGCCAGGTGATTAGGGTGCTCGACTCATAATCCGAGGGTGGCGGATTCGAATCCCCGTCGCACCGGTATTAACGGGAAAATGTTTAAACAATGTTTTAAAAAGTATATTAATAATTTTATTCGACAACTGGCTGCCACCAGGAAATTTTGTCTTGGTAGTATGATCCACCATCGATATAATCCTTTTTGAAATTATTTGAAAGTATTTTTTGCATAGACTGAATAAGCCATTTTAAGTAAAAACACTGTATCTTAAAGACGGTTTGAATTTCCTTTCCTAAACATAACTTGAAACTGATTAAAAATATAATATCTGGAAACATGATTTCAATAAGAGAAATAATTTTAACAAAAGTGACTTTTATATTTAATTTTATTCATACCTTAAAAGATCCCAAGTAGCACAGCCGTATATCCACAGGTTTCGATACCTATGTTGGACAGAGCCCAGACAGCCCATTGTAAAATCTTTGTGCCTAACTTCAAAAAAACAAATAAACACCTTAAACTTTATCGGTGGGCTGAGCAGATAGCCCGATGTGGCTTTGCTATAAGAAAAACACAAACACAACCCACCTTAAACTCTATTCGGCATAAAAGTAAAGGGTATAAATATATCGAGTCTATTTATACATAAGATATTAAGTTGATTGCAACCAATTACAAAAATAATAAAAAATGGATAAAAATATGTATAAGATTTGATATGACTTGGTTATTCTTACCTGTTGGGTAACTCTAAATTATTAATAAGTACTATAAATGATTTTCACAGGCTTATACATTAAGAACAAAAATATTTCGTCTGTGAATTTTACAAAATACAAGATAATGGCGTAATAATTATAAAAAAAATGTGAAAAAACTATAGTAGAACACACCTAAGTATCGACTGTTTATTTTTCGCACAAAGCTACTCGAGGGCTATCTGTGCTAGCTGTCCCTAATTTAGCAGTGTAAGACTAGAGGGAAGGCAGCTAGTCATCACCACCCACCGCCAACTCTTGAGCTACTCTTTTACCAACGAATAGTGGGATTGATCGTTACATTATAACACCCCTACGGCTGAAAGGGCGAGCATGTTTGGCGCGACGGGGATGTGAACCCGTGACCCTTAGATTACGAGTCTCACGCCTTAACATGCTTGGCCATGCCGGGCCTCCTAAGTATCAAAATTTGCAATAAGCAGCAGATCCAGGAAAGGTTTGGCAAATAATAATTCAATTTCGAGACCAAATAATTTCTAATATACAACATTGGAAGAGCTCTTCCGGCTGGTTTAAATGAGGAATGAGGAGCAATTACTTTAGACCGAAAAGACGGAAGATGGTTGATAAGGTAATGTTAGAGATAAAAGTCTTACTGCGCATTTCATCGCCCTAGGTTACATGTGGTATATAAAATTTCCTTTAGATATATTCTGGGCGAGATTAACTTCCATTTAATATTAACTTGAGCACACTTTCACTTCAGTATAACCCATACCTCAGAAGAATGATGATATAGTCAAACAGGTATATACGCTATAAAATGGTAATTGGTGAATGTTATCTCAGTTTGAAATGAGAATCAATGGAAGTTTAGAATTATTTGCATTTTGTTCTCAATAACTCTGACCAAAGGCGAAATATTTCATTCAAAACTTTGAACAATTCAGTAGAGTATGTCTGAATATTCTGTTTTACGTTTTAAAAATCAGAAAATTTAGCAGTTTTTTAGTTGCTACAGTATTACTAGAGTTACTAAGAGTATTTATTTGAGCATAAATGTCTGCTTGATATAACATACAGATTATTAATGGAATAACAATAACTAGAAAACGTAAGAAAGTTTCATTATTACGTAGTTCTCTAGTTATTATTCTTTTTTATTAATTTTGGCCCAGCATGACCAAGCGTGTTAAGGCATGCGACTCGTAATCTGAGGGTTGCGGGTTCGCATCCCCGTCGCGCCAAACATGCTTGCCCTTTCAGCCGTGGGGACGTTATAATGTAACGGTTAATCTCAATATTCTTTGGTAAAAGAGAACCCACGAGTTGGTGGTGGGTGGTGATATTACATTCCTAAATTAGGGACGGCTAGCACAAAGAGCACTCGAGTAGCTTTGAGCGAAATTAAAAAACAAACAAACAATTTACTAATTTTTTACTTTAAATGTAATACTGAACTACCAATTTCTCAATCCTGTCTGCAAACAGCAAAAGACCTTAAAGATGTTGGACGTTGTTATAAACCCTTTTAAAAATGTTTAATTTTCAATGTCATCACGCTACCTAAAACCACCAAACAAAATCAAAACGTAGTTCCGATAAACGTTATTCCACTGCAAATTTATACTGACTGTGGTCGTTACGCGACTTCCTTAAACTTGTTTCAAACATCTTTATAATGTGTGTTTTTATGTATATTTGTGTTTGCGTTCCTACATAAACAAAAGTACTTCAAGTTGATTATGTTTTAAATTTATATTAGAAGTAAAATTATTTTATATGTATGTGTATTTAATGATCCTAATGTGACTAACATTTATGAAATTAATGGCAATATGTTAAGTTAGATGAAACTGTAAACCTATATTTTAAGTAAATTCAATGCGAATTTTGTGAATACATTTCACTACAACAGTCTTTGATATTTAAACCCTTGTAAATCATTAAAAAAGGAAACAAACACATAAATAAATCTAAAAAATAATGAAATTTTAATGACTAAAGTGCAATAAGTTTGTTATCGTGTTTGTAACTACATGTCTATTCAATTGATTCAGATTACATAGAACACTTAGGTTAAGTCAAAATCATGATATATATAATACTATAACAGTTATAATAAAATTTTGTACATTAACTGGTGCTAATGCTTGTATTCTTATTTATGCTTACAAATATTACTTTTATGCTCATAAAAATGTTGCAATGTTAATCGTATAGTATGGTTCTTATGTTTAATTTGCTGATTATGTCTAAATAATATTATTAACTTGGACAATAATGTAAGTAATATTATATATAGATATATAAACGTTATTATGCTGGAAAAGTTAAACAAGAACTTTTAAGTATTGGTTTATACTTTAGAATAATATTCTAACTTTAGAGTTGCTTGAAAGATAAATGATTAAGACGAGAGTAATTGTACGTTGGAGGATGTCGGTTATCATAACTCAGTGAATAAATGATTTAGCAATTCCTTCGTCTTTTATGGTTGTATCATAAGATGAAAAGCCACAATTTTGTACATGAACATTATTTTACTCCTCTTTTTAGATAATAATATTAATACTCTTTATACTTCTGCAAACATCACAAACATTATTTTAGGCTTAGCACATAAATGGGATTCTATACGCTTTTTATGTTTGTGTACTCAATTTGAATTTAATTTGCTAGTTAGAGTTTGGGCTAATAACTCATAATATTTGAGTATTTATGTTTATAAGCGCTACAATTATTTTATTTTTCTTAAACAAATGTCATGTTAAATTTGATTATGACATTTAAAACAATATCTTTATGCCCCATTTTACTGGAAAAGAGAAATATGATTCCAAGATCCACTTTTGGGTACAACATTGTTAGCTCCAGAAGCAGAACGCTATGTTTACGGAATTACAAAGCTATAAACCGGAACAAATAGCCCATTATGTATCTTTGTGCTGAATTCAAAACAAGAACAACAAAATCATTATAAATGATTTCTATTTTTATTAGATTTTTTAACATTTACTACTCTTTTAAGAGTCAAAAACAGTTCTATACGTTTTTATTTTTTATTGTGGCTATGTTATTTCAGCTGTTTAAAAAATGTGTAATTTGTTTGTGATTATTTGAATATTTAAATAATGAATCCACATGGTGATTTTTACTGATAAATGGGATATAAAGCAACAAGTAATGTATAAATATACAAGTTAAAACTAGATTCCGGAAACAAAATAACGTACTATTACTTTTCTTTAATACCTAGTTTCGATAAACAGCTTGTTGAAGTATATCAAAGAAGAATGTGACACATTTGATTTCCGAAACTAAATTCATACTTGATTTATTCAGGTTGTATTATTGCAGAAACTGTTTTATCTGCTGTTTACCAGTAACCAAGTTGTTTTTGAGGTCAAAGCTGATTTACTAATTATAAAAACTTTGCAATTGTTTCACGCTATTAATGTTTCTCCGTCTTCATGCATTATTTGTTATACTGCATTACCAATTCAGCATAATATACATTGCACATTAACTCTCATTAACAACAAGCCAGTCTCTGTTTAATAGGTATATCTAGCTAACTTTAACTTAGTCTCATTCTGCAATTTACTTTTGAAATTGCACGTTAATACGGTTGTTTGATGTACACTTAGAAAAAATACGTGACAAAGATATAATTCCATGTGATCAGAAAACATTAAATTTACTTGTTGGATAACTGAATATAAAATGAGTTTGTCATACTAAAGTTTTAAACCATGTGATTTAAAAATAAAAGTAGTGTTAAATTATGTAAGATAGGAGTAAAGATGACATATATTTTATTATTTTTTAGAAAAACGTTAATATCAGTGTAAAACACCATCTATTGGTTAGAAACTGAAATTGTAAAAGGTGTAACATTGCTCATATAGGTTATTCTTTCTGTAGAATTACCTTTCCACAAACCGAGGTATTTAAACATTATCTTCTTTATTTTTACATTTTATATCTTTATATAATAGCTATTGCAAGCGTATTAAAATTAAAATGATTCACAACGAACACCTGTAAACACAAATAACTAATTGATATCATAAAGAAATATATATTTTCTTATTTCCCTAAGTAATACGTAATAGAACTACTTATTCAACGTCTCATTGCATTGCAATTATGTATATGTTATGTAAATATCATGTAAATGTTTTGTAAACGACAACATGTCGTGTTGTGTTTGGATTTCCATATCTATTATTTATATTTCCATATTTATATTATTGTTTCAAAGTTCAAAACAATAAAATATGTTGTTATTCATTTAAAATAACATTTAGAATTAATCAGAATTCATTTAGAAATTTCTAGAATTAGGTAGATCAATCATATGCTTATAAATAATTTGTATGTCGGCCTGATGTCCAGACGACGAGTCTCGTGCAAAAACAGACATGCGCGGATTGCTTTGGAATTCTGTGAAAGTTACGCGATTGTTCGAGAAAACAGTAGGCCTACTGGTACAAAAACAGACGGTGACATGAGAAAGAATGAAAAGAAGTCAGTCATTCGTTTTTACTTTCGATTCAAGAGATATTGTCTCCGTTCGAGAAATTTTCAACGTTTGCTGTGTTTATTCAACTTGGATTTGTGACGGAAGCTAGATCTACAGAATTCGTGATTTTATTTCGTCAATCTTTACGATTCTTTACGAATTAGTGGTTATACTGAAAATCAACACGTATAGGACTGTTTAGGGGAGACCGGAAAAGTGGGAGAATGACAAATTTGAGACATTCATCGAAAACATCGTAAAAAGAACTTCGTCAAATTTATTGAACTGTGAACTGTTTCTGGACTTCTCGATTCAAACTTCGGAATTTCTTCGTGGGACCAAATTCACACCTTAGACTGGAATTTTGGATTTCTGATCTAGACTTTTGGACTTTCATTCTAGATCATTATATTGGACACAGGCCAGTACATTTTGTATTGTAATTAATTTTAAACTGAATATCTGTCATTGTTGTTATGTAATTTATGTTATATCTGTTACATATATAATAGTTTGTTGTAATAAATTATACAAGCTGTTATCTGTGTCTTTCTGTTGCGTTCAGTCCACATATACATAAAAACGTAACAGTATATATGTATTTATGAATTTTAAATACTTCTGCTACAGCGTATTTGTTTTAAATTTGTATTTGTTAAATTTTCTTTGATTAGCTGATAGAAAATAAACATATATGTGGGATAACAAGAAACCAACTTGAAGTAAAAGTGTATCAACAAGACGGCTGGTATGGGTATTAAAACTTTAATTAGAATAAAGTACATAACATCGTTTCAACCTTCTTAGGCCATCTTCAGGTCAACAAAGAAAGAGTTTGCACATGGTTGCATTTGATGCTATTGCCTATATGCATGGAGTAGTTATTGAGCACCAACAGAGAAGGTAGCATATGATTGGACAAACATATAAGACTTGTTATTCTGGTTTGTACATAGTGTTTTGTAGTATTTCTTTGTCAATAATATATAAACACCTGCTTTAATATAAAATAGCACCCTTTTCGAAACATTTCAACGCCTTGTTCAGATACTCTATTTGTACTTGCTATAGAGTCATAACGTTTTAAGTGCCAGAAGTTATATGGTGTCAAATTGTTCGACTGTCAAGAAAATGTGTGATGCAAACGAACATTGTAGGATATCCCAATGTAGTGTGTCCAGAATCCTCTAAATGTCATGGGAATACGGAAAACGTTGTTCCAGGAAAGTCTATTGGAAGACGCCGAAAAATCTACTGTTCGAAATGACTGTATTGTGATGAGGTTAAGATATCATGGTCAAAAGTAGTCTTGCAACATCTAACACAGGAATAGCATGAAGACATTCATAACTGGAGATCAACTTTATTTAAAAAAATACACATGTATCATCAACATACCAGTATATTTTGTATAAATGGTTAAACTGTTTGGAACAAATTTCTAATCACTTTTTTCTTCCAACTAGCCAAATATGGTGCAATACTTGAACCCCCAGACAATTCTTCACATAGTTTATAATTACAAACATAAAAAAATTGACCTTTTGGTGACAAATTGTAATAACATAAACCAAACAGCATCATCTTTGATTTGAAAGCAATATCACTCAGAAATCTTGTGACCTTCGCCTTTGATATTAAATTCTAAAAAAAAGAAGGAAATTAGTCAGAAAAGGAACGAAAGATATAAGAAAATAGATTTGACACGAATTCACTAGAATGTGGTTTTGCAGTTGTAACTATACGATATTTTATCCCTTATATATGTGTGGCCTTGCATGGTCAAGCGTGTTAAGGCATTCGACTCGTAATCTGGAGGTTGCAGGTTCGAATCCTTGTCACGCCAAACATGTTCGCCCTTTTAGCCGTGGGGGCGTTATAATGGGACTGTCAATAGCACTATTCGTTGGTAAAAGAGTAGCACACGAGTTGGCGGTGGGTAGTGATGACTAGTTGCCTTCCCACTGCTATATTAGGGACGGCTAGCGCAGGTAGCCCTGGAGTAGCTTTGCGCGAAATTCAAAACAAACCAAGCAACCATTATATATATATATATATATATATATATCATCATATCTGATACAAATAGCCTTTACGCATGTTTTGAGTGCAATTTTTACAGATAGCTGTTTTAGATCCCCTACATTTTTTTTCTTTTAAACAACAGATAATCTTTTTTTTGTTTCTATAGATAGTGTTTGTGTGGCCCAAATATTTTTACTTGGTCTGATAAAGATCACAATGTTAAGATTAACTTTTATTTCACTTTTGGTACACGATATGGAAGTCTTTTTTGTCTTTTTTCTTTTTAAATTAGTGAACTGCATTACTTCAGTATTTATAGTAAATATAATTACAACAAAACTAATATAAGACTGTAGCTCTAGAAACCATATTTCGCTTCGACAGTGATATTATATTCATGGAAAAAAGCCACATAACAAAGAAGAGTGATCGAAATTAGTAGCAACAATAGTATAAATACATCAGATTTGAAGTAAACACAGCTTATGACAGGAATACAGTTGAAAGCAAAGTCTTTAATGCGATTATTTATAGTTTTAACTCTTCAATCAGAAACACTTCCTTGAGTTTCTTTTCTACAGGGTGGTCGCTAGAAAAGCGGAAAATTTGAGGGTCAGATGAAATCATGAATAAAATGCGTGCTTACTCATTTCTATTTTGATTTCTTTACATCATGAATAAAATGCATGATTTTAATATCATAAAATGCATTTTGAGCATCTATGAGTGTAATATAACATATGCCTTTAAAAAAACTTTTACAAAGTTATTCTTTGTAAAAATAAATAGCTGTTTGACAAATTTTCCGCTTTTATAGCGACCACTCTGTATAAATGTAGAAGGTATATTTAAAATTACGATAGCAGGAGAACATTTGGATCGTTAAGAAAGATATGTTTGTTGATCATATTGTTAGTAGCATCTCTTGTTAATTCTACTACATCTGACGTCAGTGGTGTATTGGTAATACAATTTATATTAGGTTTGTGTTCTTTAAACTGTCAATGACACACAAGAGCTTTGCAATTATTGTCCTCAAAGTTATCTAGAAATTTATGTTTAAATGTAATAGGAAATTTAATTATAAATGTTTATTTCTGTTCCATTTTCTTTATTAATAATTTTGTATGCACTAGAGTAATATCAGTTTTCTTTAGCATTATTTTTATAAAGTACAATGTCGAAACATCAAAACCATTATTTTTATCACGTATCTTAACAATGACACAAGAAACATTAATTTTTCAGATTCTTGCAGGTATAAGTATTTTTATAATTCACACCACAGTGGAGCTTATTGTTTTTAACACCAATAAGATTTACCACGAGTTCATGTTAAAATCCAATGAATATTTTTTAGTTTTTCAAGCCTCACAGACTGTCTGCGGACTTACAATGGTAGAATACGAGTTTCTGTGGTGAGCAGAGCACAGATAGCCAACTGTATTGCTTCAAAAGCCCTCATGATGGGCAGTCATATGTTATGTAAATGTGTAAATATTTTGTAAACGACGGCATGTCGTGTTGTGTTTGAGTTTTCATTTCTATTTATTATATTTCCATATTTATATTATTGTTTCGAAGTTTAAACTAATAAAATATGTTGTTATTCATTTAGGGTAACATTTAGAATTTTCTTGAATTAAGTAGACCAATCATATGTTTGTAAATGAAGTGCTGGCGACTTCGTGTCTAAACGTTTAGTCTCGTGCAATAACGGACATGCGCGGATTGCTCTGGAGATCTGAAGAAATTTCGCGGTTATTCGAGGGGTCTAGGCCTACAATATATAAACAGACGAAGATGCGAGAGAGAGATCAGTTTTTATTCGAAGAAAGAAAAGGAGTCAGACATTAGTTTTATTTCAAAAGAAGAGAGTCAGTTATTTGAGAAAGATTAAGTGTTTGCTGTTATTATTCAACTTGGATTTGTGACTAAAGTTAGATCTACGGAAACTGTGATTTTATTTCGTCAATCTCTAGATTCATCTGAATTACTGCTTGTGCTGAGGGTCGGCGAATTTATTGAACTGTGAACTGTTTCTGAACTTCTTCATTTAAGCTTTGGAATTTCTTCGTGGGACCAAATTCACACCCTAGACTGGAATTTGAGACTTTCATTTTAGATCATTATATTAGATACAGGCCAGTACCATTTTGTATTGTGATTAATTTTGAAGTTTGAAATTAGTATTATTTTGTTTTGTAATTAATTTCGAATGTTGTAACTTAATATCTGTCACTGTTATTATATGATTTATGTTATATCTGTTATATTTGTTAATAGTTTAGTGTAATAAATTATACAAGCTGTTATCTGTGTTTTTCTGTTGCGTAACATCATATTAGAACATCAAAGGGAAATTTTAAATTAGGCATAATTGGTGCTGGAATAAAACCTGATTTCAGTCATGTTTGTCTCGAAATTGTTACCGTCCTCGTTACTTAAAACTTTCTTAATTTAGTGTTCACTGATTTTTCTACTATTTTTAGTTCACTGTAGATTGTTTAATGTATAATATAGAAATGATAGTGCATCCAGTGTTACTATCGGTAAATCTGGTAGAAAGGGGAAACTGAGATTCTTTTGTTCAGATGATGAACGTTCCGGTTGATAGAACAGATTCATCGCCCACTATGGCTCTTATGGTTAATTACCAGAAAATATCTATTATCGATTATCATTGATCGGGTTATATTCTAGTTTTCAAAGTACAGATAGATTCAATAGGCTGGGGAACATATTTATTTAGTTTTTCAGTTTAGATGGACAGCTATCTCGAGTTTTAGATGGTTTAGTATTCTTTGTAGATGACAAGTACTGAATACTGAGCTATCATCTATTCTGTACAATTTTGATTCGTGCACAGGGTAAAGCAGAATGATCACAATGGGTGCTCTACCAGAAAAAAAAATTAACAATCTGAAGCCAAAATTAACTCTTAATGTGAAAAAGTCAAGCTTATTGAAAAACAAATTACATGACATCGGTTGTACCTTGAACTAGCAAAATATTGTTTCTTTTTTTAGAATTAAGCACAAAACTACATGAGGGATTATTTGTGGTCTGCCTACCACGAGTATCAAACTTCTATTTTAAGTGAATATGAATCCGCAGACTTACCGCTGTGCTACTGAGGTAAGAAATTAATATTAAGAAACTTAGACAAGTTATATCTTGTAGTGGTCTCGTTAAATCATTAGTAAGTTTACAAACCAGCTTCTCCGTGGCTGTCCTTCTGTAGCTTTACATTAAAAAATTCTACAACTAAATGAAGAATTAAAAACTAAGCTCGTTGATTATTTTTTTAATCAAAAGGACTGCGTTTATTCTGTACAGATATTATTCTGAAATCAATAATCCTAGGTGAATAATGATGTAAATTAAAAGGAAAGAAAAAGAACAAAAACTTAAAAAGTTTGTTGATTTCATGTGAAATATTTCCAAACTTTAGAAAAGTGAATTCATATCAACCACAAGAACGTGTTTTGAGTCCTTCTCAATCCAGGGAAATGAAGCGTGCAATTGAAAAACAAACAAATAACAGGTAATATTCTCTTTATTAGATTTCATAAGGTGACTTGAATTACAACAACACAAAGTTATGATATTTCATGTACGACTTCTCAGCCACAGTATATTGTAATCGTTTTGGGGAACGTAGAAATGAAATATAAATATTCCGTGCAAGAAAATGTATTTTCTGGAACAATATTTAATGTATACGGTTTCTTTTTTATGCATTAGCGTGCGTTTAGAGGAAATGAGATATATTAATATGAAACACTATAGACAGGTATATAATTAAGCTGAACGTTTGACACATTATTATAAACAATAATTTAGGTAATTATATGTGGTGTATATACATGTATATATATATATGTATGTATAATCTAGTCGTATAAGATATAAAATAATTTGGCTTTCCAAATTATATTTATTTTCTGTCGAAGAGTAAGACAAGCTCTATAAAACTTGGCCTTTAATTTACTGTTGTTTCTTTCATCCACATTTAGTTTTAACTTTCATATCTAGTAAAACATGAACATAAAATTAAAAAAAAATCATTAACCATTGTTTGTTTTTGAATTTTGCGCAAAGCTACTCGAGGGCTATCTGCGCTAGCTGGCCCTAATTTAGCAGTGTAAGACCAGACGGAAGGCAGCCAGTCTACCCACCGCCAACTCTTGGTCTACTTTTTTACCAACGAATAGTGGGATTGACCGTAAAGTTTGAAAAAAGACAAACAGTAAATATTTAGGATTGATGAAGTGGCAACTGTTAGATAGCGCACGATGTAAGTCACGAAATGACCATATTTTACTATTTTACGTTACGACTGAAAAAATCACACGTTTGCTACACGTTGACTTGTGTTATTCAGATATAGAAAACGTAAATTTCTCATCAGATGTTGTTCGAATGTTAACTTTTACGTAAATATTCTGAAACACTCCTGATAAAAAGCGGATATAAAGTAAATTAAAAAAAACAAACTAAACTATTTTAATATAACGTACTACATGAAATGGATTTACAAAGCTCATGTCTACAACTGACGTATTTAATGAAGTCGTGAAAAGTTACTGGGGAAACATTGTTTCCTTCTCTATTTGTACATTGATTTAAAGATACGAAAAAACAGTTGTTTATTAAAGTAATGTTAAGAAATATATAGACCTTTCACACACACACACACACAGAGAAAGGCGTAAATTGTTCTTGTGGTTGAGTTCTGGATATCAGAGCTGGTGTTATGTATTTTTTTATGTTCTAAGTTCTTCGTAGACTAAACGCAACAGAAAAACGCAGATAACAGCTTGTATAATTTATTACACTAAACTATTAACAAATATAACAGATATAACAAATTATATAATAACAGTGAGAGATATTAAGTTACAACATTCGAAATTAATTACAAATCATAATAATATTAGTTTCAAACTTCAAAATAAATCACAATACAAAACGGTACTGGCCTGTATCTAATGTAATGATCTAAAATTAAAGTATCAAATTCCAGTCTAGGGTGTGAATTTGGTCCCACGAAGAAATTTCGAAACAGTTCACAGTTCAATGAAA
This sequence comes from Carcinoscorpius rotundicauda, assembly GCA_011833715.1. Classification (NCBI taxonomy): domain Eukaryota; kingdom Metazoa; phylum Arthropoda; class Merostomata; order Xiphosura; family Limulidae; genus Carcinoscorpius; species Carcinoscorpius rotundicauda. The sequence continues at coordinate 43,988,987 of CM022393.1, forward strand.
TCGCCGTCTCTCAGCTCAAGCAGTAATTCAGATGTATCGTAGAGATTGACGAAATAAAATCACAACTTCCGTAGATCTAACTTCAATCACAAATCCAAGTTGAATAATCACAGCAAACACTTAATCTTTCTCAAATAACTAAAACTGATGCCTGAATCTCACTCTTATTCTTCAAATAAAACTAATGACTGAATCTATCTTCTTTTTTCGAATAAAAACTGATGACTCAATCTCTCTCTCTTTCTTCGAATAAAAACTGATGACTGAATCTATCTCGCGTCACCGTCTTTTATAACGATAGGCCTACTTCTCGAACAATCTTGCAATTTCCATACAACTCTAGAGCAATCCGCGCGTGTCCGTTCTTGCACGAGACTACACTCTAGACAGGAAGTCACCAGCACTCATTTACAACATGTGATTGGTCTACTTAATTCGAGAAAGTTCTAAAATGTTACCCTAAATGAATAACAAAATATTAGTTTAAACTTCGAAACAATAATATCAATATGGAAAAATGAATAATAGAAATGAAAATTCAAACACAACACGACATGTTTTCGTTTACAAAATATTTACACATATAGATAACACTCTCACCCTTAAAAGTAAAAAAAAAAGTTTGAACTTGTGAAAACTTTTTTTGTTTGTCTATTTGTCTTTTTAAACCAACTTAAAAGGGTTAAATCCAGTAGATTCTGAAATAACCGCACGAACTTCAAACCATAACAAGAGAACACCCTCAACCCAGTTCTTTGAATGTTTGTGGCAGTAATTTGGTGGAAACGATCAAAAATACCTTGTGACTCAGGATGGTACGCACTGGATGAAATTTGATGGAGATTTAGATCATGCATGGCTTGTTGAAATAGCTTGTACATAAAATTTAAGCCTTGATCTGATTGCACAACTTTTGGAATCCCGAACATGGTAAAGAATTTAATAAGAGCCTTGACAATGTTGGGAGCAGTGATTTTTCTCAAAGGGATTGCCTCAGGGAAACGTGTAGAAGCACACATGATCGTCAAGAGGTATTCATTTCCTGCTTTGCTTTTTGGAATTGGGCCAACACAGTCGATAATGACCCTTGAGAACGGTTCTTCAAAGGCAGGAATAGGCTGCAGTGGTGCTTTTGGAATCCCCTGATTTGGTTTTCCTGTCATTTGGCAAGAATGGCATGTCTTACAAAAGTCAACAACATTTTGGCGCATCTTTGGCCAATAGAAATGTCGTCGGATACGATCTAGGGTCTTTCTTACACCTAAGTGTCCCGACAATGCATGGTCATGAGCAAGACTAAGAATATCACTCCGATAGTATTTTGGAATGACGATTTGGTGAATAACATTCCACTCTTCATCATCAGCAGCAACGTCAGGAGGTCTGTATTTTCTCATTAGCACACCTGACTTCTTGTAGTAACAAATAGGGACAGTTCCTATTTCATTTTCATTAACAGCCAGTTGTAGAAGAGAACGAGTTTCAGGATCATTGTCCTGTTCCTCAATAAGTTTGTTTCGATGAAGAGAGTCGAAAAATGTCTTAGTGTCATCAGTAGAACTTAAAGTTGAGTCAGAAATCTCATCGATGTGAGACATGAATGTATCAGATAAAGAGAAATCCTCTTTGAACTCCTGAGAACGTGTCTGAGAACGAGTAACAGCACAGGCGGGAAAAAACATCAGGAAACTCTTCAACGAGTTGCTCTGTACTGGGGCTAATAACAGGTGCTTCAACAACACGAACTTCTGGTACCACGTTACTACCAGCCAAATCATTCCCCAAAAGCATAGAAACACCTTCAACAGGCAATGAGGCTTTAATACCCCCAGTCACTGGGCCTGAAACTAAGTCCGAATGTAAATCTAATCTATGAAGAGGAATAGAAACGACGCCACCTTCTACACCAGAAATGAGCACATTGGCCCCAACGGATGACTTTTTAGAAAACGGAAGTACACTTTCCAAAATCAAACTCTGAAAAGCTCCAGTATCCCGCAGGATTTTAATTGGTTGTAGGCGTGAATCGCCAACAAAAGAAACAAAACCTTCAGTCATGAAAGGCTTAAATTTGTCCTCAACAATATCTTCAGGTACATCAATAATATTGGGCTTAGAATCCACAGTGGACTGGACACGGTCAAAATCATTGGGAACCAATGATGTATCCAACGAGGGCGAAATGAAACTATGGGGTGATGGCTTGTTTTTTATCTTATAGCACTCAGAAATCAGATGGTCAGGTTTCTTACAATAAGCACATGTTTTGGATGAGAATGACACGTTTTTAGTAAATGATGAGCTTATAGAATAAGATGGAGTCTTCGTTTGAGAATTAGAAGTTTGCTCTTTTTTGTCTCTGTCGACATTTACATAATATTTGAATGAGTCATTGGGTTTCTTTGCTGTGTGATTTATTTTGCTTTTGTATGAGAAATCTTTGTGAGTCAAAGCATACTCGTCTGCCAAGACAGCAGCATCATGAATTTTGGAAGCTTTTTGTTCATCAATATAAATTTTTAGCTCTACGGGAATACATCTTTTAAATTCTTCAACTAACATGAGTTCTCTGAGTTTTGTATAATCCTCTTTAATTTCTCTGGAATCACACCACCTGCCGAACAGAGTTTCTTTTTCACGAGCAAATTCGACATAAGTTTGGCTGTCAAACTTTTTGTAACCACGAAATTTTTGTCTGTATGCCTCTGGCACCAATTCATATGCATTCAAAATGCATTTTTTTACGTGCTCGTGATCATAACTTTGCTCGGCTGTGAGTTTGGAAAATACCTCCTGGGCTTTACCCTTGAAAACACTCTGAAGTAATACTGTCCAATATTCGGAAGGCCATTTTAGCCTAAGGGCCAATTTTTCAAATTGCTGCAAATATTTATCTACAGCTTTTTCATTGAATGGAGGTACTAAACGAATTTGTTTGGAAGCATCAAAATTATCCAACCACATTTGGACAACCTTTTCATCTGTCTGTGCCTTTCTCATACTGATTTCCATATCAGCTTTAATGCGCTCTTTTTGTATTTCAGCATCAAGAACAAGGCGTTTGTTTTCTTGTTCTGCCTCAAGAACAAGGCGTCTGTTTTCCTGTTCTGCCTCAAGTCGTTTGGTTTCAATTTCTAAACGAAATTTCATTTCCATTTCCATTTTTTTAAATTCGAAATCTGGGTCAAAATGAGCGACAGGCAATTGTTGTGCAACTGTTTGAGGTAAAACTTTTTTGCTAACCAAATGTTCAACAATAATTTGTTTAATATCTGCTTTCTTCATTGCTTCCTTCACTTCTAAATTAAAATGTTTACCAACATCAACCAATTCAGATTTTTTTAATTCACTGATTAATTCGAAAGAGGGATTCCGATTAAATTCGTTTATAAAATCTTCAAGTTCGAATGCCATTTTAAATATACAAGCTGTCTATCTGTATAGAATATAAATCTTATTTTATAATAAAATTAAATTGTTTGTTCGAGATCCCGGACGGGCCCCCAGTTTTCTGTTACGTATTTTTTTAATGTTCTAAGTTCTTCGTAGCCTAAACGCAACAGAAAAACGCAGATAACAGCTTGTATAATTTATTACACTAAACTATTAACAAATATAACAAATTATATAATAACAGTGACAGACATTAAGTTACAACATTCGAAATTAATTACAAATCATTATAATAGTTTCAAACTTCAAAATAAATCACAATACAAAACGGTACTGGCCTGTATCTAATGTAATGATCTAAAATTAAAGTATCAAATTCCAGTCTAGGGTGTGAATTTGGTCCCACGAAGAAATTTCGAAACAGTTCACAGTTCAATAAATTCGCCGACTCTCAGCACAAGCAGTAATTCAGATGTATCGTAGAGATTGACGAAATAAAATCACAGCTTCCGTAGATCTAACTTCAATCACAAATCCAAGTTGAATAATCACAGCAAACACTTAATCTTTCTCAAATAACTAAAACTGATGCCTGAATCTCACTCTTATTCTTCAAATAAAACTAATGACTGAATCTATCTTCTTTTTTCGAATAAAAACTGATGACTCAATCTCTCTCTCTTTCTTCGAATAAAAACTGATGACTGAATCTATCTCGCGTCACTGTCTTTTATAACGATAGGCCTACTTCTCGAACAATCTTGCAATTTCCATACAACTCTAGAGCAATCCGCGCGTGTCCGTTCTTGCACGAGACTACACGTCGAGACACGAAGTCACCAGCACTCATTAACAAACATATGATTGGTCTACTTAATTCAAGAAAGTTCTAAAATGTTACCCTAAATGAATAACAAAATATTAGTTTAAACTTCGAAACAATAATATAAATATGGAAAAATGAATAATAGAAATGAAAATTCAAACACAACACGACATTTGGCGTTTACAAAATATTTACACATATACATAACACTGGTGAAACGGTATGAATTTTAGAAACGCCATTAATTAATTTAAGCACAATAAGTTGTGGATCTGTTATACGTGTGGCATTGATTTTCTTAGGGTGTATGATGGTTGGTTGGATGCTACTGACTGATTTGCCTTTCATCTGGTCAGTAGCTCAGTGTTATGGCACAATATAGATACAAAAACATTTTTTTCACAAAATCTTTATTTGTAAGAATACTATTGAACAGTAAAAGTTTTGAATAATATATATATACATATATATATAGTATAAAGCAATCGTGATATATGAAAATTCATGCAGAAATATTTAAAAAGTCCTTGTTATGGGTAGACCATCATCCTTCTCACTTTACTTTTAACTCAAACTTTGTATAATGAGAGCTGGTGCTATGAATAAATGAAAGAGTAAAGGAATTCTTGAGTGAGTGTTATTTAGCTAATAATATCTTATCTGCTATTCTTGCAAGACTTCTTCGAATTTTTATCAATTTCAGTAGGAGTTTAATGTATTTAACATTAATTGACCATGGAGAATAATCGAACTTGCAGAAAGCAAATCAAGAGATTATAGTATTATATACCAACTTATATAATATTATGTCCTCATAATTACTACGTCATATACGTTAATGTTGGTACGTACATTAAAATATAGGGGAGATAATAACCTAGAGATATTACCTGGCCTATCATTGGGGGACACTGCTGTATAAATCCATCTTCAACAGGGATAATATCACCAGGGGCAGAAGGGCTACAAGTAAAAAAAACAAACTGTTTTAAAAGTAAGTAAATATAGGGATGGCTACAAACAAAACAAAATTGGCCCGGCATGGCCAAGTGGTGAGGGCGCTTGATTTGCAATCTAAGAGTTAACGGATTCGAATCCCCTTTACACCAAACATGCCCGATATTTAAGCCGTGAGGGAGTTATAATGTGACGGTCAATCCGACTATTCGTAGGAAAAAAAGAAGCCCAAGAGTTTGGGGTGAATGGTGATGACTAGCTGCCTTCTCTTCAGTCTTACACTGCTAAATTAGGGACGGCTAGTGTAAATAGCCCTCGTATAGCTTTGTGCGAAATTCAAAACCAAACCTAAAAACAATTGAAACAAGTTAGTAGGGATGGCGTTTATGATACATCGTCTCTACACAATTGCATGGACAGAGAGTGGAGTAGAATGTAAATTAAACTCAACTGTGATTTAAAAATTATGTTGGAATGATACAAATATCATCGCTATTCTCTTGTTTGTATTGTTTTTTAAGGATTGATAGTAGCCATCCTTACATCTACTTTACTTCCTTACTTGTTTTATTTTTCAAAGCAGATATAGGAAAGCTGTTTTATAACCACGTTTTAAATAGAATGCGGTTCCAACTATAATATTTATTGTTTATCTATTATTAGCCAGTAATTTCTGTTTCACCACGTATTTAAAAGTTTTTAAAGGAACGCCAGATATCTGTAAAAATACTAATTTTAAGGGGCAATCGTTTACCCTAAAATTATGATCCTTTTTAAATTACTACTAGTTATTAATAATGCTTATATAAGCGGATGCTTCTTTTGAAACTATTCCACCTCAGTGAAACTGGGTGACACCATTGATTTGATTTTTCAGTTATCATGTAATAAAATATAAACAGAAGAAAGAAGAACAAAAATGTGAACATTTTTTTCTGTTATATTTACAGATACTACGAGAACTTGTGATTCGGTCGTCACATAGATATTATCATAAAATGAAACATTATTTAGTGTTGTAAAGTTCTGATGACTTGTTTAGGCGATATTTAAAATACCATTTCGTTAAAGAACCCCTACACTCGAGAACATGAAGGGCAGCTTGAACGAAATAAAATTAACTTTCTCGAACACGTGCTACGTGAAACCTACACATGTGCGGTTTAAAATTATACATTTAGAATAATTGTTATAACAATATAAAAAGATACAAACGTGTAGTCTACTTACACACAACAATATTAGAAATACAACGTTGGTCCGAAGTAGTCTCAAAATCTTTTCTGTAGGCGTTTTACATGAAAATTTAGGGGGATGTTATTTATTAGGAAAAATATAATTTCTAGAACAACAATATGGAAAATTGACACCGTGGAAACGAAAGAAAACTCAAAGGAAACGCACTGTTTCTTTCAGTACAATTCTTAATCACAATGAAATCATCTAGTCTATATTAAATAAATAAATGCCTTCTTGATTTCTGTGCTGTTCATATATACTTACTTTGAACATGATGTGTAGTTTTTATATTTCTGTATAATATTTTTTCGCATTATGCACATTTAAATCTCAGCTACTTTTCAATTTGAATTGAAAAATATTGTTCACTTCTGACTCTTGGGTCCCGCAATGGCGAGGTGGTGGCTAAGGCGCTTAACTCGCAATTTGAGAGTCGTCGATTCGAATCTCCACCCCACCAAACATGTTTGTCCTCTCAGTCACAGGGACATTTTTACATGACCGTTAACCCCAGTATTCGTAAGTAAAAGAGTAGCCCAAGAACTGGCGATGGGTGGTGATGACTATTTCGCTTCCCTCTATTATTTTACTGTTAAATTAGGAACGGCTAGCTCAGATAGCCATCGTGTAGTTTTGTGTGAACTAAAAATCAAACCTTCAGTTCTGACTTGTTTCTAATTTCTAAATAATTTTCAGAAATAATTAACTGCAACTTTTCAGTATTTCCACAATTGTTTGAAAGTAAGTAAGTTACCATAGGTATTATATTTATTGCTAATAGAACATTTTTACGCTGAAAACAGTCTGGATAAAACTATTTCTGAAATTTTTTTTTTAAATAAAAATGAGTATTATGCATAAGTGCTCTGTCCTTTCAGGAAGTTACTAATTTTGAAAATGATACATTTACTGCTCTAAAACGTGTGGATTATCTGTAAGCTTATGGATTTAAATCGCTGTAACCTGAGATTAAATGAGCTATTGAGTAGTTTTGTGCCAACGATTGAAATACGATAAATAAAAATTACTGTGTTATGTTATTTTCTGTTTGTATAACATTCGATTTCTAACAAACGATCGTTTGTATTGAAACAACATTATTCTCTGTTTAATGCTGTTGGTATAGCTTTGTAAATTAATCTTATTACAAGTAACACTGGTCAACAAATTTTTTCGAAATCTCAGTTGCATAAGATTTTTTTTTTACTCGTTCTTACCCTTTGTGACCTGCTAAATTCAAATATGAAAACGGTTCAGCTCTACATGCTCTAGTTTTAATGCAATTTTAAGTTTTTCATTCTAGTCGTTTGTGGTCAAATTTACACGTTTCCTGCGATGCCTATATTGGCAAACCGACAACTGCTGCGATGCTCTTGTACATCTGACAGCTTCAGTGCTGCATGAGCTATGATAACGTGAGGTTGTCGTTACACTTGTCTCTAACCTCTGGCGATCCTTCTTATGAGACCCCACAGTCATTAACTCCTCAACAGTTAAGGCCTGGCATGGCCGAGCGCGTTAAGGCGTGAGCTCGTAATCCGAGGGTCGCGGGTTCGTGCCCGCGTCGCGCTAAACATGCTCGCCCTCCCAGCCGTGGGGGTGTATAATGTGACGGTCAATGCCACTATTCGTTGGTAAAAGAGTAGCCCAAGAGTTGGCGGTGGGTGGTGATGACTAACTGCCTTCCCTCTAATCTTACACTGCTAAATTAGGGACGGCTAGCACAGATAGCCCTCGAGTAGCTTTGTGTGAAATTCCAAAAAACAAACATTCTCAACAGTTTAGCCAGCCAGAGTTAAATGACATTGTGCGTGATTTGGGTCTCTCCAAAAATGCAGCTGAAGTGTTAGCTTCCAGGATGCAAGAAAAGTGTCATACTTCCGAAATCGGGAGCAGGCTTTTGTGCCATTTTTTACAGAGGAGAATATGTTTGTTTATTGTCATAATATCTCAGGTCTTCTCCAGGAATTATGGATGCCAGTATACCATCCAAATGACTGGCGATTATTTCTAGATTGTTCTAAGCAAAGTTTGAAGTGCGTTCTACTTCATAATGGCAATGTCTATGCAGCTGTTCCAATTGGACATTCTGTGTATTTACGAGAGGAATATAATGACATTAAGACTGTGATTGACCTACTAAAATACCACGAGCACAACTGGACAATTTGTGTGGACCTCAAAATGGTTAATTTCCTCCTAAGTCAACAAAGAGGATTTACAAAGTACCCCTGCTATCTTTGCATGTGGGACAGCCGAGCTCGAGAAAAGCACTGGAACCAGAAGGAGTGGCCCATACGTGAGACTCTGAAGGCAGGTATGCCAGATATTGTCAACGATCCAATTGTCAGTCGAGAAAAGATCATATTTCCTCCTCTCCATATCAAGCTGGGCTTGATGAAACAGTTTATGAAGACGGTGAATACTGACGGTGAATGCTTCCAACACATTTTCTGTGCTCCCTAGTTTGTTCTTCGAGAAGATCAAGGCAAGTGTTTTTGATGGACCACAGATTCGTGCACTTGTGCGTGATGAAGAATTTGCCAGAAAGATGAACGACAAGGAAAGGACTGCATGGCTTTCATTTGTGGCGGTGATGGCAAACTTTCTCGGTAATAAAAAAGCTGACAACTATGAAACCCTTGTAGAGAATATGTTGTCAACTTTTCGCGATCTTAGATGTAACATGAGTGTCAAACTCCATTACCTGTACAGTCATCTTGATAGATTCCCTGAGAACCCAGGAGCTGTAAGTGGCGAGCAAGGCGAGCGGTTCCATCAGGACCTCAAGACCATGGAAGAGCGTTAGAAATGGAGATGGGACAAACATATGATGGCAGATTACTGCTGGAGCATTAAACGAGAATGCCCTGAGACAGTCCAAAAACGCAAAAGCTACAAGCGGAAATTCATGCCTCAGTAAACTGCAATTGAGCTTTGCCTCCTCATAGTAGCAAATGTCTTATCTACTAATCAGTTTTATATAAATAAACTGAATTATAACTTCATATAAAATTGAATTTATATAAATAACTTGAATACATTTATACTATCTTGCATTTTCTTTTTTATTACTCAGCTATATTAAAGAGTTTTATAACATATTTTATCACATATTTTTCATGATAGACTACGACGTCAATGTGATGATGACAAAATTTTGAATTTTTCAAATACCTTGATTGCAAAAAAAGTAGAGCACTGAGGAAAAACTAACTTCAGATCTGAAATCAGGGCAAGAAATTATGTAATACCAAGTGTTTGATATAAATGCAACAAAAACTTTGTTGACCTGTGTAATTAATGTCAACTTAACTGGAATACCTGATAATGATGTAAAAAAGCAAGTACTGTTATTGTTAACTGTTACATTTATAAGCAAAGTGGAACTATTCTCACATAAAATATTCCATTATCCTAGTAATTATGGTTAAGTTTCTAAAGATACTTAGACTACAAAATTTTATACTACATTTATGCTTCTCGATGCTCTGATGATGACCGCTTAGTACATATATATTATATCTGATGATATTAACATCTGTGGAGAAAATTTTCCCTTTGTTACTTTGGACTGGACTGCTATATAAACTATATAAAAACAGGATTATATGTCCAACAATTACAGAAAACATAAGGTTACATTTCGGATAAAAAATAATTAAGTTCAGTCGAAATGGTAAGGAAAAACTGTTTTCAGGTTTTGACGTAACTTGTATAGCTCAGATATTAAAAAGTATTTGTATCACGCTACGTTTAAAAACCTGAAACAATATGAGTTACTGAACAAAACATGAAGGGCGTAGAAACGCTTCTTTAAACATCTATCCCAATATATCATATAAAATAGACTATCCCCGACTATTCTTTTAATTTGACACAAAAATCAAAGTTTGTTTGTGTGCCTGAAATTAAAATTGTGGAGTATGATGATTAAAAGTTAATAGAAATAAAGGATTGTTATTAGGTTGCAAACTATTATCGATCCTTATAATAATCGGGATTTAAATAAAATGTATTACCGTATTTAATTAGGTGATCTCCGCATGAATAGGGCTCTAGTTTTCAGTGAAATCTTTTAAATGAGACTCATGTGAGGATTCAATGAACTAAGAACTCAGTACCATAATAGATTTGCTTTGGCAGAAAATTATTGGTTAAAAATAAGTAAAAGCAGCAAATGTTAGTGTTTAAATGTTTAAGAGTTTTTTTTCTAAAACGATAACAATTTATGTACAGATATTTACAACATTTGAAAGTTTGTGTTGTTATTAACATCAGATGAATTGAGAATCTACATTTTGAGTGTACTAAAAATGTAAAAAAATGATAAATAACTTCCGAGCTTCAAAACAAACGAAGTATAACATCAATTTCTTGTACGTACTTTGAACATCCAGCAACTATAGATAACAAGTGATAAGGAAAAAGTTAACGATTTCACATCTCCAAGGTACATTTTGTTTTATATTCTACCTACGTTTTATCACGTAGTGTACATTCCTAAAGATGCTGCAGAGCGATAGTTCTTATCGTTCTTTTGAGAATAATCAAAGTAAAAGGATAATGATAGAGAACTGATTCACACTCAAAGGAATCGTAATGTGGTTGCTTTGTAGGATAATCATAATATGATTAGCTTTTCATAATAACAGTGGCGATAGCTAGCGTTTTATTTCACAGAAGAACGACGTATATTAATGACGTGATTAGCCCAAAGGAAAATCACGCTATAGTATATAGCCTTTGTTGGATTAACTATACAACATAATAAATGTAGTTCAAAAAAGTAACATTCTGATCAATCAGCATGTTAGTGGTTGCTGTTCTAATGTTGACTCCAATTATGTTATTTAAGTGTAACAAACATGGTCTAGTCTTTTTTTCAGTTTCTTTTAAAAATTTCGATATTTTAAACTGATTGTTTGTCAGATAGTGTTTAGACTGGAAACAATCTTAACATGATCATACACTAATGCTTACTTTTCTTATTTTCAGTCATAAGGTTCTAAATGCAGGTAAACATATGTACAAATCTGAGAAAAAAGTAGGTTATTCCTTATAAGCAGTGTAGCTATGTCAGCAATATTTTAGTTAGTATTCAAAAATGTTTAGGCGTCGTTATAATTTTACAACTGTATTCAAATGTTTGTTTATTTAAAATTAAGCACAAAGCTACACACTGGACTATTTGAGTTCTGCTCACCAAGGGTATCGAAACCCGGTTTTTAGCAGTGCGAGTCAATCCGCTGATATATCGCTGTGCCATTGGAGGAGTTTATTACGAACAATAACGATATTAACGCTTTCTGAGGTGTTTTGTTCATACAGCTTTGTACAACATAAGTATAACGTTTTACCCATTTACTGGGTTCATTTAAGATATACAAACGATAATATTTCTCCTTCATTTTCTTTTTGCACTTAAGAAACATGAGTAATAAAATTTTATTATATAACTTCCTTCAGCTAACATTTACCAACACCAACTTTTATTCAGTGAAATATATTGGTAGGAGTAAAATAATGGGCTTATATATATATATATCACGTTCCGGAACCAATAGAAACACTTGACTCACCTCTGTATTTTTGACAATAAAAACAAGCCCTTAAAAATGTCATCAAAGCTAATTGACGGCCTGTGTAATATACGGACATATTTTCTGTTCCTTCTTGACTGACTCGTTCATTGCCGTAGTAGAAATAATTAGTGAAAAGGCAAGAATAATTGATTTTGTGTCACTGTTTATGATAAGCTAATGTTTTATCGACAAAAGTCTTTCGTTCAATCGTCAAATCGATGTACCAAAAATCTATCATGAAGCATACTGTCGACTGACTTGCAACCATTGTGACAGTCTGAGCTAACAAACTATTTTTTTAATTATGCTCATCTTTATGAAGTTTATTGTTTAATAAAAATATTAATATGATGTAATAGAGCTATTGTCGAATTAATAAGTCATTTATATGTAGAGTATTGGATGACCAATCAAAAATAATTAAACACATCCTTCAGAAAACACTCATAAAGGAGTCTGTAAAATAAATGAACGAGCGAAGATATAATGAACGTAAATTTTGGTTACTCAGATTAATTGGAGTACGACACTAAACTCTCTATCATAAACAAACATATCTTTATTCAGAACTTAAAAAATTGACAGTAACTTCAGTGTTAGGAAAATGATCATATTATCAATAAAAGCTTGTTGGCTTTTTTTATGAATTTCGCACAAAGCTACTCGAGGGCTGTCTGTGCGAGCCGTCCCGAATTTAGCAGTGTAAGACTAGAGGGAAGGCAGCTAGTCATCACCACCCACCGCCAACTCTTGGGCTACTCTTTTACCAACGAATAGTGGGACTGACCGTCGCATTATACACCCCCACGGCTGGGAGGGCGAGCATGTTTAGTGCGACGTGGGCGCGAACCCGCGAACATCGCATTACGAGTCGCACGCCTCACGCGCTTGGCCCTGCCAGGCCCCAATAAAAGCGATTACATTATCAATTATATTTGTACTGTAGAAATATTTATATATATATTTAAATTCTGGATATTTTTGCAAAGATATTCTTAATTTGAACTTATAAACGAGACAGAAACAACAAATTAACAACATCAATGGCCAAATTCTTCTACTGTTGTAATCGAATAGTAGAGTTTGCCACTCACTTTTATAATGTATCTGCGAGCCTAGAATGCAGATTCTCTCTATGTCGAAAAGTTATAAACCATGAGCCACCATATTCGCATTCCAGCACACTAATCACGACTGAAGTTCTGTAAAAGGAAAACTTACATAAAACAGACGTTAAGTTATGAACACTTGATTCTCTTAAATACAGGGGCTAAACAACATAAACTTTATAATAAAAAATAGCAGGTATGCCATGACGCATATTCTTTGAGTTACGGGTATATTTAATAGGTCAATGACACTAAGCATGCTAACTCTTTCTCCTCTTGTCTTGATTTCTTTACAGAGACCTAAATTATATTTAACCAGCTCATACATCCAGTCAATGAATTGGGAAAACAAAAGGTGTTATTATTATAATTTATCTTGGACGTTACGTAATACGATTTCAAATTGCCGGAAACTTTAATTTTAATTTAGCAGTTAATTGTATTTCGATATGTATCAAATTCATGACATTTGCCAACAAGATTGATAAACACAATTTTTTTTCTTAACACAAATAAAATATACAAACAACAATACAATTTATAATAACGGCTATTACAAATGCTCATTACAAATATTGGTTTATATACAAGAGTTTTATAAACTTACAAATTATACCGAGTCTTCTATCTGGTCTACAACTAAATATTGTATCGACGATTCAGGTAAACGACGAGCAAATTAATCCTGAGTTAATATTTGTACACCTTGCTTAAGTTGATGTTGTCTTTTTTTGGCTAGTCTCACACCGCTTACAAGCTGATTTTTTTTTAGAAAGATATCTTATGTCCTAGAAATACTAACATCCGAATTTAATTCACTCAATTTGAATGGTTTGTAGTGTTCAAAATCTATAAACGTTTCTGGTCAAATTATGTAGTTTTCCAATTAATAAATGTTAATAACAATTATATGAAGTGACATTCATAATTGAGCTTTCAAAATTCAGTACGGATCAATATAAAAGTACGAGGACTCGAAGTTTGCTTGAAATTGGTCAAAGCTTAGATGTTAAAGATAGACAAGCAACTTAGTGCGGATGATATAATGTAGTTAGATACGATCGTCACCTTTTCTGTGTCTTCTCTTAGGGCCCATAATAGTATATTTTAAGTTTGGTTGATCTCATACAAAAACTAAATTCATAGGAGTAGATACAACAGTATAGATGACAAGTCTGCGTTATATATCCTATGGTAATTTATTTAGTTTATTTATTTCTTTATACGAAATTATTCGACAGTTTTGTACTTAGTCGGACCAAACCGGCAGGCAAACTCGGAGTGTCCACATCTATATGGTGTAGCTCTACCAAAAGGGTACTAAAGGAAATTAAACGAGCCCAGAAGGTCACCCAGCCATAATAGGGTCTAAGAGTAGGTTTTTAGGGACACTGAACTCGAATGTAGCATCAGACATTTTTGTTCATGGTGCCGGTTGGGATCCAAGATGCTAGAAGCTATATTCGCATCTTTCCTCACAAGCTAAAGAAGCCAAACGTAGTACAAGTGTTTAGGTACCCTTTCTAGGAATCTGTAGAAGTCCTTGAGGTAATGATCAATACATTTCTGTGTGACTAATGTGGAGACCTTTGAACATCGCATCGGAATGATGATATATTATTCGAATCTTATATTAAATCATATCATATCTTTGAATTTGATTGTTTATCCATGAACTGCTCTTACAGTACTGGACATGGCAGGGGCAATTATAGTATATAGATTTGGAAAACTCTGGGAGTTGTCACTCTGTATATTGTGTAGCATTCTTATCATGCGGTTACAGAGGGCTAGATTTCAAAGTCGCTGAACCGGAATCTTTGTTACTGACCAATCTGGAATCTCAAAGTAACATGTTTGAAACTGTTTTCATATCTTCTCTAGAAAGATGGTGAGGGAAAGTGAGGTTCACTTGCTTAAGTTCCATAGGCATGTATTTTGTACGTTTTTTTTAGTGGTGAAATTGATTATCTTGGTGTAGGTATAAATGTAGTTGAAGATAATGAATTAATTTTATCTGAAAAACGGAACCTATGTGAATTAAGAGGAAAACTTTGGACACAGCAGAACATTAACAGTTTTTATGTTTATATAAGTAAATGGTCTAATTGGCTCATTAATACTACAAATAATCAAGTTTTTTACTGGATAAACAAAAGTAACATCACATTTGTTGGTTTATTTGCTTTTGGAATTTCATGCAAAACCACTCGGGGTCTACTGACACTATATATCCCTTATTTAGAAGAGATGGACTAGAGAAGGAGATTAGTTAATAACACACGTTTGTACAAATGTGTATGTTATTGTAGTTTACCAGTCAGTATATGCAGTACTTATACCATCTTATGCCTTCTTCTTGATTAAAGATAATGACTAAGCTAGGACCAGCTGGTAATATTGTTTGGTTTGATAATTTTTAATGCTTACCTATAAACATTTTATTCCTGTTTGCACACGGAACGCCAACAGTGTCTTCTTATTGATATAAGAGTGTTCAACCATCTTTTCTACTTTTTGAAGTTCCACTTGAAGTGATGGACATATTGAGGCGGCTCAAAACATTTGTTGTGTAGGAATGACTTTAAAAAAGCATTTTGGTAGGTGGGGTAGATATAATCCTTTTCATACAGTATTATGCCAGCTTTACACTTTTATATATAAGTATTGATTATACATAAATGCTTCCAAGTCTGAACCAGAAACATTTGAAATACATAACAATATATTTATTTTGTCTTATAAAAAAAGCATATTTAGTAATCGACTCATTTTTTTGGAAACAGTAATTTCGAGATAAAAAACAAACGTGATAATAGGAACCATTGATTAAACATTTCGGAATCCTTAGAATACCATATTCAGTAATCTAGAGGTACAAAACAATACAAACATTATTATTAATTTCAATAGAAAAAAGTAAACAATTTGAATATACAAATATAAGACGAGAAAACAAGGCATAATTGAATTAGTCAAGATAAAATAAGTTTAAATCTAATGACGACTGTGTATTATTTAGGGACGGAAGGAGATATTTTATGTATAATGTTTCTCTTATCAGAAGTTCAGAATTATGTTTGGCTACTGAGAGTGTTTTAAATTAGAGGAAGAAAATGGATATTCTGTTTCTGTATTGTACTGATAGATAGCGAAGTTGGAATGGTTTGTAATATTCCTTCCAGTTTTTATAGTTTACAAGTTCAAGAGAAAACATAGAGAATTCTTAGAAACATAAACAAAGGAAATATTATTTCTGATTGTGTTCAGAACAATTTATATCCTACAGATTCCCATCCTGGAATATTATATGGTTTGCCGAAAGTTAAAAAAAACAGTCACACACTCCCTCCGACCTATATTATCCGCCTTAGATGTGTAAGGTGAGTTGGAGTATACAGTATGTGTCTGCTGTGATTTGACAAACAAATTAGTTAAGAATGAGGTAGTTTGTTTTTTCCAGGAATGCACAAACTAGCCATTTTGATTGAGAATATTTTGCATGGAAGTAATTTCTTTGTGAAGGGGTAGATAGGCTATATTTAGTAGACAAAAGAGAACAATATATAACTGTCAAACTAAGTGAAGAGGTCAGTAAATGTACTTTTACGATAGACAGGAACTGAAAAGACGTTAGCATAATGGATAACAAGAATGTCCAGAAAGATAATAGTGTCATATTTTTCCATTTCACGGGAGAACTGTATAAAGAAGTGTTGTGAATTAAGATAATCAAGAAAGCATTGGATATGATCAATATGTGGAAAATAAGGAAAGTATCTTCAATAAATCTCCTGTAGAGAACAGGTTTGAATCTTAAAGGACAGTTGTCAATCCAGTACTTTCATAGTGACAGAAAAAAAATGTTGAATAGTACAGGACCCGGTGTAGAATTCATAGCATTACCATCCATCTGTTCATATGGGATATTGTTTAAGAGAAGAATAGAGTATTTAGTAGAGAGCTCAAACACAAATTTAAAACCGCATTTATAAAGTTAATTAATAACAATGCTTTTGGCCAAGAGATTTGACACTCCATTAGTAATAGTTTCATCCAAGGAAACATCGATAAAAACAAAAGTAATATCAGAGCTAGCCATTACATTATTTACAGGGTGGTAAGCTAACTCATTTATCGGGAAAATTGGAAGGATTCAGGTATTATATATTCGTTCTTATTCAAAGGTTTCAAGAAGGGCACAAAAAATTTAGCTACATTATAACTTGAGGTGGATAGGTGTGTGACTGTTTATTAACTTTAGCAAACCATATAATATTCCAGGATGGGTGTCTGTAGAATATAAATTGTTCTGAACAGAATCAGAAATAATTTTTCCTTTGTTTAGATTTCTAATAATTCTCTGTGTTTTCTCTTGAACTTGTAAAGTATAAAGACTGGAAGGAATATTACAAATCATCCCAACCTATCAGCACAATACAGAAACAGAATATCCATTTTCTGTCTTTAATTTAAAACACTCTCAACAGCCAAACATGATATTGCATTTATTATGCAAAAAATATCTCCTTTCGTTCTTAAATAATACACAGTCTTATTATTCAATAGATTTAAACTTATTTTAACTTCAATCACGTTATCGTTTTCTTGTCTTATATTTGTATATTCAAATTGTTTACTCTTATGTATATATTTCTGTTGTGATTATTAAATTGTTTGCATCGTTACGTATTATAATTTATTTCGGACGAATTTCAGGTTTATTTTACTACGTATGCTACGTATTAAAATTTTAAATGACCGAAAATTTGAAATTAAATATAGAAGTAAATCAAATGTTAATACGTATACATTTTATTATATTTATAAAAAAGATTGATATACACAACTTTATTTTTAACACAGATCTATTTTAATATTGAAACAAAACAACAATGGAATTTATAATATCAGTTATTACTATGAATTATTGCAAATACCGGTTTATATACAACAGTTTTATAAAGTTATAACTTATATCTTAAACGTGCTTAAACTTAACATTTTTCACTCATACTTAAACATCCCTCGTAAACTCGTTCAAATAATATAAAAAAACAATAACAAAAACTGATGAATAACTTAGTTACATCATGCATGATGGACAAAATCAGAAGTACTGCTTACCAACCAATAAATAAAATGAATAATATTATTAAAATAACTAATTAGCATTAGGCATTAGACATTTTTTCCAATCCATTTACAATTTTATTTTGAAAAAAAAGGTTTATTTTATGTGTAGGTAAATACACTCTTAAAAAAAAAGTAACGCAAAAGGGATATTTTTGTTATTTTAAAGAGAAATATATGTAATAACGTTACAAGCTCAGAGTATGTGATGTTACTCGTGTTGAGGCACTGATTGTCAGACCAAAATTACAATAAAAGTTGTGCACTTTGAAAACGGAGGAAAACATCGGATTTTTTGCCAAAACGCATTCGTCTCCAATAAATTTGTTTGAGAGATCTGCATGTTCTGCAAGTGCAACATGTGCAAAATCCCTATAAAAGTGACGGGTTCTCGTTTTCCATAGCTCAGTGTTAAGCCACCGACACGCAGTACAGTTACGCCAAGACTGACTGAAGCACAATGCAACAACGCCATTAGTTGATGGGAAGCAGGCGAATCTCGATCAGATGTTGCCAGAGCTGTGAATGTTCACACAAGCACTATAACAAGGCTATAGAATCGTCACCAACAACATGGATCAAGTTGTGATGTCCACGATCTTGCAGACCTCGTATGACCACGCCCGCCAAAATCGCTACATCCGGTTACGTCACCTTTGGGAAAGGACCACCATTGCGACGTCTACTGCCTCAACCGTACCAGGGCTGTGTAGGATTTCTGATCAGACCGTACGCAACCGTCGACGAGATTCTTAGACCCCATGTGCAACCCATCATGGTGAACGTCAACGACGTTTTTCAACATGATAACGCCCGTCCTCATACAGCCCGAATCACAACTTTCTTTTTGAGACACCACAACATCAACGTTTCTTCTCTGGCCCTCTAAATCACCAGATTTAAACCCCATCGAACATCTTTGGGACGAGTTGGACCGACGTCTGCGACCGCGACAATCTCAACAGCATACTCTACCTCAGCTTGCAGCAGCTTTGCAGGCTGAGTGGACAGCCATTCCACAGGATGTGATTCGTCATCTCATCGCTTCCATGAGCAGGAGATACCAAGCAGTTATTGATGCTCACGGGGTGCATACTCGTTATTGACTTTATTGATATTTACACACATTTACTTTGTTTTTCATCAGTGTTGATAAATTTTACAAAAAAATGTGAAATAATTTCGCTTAGACATTTATTTCCGATAATAACAAAAAAATTATACAAATTTACTTGCGTCATTTGGATTACTGGTGAGAAATTTCATGCAACATAATTCGTTCTGAATGTAGCAAGGCTTATAGAGAAACTACTCTTGTAACTTATACTTGGTCTATGCCTTTCATTTAGACTTTTTAGTAGCCCTGATAAAATCTCGAAACTAGTTAAGTGTGCTTTCAAAAATCACTATCCAATATTTTAGTTAATGCAATTTAAATTTTTAAAATAGTATCACGTTATTATGAGTCACCCGCTAGTACAGCGGTATGTCTCCGGATTTACAACGCTAAAATCAGGCGTTCGATTCCCCTCGGTGGGCTCAGCAGATAGCCCGATGTGGCTTTGCTATACGAAAAACACACACGTTACTGTGATGATACTACTGTATAATGTAAATCGATAATAGTTAATACTGATTATTTTAATTTATATTGCAACAAATACGACTTGTGAAATACAGTTTGTTAGTGACAAACATAGTTTTAGAGATATTTTTGAAATTACTGCGCTTTAGTTTAGCATTTATTTGTTTATCTTAATTTGTTACAGCTTTTCTTGTAGAATTCGTGTTTCGGAGTAATGTAAGCCGCTTCTATTGTTTTCGGAATTTACCATAAAGTGTATGACAAGACGTTTTAGCGGAGTCTTGATCATACAACAAACATTACTGACTGTTCAACAACACCTAATGTTGACTGGCTATACTCTGTCACGTGACGGTATCCACGTGGAGGTCGTAGGCTGCTAAGAAGACTTATCTCCTTTATAAGCTGTTTAGAGTTGGGCTTTCCACAATTACAAAAGGGACACGAGGACCATTAAGATCTACGAAGTTACTTGGTAGTTCGTGCTTTAGCTCCAGTTTGTGACCAAACAATCAGACTGTAACGTCAGACACGTAATAAACGCATAAGATGGCTGTACTATAAACTTTACGTTCTGCATTATCGTATGTTACTGTTTACGCTTTGCTCGAATCATGTTATTTAAGGAAAAAGATACAAGTTCACCATTGACCAGTGCAAGAAAAGAACTCTGGTTTTACAGTGTTAAGAGTGTCCGAACCCTCGCTGGTATTCTTCTCTGTTTTGTTGTCCTTAATAAATTCGTGGAAGGAGGTAAAGTACATCATAATCTCTTTAAGTATGATACTTCAGCAAAATACGAAAATAAGAAATATGAACAAAATAACATTAAACCTGCAGAGAAAATTCTATTGATGGAGTTATCACAAAAAAATAAGATCAAAGTGTATATTAAACTTGATTGCTAAGAATATATTTTAATTCAGGAATAATTTAATAAACAAATACCGTTTAGTCACAAGTTTTTCCTTGATGAAATATCGTATAAACTCTTAGTAGATCTTATTTGTCAATCTTAATAATATTATATTTAAAAATATTTAAAAATATAATATATACATCATGACTATCTTCTTAATAAATTCTGTTTTATAATGATATGATTATTTTAAACATGCATACCATTATAGTCACTTCTATCGATAATGATATTTATTGTTGTTATATTATTATTACTTTGATTTAAACGAGGCTAGAAGCAATTGTAAGAGACAGTTAAATACTTTTCCTTATTTTTCAGTTGTGTTATACTATCAACTGCTTTTGATTTGATTGCTCAAAAATTTATGGGCTTGAGTAAAGATGATTTGATTTCGAGCTCCACACTAATGTCAGGCCTGAGTTTTGCAAATGTTTTGCTTGATTCGTATCACAGTAGAGCAAATATTCATTTACTTTATCTCTCTCTTGTAAGCGTTATAAACTTCCTTTTCTTTTTTTGATGTAGATTATATGGCTACATAGTAATACCAACACGCCTTTCCTCAAGTGCAATATCTGATTCCTTGCAGTATTTATCGTTATCTTCTAATGTCAGTTACCTCACAATATGCATGCTCGTCGTTTTACGTACAATGGCTGTCGCCTGGTGTACAGCTGTTTGGTTATCGAATAATACTCACGTTTGTCTACCAGCGTACACTTGTTGGCTATCTAACAGTGCATATGTTTATCTTCTATATTCTCGAATATCTTCGTGCATACAATGGTTTACTTCTCACAATACTTGAATGCGCCTTTTCATGCACAATAGCTAATTAACTTAGTGTTAGTCATATCCATTATCTCACGCGCATATCCACGCTATGAAAGCAATATTCATAATTTCACATACGCTATCTGACCACCTAGCAACGGTAAGATTCATTGCTGTTCATTGGTTTTCTAAATCATTGGATCTATGATACCGTTAACAAACTTATCGCCAGGATTTTGGCATTTAAGTCATTATTATCACAACTTTATTTTGTAATATGTCCAGTTAGAATGCCGTATATACAATTAACAGCAAATGTTCGAAAGGAATATGAATACTAAGCTTTTGTATTAAACTGATGTTTATATCCTTGATAAGGAGATGTCATGCATCGACCTCGAGCTCTTGAAAACCATTGTTTACTGTCATCTTTGTTTAACGTTAGCAACCGAGCACAAATGTAAAGATTACACATCTGTTGAAACGTTAATGGTTTTCTTTAACGCGTCTTTTCTTTATGCATCCATTCGGGATATAAGGTCGCGAAATATATGTAAAAACGGCTGGTTTGTATTCAGAATTTTTTTATGTAGAGGAGCGAACAACGTTTAGACTTTCTTCGGTCATTATATGTGCTTTTCTTACAGCGAAGCCACAAAGGGTTATCTGCTCAGCCCACCGAGGGGAATCGAACCCCTGATTTTAGCGTTGTAAATCTGGAGACATACCGCTGTACTAGCGAGGGCCGGTCATTGTCTGCTTTATAAAGAAAGAAAGACGTAACTGACCGATAGCTGACCACATGTTTGAAGGGGGTTGTGTAACTGAGTGTAGAAATGTAGAGGGCGTGCTTAGATGTTTGATTATATTTATTAATATGGGTATAAGGTGTTCCTTTGTATTGGTTTATTTTGGGCTTGAGTTGTTGTATAAGTAAGGCTTCATTAATTTTGCGTTTGTTTATGTTTATTTCTTTATTTAGTATTTGGGTGTTTTTTATGGTTATGTTGGTGATGTCGAGAAACTCACTTGTTGAGAATTTTATATTCAAAAACGGCTCGTTTGGGTTGAGAAAATATTTTACATAGAAGAGTGAACAACGTTTCGACCTTCTTCGGTCATCGTCAGGTTCACAAGGAAAGAGGTAACTGACCGGAAGCTGACCACATGTTTGTAAGGGGTTGTGTAACTGAGTTTTGCAATGTAGAGGGCAAGGTTAGATGTTTGAATATATAATTTTATCTATAATATTAATATAGGTATAATGGCGTTCTTTTATATTGGTTTATTTTGGGTTTAAGTTGTTGTAAAATAAAGCTTCTTTAATTTTGCGTTTGTTTATGTTTGTTTCTATATTTAGTATTTTAGTGTTTTCTATGGTTATGTTGTGTTTATTTGACTTACAGTGTTCGAAAACGTGTGAAGGTGACTTTTTATGTTCTTTGAATCTGGTTTCCATTTTTCTACTTGTTTCTCCAATATAGAAGTCGTGGCAGTTATCACATTGTATTTTATAAATAATGTTAGTGTGGTGTTTGTCAGTGTAATTCTTACATGGTATAGACCTCAGCTTTGTGCCTGGTTTTTGAATAAACTTAGTATTAATTGGAATGTCATACTTTGTTACTAGTTTTTGCCAAATGTTGGTTATTTGTTTGCTGATGTCAGGAATATATGGTATACAGCAGTATGTGGTTTCGTGATTTTTTTTATTCGTGAGATATATTTACTTTTGTTGGTTGATTTTGCTTTCTGTCTAGGTGTGTGCGTATAATGTTTTCTACGGTTTGTGGAGGAAACTTATTGATGTTGATGAAGTATTGTTTTATTTTGTCTAATTCATCGTTAATTTTATCTGGCGAGCACAGTTTTATGGCTGTGTATATCTGGTTTCTTAGTATGTTGAGTTTTTGTTTTATTTCATGTGCTGAGTCCCAAGGAATGTATAGTCCAGTATGGGTGATTTTTCGGTGGATTTCTGTTTTGAATTGTGTGTCGGTTCTTATAACTTTGAGGTTAAAAAATGATATTTGATTGCTTTCTTCCTGTTCACATGTGAAGTTAATGTTGGGATGTATAGAGTTAATGTGAGTGAAAAAATTAAGTATGTGTTCTGTAGATTTGAATCCCGCAACCGTGTCATCTACATATCTGTACCAGTATAGTGGTGGATGTAATGCTGTATTAATTGCTTGTGTTTCAACTTGTGTCATAAAAATATTGGTTAGAACTGGTGATATTTTCTGAACCCAAAACGAGCCGTTTTGCATATAAAATTCTCAACAAGTGGGTTTCTCGACATCACGGTCAGTTACCTGTTTGTGAACCTGATGATGACCGAAGAAGGTCGAAACGTTGTTCGTTCTTCAATGTAAAATATTTTCTCAACCCAAACGAGCCGTTTTTGCATATAAAAAAAATATGGTTATGTTGTGTTCATTTGATTTGCAGTGTTCGAAAACGTGTGAAGATGATTTTTTGTGTTCTTTGAATCTTGTTTCCATTTTTCTACTTGTTTCTCCAATATAGAAGTCGTGGCAGTTATCACATTGTATTTTATAAGTAATGTTGGTGTTGTGTTTGTCAGTGTAGTTTTTTCATAATATAGACCTGGTTTTTGAATAAATTTGGTATTAACTGGAATGTCATATTTTGTTACTAGTTTTTGCCAAATGTTGGTCATTTTTCTGCTGATGTCGGGAACATATGGTATGCAACAGTATATGGTTTCGTGATTTTTTAATTCGTAGGATATATTTACTTTTTATGTTAATGAAGGAGCGTGCAATGAAAACATGATGGGACGCTATATTTGGGGTTGATACGTGAAAGTTATTTACATTAAAGTCGCAAATCTCGAAAAACTACTCACTTCTAAACATTTTTCTATAATTATAGTATAAATACATGTAAATCTTGATTCATACTGAATGTTCAATATAAACGGATATAAGGCGCAGACGCCACTCATAATAATTTGATGTTATATTTTGAATATTTGTTTGTGAAAACCCACATAAACACTTGTTTTTTGTTTTTTATGAAAGTATGAGCATTTTGTATACACTTTCTCGAAATACATCAACGCTTTCTTCAAACAATTTCTTTGTACTTGATGTAGAGTCGTGTATGTTTTATCATGTGCCAGAAGTTATATGGGGTCAAACTGTTCGACTATCCAGAAAAGGTGTGAAGCTGACGAACATTGCTAGAATAGTACGATACCCCAGTATAATATGTCAGAATCCTAAAACGTACTCGGACTGCAGAAAAAGTTCTTCCAGGAAAATCTAATGGTAGATTTAAAAAGCTACTGTTTTTGAATAGATTAACACATTAAAATCAAAAGAAGTATTGCAACATCTTACCAAAGGAATGACATAGACACATTCATTCCAAGTTATCCATAAAATTAGTGAATATGATACTTGTCAAACAAGGTTATTTTATATTAAGAACTATTTGAAAATTGATATTAACCAGAATTCGTTCCCATCACTGTGTTAATTGTGCAAAACAGCATGCCATCTTATTAAACGACTCCTGTTTCCGGTTTGTTAAAACTAATTTTAATATTTTTATTCGAAGCTTACCTATAGGATAGATGAGAGAAGACTGTATTTCCCACAGAGTTTACACACGAGGTAGTGCTGTGTATGTTAGGGCAGCTATTCATTATGGGAAACGTCAATGGCGCCTCCTACATATGGAGACGACATTTGTGCCATATTCTTGGAAAATGTTTCACAATAAGATTTTGTTCAAGGATGACAACATCACTACCCACAATGCTCGTACTGTAATCGCGCTCTTCATGGCCAGCAAAGTCTACAGATCATCATTAACCTTCTCGGCAGCACGCCACATTGTATTGTGGATTTTAGTAGAGTACGAAGAGGTCCAACCAAATACTGAATGTTCAGTATTAACTTATATAAGGCGCAGACACCATTCATAATAATTTGATGTTATATTTTGTCGTTATATATGTTTTAGTAAGGCTTTGTTGTAATGTGGCAAATGACGAATTACACATATTTCTTCAGGTGTCCAATAAAATTGTTTGCTGCTCTAATAAATCGTTCATGATGTCCCTAGAACCTATTCACTTATACAAATTACATATGGAAGTGTATAATATAACATTATATTCTCAGTTTGACAGTGTTAAGTATATTTGTTCTGATGAAAGAAGCAAATAATTGTAAGATGTGACGGGAACCTTCCGAAAATTTGGTTTGTGAGCCTTTTCAGATTTATAGGAATCATAGGAATTCAGATTTAAAGAAAATAGAAGACATATCTGGCTTTATAAAATACACTTTGCGGATTAGAACAATATTCCAGTTTCACTCTATGGTTGGTTGAGTTTTTTGCTTCCAATAGAAAGCTTCCTTTTTCGAAGTATTGTATCTTTTGGCTCTGCCTGGTATACCAATTTTGTCACACAAATATTCTTTCTCTGAAAGGACTTTTACACATTTTTACAGTCATGTCTTTAATTTTACAGCTTTACCCTGTCAAATGATTTGGAATATGCCTTGAGCGAAGTTTATACTTGTGGAAAATATTTTGCGCGATACTACGCCTCGTAGCTGAAATGATATGCCATTACATTAGAATATTGCCTAAAAGGTAATTTACCGCCTTTTGTTATTAAATAGGGATTTTAGACACTGAGTGCCTACAATTTATGCTCTACAGTCTATAATGTGGCAACTTACTTACCCAGTGATAACAAGCTTAAACGGAAACTAACTTTGTTATGGAAGGTCTGTTTCTAAGTAATACTAACACGGCCTTCATCTCATTTATTTATATTACTCATTTTTAGTCAAAAAATTTGTGAAGAAGCAAACAAACTCTTTAATCAGAGCCGACCTTGGAGTAAACGGTACTTGACAGAGAGACAAATATTAGCGGCCTTAAACATGTTAAAACTTGCTACCTCAAAATAGTTTATCAATTACTTGTTCACTTACCTTTTAATTTTATTGCTTCAAAATATAACGTTCCCTAAAGCTTGAATGTTCCTTTTTTGCAGTCGCTCGTGTTGCTTTGCATGAATTTCATTATTGCTTATGCTTACACATCAAATGTATATATTTTTCTTACAAGACTTGTATCTCAACAATTCCTAGACACGTATCAAACATAGCTAAACTCCTTTTTGTAGACTTAATTTCATTTCACCTTTGTGATTATTGTCTTGAACTAACAAATTATTAGGCTAATATAATTTTCAAGATACCACAATTCTTGAGTAACGTTGTATTTTTCTCGTGCATTTAAAAACAATATTCTTTCCGTATTACTCACGAAATTTAACATAAAAAATCATAATCTCTTGATTTCATGAGACGATAAACACAATAAATGTATTTATAAAAATGTGCTTCTTAAAAATCCTCCAAAAGGAGAAAAAAAAGTCTAGTTAAACTTTCTGCTCTTTGATCAAATTATGAAAAAGTTACTAATAGTTGAATTTAACACCATCGTCAATATATGTTTAGGTACACCTAGAAGTTAATAAGGACATGTGTACGTTTTTTTACCATCTGGAAAATCTCACGAACCATAGCTTACGTCCCGTTGCTGCAAAATTGTGCTCCTCACTTTGGGAATGTGTGTGCATTTCAAGATTAAACAGTCTATTCTTATTATTCTATCAGAGTAGCCCAATTACTGGCGGGAGATGCTCTTGACTGATTGCTTTATTTCTTGTCTAAAAGTTCGAATTTAGAGACGGCTATCTGAAATAAATCTTGTTTAATTTTGCGTGAATATTCAAAAACGAGTGTAAACCATATTTCATAATGGAATAATTGTTTTGTAAACCTACATTAGTTGAGATTTTACGTAATTAACTATTTTACTCGCTGATAAAGATTTATGTTAAATTCGATGCATAATCGATTACAGGATTCAAACTTTTACTTCTATTATTCTGTATACAGAAATTATAGCATTTTTTATTAACCATCCCTCCAACTAGTAAGAAAAATTAAAAAACTGAAATTTGTTTGTGCAGCAACATGGTAATTGCACAGAATAATTTATTCACCATACAGGGTATATTTTTCTTTCATTAATCATATAGCTTTGAAATAAATGTAAAAGGCAGTTACCCAGTAAAGAAAAACATAGGATGTCTGACAAAGAAAAAATAAGGTAATTTCTTTACAGACAATGGTGCATAACTTACTTGTACTTTCACCTAAACCTAACACATTATAAGTATTTTAAAAAATCTAAGAAACACATGAACGCAAGTAAAAATTACCAAAAACATTAAAACATTAATAAGGTGAGCTATTGCGTTTAATTAGATGTATAGTATAGCAAAAACAGAAACTCGTGTATTGCAGTTCTATTCAAATGTGTTTTGGATGTTTGAGTAGCTGCAGAAGGTTGACATGAACTACTCGTTTTAATTTTAAGCCGATAGGCTAGGGGTAAGGTAGCTTGTGAACAATACGTTTACATTATAGGAGATGGAGACATTATAAGATACAGTGTGTGAAGTTATTGGAAGTCGAAAGAAATATACTTATATATCACTTAAAGAGTATAATTTCTGGAAAATATGTTTGTAAAAATACATTTGGGGTGGGGGGAATATGCTCCCAACTTTTAGCTGGACAGCGGTAAGTTCACAGACTTACAACGCTATTTGTTTGTGTCTTTTTTGGAATTTCGCGCAAAACTACACGAGGGCTATCTGCGCTAGCCGTCCCTACTTTAGCAGTGTAAGACTAAAGGGAAGGCAACTAGTCATCACCACCCACCACCAACTTTTGAGCTACTCTTTTACCAACGAATAGTGAGATTGGCCGTCACATTATACGCCCCCACGGCTGAAAGGGCGAGCATGTTGGTGTGAATGGAATTCAAACCCGTGATCCTCAGGTTACGAATCGAACGCCTTAACTCACATGGCCATGCCGGGCCTTACAACGCTAAAGTCTGGGATTCTATTTTTCGCAATTGACCCAGCAAATAGCTCAAAGTATAATAGCTTTGATATGAAACAACCAACCAATAACTTTTTGTTTACTAAATTATGTTCAAAGACAACGATGTCTGCGGATATAATTATAACATTTATTTGCATAATTACATAATAAACACATCATGTTTGCACCCTCTTGGCTTAGAAACTATAACAGATTATTTAGTTTTCTTGGGTTTCCCTTTACTCGCCACTAAAATCTAAGTTACTTTAGGTTTTTGGATACATCAACACCTGAATAGTACTTTGTATTCTACCGTTATATAAGGCCTAACTTATTTATTTGATTCCCTCTTCCAGACATCACTGGCGAGTTGTGAAGTTAGTGAAACCAATCTAATGTAGCTAAAGTAGCGAATCAAATAATAGATTAGACCTCTATGTCGTCTTTTCTTCACTGAAATTCACGTTTAGGTGAAGAAAAGAAATTAATAGCCAAATTACATAACATATTTTATGTTCAGTAATGAAATCTAAGATCTCGAACGAAAAACATTTTTTCTATATGCCAAATTTTTAAACATCATATAGCTAAAGAAACACAACTTATCCTAAAATATATTGAAATATAAAAAATTCAGGCTCTAAAAGGATTTCACAATAAGTACAATTTAGCAGGTGATATCCTTGTAACTTGGTATAAAAATATGGAAATAGATATAGATTTGTGAGGTAAATATACAGATTATATTATTGAAGTTTGGCGTCAGAAACTTAACTCAAAAAACTTTCACAATCCTCCAAAATTCACCTTATACTTCAACATTACATTCACACAAAATTTATTGACTTTTCGGACACTTTCACTTTTCATACTTACTAAATGGCAAACTTTTCAAATTGGAAAGAGTAAGATTTCATACCTTAATATCCAGAGATCATTAACTAGTAATCTCAGTGTTCCGAAATTGTTAAATTATATAAGTTCACACCCCTATATTCCGAAGTCATGAAATTAAAATAATTATAAATTAGTAACTCTATATCTTTGTACAGTATATTTTATTTGAGTTTGCTATTCAAATATATCAAGCAAAACTAAATTGTATTGATCACAGTTGCAATGCACTTGAAGATCACTTGCTCTGAACATTTCTACTGCCCAATGACTACCTATTAAAGTGGATTAACTCTTTTGATGACAATGATACCAAATGTCCTATTAAGTGTGAGTTTCTGGATCATATCTTAACGATTTATTTTTCAGTACTAATACCAACATCCTTGACAAATTTGATGTACTAAAATGTTTCATCAGATACCAAAACATCAGCAATAATAACCGTTTTCCAAATTAAAAAAAATACAAGAAATTAAAATATTAGGCAAAGTATAAAAGGCTACGTATCATTTTCGCTTTGTAACAAGCATGAAAAGTAGTTCAGAACTAAGTGTTATCTCTATACATTTTCATTGCTCAACCACTTGTGTAACAAAATTACCTCTTATTTTAATAATTAGGAAACCAGATGGCGTTTTACATACGAATTTTTTGGCTAATATCTTAACGATCCGCATGTCTATGCAAACTCTATATATTTTATTCTAAATACGGATATTGTTCCTACCCAATATTTTATGGATAAACATTAAACTAGAAATCAAAATATAACAATAACTTTGCGATTTTTGAATTTCACTTGGAACAGTATTGTAATAAAAATTAGGAAAACATTATGCTAAGATATTTAAATTGTTTGCCAGAATGCTTCTCCTAAGAACCACGCTAGTTCGAGTATGTTGTTTATAAACCATAAAGGTACTAGCTCGAAAACGAAAGCTTTAACCAAAAGTAAATAATTAAAATATCGTGTTTATTAGTAAGAACTGCATAACACCCTGGTAAGGCAATAATAGCCTACTTGATGTTATCTTCTTTCTTTAGTAATACTGCTTGTCAGAGAGAGAGATAAAAATGCTGTTGCTGTCAAACAAAGTACTTTAGGTCTTTGCATTGTTGATAAAGTTATGTGTGATAAATGTGGGTAATCTTTTAGAATAAAGTATAGAAGATCAGAATATATGTTAACTTTGAAAAGGTATACAGCAAGATAAGATCACTGTAGTATAGTTTCACCTACTTATAAATCTGTGTGTGATAGAAATAAGAAATATTATACTAGAGGGACTAGCTGAGCAAAATATGTGAACACTGAAAAGTTATACAGCAAGAAAACATCATTGTAATGTAGTGCGTTAACCTGCCTGGTTATAAATTTACGTGTTATAAAAGTAAAGAAGTTTATGTAGGAGAGGATAGCTGATCAGAATTTGTTCACATGAAAAAGTTGTACAACAAATTAACATCATTGTAGCATAGTGTGTTATCCGAATAATATTTACGAATATATGAAAAACCAACTAATGAATAATAATAATAATAATAATAATAATAAATAATAAATTTAGTCGTTTTTAAAGAAGAATGCACTTGTACTGAAACAAACTAATTCCAGAGATGAACAGACACAAAAGTTATCAATTATAATTACACACGTTGTAAGAGTACAGAAAATCGCCATTATTCCCTTCATACCTTATGCTTTTGTGACCTTGATAATGAAATTTAAAAATTAACCTATTTTCTATGTAAAAATAGGCAAATTTACACATTTTCATTGATGTAAAATCTGAATAAAATCATATATGAATCAAGATTTACATGTATTTATTCTAAAATTATACAAAAATGTTTAGAATTGAGTAGTTTTTTTGAGATTTGCGACTGTAATGTAAATCACTTTCACGTATCATTCCCCAAATATAGTCTCACATCATGTTTTTGTTATACGTTCCCAGGTCATAAAAGTAAAGTCTGAAGAGAAAATAGGTGTTTTCAATTAACTTTAGTAAAAGTTTTGTTAGATAGTGTTATTAGCGTAATATAATAATTATACATAATTAATTAAAATTACTTCTTCCATTTTGATATTTGACTAACTTTACTAATATAAAATAAGATTGTGACACATTGTTTTAGCGTTCATATACTGCAGCTTGCCTGGTCACAAGAAATAAGTGATTGCTTAACCTTTAAGCTGTTGAGTTGCTTTGTTTGGTAAGCTAGTCATTAATGTAAACAAGTAAAAGTTTCTGCTCTTGAACTGATGAATGAAGTAGCAGTGATTATTCCTCAGCATAACATCACTTGTGATTGTCCAGCTGTCTAAATGACAAGCAAATTTTAACAGAAATAATAATATTTTTGTTGTGTTTTGCAGACAGGTTCTTGGGAGAATACTTGTAAAACGTACACGTGTTCACCATCTGGGTAGTCTAAAGATAGCAGTTCGTCGTAAAAGAATTACAGTTCCAAAAAATTCTGGAGCGTACGATGACATTTGTAAATTCTGCTGCTATCGAATTACAGTAATGTCCGAAAGAATAGTGGTCGTTCGATTCTGAACATTCTCCACACATTATCAGAGCGAAAAGGGTCTATTCTTAGGTTTTAAGTATTCTTACCGTGCATAAATGCTTGTTTTTAGAAATGACTGAAACTGCATTATTACTGTAATTATGCAAAGTTGTACTGCAAGTGATCTCGTTAAAATGCAGTTGGTCACGGGAACCTTTTCTTTTATGACATAACTATTTGTATTCTGTAGAATTTACCGAGATAAAACTGTATTCATATATCGGTTTAATTTGTGTATGACATCTTGTAAATGGCCGATTTGTATTATCAAGGTTGTCCATTTACATATACAGTGAAGAAGAAAGTTTATGTAATAAACTGAGAATAAATATACATGTCTATCACCTTGAGCGTGTGGTTAAACAATTAGTAACTTTATTTACAATACTGTTAACGTCGAGTAGCTCGATTACATGCACGTGGTGCTTTTTGAAAGAATTAACATAAGTATTATGCATATTCTTCTGGTTGTGAAACTCACAGTTGAGGATTTAGTTTTATTAGACGCTATAGTATAACCATTAGGTGTTGCGTTGAATACAGTAGCATACAGTTAATAACGTTCCACTACTAATTTATAGTCTTTAAGTGGTTAAATAAAACTAGATCTAGTAAACAATTTGATAATGATTTGATGAAAAGAAAGCAATGCCTTAGAATCTAATAGCTTGAGACTTATGTCACAGATGTTAATAACATATTTGGTTCTGTGATGTAAATATACATCAAACCGCGCAGTTTGCGAATTATGATATAAACCATGTGAGCTTAAAAATTTGTGTTTTGAGAAAACAGACTTATGCACTTTATAATATTACCATATTTGTGATAAAACTTCCATATTGTAACTGAAGAAAAACAACACATAATCGGTGACATGATAATTCTTTATTTCATAACTTCTAATGTAAACATATCTACATAGAGACTTAGTTCTATTCCATCCAATAAACATTAAAAACGAATGATTTTTGGTAAACTCTGTGTGTTTTTCGTATAGCAAAACCACAAAGGACTATCTGCTCATCCCACCGAGGGGAATCGGACCCCTGATCTTAGCGTTGTAAATCCGGAGACATAGCGCTGTACTAGCGGGGGACTTGTGGTAAACCAACCCTTACTTGAGTGTATGTTTACTCTGTTAATCCGTAATGTCGAGACGGTATGTTTTTTAGCCTTCATTCACTCAGGAATGGTTTATTAACACCATAATGCAGAATATAATATCGTATATAACTAAACACCTGGCCGATTGCTTAAGATAATTTGCAGAATATTTATTTCAAAACTAATATTATGATTTTTCTGAATTTTCTACTACTCTACTTCTTAAATAGCTGATACATATACCTAAGCTATACAAAAGCTAAGGTGTGTTACGTCACGTCACGAAATAGGGGGGCGTCATAAAAGCCAAAAAACATTGATCCAACTATAGCAGTTTGATTACTATTTGCCCATTACGAATTTTGTAAAAAGGTTCGTGAGGGGAATACGGCAAAATCTTTTAAGTGTAGTGAATGTTGTTATAATAAGTATGATATAATATAAAAGTAAATATGTACTGTGGAATCACCTAACCTAGAGTTTATAAAATTTGTCATGAAAATATGATTATGGATTCAATTTTAAACTTAAATAGTTTCTGATTTAAGCTATTTTTTGTTATATCATCAACGTTTTTATTAAAAAGAAACTTTCTTAATCAGCAGAGATTCTAAATTAAGAAACCAACACATATTTTTCTACTTTTTTATGTATAGATTTCGTTTTATACTTTCAGTTCAAGGACTAACAATAGTACATATAACAATACTACATATATATGTTTTATTGACTTTTCGCCTTCGCGCATAACAATGACAGTTTTGATCACTAGAGTTTCGAATTCAAAGAAGTTTATCAAATAATATTTATATTATTTGTAATTTATCAAAGTGTGATATTAATGGTAGAGGATGAATACATTTGCAAGGCACTGTTTTCAATACTATCCATTAATAAGATCATGATTTCAAAAGGTTTATCATGAAGTATCTTCTGCTTAAATGCTATTAAGTAAGAAATTCTGAAGCACATCACTATTGGATATAATAAATACAAAACAAAAATAGAAAATTGATTTTCTGTGACATTAGATTTGAATTGGTATTATCATGAGTATAAGTATTTCATGTTCTTCTTACACAAAGTTTGTTATATAATGAGTATAGAACTATTTATGTCTTGAAAAGTTTTGAAAGTGTCTTGACATTAAACAAAAAGAAAAGCAGATATGTTTTCACTTGCGCAAATCATTAGTGAAATTTAACTTTAGTTTGGATTTTAGATCAGGATTAGTTAGTTTATTAAATATACACTTCTGTTAAAGTTTTAAAACTTTCTGGTCGAAGAAAATCTCAAAAATAAATCGTTTCGAGTTAATCAAACTCCAAAACAATATTTTTATTCCTTGTAGACGTGTGTATAATCGGATACGGCACAAAAGTGGATTTATCTCTTCACTGATTACATAATATTTTAAATCTAGTTTTACAAAAAGAAAGTTATATCATAAACATACGTATATAACCACGAGTAGGATACAACTTTAAAATTGTTTGAATGCAAAAACAGATATTTGTAAGTGACCGAGATTATTGAATCCAATATAAAAGTAATTCGCTCTGCAAACTGATCCTACAAGAGGAAAGAAAAATACGCTTGTTATAGGCAATAATTTATGAGAAAAAACTGTAAACAGGATAAGATATGAATTCAATAAATCTGTAATAAATAAACGTGTTTCAAATAATTGTGAGTTTTATCAATATTACCTAAAGCTATCAAAGTATCTACAGAGCCCAAATCAATAAAAAAAGAAAAAGAAAGGAACATACAGAAATACAGATTTACTTGATATTACGTGAAGCAACGATTTAAATGTAAATATTTTATAGTATACAAAGTGACACTTAAGTTTTCATTGCAAGACATCTGTCAACTTTCTTTTCAAACAAAACGTTTCATATCGATTATAAATTATCAGTAATTTAACAAAAACACTTTTGTGTTTATTTACATACTTATGTAAATGAAAATTCACAAATGTTTTTCACTCAAGATCTAGTTGCTTATGGAGAAAAGTTCTTTATGTTTTGGATTCTTTTCTACGGACGATTAATTGCTCTTGATAATAACTTATTTTTCTATCAGGGATCGTAATCAGTGTGACAGGTATAGTCACACCACTCTGCCTGGAAGAGCAGGTTCAGTTATAACAAACTTCTACGAGAGGTGTTAAGATCAGTCTGTTTGTTTGTTTTGGAATTTTGCACAAAGCTACTCGAGGGCTATCTGTGCTAGCCGTCCCTAATTTAGCAGTGTAAGACTAGAGGGAAGGCAGCAAGTCATCACTACCCACCGCCAGCTCTTGGGCTACTCTTTTACCAACGAATAGTTGGATTGATCGCCACATTATAACACGGCTGAAAGGGCGATCATGTTTGGTGCGACAGGGATTAGAACCCGCGACTATGCTGGATCTTTGTTTAGTTGTTTTCACATCCTTATATGAATTTGTGTCGATTTTCGCTCTTTATTGCTATTCACTGTATTGTTGTTATTCATTTTAAAACTCGACTTATTGACTTTGGTTATTTTTTTGCTATGTGACTATAAGAACGCTCTTTTATGTCAAAAAGAGCTGTGGTGTAAATTCCAACCACAAGCCTTTTCATGACGCTCGACTAATGGTTTGGAATTTGCCGCAAACAATTATATATATAGATATTAAATATGTCACCAGTGGAAACAGGACTTACATCTTCGGTGACAAGTCACTACATTGGGCATGTGTATATTGTTTTTATAAAATTTAATTAATCCCTATTATTCGGAGTGATCCCTTTGGCAATCGAGTCTTAAGTTTATATATTCTGTTTATAATTAAAACTTGTTGCTTTTTAAAGAAAAAAAAACATTTTATTTCGAATGTTAAATGTTTGCTCCCAGTTTCACAAGATTATAAACCAGACGTTTCATTATAGCACGTTTCCCACTACAGCTAAATATTACATTTATATATAATGGGATTTATATATGGAAATGCCGTAGTGAGAGACCCTCGAATATTTTCAGATTATATACTGAGTTACGTACCAAACTGGATGTTACTAATATAAATGTAATGTGTAACATAATACAGCCTTGTCAACAAATATATGTCCGATTAGATTGTGACAAGTATGGCTTTCAATGCATTAGAACCCCAGTGAGTCTCCCATTACGATACTGAAGATCAGTGGTACAAGTTAAAGTTGTTGTAGAGACCACAATTTGGAACAAGACCTTAAGACCTGAAATCACGTGATTTGTGTTCACCTGTAGATAACTGATCTTGTTAAGTAAGTATTTATAGTAGCATTAAAGACCCTCAATAAACAGATGAAATAACAATCAGTGATGTCGAGAAACCCACTTGTTAAGAATTTTATATGCAAAAACGGCTCGTTTGGGTTTAGAAAATATTTTAAATAGAAGAGCGAACAACGTTTCGACCTTCTATTTAAAATATTTTCTAAACCCAAACGAGCCGTTTTTGCATATAAAACAGATGAAATGTCCGGCCTGTATCTGAGAAACATGATAATCAATACAGTTAACCACCTTTTTTAATTAACATAACATTCTACGCATTACGAATATATAAGTGAAACTGCAGTTAGTGTCATATTACATAGAATATTTTCAGGAAATTTTCCAATGTATTTAAAATCAACTTGAAATGGACACACATGTATTACGACTATGAGATTGACAAGAGTACAGTAGAAATTACCGCTATATACTTCAACAGCAAGGAAAACATTTACTAACTTTAGATTAAAACTTTAACAGAATGAAGTAAATTTTATTTTAAATAACGTAAACATCATTCTGTTATAGAAATTTGAACATATTCATTCATCAAAGTTACACTTTATACTTTTTGTATAAATGTGCAAAATATAACTAAACAACAGTACAGGGATATTTGGTCTTTCCACACTATTTTTATTCCCACTCTTAAGAAAACCGAAAAGGATAAACTCACCTTTTATATTTATTTTTATTGACCTTTACATGCTTCGACAGCTTCAGGTCAAACTTAAATTAAAAGTTTTTATTTCTTTCCTCGACGCGCATTTTTCGTGGTTGATAAGTATTCTCTAAAATATTCAATTTGACGTATGGAATGCCTATGGCACAACCTCAGAATCTTTTTTCGATTATTCAAAGATTCCCAAACCGCTTTTGCAGTTTTGCTGATGAATTCATTCCTCAATTTCGCTAGTGCTATCAGGATCTGGCTCTTTTCATTATGGTTTTTAAGGGTGATTCTTTAGCCTGCTTTGATGCAGAATTGTTTTCATTTGTAGTGAAACTGTTGTCCTATGTTGTTTTTTTGTAACTTATAAAACATTTTACATTTTGAGTTATTCACTTGTTTACACACAAGCCATCTCGCCTTCTGGTACAAGTCTTTTGCTAATTATTATTATGTACACGCTTTTGTTATTTCTTATTGATTTAAGTCCTAGACCTGTTTTATTGTTGCCAACCCGAAAGTCGTTAGAGCTTCTTCTATAAAGTAAAATATTATATTTTGTAATTCAGAGGGAGTACTATGATTTGTATAAACGTTCGATTTAGCACTAAACATTTTCTTCAAAGTCCAGACTACTATTTTTTTTTCAAAAGTCAACGTTTGAGACATTTAATAACAAATGTAGAACAAACACTAATAATTCGGTTTCCAACTGACTTGGGAATTTACCCGACTTTTTTATTTTGGTTATATCTAAGTAATCTTATCTTCCAATAAATAAATAGTTCTTCGTACCATTATTGTACAAATGTAATCTGTTCATCATATAATCATGTATTATTGTGCTCAGGAGCAATTCTCTCTTTTGGTAGGGTATTTTTTCTGTAAGAACTCCTTTGAGGTTGAAAGTGTTTTTATTCTAAAGATTCTGAACATACACTTTTAGTTTTTTTTCTCGTTGTTTATTGTAAAGATTCTCTTTTTAATGTTATCCACATTTCAATTAAATATAGTTCCTTCGTTAATTTTTTCAAGATTCCTACAGATGTTGCTAATCTAAGCTTTCAGTTTTCACGTACTGAATTCATCTCTGTATTGATTTGTAATCCGAGAGTCGCGGGCTCGAATCCCGGTCGCACCAAACACGCTTACCCTTTCAGCCGTGGAGGCGTTATAATTTGACGGTCAATCCCACTATTCGTTGGTAAATGGTAAAAGAGTAGCTCAAGAGTTGGCGGTAGGTGGTGATGACTAGCTGCCTTCCCTCTTGTCTTACACTGCTAAATTGGAGACGGCTAGCGCAGATAGCCCTTGAGTAACTTTGCGCGAAATTTAAAACAAACAAACAAATCTCTGTGTTGATGTGAAATGTGAAGTGGAGCGATAGAATATTACTGTGAAACTTCATTTCTGTTCTTCTCTAACGAAAGACTTTTATCATTTATATTTTTGTTTTTTACTCACATGGAACTGAGAATATTCATTTAATAAACAAACTATTACGTAATGAAAGAAAAACTTATCAGAACTGAAGCAAGTTTATACATCCATTGTTGTAGAAAGTCATTTGATTGAGTATTACATTTAGCTTGTTCAAAATAGATTGATGTCAAGATAGGTTGAATTATGGAAATTGGAAACATTGTGTCTTTTAATAATTTTTTTAGCGATGGAGAAAACAAAAAGAAATTTGTAACACAGATGCCTCTTCTCTAATTGTTACCTAGTCGCTAAAACCTCATAAAATGAAATAAATGTGTTGGAAAAAACTTCAATCAAGTATAACGTACGCTAAATAGTAACAATAGTGTTTCTTTATTTTCAGTGAAAATAAAACTTTCGTTTCAAAATGTATTTGAGCTCATGCTTTATTTTTAAAAATTTTCAAACATAGAAAAAAGAAATACAATACTTTTACATTCTATTCTGTTAAAACTCAAAGTATAAGCTCCCTACAATATGTAATTTCAGATTACATCAAGTATAAAAACTAGAGCGTAATCAGCTGACTTTGCATAATATGGTGTGTAAAATTTTAACATAACATGAATTTTTTCAACTCTTTCATGACTCTGCTCAAATACAATTAAAATAATCAGAGCACATTCTCAAGATTAGTCAAAGCACTCATTCATTATCTCCAATACCTTTGGATATGAACAATAAGAGCTGAAAATTTGTCAGTATACTTGTCAACACTTCTGCCGTCTAATAAACTGAGATATAAATATTCAAAGTATACTGTCGACTAACTACCGCAAACTGTTTGATACAGGACCATATTCTGAAATTAAACCTCATTTTAAACAGTTTCAGGTTTATCGCGACTTAAATAAATCATACATCTCATCTGTCGACTCTTTTGCCAGAATAAAACAAAGAAGCAAGTTTTAAGTAGAGAATACGATTTTGGAACGCTTAGGTTTTTAATGTCAGGTGTATGTTTTGTTGCCAACATTTCAAAGCAATCTCTGATACATTTTTCTTCTGATTAAACGCGAAATGAGCTTGTTTTTTTATAGTATATAGTCATGCCAGTGAATTAGGACATCTGAATTATGTTATCCTGAATTAATTTTGTGAAACTTTAATTGTAAGTTCATTGAAAACAATGATAATGTTAGTAACCTTTGGAAAATATGATGAAGCTCAAGCTTTTTCAAAGAAATTAAGCACAAAGTACAAGAATGAGCTCACCACTTGTATCTAAACCCGCTTTCTAGCCACGTAAATCCACCGACGTACTGCTGTGCCACTGGGTGGCTTGAAAGTTACCAATGACAAAAAAATAAAAAAATAAATTTACACTTACAACCGCTAACATTAGAATAAAATCCAGTTGTGACTTCAACAATTCTGAATTATGTGTTGAAAGACAATTTTCCTTAGTTTTAGGGTAAAGTGACACGGTGCTGCTGGGATCGAACATTGAATTAAAGCGTTATAAACCAACAAGGTTATTACTAAGCTACAACTATTTCTTTCGTCTTGTTATGCGATCGCCTAGCGTTAAATGTTTCAAGTTGTTCTACATTGAAATAACTGGAAAGTTTTTTAGTGAATTATTTGTGAAACTCTTGGACTGAGGTAAATATAATGACATAGTTAACATTTTTATATCACACGTAATCACTTCATCACCACAGCTACATTATGTACAACTATACAGTCAGCATGGCTAAATTTTACATATAATCATGTACAGAACATGCTCGTACTATATTTAATCATTACATATAATGCCTGGTAGGCATGGCTACATTACAAGTAATTCATAATCATCATAGCTACACTAATCATAATCACATAGTCAAAACATCAACACTGTATATAGTCATCGCACAATTAGTATGGCTACACAACACACAATTAAATATTCAGGATAGATATACTGTACGTTTTCACAAAGTCAGGATGGCTACACTTATTATTGTCACATAGCATGGCTATACTATACAAATTCACATAGCCAAACTGTAGATAACCACATAGTCAGCATGGATACACTGCACGGACTAAGCTACTCAGCATGACTACCTATACATAATAACACAGTTAGCAATGGCTATATCATACATAATCACATAGCATATATGTTTACTCCACGTGCAAGAAGAGCTTCAGCATGATTACACTTTGCACTATCATATAATCTGCTTGTATATACTTAGGCAATCATATCAGGAATATACTTATATCACACATATAGTGGTGGATAAAAGTACTGCATCACTCAATTTTTAAGACCGTTCTTTGTCACCTGTTTTGAGGCCCTGATGCATGTAGGTGCAAATATGTTTTATGGATGATGCAATACTGTCTAATTATTACAATTATTACCAGCAGCTTTATAGGCTGTCTAGATATTTTATCAGCAGTTTTCTGGCTTTGAATAAAAGTTCTTACTGAGATTCAGTTTAGTATCTACGACAACATTCGTGCCATGTTACCATAATCAAGGATTGCAAGTTAATTTCTTGAAAAAAAAAGTAATCATTATTTCTTCACCAAAGAGGGACAGATTGCTAGAGGAATTACATTCAACCAGTCTTCCGCGAGCCAGTTTGTATAAAGATCTATATAGACTGGTTGTGTGGGGAAAAACAAAGCTTCCACGACAGCTGAAGATTGTATTCTAAAATGCAAGAGCCTGAGGAATAGTTGACTGCTGTTTACAGTCTTCAAAAGAGCATGGCACGAAACTTCAGGGATCATTGTTTTCATATCCACCATCAGCTCAACCGGTCTCCTAGCAAAATTACGAAAAAGATACCCGTCCTTACAAACTACGTGAGTTTCGACCGAGCCAAAGATGATGCTGATTAGACTGTAACAAAGTGGAGCTAGTTGATTTTTAAGACGAATCAAAGTTCAATTTGCCCACGTCTGATGGAAAACACTTTGTACAATGTAGATGTGAAGAACAGTTTCATCCAGAGTATTTAAATACATGAAACATCCATGGAACCAGATGCTTTAGGGAGAAAAAGATCATAGGTTTTATTTCATTGCTGGCAACAGCCAAAATCTCTGCGCTACAGATAACTGTTGGATGTCAATGGGTAAGAAAGTGTAAAAGAAGGAACCGAGAAGCATCTTGGAACTGCAGAATACTTTAATCCACGTGTGACGTCATGAACTTACCACTTCCTCGATTCAGTTCCTAGTGAACGTTATTCCATGGCGATGTCACATAAGGCCAGAGGGGTCACAAGCAAATATTAAAACAAACAATAGACTTTGTGACCACCTTTTGTA
This sequence comes from Carcinoscorpius rotundicauda, assembly GCA_011833715.1. Classification (NCBI taxonomy): domain Eukaryota; kingdom Metazoa; phylum Arthropoda; class Merostomata; order Xiphosura; family Limulidae; genus Carcinoscorpius; species Carcinoscorpius rotundicauda. Next base: position 44,030,766 of record CM022393.1, read on the forward strand.
AAGTTAAATGCTAGCATTATCTTTAAGTTAAGATTTTTTTACTCGGATAACATTTTAGTACTAGCCAAGTATTTGTTAATCATCTGTTGTAATACATTTTTCACGGTTGGTTTGTTAATAAAGGCATGGCCAAGCGCGTAAGGCGCGCGACTCGTAATCCGAGGGTCGCGGGTTCGGGCCCGCGCCGCGCCAAACATGCTCGTCCTCCCAGGCGTGGGGGTGTTATAATGTGACGGTCAATCCCACTTTTCGTTGGTAAAAGAGTAGCCCAAGAGTTGGCGGTGGGTGGTGATGACTAGCTGCCTTCCCTCTAGTCTTACACTGCTAAATTAGGGACGGCTAGCACAGATAATCCTCGAGTAGCTTCGTGCGAAATTCCAAAACAAACAAACAAACTTGTTAATAAAGATGCATGCGGGTGTTTGGATATCAGGAATGCGAGTCAACTTACATAACACAATGTCCATAACCGTTTTACACTGGTTCTGATGCTTCTACATTTCACAATATTATAAAAAAATTCAGGAACTAATAAAAGTGTGAAAAATTGGGAAATAAAATAATTTTTCACCGCTGTAGTTACTTAAATCATATGTAACCATATATTCAGCATGTGTACATCATATGTGATTATACAGCCGAAATGATTACGTCATATGTAATAATATAGCTAGTGTACTTTTTTTTTTCTCTTTATTTATCCCACTTCAACGAGGTATATACAGAAATACAACAATTAAAACACAAGTTCATAAATTCTCATGTATCAATAACTTTACAGATTATCATGCTGAAAATTACCACAAAGCTAATAAATTAGAAACAAAAAATATATACTTTATTGTAGGTCGTGAAAGCTGACAGTGAGGTTTCGTGGTACTTTGACGTTCACGTTATATGCTAGTAACTTCTATTACTAAAATGTAGTTGATCAAACACGTTTAGAAATCGTTCAGCTTTATGCTTTTATTTTTTTTATGCTACTGGTGTCATACGTACACTACATTAACAGTTCTAAAAACCAATCTGTGAGCACCTCTACTGATCAACATCTCCATTTGATGTCATTTCTTGTCACGCAAAATATACTGCAATTCAATATCGTTGTCATAGTAGTTTAGGTGATATTTCCAAGTGCCCGCGAGTTCCAAGCTGAAACCTTTGAATTGTGATACTTTAATTAGTTTAAGACGGAAATAGATATCTAGCTTTCTGCAATAAATTTTAAGAGCCTCCAAAAGCTAATTAATGGTTACAGTTGCCATACTCGCTTCTTTTCGGTACTTACAACTAAATCAAGACAAAGCCAAAACTTCTAGTAGAGGTTAATGACATTATAGAACATAATCTCAATAATGTATTTCAAGATTCGGCCAGCATACAGGATTTGTGATACTTTCATACATATGTATTATACTAACAATACGAAATAATATTACTAGTTACAATAAGTAAATAACTCAAAATTATTTCAAACATTATACTCTATAATTCTAACTTATTTTTTTTCTCAATATTTGGTTTATTAATTTTTGAAATTTGTAGCTGTTTGACTCATTCATAGTGTACATCACGTGATCTGTGTCGTATATATCAGAAGATAAATTGACCATCATTACCATTCGTGCTGTGAAACGTTTTGACTGACGTATGAACGTTAATCACACAAAATCTTCTCATATGACGTTTATCATTACGGCCGAAAATATCATTAACAGCGAGAATACTGATGAAACAACGCTAATCGTTAGGAGTAGGAATGTAAGAAAATATCCTCAATGAAGTGTTTCAGCACTAGTTAGATATTTATTTATGTTCTGTATAGAATGTTCGTTGGTTAACAAGTTAATACTAATCCGTAATATTTTCAGCACATATAATAATTTCAGTTTCCGAGAAAAATGACTCATTTAGACAATTTTTTCTTCAAATTAGTTTATTCTTCAAAAGTTACCGATTGTTGTTGCTTTCATACTTCCAACGACTTAAGTTACAAGATTCGTCTAGTAGAAAGATGTATCGTATGTACAAAATTTGTCATGATGTAGAAGAATGGTCTTTTACGCACACATATAAGATTTTCTTTTTCATTCTTATCTTTGAAATAGAAAAGAATTGGTAGTTGTAATTACTACAAATGAATTGTTTCCGTTGTGTTCTAAAATAAGTAAAATATGTGAAGTATGTTTGTGTGTCGGTTACGGAAATGTATTTAAATAGTAAGGTTGTTGTTTTGAATTAAGCACACAGCTACACAATAGGCTATCTGTGCTCTGCCCACCACGGGTATCGAAACCCGGATTTTAGCGCGTAAGTCCGTAGACATACCGCTGAGTCACTGGGGGGCAAATAGTAAAGTAAGCTCATTATCATGATAGAGATTATTATTATAATATAGACTAGCAGACAGCCGCAAGATAATTGCGCTCAGAATAATCTCTTTATTCTAATATTTCTTTTTTCTTCTAATTACAGAGTTTGTAGGACAATACGAAAGAATTCTAATCGCAGTCACAGAAGTCTTGTCATATTGTAATTCTGTTGCATGCGCAATAACAATTTTACCTTGAAAGCTCAACAACACTTCATTATAACTGCTCTATGAATGAAATAATAACAAAAAAGATTTGAGTAAATATTCTTTACTTATCAGTACTATAGTATTAAAAGCTTGGGGTTTTCAAAAATATCATAGTATTAAGTACAATTTAGTCCCACCTAAGCTAATGTATAAACGTACACGGTACAGGATTACTTCATCTCTTTATCAAACTAATGGCCCGACAGGGCTAGGTATTTATGGCACTCGACTTGTAGTCTTAACGTCGAAGGTTCGAATCCCCGTCACACCAAACATGTTTACCCTTTCAGCCGTGGGGGCGTTATAATATGAAGGTCAATCCCACTATTTGTTGTTAAAAGAGTAGCCCAATAGTTGGCGGTGGTTGGTGATGATTAGCTGCCTTCCCTCTTCCCACTGCTAGATTAGGGACGGATAGCGCAGAATGCTGTAGTGTAGCTTTACGCGAAATTCAAAAGAAACCAAACCAGACATTACCGAACTGAGTCCTAATATTAGTTAAGGTTTTCAAAGTACGACATAAATAAAAGTTGTCTTACACATTTTGGTGTCTATGATTACATTTTGTTTGTATTATTTTAAAAAATATTGTGTTTAAAGAAATACCATTACAATAAATATACTAATTTTCCAGGAAACGTTTATCGGTTTCTCCTTGTATGTAGGACCCGGCATGGCCAAGCGCGTTAAGGCGTGCGACTCGTAATCCGAGGGTCGCGGGTTCGCATCCCCGTCGCGCCAAACATGCTCGCCCTTTCAGCTGTGGGGGCGTTATAATGTTTCGGTCAATCCCACTTTTCGTTGGTAAAAGAGTAGCTTAAGAGTTGGCGGTGGGTGGTGATTACTTGCTGCCTTTCCTTTGGTCTCACACTGCTAAATTAGGAACGGCTAGCACAGATAGCCCTCGAGTAGCTTTGTGCAAAATTAAAAACAAACCAACAAACAAACAAAAACAAACATCCTTGTATGTAATGTTGTTTTTAATGAATGCCATAAAACAAAATGATATTCACGAAATTAATATATGCATATATATAGAGAGACATTGTAATTTTTGTTTAGAATTACTCTTAGGATTTGTTTCGAGTATTAGTTCATATGCTTTGAATTCCTATTTGTGAAGTTAGTTGTATTTGACACTTTTTATCAAGTGTCGAAAGTAAATGGTTTCAGAATTTTTCTCTTTAATTCATGTAGTTTACAACAAAATTACTGTTTACTGATTATCTTATGCATTTCACAATACAAGAATACAACAGAAGTTATAACAATAATAAATGTATAAAAATAGCAATATATAACTCACTTAACTATTCCGAATGAGGTCGAAATCAAGCTAACAATAACGAAAGTATGTAATTATTTCTATGTAATTTATGAAACTATATCAGATGACATTAAGACAAGTTTAACAATTACTAAAGTACATAAATATTCTTTCATAAATCAGTCAATTAGTTATCAATGAATGCATATAAACATTCTTGTGTATCCTATTCAGTTGAGCTGAAGTTCGACGATGTTAACCTGAAAGCATATTAACATTTCTATGTTACTTAGTTATAAAAAAGACGTCGAAGTTCAATTTATATTATACATATTGACATGCTTTTCAAGACATTCAAGAACTCATTTAAACACAATAAATACACAAAATTCTGCTTAAAAATTTAACAGGGCTTCTTACATTTAACTGTTGTCATCTTGGGTTCAGAAATAAATTACATCGACAGAAAATTTTGTTTTATAAATATCTATTCATTAAATTACTGTCTAATGTTGTTAAGGAGAAGAGCTCCGAAACTTTATCTTCAAGAAATATCTACACAGAAAAGAAGAAATCACTAATCTTTACCATTGATTATTGACCGCTGTCGCTGAACGCTAATATGAGTGAGTATATGCATAAAAAAACTTGAGTACAATCACAAGATCTGGTTCTTTGTTCTGTTTATTGTGGTAAGATATAAAATGACTTATTAAAATTATTAAATGGTATGGTATTTTTAAAGCAGAAGGATTACTAATTTATAATTCGCCCATTGGTTTATCGGTGCCTTAGTGTGACATTGAAGAATTTCTTATAGTAAAAATGTATACAACGTTGTATATACCTACAACTCTCCCTTATTCCACAGTTGCATTTGGTATATTATTGTGTAGAATTCAATGTAAGTCTCTGTATAATAAAATTATCCTATGTTGTTATCTTGTGACAAACCTACTGCAGTTGGGATTTGTGAGGGTCTAAATGCAAGTGAGCATAGATATTCATATTCCGTTTTGTGTATTGTATTAGTAGTGTAATCAAAAGTTTGTTGTGTGAATAACGTAATGTATTTCGAACTAGTGTTTAAATACTTACAGCAATACCAGAATAGAGACTGGTTATTAATGTCCGTCCTGAACATTATTCAATAATCCAGTATTTGAATACTTCAGTTTTGTACAAGCCAAGTGGCTCCACCTGTCACCCCCTATTTAAAAGCAGGAAATTACCTTTCACATGTATAAATTTTATGAACAACTTTTTGCCGAGATTCATATGTCATCCATGCCTTGTGATCTTTAAAAAAACTTATGATCCATCATATCCTTGTTGACCAGTGTCATTGTCATATGGTTTAGCCAGAAATATATATGTAAAAACGGCTCGTTTGGGTTGAGAAATTTTTTTACGTAGAGGAGTGAACCTGATGATAACCGACGATGAGGACGTTTCGACCTTCTTCGGTCATCATCAGGTTCACTCCTCTACGTAAAAAATTTTCTCGACCCAAACGAGCCGTTTTTACATATGTATTTCTCTACAAGCGAGTTTTCTCGACATCACTGGTTTGGCTGGAAGCTACTCAAAATGTGAGGTAAAAATTGTAGAAAGAAACACTACAAACAGTGACTCAATGAAATCCCATTATTGAAAACTCCCAGCTTTTCAGAAGCAATTATATTTTCTCTTAATTAGGAAATGGTAGTGAAGTTCTCTAAAAATAAACGTATACATTGAGAACATTTTTTTCTAATGCCTGGCAGTTTAAATAAAGATTATACCTATATTTCTGAGACCATATTTAGAAAAAAAAATGTTATTGATGATGCACTAAAGTGTAATTAGGTTAGATTATTGATTACAAGTAACTGTGAGTAAAGTAGTACGATACAAACACTTTATTAAGTTTCTTACCATCCAACGTCTCTCGGTGGGACAGCGATAAGTTTACGGATTTGCAACACTAAAATCCATGGTTCGGTTCCTCGCAGTGGGCTTAATGCGGCTTTTTTATAATACACAAACAAAAGCTAACTCGAGAAGAAAATGAAAACTGAGAATAGGTGAGAAACGTATTTTAATTTTTGAGATTTTTTTTTTACATAAAGGTTATTTATTTTGTGTATAGGTTATTGGGTGGGATATTTTAAAAAAATGTTAAACAGCTCAGAAAAGCTGAAAGTAACAAACCTCATGATGATTAATAAGTTGTTGTTGTTGTTTTTGAATTAAGCACAAAGCTACACAATGGGCTATCTGTGCTCTGCCCACCTCGGGTATCGAAACCCGGATTTTAGCGTGTAAGTCCGCAGACATACCGCTGAGCCACTGGGGGGCTGATTAATAAGTAAAATGTTGAATTGATTGAAGTAAGTATTAGAAAAGGTGCACTTTCTGGTTCTTGACTGATTGTAGCTCTACTCACAATTATAAATTGAGTTTCGATACCTGTGTACTAAATCAACAAATATTTTTTTTTTGTATACATATCCATTTGCTCCGTAAAATTTGTGTTCAATATTACCATAACGTTCAGACTCATCTATCTTCAGGTACAGTTACTCAGTCATGCTTATATTTTTCATTTGCCTAGAGAGATGGCTTGTAATGTTTTTTATTTTATTATTATACAACCGAACGAATGAAGATTAAACCGGTTACACATTATAAACTGCAAAAGTGAAGCCTCGATTTTTTTACTACCTATCAAACAAATACCATTAAAGGTCAAAACCTTCAAGTCTTCATTTGAGCAAAATACGTATTGAGCCTAATTTCAATTTATTAAAGTAAAAATTTAAAATTAATAAATGTTAAGAAATAATTACAGTATTTTCATTCTAGTTTTGTTCATGTACTGAATCTGTGATTCGTGTCATATGCCACAACTGCATATTTCAAAAACGTATGACAAATCCTTAATATTGGCTTTGAAATGTTGCTACTGGAACGGAGGGGCCAACAGAATACAAATTTCAGTTCTCTATCATTATTTTTATAGGAATCCCAATAGATACATGTTAACCATAATAACACGCGGTGGATCTTCTTGCTAGTTTGGAGAGTTTTAGCATTCTTTCAACAGATGAACGTATACAATGCTGTTTCGAAACCAAGCCTCAAGTACTATGTAAAACAGAATTAATTATAGCAATTCCTTTTATCGATAATAAGGATTTTTTTCACTCAATGAAACTTTGTTTTGCTTCTACGAAATAAAGCACGTTATTGAGAGGATTTAAAAGATGAAGAAGGCGAATAAAGTTTGCTCTAAGCTAGGTTTTTGTTCCTCGTAAATCCTTGCATATTCTTTCACCGTAATTGACTGATTAATCTTTTTTTTACATGAAATCTTTTCTTTTTCTTTCAAAGTTAAAGTAAAAAATGGTGCGATTAGAATAATGTGCCTACAGTTTTACGCAACATTACCGAAGCAAATAGCCGATATCAAGGTTATTTATAACGTTATCAAGTGAAGTGGATTGCGTCACTGAAAATAATTCAAACTCCATTTGTTTTGAATATGTGTGTGTATATGTGTATTGTAAGAATATATATCAAAGTGTGTTTATAGGGTCCATAAGACTCTCCAAACACATAACAATAGTTAAAATGCTCTATTGTAAAAATACTTGAATATATTACATCCATAATAAGAAATTAAAAAAAAAATCTGAATTATGTCAAATCTCACAGTTTTTGCGTTGAAATAGTGCATCCTGCTTTACTTTAGAGTTCTAAAATCACTGTGGTGGAGACCTAGTACATGTCTAGATGAATTACAGAGGCGGCGATCTAATTGCGAAATGTCCGATTTCCTTATCTTGGCCCAAAACATTTTTGTTTGAAGTTCGAGCAAAGTTACACAAGCGTTATATATGCTAACCGTCCCTAGTGTGGTTTTGTAAGACTAGAGGAAGGGCAGCTAGTTATCACCACTCACCGCCAACTCTTAGGCTACTTTTTTAACCAATGAATATTGGGAATGATAGTATATTACAACGTGTGAAGGGGTATTAAAACCCGTGACCTTCAGATTGCAAGTCGAGCGCCCTAACAACTTTGTCATATCGGGCCTGTAATAGCCTGTACTGTTAAATACATGTTGTGTGTAAAAGATATGTATATATAAAAGAAAATTATAGTACTAACTCTCGACTTTTATTTTTCGATCCAATTCTGAGAGAATAAATTATAATTCATATTAAGATACACGATGTCGTGCAGCCTACTATATATTATTAAAAGGAATGATAGTTTAGCAATTTTTCCATTTTCTGTAGCTCAAACTGTGGTAATCCAAACTATTCCATATTTTCATTGGAGGTACTATATTGATTCACTTACAAAATTTTAAGACAATCCATATACAAGATATAAAAATCTCCAGTTTTGATTTAGCTTTTATTCGATAAAAATACTTAAATTTAGTGTATTTTTGTTAACATTTTACACTGATAGATCTTTGCAGCATACAATTGGGTGTGAAATTTAATTTAAATACAGATCGCATGTGCAAAGTTATTCAGCTAAAACTACTCAAGTTTGGGTGTATGGCCCCCCAGTGGCTCAGCGGCATGTCTGCGGACTTAACACTAAAATCCGGGTTTCGATACCCGTGGTGGGCAGAGCACAGATAGCCAATTGTGTAGCTTTGTGCTTAATTCAAAATAACAACAACAATTGGGTGTATGTGTGCAACACGTCACCCGAGCTATCGGTCTAAATCATTTGCTACTGCTACACCAAAGAGTGAAGATCGATTCTTTTTAGTTTTTGTTATTTGTTTTAAATACGGCTGTTTTCACTATGGGGTGAAAGTACATACGTATTGTATAGCGCAAACAATCTAGATTAGTTTCAAGCTAAAGATTGCAAAATAATCAAAGAGGTAGACAGTTATTATTAATTATTCATTGTAAATTCACTTTCTGAAGATGACCTAAGAAGTTCGAAACTTTGTTCTTGTGCTTTATTAGTAAAAGTGTTAATGCTTACACCAGCCGTCATGGGATATATTTTTACTTCAAATGGATTTCTCGTCATTAGGGTGCTTGCTACCGCTGTACCGAATGCTTGGAGGTGATGACAAGAAACTGTTAATCCAAATTCCACAGCGTTAGTATAAACAAACTTACAAAAACTGTTTTTATATTATTTCTTCTGTGAAGTAAAGGTCTGTTTCAATAACAGGGTTGCGATCCTGAGACTAATGTTAGTTACTGTCGTGCATCATTTTCTTACTTGTTGTGATATGTTGCACACTGACAAAAATCGAGTAATATAATCATAAATATCTTCGGTGTGAAAAAAGGTGCATCCAGAAAAAAAAAGATGGAGTTTGTGACGCAAAGGAATGAAATGAAAACTGGCGGTTACACTTGTATCACTGATAAATATTGTACAGCAAATATTCATTTATCAGTTAATTAAGCCTCATATTTTGTCCTACCCACCATAATAACTCAGGCTGAACAAAAATTGCGGCCTGGCTAACTAAGAATTGAATATTTTCTGTAAAATTCTTATTAATGCCGTGAAAGTTACTACCAGTTTGACCACCAGTTTTGGTTTCATCCCGTTTTAAATCCAAAGCAGTTTGATAAACGTAAAATATTATTGTCACTTTATCAGCTCTTACTTATATGTTATAAAAATATATTATTGTGGTTGCTGATTTCTGTTAAATGTTAAACAATAACACATAGATGTTACATTTACTGAACGAAATTTTTTAAATTACTTTTTCATCGGCTGATTTGAAATTTTGTGTATGCGTTCTATTGGATATTTGAGGCATTTGTTTATAATTTTATCTTTCTATACTACCATCGCACATAAATATGAGTTTTTGAATGCCTGTGTATTCTTTTTTTTTCTAATCATTGAGAGTACCTTTCAGTTTTGTATGTTTGATGATATTTTAGACTTTGAGTAAAATTATAGCCTCTATGACATGTATAATTACAGAATCTTTATTTTGTATTTGTTTAATAAAACGATTAACAATAACACACTTCTCTCTGAAAATTTTCATATAACACTATTATTAGTAACTGTATTTGCAAATAAATATAAACAAGAAACAAAACACCAGGAACTATACTGATATAGTCAATATAATATTTTTTTATTTATATATCTGTCACCACTTAAGAGTTTTGTTGATATAAAGGTAAGTGTTATGTAAAGTATAGGTGTTTCGGCCCATCTGCGGACTCAGAAGATAGCCTGATGAGGCTTTGCTATATGGAAATACGAACACACACACACACAAGCCTGGTAGATAAAGAAACCTCTATAGGGCTATTTTGTTTCTAAGTCACTCTGTAAAGCAAAGATCGTTACGTTAACAGTGACATAAAAATTTAATGCTTTCCACACACTTTTTTGTACTCGCATATTTTAAGTACAAACTTTGGCATCCAAAGGAAATACTTTTCAATCAAATTGAAATAGCGCCAAGTATTTAATAGTTACAAGTTTAAATTGCTCTTTTTATTCTTGAAGAAACCACAAAAATTTCTCTCTTGCGCTAGCCAAAGACGTGATTTGAATATATTTGAATCGAGCGCTTGGAACCTTAAAAAGAATAAAATGTTTCATTACGTATATTGGTTCTCTTCTGCTGTAATAAAATATACCAAAGAATTCTCTGTAATGTCCAATTTAATCATATTGATTGTATTAAACTATGAGTAAAAAGAAGGAAGACAAAGCTTTTATTTCAGGACCCACTCGAAGGTTTTATCATTTACAATACTCTTATTACTAATTCATCCGGGTGGTTAAAGTCAATACCATTTCCAATCATTTTTGACAAAATGATTGGAAATGGTACTTCCAAGCCTATACAAGTTAATTAAAATAAAGGCAATATGAATATATGTAATATCAGCACACTCAGTACAATGATAATAATACAATGCAAAGTATAATTTTTTCGACAATGATGCATCAACAACGTACTTAAAATAATGGTGTGTATGTATGTATGTGTGTTTTTCTTATAGCTATCTATTGTGTTCACAGAGAGGAATCGAACTTTTGATTTTAGCATTGTAAATCCAAAGACTTATCGCTGTCCTAGAGTGAGGGGTAACGAAATAGTGGTATAAATATAAATTGTTCATCGTATAGAAATTTGATATCTAGCTTGGCGAATTCTTTGTGTTAAAAGGTAGAACACGCTTTACAAGACAGGACAAATATTAAGCGCAAAATAAAAAGTAGTCGATACATTGCAACATTAGGTAAAATAGGACATTTAACACATTAAAATAAAATATAAAGCTTATGTCACAGTGAGTCAAAGTACATCACACTGAAGATAATGATGAAAATTTTATGTAATGTTAAATTGAACCAACTGAATATTGACACACCGAAAACATATTCACAATAAGTGTATAAATACCAATTACGAAACGCGTTGTAACCAAATACAAAACACTTAACAGGAGTTCAGTACTTAGCACTGTAAACGAACAGAACACATGTTTGACAAACATTGATATTGTTTAATTAACAAGTACTTTAAAAATATACATATTATAACCAGAATAAGATGATTAATATAGACATAAGAATATAATAGATATTCTGTAAGAACTCGCATATATCGAAACATAATAACAGGCGATTTCAGTTATTGTAATGTCATTTATGATTTTGAAAATTATTTGGGTATAGGGTTTTTGCAATTTTCAAGAAATTTAATCTAAACTACAGAACACTAGATTATTCTTTATCAAATACTGAAGAAATAACAGCCCCTCAGTGGCTCAGCGATATGTCTGCGGACTTACACGCTAAATTCCGGGTTTCGATACCCGTGGTGGGCTTAATTCAAAACAACAACGAAGAAATAATAGTAGAATAAGATAATACAATTTTACTGTCGAAAGACATAGATCATCCTTCATGAAACTTACTTTAAAATTTTAATTTCATTTGTTAAAGTAGGTTCACATAAAAATATAAAGTACATTTATAAGTGAAAAGATCGCTTTTGTTCTGTGCATTTATTAATGGAATAATTGATTAATCATGTTTTAACTCTTTAAATATTGTTTATAAAGCAGTGCAATTATTTTGTACAAATGATAATAAATTTTGGCAATTCATGTAACTATAGAGTCATATCACAAAGTAGAAGAATGTCGTTGGTATTTGGGTAATATAAGTTCATACCCTGGTGGGTCAGGTTCTCTACAACCTCTTCCTCCTGCCTGTACTAATATTTTTGGCTGTGGACTAAATTTTTTTTTTTAATTTGGTCCTTTTCAGGGCAATGTCCATGTATTTTGGCTCGTATACAGTTTTATACTATTAGCAGAATGTCAAGTTTACTGGTGGCATTTTTTAAAATTAGATAAATCAATAAACTAAGAAGAAATTTTTTAAATTATTTTTTTAACTTTATATATATATATATATATATTATTATTTATTTTTATATTTGAAATACAAATTAACTTGGGAGAGATGTTTAGGACTATCTTCATCACGTATGAGGTACCGGTCTAGTTCGCATAGTAATTCGTTTTTCATCCAATTCTTATTAAAGTACATTATTGTAACATGTAGGAGTCTATCTGGTATGGTTGGTATGTTCGAGTATTTGTGAATGAATTGAGATGATATTGTTCTTGGAACTCTGTATGCAGTTGTGAGGAGTGTGGTTTTGGATTGTTTGTAGTTTTAATTATTTTATTGCTTACAGTTATCCATGCTGGAGCTGCATAGTCTATTACGAGCCTCGGTAGCACAGTAGGCAGCGCGTCAGTCTCATCATCATATCACAAAAATAAATATCATATTTGATGTTCAAAAAACGTAACACATGGTAGGAAAATAAATTTATCATACATTTTGTACGTACTCACATAATGAATCTTTTAGATACCACGTAAAAAAGTAAACAAGAAATTAAACTTCTTCTCACTTCGTGTTTAATATGTGGAACACAGAATTGATATTCTGTGTCGTACGACTACACTGAACCGTGTTTATCATATAAATATTTCCAGTTTGTCAATAAATCACTTATTCCAACAAAAAGTCGTTAGGTTTCAACATTCGAAACGTATTCTGCGAAACTGTCACTACCTTTATGTAGAATTTATCTGTTTCTAGTCCACCTGTGGGACAGAAGTTAAGACTTCGGATTTAGAATGCTAAAATTATAGGTTCGATTCCCTTCGGTGAACATAGTAGATAGCTTGATAAGCTTTGCTATAACAAAACACACACATATACTGTTTCTAATAATTCAGTTCTCGGTGGCACATCGATGATTTAAAACTTACAACACTAGAAAACAGGATTCAATTCAACAGCAGATAGCCCAATGTCGCTTTGCTCTAGAAATAAATAACTAATGAATTAATAATATGTTTTATGAAACGTTGAAAATACAAAATTTACATCAGTTTATGGATATTTTACTAAAACGTAGGCCACTTGAAATATTGTCATGTCTTGTCAAAATAGTGGGTCGAATGTTATATGATCATACTTTTGATCATGTTCTTCAATATGTTTCAAAGTTTCAACATGGACTGTTACGAGCATTGTAAATTTTATAAAACAAGTTTCAACTGTTATTATGATATAAATCAAGTTGATGCTATTTACATGGATTTTTTGGGAAAAAGTTTGTTTGTTTTTCTTTCACGCAAATCTACACGAGAACTATCTGCCCTAGCCATCCTAATTTAGCAGTATAAAACTAGAGGGAAGGTAGCTATTCTGACTAGTCTGGCAGACACCACTAGAGTTCCTAAACAATATTGCACTTGTAATAAAAAATATTTCTTTATTAGTTTATAACAGGCAATTACTCTTATTACACTTACAGAAACAATCGGTAAGAATCTAAGACTGTTATTACCAGTGGAATAATGACAGAATATAATGAAGTTTCTGAAAATAAAATTAATTAAGGTATGAAATTTACGTTAAAATTTAGACGTCTAAATTAATGTAGGCCCGGCATGGTCAGATGGGTTAAGACGTGCAACTCGTAATTTGAGGGTCGCGGGTTCGCATCCCCTTCGCGCCAAACATCCTCGCCCTTTCAGCCGTGGGAGCATAATAAAGTAACGGTCAATCCCACTATTCGTTAGTCAAAGAGTAGCCCAAGAGTTGGCGGTAGGTGGTGATGACTGGCTGCCTTCCCTCTAGTCTTACACTGCTAAATTAAGGACGGCTAGCACAGATAGCCCTCGAGTAGTTTTGCGCGAAATTCAAAAACCAACAAACAAATTAATGTATATTTACGTACTTTTACTATTGCCAAGTTTCAATGTGCCCTTACGCGTAAATACTGCGTCACTAACTGTAACAGCTTTCCATACATCACTAAAAACTTGAATTGGAAAGTTTCGAACTGTGAATAAGAAAAAAATAAAAAAGTATAACATAAATCTTCTACGTGGCTAACTTGAATGAGATACGTAACGAATTTTGGTGATGAACGAGCATTACAATCCCACATTTTCTAGTTATCAACGTATGGAACTTTACGAATTATGCAACAACATACACATAAGATATTGGATTTCATTATGACCTCAGACGTAAGAAAGGTTGTTTTATATTTTATTTTAATTAAAATTTTAACATTCATACCAGCCATTTCATGAATACAAGTATTGAAGTACTTTACCAAATGGTTAATTTGAAACGCTCGAAAGGCAAAAAATGAAAAGAAACCAATCGTTTAAAATAAAAGTAAGAATTATTCAGAATTACCAATAGAAATAAAATAAATAAGTGAATCCAACTATTTGGTTAATTGTCCGAAATGATGTTTCATAACGCACTGTTTATGTAATAGGTTTAAAAAAGTTCTTCATCTGAATGCATAGTTAACAATTACCAAATACACTAAAATCTTCTAAATCTAGCGTTTCGTAAATGTTTCAAGCTCACGCACAACTTATTGTTTAAAATTTTTAGAATTACAAACCCAGGCATAATTTAAAGTAATCTAAAACAAGTTAAAGTATTAATATTAATACCCATCAATGCAAAGGATACGATTGTTTGTTTGTTTTTTCTGGCCCATTTGAAAAACATATGGTACCATTTTTGTCACTTTGTAGGTAACCAAAAGACTGGCAGGTGTATACAGTTAAAATGTGAGCCTAAAAGTGAGGAGAGTAGTATGTATATGTACACAAAGACCACATATAAAGGTGATTAAAAATTTATGTTTTTTAATTATTAACTGTGTCATGTAGTACCAACATTAGCTCCATTTACCACCAGCAGTACACCATACACGTATCATAGCTTCATAACCCTTGCTTCAGTCTGTTGCCGTCTTGGGCCCGGCATGGCCAAGCGTGTTAAGGCGTGCGGCTCATAATCTGAGGGTCGCGGGTTCGCATTTCCGTCGCGCTAAACATGCTCGCTCTCCCAGCCGTGGGGGCGTTATAATGTGACGGTCAATCCCACTATTCGTTAGTAAAAGAGTAGCCCAAGAGTTGGCGGTGGGTGGTGATGACTAGCTACCATCCCTTTAGTCTTACACTGCCAAATTAGGGACGCCTAGCACATATAGCCCTCGAGTAGCTTTGTGCGAAGTTAAAAAAAACACACAAACAAACAAACAAGCTTTACCCCTCATTGTTACAGCAGTAATTCTGCGAACTTACAACATTAGTAATCAAGTTTAAATACCTGTGGTGTGGCATTGTGTTTAATTTTAAAGAAACTCTAAGCTATCAGTTAAATTAAAAAAAGGGACGGCTAGTCGTAAAGTAAATTAACCTACGAGACCTTAGGCATGATTAAATGAATCACTCGAAAGGGTCTGCCTTCTTAAGCTCAGAATTAAAATTAGACCTCACATTGGTCAAGAGATAAATGAGCTAAAAAAAGAAAAAACACACCCCAGAATCATTCTATGAGCCGCTATACCGCGGCTAAAAATACTTATTATATGTTATAAGAAAGTTTCTATTTGTATTAAAAATAATTATTCAACTAAACACAGATATGTACGATTGATAATGCTGTTCAAACACATCTACTGACCTGAGAGGGTTTTAATTAAAAAGTTGAAACTCACGACAGTAAATGAATTTCTTAAGACTTTGGATCAGGTTTTAATGATTCCACTACACTTCGATTATTCGTTATGCGTCATCGAAATAATTTGTATAACACTATACAGATCAATGTATTAGAGGGACTATGCCCAATTGATAGACAACAATTTAATTACAGATTATATACGACATTTAAAACAACTGACATCACATTTCACAATAAACTATTGTAATGGTTTGAATTTCGCGCAAAGCTATTCGAGGGCTTTCTGTGCTAGTCGCCCTTATTTTAGGGGCGTAAGACTAGAGGGAAGACAGCTAGTTATTACCAACCACCATCAACTTTTGGGCTATTCTTTTACCACTGAATAGTGGGATTGACAGTCACACTATAACGCTCCCAGGGCTAAGAGGGCGAGCATGTCTAGTGCGATAGAATTCGAACCCGCGAGCGTTGGATAATGAGTCGAGCGCCTTAACCACTTGACCATGCCATCTCGAAAGAAAAAAAAATGTTTACAGATTGAATCAAGTTTTTCGTTAGATTTGCTTGCTTTTATTACTTCTTATTCAAGAAACCAGTTGCAAAAACTTGTTTTCCAGAGTCATCAAACTTAGAGTTTTATGGTTAAATTGGGTTACCTCAAGATTCTAAAATTTAAAACATTTGCTTTTTTATTATATTAAAATGAACACCTGGTTGTATATCAAGTTCCAAGTGTTTATGTCTTCTAATTAAGACGGTAAATATGATAGGCGGTGACGATTTGAATTTCGCACAAAGCTACTCGAGCGCTATCTGTGCTACCCGTCCCTAATTTAGCAGTGTAAGACTAGAGGGAAGGCAGCTAGTTATCACCACCCACCGCTAACTCTTGGGCTACTCTTTTACTAACGAATAGTGGGATTGATCGACACATTATAACGTTACCACGGTTGAAAGGGCAAGCACCTTTGGCGAGAAGGGGATGCGAGCCGCACGCCTTAACACGCTTGGCCATGCCGGGCCAGGCGGTGACGTTCTTATACAATCAGAATTTGAAAACGTTATTATCTGGAGTACAAAAATTGTTTTTAGTTTGTGAAAATAACTTCTACTAGAATTAAACATTGCATTTTTATTAGTGTTACATTTTAAATAGTAATCGTAACAGAATATGCACAGTTATATTATTCTATCAATTAACAGTTAAGTTGGTAATGCTTAAAGATAATTTAAATTATTTTTTCAGCTAATTTGTGAGTCTGTGGAACTTAATCCCATTGTTAATAACATCAAAATGTTTGTTCTCACAATTTTTCCCAAGATCATAACGTTTTGAGTTATCAATATGAACGTCATCTTTCTCTAGTACATAATACATTACATCGTTTAGTTAGCTAGTGTTTATTCATTTAGTTTATTGTATTATAACCTTATGAATAGCGCTTTTACGTATTCTAACTCACAGATGGGCAACTATGGTGTAAAGACATGTAAAGAAAAGCAGCATCGATCAAATCTAAGCTACAACAAGACATAGATACCTAGATCGTTTATTTACGTGTGCAAAGCCAGCTCGCCAAGCTTTCAAAAGCCTATATTTTCTATTATACTACATTTTTTTTTTTTACTTACTGATCGTTATTCTAACCTAACTAACTGATGAAAAGTAAAGCTAGGTTGTTGGTAATTTGTCTCTGCTATAGAAATCAAGCTGGAAGACGAAAATATGCTCTTCTATTAAACATTTTAAATATCAGTATATTGAAATATGCATTTGAAAATAATTTTATAACTTTTGACGAATCTGGATAAATACTTTTCTTTTCAGATATACTTTCTGTTTATGGTATATTAACATATAAAGTGTTACAATATTTTTCTACGTGGATAATTCATTACACAGGTGACAGAAAGAAGATATTATATTTCGTAAGCTTATTCTACCTGATGATTTTAAGACATTACATTTTCGATAAGGATGTCAATCAGTTACCTCAAACAATTTAATGGAGATAACTTAATTTTTATTTTTGTCAATATAGACTTAGAAATGAAAGTAGTAATAGAAAGTATATTTCATCAGTATTTCTTTATACAGAATAGTATAAAGTGTGCTTTAATGTGATATTCACAGTATATACACACATGTATAGTCATGCTAGAGCATTAATTTTTCTTTGACATAATTTTAATACTCCTTTAAAAAAAAAACTGTGTACACGATTATGAATTCTCTTAAAACACGGGTCCATAAGTTAATATATTCAAACAGTGGAATTATATTGATAGAAACCGGGTTTCAATACTCGTGTTGGGCAGAAGACAGATAAAGCCTTTGTATAGCTTTGTATTTAATAACAAACAACAACAGTTTATAAATGATGTGCTACCTATCGAAAATACTGAACAGTGCTTATTTTTACAAATAATAATACTATTGTTAGAAAGAACAAGTTTAATAAGAATATACAGGTACAGGTGCACAAACGCTAATTATTATTAATGTTGAGAAAAATAATTACAAATATTAATAAATGGCTTCAGAAAGTTCAACTGGTGTAAAAAAAATCATTAACACAGTCCATAACCTCCTGTTGTTTATATGTATAAATTATGTTCCCATTCAAGTTCAAATAATAATTTTTGTGTTTGTTATACACAGTTTATTGTAAAATTATTAATATAATAAGATTCAGTAACTGCGTGTGTGTTACGTAATTCCTCCTAAACCATACTGGTCGCACAGACTTCGAAGAGTACGAAACAGATCGTTTCACACCCACCTATATCGTACAAATACTTTTTGACACTGATTTTCATTAGGGCACGTAAATAAACATGCCAACAAATAACAGTTTGTACCTTGGTTAAAAATATTAAATTTTCGTTATAGTTGCAATGATCATTAAACTGAAAAAGTGTAAAATAATAGTTGAAACATTAAGAGTATATTATAGCGGCCCTGTAAATGTGAGCCTTAGGTCCATGGATCAGCTAGTATTATATAAATATATTTATAGTTGTCTTACCCTATTTATTACCTCTGTAAGCATACACACACACACACACACACACACACACACACACATATATAGAGAGAAGATAGTTATGCTCTACGAGTAAATTGTTTCGTATGACCCTTCTCTTACTAGTTACTTTATGAAGATCAACTGAGTGTACAGACTGAGAATTATAGTGAGTTTCAAGTTTATTTCAATAAAATTGATGTAAGGCTGTTACGTTCATAAAAAATGATGACTTAAATCGTTTCCATTCCAAATTCTGACAATTATTGTTCGGCGTTTTAATCTCATAAGAGCCGTCACTCATCCGAGTAGAAATGTAACTTTATGGGTTAGACATGATTTGATTGTTTCTTAGTCATTCGCTAATTGTCAATCACGTTCGTTTTTTTTCTTAACTGGAAGATGTATTATAATACGATTGTTACTGTTGCTGGACTCTGTTGATAAACGTTTGAAGAATTAGTCAGAGAAACATAATTTAGTAACAACACTTACGCTTGACATATTCGTACGTCACGCTCTTAGATCCTTTGTCTTGCAGATTAGTGAGCATATTTCTACATCTCTGCGTTTATGTAAACCAATCACTTGATACATTATTTGATCAATCTGTTGTGTGTAAGAAGGTAAGTAGAACAATAAATACGTGCGTTTTTGTAAATTGGGAAATTAATGCATATGCAAGATTTTAGTCGTTAAAGTCAAGTAGACCTTTTATTTTTCACACACGCCATGGTTACACCAAATAATATTAAGCAAGTTGATATCATATGAAAGTGAATATTGCAGTGTAAACGTTATTTATTTATATACACTACTGGCCAAAATCTTAAGGACAATGAACATAAAGAAAAAATATGCATTTTGCGTTGTTAGACTCAACCACTTATTTGAGTATAGCTTCGAAAGATGAAAATAAGAAAAGATAAAAAAAAAAACGTTTTCAGCAGTTAATATGGAAAATGTGAACACTATGAAATTAGCCTAAATACCAGCTATTCAATAGTTTAAGAACATACTGAAACGAAGCATTAATCAGTAAACACGTAATGAAATTTAGTCATTTGTGTTCAAGCATTAGCATTGTCAACATTCCTACTGACATCTCTTGTGTTACATTGGGTAAAAACATGGCAAAGGCTAAAAAGTTGACAGAGTTTGAACGTGGCAGAATTGTCGCGCTGCAAAAGCTCTCTCTCTCTCAACGTCCCATCACTGGTGAGATTGGGCGTAGTAAAACTGCTGTTGCAAATTTCTTAAAAGACCTTGAGTGATACTAAACGAGAATTTCAAGTGGACGGCTCAAGGAACTTTCGCCGGGGTTGAGCAGAAGGATTTGATGGATTGTCCGGCAAGACACCAGCCGATTGTCGAACCAGATTAAGGCCCTTACGAACGCAGAATGCAGCTGAAGAACAATAAGACAGCATCTACAAGAGAAAAGCTTTAAAAACCGTAAACGTCTTCAAAGGCCACGCCTCCTTCCACACCACGAAAAAGCTCGATTTAACTTTGCTTAGAAGTACCAAACATGGGACGTAGAAAAGTGGGAGAAGGTTTCGTTTTCTGATAAAAAAATTTAAACTGGTTGGTCCAAATGGCATCCAACGTTAGTGGCACGATAAAGATATCCCACCGGAGACATTTTCTACACGACACAGTGTAGGAGGTTCATCGTGATATGGGGTGCTTCCTCCTTCCGTGGAACAATGGAACTTCAGGTTATACAGAGGCATCAAACAGCAGATGGCAACATTGGCATGATGGAGAGAGCATCCTTATTGACTGAAGGCCCTCGCTTGTGTGGAAATGACTGGGTCTTTCAGCAGGACAACGCTGCAATTCACAATGCCCCCAGGGCAAAGGACGTTTTCATGGTGAATAACGTGATTTTTTTGGACCATCCAGCGTGTTTGTTCGAACTTAACCCCATTGAAAATTTTTTGGGGGTGGATGGCAAGGGAGGTCTATAGAAATGGACGTAAATTCCAAACAGTGCATGATCTTCATGAAGCCATCTTCACCACTTGGAATAACATTCTGGCCAGCCTTCTGCAAACGCTTATATCTATCATGCCAAGGAGAATGTTTAAAGTTATTCTCAATGACGGCCGTGCAACTCACTCCTGTGACCTTTTGTTTGGCATTTCCTGCCCTGTTTAGGACCTCTTTGTGGTATGATCTTAAACTTTTGACCAGCTAGTATTTAGGCTAGTTTCATAGTGTTCATATTTCCCCTATTAAATGCTAAAATGTTTTTTATTTTTATTTTCCCTTTTCTTATTTCCATCTTTCGAAGACTACTCAAATAAGTGGTTGAGTCTAACAACGCAAAATGCATATTTTTTATTTATGTTCATTGGTCTTAAGATTTTGTCCAGCAGGGTATATATATGCTCTCCATAGTGAGGCCCAATAGCATTTTGTGACTGCTGTTTTATTTAAACGTATATAACACATTGTATTAGGAGAGAATAATGTTATATAAACAATCATTTATATATTAATATACATATATCTGTATATCGAGTCGGCTGAGTCCTAATGGTTATTGTGTCGGCTGTTAAGCCAAAAGGTCCAAGATTCGAGAGATGAAAAACTAATGAATAAACTCCTCGTATTCAGCTGTAAAAATGTACTAAATATAACATGAATCTCTATTCTGTTACGACAAGATATGACGTCAACTAACAGTTGTCTTCTGTCTTGTCAAGAGTTTTAGTACGATATCTCTCCATCCAGTGCCGGTCCGGCGTAACCAGGTGGTTAAGGCGCCCGACTCGTAATTCGAGAGTCACGGGTTTGCATACCTGTCACACCAAACATGCTGGCCCTTTCAGCCGTGTGGGAGTTATAATGTCACGGTAAATCCAACTACTCGTTGGTAAAAGAGTAGCCCATAAACTGGCGTTAGGT
Source organism: Carcinoscorpius rotundicauda (assembly GCA_011833715.1). NCBI lineage: Eukaryota > Metazoa > Arthropoda > Merostomata > Xiphosura > Limulidae > Carcinoscorpius > Carcinoscorpius rotundicauda. The sequence goes on from CM022393.1 coordinate 44,052,607, forward strand.
GGTGATGAGTAGCTGCCTTTCCTCTAGTCTTACACTGCTAAATTTGGGACGGTTAGCGCAGATAGCCCTCGAATAGCTTTATGCGAAATTTTAAACAAACCAAACCATCCAGTGGCTCAGCGGTAAGTCTGCAGTCATGCAAAGCTAAAATTCGGATTTAAATACCGGTGATAGACAGACCACCAGTAGCCATTCTGTAGCTTTATGGTTAACAACAGACAAAACAATGAGAGATGTATGTGCATGAGCTTTTGTGGCCTCCGACGTTTAGCCCAAGTTACGCACGACACACCGTTAGATTTAAACTACCAAATGCACATATATCATATTAACAGAGAGTATTGTTGTGTAAACGTTTTTTTTGTATATTTTTACAATGATTGTACTTCTTTCTTACGTTTTTATTCATTATGGTTATTTAAAAAAAAGACGACGAGTTGTTAAATTTGATACCAGATACTACATTATATTGGACAATATAAACATCTATCAATTACTTTATGCATATGCTAATATTTTCACAAAAAGCGCTTGTGGTTCGCATAACCAAAGCGCTAAAACTCTTTGAAAGTTGTATTTATATGCAATCAATCATTCTTATCGTGGAAATTGAACTAGGAAAGTTTAAATGTAGTGTTGTGTATTGCATAGTGTACCATAGACTTGTGCAGTTAAATAATAATACTGGATACTTGCTTTACTGTATCAATTCTTAAAATTAATAAGAAATAACATTAAAGAAAAAATAAATCAGAAACACAAGTATGAATATCCCAGCTAAAATTATATATATACTCTTAAATAAAAACACGCAAAAGGGATATTTTTTTATTTTAAAGAGAAATATATGTAATAACGTTACAAGCTCAGAGTATGTGATGTTACACATATTAAGGCACTGATTGTCAGACCAAAATGACAATAAAAGTTGTGCACTTTGAAAACGGAGGAAAACAACCGATTTTTCACCAAAACGCATTCGTCTCCAATAAATTTGTTTGAGAGATCTGCATGTCCTGCAAGTGCAACTTGTGGAAAATCCCTATAAAAGTAACGGGTTCTCGGTTTCCATAGCTCAGTGTTAAGCCACCGACACGCAATACAGTTACGCCAAGACTGACTGAACCACAACGCAACAACGCCATTGGTCGCTGGGAAGCAGGCGAATCTCGATCGGATGTTGCCAGCGTTGTAAATGTCTATCCAAGCACCATCACAAGGGTATGGAATCGTCACAAACAACATGGATCAACTCGTGATCTTTCACGATCTGGCAGACCTCGTGTGACCACGCCCGCCAAAATCGCTACATTCGGTTACGTCACCTTTGGGAAAGGACCACCATTGCGACGTCTACTGCCTCAACCATACCAGGGCTGTATTGGATTTCTGATCAGACTGTACGCAACCGTCGACGAGATTCTTAGGATCCTTGTGCAGCCCATCATGGTGAACGTCAACGACGTTTTTCAACATGACAACGCCCGTCTTCACACAGCCCGGTTCACCACTGTCTTTTTGAGACACCACAACATCAACGTTCTTCTCTGGCTCTCCAGATCATCAGATTTAAACCCCATCGAACATCTTTGGGACGAGTTGGACCGAAGTCTGCGACGGCGACAACCTCAACCGCAGACTCTACCTCAGCTTGCAGCAGCTTTGCAGGCTGAATGGACAGCCATTCCACAGGATATGATTCGTTATTTCATCGGTTCCATAGGCAGGAGATGCCAAGCAGTTATTGATGCTCAAGGGGGACATACTCGTTATTGACGTTGAGTGACGTTAAACGTCAACTAGTAAGCGTGGACTTCGCCTTTGCAGACTTTTGATGTTCAGCAGCGAATGTGCAAAGTTTCACACATGTCATACAGAATTACCCGGAATAAACTTGTTAACAATTTGTCTCAAATTTTGCCTTTTGCGGTTTTTTTTAAAGAGTATATATACATATATATATACATGTATATGTATTCTTTACTTCAAGGCTATACGTTAGGCTTCAGTCGCAAATAGGGAGGCTCATTGCAGATTTGGTATTTCGAATAATTTTTCTTTCTTTTAAAAAATTCATTGAATAATTCAAAGTACGTGTAAATGTATTTTAGCAAATTATACAGTTAAGTAACTAGTGGGAAGCCACATGAGAAACTTGAGAGAACACGACGATCTAGAATACTGTCTTTTATAGAACTGACAGAAAAAATATTTTCGAACTTGGTGTGCTAAAATTGTTCAGAGTCATTCAGGAACAACAGAGAACTTAGCTAGAAACAATGCCTTAAAATTATGATTTTAAACAGGAAGTTTTAAATAATTTTTAATCACATTATGATATGTAATATCTTTTTGCATATAGGCTTAACATTTTGTATAATACTTTGGTTGCATGTAGGTCCTTTATTCTTATGATCTTGTGTTCTACCTTTATTGAGTGTACGTTATTAATTTAATTTGTTTTGTTTTTGGAATTTTGCACAAAGCCACTCGAGGGCTATCTGTGCTAGCCGTCCCTAATTTAGCAGTGTAAGACTAGAGGGAAGGCAGCTAGTCATCACCACCCAACGAATAGTGGGATTGACCGTCACATTATACGCCTCCACGGCTGGGAGGGCGAGCATGTAAAGCGCGACGCGGGCGCGAACCCGCGACCCTCGGATTACGAGTCGCACGCCTTACGCGCTTGGCCATGCCAAGCCTATTTATTTAAACATCTTTTTTTCTCGTTGAGGTGTTTAAAACTGTCAGAGAAATTGATGTTGCTGATGGATCACCATATTTTCGTAATTAACAGTAAGACTCAAGGTTAAAGGACAGAATTATAAATTTTGGCAGGAATAATTTTTAGTTGAGACAGTTTTATTTTTTAACAAAACATTTGGCCTTTGGAATGGGCTGTATTTAGATGTAGAAGATGTGGGATTTAAGCAAATATTTTAAAAATACTTGAATTTATGGTAAGGGCCTCTCGAAGTGTTTTATTTGAAAGTTTGGTTAAATAGTTGGGACGACCTAGAAGAACGAAAAAGACCTTGTTGTCCTTAAATTATGCGTATAAATATGAATCAACAATAGTTAGCTAAGGCTTTAGTTTGCCTACATCTTCGTCGTTTGCTATTTGGCCAACTAGTTCTATGAGTGATGTATGAAACAAACTCTTTCACACCAACTTGTCTATGTTTATCCTAGAAACTGCCATCGTTTACTTGGAGCATTCCACTGTTCAACATATCATCATCTGTGCTAGTGGCAAAGTTCTTCGCTATTGGAACGTGGGAAAAGTCTTCCTGTAATATATTGTTATATATTGCCTGCTTGTATGTTTTCTATTGTTGCGTATTGTTGTTTGTTTATCACCTAAAAGAATGATGTACTTTTACATATAGATTCTTTAATTTAAATAAGTTAATGTTATTGCCTAATGATTCGTAAATGCAATTAGTTTATACTAAATGCTGACACATAGTATGGGATTATACATATAGTGTTTCAGACTCAACACTTATTACTGCTTACTGCTTTCTTTTGTATTTAGCTCCTTGGTCCTACAAGCTACTGACAAGTTATCTATTGTTATATATACCTATTTTTATTAATTTCTGTAAACTTGCTGTTTACTGACGTGCGAACAATTCCGGAGTGGCCTATGACCCTGTCAATTCCCTGTCTTGAATCGAAAAAAACATTATGACGAGACTTATAAGTTGTAGTCCATCAACGATCTTATCAAAATTAGAACAATTTTGATGGAAAGGATGGGCAAGAACAACACTATCCTGTTGCACAAAGCTGTGAGAAATCTATAAAAAAAACCCACATCAGTAATTGCTGTCAAATGTGTTACCTCTAAGTGTTGTATTAATAAATACACATTAAATATACATTTAATAAACATGTAACTGACTGGAACTGAATGAGTTGAACATTGGTTATTAACTTAAATATTATAATATTTTATGATAGTATGTTCATATAATTTAAATATTATCTATCGATCATCAAAAAATAAGAAAATAAAGCATGACCTTTTGTAACCTTTGCTCTTTTACTCCTTATGTGGTATCTAACTTCTAAACACTTAACTTTTGTTCCATTTTTAATGTTATTAATGACATATGTCAATAAAAACGAAAAGTGTTCCGCCTACCTTCCATAACAGTAGATTCAATGACAATTTATGAAAATTAACTTCTGTGTTTTGGTTATAGACTCATCAAAGGACGAGCTAATCCAGAAAGAAAGAAAACGGATGGTGTCGGTGTCTAATAACGGTGATTACTGGTTACTTGTGCAGACCACATCTCCATCTTTTGACCAAAATAGAGAAAAAAACATTACTACCCAACTAGGCCAGACCGTCTATTTACACTGTATTGTCAATAACCTCGGAGACAAAGCGGTAAACTTGACGATGATTTTACAAAATGAAGACAGTTGTTTACGTTAAAAACGTTTACATTTAGTTCTATGTAATAAGATTGTGTCAGGTAGTTTGCAATAAAAACAACTTGTTCTGACATTTTTAGGTGTAACCAGTCGTCATTAAATACCGTGTTATATAGACTATAAAGTTAATAACAACTTTGCTAAAATAACTCTGAAAATGTTATTTAAACTTAGAATTAGCTGTAACTTTTCTTCACCTTAAACTGACCTTTTTCTAACTCTTGTAATCTGGTATATCTAGAATGAACTCATTCATTAAACCCTTTAGTTTCTCACCGATTAGACCGTTTTTAGTTAAAAGATGGGAATGAGTAACATCACTTTTTCTAATGCGTATCTCAAGAAGTTGGAATATTTAAAAAAACTTAGAAAAAACAACTTTCTGTGGGTTTTTCGTGACACATTAAGAGTTATTGAGTTGTTGAGATGTGCACTCTGTTATTACTGGTGTTTCGCACTCTGTAAAATAATAAACAGGTGTACAATGAAGAAACTAAAAATTGAGCAGCTAATTGGCAAACCAACAGCTGAAGAGAAGCATTAATTTAACACGTACTAATATATAAATTGTTTTAATGTGCAAGTAATTAGCATGAAGCCACTTGTGGCATCTTAATTTTTGTATCTTTGATATGAAGAGGACACTTGTTGCAAAATTTTTTATAGATTTCATAAGAACGGAACGTACGAGGGCTGTTCAAAAAATACGCGGACTGACGTCATAAATCAAAATGTACTTTATTTAGAAGTTACAGGTCTGGGACCCCTTCAAAGTACTCTCCTCCCCAACGCACATACTTATCCCAACGCTGTTTCCACTTGTTGAAACAGTCCTGGTACGCTTTTTTTGTAATGTCCTTCAGATCCTTCGTCGCATTTGCCTTAATCTCGGGAATCGTCTCAAATCTTCTTCCTTTCAAGGGTCTTTGGAGTTTAGGGAACAAGAAAAAATCGCAAGAAGCAAGGTCAGGTGAGTAGGGGGTGGGGGTGGGGAAGAACAGTAATCGAGTGTTTGGCCAAACTCTCACGAGTTCTGAGGCACAAATTTTGTAGCAACGCGGTGTATCTTCAATTTTTCGGTCAAAATTTCGTAACAAAATTCGACTGATATTCCACACTCTTCAGCAAGCTCCTTGACAGTCAGACGTCGATTTGCCCGCACCAGGGTGTTGATTTTGTCGACGTGTGGGTCATCAGTTGACGTGGATGGACGTCCAGGAAGCTCATCATCTTCAATGGATTGTCGACCATCCTTAAAACGTTTATGCACTTGAAACATGTTGTACGCTTCATTGCAACATCACCGTAAGCCGTGTTAAGCATAATAAAAGTTTCAGTCGCAGATTTTCACAAAATTTCGCCCCCCAGTGGCTCAGCGGTATGTCTGAGGACTTGCACGCTAAAATCCGGGTCTCGATACCCGTGGTGGGCAGAGCACAGAAAGCCCATTGTGTAGCTTTGTGCTTAATTCAAAACAACAACAACAAAACAACACAAAATTTCACAGCAAGTCGTGGCTCCTTCAGGTCATTCATTCTGAAATCCGCTAAACGAAAAATCGCACTTCGCTTAAAACCGCATTGCTAAAACACAAATGAAGATATCTGCAATCGGGAAATAAATCAACTGATTTATGCGAACCTAGCGAAACCAAGCGGATTCCCCTGAAACCAACTGGAGCCGCGCAATTCAAACAGTCCGAGTATTTTTTGAACAGACCTCGTAGTTATAAGACTACAGTATTAATAACACGACTAATGATGTTTGTATATATCATTTTTAGGGAATTATTTTTAGTGCAGTATCACTGCTTTGGTGATTTCATCTGTAAAATAATATTGTTAACATTAACACCTAGAAAAGTATTAACACGATTGACTACCAATAACAATGATAACAAAAACAGCGAGTTAATTTTTTTATTATTCATATGGATTACTAGACGCATAATGAAATAGCTTATACTTATTAATAATATTAACCCGATTGATGAACTACATGAAGGCCAATAATAATACTTAAGTAATGATTATTAATAATACTAAAAAGTACATTTCATTGAATTATCCTAACAAGAAAGTCAAGAACTCGACAGTATTTGTTAATAATTCATTGTTAATAACAATGCCAAGATAAGTGGTGGTACAGCTAAAAAAAATCTATAAAGACATAAAGTCAAGCTAGAATCATTTATATTCAAAACAATACCAAAAATGAGTAACGTGCTGTTCGATTGTCAAAATAATACTTAGAGACTCGCACTCGCACACTGTGTATAGATAATGAGGGTGAACAACAACACGAAGGTAAATACAGAATAACTGGTTGTTGTATTGTGTCTCGAGATTGGCATGGCATGTTATTATTAAGTTTGTTTAATGCAAACTGCATTTTATCACTAGACATTTCTAGTAATGTGAATAAAATATTGACTTAAAATTCCAGAATGTCTTTACTATGCCAATATTTTGGTATTATAAATTCACCAGAAGCTGTCGTTAACTTAGGATTTTGCTACTAATCTAGTTAGGATTGAATGTTTAGTAATAACTGATAGAAAGTAGCAGACGTTATTTATAATAATTTGATGTTATATTTTGTCATTACATATGTTTTGGTAAGGTTCTGTTGTAATAAGTAAAATGCTAAATTAAACATTTTATACAGGTGTTTTATAAAATTGTTTTCTCTTCTAACAAATCGTTCACAACATTCATAGAACCTGTCTCATTAAACAGATTACACATGTAGATTTATAATATAACATTTATTTCTCATTTTGACAGCACTAATTTTCCATAGCATACCTTTAGCACCTGGAGAATGAAACTAATATTGCTGTATATCCCATAGGAAAATATACCAGTCAAATACTTTGGATTCCTGTACAATGTGGCCGTTAAAACGGCTGCTGAAAACCCTTGTTTTCGTACACAAGATGGTTTGCGAAAATCATGTAAGGAAGGATGGTGTGCCTTCGTCGAGTTAGCTTTACGACGGAGATTTTGTCAGTGAAAACTGTATTGCAGGGGTATTTTATGCTCCTGGTGACACGTGCTGTATAAAACGGACAGACAAAAAATAATTTCAATATAATGTGATCAATCTTCGTATTCCCTGTAGAAATACTTGGGTATTGAAAATCCTGGTTACATGTTCGTTGATGTTCCAAGACATTGGCGGAATACTTGATACCCAAGCTTAATTGATTTTCAATGTGACGGTTCATTTTCTTGTCAGGATAGTTTAACGTTTCCACGCATTCGGACAGTGGAAAGGGTTGAAGTCATTCACAAAGACAACAATCTAACACTGTTTCACTTGAGAAAGTTTCATTTGCGAATGTTCCTGACTCAAAACGTTCCGTAAAATCACTTATAAAGGTTTGTTATTCCATGCACGAAGAGGCCTGAAGATGACCCAGGAGGGTCGAAACATTATTTTCTCCTTATCAGTAAAAGTATTAATACTCATATCAGCCGTTGTGAGATACATTTTTTTTATTTCAAGAGGGTTTCTCGTTTTCAAGACACCACGGCATCATTCTTGTGTAATCTAAATGTCTTTGGTTGATCTATAAAGACGATAACTCTCTTTCTTATTCTTCATTTATAAGCAGATTGATTGTTAAATAATGTTACATTTTAACTGAATATTGGAGGATAATGTAATGTAACGCGAGAAGCGTATTAGTGCTACAAATGTAGTTACTCTATACTTAAATTGTTATAATTTTTAAGTATGAGGTTAACCTGTTTCAAACGTATTTGTACTCTTTATATTAAGTGCTGCTAGCTGTAATCTGTGTAAGTTTGTTCTCTAATTTATGTACTTCATTCTGGAAAATTGCCAAAATTATATATACATAGTAAATTTACATGTATTATGTAGAGCTCTGTGAGAAAACATTAACTGGGTAACAAAATCAACATAGTCAAAGAAAATGTTCATGATTTAATCACGATATTTTTTACTTTATCACATTGTTTGCATTAGGATGTATCTGTTTGAAGTTTTCTAGCATCGTTCATAATATCTTAAATCACGAACCATTAAGGTCACAGTAATTTCGTGTAACTTTATATTTTTAGTTGATTACAGTTTAAATATTCATGTTTCTTCTAGTATATTCGTTTGGAAAAGATAAATTACAATTCACCTAACACTGCGTGTTAAGTTTAATAAGACAAATGTTGTTTTTAATGGCATTTTTTGTTAGGAATTATTTTGATGATTTACTCTAAAATATAATGAACGTTTTACTTAAAGTATTTGAATTTGCTTTTTCTGCTTGAGTCATGATTCTTTAAACATGTCTCAAACTAGTACAAAGAAAACTCTTTAATCCATGAAGCAAAAGCTATAATTACGGGAAAGAATCCTTCGACCCGAAGAACTACTATAATAAAACTGGGCCGTACTATATAGTACAGAGACGGATTGGGGATTAAAAACGGCCCTTCAGTGAGGTCACGTGATTCTTGAAAAGACTGATATGTTGCTGTAGTTGGTGGTTTAAAGTCTATAAATATGTACATTTATGCACTTATCAAATTAAATAAAAATGTTTTATTCACAATTGAAAGCTTATTACTTTAATAAGGTATTGACCGACAAGATCACAACACTGCTTGAATTGAAACTAATTCATTGTAATATAACTTTAAAAAAGTAATGTAATTACACATTTGTTCCTCATCCGCTATAAGCCATTAACAAGATATTTGGAACTCAGTTAGAAGCAATTTAAATAGTGTTAAGAAATTTCACACTTTTCAATGCAACGCGGGCTCATCTATTGTAGATAAAGGTTAGAAGCAGAAGAATGTCCATGAAAAAAGAAAGCTCACTGGCTTCCAGTCTCATTTCAAAATCGACGTCTATTTTTATGAGAAAGATGGTTCAAGAATCAGCAGATAGCCCAATGTGGCTTTGCTATGAGAAAACACATACATGTACATTCTTAAACATTTTTAGAAGACTATCTTTATGCTCTGTGGCCAGATGGGTTAAGACGTTGGACTCGTAATTTGAGGGTCTCGGGTTCGAATCTCAGTCGCACCGAACATGCTCAGCCCTTCATCTGTGGGGACGGTATAATGTGACGATCAATCCCACTATTCTTTGGTAAAAGAGTAGCCCAAGAGTTGGCGGTGGGTGGTAATGGCTACTTGCCCTCCCTCTAGTCTTATACTGCTAAATTATAAACGGCTAACGCAGATAGAACTCGTGTAGCTTTACGCGAAATTAAAACAAAAAGCGGAAATAAGGTTTTGATAGTTTTGTACATAATAACAAATGATCTACATTACGTACCCACGACGAAAAGAGCAAGCGTGTTTAGTGTGACGAGGCTTTGAACTCGCGACCCTGTTCATATTTATTAAGTCAGTCAAATGAACCTACAACAAGAAGTGGTATTTAGTTCTGCTCTTATTTATGTATTTTATCGCTTACGCTATATTCCCCCCCCCTGATACAATGGTAAGTCTATGGATTTACAGCGCTAGATTCAGGGAATGTATTCACATCGGTGGACTCAGCGGATAGCTTGAGGGGGCTTTGCTATAAGAAAACACACATGCCCTAATGTAGGTAACAAAAGAGTGAGGAGTGTGGGCTGTGACCTCATTAGAATTCGTTTCTCGGAAAATCAATAAAAATCTTTACCTTTACGATCGTATGTACAGTGCGTTCATTATAATAATATGTACACTTTTTGCCAAATCGAATACACTGTTATAAAATCTCAAATTTTGACCAAATTTCACTGTCTTATAACTGTAATTATAACGTGTACAGAAACGTACAGATAACTTTCGAGTTAAGTTCGTATCTGCATTCAACTTTAATAATTGCTGCCTAAACGTATTTACACAGCCAATATGCAAAAAAACAAACAAACTTGTGAATCCTTTATGATATTCCTCTTGGCTATGTGGTTTAAAGATTCTTTCTTCCACAATTAAGCTAGTCTAGTGTTGTGGACAACAAAAACATCAGAAAGGTAAAGTAATTTAGTAGGACTGAGCTATAAAATAGAATGAATAAATAATATATCTTTCTATTATTTCTACATACAGGACTTCTCGCAACTTCAGTGACACAACACAACATCCTTATGTTTAAATCATTGGAATAACGTACGAATAAATTAATGTAATACACTGCTGGCCAAAATCTTAAGGCAAATGAACATAAAGAAAAAATATGCATTTTGGGTTCTCAGACTCAACCACTTATTTGAGTAAAGCTTAGAAAGATGAAAATAAAAATAAAACACTTTTTAGCATTTAATAACATTTATTAATCAGAAGCTACGTGTGCCCATTCAATATATGTATTTTACTGCAGAATATCTAAATTATACCGAATTAATTAAAACATTAATTTTCGTGATAATTATTTTGAGATGAAACGTCAGAAGTTTTACATAGAACTAAAATTAAGGAAAGGGCTAATAAAATATTTTGAAAGCAAATGAAAATTAACAAAGCCAGTTTTAGTATAATGTATAAAACAAGTAATTTTTTTTATTTGTGAGTTATGCTACGTACCTAGTTATTCCTGTTTCTTTCTAACTACATAACAATTTCTCTCTCTCTAGGTATTTATAAATGTACACTCATCGTTGTGTCTGTCTGCATCGCTTTTAATATGAAATATTAAATCTGTGATATTTATTAAAATATCAAAACTTTGCAGCACAAACACAAAACACAAGAGAAAACAGTAACATATTTATTAAAATATCTAAACTTTGCAGCACAAACACACAACACAAGAGAAAACAGTAACATATTTATTAAAATATCTAAACTTTGCAGCACAAACAAACAACACAAGAGAAAACAGTAACATATTTATTAAAATATCTAAACTTTGCAGCACAAACAAACAACACAAGAGAAAACAGTGACATATTTATTAAAATATCTAAACTTTGCAGCACTGTTATGTATATGTGTAAATATTTTGTAAACGACAACATGTCGTATTGTGTTTGAATTTTCATTTGTATTATTCATTTTTCCATATTGATATTATTGTTTCGAAGTTTAAACTAAAATATGTTATTTATTTAGGGTAACATTTTAGAACTTTCTCGAATTAAGTAGACCAATCACATGTTGTAAATGAGTGCTGGTGACTTCCTGTCTAGAGTGTAGTCTCGTGCAAGAACGGATATGCGTGGATAGCTCTGGAGTTGTATGAAAATTGCAAGATTGTTCGAGAAGTAGGCCTATCGGTATAAAAGACGGTGACAAGAGAGAGATTCAGTCATCAGTTTTATTCGAGGGAGAGAGATTCAGTCATTAGTTTTATTCGAAGAACAAGTGTGAGATTCAGACATCAGTTATTATTCGAAGAAAAGAAAAGAGTCAGTTATTTGAGAAAGATTAAGTGTTTGCTGTGATTATTCAACTTGGATTTGTGTCTGAAGTTAGATCTACGGAAGCTGTGATATTATTTCGTCAATCTCTACGATACATCTGAATTACTGCTTGTGCTGAGAGACGGCGAATTTATTGAACTGTGAACTGTTTCGGAATTACTTCGTGGGACCAAATTCACACCCTAGACTGGAATTTGAGACTTTAATTTTAGATCATTACAATAGATACAGGCCAGTACCGTTTTGTATTGTGATTTATTTTGAAGTTTGAAACTAATATTATTTTGTTTTGTAATTAATTTCGAATGTTGTAACTTAATATCTGTCACTGTTATCATATAATTTATGTTATATCTGTTATATTTGTTAATAGTTCAGTGTAATAAATTATACAAGCTGTTATCTGTGTTTTTCTGTTGCGTTTAATCTACGAAGAACTTAAAACATCAAAAAATACGTAACAGAAAATTGGGGGCTCGTCCGGGATATCGAACAAACAATTTAATTTTATTATAAAATAAGATTTATATTCTATACAGATAGACAGCTTGTATATTTAAAATGGCATTCGAACTTGAAGATTTTATAAACGAATTTAATCAGAATCCCTCTTTCGAATTAATCAGTGAATTAAAAAAATCCGAATTGGTTGATGTTGGTAAACATTTTAATTTAGAAGTGAAGCAATCAATGAAGAAAGCAGATATTAAACAAATTATTTTTGAACATTTGGTCAGCCAAAAAGTTTTACCTCAAACAGTTGCACAACAATTGCCTGTCGCTCATTTTGACCCAGATTTCGAATTAAAAAAAATGGAAATGGAAATGAAATTTCGTTTAGAAATTGAAAGCAAACGTCTTGAGGTAGAAAAAGAAACCAAACGACTTGAGGCAGAAAAAGAAAATAAACGTATTGAGGCAGAACAAAAACGTATTGAAGCAGAACAAGAAAACAAACGCCTTGATGCCGAAATACAAATAGAACGCATTAAAGCTGATAAAGAAATCAGTATGAGAAAGGCACAGACAGAAGAAAAGGTTGTCCAAATGCAGTTGGATAATTTTGATGCTTCCAAACAAATTCGTTTAGTACCTCCATTCAATGAAAAAGCTGTAGATACATATTTTCAGCAATTTGAAAAATTGGCCCTTAGGCTAAAATGGCCAACTGAATATTGGACAGTATTACTCCAGAGTGTTCTCAAGGGTAAAGCCCAGGAAGTATTTTCCAAACTCACAGCCGAGCAAAGTTATGATTACGAGCACGTCAAAAAATGCATTTTGAATGCATATGAATTGGTGCCAGAGGCATACAGACAAAAATTTCGTGGTTACAAAAAGTTTGACAGCCAAACTTATGTCGAATTTGCTCGTGAAAAAGAAACTCTGTTCGACAGGTGGTATGATTCCAGAGAAATTAAAGAGGATTATACAAAACTCGGAGAACTCATGTTAGTTGAAGAATTTAAAAGATGTATTCCCGTAGAGCTAAAAACTTATATTGATGAACAAAAAGCTTCCAAAATTCATGATGCTGCTGTCTTGGCAGACGAGTATGCTTTGACTCGCAAAGATTTCTCATACAAAAGCAAAATAAATCACACAGCAAAGAAACCCAATGACTCATTCAAATATTATGCAAATGTCGACAGAGACAAAAAAGAGCAAACTTCTAATTCTCAAACGAAGACTCCATCTTATTCTCAAAGCTCGTCATCTACCCAAAACGTGTCATTCTCATCCAAAACATGTGCTTATTGTAAGAAACCTGGCCATCTGATTTCTGAGTGCTATAAGGTAAAAAACAAGCCATCACCCCATAGTTTCATTTCGCCCTCGTTGGATACATCATTGGTTCCCAATTATTTTGACCGTGTCCAGTCCACTGTGGATTCTAAGCCCAATATTATTGATGTACCTGAAGATATTGTTGAGGACAAATTTAAGCCTTTCATGACTGAAGGTTTTGTTTCTTTTGTTGGCGATTCACATCTACAACCAATTAAAATCCTGCGGGATACTGGAGCTTTTCAGAGTTTGATTTTGGAAAGTGTACTTCCGTTTTCTGAAAAGTCATCCGTTGGGGCCAATGTGCTCATTTCTGGTGTAGAAGGTGGCGTCGTTTCTATTCCTCTTCATAGATTAGATTTACATTCGGACTTAGTTTCAGGCCCAGTGACTGGGGGTATTAAAGCTTCATTGCCTGTTGAAGGTGTGTCTATGCTTTTGGGGAATGATTTGGCTGGTAGTAAGGTGGTACCAGAGGTTCGTGTTGTTGAAGCACCTGTTATTAGCCCCAGTACAGAGCAACTCGTTGAAGAGTTTCCTGATGTTTTTCCCGCCTGTGCTTTTACTCGTTCTCAGACACGTTCTCAGGAATCCAAAGAGGATTTCTCTTTATCTGATACATTCATGTCTCACATCGATGAGATTTCTGACTCAACTTTAAATTCTACTGATGACTCTAAATCATTTTTCGACTCTCTTCATCGAAACAAACTTATTGAGGAACAGGACAATGATCCTGAAACTCGTTCTCTTCTACAACTGGCTGTTGATGAAAATGAAATAGGAACTGTCCCTATTTGTTACTACCAGAAGTCAGGTGTGCTAATGAGAAAATACAGACCTCCTGACATTGCTGCTGATGAAGAGTGGAATGTTATTCATCAAATCGTCATTCCAAAATACTATCGGAATGATATTCTTAGTCTTGCTCATGACCATGTATTGTCGGGATACTTAGGTGTAAGAAAGACCTTAGATCGTATCCGACGACATTTCTATTGGCCAAAGATGCGCCAAGATGTTGTTAGCTTTTGTAAGGCATGTCATTCTTGCCAAATCACTGGAAAACCAAATCAAGGGATTCCCAAAGCACCACTGCAACCTATTCCTGCCTTTGAAGAACCATTCTCAAGGGTCATTATCGACTGTGTTGGCCCAATGTAGTGGATATTTCACGCTAATATCAGAAATTACACTATTGAATATACGTTATGTTTTACAGTTTTTTAGAGGATTGAATTATTAATATTAAAAAAATTATTGTCAAGTAATGTTGTCGTAACTATTTGATAAGTTACTGACTGACGTACAGTCACGTGTATAATGACTGGATGTGCGATGGTAAAACAGAAATAGGTAAGTTGAATCGAGCTTGATTCGGTAAGAATGCATTTGTTCAAAACTCTTTTGAAGTTTCTCTTTATAGTTGCACTCCATTTCACCGTGTCCGGTCATGTTTTATCTGACGACCATGCATAGTACTTTTTACAGCAAAAAGCTTCATTGTAATTATTTTACAGTCATAGTAGATTTCTGCTCATTCGCGACTTTCCATAGTATAACTAAGGTAGTGAAACACAGTTTTTCTAGGGTCGGTTTACAGAGTCTGAAAGAATAGAAAGTTATAGGTACTACGTCCCGTGACTTGACTAGTATGTCTTTTTATGAGTTTTCCAATCCAGCTGATTGAAGTAAGACGTTGAAGCGCGATATCTTGTGTACATGTATCTTACTGTTCCACGACATAGTTCCTTCTTAATTATATTGTTGCACCTTTGACATTGACCTTTCTGTTCGGGAATTCTCATCTCTAACAAGTGAGTGTATTTTTGCTTATCCCGGCTGGAATACAGTAGGACTTTGTTCAGTTTTTTCTAGAAGATTCTGTTGGCCAATTTGTTTCATATTTATTTATTGTTCAATTCTAAATCTCGTGTTTGAGCATAGCTTTATGGTTTGAGCGTAGGAATAATTTATATTCGAAAGAGCTGTTACAATATTAAATTGTAGCTACAATCCACGTGATTCTATTACGACTTTATATCAGCTATAGTTGTCACGTGCGTTATTTACTTGATAATGTAAAACGTTTTAACACAATGTATTGAGCCTACTGTATTTTAATATCACCAGGAAGATATTCAACTAAAATAAAATGAAACGACTATGCCAAATATCATAGCCCTAAGCCTAATTATTTCATTGCGTAAGTGTTCATAAAGTCTCTTGCTTCACTGACTTAGCAGTAAGTGCACGGACATACAGAGTTCAATTTGCCTTGGAAGATAGAGCGCAGATTGTGAAGGTTTGCGCTAACAAAACGACAAGAACAACGTAAAGACTCAAATTATGTAAAATTTTTCTACGTGTAAAATTAAACAATGAGTTTTCTGTGTTATAAGTCCATAAACTTACCCACGAGTCTTTGAGGACATACCTCTTAATGAAGAAATATAAAATAAATTGAATATGACACTCAAATGTAAAAAACAAAAAGGCTACGTCCATTCTATGTTACCAACTAGACAATGTTAGATAATTTCAAAAAAATTGGCTATAGAGTTAAGACAACATTTTACACTTTTTACTATTTAGTACATTCATATTGATCAGCTACAAGCAAGTTGTCTGTAAAACTGTATAAAAGTATACCATGAGTCACAATACGGATTACCTTTTACAGTATTTATGTATTTTTTGAAAACCATGATGATGGAAAACAAAAACGGAAAAAAAACTATGCCATCCATTTACGTATGGTAGATTCTTATATGTAGATTACATTGTTTCGTTCTGTCAATTAAAACGAACTTCTGACACATAAAGGGAACTCTATACTCAGAGTTCTATTCAGTCCGTGTTAGCCTTTCTCCCCATACGCTTATACTATGTACTTTCTTATTCCTTTCGAGCACGTTAATAAACAACTAAGATACCTTTGTAGATGAATTTTTTTCAGGCTGATGAACACCGATCATGTGCTTTATAAATTACCTGAATTAAAAAAAAGTCCTTGTTACAGACGCGATAATATATTGATTTATGACGAAATTATTTTGAAGCGAGATGGTGAGCAAGACAGAACTTGTTACAAAAGGCTGAATTAATACCGTCTCTAAATTAATTAGTTCATTTATAAGAATCATTGTTGAAACTCAAGGTATCTGTAATGTCTTAATAGGTAACATACAACGCTAGCAGCGTCTAATAAATTTTTGGATGAAAAGCCTGTACTATTATAACAAGGTTGACATAAGCATATAAGTGTAGCATGATAAAAATAACAGTAATAAAAAGTATTGTGAGAGCAGTCATGTATATATATGTGTGTGTGTGTGTGTGTGTGTGTGTATATATACTGAATTTTGCAATATGTAACATGTAGAATTTCCTGTAGTCGTCCAAGTACGCAACCCAAGAATATTGTTGTTGTTGGAAAAGATATCAGTTTGTTTTACCAGTAAATAAGTAGTGTATAAACATGTACTACAAGGATAAAATATATAGAATATTAATGGGTAAAAGCCGAATGTTGTTATTATGCAAAGAAAAGTTCTCTTCTCAAATTACGAATTCCTTACCCTTGTGGAAACGATTTTACAGTGAAGTTTGTTATTAAATCGTTTTGTTGCAGAAACTCCATGTTTGTTCTAATATACAACTAAACATTTCAACCCAGTTTGATGACGTTTGACTACACATATATTTCTAATTTTAAACCTATCACAGTTTATCATCTTACAGATTTATAGGAGAAGATTCGTTATTCTTTTATTATATTGTTCACTGGCAGGTGCGTTGCGATAACTGTTCGAACAACGAAGGGCAACGTTACTCGATGATAGACTCCTTAGGCTGATACATATTTATTGATTCGTTCTTCCTCATAATTACCTGCTGGTGGATTCTACAGAGAATATATATACATAGCTCAGTCAATTTATGTACTTATCTCTTAAAGTAAAACATATACAAACACACACATATTTACATATATAATCTGGTTCCAGGGCCCAATTGAGCTGTACGTATATTCTCGTTGAATACGATATTTCATATGCTTTCTGATGTGAAAGGCTCTCTACCTACATATGGAAAAAAATCACAATAACTTTCTTCTTTTGACGTACACTGTAGTATAAATATGTTTTCATCGTTATATTACAGATGATTATTAAGTACCTATTTCTTATAGTTGAACTAACTACAAGAACTATTAACTATCAAATATCATTATATTCACACTAAACATTGTTAACAGTAAGGTAATATTTTGTAGTTTGTAAAAAAGTTCATCTAACTTCGATTTTTTTCATCTAAGTTCGAGTTGTGAAACCGACTACCGAGTTTTCTGTAATACAGTACTGACCGGACACAATATTATTGTACACCATCTAAAATACAAATTTAAACTAATAAAACTTAATATTTTAACTTCTGCTGTCTAATAGGAGCATTATTTTGTGTAATCTTTTATTTAATTTTTTTGTATTTATGAACACATTTTCAACTTTCAGATTTCCAAGATAATATATATACTACAGTCAAACAAGTTTTACTGCTTTCGATAATACAGTAATGCTTGTGTAACTTGTTTTTTAAGTCTCAATAAGTCGCTCATTATTCAAAGTTATTTTCCCACACCATTTATAAGAAAATGTATACAGAACAACTACTTACATATAGTGCCATATAGTGTATTATATATATTTCGTTTGTTTGTTCTAAAGCATAAAGTTACACAATGGAGTATCTGTATATGCTTATAGCAGGTATCGAAACCCGATTTTTAGTGTTTAAAGTCCTCTTATTTATCTCTGATCCACCGGTTGGAACTGCTGTTATGCAATCCAAAAGTACTATGTTACACTGTACATAATATCAATGTAAATTTTTGTAGCTAGCTGAATATAGGGGTATCATAAAAGGGCTTTGCTATGTCCAACAGGTTCTTACATTATAGTGAAATCTCGAATGTAACTGTAACAGGGCTCAATCTTCTACAGATGTATATCTTACCAAATTTATGTATTCCACTCTTTTCTGTTTTTGTTTCTAAATTACTTCCATTGTACTTGAACATGTTTCGATTTGAGTTGCACTCCTTTCAGGAATATTATATTAACGTATTAAATATTATTGTGAAATACGTACTTACGTTTTTTCGTTATTTGTTTCTCTGTTCATCTATTCACCAGTCTATCTATTGATCCGTCGGCTGCTCTTGTATTTATAGGTACGTTTTTTATCCGGCATAGGTTTCTATCCATTTACTTTATTTGTGAAACAGTTTTAATTCGAAAACGCAAAGCCTTAGATAGCTGAGGAGCTCATGTAATTTTATATATTATCATAATTCTATTTCATTTTATAAGTTTGACAGTTCGGATGATATTTTTTGGTTTAAAATTTTTTGAGGGATTATTTGCATACTATTTTGCGAAATATGTGTGTATACATGCGAGTTTGGAAGAATTTGTTTTGTCTTGCTTCCTCCAATGGCTCAGGGCAAGTCTAAGAACTTTGTCATTAAAAGTGAATTTCGATACAACGCTGATCGCTTATTTTACAACTTTGTACTTAAAAACAAACAAAGGATCATCTTCGTCTCTATTTTTAACAGTTTAACATTGATTAAAATTGATATTTTTAGAGTTTTGTTTTGGATTGCAATTTGAATGTTAAGTCGAGGCTTTATACCACACATTACAGATTGTAGTATATCTGAAGATTTAATGATTATGCTTTACCTCTGCTTATATAATATTGATATTTTATTAAACCCATATATATTAACAAAACTTTCACAGAGTTTATTTTAAAGTCAATTAAATAAAAATTAAAAGCAGTTTAATGTGTGTCAAAAGTGTTGTTTTCTTTTCTTTATAGATTGTTGTTCTATTAAAGAACACAGTTATATTTGATAATTTTTAGTTAATATTCATTCAGGCGGCTGAATTATATTTCTGGGGTTTTCCTAATGTATTGTTTGTTTTTGAATTTCGCACAAAGCTACTTAAGAGCTATCTGTGCTAGCCGTCCCTAAGTTAGCAGTGTAAGACCAGAGGGAAGGCAGCTAGTCATCACCACCCACTGCTAACTCTTGAGCTACTCTTTTACCAACGAATAGTGGGATTGACCACAACGTTATAATGCCCTCACGGCTGAAAGGGCGAGCATGTTTGGCGCGACGGGGATGCGAACTCGCGACCCTCAGATTACGAGTCGCATGCCTCAAAACGCTTGGCCATTCTCGGTCTTTCTTAATGTACAAGTGTCATATTTTTTAAAAAGTATCAGTTTTTGAAATTATAAGCATAAGCTTTTAGTCAGTAAGTTATTAATAAATATGTTTAACAATTACCTTTCCAGTAAATGTTTTATGTTTCAGTAAAATAAAATTCATATAATAAAGAGAATTAGTTACGTAGCTTGTAAAATATATAAAAGTTGAACTATGATGCATAAAGTAAATTATAAGAAATCTGCAATAAAATCAACATATAGCTAATTTATATTAATACTTAAAGTATATCACATGCTTGGCAGGTTGCCTGGATTCGTCGACATGACCTCCATCTTTTAACTGTGGGAACTGTGACCTACATCAATGATAACAGATTTAGACCCGTCCACGTAGAAAACACCGGTGACTGGTCGCTCCAGATAAAGTATCCACAGCTGACAGACGCTGGGTTGTATGAATGTCAAGTGAGCTCTGACCCTAAAATAAGTTTCTTTGTCAATTTACGTGTTTTAGGTAAGTCCATCTAGCCATAGGGGTAGTTAAAAAAAATTGGAATTAATGTATCATCTTTCTAAGTTTTCTTTCTATGGATGTTTTTGTCGTGAAATCGTTATGTATTTGGCGTATTTTTTCTTCATTTTGGTTCCGTAAAATATAGCAAACATTCTGAGTTTATTATTTCCCGCCCTCGGTGGGACAGCGGTGTGTTTACGGATTTACAACGCCAAAATTTGGGGTGCGATAGGCCCTTCAAATAACCTCATATGGATTTGCTGTAAAACATATCAACAAAATATTATTTCCTATTTTATTTTCCTTAAGCTATGCCAAAGACATTCAAAGTATTGTTGCTCTTTTTGTACTTTTCTGTAAACTATATCAAACGTACTCAATTTATTGCTCTCCAGCGGCACAGTGGTATGTGTACGAACTTAAAGCGCTAGAATCTTTGTTTCGATATCTGTGGTGAACAGATCACCGTTAGCCCCTATAGGGTTTTGTACTTAATTATTGAAGACACACACACTCAATGTATTTATTTCTCATTTTTACTTTTTATAAAATACAGTAAATGTTCTCCATGTATTTTCCGTGATTTTTTTTATTTCTCGGAAGATTTACCAAAGAAACTCAGTGTATTGTTACCTTTGTACTTTTCATAAAATATATCAAATGTATTTAAAGAATATTTTTTTCGTTTTTACTTTCAGTAAAGTATATCAAAAATTGCTTTTCGTAATTAGATTTTGCTACTAAATATTTTGCACAAAAGGAATTTCACACGATATTTCGTTTATCGATGTATATGAAACTGGGTAACCAATAGATTGCAAAGAAAATAGAGAATTTTAATATTCACTTGAATAATTCAGAAATATCTCTCATGCGTCTTTATGTCGACTTGTAATGTTTATCAAAGTTAACCATTTTACACCACCCCTTTCCCTTTCATTTACGACATTCACTTCAATGCACCGTACACCCAAGGACAAATATTGCAGATAGCCTGTTAATAACTTAAAGAAAATGATTTGATCGCCACATATTACACACAGTTGAAAAAAGGTATATTACCGGGTGTAATTGCCCACTTAAAATTTATTGAACCACCTGCGTTTTTTATCAGTCCAAGACTATGTTTAAAGTGAATCCTGGGAATATTGCAAAATGAATAACTCAGAACATTGTACACTTCTCCCCATATTAGCTCTCAGTTGTCCAACTTCATCTTCACTGGATTGAAGCATCACCATTAAAAACAGAGGTGCCAGAAACATCCTGATATTCTGTAAAAATGTAAGAAATATATATATATAGGGCTTAATCTGATGACCTTGAGCAAAGAAATTATAGAAGAGAAAACAAAAACAGCTGTTAGTGTGGCTACAACTATTATAAATAAAGTGGAGGCTTTCAAACCTCCGACGTAATGTAACTAGAGCAGTTCTCACATTAGTTTGAGTAGGCTTCCAAACTTCTCACAGTGGTATGTTGAATGCCATTAATGCAATACAAAGAAAGAACTTTCGGTCGTATGATTCGTTAAGCTCTACCAACACTATCTGAATCTTCTAACATCATTTGTTTAACAAGAAGCTTCTAAGAATCAAGGTTCCATTTGTTCTGTGTAGATATCCGGCGCTATTAACTATTAAAAGCCCGCACCTTTAGTGGTCCTCCGGGCACGATCCATCTGTAAACGTAGGGGGTGTAGGACCATAATACTATTGTCCTTTCAGCCAATGAACATGATATTGTTGATTTTTGTGAAGAGAATTCAATTTGAATTATTCTGTAAACACCATCTACCTGCATCTTTCATGACTCTTATTATTGAAGTTTGACGACCGTATGAGTTTTTTGTTTGGTTAACTCTCCTAGAGAGTGGTTTTGAGTAGCTATAAATCAATTCAGTGTCATTCTCATTAAGAATAACAAACAAATAAACATTTACATCTGAACATGAACTGTGTCTTTGTAAGACTTTTGTAAGATTTTACGAATTATATAAATACTCTACTCTGGGTTACTAAGAACCACTTTTAAATAGTTTGATCTCCCTAGCCGTATACGACTATTACCAACTATACTAATTTCATGTATCCTATTCAGAATTTCCATATAACACCAATTGAAACAAGAAATTACTCCTTAAATTATCACGTAAAATAGCATTCACTATTTAAAACTTGGATTTCTACATGTTTACGATGCAAGATATCTGTCCTAGGGGGCATAAATGCAAATAATTAAACTAATGATGGGTATAGTTATAGGCATTTTGTTCGTGTATGTTTTATGTGATTGCATTGAAGATAAACCATAGTATTATACTGTTTGCTCTTTCCTTATTTATTATTTATGATTATTGTATATAATGTTTTAAGCTAGAGTTTTTATTATCCATTATGGCAATTACTGCTTTATTAGGCGACTGAATATAACATATCGCCTGTTAAAACTTCTTTTGTGTGCAATAGTTTTGTTTTGCAGTCTAAGTATTTTTAAGCTATTTAAGCAATTTTTATATTTTTATTTTCATACTGTTTTGGGAGCCTTTCTCTTTGTTAAATACGTCAAAATGCAAATCCAGTCATCTTTCATGTTTTGACATTACTTAAAGCGATCTGTACTTAGTGGAGTTTTGTATTTGAGATCTAATAAACGATGTAATAATAAGTTCTCATTTTCAGATTTTGATTCGGTTTTTACTTTTTACTGTTATTAAAGAGAAAAGATAAACCTGACATAAAGAGAAGCAGGTGTGGTAAATTTATTTGCAGATTTACCTTCCGGCAGATAATGATAATAGATACTTGTAATATTTCAAGAAATTTGAATACAGAAGTGTGATGACTTAGTTTTTGTGGTATACCGTGTGATAATGAAAAAAAACTAGGTTATTGAATTGTAATGATAAAGTTTTAAGAATGCCAAACATTCAAAATAAATTCTTTTATTGGTTATTTTACATTATAATATAAAAATAAATTTAATTGGAAATTACCCCTTACCTGGTTTTCTGTGTTATGGGAGGTCATATCATAACTACATACGAACGTAGGTATTTCATACATTAAAAAATACCTTTAAAATATTTTCCAATACTTTATTGATGTAATATCTGTTTTTTTGTATTTTGAAATGCAATTTAATTTGTTTTAATATTTTTAAAGTAATATTTTAGGTATAAGTTCAATTATTGTTGCGCAGCTTTTGTTTTTACTTTCTTTTTCTTTTCTTCTAATCGAAACTATTATACCATGTAGCTGTAGAATCAGGTGCATATTTTGTTAGTTGTTGAGTGGTTTTTAGCAAATGTAAATTCATTACAGTCACCAGATTATTACTGATAATATTTATAACATTTTACATCAACACCGTATTCCATATTTCTGTGGAGAATTTCATTCAGTCGCGAGTACTTATTTATTTCAGTTTTTACAATAGAGGTATTGGAGATACGTACATTAGAAGTTTTGGAATCTACAGGGTGTTCGGAAAGTCACTGTGCACTTATATATTTATTAACAGACGCCCCCCAGTGGCTCAGCGGTATGTCTGCGGACTTACACGCTAAAATCCGGGTTTCGATACCCGTGGTGGGCAGAGCACAGATAGCCCATTGTGTAGCTTTGTGCTTAATTCAAAAAACAAACAAATTAACAGACATGTTTCAATATAGAATAGAGGAGGTAAATATGAATGACAATTAGAAACAATGTTGAAAGTGACCCCTGTTGGCATCAATACAGGCCTGGATCCTTCTTATTTTGTTTATAAACACCACTATCAGTTGTTGGCTTGAAATAGACTGAATAAAATATGATTACAAAACTGCATAGTGACTTTCCGAACACCCTGTATATGTACAAATGTAGATTAATGATCCGCAGTATTAGTGTTAAATACAACAGCTTTTATCTGATTGCTCATGGAACCATTAATAGAAATATGGTTGATACATGACATCAGATTATCACAGACTCAATTATGAGTATTTACATATGAGACAAAAGAATAGCCCAAGAGTTGGCGGTAGGTGTTGATGACTAGCTGCCTTACCTTTAGTCATACACTACTAAATTAGGGACGGCTAGCACAGATATCCCTCGCGTTGCTTTGCGCGAGATTTAAAAAACATGCAAACTATTCCGTTTGGGGAATGATAGAATACTATTATTTTTACTTGTGTGACCAATTATATAAAGTTACTAAATCGTATTTTTTTCTATTTTTATGTGTGAATTTAGATAGTCTTTAATATAAAAAATATTAAACTAATACGTTTAAAATTTAATAATGTACCAGTTGCAGTATATCCCGTAATATTAAATAACTAAATTGATAATCTAACCAACCAAGCTCCTGTCAGTATTATTATATCAAAATTTACTTTCATTTCCGTTACTAACAAAGTAAGCTCATTGTAGTTTATCTTGAGCCTCAAATATTCGTGTGAAATACGGTAAAATATTTTAATATAT
The DNA here is from genome assembly GCA_011833715.1 of Carcinoscorpius rotundicauda. Taxonomy (NCBI): domain Eukaryota; kingdom Metazoa; phylum Arthropoda; class Merostomata; order Xiphosura; family Limulidae; genus Carcinoscorpius; species Carcinoscorpius rotundicauda. The sequence goes on from CM022393.1 coordinate 44,077,475, forward strand.
TTCTAGGTAATTGATTAAAGTAACAATTATTATCAGTTTCATAATTTTCAATTACATTAAAATATTATAAATTATTTATGACATTCATATAAATACAACACTATGCAAAAGTGTTAAGACAAGTGAATAGTTTGGCATTTTTTTTTCCATTTTATGGAGATAATTCTTCCATGCCGTTATAGAATATAAATTTCAACACCATGGTAATGCTTTAGTGATTCTGTCCCACGCTAGTACAGCGGTATGTCTTGGGATTTACAACGCTAAAATCAGCTGTTCGATTTCCTTCAGTGGGCTCAGCAGATAGCCCGATGTGACTTTGCTATAAGAAAAACACACACACGCTTCGCTGATCCATGTTGACAATTCGATTAGCAAGGGTGAGAATTATCATCATTCTTTAAACTTTCCATATCCGTGTACTAATGGCATGCTATAAATGTTCTAGTTGAATGAACTTACTGATCAAATTTAGGGCCTGAAATAACTACATAGAAAGAAGCTAACAAGGAGTTAGCATAGAGTACTAGTATAGGCTAGAAAAAATCAATTTAATAACACTTGACAAATAAACGTTGATAAAACAGTGATTAATAACATACATTAATCTTTTTGTCATGCCAAAAATGTATAGAATTCGTACAAAACCTTCACAGGATGCTGGTTGGATTTTCCATCAAATTCCTGCAAACTTCAAGTTATCCCGAAACATTGTTAAGTATACCCCCAAATCGTGAGATTGTGTCAGGTAAGCTTGAAAATAGGAAAGGAATGGGTAGGACACCTGAATGCAATGATACTGATGTTGAGTATCTTTGTTTATGTAGCCTTCGGAACAGATGGAAGACTGTTACTGGTCTCATGTATGAGATAGACGACGATGTACCAAATAACAGCAAACTGTCCAAATCTACATTATCAAGAAGACTCAACGAAAATGGAATATTTGGTCTTGTATCAGTTAAGAAACCTTTGCTTCCATCTCCACATATTGTCAATACACTGATATTTGGTAAAAGTCCAAAAACTGGACTGTTGATGATTGATGAAGTTGTTATGAACGTGTGAAACCAATGAGAAATACTTATCAAAGCATAGCGCGGAAGATAGAAGAAAGTTGTTTACCTCAACGTAGCACTTACCATGAAACATGGGGAAGACAAAGTGATGGTTTGGGGGTGTTTTACTGTTGAGGCGACAGGAGATATTTGCAACAATGCCTGAAAGACTGTCTGCAGTTATTAAAGCAAAAGGAGGACTTACAAAATATTAACTGTTTGCTGAACTCGGTCACTTCCACAGAGTTTCTATTGTACTAAATATTTGGATGTTTTAACTGTGATCTACCTTTCTTTGTTCTTCCAAAGTAGCTTCAAATGTAATGTTTGACTTTGTTCTAAAACTTTTGCACAGTACTGTGCATACGTATCGTACATCGATGCAATTTTAAATTAAATTATTTGTCGTTTCATTCTCTCGTGTATCAGTCTTTGATCTAGAGATCTAGATATTTTAAGTCAGCATAGGACAAAATGTGTGGAGTATTTTCTACCTAACCATTATCATACCTTTCCGACTACACACAAACTAGAAATTCGCGTTCCTGGGAATAGTAGATTTTTTTTACTCCGGAGCCAGATGCTCATGTGTTTGGAAAAATGTAATGCATATCCTTAGTTTTATCAACCTTAATTTACTGGTGTTAAAACATTCGGCTAGCTAGGTGTACTGCGGACGTGAAGGATTGTACGATTTCACACATTTGGTCCTTTCAGTACCACTTGCTCCAACTTGTAGGCCTCTACACAGTGATGAGACTGTTTACAATTTCAACATTCTCAATTCTACTTCATTGCTGCAGTATAATGCAGTTGCTTAAAGGACACCATGTTTTACTTTGACATTCACGGCAATGAAATAGAGTATTATGAGATGTTTGAACTTCGTCTAATACAAGTTATGATGAATGTAAAATATTTGTGAGACAAGCTAGAGCGATTTTGTTTGGTCAAATGGGACCCAGACTTATTTGAGTGTTTACTGTATATTTTGTCTCTCTATTTTCAGTCCGTGTTTATATGTAACGATAATATTTTGTTCCATTTCATCACGGAGCTACGCAATAGGCTATCAGCACTCCCTACTAAAGGGAATTGAACCCTGGATTTTAGTATTGTAACTTTATAAACTTACGACTTATAAACTGCGGGGAACACAACATTGCTTGATAACATCATGGTTCGTGTACAAACAACTTAATTAACAAGAAATAAAACTACAGACTATGTAAAAATAAATTAAATTTCGAGTAAGAATTATCTGCTTATATGAAAGGTTTTTACATATCAACTCGGAGCAAAACATTATGGAATAACTTCATTATATGTTTACAAGGTTTTTTATAAAAAAAAAGATCAAAATGCAGTCTTTATTAAGGAGTCTAAAATCTATTTCATTAAAAAAATAAGATGATTTATCTATTTTTTTTGTTTGCTTTCTTATTTAGGTAGATTATCTTCCTGTAACAGGGCAACATAATAAAAGAATAAAATCTTCACAGCAATTAAGTGTACCAAGGAAAGAAAGACAATATTGATTTAATCGTAAACAAATGAAAGATGGTCCTATATTAGGAACAACCTGGTAGGGCAACAAATGGAATGAATTATTACAGAAAGTTTCAGTTACTAATCCTGTTAAGTATATTTTCGAGCTCAGACAAAATCTAAACTTTTTGAATGTGTTCTATTGTAAAACGAGTAATTAAAGAAACATCCACTTCCTACTCATGACGTTAGTTTTTAAAATTAGTATTTGCTTTCTTTTAGACATCCGGTGACTCAGCGGAAAGTATAAGGGCTTATAACGTTAAAAACCGGTTTCAGTATTCACTGAGGGCAAACCACACACCCATCGTGTACCTTTGGGTTTAGAGGTAAATATATATATATTTTAGATTTGTAATTAAACACAAAGCTATAATGGACTACCTGTGCTTTGTCTACCACGGGTACTAAAATCAGGTTTTTAGCGTTGAGGTCCGAAGACATAAGGCTGTGCTCCTGGAGGTCTTTTTTATTGCCATTATTACCAGGCATTCCCATGTGAAACCCAAAAAACAAGCTTTTTGTTATATAAAGCACGAATATTTCTCCAAAAGTTTTGAAATAAAGAAATAATTGTAATTGTGAACTGCAGGCTTCACCTCTGTATTCTATTAGTTTCCTTCCTGGTTTAATGGAAATAATTATCAGTTTATTATTTCGAATAAATGTACGATTGAATATAGTTTACAATGATAAAGTCGAAAAGTCGCTTCAATGAGGAAGTCAGTTTAAAAGAAACATGACAAGTCGAATGAGAAAATATTAAAAAAGGTATTTTACAATTACTGAGAAAATTATTCCTTTCGTTAATGAAGAGTTATGTAATTTGCAATATGAATTTGGAGTCTATTAATTAATAGACATTTATGATAAAGGTATTATCTTTAAATTAAAACGAGTAAATGAAGTCAAAGTTAATGTACTATAAAGTGTTACGTAATTCTATTAGTTTGAGAAAGTGCATTCTTACTTTAGGGTTCGTAATACTGAACTGAATAATAGAATAAATATTTTATTTAAAATAATAATTATTATGTAATCAGTTAAAAATAAAAAAGTAAAACTACATTTACTACTGTAAGTTTACTGGTAGTTCTGTAAACCTTAAACCTTTTTTGACTAAGTTTGCGAACTTACTTTGTTAAAATACTGGTCTCAATTCTCTTTAGTAGATAAAGTGTAAATAGCCAATTGTATAGCGTTGCGATAAATATAACGATAAAAACCGAGAGACTAGCTCCCCCAGTGGCTCAGCGGTATGTCTGCGGACTTGCACGCTAAAATCCGGGTTTCGATACCCGTGGTGGGCAGAGCACAGATAGCCCATTGTGAAGCTTTCTGCTTAATTCAAAACAACAACAACAACTGAGAGACTAAATAGAACCACAACATGGTATTCGCCGCAAGATTTTTTTTTTAATCTTATAAATTGTACATTGGTAAGCTTGTGAATATCATGACGATAACTTTGAAAACTGTGTGGTAAATAATCCGTTAAGCACTAGTGATTGTTCTGGAAACAGTGGGATGGAAAGTTTAAACTGCACGGTTGTTGCAGTGAACATTGTGTCATGATAGTGTTTATTACTCCGCAAATTATAGGATGTTTTAAAATATCATAAGGGTTATTTCGGAAACTTTTTGAGTCCAGTCTTTTTAGAGTACTATATGGTAATCATGAAAAAGTTAGAATAACGCATTTAAAAGATGTATTATGATACGCTCCCTTCATTTTAATTGAAATTGAATTCGAATCGTACATTTTATAGCAAACATATTTAGTGGAAACTTGATTTCAACGATCTAGTATTGAAAGGCAGGCTAATATTTCAGTTCTTTCTTGGTATAAAGGTGTTGATACTCATATTTCTTAACACTGATACTGTGCTGATGAGAAACGTTCATAATAAACAAAATTAAAACTCTCTGAACAGCTGACTAAATTTTTTTTTTTGTAAGTATGTGATTTAAATATATCAGTATTAAGCATAAGCAAGATTTATATAAAATTATGTACTTTTTATAATCTTCTTTTAAAATCAGACGAGGCCCGGCATGGCCAAGGGTGTTAAGGCGTGCGACTTGTAATCTGAGGGTCGCAGGTTCGCATACCGGTCGCACCAAACATGCTTGCCCTTTTAGTCGTGGGGGCATTATAATGTGACGGTAAATCCCACTATTCGTTGGTAAAAGAGTAGCCCAAGAGTTGGCGGTGGGTGATGATGACTAGCTGCCTTCCCTCTAGTCTTACACTGCTAAATTAGGGACGGCTAGCACAGATAGCTCTCGAGTAGCTTTGTGCGAAATTCCAAAACAAACAAACAAACAAACAAAACAGACGAAAAAAAACTGAACAACACAATATAAAGATTCAAACTACACCAAGTGAGTTTTATGTTACAATGTAGAATTTTGTTTAAACAAAAAGAAATTTAATCAAGCAGTTTCGATTTTTTAGAACCAAAAGCTGAGATACTTGGTGTTCACCCTTTATACGTGAAAACTGGAAATTCCATCAACTTGACATGCGTGATCAGTGACAGCCCTGAGTTGCCTATCTTTGTCTTCTGGTACCACAACGATCGAATGATCAACTACGACACAGAAAGAGGGATGATTTCCCTCCATAAATGGGGTAATGACGCTGCAATCAGCACGCTTTACATTACAGATGCTCAGCTAACTGACTCAGGAAATTACTCTTGCGGCCCTTCCAATGCTGAAGCCACCGGAATTTCAGTGTTCTTTTTAAACGGTAAGAAGATTCTAGAAATAATCTTCCACACAATCCATATAAAGTTTACAAGATTCTGTTTCTGTATTTCAGCATATTAATGACAAGTACTAAAGAGTCGCAAACACTAAATAAAGTGTTGAGAAAGATCGCGATTTTTTCTATATCAGCGTGCAATTAACAAATGTAGGTGTTAGGAACGAAGAACAAAAGTTTTGAAATCGATTAACTTAAAAATTGTCAAAACTTATTAAATAAATTCGAATTTTGAAGGTTGAGAACCATATGAGGATCAAAAGATTCTCAGAAACACGTGATTCACGTAAACTATGGCTTGGATACTCAGTGAATTATTAAAATTCTCAAAATAATTTTCTTGCGTATCAGGGGATCAATAAGATTTAGGTGATCTTTAAAATTGTTAAAATATTTGTATAACGATTCAAATTAACATGTACAAAACTTTTCCTCATAGATATTTTCAGTGATTTTCACAAATAAATTATATTTATATGCAGTAAATATGAATTAAAATCCTATCCAATTTTAAATATCATCTGTATTAACATATATTTTCTAAATGTATGAAATAAATACATGCACTTACTCAACTTAATAAATCCTACCTTTTCTGCTAAAAACATGAAAAAAATATTTAAACTTACTCAAACATTATAATTCCAACTTCATCCCGAATACATCAAACAAATATACTCACACCTAGTTAGTAATTACTGCATTGTGTTGTTGAATACATCAAACAAATATACTCATACCTAGTTAATAATTACTGGATTGTACTGTTGAATACGTCAATCAAATATAGTCACTTACACCTAGTTAATAATTACTGCATTGTGCTGTTGAATACATCAAACAAATATACTCACTTATACCAAGTTAATAATTACTGCATTGTGCGGTTGAATACATCTCATGAATATGTACGTTTACTCAAACTTAATGATCACATTATTAAAATACTCATTAATTAATACGTGATCGTAAGACGCCACCACTTAAAAACACTAATTTTATATTAAATAATGTAAGTGAAATATATCTTCCCGTGTTGAGCTTTAATATTACATAATTTAAGCCTACGGTATACTTTAAAACATTTCTTTAGAATTATGACCAGGAAGACTTTCATAACAGTCCGAAAAAGATACAAAGACTTTCAGTAACTTCTGATAAAAAGTTAGACATCGCTGTGGATCCAAAGTAAACTTTATCTAATAAATTATTGAAGTTAATTCTATGTAACTAAGTGACATGAAGTATTTAATGCCCTAAATTAACACAAAAGACAACTAACTAATCCTATACAAATTACAAAGCACTGATACGACAACTGTGTGTTCCTGCTATTAATGATTTTTTTCAGTCTTAAATGGTTAGAGTAAAATAATGTATGTAAAATAAAATATAGTACGGTTACTAGAGTAACTTAAACAGGAATTGATCTATAAAAAAGGTAATTTTGATAAATATTTTTTGTGTTAGTATTACACAAACTTGTAAGCTAAGCTGTGCTCTTTGATATTAGGTATCTGACTATGTTCATTTACAAGAACAATGTTCCACATTTTGATCTGCTTTCGAAATTATTTCCTGATTGTCTATAATTTATAGGTTTACGTTGGACAGCACAACATAAAACACCTTTCAGATATCCTCCACTCTTTGGGGATTTTCACTTCCAAGACCAGAATCAAAGAAAACATATCTTTTGGTGTTCAGCTATAGAGTTTCGCAGATCTGTAGGAGAAATTAATGAGTTGAAAAACATTTTATTTCAGTGTGATTCTTGAAAACGACGGTTCAGATATAGCCAAGAAGAGGCATTATTTAAATGATTTCATATCCAATAGGTGTGTTGATATTCCATTACCAATACTATTTATTATGTGGCAGGTAGTACTAATCGTTCTTTGCCAATACTATTTACTGTGTCACAGGTAGTGCTAACCTTTCTTCGCCAATATGTTTTACAATGTCACAGGTTATATTTAACTATTCTTCCAGATATTGGCTGCTATGTCATGAGTAGTGCTAATCTGTTCTCGCCAATACTATTTACTATATCATATATACTCCCGATTTTCCTTTGTCAGTAATACTTACACTGTCGTAGGTTATGCTAATTCTTTCGTGCCAATACTATGTGCTATGTTATAGCTATTTGTGCTGTATTTACTATTTTACTATAACTTCTGAAAAGGTGTATGACACCAGTTTTTGGAAGCATTGCGCTGTTGAATAATAGGAAATCTGTGGACAAATTTATGAAATGTGGAGCTACGATTTATCATCTGAAGTAACAGTTTACTGTATGTGCAGATTGTTCTTACAAAATACACTGTAATAGTACCATAAAATATTTGATAACAAAGAAACTTTATGGTTATATATTCATACCTAATATCAAAGCTTCTTAGAATTAGAACATTACACAACAGCAGACACACTACGAGTGTACAACATAGTTGTGTTATTACTTTATATCTCTGTAATATTACAGTCGTAAACACAGAACAAAATATGCATAACTGAATAGCAAAAAAACAATGTGATATCCTGAGATTTAAATGAATATAAATAGTAATAGCGTTAAGAATAGGCAGATATTCATTAAATGAATGATCAGAACTTTGACTTATTTCACTTCAAAAACCGTGTTTAGTTGTACGTATGTTGTTGTTGTTGTTGCACATGCACATATAGGATATTTGGAGCTGTTTTCCCTCATCTTGTGTAGATATGTTATTTTGTATGACTCGGCGGAAAGGAGAAATCCTAATGAAACGTGATGATATCTATTCCTGATCATCTTCTTTTCCGAAACATCCAGATCATCTTGCTGTCCTTTCTGTAAAGTTGTCTTCTAATTGAATTGGTTTATTATTAAATGTATACATAGAAAAAACTTCAAAAAAAAGAATTATATTTATTTTTCTGTATAAACAAACGAGTGAAGCTACATAAACAAAAGTATCAAAAACATATAAAAGAAAACATGAAATATTTGCTTCTGCGTAGTTTCATTAGAAAATAAGTATTTTCAGACCAGAAATATCACTTAAGTGAATTGTCTGCTGGCACACTTAACTGTGTTAGTATGATAATTTATTACTAAATCGTTCACGAATTGCTTTATAATAATTAAGAGCTTTTCAAACACAACAAAATTGTCGCCACCTATAACTGGAATTTGTTAACATTATAATGTTACTCGTTGAATGATTGTCTTCAATACTGCCATGAACATCTGTTATCATACAGGAAGCTAACTTCCTCGAACAATGCTTCAAAATATAAACTTTTTAGCTTAATGTTAATGAGGAACTTCTAAATGATTGTATAAACTGATATTTCATGCACAGTAAGACCAACTTTCGATAACTAAGATTAAAAAATTGTACTACACTTAATTCACAAAGTAAAAGTAAATAATTGCCAGTCGGTTTGGAAGCTACCTATAGTAAATGGTAGCAAAGGGGTTAATGATGGTTTAATCAACATTCAAATTTTTATGAATCATACAATAATTTGTTATCGTTTATTATCTCATTTATTGTGAGATTTATAACAGAAATGGAAACAAGATAGCAGAGCAAGGTTTGGTTTGTTTGTGATCTCTACTACAGGCGATACTGCTTTATTAGCTTTCTATACTTGTTCATTCACACTGTTTGTGATCTAGTGACCACCTGACGGTATTGAAAACACACACCCCAGTGCGTCATGTAAACTAATGTAACATTTTTTTATATAATAGTTTCGATTGTTTGAATTTCCCTTGACCATACCTAAGGAATTGGGTAGAGTTATTTTTTAATATTTATATATTAATAATAGGTTTCTAATCGAAAAGTGATGCTAAATAATATGATAATATTAAAAATACACTGTTGTGGGATATTTCCACTTTTGGATGAAAGTATTATTTAATTTGATATATATCTGTGTTATGATAGATTTTACTATCAGTTTCCAACAAAGGGTTAAATTTGTGTTGGAATGTAGTTTGAAGCAAAAATAGATAAGTAATTTGTAATCACAAACTTAATGAATCAATATATTATGATATAATATTTAAAAACTAATACAACGATTAAAATAGATTTGAATTACCCATTTTATGCTTTCTGAGTAGCTTATAATGGATTACTTTATTAATTTATATGTATTTACCAGATGTATGAGCTCAGTGACCAGTAACTACTTAAAATACATTGTTGAAACCGTCTTTTATTCAAATTATAGATTATTGTTCGCAGGCAAGATAAGTTGCTGCAAGTTTTCATTTCATAAGCGTAGTTACTTATGGCTTTTGTTTGTTTTGGAATTTCGCACAAAGCTACTCGAGGGCTATCTGTGCTAACCGTCCCTAATTTAGCAGTGTAAGACTAGAGGGAAGGCAGCTAGTCATCACCACCCACCGCCAACTCTTGGGCTACTCTTTTACCAACGAATAGTGGCATTGACCGTCACATTATACGCCCCCACGGCTGGGAGGGCGAGCATGTTTAGCGCGACGTGGGCGCTAACCCGCGACCCTCGGATTACGAGTCGCACGCCTTACGCGCTTGGCCATGCCAGGCCGTTACTTATGGAACAAACATTGTTAGCGGTGCAAGTTGTTCTTTCACAGGCCACTTGTTATGAGCTAGTTTTATTCATGCAAAATTATTTGCTGTAATTTAGTCTTGTACAGAGATATAGTTAATTGTTTAAGGTGACGCTGTACAAACATGGTTAATTGTTGTAATGTGTTCTTTTACAGACGTGGGTAGTTGTTATGAAGTAGTCCTGTACATACAACTTGATTAATTGTTATATCTCTGTACATACATTGTTAATTGCTATAAATATGCCATATATAAACGGATTAATTGCTGTAAGGTGTACAGACTTGGTTACTTATTGTACGATGATCTTGTGTAGTTGTGGCTGCTTATGTTGGTCTTGTACATAACGTAGTGACTTGCCTTTTTTCATACTTTATTTAGTGCAAACTTTCATCATAAGTAAATATAAACCTTGTTTTAATTTATGTTTGAACAGTTTTACTTTTCGTGGTGGGCAGCAAAGATAGCACATTGTGTTGAGTGTTTGTGTATTGGATTGAAGGCAAAAATGCCAATCGATATTTTCAGACTAGTTTTGTTAACTTAGACAATATAAATTAAAGCCTGCATAAAAGTACAGACGGTATCCTATCTAGAATTTCTAAGCCTTTGTTTAAGAAGTTTGACACTAGCTTTTGATCATTTTAGAGGGTGTTGTGATTTTTTTTTACCTTTGACAAGTTAATGCTGTCTATCCATGTTGTTAGAATTGCTCTGTAGGTAATTTAAAAGAGGGTTTCAATCAATTTAAATTTTTATCACAAAAAAAGCTTAAGACATTCGTGTTTGCTTCTGAAACGTCTGGACACTCATCGCAAAATTCTTCAGGGAACTGGTTTTAGAAAAGTTAATTTATTTTTGGTTGGATCTTTCAACGTAATTAGCTCTACAATTTTCTTGCATAATATATTTCAATAATGAAAAGAAGAACGTGTCGTGGAGACTTTAACAGCTTTAAACGGCGTTCCTTACACAACTAAAGTTTGTTACATGACAACGAATTCAAAGCTAAAGAAAATAAAGAAAACAAAATATTAGTATTGCTGACAATTTCAATGAAAATAGATCGATGTTGCATATGTGTAGAGGCCTGGCATGGCCATGCGCGTAAAGCGTGTGACTCGTAATCCGAGGGTCGCGGGTTCTCGCCCGCGTCGCGCTAAACATGCTCGCCCTCCCAGCCGTGGGGGTGTATAATGTGACAGTCAATCCCACTATTCGTTGGTAAAAGAGTAGCCCAAGAGTTGGCGGTGGGTGGTGATGACTAGCTGCCTTCCCTCTAGTCTTACACTGCTAAATTAGGGATGGCTAGCACAGATAGCCCTCGAGTAGCTTTGTGCGAAATTCCAAAACAAACAAAACATGTGTGTAGTCAAAAACTTACGCACCCCGGTGGCATAGCAGTATGTCTCCGCACCCTCACCGCTAAAAACCGCGTTTCAATACTCACAGATATGGCCAGGTTATAGAAATCTCAATATATAGCTTCATGCTTAATTTCAGACAAAATGACGTTTTTTTTCGTAAACAGGTAATCTCCTTCAGCAGGTATAACACGAGATTATTTACGGGTATCATATCTATGACATATGCTTTTATTTGTAAAATAACTCGACATTATATATATTATTTTAGAAAAATGGATCAGAAAGTAATAATGCTATGTTATTTGAGGCGATGTAAAATTACCTAGTTTTCATCGATAGTGTTCGATTTTATTCAATACAATATAAAAATTGACAAATTTTTTTAGCAAAATCAACTCTTACTGTTGTCACACACACTCATACATAGATGTATATATGTTTGAGTACTGCGATTACATGCGACCATTGGTACACGTTAGTTGCTGATGCATCATTGGTAATTCTCGAGCAGGTGGACCTAGTGGCGCCCATTTTCTTCCCTATGTATCAGTCTACAATTTAGAGGTTAGGGAGAAGACAACACCCACTCTCGCTTTTGGATTGCTGTTTTATCAACGAATAGTGAAATTGATAGTTACATTGTAGTGCCTCCACAGCTGAAGGAACGATCACTCGAGTAGAGTATCTTAATCACTGAGCCACACCACGCCTGTAATCACATCAAGCTTATAAGAATTGTAAAATTTCGTTTAAACTTCATTTTAGAACAGTCAGTTTCATTTAGACGTGATTTATCTTTAAAATTGTTTACCAACTTTATTATTAATAAAGAAATGAAATTAAGTAATTCTTATAATTATCAGTTGTATTTAAAAAACAACAACATTAAAGTACCAAAACTTTTATCAGCTTTACTTGCTTTCAGGAGTGATTAATTTAAGTCTTTCTTTTATGTATGAATTATTTCAGAATAAAATGAATGCGACGAATTTACTGGTAACTTTCAATCTATACAATGAAATAATTTCTTATCCTAATTTTCAAACGCTTTGCCTCTATCTAAGATGTCTCTCAAGGAGACAGCAGTAAGTCTTCGGGTTTACAACGCTAAAATTAGGTTTTTGATTCCCCTCGGTAGAGAGAGCATGTAGTCCAATGTAGCTTTTTTTTTTTTTTTATAAGAAAATACGTTCTCTGTTCACAAATACGACTTAGGTACAAATGTTTCTATTACTTTTGATTAATTTCCAGTCAACTCTGACTCAATGTCCAGTCTCAGAGATATTGAGACCAACTGGGTGGGCGATGGAGAGGTGTCATATTTTCCGGTATTCAAGTTAGAATAAAATAATGTACTCGTGTAAATGGATCTGTTAATCGAACAAAAATCACACTTTGCTGCCGAAAGAACTTTCCTCTCAATACTGTCTTGTGACTAAGGAGTCTAAAGGTTTGGTCAGTCTGTGTTATTCTTGCGTAAAAAAGTAAAAGGTTTCAGGTTCATGCAGGTACACGCATTTATTTACTTCTTTTTATAACACCTCTATTAAAAAAACTCGCTGGAGCTGCGGGAAAACAGCTTTAACTAGTTGAGGAACCACATACTGCATGATCAACATGTATGGTTCCTAACGTGATTGGTATGGGCTGTAATGTTATAAACTGCAGCGAATAAGTGAAATTACAGATATTGCAAGAAGCTCAACTCTCGATTCGGAATTTTAGTTTGTAACGCTATGTTTGGGAATCAACCAACATAAATATGCCTCCTTGACTCACAGACTGTTTGGATCAAATGGTTCTCAAAAAAATATTTAGCATGCTTTCCTTGTACTGTTGTAAGTATATTCCATTTGCGGCAGAATGTAGCCGGTGACAAGAGCGTTATATAAAACGATAACAAGGGGTATTTTGCTTTAGAAATGATTAAAACGAAAGATATAAAAATATACTTGAATGTTTAAATAAAATAAAGATAGAACCTTTGCAATGATCGAAAAAGAGCTGTTAAGCTTTTCCATACAAACAGGTATGGGAAAATTATATTAAATAAATATTGAGATTTACGAAATTAGAGTTCACGCTACATGAAATAAATAAGCAAAGAATAAAAGTTATTTTTCTGACTAAGATGATACTAATAATCAGAGATCATTGATTACAAAGTCTATGTTAATTTCGAAACATTGAACAGTGTTTAGATTACTAAAAATAAGCTTTTATATTAATTTTTATCTGTTTTAGTTTTGAATTCTGTTTCAATACCAATGAAAGTAACATCGTTAATGGAATGACCAGGTGGGTTGAAGTGTTGCACAGGGAGATATTTTCTTTCGGTTTTAATAGAATATTTATGGTTGAAACGTTCTCTAAGAATTGCTTGTTTATGTCCTACACATAGGTAATTGCGTTTGTTACACTGTGTAAGATAAATGGTGTTTTGTTTTTCACAAATTATTTTTTTTGAAAATCTTAAAGTATCTTCGATTGTGCATGTCATAAAATGAGTAAGTAGTTTTATGAATTTGCAGGTTTGATAACTGGCTTTATTGCATGGATGACAACCATTTTTTAAGATCATTTGTTTGTTTTGTTATACACAAAAGTTTATCTGTACCCTGTCCACCACAGGTATTGATATCCAGTTTCTAGGAGTATAAGTCCGCAGACATACCACAGTGGTATTGGGGGAGGATAGCCCGGCATGGCCATGCGCGTAAGGCGTGTGACTCGTAATTCGAGGGTCGCGGATTCGCGCCCGCGTCGCGCTAAACATGCTTGTCCTCCCAGCCGTGGGTGCGTATAATGTGACGGTCAATCCCACTATTCGTTGGTAAAAGAGTAGCCCAAGAGTTTGCGGTGGGTGGTGATGACTAGCTGCCTTCCCTCTAGTCTTACACTGCTAAATTAGGTATGGCTAGCATAGATAGCCCTCGAGTAGCTTTGTGCGAAAATCCAAAAACAAACAAACAACAAACAAAACAAGCTACTGGCAGGAGGGGGAATTGTTTAAGGCAATCGTTAAGTTGTTGGCGATGAAATTTTTTTATTTTTTTTTGGGAATTCGTGAAACGTTTCTGAGTGTAAACTGATAGGTAATAATCATAAAAAAGACTATTTGAAAGTTTATCTTTGTTTTGATATTCGACTTTTTCTCCGCTGAATGTTGTTAGCCTTTTAATTTTTCTGCCAATTTCGGTCTCCTTGTATCCTATTTGTAACATGGTTTGTTTTAGATTCAAGTGTGTTATCTGTAGTGCGTTTCATCTGAGAATATTTTCTTTATTCTAGGAGCTTGACTATAGATAATGTTCCGTTTAATGAAAGCAGGGTAACAGCTTTTATAGTAAAGGTATTGTGGTCCATCTGCAGGCTTTTTGTACAAGTCAGTGTAGAAAATTTCTTCATTTATAAAAAACAGTGACGTCGAGAAAGTTAATTTGAGTAATCAAAGGTAAATTCAATTATGTTGCGAAAGAAGTTTATGTACAAGGTAAATTCTTTAAGCGCTCTGACCAGTTTATTATATACTTGAAGTAATACAACAGCGGGTTGCATTTTTTACAACGGGTTGAGAATCTACACAAAACTGATGGCACTCTGAGAGCTGACAGGAACAAATATATTTTTATTTATTACTTCATTCTCTTAAAGACAGCACATGTTGAATAATTATTCATACAGAAAATATGGTGAAGCCATAACTGGAAGGTAAGAGAGGGCAATAGGAAAACTTAAAACTATGACTTAACTTGTAAGGAAAATTATTAAGGATGTATGGACTTGTATGAAAACTGAAAAGACCAGCTTACTGTATTATGAATAGTAGTTTCTTTTGTATTTTCTGTAATAATATGTTGTAGTTTCGAACGTTTTTTCCAGTTATTTATTTTGTAATGTCTATGTTTTATTATTATTGACTTAAGAAAATCTAAAAAAACACGTTGAAATGAGTTAGTTTATATTAATATGAACATTTAACTGTGGAATATTGTGGATATCCAATTTTAGCGAGAAGATTAGTACCATTTCTTCCAAAATTGTTGAAGTGATTTCTACAGCGTTTTTCCTGTCTATTACTAATAGATTTTTCTTCTTATAGTTGTTTAGTGGAGACAAAATAAAAAGCCTTACATTTGGGTATTTCGCTTACCCTGTAGTATAAAGACTAATCTTGTTTTCTAATCATTTTTGTCTTGATGTTAGGGGAAAATCCGGCTGCCATCCAACGAGATGCCAGTACTTCACAAGCACTCTCAAGAATTCAGTGGGAGGTTTGGAAGTTTATTCTTTTTACTGTTTCTTGGATGCTTCTCAGATGACAACTTCGTCGTTATCTTTTCTTCCGAACTATTCATGATGATTAAGAAAATAAAAAGTAAAGCTGACAGTTTGAACTTCTGGGTGTACAGTGTTATCTGGTGGTATTTGTCTTGTAAAGGAATCACCAGAAAAACGAAAACTTATTTACATGATACTAGTTTTGTTATTTTTCCAGCAAAAAACATTTCGTGTAAAAAGCTTTCAAATCACGATGACAAATAATTAGGACTGTTCTATCATCGGTTTCGATTCATGAATGGACACAACAGAAAAGAAGAACCACTTTAGCTTGTACCGTGGTTAGTTGGAAAGGATGGGTTTTATCAGGCACACATACCTTTTAAACGTTTGAAATAAAAATTGTTTTAACTTTCTTTTTCTTAATAATCTGTTTTATGAATGGTTGTCAGATATAGCTCAACTTGTGTCGTTGTTCTCGAAGTTGTTATCTTAAAATATATTTAAATTTTAAAATGTCTAAAATTAGTATAATATAAAATCTTATTATTCAAGCAAGCAAAAATTGTCCGTTTTACCGTCTAAGAGTTTCCTTGCAGTGCTCGCAAGTAAAATGAGGTGCCTAGGGTTTGTCTTGATCCCCGACAGGCATGCCAAAATATGTCTTGTAGGCTTTACACATTTTAGCAGATGCTGCCACACAGTACGTTTTTCCTCTTGTCTTGATAAATTGGCCACATACATTGCAGTATGCGTCTGGAGAATGCTTTGCAGCTTCTTGATGCCATCTTTGATAAATTCAAATAGGTTTCTGTGCTCACGTAGGCACTTAAAACTTAACTGAAGTAGAGAGTGGTGAGCCTCTGTATATATATATATATATATATATATTACTATGAAAAGTTCTAGAAAATTCTAACATGTTTTTGAAAATTATTGTAAGTTCTACAACATTCTATAATATTCTTGAAAAATTATTGTAAGTTCGAGAAAATGCTCTATCAGCTACTCAGCACTGAATGGAAAATAACACTTTCTGCCCAAGAACAAGAAAAAGTAAAAATTTTGTTACATAATGTTATTGTTTTAACTGTATTGATCGTATTTATTACGGAAATGTCCAAGGAAAATATGCGAATTTGCATTTCATTAAAATTAAATGAGACTGACAAAAATAAAAATGAAAGGGTTAAAAACAAATAATTTTAATGATATTTATTTTTCTTACTAAATGGCTAGTCATGGAGGAAAATATGTAAAACAATAAAATTAGGTATATTTTAATCAGATACCACCTTACAAGATTTACTCTTATAATATTTTTCTGATGCAAACATACATTGATATAATTATCAGGTCATTTACTGTTATCAGAGGTTTTGTGAGTTTCCATCTTGGTTGTGAGTCGTTGAAATTCCGGTTGATGTGTTGTCAAGGCTGTAAGAATTAGCTCCGTCAAGTGCTGATCTGTAAGGATTCCACGATGCTTTGACTTCACAAACTTCATTACAGAATACAGTGATTCGCAGCAGTACATTGTGCTGAAAATTGAGATGAGCCGCACACTGGTTTTCTTCAGTTCAGGATATTTTATTTCTGAAACTTGCTTCAATAACTCAACTGTAAATGGGATTTATGAACTATCTTTAGACTCAGGTTCCTCGCATAGTTCTATTAGTTGCATTTCCATAGCAGGTAATTCTGTAACCAGAGGTTCCAGAATTGAACAGCCATCATTGATCACATCAACCACGAATGAACTTACAAGAAAGGAAAACAGGACTTAAGCTTCTGCAAGTTCTCAAACCTGTCTAGGAAATTATCAAGCCATCCTTGTAATTTATCTTTGTATTCTTCCAGTTTGTGGTATTTTATTTCAATATTAGATAATGTATTTACTCTCCTTTTGAGATTTGGAAAGTATCTGAAGTGTAATTTTATTCTGAAAGCTGAAAATTGTGTAAGTAAGATCAGAAACAATCTTATACTTTCCACGGAGTGCCAAGTTGAGAGTTTGTAGATGATTCGTTATGTAAGTAAGGAACATTAGATCTTGCATCCGTTAATCATTTCCCAGTTGAGAACAGAATATTTTCTTCAAAAAAAGTAACAATAGACTCCAACAGTTCCACAAACTTATTCAAGACATTGCTGGTTGAGAGCCATCTCACAAAGCAGTAGTAAAAGACGTTACTGGGTTTATCTTCAAGCTCCAGTTTTTCACTAAGATTTTTGAACCGTCAGTAAGTTTTCCCATTTAAGCGCATGAAATTGACAATTTCAAGAACAAGTTTCATAAAGAAATTTCTGGCTGACAGGTATTCACGATAAATAATGCAATGAACAAGGATAAACACTGGAAAGCTGGGATCACTTTTCATAAGTGCGATTAATCCTGTATTTTTCCCAACAATTGCAGGTGCTCCATCTATTGCAACACTGACGGGTTTATCCAGGCTCTGTTAAGACTCTGTTAAGTGCATTTTTAATATCAAAGCCACGAGTTGTTTTTTTAGTGCCACTAAGTCCAGCATCTCTTCTTTCACAGTTACATTAGAGAAAACATAACGAACAAATACCGCCAGTTGTGAGTTTTTGTCTGTAGATTCGTCAAGGGATAAGCTGAATGCAAGGAAATTCTATAAATCATTTTGCGAAGGTGGATAAGAAAAAAAAAACGACTGATGAGCATAGAGATACAGGATATAATTTAAAGATAAATGCAGAGATAAGTCAGTGCACAAAGACAGGTATAGCAATAGTTAAAAGAAAGATAAAAACACTTACACCCTTGTGCAAATCAATTAAAACGAGACAAAAAATTACGATTTTTTTCAATTTTTTGCGCTTTATTTCTGAGCATCCAAAAATTACTTACAAATTAATACATGATATGACCGTCTTTATTTTTCAGAAGGTCATTAATCCGCGTTGGGATCGAGTCCACGAGTTGATTGCAATCTTTACTCTTTTTCAGATTGCGGTACCACGCTTCAATTATGATTTCAATTAGCTTATTTTTCGTAGTACAGTCTTTTCCCCGAAATCTTTCTTTACGAATCGCTCAAAGATTTGAAATAGGATTTAAGTCCGGAGAGTTTTCAGGCCAGTTCAGCACTTTTATTCGCGTTGTAGTTATAAAATTCTTCCAAAGTTTCGATGTGTAGCACGGAGCCAGATCTTGCTGAAAAGTGCCAGTTCCATCTGGAAATCTCTTTTTCAATTCTGGAACGACTCTTCTTTGCAAAACTTCGTTGTACTTTGGTCCTCGCATCATAACTTTTACGATATATAAGCCTACGACGTCATAGTAGCTGAAAAAGCCCCAAAACATCTTCTTCAAGGGATGATTCTTCAACTGACTGATGTGAGATTTTTGGAGTTGCTGACCTGGAGATCTCCAAAAATGCAGACTTCTTTGACCCAGTACGAAGAAATGAATCTCGTCACTAAATAACACCTTCCTCCAATATTCTTGCACCCAGTTCTTGTATTTCAGACCCTTTTGATACAGTTGTTTCTTCATTGAGTTGGTATGAAGTTTTTTTTTTGACTGGTCTCCTTGCCCTTCTAACGCAATGTCGAATGATATAATATTCATCAAAATTTCGTCATATATTCCAAAAATAGATCGACCGTACTGCAAAACACAGCTAATGACGCCGTCTGTGTGAAAAAATGACTATTAAAAAATCAGTGGGTTCAGCGAGCCTACACCGGCCGCCATGCTGAAAATATTGTAAAATGACCATTTGTTTCAATTAATTTGAGTAAGGGTGTAAGTGGGAATAAAATTGTTGAAAGAAAGATAAAGGTATTCGTGTATGTTTAGAAAGATTTCATTGTAGAAAGCGCGTTAACAAAAGGACAAGATATACAGAGTAAAACATAAATGGCC
This sequence comes from Carcinoscorpius rotundicauda, assembly GCA_011833715.1. Classification (NCBI taxonomy): domain Eukaryota; kingdom Metazoa; phylum Arthropoda; class Merostomata; order Xiphosura; family Limulidae; genus Carcinoscorpius; species Carcinoscorpius rotundicauda. The sequence goes on from CM022393.1 coordinate 44,096,995, forward strand.
AACAGTAAGATAAACAGAAATATTCATTATAATTGGACAGAGATTAATTACATGAATATTGAAGGACTAATCATAAAATCAACTGACAATATAGGTTAATGTTCAAATAAGCACATATTTACATAGGAGATAGAAGGTGTGAAGTTGTAAAAATAAATGTTTGTGGAAAAAGACGAGTCGTATAAACGGGTAGGTAGAAAGTTAGAACTGGATATAATATCGAAAAAGCATGTTAAGCAATCAACAGACTTAATGCGTAGCACACAGAACGATAATGATATATACAGTTTACTTTAGCAGAAAAAGTAGAAAACGAACGTGTAAAGTTAATGAAACAAAACCAAACAAGAGGATAAACAGATACAAAAAATGAAAAACGGGAAGTTTAATTGAAATTAATATTTTTTTCATTATTTTCGTGTGATTTCAACCACTCCTCACATATTAAACACCGAAACACTAGAAGTTTGTGTCCAAAAGTTTTTATGTAGCCAGCAAATTGGCAGTCCAGATATCGCAAATGTAAATACGCTCTCTAAAATAAGGCATGCGGAAGCAGATGTTGCGGAGTACTAACGTTTAGCCTACGATTCTTAACTGAAATAACGTGATTAAAAAGAAAACGTGAAAAGCATTAATAGATGTTTTTATATAAACTTCGAATTCATAAAATAACTTGAACTCGTAGAAAAGTGTATTTTTGAACCGTTTATCCTGAATAACATGGATTTATTCATCATACCTCTAATACCTCTCATGCAATATAATTGATAAATTACGTCAAGATAATTATAGACTGGAAAATAAAGGCAGAGGACAATTAAAATTTAGATCACATTCACTACAACCCAGACTACGGTTATATACTCAACGACCACTTTATTAGGTACACCTAATTTTTAACGCAAATAGCCAGACAGAGAATCGTGCTGCTGCAACTGAATATATAAAGCATGCAGGCATGATCAAGAGGTTCAGTTGTCGATCGGCCAAACATTAGAATGGGAAAGATGCGCGATCTAGACGAATTTGACTGTGGATTGATTGTTGGTGCCAGATGTGGTGGTTGCAACATCTCAGAAACTGTTGAACTTCTGTTCACACACTACATTCTGTAGTGTTTCCAAAAAATGGCGCGAAAAAAATACATCCATTGAGAAACAGTTATGTGGTAGAAAACACCTTGTTGATGAGAGAAGTCAGAAGAGAGTGGCCAGATTCGTCAAGCTGACCAAATTGCTTCTTATACCAAAATAACCATGCTTTGCAACAGTGGTGTGCAGAAGGGAATCTCTGAATGGTCAACGTGTCCAACCGTGTCGTTTCAATTCATGTCAGCTAAGAACAAAACTTTTTAAAAGCTTTTAAAAACGTTGCTTGGGTTGATGATCTTGATCTGCAAATGATAGGGTCGGAATTTCACGTAAACAACATGAATCCGTGGATCGATCTCGCTTTATGTCAAAGGTATAGGCCGTCGTTGATGGTGTAATGGTGTGGGAAACGTTTTATTAGCACACATTAGGCATCATTTGAATGCCACAATGTACCTGACCATTGTTGTTGACCATGCGTATCCTTTTATGGCTACAATATATCCGTTTTCCAATGACTACTTCTAACAGGATAATGCACTATGTCACAAAGCACGCATCATCTCAAGCTGGTTCTACGAACATTATAGTGGCTTCAGCACACTTCAACGACTTGCACACTCCCTAGATCTCAAGCCAATAAAGCATTTTTGGGATGAGGTGGAACGGTAGATTCACAGCATAAATATTTGGCAAACAAGCCTGCGGGAACGGAGTGAAGATATCGAGTTAACATAGACCAGAATTCTTAAGAAATATTTTCAGCACCTTGTTAAATCTATACCGAGAATACTTCAGGCAATTTTGAAGGCAAAAGAGGGTCCTACCTAGTGCTAGATATGTGTACCAAATAAAGTGGCCACTGAATGTGTCATATTATAAATAAAGTATGCAAGACTGTTACAGTCTGGAAAATAAAGGCACAAGATAATCAAATAATATAAGTAAAGGTGATATAAAACGTTCAGTGGTATAACTTTATTACTACATGAAAAGATACTACAAAAGGACCGAAGATGTAAAGCAAGACAGTTACAGGCTAATTAAAGGTGCTAACACAATAAAACATGTAACGCATCTTGGTAATTGTCTGAAATAAGGTGTCACAAAATGGTCCATCGTGAAAGGTGATTACATAATCAAAAGAAGACTGCTTCAATGATATAAATCAAGTATAGAATACCAAAGCTTACTAAGTTATTATGAAGTAGATGAAATGCGTATAGTTATGTAAAGTGTGTGCTCTCAAGCATCAGTAAATGATACTTGAAGAAACGCCACTGGTCTACTTGTAGGCCAATCAAGTGAAGAAAATGACAAGGTATTTATCAAAGTACGCCAGTTAAATATTAACTAATGACTATGATAAAATAATCTCTGGTGTAGATTAAGTTAATACTGTTGAGAAAAGTGTGGAAAAATAACTACACTTATCTAAAATAAGAAACTAGCTAGCAGATTGTGAATTAAAATAGCTAAATTAATTACTGCTCCATTAATTGTGTTGCAAAATAACCTCAATAGGTAAAGCAACTACTGCTTCGTAACGTGTATTAACAAAATAACCAGAGGTCACAATTTAGTAATCATAACCATCATACTGTCTAAATAAGTTAACATTTAATCTGTTCAAATGACTATTCCCAATAATATAAGTAGCAAAATAACCTTAAAGCTATGAAAAGTAGTCACTCTCAAACAGGCCCGAAATGACCAAATTGTTAAGGCGCTAGACTCGTAATATGAGGATTGCAGGTTCGAATATCCGTCACACCAAACGTGCTCACTCTTTCAACCGTGAAGGCGTTATAATGTAATCGTCTATCCCACTATTCGTTGGTAAAAGAGTAACTCACGAGCGAGCGGTGGGTGATGATAACTAGCTGCCTTCCCTCTAGCCTCACACTGTTGTGTAGCTTTGCGCCAAATTCTGAGAGCAAACAAAGAAACTATCAAACATTTAATGTACTGCACGCATCAATAATCAAGTAAAATGATAATAAAAGAGCGAATGGCTAAGATAATTTAATTATTACTCATTAAGTTGTAAGAGGATAATTACAGAACTATATCAAACAAATGCTGCTCCTCGGTAAAATGTTTAACAAAACAATGTCGGAAGAAAAGTAACTGGTATCATAGGCAACGATATAGACCAGCGTATCATAAACTTTCTTTGTTCACGGTGCTTTTAATGTGTCAGCATTTTATACTGCGCCTCTGGGTTAAAAAAAACACACTTAATGGTTCCGTTTATTAAGTAGTTAGGTGCAAACAACTTAATAAGTATTTATGTCCTAACAATTTAGTAGCCGTTCAAAAGAATAATACACCTAAATTGAAGTAAAAACAATATTTTTATTTCGTTTCTAAATAACCGGAATTACTAATGAAATGTTTGCGCCTGTTGGTCACCGCACAGCTTCTTAAATGTTGGAATCTGATTGGACACTACCACCCTCGTTTCCTCTTCCACATTGATTTTCGCGCAGTATTTGCTTTTTTATCACAGCAACTGCCAAAAACTTAGCTTCGCAGAGACGTGACGTTGCAAATGGAATTACAATTGACTGAACTTTAGCATTTAGCAGCAGATATTCATCATTTACTGATATCAAAACTCAGTTAATTCCATGCCACCAAAATTTGTTTTCAAAGTCTTATCACAAGACAGCTGAATAAGATTTCTTTTTCCGCGGGAGCAAATTCAAATGGAACCTTAGTTTTGAATGGATCTTGGATCCATGAAAACTTCTCCATATCATCTGGAAAGTAATTTTCAAACCAGTCACTGAGCTGTGTTAGGTGGTCCTCAAAAACATATTTTAGTTTGTGGGTCAAATCATCTTCACTGGATATAACAAACTGCTGCAGGAGGGGGAAAGAGACTTTGCCACCATCTTCATTCATTTTTCTTCTCTACAGTATTAACTTTTTCTGAAGGCTGAACTCGTCTCTGCGAGTTTCAGAATGTGTGTGTTGCTTCCATGAAGAGACAGTTTCAACGCATTTAGTTTTTCGAAGAGATCGCATAGGTATGCTAATTTTGACAAAATAATCAGTATACAAGAAGTGTTTAGCACATTCGTGTTCTTGTTCGAGATAAGAGTAGAGTTCCTGTCTTAATTGGAACACACGGGGCAATACATTTTCACAAAAGAGCCATCGCGAGCTACAGAAGTACAACAGTCTTTAAAAAACCTCGCCTTCTGTAGCTGAGTTTTTATAAAGCTCATCACTTTGAACACACGTTCAAGGACTAGGTTCAGGAGAGGACTCAGGCTTTGACGCAAGGGCTTCTCTGTGGATTATGTAGTGTGTCCGCAGTGCATCAAGAGCTCTGTTTCGTATGAGTGCCTACAATCCTCCATAATAGCCGAACATAGAGCGACCACCATCGGTATAGATGTCAACATACGTAGTCGAATCTAAGTTGTTTTCATACACAAAAGTGTCAAGGATCTCAAATTAGTCTTAAGTCTTTGTGCCTGTAGTGATACTTTTACAAAAGAGAAGATTGTCCACAATTTTTTACCATCTACGAACCTTGTGTAACAATTGAAATTAGCATCCTTGTTACTATCCGTTGCCTCATCTAGCTGTAACCCAAATTCCTTCCTTTTCATTTTTCTTCAATTAGCTGATCGTTGAGGTCTTCGGCCATGTGTTGATTTCTATGACTGATAGTATTGTCAATAAAGGTACCTTTGAAAGCAATCTTTCGGCAGATTCCACCAACCACAATGTTCACCGTACCCACTGCAGTCGGTAAAATCAGTTATTCTGCGATGGTGTGAAGCTTTTTACATTTTGCGACTCTGTATACCACCTTGTAGGATGCTAACAAAGCAGTGCTTGGTATTGATGCTTGTTTCAAAAATGTACCTGTTTATTCTTTCTATTCTTTTAACTTTCTGGTTAAGTTATCACAAGATTTACTAGCCATGTTAGGATGATTGGTTTCTAAGTGGCGTTTTAGTTTATTTGGAAGCATGAACTCCGGAGTCAAAACTTTTAAACACACTGCAGACGCTCTTCATGAATGACATCTACCGAAATAAAACCAAAATCTAGATAACTACCGTCATATTACCCAAATTTCCATTTCTTCACAATTTTCCCACTAGTCTGTTGTTCGCCAACCCTTTCTTCACTTTCTTACTTCTTAATAATGCTTAAACATTTTTTCATTTTTATACACAAGGACTAAAAATCAACAAATTAATTCATTGAACTACGCTGGACCTCATACACACTTGATCACAACACTCTTCAGTTATTTCGATTACTGACGGACCCGAAGAGTCGACCAGTATTTATATACAAAATCTAAAAAAATGAGAAAGTTCATAAAGTTACTAACGTAGCTGAAAGTACAAGTAAACAAAAACATCTCAAACATTCGAGAACGTCATCAACAGGAATGTAGCGCGATCTAATGTAAAAACTGTGATCTACCTGGAGATAGTAGTCCGCGTGGTATCCGACAGATGTTGATATTGCTGTGTTTCCCTCGAAAATTTGAAACATCCCTCGGCTCACAGTTTGGGAACCAATGATATAGGCAACTAATCATCTCTAAAAAAACATAATTTAAAATAACCACTAATCTACGCAGTAATTAACTAGTAAAGCGTGTAAAAAATAACCTTTGACCTTTTCAACTAAATATCGTCCAGAGTAGATCGTAACATCTATAGCTTTGTTGAACCTTATGTATTTGTTACCTAATGAAAAGTAAAAGAAGTGGAATAATTAATATCCTCTCACGTTTGTATTAAAATAACTATAGATATAATTATTCATATATATAACTACAGCTGCGAAGAATAGTTTATGGTATCGCACAGCTCTGTACCCGGATCATCATTTCTGGTCAAAACGGACCTCTAAATACGTCAAGTAACAGCTGCTCAAAAACTTTCGCGCCAAAATAACCCTATACCTAAACGAAGCACCATCTATCTAGTACAATACGTAACAAAGTAACTACAGATCTAATAACTCTCTGTTTGAGACAACCTAACTAGTGATTAGTCGCATTTTTACCATTCAGTAAGGTACGTGACAAAATAACCACAGATTTAACCCATGTAATCACTGTCCAGCAAAACGTACAACATATTAGCTACACAGTCATACATGGATAAGTGTCTAGTGTGCTCAGATAATGAAGCTACAACTTCTCTTTCACGGTCCATTGTCGCAAAAACGCTCTCTGCACTTAGAAAATGTAAGTGCACTGTTATATTACACTCCATCAAAATGTGTAAAAAAAAGAGCTGCAGACCTGACTTAAGTAATTAGTTTCGAGACAAAAATGTAATAAAACAACCACTTTGTCCATTACTTTGTATTATAAAATATTCGTATATTAAAATCAAATAATTACTATCCAGTAAAATTTGTAACAACATAGTTGAATTCTAAGTGTTCTTTTTATTGTATGTGTGGCCATTTCAACTATGCATGGTGGACAAACATTTTTCTACAGTTATTACAGCTGATGTTATACGGCTAATACTAAAACAGTTTTGAAGCAAGTTGAAACTAATTTAAATATTGTTTGATTCAGAGTTATATCTAAACATTAAATTGTTCAAAGGTAGCAAATGTATAGCAGCTTTTATGTTCACTCTGTATATTTAAGACTAGTATTGGTTTGGTTTGTTTTCAATTTTGTGCAAAGCTACACGAGGGGTATCTTCACTTACCTTCCCTAATTTAGCAGTGTAAGACTAGAGGGGAGGCAGATAGTTGTCACTACCCGCCGCCAACTTTTGGACTACTCTTTTACTAGCGAATAGTGGGATTGACCGTCACATTATAATGTCCCCGTAGCTGAAAGGGTGAACATGTAGGATATGACAGGGATTCGAACCCGTAACACTCGGATCGAGTTGTGTGCCTTAACCCCCTGATTATGCTGGGCCTTTAAGATTCCTATCTACGCAACTAATACGATAAAGTATGTAACAAAAACAATCACAGATGTAATTACAGTAACTTTTTATTTCTTTGGAATTAAGCACAAGACCACCCAAACAGCTGTTTGTGATCTGTCCAGCACGGGTATCGAAATCTGGTTTTTATCGATGTGAGTCTGCAGAAATACTGCTGTGCCACTGGGAGAGGGGAGTTATAGTAACTACTGCACGGAAAAGTATAACAAAATAACTTAATATATACATCAGTCAAAATCATACTGTTCAGTGAGGAGTTTGAAAATATTCACTCTCTTAAGTAAAGAAGTGATTAGGTTGTTCGGAAAATAATGGCGTATTTTTAGACTTTATCTTAAGAAGTAATACAAACAAATAACAGTAAATTTATTAGTCAAAATAGACACCTAAGAAAGCTATTCATTTATTCTGCTACTATAAAATTCTGAAGTTCTAGAACTTGAAAATTCCTTGAAGGTATTCTCTGCCGGTTTTCGATTATAGAAGTCTTTTTTTTCAAAACGTTTTCCAAATGTTTTAAAAACCTGTAGTATATAGGTAAAATATCTAGTAAATAGGGTGGATAAGGTAATATCTCATAATCCAATTCATCAAGCTTCTGGTAGATCATTTGGGCAACATGCGATCGAGCATTGTCATGAAGAGAGATCGGTCCCTTAGTGTTGACTAATGCTGGCACTTTTTTCACAATTTTCTGTGCATTTCTTCCAATTATTGACAGTAAACTTCTGCAGTAATGCTCTTGCCCTGTTTAGGAAAGTTGTAATGGATGATGCCTTGTGCAAACCACCATACTGTTGCCACGTTTTTCTTTTGATGCAATTGTGGCTTTAGGAAGTGTTTAGGGGGCTAATCCCAGTCAATCCAATCTGCAGATCGCTTTCTGTTGTTATAAAGTATTCACAAGTGATTAAGCGTTCAAAAAATGGGTCATTTTTGTTGCATGCACAAGGTGTCTTGTTCAATGTTAAACAGCGGTTTTTTCTGGTCTTCATCGAGTTTATGTGAAATTCATTTGTTCAGTTTTGTCACTTTTCCAATTTCATTAATATGACTTGATAATGTGGAAATTTAAACACCCAGCTTATGTGCCATTTCCCGAACAAAAAGTTGTGAATGTTATTTCATTGAAACTCTCGTTGTCAATCGCGGAATGACGCCCTCTACCCTCCTAATCTTGGACAATGAAGTCTTTTTTTCTGAATTTTGAACAAACGTTGATCTATTTTTCAGAAGTGGCTTTATATCGTCTTACTTTATATTGAATGTTGCCTGAGCAGTACTATGACCAAGTTTGAAATAGCACAGAAAAATGACTCTTCAGCGCATTTTTTCTAACTTGACAATGGAGGTCTAAAATATTGATAAGGAATACCGTAAAAAAAATGAATAACTGATGTATAGACGACATATTCAAGTTTCCTCTAATAGGCAAGTCATGACATAAAGCATTCCCTCTTTGTTACAATACACATGTTGAATTATAGAAGTAAAGCCCCCCCCCCCTAGTATAGCGGTATGATTACTGATTTACAACGCTAAACTTAGGTATTCGATTTCCCTCGGTGGGCTCAGCAGGTAGCCCGATGTGGCTTTGCTAGAAGAAAACACACACAACACACAGAAGTGAAAGTGTCTTTATTTTCCGAACAACCTAATGTTATGCATTTAAGTACGAAACAAATTTTCTCTGGTGTTGAGATCATAAACATCCAGTAAAATACGTAATAAAACAAAAAAACAGTATAAGTTAAGTAATTATTTCGAGTAAAGTATGTAATAAAGCGACCGTAAATTTGGATTGTGTTAGTTCTGATTGATAAAATGAATAACATAATAGCTATAGTTTAAATCAAAGAAATAATTATCAAATAATGCATGTAAGGAAATAGCTTCAGATGTATGTCAAGTAATAAATTCTCAATCAGGTGACATAATAAACATCGACTTAAATGACAGGATAAGTACTGACCTAATTTAATTAATTAGTATTCACTGAAGCGTGTGACAAATTAACAACAAGTTTGGTAAAATACCTATAATCAGCTATGAGTTTTAGAAAAAGAATCTCTGATCTATTTCTTGTACTTACAATTGAGTAGAGAGTGAAAAGAATCAGTAATCAGCAATCTAGGTCAAGAAGTAAATTTTCCACTAAAATGTGTACCAAGTTAATATGTGGTATATTTTAAGTAATTATGCTCGGTAAAAAAGTGCAATATAATAATTACTGATTCACGTCATATCTTTATTGTTTAGCAATGTAACGATAGAAATAATTGCTATGCAGAATTAATTATAGTTGGGAAATAAGACCGTGTAAAAAATAACATTTTATTTACTCAATTAATTCTTAGTTTAGTGCATACATTAGAATAAAATAACCTCCAGTTACAACTGCAGTCATTTAAATAGCATAAGAAAATCGTGTATAAAACGTTCAAAACTACTAATTGAAAATCTGAAATTGGAACTTATTGTGATTAAGTATCATTCAAAGCAGGTTCTATGCTTCTCTTATACTTGTTTGTTGCTTTTTAGAAAAGTTACATGAATACTTAAATGGTAATTCTCCATATCTTCATCATGACATTAATAACTCGTTTTTCGTTTAAGATATTAAGTTTTTAAATATATGATATTTTGAAAGTCTTGGAATAATTAACTTAAATTTATTTTGGTTAATGAAGTAGGAATGAAAAAAAACAGGAACGAGATAGAGCAGGTGGTCTGAAAATTTGAAAAAAAAAAGAGTAGAAAATGTGACAATAATTCAAAAGAAACGTTTTCATATAGAGAATCATGTACTTAAAACTCATTCAGAATCAGGTTGTCTTCGTTGAAGAACTTGAGTGTGAAAATGACAATAAGCACTCCCTTGATGATTATCATATAACATTTAAAGTAACTCGTACTTTTAGCAATGATACAATATTTAATGGTAATAATAATAATGTATGTGAATTGTAAGGTTCGCTAGTTTTTATAAAAAAGCATTAAAATTATAGTTTAAAAAGCATGCAAACTAATATTTGTAATTGTATTTTATATTACTCAAGTGTAATAATTGAAATAAATAAAGTATGTTATGGTATATCTAAATATAGTTATTTTAAAAATATATTTAAAAACAAGCAAAAGAAGAGAGATTTTCGAAAATGTCAATTTACGGGTCTGCCAGTTTAAACTTCATAAAAGTTGGTTTTGTTTTAATGACAGATTTTCCATAATTTAACTTCTCATATTTCGAAAATAATAATAATTTATATCTATAACATATTGATATGTTCACAACTAGAAAAGAAAAACCTTTTACTTAGATTAAGTTACTAATTGATTTACAATAATACACATTTTTATTGTCATGTTTGCTATCTTTCCTTTCTACAATGCTCCTTAAGACTCTTACTTCGCAATTGGCCTAGAAAAATCTATAGACAATAGTTGTCAATATTTTAAGCATAACAAAATATGATTCGAGTTCTGTAAAAATTATTCACTTTTGTAAAAGCGCATATGACGTTTTATGAAAAACCAGTTCATGATGGAGAAAAATGTATGTCGTTTTCGGATTCAGCATCCAGGAATTACTGTAGAACATGTGTAAATGTTTCAAGATAATAAACCTTCACAGGCTTGCGTAATCTATACTTACAGAAAATAACTGTACCAAAAAGTTAGAAAAAGTAAATATTTTCTAAACGGAGCAATGGAAAGTACTATATGGAAAAGAATGTTCAAAGTATGTTGATACAAATTGTAACATTTTGTAGCATCAATGTGGTACCCTTTATTTAAAAAAAATAATAAAAGATTTTAAGAACCCGTTTTTGTTTTCCAATACCCATTATATTAGGTTGTCTAGAAATAAAATGTTTCAAGATAATAAAACCTTCACAGGCTTGCGTAATCTATACTTACAGAAAATAACTGTACCAAAAAGTTAGAAAAAGTAAATATTTTCTAAACGGAGCAATGGAAAGTACTATATGGAAAAGAATGTTCAAAGTATGTTGATACAAATTGTAACATTTTGTAGCATCAATGTGGTACCCTTTATTTAAAAAAAATAATAAAAGATTTTAAGAACCCGTTTTTGTTTTCCAATACCCATTATATTAGGTTGTCTAGAAATAAATGTCGTTTTCAACTACGAATGAAAAGAAAACAATAACCAGCGTTGTAAAATATGTTATAATCAAAATAAGCACCATTTGCTTTAACACACAAACGATGTTGTTTGTGCCCTTGTTGTAGAATTTAAAGTATTTATGATAAATGAGCTCCCTGAAAGCCTTTTCTGCAGCTATTTGATTTTGAAGGCGTTTATTGTTCAAACACTTGTCAAAGTGCTTGAAAAAGTTAAAATATGCAGGAGAAAGGTCTGGAGAAGAAGGTGGAAAAGGCAGAACCTCAATTCCTAATTCTTTTTAATTTTTGGAGCGTCATCCTTGAGAGGCCTTTTTACGCCAATTTTGTTGATCTTTAGTCAGCTCATGCGGAACCCACTTAACCAAATTTTTTGTCTTTCAAATCACACTCAGGTAGTCGACAATGCTTGATTTCCTTGTGCCATGCTTTTTTGCAAGCTCACGTACTGTTGTGCGAGGGTCTTTCTCAACTGCTTTCCTTAGAGTGTTTTCATTCAAGGAAGGCTTCCTTCTATGCACTTCTTGGTCTTCAAGACTTTTTTTTTCTTGTTGAAACCTGTACGTTCAATAACAAATCCATGGCCGAATGCCTGGTCGATGTTTTATGTACTTTTGGTAGCTTTTCGACCAAGTTTGAAGGCAGCTGCCTTGAGGGATGTGTTGAAACAGCAGACAATTAAGACACCAGGTAAGTAACAAACGTTAAATTAAACCAACCAACCAGCTAATGATAAATTACTCAATATTCAGCTCCTAAATGTCATCTTGAGAATTCCGACATTTATTTCTGAACAACCTAATATCAATAAAAATATTATCAACTTTTCACGTACAGTTCTAGTGAAAGTTGTGTTCTTGTTGGAAAGAAAGTACTTTTATTTAAAGTGGCTTCCTATGATAAAAAACTGGTTGTTGTTGTAACTAGTTTTTAATTATGTGAATTTTAAACACCTAAAGTGTGAATTTCTTTTATGGTTTTTATTTGAGGTGCCAATCCAGTAGATAGTGCCACATTAGATTTATTATTTCAGACACACCCACACATATATAAGGTCGTAGCTAACATTAACTTAATTCTTCTGATTATTTTTAAATAACTTAAATACGTGAAAAGTAGAGTAGCTAATTTACTAATATAAGTAAATTATCCTATATTAATATAATTAATGTGATATGTATGACAAAATAGAAATATTTTCAATCTGCATAGTTTATCACACCATTAATTTAATAATGAGATTGAAAATATTATGCCCAATGGTACATGTTGACTAGTAATTTTGTTGGACCTTTAGCTGGCCATGAGTGAAGAAAGTAACAGTTTGAACACAGCTAATCTTTTGAAATCCAGTAATTCTGTATCATCTGATACCCTCCTGAATCCAAAAAGGTTGAGTAATTAATAATTCGTAATTAAAATGTTTAATAATTAGTTTTTAATTATTGAACCAACAACAAAATTTAATATAATTCCAGTGAGAGACTTATTAAGAACAATATTATCATCAAGATGTCATTTACAAGACTACAATGATGAAACCCATATTCCGATCCCAACATGACATATCTCGTGACAGCTTCATGACTTGTGGTTTCAGCAGACATTTAATGTCCGTTGAAAAAATCTTTTTAAACTTAATCGATACAAATAGACGGTTGATACCCAAACTAAACATAAAGACTAATATTTTATTCTATTTTCAACTTATAAAGGAGTTTTGGGAGAATCCTGACCCTCATCAGTAACCACAGTCAAAACAAATATGATTTTTTTCACTATCATTTCATTAGTATCAGTAGAAGGGGCAGACTAGCAGAGAGATGTGCGTTTCTACGGCTATGAGAAACAACTTTAGAAAAGAGTGGCCATACATAATGAATGAACAAAATCACACTTTATTGTAAGAGGAAGGATTTCAAAACAAAAGAGAAGGGCACGATATGATGTCACTCAAATGTTCAAAACTGCAGTTAGCTATTTATGAAGGTAAATGAGACACGAAAAAGAAAAAATATATCGAATAGAGTGTCGCATAACGAAACAGGTTTTCATGAGGGAAGCAACGTGTTTTAGATCATTTTCCGGAAGAGACTTTTCATACATGTTGAAAAGATGTTCAGCTGAGGGACGCACTTGTAAGGGACTTCTCGAGGAGCACGTAGTCTTCAGGAGAAGTGCGTATTGAGAATAGATTTTGTGAAGATATATGAATGTGAAATGAGACTTGCTTTAATTACTTTTTCATGATTTGATCAGGAAATTACTGTGCGCTAACTGACAGTTCTATTTGTCTAATTAACAAAAGTTACAGAAGTAGAAGATATTAATAACACATATCCCAAGTGCAGTTAAGAAATCCAGAAAAAAGTGATTCAAACCAAAGGCCATCAACCTTGATCTTCTTTGGAGGAATGTCAATGGGCAAATAGTCAACTGGTTATCTTTAAAGAAGACTTTTGTATAAATCCCGAGACTTCTGTCGATATCACTTAGACGGATGGAGCCATCACTGGATTCCTACCATTTACCTGAACAGAACTCTAGTTAGTGAAAATATGGTAAGGGATTATAAGTGATAACAGCTTATTTTATTTTTATACAATAAACTGTGGGAAGGAAAGCCACTCTAAAGACTTCGTGAATGGACAATGCCTGGACAGTGAATATGTAAAGAAAGCGAATATTATTTTGCTTATCAAAATTTTCTTTGTGATTTATTTCATACATATAATAAAATATTAAGTCTGTATTCAAGAATATTAATATTGTTGATTGTCAGGAGATTTACTTTTCGCTGGAGAGACAATGATGCAGTTTTTGATCCGCTTTATGAAATATCGGTTTTGCTTTTACAGCAAAGTGGAATAACACAGTTTGTAATCCATGTACCTAGATACTAGTTTTGATCTTTTTTTGTAGAAATAAGAACACATTTTGTAATCCATATAACGCATTACCATTATTGTGGCTGAATATAAAAATATACACAAAGCACTTCAATTTTATTTGGTAAAGCAATCGCTGAAAAAAAAATGTAATTCTTCGTTATATTGTTATTGTTTCTCGACCTGGTAACTACAGCTAAAGAAAAAGATACCATATAAATAAATTAATACAAATGTCACTACAATGCCCTTACTTTAAATCAATATGTTATTGATGTTTCATATATTTTAAGTTTGAAGGTATTATAAAGCTTATAAGAGTTTAATGGTTCGCTCATATATTTTTTCTATCTTTGCTGCCAGTGTTTTACCATTAAGTGCATTTGAGTATAAAATAGAGTGATCGTGTTTATAAATATTAAATTTTGACATTACGGATATCTAAGCTGTTTTAATAGATTGACTTTAACTTATATCTAACTCCAACATCTACATAACTTACAACTATTTAAGATAGTCCGCCCTCTCACAGAGAGATATTAAACAACCAGGGAGAGGAATATAAGCAGTAGAAAATCCCTTCTCTGCCAGAATCGGTCGAACATAGAAAGAAGTTTACATTCTCTCAAAGAAGAAACTATGAGCGGGAAAACATATCGTAAGAAATAGCTTCTCCGTTAAAATCACTTGAATGAAATAAATTCTCTGTTTCTTTTTGTTTGCTTTAATTGTTTTGTATGTGTGTTCTCCTACCTTGGACCTGGTTGTAAAGAGCTCACTGAGTAACTATAGGCTACGTACTATCGTGGTTTACGTTCTTCCACGTTACTTCTACCTTAATTGGCTGCTTGGAACGTTTATAAATATTTAACGAACATTAAAAAATAATTAAATACCTAGAAAAATAAAGTAAAATAATTTGTAAATGATTCTTAAAGAATGTTATAACGTCCTTTAACAGTTGTATTAAACCATGTTTTACAAGTTATCAATCATGTTATATTTATGTTTGTTTTTTTTTTAATTTCGCACAAAGCTACTCGAGGGCTATCTCGACTAGACTAGAGAGGAGGCAGCTAGTCATCACCACCCACCGCCAACTCTTGGGCTACTTTTTTACCAACGAATAGTGAGATTGACCGTTACATTATTACGCCCCCACGGCTGAAAGGGCGAGCATGTTTGGCGCGACGGGGATGCGAACTCGCGAACCTCAGATTACGAGTCGCACGCCTTAACACGCTTGGCCATGCCAGGCCTATATATTTATAAGAAAATACAATCAAATAACTGTGAATTAATTGGTAAAAAAGGTTGTTGTTGTTTTGAATTAAGCACAAAGCTACACAATGGGCTATCTGTGCTCTGCCCACCACGGGTATCGAAACCCGGATTTTAGCGTGTGAGTCCGCAGACATATCGCTGAGCCACTAGGGGGCTGGTAAAAAAGGTAAAATTATTTAAAAAATAAATTTACAAAATAACAGCTTTTATTAAATTAATGGATATTAAGAAAGGAAGAAATCTTGAAAACCTTGGTACAGCAGTAGGTTTACTAACTTAGAACGCTAAAATTAGGCGTTTGATTTAACTGCGAAGACGCAGCAGATAGCCTGATGTGGCTTTGTCAACAGAATACACACTCACTCTTAAAAATAAATATTCCTTGAATGAGCGTATTGGGAAAACAAAAATAGAGAATAACTATTAACAACAAAGTTAAACAACACGGAAAAATCTTAAAGTAAACAAAAGGTAGAGCACCTGTTTCGAATTAAGCAGAAAGTTACACAATGAGTTATTTATGCTCTACCCGTAACGGTATCGAAACCCGGATTTTAGTGTTGAAAGTCCGCAGACATACCGGTGAGCCATTGGTGAAAGATAGAGCGTTCCCTCTATATGTCATAGGTGGTTAGTTAAACTAAAACGTATGTAAGTATGAATTCTCATGTAAATTAGTATTTTAACACTAGGTTAATAGCACGAACACTACAGTTTTAATTTAAACCAAGATACAGTTAGTAAGAAAACAATATGCTTATTAATGCACTAATCATATTTACCACATGAAACCAGCATGAACATATTTTTATGCGTGTCTAAACAAGTGAAACCAGAGTAAAGCAAGCCTTTTGCCTACAGTATGCTGAAAATACACTATCAGAAACAGAAGATGATAGCACCCGTAAAACGACTTGTCAATGTAATGTTTCTGTTCGTATTGTACCTTTTTTATTAATACAATAATGTGATCTCTGACAAATTAACTGGATTTTCGACAGTAATGTGAAGTAATTTTTGTTATATTTATTAATTTCACCGATTTTCAGTACTTTGTTCTAAGCTCCACTCAGTAAACTTTGGCAAAAATTGATATTTTGTTTTATATAATGATGTTTTGTAACAAATATATTAGTATAATTGTTAAGATAGAGAATGGGAAGTTTCGAAACATTTTGTACTTTGTGATAATATTAACAGTTTCACATAGAAGGAATATAACTGTTAAAATTATGACCTTGAACGCCGAAAGCTGGCGAAAAATTGTAAATCAATACGTTTAATGTCAGAATTCAAACAAAACAAAACACGTTATATATGACAATTCTTACATCTTGTTTCAATATTACGCTTTCAAACATAATGCATGTTAAAGTTAGCATTTCAAACGTGTCTTTGGTTCCTGTATTTTACTACGTATACTAGAAAAAAAATATACTCAAACGTGACGTTGCAGATGTTTTATCAATATTCTACCTGATGTGTTCATATGGAACTTGAATCATAAGTATGGAAAACTACCAATTGCACGAAGGGGGATTTAAGTAGACGTTTCTTGCTGAACAGGAACATAACGTTCACACACTCATTGCTACTCATAGTAATCTGTACTTTGTCATTTAAACGGTTGAAGTAGAGAATGTAGACAAAAATTTCATACAGCAATATTTCATAGTTTAACCACGACAAAAAACAATATAATTAAATAAACACTGATAAAACTTTTTTAAATAAGTAATTAATCGTAAAAGCAACTTTGATGTTAAGAAGCTCAATTGCGTTTTGTCAATTTTGGAAAATAAAAAAGACTTTTTTTTTCTTGTTAATAAGCTAAACCTTGTCAGATTTAAACACAATTTTCACAGATATACAACATTTGACTAAGTGTGTTTTACTCTTTCAGCGCAGTTTAAGACATATGGTAATCAATAAGCAGAACATAAGAATTGTTATTGAAAAAGTTACTGAAAATGAAAGCTGCAGCTTGAGCAGATTAATCATAATTTCAAAATTTTCACTAATATTTGACTGGAGAATTTGCTTATGGGTGGACTTTTATAATGTATTAATTTCTGAAAATAAAGCGATCAGCATTGGTAGTATTTCTATGGCGAAATTTCAACCAAAATTTGTAAATTTAAAGTAATCATCATAACTTTAAACCTCTCAATGACCAGAGCAAATGTCATCAACATATTGCACAAAAAAGAAAGAATACACATGGCGGAATGAAGATCAATGTATTTAAATTAAAACAGTTTGGCCAAGGCAAGAACAAAAGGGCTAATTATGCTTGAACCACCATCTTGTTCATCGTTCTTATATCTGAATTTACTGAACTACCAGTAACTTGAGGAAACGTTTGAATAAATCTATCGTTGTGAAAAGATAAGTGTTTGAAAAAATGTCGAAAATATGACACACTCTGTTCCCAACTTATCTCTTTATAGTTTCAATGTTTAAATATTGTTGCAGCGCTCAAGTTTCAATGTTATAATTCTCAAAACAGGCACTTGTATAAAATGAGTCAACATGAAATGTATCAAAAAATGTTAATCAAACACCTGTTTTGTTTCAAACGTAAATTGAATGTTATGTTTATATATTCTTCTCAGAATTAAATTTTACAATAATAATTTTCAAATAAACGTTTCTTTCAGCTAGAATATCTTCTTTATCTATATTTTTCCTGTTATATTTGCGTTATTTTCATAACTTTTATAATTGTTTAGAGCACACCTGACAATTTTACTCTCAAAAAGCGCATCAATGAAGCTACAATTGAGCTTAAATATTTTAAATAATATAAAAACTAGAAACTGTTGTTGTTACACTGTACTTTCTTTCTGATTTGCACATATTTCATATTATGTAGTTAATATATGAGGTATAAATATTCAAAGGAAATGAGAGAAAGAAATTTCAAATCGTAAGTCAAATACAGTTGTTAAATAGTTTAAGTCAATATCAATACCTCTGTACATAATAAAGATTTTTAAAAATTAATTAACAAAAGCGAAGTATCAACTTAAAGAACCTTCAGAAACACATGTTAGGAGAAGAAAAGACGGATTTTTAACGGATAAACATCAACATACTATAAAAAAGGTTTCGTTTGTTTGTAATTAGGCACAAAGCTATACAATGTGTTATCTGTGTTTTACCCACCACTGGTATCGAAACTCAGTTTCTAGCGGTGAAAGTCCGCACCCATGCCGCTGTACCACTGTGGGGCTGTTATGAAAGGAGAAGCATTTAACTGAAAACCATTTTATTAAAAATGTGGATAGTTAAAAATAAAATATCACTTAAATATTATTCTATTGTTATTATTTATTATTATTTAAGTATGACTTTTTCATAAACCAAGAATCTTTTTTTTTTACAAAACTATTATCTTTAAGAGTTTCAATTTTAATTTTTTCTTTTTAAAGACATTTTAAAAATTGAAACATTACGAACAAATTTAACCATATAAATTTAAAATTATGTTGTTGATAATGAATTATATCTTACAGTACATTATAGAGCACTGAATTACCAAATACAGTAAAAATGTATTAAAATGTTCTAATTTAAAGGATGTTATAGAGAAGACGACCACGTAGTTTTCATTCCTTTTAAGGAAAATAGTATTTGGAAAATACCTCATATATTAGAAACATTGTTAACAAGGGTTTGACAGAACCTTTTGATCAAAAGAGGTATTTCACTGTTTAACGTTATAAATCGACTCTACATTATAATCATAAAAATGTTAAGAATATTTTTCTTGACTCGCTAAACGTTTTCCTACCATGAGCCCGCATTAAATTTATGGACATACAATATTAAATTTGAAGATTCGATTCTCGCTTGATGAACAGAATATGTGTAGTCTAACACGCACTATAAGCAAACCAAATGCTTAATAGATTCCTAGATAAGGTTTTTTAGTTTTTATCGGATATACCATAAGCCTAGAAAGTGATCATGAGGTGATTACAGAATGGGGAAGGAGCATTAAATCACAGTTATCACTGATCTAATAAGAACTGGACTTAAAGTCGTTTCTCTTCACTAGTATCAAGTTAGTATATTTGTCATAATAAATAAAATATAATATATATTACCAGTTTGTATTATCATCAGTTCTTTTTAGTTTGTTTTCAACTTCCCAAAAAGCTACTCGAGGGAAATCTGCGCTAGCCGTTTCTAATTTGCAGTCACAGCCTGAAAGTAAGGCAGATTAGGCGACACCACCCACCGCCAACTTTTGGTCTACACTTTACTAAAGAAGTGACCTTTTCATTGTGCCGTCTGTTGACGAGAATTCTAACCTGCCAGCTGGAGATTGTGAGCCAAGCGCACTTAGCATCAGGCCCAAACGTTCTTCGTATTAAGTCTTTGTTAAAATTAAAGGTTCTATTCCTTTCGACTTGGCTCTGCTATAACAAAGCCCACAGATAGTAGGCCCAAACATTATGAATTAATATATAATAATATATATTATAGATATAATTAAACCATATATTTTATAAATCAACAATCCGTGATGACGAGAAAACCCACTTGTAGAGAAAATTATATATGTAAAAACAGCTGGTATGGATAGAGAACTTGTTTATGGGTGGACTTTGCATAATATATTAATTTCTAAAAATAAAGAGACTTCCCTGATCGCTCCTCTATACAGTGCTTTCTCCATCCATACCAGCCGTTTTTACACATATAATTTATAAATCAACGTTTTATATTTATGGTTTTATTGTCGTTTGGTTTTATATATACATATAAAAATATTTATATGTTATTTCTTTTTTCATTTCTGGTACGTGTACATACATTCGGTAATTAAAATGATAATTATATTTAAAAGCAAAATAAAGTATACATGCATATATATAGAATTATGTATAAATTATGAAGACAGTGAAAACTCGAATATAAAATGTAAATATTGTAAGACTGCTTATTTGCTCACCTATTATTGTACCAAGATAAAGTACGCCAGACAACAGTCATAGGTTGATATTTTATATTTAGAGTCGCTGTTATCCACTCAATCAGAAAATGCCATTCTATCAAAAATGCTCTATAAATATAGGCAGTTATACTTGTTCTTACAGGACATAAACGCCAAAGATGTGTAAATTAGTGTTTATACTGGTGAAGTCTACTACATGGGTTGGACTTCAGTGAAAGCTGTCTAGAACCTGAAGGAGTACGTGTATTTATTACTGATAATAGAAACATTACAGGCAGAAATCCCAAGCTTTTTATATTCTATATTAAGTAGCTCGGGATACGTTTTTACATGATATACGTCAATCGATCAAAGAAACTGTAAGTATTGGTGTGAACGTTATTTCCTGGACAGTTACGTACACACTACCACGAAAAAACTTCAACGGAAGAGTAGTTCCTTCAACAGTCACTGCCGAAGAGACATAATCAAGCTGAAAATTTTGGAAGTAGCAAACACACTTTGAACAATGAAATGAGCAACCCTACAGAAGAGAGCTTTAACTCACTAGAAAGGGGTAATGTCTACAGTAAAGCATGGTAAGAGATAATTAAAACTGTAATTTACATATCAATTAGTAGTATTAAAACTCTACAAAAATTCGAAGGCATACTAACTGTTGCCAGGTATAATTAATCCAAGAACAAGACCTGTTGTGCAGGAATTTGTATTTGAACAAGCCTAGAACAAGGGTAATGAAAATACACTCAGAGGAAAAAAAAATGATGGAAAACTCGCAAGGATAGTTTAGCATTTAAAAAGTCCACTTAAATATATATCTATCTATATATATATAATGTTAAGTCGCTATTGGTTTATATGGAAGCTGAGCAGGTAAAGCGGCAATTGGAGCAACTTTGTTAAAACATGACGAGTAATGCATACACTTGTTTGGTGTTTATTGGCGCAATGACACTTGGAAGAATATTTCATAATAATACATGGACAAGTTTTTATGGCGTGAAACAAGGTGTACTGTTCTGTTTAAAACAGAAAATATTAATACAATGTATAACTTACTCACTTTTGTTATAACTTTTTGTGCTAATGATAAATTAACAATTTAATTGTAATTGCTCATGTATGTGTATCCCTTGTATCTTCTATACGGTTGTATAAAATTGAAAATGTTATAATTCTTAAATTACAAATTACTATTAACTATGAGTAACATTTATATATAAATATTTATTAGAGAATTAAAAATATTTGTATAATTTGAAACTTATGAATATTAATCTTCTAAGGTTTTTTGGAGGTGATATATATTTTTTGATAGGCGTGTCGACGTTTGTAAAATAACTAACTAGAAATTTAGAATTTAAGAATTTAAAAAATTGAGTAATATATCTCTTTGTTGATTCTTATTTACATATCGAAACTACATATATTTTGAGATAAGCACATTTGACAAAAACGATGCTCTAAGAACAGCGCTGATTTTAGAATTGTTCATTTGGATCAGTCTTATTACCATTCTTATCTACTAGAACAAGCTACTATGAAGGACAGCCAATTCTGTGCTAGATTCGCGGAATGGACAGAGTAAACCATAAATCATAAAGTGCAGTTATATGTAAGAAAACATAAAATGGAATAAGGAAACATTTTATCTATAGGCTTTAACTACGGATTCCTTTTACTGAGGTGTTTGACATCATCTAGTATATAACATAATGTCTAAAAGGCTTGTTATTTAAACTC
Organism: Carcinoscorpius rotundicauda; assembly: GCA_011833715.1. Taxonomy (NCBI): domain Eukaryota; kingdom Metazoa; phylum Arthropoda; class Merostomata; order Xiphosura; family Limulidae; genus Carcinoscorpius; species Carcinoscorpius rotundicauda. The sequence goes on from CM022393.1 coordinate 44,119,082, forward strand.
TTTATGTTTAAATAGATTTATCAACCTGTTAAATTGCATCTATATTTATAAGCAACAGTACTTAAAATTTCTGATTACTTTCTTGATAGTTAAATAAACAATTGGTTTTCTTTACAATTCAGAGAATTTCACATTCTGTTTCTTCATGTTCCTACGTACTTTGTTATAGACAATAAGTGACCGATGATGATTCCCAGAAAGCAGGTTGAAATGGTTACTCGAGATGAATCGATCTATTCTGTATCATTTTATTAAGTTTGGTCCATATGAATCATTTAAAAAATGACACTACTTTTAGCTTATCAAAGGAGAAGCAACTCATAGTTACAGCATATGTGTAGAGATATCACGCACCTTCATAATTACAGTACATCTCGACATAAAAGTGTGTAGAAATATCAAGCATCTTTTCACAGATGGTGACTCGCAATTATTTTGGTATATTTACTGTATATTTGGAACCTTGTTAGACATCTTTAGCACATTGAATAGTTTACTCCATTTATTATATATATTTCCTATTTATAGATGTCTTCAGATTATTTGATAAATTATATATTCCCTGTTATATTTTTCAGATTGTCTTCACTGGTTGGTGTATGCTGTTACTATAAATGTTTCAATTCTGCAGAAACCTTTAGCACTTAACAAAGATAGTTTATTACTTCCTTTGCTGTTTTTCTTCCATTACGCTGCTCCTCCAGTAGATGTTTTGTTATCCTTACAGAAGTCTCTTGTGTCTTTGACAGGTGAACGTTATTTGATATGTTCTTTTATAAAGGATCTAAGTATCGTTAGAATATTACGGTTACTACACTTATCATGCTTACAAAGCAGTTTTCATCATTATGGATAGATATATCAATCCCATTGCTGTATATGTTATACTTTTACAGAGGACTATAGAACTTGGTTTAACTAGTTTATTCTCTTCACTATATATTACCTTCTTCAACAACGATTATTTATTTTATTACCCTTGTTGAACATTTCCTACCGAAAACCTCAAATCTGAGTTCAGTGTTTATATTCTGCTCTTGCGGAAGTATCCAAATTTGAAGTAAATGGTTTAGTTTTGTCATTGTATACGATCTTCTCTCGCATAAAAATTCAAAAGTTTGTTAAGTGAAGTATTCGCATTACTATGTATTACTTTCCCTTACAGAAGACGTTAGAATCTGAGTTAAGTGATATATACTCGTTACTGTATATGAATCATACAGAAGGTCTTCCGCAATTTTTGACAGACGGTTTATTTCCTCAATATATATGATTTATTCTGACCTGTACCATCGATATATATTTTATTACCGTTATAATTGGCTCTGGCATAGGCAGGTAGCTAGGGCGCTCAACTAATGTGAGGGTTGAGGGTTTAAATCCCTGTCACACCAAATATGCTTCTGCTTTCAGCTAGTGGGGAGCCGTTGTATTGTTATAGTAAATCCTATTATTCGTTGGTAAAAGAGTAGCCCAAAAGTTGGCGATGAGTAATGATGACTGGTTATCATCTCTCTAGTCTTAAATTATTCCTTTTATTGCATGTGTTTCATCTCTTTTGCGTCTGTTACTTATATTTTCTTTTCCGAAAGCGAAATTTTGTTCCTCTGGAAAATTCTATACGAGTCCAAAACACAAAACAAAATACTGACAGGTGTTTTAGTTTGAATTCTTCTGTTTCCGTTGCTCGAAAACAGAAATAACCGTGGTTGCTCAGAAAATTGCTTTCTCTTCAGTAGGGCGTGTATAAAATGTTCAGACAAATAAAATAAACTCACACAACTCCACTTTTTCAGATCACTAATCAAATAAACCCTTATGAAGATGGATATGTCTGATAGGCGCATTAGAAATACAATGCTTTATGAGTCTAAAAAAGTAATAATGCAGCAGAAACTATACGAAATATTCAATGTGTCTATGGTGCAGAGTCTCTCAATGAAAGAAAATGTTTAAGGTGGTTACAGAAGTTCAGATGCGCCACGTTCAGATTGTCCTGTTGCGTTTAATGATGATATGCTGCTGTCTGCATTTGATGAAGATTATGCTGCAACAGTTGAAGAACTAACACAGAAGCTAAATTCAACCAATTCGATAGTTCATCGTCATCTGCAAAAGTTTAGAAGATGTCAAAATGTAGAAATTGGGTCCCACATGAGTTGACAGAAGCTAACCTTAAAGCATTGTTGTTTTGAATTAAGCACAAAGCTACACAATGGGCTATCTCTGCTCTGCCCACCACGGGTATCGGAACACGGATTTTAGCGTGTAAACCCGCAGACATACCGCTGAGCCACTGGGGGGCAACCTTAAAGCAAGAGTGGACATTTGCAATTCTCTGCACTCTTGTGAACGTAATTCAACTTTTTTGGCCAGGTTAGTGACTGGAGATAAAAAAAGGATTTATTATGAAAATTTTAATCGCTGCAGACAATGCCTCAGTGCAGGTAAACTTGCTAAAGCACAGCCCAAAATGGGCTTTCACCCTAGAGAAGTATTAATAAGCGTTTGGTGGGATATTGTTGGTGTGATCCACTTTGAGTTGCTGCCACTCAACGTAACAGTTACATCAGACTTCTACAGTCAACAGTTAGAGCACTTGAATGTTGCTCTAAAAAAAGTGTTGTGTTACACCAGAATAATGCACAACCCCTCATACAGCTAGAATCACATCTGCAAAGGTTGATCAACTAGACTAAGTTAGACATCCACATCCTTCTTATTCTATAGACTTTGCTTCATCCGATTACCATTTTCTTTGAAGTTTGAAGAACTATCTTGATGGTAAAGAACTTAGAAGATGTCAAAACTGCCTTTTCTACATTTTTTCCTTCGAACCTGAAGAATTTTATAGAAGTGGCATTCAGAAGCTTGTGAATCATTGGCAGGAAGTAATTATTAATAATAGAACATACATTATTGATTAAACGACATTAAAAGCTTTTTTTCTGAACCTAAAACCGGATATTACTTAAGGGATGATCTGATAGATGGGTTTTCTCTACCACTTGATATATTTTACTTATAGATAAATCTTTTGTAACTTTAATATGTGGCCAATTCTTATAATGTTATATGAGTTTCACTTTACAAATCGACTCTGCATTTCTTCAAAATAGCTTATTCCTCTTGCTCTATATATTTCACTTCTAAAAGACGTTCAGAACGTTTAATGATAGGTTTACTTCTCCTATTCTACATGCTATAGCTATATAGAAATGTATTCTGTTCCTTTCTATTGTATAATACAAAAATGTATTTAGTAGACTTATGTATCTTGTTTAGTGTTTACGTTGGGTATCAATAACAAATAACGACGAGGTATGATAGAATACGTCTAAATAAATGGTAAATTATACATATTTTTTCTTTAGCATTAGAGTTATAATACGATGCTGCTATTATTCAGGTTTGTTCAGTTTCTGGGAAGTAGGTTTCCGACAATTAAAAATGACTAGTATTCTCAGTGATGTTACTTGTGTCTTACTAATATCTCTTTATGTCTCTTTTTTTCCGTAGTAATACGAATTTAAGTTAGTAAAATACAGAGCTAAAGATGTTTTCATTATTCGCAAAGGTCTGATATTTCATTATTTTCTTTAAATTTCAGCATTTTTCTTCTATTATCTTCGATGACAGTAACATGGTATCAAAAATTTTAAAGATAGTTTATTTTATATGCAAAAACGGCTCGTTGGGGTTGAGAAAATATTTTACATAAAAGAGCGAACAACGTTTTGACCTTCTTCGGTCATCGTCAAGTTCACATGACCGAAGAAGGTCGAAACGTTGTTCGCTCTTCTATGTAAAATATTTTCTCAACCCAAACGAGCCGTTTTTGCACATAAAATTCTCAACAAGTGGGTTTCTCGACATCAAAGATAGGTTATTGTTATACACTCCTACTAAGCTAACATGCTTTGATTATTAGTTTCTATTTTCTGTTTTCACTGTCTCATATTTCTTATACTACCTTACGCTGTACATGGGAATGTTAACATATAGCAAATTATCGAAGAAAATGGTAATTTTAACCAAAATGAAAAACGATATGAAATAAGACTAATCAGTCTTTACTGTTTAATAGCTGCTGATTAGTCATAAAATGTTCGTGCTTATTGCTCTTCTAATGTGCTAAAATCAGCAATTTTCCTGTTTTATTCTAAGCATTATGCTCTTCGAGAAGAGGTCTGCTAAACTTCTTGTTCTCTGTACCAAAGTTTTATTCTATACCGAGAAAAGGTTTTCCAAACAGATTCAGAATTTTAGGTTTCTCCCACAACTTTCTCCAGCAATACAGTAAACGGTACAGGTATTTTTTTTCTCGGAATAAACGTAAAGAAGAATGTATTCTTTTGCACAGTTTGAGTATCAAAAATATAAAACTTTTTTACAATGATTTGCAAAATAATACATATTTCGCGATTATTCTCTTCCTAGGAAAGCAACTTCAGAACATCAGCACAACAAGTGTACAAGCGAACGTAGTACTAAGCGCTCGCAACGTGAGCACCTAGCGACCACGGACCTTGTTTATGCCATGTTTTAATATAAATATTAATTATTGCGTTAGTAACATAGAACAGTGAATTCATTCCTCGTCTAATAAAGCTGGGGCAGTGTCTTTCATCTTTGTAATTATAAATAAACATTCAATTTTTAAAGCATGTTACATATGTTGGGAATGGGAAACAATACAGATTATTAGTAAGATAAAAACAACAACACTCTCCTCCCCTTCATCCAGTTCCTCCTGCTTTCAGATTTCATTTTACATAGATCAACTCAGAGTGAGATTGTACACGGTGTAAATACTGTTTCCAGTTCTTCCTGACACGTTGCCATTTTAAAATTATCAAATTCTCCAGTTACTCCAAATAACTTGCTAATGTGTGTAATATAAATAGCATCTCCATTTTAACATTACATACGTGTATAAATTGCTTCCCTATAAATGTTTAGTTTAACAGTAATCATTACAATATAAAGGTTTCAGAGATTAATGTAACAGACGTGAAATAGATCTAGAAACAAAATTTCTCTCTATCTTATATCGTCGGTGATGTAATGTCTTGTGAACACAGCGAACAAGAGCACTTTGGAGTTAATCACACTTCATCGTTTTATTTGTGCTGTAAATGTAAATTAACATTTAGCTTATTTCTTAATTCACTAAAAATCATCATTGAGTTACAGTAAACAAGATGTAATGTGCTGGATTATTAGTTCTATCTTTTAGAATACATTATGTTTTAATTCATCTTATATTCTTAACTGGGTGTTAAAAGAGTAAAAGCCTTAGACTCTTGCTTCATGAGCTGAAGTTTTATTTTGATCAAACATTCTGTTTCTTTGATACTGTTTGTGTATTATATTCTAGCGTATGCTCAGATACTTAAGTACCGATATTATTAACTTTTCGCTGTGAATATACAATTTACTACCTGGTAATTGTGCTTTCAGAGTTATTCTGAAAGATCGGTCTATCTCATGGGTTTTATTAACCTTTAATCTCTTCTCCTGGTAAATCGTTTGCTATCCGAGGATCAGACGAAACAGAAAGTAGATACGGAGAATCAAACTCTCAGAAAGTTCATAGTGGTTAATAACCTGTTAGCACGCTACTTTCAGTAATTAATCGGCCTTTCATGTTACATGTAAAGTAAGTTATCATAATTGATAGAATTCTTTAAAACAGAGGATCAGTACTTTCTTATGGAGAGAGATATATGTGTATAACGAACGATGTTAATTATAACACTTACAAAACAGTTCAGAAAGTATTCGTTTTTGAAAGGAAAGTTATGTGTCACCTCACACAAAGACAATAATAAAAACATTCAAGAAAAGTGGATTTTCATTAACATACCATAAAATTAGAATCCATACTCTTCTGTCAGGACAAATTAAAGTGGCAAAGAGTTTATCAATAAAAGACATTTGTTTTTCATATCTGGTACATAACGTTGGAAATAATTAAAGTTTGAAGTAAGTGAAGTCAAACTAACATTTTTTCTGCCATTCTGTAATGATTAGTAAGTATGTTCGATTTATAAAATGATTTCATTTGTCTTCTATTGCAGACCATGTTTTCTACAACAAAATTAAGACATTTGTCAATAGCTTTCTTTATTGATAACAACATTACTATTTATTTCAACTGAAATTTGTGAAATGCACAAGCGGTTTTGGTTAGTTTCATATATGGAAAACATATTTAATGCTTTATTGAGCTGAAAAATAACAAATATTATAGTGTAATAAAATTTCTTCTTTGTCAACAAATATTTGACATATAGTTTTGAATCTTTAAGGAGTGTTGAGATTTTAATATGTTATAGTCTTGTAACATTCCTATTTTCTTACATACTAATAACATATGTATATGTTGTCTGCCTGTGTGTTGAATTATAAATGTGTTGAAACTGTACGCAATCACACGGGGTATATCACCTTTGTAAAACACACACACAGTACATCTAATAAAACCATTTGTTTACAGAAAGTTAGTAACACCATGACACTAGCTTTTGTAAAACATATGTGGTTTGAATGAACAAACTGTGAAGTGGACATGATTTTTATGAAGACCAGTCCAGTAGATTTATAAACTATGATGCTTATAGTATAACAGTATACTTGAAAGTTTTTTAAATATCTACTATAGATGGCACATTGGGCTATAAAAAAACGTCAGTTTTATATAAGAACACAAAACTGTATAATTCGTATTAAAGAAGCATTGCTTCAAAAACATTGAAATAATTATTTAATTTATAATAAGAGGTTCTTTTACGATAATGTTAATTTATAAATTAAAAAAAAATAATTAGCTTAAATAAAGTTTTGAACAAAACAGAAACATAATTTCTAGTATTATAAAACAAAAGCAATTTTTGGTTTAAGCGAACACGGGGTAAAAACTTTTTAATTTTGTCATCTGTAGTACATAACCATGTAATAACCTCTCTATATCCTAACAAACTGCCGTCTTGACATAATTTATTTGTGTGTCCACGTGATTTCATTGTTATTTTCTAACAAAAAGTTTCCCCCAGTGGCACAGTGATATACCTGCAGACTCACCACTATAAACAAAGTTTCGATACTTCTGTTGGGCAGAGTACAGATAGTCCATTGTGTAGCTTTATGCTTAATTCTGAACAAACTAACAAAAAGTGATTTTGTTGTCAGACAGCAGCGTATCTCAAAGTTTTATGAATAGAAAGTCAAGTAACTGATAAGTGCTGTTACTTCAACTAGATTCTGTAACAGTAAAGTTACACAGTAGGTCGTTTATTTTTCATATTTAGCTTTATCAAAATGAAATTATACCTAACGAATTAACAAAAAAACATTATAATATGCATTATGTATGAATATATAACGTCCTCTTTAGGACGAAAAATGTATGTAAAGTAAATTATTGTTCATAATGACTGCCTCATTCAAATAATGGATAGTTAAAAGTGTTATAATAGTTGTCTAATTGACTTTTGAAAATGAAACAGCATGTGTGTTAAAATTCTGTGGATCATTTCCTGCCTAAAAAAACACTATCCTTAGTTATAATAACATCTTTGACTCATAAAAAAAATTGTAAAAATAGCTTAAGGATAAACTAATGAATATGTATGATATTTAAATAATCACGCTTTTAAGGCAAAACTGAAACAGAAACCCTTTTAACCCGAGCGCTTTCGAAATGTGGACCTTTCTTTATCTGGAGCAGTCTGGGAACTATGAACACGCTTTTAAGGCAATAATTGTAAAAATATGTGATCACATATAAAAGCTAAAATCATGGTTAAATACTTTAAAGATTAAGTGTTTTAAAAGCTTTCAAATAGTATGTGAAATGTAACACTAACATTATTCAGCTCAAAAAATAGCAAAAAATAGAATTAAATATACAACCAATGAATTAGTGAAGTGTTTCTTACATCTGTACTACTGTTAGAACTTAATTATTTCTAGTCATTGATGGCATGTTGAGACAACTATCTTTTTCATGTAGATTAGATTGCAAAGTTTTTATTGGGAGACATAATAAATTATTATAAATTGTTAAAAAACAGTATGTTGAGAACTAATTCGTTGTTATATTAAACAAATAATAGATTTAAATACAGACATTCACCATATTGAGACAATGAGTTTATCATCCTCTATCTAGACAAACACTACATTTAGTAACATTATCTGCCTTTATAAAACACATCTAATATAAATAAATATATGAATGAAAACAAAAATATAAATTGAGACCTGTATGAAACCCTACTGGATTGACAGTTTTGTATGTTCATTTAATACTTTATTTATAATGTTAAACTGTAAATGTATGGTTAGGAAATTAGAATAAGTTCTTAGTTTCAAGTTTTAAGTAATGTTGATTTACATCATGCCAATTCGCTCTCTTGTTTCATATCGTGGAACTAGTAATACGTTTCCTGGAACTATGATAACATCGATTTCTAATGATATCATCGCCTCCACATTTGAGGTGGATACACTTGTTTCGCCCTCTGATGGCGTCTTTGGCAAATGGGACCCTAACTACCCACAACGATGGTTTCTGACCTGCGTCTTCTACAGCTGAGACATTTATATTTTACTTTTAGCTCTAAACAAATACGCGTTCTGGGAAACACATTATTCATAAAAGAGAAAAAATAGTGATTTAAACAGCTATCACTTTCATTTCCAGAGCACATTGGCATAGTTCAGTTACGAAAAGGGGTATGATTTGTTGTCACTGCTCTTTCCGACTCCTCGTAACACGTTGCCATTTTTAAAAATAAGAATTTTTCTATTTCGTGTACTATGTGTAATATTAGTATTATCCTAATCTACATAAAACTTCCCTTTGTGTGTGCGGATTTCCTTTAAAGGTCTAGTTAAACAATTATTTTGATACTGTTGTGGACACTAAAAGATTTTACAGAAAGAAACATGGAATGAAAACTAGAACAATATGAATTTTTAGCAACGATTCAAAACCAAAATGAGAAAGAATAAAACATAACTTTTCAAACTACTTACGTCCAGCAGCATTTTATTCACCCACAGAAAACTATGAAACGTTCTATAAATATTCGGGTCATTTGATGTACTCTTTCACAACAATATCCGATCGTTTTTCTTCATGACATGCTAAAAAGACTAATAATTCATAAGTATCTTCTTTTCAAAATAAACCTTGTTTAATTTATCATAAAATTATACAGATTGAGTGGTAATAAAGGATTATTGCAAGGTTTTCATGCAGATCGCAGAGAACCTGAACTGTAATGAATTATTTTTGTAAGATTGTCTATATATGGTAAATGTGTTAAAATATAATTTGCAATGAACATGGGGTAAAGCGTTTGTTGCCAAAGAAATGAAATGACGGAGTTGGTAATAGGTTGTTCCATTTCCGACGTTAGTGGGGCCAGGTTATTGTGTGGTCTTGTTTAACATTCAATTTCCTTTCAGGCCATCAGCTCACACTCTCTAATTTCGTCTTTATGGAGACTACACATTTAACATCATCGTTTTACTAGAATGACAGAATTGTATAATAAAACCGGAATAAGTGCACCAGATGGGACCAGCTTCATTGCTGATGCAGTGTGCTTTCCATTCTGCATAGCTGCCGGATTTTCTCCTATAGAGAAGAAAAAAATATATACAGTTGATTAATCTAGAAATCCAAATGAAATGATTCCTCAAAAATGTATACAAATATTAGGAATTGCATAACATACCACATTCTACGGGTACGACAGACTTACAGATACTATAGTTACATTTTGTTTAAAATATTAGACAAAAGGTTAAAGATATACTACTTATACTTGTTTCTAGAAATACTAGTTATTATTATAAATACCTCTAATTCTATAAATTCAGGTTGTCTAACTATTTAACACTATTCCTAGAAACACTTCACATTACAGTTATTTTATAAATGCAAGCTATTCAACAATACCTTAATATTGTTCCTAAAAGCACAAACTATGTAGTTGTTATGATTTACAACCGAACACAGACTATTTAATTTATTACTATTCTTAGAAAATCAGGCTATGTAAATAATACAATTTCAAAAGACTTTTAAAGGTTTATAGAATAAAAAGATGCATCTCACAATTACTTTTAAGAATACAAGTTGTTGAGCGACAATACCGTCAAGTTATACGGGTTATGACTTTGTAAATTATCCACCTTACACTTTGTTTATGTAAACATGAGAAATATAATCAATGAACTTATAACTACACTTTTAAAAGCACAAACGACATAAGTTTATGCGTTTTTCTTCGTTGCATATCCTAAAAGTAAGTATAGTGTATCACGAGATAAGAAGTTAATACATTTTACACTTTTATAAATACAGTTACTCATTACCTAATACCTGGTATCGTTCAATTACTTTTCAGTCTTCCAAGAAAATCCAATTCTATCAATTCTCGTGTATATTTAGAGTAATTACAATAACGAAACTTGTAATTCTTCATAATGTTATTGCAGGTTTTGCACAAGTTTCTTCATTATTGCTTCTTTACTTTTCTGTAGATATTTTATTTATTGTTCTGAACAGTATATTAGCTCTTACTTCTTCCTCGTATAAAATTATAAAAGCGTGTTCCTATCGAAACACAAAATTCACTTTGTATATTTTGCTTGTATTCGTTCTATGTTGTTTGTTCCGTCTTCAGTTTCTGCTCCATAATGAATAATATAATGCATCAGGATGTCATATAAATTCTACTGTCTATTCACATTCTGCATCTCGCTTCCCTTTGCTGCATCACATGTATTCTCTACTCATTATTCTTTCGTCTTGATAGATCTTATCTATTCGTTAAAACAATATCTCAGGTATCTATATTTTTAAAACCTGTATCTGATGAATTTTATCATTAACATTTTCCATTCTTTACTGTTCTTCTTCCTTTCTAAAAACAATCATCTTAGACTTATAAATTTATAGATAGTTTAGTATTCTCCATACATCTGTTCAAATATCCAAAAATATTTTACATTACTTTCGATAAATTCGCCATAATTACAATGTAATCAGCATATTTCAACGACATTTCTTCTGAATGCTTCATCATTTATATTTATATTTTCCAAGCTATTAAAATATTTTAAAAATAGTGTAGAACGTAACAGATATTTTTATCTAACCTTTTCATGTTTCAAAAACTATCTGATATTTCTTATTTTGTTTTAATCCCGTTTAGCCTTTTTATGCATATTTTATTATGTCTATCATTCTTCCAAACATTCCACAATTTTTCTAAATAAAGTTTTACAATTTGTAGGATTAAAAGAGATTTCTAAATCCATTATAAATATTTCAAAAGACTCTGTCATTTCTTGTAATAAAAAATACTAAACTTAATATGCTATTTCTGGTGCCAACTATTTCTAAAGCTATATTGGCTTTTCTTTATTATTTATTTTTTATTAGCTTCAATTAAACTTTATTATTATCATTTTATTACTCTACAGCTATTTGCCAAGTTTTAATTTCTATAGATATTTTCCTTTCTCTTTATTTGTTTGTATTCCATATTATTTCCCATTACTAACATTATAGTTTTCATTTGGTTTGTTAATTTTCCATGAAAGTCAACTTGTCATTTCGCTAGGGACTTTTTCCTTCCCTCAAAATTTTTAATATGTCTTTGCAGACCCTGCACTTGTGCAATGATCATAATTTTTCATTCGTTATTCCACCTATTCATGCAATCGTTTACTATTTATTACCTTGTACTTACCTTCGAATATTTTCTAAAAGTTTCTCCTCCAGTTTTCGTATTCATTGATCGTTCATTAATAGTCCATTGTGTTGCTTTGTGTTTAATATCAAGCTCTCTATTTCTATTTTACATATTTTAATATTTTCTTTTAATTTTTACTTTTTTTATCTCTAGCATAATTGGTTATCTGATTTGATTCTATCTTAATCCAGCGAGTTATTAAATCTGGTACATCTTCTGCTACCGTAAAGTCTACCAGAGAAGCTACTTTTACTTTTATACAGAAAGTTGAATACATTGTATTAAAACAGTTTTGAACATGCAAATTAGCAAGTCACGTGAAAACTACAGCAGTTTAAAGCTGTGAAACAACGGCATGTTTGAAAATGTTTGGCATTCAGAACTAATGTGGTACCATCAAGAACAGATCACGTTTAGGAAAAGAGAGCAACAACTCTATTTAGTGCAACATATTCCCAGAATCAGCTCAGAAAGCGTGTTCATTTGTGTATATCCCTAGCACTAAACGCTATAAGAAAATAAATGGTTGTTAATGAAATTGTGGCGCCAGAAATATAAGGAAAGAGGCCTGTAGCAAGTTGTACCATAGCCATGATGAGCAAAGTATGGTATCCTATGACCGAAGAGAATACACAAAGAGAGAGATCAGTGACAAAAGTAATCCACTTATCTAAAACGACACATCCAAGTAGGTTGTACGTTTAGGAGATTTACACAACGTACGTGTATACAAACTACTTCCATCATGTATTCGGGAAAGAAAAGTAAATTCATGAAAACTATAAGAGAAAATGGAACTCTTTCTTGATATTTGATAGAGCTTGTGTAGCTATAACAGCCCATGTACAAGTTTTGCAGGTTAATAAGTGAAAAATATTCAAAAAGATGTTTAAAAATGTTGCAAAACTTTTACAAATGAATTTATGAATACCATATAAGGAGTAAGCTAGAGCTCAGTATAGATGATACTAAGGAAAATTGAACTCTATTTAGCATTAGATCTGTGTTATTAACAATTTATATCACTCAAAGCTATACATGTATTATTATACGACACCAACAGGGTATAAGCTCCCAAAGGTAAAGCTTTCAGTTATGCCTTCTGTTAAATCGTCTCATAACTCAAGCAGCTTAAGAATGTAAAGGTTATTCGTAATATTTCGTAAAAAAAGACTAATTGGTTATGTGGTCGAGCACAGGAATATTGAAATGAAAAACAAGACAAACATTGTCTTAACAAACTAGATAGATTACGGAAAGCATTTAAGGAAAAGTGATGTGCCTGGAACATAATTGAAACATCGTGAAATCTTTTAAAATAAAAACAGCAGGTTTTGTCAAAATGCATTATCGTCAGATAGCGAATGACGAGATGTGATAATACGGAGTGTAACGATTTGGTGAAGAGGCAGGCTTCAAAATAATTTTAATGTAACGTACTCAACTTCTTCATACTTTGTATTCATTGTTGATATTGAAACTCTCCCTGCCATTTTGATGAATGTTCCATGTATTCTTCCTTGTGCATGGTCTCTGTCCATTTCCTACAATCATATATATTATCTTCCTGTTATCCTTTTTTGAATTTTATTCCATTTCTTCATTCACATGCTTTACTTCTAAATATCAATGATACATCTCGCAAATTATTAGTCATGTTTTGTTTTCGTAATTCAGTAAAATTTCTGTCGCTTCCACTTCCATCTTCATTTTCTATGAAAAACACTTTCTATATTTATTTTAATTAGTAAACACTCACGCCACATTCTAAACTACATTTCATTACCCTCTTACACTGGTTTCTTCTCATTGTTATTTTTCACATTTTGTGTTTTTTTTTCCTTTACTCTTATTTTCTGTTCCTTCTCATTGTTATTTTTCACATTTTGTGTTTTTTTTCCTGTCCGTAATTACTCTTATTTTACTTACTTGCTTACTTATTTGCTTACTTCTTGTTCTTCACATATCCATCTTACATAATTACTCTGTGTAACAAAATTTTTACTTTTTCTTGTTCATGAGCAGAAAGTATTATTTCCCAATTGCTTATGCCTAAAATAAATAGAAAAAAACGATTTTTCTCTTCGAATGGCAGAGAGAACTCAAGCAACTTATCTATTAAGCCGTACAACTACTGTAAAGTCCCCTTCACAACTACTACACTTTAGAAGAATTCGTAAAGACATGAGTTCTTACCTAACAAGCGCACCTCAGAATATGTCATAAAAACACAGTATATGCAATTACCAGAAACCCAAGTATGGAAAGTATTACATCTAACGTCTACCTGCAGATGCACGGATTATACAGTAACAATATTTTATAAATGCTTTCAGTAACAAAGAGTTATATGAGTCATATCCTTTGGAACTATTTCTAGAAACACAACTAAATCATCATACAAACACTTATAAAAGCACGGATTATGTAGCCAGTACATCTTACATTTTCCTTTACTAACGTAGGTTATCTCATTACTAAATTGTAAAACTGCTTCATGAAACACAAGCAACTTATCTACTAAGCAGTACAACTGATTTACGGAATGCAAACTACTTAGCTATTAAAGTTCACAACTAATTCTAGAAACATAAGGTACTCTTACTAAGCCGTCCAATTATTCCAATTTCTTCTATAAACAACTTTTTGCAAAATTTTCTACTTTGAACATTGTTAAAAGGGTTTCATAGTTAAAACATCAGTTTGAGAAACTTAAATTCTTATACAAATATGCAAGTGTTACGATGTACAATTAAATAGTTAGAATAATATAACTACTAAATCCCAGTTATCTATCACTGTAGATTTGTCTAGTTTTGTTGTAATGCTTTTTCTCACTGAAAAATAAAAAACTAGCTTGTCCGTTGACATTTTGACGACAGAAACGATGATGTTTATCACGTTTTAAGTGAATTTAAGTTGTTAATTGTATTTGTAAATATAAAATTTGTTGATAAAGCTTTTTATAATTAAAATTGCTTCTAGAAGAAAGATATTTGTTTTTATTGATTATTTGAATTTTATCATGTAATTCTAGCTCTTTTCGATTAATTATCCGGTATAAGGAATAACCTAAACTCTCTCATCTGTTAACAATCAAACAAACTCAACAAATAAGGATAAATCAAAACTGTTAAATCAAGTTTTAAGCCAAGAAAAATGGAAAATAACAAGTTATTATAGAAAAAATAAATAAATATGGAAATCCATTTGGTGTTTCTAGAAGTATAAATATTGTTACATGTTAATATTTAAGGTCATCCTTGAAATAATTGTGATACTAGGACGCGTTTTTTGTTTAGTGTTGTATTAAAAATTCAGTTGTTGATATTAGAAATATTGGTTTTATCACAACAACTAAGCTATTTTATGACTGTAGATTTGTCTCACTGCAAAAATTATTAGCATTTATTCATGTATGTTTGGCTACAGAAACAACTCTTTTTCTGTGATTACTTAGTAACATTTTTAAGTTAACGCCTACTAGACTCCAACCATGATAAAATAACTACCGTTTGCAGTTGATAAGGGTATAAACATTTTAATGTACACGTTTTTATTAAAATGTTTCGTATTACAAACAGGTATCTTAACTGAAATATGAGATTTAAAATTTTCAATTGGTAATATTACTTGACAGTTTTATCAACACAATTGGCACATTTATTTTCTAAATAATAATATGGAACAAATGGTGAAATAATTCAAATTCAGCTCTTAGATGAACATATATAGATAAAACCTGCTGAGTATTAACACTTAACGCTTAGCTGTGTAAACACAAGAGATATATTTTGTACACCATGCTGCAACTGAAAATGAGAAATTTAAATTGCTTTATTAAATAGTTTTGACTGAACTTAATAGATGGTACACTTATCGAATCAGTCAACAATTAGTAACAGGCTTTTCGAGGTAGGTTATCAGTATTAGAGAATAAAAACAATTTTAACGTATTGTCTAAGTAAATACAGAATCTAGTTTTTCTTTAAAGTTTGTTGCATTAATTGTTTGGGGTTATAATTTTTAAAAGTTGATATATACACACAAACACACATATATTTTAATTTTTTTACACTTACCAAGACAATTTTACATTAATAGTAGATTAATATGACTCATATTCCACTATTTTAGCGCCGTTCATTTTATTATATCATATTCTTCTCTGCCGTTGTGGGTCATTACAGGTAGTTTGGTATTTTGACTTTTTTAAGTGTTTTCTGTAAATTTTATAGTCCATATTCATTACACATATTGTTATTTAAAGTTTTATTCTATCTTGAGCGATCGGTGATTTCAGACTGCAGTCATGTTGTGTTGTGGCTTCTAATTACTGTTCTGCTTGCTTTACATGCATTTGTTAGATATTATCTGAGGGATATTTGACACTACAGAATACTGTGAGTGTGTGAAGCTCTCCCATCTTATATTTAGGGTTCATCTTTTATAACATATTTTTACTTTATCGTATGTTCAGAGTAGTTATAGTCAATGAAGGTTATTTTGATTCATTTCGTTCTTTTTTAGTATCTTTTATTAAAATTATTACATATTCTTAAGAAAAGGCAGTCTATGATGTCCAATTATACTGTAATCACCATCCGACCTATGCCACCATATACAATCTTTTCTAGGACGTACTTGAGACGAAAGCTGATTAGTAATCACAACGTAGGTTATAATAGAGTTTATTACTAATATACACTGAGTATAAAGCAATAGTACTAATTGTAATTACATTTTAGTGATTGTATAAAAATTAGAATTAATTGCAAGCTGAATAGATTATTCACATGTAAACACATCCTCAATATCACGAAGCTGGCCTGTATGGGTGATTGGCAAGAGAGAATAATTTTAAAACTTATAAGAAGTTTGTGATAAAGCATGAAAATGATACCAAAGATATTTGAAAAAATTATTTGTGGTCAAACGAGACACAAATTGAGCGTTTTGGTTTAAATTCGAAGAGTTCAATCTGGAACAAGACCGAAATATCACATTACAGAGTTGACAACACCCCAACTGTCAAGCACCGTGGTGACAGCGCCATGTCATGCTTTGTCTTAGAATTATTGTAAAAGTACCTATTAAGTACTGCAGCTTGTATTTATTATACACTGATGATGGTAGCATTATGTTTCTCGTCAGCAGAAACCGGGAAGTTTGTCAGGACTGAAGAAAAGATAGATGGTGCAAAATAGAGGCGAATTCTAGTGGAAAAACCTGCTTGAGTCAGTCAAGAATTTAAAACTGGGTCGAAAATTTACATTTCAGCAAAATGATCACCCGAAGTATAAGATCAAAGCCACACTGAAGTGGCTAGAAAAGAAAAAAAATGAATGTTCTCTGTGGCCCAGCTAAGGACCTGACTTGAATTCAATACAAAATTTATGGCAAGACTTGAAGATTACGGTTCATTAACGGTCCTAAACGAACTTCTCAGAATTGGAAAAAAAAATTGCGAGAAAGAATGGTCACTATTTAGAGTACCAATTGTTGTTGTTGTTTGTGTGCTCTGCCCACCACGGGTATCAAAACCCGGATTTTAGCGTGTAAGTCCGCAGACATACCGCTGAGCCACTGGGGGGCAAACTGAGAAGCAAATAAACAAACACTTTCTGACCTGTTTTTTGGATGCTCATTTTGTCGCACTGAACGAGTGTTAATGGACTTTGAGTAAAAATAAGCTCAGTGATGCCAGTAAAATTACTTAATAACAATATTTGTATTAAATCATGCAAGTTATTCTCACTGTTATGTAATTATTTTGAGTAGTGTAGTAAACCTTATACATTTAGAAATACTGGCATTATTAAATATTAATAATAAAAAACATAATATCGTATGAAACGGATTTATCCCCCTTCAGTAGGCAATTCTCCAAGTGAAGGAAACGTTTTTGTTTGTGCCAATAATTTAAAATGCTGTGTTATGTAAGAAATATTAACAGGTTACAATTATTGACTTTAGAAACTATTAGTAGCTTACCAAACCTCAGCCAGTTTCTAACTAAACTTCAATAGTAAGTACCGTATGAACACAGTGGTAGAGAGAAATAGATTACTGATCTGTTTATAGCTTTATAATACACACGTTAGAAATACATATTATACCGTTTATGACGTAGACCCCAATTTCTGCTGGATCTGCGTTTGACGGGGCACATGAATAATTTCCGGAATCACTCGGACCAGCTATGCTTATATGTAGTGTGCTTGTAGTCTGTGACGTTTTTTCTGTTTTCACTTCAATGCCCTCTCGAGTGTCATAGTTAATCACGTGACCGTTGTGATACCAGAAAACATAATCTGGAGGAACAGGACTTTCTGGTATAATACAGTTCAAGGTGATAGTGCTGCCACTTCTGATGTATTGACTGGAGCCTTCCTTGATGATCGACTTGCTTACTGTGTTAGAATATACAAATAACTCTATGTTACGAATAAGTTGTATTAAAGCCACTAAGTGATTAACACACACGGTAGCTATAGTTGCATTGTAAAAATACATCTTATTTACTACAGTCTACATGCAGGGAAGTGTTTAACTGCATACCTACAACTAAATACAACTACCGCATGGTGTATAAAAGTAACATAACGATAACATCTCCATTAACAACAACTAACGCAAGTTAAATAGCGACTACCAGCATTCACTTCATCGTTACAAACACAGATTACATAATGACTATATACCCGTCCATCATTACTATTACAAATTTACATAATGACTAGGTCCTGCATTAATCTTAGTTATGTTCCTACCACGTTCTTCATCTAGCACTAGTAATTGAAGTTTTGCGATGACTATTTTCTGTTTCCACTACTAGTAACGCAAGTTATGCAATAACTAATACGTCCACTATCAGCAACACAAGCTACATAGCAACTATATTCTTCATCTACCATTAGCAACAGAAGTTACGCGACGACTACAATCTGTATCGAATATTAAGTACGCTGTTGTTTGTTGTTTAGAATTAAGCACAAAGCTTCACAATGGGCTATCTGTGCTCTGCCCACCACGGGTATCGAAACCCGGATTTTAGCGTGTAAGTCCGCAGACATACAGCTAAGCCACTGGGGGGCATTAAGTACGCAAGTTATGTAACAACGACTAGATTTGACGTTTACCACCAGTAACACAAATATATTAGACACAGCAGCTTTATTTCGTGTTACTTTTGTTGTTGTAAAGCTCAAATAAATCTTATGAGCTATTTGTGTTTTGTCCACCACGCATATCGAAAGCCAACTTTTAGAATTCTAAACCTACACATTTACTGCTGCGCCACTGGTGTGCACGCAAATATGTAGCTATTAAAATAGAAAATATTTACATGTAACAAAAGTAACATAATTAATGTGGCATGCAATCATTAGGGCAACTCTGTTAGTGGGATTACCACTTGCACACATGATAAATATTGTAATCTTAATAATAAAACTACATAAAAATAGATTCTTCAAAAAATCACTAGCAATACAACTGGTGTAGCTTTTACGTCCTACACTTTTAGCGGTAACATAATTTATTGTTATTGTGCTTTTACCACTAGTTTTTTATTAGAATTTATTATTCATTATAATATAATAGCGCTTTAGATCTGCCTTGGCGAAGCGGACTAATAACTGTTGATTATTTTAATGACTTTTTACACAGTCACTAGCTGCTCACATTTTAACATGCATATTTTAAGAATTGTTTTTGTTTGAAGTTTACAAATGCCACATCTTCAGGGGCCGCACCTCCTAATCTTTGTAGGATTGCTATGTACAGATTTTCTATGGATTTTAGACCTTTTTTTCAGAAAACGTTTTCTCCTACCTTTGAAGAAACAAATTTGAGGCTATCATTCGTGTACTTGTATTAGTTCTTTGTACTGAGAGTTAAAGCATTAAAGCAAGAACTATAAGAATTTCTATACGATAACCCTTTCACTGTCTTGTGCTACTGTATTATATATATTAGTTTATGTGCGTTGTACCGTACAATCTACAACACATACTAAAATTATTTGGAGTTGTCATGGCCTGCTAGTTAGGACGCTCCATTTGCTCTCGGCGGGCTGGAGATTCAAAACTCTGTCGCCAGACTTGCTCGCCCTGTCAGTCGTGAAGTGGTACAATGTGATGGTCAGTGGGTGGTATTGGCCAATTGACTTCTTTCTAATCAATCAATTCTAAAGTGGAGATGGCTCGCGTAGATAGCTTTCCTACAACTTTGCACGAAATTAAAAAAGAAACAAACGAATGAACTACACTTCTTTTTCTATATTCCCATACAGATTATTTTCTGATTTCAAAGAACATGCTTCTAGAGAAATCCTCAAGTTATCCAATGTTTTGTTTTATTATTTTTTGTGTACATCACACAACAAAGTGGCTAATGCGTGATAATAACTTTCCGCAAAAAGTCTCAGATAAATCTTTGGTTTTATCAAGCATTCACAAGTTTACTTTTGCGAACGTGTCTGCTTAGCCAGCATAGACTTAAAAAACAATAACAAAAAACAAGATTAAGTGTGCTTGCTTTTGAAGTAACATCCCAGAAAAAAAGTCGAAAAAAAGCCAAAATATTACTGTAAATAATGTTTTAAATACTGGATACTTGTACAAATACTGAGATGCATAAATTATATAATCGAAAATAGTAGGTCGATAAATTCGCCGATTAATTTATTGAATGTTATGAGGTTAATAAAACTGACGTCACGAAACAAGTGATTCAACCCTGAAATTATCAATAATTTTAATGATTTTCAAATAATACAGGAAAACCTCAAGAAAATTACCTCTAGTCTCCTAAAACAAATTATGTACAGGGGATAAACGCGGTTTCCGCAGTAAATAAGTTAATTTGTTGGTTTTGTCTCGTTCCATATTTTCGCCCTAAGTCACAGAAAGGTTTAATGTGCAAGTCGTCTATAATATAAAACTGAGAGGATTGGCGGGAAGGCAACCAGTCAACATCACTCACTCAAGACAACTATTATGGGTATTAGCACTTTAAAATAAAGTACAGAGCAACGTTTCAACCTTCTTAGGTCATCTTCAGGTTAACAAAGAGAGTTTGCAACTGATCATTACCGAGCACATGTCTTAGGAACCAGAAAGCTGGTAGTCTGGATTTTATTGAGCTTATCTATGATGATATTTTATAACATTATTCTTCCAAGAGCAATATTCGAATAATCGAACACGTTTATTAAATAAAACATGTTTTATTGTTTTACCATTACATTTTATGTAATTCTAATGAAATCAAGGTGACTAAAGTGATTAGTTGTTTCAGTATGGATGGTTAAGTATAATTCTTTCAGAACTTAGCTTTGTCACCGTGCATGTTTTTATAGTATATTACCATACAAAAAAAACATACCCAGAACAGTAAAATAGATAAACTTGCACATTTTTGGTACAGTGCTGATTTGACACTCATATTGTCCAGTGTCTTCTTTCTGCGGATATTTCACTTGTAGTGTCCAGTCGTCGGAGTTTTCTCTGTGTATTACTTGAAATCTCTGATCACTGGAATAAGTATAAAGGCCTACAGTCAACACGTGCAAGTCCTTTCTTCTGATCCACGACACCTAAAAGAAGAACGTTAGTGTTCATCCTGTCACTTAATAACCGATATCACTGCAAATTATGACATCATTGTTGGCGTTTTTAATTTAAATTTAATGTCATTTAAGATGTGATTTCATTTGTTCCAGTAATATGTCACATTTTTTTAGCTCGAGTAGTGAGAATCAGACCATATTTCTCTTTTGTAAATTATAACACAGAGTTATTTTCAAGTATATATATATATATTTAAATAAGGGGATAAAACAACGTATTTAAATGTTGTCTCCTAAACGTAAACATCATTCTTGTTGCATAAAACAAATTATGACGCGAACTATATTTCATAATTTTTAACAAGTATAACATTCTAGCACATTATGATATAAGATGATAATAATCCTGTAGCCCTTTATGGTCACGAGCTGCACATTTCATTCTTGATGTATATTCATCTGTGATTAAACTCAGAAGTTTCGCCTGTAATCTGCAATTAAACATAATTCTGATAACAAGTTTATAAAACTTCGTTATGAGAATACAAAGCAATTACTTTTAAACTACAAGGTATGTCATGTCAGTATGTTATTACGAGACATTTACGTGTTAAAAACTAAACTCATCAATAGGGGAACCACTAAGGAGCGAGCCAATGTTAATAACTAGTGGTTTCATGTTGACAGTAGGATCGTATCGGGATAGTTCCATGTTGATACCCAGCTGTGTTTAAAATTTTTCTTAAGATAGGGAAAAACAACAATCTTGGATCCACTAATAGCTTCGACATACACCGTACAATCCTTCTAAGAATAGAATATCTAAGTCAAATCTACAGACATTAATAGAAGACATAAAGGAACTGATCGAATTATAAAACACCCCCATTGTCTATCGTTCATAAATTTAATATGTTAGAACTAAATAAAAAGCGCCCTGGCATTAGTAGCGTCTTTGTAGGGTAACGTAAAACGAAGCAGTTACATTATATATTTAAAAAAAACGGCTGTTTTTTTTCGTAAATTATAACGCTGTTATAGTCCACGTGGTCACGTCAGACTATACTTTATATGATGTTCGTCCTATTTGATGTTAGATTTGCGAGAATTATAGATAACATTACTCTGCTATAGATTCCTAAGCATAATTGACATTATTTCTTCCATTTTAACGAAATTAAGGGATAATCGCACTTCTTATAAACTAATTAGACATGCTACCACAGGAAGTGTCGTCGTAAATGAAAGAAGTGGCATCATGAAAAATATTTTTAGTGCTTACATGTTTGGTCCGCATTCGATTCGTAATCCGAGGGTCGCGGGTTCGAATCTCTGTTGCACAAAACATCCAAACACACTCGCTCTTTTAGCCGTGGGGCGCTAGAAAGTGACGGTCAATTCCACTATTTGTTGGAAAAAGAGTAGTCCAAGAGTTGGCGATGGGTGGTGATGATTAGCTGCCTTCCCTCTGGTCTTACACTGCTAAATTAGGAATGGCTAGCACAGATAGTTTTCTTGTAGCTTTTCGCGAAATTCAAAACAAACAAACTTTTTCCATAATGACAGATTGTAGGTAAAATTGTAGTGGAACTTCAGGTATATATTAACAAAGTAGCCATAATGAGGTGATACTGATATGACAACTGTTTAAATTTATTTAGTGAAGAAGGCATACACTCCTGGTTAAGTTATAAGTTGTAGTTTGTGCAATAATTTATAGGAATACTTCTAAATATAACAGGGAATTAAAATAGAAATGTCACGTTCAAATGTATATGCTCTAAAAGATTTAATGTTTTTGATAAAAATCTCTTCTGAATGCAGATTTATTTCATACTGCTCTTAATTTGCCCGTAAAAATGTTAATTCAGTAGTGCGTTTTAAATTGTATTTTATACCCATCTTTTTTCCCTATAAGCCACTGTTTTTTTCAGTACCATCATAACTCATTAGATGGGTGGAAAATAAGTTGATGAGAACTACATTGATGTAAGGAGAAGAAGAAGTCTAAAACTACAGTTTCAGTGCTGAACACTTAAGAAGCCTCAAAAATCATTAGGACAAATACTTTTGATAAAAATCACGTTTATATCCAGTTGAGGCGCGTGAAATTAATTTACATGTATATAATATCCATTGATGATATAAATGTAGACTTTAATCAATCCCTATAGAAAGAACTTCTTAAGGTAGAAGAGAGTTTATATGTTTCCACATGAAAAACTGACACAGCTTGGCATTTCTCGTGCATAGCTGAGAAAAACTACTGAAAGACCAGCAAAGCGGAAAGTTTCATCCGAGCGCGTCCAGAAGAGACTTGAAAAAGCTTTATTCTTCTGTCCCGGTCAAGGCTGATTTTTATTCCACATGTTCTTAACATTCAGAACCAACATCTTACATATTACTCTTTATTATTGAGATAAAATTATTTTAGCTGACGGTTTGTTTGTTTAGAATTAAGCACAAAGCTACTCAATGAGCTATCTGTGCTCTGCCCACCACGGGTATCGAAACCCGGTTTATAGTGTGTAAGTCCGCAGATAAACCAATGTGCCACTAGGGGGCCATAGTTGATGGAAAATTACATTTACATTAGTTCTATACAAGCATTTACAAATAGCGTTTACTTCAATGTAATAACATTTACTTTTAATCTTCGAAATTTTATTAGCATTCAGTAAAAATAATACAAAAGTTCATATAAAAACAGATACTTATGTTACTCACATTATGAAAACAAAAATGAAATTTATCAAATGTCTCACACTACGAAGATAAGAAATTTGTAGAATGTCTTACTTACACTTATACTATTAAGACTAGAAGCAAAGTTTATAGAATGTCTCACTTATACTCACACGATAGGAAACACAGGAAAAAATTTAAAATGTTTTAATATCTCCTCATTTGACAGCATCTTCATCTCAGACCTGTTATTGTAACCATTCTCTGAACAATTTCTAACAAATCAGTGTGCTGATAAGGAGCACAAGACTGAACATAGTATTCCAAACATGGCCTAAGCAGTGACCTGTACAAAGTATAACTTTTTTACACTCGAATTCATTATTTCTGTAGATACAACTTAAAATTCTATTTGCTCTATCACTAGCAACTGCACACTATTTGGAACGCTTAAAAGACTGATCAACTATTACACCTGTAATAGATTCATTTTTTTCCCATTATTATAAAAAAAATACCATTTATATGACCAATTCACTAAATGATACAAATCCTTCTGTAAATCAGCTGCTTTCTCTTTACAGCTAGAACACCCAATAGTTTAACATTACCAGAAAATTTAAATAGTATTTTAACCATTCCTTCACTTATGTCACTAATGTAAATCAAAAAGAGTAAATTTCCTAAGACAGAACTCTAAGGTACTTCACTTCTCGCATTAATTCAGCTTGACTGAACTCTATTTATAACAACCATCTGTTTTATTCCGTCCGACCAATCTTCTATCTAATTACACTATTTCACGTAAATTTTGTTCCTGATAGTATGTGTTATTTCTTAATTGCTTATGTTGTACAAGTACAGAAAATGATCATTATTTTCTTCAAACTTTGCTTATGTGACCTGGATAATGAAATTTAGAAATTAACCTATTTTTTATGTAAAAAGAAGAAAATTTGCATATTTTCACTTATATAAGTTTGACCAACATATGAATCAAGTTTTACATGTATTTATACCATAGTTATGCAAAAATGAACAAAAATGTTTAGAAGTGAGTAGTTTTTCGAGATTTTCGACTGCAATGTAAGTCACTTTCACGCATCAGTCTCCAAATATAGTCTCCCATCATGTTTTCGTTATACACTTCTTGGTAACGGCGTTCAAAGTCCAGTATATCTTGGTGGAAGCGATCGCCTTGCTTCTCTGAGTATGCACCCATGTTCTCCTTGAATTTATGAAGATGAGCGTCAAGGATATGGACTTTCAGGGACATCCTGCAGCTCATTTTGCCGCAGTTCTTCACCAGAGCTTCAAGCTGTTCCACACAATCTCTTTCAACAATTTATTTATTAGACATGAACAACAAATCTAAAACAGCCTTGTTTCTAGTCGGTTCTTTAACGGAGGATTTTGATAAAATAGGAATAACTGAAATATGGTTACATGTAGATTATTTTGAACAAGAATTTACTAAGGACCGATAAATAAAGAGGGGAAAAATGGTTCTTTACATAAAATGTGAGTAGCATCCTGTTAAAGGTGAAGATATTAAAGATAACAATAAGAAGACTGTTATTCCGAATCTAGAGAATGTTTCCCCCTGGTAGAGCGGTAAGTCTACGGATTTATGACACTAAAATCAGTGGCTCGATTCTTTTCGGTGAGCTCAACGAATAACTCAATGTAGCTTTGTTAATAAAAAAACACACGAACATACCCTTTTCTACATTTGATCATCTTTGTGATGTTGACGGGCTTTTGTATTTCTTTTTGGTTTAAAATTTTGACGTGTTTGTTTTATAAATGTGTATGTGTACGAGGCCATACCAAGTGGAAAGAAATAGAAGTGAAAATATTATATGTAGATATACTGTAGGGCAATAAATTCAGCTTGTCATCACTTACCCACAGTCAACTCTTGGACTACTCTTTTACCAAAGAATAGTGGGATTGACCGTAACTTTTTAACGCCCCCACGGCTAAAAGGGCTTGCTTGTTTGGTGCGACTGGGATTAGAACCCGCGACCCTGGATTACGAGTTGAACGCAAAGTTTTGATTGTGGTATATGTACCGTATACACTGCTGGACAAAATATCATGGCCACTGAATATAAAGAAAAAGTATGCATTTTGCATTGTTAGACTCAACCATTTATTTTAGTAGAGCTTAGAAAGATGAAAATAAAAAAAGGGAAAATAAAAATAAAAAGCTCTTTTAGTATTTAATAGGGAAAATGTGAACACTGTGAAATTAGCCTAAATACTAGCTGATCAAAAGTTTAAGATCGTACCAAAAAGAGGTCCTAAACAGGGCAGGAAATGCCCAACAAAGGGTCTCAATAGTGAATTAATGTTTTGAATATCGAAAACAGGCGATGTGCTGGTATCTCAAACAATTTAGGCAGCAATCTGCAAGGTAATGCAGCGAATGGCGGTCAAATTTATTTACTACACTTGTTGAATAAGAAGACATAACACAATTATCAACAAAATAATTATGTTTCAGTTGTTAACATTTGGAAGATGTTCAGTATGTATACGAAATTACGATAGCAGAAGCAAATGGGAAATCTTCTCTTAACGTATATTTTACTTTGTGTACTATATAAGGTGGCTGGCGTTACAATTTTAGTCAGTTTAGTGTGTTTGAAGAGAAGTGTATATCTAAATTTATTAGCAAGATATATTTGACGGTTGAAAGTAGACTGTGGGGAAATATAGAAGAAACGTGTCAACTTTGTGGGAAACGTAAGATGTAGTTGCTTACTATGAGAAAACTTATTTATGTATCCTAAGGAAATGTAATTTGAAAAAAAACGCGGGCTTCGTTGTTCACAGGATGAGAACGTAAGGCTTTTGATTAAAAAAATATAGAGAAAATAAAATTTCACAATCGTGCTATATTTGTAAGGGTATGAATAGGTTGTGAATTTGTAAACAACTGAAATAATATAAATGTATTATGAAAATCTAAAACACCATTTAGAGAGTCACTCACATTAAAACACTTTTATGATCACATTAATATTTTATGGCTGTGGCGATTGAAATTCATAATTTTTATTGGTATGTTATATATTTCTCAAAGTGTGTTTATCAATAACGACTTGAACTCAGTGATCTTCATAGCTGTTTACTCTTTAAAAAGATTTAGTTTAACTCTTTATGAATAAGGTTATTGGTATTAAAAATCAAAATTATTACAAAAATTTTTATATGCTTTTATATGCAAAAACGGCTCTTCTGGGCCCAGAAGAGCCGTTTTTGCACATAAAAGTTCTCAACAAGTGGGTTTCTCGACATCACTGATTATTACAAAAATGTTTATAAAAAAATAAATATTAAATTCAAAATAAATCTATTGTTATTTTTCTCTTTCTTGTTTTTAGTGTATATTTTTATCTAGAAGTAAGTAGACTATACTAGGGCTGTTTAAAAGTGGCAATTAAGGTATGGTTTTAATATTTTTAGCGAGGCGTATACGTATGTTTCATTCATAGTTGAATTAACATGCAATACATAAGTACTTAATACAATTCTGCACATCATCCATGGCAAGAACTACATTTACGAGAAAAGAAACCCTATAATCCGAGCATTTTCGGAAAGCATCGAGATCTTTTTTATTCTGTTGACTTTGCATTCTTTGGTTGTTATTAAGCATAAAGCTACACCTTTGTACTGCTTACTATTGCTATCGAAATCTGGTTGCTAGCGGTATCAGCCCACAAACATACCGCTGTGGATTTAAATGTCCTCGCGGCATGACGAACTGTTTTGAAACATAAGAAAAAATCTGCCTGTTAAATGGCGTTAAAGTAACTGTATGAGTTTTAACAGAAAAGAAGGACGAATTTATCAGAATTTAAGTATGTTTTGATTTCAATTGACGTCTAATGAAGAATGTTATTTAGTACTGTGGTAAATAAACTTGCGTTTAAAACAGTGTGCTAATGTAATAGATAGATATATCTGTACCATAGAATATTTTTATGTGGTGGATCGAATTGTATGTAACAAACAGTGTCCACATAGTATAGATCAACATTTGTTCAACAAAGTGCGATCTTATAGTAGATCGACTTGTCTAATATAAAGTACTCATTGTGCTAATAAAGTACTTATATTGCCGTTTTTGTACTCAAACTATAAACGATTATGTTAGCGACAAACAAATAACTAACCTCTAGCGATATCGTCGGTAAAGACATACGTTTTATTTTTATAATAGAATAATAAACTTGATTATATCAAAAGTAATTTTTTGAAGCATAAGTTAGTTTAAGAACAAAATATTTGGTTGATAGGTTTTTATGCATAACTGAAATAATTGTGTATGTATAATAATAACTATATGCTTAAAATTTACGTGACTCCGACGAGAAAGGAGTAAATTGTTTTGAAAGATTGATACGCTGCATTGTATAATTCGTCTTGTTCTAAAATGTTTCGAGCATGATTGGGATACCCCAGGTTTGTACAATCTAATGTATCCTTTTGTACAATTTAACAAATGTTACTTTTTTTACGTTGAATATACTGACGTAAATCCAGTTCTGAAACAAAACGTGGCTGAAAAATGCTCATCTTTTTTTCAGAATAAAGTACTGAAATTCCGATTAGGATTTTATATGTAACGAGGATGAAACAAAAGGAGAGGTTTTACATGACTAAAATAAACTAAGAACATGTTTACGGCATGTTGAGAAGAGCGCAACTCTTATCGATTACTGTATCCGAAAGTCTCAGACATTAGTTTATATCTGGAAACCTAACTTGATAATTTACTGAGGACAAAACTACTGTTATAATAAACTTCCATAATTTAGCGTGGTTTCAATGAGTTAGGTGCAGCGATTTCCTACTTATTCGTTACTTCACGTCAGATACATGAAATATGATTTAGATACAGTGACCACCAAGCCAAATGTTTTGATCTCATCCACATTTTGACTTTTTCTTTGAAAATTTTTCATTCGTAGCTAATATCCCTTTTGTTGTCAACATTATATATAACAAAATGGTAGGGTTTATAAAAGTTGAAAGTAATCAAAATTTTATGATCTGATTTAACAACAGAAAATGTTTGTTTATATTGTTGAAGAACAAATGTATATCAATTTCAACAAGCGTGGCATCCAACAATGTTCTGTATAACTTTCGTTTCGATCACGTACTTACTATTTTGCAGCGAATCTAATAAAAAATGATAATTTATTAACAGGACTTTACTTCGAACAAATTAAGACAAATTTAGCAAAATTATTGTCGTGTATTAACAAGGCACATAAATCCGGTAATAACAAGTTGAAACAATCCGAGTAAAGTGTTTTTCTTTAAGACGGAACAGCATGACATGGATCAGCCTGAAATTGGTTACGAGTCCAAAGCGTGAAGCTTTGCCCAAACTGCCAGTAAGACAAACCACAAAAACTGAAATTAAATCCACAGTTATTGCTACAGCTAACTCACCTTCAAATCATTTCTTAATCCATATTTGTGTGTCACTGCAATTAAGATTCATCGCCAAACCCAAACTACAGAACTACATCTAAGGCTTACCTTCAAAAGTCAAACTAAATCATACCTTTATGTACAATATGCTTGAGTTTGTCTGTCCCAAATTTCTAAATCAAACTCTACAAACTTTATACCGAGAGAAAAGCTTTTCTCCGAAGAGTTCGCGTTGCATATCGATTTTCCAATTCAAATTCACGCCACCTGTTTTTTGCTAAGTCAAAGTTTTTAATGCTATGAGATTTGGTATAATGCTGTTGTGATCTCGTGATGACTGGCTTCAACTTTATTTTGTTATTTGTTATAAATACAGTTACTATGGGCTTTCTGATTTAAGTCTAAAATACGCAAAAACAGCTCATTAAAAATCTCATCAGTTTGGAAACATACATTCAGACGTTTCTGCATAGTTAGCTAAATTTATTTTCATTAAAATATCACATTTACTTTATTTAATTGGCAATAATTTAACTTAGGTTTGTTTCAGAGTGTTTTAAACACATTTTAGGCTACTTTTATCTTTACTACAGATTTTCTTCTTTATTTTTATGAGTTTCTTTGTTTTAACTCGCAAAATCTATCATACACTGAACTCTCATCTCTTTCATGTTCTGTATACTATTATAAATACTATTACTGTACTTTGTTGTTTACTGTACGTGTATTTTACTAAATAAAGATAATTTCGTCTTTTTCATTAGGTAAAATTATGTTTACATGGGTTTGTTTTTCTGACTTCGTAAATTATCTTGAAATAGACCACTATCTCTCGATCTGACACGTAATATCTGAAAGAATGCATAGCGTATACAATGTGTACAAAACTGACAGAATAAGGACAACTGAAGCTAAGAGCATGAAAATTACAGCAATGCTTTGCGAGTCGCGAGAAGTAAACTAATGTTTATCTCTAAAAACTGAAGTAAATATACATCTTCCGCCACGAGTTCTCCAAACCAAAACTTAAATTACTTTACTTTTTGTAGTGATTTGTTGTTTTTTGCCTCCGAAACCCAACTAAATCCATATATGTCATTAGAAATAAGGCATGTATAGGTGATTAGATCCCACTTGTATGACTACTTGAATGTTATAAAAGGTAAAACAGATTCAGTGAGCAAATCAAAGCTGCGTTATTGAAAAAAACGTTTTTAAAACACAGGGTAGTCTAAAAAAGCTCTTAAATCTATATTTTTCACAAAAAACATTTCTTTTAAAAATATAGACTAACAAACCACATTTGTTAACAAATATGCTGTTTATCTCGAAAACCCGAACTAAAATTCATATGTACATTATAACGGTTTCAGCGAAACAAGACTAAAGCTCATATTTGTCGTCATATCTAAATCTCACACACAAAATTTGAACCAATGTTTATATTTGTCACGATATCTAAGACTCGCGTACAAAACCCAAACTAAAGTCTATATTTTTCACCACCTTTAAGGCGTACTTACAAATTCCGATAATGAAAATCCACGTTTTTGCCACTTGTGTTTGTTACATATACCATGTCACATATTAAACCGATATCACTTTTTACTTAGAAAAATAAAAACTAAATATTATGCTATTAGATTGAAACATACACATAATATTACATTACGATGGACCATTTGGAAACTTTAATAGTTTGTGTTTCTTACAGCAAAGCCACATAAGGCTATCTGCTCAGCCCACCGAGGGGAATCGAACTCCTGATTTTAGAGTTGTAAATCCGAAGACATACCGCTGTACAAGCGGGGGGTGGAAACTTTAATCTAGAACTCCTTCAACATGAGCATGGCCAAGCGCGTTAAGACGTGCGACTCGTAATCTGAGGGTCGCGGGTCCGCATTCCCATCGCGCCAAACATGCTCGCCTTTTCAGCCGTGGGGGCGTTACAATGTTCGGTCAATCCCACTATTCGTTGGTAAGAGAGTAGCCCAAGAGTTGGCGGTGAGTGGTGATGACTAGCTGCCTTCCCTCTAGTCTTACACTGCTAAATTATGGACGGCTAGCACAGATAGCCCTCGAGTAGCTTTGTGCAAAATTCAAAAACAAAAACAAACAAACTTTTTCCATGAACTCAGGCTCTTACCCTCCAGAAACAACAATTTTTAATGACGTAAGTATTGGTCGTTATTTTGTAGTTTCAGCAAAAAGAAATTAGTTAGCTCAAAACATTTTTAGCATCATTAGTTTATTATTATAAGTTACAAAGTATTCATACGAATATAAAGATAGAAGCTGATGGTAGCTGCTTATCTTTTGTAAAAGCATAGTACAGAAAAAATTCATAAATATGTGAAACCCAATATTACAATATCGTTGTATGCTATTATTTGTTAAGCGAAGCACTTTATCATCATGTGCGTATTTGATAATATTTTTTTTACTTTCTTATATGTTATGGGAAATTTTAATGCTTAATATTTATGACACATTTTAGTAGAAACTATTATCTACTAAAACTTCATTAATTTTATTTTTTTAGTTTTTAAAACATTGTGCTGGTTATTGTTCAATATGTGCAGCATAGTTCGTTTGATTCATTTCAGTGTATTTGTGGTTGGAGTAGATACGACACACAGATGGACGTGAACGATTCCTACTGTAACCCAAATAAAGAACGTTAATACTTAGACCTTACATATCATTCTATACTTCCGTATGATGATTATCTTAATACAGAACAAAAAAAGTCACAGAAAAAATTTAACAAAAATCTTCTTTTTTTTTTTTGCGAGTTCTAATTCTGACCAAGAAACTCGATGTTTCGTAGCTAGTGAGTTAAAGAAAATATTAGCTGGCTATTCAAACGTATTCGAAAACATATCTAAGTTATATTTTCTGCATTTAATCTTGTATTTTAATTTTTAGAAACTTTTTCGTTTATAGAATAAACTAAGTTAAATCTTTTTCGAAATACTTTGAGAAAAGATAAACAAATATTGAAACTTGCAAATTCATAACACAAATAATTTTCATAAACGAAATACAATAAACGTGTTTCTTCATTCTGATGCTCTTTCACACTCAGCACAGATAGATATCATTATACACTTTCAAATAATATTGCTTAATTATTTGATTTAAGATTATCAGATTGACGATGACCGAAGAAGGTCGAAACGTTGTTCGCTCTTCTACGTAAAATATTTTCTGAACCCAAACGAGCCGTTTTTGCATATATAATTCTTTACTGTATCCAGATCAAATTGTATATAAATACTTGAATCCAGTTCTCAGAGATCAAAAAATCTTCTGAAAGCTATAATTTTAAAATCTAAATTTAAATCACTGTTTTTAACAGGTCAATAAGAATAATTCAACTGAATTAATGATTGAAACGTGTAAGACCCAGAATATCGTGATCAATCATTTATGGGACCTGTCATAGCATTCTTAAATTGCTTTATTTGTTTCTATTTCGTAGAGTCAAGAGTTGACGTGAAAAGTTTTAAGTCTTTTTTTTTTGAGTAAGTTCAAAATCACAGTCACGATATTTGCTGGACCTATGACAACTAGCTTCCTAAATATGTAAATAGATCCATAATTGCATGATTGTTCACGTCATAACAAAATACCAATAGATAACTTACAGTGTTATTGCAACAGTACAAAGAGTTAATTTTATAGTTACAATGTTATTTAGTTGTAAAATGCATTTTTTTCAGATGATAGTGTTGGTTGTGCTATTGTTTTCATTAACAAAGATTTAGTTTTTCTTTTCTAGTATCAGTTTTTTCATGGATAGATAGTTTTATTATTTCGGAAATTATATAGAACTGTATTTTCTACTGAGAGTATTATTACCTTGATGTAAAAAAATCACCATTGTTTCGAGCGGCGTACTTACACTTTACATTATTGCTTGTTAGCGATAGATTACTAATGTAAAAAAGTGTATTTGTCCGGGACCTAAATGCTTCTTGGTTTGTTTTTAATTTCGCACAAAGATACTCGAGAACTATCTGCGCTAGCCGTCCCCAATTTAGCAGTGTAAGACTAGAGTAAAGGCAGTTAGTTATCACCGAATAGTGGGATTGACCGTCGCATTATAATGCCCTACGGCTAAAGGATGAGCATGTTTAATTGGACGGGGATTCGAAACCGCGACCCTCGGATTTATCACCTGGCCGTTAAATATTTCTTATCAACCATATTTCTTTTTGACAAAAATATTCTACTTAATTGGAAATAAGTTTGAAAATGATTCATTAATTCATTAAAATCTCTTGTATGTATAAAACCGAGAAAGAAATCCATATATGGCCTTTGTCTGGCTATTAAAGTTCTGTATTATTCTTGATGGAAACATATTGTTAAAATCCTGCGAATATTGCTTCAAAATCATGAGAATCAAAACTTGAGTTGCTTATATTATAACTTTTGCCAATTTACATTGTACTATACCCGAATGCACGTATGATAAATCTATTTCTCCTTTCAAAATTAACTTTGAAGGGAGGAAGTTAGTGCAGTAAGAAAACTAGAGGAAAATGGCTCACACTTAGATTAGCTGGAACGTATATTGCTCAGTGAAGGAGAGGGGTAAACATATCAACTTGCCAACGAATGTAACTTTTTTTTGCGATGGTACAGATAAGGTATTCCAGCATCATATGTTGGAGACTGCTGGCGTTATACGATTCCTCGATTTGATAACAATAATAATAAAAACAACTTAATGGTTTCCTTGCTTTGAGTTCTTTAATATGTTGTATGATGTAAGGTTCGATTTTAAAAAGCTCATAAATGCTGAATGTAAAATTGGAAATGATACAGGTTATAACGAGGGTATAAATCATATCTTCATTCGAAGTATAGTTCAATTTTCTCGAAAGTTCACAAATTATTCATAGATAACTTTTATTTCATAATTTATGTTACTTTTTGTCAAATTACAAGATTTGCCTAAACATACTTCTTTGCGTCAGTTTTTGGTATTTCATTAATATCAAATAATTTTACATGCTTCATTTTAAAATAATCTTTAGTAACTAATTTATACAATATTACAAATGTTAAATGTGAAAAAGATACAAATTAATTTACTATGATGAAATAGCTTTGTTTTTGTGTTTAAGAAATATTTACAGTTATTTTTCCGAATTTGTTTTTCATTTGAACACTTGCATAAAGCAATAACTATTTGCACTAATTACCTCTAATTTTGAACAGATAGGTTAGAAGGAAGTCAGATAAATACTCCATTTAAGGCCAGATTTAATAAAATGCAGAGCACGATGTTGTGATAGCAGGATGCAAACTGGGAGCACTCAAATTCATAGATTACTGGACTACACGTAGCCTTAGCAGAATTGGAAATTATTGTTTTCATCAAGTTATGAGCATACACATTCTTACATACGAGTGTACAAATAGAATAACGCTTTACATGTGTGTGGTTGGAAACTCTTTATTCGCAATATCAGGATCATAGGTTCCAATGCAAACTTTTAGCTGTGAGGACATTGTGATGTAATGGTCAACCCCAACAGTAGGCAGTGTGTGGTAAATTAGAGATGGCTAGCATAGATACCTCTCGCTTAACTTTGCGAGAAATAAAAAACAAATTATAATTACCATTTAATTTTCATTACTCCAGCAAAAATAATATGATTATTTGGGTCACCAGGTGTCGCAAGTGGTTAAAATATTACATAAAGTTTATCTGCATCTGAGGGTAAATACCAGTGAGTCCAGTAGATGCTCAATATATTTCAAAACATTCTGTGTTTTGTAAGACTATAGATATCACACTACTAAAAAAAACGTTTTAGAGTACCGGAACTGGCGAGCATTATGAACTTTGTGTTTTTTATGACATATTGTAAAAATATATTATGTAGTATGTACTCAAGAGTTTGTTTCCTCATTCAGGTGTGTTGTTTTCAAAGAGACAGATAACTACTGCTTAAGATATTTTTATTTGAATAAATAAGTGCCAGTGAAATAGTTTTTATTTTTGAGGTTCAACTAGTTACGAATGTAGTTGGAGAACGCTATAGTTTCATAATTATAATCACTAACTGTTACGTCTCTTTTCTTTCCTCTAGAGCAATATGTCCCAAAAGTAATATATGAAAACGTCATTACTACTTCCCTGGAGCCACGATGTTAACTTCTGAGGAAAAGTACTAGACGAATGTACTCGTGATCAATATCATTAATTACCCACGTTGGATAAAGCTTAACAATTCAGACTCAAATTTCTATTCAACAGTATTACTTCGGGTGATCAGTTTGTCATCACGTTCTACGTTCAAATTCTTTTCTATACTTTTTTTCTGTTTAGAACTTTGGATAAAATGAAAACGATTGATTCCTTTAATGTAAAATTTTAGACGTAGTAAATTTAATTTACAAACTGATAAAAAGTTTTAAAAATTTGAACAGCAATAAATACTTAGAAAATACCTTACAAGATTTATGTTATCTTAATATTTATTACTTCTAAACATTAACGTAAGTCTATATTAAAAATATATTTAATAATTTAATGAATAAATGCTCATTAATTTATCCCAATTTACACCAGTTTTAGTTTCATTTAATGCCATTTAAACTTACAATAGCTCCCCGCTGCTGCAGCGGTAAGTCTACGGATTTACAACGCTGAAATAAGGGAGTTCGATTCCCTCTTCGTGCTTTAAGAAAGCATACAAAGTCAGACATTCAAAAAGCTTTTCTTTGAGTGAAAACTTATTTAACACATATTCTCGTGACATTGCTTTGTACATAATAAATTAATGTAGCTAAACTGAAGTTATTGATGAAACAAAACGTTATTAACACGAGATTTGTAGTTAAAAAGAAGAATGGCTCACATATTTATGGATGAATTTTCATCATTTTCAAGTATTAATGACTAATATTAAAGCTTTAAAACTACATATAATACAAACTTGACATCAAACCCTATTTGAGTTTATAATCTCACTTAGCCTAAATAATACTTTAGAGCTAAATAACTTTATGCATTGAATTCATCCTGTTTGTAAAGAAATTTTCAACAATTACACAATTTTTCGACAATAATTTTACCTACGGGGAAGTTCACGTGCTGTTCGTTACAATATTTTCATTATTTCTTGCTCATCTTCAGTCAGGTTATTTTGACCATATTTTACAAGCTTTTTTTATTTTCGTGTGACGAATTCCAATGTACAATTTTTAAAGGAAAACAAATAAAATGAAACAGACTTTCTGTAAATCTGACTTTTATCGATTTGGTGAAGAATATTTGGCCGAAAGAGCTTGAGAACATTTTCTATGCAAAGGATTTTTTAAAATCACTTTTACAATAATCCGTCCCTATACTCTAACTTATTGGTTAACAATGTTGTTGTAAACCTTACTTTAGCAAATAGTGTTTTCTGTGGAGAACACAAAATAAATGCTTCAACGATCTGATCACTCAACATTTATTATCAATTAGAAGAATGCTTACTTCGAAAGTATTACCACAACCTTAGTAGTTTAATCGGAGTGGCAAATCAGTTACATAATATTCTCTCCATTTAGTGAAAGAATCAATCGATGCTTAAATATATATCAACACAATGCGTTTCTAAAACGTGAGTATAGCTTTTCCAAGGGTTATCACTTTGGTCCAAAATACTAAAAATGCTAAAGCTATAACATAACTTCTACTTTATATATATATATGGAAGTTATTTAATTTAAAATTTTACAGCGAATAATTGAAAAAGTGAATCTTTAATACGTAACACAAAATCTGTTGAGCAAGAAAAAAAAAAGAAAGAGAGATCATCTTCATATATTAAGTACAACGAAAGGTTTGGCATTGCCAGGTGGTTAGGGTGCGAGTTGCAATCTGAGGATGGCGGGTTCATATCCTTGTCACATCAAATATGCTCACTCTTTCAGCCGTAGTGGCATTATAAAGTAGCGATCATTCCAGCTATTCCTTGATAAAAGAGAAGTCCAAAAATTGGTGATGGGTGGTAATTCTAGTCTTACAGTGCTAAAACAGGGACGGCTAGCAAAGATAGCTGTCAAAAACAAAACAAAGTACAACGAAAGATAATTTGAAGAGTCTTTTTTGTTATTTGAAGAAAATACCAGAATATAACCAGAAAGTATGGTTGTTAAACATTTGCTTATAAAACGAGTGAGAAAATACTTATAAGGAAAAAAAATGTTAACACGTCATTACATATATTTTTAATCACGAGCAATTTGGACAAACTTTCACAAAGAAAGTGTAGTC
This sequence comes from Carcinoscorpius rotundicauda, assembly GCA_011833715.1. Taxonomy (NCBI): domain Eukaryota; kingdom Metazoa; phylum Arthropoda; class Merostomata; order Xiphosura; family Limulidae; genus Carcinoscorpius; species Carcinoscorpius rotundicauda. The sequence continues at coordinate 44,156,865 of CM022393.1, forward strand.
CTTAAAAGCATCGTACAATAAATGACTCAAAAAAATGTAATAAATAACTGCTGATAAACGCAATGCATGCTTATCTGTGAACTTTGTAGCAATCTCCTTAAAGGTTTTAGCTAATAAAAAGTAGGTAACGTAGATAACAGATAATTATTAATACTGCTTTAGGTTCTGGAATTACTAACTAAATTTTGCTTTTAGAAGATAATATATGAGGAATTTCTTGTCTGTCCGTTTGTGTTTCATAACAAAGCGAACTATATTTTATGTCCATTGAGAGAAATCAAAGCTATTTGTCCGTAGGTTTACTGCAGATCGAGGAATTTCTACTGCAGTGGAAACTTTCAGCCTTTTGAAATGGATAGGAACTTATATGTGCTAAGGGGGGCTGTTTAATTTTTATTTTTTACTCTATATACATATATCCATCACGATGTACAGCTATACAAAGTATAATAATTTAACTAACCAAAACTGAGGAATACATTGTATATTGTATATTGTATATTGCGGTTTCAAGAAGCATCTATTGTTATTATCTTCTTCTCAATCTCAGATGGGAAGAGAAAATTTAGCACATTGTATTTTGAACAAATATTTAGTTTAAATTTCATTAAATAATTCCCAACAGTATTTATGCTATTAAAATATTCCCGTTTGTGAAAAATGAAAATTCTTTTGTAGTATTTAAGATTAAGAGAGAATGTACGGATAGTACGAAACAGAAAAACGAACGGTATTTTGAAACTAGAGGTTGAAAACAAAAATGGATAGAAATGTTGGTACTGACTGAAACTGAAAGAAAATATATATTCATTGTTAACGGATAAGTAAGCAATAATTTGGAAAACAGTGGATTACGTAAAAAATCAAAAGGTTGTGTGGAATTTGGAAGGTTGCTTTAAAATATAGATGTAATATAGGCAATCAATATTCAATAAAAAAAACTTTCCTAGCTCTATATTTCAACACAAGGTGCAGTTAATATCATGTAAACTGGGAAATCCTTGTCCTGTGATACGCACGAAAGAGGAGGCTCATGAGTCAAGTTTCCGAGCTTCATAAATGAGTATCACAGGCTCATTCAAAGTAACAAAATTCTGATCAAGATATAGGACATTAAGTAAAATAGTTGTAACGCTACGCTCAAAGCAAATTTATCTCGAGAAAGTGTTTTGCTTTGAAAACGAGCACGCAAAATCCCACGAACTAGTGAGATGCGAAGGAAGAAACGAATAATCGATTGAGAAATGAATGTATTTATTTGGAAATATTATAGATAAAAATGCAAGTCCTTAAGAGAAGCCTCAACATTACGATCAATATTGTCAACTTACTTTAATTAATTTATTTTCTGTGTAAAAAAGGGCAAATTTGTACATTTTCATTTACATAAAGTCTGAATAAAACAACATATGAATCAAGATTTGCATATTTTGTACTAAAGTTAAACAAACATGAGCAAAAATATTTAGAACTAAGTAGTTTCTCGAGATTTGCGAGTGTAATGTAAATCACTTTCATGTATCAGTCTCCCATTACGTTTTCGTTACACGTTCCCTGGTCACTAAAGCAAAGTTTGAAGAGAAAAATAGGTCTATTTCAATTACTTTAGGCATAAGCAATTGGGAAATAACACTTTTTGCCCAGGAACAAGAAAAAGTAAAAATTTTGTTACATAATGTAATTAATGCTCCTCTGACATGATGACTTAGTGTGGGCGTAGCAGATGATACGAACTAGCTGTCTTGGTGACAGAAGCTTAGCGGTAGTATTCTTTCTTAGTGTTTATTTATTGTGGTAAAAAATGGGTAGTTTACATCACTCGCTTTGGACAGACATGTAGCCTCCACTACTCCGTCCCAATTGCATAGATATAGTTGGTTTTCTTTATTTTGTTAGTACGCACATAACGTCATTCTCACTTTATTGTAAAGAACAAGTACCTTGATAGTTAGGGCGCTTGACGCACAATCTAAGTGTCACAGACTCAAATCCTCTTTTCGAAACATGCTTCTCCTTCCATCAGGGCGGTATAATGTCACGATCAGTCCCACTATATTATGGTAAAATAATAGTGGTGAGTGGTGTTGCTTTCCATCTAGTCTGTCACTACTAAATTAAAAACGGCTAATTCCATATTCAAAATAAATTAAATCAGTAGTTGTACACATCTGCTCTGCTGACAGCAGTAAAAATAGTTTAGTATACATATTGAAACCTAGTGACGGAAGCATATCCTGTATTTCTCGAACTGAAAAAATTAACAACAAGAAACAGCTGTTATGTACTCGAAAGTGTGGTTTTATTTAGAATTATGTATTTTCCTAAAACATTTTTAGTAGTTAGGATACAAATGAAAGAAAAGAAAATATTTCTAATCAACCGTGAGAATGCATTTTCCAGAAAATTAAACAGGAAACAATGAATCGCTTCATCTCAAACAAATTACTGTCTGATTTATTTTAAATCCACTACGCATTCTTTTGACCAAATCTCATGCCTCATCAGGGCCTACGAGTTGTTAATGTAGAGTCGAAAGTCCTTCAAATAAAACAATAACAACCGCCTCTTCAAACGACAACAAAGTTTAATATAGCATAGAGTAAGACATGTCTTGTGATTTAATAAAGAACGATAGGTCTTGTAACATGACTTGTTCTAATTTATTTCGATAAGCATTATTACTCTGGACAATGTTTGGTCTTTAGCGAACGAATTCTACTCTTAAAAAAATGGGATAAGATAAAGTAAACAACAAAACAAAAAACTATAGTAACCAGACAGGTCTTTAGAAAAAACGCATTATTTATCATTAATTAGGTTAGGTAATTTGTTAAAATCCTCAATATTAGTACGATGTTTGCAATAAATACTCTTAATCTTTCATTAACAAAATTAATCCCGTAATTTGATTTTCCTAAGAAGAGTGGGATATTCAGTATTTTTGTTTAAACAAAAGTGATTGAATGTTTTCTGTTTTGTTGTTTTAATATTTGAACGTATCCGTTTCTATGCTACTTGGAAGAGTAACATGCTAAATTTTATATGAATAAAACATTGAGTATGAGTATGGTTTCATCTAGAGGGTTTTTGCAATATGTTAAATTAATGTGAAATAATGTAAAAAACATCATCTGCCTAGAGTAAATACGTTCTTATAAACTGCAAGTGTTTTATTCTCTGCTAGAATGAGTACAAAGATAATCATTTCTCTGTTTCTGGACAAGATCAACAAGTTGTTTGTCACTCCTACAAAAAATCTGTCGTTTTAAGAGTAAAAAAAATTGAAGAAAAGATTTTAGTTCCAGCTAAAGAGAGATATGACAAGAAAGAACTGTGGTAAAAGAGCGTCGTTCCTTTAAGAACAGTGGCTGTGATACTTCAGAGTTACAACAAAAATCTACAACTCATGGTCATCTTAAAAATATTTGAAGTTACTTGTGATTTAAATAATTAATATGTATTAGCGCTATGTATTCTTTTACATTTTCTTTAAATTTTGTACACGTTAAGAAGCTTCTTTTAAGTTTTTAATTGTTTAATACTTATTGATCCTTCTTGTTTACATTAGTGTAAGATCAACTGTACGAAACACTGTAGAGTTGCTTCACAAGTGCAGTGCAATTTTATTTTTGCTATAATTGTATTGCAGTGTGGTTAGTGGTGTGAGAAAAAGTGTTAAACTAATCGTTTATCGCAATACGGGATTTACTGTATGTTGTAATCTGGGATGGTCTGGTGTTGTGCTATAGAATTTCCTGCAAACTCTGTATTGCACTGTGTGAAGAACTACAATACCAGCACCGAGAGATTGGATTGTGTACTGAAGTCTGGCATCTTTCTTATGATTAGTACTCATATAATCATTCACGTCTTATTAGTATATAATAAGTAATGTTTCTACTTTACTTATTGTTTTTGTTTTTATACAAAATTAAATAGTAATTAGTTAATATGTTTTTATATTACAGTTGATAATTTACTGCTTTCTTCAGAGAAGGATTATGATGATAGTGGTCAAGAAACAATCTCGGGTTTTCTTGGTAGAAAGCCTGGTGCCTTTGAATGTAATCAACAGGGTATCCCTTATTTGCTGATTTCTATGAAAGATGACTGAGTTATCAAATATAATACATTGAGTAGTAGTAGGCATTTTATGTTTCTTTTCTTCTATGTGTGGCTTATTTTAGGATTATTCTACTTTTATTATATGGTATTCGGCTCTGGCATGATGTAATTATGCAGATAAATCCGTGTCATTGAGTTGTTGTTGTTTTTTCATTTTATACTCCTGAATACTAACCTTTGGTAGTATTTTGGTCTATCGGAGTGTTAACAGGGAAGATCCAAGTTGAGTGCATAAAAAACAAGAATATCTACTGAGGAAAATCCCGCATCGAATCCTGGTTCATACTACCACATAAATAATATTTCTCAGAACTTCATTTAAAATTAGAATATAATTATATCAAAATTATTAAAAACAATAAAAGCTGTTAGTAATTAATATTTAACTTAGCTGACCATATACGCTTTTAACTGTTACGGCGAATGGTATTTGATCGCCACAATCTTAACATAAATATTTTATTTGAAATTGATTTTGGATGCGCTGTGAGACTAGTTACGAGTTTCACAGTGGGACTGTGTACTGTGCTGTGTAGTTGCTGTGATAAGTTATAATATGAACATTAAAAAATCTGCATAAAGTAAACAAGTTCATGTGGACTACATAGTGTTTTATTCTCTGTGAGAATGAGTACAAGGAAAATAATTTCTCATTGTAAATTATTTTTTCACTCCAACAGAAACTCTATCGTTTCAAAGGTAGAAAAGCAAATCGAGTATTTTTAGACACAACTTTATGAAATTTATTAAGATGTTTTGGATATTTATGTAAGAGCTCATATTTACAACGCTAAAATCAGGGGTTCGATTCCCCTTGGTGGGCTCAGCAGATAGCCCATTGCTATAAGAAAACACACACACATAACGTAGCACAAAAACAATATTTTAACATATAACTAAACCCACAATTAAGTATCCAACTAAATAAGTGTATTACACATATAAGCAGTAACAGTACGATACACAATGTTCTATATATTAATGTGGTCAATGTAATAGACAAAAATCTCACTTTAAGGCAAACAATGAGCTTCACATCAAATCGCAATACCAAACCCATTGTCCAATAGTGTACCGAAACGCAAAGTGAGGCACTGTTAACCCTTTGATATTAAAATTATTTGGCAATAACGCAATTTCTGGTACAAAACCACAAATATGGTAGAAATTTATAGCATAATATCCTATTAATCCAAAGAACCACAAGAAATCAACCACACTATGTAGTGTTTAGCCAACCGATCCACCGCAGAACAAAGTTAACCAAAGAATGAAGTACATATTCCAAATACAAAGCGAATTAATCAGTACAGTAAGTTGTGAAATCCATATATAAACATAGAGACAAGCCTTCAGTACAGGGTGTGTGTAGTTTCTTATAACAAAGAAATATCGGGCTATTTGCTAAGTTCCCCGAGGGGAATCAAATCCCTGATTTTAGCGTTGTAAATCTGTAGACTTACCACTGTACTTGGGGGACACTACGTTATGTAACTTGAAACTAAGAGACTGATTGAGTGCTAATCCAAGTCATTGACTATGTGTTTCATTGTGGAATTAATTTTGTGCTACATTCTTTCTTGGAATTAGTTTTGATAAACATTACGGATACGGTTATTTTATGAAGGATCGTTAAGTTTTTAAATTTGACAACAAGTTATTGTTTATTCATCGTCTTATTAGCTGTAGAAAAGTGTGAGGGATTTAATTACTTTACGGTATGATTAGTTATATGTCCAACGTGGGGTTGAATATTCTAAGTTTCTCCTGGCCATATATTGCATTATGACTGTAATTCATTATGGAATTAAATGTTGTACTATGAATTGATCAGGTAACACAGAAATATGTGATTGTAATCAGTGAATTGATGAAATTATTGATTCTGTAAACAACATAGTTGTAAATATATATTACACAGTAGGTTGATTGTGTTCTATATTTAATATTTATTGAATTCTGTAATGCAGGGCAAATTGTGCACTATACATTGTGAAACATGTAATGTATTGTATTGTTGACTTTCACTTTACAGTGGGTTGTAGCTGCGGATGCTGTTTTGTAATGAATTGTTCGGTGTTGCATTATGTGACTAATTAGGGGACCAATGTTAATAATATTGGTGAACTGTACTCTCTAAATGACTTACAGCTGTTCTGTGAGTTGTTTTTGTATTCTGCTAAGGCACTAATTTTGTGATACAGCTTAGATTGTTGTGTTCTGCACGACGTGATTGATTTGGTGTTGAACTGTGAGCTTGGACGTTTGTCGCATTTTAAGAATTGTTATATGTGCTTTGGAAGAGTGGTTTTATAATGAGATTTGATCGCGTAATATACTGTATGCAATCGGACATGTTGTGTAAAATAGCGTTGATTGTATCTTATACTTTCGAAATTATTGTGTAATGGGAAGGTTGTGTGTTTTATTTGTAAAAAAAGATCTACCTGACAAACATTTTAGTATTATACAATTAATGAAGTGATTTGGTAATTTTAGGGTGCTATTGAAAAAGTTTCAATAAGCAAAATTGGACGCAATTCCAACTATGATGAAAGAGATGGTGAAGGTGTGCTGTGACATGGATCACTGTCGTCTAAAATAATGATTCGTAGAGCTTTGTATAACACGTATACCCACCAGTTTATCAGCAACCGCTAAAGTTTACTGTAACACTAATTTCCATTGACCAAGAAACAAACTTTAAGGGTGTACTGTGACACATCTCCACCAACCAATAAATTGGCTTATAATTCATGTGTGAGCTAATATTCTGATACGGAGAAACTCGGTGTGACACAAATATTCACGAACTAATAAAAGACTAGAAGAACTCAGTATGACACAAGTGTCTGTTTATTGATAAAGAGCAATTGATAATGCTTTGTAAAAACATGTGGCTACTAATTTATAAAATATGTTTGAAGAATTCCCTGTGACACAAGTGTTTATCTGCTAATAATGTGTCGACCTATTAATGTAATTATTTTAGGGTATGTTTTTACAGTACTCTATGTTGTGTTGAAGACAGTATTTTTAATGTATTTGATACACAAGTGTTTACTTTCTATAATCAACTGCTACAGACGTGTGTATTAAAAGGGGCCATCATCAGAGCAAATGGATTTCTATAAATGTATTTTTTAAGTTGTTGTGTTCATTAATGTGAATATTACTTATATATTTTATTATATTAAATAATATATTAGAATATATTATATATTCTAATGTATGTTTTAACTTGTTGTGATATATAACTTATATATTCTTATTTGTTCTTTCTTGTCTTCAAATTTTTTTTATAACAATCTGATCATAAATAGATCGCTGTCCTCTAGAATACATATACATCAAAAGACCAAAGGAAGATTCTCAATATAATTTTATGTAAGTGAGATGAAGGTTGATCAGGTGTTGACAAATTAAAGCACAAACATGGCGTTCCTGAAACGTTTTTAAATTTTTATGAGAAAAACTTCACTACGATCAAAACAGAAAATATTTTTGCTTAATTTCTAGAAAGAACAAAGAAAATTAAGAGCAGTATACCAAAAAATGTTTGAGTAGAAAAATGGCTCCAACCTCCTTTATTGCTAGCTTGCTTTAAATGAAATCTGTGATGAAAAATTTATGTAATTCGTATCAGAAGCGAATTTAATCTTGATTATTTAAGAATTGAAAAATATTAAGAATTTTATTATGAAATTATGTCTTAGAGATTTAGGGTAGTGTATACACTACCTTAAAATTAACATTCGTAAATACACATAATGGTTTTATGACTTAATGTCACTTTCGCGTTACTGTGTGGCAATTTAACAGGTTATGGGTTTACAAATGAATAGCAGGTTCTAATCAAAATAAGGCTCTTAAAGGTTGTGAGTTTGTTTTGAGTCATTCATGAAATATTATATCATAAGAATCATATAAATTTTGTAAAGGAACTAAATTACGTATCGAGAAGTCTGAAGATATATCCGTTTATAACCGATATAATCGTGTGTATTATGTAAGGAGAAACAACAAGTAAATATATTATTTTAATGATGTTAGTGTTTTGTTTGTTTGTTTAGAGTTAAGTACAAAGTTACACAATCAACCACTTGTGATATGCTCCCCACGGGTAAAGAAACCCAGTTTATCGAAATGTGAGTTCTTAGATATGCCACTGTACTGCTGAAGGAGGAGAGCAATGTATTATTTAGCAATAATTTAAAAAAAAACTGGCATTAATTATTTAATAATTATTAAACTTTATAGTAATAAAATATATTTATAAAGAACTAAACTGCCCGTTTAGTGTAAAAATACTTTTTAATCCTATTTAAAAGGATTAATGTATCTAGCAAATACTAGCTTTTAATTATTAAAGTAATTTTTTATTCTTATTAAATAAAAAATATTTATTTAGAATATCTCATATACTAACAAGGAAAAATAAAATACACATTTTCTATATGCTATATCAAAGATACAATATACACACACTGACCAACAAGATCTGAATTAAATTTATTCCACGAAATAACTCAAGAATATTAATGTAAAAATGAATTAACCACACACACACACATTTTAATTTGTCTTTTTCTTTGGTGTTACTTGATTTTAAATTTATATATTTCAATTTTAACACATTTTCTCATAAAATTATAAAAATAATTTTTGATGTAAAAATGCATATTTAATTATTCAATTAAATTAAAATACAAAATATTATATAGATTAAAATAAAATAGTTCATATAATGTTTACGCTATTTCAAAATGAAAAAGTTTTTGAGCCAATATAAAGACAACAAATTGTTTTTACAATGCTTTTACAAACTTACAAAGCCACGTTTTTCTTCAGTATTGTTTGTACGCAGTTAGTTAAAAGGGTTACCTTCTAATATAAATCTTATGATTGAAGAGTTGAACATATCTATATTCAGGTGATTATAATTGCTTTCTTTATCACTTTTCTCTTTAGATGCAGACTATTCTAAGTGATACAAGTCAAAAAGAACTAGGAGTTGTTTCCCTCCTAAATAGGCCCGACATAGCCAAGCGTGTTAAGGCTTGTAATCTGAGTGTTGCGGGTTCGCATCCCCGTCACACCAACCATGCTCCCCCTTTCAGCCGTGGGGGCGTTGTAATGTTACGGTTAATCCCACTATTCGTTGGTAAAAGAGTAGCCCAAGAGTTGGTGGTGGGTGGTGATAACTAGCTGCCTTCCCTCTTGTCTTACACTGCTAAATTAGGGACGGCTAGCATAGATAGCCCTCGAGTAGCTTTGTGCGAAATTCAAACACAAACAAATAAACCCTCCTAAATCAACACGATAGCTGACTTAGACAATTTTTTTATTTTTCAATACAAAAATGTCTTTAACACTTTCTTTACCAGCATGTTGAATTATACACCAACATTTAATATTTTTAATTGTTTAAGTGTATTATTTTAATATTGATCAATGTTTGCTATCTTATATATCATTTACCCTTTATAAAATGTAAACTTATATTAAAAATAAAACTTGATGCGAAATAAACCTATGTTGTCCAATTACATATAGTATCTTGGTAATTTAAGGTTCAAATATTAACGTGTTAAGAGCAAAATAATGGTATATGAAAAGAACTGTGGCTGGACATGTACCAGACAAATTTCTGAACGAACGATGATAAATTCACGGCCTCCCGCTAGTACAGCGGTATGTCTCCGGATTTACAATGCTAAAATCAGGGATTCGATACCCCTCGGTGGGCTGAGCAGATGGCCCTTTGTGGCTTTGCTATACTGAAAACACACACACTGTTCGAAATAATAAAAGTAAATTCAAGACGTATGAAGGAACTCAAGCGAAAAAAACTAATTTTGTAATAGTAACATTATAACACGAAACTTTTTTCTCAAGTAGTGACGTTTCTCCTATTAATTGTTTTTTCTAAAATTTGTAATGCATGATATAAATTTATAAAAGTAATTCTTCAGATATTTCGTACATCCCCAGTCCGTTGAGCTTACTTATTTTAATATTATACACTCGGTTGATATTCATGATCAGTCTTGTGGTAACAGCTTCTTTTTTCATATAAAGTGGTTTGCTTGGAATTAAACACAAAGCTACACAATGATATCAAAACCCGGTTTCCAACGCAGAAGTACCGCTGGGGGGCGAGTAAGTTATGTGAATCTGAGTGTAAGAAAACCGACCCAGAGAAGTTATTTATGCACCTTTGTCTTGGCCACTAAATATCAAGTGTTCTAGAATAAAAAATATTTTTCTTCGTAAAATGTTTAAATATGTGCAATACGTTTCTAGTGTTTGTAAAATGTTAAATGCTGAATAAATAAATCACTTCTTTGCAATCAGGAGGTGTTTCATCTTACTTTTTATGAAAGTATACTTATATAATTATTCTAAAAAAATCACTAAAACTCTGCTTCCAATAGCAACTTCCTTTTCCAGTCAGTAATTATTATTGTCTGATTGGAAATAATTGTTAACTGATAGTCATAATAAAGTGAAGGCATTGTTTAAGCGTTTCAGATAAATACCAAAAATATTGTGATTATTTTAATGTTTCACTATGGTATGCATTAATGGATAGAGGAAAATTACGCCTTGGTTGTAAGCAATGAGTTCTACTGAATTGTTGTTATTGTTAAGCACAAAGCTACACAAAGGGCTATCTTTGCTCAGTCTACCATGGATATTCGAATCAGGTTTCTAGCAGTGTAAATCTATAGACACTGGGGACCTACTGGACTGGTACGTCTTTTAGCTTACAAAGAAAATAATTTGTTGTAACTCTGATGATTTCCAGCATAAGACAGATTAAATTTTTAACTAACAAAGAAAGTTATTATTTCTTCTCTACAGATGGATACAATTAGTTTGACTATCCTGCCTTTCTTGTGATATTCTGTTAAACAATATAACTATGACTTTCAAGTCCATTTAGACCCCAGTGGCACAGCGGTATGTCTGAAGACTAACAACCGGGTTTCGATCCTTGTGGTGGGCAGAGCACTCACAACCCATCGTGTAACTTTGTGCTTATATAATAAATAAGCAAAAAGGTCACTAAACAAAGTTTAGTTTTCATCTTAATCTTGAAATCAGGGTTTCTAACAGAAAATAAGTTTTAGTCATTAGATGCGATTCACACCGTACATTATGTAGATGTTTGTTTATTCTTCTTTTGTTATTAATCACAACTAACGGTGGTATTTATGACCGACATCTTTGTTTATTATGATTTAATTGACTTAATCTTTAATTTTTTCTTCTATTAACTTTGAATTATTTTATATCTTTTTTTTCTTTAATTTTATATTACTATAAAAATATTTTCATTATAAGTTTAGGGTGCATACATACAACGTGTTATTCGATAGTAATATGTTTGGTTTAATATGATAATTAGTCTCCGTGTGGCGTTTCTACACACTCCTAAAACAAATTCAAAAGTACAGAATGTGTTAGTCACTGTGAGTCAAGCAGTGTAAGTCGTAGGCTACTTCTGAAGTTGTAGACACGAGAAGTTCAGCAAAGTTAAATATGATCTTGTTTTATAATTTGTGGTAATTTTGTAGTCATAAAAATACTGGTTTTTGTTAGTAGGAGTAATACCATTTGAGATAAAAGGATTTGTTTGTGTTAATGCACAAAAGTTCCCATCGGGCTACCTTGCCTTTTTCCACCAAAATTATTGAAACCCTGTGTTTAGTGTATGATCTCTTCAAGGTTGTCATTGAAAATAAATAGGCATTTAGCCGGCTGGATCACGAGCTATTAGGTAAATAACTGTATTCTTTAGTCTGTAAATTAAATGATTCCCTCCATGGAGCGGTAATAGTTTATGAAATATTGATGTAATTACATGTACATACAGTGGAATAACAAAACAAGTTATGCATACGTACGTGCATAAGGATTCGAATAAAGTGCAACCTGCATTATGTACATGACCAGTGTTATAAATATATTCTAAACAATAAGTACATTTTAAGTGTAATAACTTCAGTTTCTCACGAGCAATTGAGCATTGGGTTAAAGTGAAATAATAGAACATACTTAGAACTGGCTTCTGGATGGCATCGAATAAAGGTAAATGATACATACTTCTTTATAATTACTTTTGTTATATTCATGTTAGGTTTAGGTATTTTTGTTAATAACGCTTTCTTAGGTTTTCTTTTGTGTACGTATTATACTTTACCGAATACTTTAACTTTTTCTTAACTTTATGTTTTTATTCTTAAATATAAGAGATGGTCTTCTTTAAATCTTTTAACTTACCTACTGTTTGGTTGATGCCGCGGGTTTATGTCATATATAGAATTAAGTGTATATAAGGAACTGTTTCTAATAATCACAGTATTTGTACGGGGCCTCTGTGTTTGATTCAGTACATTAACAATATCTCAGCAAGTAGAAAAGATAGAATATTTCCATTTTATATTCTAGTCTTTAAATATTAGTAATTCAAGTTTCTAATTGGTGCAAAACTATATATTTTGCATTTCGAAATCACAAACATCTAATTTGAACCAGTGTTCAACATACTGCGTGGCACACTAAAAGTGATGTTTAGATGTGTTTTTGTTAAAATATTTACTTTTCAATAATGTATAATATGAAATTTTGAATTATAATGTACAGTTTGATACCAAACTTAATGAATCATAAAATAATAGTTCAGTAAAATTTAAAGCGAGTCAATAAACGCTATGACGCTATGTAATACCTTAAGTTTGATATTTTGACAGTATAATAATTTGCAATCAATAGAAAGGTTTATGGTATACATCTCTTTGCAACAAAATCATGATCCATACTTCTGAATGTTGATGCGTTATACAAATGTCCGTGAATCTCAATATTCAGTTAAAAAATAGAAGCTTAAAAATTTATTATGGGTGGATTTGGCTTTTTACTCAATTTTAGTTTTATCATTTCAAAATTATATGCTGCTATGCTCAGATATTTGATTGAAATTTCTATAACAAGCAAACAATGAACCTTCAGTATGATAACATCCTAAATGTATTCAGTGAAACGTTCGTATTTTTTCTTTCTCACCAGTCTGCCTCTCAGTGGCACAGCGGTATATCTGTGGACTTAAATCACTAAAAACTGTGTTTCGATACACATGGTGGGTAGAGCGCAGAAAGTTCATTATACAGCTCTGTGCTTAATTCAAAACAACAACAAGTAACTTCCCAAATTATGAGATTGATATCAGAAATTGTTTTTGCACTGTACATATTGATCTAATAATTTATAGTTTCTCACATTGAGAATCAGGATCGTATGTTGATGCTGCGAGTTTGCTTTTGCATGTGTATTACCAAGCTTTTTTATTAAGTTGGCTTCAATTCAAAAACTGCGAATAGGAATTTTTGAACAGTTCGTCAGTGTTTCACTGACGTATGCAACTAGACAAATGAATAATTATTGTGGTTTAGATAAAATGCCAAAGTCTGGATATATTATGTGGTGTATGTTTATGATTCTTGGTTTTTCATCAACGAGGATTTAGCTTGCTAATACGCCTAGCAACAACATTGTTGACAAGAACAGTTGACTTAACCTGTCAATGTGTACTGACACCGATATTCCACGTTCTGTTTTTTTTATTGGAAAAGGCTTTTACTTTCTGTTAGCCGCTATGTATATAAAACTTCCTAACGAAAGCTTGTTGCCAAAATATTGGTTTTAACAAAGTGTATTTTATCTAGAATTTTGTTTTTTTGTAATTACAAAATGAGGTTAGTGAGCACTTGAAAATTTAAATACCTTTGTTATGCATGTGTTTATTTGTAATATAAATACATAATCTAAAATTTAGTAAAAAAGTTTATTTTTCGTCTCATTTGTACTGATCATTAACTTCTTATGTTATAAGAATGTATAAAGTATAAGATTTAATTAATGAATGATTATCTTCGAAACTAAAGAATCAGCAGACTTACCGTTCTGTCCGCTAGTTGTCTGACACGACAAGGGAGATAAGCTGTTCTTCCAGACGATGTGGTGATGTTATTTGCAGTTGAGGCGTCAAAATATGGCTTTATGTCCCCATAATATAAATTACGCGTTATAGAACGTACAAGTTGAAAATAACGTGTCTTTGTAAAAGGTTGGAGCTCAGAACCTAAGAAAAAAAATCTATGTTGTGCTCTTAGAAAACAAAGGAAAAAAAAGAAAAGAAACATACTGCATATATCTATGCACAGTCAAACATTATGATCATATTTGAAAGTACAAATTAATAATGTTTGTTGAGTTTTTTGGATTTTAACTACGAAGTAAAAATAGCATTTAAAAGCAACAATACAGCTAAAATATGAAAGGTAGATTACTGACCATAAATTTCGGGCACTCATAATCATCTTATGTTTATTTCAAGATAAAGTGAACTGATCCAAATTAGCATGACATGAAAGAGAAGGATTTTTCAACTTTAAATTACCCCAACTTTCCAAGTGTCATGATTATTTTGCTTGAGGGACGATCTTTTGGAGATGCTAATCTAATAGTAAATGTTGTTTTTCTTAATTTCGTGGAAAGCTACAAATGTAAAAGTCAATGCTTACAAAATGCAAATACCAGTAAATATAATTTATTAAAAACAAATAATACTTTGACTATTTCATCCGTTAACTTATTTTAACTTGATTATAGAATATACCCACATTTACAGTATTTTCATTTACCATTTCATTAGTAAAAATATTTTATAATTCACTTATTTTCCGTAAAAGTTCCTTGTATAATAAAAGCAAAATTAAGGAAAGGTGTTGGCCTCATATTTCTGTTTATTATTCTGGTATTAAAATGAATAATACTATATGTTAATATCTATTATTGGTACGACATTTAATGGCTAATAATTTTGGTCAAATTTTCACTGTGACTCATATTCATATATGACCTGTTATTATCCTGTGAAAACATTCTTTACAATTTTAAATGATTTCTATCTTTAAGGGCCAGAACCAGAATAAAAGATCGATGGCCAATAAAAAAGTAGAAAATATAAAATCTATGTTAAAGATTTAATGCAATATCCAAAGATAGTCGTATTATCAGAATAATAAATTACGAAATAATATTAGCTATTTACTAGTTATCAATGTATGTTACCTTCGAAACATAAGTGTTTCTTTGAGAACTGCATCCTGGAAATTAAAGATAGTTTTTTTGCAAATAAAATATATTACAATGCCAGAAGCACAATCTTAATGAAACATATACAAAGATAAGTATTTTGAGTAATGACCAATGCAGTTAAAAGTGACGGCATTGTGTGTGCTAATGGAGAAACTCTCTGGCCATGCCACGAAACATACACCTTTTTAGAAGAACCCGTCAAAATAGTAGCTATCACTATTTAACAGAACACATAGGTGGAACCGTTTCCTAAAGAAGTACAATAATAATGTGTACAAAACTTTTTGAGCTAGCAAAATATCATCAACGACTAGTAAATTTACATGACATTCAGGCATTTGTTAGTTTTAAGTCTACTTTATATTTCACTACATTTGAAAAAGAGAGACAAAAACGGTTTCAACTCGCAAAGTTTCGTTCTGTACTAATGAAAGAGTTTATAAGCAGATTAGGTTGAAATTACTTCAGTTGTTAACTCTTATAACTGAGTTAAGAATAAACTACAGATAATAAATCACTGGATATTAAAATGAAAACAGAAGAAATATAGATATTTTTAACTTCAGAACAATTTCTCTGCTTAGATTTTTGCATTTCTCTCTGGGATATTATTATCAGTACAATAAATAAAAACCTGAACATATTAAATATTTTAGCTACGTATTAAACTGAATAGGTTCGATACCCCATGTTGGAAGAGAACAGAGCCCTTTCTTTAGCTTTGCATTTAGTGGCAAACACACGAATAAACTAAAATGTTTATCAACTGTATATATTGAACAGTGTACCGTGAGATAATACTGAATAAGCTAAATAATATTTTGTTTTTGAAAATTTTATGACGCATGTAAGGAACTCACTTACATACATGTTGACCAAGTTAAAGGTCATAGAGAAATAAATAATTCACTTTCCTGCAGGCTAGGCATGAGATAAGACAGTTCGCCAGAGAATACACTTCAAATACATGTCCAGACAGCTTACATAACAGAAAATCATTTTTATTTTTCAAATTTGGTAAAATCGAAAGTTGTAGTGCATTTAACTCCTACTTCAATAATTGGACAACTTAAGGGTTGATGAAGACGGATCAGGCAATTAATCATCGTCAGGTTGAAAGGTCGAAACGTTGTTCGCTCTTCTATGTAAAATATTTTCTCAACCCAAACGAGTCGTTTTTGCATATAAAATTCTCAACAAGTGGGTTTCTCGACATCACTGATTGAATTTGAACACCGTTGTTAGGTCGGGGGTTATATAATCTTTCTTGATACGACCTGATCTTGATAGTTAAATGTGTATTTGAATATCTAGTTATACTTTTAGGTTTTGTATTTACCATTGCTGATATTTCAAGATTAATTATTTCAAAGTATGGGCAAGACATAGTCTAGAAGCTAGCGTGATCAAACTATAAATCTTAGGGTTTAAAGCACGCGTCTCATTGCTGCGAAAAACGCACTTTGAATAATAATACTCTGTTATGTTTAATCGTGCAAGAGTAGCTCAAGAGTTGGCGGTATATGCTGTTTAAATAGCTGCCTTCCCTATATAGAGGTTAAGTGCGTATATATTAAGAAAGAAGATATTTTAAAGTCAATACGTCGTTATAGTTTCTGCCCATGTCGCCATATTCAGCCATACTGTACCTGACCACAAAGCAATTAGGCAGTACAGCTGCAAAATAGCTACAACAGAAAAGTTTCCATCGTATGTCTGTTATATCTACAGAAAACATCCTTGTACCTGCTACTTCACATAGTTTATTTAGTAAAAGAGAATCAATGGCGTATACGGCCCATTCAACAGTTCCATTACAAAGTCCACTGCAGCTAGAGATTTGACTACTATGTCTTCTTATGGTACACTGTAAACACCCGTTTGATTTTCCAGCTGTTTTATTTGTATGATAATTAAAGTGAAAATATGACTGTAAGACTTATTTTGATGAAACCATATCCTCTCATTTCCAGACAGAGATCTTTTTTGATTATACTGTGCATTTTTGCCTAGAGCAAACAGACAGTTGTGTTACTCTTTTTTGGGTTCGTGGATTCTCACATAATTCAAGACTCTGTAGGTTGGTTGCCATAACTAAGATCCAGATTACCCCAACCTAATTCACTTTTGTTTTGTTTTTCCATGCTATTAAGTATAAAGGATATCCTTGTTTTGGATATATTAAATCTGCGATGTGATTGTATTACATTGTTTAAGGAAAAGGGGTCGTACATATTCAACCTAGAAGTGGTCAATTTTCAGTGAAAAAGTCCTCTGTTCGGAGAGTGGTAAGTTTATGGACATTGACCTCAAATATCTGGTGTTCGAGTTTTTTCGATGGACAAAGCAGATAGCTCAATGAGGCTTTGCTTTGGAAAAAACCAACCGACAATATGTCGTTCTAAAACATGGGAATTTTATCAGCTGTAGTTGTCCAGTGAATTACTGACTTACTTATTTGAAATAATTCTATTATAATTCATTTAGTTTTTAACGTCATATGAGCTCAAACTGTGCAATTTATAGCTTTAAGCGTAACTTTAGAACAAACAAACAAAATCAAAGTATCTTTGTAGTAATTATTTTAAAAAGCCTGTTTGTCAACATCACTATACATGTGAAAAGTTCGGTATTAGATTTATAGACTGTAACTGGTAAATTATCGCGACTTATAATATTTACATTTCGGAATTTATTTAACTAGTGTTTTTTATCGCTATTTTTCACAAAAATCAAATCTATTACATATATATTATATACAAAGACACACAAACCTTTATTTTGTTATTATTTCCTAAGTTTTTTTAGTTTTATTAGCTGCTGCATCTGTTACTTTACAGAAACTTGTGTCAGAAACAAGTTGTTATTGATGAAAAACTTATTAAGTTACACAGTAAGGGTTGATAACTCTTTTTCTCATTAGTCACTTGTCGTTGGGATGTGTACAGAATTATTCCGCTATATATTGCTTCGTTAGAATGTCAAAGGCAAAACATCAGTATAATTTTGAGAATACGAGTCTGCGATACGTTTGTTAATGATTTTTCTTGTTTTTGTTTGCATCTCCATCAATTATTTCTATTACATGTGCACCATTGACAATACATACACGCTACTTAAATATATTCAAGTTTTCAATGCTGATAAGCTTTGAGGAGTCTGAAAATACGCAGCTGATGTTTTACGTTTTTGTCATTTTTTTATACTCAGTTTCATTAATTCTCATGGAATGACGGAAATTAATTTGAATACCTCGTATGATTAGTGTTTACACTTATGGAGAATATTTTGGATTTTTAGCTTTGTATATGGACATAGAAGTAACCTACATTTACTTAATTTTCGTAAGATATTATTGACATAACGACCAAAAATATCAATATACTAGGGAAAGTCCAGCTTATGCCTAAACGAAAGTAGGTGTGTGTTTAATTTGTTCGTTGATTGATTTATGATACGTAAATATATATATATATACATACATGTATGTTTGAACAAATCCCATTTGTTAAAGGACAAACATAGATCCAGTGCTTTATAATTATTTACTGATAAAACGATATGGTGAGAAATTTGAGGAGAAATGAAATGCACTTATAAGACTGACTCAATACAAACCAGGTATTGTAATCATAATACGATAAACACGTTGTGAGTAAAGTGAAATCATTTTCAACTAACAAATTTGTAATCACGTTCATCTGATAAAACAATTGGAACACGTTACTCTATTAAGCACTAAAGCCACTACATCAGCTATAAATACTAATCGAAAAATACATAAATCGTGACAGTTAATGACGAAGACTTTATCTGAACACGGCTACAAGGTGACTCACTCACGTATCGATTCTTTTCGTAGCATACTTTCATCCCGTGTATTTTCATGTGTATACGTTAATTCGGAATGTTTGTTTGCATGCACACGCACACTTAGTATTGTATTAAACAATATATTATAAACAACAATAGTGAAAATGTTTTATGTATGATTAATAATAATATAATAAAATTAATTTGCAGGATAGCAAGATATGCCCAGAGCTATTATCAACTGTTCGATGATGGTTTCAAGAATGTGAAAGAGCTATTTTACATGTTAGTATGTCTAGCGTTTAAGCTTCACAAATAGTTAATAAAAGAAAGAAGGGGAAATATGCAATAAAATTATGAAGATAAATGAAAATTCCTTTTCTATCCCAGGAGAATATTTGTTTGCTGTTGTTTGCTATTAGACAGTCACAGTCACTAGGGAATTGGTGATATCCGTGAAAATAATGTTACAAAAGTAAAGTCAATTAGTTTAAGACAACTATGAATGACTGCAGTAAAATAAGAATATTTTGGGTTGAAAGTGAAAACTGTATAGTTAGTATTTACGTCTGATCTCTGTTTTTTATGATTTGCTTGATGTTTAACAAAAAATGCACAATGAATTTTCTGCGCTCTGTCCACAATGGGTATTGAAACCCGGAATTTAGCGTTTGAAGTCTCAATATCTCTGTGCCATTGGGGGCCTACTCTCTGCAGTAACATAGTTAAGGCTAGAGAATGGTAAATTGATGTTTTTATCTCTAGAACTCTAATACTGAATATAGTATAATGTTCAAATTTCTATTCTTTCATGAAACCTTAACTGTTAATATCTTGTCCTTATTACAACAATATATACACAAATGCTTGTACACCTTGTATGATGAAGTAAGAACTTTAAAAAGACACGAAAAATGTATTTGAGTTAAAACCATGAAGGTTTATTACATCTCGTTTTGGTCATAAGCCAAATCCCATGAAACACACAATTGCAACGTCACATCCATTAAGACTTCATTAAAGATTGCAATTAGGCAACTGAAAATGTATTTCGAAGTCAGACGTTGCATGTCTTAAAAGATTATTGAACAACTCAGCATAAATGAAGACATCGTCTGAGGCCTTTCAATGAAGTTCTGAAAACACTGAATTAGGATGGTTCTATAGATCTTCAATGTTCTAGAATTACAGTTAAAAATAAGTTGAACTTTCGCGTGTACAATATTAAGACTGTAGAATAAGTGGTCAAGCTTATGTTGAATACTATGTTTCTTGTCTGAATGAATCATTTAATAAATATTCATTTGTATTATTATGTCCGATGAGGCTACACTAAGTCCGTAAGGAGCACTCAAAATACATAACTATTTAATGTGGAGAAATGAAAATCTTTGACATTCAGAGGGAGATTTCAGGCTCTCTGAAAGACAGATATAGGAATTGAGTTTAACAAATAAAAATGTAAATCTATTTGTTTTTCAACAAACATTGTCTCTGGACTCACACATCTGGACATACTAAAGAAAGTTTTGTTCCAGCACATAGAAGCTGATAATGTTAGCGATTCAAGTTTTTTCAACAAAACAAGATACTATATATTTTTTATTTATAAGATGTTAAAGAATGCTCCTTCTATATTTGATGATTTGGATGTGTCGGATCAATACTGCACTCTTCGTCTTCACCATAATCACCGCAAACCAGTTTTTAGATATGGGGAAGTTTAAGCCTATGGTTTACACCTAAAAACCAACTTTCAATGGAAACATTTTATTTAATTACACATCGTTAGTTTTTCAGAGAATTAAACGAAGGATTTGCGCACCTGCATACGTCCGTCGAGGTCAACATAAGTCATGTGGAGGTGACTAATATATTGGTATTTTTAACTACATACTTCTACATTTTCGTTTAAATATAGCTATGTTTTTTTTCAAATAAATGTAAAGCTTGGTTACGTTGTGATAAAACGCTTTTCAAGTCTTATCACACTGTTAAGTCCATATCCATATGTCCATTCATGCTTTGTTTGATGCTCGTACATTTTGACAATAGCCCAGCAACATAAAGCTATAATATTTAAAACACACCAATCTTCCCTGTATTTTTTTTCGCATTGCATCTAGTGTAAGACAAAAACAGTTTCCCAGCATACCTTTCAATAGTGACTTAAAAATAGCCTTTTTTATGAAATGGCCTTGATTCTTATTTTATTTTTTAGCTACTTTAGGTAAAGAAACATCAAATGAATATGTCGTGAAAACTGTTCGTGTACACATGAATTGTATTATTTTATTTATTACAACTGGGGTACGACTTCTTGCAAGTCTCGTGTCCAAAAGTGATTTGCATTTAGTATGAAGGATATCCCAGGCTTGGAAATTCTAAATCTTCGATATGGACACATCTTTGAAAAAAGGTTATTTTTACATGGTCAGAGGGTCCAATTCTACAGGGTGGCAGAAATAAACAAAGAAACAAACCCTATAAACCGATCGAGGACGTTTTTCGATATCAAACAAAAGTCCTTGAATCAGAATAGTTTATAAATAAGCAGTTTGTTTTTGTATACATACGCAGTCATAAGGTATACATACTCTGGATATACATACATCAGACTAATACTCTTTATGTAGATTGTTCTCTTGAATATTTTCAGATACACTTAACCTGAGTATAGCCGACCAAGTATACTCTGAAGAGAACACAGAATCATCTCCAATAACATAAGTAATAATGAAGGAAGAGTATAAAGATTCGATAATGTAAATTTCCGAAAGGAAAAATTATAGATTACCCAAAATGTGCAGTGAATGTGTAAGTGTGATACAATGATCTCGGCTAAGTATCTGCCTTTTACCAGTTCAGGTTTTTGATCAAACACAGTTATGTTTACTATGCATCTTTAAAACCAATTCCCATGAATTTCTTGGGAAGGTTGGTTCTCAGTTTTGAACCCTTATTTTAGTCTCTTTGTCATTCCTGAACTGTTATGTTTTTCTCGTAATAATGCTATACGTTGTTGAAATATGTGAAAGATATATTGATATCACTTCCATTTATATTAATTTATTTGGGGATTAAATCACATTTACTCTATTTTATATGCTATACACCGTTAGTTTTTTTTTACAAATCTATTGATAAAAAAGTATCATGAAAAACTTGGAGCGATTATTATTATTGTCTTTTGCAATGTTAAATGGCAGTTCCTGTAAATCCAAACCTTGAATATGTAAATAAAATATTCAACACAAAATATGCCTCGCTTTAATGAAGTTTTCAGATAAATAATTCGTGCTTTCATTAAGTAAGTAATGAATGTTTTTCACAAACATTACAGTTCTTCAGAAATATCATTCAGGTTTTTACAACGGTAATATTCTATATCATAGAGAAAATTAGAAAATTTTATAAACATGACTTAAACTTTTACTAAATTTATATTAGACATAGTTGTGAAATACATGACATTCCTTAAAATATGTAACTGTGGTTTCCATTACATGTTTTCTAGATATGGTAACGTTTTCGTTTACAATACGTGTATAAGATATGGTACGAAGAAAATGATAGATAATTAGAGACATAAATTGATTTTTTACAAAATTTATATTGGAAGTGAGACAGAATGCTTTATACTTAAAGAGAAATATTCACAAGCTTAACAGACTCACAAAAAAAAATCCCGTGAGTTATGTGTTTATAAAATCACTCGTGTATATATTTTTTATTTAATAACAATTGTATGAATGAAGTCGTTTCGGCGGGATTTTTTTTTCAGACGAACAATGAGTAATTCTAACAGCAGATTTTGTTACTTGGTGTCATGACAGAAATCATTCCAGGTAATTTAACACGCTTTAAAGAAAAGCATCATCACCACATCCATAAATCATGTTTTAAATGTGACCATCCGGGGTTCTTTTCCCTCGTGGTATTGCTCGAAATTGACGATAGTTGCACAGTTTTCATCGAGAGTAAAAAACGTCGGTGTGGCATTATTAAGCTCTTATCTAGTTGATGTAAGATTAATAAATCTAGGGAAACCAGAGATTATTTAATGAATATAAAAATGTTGATATTATAACAACTACAGGTACTACAATAGTAGCAGGATAGATGCTATCTTTTTAAATAATTATTTGTTCAGAAATACAGACATTAATAAAGTCTTGAAACGTAGAAAAGTGAATAATTTATATAATTATGTCATTTTATAGCAGTTATTTTGAAATTGTTTGTATTATACAGCTATAATACAAGAATCGCTCAACTATTTCACAATATGTTAAAAATATGTTAAAATTTCGAATGTTTGTAAATAAAGAACTAACAAAACAAAAACATAATGACTTGGGAAAAATATATAAAATAAAACATACGAAAAATATATGTGAAGTTGTTGAAACTTTTATTTAAACGGCAGAACGTTTTTACAGTTCAGCGAAATGCATGATACTTGAATCTTGTAAACAGAACGAGAGGTTTTCTATACATAAAAAGACTCTTGACGATATCATTTAATTTTGCAACAAGAAGTAAAATTGTGTAATCTTATTCTGACATATGTATCTTACAGGAACATTATACTTTGGGTGAAATGTGTTCTTTAAATGTAATCGCGTCTTCTCCTTTAATTTCGTTAACTGTTTTCAAGCAATATGTTAAAACTATGAATTATCTATCAAACTGTTTGGAAATAATTTCTAATTACAAGAGTTTTTGGAAACATATAGGGATAATTTTCTACAGACCCGACTTATCCTTCTCGACGGAAGATCTCGCTGTTGATACCACATTTACCTTTTGTGTATACACGAATTTCGTAATTTACCCAAATGTTCCTTCAAATGAATATCCTTTTAAATTTACTTGTTGTAAGAGCTTTAATATTACTTGCTAGTGGAGGTAATAACCTTATAAACTGATAATCTGTTTAAAAACTGCATAAAAAGAAATGGCCCATTCAAATACCAGTTGAAGATAACCACAACACTAAGATCAAATTTAACGCAACCGTAAATACCGAAAAGAAAATTAAAACTCACCATATTTAGAGTTTACTTGAAATTCAAAAACAAGGTTACACTATTTATCTAATTGCTAAGTATAGAGTTTCATTTCAGCAAGATAAATGATAAACGTAATTTCAAGCAAAACGAACACACATGTTAAGAAATCAATCAACTTTAACTAAGACTATATAAGCAACCAAGGTAATTACACAACATACAATAATCAGCTTCAATGTTCCAAAGCACTTGCCCCCCAGTGGCTCAGCGGTATGTCTGCGGACTTACACGCTAAAATCCGGGTTTCGATACCCGTGGTGAGCAGAGCACAGATAGCCCATTGTGTAGCTTTGTGCTTAATTCAAAATAACAAATAACAATCCAAAGCACTTCTTCAAAACACCAAACATTCACACTCCGCTGAAAACTTTAAAGAACATAACTTTCTTCTGTGTCAACACAATGCACTTTCAACTTTAAAAAGATTCTACCAACAACGTAATCTATAATCGCTGTATAACAGGCACCCTGCGAAATAGAGAGATATGATCGGACAAATATGCACGATATTTTAATATAATCTTTTTCAACACAGATCAACGGTTTGTTCAGACAGTTTCTTTGTACTTGGTGAAGAGTTCAGTCTCGTTACGTACCAGAAGTTAGTTACAACAGAAAGTATTCGCACCCCTGCGTCGTGAGTAGCTTTTTCCTCACAACTTAAAAAGTATCACGATTAGGATAATGAAACTATGGTATATTATAAATATTATACTAACACACATTTACGTAAAGTTTTATTTAAATTAAACGGCAAATAAAATGTTTATAAACAAATAACCAAACATAAGAGGGGCAGAAAGTGTTCGTGCGTTTACTTTAATGGCCAGTTGTGTAGTCTTTCAGGTGAATTACTCGACTCAGTTTCTCCTCATAGCCCTTCATGATCGTTTGACAGTACTCGGCATGTATTTTCTTCCATTCTTCTTTACAGAAGGCCTACAACTCTTCCAAGTTTTTCGGATGACGCTGATGAACCCTGGTCTTCAACTCATGCCAAACGTTTTCAATATGGTTGAGACCGGGTGACTGCGATGGACACTCCAGAATGCTTATATGGTTCCTCTGCAACCAGGATTACACATATTTCGATGTGTGATTAGGGTCATTGTCGTTCTGAAAGATTCAATGACACCCAAGCCGCAAGTTCCGAGCGTCATTCTTGATATAAGTGCCTAATATATCAACGTACTCTTCTTTTTTTTCATGATTCCGTTGATGCAGTGAAGGCAACCTTCACCAGAAGAGCTGAAGGAACCCCATAGCATGATTGAATCTTCTCTATGTTTAACTGTAAAGATAGTGTTCTATGAAAGATTTCGTTACCCCTTCTTACGGAAAATATAGCGAACATCATTGTGGCCGAAAAGCTCGATTTTAGTTTCGTCTGACCAAAGAATACTATTCCAATAGGTAAAGGGTTTATCAACATGCTTTCTTGCATACCTCAATCGTGCATCTAAATGAACAGGATTTAAATATGTAGTTCCAGAAAGACGGCATGCTTTGAACCCAGAAGAGCGTAACATGTTTGTAACTGTAGAGGTGCTTACTTCTACCCCAGTTTTTGTATGTTATTACGTGTTAAACGAGGGTTCCTACTAACTTCTCTGAGAACCTTACTCGTGGTTTTCTCTGAAATTTTGGTGAGACGTCCGGAACAAGGAAGGTTAGCAGTTGATCCTGTAAGCTCAAACTTGGAAATTATGCTTTGAACAGTAGATTTCAGCACATTAAGTTGTGTAGCAATACTGGAAAGAGACACACGAAACTTGTATTTTACAATAATTCGTTTTTTTTTAAATAACTAGACAGTTGTTTCCTGTTCGCCATGATGACCAATCAGATAATGACGGCGACGGCGCTAAATTGCTGGAAGTACATTTTTTTCTGGCTAAATTCCAATAATTATGAACCCGTTTGTTTGTTTTGGAATTTCGCACAAAGCTACTCGAGGGCTATCTGTGCTAGCCGTCCCTAATTTAGCAGTGTAAGACTAGAGGGAAGGCAGCTAGTCATCACCACCCACCGCCAACTCTTGGGCTACTCTTTTACCAACGAAAAGTGGGATTGACCGTAACATTATACACCCCCACGGCTGGGAGGGCGAGCATGTTTAGCGCGACGTGGGCGCGAACCCGCGACTCTCGGATTACGAGCGCACGCCTTAACGCGCTCGGCCATGCCAGACCAATTATGAACCCAATGTCTAGTTCTGGAATAGCATATTGTAGTTTTTTCTCCAAACGAAACAAAATTTTTACAGGAATATCAGTTTTTCCACACGCTCTGAACTGTATGAACACTATTTTTGGTTATTTGTTTATAAACAGATTATTTATCGTTTAATTTACATAATAAATTATGTAGATGTGTGTTAGTATAATTCTTATAATATACTGTACTTGTATTAGCCGAATCATGATACTTTTTAAGTTATAAGCAATAAACCACTCGGAACGCAAGGGTACGAACACTTTCTGTCGTAACTGTATATAGCATCAAATTCTCCAACTGGTTTAAAGCAAGCAGACATTGCTAAAACAGTAGGTTACTGTCAGAATACTGTATCCAGAACCATGAAACGTCATCTCAGTACAATAAATATTGTCTCAGGAAAGTCTACTGTAGACGCCCAAAAACTACTGCTTGAGAGAACCGTATTTTAATCACGTTAATGCATCAAAGTCGAAAGAAGTCTTGCAACAACTTACGGCAGGAATGGAATGAACATATCTGTTTCTATATATTCAGAAGAACCATAAATTGTAGATTGGTAAAACAAGTTAATTTACTAAAAAGGGTTATTTGCAAACCGATATTAATCAAAATTTACCGCTGTCACCATGCTGTATGGATCAAACAACATACCAATTTAAAGTTATGACACTGTTGACATGTTATATTTTCACATCAGTTCTATTTCTGTTTTGTAAAGCAGATGGTAAAATTTATGTTCACTGTTTGCTTGAAGAACAGATTAGGGAAAAGCGGGATGAAACATTTCCAATTGCTATTGAAACTTTTGACAATAGCTTTATGTTCCAGGTTGATAATGTCATTGCCCACAGTGCACATATTGTACATGATTAACTCGACAATGAGAACATTACAAGATTGCCGTGACCAGCAAAGTTATCATATAGTAATCGATTTAAGAAATGAAACGAAAATAATTGAGCCGGAAAAATGCTAACCACGACCTTAAATCAGCTGCTGTAGTTGAGTTTCAGAGTTTAGTAGTGAAATCTTGTAACGGAATCACATTAATAATATCATCGAAGTGTGCAAATTTGCATTGCAGAGGTCATTAGAGTAAGAAAAAGACCAACTAAATAATGAATGTTAAATATCAACTGGTTAAAGACACTATTTATAATAATTTGATGCTATATTTTATTATTATAATAGACGAGACACTTAATTAAAAATGTTTATCACAAAATTGTTTTATGTTCCAGTAATTCGTTCATGATGTTAATAGTTGTTTTTTTCGTTGTACAAATTACGTATACAGATGTTTAATATAATATGTAATTCTCAGTTTGACGGTATTAAATCTTTTTTACTCTATCTTAGTAATGATGGTCTCACTTGCTAAAAAGTATGCAAATATTTTAGCCAATACTGCATGTATAGTATTGGGATATGCTCGGCATTAGATAATATCATGGGACTCTACTGTGATCTAAATGAGCTGTTTAAATTATGTTATAGTAACTGGCATTTTTGGACTAAGTTACGACCTAGTTGACTTGCTTGGTATATTTTATGTTACATGACTTACCTAGGTTATAAAGTACCTAAACTGTTTGACTGATTCTTGCCATATATTTGCTGACTTTATTAATACGTGTTTCTCGCCCATTGATCTGATTAATCTCTGTATGATAACATTTGGTCATATTGGTTTCTGCTTCATAATATTCGGTATAAATCGACTTTATATTGTTGTCTCATTACTTGCCTAGCCTCACTTGTACACTAGTTTGATTGGAATATCTTACATTTCAACGAAATAAATGAATTCTTTTTTACATCATGTCATCGTGGTACACATTCTTGGAAAAAAAAAGATGTTTCATTTAAATAGTAAGAGAACGTAATAAGATTCTACACAAGTATTACTTAAGTGGTTTTTTCGAGAAATACTTTCTAGAAGAAATGTAATCTTGCTCATTAATGTTCCAACAGAGATATAAATCCAACACGAAGAATATTTCGAAATTGGGGTTACAAAAGGCATACATCGGAAAGAGCTAGAAATATATCTCTTTTTTGAAACACTAAAAATATACTGTTATGCATATTAGTATCCTAGGAAGATAAAAGTAAAGAAACTATATGCAGTCGTAAGGGCTTAAATATAAACATTTTGTGCATTAGTATCCTCCAAGTAGCTATAATATCAAGAAATGTTAGACATTAGTGATTTGAGAGCAAATAAAAAATCAATAAACCTCATGCATTTATTTTGTTAAGAAGTTACAAAGAAAATAATTGTATTACTATTCTGGAAGTTAATAAACCAGAAAACATTATTCTAAAAGCAGTTTAAAGACAAAAGGGAAACGTTGTGCTTGCAACGGTAGTCTGATAGTATAAACAAAAAAGAAATTTAGTTCACATGGAACGGATTGTAGTACTAGAGATCTTAAATCGCTGTTTCTAATTCTAATTAAGTCTATTTATTCCGTATTTAGGTGAAGTTAAAGCAAGAAACTCCACGAGATAAATTCTATACACTTCTAGAACTTGCATAACAACCACATGATGAAGACTTAAATAGCCATGAACGTAGATCTTGTTTCATTTCCATTCATCCTTGAAAGCACCACTCGCAAAATTCTCTTCTAATTTCAATGATATATTCTACTTACGGTTTTATAAGTTTTATGATTCCATAAACGTTTAAGTTTAGATTATATTTATTTCTTAAATTTACACTGAGCAAGAACACTAAGGCAAAACTAATAACATGACATTATTATTTTTTGTAAGGTCTATCTATGATATAAAACTACATTGTAAATTTAGGTTGGAGCAAACCTTTAAATTTTCTTATTATTAAGCACAAATCTACGAAATAGGCTGTCTGTACTGTTCGAAATTCGAATTTTAGTTCTTAATCCCTCAGCTTTACCGCTGTAATTACGTGGAATAAAACGGATTAATCATCAACATAGTTTGGTATTTGTTGAGTTACAGAAGTTGTTTTAGTAGAATATTAAGGTTACATATGTCTGTGATGGTTTTATTGTCTTAAAATATTTCATTTTCTACACAAATTACTTTACGCTAAATCCGAAAATGATGTCATTTTTTTCCTCATATACAGGCTTTTTACAAAACATCATATGTATTTTCATCTAAGCGAATAATTTTCGTTTAAATTGGGGCACATTCTGTTATGTTTAAAATATTGATAACCAGTGACTATAGATTTTTTTAGATCACAACTAGTATGTTCACGACTAACAGGCCTTATTATGTTTCTTTGTTTGTGCATTCACGTTGAAATTACTTTTTTCATGTATTATTTATTCATTGCTATTACAATAAGAGGCTGTGTAAAATACCCAAACATATCTTATTATACAGTACTGTGCAAAAGTATCAGAACAAGATTATATTTTGATATTCTTTCTATTTTCTGGTAATAATTCTTGCATGCCATTACAGAATGTAAAATTAATCAATATGGTAATGATTCATTGGTCCCTGTTGATAAGTGAATGAGCCAGGGTGAAAATATATTGTTTAGAATCCTCACATACTTGTATCAAGGTTTTTTGCTTGAATGAACACACTCTTCAAATTTAAGGTTTGAAAAAAATTATCTTGATGCCCATGCAGTGTCTTGACAGTGTTTTAAATAGCTTTCAAGAAGATAACCGATATAGGCTAGGATAAATTATTTTAATGGCGCTATACAAATAAACCTTGGTATAAACAGTGTTTAATGCTATGCATTAAAACCTGTTGCTAAAGAGCGTAGAGAAATGTCAGTAGAATATGCTGCAGTCCTGATATGCTCCGCAACATTGTTAAGTATATCCTAGATCGTGAGACTGAGATACATAAATTTGAGAATAGTAAAGGAAGAAGCAGCACACCTAAACTCAATTTGGTTGTCCAAATAGATGTCTTTTTTGAACTGTGAAGTTTGGAAAAGTATAAATCAGTGTTGTAAAACAGATTTTAATCAAAGTAAACATCATTTGCTTTAACACACTTTTGCCAACTTTTAACGCTGTTGTTTATGCCCCTGCTGTAGAAATCAGAGTTTCTATGGTTAGTGAACTCCCTTAAAGCTTCTTCTGCAGCTGTCTGGTTTTGAAAGCGTTTATTGTTCAAACTTTTGTCAAAGTGATGGAAAAATGAAAATCTGTAGTATAAAAGTCTAGGAAAAAGGTGGATAAAGCAGAACCTCGATTCTAAATTTTTATCTATTTTTGGAGAATCATCCTTGACAAGTGTCTCATAACGCCGATTTTGTTAATTATGCGGAACACACTTATCCAGCGTTTTCGTCTTTCCAATTGCACTAAGGTGTTTGCCAATGCTTAATTTTATATGCAAAAACGGCTCGTATGGGTTGATAAAATATTTTACATAGAAGAATGAACAACGTTTCGACCTTCTTTGGTCATCGTCAGGTTCACAAAGAAAGAGGTAACTGACCGGAAGCTGACCACATGTTTGCAAGGGGTTGTGTAACTGAGTGTCGCAATGTAGAGGGCGGTGTTAGATGTTTGAATCTATAATTTGATATATAATATTAATATAGGAATAATGGCGTTCTTTTACATTGGTTTATTTTGGGTTTAAGTTGTTGTATAAGTAAGGCTTCTTTAATTTTGAGTTTGTTTATGAACCTAGACCATCAACTGGCATGCTGCATTAAACCAGAGATTTACGGACTTATACAACGAAACATAAACCAAATCAATACTAAGAACGACAGAGACAAAAAGATCTGCCACAACAAAAAACTAGAAAAACTAAGATATAAACAACAGAAAAGACTCCAAAGCGACAAACCTTTGACTAACCTCATAATTAAACCCAGACGAGATACATCTACTTAACAAAGAACTCAACTTCGCAATAGCACCTAGGAACATTCCAACCACAGAAATCAAAATATGTTTGGAAGACATAGCCAGGAGACTTGTGATACTTTCTACAGAAAACAAAAACAAGGAAAAAACCAAAAACAACCAACAGAAAAAAAGACAACTTAGATAATTTTATTGACATCCAACAGCTAAACTTCCCAGGTAAAATTACAAATTTATATTTTCCAGAAACACCTAAAAACAATATCTTAAACAAATTTTTCAAAGAATTTTCTTACAAAACTATCAACATAATTTCACAAAACAGAAAACTAAAAACACCCTTACAAAAAGAGAAATTAATTCCATTAAAAACCTAAAACAAGACAGACACATAAAAGTTCTAAAAGCAGATAAAGGTAACGCTATAGTAATAATGAACACGAATGAATACATACAAAAAATGAATAACATCCCATCAGACACTAACAAATTTAAACCAATACACACAAATCCAACAAAGACACACGAGACGCAACTGAACAAATACTACTACAAATGATAAAAGCCAACACAATTTCACAAACACTTTATTCCTATCTACGTAAAACCAACTCACGCACACCGCAAATATACGGCATCCCCAAACCTCATAAACCAGATTGTCCATTACGACCAATAATGTCAACATATGAATCGTTTAATTACAATCTTGGTAAATACATATCATGGGCATTCTCCAAATATGCAACATCAGCCAGCTCATTCATCAAAGACTCTTAATTTCAAGTCTAATCTAAATCAACCTAATCATAAAGCCTTAATGGCCAGTTTCGATGTTATATCCCTCTTTACAGAAGTTCCAACAACTAAAGCCTGCAAGATAGCCTTAGAACTCTATATCCGAGACCCTAACCCAAATATAAACATTCCCAGTAACCAGTTAGCAACCGTCATAGAATTCACCACGATAAAAACAAACTTCATGTTCAACAACCGAAACTATATACAAACAAATGGCCTAAGCATGGGCAACCCAGTATTACCAGTTCTAGCCAATATTTTTATGACACAAGTTAAAACACAAGCAATTAACACAGCATTACATCCACCACTATACTGGTACAGATATGTAGATTACACGGTTGCGGGATTCAAATCTACAGAACACATACTTAATTTTTTTCAATCACAGTAACTCTATACATCCTAACATTAACTTCACATGTGAACAAGAAGAAAGCAATCAAATATCATTTCTTAACCTCAAAATTATAAGAACCGACACACAATTCAAAACAGAAATCCACCAAAAAAATCACCCATTCTGGACTATACATTCCTTGGGACTCAGCACATGAAACAAAACAAAAACTCAACATACTAAGAAACCAGATAAACACAGCCATAAAACTATGCTCGCCAGATAAAATTAACGATGAATTAGACAAAATAAAACAATATTTCATCAACATAAATAAGTTTCCTCCACAAACCGTAGAAAACATTATACGCAGACACCTAGACAGAAAGCAAAATCAACCAACAAAAGTAAATATATCTCACGAATCAAAATATCTCAAAACCATATACTGCTGTATACCATATATTCCTGACATCAGCAAACAAATAATCAACATTTGGCAAAAACTAGTAACAAAGTATGACATTCCAATTAATACTAAATTTATTCAAAAACCAAACACAAACCTGAGGTCTATACTATGTAAGAACTACACTGACAAACACCACACCAACATTATTTATAAAATACAATGTGATAACTGCCACGACTTCTATATTGGAGAAACAAGTAGAAAAATGGAAACGAGATTCAAAGAACATAAAAAGTCACTTTCACACGTTTTCGAACACTGCAAGTCAAATAAACACAACATAACCATAGAAAACACTCAAATACTAAATGAACAAATATAAACAAACACAAAATTAAAGAAGCCTTACTTATACAACAACTTAAACCCAAAATAAACCAATATAAAGGAACGTCATTACACCTATATTAATATTATAGATAAAATTATAGATTCAAACATCTAACACCGCAGTCTACATTGCGACACTCAGTTACACAACCCCTTCCAAACATGTAGTCAGCTTCCGGTCAGTTACCTCTTTCTTTGTGAACCTGACGATGACCGAAGAAGGTCGAAACGTTGTTTGCTCTTCTATGTAAAATATTTTATCAACCCAAACGAGCCGTTTTTCCATATAAAATTCTCAACAAGTGGGTTTCTCGACATCAATGCTTAATTTGCTTGCGCCTAGCTTTTCTGCAAGCTCATGTACTGTTATGCGAGGGTAAGTTTCATTAAGGGAAGCAGTTCAGAAATAGATCCATGGCTCAATATCTGGTTGATGTTTCGTGTAGTTTCGGTGGCCTTTCGTCCAAGTTTGAAGTCGTAGAAGAAAATCGAACGAAAATCCTTCTTGTCGATGCTGTCTTGGGTGTTGCGAAACTTACTCTGAGTAGAATTAAAACAACAGCCAATTAAGATACCTTGTAAGCGTCAAACGTTGGATTAAAACAACCAATCAACGATAAGTTACTTAATATTCTGCTTTTAAATGTCATTGTGAGAATTCCGACATTTATTTCTAGACAACTTAATATCTTCATTTATATAGCCTTGGCCTCAAAGAAAGGGCGGAATAAAGGTGAAAGATACTTACCTGAATACATACCACCTATTATGAAGCATGGGGAAGTAAACAGTGTGATGGCTTGGTGTGTTCTTTACTGAGGTGACAGGAGATATTTGCAAAACAGATGGGATAACTGACTAGCACAAGTACAATCGGATACTGAGACGTCATTATATACCTAATTGTTTTCCTATTATTGATAAAGGATTATCTCATCAATAAGTAAATACCATAAACACTCATCTAATCTATATAGAAATCAATTAACTACGAAAGAAGCAGCTGGAGTCATTCAAATGATGCAATGGCCCCAACAGAACTCCAATCTCAACCTAATTCAGCAGATCTGAGATTTGGTAGATCAAAAACATGACAACTGAAAACTTAAATCTAAAGAAAATATATGGAAATGTACTCGAAATATTTGGAATGAAATCCAAAAGGACACCTTAATTAAATATGTTGCAACAAAACGTGAAAGACTTTCTGCAGTTATTAAAGCAAAAATTGGACGCACAAAATATTAACTGTTTGCTTAACTCAAGATATTACACTGGCATTTTGTTAAATATGAATATTAATAAAATGTTGATGTTTTACCTTGTTTGGTTTACTTTACATTGTTTTTTAAAGTGGCTTGAAATCTATTAAGTGACATTGAGCTAAAACTTCTGAATGATACTGTATTTGTGATACATTTTTGTTGGACTTCAGATTAGAAAATTGACTTTGGATGAGCAATTCAAAAGGGCAATGAGGAGAATTGAAAAAAAGGTGGATTCCCTTTAAAAATGTTATTGACAAAATGAGAAACAATAGATTGTAAAAATACTGTGAATAACATGATCGATAAACTCAAAAGAGTTGAATTGTAATATAAACTTTAAAGCTCATTTGTTACATACACACAATGACTATTTCTCTGAAAATCTCGATGCCGTCAGCGACGAACCCGAGGAAAAGTTTAGTTAAGAAATCGGAGAAATGGAGAATAGGTATGAGGAAAAATGGAACATCAGCACGATGGCTGATTACCTCTTCATGCGCAATACATAAGGAAATTAAACAACAAATAGTTTTGAGACTAAAAGACGTAGATTTTACAATAAATATCAGGATGAATGCGGACACATTTTATTTTCTTAACAATGTTCTTCCATATTCGTGAGTTTGTTTGAAGTTATGTTAGTTTTTGTTCATCTTAGTGAACGAAATAACAACTTAAGCTAAGAAGCGGTACATTGTTCTTTGAATAATTAAGTAGAGTATAATAAACATATATTTCGTAATTATGTGAAAGCTGCACAGATTCATGTCTCACAGTTCTGAAAAGATAATTATCTAAAAGTCAAATATTTATTACATGCACTAATAAATACATCATCACTCCAAGAAAACTGTAATAAAACAGTATATTATTATAGAATTTATAAAGAATAACAAATGGTATCATTTAAAGTTCAAAATATTTAAGGTCATAGCATTGTGAATATTCCGTCTATGGACGCAATGGTGGAAAGTAAGATACTTATTTAATATATGATTGAAATCTGGTTATTAGAGCCCATAATGTCTCACAAGCGGTGAAATTTGTTTCTGTTCGCCACTGTATTAATGAAGCGTTTAAATAAAGCTGTGGCAAGTGGCTGAGTCTCGGAGAAAGGAGTCTCGCAATTAATAGGAACCTAAATAAGAATCGTCTGTTTACCGTTATTTGGTAAATAACTTCATATTCTGTGATTAATTAGTGTTTTTTTTTCTCGTTGGAAGTCTCTACGTAAGTGCAACATTCAATTTTTTTTCAGGTTTACAAGCTTGAATTACTATTCATTTTAATTTCAGATGGATGGCTCATTATCAGATTTATGCCTTGCATAAAAATAAATTGAAGGGATGGTTCATAATGCTTTAGAACTAAAGCTTTTTTCTGTTATATTTCTAATGGTACAAATTTTAATTATCATCTGTTTCTTTGGTTTAATGTATTTTAGTTCTCTTGATTTCATTCATATATATTCCTCTGAAAGGTTTGTAAGCCGTAATTCATTAACTTAACTACAGAGTAGGTTTTGGATGTTTTAAATTATATAAAATGAAATATCAGAACTGTAATTCATAATGATTTTAAATTATCCGAATTACTTACAGTGACTGACAGAAGTGACTGACTAACACCAATAATGTTATATTTTGAAGAAATACAAATAATGTGAACAATTTGTTAATGAAGTTGTTTTTCAAAACTCTAATGATCAAATATAAGGAGGTTGGAGGTCAGAAAAGCCTGCATAGAAAATATATAAATTGAAGTTTATTGATTGCATAAGTATTCACTCCTCTCAGTCAATCCTTGTTGGAAGCAGCTTTGTCAGCAATTACTACTAAGAATCTTATCAATAGATTTTTACCAACTTTGCACAAGTTTGCTCATCCTTCCTAGCAAAACTGCTCCAGTCCTGATAACATCGTTAACGGATTATAATCTTTAAGTCTCGCCACACATTGTCGTTGACTGGGTCGCTGTAGGACTTTCACTTTAGTTTCAAACTACTTGTGCTTTGGTTATTGTTTTCCTCAAATATAAATGTTCAACCAAGTATTATATTCTTGGCTGACTCAAGCATATTTTTCTCTAATATCAGCTTCTACTTTACACCATCAATCTTCCCTTCACTCCTGACAGTCTTCTTAGTCCTTGTTGATGAAATGCACCTCCACAACATAACACCACCATACTTGACAGTTTGGATGACGTTGCCTGGGTGATGAGCAGTGCTTAACGTGCTCCAGAAAAAAACACTTTGATGTTAGACAACAAAGTTCAATTTATGTTTCGTCTGTTCACAAAAACCTTTGGTTATATATCTGCTGTATCATTTTCATGCTTTGTCGCAACTCCATACGAGATTTAAGACGATTTGATTTCAGTAATGGTTTCTTTCTTGCCACTCGGCTCTATTTGTGGGGAGAAAAACAAGATTTTGTCAATGAACGAACATTTACTCCGATCTCAGACAGAAATTTACAAATATTCCAGTGTCTCTATTAGCTTTACAGTAGCATCCTTAACCAGTTTCCTATTTGCCTGGCTGCTTAATTTGAAAATGATGCCTGACCTGTGTAGTAATGAGTGCTATGAAGCACATTACATATCTTTATGATGGACTTTACCATACTAAAAGGGGCAATTAGTGACTTTAAACTTTTCTTGTAAATTTTCCTGACTCCTGTTTCTCTAACGATTTATTCCTGAATTGTTTGGAAAGCTCATTGGTCTTCATTGTTGTATTACTGTTTGAGTTGTGGATTGAATACAAGCATTTACTCTGAAATCAACTTGAATCACTCCGATTACACACACACTAATTTTGTGGCCTTTCAAACTAATCTTTTGCACTTGATTTAACTGATGGTTTCTGTAGAAAAGGACTTGAATACATATTCTGATTATTTTCTTTGAAAATATAACTTACATAATATAATAGTATTTTTTGGTCCTATCGATGGAAGTTTATTTACATTTTTTATGATTCTAAGCTCAGACGGCAATGAAATGTGGAAACTTTGCAGGGGATGAATGCTTTTGCCAGACATTTGATATAGCAGCATTCATTATTAGTAACACTTTTACTCGAATTATCAGAGCGTACCTTTGAAATAGCAAATACAAAATGTGTTTATTATTTTGAATTATTATAATGTACAGTAATTATAGAGTTAGTTGCTATTTTATATTTCCCTATTTAAATAGAGTCGTGTACTGTGTGTAGAATCTTAGCCCAAAGAAATAACTGTCAGTGTTCTTTTTCTCCATCGGTGTTCATCGAATAGATTGCATTCATTTGTCCTGAAAAGACTTCATTAAACTGCAAACAGCAGTGCACTTATTACATTCTCCTCTGTAATCTAAGGACTTACGATGTAACCGAATTATTTCCTTGTGAGTTTCTTGTAGACAGCTTCAAGCCCCTTGAAAGAAAAATCAACTAATTGAGTTTGGAACTCTACCTTAAGTCGTTCATCCATGAGAAGCTCAGTGTAAAATCTCTGAACAGTGTACATAAATATTCACAGCGTCTAATTGCCAGTTTTCTTATGCTATAAAATTCCTACGAGCAATGCAGTTAGAATCTATTTAATATTCTTTTTTCTAAAACACTTTACAAGATTAGATTGTACAATACATTCGCTATTTAAAAAATGGAATAAACCGTTTTTATCTTTGAATATACAAACTTAAAACAGATAGGAATTGTGTAAATAAATTATAAAAATCATCTTTTTATATATTTTTCACTCTCTATACTGTCTTATGTGAGTAAAAAGTTGATTTTGATGAATCTGACTGAGCTTGATAATATAAAATATACAGATCTAGTCTTGCAAATTAAACCTGTTCCTGATTAACGTATAAAATATATTATTCTAGCAATACAAGAAACAACAAAAAACGAAATACTTTAAAAGGGGATTTTGATTTCTTACACCCAATATAATATCAAAACCTTTAGCAGGAAACATAAAATATACAGCTTAATATTCCACTAAGTGCATTATAAATGTAAAGGTGAAGAGCGGAAGTAGAAAGGGTTGTGAAATTTCTTGACATGGCTGACCTTGAAGAAATATGTTTTCTCGTCTTTCAGAATTTGACCAACGAACCTAAATACAAAATACCTAATAAGAATGAAGTAAGCAAGTATATAAATCAGTATTAGAATAAAATATAAGTACTTGAACTTTTATCAGAATTAAGTACAACATAACAAGTTCGATTCAAACAAGATCTGGTAACCCAAATTGGTTAGCATCTAATCAACCATTTTAAACTCTGGTATTGGAAACAAAATTAAAACAAATCAATGGTACTAATCACAGTGAAATGCAATGGTGCACTTGTCGTATTAGAATAAAATACCTTTTGTTCTTTCACATGCTTAATTGGTTGACTGTGGCTGTTTTAAGCACGCACAGAATTTTATCAAGCCGTAATGTATAGGACACACAGTATTCAACTGGCGGAGGCGGATTGTATCCTATATGGCTGATCAGCAGCCACTTAATTAAAATCAAACGTTGGTTGGCACCTACATCTAGCTGGAATCAATAACATTCTAATTTTTAAAATAGAACCCAATATTTCTGGTACATTAACTTTAGATTCTTAAAGACAACCTGTCTTCTTGTAAAATTAGAGTATGTAATTCTATAAAATTTGATATTCGGTGCTACCGGAAACTATCTTTGTTTACACCTAGAAAATGCTTTGGACAATTAATTCCCCTTTTTTTTCTGATACCCTAATTCTTAGTTTTCACTTTGGTAATAACAAAATTTGGCAGAAATCTTGAGCAATGATTTTAAAACTTTTATAGTCAAACCACTTAAATTTATTGAAATCCGTTTAGTTCTAGTGTCTCATTCTTTTTAGAAACTCGTTTGTTTGTTTGTTTTGGAATTTTGCACAAAGCTACTCGAGGGCTATCTGTGCTAGCCGTCCCTAATTTAGCAGTGTAAGACTAGAGGAAAGGCAGCTAGTCATCACCACCCACCGCCAACTCTTGGGCTACTCTTTTACCAACGAAAAGTGGGATTGACCGTTACATTATACACCCCCACGGCTGGGAGGGCGAGCATGTTTATGCGCGACGCGGGCGCGAACCCGCGACCCTCGGATTACGAGCGCACGCCTTAACGCGCTCGGCCATATTTTTTAAGATCAATTTATAAAAGAAATTTACTTCATCAGTCGGAAATGACTTTGTTAAAGGTAAGAAACTCTAAGAGTGAAATGACAGTTGATTAGAAACTAAGCTAAGGAAAAGCATTAGACAAAGAAATATGATCAGAGGAATAAAAGCTTTTTTTGCTGCTTTTAATTCTATCAAGTTTCATGATTTTAAAATACTAAATTGAAAAAGTTTCTTTTTTTGCAATATGTTGGGATGGCATAATGAACTTACTCCTAAGCATAATAAGTTCCTACAACGGACACAATTCGGAAACAACAAAAAAAAAAAAATTAAAATGTGAAATAAAGAGTTTGTGGTTTGTTCAAACACAAGCATGATTAGACTTCATAGGGCCCGGCATGGCCTAGCGTGTTAAGGCGTGCGCTTCGTAATCTGAGGGTCGCGGGTTCGCACCCGAGTTGCGCCAAACATGCTCGCCCTCCCAGCCGTGGGGGCGTTATAATGTGATGGTTAATCCCACTATTCGTTGGTAAAAGAGTAGCCCAAGAGTTAGCGGTGGGTGGTGATGACTAGCTGCCTTCACTGTAGTCTTACA
This sequence comes from Carcinoscorpius rotundicauda, assembly GCA_011833715.1. Lineage (NCBI taxonomy): Eukaryota > Metazoa > Arthropoda > Merostomata > Xiphosura > Limulidae > Carcinoscorpius > Carcinoscorpius rotundicauda. The sequence continues at coordinate 44,197,060 of CM022393.1, forward strand.
CTGCTAAATTAGGGACGGCTAGCACAGATAGCCCTCGAGTAGCTTTGTGCGAAATTCCAAAACAAACAAACAAAATTAGACACCACAAACAATGAAAAGGTAATTGTGTGTAGGTTGTTCACGGTCATAAATTACACTCGATCAAAAAATGATCATTGCAGTTAATTCAAAACAACGAAATCTTTGAAATGAAGCACAAAGAATGATGAAACATCAGAATTTTCTGATATTACTTAATTACGCCCACTGTATTCATAAAATTCAATAAACACTACATGTCTACAAAAACACATAAAACAGGAATGTGTTACTAAAAAGTTTTGATATTTAGTTGTAAAGTTACGTAAAATTTACCAAAAACGTTTGTCTTTAAGTTTGTAAAGATATTATGTTACAATTCTATTGCTTTTTAAAATGGAGTGGTGAAAATATTTCTCCAATATCTTTCACATTTGGTACGTGATGGTAGATGTGATACAGTACAGCATACAGGTTACGGGTTCTATATTATGCTAATGTTATTTTTGTTCTTCCCGTACATTATGAATGGTCATTCACGTTTGGAATTTCTGGACTTCCGGCCGATGTTATGAGTAGAGGATCGCTGGTACAAATGGGTTTTGTGATCGCATCAGTTGGACAGAGGTTTACAAAATACATGAAGGTTTCGTCTTCCTCTATTATACCAATGGTGGTGATCGTATGACAGGATTAAATTCATCCTATTAGTAAAAGGTTTTCGTTTGGTACAGATCTTTCTAGCATATAGGGAGAATAATGTAAGTGCTCTATATTTTAATAAATACTTTTCAATTAAATACTATATTTTTACACATCACAAATACATAATTTGTGACACAGCCAACAATGTTGTCCAGTCAGATAAAAGTTATGTTAGCTCTATGAGAGTAAAATATGTAAGTTTCTTTAAGAACGGCATAAGGTGAACTTGACGTTGTAGTTAACGCACGTGGACTATGTATCCAAAGTTCAACAAGGTGATGGTGTGTGCTGTTGGCTAGCTAGTTAAGTTTACTAGTTAAAAATAAAGGACACTTCTCTGCAGGTGGCCATTTTATAGCTTTGTTCAAAAGTTGTAAAAACTATACTAAACTATACATCAAAACAACATTTGACTGGGAAAGAATATTTTTATCGTAAATATTAAAAAAGATGTTCTGACCTGGAAAAAAATCACCTCATAATATATACAGAACACTTGTAGCTTGTACAAAATCCCTTTAAGCTTATCCAGTTGTCTTACACTGCATGATGTTTGTTTTATTCACAAAACACACTGTAGCCAAAATAGAAATCACCACAGCCTGCAGTAGGTACCATAGCCTATTAAAGGCAATTTGCAGTCTGAATTGAACACGCGATAGCCTATACAAATCACTATGTAACCAGAATGGAAATTACCATGGACTATACAAGAACATTACTTCTGTGGTAAAATGTACCATAGGTACTCTATAACAAGGGTAGAAATCTTCATATCCTGCACAAAAAACTGTACAGTCTAGATAGAAGACAGCTCTTCATGGTCCGAGCTTGAAGCTCGTTTTATCTTGTAAAAAAAACAAAAAAACTTTTGCGTTTACATTAAACTCTTTGTAATCCAGACAGAATATTTTCAAGTTTAAATATTATAACTATTTTAAAAGCTTACACTGTGTATAATAGACAGAATATTTCTTAGTTTCGACAAGAAATTATTTGGTCTAAAGAAAGTGGGAATATGAATATGGTTAAAATGACGCGATAACATATGAAAGACAGTATTATTCAAAGGTAGCATAGTGGGTGACAATAAATTATGTCGAGAGATAGGTGTTCGGCTGGGCAAGTTGTTGAAAGAAAATTAGTCGAAAATTCAACTTATCAACAGCAGATTGTCAACAATTGTATCATGAAATGGAGTTATTATATTCACGTTTACTTGTTTGTTTTTTTAATTTTGCACAAAGCTACTCGAGGGCTATCTGTGCTAGCCGTTCCTAATTTAGCAGTGTAAGACTACAGTGAAGGCAGCTAGTCATCACCACCCACTGCTAACTCTTGGGCTACTCTTTTACCAGCAAATAGTGGGATTGACCGTCACATTATAACGCCCCCACGGCTGGGAGGGCGAGCATGTTTGGCGCGACGGGGATGCGAACCCGCGATCCTCAGATTACGAGTCGCACGCCTTAACACGATTTGCCATGCCGGGCCATTTCACGTTTACTTGGAAGAATGCATGCATTACATGTACATGAATCAGGTTTACAATGTATATGAGTAATTTGTTCATTTTGAATAGATAAATACAAAGTACAGTGGGTTGACCTATTTTACCCCACGAGTAAAATAGATATCATTCAAATTAAAAATTCGAATTCCTGTTATTGTACATGTTTTCATCATACTAGTTGAATTATAGTATCTATAACAACAATACTGATAATGATTGTAATCGGTTCAGGAACAAGTGGGCGATAAAAAACTTGGCAACAAAGCACCATAGACAATATTTCTGATCCAACGAGTATTTGGCAACATTATGAATTGTTTGGCAACACTGTAGCTTTTTTACTGTATAAATCATTATTGCGTTACTTTTAGTTTTTGTTATAAGGTATCTATAATACATTAAAGCTCAATATTTTTATATTCTTTTCTTATTCGGTTTATTTTGAATAAATAAATACAAAATACAATGATTTGATACAAATGAAACAAGTTTGCAAGGTATTGAATTTATACTTCGATGGATGCTATTATATTGCCCCCCCTTCAGTATGCTTGAAGGCTTGTAACGCTAAAGACTTTACAGTTTTATGTGTTGTTGCTCGTTCAGAAGCTAATGCAGTTACGAACTTTAGTAACTTTCGCAAAAAGCTTGTAACAAAAAAATCTGTTTAAACAGCACTTCAGTCTTCAATACTGATGAGCAAAGTATGCGGCGTATTACTGTTCCTTATTGATGATATTGTTATGCTGTGTGTCATTGTTCTTCAGTGTCGCTGTTAGATATTAATGAAGTAGCAGTGCTACACCTCGTTATTACATGCTGATCTTTTCTGGGAAATATGTATCTGTTCCATTTTGGTGACACTGTTGTTTGGTGTGTAATTGTTTCCTTATTGATGATATATCTGTGCAGCATGTCACTGTTTCATTCTGATGATATTGTTCTGTAGCGTGTCATTTTTCAGTACTTAGTACCTTACTGTGCAGCGTATCACTGTTGCTTATTGATGATTTGTTGCATAACATGTTAATGTTCGTTATTGGAGATCAATCTTAGCAGCCTGTCATTGTTATTTGTGAAGTTTTATTTATACTAACGTATCAGTTTCTATTAGACAAGAGCATTTATGGTTGACGTTCCATTAAAAAAAAAAAAACGCATTCTGATGTTGGGATGTAGGTGCATTAAATTAGTGACAGTCAAATCCTACTGTTCGATGAATAAAAGTATCCAAACAGTTGACTAAATGCTTAATCTTTAATTTATTTGCTGGCAATGATAAATGGTTAAATCTAATTTTGCGCGAAAATTCTACAAATAAACAACCATTATAATATTTTAATAAATTACTAAATAGACCTTATATGGGATACTAACTTAACAGTTTTCACAAGCGGAGATTTTACTATCTTTGTAAACTATGAAATAAATAAAAATACCCGCCTTTCATCATAAGAAGTCAGAACTAGAATAAATATAATTTTGCAGAGCGCAGAAGAAATGACTTTTTCAATGCATTTGCTAAAGGAAATAATGTCCATTTCCTTACGTGTTGTAAAACTCACGAACCATATCTCCCACCTTGTATACTGTAGTGAATAATTGTTTTAAAAAAATGCATTTGTTTTTAAAGTACTGAAATATATTGATCGGTTACCAGGGGAGAGAATGTAATCTCGTTTTACATGTAGACAACCTGCTTATAACTAGAGAGATAGCAGCAACCGCGATGTAGGACAACAACAACTAAAACGCTAAAAGTATATTTTTATAAAGTAAAAACTGAATAGCAAAGAACGGATGAAAATTTAGAGATAAACTTATTCATATTATTACTTATATTATCAATGAAAGACAACAAATAACTGCAAAGCTAGAACGCCAGTAAGAAACTGTGACACGATGCAACAATAAAGAACAATAACACATCTTACAAAAGATCATCTATAATGAACATTGACACACTATATAGTAATACTATTATTAAGGAACAGTGACACGCTGTATATTACGATTGTCAATAAGGAACAATGATACGAACACTGACATGCTATAGGGGTATAAAATTACTAAAAATCAGTGACGTGATGTAAAGCTAGTTCATTAATAAAAAAAACAGTGGCATGCTGTATAGCTATACCGCTGATAAGGAACAACAACACGCCTTACAAAAATATCAATAAGAAACATTGACATAGCAATATCATTAATACGGAAGAGTGGCACACTGTATATTTATACATGGAACAATAACATGCTGTTTGACTTGGCTTTTAGTAAGGGTTAATACGTTAAATAACAATACTTTTGTGAGGATTAATAGTACCCAAAAGAACTAGCTTGGCAGTTAACATGAAACAACACGTGAAACTGTTAGGGTTTTGGTAACAATAATTGCACGTGATACAACGTGTTTAACAAAGTAAGGTAATGCTTAATATAAAGGTGCTTTAAATAAGACTATACAAGAGACGTGTAGAACACATCTTTGTAGATAAATAAGAAATTTTTTATTCTGTGGTACTAATTTAATTTTTGGGTCAGTAAGCACAAAGCTGTTGTACCCACCACGTTTGTCAAAACTAAATATTTAACGATATAAGACTTACCATGGAATCACCAGTGGGATTCCAATATTAAAAGCTAAAACTCAATTCAGCTGCATCCTCAGTAAGGAGTTCATCTCATTTCGCTATAGGTTTTCAAGAAGAATAACAAACTGTTACATATTAATTCTCAAAAAGTAAGAGAAATGTAAAAGTAACAACCATATGATAAAAGATTATTAAAACTCGTTACAACTAGATTTTCTATAGGATACTGTCGAATGAGATATAGATTTTCTATCAGATACTGCAACTTATAGTATAGTAAATCTGTTGAAAGTAAGAAAAATAATTTAATAGCGTTATATGAAATCAATATGGTTAAATACAGCTATAATGCCAATCAGAAGCATTACGAATAGAACAGTAACATTTTGAATAATAAATAGAAACATGAAATACAGCTTCCCTTTCAATAAAAAATAACAAAATACGCTTCACTTCATCCATCAGTATTAAACAGTGAAATCTGGTGTAATTCTGTTTTCATGTAATAGAAGTAGGTTCTCAATATAAAATAGTGAAATATGATACAGTCGTGATTCAGTTAAACACAATAACTTGTAATAAAATTATATTCTAACTTATACAATGTAAGTAATGATTCAGTAAGGACATTATCACAACAAATAATCTTATCTGAAGCGAAAACAAAGGAAATATGACATTAGAAGCTGTACATTATGTTTCCTTAGATTTGTCTTCCGTCAAATCTTAATTTAAAATTAGAACATTTTATTTGAAGAGCACTAATTGCTATGGCTTATGTGTGCTAATTCTCCATAGTCACCAACTTATTTTGTCAGTAAACAGTTAAAGAAATTTATTTAATCCTGGACAATTCTTAAAGATAATATTTTCTACATTCAGCAACTGCAATATACACATATTGTAAGATATTTTTGATTTAATTTTAAAGAATTTTGACTAAGTAGTTTTTATTCTAAATAGTAAATTTTTGATACATGTTGTAATGTTTCAATGGTAAACATATTCATGCTATTTTGTTTTAATGTTCCAAATTTAAACCATTAAAACGTCATAAAGATATTCTTCCTACTTAAAAAATGTCAAGTCAGTAGCTGACATAATTTATCAAATAATGCTAAATATGTTTAATATTTTCAATCCATGGATTGTTAATACTAACACGAGTATTAACTTAAGAGTAAGAAGGGTTAGTTTTATATTCTAGGCTGATCCTAAATGTTTAATCACAAATATTTTTATTAGAAACAAAATGCGATTTTCAAAATCAAGAAATTAAACCGAGAAAGCATATGTACAGTTATTTTATTGACAATGTTAGAACTCAGAAAAATGAAGCTTATACAAAGAGGTTCTTAGAGAGGAAAATATGTGGAAATCACTAACACTCTCTTCAATACTACAGAAAATATAAACCTTCTGTCTAATCAAATATAACTACAGTTTCCTTTTTTTTAAAAAATCACGTGATAATAATGGGTTACATTTATTAACTAACATTAGCATATCACACATGGACTGTCTATTAAAATAATAAAGTTATACAACTAGGTTATTTACATTTATCAAATAACATAACATGTAGTTAGGATCTCTGTTAAAACAATAAGAAGATATGGGTTAGTTGATTTATTAAATAGCGTTATCTTGATAAAACTAGCTCATTTGTCAAATAAAAATAATGTTGACTTCTATTAAAAGTAACAAAACATTATGCAACACTTCCACTCTGTATTCAGAACCACATAACTGGTTTCGCAATAAAACACAGAAGTATATCTAACATATCAACCTTTGACTAGTAATAATCCCTAGAATTAATCAAAGAGAACAGCTTTTGGTGCAGCTAGATTGTCCGTTAAAATAATTAACACGTGTTTTATCTAGAGCAACAACAAGGAATGTTCAGTTATAACCCGAAGTAATAATAGCTAGTCATCAAATTGGTTCCTCCAATTGAATTTTTTTAGCATATATACTAAAGTGTTTTAACATAATTTTGAATACAGTGAATAAAATACTAAAATCTTTTAATATTTAAGAAAAGTATTGAAGTTTACACGTAACTATCGATGATGTCACTAGCGCTAACTGGCTTTAACCTCGTTACTCAAAGAACACATACTAACACTTCAAATGAGTCACGATTTTGTGCAACAATAGGCTAGAAGGTGCTTCTAAGCTCTTTACAAGAGGATAAACATCTGTTACCTGCATGTAGGATAAAGTATGGTTTATATGTAGAAAACAATGATACTTCACATATTGTTGATCAACTGGTTATGTTTCTGGTATTATTATTTGCAAGCAATATATTGCTTGCTGTGAGTCGGATGCAAATCAGGGAGTATCTGACCAATGTTCAGCATTGTGAAATTTGTTTCTCTTCGTCTGTGTATTAACCAAGTGGCTTTGTCTCGGAAAAGGAGTCTTGCAATTGATACGAACCAAAATAGGAATCGTGTGTATACCGTAATTTACGTAAATAGCTTTATTTTACGTTAGAAATACTTTGAAATAGTTACAGCCTTATGTGACTTATTAGTTTTTTTTTTTATCTCGTTCGAAGTCTATACGTAAGTGCAACATCAAATTTTAATTTCTGATGTATGGCTTCTTATTAGATGTATGATTTGCATAAAAACAAATTGAAGGGATTAATAATATTTTAGAACAAAAGCTTTTTCCTATACCATTTCTAATGGTACAAATTTTAATTATCATCTGTTCCTTTGGTTTAATGTATTTTACTTTTCTCTTTGCCCCCAGTGGCTCAGCGATATGTCTGCGGACTTGCACGCTAAAATCCGGGTTTCGATACCCGTGGTGGGCAGAGCACAGATAGCCCATTGTGTAGCTTTGTGCTTAATTCAAAACAACAACAACTTTTCTTTTTGTTTCATTCTTATGTACTCCTCTGAAACATTTGTAAGCTGCAATTCATTAACTTAATTACTGAGTAGGTTTCGTTTGTTAATAAGTTGGGTAAAATGAAATATCAGTACTGTAATTCAAGTAGAGTTTAAATTATTTGAGTTACATACAGTGACTCGCAAAAGGGCTAGGCATGACCCAGCGTGTTAAGGCGTGCGACTCGTAATCTGAGGGTCACGGGTTTGCATCGTTGTCGCGCCAAACATGCTCGCCTTTTCAGCCGTGAGGGCGTTATAACGTCACGATAAATCCCACTATTCGTTGGTAAAAGAGTAGCCCAATAGTTAGCGGAGGGTGGTGATGACTAGCTGTCTTTCCTCTAGTTTTACGTTGCTAAATTAGGGACGGCTAGCATAGATAGCCTTCGAGTAGCTTGTGCAAAATTCAAAAACAAAGAGACTCGCAAAAGTGATCACCTCACCAATGATGTTATATTTTGAAGAAATACAAATAATGTGAACACTTTCTTTAATTAAGTTGTTTTTCAAAATTCAACAATCAAATATAACATTGATATGTGTGAAGGAGGTTGGAGGTCAGAAAAACCTGCAGTTTCATAAAACTTGGTAGTATGGACAGCGACTGCCTATTGTTGAGACAAGTGTGGAGGACGACGTTTCGAAAGTATTCTGCCTTTCTCCTTCAAGTCAGTTTGTGTGCATTTCTTGGTAGTTATTTGGGTTAAACTATCATTTCGTTTCCTGAAGGGGGGCGAAAAATAACTTTAGGCGGTCAGAAACAATTTGTTTCTCTTCACCCCACACGCGGCTAGAATTAATTTAGTGCATAAATTAAAGAACTTGTTAACTGAACAAAAATGACACTTATTTTCTAAACTAGAGTGATGGTAACAAATGTCCTTGTTAACAGATTAATTTTCTGTTAACAAGCGTAAGTCACAGCTGCGAAAAGGGTCGTCGAGTCAGGATGCGTGTGAAGAGTCGAACAAGAAATTCAGCTTACAGTTTCTCGAAGATAACTTGGCGTAGATGTGGTCGAAGTGATAAGAGCAAGGAGATGCAAAGTCAGCACGTCGATATATTTAACACACATAACTGTCATACTTAAAGAAAAATTATTATACTTAAAGACGGACCTCTTTTTAGGGTCGGGATCTATAGATCCAATAAAACCGAGATTTTGCCTTGGGGGAAACAATAGTACGCCGAGAAAACCCACTTTCACTAGTAAGGCATCGAAAAATCTACTGAAATTTAAATGGGGTATATGATTAGATACTTGAATTTTCATTCAGGACGTGAATAAAGTTGTAGGGGGAGAGATGTCATTGCCATGTTCTCGGGGTGGCTGCTAGTACTGCAAATTGTCTTGTCAATTGGGTATGATAACATGCTTTTTTATAGTATTGTAATGCTAGAGAGATTTGTCTATTATTGGGAGCGGAGTGTATGTAGGGAGACGATGTGTCAGTCGAATAGCAAGATTCTGGGCTTGTTGCGGTTTAAGGTGTGCGTTTCCTCTAATCATGTTTCCGTATTCTATGATTGGGTAAATGTATATCTTGTAAATGGTAAGAATAGTTTTGGTTCTGCACCCCTTGACAATGCTATTGATTCTTCTTAGGTAGAAGATTCGTTTGTAAACTTTTGTGATAATGTTTTTAAAGTGGTCGGACCACGTTTGTTTCCGATTGAATGTAATGCCTAAAAATATTTTTGGGAGAGAATTGAAGTTCAGTGCTCATCATTTTTTGGCCTGGGTTTTGGTTGCATTGAGCGCTATCATCCAGGTGTTGCACTAGGCGGTTATACCGTTAAGTGTAAATTGAACTTTCGAAGTCGCTATCAGGGGTTCTGTAACGTGCTTCATAATGCTACGTCTACGGCATATTGGGATGCGTAGGTATACGCTAACTTTGGAAATGGAATGTCATTAACACACATGACACATAAAAGATCCTTGGGGAACGCCTGCCGAGAGGTGAACAGTGTGAGATGTTGCATTGTTAATTCTTAATTTAGCTGTTCTGTTGTCTTAAAAGCTTAAGGTGAACGGGAGGTGTAACTGAAGGAGTTTGTACTTGAGGCCTTGATGCCATACTAAGTCGAAGGCTTTTCTCGGTTTTTGTTTCTTGGCCATCCTAAAGATGGTGAAAGTTTTATGATGGAGTTGTTCGGCCATAGGTTGGTGAGGCTTTTTGCAGCAAGTTCTAAGGTTGCAGCTATGTCAACAGTTGGAACTGTGCTAGGTTGGATGGCGAAGTTTAGGCCTAGATTAAGGATCTTATTTGCTGTAGAACTTAGTATACTCTCGAATTGTAATTTTGAACTATGTTTATAGAAATAGGATATATCCGTATTGATCAGTCTGAATTTTTAACATGTTTCTTTTTTATGTTTTCTAAGTTGGCTCTATAACGTTTGAGGTTTAGGATATCTAGTACTCTAATGTTTTTGGAGAGAAGTTGGTGAAGCTCAGTATATTGTATATTTATTCATTATATGGTCTTCTTTTGTCTCTGTTCTTCTATATTCAGTCTAAGGATGTATCTGCTGGTTTGTCGAGGATATTTTTTATCTTAGTAGTTCTGGTGATAGTTTCTAGTTTTTCTAGTCTCAGAAAGTTTGGGATAACGTTGGAATCTTTGCTGCGTAGTAGGAAGGTCATGAGATTAGGTCATCACCAGACTTCCGCTGAAAAGTTTGTGTGTATTTAGTGTTCTGTATAATATGCTAAAATACAATTTTCTTTAGGACCTTCAAGATATTTGATGCTCAGTTAAATACTTTTACATCTATTTCTTAATTTCTAAAACAAACGTTTGTGTGTATTAAGCTGTTAATTCAATACTTTTGGGAACATTTATTTTAAAGATGTTGTCAGTACTCTTTTCTATTCTGAAATATATATTTTTACTAAGAAGTCTGTATTGTTTCAATGTTTTTTGTATTATTTGACAAGCTTTCCTGAGTGATTCGGTAAACAAAAATTATGAAAAAACTAGTTCATTTAACGATGCATTTAGATCCAGCATGGTGAGGTCGTTAGAGCAATCGACTCGTAATCGTGGGTTCGAATCCCCGTCGCACCAAACATGCTCGCCTTTTCAGCTGTGGAGGCGTTATAATATGACGGTCAATTTGTGGCTAAGAGTAGCCTACGAGTTGGCGGTGGGTGGTGATGACTAGTTGCCTACCATTTAGTCTTACACAATATACAAATTAACACCTTTAATAAAACAAACTATATTCAGGTTCATTTAATTATACACTGAATGTATGTAAAAATCATTAAAGAAAATTAAGAGAAATATAATACTTCGAAATATTGAAGTAAATGTCAATAATTTTTTTTCAGAATTTCAGAAAAAGGTAATAATACTCCACACTACGGATTTTAATCAAATGTGAAAGTAAAGTTCCTGATATTTAATATTATTCTTACCTTGTTTTGATGTTTTTTATATTCCAAAATGGAATATAACTATGAGAAACCCAACTGTCACTAACTATAAAGGAAAGGAAAATTATCTTGTGATTTTCGGATCAATCGATTTGATCATGAAAAACAAAAACACGAAAGAAAAAGGAAGGAACTCTAAACCAGCCGAATCAGTTGGTGATCAGTTCTAAATACATACGATTTAGTAGCTCGATAGAAATATATATAATATATAGAAAAAATTGTTAAAAAAAGAAATATATAGAACAGTTAACAGCGCTACCCTATCAAAAAGGGAGAGAGAAAATCTAGGTAATTTTGTAGGAATGACAGGTTATTCTTGGTTACTACGGAAAAATTAATTATGAGAGAAACATCCTTGAGTTAAGATTTTAGTCACATTGAAGATGATGATTTGTACTGCGTATTAATAGTTTACGCAGCACGAAGTGCCACTAAATGCGTGATTTTTTTTTTATAAACAAAGAATATAACGAAAAACACTGAAGTACAATTTGCCCAACATTTCCTCTTTACAATATTACACTGAAACAAAATAGTAAAAATGGCGTTGAAGAAAGAAGACTCACGTCGAAATTGAGGTCCAGCGTATAATTCACAGAAATATCCCATAAAAGACGACTTTCTTTTCAGATGTAATATTAACTGTTACTGTCTGTCACGTTATATTAAATAACACTTTCTTATAGTGTAATTCCTTGGTAGTTGGAGATAAATTAAAGCTGTTGTTCTTGATGTGAATTACGAGAAGTAGCAATAAATTCATAAAATAAAAATTTGTTGAAATTGTGGAAGAAAAAGAGAATAATATGCATATGTGTGTGTATATACCTTTCAACCTTCATTTTTTAAACATAAGTTAATTACTTGACAAAAAAATGAAAAAGTTGTGAGTTTAGAGGGTACAAAACGCAGTTCAAATGACAAAAAGTGTCCATCTCATCATAACAGATTTGTCATACTTTGACATGCAGTGGTGTTAGCTGGTTCTTAAACTTTGGTTTAAATTTCAAATTAATTAACGTGTAGCTGAGTCTACTACTTTGTTAGTTTTTGTGAATTTCGCGCAAAGCTACACAATAACTCTGTGCTAACTATCCCTAATTTAGCAAGAAGGCAGCTACTCATCATCACTCACTACTAACGGGCTACTTCTTTATCAACGAACAGTAGGATCGACCGTTACATTATACCATCTCCAATGCTAAAAGAGCGAGCGTATTGGTATGACGGGGATTCAATCCTACAACCATCAGATTACGATGCTCGACTCGTAATAATTACATGCTTCTTTAATTCGCTAATTGTTCCCCGATGGCTCAGAGGCAAGTCGGAGGGCTTATAACGATAAAAATCAAGTTTCGATGTCAACGGTAGGCAGACCATGCATAGCCTATTAAAATTATGAAATTTATTGTACACGTTTTTTTTTAATCATTTGTCTTTTAATTGGTTAATAGTTCATTCATCGAGACTAACAGATGTGACTTATTACGTTTGACTTCCCATTAATATTCGTCAACATCATTCTAATCTTATTCGGGTTTTAAAGTACATTTTGTTGAGTGATATTGCTTGTAATTGTTGTGTCTCATTGATCTTTGTTAAACACATTTCATTTGCCGCTCTGTGTCATTGTCTATTTGTTAAGCAATTTCTGCTGACAAAACTTGTTATACTTGTAAGACTAAAGATTAACACAGGCAATAACCTGAAACTTTTTGTGTTTATACACACTTTTACTTCAAAATGATAAAAGCAAGTATTAAGAATATTTCAGTTAAGATTAGTCCTCATTCCTAATCCTCTGGTTGTACAAGGTTTATTTAAAATTTTCGCAATCAACATTTGTGACCTTCAAAACAATTGTTTCTTTGGATTTCTAACTTGAATACTCCTTTCGTTACAGTACAATAATAACACAGTGCAAATTATGTGATATAATACTTGAGAAAAAACACCAAAAAGAGACAAGAAATCCAAACATTTAGAGTAGATACGTTTTTGTTAAGATTATTATTTTTAGTTGCTTTGAAACCGTTTCTAAGTAGGTTAGATTGTTATTTAAAAATTGCGTACATATAAACAATCAACATATAAATCAGAACTAGCCACTCCCAGAAACTCTTGCATTATAGCAATTTATTTTTTTCTTTCTCTGAGTGTCATTAACCTTGCTGAGTGCAAAACTCAGTACACAAGAAACTAACGTTCAAAATAGCTTTATTCAAATACACAATTAAGACAAAATTTGAGCAAATCTGAAAATCCAGGGAAATCTGCCTTAAACACTCTAAGGAAACATATACTTTCGGGTGCAGTGGTTTTAAAACACTTTAATTTAATCATCTAATATATTTTTTACCAGAAAGAATGTTCTCAGTTGTCTTAAATGGATCTCAGAAAACTGGAAAGAAAACTCCAGTTTATCTCCAGAAGTTATTTTTGTTTTGCATTTGGTACGATGTCTTGTTTGTTTGTGTTTGTTTATAGCAAAGCCACATCGGGTTATCTGCTCTATCTATTGTTAGCATTGTAATTCCGGAGTCTTACGGCGGTTCCAGGTGGGGTACAGGTATCCATTTTCGATATATTATTTTAAATTTTGTTTTGTTGTTAAGTACAAAGTTATATGATTGGTTACTTAAGTTATGCATTAAATGAATATCGAATCATTTAACAATCTTTGAGATAGCAAGGATCTAATGTTCGTTGAAAATCAAAACTTCAAGGTGAAGACAAAAGAACTGACTGACAATGGTTCCACAAGTCTAGGGTAGTTTTGAACATATTCCACACAGTGGCGTAGAAGTAGGTTAGACAGCTGTCCTGGAACCAAGTCTGAGCAGATAAATTGACGGTAAGATATTCAGAAACATGAAAAACATTTTAATTGGAGGGGTAAAAAATTTATTTCCTGGGGCCCTTTGTACGCTGTTATTGCATGCCTGAGCACTAAGTAGTCATGGTGTTCCGGTAAGCAAAAACTGATAAATGTAAATTTAGTTTTTTTAAGCATATTATTTGAATGCACAGCATTTAGTACTCTTTTAAATTTTATTCTGCAAGGAAAGTAATTACAAATATAATGTCAGATCTCTGGATTAATATGAAATAATAATACATTTATTTGTTTTAAGTATATTTGTAATCTGAAATAAATTGCTGTCTGGCTTTTGCTTTTGTTACAGAAACTCGGCTCTTAAGTTATCTCGGGGAATTAGTTTTTAGAAGTATAAATGATCATACATATATTGTCATTTCGAGAGTTTTAACGTAGGTACGAAATATAACATTCTTTTTACTAATTTCAACAGAACGTCATCTTATTTGCTCAAGTTCTGCACTGGCTCATAATACTGGACTAACAAGACACATCCTGGTCATGTTGATGAAAAGAAGCAGCATTATTTTGTAGTGGTTTATATAAATAGCTTTATGTTTGGTTTATCGATCCCAAAAGAGCCAGAGCGCTCGTCTTACACTATAAGAGTCGGTAGGTTCGAATCTTCGTCACATACTCGCCCTTTCAGCAGTGGGGGCGTTATAATGGTATAGTCAATCCCGCTATTCATTGGTAAATATATCCCAAGAATTGACGATGGGTGGTGATAACTAGCTATCTTTCCACTAGTCTTACACTGCTTAATTTGGGATGGCTAGCGCAGATAGCCTTCGTGTAGCTTTGCGCGAAATTCAAAGTAAACAAACAAATCTTTGCCAGTATAAGCTAATTTTACAACAGTATCGATGGTTTCTTTCTCGGTGATGCCAAAAAAGCACAAAATCTGAATTAATACAGATGAAATTACTAGTCTTTGGTGATATCTAAGAAGATAAGATGAGAATAGACGAATAAAGGATTCCGAAAGATGCAACAAACTAAGTGAATTTTAGTGTACTTACTAGCCACTATGTGATCAAAATAACACGCACAGGTTGCATACTCTTCAATATTGAATACAGAACTAGAGGGTATCCTATGAACGACTAAACCGTAGTAGAAAATTACAGCTACACTCACAGAATCATTTGAATTTGAGGGGTTTTCAGTGTTCAGAAATATTGGATAATATCAAAGAAACTTGTATAAATATTTAAAATACATTAAAACGTTCAACAATCAACGTTGTATACTATACGAATAAAATTTTATTTAAAAACTGACTATCAGTTGAAAAATCCTTAAATTCCCGTTTGTAGAATCATAATGGATAATATTTGGGGATTTTGTCAAGGACATTTGTAAAACATAGGTGCAAAATGTGGAAACAAATATTTTATGTAAATCTTCTAGTGAAATGTAAGAGTTAATAATATATAGCAAAATTTTCTTCAATACAGTTAAAATACTTTCGAAAGCACTAAGTAAATATAAAAAAAACGTTACCACTTGTTCTAAAATTACAAGAGATTCATGTCAGATAAAATAATCGTTTTACTAGTAACTATGCTGGGAATTGACCAATTACTGTTGAAGCATAATAATTCAAAACAGCTGTAGGAGTTTGGCGTATTAAACAGCTGCAGTGGGGTTTGGCGTATTAAAATTGGGAGACAGAGGAGTTATTCCATATTTATGCCAGTTTTTGAATCGCTGTGCGACGACATTTTTATTACATTACACTTTATTCAAAGCAATGTTTTAGAAGCATTATATTCCAAGCATGGTTCTAAAGACAGGTCTAGCGACTGTTTGTTCCAAATATGGTACTACTAACAGGTCTAGCTACTGTTTATTCCAAATATGGTACTACTAACAGTTCCAGCGACTCTTGCATTTCGCGTTGTCGCTCAACATTCATCTACTGAAGTTAGCCTATAGCTCAATGCGTAGGACTAGATAGATTTGTTTTGTCAGCTTGGACAGACAAATATTTTCAGATTACCTTTACTGATACTTTTCCCGTCAACGGTTCACAATCAGCGCAAATACTTAAGAAGGTTAAGGTTTGAATTGGAGTTGCAGAAGAAATACATAAAAGTAAAAGATGAAGATAAATATATATGTATAAAGTTCACGAAAATACATGAAGTGTTCTTTAGTTTGCAAACCACTTAAACTCATTGCTAAGATGTTTACGTCTCACAGAGAGTGAGCTGAGGGTTAGTGGACCGCTTAATAGTTTTTACCAGACTGTTGAAGAACGTCTTAATTCAATTTCTCGTATACGTAAACAGTTCTTTACTTGGCAATGCCAATGTTTCGTGGAGAATCAACTGACAGCTTGCCTAACACTATTTATCTGATTTTGAAGAGCGTCATAATTCAGTTTCTTGTAAAAAAATATTCTAGATAAGAGTTATGTAAAGTTTGTTTGCATTTCAATTTTGTGAAAAGCTACACGAGAGCTATCTACGCTAGACGTCCGTAATTTAGCAGGGAAAAACTATAGAATAAAGCAAGTAAATATCACCGTTTACCACTAACTTTTTGGGTATTTTTTATTAACGAATAGTGAGATTTACTGAACATTATAAAGCTCTCACGGCTGAGAGGGAGAGCACGCTTAGTGGACGGAGATTCGAACCGCTACCTTCAACTGCGAAACTAGCGCCCGTTCTGATGAGACATAACTTAAATAGGCAGCTTTTTATTTCTCACACAATATGGTTAACTGGTTTATTTACATCCAAATAGTTCTTTTATAGTATAATAAATTTATTACAGGCAGGTAAATGGTCATTTCTAGAACATTCTAGCTACACTGTTTGAGGTAAACTAAAATAACTATGATATATTAAAGTATTCCTCTACCGTGCACTGAATAAACTAGTTTTCAGAACACAAATATATATTAGCAACATTCATTCGATTGGGGAATCGGAGTTAAATGATAAAGAATATTCTCTTTAGTAAGCTATAGTAAATCAGAGTTAAATGATGAAGAATATTCTGTCTTTAGCAAGCTATACTGAAGGTAAAACATTAGATTTAAAAATGTGTAAATTTCCAACATTTCGTAGAGAGCTTCTGAAATGTTATGTATATATGGAACTTAAAGTTTTCAAACATGTCGTTGATAATACATGATATATATCTTGCACACACACATATATTTATATATTTGGGAATTTGTTTGAAACCTATACAGACATTTTAGATATCTTACGTCTCGGTATAAGATATACCGTATTTCCCGGCGTCGAAAACGCTATTTTTACCTCAAAATATAGCTAAGATTTACCGTGCGTCTTCCAGGCCAATGGTTACGTTGCTCATAAACCTAAACCTCAGCCAAGATGAAGCGTTTCGATTTTAGACGACCCAGAATGAAATGTATAAGTTACTTAGCATTACATTACAAACAAATAAACAATAACAGGTCACCGTACATATGGTACTGTAATACCGACACTAATTCCTCAGGCTGAGAAGAACGTTATTACTGATAATAATACAAAAATTATAGTAGTAATATAAGTTACACAAAAGTAGATACGATAAGCATATACCTCACAAAAATCGAGAAGTTGGCAAGAGGATTTATGTACAAGTCACTAAACAATCCACAAAGGATCTTGACAAGTTTGGTGGAAGTGTTGCGACCTTATTCTTATGTTTATCTTTTTTTTTAATCAAGATTATTTATTTATTAAAATAGGAGTGGGTCTTCGACGCCTGGAAATACGATATATATATTACAGAGCATATATTCAACCAGGTTATTTTATACTTTGCATAGTTTATGTACATATTTATTGTAATATTATATATAGCAATATTATCTATTTAACATAGTTATAGAGGTGGGAATTACAAAAAGACCAGATAATCTTAGCTAAAAAACCGAATTAAACTACAAAGCTTTCTCTTTGTGACATTTAGTGCCCTGCAATATAATAACACAGATTGATCTCAGCTAGTCTCATGGTCTTGTTCGAATACTGACAGAGTAACGTTCTGTGTGCAGAGAGTCACTTCATGTCGACCGAAAGATGACGGATCAATAGCAGTAATAAGTCAGGCTCTGGTTCCTGCAGTTTTCACACAGGCATCTGTCTTGGAACACACGTTATTCTAACACGTCCAGTTATAGGATAAGCAGAAAAGACTGCAAAGACGTTCCGCAGGCACTTCGCTCTCCTTATTTGTCTTTCCTGTCTAGAGTCTCTAAGCAATAATAACAAGAAAGCGCTGAAGAGTAAAGTTTTATGCTCACATTACGCGAACTAAAGGTTACTGGTGTATTTGAAAAATTGTTCTTCGTAGATATATATTTTGCTTCCGACCTATAAAAAACGTTAAAATAATATGAACTATACATTTTTGTATATTCTCTTTTGATATCTTATTGAACATTAAATAGTTCAAAGTTGCTAAAATATTTGTAAAATCAATTATTGAGAGAAAATTTAGCCACAGAGAGAGAAATTGAAAGAACTAGTAGCAGTGAGGATACATTCCTAATAACTGGGTTATTCCTCAACAGATACTAATTTCAGAAACGCCTTCACATATCACCCATCTAGACAAATTCAGGTATTTAAAAGTTTAGTATCTACAGAAGCTAAAGAATTATATGTTTAAAAGTGTTTAAATAACACTTCTCTGACAAAGGAAACAAACAACCAAAAATTAGGATGCATTTAAACTGTTTTAACCTTTCAAAATGCTTATGACAGGATCAAATGGCGTCAAGTAGATAAATGGTTTGCTTCTTAACAAAAATTTCTGTTTCTTGTGACATACAGTTTCAAACTCTGAACTTGAGAAACAGTTGTGATAAATATACGAGATGATTTAAATTTCTTCTGGACAACATGGTATTGAAAAGTCGATTAATATAAATTAGTGTATAAACACTACGATAAACTCTTAGTAAAGTGTCAAATTAAACTAAAACAATGCAATGACGTCTACTAACTGATGCAAGAATGATTTTGTAGTTAAATCATTACTTGACAAAAGTTAGTGTGTAAGTTCACCTATAATTGGTAAACAGCTTGATCGACTGTCATGAAGTTCGGGAAGTGACATAAGATATTTTCGGATCTGATTCTTCCCTATGCTTTAAACAGGTACATCAGTTAGTGCATTTATATGAAGAAGTTTGGTCTGGTTTGTTTTGAATTTCGCCTAAAGCTACACGCAGGCTATCTGCTCCAGCCGTCCTCCCTAATTTTGCAGTGTAAGACTACAGGGAAGGCAGCTAGTCACCACCACCCACCACAAACTGTTGGGCTACTCTTTTACCAACGAATAGTTGGATTGACCGTTACATTATAACGCTCCCACAGCTGAAAGAGCGAGCATGTATGGTGCAACGGGGATTTGAACCCGCGACCCTCAGATTACGAGTAAAGTGTCTGGCCATGCCGGGCCTACATGGAGAGAGAAATAAATATTTCATAAGCAGCAACTGGAGGACTAATGTGAAGATAAACATGTAGCCAAAACGCATGACACAGTTCATTTCTTAAATATAAAAATTACTGTAATATTAATACTACTAAATTGGCTCAGATCCTGACAAATTAGAAAAACTTCTTTTACTGCAATACCAGTTAGTACAAAATATATTCACAAAGTGGCACCCTGATCGCTGGTAAACGTAATCTGTTGGATGTAAAGGCAAGCAAACGTTATAGGTAAATGTTTTGTCAACTTTAATACAAACTTTTGACAAAATAGTATTTTACGATCTGAAAAATAAATATATATTTTTTTATTAACTAAACAGCCAATATGTTTAAATTTCTATTATGCACAAAATTATTTAGAAAACTATAAAAAAAGGATGCCTTTTTTCATATCGTTGTTAATGATATTTTTGGTTGTTATATAGATATGTTTCTTTTACTATATTCTGTGTTGCATTATTGTGTTTAGTTGATTTTGTACAATATAATTTGTAACTATTTTCTTGTTGTATGGTATAAATCAATAAACATGATTGTAATTTTAGTCGTGTTATGAACTTAAACATGTTTGAAATTAGAAAAATCTGTCCAAAACAGTTTCCTTGATACTACGCTAAAAAATGACGCAAATTAATTTCTAATACAGGGAATTCTTGAAATTTGATCAAACGTTCGAGTAACCAACCTTTAACGCTATTATTACGCTTTGATATTCAAATTGATCATAATCCTCCAGTGGAATTTATTCTCCAATAAAACTATATTTCAGATTTAGTGACATATTAGACATTTGTAAGATATACACAGACGTTAAATAATAGCCACGTAACATAATACTCGCAAACATTCTAGATATACTTAAATTGTAAAACAGACACTTCAAGATCTGGGCCAAAATGATTGCGTACTGTACTCAAGTCAAATTAATACGTTCATTTTATCCAGTTTTTAATTATTATCACGTTTTGAATGTGAATTCCTATCTCTTACAAAAGGAAAGAATGAGAAAAAATAAATGTGATTTTTTAATTATATTACACAACTAAAGAAATAGTGGAAGACGATAAGATGCGATTCAATAAATGACGATTTTTAAAATGTCTATACGTAACTTTGCTCGAGATAACCCACTTTATTTGTAAGGCTAACATCAGCAGTTTAGTAAGAGCCATAACGAAAGCCCAATGCTTGCAAGCTGCCCGAGGAATCCTTGCACGTTTTATTTTGATACTCATTAATTAGTTGGATCTATTTTCCATGTGGATTATCAAATGCTAATTCCCGGCGGGAGGAAATACGATTGTAAGTCATTTATCAAAAGAAAGGTATTGTATAATATTACAAGATTATTAGTATGCTCTCAAGGTATTGTATAATATTACAAGATTATTAGTATGCTCTCAAGGTATTGTATAATATTACAAGATTGTTAGTATGCTCTCACGAAGATTACTAAACTGACCATATGATCTAATATCCTGAAATAAGGAATAATTAAAAACAAAATAGACCCGGAGTGGCAAAGTGGGTTAAGACGTTTGACTCATAATATTAGGGTCGCGGGTAAGAATCCCCGTCGCATCAAACATGCTCGCCCTTTTAGCTGTGGAGACGTTATATTTTACCACAATTTTTTGATAAAAGAGTAGTTTAAGAGTTGGCGGTGGGTAGTGATGACATGCTGCCTTTTCTCTAGTCTTACATTGCTAAATTAGGGAGGTTAGCGCAGATAGCCCTCGTGTAACTTTACTTGAAATTCCAAGAAATAAACAAAAACAAAATAAAAATATTTGTGCATATTTCTTGAAATAACAAAGCATATTCTTAGCTTGAATTAAATTGTGATATTATAATAATATTGAAACAGCGATAAGTGTTCAGATTTTCAACGCTAAAGTCAGGGGTTCGATTACCCTCGGTGGACATAGCAAATAGCCGGATATGGCTTTGCTACAAGAAAAAAAACACAAAATACAGTTATAATATTTTGAAATCCTTCATACTTGCAAAAGTACTTCAGAAAGCAAATTCAAACGAGTTTATCTATTTTGTAATTACGATGCATTGTGTTTTCGTTGATCTTTATACAGAATGCATCAACCTTGAGGAATTAGTATACAAGACATGAATGGAAAAATTGAAAGTAAAAAGTATATTGTTTATTTAAGTTTGTTTTTTCTTTTTTTAAGTGGATAATATTAAATAAGTTAAATAGACATTTGTAGAGCTTGGAAAGGACTATAAGATAACTTTACAATATACATAAATATTATTTATATGCTACATAGAGACGAATTTCCTAAAGAATATTAGAAAATACCAATGTAATGGATTTGAAATGATCGCTTTAAATCAAATTTTAAAGGACACATTCAGGAATTCCAGGCTATCGGATCAGAATTCAATTCTGTATGTAAAGGGAGTATTTGAGAATACAGGAAAAGTAAATAACGTTCTAGGGAATAAAACTATTTCTAAAGATTAGGCTCTAACGCATCAGATTAGTTCGTGTTTTTTTATATTGCGAAAAGCTACACAAGGGTTATTTGTGTTAACCGTCCCTAAATTTGTACCGTAAAACTAAAGGAAAGGCAGCTAGTCATCACCACACTTCGCCAACTCTTGAGCTACTCTTTTACTAACGAATAGTGGGATTAATCATCACTTTGTAACGCCCCCGCGGCTGAAAGGGCGAGCATGCGTGGTGTGACAGGGATTCGAATAATGTAAAATAATGGTTTCAGGTAATATATGAATAAACTATTCAAGTACCTAAAGAAAGGTTTTTAAAATGCATAATCAAACTAATTAGGGAATAAAGGAGAGGTTTTCTAGAAGTATGAACAAATAATTAGAAAGATAGAGGATAGGTTTCATGCATGCTTATGAGGATTATTAAATACATAATTAGGTAAGGTCATAAGGATATCAATAGATCAAGACAAATAAAAACATAATCAAATCAGAAAATATGTTACACAGGCGAAAGTTCATAGGTATACAGAAAATAAGCTACAATGGAACAGACAGGCATAGTTGTTGTTTTTGAATTAAGCACAAAGCTACACAATGGGCTATCTGTGCTCTGCCCACCACGGGTATCGAAACCCGGATTTTAGCGTGTAAGTCCGCAGACATACCGCTGAGCCACTGGGGGGCACAGGCACAGTACAATGTATCTAAGACAGGTGAAAATGTACATAACGTTAGTGGAAAAAAGAAAGTCTGTGTGAGAAAAGTAAAGATAGATAGATCTGCAGGCAAGGCTACAACTTGAATCCAACCAACAGAGGTAAAATATATTAAAAGAATAGGATTTACGTAAGTTTCAATTTCTTAATCAGTAACCAAAGAGAATGAATTATTCGGTAGTGTAATCCAACCATATAGAACACTTTGGGTATTTATATATTTTTTTCTCAACTCACAGTATGAGAAATTTTGGATTGTAGGTTCCCTGAATTTTTTTTAAAAATCTAGATAAGCACAAAATATACTGAATTAACGTAACATTTCTATAGCAGCTACGTTTTAGAATATATAGATACGTATATATATATATATATATTCTTTAAAAGTGTTTTATAAAAGAAATGTTCACAACAATGTTTCATGATATTAGTTAATTATGGTATGGATTTCAAATACCAGATTTGGTTCATACAGGTTGATAAGTGCTTGAAGGTTATAACAAAAGCAAGAGAAGGATCTTTCTTTGAAAGTATTTTGAATTCGCTAAGCTTCCCACATGTCTCGACTACTAAGTTATGAAAGATTTACATAGCACAGCACAGGAAGAACGTATTATCAGAATTTACTATAGAGCCTTAAATTTAAAAAAAATATTATCTGTTGTTAAATGAACCACCTTAGACATACATCTTTATTGTTAGATTTTTCCACCACTAAAATTTTTTATCATTTTTAAATTCTTAGCACCAATATATATAAATATATATCGTACAACATTTAACTGTTATCGACTTCCCCAGTAGCACAGCTGAAAATCTACGGACATAAATGCTGGAGACCGGGTTTCAATACCCGTCATGGGTAGAGTACGGATAGCTTTGTGCTCAACTACAAATCTACAGTTAGGTTATAGACAAAATAACTTAGAATCTTTTGAAACTGATATATTTTCAAGGTTTTCTTTACTTCAAAAAAACATGAAAAATCTCCCTTTAAGGGGCTTGTAATACTGTCAATATTCCGTTAATTAACTGCTGATGACTTTTGAACTTAATACACATGTAATTAAAATATACGGTCTTGAACTTACTGATATTGTTAAACGTATTAGGATAAAGAAAAAATTAACCTCATTTCAAGAGAAATAAAAATGTTCAAAAAAATTCAATATAGAAGGTGCTATGATCATCATTGAGGTATAAAGTGTAGAATATACGTTTAATTGTATCGAACTGATTAGGAACATATACACTAAAGTCATAATCCAAACATTGGCTTGTTTTATTAAGATATATAACAATAGTTGAGTCATGAAATATTAAATAAAAGCTTACCTCTACATGACACTAGGACGAAAATAAACACAATTCTGGTAAATGCACACCATTTGTGATTCCGGAGATTCATGCTGAACGTTATGAAAATGTACTGCGTTTTGAAGACTTGTCTTATCCTTTCAGTTTCTAAGACCTTCTGCTTCAGTGGAGACGAGCAACACGATTATAAAGAGAAGTTAAATATTTTCCATTTTAAAGTCTCGTTGGATTTTTGTTTGAGAACTTGTGTTTATTAATCCCGCTAGAATGCCAAATGGCACAGCATTCCTTTAACAGCACCAGTTTATTCAGCTCCTAACTTTCTCTAATAGAGATCGATTTTAGGTCTAGGAAGAAAAGTTTTTCTAAGATAAACACTGAACAGTCAGTCACAAACCTCGCGCTAGCGAAATTTACGTACGAGAAACCGATATTTATAGTAAAGCGACGACATCTGGTGAAATTCGTACCGAATCTAGGAAAGTATGACACATGATCATCGGCGATTTGCCAAGGTGATAATTTATGTCAATTGTTGAGGTAGAAACTAAATTAACTGATTTTCGACAGTTGTTATTTAGCTTCTTTTATTTGCTGTTTCCTTATAAACAGTTTGTAAAGAACAGTATTATAAAATAAAATGAAAAAAATCTGGTAATTGACTTACTTCTTGTGACATGAAGAGTTGCTGCGCTTTGCTTGAAAAAAGAATGAAAAATACTTAAATTTTTAGAGAGAAAAGAAATCATTAAAACATCCTTTTAATTCAAATGTTATTGTAACCTACATTTTAAAAATAATTTTAATAACAAGCGTTTCAAATATTACGTTTTATGTTCTCTAGCTGTTTGTGTTATAGCAAAGCCACATTGGGCTATCTGCTGAGTCTACCGACGAGAATCGTACCCCTGATTTAACGTTGTAAATTTGTAGACTTACCGCTGAGCCAGCGGATAACATTCTCTGGCTAACAGCCATATATACGACCTAGTAACATTTTATTCTGATAGAACTATACGTAATATACTCTTCAAAAAAAGAAACGCAAAAGGCAAAATTTGAGACAAATGGTGAACAAGTTTATTCTGAGTAGTTCTGTATGACATGTGTGAAACTTTGCACATTCACTGCTTAACATCCAAAGTCTGCAAAGGCGAAGTCCACGATCACCAGTTGAAGTTTAACGTCACTCAACGTCAAGAACGAGTATGCCCCCGGTGAGCATCAATAACTGCTTGGCATCTCCTGCCCATGGAAGCGATGAGATGACGAATGACATCCTGTTGAATGGCTGTCCACTCAGCCTGCAAAGCTGCTGCAAGCCGTGGTAGAGTCTGCGGTTGAGGTTGTCGCCGTCGCAGACGTCAGTCCAACTCGACCCAAAGATGTTCGATGGGATTTAAATCTGGAGATCTGGAGGGCCAGGGAAGAACGTTGATGTTGTAGTGTCTCAAAAAGATAGCGGTGAGTCGGGCTGTGTGAGGAAGGCCATTGTCATGTTGTAAAAAGGTCGTTGACGTTCACCATGATGAGTTGCACATGGAGCCTAAGAATCTCGACAGTTGCGTACGGTCTGATCAGAAATCCTACGCAGCCCTGGTATGGTTGAGGCAGTAGACGTTGTAATGGTGGTCCTATCCCGAAGGTGACGACACCGGAAGTAGCGATCGTGTGCGGGCGTGGACACACGAGGTTTGCCAGATCGTGGACGGTCACGAGTTGATCCATGTTGTTGGTGACGATTCAATAGCCTTGTGATGGTGCTTAGGTGAACATTCATAGCTCTGGCAACATCTGATCGAGATTCACCTGCTTTCAAGCGACCAATGGATTGTTGCGTTGTGCTTCAGTCAGTCTTGGCGTAACAGTATCGCGTGTCGGTGGCTTAACACTGAGCTATGGAAACCGAGAACTCGTCACTTTTATAGGGATGTTGCACTTGCAGAACATGCAGATGTCTCAAACAAATTTATTGGACATGAATCTGTTCTGGCGAAGAATCCGATGTTTTCCTCCGTTTTCAATGTGCACAACTTTTATCGTCATTTTGGTCTGACAATAAGTGTCTTAACACGTGTAACATCACATACTCTGAGCTTGTAACGTTATTACATATATTTCTCTTTAAAATAAAAAAGTATCTCTTTTGCGTTTCTTTTTTTGAAGAGTATATTTACAGCAAATATTTTTTAGAAAAAAAGTGTTACATTTTACACGATTCTACGAAATCACAGAGAATAACGAAGGGAATTGCGCCTTATTAACGCTGGCATATTAATAAACAATACATTTTGACAAATCTCGTACATTGAGAAATAAAAATAATAAATTCAAATCACAAATTAAGCAAATTTTTCTATATAATTTAAAATAATCACTGATAGATTTATGGAGCAAATTTTCATAATTGTTGTTATTTGCCATATAGGTTTTAAGAGTGTTTCAAATATGTTTTTTCCTGTGTCATTCCGATATGTTGCCTCATATTATTGCAGTTGTTTTTAAATAGTTCTTTCTTAGTCGCAGCCGAGAAATATCTCAACTCTACGTTATGATAATAGTTATAATTCTTGACTTTCAAGTCATTGTTTTATGGTGGGCGGAAGAAGCACGTACCCCATCTTCATCTGACAAGCTGGCCACTGGTGCATTCAAATACTTCTAATTACTCGGCTGTAAAATGTCCTTGCTTGATACAAAAGAATTATTATCTTCTTTTGAGATAGCTTCTAAATACTTTAATGAAATTCTTAAGAAGGTCCCCGAACCCATGTATATCTATTAGTTTTCCAAAGAGCAGGAGGACGTGATAGCATACGCTATTCCTACTTTGGTCAGTTTCTATACTGCTTCGTGTAATGAATTGGCCTCCGTGCAGTTACTCTACCTGAATGGATAATGTTATGATGTTACTGGGGTACCTATATCTGTCCTAGAAAAAGTAAAAGATGTCTGGCGTGACAATTTTCCAAGTTTCGTCTCCCAGCATAAATAATTTCTGAATTATGGTTAAACTGTTGTTTCCTGACATGACTTGAAGTGCATTATGATTGTGACATTTTTTCAATGAGTTTGGCAACCTTCCTATCATATAACTATTGGACCTTGTAATAATGAGATGACTTATATCGTTTTGATCGTAACATGGCTTTATTTATTACTTCATCTTTATCAAGCTACATCTGTTTTTGTACATTGGAATTAAATATTATTAAACAGATATTAGTTCAGCTTACAAAGTAATAAAAATTAAAAAACGAACCGTAGATATAGTCTATCTCTTATTAGAGTTTTGTGTGTGTGCATTAAAAGAAAAGGGTTGGCATGAGATACTTCAAAGTTGATCTTTCATGTGCATCTAAATAGATGATGCATTATTATTATGAAATTTAATTAGCTTTTTGCACCCTAAATTGCAGTATTCGCTGATGTATTTTATATCTGTAGGCTAGTTACAGGTTTTAGGTCTTTTAAACGAAAAAGAACAAAGTTGTGACTGAATAGGCTACCACCAGAAAGACACCGTAATAATGTTGATGGAATTGTGATTACAACAACAAAGGTGAAACATATATATCTAAAAACGTCTGAAATAGGTAGACAAAGCACTATGTAGAAGAGCGAACAACGTTTCTACCTTCTTTAATCATCGTCAGGTTCACAAAGAAAGAAAGAGGTAAATGACCGACAGCTGACCACAAGTTTTAAAGGCGATTGCGTACTTGAGTGTATGAATACATATTCCATTATAGTGCTGAACGCCCCCGCCGCCGTTCTACACAACCCAAAACCCCTAATCAACCCACTCAGATACCACTGCCTAGCAAGACATCCACCATGCCCACAGCCGCCAGCCGAAAACCAATCATTAGAAAAGTATACCCAAACAGATTTCGCCAATAAAGTATCCCAGGGCACGCAAACCATCAACAACGAACCAGAAAAAATCATCTGTCTCGATGGACAATATCCAAACTGATGACGCGGTTTCTCAAACCGAAATAGACGTGACTAATCAAACTACCCAATATCCTGAAGAGAAGCGCCCCACAAGAGCATCCAGCAAGCCCCTTCTGAATAGACTCAGTTTGAAAGATCAGTTTCTCATGTCGCCTCTCTCGCACTTCCGAAGACCCAACGCAGACGAAAACTTCGTATGGAGATCTGGTCCCTTTGAACCGTTGCCAATTTAGCCTAAAACTGCATCCAAGTTGCTACCTTTGTGCTTATTTCTTATTGTTTTTAGTCCATTTGCAATTTTAACTGTTACTGTTTGTTACATGCTACTAATCTGTGTAGTTTCTTTCCTTACAGCTCTTCTTCCGGGAACCTCCAGGGCCTATTATTCGGCGCCCTGGTCGTGAAAGTGGGTTTTCTCGGGATACTCTCATTTCCCCCCACAGCAAAAGTTCAGTTTGATAGGATCTATAGATCCCAGCCCTGAGAAGAGGTTCGTCTTTTGGCATATCATATTTAAACGTAAGTTTTGTTACCTACATTTAGTTTTCAAAATTTTAAATAACCATAACGCCTTGCAGTCACAATCCTGTTCATGTCGACGCACTGTGTTTGCATCTCCCTGTTCTCTCCATGTCAATTATAATACATACCGTGAGCCTGTGAGTGTGGTGCTGGATCTTCCTTCGTCCTCTCCTCTCTGCAGTGGGTCGTGCCGTACTGATTCTCAGCTTTTCACGACGCTCCTCCCGTTGAAACTTAATAATATATTAGCATCGTGGTCATCCATGACCTTTGCATTCAGATGATGAAGTAACTAACAAGCCACTGGAATTTTACTTCACCATTTCCATAATCACTTGCCTAATCTATTCTTTCCATGTGTGGGGTGAAGAGAAACAACAGTTTCTGACCGACCCTGGTTATTTTTCGTTCGAAGAACGAAATGATAATTTAACCAAAATCTCTACCCGGAACTGGAGTGTATGAATGTAGAGGGCGTGCTTAGATGTTGTATTATATTTATTAAAGTAGGTATAAAGGTGTTCCTTTGTATTGGTTTATTTTGGGCTTGAGTTGTTGCATCGGTAAGGCTTCTTTAATTTTGCGTTTATTTATGTGTGTTTATATATTTAGTATTTGGGTGTTTCCTATGGTTATATTGTGCTTATTTGATTTGCAGTGTTCAAAAACGTGTGAAGGTGACTTTTTGTGTTCTTTGAATCTGGTTTCCATTTTTTCTATTTCTTTCTCCAATATAAAAGTTGTGGTAGTTATGGCATTGTATTTTATAAATAATGTTAGTGTGGTGTTTATCAGTGTATTTTGTTCATAGTATAAACCTTAGTTTTGTGCTTGGTTTTTGAATAAATTTAGTATTATCTGGAATGTCATATTTTGCAGCTAGTTTTTGTCAAATGTTGGTTATTTTTCTGCTGATGTTGGGAATATATGGTATGCAGCAGTATATGGTCTCCTGATTTATTTAATTCGTGAGATATATTTACATTTATTAATTGATTTTGCTTTCTGTCTAGGTGTGTGCTTATAATGTTTTTTATGGTTTGTGGAGAAAATTTATTGATGTTGATGAAGTATTGTTTTATTTTGTCTAATTCATCGTTAATTTTATCTGATGAGCTTAATTTTATGGCTATGTTTATTTTGTTTTTTAGTATGTTGAGTTTCAGCTTTGTTTCATGTGCTGATTACCAAGGAATTTATAATCCAGTGTGGAATGGCTCAACATGGCCAAGCATGTTAAGACGTGCTACTCGTAATATGAGGGTTTGCATCCCGGTCGCGCCAAACATGCTCGCTCTTTCTGCCGTGGAAGCGTTATAATGTGACGGTCAATCCAACTATTCGTTGATAAAAGAGAAGCCCAAGAGTTGGCGGTGGGTGGTGATGACTAGCTGCCTTCCCTCTTGTATGGGTGTTTTTTCGGTGGATTTATGTTTCAAATTATTAATTGGTTATTGTAATTTTGAGGTTGAGAAATTATATTTGATTGTTTTTCCTGTTCACATGTGAAGTTCATGTTGTATGTGGGATAAAATGGAATTAATGTGATTGAAAAAATTAAGTGTGTGTTCTGTAGGTGTGAATCCCGCAATCGTGCCGTTTACACTTCTGTACCAGTATAGTGGTGGATGTAATGCTGTGTTAATTGCTTGTGTTTCAAATTGTGTCATAAAAATATTGGCCAAAACTAGTGATAATGCATTGTTTATGCTTAGGCTATTTGTTTGTATATAGCTGTGGTTGTTGAGCATGAGGTATGTCTTCATTGTGGTAGGATCTATGAGGGTTGCTAATTGGTTACTGGGAATGTCTATAGATGGGTTAGGGTCTGGAATATAGAATGCTAAGGCTACCTTGCATGCTTCAATGGTTGGAACTTCTGAAAAGAGGGATATGACATCAAAACTGGCCATTAAGACTTTATGATTAAGTTGAGTTTGGAACTTCTGTAAAGTGGAATGACATCGAAACCGGCCATTAAAGCTTTATGATTAAGTTGATTAAGGTTGGATTTGAAATTAAAAGAGTCTTTTATGAATGAGCTGGCTGATGTTACTTGTTAGGGAAATGCCAATACTATGTATTTACTAAGAGTGTAATTAATCTGGACAATCTGTTTTATGAGGTTTAGGGATGCAGTATTTTTGTGGTGTGCGTGAGTCGATCTTGCGTAGGTAGGAATAAAGTGTTTCTGAAATTGTGTTGGTTTTTCATATTTAGTGGTATTTTGTTTAATTGCGTTTCGTGTGTGCTTGTTTTATTTTGTGTGTATTGGTTTAATTTTGTATGTTCCTGATACGATGTTCTTCATTTTTTTTCGATATATTTATTCGTGTTCAT
The DNA here is from genome assembly GCA_011833715.1 of Carcinoscorpius rotundicauda. Taxonomy (NCBI): domain Eukaryota; kingdom Metazoa; phylum Arthropoda; class Merostomata; order Xiphosura; family Limulidae; genus Carcinoscorpius; species Carcinoscorpius rotundicauda. The sequence continues at coordinate 44,227,941 of CM022393.1, forward strand.
TATGACTATAGCGTTTTCTTTATCTACTTTTAGAATTTTACTGTTTTTGTCTTGGTTTAGGTTTTTAATGGCACTAATGTCCCTTTTCGTAAGGTTGTTTTTTAGTTTTCTGTTTCGTGAAATTATGTTTATGGTTTTGTAAAAAAATTATTTGAAAAAATCGTTTAAGATGTTTTTTAGGCGTTTCTGGGAGGTTTGGCTGTTGGATGTCAATATACTTGTCGAAGTTGTCTTCTTGTTGTTGGTTATTATCGTTTTTTTTTGTTTTGGGTTTCTGAAGAAAGTATCACAAGTCTCTTGGCTAGGTCTTGTTTTGAACATGTTTTGATTTTTATGGTTTGAATGTACCTAAGTGCTATTGCGAAATCGAGACTTTGTTAAGTATATGTATCTCGTCTGTGTTTAATTATCGGTCGGATCTGTTAATTATAAAGTCAGTCAACGGTTTGTTGTGATGTCTTTTCTGTTGTTTGCACCTTAGTTTCTCTAGTTTTTTGTGACAGATCTTTTTGTTCTCGTCATTCCTAGTGTTGGTTTAGTTTATATTTTGTTGTATAAGTCTATAAATCTCTGGTTTAATACAACATACCAGTTGATGGTCTAGGTTTGTTATTTGTTTTTGTAAGTCATGTAGTTCTTTGTATTTCATGTTAAACATGGCTTTAAGTAGTTTTTTTTCTGTAAAGTTTGGATAAGGTTTGTGCGTCGCACATAATGCTTTCTCTAATCATACCAGCCATTTTTACATATATATTTTTCCCCAGAAGTGGGTGTTTCTCGTTTTCACGGATTAAATGTGATTGCTTTAGGAATCATAAGCATGGTCGGTATCAAACTCCGTTGGTTGTGATTTAATATTCTATTCATGTACACAGCTGTTAAGCCTGGCACATAACTGAATCTTAATTATGCACCATGTAAATGTATCTGTGAGAAAAAGATTAAATTCATTTTGAGGAAGTCGCAGAATAAAAAATAGGAAAGTTTTTAATGGAGAAACACACCTGCGGCTACGACAGTTACCAGACATTAGAATGAGTAAAGAAACAGTTTCTAAATGTGGTGGAAATAATTGATTGCACTGTAAGAGGATTAAATCAGTACCCAAAGGGTTAAGCACAATATCACAGATAGAGACCTGGTTTTATATCGATTTTGGATGATAAGTTCATGAGCTACGACAGTAGAACATAAATTAAAAGTCAAATTAAAAATATAATTGTAGAAAACGCGCTTTGTTCTTTTTTCACAAGCAAAGCTCACTTCATGAACGATTCGAAATGAGCCTAAAGTGCCCTGAGCAAAATTAGTAAAATTGTACTTGTTGTTCCATCTATTTCAGGCCTGGCATGGCCGAGCGCGTAAGGCGTGTGACTCGTAATCCGAAGGTCGCGGGTTCGCGCCCGCGTCGCGCTAAACATGTTCGCCCTCCCAGCCGTGGGGGTGTATAATGTGACGGTCAATCCCACTATTCGTTGGTAAAAGAGTAGCCCAACAGTTGGCGGTGGGTGGTGATGACTAGCTGCCTTCTCTCTAGTCTTACACTGCTAAATTAGGGACAGCTAGCACAGATAGCCCTCGAGTAGCTTTGTGCGAAATTCAAAAACAAACAAACAAATGCTGTATAAATGTATCTTAGAACGGCTGGTATGGGTATTGACACATATTGATAAGCAGAGAACAACGTTTTGACGTTGCTAGATCTATGAGTTGTTATTTATATGTTACTAAATTTGAGAGTTCATTAATAATCACTTTATTAACTTTGAAATTCCTCAGTGATATGCTTAGAAATTAGTTTTGTTATAGATGCGCACGGGATTCCTTTTTCTTAAAAAGATAATTCGTTAACCTAAAAACGCAGTTCAACAATGAAAGATAAAAAATTATTTAAAATATTTAAGTCGACTAATTTCAGTAATACAAACCAATTGTGTTTTCTAAACTAATTTTATCTTTCATTGTGCCATTGAACGTGATTCTTATTTTTCACTCTTAATAAAGCTAATATTTAATGTAGGTTGATGGTTGTGTTCAGCTTTAACTCCCAAAACTGTTTAGTATATATTTTATAGAAAATGATATCATAAGACCATTTGTACAACTGCTTTAATACATATTATAAAAAAGGGTGATTACTAATATTCTGTTTCGTTACTGTTCAGTTACCATGACAAATAAATTTCAAAGAAAGTATTGATTATTTTTTTCATCCGCGATTACTCGTACGTGTAGTAACTGGTACTTTCGCGTAGAACATACATTACACAAACTAATGAGAATATTTGCACTGATTAATTAAGCATATTTAGAGAGAGAAATATGATTGTAGTCACACTGGCTTTGTTGTGTAACCGAGAAATACAAATTCTACAGAAAGTGATTATTGTGATAAGTCAAATTTCTCGTGCAGCTGGTTTTCAAATATTTTATAACAAGTAATGGCTGTTTTGGGCACACTTTGTTTGTTTTTTTTACACTCAATTGTTTAATTGTTATATTGTTTTACATAAGCTGATAATGTCGAGTCTGTTTAATCACTTTTCAACATGTAGGAGTTAATGCTTATTAACACCCTTATTAGTCCTACAATCATAAAATAGAAAGAAAATAAAATGAAAATAAAATAAAAGATGAAAAACAAACATACATGAAAAGTATTAAAGAGCAAGTGTTATACCGTTTTCATCTAAATATTGTTTCATCTTTTTAGTTTTCTTGCTGACGTGTCCCCCGCTGATACAGCGGTAACTTTACGGATTTACAACGTGAAGATCAAGGATTCGATTCCCCTTGCTGGACTCACCAAACAGCTCGATGTGGCTTTGCTGTATGAAAAACACACACACATTCTTTATGACGTAGTTTGACACTCTAGACGTCAGTAATGTGTCGCAGTCGGGAATGAAACATGTGACTTGTGAAAACTGAAGTGTTGTAACATTTATATGCTATGTCCGTTTAATATCGCCTGTAATAATGTTTGTATTGAGTTTGTAATAGGCCCGTATCTTTCTTTCGGGTAAATATGTAATATAAGAATCAAGTTGGTTTGAGCGCAGTTCAATTAATACCGGTGTTGGTAAACACTGATTCATCAGCACAGCTTTGCATTTTATAGAGAATAGGAGAAACGTGCTGCTGATATGTCTGTCACTTTATTCATAAAAGTAGTTAACAATGAGAAATGAGTTTAAAACTCCCGACTTAACGATTAAATTTACATATTTCCGTGTAATTTTAGAAAACTTTTTGTTGTTAATGTGATGTGAGCACGCGTTATGTTTTTATTTATTTATAATTTAGAAAAAAGAAAATCAGTGTTAAATATTCGGGTTTCCTGGACATGGTGTTAATAACGAGTATGTGCTTTGGTAATTATTAATTTCTATATGATATGGTTGTAATCACCCAAAAATATATGTAAATGAACAGTTGATGTTATGTTATGACTATTTACTCTAATAGAAATTTTAACAAATCGATTAAGGAAAATGCATAGGTGAAATTATGCAATACTCATTGGAAAAAGTGCCGGTTCTTTGTGGAATTCCTAGTAGAGTGCTTCTTCTTTTCTTTTTTTTTGGAATCCAGTGCAATTTCCATTACCTGTGGTTGTTTTCGTAACTTTAGCAGCTTAATTTTAATGTTGCATGAAAAAGTGCAGCTAACTTGTAAAATACTTGATATTCGATACATTCTGTGAGCCATAGGGAAAGTATTTAAAGGTATAAATTACGCTTTAGATGCAACAAATTACTATTCAATTTTCATACATATTTAACCTTCAGATATACTAGAATTACGTAAAAAGATTATTAATAACTGAACAGAATTATGAATATATGAAAATAAATTTCAAATTCAAAAAGCTTCTGTTGTGAACCCATTAGTCAGGCAATTAACCAAAATAATCAGCTAGCGAAAATACTTCTGTAACCATGTAGGTTTTGTGATAAATTATACAATATTAAAAATAGTAAATACATAATCTTGATATTCCAAATCATCACAGGATCTTCTATTTGTTGCGTTCATACTTTTTACTCCAAATATTCTGTTTAAAAATGTAAATTTTATGTCAACTGAAGAAATATTGGACAAATTACAATACGTAATCGTTGGTTCTTCTCACTAAGTACAAATAAATTCATTGGCAAAGAAAGAACCATAACTTTCCGGAAGATAGAAGGAGATTAAAAATGTGCTTGGGTTTTGTTATTTGTATTTTAATTAACTAGATTTTTAAAATATTCTTTTACATAGAAAAAAAATGGCACTGGTTGTAAAACTACACCTAACCACAATAGGTTGTTTTGCATGCTCTACTGTGAGAATGCACAGCTGTTCAGGAACATTTTATACGTGATGCTTATTCGAGAGAGTCGGTATCTTTATTCCATTTTTAAAAAAACGGTAGTTTGCGAAATCCTGATTTTGCGTTTGTTCCATATGATACTATTACTTGTGAACCATTGGCTGATATTTTTAATGGATACACAAAAGGAAAACTGTTAAAATGTTGGAAACATAGAAAGCTCGGAGACAATTGTGATATCATTTTGGTGTGTCTGAGTTCATAGTAAAATGTTTGTAGACATGATATTAAACAACTGATTTAAAGAACATAATCTGATTTTTATTTGAATGTGAAAACTGTATAAGAATTTGTTTTCCTCAGACTCCTTTGCTAATATAATTTTAGATTACATATCTTTTCTCTCTTTCCTTTCTTATCCATCTATGTTTCAACTGTTATTTAACTCGTGAAATCTCCAGTTATTTAGAATTACAGGCATACAAGTTATTCTTAAAAAGTCGAGTCGTACAATACGTTTAATGTGTTTTCCTGTTCTTTTACTGACAATATCAACACCGAATAAAAAATAGGTCTTGGACATTTTTTGCGAGATGTCTGTCTGTTGTATTACAAAGTTTGTGTGTCATTAGTTATAATAATATATAAGTAGCTGTTAAATACAAGAGACTGAAGTTTTTGTAATAAACACGTATAGATACACAAAGTATTATTCTAGATTAAGTTGAGTATTTTTTATTAAAATTTATAAAATAGGTACAGATATATACATTTTTTTTGTAAATCATAAAAGAAAAAAATTATTGTTATTCGGCATTAATTGCAAAATGAAGCATTTAATTTATACATAGCTGATACTAGCAATATGTAGCACCTATTACAAATGCCTTAATTATAATAATCTTATTATTTCTTTTTTTACTAAAACAGCTTCAATATTGAAAATATTAAGTTTATATTAGGAATGGCTACGGTGAAAACATATTTTATAATGTTTCTATCCTTTATTCGATTAATTTCATATATTGCTCTTGACCACTCTACTAGACACTGTTTGAGTTTGTTTTTTCGAATTTCGCGCAAAGCTACTCGAGGGCTATCTGCACTAGTCGTCTCTAATTTTGCAGTGTAAGACTAGAGGGAAGACAGCTAGTCATCACCACCCACCGCCAACTTTTTGGCTACTCTTTTACCAACATATAATGGGCTTGACCGTCACATTATAACGCCCCCATGGGCGAAAGATAGAGCGTGTTCGGTGCAACAGGGATGCAAACCCCCGATCCTCGGATTACGAGTCGAACGCCTTAACCCACCTTGCCATGCCGGGACACTGCATGAGTATACTACTGCTGTATCATCCTCATCTAATGCTAAAACTGACTTTGTTGTTGTATTTTGATAAACATTTTTATTTAATGTTTATGAGCTGCTTCGAAAGTAACGAGCTTAAGGAATTTTGAAGGTTCTATCAAATATCGTAAAAATAAAATAATGCTGATAATTTAAAACCGGGAAAGTTTATTGCAGTCGATAATTAGTATGATTATTAAACTCAAAAATCAAAGTAAGAATGATTTTATTCACTTTGTTAATTTTTATTCTTATACATAGCGAGCGTATTATATGTTTATGCTTGCTTTTTTTTACATCAGCTTAAATCAGCTGAGTACGTCAATCAAACTTATCGCTTTAATGTTTGGAATATCTTACAGTACTCTGAGATATCCAAGTTCTTTGTTTGGTTGATACCCATGACAGCTCTCGTGGAAATGAAAAGTTCTTCAAATGAATTTATACAAACTGATTTGTTTGTTTTAACCATTACTGTAAAGAAGAAAAAAACGGCATAATGATGCTTAATCAAAAATAATGTGACCTGAGTAGCCTAAATTGTTATACAAGAAGAATGCACAAACAAAAAAAGAAACATATAATGAAACAACGCTGTTTAAACTAAACTGTTTTCTTGCTGCCGCACAATGTTCAAGAATTATTGTTATTTTCATTTGTCAACAAATTTTGCAATCACGAAAGATAAGTCAATGCAGCTTTCTCAAGCTGTGTTATAAATATGTTGGTCAACAAACACGCTTTAGGGATTGTCAGAAAAGTGAATATTTTATTCAATCTCATTTCACACCTAACCAGGAGCATGGAGCATGTAATACATTTGATAAATAATTTCTCAAACCAGAAAATGTATTAAGTTATTTTACTTTACTAATGAACAGTATATTCCAGCTTTCTTCCAGGGACTTTTTTATAGTTTGTTCAAAACCAGGCCAGCTTTAACTAAACGTGGTACTTAAGTAATACAGATTCTACTCTTCCTCTCTTTTTGTTTCAAGTTCTTCTGGTGAGAAATAACTAGTTGTGAAGAATCAATAGAAAACTTATTCTAGTTATTAACACAGTCTTTTTAAAGTGTTATTAATTCACTGTATAGCTGATCTTACATAAAAATGAAAGTTGTTTTTATTTTTTGGAGTTCTGTTTCTAAACTTTGTTAGCACCTCTGAGCTAACTATAACCTATTTCACTAAATTAAATGTCATTTTTTATAATTATTTAAATTGTTAAACAACTGTAAAAACATATTGCTAGGTGTAACTGGTTATATCAGCTTTGATGGCTAGATTAATGTTAATTTAAATATTTTATAGTGTTCTTTACAGACTGTTCAATAGACACCTATTATTATTAGATCCACAATGTGTTTTCACTGTACCTTGAATCTTTCTTCTTGAGTTCTTTCAGAAAAACTACACGAGAAAAATCGAATCAAGTGAATAGATGGTTTGTTTTTGTTTCTTTCAATTGTTTTCCTAAAATGTTCTAGAATCTCTGAACAAATTTATAACGGATTGCGCTAAATCAGCAGACAAGTTTTCTCGTTTCTTTCAGTGGTGTTTATTAGCTTTCCTTCTGTAATCACGTTTAGTGAATTGTGTTGTGCAACAAATCAATAGAATTGCTATTTGTTCATTTTATAGGACGTGAATTATTTGTACAAAAAAAAATAATCCAAATAATAAATTAAACTCACAAATTTTATTTTGAGTTCTTCAGTGTCCACTTTTATTTATTTATTTTGTATCTTATTTGTGCACAAAGAACAAATTGCAGATAATTCTCATCTCTGCATTTGCTAGCCGAAATAATTTGCGACAGGTTGTCATAAGGTCCGCTGTATGAATTACTCATTAAAATAATTTATTATAATGTTTCTGCATGCTAATATTGTTGTATTCTCTTGAGGTTTTAAGAAACTATTAATTAATGTGAAAAGAAAGATGTGGTTCTCTTTCTTTGTTTGACAACTGAATGAAGGGCAGTGATTATGCATTTAAACCTCTACAGAGTACTGATTTTTAATGAGATATCTATAATTTAACCAAAAAATTATAGTAGTTTATTATATAAGTAAGATTCTGGCTAAATCTGAAAAAGTACAATAAATCACATGGATGAGTAGAGTAAGATCTTCAGAGAATTTGGTTACAGTTGAAAAGTTTGTAAAGTGAAAAGTTGGTTATAAGATTATCATAAGCCAGACCAAGCCCCGTACAGTAAGCAGCTGGTCATCGCTATTAATTGCCTCTTCACCGTGGCTTTTGCTTACACTAATTTTTGGTGATTAAGGACCTTTTTTGAAATCTCTTGGAAAATATCCGATCGCTTGTAATCTTTATTTGCATAGTCGCTTTTGTCAGAGTTAAATGTTTTTTGTCTTATTGTCTCGGCTTCAGGTATTCAGTCATAATAAAATCCACACTTTCTGCATTGCAGTGGTAGAATTCTGAGCATTTTGCAAACTTGCACTCACAGTTTAATTTCGAAACTGATGCTTTTGAGAAAGTACGGAATTTGGAATGACTGGTATAAACGTTCTTGCTTTTTAATTATTCTATTCTCAATAAAGTCATATAAAACAACTTATGGTCAGAGTGTTTATTTATTTGTTTTGAAATTTCGCACAAAGCTACTCGAGGGCTATCTGTGCTAGCCGTCCCTAATTTAGCAGTGTAAGACTAGAGGGAAGGCAGCTAATCATCACCACTCACCACTATTTATTGGTAAAAGAGTAGCCCAAGAGTTGGCCCAATATAGAAGTTGTGGCAGTTATGACATTGTATTTTATAAATAATGTTAGTGCTGTGTTTGTGTATTTTTTACATAGTATGGACCTTAGTTTTGTATCAGGATTTTGAATAAATTTGGTATTAACTGAAATGTTATATTTTGCTGCTAGTTTTTGCCAAATGTTGATTATTTTTCTGCTGATGTCGGGAATATATGGGATGCAGCCGTATATGGTTTCGTGATTTTTTAAATCATGGGATATATTTACTTTTGTTAGTTGATTTAGGTGTGTGCGTATAAAGTTTTCTATGGTTTTTGGAAGAAACATGTTGATGTGAATGAAGTATTGTTTTATTTTATCTAATTCGTTGTTAATTTTATCTAGTGAGCACACAGTTTTGTGGCTGTGTTGATTTGATTTCTAAGTATGTTGGGTTTCTTATTTTGTTTTATTTGCTGAGTTCCAAGTAATGTATGGTCCAGTACGAGTGTTTTTTCGGTGGATTTCTGTTTTAAATTGTGTATCGGGTCTTGTAATTTTAAGGTTAAAAAATTATATTTTGTTGCTTTCTTTCTGTTTACACGTGAAGTTAATGTTGGGATGAATAGAGTTAATGGGATTGACAAAATTAAGTGAGTGTTCTATAACTCTTTCTTTCTTTGTGAATCTGACGATGACCGAAGAAGGTCGAAACGTTGTTTGCTCCTCTACATAGTGCTTCTCTATGCATACCAGTCGTTTTTACAAACATAATTTTCTCTACAAGTGGGTTTTCTCGTCATCACGGATAGTCATTCGTCAATGTAGAGATTATGGGAATATCATGCTATACCAAAGTTAAATGGTAAGAATTCGAATATATTGTCATAGTCACTGCTAGTTCCATGTATCAATTATGTTTCAACACAGTATAACGTTAATAATTATGTATGAAGTCTTATAAGTTATAAAAATGTATAAATGGTTTCAGTGATTTGAAAAATTTGTTTTGTTAATTCATATTTAAATCTTTAAAAAACCAAGTCAGAAAATACATCTAATTCTAATATCATTAAAGAATCATTATTTTACATACACACTAAACATATATTTCTCGTTATAGAAAAAAATAGAAAGAATAATTGCTTAGCTTTTAAAATCGACGATCCTATTTAAGCTGATATTGAATCTTGATGGAAATATCTGGCTGTAACCAATTGCTGTGTAGACTTAAATGGGTAAAACATTATATTAGCCTCGTTTTCAAGATAGAGCTATTAAGCTAAATATGCATGACTCTAAAAATTTAAATCCCCTTGATTTCTTTCAAAATGGTAAATTTATTCAAAAACCATCTCACATGTCTGTAAAAACGTGAAATATTAAATAACTGTGGTCCATATATTTATGAAAGATAAACAATGTTTTCATGAGATTCGTTTTGTTTCATCAGATGATCTACAACCAAGATTATTATGATCTAGGACGATTAGTATCTTCTAAATAATAGAAATCACTCTGACAAATATCTTTAAATAAAAAAAACCTTTATTAATCTTCTTACTATAATGATTTTGATAATTGAACAACATAAAATATATATACAGTAAACATGTTGTTACATTAAACAAAATTAAAGTAACAAAATTAAGAACACCATGTAGATATATATTAGAAGTCGTTTTCAACATCATGATACATTTTTGTTTCTTTACGTTAAAATTAAATATGTTGGATTCATACAGATAGTGATTACTCTTAAATTTTCGAAAGGTAAGATACACCACATTACTCTAATTAAAGTTGGATAAATTCATCTTTCTCTACAGATTTCCATAAAATGTCAGTGATAATTAGTTATAAAAACAAATAGTATAAATCTGATGAATTGATATAAAAAAATTAAGAACGCGCCCTCTGTTTATCATGTAATTATATTATACAACCTAGAGATATGCAAATATCAACACGCCTTTGATGATGATATACTACATATATACGAATGAGATCAATACTCTCATCACATCATTACATTCATGTGACCTTATTGAAATTGGGTCTAGGTCATGTTTGTCTATTTCCCGTCCTGGATTGCTACATTAAGTATTCAGAGTCTTTTATGTCTATGGTATCGAATTTAACTGTAACAAAACTGACATTAATACAATTAAGAAATCAAAGTATTTAAGGTGACATCAAATACAGAAAAAAATATTTACTATCCTAATAATGCAAATATAATTGCTTAGATATTTTGTTGATGAAGTTAAACATATTCAATGGGCTTTATGGTCTGTATTGTGTAACGAGACCCAATATTTAGTGCTACGTGTCTTCAGACTTACCACTAAGTCACCAAGTAAGTAATCATTACTTTAGTTATAGGACAGCCTTTTATAAAAGAATGTATTTATATTAGTTTATAATATCATAACCTTTAAAATTCAATAAAATTACAATTTATACTTTATCGTGATGCAATGAAATATTTGCATATCGCTGCAATAAAACTTGAAAATTATATTAACAAAGTAAGATACTTTTAAGTAATATCACTTTACTCGTACTGGAAAAATAAATTACCAAAAATTTACTCAAAATTAAAGTATAATGTACATTCTACACAGCAGTACTAAATGGACCATTGGATTTTCATCCAGAAATGGTTTATTGTAAAACGAATTGTGAAGCTAAAAATATGGTTTAAAAATAGTTTGTTTTAGTAACAGTCTAGCAAACTTTCTACTTACATTTTTGTAATATTCTTTCAAAGTTGGTACTCACTTCAAAGTAATTCTGAGTTCCTTTAATATATTCAATATTTTGTTGCACCACTACATTAAATATTTTGTACAGTTTTGTACCGTCACAACGTCGTTAAATCTGTGTTGATACCATCAGTTTTACTCTATTTTACAGTCATAATCATGACGATAGCTCTGTAGCACAATTGCCATTGAAATGGACTGAACAACAAGACTATCATACCAAAAGCATATATCTTATCTTAAGTAGCTTCATATAAACCATACAGTGGAAGAGAACGAGATAATTTTCCTCAGTTCAATGAAAGAGAAATCTATTGTCTCATGACGTGAATGGTACGCTTTTATATGGAATACATATTTCATACCCAAGCTGCTTAAAGTATGCCATGGTTGATTATGTTCTGAGCTGGAGTGGCTTTTGACAATTATATTTATGTTCGTAGATTCTCATTTATTAAAAGACACTACATTTTGCCACGACAAAGGTTGCTTGTGGTGCCAATATCATTCTAAATGGTAGCCTTCCATGTTGCTGAGGTTTCCAATTCTCCTGTCCTCCACTAGTACAGCGATAAGTCCATGGGTTTACAACGCTAAAATCAGGGGATCGATTCCCTTATGTGAACTCAGCAGGTAGCTCGATGTGGCTTTGTTATAAGAAATCACACATACAATTCGTTCAGGTACACAGGATATTCAAGATTTGGAAATTCTTTTCCAACAGTATGAGCATGTTATTGTAATTTAAATGTCTGTTTGTGTAGACAACGGCTGTTACATATTATTTCCGCAAAGTAATCAATTTTCAGCGTACCAATTTACCTAAGCAATGTTGATATATGTATGGTAACAAAAATCTATTTTATTTGCCATATGACTTTCTAATTATTGTACTCAGAATATCTACGTAAATATAACTTCACTCCATAATATAACTTCTGTACTTCATATTGTAAATTATATAATAAAGTTCATTTAATTTATTATCTACGTATATTTCACTCCATATATATTTAGAAAGGTATGTAACTTATATTGTTAAATGTGTATTGCGCAAGTCATGCCTGTTCTCTAAATTCGTAGAAGATTCTTGATAGTAAGGATCAACAATAAATATATTTTACGAAAGCGCTAGCGTATCTTCAAATATTCTTGAACCAGCTGAAATTTCTAAAACTTTGACTAAATATCATAAATCGAAGCGCCAAGAGACAGTTTAATATTGTTGGTTTGTTACGGTCAGTATACTACAGGCTCGGAAACTATAATAATGATAAACTTTAGATATTTGACGAGGAAAATGTATAGATTTCAAACATTACGAACTATTCGACTTTAGAGAATTAACTTTGGAAGTTAGTATTTCTACAAGAAACCTAACATTCGCATCAAGTGAAATATATTTGTGTATGAATATAAAATTAATTCGCTCATCATGGACCCAAACCGTCGATAAAAAATTAAATTTCAAACCAGAAAGAAGACTAAAAATCGTTTACAAGTTTTTTGAAATTTCTGTACATAACTAGTTATTTGTAATTACTATTATTGTAAATTGTATTGCTGCTTGTATATAAAAATATATTTGTGTTCAGAAAGGAAATTATTGGCATTAACCTTATTGACAAATATCATAAATAACTCCTAAATTCAAATTTAAATTTCCGGCTGTTTGAAATCGTAACACTTAACTTACGCAATATAATAAATCAAAGACTCGCCAGAAATAATTTATAATACGTAACAATATCACGTATTTGTAACAATGCTACAAAATTATAATATTAGTATTCAAATATAAGACACAATTCTAAACTCATAGGCTTCAGTTCTTTCATGAATGCGTACATTTATTTTCAAGTATTGTGCTATAACAATCTTTGTTCAGAATGAAAATTCTATACTTCAGATTCAAACAAAATAGAAAAAAAAATCTTAAGCTGCGACAAACAAATAACTCAAATCTGATTTCGGAATTCGGTGTCAAGAAGTATAAATATTAAAACTTAAACGTCTTATGAAACAATCGATGCAGAGGTTGCAAAACAAAAGCTTAATTCAATGAGTTTTTTTTAAAATATAATTTTCTAATACCACTATTTCTTGTGCAGTATGAGCATATGTAATCACAGAAATGTAAATCAAAGGAATGTGTTGTTTAATCAACTATTATCACGAACTCCAAGAAACATGATGTTTGAAAAAGAATTGTACCATTTGCTGACAATGCAAGAACAAGGAGCTTATTTTGAATAGTACAAAACCCCATTATTTTAAGTGTTTCTTTGCAAGGAAACACCGTTATTAACTCAGTGCTTCATTTCAGTTACGAAAATGTTATTGAACAAATCAGTAAACTGCAATAACTTACTCCATAAATGTCTTCATCATGAACATGTAATGCACTTCAAGTTGCATTCATCTTTGTCTCCTCCTGATGACAAAAGAATAGTAAAGCTTATTTTTCAGTTACAAATAGCCATTGGTCTGGAATTCTAACTATTCCAACCATCTGCTTCACACAAATAAGTAATGACAGTAATTTGTCTAACCAAATGTATACTTCCATGATTAATTCTAATTAGATTAACTAAGTCTGCAAATTAACAATATCAGTAACACTATATAATTGTAAATAAATGTTTAATGTGCAGGTACATAATTAACTTAAATACTAATCAAACGTAAACATAAATAACTAATTCCAACTACCTTCACACCTCTCGCTAGTCCAGCGGTATGTCTCCGGATTAACAACACTACAATAAGAGGTGCGATTCGCCGCGGTGTGCTGAGAATTTGCCCTCCAAGTTGGGGGTTGTGCGGTAGGCTGACAACCTACTCACTTTAAAACCAGCCTGTTCATGAAACCGCAGCGTATGCGGCCTCATGTTCCTTAAGGAATAGGGTGACATTTGATTTGATTTGAACTACATTAACAAAATTTGTACAGAACTAATTAATACAAACTAGACACTTCAATAATTTCACCTAAAATGTCCAACTGTGTACATAAATCCAATTGTGATAAAGTAACGTAATGCTGAGTTGATTTTATCTTATTTATTTTTGAATATATTTAATTTTGTTTTTCACTGTGAGACATCAAATCTACTAATAATTAGATAAATAATAATAATAATACATCAAATAATCACATTAAACATTCCCCTTGTATCCATGATGGATTTGTCTTGTAGGAATACAACTCTTGTTTTTTTGGCACTTCCGAAACGTGTCTCACCTGGACTTATAAATAAACTCCTCTGGCTGGTTTTAATGTTTCTAATTTTAATAAAAAAACATTTTGTCGTCAAAATGCAAAGCAACAATTTACTTTTTGCTTCATTCATTAAGATAAGTTTCTGGCCAAGGAAAAGAGTCAACCGAAGTCATGTTGCTTGCTTAAAGCCCTGAAGATATCTACAAACGACCAGTTCAGTTGATAACCGTACCAACAAATATTTTAACTTCATTCAAATATCCTCATATTTTGTATCGAATTAGTCAGACCTCAGGGTTTTTTATTAATCCACCAACGTAATAAGCCCAACATACAACTGCACCAGAAATATCAATGGGAAAAGTTCAAATATATTCATAAAATCTAAAACATTTCCTAGACCAGTGTGTGTTTCTTATAGCAAATACATATGAGGCTATAAATAGGAATGGAAAAAATGTTCGAAAGATGCTCAGCAAATAAAAGACGGTATTTCAAATCGGGAGTATCTACTTTTATCAGATGACTTAAAGAAAGGTCACATTTGGGACTCTAATAAGCCATGGTGGGATGGGCTGACCAGTGGATACTGAAACGTTATCCAAGGACAGACCCAAAACATCTAACTACGCCTGGATACAAAGGCCAAAAGGAGCAATGGCAGATCATCTGTTTTGAACAAGTATGGCCCACCGAGGAAGGAAAACACAACTTCAGGTGGGATACTTTGATGAGGAATGAAGATTCGAAGCATATAGTAGAGACAGTTGCAAACGACGAAGGTGCAAAGCAAGTTCACAAGACTCTATGCATAAGCTCTGAACTGGGGAGGTGCGGAAAGCCCCAGTGCAGAGCCGAAGTCCTTGATGGTGAATGGGGTCCAGCATCTTTAAAGCCGAAGGTCTGGTAGAGCCATAGACCAATGATCCATAGTTGAGTTTTGATCAAATAAGAGCACAATATATCTTTAGCATAGAGCATCAATTCGCTCCCCAAATGGTGGTGTAAAGGACACGAAGGATGTTCAGTGTTCTTGTACATTTGACCCGTAGCTAATGTGTAGTATAAAGGTTAGCTTACGGTCAAAGATAAGCCCCAAAAACTTGGTCTCAAGTACCACAGGCAGCACAACACGGAGTTCAGGATCAGGGTGAATACCCCGTTGGTAGAAATAAGTGCACATAAATGGTTTTAGAGAGGGATAAATTAAAGCCGTTTGCCGTGGTCCACTTCAGTACACGATTGAGGGAAGTTTGTAGTTGCCGCTCAGTATATCTCATGTTCGACGATTGACATGAGATGTGAAAGTCGTCGACATAGAGCTTGTTTGCAACAGTGAGAGTTGTTTAGTAATGGCATTAACCTTTATACTGAAAAGTGTGACACTCAAAACGCAGCCCTGAGGGACTCCAAGTTTCTGAGGAAAAGAAAGGGAAAGTGTCGAAGCCACACAAATTTGAATTCTCCTATCCATTAAAAAAAATTGTAATAAAAATAGGCAAATGGCCACGTAACCTATATATATGGAGGTCTCGCAAAATTCCATGCCGCCATGTTGTGTCATAAATCTTCTCAATGTCAAAGAATATTGATACAAGATGTTGTTGTTTGAGAATGGCTTCTCTGATTAACGTTTCAAGTCGAATTAGGTGGTCCACAGTGGGTGGGCGAGAGGAGGTTGTTTGATTCGAGGAACCACACAAAACGAGCATTAACCATTCTCTCTAAGGTCTCACAGAGACAACTCGTTAAAGCAATTTGACGGTAGTTTGAAGGGATCTTTCCCAGGGTTAGAGAAAGGTAAAATAATAGCCTGGAGCCAGGCATCAGGAAAACATTCTCCCGCCATATCCGATTAAGGACAATTAAAAGAATATTAAGAAAAGCAAGATATAGAAAGCATAGCATGTCTGTTTGTTTCTGAATTTCACACAAAGCTACTCGTGTGCTATTTGTGCTAGCAGTCCCTAATTTAGCAATGTAAGACTAGAGGGAAGGCAGCTAGTCATCACCACCAACAACCAACTCTTGGGCAACTCTTTTACCAACGAATAGTGGGATTAACCGTCACATTATAACGCCCTGACGGCTGAATGGGCGAGCATTTTGGCTCGACGGGGATGCCAACCCGCCACCCTCAGATTATAAGTCGCACGCCTTAACACGCTTGGCCATGCCGGGCCCCGTAGCATGTCATAGTGTACACCATCTGATTTAATCGATGTGCTGCCAGACTAATGAAGGGCCAGATTCAATTCAGTTCGAAAGGAAAGAGGTGATAGTTTCGCCCGAGGCTTGATGGCTAAGAAGGTGGAGGAAGAAGCAGAAGTGCTAGATATCCAGCAAAAGCTTCCACCTGGAGTATCGGCGATGCTCCGGATGTCAGCTACTTCCTGGCCATTAGAGAGTAAGATCGAGAGGGGAACAGAATTATATTCCCCACTGACCTTTTGAGTCTTGTTCCATGTGACTTTGGAACTGGTGGTAGAAGATATGCCAATTGTGAACTTAATCCAAGATTCCTTCTGGCTTTGACGTCTTATCTACCGAGAACGTGCACGGGCCCGCTGGAAAGCATTGCGGTTTGAAAGTGTGGGATATCTACGAAAAGTATCCCAGGCCCGTTTTTGAGCTTTCCGTGCCACGTGCCAAGCAGGATTTCACCATGGACGAGAATATAGTGAAAAACGTGTCGATGTTTCAGGAGTACATTGAGTAACTGCTTGTATAATACAATCACTTACTGCTGCCACACATTCATCTATTGATGGCTGACAAACGATGGCAGAATCAAGTTCTGCAAGAGCAGTAAACGTGGGCCAGTCTGTCTGATCCAGCTTCCACCGGGGTACGCGGGTAGGGTAGTATCGACCACGGCCAGTCTCTCTCAAAAATAATTTTGTCAGTTCTGGATTATTGTCAACTCTCCATAAAAAAAAGAGACTATAATGAAGGGGAGCAAACTGAGAGATCAATTGCAGTGAAGGACTGACTAGATACATGAAAATAAGTAGAAAAACCAGTACTGAAAAGAGAAATGTTGAGATCAGAGAACATACAGTCTACAGAGTGATCCCTTCTATCAATAACAGCACTTCCCCAGAGGAGATGATATTCGTTTAAAGTCCCCCAGGATTATAAAGGGAGATGGCAACTGTTCAATGAGAGCATCAAGGTTTGATTGATCATATGTCTCTCCATGTGACAGGTAGAGAGAACAAACTGATGGTATGACCCAAGGAAATACGGATGGCTACAGCCTCCAAGGGTGTGTTGAGTGACAAAGGCAGGATGGGCACATGCTGATCAACCAACAATGCTACCCTCCATGCACTCGTCCATCACACAGCCTGACATTTCTGTTAAAAAAAACTGTCGAAAGGTGACTGTATCAACAGGTTTCAGAAATGTTTTCTGTAAAGAAAGACACACAGGATGGCTCTACTATGGTGAATCGAACCCCTGATTTTAGCAGTGTGAATCCCAAGACTAACCCCTGCTCTAGCGGAAGATCCCTTGAGCAGTAAAACTCACCTTTTGCGAAACATAAGTCACATTTAAAACGCATCTGGTCTACTTTAAACACCTATCAAAAACCTTTGTTAATAATTTCACATGCCTTCCTTTTATTACGTTTGTGAAGATTTAATATTATTAAGATATAATATAAAGTTTAATATTAAAAACAACCATAAAGCCTACTGAGCTCTTCAACTGTTTATCATAAACAAATTAAGTTTCACATTATTTAGAACTATTATTACTACAGCAAGGACAGAATCTATTGTATTTGATATTATTTTAATCCAGAAAAACATAAAATCGAAATAGCTAAAAGAAATATAAATTTCTACTACAGCTATCTTAAATATTTATAAATCACCGAGATTATCTGCTGTTGTTCTTAAACTATGAATAAACCAAACTATATTTTCTCTCGTAAAGTTATAAAACTTTACTTTCAACATATTTTTAATTGCGTCATTTAAGTACATTCTGAAAATACTCTTTTCAAATGTAAGAATTATATAATAACTATAGTTTTTAGAGAAAAGAGCTAAAAACTTATCAAAATTGCGTATATTTTGTATGAATATATTTACAAGCGTCTAAATCTATCAAGCTACTAAAGAAAAGAAAAATATATTGTACAATATTATTTTCATTAAAAAACATTTTGGTTAAAACATTCTTTGTAACCAAGAGTATTTTTTATAAACTTACATTGCAGGCACGAGCTTTTTAAATGAGTTATAATCGAAAGTAAACATACAATTCCTACAATAAAATAACAACAAATCACTCTTACCTATGATTTTACTACTGTTTGCGAAATATATTGTAAAGTTACTCATTGCTCTTTTTTGAGTGATTATTGAACTATTTCGAATTCAATCGGTTTATCTGGTTTTTCGCTGAAGCATCTCTTTGATGTATGTAATGGGAGTTACACAACATAACAGACATGGCTTTATATTTCTTTCCACATAAATGAAATCTAAACATCCAATCAATATTACTACTGACAAAGAAAGTTTTGATTTTAATATCATACATATTGTTATGTTAATTTAATAACTTTTTCTTTTTCTAATGTTTTTTTTCTTTTCGTGCTATCTAATTAATCACACTAGGTATTAAATTATGGTTATGAGTAGAATATAAGTTCTGTGAAATAATATTTAGATATTAAAATATAAATTATTATTATTTTTGGATTTTCAATATTTATGATTAATTCCTTTAAAATTCAGGTGATTAAATAGGAAATCCTACATTAAAATAAATCTAATTACTATTTAATTTATACTTCTGAGTAATATGCTATATATCTTTCATATTAGTGTTTCACCGACAAAAACGTTTAGAAGTATAATATTGGCAGAAGAGTAACATTAACAAAGAAGAGGTCTAAAGTTAAATTATTTCGTACACTTCTTTACTCTTCACTTGTGGAAGAGCACTAACTATGGAAAAAATGTATGTGAGTGAGGAGACAAAACAAGAACTGTAACCAAATATTTCTAACATGAAAATCTGAAAGATTCTGGTTGTTCATTTTGAAGTGTCTTTGTTACATATTTTAAAAGTCAGAGTTTTATCTTAGATATCAAAATATGCGTTTGTTTTCCATTAAATCACCTCTATTTTCTTCTCCTTCTACTAATACCATAAAAATAACATACTTATTTTTACATTCTTCAGCCCAGTCGAAACTACAATGAATGATACGTCCTATCCCAGTACATGATAAATGTGTTGTGATAATACGCACATGTAGACGGTCTCAACTTCATCAGAAAAATGACTATTGAAGACGTATACATTCACAAAGAAAAATTTCCAATAAATCTTAAATGTATTAGGCTACTTTAATTTTTTACCTTGTAGATCTGTATTTCAAATGCACATGTCATGGAAAAAAACAAATTTAACAAGAGACTGTTTGTTTAGTTCCGACTGTCTTTATATTGATCTTTGATAGTGCTTTGAAACTCAGTCTAGTCTCACTATCTGGTTGCATCACTCTTTGAAATATAAAGGAAGACAATCAAATGTGTTTTATGTAATTTATTGAGTTATATAATTACGTCTGATACACTTTGCTTTGTTGGACTAGATTGTTTCAGGTTGATTTTATACAACAGTAAACTTTGTATAAATGTATTTGTTCAAAGTGTCAATTCTCTTGTAAGAGGTTGATCCGTTCTTAATATTCTTTCTCTCCTGTTCTCCTTTTTCTTTTTTATTTGTAACAAAACTAATGTTTATGGATACTTTCAATTACACATATTCACAGACATACACATCTTCATTATTTCTATGATTTCTGTTAAAGTAATGCATTACCTGGTTACAATGTCTTCACTTTCTTCTGACACTTTTTAAGAAAAGCATCTTAGTCAAAAAATCAAAACGTTGCAAAAAATAAAGTTATCACAGTAAGCTGCAACTACTAACAATTGAGCTACAGTGTATGATAGGTTTAATATTTCAGGCTCATCTACACTGGACGAGATCGTCGTAAGTACTGCTGTTAATGGGAGCATTCACATCAGAATGAGTGACGTCGTCTGACTAAAATCTAGTCTTTCACTTCTTTTTTATCCACCTGCAACTCGAAGGAAACTGGCCAATCAAAATAACTCGAATGGTAATAGTAATATTGATAACGATTTTATAACGCTTAACAACGACGTAACAGTAATAACAATGTTGCACTTCAAAATACTTTAGAAAGTTAATAAACAAAAAGAAGGAACTTCCACAGAAAGATAAGAGATATTCCAATAACTCGGATTATACAAATAACAATTAAATTATTTTAATTTTACGTTGTTGAGAGCATCAGTTTAATTATATGTCAGATATCAAAACTTTTCTTATCAAACCACAGCCTGTTATGTAATCGAAAAGTCTATTTCTTCTACGTTGACTTAACCTGAAGATGATCTAGGAAGATCGAAACATTGTTCTCTCCTTATTAATAAAAGTGCTAACATCCATACCAGCCTTTCTGAGATACAGATATTGTTACTATACTTCTTTACCACGAAGTGGCACAAGAAAGTGTTCTGAGATAATGAAAAGAACCACAGAATATCAAGTATATCAAAATGACATTAACTTTATAGTAATAAACAAAGTCTTAAAATTAATAATTTATTCAATGTAATTTACATAATCTCATATCTACAATTAACATTACAGAAAAGTTTTCATTATAGCTGCTCTTTAACTTTAAAATTGAAAACATTAAACCTGCTATTGCAAACTTATCAATTACATAGATTTTGCTTATATAATACATAGATATTACAAAAATGAATGGTCTTACCAGGCAAACGTTGTTACTAAGGTTCTATAGCTTAATGCTGTTACTAAAGATAGTATTTGTACAAACAGATGGTGTTTCTAGACAGATAGTACAAATGATGTTCATTAAACAGATAGTCTTATTAAGTGTATTGTGTGTGTATGTGTGTTTTATAAAGATGGATGATATTTCTGTATACAGATAGCATTACTATACTCCGAGACGATTGCCAGCAGATTTCAGATTGTTTAAACTCCTATTTATAAATCTTATTTATATATCCAATTGTATTACATTTGTTTTACAAAGCAGATGGTCTTACTAGACATATTTGCTACTATACTCCCATAAAACTGCACACACATTTCGGCTCATGCAAACATAAGTTTATGGTTTTTACTTTTATATTTAACTAACTTACGTGCGTTTTAAAACAGTGAGGGTCTCAGTAGTTGGCTTGTGTTACTGAGGTTCTACAAGCAGATGGTGTTACTAAAGTTAGTTTTTCTAGAGCAGATAGACTTTTTATAACCAGGTAGTTCAATAAAATGTTGAGTTCATCATAGGGTATCTCAACACGTGATGATATTATCAACACTATAATCTAGATTTAATTTTAGGTCTTTAAAGTTACGAATAAAACAGTTATCTCAATTATTATAACACTAATACATATGCTACTTTTTATTTCACTTACTATCTTAATTTATCCACTGTTTCAATGAGGCAAACAGTAGAGTCAATTATTTACTTTATGTACTTTTCATGTGAGGGGATAAAGAGGAACCATAACGGTCCTGATCACCCCAGTTGGGGAGAGAATTCTTAAGATTTCTCTCTCTCTAATTCAAACCATGCCAAGTTCGTTTATGTGTGCACTAATTCTGACTTTAGCCGCGTGTGGAGTGAAGAGAAACAAGTTTCTGACCACCCCATGTTATTTTTCGTCTACCTTCGACGGAACAAAATAGTAATTTAATCCAAATACCTACCAAGAAACAGACACACTGACTTGAAGACAAAAGGAGGAAAACTTTCAAAACGTCGTCCTCTACACTTGTGTCTCTACAACAGGCTGTCCATTCTACAAAGTTTTATCAAGGTGTGATATATTCTCATATCATTTTGACGATTTTCTTTGCTCGTTCAACAGCTTCTTAAACCAATAAGGTTTAAGAAAAGTCTGTAAAGTTGTATATAAATGAAGTAAAGAAAAAATAACTTGAAAATAACCGTTGAAAATTAAAAATATATAAGCAATAAAATCATAACATATTTCTATTATGTTTAATATATTAATTTAATGTTAACATCTATGATTTAATTTGAATATTTTAAAACCTTCAGGTGACGAACTTTATTAATGTTTAAACCGTCGTAGAAAGCACCCCAAGTACATTATCAGACATTGGTATACTATTGGTAAATAAAGCTATGTTATACGTAGATTGTTTTGAATTCCCAAATTACATAAAACACGGAAGAAATACAAGTTTATAGCCTGCACTAAAATTCCTACCACCAACCAATTCTCGATTATCATAGGGAATAGTTTGAAAAATGCATTAAAAGCAGTGCTATAAATAATGCAGTGTAATCAAAGACAGGGCAAATATTAATCCAAATTTAGCCAACAGTAATTCCATTTAATGTAAGAAGCGACTTAAGGCTTTGAATCTATAACAATAAAAAGGTTAAATTTCAGTAATTTTCACATTATTCTTTCTATTATTAATAAAATCATTTTTCATCAATATATAGTTTTCAAAGTCATTTAATAATTTGGATAAATTACCTGTCTGTGTCAATAAACTCAGAATTTAAATGACAATGCCATTTATCAAAAAATCACCATTTTCCCACAGAAAAACCGGAAAAAGTAAACATCTCACTTGGCAATACGCCTATCATAATGCGCAAGTACATCACATTCGATTCAAGATTAAATTTGGAAAAAACATGTCAACAATATACACTTATCCATAAAAAAAAACGCATTTCACATTTGATGACCGTATCTAGCAAACATTCAAACTGTTCACCAGAGACTCTCATCCAAATATACAAGGCTTACATCCGTCCGTTAATAGAATATGGATATCAAGTCACATATAATATATTTAACAACACGTTACAGAAGATTCAAGCACAACAAAATAAAATACTAAGAGCAGCAAACAGACTACCGTCATACACATCTGTAAACTATGTACGTGTTATGTATATGTATAAATATTTTGTAAACGACAACATGTCGTATTGTGTTTGAATTTTCATTTGTATTATTCATTTTTCCATATTGATATTATTGTTTCGAAGTTTAAACTAAAATATGTTATTTATTTAGGGTAACATTTTTAGAACTTTCTCGAATTGAGTAGACCAATCACATGTTTGTAAATGAGTGCTGGTGACTTCCTGTCTAGAAGTGTAGTCTCGTGCAAGAACGGATATGCGTGGATAGCTCTGGAGTTGGGTGGAAATTGCGAGATTGTTCGAGAAATAGGCCTATCGGTATAAAAAAGACGGTGACGTGAGAGATACAGAGTCATCATTCATCAATTTTATTCGAGGGAGAGAGATTCAGTCATTAGTTTTATTCGAAGACAAAGAGTGAGATACAGACACCAGTTTCATTTCAAAAGAAGAGAGTTAGTTATTTGAGAAAGATTAAGTGTTTGCTGTGAATATTCAACTTGGATTTGTGATTGAAATTAGATCTACGGAAGCCGTGATTTTATTTCGTCAATCTCTACGATACTTCTGAATTACCGCTTGTGCTGAGAGACGGCGATTTCATTGAACTGTGAACTGTTTCGGAATTACTTTGTAGGACCAAATTCACACCCTAGACTGGAATTTGAGACTTTAATTTTAGATCATTACATTAGATACAGGCCAGTACCGTTTTGTGTTGTGATTTATTTTGAAGTTTGAAACTAATATTATTTTGTTTTGTAATTAATTTCTAATGTTATAACTTGATATCTGTCACTATTATTATATAATTCATGTTATATCTGTTATATTTGTTAATAGTTTAGTGTAATAAATTATACAAGCTGTTATCTGCGTTTTTTCTGTTGCGTTTAGGCTACGAAGAACGTAAAACATTTAAAAAATACGTAACAGAAAATTGGGGGCTCGTCCGGGATATCGAACAAACAATTTAATTTTATTATAAAATAAGATTTATATTCTATACAAATAGACAGCTTGTATATTTAAAATGGCATTCGAACTTGAAGATTTTATTATCGAATTTAATCAGAATCCCTCTTTCGAATTAATCAGTGAATTAAAAAAATCTGAATTACTTGATGTTGGTAAACATTTTAATTTAGAAGTGAAGCAATCAATGAAGAAAGCAGATATTAAACAAATTATTGTTGAACATTTGGTCAGCCAAAAAGTTTTACGTCAAAAAGTTGCACAACAATTGCCTGTCGCTCATTTTGACCCAGATTTCGAATTAAAAAAAATGGAAATGGAAATGAAATTTCGTTTAGAAATTGAAAGCAAACGACTTGAAGCAGAACAAGAAAATAAACGTATTGAGGCAAAACAAGAAAATAAACGTATTGAGGCAGAACAAGAAAATAAACGTATTGAGGCAGAACAAAAACGTATTGAGGCAGAACAAGAAAACAAACGCCTTGTTCTTGATGCCGAAATACAAATAGAACGCATTAAAGCTGATAAAGAAATCAGTATGAGAAAGGCACAGACAGAAGAAAAGGTTGTCCGAATGCAGTTGGATAATTTTGATGCTTCCAAACAGATTCGTTTAGTACCTCCATTCAATGAAAAAGCTGTAGATACATATTTTCAGCAATTTGAAAAATTGGCCCTTAGGCTAAAATGGCCTACCGAATATTGGACAGTATTACTTCAGAGTGTTCTCAAGGGTAAAGCTCAGGAAGTATTTTCCAAGCTCACAGCCGAGCAAAGTTATGATTACGAGCACGTCAAAAAATGCATTTTGAATGCATATGAATTGGTGCCAAAGGCATACAGACAAAAATTTCGTGGTTACAAAAAGTTTGACAGCCAAACTTATGTCGAATTTGCTCGTGAAAAAGAAACTCTGTTCGACAGGTGGTGTGATTCCAGAGAAATTAAAGATGATTATGCGAAACTCAGAGAACTCATGTTAGTCGAAGAGTTTAAAAGATGTATTCCCGTAGAGCTAAAAACTTATATTGATGAACACAAAGCTTCCAAAATTCATGATGCTGCTGTCTTGGCAGACGAGTATGCTTTGACTCACAAAGATTTCTCATACAAAAGCAAAACATCTCACACAACAAAGAAACCCAATGACTCATTTAAATATTATGCAAATGTCGACAGAGACAAAAAAGAGCAAACTTTTAATTCTCAAACGAAGACTCCATCTTATTCTTAAAGCTCGTCATCTACCCAAAACGTGTCATTCTCATCCAAAACATGTGCTTATTGTAAGAAACCTGGCCATCTGATTTCTGAGTGCTATAAAGTAAAAAACAAGCCATCACCCCATAGTTTCATTTCGCCCTCGTTGGATACATCATTGGTTCCCAATGATTTTGACCCTGTCCAGTCCACTGTGGATTCTAAGCCCAATATTATTGAAGTACCTGAAGATATTGTTGAGGACAAATTTAAGCCTTTCATGACTGAAGGTTTTGTTTCTTTTGTTGGCGATTCACATCTACAACCAATTAAAATCCTGCGGGATACTGGAGCTTTTCAGAATTTGATTTTGGAAAGTGTACTTCCGTTTTCTGAAAAGTCATCCGTTGGGGCCAATGTGCTCATTTCTGGTGTAGAAGGTGGCGTCGTTTCTATTCCTCTTCATAGATTAGATTTACATTCGGACTTAGTTTCAGGCCCAGTGACTGTGGGTATTAAAGCTTCATTGCCTGTTGAAGGTGTGTCTATGCTTTTGGGGAATGATTTGGCTGGTAGTAAGGTGGTACCAGAGGTTCGCGTTGTTGAAGCACCTGTTATTAGCCCCAGTACAGAGCAACTCGTTGAAGAGTTTCCTGATGTTTTTCCCGCCTGTGCTGTTACTCGTTCTCAGACACGTTCTCAGGAGTCCAAAGATGATTTCTCTTTATCTGATACATTCATGTCTCACATCGATGAGATTTCTGACTCAACTTTAAGTTCTACTGATGACACTAAGACATTTTTCGACTCTCTTCATCGAAACAAACTTATTGAGGAACAGGGCAATGATCCTGAAACTCGTTCTCTTCTACAACTGGCTGTTGATGAAAATGAAATAGGAACTGTCCCTATTTGTTACTACCAGAAGTCAGGTGTGCTAATGAGAAAATACAGGCCTCCTGACGTTGCTGCTGATGAAAAGTGCAATGTTATTCATCAAATCGTCATTCCAAAATACTATCGGAATGATATTCTTAGTCTTGCTCATGACCATGTATTGTCGTGACACTTAGGTGTAAGAAAGACCCTAGATCGTATCCGACGACATTTCTATTGGCCAAAGATGCGCCAAGATGTTGTTGACTTTTGTAAGGCATGCCATTCTTGCCAAATGACAGAAAAACCAAACCAGGGGATTCCAAAAGCACCACTGCAGCCTATTACTGCCTTTGAAGAATCGTTCTCAAGAGTCATTATCGACTGTGTTGCCCAGATGCCAAAAAGCAAAGCAGGAAATGAATACCTCTTGACGATCATGTGTGCTTCTACACGTTACCCTGAGGCAATCCCTTTGAGAAAAATCACTGCTCTTGTCAAATCCTTTACCATGTTCAGAATTCCAAAAGTTGTGCAATCAGATCAAGACACAAATTTTATGTCCAAGCTATTTGAACAAGCCATACATGAATTAAACGTCCACCAAATTTCATCCAGTTCATACCATCCTGAATCACAAGGTGTCCTTGATCGTTTCCACCAAATTACTGCCACAAACACTCAAAGAACTGGGTTGAGGGTGTTCCCTTGTTACTGCTTGAAGTTCGCGAGGTTATTTCAGAATCTACTGGATTTAACCCTTTTAAGTTGGTTTAAAAAGACAAATAAGCAAAACAAACAAAAAAAGTTTTCACAAGTTCAAACTTTTTTTTTTTTACTTTTAAGGGGGAGAGTGTTATGTATATGTATAAATATTTTGTAAACGACAACATGTCGTATTGTGTTTGAATTTTCATTTGTATTATTCATTTTTCCATATTGATATTATTGTTTCGAAGTTTAAACTAAAATATGTTATTTATTTAGGGTAACATTTTTAGAACTTTCTCGAATTGAGTAGACCAATCACATGTTTGTAAATGAGTGCTGGTGACTTCCTGTCTAGATGTGTAGTCTCGTGCAAGAACGGATATGCGTGGATAGCTCTGGAGTTGGGTGGAAATTGCGAGATTGTTCGAGAAATAGGCCTATCGGTATAAAAAAGACGGTGACGTGAGAGATACAGAGTCATCATTCATCAATTTTATTCGAGGGAGAGAGATTCAGTCATTAGTTTTATTCGAAGACAAAGAGTGAGATACAGATACCAGTTTCATTTCAAAAGAAGAGAGTTAGTTATTTGAGAAAGATTAAGTGTTTGCTGTGAATATTCAACTTGGATTTGTGATTGAAATTAGATCTACGGAAGCCGTGATTTTATTTCGTCAATCTCTACGATACATCTGAATTACCGCTTGTGCTGAGAGACGGCGATTTCATTGAACTGTGAACTGTTTCGGAATTACTTCGTGGGACCAAATTCACACCCTAGACTGGAATTTGAGACTTTAATTTTAGATCATTACATTAGATACAGGCCAGTACCGTTTTGTGTTGTGATTTATTTTGAAGTTTGAAACTAATATTATTTTGTTTTGTAATTAATATCGAATGTTATAACTTGATATCTGTCACTATTATTATATAATTCATGTTATATCTGTTATATTTGTTAATAGTTTAGTGTAATAAATTATACAAGCTGTTATCTGCGTTTTTTCTGTTGCGTTTAGTCTACGAAGAACGTAAAACATTTAAAAAATACGTAACAGTACGCCAAACCAGTAACCTTCTAACTCTTAGAAAGAGACTCACAGAAGTCTCATACAAGTATTATTTATAAGCATCATTGTGTAAATTAGCCAGTGCACCTACAAAATACATTTCACCATATAACATATTTCGACAATCATAAATCACTCAACAAAATACATAATCACAGATAAGGTAAATTCACGTTTATATTCATATGTATTTCTTTTTTAAATTCGGGCACAGGACAGATAAAACTTTTGGCGCCTGTCCTGTGAAAGTGAGTTTTCTCGGGGCACTCAAGGAGTTTTTGAAGGAGGAAGTGTAACCATTCTGTTTGAAACTTTCTACTATGTTTTAGCGTTCTGCTTTGATGGATATCTTATTGTAAATGTTTTGTGCTCATGATATGTAAATAATACATAAATACATTCATTAACTCGGAAAATTGTGTTTCTTTTTCAAGGTTAAAAACTTTGTGCGGGTATTTTTCACGCGAATACGTCGACTGTAATAATTGACAATCGATATTTTCCAAACAGCTATGCATAAAAAGCTTGTGATTGTATAAAAATATTTTACCCATATTTTAGTAAAACAATTAAAAAGCTTCCTTTCTGTATACACACTTATTGAGTGGTTGTAATTTATCATCGCTTTAAAACTCATGCTCAGACGAACGAAGTCGAGCAGAGAAAAACTTTTGTGTTTTATTCTTCATTTTGCTTTACACTAAGTATTTAAACTGCTACGCTCATAAATAAGGCTCGTTATAGAAGAAAAATAATCAAACACGAAATATAGTAATGAATGAGAAATGTATTTAAGTAGCTTATTAGCTAATATCATTAACGGTTTGTTTTTCGAAGAAATCAGCTTTGTTGTAACAAGTAATATCAATATAATAAATTATGATTAAAGAGAAAGGATAGCTAAAGAAGGGACAACAAATTCATAAGATAACGAAGGAAGTTTATATTATTCCATAAAGTATTAATAGGCTCAATAAATATAAAGATATTGTTGTGTACAAACCATTACAGAATTCGTACAGTATTACGTCATAAATGTTAGAGTGAAGTTTGGTCGCTTAACACTCTTTTATGAGCTACAATACTGCAGGGTAGTTAAAACTTTCATAAATCTAATATTTTATTTTCTGTTTTGTTTTCTTGGATATGCTATCATATGCAAGTACTTTAATTATTTCATCTTATTTTAAAAAAAATTGTAACTTCCTCAAACGGGACCACAGCATGGTCAAGTGGCTAATGCGCTGGACTCCACACATGCGAGGGTCGCAAATTCATTTTTTATAAAATAAAACTGCCACAATGCTGCTTATGAACTTCAACAGGGTACTGGAATTCAACAGAGTCAATATTTTGGAACATTTGAAGAAAGCTTAATAATTATCTATAAGAAGGAATGCCCAAACAATGGCTCCATTGAAATTCACTGTATGATATTTTATAAAATATAGTTGTGAAATATATGTTCACTGTCTAATTGTGTAAGATGTATGATATGAGCAGGAATAAGGTTTGATAAGAATAGCAGATCTTGTATCTTGTAAGGATAACATGAATACCTCAGTCTCACCCTATGACACATTGCGCTATTATGTGATGGCTCACTTAGCAATGATTTCAGCCTATTGTGTGATAAAACAACCACAAATAATTTTTAAATGGTCTGCATATTACATAAGGAAGAAGAAAATATTCAAACAGTGAGGTCCTTACGGTGTAAGGACTTCAATTCTGTAATGCCAGGAATATCTATTATCCTTTAATTGTTTCTAGCAGCTTGTAATAAAAATAAAGTGTTCGCAAGAATATTTATAAAGAAACAGCTTAGTTGTATTAATCGAAAGCGATATTTCATTTTTTTCTCTAAGCCAAAGATAATTTTCAACAGGAATCAATACCAACAAATTGCTCTTACTGAAATTCTTTTGTTGATCATTTGTAAAAACACAATATTGAACAGCTGCGTTTGTTTCTCGCTTCTTGAGAGAGAGTATCCTTTCAATGTTGTGAAAATGCACTATTCTAATCGCGCTGTCGAAACTTTCAAAGAATATTTAAGTGTAAAAGAATAGAGCTATAAGAATACGCACAGGTGAACTTATGAGTACCTCTGTCCCTATACATTTCTAAGGCCAGGTGGTAGAGACACTTTACTCGTAATCCGAGGGTCACGGGTTCGAATCCCCGTCACATCAAACATGTTCACCATTTCAGCCGTGAGGGCATTATACTGTGCGATCAATCCCAGTATTCGTTGGTAAAAGAGTAGCCTAAGAGTTGGATGTGGGTGGTGATGACTAGCGGCCTTCCCTCTAGTCTTACGCTACTAAATTAGGGTCAGGTAGCGCAGATTGCCCTCGTATAGCTTTACATGAAAGTCAAAAGAAACCAAACCTTATACATTTCACATTTCAACTTATAGGTACAATTTGAAACACACTGCCTAAGTTCAAATAAATCTAACTTTGTTATTCTACATAAATCCTTTAAAAACTTATATAAATAAAAAAAATCTTGAAAATCTGGTGAAATCTAGATGAAAGTTTGTATGAAATCTATGTACGTCTGTGTACAATATTATCTCTCTAGCACTGTTTTAAACACATCAATAAACTTTCAAGTTTCTAATATAATAAAACAGTTATTAATGCCTGTTGAATCGATTGGCTAATGGACAGTTAAGATCATAGATTCAGGCAAGATCAACTCGGCATGCCAACTGATAAGCACGTTTATATTCCTGCAATAAATTCATACAAAAAGGCACCTAATTTACATTTGATTCAATTAGACTGTTAAGCTTGTTTGAGTAATGCTATGTCCCAACCCAAGAATTTATATATAACAAGAAATAAGTACTCATCTTAACTTCAAACTTAAAGGGATCGGAAACATGTATTACTTCCTGATACTACATCATCTCCATAAGCTCCTCTTTATTATAGTGTAGCGATCTAAAAACGTTCATTGCATGTTCTACAAACCCTAATAAATCAGCATTGTTTTCTAAATTGAACTTCGATTCATTGATTAATAGAATATCAACTCAGTGTCATTGTTTAAAATGGGATGCTCTTAACATCACTTTTTCTTCTCGACACGATAAGACTGGCTTCACAGAACACAAATTAAGTGTACTTATAGCAACACGTTCTAAAGATATTGGGTTACTTTCTACACAGAATAAAATGGAGTTTTTAACTATTTTCTGCCCACCTCAGCACAAAAATAGACATTTAATAACACCAATAGTGTTGGCCTCCATTTTGGATAAGAACTTACTACTTATTGAAATATGTATTGTACGAAACCATCTGTAATTCTAGATTAAAGGTAAATAAAAACTTTATGTTTTTTATTGATAGTCGACTAACTGATGACAAGCTGTGCTAGATGTTTTAAGGTTTTGTTTGTTTCAGCACACACACTTAAACAATGAGCTATCAACCGTGGTGAATTGAACTACAGGTTCTAGCGTTATAAATCTATAAACTTAGTGTTGAACCATAAGCAGAATTTTAGTTTTATTTGAAATGCTTTTAATGAAATAGTCGAGTGAAGTCAGTACTGAATTGATATATTATCGTATTAAATATCATATGTAGTTATATCTATTAGTTAAATTAAATTTTCTTTTTCATCTATTCTTAAACTTCCTAATAATAAAAATTAAAAGTAATGGACAAACTGAAACAAACAGACAAACAAATTCTTTGTTATGCGGTATAAGATAAAGTCGTAACCTTTTGACTAAAGTAATTTTGACTTCACTAGGATAGTAGCATATTGTTTTTTATCGCTTGCTTTTCAAGCAGTGTTAGTTTCTTACGGTTTCTGCATTATGTCTAACCTTTTTTGTCACTTGCTTCTCACCCAGTATTAGTTTCTTACTCTTTACACATTCATTTGTTGACAGATGAACAATAGCTTCTTTGTAACATGTTCAGAAATATCACAAATTACTCGCACTACGAAATACTATAGTTAATCTTACCATTCTTTAAATTATTTGTATTAAAAATAACATTTATAGCAAAGGTTGCTTTATTATGAGTGAATTTATGTTGTTTGTGGGGGCATTGTAATGTTATAGTCAATCCCACTATTAGTTGGTAAAAGATTTGACGGTGGGTGGTGATGACTAGCTGCCTTCCTTTTAGTCTTACGTTGCTAAATTAGGGATGGCTAGTGCAGATAGCTCTCCTATTGCTTTGCTCAAAATTTAAAAAAAAAACGAATAAACAAACCTTCCTTTTGGAGTTTTTGTAATACGAAAATAAGGTTGATTTTTTAACCAAAAAATAATTGTTCATGACAACAATTAGCAATCATTTTTATAATCTTTACTAAATGAATTAGTTTGAATTATAAATCGGATTAATATTGTGAGAAACACTGACTTTAGTTTTATTTCACGAATATTTTTGAACCATGTAAGTTTAAACATAACAATTTACAAATGAAATCTAATCTTAGATGTGTATGAGAAATCTAACTAATTTTAAAGCAATATATGCAGAAGAATGAAAATGTTCGAATGAGAATTAATTTTTTAGCTCTGATTAATAAAACAAGTACTTTATTTTAGTTCTGCTGTCATTGAACACTAAAAGCAAAATATTTTCTTGACTAGACACCTAGCGTGGTGCTGCTACCTTGTGAGCATTAAATGTAATAAATCTCGATCTTTAGTACTTTGTTGTTTAGATAATTTATAGGTAACTAGAAGCTGTACCAAAGAATATTAAACGTAAGAGTAGCAGTTGTTGTTGTTGTTTTGAATTAAGCACAAAGCTACACAATGGGCTATCTGGGGAGAGCACACCACGGGTATCGAAACCCGGATTTAGCGTGTAAGTCCGCAGACATACCGCTGAGCCACTGGGGGGCAAAAACGTAAGAGTAAATAGTAAGCATTTTAGTTTACTTTATGTAACTTGTGATACTATAAAGCCTCTGAAATACTCAGTGTTCACTAGAATAATTTGCATTGATACTAAAGTGCATTAGGATTAATAAATGTCTGGAGAACGTAATTTAAAATTAAAAACAAGCAAACAGAAATCAACAACAACAACAAACGAATATCCAGTGTTAAGAATCTTAAAAGATTTTACATCAGACATTAACATTTACTTGCTATAATTTGTAAAAACTTTCCAAAATTGTCTATTGATCTACTGTTTAGGATTTTTCTAACGTAAACACTTTTCTCAGACAAAGCGTGACTGAGTATTTGTCCGTCAGACAATGTATCAAGAGATCTATGGTTAAGGGCTTTTGCCACTAAGTTGCGCTCGCAGCCAACATAAATAACGTTTATGAAGCTTTTTGGAAATATTGAGAACAAAATATGTGAAGATTATACTAATGATATTTTATTGATCATAATATTTCACTTACTGGGGATTTTGCTGTTATTAATGCGATAATTCCTGTTTAACGTACGGTATTCACTGCTTATAATAACACACTCTTGCTAGGACACTATAAATAAACTAAACGGAAGTGGATACGATAGTTTACAAAAAGTCAATAAATATAATTTATCTCAACAATTATTTCGTTATAATTAAATACTAAGGACATAGCTTCACAGTGTACATTCATACATTGTTATTCACTTAATATGCTCGACTTAAAAATAATGTGCTCAAAATCATATTTAGAAATAAACAGAACCTTTGCAGCCTACTACACATACCATTTCTTTAATTACAGTTTCACTCAAACTCTCATTGAGCTTAATTTAATGCGAACTTCTTATATGTTCTCAAACTGAGTGTACCTTAATAACTGTTCAAATAGTTCCACTATGGATTTGTTTGTTTATTTTGGAACTTCGCGCAAAGTTACGCGAGGGGTATCTGCGCTAGCCGTCCCTAATTTAGCAACCTAAGACTAGAGGAAAGGCAGCTAGTCATCACAACACGCCGCCAACTCTTGAGCTACTCTTTTACCAACGAATGGAGGGATTGACCATCAATTATGACGCTCCCACGGCTGAAAGGACAAGCATGTTTGATGCGACATGGATTTGAACTCGGAACCCTCATAAAAGGAGTCGAACGCCCATCTGGCTATACCGGGCCATCCACTAAGGGAGATTATATTCTAATTCAACGATGTCATATATAATTTACCATTAACTCAAACATTCAATTTAATTCAATGCTAGAACACACACGACAAAATTAACCTGAAGTTACCTGTTGCTTGAAACTAAAAATAAAATATGATTTAACATAACTGTTAATCAATCATTTTATGACTGAAAATTATTTTGACGTTTTATTGAATATCGCGTATTTTTTTTCTTTCTGGGAAACATACACATAAACTAAAGTCACAAATATTAAAAGTCTGTAGAGAAATAAGCATAGAGAGACTTAAAAATTTAATCATTCAAAATCATTCATCATTAGTCATACAAATAAATGCAGTAGGGTATAAGCGCACTATGAAAATACCACTTTTCATAAATTCTCAGTGAGTATAAAAGTCACTCATGGTAGCTTATGCTGATCAAATTGTTTGCCTTCTTTTCTGAGGTCTGGCTCCACAAATTCACAACAATGTTTTGAAACTGTCTCTGAACTATCTCTTTTAGTATCAGAAAAAATTAGCTGTTAAGTTTGGTTGATCAAATAGTCATGAAGATGTTTATTTGGAGCTTCATGTCAGTGGCATCCTACAGGTAAATATTACATACAAAGTATGCACTTGAGTAGCAATATACGTTGTAATTATCTTTCTAGCCTGTTCCTTATTATCCATTGTTTCAGATTCATCAAATCCAAGTAAATCTAACAGTACTTTAAATCATAGAACCATAACTTTGTAATTCTGACTTGGTATCTTATACAAAATTCAAACGCTAAAAAAAATAAAATCGGCTTTAATAAACTAACGAGATTGTCTGCCAAAGTTTCTTTGTAAAAGTAATACATGATGAAAAAATTTTGCTCCTCTACACAGAATTTTCTCAGCTCATACCAGCCGTTTTTATACATACATTTTTCTCTAAAAGTGGGTTTTCTCATCATCACGGATACTTTATAGTTTGTAATGAATTTAATTACAAGACTGTCAGGGTTGTGGAAATGAGTAAAAAGATGAAGTATTTTATTTATTACACAAGGTCTAAAGTGTTTAACAAATCAATGTGATGAAATGCTCCTTCTTTATGGTATTATAGTTACGTTGCGAAAAATGTAGAACTTGATGGTAGAAGCAACAAAGGGTAGTAAATTAAGGTATTTGTAGTAAACACTTTTCATTATCTTGCCAACAGCTGTCGAATAAAAATAATTGAATGAGGATATATATATCTGTACAACATAAACTGAAATATACATAGAGTAGTAATATGTGGTTAAATGAACAATACAATATTAAATACAATAAGACGATTTAACATAAATTAACAAGATGAAAACTCCAATAAGTTGAACTATGGACTAGCAGCATAAAAAGACTCAGTGTGCACTACAAACAACTCATAACAATTATCATAGTTTAAAGCGTATACATTATTAGGAAAAGATAATCATTTTCACCTTATAACTGAAACTGTAGATTCTCAGTATATTACTAGCAAATTTTGAAGGTTATATAAACCGAGCATGTTCCCAATCATTAAAAACAATTTGTTTGTACTACTTTGATAACAAGAGCTCGATATTCCAACCGAGACAAAGCATTCTAAAGCATTCTTATATATCAAATTAATTCACAGTTTTAGCTCGTACAGATTGTTTCATCTATAAATTGTTTAATAATGTAATGTTTTACAGTGTAAGTAGCTTTTAAAGACTTGCAAAATATATATTGTGTTACTTTTATAACACAGTGTTCCATAATTTGAGTGGCTATTGCAGGGTTAAATTGGTTTTGGTTTAAATTGCGTAAAAACTACACAAGAGCTATTTACAATAGCCGTCCCCAGTTTAGCAGTGAAAGACTAGAGGGAAGGCAGCTAGTCATCACCAACCATCGCCAACTCTTGGGCTACTCTTTAACAAACAAAGAGTGGGATTTATCGTATCATTATAACGCCCCCACGGCCATGTTTGGTATTACGGGGATTCAAACCTCCGATCCTAAGATTACAAGTTGAACGCCCTAAACACATGGACATGCCGGGTATTGCAGGATTAAAAAGACAGTTCATATGTAATCACACAAAATTTCTTATTGTGATTCTGATCTGTTGAAAAAAGAATCGTTTGAAATAAATAAAAATTAGGTAACAAGTCATTTGAATTAGGTACAAAATTCATTTGTTGATTCAGAACAACAGAAATAAATATTTAACATGGCATAAAAGATATGTTTTTGTTTCTAGATGTTTTACTTATTGTTAAATACTAATGTGACAGCTGATTTATTTGAACTTCAGCTACTTAAACTTTTATTTCACCTTAGAAACAAATACTACAAAATTCATTTATTTTACATTAGTTTATAAAGTTATCGTCAGATGACACTACATGCACAAGATTATGCAATGATCTTTTATTAAACCAATGCTTTATTTCGACGCAACGCCGGGCCGCGTGTTAAGGTGTGCGACTCGTAATTTGAGAGTCGTGGGTTCGCATCCCCATCACGCCAAACATGCTCGCCCTTTCAGCCGTGGGGGGTTATAATGTCACGATCAATCCCACTATTCGTTGGTAAAAGAGTAGCCCAAGAGTTGGCGGTGGGTGGTGATGACTAGCTGCCTTCCCTCTAGTCTTGCACCCCTATATTAGGGACAGTTAGCACAGATAGCCCTCGAGTAGCTTTGTGCGAAATTCAAAAAGCAAACAATAGCGGTCTGATGAATTCTTTATTTTTTTATAGCTTTCTTTGCAGAAGCATTTAATGACTACAGAATTCACGTCCATAAAACTTTACTAAATTTACTAAGCACTGATAGATATTTGTATGTACTTATTTATTGTATTTACCGTTTCGGTGACTCTGTCAGTTGTCTTGATAATGAAAAGGTAACCAGATTGTTGACGCTTGAAGATACATTACGTGGCCAAAAGTAATTTGCTGCAATAATAGTTCGACTCCTCTGGCGGGGAGGGCTTTTCACTAGATTTTAGAATATTGCGGCGGGGATTTGTTCCTATTCAGCCATAAGAGCATCAATGATATCGGGTGAGAAGTATTGTCTCGCAGTTGGCGTTCCAGTTTATCCCAAAGGTGTTCGATGGGGTTGAGGTCAGGCTCAGTGTAGACCAGTCATGTTCTTCCACACCAGCCTCGGCAAACCATATTTTATAGACCTCACTTTGGGCATGGGGGCAATGTTATGCGTAAGCAAAAAGAGGCCTTCCCCAAACTATTACCACAGAGTTAGAAGCACACAATTATTGTGAATATCATTGTATGATGTAGCATTAATCTTTTCCTTCAGTGGAACTAGAGAGCCTAACCTAAACCATGAAAAACAGTAACCGAAATTTCCACAATACTTTACATTTGGCACAATGCATTTAAGGAGGTAGCGTTCTCATGGCATCCGCCAAATTTAGATTTGTCCGTCAAACTGTCAGATAGTGAAGCGTGATTTATCACTCCAGAGAATGCGTTTCCACTGCTCCACAGTTCAATATCATTGTGCTTTACATCACTGCAGCAGACGCTTGGTATTGCATATGATAATCTTAGGCTTGTGTGCGGTTGCTCGGCCATGGAAACACATTTCATGAAAATAGAGACAAACAATTCTTGTGCTGACGTTGCTTCTAGAGGCAGTTTGAAACTCGGTAGAGAGTGTTACAACTTAAAACAGACAATTTTTACGCGCTACACGCTCAGCACTCGGCGGATTCGTTCAGTGAGCTTGTGTGGCCTACCGCTCCGTGGCCAAGCTGTTGTTGCTCCTAGACATTTCCACTTCACAATAATAGCATTTACAGTACACTATCATTATAGTTATTTATAATAATAGTTTAATGATATTTAATTCCCTGGGTGACATTACAAAATGATGGGATTGCTTTCGTTCATTTCTTATTTCAATTATCTTCATGTGAGATTCCAGTCGCAACACACAAATGAAATGTTATTAATTTTCATGTAGAAGCTCCAAAAGATAACATAAAAAGCTTTAATGTTTTTCTTAGTCACTTCTCTATACTGTCACTAAACACGAACTGCATTCGTGTTATGCTTAATGTTGCTTATGTTTATCTATCGCTGCTAAAATTATTATCATTACCATTTCTATCGGACTATTGCACATCTTATACATTCACAGTGCACATATAAGTTTGCTTCTTTTTTATTTGGCGAGCATCACATGCAATGAGATCAAAAGAATTCCGAAATTCTAATTAAATTAAACATGACAAAAGTTATTTCAATCCAATAATTGTCTTGATTCCTTACTTCTTCTAAGCCTTTCATCATCTCAACCTTCATATGTCACTATTATAAGAGAATTATGATAAAAAGTTTAATAATTGCTTTACATTTTTACTTCTCGAAGGCCTTTTGTTATCTTAACCTTCCTATGTTATTCACAAATTGCGTTTTGCTATCTAACTCACTAAATTTGGAAATAGTAATAAACGCATGTGGTTAAAATGTTTTATTAAAACACGATACTAAACTACGTAAAACATGCAACTAAATTACGTAAAGAATGATAATAGGCTAACGTAAATCTTGGTACTAAGCTGTGTAAAATATGGTACTAGCTTACTCGAATCGTGATACCAAGCTAAGAATGATATTTGATTCCAATCTAAATAGGTCTGCTGTTTCGTCCGCAAACGAACTAAGCCTGTCTTTCTTATTAATCCATAAATAATCATTGTTTTCAATACTGTTTACTTTCCCCAGACGGCTGGTATGGGTATTAAAACTTTAATTAAAATAAAGTACAGAACAACGTTTCGATCTTTTTAGGTCTTCTTCAGGTTAACAAAGAGATGACCTTAGCAGGTCGAAATGGTGTTTTGTACTTTATTTTAATTAAAAGTTTGATGATACATTTTTACTTCAAGTGGGTTTCTCGTCATCATAAAATACAATATTTACAGTTTCTAAATACTTTTATTCTTGTTGACATTTGAAAGAGTGGTTTCCAACACTAGATCACTCTGTGACAACTAAAAAGCATATTTTACTTGAGTTCATGTAATTTTAAGAACATTTGAGTGATCTAAGTCATTTCTTACATATCTGATGATTGTCTATAGATCTAACAATGAGAAGAAACGATGGATAATTAAAAAAATAGAAAACACTTTACATTATCTAGTAAAGAACTGACTGAATTACAAAAACATAGTTTTGAATTATTCAAGTAAGAATACATGTTTATTAAATAGCTACAGTTTTCACTTTATAGTACCACCATGTCTTAGCTCTGTTATAAATAATTAACTTGGTTTCTAAGTTGTATATCTATAATTTATTAACACACTTCACAAAACAGCTTTACTTACGTTTCCACAACCTAACTATATACATTTTTAAACAGTTTAATCTAATAATACAATTATTAGTGTTTATTACCTATGAAAGATAATGAATTTTAAGAACTCTACCAAATGTTTTGTAAATCCAGTGATGTGTGTTACGACTTACTGGAGTCTTATTTTGCCACTGTAATGACACTTTGTTTTTTTGCTGTCTCACGTATTTATATTACCATGAATTTCTTCATCCCTTGTTTTGAACATATTTTATACTGTTAAACTTTAAACTCCGTATTCGCTCCATTTAATGAACAATAAAACATTCATAATTAAATAATTTTAAATAGATTTTTAGCGTATACTTCCTGATGATAAGCCAAAATCTCCCAAGTGCTTTCGAAATTTAAAAATGTTTTCATACCACTTTATGGATACCCTACAACAGTTAATTTATACAAGTAGTAATGTTTAAAGACGTGCCATAAGCCTTTGTGGAAACTAAGATGAATTATATCAGCACATAACACTCTCAAGTGTAAACTACCGTTGCAAAGTGAAGTCTTTAATCTATTTCATTATCAAAGGCATTTTATGCCATCATACCAACACACTGTTTTAACGGGATGTGGTTTCTTTATACCGCTTGTAAAGTTAACAAATATTTCAAAGCATATTTTAAGTGTTAGAAAGTATTTTTTAATTTTTCAAAACTTTCTAACTATGGAACAAAATGCTATTAATAAATTTCATATTATATGGATAATTAGGTGTGGAGTCATAAAGACAGGCTATAAAATAGCATTTACTTCTTTCTTTCCTAGACTAGCGGTTAAAATGAATCGACTTCATAGAAATATTCCACTAAAATGGATATAACCCAAGATCTATCAACATTCAAAACTAAGCCAGTTGTAAGATATTTAGACGTATAACTCTAACGCAGCTTAACTCACACAATGGCTATACATCTGGAAGTAAAATCGGCAAATTTCTAGTTTAACTGATATGATGAGTTATCCTTCTAGTGGATCT
Source organism: Carcinoscorpius rotundicauda (assembly GCA_011833715.1). Taxonomy (NCBI): domain Eukaryota; kingdom Metazoa; phylum Arthropoda; class Merostomata; order Xiphosura; family Limulidae; genus Carcinoscorpius; species Carcinoscorpius rotundicauda. Next base: position 44,268,625 of record CM022393.1, read on the forward strand.
GAAGGTAAAACTGACTAATTATTGATTTACTTTATACCATGAGTTATCCTTCAGAGGGACATGGAATTAAAATGAAGTAGTTCTTGACTTAACCTCTTCTATGAGCTATTCCTCTGGGAGATTTTCAGGTAAAGATTGGTTGGTTATAATTATTGGCTTAACTCATGCCTCAAGCTATCCCATTGGAGACAGAGGTAAAAATCGGTTAACTGTTTACTTAATTCATACCACGAGTTAATCTTATGAGAGAATTGGAGATAATATCGCCTAATTATTGAAATTATACTAAGGAATTACAATTATTACCTCCTTGGTTTTCGAGTGTAATAAGCGAAATCTCACAAATTTATTTTAGTTTTAATAATTATTCTACAAATTCACTTCCCTATTTGCGAATCGTGAAGTATGTAGTAACTTGTCTCTACTTACTGATTCTGGAAAGTATAAGAATGTAACTGCTTCACTTCGCGACTCTTGGGGTTACATTAACTATCCTCTTTACTCATTGACTGCTAGGAATGTATAAGTGAATCTCTTTATTTACTAGCACTTGTGGATGTATATTTAAAGTCTTATCACTATCTTCTGGCAAGTAGTGATATATAAATCTTTCTCTTTATTTCCTGTTTATGCATAATGTAAGAAATCACAAATTTACGTATTGATTGTTAAAAGTTTATTAGCTTATGACTTTTCTTACCTATTGCCAAGGGTTACACTTAACTGTGTTACAAGTCATTAGTTCTCTCACTACATTATAAGACTATAACATTTTTCAATATTTAAAACAGTATCAATTTAATGCTTTGTCGTACTAATTATAAAATTTTAATAGCTCACCTCCTTATTTGCAAAATTTCAAATCTGTAACATTCTACTCGTTTTTTACTAAATTATTACAATTTTTAATTTGCATATTTGCCTACCGAACACTTATAACGTAACAATCTATCTCTTTATTTTTATAATTACAAATTTATAATATTCTCTTTCACTGTTGAGTATTAAAGTTGTAGCAGCTCATCTCTGGATTGAATAGTATTAAATATTCATAATTGAGTGAATTGCATATTTACTTATTAAATCCAAAAAGTTTTTGTGTTTTTTTCTTTCCTAATCTTATAACTTACTGAACGCAAACGTGCAATGAGTGATTTTTTTACTTTTTTTTGCATTTTGGATATTTAATGTGTAATATATTTTCTATGTATTAATTCATACTTAAAGTGTAGTTATTTGTCTTCACTTATTGGCTCTTTTATTTCGTAAAAGCTCAGATGATTGTTTATTGCTTTTAATGCATGGAAGATTACGACTTTATGCTCAATTATTTTAAAACTGTATGACCTCTACTCTACAATTCCTTATTTCAAAAGGCTTATGAATTTAGCTGTTTATCTACTGACTATTAAGTAAATACCTTACCTATCTCTTTACACATTAAACCTTACTAGTTAAGAAAATAAATGTTTTACTTGCTGAACTTTGGAGATGTAAGCTCTCGCTTCTGGAAATAATTCCTGAGGGTCTAACAGCTTACTTAATTTGTAATTACAACTCTTAATGCGTAGCATATTGACTCCTTTTTAATTAAATGCTGGATTGAAAAATTTTGATAATTCAAACCTTACGTAGGAAACGCTAAGGCAATTCGTCTATTCTATGCTGTTTCTTAACATAAGGGGGTATTAGACTAATTAGCAGAACCACATAAGGCAATGGGCTGTTTCCACCTCACGGAATCGAATCTCTGATTTTAGCGTTGTAAATCCGTAGAGTTGCTGATTTTCCAGAGGGAGGAAATATTAAGAAAACAGAACGGTAAGTAATACGTAATTCTATATTTTCATCAGATTAAAAGGTAATATAATATTGTGATTCAAAAAAGTAAACAATTTAAATTTAATATTAAACCTAAACTCATTAATAGTATAATACGACTTACACTACATGGCCAAAAGTACGTGGACACCCCTTCTGATTAGTGGGTTTGGCTATTTCAGTCACACCCATTACTAACTGGTGCATAAAACCAAGCATATAGCCATGCAGTCTCCATAGACAAACATTGAAAGCAGAATGTAGACATAGAAAGTAGACAATTTTTTGAAGAGTCTTCTCAACGTTATTTAATCGTCTTTCGTGGGACCATAGTTGCGCCGTTTCACATGTTTATGGTCCTAAAAGCTATGTGATATTTATCGGTTTAAACACATATTAAACATATTTCTTAAATTTTATTATCAGGATGAAGAACGTTTAGTCTTTTCCATAAAATTCCGAGCCTAAATAGGATTAGTTTAATTACAATCTGATAGTCGAAATAAATTATTCATATAACTAAGGCGTACTACATTTCAAAATAAATCACCAATGTGTATAACACATTTCAGTATCATATACGATGTATAGAGTAGAAAATACATTAGTGAGCAGAAGATCACATTTTCTGAATAAAATGAAGGAAAATTTAATCAAGACTCATAAACTGCACTCTTATGTAACAAATGCTCATTTGTATTAGTTTTAACGTTGTATTTATTTTAATTTAGTACATTTGCAATCATTTCCAGAAGATCAATGCCACAAACGAGATGTTCTAGCGTCAACATTAAGACATTCATTTTACAAGTACAATAAGCGACTGTTCTTTTAAACATGGAAATAGAATGACGTGATGTAGAAAGAGATCAATGAGCTTTTAAATGAAAAATATACGATGACTTCATACGACGAATTTCTTTATTATATTTAATGATGCCTCGCAGCAATGCTTTACAATAAAACATAACTTGGAGGTTAAGCTGTTTTCTTCATAATTATAATATACTACTTGTAATAGGGTGGTCGCCAGAAAAGCGGAAAATTTGTCAAACAGCTATTTATTTTTACAAAGAATAACTTTTACAAAGTTTTTTAAAGGCATATGTTATATTACACTCATAGATGCTCAAAATTATTAAAATCATGCATTTTATTCATGATGTAAAGAAATCAAAATAGAAATGAGTAAGCACGCATTTTATTCATGATCTCATCTGACCTTCAAATTTTCCGCTTTTCTAGCGACCACCCTGTATAAGCTTAAGTGTTTTGTTTTTTAGTGTGTAATGTCAGCCAGGAGATTTAATTCAAAAACAGTCATTTATCGGTTTCATGGAAGCTTTATTTTGTCGAGAAGCAAAGATAAGAATTTAAATTCGGATTATTTAACAGAGTACCTATGTATAAGAGCAAATAAATGAATAAAATAACTAATCTATTTTTTCTCAGCCTCCAGTACCTGACAATACACACATGCATATATATATATATATATATATGTGTGTGTGTGTGTATGATATACAGTCATGTGACAAAGTTAGGATACCCTATGAAAGCCTGTGTATTTTTGTAACATTTTTGGATATATAGATATTTAATCTCAATTTTAACAATACTGAGAAATTATAAGAATATAACCAAACAATTCAAACTGAAAAGACTTTTCAAGATCTTTGTAAATGTAATTCTAAAAAAATGCATATTCTAATTGAGGAAAAAGTTAGGACACCCCCACATTTATTCCCACTTAAAATGGCTCAACTTACACACAGATGATTCACTCCAGGTGCACATGATTAGAAGATCGTAACTCAGCACTTTGAATGAAGCTTGCTCTCAGACATTTAGTTGGGTGTGCTCCTGACTGTTGAAGTGAGAGTGAGCACCACATCTTTTGTTGCGCCATTAGTGTCGTTCTCTGTGTTCGGGCCGTCAAGTGTCAAGTGGTCCCTCCTGTCTGTAGCGAGGGGACTGTGATTGCTTGTTCCCATATATCTTGAGTATCAAGTCCATTACCGTGTTACGTTTCTTTTGGGGCCCTTGTTCCAGTATTGCCTCTGTGCTGTATTGGTGTCCAGGTTTTCGTGTGTGTGTGTGCGAGTTGGTATGGCTACAGCCATCCGACCTTACTCTGGTTGGCTGCGGTCCATCCGCCTAGTAGTGTCTGTGGCCACGCTACCCTGCTCGGTCATAGACTCTTTGAACGATGCAGTCCGAGGTAGCTATGTAAAATGTCTACAACATTTTGGTAATGGGCCTTATATAGCGATGCTGGCGTCGGCCGCTCTCGCCAGTCGCCTGCTTGACCAGGGAAACCTTCCCTTGGGGGACGAGCGTGTGCCTGTGGAGCCGGCCGGACAGAACAAAGAAAGTGAAATGGATCACCCTCCAGTCGATTCTTTTCGAGTTGTCCCATGACGTCGTCAAGGCTTTATTGTGGGCGTGTGGGACCGTGCGTAAACTGGAACATGAAGCGCACCAGATGCGCCCAGATGTGTGCACCGGGAACCGACGTGTGTGTTTGAACAAGAAGACGCCGGTTCCGAACTTTATATTGATAAACGAGTTCTGGGTAATGTGCCTTACCCGGGAATGCGTCGACTGTGTCGCCGCTGTGACCTGGAGAGCCACGTGTTGGCTAAGTGCCAGACCCCGTGGTGCGGGATATGTATGGCCTACGGACATGTAGACGATTCATGAACCGTCACATGTAATGTTTGTCGTGGTGGCCACATGCCCTCGCGTTGCCCGAGGCATGTGGCAACGTATGCCTCAGTGGGTGCAGGGTCGCCGACGGTTTTGCAGCCCAAGACTACACGGGCGAAGAAGGCGGGGGCGGCAGTTCGTCCTACTGAATCGTCTGTGGTAGCTGTGGGTGGGGTCCCCGAGGGGGCGTCTGACCTGGCAGCTGCAGTGTGTAGGGAGGGGGAGTCTCGGTCTCCTGAGGAGGACCGCATCTCGCCCGCCCAGATCGTGGAGGCTGCGCCCTGTGTAGAGGTTGGAGGTGCTTTGGATGCAATTTGGGTGAATGGGACCTCTGTGGAGGCTTTGGCCCATCTTTCGGGCCCTGGTTTGGACGGGGCCCCTTTGGGGGTTCTAGTCAGCCCAGGTAGCCCTGTGGCGTCCTCTGCCTCTGTGGGGGATCTGGTTTCCTTGTCGGGTGGTGTCGGGGTTGGGGGCTGTGTGAGCATCCACGATCATGCCACCCCTGTTTCCCTTGTCTGTGTTGGGGTGGGTTCCTTTGCAGAGATTCCTGCCCCTCTGCTTAGGTTGGTTTAGTAAGGGTTGTTGGGGACTCCAAAGAACCCTGGTCTTCCTCTGCTGGCATCAGTGAGGCAGGGGGTTCTGAGAGACCCTCGGCCCTAGCTCTGAGGATGGTGGATTTTCCAGCCTACTCCCCAGTGGCGCCGACTCCGACGCTGGATGAGCTGCCGTCACCCAGCTCCTTCATCAGTATTTTGGACTTCCTTAGTCTTCCCTGCCTTTCTGGCCTGAGTGGGGACGGTAGACAGGTGCTGGAGTCTTGCAGCTCAGTTTTGTTGCCGAACCTGAGTCCGGATGTCCCTGTTGTTTGACGTCAGTGGTCGGATGTCGGTAGCTGCTTCTGCAAAGCGGGGTCGAGGTTGGGTGGTCACAAGAGGCTTTCTGCCCCCTGCCTCTGCCTACTCTCTCTAAGCAGCAGCATCACTGAGTTTTTCCCTCTTTTTGACTGATGGGGTTTTCTTGCATTACCCTTAACATCCGGGAGATGCATAGCATTGATAAGCAATTCTATGCTTTCTCCCTATTCAACAGTATTGCGGTTGATGCCATTTTTTGCAAGAGACCCATTTTGCTTCTCAGAAGGACCACTTGTTTTTCATTCCGTTACCCTGTTTGTGCCTTCTGTTTGCTTGGCTCTACACGTTCGCATGGGGTGGGAATCATTTTCCACCCGCATTTTAATGAGACGATCGTCGCATCACATAGTGATGCTGAGAGGCGGGTGGTGTACGTTGATGATGTTTCTGAGGGTCGTAAAATTCAGCTTGGCAATGTCAATGCACCTGTGTGGACTGGGAAGCGGGAGGCCTTCTTCTCGGACAGATTCATGGTTGCACAGGACGATATCGTCTTTGGTGGCGACTTCAACTGCGTTTGGGATCCTCCCCTCAACATAATTGGGGTCATCGTCTTTCTGTTGATCAGTGTATACGGTGTCTGCGTGCAGTGCTGTCAGATTTCGACTTTTCCAACGTCTGGCGTGTGCTACATGGGTCTAATTTCGTGACTACCTGGAAAGGTCAGGGCGTTTCTTTTCGCCTTGACAGGTTCTATGTAACACCTGGCCTTTGGCAGAGCCTCGACGGGATTGCTGTTCATCGGGTTTGGGATGTCTAGTTTTACATATCTCACCTATTCCATGATTTTTCTCCGTTTTTCGGGACCTCGGTGTGTGGCGGCTCAACGTCTCTCTTTCTGCCGAGGATGGGGTTGGAGATGCTTTGCTTGCCCTTGTTTGAGAGCTCTGTTCTTTCGAGTCTCTCACTGGGTCTTGGTTGGCGGGTCTCAAAGTGGCCTATGCCTCCTTGCTGAGGTAAGCTGACATGTAGCTTTCTCAGGCTGATTTGCTTCGTAGCAGACTGATGAATCGCTGGGTCCTCTTGAACATTGAGACATTCCATCAGGACATCGATTTGGATTATTCCAAACAGTTCTGTGCAGCAAGTATTTCAAAGTCTGGACGAGTCAAGCGATCCCAGAACTGCTACCAGAGTTACGATGTAGAAGGCACGGGAGATGGCTAAGACCCGACACATCTCCAGTCTGTTGTTGGAGAATGGTCAATCTCCATCTGACATCTTTGACATTCTGGACGCATGCTTCGGCTGCTATCGCCGTTTGTTTTCGGCCTTGCCCGTGGACGAGGAGTTGTGGGATGACATTACTTGTTTTTTGCTCTCCCTCGTCCCTTCTTTTCACAAACAGCTGATGAAACTAAGCTCCTTGGGTAAGTGCTTGTCGGCCATTTTGTCCATGCCACTTGGTAAGTGTCCTGGGACAGATGGGCTACCGGTGGAATTTTGCAGCCATGTGTGGCATGTCGTAGGACTCTCCTACGTCCGACTTTTTAACAACTGTCTAGCTGCAGGGTCTCTCTGCCATTGGGAATGCTGGATGGGCTAATTACACTAATCTGTAAGGATCCCAGCCAGTGTGAAGATCTTTCCTCGTGGCGACCCATTTCTCTCCTTAACGTGGATGCAAAGATCATTTTTATGGTCCTGTGTGCCCCTTTGGGTGTGGTCATGCCTTCCTTGGTCCACTGCACTCAGACTTGTGGTGTGCAGGGCAGATGTTTCCATCAAAATCTGGTGCTTCTCAGGGACCTGTTCCATTATATCATGGATCAGGATATCCCTGCAGTCTCTGTGTCCCTCGATCAGAACAAAGCTTTCGATCGAGTCCACCATGGATTTCTGTGGTTTGTTCTGGATAGATGTGCCCTCCCTGCAGTTTTCGTCTGGTACGTGCTTGCTCTCTATTCGACTGCTTCGAGCAGGCTCTTAGTTAATGGGTACCTGACATCCTCCTTTCCCATCTTACAAGGAGTTTGTTAGGGCTGACCATTGTCCCCAACGCTTTATGTGTTGTTCATCGAGTGCCTGCTGTCTCATCTGTACCACTCAGTTTCGATGCGTGGGCTCTAGTTGCCGAAGGGGGTTCGTGCATGACGTAAGTTACGCATGCAGACGATCTGAGCATGTTCCTTGAGACCTTCAAATCCTTAGGTTCAGCGCTGGCCATCGTCCATCGTTACTCTCCAGCCAGCACCGCCCAGCTAAATGTTCCCAAGTCTCATGCACGGGGCTTTGGCAATTAGGCCTCGTCTGCCGACACCCCGTTTGGTCTGGATTGGACCACCATCACGTGCTTTGGGGTTCGTTTTCTTGTGGGCCTTGGGGCTGTTTTGGAGGGGTAGTTCAGTGTGTTGGCTCGGCTGTGCACGATTACCGCTATTGCCCTGTCAACCTATTTTTGACAGGGCGGAAGTAGTGCGGAGGAGGATCCTTCCATTGGTCTGGTACCTGGGGGCCGTCCTTCCTTTAGATGACTGCACTGCTCGGGTCATTGAGCACCTTGTCTTTGGCAGCCTGTGGGCTAACAAGCGTGAGGCAGTGTCTCGGCACTTCTTGACGCTGCCGCCTCATAGGTGTGGTCTTGGCTCCCATGTGTTTGGACCCAGTGTTTTCCCTTCTTCTGTCTGTTTCTTTTCGCTGTCTGTCTTTGATAGGTCACACCTGTTGCCAACTCATGAGATACTTGGTTGGCACAGGGCGCAGGCTCTTTGGTATTCTTTTGAGCTTGCAGACACCTATGTGTTTTGACCCTCCTCCCTGGTACGTCGACGCTGCTGCTGCGTTACGGCAGTGTCGTACCGTGTCAGCCGATGTAACTACGGATTTCCTTTACTGCCTGCTGGCCCCTGCATGTACGTACCAACAGGATCGAGCGATACCACCGTGCTCTGCCGTGGGACGTTGTTTGGGGCCGCGTTGCGCTGCATCATGTTGATTGCTACCTCCAGGCTTTCAACTGGCAGTTGGTGCATAACATCTTGCCGGTGAGAGAGCGTACCTACCTGTGGACTCGTGTACAACTGAGCTGTGTCCCTTGTGTCACACTCAGTTGGAGTCTGTCTTGCACAGGCTGGTTCTCTGTTCAACGTCGGCAGAGGTCTGGAAAAGGGTTGTGGGCCTTTTCCGGGTCCCGTCGCTCTAGGCTGAAATCTTCCTGTACCATGTACCTGTTTCTGTTCCTGGCCACCTGGCCTTTATTTTTTAGTACACAATTACCATCTTTAAATACATCATCTGGCTTGCTCGGAATAACTTGGTATTCGAGCAGTACCTGGTGTCGTACATTTCGATACTGGATGGGGCCAACTATCGGCTGTTACTCAGCTTAGAGGCAAACTATCAGCATCTGGGTTCTGGGACGTTTTACCATCTCTGGTGGCCGGACGTCTCGCCCCTTTGTGCGCTGGTGGAAAGTCGGGTGGAGATCGGCTTCTGAGCTGCCCTGCTTCCACTCTCGCTTTTTGTGTTTTTGTTTGCATATAATTCATATTTTCTATTTGTAAATATTCATGTTTGTTTATATTTTCTGATTTTTTTGCATTTTTAAATATTCATGTTTATATATATTTCGTATTTTTTTCCAATTGTTCATATTATTGTTTATTTATATTTCATTTTTTCATTTGTAAATATTATTGTTTGTATATATTTGTGTTTTTTCCATTTGTAAATATTATTGTTTGTATATGTTTCATGTTTTTTTGTTTTCTATTTGCAAATATTCATGGTTTTTTTGCTTGTTTGTTTCCCGTCTTGCATTTTTGTCCTATTTTCTTTGTTATCAATAAATTCAAAATGAGAGCAAAAGAGCTGTCTTAAACTTTCAGAAAGAATATTGTAGCAGTTTATGAGTGTGGTAAGGGATTTTAAAAGATCCCTAAAGATTTTGAAATCAGCGATTCCACTGTCCGGAAAATAGTTAACAAGTGAAGGACTTTCAAAACAACTACCAACATGCCCAGGTCTGGTCGTCCAAGCAAGTTCACCCCAAGAGTAGACCGAAAGATGCTAAAAGAGGTCTCCAAAAACCCTAAAATGTCATAACAGTACCTACAGCAGGCTCTGGCTACTGTTGATGTGAAAGTGCATGCCTCTACAATCAGAAAGAGACTGCACAAGTTTAACTTGCATGGGAGGTGTGCAAGGAGTGAACCTTTGTTCTCGAAGAGAAACATCAAGGCCAGACTGAAGTTTATCAGAGAGAATGTAGACAAAGATCAGGTCTTCTAGAATAATGTTCTTTGGACAGATGAGTCCAAAATTGAATTATTTGAACACCAGAACAGAGGACATGTTTGGCGTAAACCAAATACAGCATTCCAGGAAAAGAACCTCACACCAACTGTGACGCATGGAAGTAAACAGCTCACAATCATAGAATCCACCATGAATTCGACTGTGTATACGAGGGTGCTTGAGGATCATGTGAGTCCGTATGTAAGAAAATTAAAACTGAAGCGGAACTGGACCATGCAACACGACAATGACCGAAAACATACCAATAAATCCACCAAGGACTGGCTAAAAACTAAGTAATGGAGTGTCCTGAAATGACCGAGTCTAAGCCCAGATCTTAATCCCATTGAGATGATATGGGGTAACTTGAAAAGGGCTGTACATGCAAGAAACCCCTCAAACATCTCAAAGCTGAAAAAATTCTGCATTGAGGAGTGGGGCAAACTTTCTTTAGACCGATGTCAGAGACCGGTAGATGGGCTACAAGAAGCGTCTCATTGCAGTTATTTCAGCCAAAGGGAGTAACACTAGCTATTAGGGGGTAGGGTATTCTAACTTTTTCCTCAGTTAGAATATGAATTTTTGTAGAATTACATTTACATAAGATCTTGAAAAGTCTTTTCTTCAGTTTTAGTTGTTTAGGTACATTCCTATAATCCCTCAGTATTGTTGAAATTGAGATTAAATATCTATAAATCCGAAAATGTTACAAAAATACACAGGCTTTCATAGGATGTCCAAACTTTTTCACATGATTGTATAAGTCTGTGAGAGAGCTTCAGATATTCATTAGTGTAACATTCAAATACCTTGCTGAAGAAGATCACATTCGACTAATTTTTTATGTGTAAAAATAATTCAACATTACATTTTTCTAAAGAACAAATTTCAATGCTCGTTAATTTTTAATATTCATACACAAATGTTTTTCTTGAAACTGCTACTTTTGTCTGATAAATATTACTCTAGTAGCAAAAAATAAGACGAAAAGAAGTACCACATAGTACAGTAGGGTAGTAAGGGAAGACACGAAGAAAGAAATGGTATGATTTTCACTATATCTTCAAGGCTACAGTTTTGAGTTTACAAAATAAATAAAATTTTGATATAATCAATATTAGGAACGCCACTTTTAATTCTAACTGAAAAACTGTTTCTCTAGTAATTTAAACTTGAAATGATGAATGAGTAGATTTGCAATCATAAAAGTGTTTTGTGAGAAGCTAATTTTGAAACGTGTTGTTGTAATTTTATTCAACAGAACAATTTTTCGAGAAAAATAAAATTATAGAATGTTATCTGTAAATTCAAGAAAAACGAAATATTTTCGAGAAAAAGATTAGTTTTGTAGCGTTATAGTTTTATCAGATAAAAGAACTTTAAGGTAAATTCCATTTTAGAATGTTATATAGCAGTTTAAACGAGATGTTTTGGCACAAAACACTTTGTTCTGAATGACAACAAACCTTCCTTAACGTTGAGTTTGCAAACATACAAGGAAGTACTTGAAATTCGGTAAAAATACATATGCTTAAAAAATGTGATAGAAATGAAAATTTACTTTTGTAAAATAGAAGTTGCTCTCACATAGTTTTCAATAAAGTAAAGGAAAAATTAAATAACAGAATCGAATATGCATTTAAGATTCCTTAGTACTCCTTATATATTGATATATATATAATTTTGATAACATAAAACTACTTAAACCTAATTCAAATTATCACAATAACAAGAGACTGCTCACGCCTCATGCAATAATCATAACCTCCAGTTTTTAAGGGTAAATATAATACCCTAAGACTACGTAAGTTTAAACTCAAATACCTCGTAATAACATGGGGAATTTTAGTTTGTTTGTTTGTTTGTTTTTGAATTTCGCACAAAGCTACTCGAGGGCTATCTGTGCTAGCCGTCCCTAATTTAGCAGTGTAAGACTAGAGGGAAAGTAGCTAGTCATCACCACCCACCGCCAACTCTTGGGCTACTCTTTTACCAACGAATAGTGGGATTGACCGTCACATTATACACCCCCACGGCTGGGAGGGCGAGCATGTTTAGCGCGACGCGGGCGCGAACCCGCGACCCTCGGATTACGCGTTCACGCCTTAACGCGCTCGGCCAGACCAGGGGAATTTTAGAAATACTTTTTTTTTTTTAATCATATATACATAATTAATTGAGTAGATAAACGCAATTATAGAGCTTTTTGGAAAAGTATCACGACGGCTGTAAACAAATAATTTATATTATTTCTGATAATTAACATAATATATTTAAGTTATATTTCATTTGACCTCTGTACATGTGAAACTGCTTAAGCGTTTGTAAACTGTACACGACGAGATAGCCGACGTTATTTCAAGTACTTTATACCCTGGGTTGTTATGGTATCTTTATTTACTTAGAAAACTGAGAAATATGGCTCAATGCCAAAAATACTCTCTCATTTTTTCTTTTGTTTTTGTGTGCTGAAACATCTAGTGAACAGCTATTAGTCATCATGGCGACATTTTTATGACCAACATATTAAAGAAAGGCGCCTAGAATCGTAAATACCCAGAGGAAAAGTAAATATAATAGATGATCTGTTGGATATGTTCATTTCAAGCGGAACATTGACGCTTTCGTTTCATCAACACACTTAACTTGTAGTCGTCACATTAAAAGAATGATAAGCGCATGTGTTAAAAAACCAATTCAAGCATTTAATTAAGTTTGATTTATTAATTTTAGTTATTTATGTGACAGAATTAAGTAAACGCATCGTTAACGAGGTAATAAAATTTACAAATATGAGTATATATATATATTTAATGAGGGTTATTACTCAGGATAAAATGTCGCTAGAATAATTTCTAGTATTCTATTTTTAGAAAGAAGAATAAAACAATGAATCTTATGCTTACAGCAGTGTATCATTTTTGTGAAGGTAAAGTAAGCAAAAAAAATACATTATAAACATATATAAATTCTTTAACATCAGGTCCCCATTAGTACACAGGTAAGTCTTCGGATTTACAACGCTAAAATCAGTAGTTCGAAATCCCCTTCGTGAACTCATCAGAGAGCTCCATGTCGTGTAAAATACCATATTTTATGTATTAATATCTACGATAATATTATGGTTTTAATGGCTGCGTAGATGAATGATTGAAAACTGAGGTATCGAAAATAATTATCACTTCTTTTAGATCTGCAGATTATGAAAGAGGCAAACGCACTTTCTTAGATATTTCAGGTAGAAAATACTTATTTTTTCTTTCGAAACCTACATTAAAGATTGTTTAGAAAATAGGAAGTTGTCGAATTAGTTCATGTAGAATATATGTATCTATTAGAAATGTATTCTATTTCATTATAGCGTTAATTTATTATAGAGACATATAATTTTAATAATTCATGATAAAATGTCATAACAGTCTTTGTGTTAGAGGTTAATAGGTAATTTATCAAGAAAAAACAATTTTCCCAATTGCCATATTTTAGATTTGCCTATTTAATACAATAAATTGTAATGCTTAAAAATAGCTTTTTTGAATTAGTTGCACTCTAAATAAAAGTTGTTCATCACGACTACCAGGGCATAGTCACGTCTATTCTTTTGCTTTAGAGATATCGTAGTTGCTGTCAAATTGGCTATCAAAAATGTATCAATAAGCAAGACGACTATCATTTTGGAGTTGTGGATATAAAATTGACTATTAAATAGTAACGATGGTCTATTACTAGTCAGTTTGACTGACTCTTAGTCAATTTAAGCAATTAGTCAGTTTGACTGACTCTTAGTCAATTCAATCAATTAGTCAGTTTGACTACTTCCCAGTCAGAACAACCATGTACCAATCATCTTGAAAACTTCATAGCAGCACTGTTATGCTAGCCTTAAGGACTACTTTGTGGTCAGGAAGACCAAAACCACAGGCAGCATTAACTCATGAATTGACACTCTTGATGTTTCTTATAGCATTAAGGTGCAGTTCAAACAAATGACTGTATACATGCATTTTGTTCTATAAATGCAACAATTGAAACGTGACCAGGGCTGAACCTTGCAAGAATTTATGTATTTATTTATTTACTTTTACCTAGGGGAAGGGATAAATTTCTTTCACACAAAATAAATCCGACCTAAATAAATATTATTTATCGACCACTACTATTTCTTCACTGTTTTATTTGACAATAGTATTTTTATATTGTGTGCGTGTGTTGGAATATTCGAATATGAAATCCAATAATCAATACATTTATTATTACAAAGATCTAAGTTGTGACTGAAATAGCTTTCCCCACGTGGTTAACACTCACGCTGACACTACACGCCTGGGAAATGCATCTGATTTGTCTAGTGATCCGCAACGCAAATCAAGTACAAATGGAAAGCAGCAGCGAGACTATCTCTAGCACAGATAGCCCATTGTGTAGCTTTGTGCTTATTTCAAAAACAACAACAACGACTATCTCTTTTTCCAGAGCAGTGTACCAGGTCGAGTTTATGTGAAGGCGGGAGTTTCTTGTGCCAGGAAAACTGTCGGTGTTATTTGTAGAGAGCGGTTGATCATTCCTCAAGGTGGTCGGGAAGGGGGGGATTTAGGGGCTCACATACAACAATACATACACAGGGTGGGGAGTGAAGACGGCACGATCCACTCCTTAACTGCAGCCAAAGGTAGGGGTGGCACTTAAACCCAAAGGTGGGTGAGGGGGAGAAATCACACACAATAATATTTTGTCGCACATTGGAGAATTACATATGACGTTTATAGAATTTATAATGACCGAAACTTGTACTGACATTGCACAATTGTCATGCAACAGTGCAAATGAGGGAAAGAGATCCGGGTAAATATTAATCGTTTATGTCTTATTTTTTTATACTATGTTTCAATAAAACAATATAAGAATACAAATGTTTAACTTTCTAGATCAGCTGAAGTGAATCCATCCGTATTTTTTGTATAACTCGTTATGTGTAAACAAGGATTGTTGCCCGTTACATTGTGTAGGTCTGTACTACTGTAGTCTAGTAGCAGTAGGAATATTTATATTTATATTATGCTTTGAAACAAGTATGAAATCGAAAACATTCCACAGTCTTGACATCACAAATGCACATATTTAGTATCTTGAATGCATATCCTGTGGTAGAATCAAAAGCACCACAATGATCCATGTTGCTGCTCTGTTAAATTCAGCCCCAACTACACAGCTCCTAAAAAGATTTGTAACGGACTCCGCTACACAGATGAAAGTTGTATACTTATTAAAAGGGACCTCGTCTGTTATTATTTTATAGATCTTTGATGATGAAAGATGGCATACGATAATACGTAAATAGTAAATCCTTATTTTCAATAAATCAGCAGAGCTACAAATGCTAAAGCGTACACACTTTATGCGACGTGTGTATTATGGCGGGATCTATTGACACAGCCAACAATGGAGTTACCAATGGGGGAGGCAAAACAAATTATTTGAAAACAGTGAAAAAGTGAAACATATATTGTGTGTTTATTTAATTTACTATTACAAACTATCTGTGCGTTTTCTTACAGCAAAGCCACATCGGGCAATCTGCTGAGCCCACTGAGGGGAATCAAACCCCTGATTTTAGCGTTGTAAATCCAGAGACATGCCGCTGTACTAGCAGGGAGCGTACAAACTCTCTAAAAATCTATTTAGGAACAAAACATGTTTAAATTTTTAAACTATATACTTTGAAATTGAATGGTGCGAGATAGAAGCCAGCGCCAGGCCGTACACTATGAATAGAAAGCCTGTGATCCTGTAAAATATTCCTACAACTCCTCTCCCTCCTTTGCTCCCAGGGAACTTTCGCAGACTTTGTAACCTTCCCATAATCCATACCACATCCGTACCGATAAGAGAAATGTAGAACCGGTGAATATTCCATCGAGTCATGAACAACTGAGTTGTGTAGTTAAAATAATAAAAATTGTATACCCTAACGAAAATTGATGGATACTATGGATCACGCATCAGCATGCGAATGCGTCTGCAGAGAGTTACTTGTGTTCACTCTACAGTCTACAATTCCTTTCGGATTTCTGTGCAGTTTTGTGAATATGTTATTTAGGTTGAGATCTGGCCAATGAATGTTTGTGGCTATCCCATGGGGGTTTTGACAAGAATTTGCATTTTGAAGTATGTTTTTATTCGCTAGATTGAGGGCAAGTCCGAGGATACACCGTCAGTTTGCGGGCTACCGACATTTTTTAGTTGTTATCATTGAAATTTATCATTACATTTAGTTGAATGAATAATACATTTTACGTTCCAGAATGAAAATCCGTGACATTTGGATGCATGTCTTGCATGATATTTATTAATAGACAGTGAAGTTTGGTAAACTTTGTAGTTAAACATGGCAGAACAGTCAGACGTTTTCAATATTTTCCCTTGTATTAAATGTAATTATAAGGTTAGGCATTGTAGCAAGCTTCTTTCATATTTTTCTTTGGTTCATGAGTATGAGCCTGGATTTGTTGTCCCGTGTGAGGTTAATGGATGTGAAAGACCATTCAAAAGCATCAGATATTTGAAAAGACATAAATAAAAAGCATGGATTGTTTGCTACTACCAGTATGCATGATAATGAAGCTGGTGGTGAATGTGCCGAGTACTTTATGGAACAGAGGTATGATAACTCTGACAGTGATGAAGGAGTTGATGGTAATAAAGAAATGCTTGTCACAGAAAAGCGAAGAACCTGAGTTAAAACAGTTTTGCAACTGCGAGAAAATGAAACAATTACTTACAAATCTACAATTCTTTTTTTTAATTTGTCCTGTTCTTCTGTAGCTGTCAAAGATGAACATTTATTCCAAACCATAAAAAGAACATTGATCAGTGAGGGGGTTTCTAGAAATAGTATAGTTACAGTGATGGAAGCTTGCAAGAAAAAAAGAAAGTCTTGACTTTCATTTCATGACTGAAAATTTCACTGACCACAATAATTTCCAGTCTTACATTGAAGATTATTTGTCATTTGTAAAACCTGTTAAGTATGAACTGGGAATTGCTGGTGATGGGTAACATGACACAATGCAGTATGTTTCTTTATTAGTTAGTCTGAAGTGTTTGCTTAAACATGTTGATATTTTTAGCCATTCAGTTGATGTAGTTGATGGTGAACATTTCAAAAACCATCCATTCTGGCAAGAAACTCCCCTTGCCCTTCAAATCATTCTCTGTTTTGATCAGATTACATCTGTGAACCAGGCTGGAATACGAGCTCCTACTTACAAATATGCTGCTTTCTACTATCAGTTAGGCAATATTGAACCTGCTTTGAGATCTCAGCTTCATTGTATATTTTTAGCAATCTTGGTGAAGAGCCAAAATGTAAAAAAAAAAAAAAAGGGCTAAATACAGTGATGAGACCTTTGATTAAAGAACTATCTGTTCTTGGAAACATTGGTATTGACATTGTCAAACCAGAAAGAACTTTCAAATTCAGAGGTGTACCTCTTGTTCTTTTTGCAGATAATTTGGAAAGCCACGCTATTGGAGGGTTTCTTGAATCATTTTCTGCTCTCAGATCATGTAGATTCTGCATGGTAATTTGGAATGATTTAAAAAAAAGTTTATTGATAATTCAAAATGTCCAGAGAGATCTATCACATCCTACAATAACCAAGTTGCAATGGTCGAAATTGAACCGACTTTGTCAAGTACATATAGGGTTATAAATGATTGCCCTTGAACGTTCTGCAGCAATTTCATGTGGCAAATGCTTTGCCACCTGATATATTACATGACTTTTTTTATCTGGCTTGGTGTGCGAAATTTTAGTTTTACTTATATGTATGTCTTGTCTGATTACCTCAGCTTTCAGTACCGTGCAGACAGAGTGAAGAAGTTCCAGTACAAAGGAACTTATAAAATCAATAGGCCTGAGCTTGTTATTTTGAGAGGGTCTGTACACATTAAGCAAAAAGCTGTGCAAGTTTGGTGCCTCTTAAGGTTATTTCCATTACTGGTGGGTAGTGCAGAGCTAGAAGGCAACAATAAATGGGAAGTTCTGTTCGCTTTGCTAGATATGATAGAATTGATAATGTCTAAATCAATGTCATATGCAAGCATTAAATTCTTAAATGATGTGATACAAGAGTTCCACTCTCTTTATGAAAAGAATTTCCAAATCGAACTCCAAGCTAAAGGGACATTTTATTTTGCATTATCCAGAGATAACCCGCAGATTTGGTCCATTGAGGAATGTGTGGTCTATGAGATGTGAGGCCAAACATAGTTTTTTGTTGATGGTGCAATACGTACCAAAAACAGGAGGAATCTAGCCAAAAAATGGCAATGAGACACCAGTATAAACTCTGTTCACGTTTGTAAAGCAATGGATTTCTTGAAATAGATGCTTTTGACCTGATTAATCCTGTCAGCTTGCCTGTGAATTCACTCGGAGAAGAGGGAAACCTTCTCAGTGCATTTGTTGGAGAAGGCGATTTTGTCACTAAAGCATCAGGTTGTACAGTCAAATGCCTCACATACAACACAGGGATAATGGTTGTCAGTAGCTATGAATTCGACAGTTTTCAATTTTTTTCAGTGATTTGTTGCTTTGTTCTTTGTGGTAAACCTTTTTTATATTGCCAAAGATACCAAACTGTTGATTATCACAGGCATCTTTATGCTTAAATTCTAGAGCCAATGAGAAACTATGAACTCCTGAGCATTCCAGATCCTTATGATTATTACCCATTCCCTTGTTATGTGAACAAAGGTAAAAATATGATCATCCTACATCACTACATTCGTGGTGACAAATTTTAAATGGAACTCGGTAATAAGTGGTATAATTTAACCTATTTTATGTAACTTGGTGTGTACCTTCTAGTGACAAATTTTATCAAAAGATTTGACACATTTTATGTACATTTGGCTTTGCCTTTTTGTTTAATTTCATCAAAATTTTCAAACAGAGAAAACTTGTGTCGTATTAATATGTAGCATGCATATTCGCACCCAAATCACCACTATCATCACCATCTATTGAGGTCAGACTAATTATATTTGCTTTCACCTTTTTTAAGGCTACTATTCGTTAGGGAAAAAACCAAATTACTTGTTTAACTGATTTATACCAGTCCTTTTGATGTTAAATTTATGGAAATTTAGTATATGTTTTTGGTGTTTTGCAGTTGTTCTTCAATGACAACTTTTCTGCATGTGTATACATATAACTCATTTTTGATGAGTACCATACTTTTAGATTCCAGAGAGATGACTTTATCCTACCACCAATGAAAAAAAAAATGTGGTGTCAGTGGAAGATCTGGGATTGTTGCCTAGTAAGATTTCTGACAACCTAAATCTGATTGTAGATGCTACCAACTTGTCAGCTCGAGTGTACATGGAAAACTGACAGGACTGGGTGGATGTTCAATGGTCTGACATTCCAAAACCACGAGCAATGTTGCGCGTTTCTCTGGTTTCTAATGCTGGGGCCTGTGACGGAGAGTTAGCTGTTGTGGTAAGTCGTTTGTAAGAATACGCAACCCATTTAAATTATTCAATATACATTATTTAACATAGCACAATTACTGTTGTAAATTTGTGTTATTACAAATTTAGACCCGTTAAATATTTATGTTTGACCAGAATCCACCAAACCCTGAAGTGCCTTTAAGCAAGCAGAGTGAATCTTCCAAGTCCTGAACAAATTCAGTCCATATCATCGTGGTAGGATATGTTCTAATAAATGTCAAACAGATCTTTCAATTTGTTGGAGAAATAGTTTAATCTTTCATTCGAGACAATTAGGCCTTAGGTAGTATTTCATTGCAATCAGTCAACCCGAATATGTAAGTGTTTTGAACTATTTGATATTTTCTTTGGTCAGCATCTTAGCATTCAAGCCTTGACCAGTACCCTTTAAGCTGGAAAATTTGTCAAGTCTGCCTAGATCTACTGCTTTGCTGTTGTCGCAAGGGAACCCTTTTGAGAAAGATGGTCGCTTCCATTTACTGGATGCAGTCTACACTGAGGTTTTCAACTATACTTTGTAAATGCTGTGCAGTGAATACCATGTGTACCATATCTGATTACAAGCGTGTAATTATATCTCTTCAAATGTCTTCATTTTTACCTGATAGCCTGCTCAACCTCTATTTTCCAGATTTCCCACTTCAAGGCAGTATGACTAAGTAGTGGGTGAAATATTTAAGCGCTACCTTCAGCTGCCACAAATCTTTTATCTATATATTTGACTTTATGAGCCCAAAAGCCAATAAGCTCAATAAAATTCGTCCTAAAGTGCATGACAGGAATGACCATATCACCACTTGTAAGGGTGTAAGTATATTCTGCAAAAAATATGTTCATTGGTTACAAAATAAGTCAAATTGCATTTTTTGTGTTGCTTGTTTTTTTTAATTTCGCACAAAGCTACTCGAAGGCTATCTGTGCTAGCTGTCTCTAATTTAGCAGTGTAAGACTAGAGGGAAGGCTGCTAGTCAGCACCACCCACCGCCCACCCTTGAGCTACTCTTTTACCAACGAAAAGTTGGATTGACCGTTACATTATAACTCCCTTACTGCTATAAAGGGCAAGCATGTTTAGCGCGACGGGGATGCGAACCCGCGACCCTCAGATTACGAGTCGCACGCCTTAACACGATCGGCCATGCCGGGCCTTTTGTGTTGTGTAAAATTAGTGAAGAAAGAAGTGAAACTTTTGTGGGAAGTTATATTTTATAAAATACACACAAGTACATATATCTACAAAGGAGGGGCTGTGGAAAATACTATTTTGATACTTTGAAATATTTGTTTTGTATGCGATGTAACATGACTCAGCTAATGAAACTCAACTAATTTGACGCTAAAGAGAATACATTGTCAAGATGAACTCGTACAACTGATTTATTTACCAGTATGTGTATGAATTTCAGTTTATCGAATTAAATCTGAAAAATGCCAATAGTGGTTTAAAAGTAATACTGTTTAAAGTAATTTTAGTTATACCAGGGCAGTTTTGTTATTCATTCTCAATGGAACTAATTCTGCCAATTCTAATTGCAGGAGCTGTAGAGGATGAGGCTTCGTCAGCAATTCCAAAATAATAGAAAGCGGAAGAATTCAACATTGCCTATCGTCCAAGAAAGAAAGAAAAAGATGAAAACTGCAACAGATGAAACCCCACCTCCAAACCACATCTCACAACAGAGGCTATATGGATTAAAGCAATACTTGTGTAAAAAGCCAGTTGGGGAGGATGAAACTTCCACCTGAAAACACAAGGAATGGATGAAAACTCGTCTGCATTGCAGAAAAAAGGGTGATCTTTGTAAAGTGGACTTGCTTGTGGACAAAACTATGTGTGATCGTAGGAAACTGGTCATTGACAACGCTCATGTCAGTGAACTTATAGAGCATTATCCTTTCCTTGTGGCGTCATCAGCACAGCTATTGAATGAATTTAACGGCTCGAAAATGATGCATAAAAAGGAGTGTCCAACTTCTTCTCTCAGTGTAAGGACTTGGTAAATTCTCACCTGCAGAACAGAAACATATCACCAGAAAATAATCCATTGTTAGCATTCTTATGAAACAGTTCTCACACATGCCTGATGTTACATTTGGAATTACCATTCTTGGTATCCCTTTTCTTTTAAAAGAAAATTAAAGTTTCATGGTGGGAACTGAAGTTAGAGAACTTGCTATTAGTGGTATATACATTCAATGTGGTTCAATTTCTCAGTTTTGTAATCAGTAATTCAAACTAAATGTTGATGACTTTGATATTTATGCCAATGAAGATTTTGTGGAAGCATTCATTATGTATTAGGGAGTTTTCAACTCTACATCTCCAACAAAACTCAAGAAAACTTTCAACTTTGTTGAAAGAGTTGATCTGAAGCTCTATGATGAGTCCAGGAAAATTACCAAATCTGAGAAAGATGTGTTCTTCAGTTGCTTGATCTCTTAAATGTCAAATAACATTGCAGTGGGAAATTTGTCATAACGTCCAAAGGTAAGGGAAGAGGAAAATGTTCAAAGCCATAAGGTTATATTAGATCTGGTAACAGTATCTTGTCATGTGTATTTGATCCAGGGTGAATTTTTGAAAACCAAGTGTAAAGTTCAGTTGTTTATTTTCAAATTGTTGTTGCATTTTGAATTTTATTTTGGTATTTGTATATTGATATACACTTGTGTTCAGTTTGGAATGAAAATGGTGCTGCTAAAATGTATTTTATATTTTATAGGATGGTGGCAGGTTACTGGGACTTAGATTGAATCATCAGATGGCAGGGGGGTTGACTGTTCAGTGATGGTTCTGCTGACCACAACTGACTGGAGATGATCTCTTTGCCTAACAGTGACATTGCAGAGGTGGTCCTGACCGTGTCAACATGACTTATCTTTCATGGTCGTTGGATAGTTTTAATCAAAAAAGTCCGTTGTTAATGGATGGTCGTAATGACAACCGCTCCTTGGACAAATAGGGTCACACAGACTATGTCATGACTACTTTGTAGTGGTTTGCAAGTAGGCAATGAGATTATTGTCAGGTAGTCAGCATTGGTCAGAATAACTACCTAACGAAAATCATAACGACTATCACAGAGCTGTCAAATTTATTTTCTGTCAGGTATCCCTGCCACCATCACCTGACTATTTTCCGACTACACAATAGTAAAAAATGGCTAATGTTTCATGGTCATATTAGGTAGTCATCGATTTTAGCGACTATTTGGAGAGTCTTTTTTTGGCACCGCTTGACTACCTGATTTACGATTCAAAACTCGTCGCCTTGATTAGTTCTTATTTTGAGCGTGAATTTAAACGTTTTATAACCAAGCATAATTTATATCTGTTGGTTATTCCCAAAACATTTATCGTTCAATATAAGGGCCCGGTATGGCCAGGTAGTTAGGACGCTCATCTCGTAATCCTTACTGTAATTACGTCAAACATGCTCGTCTTTTCAACGGTAGGAATGTTATAATGTGCTATTAATTCAACTATTCGTAGGCATAAAAGCAGCCGAATAGTTAGCAGTGGATGATTAGGACTAGCTGCTTTCCCTCTAGTCTTACACTGCTAAATTATAGACGGCAAGCTCTCGTATAGCTTTGCGCGGAATAAAAAACAAACAAACTTGACACAAAATATAAATGGGCAACGCACCATAAACTTTATTTAAAAATACAGGTAAAACAACATTTTGTTACACAATACAATCTTCAAAAATTAAAAATGACTGCAAATATTTTGGTAGCTTCTGTTACAATCATCAGGAGTAAAACTCTACGTTACGAGCGTGTTTTTATGCAAGATTTTGGGACTCACTATGATTCACTTGGGTGACATGAATACTGTACATATAAAGTCAATAATTTCCTCAAAATTTCAGCACATTCACCAGCAATTCCTTCATCTTTATTTAACAAATCGGTATTCAATTCACATTTACAACAAAAACGTTCAATAGATTCTCTAAAATTAAACTTATTTTTTAATTTTCTTTAGTGGGTTCATCTAAATTATTAAATTATTGTTTTATGCCAATGTATTGAACGGCCTGTTTCTGCAATGTATCATTAGTACTCGACTGGTTATTTACATCAAAGTAAATTAATAATTCTTAATACGCCAAGTTAATTTCAAACTCTTGTTTAACAAATGCTGTTATTAAGAAGGTTAAATTATCAAATAACACGATAAACACTTATTATAACTGGTTATCTTGATTATTGTTATATTACACATGTTTTTTAACTTTAAAAACTCAATCAGTTATTTCATCTCAAATCTTTATGAATATTAATGTATAAATATATATATAAATATCGGTTTATATTAAAAATTCCTCCAGCATAATAAACACTACTTGCAATTTATTAAACTACTTTCATCATAATCACATCACATATGTCTATCCTATAACAATACATTTTTAATCTGTTCTGTGTGAAATCTATTAGTATTTTTGAAGCAGTTGGGTAATAACAAATCACAAAACTTGTTTCTATTTAAAAATAAAAAGCAATTTTTATATAAAGTTTTGAATTATTTATATTTTGGCTAATATGGAAATCAATTTGTTTGCGAATTGTTGTATTGATTAACTTACGTAATAAACTTTAGGATTGTAGGTAATTTAATCATAAACCATGATGAAATATCACTAACTTTGTAAAAACAGGTATGCTTGAACAAGGTCTAGTTATTTTTATTTATTTGTTACCTGAAGTTATTCAAAAGTCTACGCCCCCCAGTGGCTCAGCGGTATGTCTGCGGACTTAGACGCTAAAATCCGGGTTTCGATACCCGTGGTGGGCAGAGCACAGATAGCCCATTGTGTAGCTTTGTGCTTAATTCCAAACAACCAACCAACCAACCAACCAAAAGTCCACTTTGATCCAGTATCTAATTGTAATCAATTTCGTTCCTTATAATAATATGTAATCGGTTTGAGTTGAATGTAGCTGTAATATTGAAACTATAATAATAAAAAAACATAAAAACCTAAACTCCACAAAAATGATCTCACTGAGAACTGTTAAGCTGGTTACGTTTATGTAGATAAACAAACAAATCACACTACCGAAAAGTCACATCAAGATGCTGTTAAATCACTTGAAGATCAATGCATTTGTATATTATTCCAGACTATACTTAAATGTTATCAACATTGATTTAAAACAATGAACAAGTATATCGGTATATCAGCTGTTAATACTGAGCAACATTTTTTGAGCTATGGTCCAGTAAAGTTCAATGAAGTGGGTGTAACTTACAACCGATAAAATAAGCATGTTTTAATTGTGCTGAAAAATTAATATATTTTCGATCAATGTTGTGCCCATTGCTCTTTACTAGTATTATTGTGTATATGCTTGTGATAGCTACTGAGTAAATGTCCGAGTATCTTATACTTCAATAATTCTTACACTTATGTGTTTTTAAAATAAGAGAAACAGTAGTAAGAAAACTATAGTTTAGGCCAAAAACATCTGGAAACTGTTCTATAGTTATTTTATTATCTATTTGTATGAAGTAGTTATTTTGTAAATGCCCAATCAATAATAGAGAAGGCAGCGTACGATCAGACAAACAGTAAGAGTTGGTACTCTGGTCAATAAAATTTGTTTGGTGCATTTGTTCGTTAAAACAGTCATCACACCTGTTTTGTATAAAATGGCGTACTATTGATATAATCTTTTCCAATGAAATCAATGCTTTATTCAGATACTTTCTTTGTACTTGGTATAGAGCCAAGCCTCGTTACGTGTCAGAAATTATACGAAGTCAAATAGTTTTACGGTCCAGGAACGGTACGAAGCAAATAGTCAGAATTGTATCCCCAGTATATCTAAAATGCTGAAACGTCATCGGAATGCACAGGAAATGTTGTTCTAGGAACATCTATTGGTAGACATTGAAAAACTACAGTTAGAGATTACCTTGTTTTGATCAGGTTATCACTTCAAGATCGAAAGAAGTCTTGAAACGCCTTACAAGGGTAACATGAACATATCCATTCGATGGTATCTTGGAAAAGTATGTTAAACAAGTTAGTTCTGAAAGAAGTACTACCCACAAACTAATTTTAACTGGAATTCACTTCCATCACCATGTTATTTAGGCAAAACGCTATGCCAAATTACAATTAGGACACAGGTAGCATGTCGTATTTTCATGTGAGTCCTGTTTCTGGTTTGTTAACCCTAGTATACACACTCAAAAAAAATTACGTTGCCAACACTGGGGGTCATTTTTGACCCCCACCAAAAATATTTAAAAAAATTTATTTTCATATAAGCAAAGTATAAATTTGTACAAAATATATATTCTATACAATTTATGTATACACTCTGGGTAACTTTATGGTCATTGCAAGCCATTTTACTATATTTGATACACTTTGAAGTTTTTTTTCCTTGAATAACATGCGCATATTTGACACCATTTCCTAACGTTCTCTTCAGCAACGCTTTGTCTTTTTGGATGGATCACTTCATTTGTATCTTCTTCAGGCAGTAATTCATCAGTAAGCAACTTCAGAAATTCACGTCTTGCTCTTTTTGGTACTTTGATGCGAATTCTGGATGGCGCTGGCGATAGAGAAGGTAAGCATTGTATGCGGCAGCATTAAGAATGTTATAAAATAGTGCCATAGGCCACCTTCTGGTCTTTCTTTTTGTGGAAAAGAATCTAACTATTTGGTCTAGTGTATCGACTTCTCCTTTGGTGGAGTTATAGTATGATATTATTTCAGGTTTTCCTGATTCATCATCGGTTGAGGGCTCTCTATGCAACGTAGATAAGAGCACCACAGATTTATCCTTTTTTGGGGTTATATTTGACCAATGTTGCTTTGTCATTGAACAAAAATTTCCTGTCACCAGGTTGACCTTTAGATGATTGAAATTCTTGTGTTAAAAACCTTTCATTTTTACGCATGGTTCCAACAATTGTCATTTTTTGGCCCAAAAGGAATCTTGCGAGACCAAGAGTAGTAAAAAAATTGTCGGTGGTGACGTTCCTACCCGATTTATATAGAGGCTCACAAAGGGTCTTCACTACATTCTCCCCTTGGTTAGATTCTGGTCTGTCATTTTCTTTACTAAGATAGACTTTTTCATTATACAAATATGCATTTTTTTTCATCACATAGTGCCCATACTTTCAATCCATAACGTCCTGGTTTACTAGGGATATACATCTTGAACCCACATCTACCACGGAACGTCACTAAGTGCTCATCTATCGTGACCTGATCGCTTGGGACATAATGTCTTTTACAATTATCCACGAACATATCAAAAATTGACCTTATAGGCGCTAATTTGTCCGACCTAATCCTTGAAACCCTTTGGTCAAATCGCAAACAAACAGAAATCTTTTCAAATTCTCAAATGGAAATTGATTTGTATATAGTTGGCTGCCCATACTTTTTGACCAAAATTCCCTGACATCCATATTCTTACCCTTCATGAGTTTAATAAGGATGCATGCACCAATGAATTTCCAAATGTCCTTTGATGCTATTTGTGATAGGTCAGGTCGATAGTTTTCAATGTATGAATTGGTAGATTCTAAAACCAAACATATCATCTTATCGTCGATAAAGTTCTTGAATGCCCTTAGAGAAGTGTCTGAATTTCTCAATGCTTGAGGTTTGAACCCTTCCCTGAATTTTAGAATGTTTTCAGAGTTGGTTCGCCTTTGATTCAAGTTGGGTTGGTCAATCCATATTTCACCATCCTTTGATTTGAATGATTCTGCATCTGTTTGAATTTCTTCTACGTCTGATTGAATTTCTTCACTGTCAAAATTTGGGTCTTCAATAATCTGAGCACTGAGCTCAGAATCATTCTCATCATTCAAAAGGCCAGTTTCATCTCTTCTGAATTCTTCCAGCAGTGCTTCCAACGCTTCGTATGAATTCATCTTGATGTTGATGTTGGGAAAACTTCTATCCATTTATATAGAAATTTTGTGTTCCAGAACATTCTAGAATGCTCGAGAACATTTATAGTGTTCTAGAATGTTCTAGAACACAAAATTTCATATCAATATATTATTTGATTGTTTACCAGAAATGTGATTGAGTTTTTTAAACGGGGGTCAAAAATGACCCCCAATGTGGAAAATGTGAATTTCGACATTAGACAAGAAGTGTAATACCCCATTTGCATAAAATACATGTTAAACGTATTAGTATAGTATGTTATTAGTATAGATTAAATTAGGTACATTTTTAGGCCCGAAAGTCACACCTTTGATATTTCTATAACAACTTAAACACAAGTGGGCCCATTTTTGACCCCCACCATGTGTATGAGGGTTAAAGCTGCCGGTAAGATTCGTGTTCGTCATTTCCTGGAGAATTAGAAAAGAGATGATTGTTTTTCCCATAGTTGTTTGGGCAACTATTTATCACGGTGGAAAACTGATCTTTATGTTCTTCAGAGAACGTTAATTGCGACTCCTACAGACATCGCATGCAGACGATACTTCTGCCATATCTTAGCGCTAGCTTTAACAACAGTTTTATGTTTCAGGATTACAATTGTCTACAGTGCACGTGTTGTACAGAATTATCTGGACCGGATGACGTTACAAGACTGCAAAGACTTTCGTGAAAACTGTTGGACAAAACTAAATTGGAAAGTTTCTAGCCACAACCCTAAACCAGCTATTATAGCTGCAATTCAGCGCCTTTTAATGAATATTGGGATGCGTCAGGGCGGATTACACCAATAACCTCATTAAAAGCATACCAAGTCGGTTTGCCGAGCTTATTACGATATCAGGAAGACCATCTAATTACATAATGTTTAATATGAACTAACATAATGTTTCAGACAATATTTATAATAATTTGATGCCATATTCTGTCATTACATATGTTTTGGTAAAGTTTTGTTGTAACAAATAAAATAAGTGAATTTCGCACAAAGCTACACGAGGGCTGTCTGTGCTAACCGTTTCTAATTTTGCAGTGTAAGATTACAAAGAAGGAAGCTAGGCATCACCACCCATCGCCAACTCATGGTCTACTCTTTTGCCAAAGAGTAGTGAGACTGACTGTTATATTTTAACACCTACACCGCTAAAGGAGCGAGCATGTTTAATGTGACAGGGATTCGAACCCACGACCCTCAGATTACGAGTTGAGTGCTTTAATCACCTGGCCATGCCGGGCCTACAGTGTAGTCAGTAAGTCTGATAAATTACAATGGAAATCTGTTATATTGATAGAGCATATATAATATTTAGTTATTGTTTTCTATTTATTTTTATTTACTGTCCCATGTTTCAAGAACTTATTCGTGAATAGTAATAACATATGTGCATGTGTAATATATTACAACCAAAATATTAACTTGAAGGACAATTTTATAGTATTGCAACTTCTGTAATGTTAGGCACTGCTGAAAAATCAATGAAATAAAAATATATATCTGTATAATGTTATGAGATTTATACAATTTACACTAAATGTTTGTGTTTTCTGTTATAGTTTATAGTTATCGTTTTATAATGAAAGAAGAAAAATTTATTTCTATTTCCTCATTTTCTATTTTGATTACGAGGTCTATCAAATCGCCAAAGCCTTTGTAGAAATACAGTAATTCATGATTATGAGAAACCTACTTGAAGTAAAAATGTATCCTCAAAATTGTTGCTATGGGTATTAAAACTTTAAAATAAAATACAGAACAACGTTTTGATATTCTAGCTCATCTTCAGGTTAAAAAGGAAAGTTTGCAACTGACCGTTGCCGGGCATAGGTACAGGATTGTAGGGGTGTTGCAGTTAGATATAAGGTTATAATTAGCATAGGTATATATGCTTTCATTTATATTAGTTTAATATTGGTTTGAGTTGTTGCATAAGTAGAGTTTCTTTGATTTTTTTATCTTTTTTATTATTATTTTATTTCTTCAATAATGAAGTCATGGGAGTTATTATATTGCATTTTATAAATAATGTTGGTTTTGTATATGTTAGTGTAGTTTTTACATAGTATGGACTTTAGTTTTGTACTTATGTTTGAACAAATTTGCTGTTTACTGGAATGTTGTGTTTTTTTGTGAGCTATTTTTTTCAAATGCTGGTTATTTTTTCGCTTATACCTGGAATATATTGTATGCAACAGTGTAAAGTTTTGTAGTTTGTTGTTTGTTGGGATTTATTATTGTTTGTTTGTTAACCGAGCGTGTATATATTTTTTTTCAACCGTTTTTGAGGGAATTTTTTGATGTTCATGAATACTGTAGTATTAATGCTTATTGAGTGTATGTATTTTAAATACTGATGTATATATTTGATACCGAAGAAGAAAAAAGTTGTCTCAATTACTAATGGGTTGCGTATTTAACGGAAAAGAAAAAAGCTGTCTTAAAGTTCAGAAATGTTCAGGTTTAATAAAAAAATTTACTGTGAGGTTTGTGCTTATTGAGGTGTAAGTTTAAAAGTGACATCTATTCTATAGTCTGAAGGAATGTTAACTAATGTCCAACAAAGACTGTCTATGATGCAGAGTGGCCTTGACTTAATGTAACACTGTTATATATACAAGTAGTTCTGATTGAAGATGCTTAATAAGCTCAATAGAAAAAAAAAGAGTATTATTAATTTTGAGAGCACTGCAGTCATGACGCTCATTGAAGATGACTGAGTATAAAGATGAGTTGTCTATGAGTGCAATATAAATTTGATGTAAACTAGAGTGTATATTTAGTATTCAGTTAAGTATATATATATATATTAATGCAGATGGTGTGTCGACTGCTTGTCTATAAATCCATGAAAGTTTAGAAAGTTTGTTGAGGTGTAATTAACAAATATTAAGTATTTAGAGAAAGTATGCAAACAAAAGATTGATGCCCAGAGGTTTATAGATTTGGAACTCAATATGAATAATACTGGTGTCAGTGTTTTTATGGTGTGTAAAATATGGACTTCATGTCTAGTTCATTATATTATTGATGAAGAATTAAGAATAGGTTTTGTAATTTATTACTTGTATGCTTAATAATATGTAGAATAAAGTATTCATTCTCTGTAGATTCGTTTTGAAGTCGAGGTAAGTTTATGTTTTATTTTTTATTTATTGTATATTCAAATCCCAGTAAAACCTACGCTTAATGCTAATCGTATGGTAACTGTAATACACATTATAATTCAAATTTAAGTCCATTGATACAAGCTTCATGTTCAACAAAATACAGTATAGAATTAACACTATATGAATTGTAAGCTGGATGCAGATAAAGATTTGAGTGTCGTTACCAAAGGAGAGTTTTAGCAATGCAAGTGAAGGACAGGCGTGTCGCCTATAGCACCATGTTGGCTGCAGTTAGTGCTCAAATGAATGTAATTCTACTGCAGAGTTCAGTGAAAACGCCATACTATGTTCATCGTACAATTAGTGCTGAGTTGGTTATACCATTTAATGCTGGTTGATCGCATGTTTGATATCAAGATTAAAAAAAAACTGCACTGAGTGTTTCATTTCGCTGAATTATTTATAGGCACTATATTGAGTACAAGGTAGACTTAATGACCACCATTGAAGTTTATGGTTGACCATGGTTTGTATAATAACACACTATGTATACGCAATTCTTTACTATTTGTATCATTCATGTCTTAAAAAAAGAACACCGAAATGCCAAATGATCCTTAATTTCAAATAGAATGAAACCTTGAGCAAGATGAGTCTAAACTTGATACTCATATTTATTCATGATGTAAGTATGAGAGCGTAAAGCTTAACACCAAATAAGATAGTGTTTTAAGCTGTATTAAGTATTTCAGGGTTAAAGTTTCGTTGATAAGATAGTTTGCGAATTTCTTTGCTTTTCCTAAATATAAAATTTTGACTTTATACAGCTTACAGATAAAATACCCAAACAGCAGCTTACAGTTTATTGCGTTCAACGGAACTTTCTGTAAAAAAAAAAGAAGTAAATATAGCTTTTAATATCCTTTCAAGAAAAAAAACAGAAACATATTTCAAATTCTATAACTTAAACGTTTCCAGCAAGAAATTATCTTGAATATCTGAATTTACTTCATATAGTAGGCCCGGCATGGCCAAGTGTGTTAAGGCGTTCGATTCGTAATCCGCGGGTTCGAATCCCAGTCGTACAAAACATGCTCGCCCTTTCCACCCTGGGGAATGTGACGGTTAATCCCACTATTCGTTGGTAAAAGAGTAGCTCAAGAGGCGGCGGTGGGTGGTGATGACTAGTTGCATTTCCTATAGTTTTACACTGCTAAATTAAGGACGGCTATCGCAAATAGCCCTGTAGTAGCTTTGCGCGAAACTCAAAAAATCAAACGAACATAACAAGTTGAACAACAAAAACAAATAATAATAAATTCCAAAAAAAACTACAAAACTTCACACTGCTGCATATAATACATTCCAAGTATCAACAGAAAATAACCAATATTTAGAAAAAAATTATAAACAACACAATATTCCAGGAATCACCAAATTTGTTCAAAAAATCAGGTACAAAACTAAAGTCCATACCATGTAACTACTACACTGACAACCTCCAAACATTTTAATGGGGTTCAGTTCGGGCGAACACGCTGGGTAATCAAAAATAATCACGTTATTTCCCATGAAAAAAGTCCTTAGTCCTGCGGGCATTGTGGATTGCAGCGTTGTCCTGTTGAAAGATCCAGTCATTTCCACGTAAGCGAGGGCCTTCAGTCAATAAGGATTCTCTCTCAAATATGCCAGTGCAGTCAGCTGCTCTTTGACGCCCCTGTATAACCTGAAGCTCCATTGTTCCATGAAAGAAAAAGCACCTCAGATCATGATGGAACATTCTCCACTGTGTCGTGTAGAAAATGTCTCCGGTGGGATATCCTTATTGTGCCAGTAACGTTGGAAGCCATCTGGACCATCCAGGTTAAATTTTTTCTCATTAGAGAACAAAATCTTCGTCCTCTTTTCTACGTCCCATGTTTGGTGCTTCTTAGCAAAGTTTAACCGAGGTGTTTCGTAGTATAGAAGGAGGCGTGGCCTTTGAAGACGTTTACGGTTTTAAAGTCTTTCTCTCGTAGATGCCGTCTTGCTGTTCTTAAGCTGCATTCTGAGTCCGTGAAGGCTTTAATTTGGTTCGACGATCGGCTGGTGTTTTGCCGGACAACCCGTCAAATTATTCTGCTCAACGCCGACGAAATTTTCTTGGACCGACCACTTAACATTGTCGTTCCGTATCCCTTAGGGCCTTTTAAGAAATTTGCAGTAGCAGTTTTACTATGCCCAACCTCACCAGCGATGGCATGTTGAGAGAGACCTTGCTTTTGCAGATCGACAATTCTGCCACATTTAAACTCTGTCAACTTTTTAGCCTTTGCCATGTTTTTACCCAATGTAACACAGGTTATGTCAGTGGGAGATGTTGACAACACTAACGCTTGAACACAACTGATTAAATTTCGTTACATGTTTACTGATTAACGATTCGTTTCAGTATTTTTTAAACTTTTGACCAGCTGGTATTTAGACTAATTTCAGTGTTCACACTTCCCTATTAATTACTAAAAACATTTTTTTTTATTTTCCCTTTTCTTATTTTCATCATTCGAAGCTCTTCTCAAATAAGTGGTTGAGTCTAACAATGATATTGTTGTTTTGAATTAAGCACAAAGCTACACAATGGGCTATCTGTGTTCTGCCCACCACGGGTATCGAAACCCGGATTTTAGCGTTTAAGTCCGCAGACATACCGCTGAGCCACTGGGGGGCGTCTAACAATGCAAAATGCATATATTTTCTTCATGTTCAAGGGCATTAAGATTTTTGGACAGTAGTGTATATAATAATGTGAAGAGAAGAAATAAAAAAATCAGTACACATAATATTAAAATTTTATTACACACAAGTATGGAGTTCGTTTGTTATAACATCATGATCATGCCAGTATAAGTATCAGTTTCTTGTAACTAATAGTCTAGGACTTACATACTAGGAAAACCAAGCTGAGTCAACACATATCTTGATTATGACAGATATTAGCGACGAATTCGATATAATTGACAGACTTGGTAATCATTTTTTACTCGGGAATTTTACAGTGTGACATTAAAATTTAATATTGATAATTAAGTTGAATTATCTTATTTGCATTTGTTTTTGTACTGCCATCCCTTTATCAATTTACACTTAATTTTTTATCATTTGTTTGTGATATTAATAATCTTCTACCGAGTTCAACATTTACTAACTTTTTTCATACTTCATAACGGAGCTCTTTAATATTCTGTTCGTTTTGGTTTACATAACTTTATTCTTGCGACAATGCAAACAATACGAGTTTTTTATTTATAAAAGCAATTGCCCTATTTTTAGGAATTTCACACTTAATATATTAACTTGTTTTGTAAAGCAATGAACATACCGTAAGAAATAAACAAAACAAATAAATAAACATCACAGACAAGTTTTTCAATACACAGGGAATAAAACTGTGCAAAGATATTTTTTCGTGTATTGAAATCTTATATTGCAGATTTGTTAATTGGAGGCTCATCTGCCAGGACATTTTTAACGTATTAATTTGTAGTATATCACTAACACTTATTTTTAATAACACATTTGAAATATATACGTATCTATTTTTGCTTCATATAAAAGATGTTTTTATTCTCTTACATTTGGAAAAAAATCATTAATACGACAATCGCCATCGAATTTTTCTTTAGTTAAAAATCATCAAAATTGCCACAGGCTTTTTTAAAATAATATATCCTCCATAACATTTTAATTAATTCTTGAAGTGTGAGATATAAAAAACATTGTGTCACACACATTAATTAGAAGCAAATTAATTTTTAAAAATATGGTAAGAATTTAAAATAATATCTAAATGGCTAAACTGGAACGAACTTCTACAAGATAACTATACTAGGCCTCTTTAATTGTCGTGGTAGAGCACCGAGAACCCCTTATGGTACTTTATGGTCAATTATCAACAAGAATACGAATATAAAAATGAAATATTAATTATACCTAGTTATTAGTAAAAACATGTTTTAGGTTTACTCAAAATAAACATTTTCTTTCTATCTTGTCTCGGCTCTATAAGCTTGAGAATTGTAAATGTAAAATTCGGGCCCCGAATCTTTCCTTGGGCAAAATACAAATATATAGTGCAGTTTTATTTCTAAACTACAACAAATGTTTGCTCCTGTTTTACAATAAGATAAATAAGAAATATATATTGTATTTAAATTTGAAAGTCTATTTTTTATTTTTCTAAGAACACACTAAACATTATGTTTTGAAGTTCAATCGCAAAATAAATTTATATGTATATATATATATATATATATATATATCTGTTGTTTTTCTTATATATATATATATATTTAACAACAGATACGTTTATAAACATTTTTTAATCTTCAAACATGAAAATTAACCGTTAACTTAACTTATAGTAAGCTAAATAAGTAAATTTTATATGCTAAGACAATCGTTTGGAATGTTGAAAATATCTAGCCATTAGTCAGAAATACACCTGCATATTAACATTTATAGTCATTGCTTTTCTCTACTGTATAAGTATAGTACACTACAAGGCTTCCATCCTTTATTAACTACATGTATATTATAACATTAAATCCAACAACATTCTAGTTCATCGAATGTTTAAATTAATACAGCTTTTTGTGATGTAATTTGTTCTCCTGTATCTCTTCTATCAGTAGGATTTACTCCCAGTAACTCTTCTAAGTCATGACATGTAACATCACCAAACTATAGGTTTTAGAATTTTATTGTTTCTTCCGTATATATTAGTTTATCTTTGTAATTTCGTGAAATGTTTTTCTTATCAGGATTAGTACGAGTTTCTTGGTTTGTATAACAATTTCACTCCACAAAATATACGTAACAGTAACGTTTCAGAATGAAGACATATATATTTGCCAGTTTATTTCTTCTTCTCTGAAGCGATTGAGCACCGCCTAGGGAAATTAAGTAGTGTCGAATCAACAACATAGAATACCAACAACGTCGCCTTTGTCCTGAAAGAAATGTCATTCTGGAGGTCATCTTCTTATAAGACTTACCACAAGAAGTACGAAGATGCAACTTACCAACATAATAATAGTGTCAGAACTACTAGAGGCAGTGGAGCTTGTATTGTGCTGCATAGCCGCAGACTTTTCACCTGTATTGGATGAAATTTTAAAATATTATAAATTATTTGTAAATTTATTAGTGCAATAGTACCACGTAATTTCCAATGCTTTTGAGATTTTTTGAACAATTATATTTTCACACAAAACTGACGTTTTAGAGATGTCTCACCATCGAATAATACTTTACGAAAACTTAATGAATAGTTTCTAAGAAATGGATAAAACAACAGAAAGTAGAGGAAGTTTATTCTTACATTCAGGATATTTATATTCGGTCAACAAATATTTCTCATATTTAAGCTGTGCATGGTTTTTTACCTATCTTAAAAGTGAATCAACATTAGTCACTACAGATATGTATCAAAAGGTTATTAAGTCTAGGAGATAACATATTGCCATAAGTTCATTTGAGAATGAATATCACGTTGAAAACCTATAAGCATGACATAGGTCTGAGTTACACAATTTTTTCACGCATCATTTTAAACTAATCGGTATGGTATCTTACATATCAGTAAATCCATTGTTATTCAACGGCAAATGTGAAGTCTTACAACGCTAAAAACAGTATTTCATACTCCCGATGAGCACAACACCTATAGCCTATTGCGATAACTTTGTGCTTAATGACAAAGAAACAAACATATCAGTAAAAATGCAAGGAATATTTCACTTTAGACTGATTAAATTTCGTTCAAAGCTACTCTACAGGAATTTGCCCAAGCTGTTTCTAATTTCAAATGGTGGATTAAGGGAAAGGCAACACCACCTGACCATATTCTTGGACTACTCTTTGCCCACGAAAATTGGATTCGACTGTCACATTATAACGCTCCTATTGCTATCGGTATATTAAAATCGACCGCCTTTACTAGCAGACGTTTACTAAGCCCATTTTACTTGTGAATGGTGCTATAGTGAAAAGTATTTAAATCAGTTTTTAGCATTACGTCGTGATAGTATTAATAGATTTTTTGTTTGTTTTTGAATTTCACACAAAGTTACTCGAGGGCTATCTGTGCTAGCCGTCCCTAATTTAGTAGTGTAAGACTAGAGGAAAGGCAGCTAGTCATCACCACCTACCGCCAACTCTTTAAACAACGAATAGTGGGATTGACCGTCACTTTATAACGCCCCAACGGCTGAAAGGGCGAGCATGTTTGGCGCGACGGGGATGCCAACCCGCGACCCTCAGATTACAAGTCGCACGCCTTAACACGCCTGGCCATGCCAGCCAAAAACAAAAAAGAAAGAAAATAATTTGAAAAAAAATTAATGTAGTTTATGTTTTCAAATTTAATGGAATTGTGAGGACTTAAATTTTTAAAAGACAACCTGGTAGACTTATTAACATTTAACAGAAAACACTGTTTGTCAATTGATTATACACTTATATCGTTTCAGTTTCAGAATTAATCTTTAAGTTAAAGTTTTGAGATGAATATTTTCATTATTACTTAAATGCACAGTGAAACCTAGAAATTGTCTGAACAAGTTCGTGCTCAAAAGCATCTTTTTATAAGTTATGTTTATTAACAATGGACTCACTTTACCCTGCATAAAAGATTGATGTCTTCAGCATCCATAAACTTACCTTTCACCATTACCAGGTTTTAGATGTCTT
This sequence comes from Carcinoscorpius rotundicauda, assembly GCA_011833715.1. NCBI lineage: Eukaryota > Metazoa > Arthropoda > Merostomata > Xiphosura > Limulidae > Carcinoscorpius > Carcinoscorpius rotundicauda. The sequence goes on from CM022393.1 coordinate 44,305,600, forward strand.
TAGAGAGACTGCTTTGTTTGTGGAAAAGAGTGTAAAACCCAGAAGTACAAGTTTTTCTTATTGGAGAAAGAAAACCTAACTGGAGAAAATTTATGGAAAATATTTTTTACAAGTTAAATGGAATCAATGGAAGAGGTCAGAAAGTACTTCAACACAGTCTTTTTAGATTTTCATCGATATATTTTGTTGTTGTTTTGAATTAAGCACAAAGCTACACAATGGACTATCTGTGCTCTGCCCACCACGGGTATCGAAACCCGGATTTTAGCGTGTAAGTCCGCAGACATGCCGCTGAGCCACTGGGGGGCTTCATCGATAGAAAGTGCTCAAAAATCCTTGCTTAAACAAATTACGTACACTCACCCATACACACGCATGTCTATATATATTAGAAATAATTTTAGAGAAAGCAATACAGTAGGCTTAAAATGTTAGCTATACAAGAGTAGAGCCATGTGCTGATACTTTACACTCTGATTAGCCAATAAGAGAATCTCCACCAGCAAAGTGCTAATAAAAGTACGGAAGTAAGCAGTAGTGTGTAGTCTACACCATTGTCTTTCACGAAAAAGGTGACACATAAAAACACGTGTCAAAATCAAAGTACTGGGCACTAAAGATCAACCCATGTGACGGATTGAGACGAAACTGCATTATTTAGTAAAGGTTGGGTGGAAGGAAGCTCTGAAGAGAGTATATAAAACTAGTATTTTAAAGATACAAGTATTTAAAAGAGAAATCCCCATCTGTTCCAAGGTGACGGTAAGTATTTTAGGCTATTCTGTATCAGATAAATTATAATCCAGCAGATTTATTGACCAAACGTAACTTCAAGTTTGAATATTACCTCCAGAACTGTAAAATAAATAATAATACGAAGTTACATCAAAGAATGTAACAATGTAGGTAGTAAAACTAATCAAATTTAAACTAATGGTATGAGAAAAGCTAGACAATAATGTTCAATACAGAGTAAGCCAAATTGAAACTGTTTATCAACAAACTATGATAGCATGTTTGTTGGTACAGCAGGATTTGCAGTCGGTACAAGCACTGGTTTAAAGTATATCATACGTTGAAAATAATATAAGATGTCCTATCTTCGGAGTTGTGACGGAATATTTTCTTGACATTTCAGTTTTGCTTTTCACAGAATTATAAATTTTTGATGTGATAGTTCTGATTTATACTTCAATCGACAATAACATGAGATACGAGGGATAATAACTGTCATGCTTTGTAAGAGAACGTGAATGGTTACACGTTAGGTAGACGGGTGCGATATTGATCCTTAGCATGCGAGCGGATGAAACAATGTTTTGATAAGTTACATTTAAAATTAATTAAACTATTTAATTATCCTGCTATATAAAAATATTCTTTAATTTTATGAAGCTAGAGATCAATCAATGAAAATTCAGAAACTACCTTTCACGTTCACCTCTGACATGCTCTGATTTACAATTTGCTAATAGATTTTTGATGCCGACTCCTATGAAATTTTTAAACAATAGAAAACGTAGATTTCGACTTCATCACTATAGTCGTGATAACTACAGATAATTGGCATCGTTTGATGTTTTAAAAAATCCCCACAAGAATACACAGGGAAGTATATTTGAATTTTTAATTGCTCAAACCATATAATTAGAGATGTATCACATAAACCTTATGGTAAAGAAAATAAAAGAATTACGATAAACGTAAAACAACTACAGTGAAGCATGATGGATACCAATATAAATGTTAACTAGGTTTCAGGCAATTAGTCTTTAAAAATCTACAAAAAAATGTGCCTCGACTACTGAAAGGTAGAAGTTGATATTTGTCCATCATCCTATTCTTTCAGAAGCAAGATCTATAGGACAGGAATTCATTTTCTAACAAGACAGTTGTCCCAAGCATTCAGATGAAACAAGAAGACAGCAAAACAAAATAGGCCCAAAAAACACTCGTAACCATGGCCTACTTTGATATTAATATTATTAAAATTGTTTGAATTAATATGAACTCTAAGAAAGTCACACGTCAAGAAAAAACTTTTGATTGAATTTTGAAAAATAATAGAGGGTATTTGGAATAATATTTTATAATAATACATTGGTCATTGACACACGTATGGTATCAAGAAAAAATGCACTTCTCATTTTAAAGCAAATAAAATATGCTAGAGCTGGTTGATCTTTTTTTCATCTGCATTTTCTGCAATGATGTATTAAGTAATCATAAACTGGTCATAACATTATATTTACTCGGTATTTATTGTTTGTGTATTATCTGTTCTTTATATATTAATCTCAAATACTGTTTGTACGTGTGTCAGTAACATATATAAACACCACTATGTATTACATAGACCATATCCTTTATTATATGCATGTCTGTGTTTGCATGTACATTATACTTGAAGAAGTTACGTACATACAGACATATATATATATATATATATATATATATATATATACGTGTGTTTTTTATTGAAATCAACGTTTTAATATTATTTATCTCAACTGATAAAACGTCATTTATTTCCAGTCTCTGACATCTAACACAAAATAGTTTAACGATATCAATAATAATTTATATTCCTTTTACCTCAATTACTTATAAAGGTCGAAATTCTTTAAGATGTTATTTAGCAAAGCTAATACAAACCTTTGTCTCAAGAGAGAGAAACTTTGGTGAGCTACTAACACCTGTAGGTCGAGTTCAGAGTTGCATATCATCACAGCTAATGTTACTTTTGTGATAAATGAGATATGTATAGATGCTTTTTATTAAGGTAAAAACACACTTCATTCTGAAAATATTTTAGAAGGTTTACTACGAGGTATGTTGAAGACAAAACGTACCTTAGCTTCTTGAAAATGTCATTCATTTCAAATAAAGAAAAGATGGATACATTGTTGCTGGTAAGTGTGACATCATCATTATCACGAACGCCTCGTAAATCTTCATATGAAACCGATTGCAAAAAATGAAATTATCATGTTGAACGTGAGAAATCTAAAAGAGTAACTGATCTCCAATTATTCTTCCAAACCACGTTTAGTTTTTCTTAAGGGAAACTACCACAGTGACAGAGCATTGACAAGAATACATCCTTGACCAACTGCCAGTGAAATATAAAAAAACAATTTTTTTATTCAGATTAATTAATTTAAATTTGTAAACACGCTAAAAATATTAGCTTTCCTCGAAGCATGTTTAAAGTGAATTAAGCAGTCAACTACAATCACCGTGTTTTTCAATGAAACTTAATATTTATTTTTGTAGACTAATTGCACCTGCTTTTCCGATTTCATACTCCCTCCTAATTTAATGGAGTATTTTTATAAAGGTAAATGGGCTGATGTGCAAATAATTTCCTTTCTACTTCAAAATACTGAAAAAAATTATATTTTTGTGGTCATGGCTTCTAGTTGTTTTGTTTGTTTGTTTTGCAATTTCGCACAAAGCTACTCGAGGGCTATCAGTGCTAGCCGTCCCTAATTTAGCAGTGTAAGACAAGAGGAAAGGCAGCTAGTCATCACCACCCACCACCAACTCTTGGGCTACTCTTTTACCAACGAATAGTGGGATTGACCGTAACATTATACACCCTCACGGCTGGGAGGGCGATCATGTTTGGCGTGACTCGGGCGCGAACCCGTGACCCTCGGATTACGAGTCGCACGCCTTAATACGATTGGCCATGCCGGGCCATTTCACGTTTACTCGGCCATGCCAGGCCTGGCTTCTAGTTGAAGTAAATCTTGTTCTGTTATTTGACATATCTCCACTTTTACATAAATAATAGCACAGATAGCCCTCGAGTAGCTTTGTGCGAAATTCCAAAACAAATTTACATAAATAAACTTTACATTTCTTTTCTCTTAAATGGAACTGCTTCAAAGCAAAATGTAACATCGTATCGACAGCTGCGTTTGAATTGTGAGTGTTTATTACAATGAAAGAAAAACATTGAATATTTTATAGTGAAAGATAGCAACACAAAGTAAATTTAATTTGTTACTATTTTACATAACGTATGCGATCGTTTAAAACATTACTATGTACCAGGTAATGCTAAGAAGTCATTATTTTTTCACATAAACATACTTCCATTGTTTCTTAAGCATATACTTTGGTGTATAAAGTAAGAATATATCACATTACAAAACTATCATGAGTATAGAAAGGAGTTTCCACTTCATTCTACTAGAGGAAAGTATAGACATTTGTCACATTGTTTTAAAACGTGTATATATAGTCCTGATATTAGTGTTAATATATCTCTCTAAGTACATTTGCTGATCTATTTCAAAATTACTGTCTCATGAATATATTGTGAGGAATATGTAATTAAGAAGCTTCATTTATTCTTCATTGAGTTTTTGATGAACAATAGGCCAAATAAAATCAGATCTTTTTTCTATAAAATTGTATGTATTCAAGTGACACGGTTTAATTTTTCAGTCTCTTTCTCAATCTTGAGAGGATCAGTTATAGAATTCTCAATTCTATCAACAAATTAGAATCGAATTTATTTAAACACATTTATAAAATAGTGCTTTGAATAAGTTAAAATAAAAGTAATATAATTTTTGTCTTTAGAAATTCAAAGCACAACGAAACATACTTGTAAATCGCGTTTACGTTATTCGGTTTTGTAAACTAATTCGGATTTGAGCTTATGTTTAAGTGCTAGTGAAGCATAAGCTTGTGATTCTAAAACATTCTAGATATGCATTTTATATTAATTGTAGTGTAAAATTTAGAATAGACGTTGTCTTTACATTCTCTTTTGTTAGATTTATTTAATTACACGTTTAAATATGCAAGGTTTAAGCAAGGTGCTTACAGGAAATTTCAGAAGGTCTATAATTTTACTCCTATTTTCTTGAAAATTTGAAAGTTATATGTTTAAAGCTATTGAAAGTTTCGTAAGATTTAAAACTCCTTGTCACATATACAAAAATATTTATATAAAGATCATCCCAAGATACAAAGGCTATATCTGATTCACTTCATGCTGGAGTTGGCAATAATAATTTTAAATCAGATGATTGTTATATTAAGGGATTATCATCAGTGATGCTCACATTGCTAATTACTAATAAGAATTTATTAATGCTTTGTTTAGGTTACAGACGTCATGAATCTGACAACTGATCAGAGAATGTTTTGATTGACAGAGTGCTAAAGTATATAAATGTGAATAAAGAACACTTTCACTATTTAATGTAATTATAATATTTGAAACATTTAATAAAAGTTGTATTAAAATATGTATGTGTATTTTACATTGTAAAGTGCTTTCAAAACAATGAGGCTTCTTTATTATGGAATAGCCTGTATAATAACACAATCAGAAATGGTTATAGATTAACCACATTTTTATAATAAATGCATATAAGTTTTATTAATGTCATAATAGAAATACTTAGTAGTGTTAATATAATTAGCCTATTAGGTCTAATACATTTTATAGAAATTATTCTTTATTGAAGGTTTCGTTTTTTTTTCTGTTTTAACAGATGTCTTACTTCACATCATATATCTACTACAGATCTAAGCAGTATAATTCATCGGTGAAAGAGCTAACATCTAATTAAGTGCAGTAATATTTCTTTATATACTCAGCCCTTACCGTTCAGCACATGAACATATACACTTGTTGGTCCAGCATTGGAAGGGCCACACGTGTAATTTCCACTGTCTGTTGTTTCAGCATCTTTAATGTAAAGTGTACTAATGGCCGTGTCTTCGGTGATCTTCTCTACAGAAATCTTTCCCCGACTGGTGTCGTAGTTGATCATCCGCTGATTGTGATACCAGAAAACAAACACAGGGGGTTCAGGGCTATTGCTGATTACACAAGTCAAGTTCATGGAGCTTTTTGTCTTGACGTAGCGGATACCTTCACCCTCTATGGTAGCCTCTGCCACTTTCAAATACAAACAAGAATTACCTTCACAGTATTATAAAAACCATAGAAATTAAATAAAAACCCTATAACCCGAGCACATTCGAAAGGTGGACCTTTCTTCTTCAGGGGGAAACTAGGAATGATGTACATAAAGGAAATTTCGTAACGCCATGAAGATCATCCATTTTCAGGAAATGTTTATTTCTCTGTCTCATTTCCGGCACAAAGTAGTCGATGGCAACAATGTGTATAAAAAGGTCTTAGGGATATTTTACTCTAGAAATGGTGTTTAAGTAAAATAAAGGTGGCACCCGGAGATTGATTGTAAAAAACATGTTATACTAATAAATTTGCAAAAACAGCTATGAAATTTTTTCTTAAACAAATAGTAAGATTTAAGAAATTCAGCTTTCATATTACATGAAAAAATAAGCAAAAAATAAAATTAATTTTATGATAGAGATGAAACCGATGAACGAAGTTAACTGACTCCAAGAACTACATTAACATTCCAATAAGCTTATTTCATTTGTCTATCTGCTTTAGCTTTCAATCCTGTTTCAATATAAATGAGAGTAACATCGTTTATGGAGTGACAAAATTTGTTAAAGTGTTAAGCAACAGGAAGATCTTTTGTGGTGTTAATAAAATATATCTGGTTTTTAAAACGTTCTCTGAGAATGCTTTGTGTCGGTCCTACATATTGGTGATTGCATTTTTTACACTGTATAATATAAATGTTGGTTTTTGTTTCACAAGTGATTTCTTTATATGTTTTAAAGTTTTCTGATTGCGCTTGGCAGAAAACGAGTTAGTGGTTTTTATGAATTTTTTGATAGGATGAAATTCACTTTTGTGTGGATAACGATATCTGTTAGAGTTCTACTTTTCTAAAGGAGGCAATGGGAACTTCAGAAAATATATTTTTAAGACAAACTTTGAGTTCTAGAAGATGAAAATGTTTTTCTCAAAATTTGTGAAACAATTTTTAGTTTAAATTGATAGGTAATAATAAAAGGAATTATATTGGAAAGTTTAGTTTTTCTCTTATTTTGGATGTGTTTTATTTATTTTTTGCTGAGTGTTCTAAGCCTTTTCAATCTGTCTGTCGATTTTATTATTTTATATCCGCCTTGTAACATGGCTTGTTTTAAATCCTTAGTGTGTTTACTGTGGTTTGTTTCATCTGAGCGCAGCCCCCCAGTGGCTCAGCGGTATGTCTGCAGACTTACACGCTAAAATTCGGGTTTCGATACCCGTGGCGGGCAGAGCACAGATAGCCCCTTGTGTAGCTTTGTGCTTAATTCAAAACAACAAAACAACATCTGAGCGTATTTTCATTATTCTAAATGAGTGACTGTAGGTAATGTTTCTTTTAGTTTAGAAGTGATAGTCAAGTTGAAATCTGGACAAAACACTCTACTGTTCAGTGAGTTTTGTGAAATCCGTGTTCAGGTTTAGCAAGGACTTTTAAACATCATCAAACTCTCCAGGGATCCATAAATAACATTATTGTTTTTACATGATTTTTCAAAGTTTATTTCAAACAAGATATTTCAGATTCAGATGTAAATCTGCATTAGCTAAAATACTTTTGATGTTGTAAATCATCAAATTTTTGTTTGTTTTTTGGAATTAAGCACAAAGCTACACAATGAACTATCTATGTCCTGCCCCCATGGGTATCGAAACACGGTTTATCGCGGTTTTATTCCGCAGACATACCACTGTTTCACTGTGAGGCATACCTAAACAAAGCAAGTGGTAGTTAACTTAGTATAATAACAAATAATAATGCATGTAATTTAGGATAAGTTGTTATGCTCAGGAAACAATCTTGGAGCTGTCATTATCGAATCTGCTACCGCATACTCACATATTTATAAAGTTTATGATATTGCATTTTACGCGTAATCATTAATTAATTAATCGGTTTTCGAACTTAATCCATTCCAGAAGGCTGTTTGAAAAACGAATCAATCTTTCCCATAAGAAAAACTGTAAATTAAATTAATCCGTTACAGACCTCCAAAAATTACGCATTATGAAGTATTTTAAGTAAAAATATTGCTTATTTATACCTGTATAATAATGGTTACATGCATAAAATCAACCACAAAAACTATAAACACAATAAAAACACTAAATAAAAATTTAACTGCACTTTACCTGTGCTGAGGAGAGCTGATGGTGTAAGTTAAAGGTGGTGAGGAACGTGGAGAGTAGGAGAGTTATTATTGTTTGGAAGGGGAGTAACTCTTCTTCTGGGTTTTTTTTTTCTATTTTCTGTCTCTTTGCACCACTGCAACCTGCTTGAGACTTACTGAATCTGTTTCTCACTAAAAACTTGTCTTATAAGGTTTGTTTCTGCCTATATTTTACAATGTTTCTAAAGTGAGACATGGCATTGTCATTAAAAAGGTTTATGCTGCGGTTTGCTACAGCTTTGTCAGGGTGAAAGTTTTCCACAACATTTTGTAACTCTTCCCAGTTTTCACACATTTCCTTGATTAGTGAACTAGGAACATTCTTCCTTCCCTCCTCCTCATCTGAAGACACTTCTTCAGTTGCCTTCTGTTGCTGTTCCTTCTGAAGGTCTTGGAGTTCTTCCGTGGTAAGCTCAGTGTTGTGGTCTTCCACCAACTCCTCCACATCATCACCACTCACATTCAAGCCCATACACTTGCCTAGTGAGACAATATCCTCGACAACAGGATAAGTCTCAAAGCCTTCAAAGTCTCTGCTACTGAGTCTGGCCACAATTTCTTCCAGACTGTGTTCATGGTCCTCAAAGACACTTCCATCCAGGCTTTGTCTATGATCCTCAAGCAATGGAGAATATTAAAGTGATTTTTCCAGAACTCTATGAGGGTTAACTCTGTGTCAGAGGTCATTTCAAAGCATCTTTGAAAGAGTGCTTTGAAGAAAAGTTTCTTAAAGTTTGATACGACCTGTTGGTCCATGGGCTGAATGAGAGAAGTGTTAGGGGGCAAGAGCTTCACCGTAATTAAATTGTACTTCATCAGCCCGTTCTCCAAGCACAAGTAGGGCTTTGAGTAGCAACTGTTTTTCCGTGAGGTAATTCTTTACACTTGGGGCAAACCATTCATGGACCCACTCCATAAAAAACTGCCTGGTTTCTCATGTTTTACTATTAGCCCTCCAAATTACATTTATTTTACTTTTCGGGACATTATTTTCCTTTAAAAGCCATTGGGTTCTCAGAATGGTACACAAGCAAAGGCTTAAGTTTTAAGTCTCCACTTGCATTACTACACTACATAGAGTTAGCCTATCCTTCATTGGCTTGTGTCTTAGCAGTGACTTATTCTCCTTGGGGATGCAGGTCCTCTTTGGCATTTTCTTCCAAAAGAGGCCTGTCTCATCACAATTGAACACGTGTTGGGGAATATAACCCTCAGTTTCTACATAGTCCTTAAATTCCCTAACATGTTTATCAGCAGCGTCTTTGTTAGAACTGGCACCCTCCCCGTGTCTCACAACACTATGCATGGCACTTCTCTTCCTAAATTTTTCAAACCATCCCTTACTAACCTTAAAGGCATCACTTGTATCAGCATTTGTTCCAAGGGTGTTTTTCAGGAGGTCAGCATGTAACTGCTTTACTTTCTCACAAATGATGGTCTCAGAAATGCTATCACCAGATAACTGTTTTTCGTTTACCCAAACCAGCAACAGTTTTTCTTCCTCTTCCATTGTTTGTGATCTTTATTTCGTAAGTGCTGTCACTACTTTTAGAGCATCAGCTCCTTTGATGACCTCTTTATTTTTTAGTATGGCGCAGACTGTAGACTTCGCAATACCAAACTGTACCAGACACGCAAATACCACTCTCATACTTCACTATGAGATCTTTTCCACCTCTGTTGTGGCTTTAACAACTTTTCTTTATGGTTTGTTGCTTTTATTATTCTTCTTTGATTCCATGGTGACTTATTTAATCAAAATATTTAGAAAAAAAACAACAAGAAAAAAAAGAGAACGTTCACAGTAGATTTTAGCGGGGTTGCGGACTAAGCGACAGGTGCGGGTAAAATGTTTTGAACAAGCTTGGCGTGTGCCGAAAATAGCCGAAGTGTCGTTCGGGTCATCAGTTGGGTTAATTCGGGGGTTCGAGCTACGACAGCTTGGTTCGGGAACCGAGTTTATGTTCGACAACAGAGACTTTTTTTTTCTCAAATAGTATGTTCGAAAACCGAATTGTTTGAAAAGGGAGTCGTTCGAGAACCGAGGTACCACTGTGTATGTATAAACTGTAAACATATAAGACATTTATGTATTTTTATAATATTTATGTATATGTAGGGTAGAAAAGAATTAAATATTAAACGAATAGTTTCTATTACTATAGTGATAATTTAAGTTATGTTATTTCTTTAACAGTATTCGATAAATTGTTCACTATATTTAATTAATATAATATTTGTTCTATAATTTTTAACATTTATTATAAATGTGTTTTGATTTGTTAAGTGTATGTAAGGATTTAAAACTACCTTTAGTATTCTAAGCTGGCCACACATCGAAAGATGTTATTAAAATTTCGGGCCAAAAAATACCGCTACAAGCGAAAATACCCCACTGATGAACCAATGAATTCTAATCATTATGAGCAAGAACGATCTTATTTAGTTGGATATGATCGTTAATGAGTTATTCTTTAGTTCGCGCCTAATTAAGAGGCTTTCTGTAATCAGTAGTTAATGGAAAATTTTAACTGAAGTTTTCCAATAGAGTAAATATCTCACCAAACATACTATTTCTAGTAATGTAAACTTTTTGATAGTCGAATGAGACTTATTGCTGATTGTTAAATACGATAGTATTTGGAGCTTCGAAGACGAGATCTATTTAATGCAATATGAGAGTTGCATTGAATCCTTTGGAGTAGATGACGGTGGTACATTATGATAAATATATGATATGGTACTGCTATGTTACTACATATTTTCAAAATTCGAAATGGCAGAAGACTGCTTGATGGCTTCAGTATAAATGAAAATACAAACATACAAGTGTTACTTTGGAGTGAATAGGAACATAACTTTATAAATAACAGAGGCATGGTCAAGTGTGTTAAGGCGTTCGACTCGTAATCCGAAGGTCGCGGGTTCAAATCCCGGTCGCACCAAATATGCTCGCCCTTTCAGTTGTGGAAGCATTATAACGTAATGGTCAATCCCACTATTCGTTGGTAAAAGAGTAGCTCAAGAGTTGGCGGTAGGTAGTGATGATTAGCTGTCTTTCCTTTAGTCTTACACTGCTAAATTAGGGACGGCTAGTGTAGATAGCCCTGGTGTAGCTATGCGTAAAAATAAAACAAACATATAACTCCTGAAAAATGGACAAGAAAAGCTAAAATTTGACGTATGTGTTTAGTAACTGAAAAATCCCGTATAGAAAGCTCTCTAGTAGCTTTGTGGGAATTTCAAAACAACCAAAAATAAACGAAATATGGTGTGTTTTCAAACAAGCATTTTGTTCAAAATGTTAAACAATATGAGGTAAGACGCTCACTTAAACTTTGAATGCGGTGTATCATCATTTCAAACATATGTCATGACGAAATAATGTTTTGAAAATGAGTATCTTGGAAAATGGTTCTATTGAAGAAATTTTAAACGTAGTATTGAAAAATAATTACAGCTCGATAAATATCAGGAAAAGAGGATTTTTTTCAAGAAATTGAGTATGTAACTGTTCTTCAAAACTATTAAAGTAATTTTCTTTAACTTAGGTTCTGGGCTGTAGTTTTATAATCTACATATTTTGTGGAATGTAAAAAGTAAACCCCTGTTTGAAAGAAATGAAAAAAAGTTTCTGATCTGCATGACAAAAACGTCTACATACGTTTTGAGTTTTATACTTTATTGCTCAGTTTTCATATAGAAGAGAAAAACAAATAATTGTTAAAAGCGAAATAAGACTTCTTTTTTAGCAAAGATACATTCAGGAACAGGAATATGTATTAAGTGTTAAGTTTGTACTGAAACACAGGAAAAAATTTAGGTTTAGTAAATGAACGATTAAAATACTTTCATCTGTTATATTTTCCTTTTCTCTATATTCGACAATTAATAATCAATCACATGAATATTTTCAAAAGCTATTCTACTTTCACCATGTGTAAAATTATCATGAACTTTATTTTTCTTGCTGGAACTTTGTCCAACTTTACTCTCTTACACATCTTGCAACAGAAAATTTACACACACGAAAGTAATAACGTTCAGTGCAAGGCAGTTAAGGAAGTAATGAAGTAAACCCAGCTCTGCTGACTCTTAACACTCCATGTTAACAAAAGCATGTTGTTATGATACTGACAAATTCCATAAGAAAGCTTACCTAGAACAGTGAGATTAAAGAAGTGACTGATTTTCGGGTCGGAGCTGACTTGACATTCATACAAACCAGCATCATTCAGCTGGATAAACTTAATTTGTAACACCCAATCCTTGGCAGCCTGGATAAGGACGGCTTGGAAACGGTCGTCTGCGATATACGTATCTGAGCCAACTGTTAAAACATGAAAATCTTTCCTTCTAATCCAAGAGACCTGCAAGAGGAATTGCCCAAACGTTTAAACTTTTTAATACATTATCTTAGTGAAGTTATTATAATCTAGTATTTCATGTTAATAATCTGAGAACAAAAACAAAACCAAGTGAATGTGAATATCGGTATTGTGAGGTGTGTTAAAAAATCTGTTAATTAACGTACTGATTTCTTAGTTGATTTGATATTGTGAATTAATCATTTTGCCTGTCTTGCTGTAACGTTGACTTCAAACTTCTTTTCCTTTAAAGTGATTTTAAATAATTCTTTATATCTATAATTACAATTTTTGACATTCATATAGCTTTAATTCTAAAGTCTAAATTCTTAATGGAAATCTGGAATATATGAATTAAGAGTTTTCATTACTCCTGAACTGAATGTTACTCTCCAGGGAAACTTTGTCTCGTACTCGAGTACCTTCCTACTTTATGGCATACTATTGCGTGTTATTAGTCAATAAAACCATGTTGGTCCAGTTGTGGCGCAGTACAGCAAATTGTTATTCAAAGGTATTCTTTCACATAGCATTAATGAAAAAATTAATATACATTAGTACAAATTCTTTCAGCAAATATTCAAGTTCTTTTTCTACAAACTTTTGGCTTTAAAATGTTTAACTACATCTTTGTCTGATAAATAGCATAATTAATAACTTGATAAGAAAGTTATTATACTAATTATAATATTTATCAATCACTTTATTAGTAGAAAGCTTTCAGATAAAATACTTCTATATATAAATCTGGTTATACAAGTCTGGCTAGAATAAAATAAATTTTCAATAACTGAATTTTATTTTCAAAAGTATTCATTTTACTTGAATATTAATTTTGAGGATCTTTTTACTAGAAATTTTGTTTTCTCTTCATTAGAAATCTGATCATAGAATAAGGATATTGTTGATCTAAATGTTTTACGACTGAATAATCTCCCTTTGTATTTCACCATTCTCATTTTGTTAGTCGATACAATTACTGTGAAATCTAATTTTGAACACAGCTCACTAATGAATAATTTGAAAAACTCAAAAATCCTTTGACATCGAATCACACAAGCCTACATCAACCGACACTACAGTTTTGACATCACTAACTCCTGAACAAACCACCTTAATGTACTATCACTAAATGTATTGATGGTAAATGTGAGAACACGGAAAAAAGTTTTATTAAAATACTGCGTTAATAAACTAAAATGCATTAAGCAATTAACAAATCTGTTTATCCTTTTTATATTAGAAACGAAGCACCCTGATAATTAAATCCAAATTCCTACCACTCATATTAACAAACAAGTTTGATTTGAACTTGAAGAAAGTCACATTACAAAAGTTAAAATATTATCAAATTCTTGGAACTGGTATGAGCATTTCGTTACTTCCAAACTTTGCATATATTATTGACCGACTAACTATTAAAGTAAAATCACTAAGTTGCATAAACATTATTTTTTCAAACATAAATCAGAATTATTTTTGGTACTTCACCAAGCTTGCATTAGTGTTCCTTGGTATTGTTGTACAGGAGATATAGTTCGCCCCAGGGTGCATAAGAAGAATAATTTATTATGACTACAAGTAGAATCTGTAGTGAAATAGATTATGATAAAGGAACAAAACGTTCTTTTTTGGCTTGCGTGAAGATTTAAGCTCGTTATACTGGATCGAAGCGAATGTCTTCCAGTGTTCTGGTGAAAATATGCTCTTCCAGTTTCTATAACGATATTTATATAAAGTTATATCAGTAAGCTGAACAACTCATACGAGAAGAAAATATTACTTATGACAATATTAATAAAAAATAATGGACTGACCAAACAGTCTGTTCCTGGAAATCTATTTTCGTTGTTTAATAGTATGCAACGTAACAATCGTTTCAAACTTAAAAGACATCATGAATAATACGATTTGCAAATAATACACTACTCATGTGATATTTAACTTTAGAGAAAACCTAGAGAAAATAAAAGGTTTATTAGTCAATAAAACCATGTTGGTCCAGCAAGTTATTATTCAAAGGTATTCATTCACTTAAGCTGCCAACAACTTTTGAGTTTTAATAAATTCATTTCACCTTACTTATTTTTATTTTTATTTGAGTACCCTTGAAGTTTTGGTTTCATTTCGTCCACATTTTAATGCTTTAAACTAGTAGTTTATAAATCCCACATCTTTCAAATTGTCGCTACTTAACGTTCTTTATCTATTTTCATTGATTTACTGACTATCAGTAGTCATAAATGTAAACATTTTGATGTTATCGATTCGACATTAGTATGGAAAGGTTGTCATGTACATTGAAATAATATTTTAAAATGTACCTGAAAATGGAGATTGTTATTGTTTCTGCATCTGGTGTGTGCTGTGTGTATTTTCTTATAGCAAAGCCACATCGAGTTATCTGCTGAATCTACCAAGGGGAATCGAACCCCTGCTGTTAGCATTGTAAGTCAATAGACTTACCGCTGTATTAGCGGGGAATTTCTGGAACTCAAAGTTTACATTAAGTCTGCTTAATTCTTTGAAAGCAGTGGTGCCTGAAATAAAAATACCGTAGATAAATTACATAAGTTTCGAAATGAACCTGAAAATAACATTTTCGTGTGTTTTGTTAACCGTTGACTGTCTGCTTTATTCGTGATGCTTAGAGAGCTTTCTGTTATTGTGCATTTCGAAGTTTGTGGGGCATTATTTTTTGTTTCTTACCACAACATTTTGATGAATCCTCACTCAACTATCACAAAGTTTTGTTGAATTTAAGTGGAGAAACATGCAAACTTACGGTTTCGCACTTTTTATTTTGCAAATTTCACAACTGCATTTAAGGGAAACAGTTTTCTCCATGTCCTAACATGGCCTTTCATTAATCAGAATGAATTTACACAGCTTCCGTCCAGGTGACGAATACTTCAGCTAGTATATATATATATGAACTAGATATACGTGTGGCTAAAGATTAGTGTTATAAGTGTTTTTGTTCCCAACTACAGTGCGTGGTTTATTTTGGAAATCTGCTTCATTTATTGAAGAGAATCTATCTTTAACTTATATAAGTTCAATAAAGTAGTGACCGTAAATTTATTTGTTTATCTAGAAAATATTTTGTCTGTGAATTTCATTTTTATAATTGCAATTATGAAGGAGAACATTTGAATTTTGTTTTGCGACACAAACCCAAATGTCTCTAACGATTTCGGAAATTTTATTCTTTCTTCCAGTATGAACAAGAAAAGACAATCATTTTAAAAAATCAAAGTTAGCAAGTGGGTCATTTGTGGCATTGTAGTGTCAGAATAATTCATATTATATTTCGAACCACTGTGATCCGACAGTGTCAATAGAACTGTAATGCCATATACGAAAAAACGGCTGGTATAGGTAGAGAAAGCACTATGTAGAAGAGCAAACAGCATTTTACCAGTCATCAATACCAATTCAATAAGTAACTGCATATAATTTAGAGACATGGAAATGTCATTATATTCTCAGAAAAAATTATAGTGTTCAACAATCCATTTTACAGTTTCAACTCTGGAACAGTTTGTTTGTTTTTGGAATTTTGCCCAAAGCTACTTCAGGGCTATCTGTGCTAGTCGTCCCTAATTTAGCAGTGTAAGACTAGAGGGAAGGCAGCTAGTCATCACCACCCACCGCCAACTCTTGGACTACTCTTTTACCAACAAATAGTGGGATTGACCGTAACTTATAACGCCCTCACGGCTGAAAGGGCGAGCATATTTGGTGCGACCGGGATGCAAACTCGCGACCCTCAGATTACGAGTCGCACGCCTTGACACGCTTGGCCATGCCGAGCCCCTTTGGAACAGGATGTACATTACATAATCTCAATTACTAGTGAACTTAGAAATTTATGGGATTTTTCCTTTAACTTATAAAATCCGTATGCATCGTATACATGTAAATATTGTAAATTAATAAGTTTAACTTTAGTTCTTACACTTGTTGTTAAACTTCTTTAATAGCCCATCACCAAATAAAGTTATGAAGCGAAATAATAAGACATAAAACTCGCCTTTTCTGCGTGTATAAATTATGGTAGTTTATTGTTATTATTCAGATAGATTTAAGTATAATCTAATTGTTAATATATCAGACTGGGAATCCGTAGATTTTGGGTTCGAAAATACTCGGAGTTTCAGTTCTGAGTGCTTTCTAAAAGTGATAGTCAAATTCGTTATTTGGTGATAGACAGGGGTTGCTGCTGACTGTTTATCTTTCTTCTAGAGCTCAGTTTAAAATTGGGAAGGTTTATCATTTGACCATATTTTTGAGCAGACCTTTAAGTCATTATGTTCATAAGATATCTTTCAGGTGGACAAAAGGTTTCATGTTTCTGTCAAGAGTCCACCACCGCATGTAGACTCATAGTTTAATAAATACGAATGCAAGCATACTACGAGCATTTATTAGCACGTTGATATACAAAGATAATATAACATTGTGAAGACACATTACAAAACTTTTTGAAATAACATATAAACATATAAATTGCCTGTAAAACAGCCTAAACACACCAGGTTAGGAGTAAGAGAATCCATGCTTATGATTAACATCATTCTCAATCGGCAATTTCCAATACTCTCAAATACTATTCACATTTGCTATATTGTTAATCCTTTTCATAATAACGTCTTGTAACAGAAACGAAAGTATAACATTTGATTTGTGTTTTGTTTCACCACGTTCCATTCACTTCTTGTAACGCAGTAAGTTCCCAGAAGTAAGAAAATATTTCAGAATATGCCACTCCCGTTGACTATCAGGAATCTCTGTTGTTATCAGTAAGCTTCTATAGATCTCAGACCTGTTTGAAATACCTGAACAAGCAGTACCATATGTCAGTAACTGAACACGAGAACAAAGCTCAATGCCTTTTTTTTACAAAGTGTTTGACTGAATGAACAACAAACTAACTTTTCTTTTACTTTTTGATTCCGAATAAATACTTTATTATATTATCTTAAAGCTGTGATCTGAAATCTGAGTTTTCCGTTTAAACTGTTTGAAATAAGTCTGATAAAACTAAGTAGTTTCTGTCAACTTATATCTATCCTTTAGGATAACTAAAATCTTAACTCTTGAAAAAAATTACCATGTATGTATACCTCATATCGAGCAAATTATACACTTGAATATCACTAATCTACTAAAGATAAATTGTTTCATAAAAGTAAACTTAAATTGTTCCTTTAAAAACGATTATATTCAATAATCTTTGATAAATACTTGGACACAATTGTTCATAATTACCTAGTTTTGGCTGTCCATAAAACTTTGTAAACAAGATTTTACTTTCAGTCAAAAGATTCCTGGACGAAATCGTACACTCAGTAATAAAAAATGCACTTATACTATTTAAAATTGCATCTAATGCACACAATATTTCAGCCTCCTGATTTCCAACCCGAAACGTATCTGTCAGACAAACGTATTAAAAAAATTCACATAGTGCGTACAGAGTACCAAGCATGAATTTTAAGTAATGAAGGCGTGCAGATTAATTGTAATATTATTTTATATAGCTCAAAACTGTTTGAATGATAACTTTAGTCTAACGTGCATTTATCTGTTTATAAATATACTATCGAAAGTACTCGGCTTTGCTCGGGTTATTAGGGTGGTATATTCTAGAGGACTACATATGTCAAATAGAATACGTAGTTCGATAACTGTCTGTTCATTACGAATTTAGTGACAAGGGTTATAAAAAAGCCTAGAAAACTTGGTGTAGTGAATGCTTGATGATTTAAAGAATTAATAAATAAGTCTAAAGTAAAGATGTTGATATAAGTAAAAATATTGAACTAATTTTTCACTTAAATCTTTTTTGAATTTAGGTATTTTTTGTTATGTCACCAAGGATTTTAATAAAAAACAAACATCTTTAAACAACGGAGACTCTAAATTAAGAAATCAACATACATTTCTCCAGTTTTACATATTATACATCTTATTTTATACTTTCAGTGTATACACTAACATCAATATTATTTTATATTTTTGTTGTTAAACGACATGACTTTAAAGCTATTGTTTAAACATATTGCTACTCAGCGCACTGATCTTCCTATACACATATTAGATGTTGTTATATGAAAAAAACATATCTTTTCCATGTGGTATTTCGCTAACTTGTTTCATTAAAAAGATACAAACACGCTTATGAGCACATACATAGAAAAGATAAGTAGTACAGTGATGCACAACTTCAGGGTGTACTTAGTATGGATGCAAAAATTCAGTTTCTTTCTTTTTGAAACTAAGGTGGTCAAGCTTCATTTTATATGGTTATTTGCACAAAAAGGTGTGCCCGCATAGGCGTACACGCATGTCAATAAAAAATGATACCAAGGAGTACAGTCCACTTAGTATGGGTGCAAAATTTCAGCTTGCTAGTTTCTTTTCTATTGAAGTTATGGCGGTCACACGTAAACAGATACACATATACGCACGTACACATGCGATAACTATATGAATGGTTGTAGTTTCTAATTGTAATGTAAATAAACACTTCTTTTAAAATGTTTATGCTAGGTTTCCTCATTAAAAAGATGCGTATGCGCGCAAGCATTTACTCATTTTTCTATGTGTTTTTCGTATAAAATTATGCGTATGCACATGCACGTACATAGGCAATAATACCCAAGTGCAAACCAGCACGGTCTACTTACTATAGGTGCAAAATTTCAACTTTATAGTTTCATTCGCCTTGGAGTTATGACGGTCATACATATACACATACACAGACACACAAAGACAGCCCTTTCATTATTATAGATTTATATGTTAAACATAGTGTCTTTTGTCCGCCATTCAGTTAAATCTTAAGGTAACTATTTCAATTGTGTAATTGTTTCAACGTGTTTTTGTGAAGATTCAGTTAAGCTTAGAATGTTTCATTTAAAAAGAAAGATAATTTGAAGTTTCACTTAAAGCTGACATTCATCAAAAGCAAGATGAACGATACTTGGATTTTAAAATGAAATAAGTTTTATATTGGAATGATATGAAATAAAAATCAAGATATTATTATCTACCATTTATGTTTTTTATGATCTTATACTTATTACAAAATATTTTTCTGAAAGCTTGATCGAGACCGTGCGTGCAAGAATAGTGAAACAAAACATTTCAACATAGTGTTTGAAATACGTATATATGTGAATGGTCAACATGTACCTATGAAAGGACTGATGAAATAAGCATTACGATGTACTCAATTGTACTCTGTATTCATTTAATCACGACTCACTTCAGCCAACATAACTCTATATTTACGCCAATGCTTAATGGAATTTATAATGTTGTATAGGTCGTCTAATATTAGGTGAGGCCTATATTACCATATCTTTGAACGTTCAGTCAGTGTGAATGTTGTGCACTCGGAGAACCTTTTAAACACCTCGATTTTCTTTTTCATCTATTTCTCTGAACATTCCATGATTGTTATGATACTAGTTACTTTCGTAGGCCTCTAATAAAGCACATATTACAGAGAAACTTTAATGAAATCTATATTACATTTTTTTTACTGTGTGGACTAAGTCAGACGAATATTGCAAAGCATTTGTGTTAACCTCCAGGATTTTTTAATTTTTTTAATCACTCTATCCAATCTATATTGATATGTACTAATGAATTAGACTATTTATGCTGCCATCTATTTATTTTAATTGTCAATAAAATAAAGGAAATACTTACTCCTGAGCGAATAGAGAAAATTTTATTAAATTAACATTATGGCAAATTTTGTTCACATTCACTCAAACGTATATATTTATTTGAATTTTAAATTACTTCAAGTCTATAATTTTCCATAGAATCATATTAAAATTAAATCAAATATGTGTTACAATGTTCACATGAGCTTTCAGTTTTGCTCTCCCTGGGAATTTAGCGGAATCTCTGAGAACTTGTAATACTGAAAATCAGATTTAAAGACCTGTGATTGGCAGAATACAGATAGCCTTATGGATCAAAACAAACAGTGATGTCTATAATACCATACACTTACCTTTAATCAATTAAGTTTATATTGCTGGGACATTCAGCTATTTCTTTAATCTTGTATATATATTGTAAAACATGGTGTTTGTTCGAGCATTCATCTCTCTCCAGTTTGAAAAGATGCGTTTCCAGTCAAAGCTCAACATTAAATTTTAAAATTAAGGGAGAACAGCCATGAATAAGGTTCATGCCAAATTTCATTTCTCAAGTAGGATATTCTCCACTAAACTCTTAGGATTTTAAAATATGACGTAGCTTAAAGAATAAAAAGAAAGATTTATCAAATGTTCTTGTTGAGCGAGCGGCTCTGAGTATGACTGAAATGTTCAACTACTACTTTTCATAGTGGATGGTACATGTAGCTCGAGGCTTTTGCTTCTAGTAAAACCAAAAGAGTATCGCAGTTTACCTGTTAGTAGTCCAGAAATTAATTTGAATTTATAGATGAACTTATGCTTTTTTCAATCTTGTTGACGAGTAATTTTGCTTGTATACCAATAATTTATGATAAGTCGTTTTCACTTTAGCTTCTTGGTTGAAGTCTTGAGTGTCCAAACTTATATTATTTCGACTTTAAACATTATTAGAAAACCAAATATTGCTGTAATGAACATTACACAAGTTACATTATTATATTCATTTCAGAGAAAGTGATATCATCTTGAAAGATAAGATAGGTGTTGGTACGTTCAATTGCGTGATTTACGAGACATATGAATTAAATTTTGATTTAATAAGACATCACGACAGTCGAATGTCACTGAAAATCTAGAAGGAGTTACTTTATTTTTTACCGTAAGGGTCTGGGATGAGTAACAGATTCGTATGCTTTGTATTTAAGAATCTTATTCGAATTTATTTAAAAAATACTCTGAACTGAACATGTGTATATACACGTACATAACGGTAGTCTTAAAAATTGTGTGTGGGGTGGAGTAAAAATAAAGAAAATATTAAGTATTTTAATTGAGTAAAAGTAAAACAATTACGAATCTGTATGGTAAATTTAAAATAAATTTTGATTGAGAGGCAATTTACCCTAGTAAAATTTTGAGTGGTAAATGAGTTTCATATCAAGTGCAGTTTTCCTAAATGGAATTTCACTTTCAAGAAAAGGGTAATTTATAATTCTCAATGGTACTGTTGTAATAACCTTTGATTTTATACGTTTTTACACAATTCTGTTTCGAAAGAAGTAGCCATTTTTCCCAATGAGTTCCTGTCAACATTTTTAAAAACAGTTTAAGCGTTAGGCACGCATGCCCTTCCAACAATACAGTTTTTACTCTAGTTTTAATTGTCTGTCTTTTAAGTGCGATTGTTTTGTGTCTAATGTTGTTTTTATAGTCGTATTAAAATATCATCGAAATATTTTCGTTACGTTTTAAAATTAGGTTAATAATATATATAACGAGAGAGTTTCAGTGTTCTTTCTATATAAATGCACTCTAGTGTTACATTTAGGAAGCTGTATTAATACTGAGAGTGAGTAATAGAAAGTGGCTTCAAAATGCAGTTTGTATAGCATTTAAAAACAAACTGCCTTAAGTTAGATTTCCACAAGTCTAATGCTGAATAAGTAAAACTGGTGAAATAATGCTGTTTATTTAAGTATGATAAGATGTTGAGCTCGAAGTTTTTTATGCTGTATGCAGCTACTAAACACCAATGATAGTAGAAAATATAATGAGCTAAAGTGGCTTCTAGCGCTCACTATATTGAATATTGTACCAGAGGAAGCAAAGCTGTTTCAGATCATTAAATTTATAACTCTTATAGGATGTGCTAGATAAATGTGTGCTGAATAAAAACGTTTTTTAATTTGTCATTAACTATTACAAGAAATATGAAGTAAAACAAAACATTCAGGTGTTTTAGAAAGTATTAATTCTGATATTTTAAAAATTTATTATTGTTGATTAATAGTGTTTTGACGTTTAGTTATTATAATTAAAACTGATAAAATTAAAAACAATTAATAAAATATCTGATCTAATAAACAATTTTTATATAAATAGGAACTGAAAATGAACATATCAATTAATTCATGGAGCCAATTCACAAATTGGTTAAAGCGTATGTAATGTTCTTAAATGTCAATAAATTGCTAAGATTTATAATGATAATAATACATTGAATTCTCAGTTGGGTTCCCATATTTTCAGTGATAGATGTTTGTTTTGTTTTTGAATTTCGCATAAAGCTACGCGAGGGCTATTTGTGCTAGCCGTCTGTAATTTAGCAGTGTAAGAGAAGAGGAAAGGCATCTAGTCATCACTACCCACCACCAACTTTCGGGCTACTCTTGTACTAATAGATAAAAGGATTAATCGTCACATTATAACGCCCTGATGGCTGAAAGGTCGAGCATGTTTGACGCGATGGGGATGCAAACCTGCGACCCTCAAATTACGAGTCGCACGCCTCAACACTCTTGGCCATGCCGGGGCTTCAGTGATAGAACGTTAGTACTATAAATACAAGCTTTATGTATTACTATATAAACTGTATCAACAATCCTAGAATTATTCATTATAACAAAGTTATGTAGAATACTTTACGTCCAGATTAAATCATCTCATACAGGTGAGTATAGTAATATCTTTCTTTCTTGAAAATGGAAATTAAATCGTAGCATAATCTGAATAAACAATTTATCACACTGGAAAACTTGTATGAAGTAACATATTTTACATTCTTTTTAAAAAAGATATTCCTTTTAAAATATTCTGCAATAAATTTAATCTTAATAACTTCATCTATCTTTTTTTTGAAATAATTAATTTTTAGAGCTTCTGTATACCACTGTTTGACGTTCATGAGTTGATGACATTTGCCACATATTTAGGGAAATCATTTATAGGCAAAGTAATTTGCTAGTTACTTTGTATTAGCCTTTAGTCTGTCAACCATGCTTTGCCTTATCTATAGCTCATGTCTGTTATTTCTCTTTTCCTGCAGTATCCCATAAATCATGATACAATGTAATAGTACCGAAGCAAGCAAGATATTGAATATTTAAGAACACAAAAATCACTCTTACCATAATAGTCGCATGCAATATAGATAGTATCATAAATGTTGTTTGGCCATAAAACATTTTATGTAGAGACTGTTATAAAAGAAATATTTGTGGTTAATTTCATAGTTTTATTGAAATTCCCTATAAATGATTGCAATAAATGTGGAAACTGATTTTTTTGCTAAGACTGTTATTTTTTTAGTACAATTCTACACCCCAGGTTTAAGCGCTGTGGGTCCGTAAACTCACTGTTTATTTTCAAGGGGTATTAATTTTCATAGCCCTAACGATTGTGAAAAACGTACATTATTAATTCAAGAAATAAAATCTGTTATTATCGTGACTAGAAAAAAACATTATTCAATGCGAATTATTTGCATTATAACTAATAATGTGGGTTTTCTTCTGTTGTCGACAGTTTCATTCCGTTACTAGGAGTAATAATAAACCGTCTTGTTTTTTTGTACTTATTTTATTAATTCATAAAAACAGATTGAATTTTAAGTTTGGAAGGATTTTTCTGTGGAGTTTATTAAATAACATTTTTTCCTAATTCAAACCTTATAATTCATTCAAAAACTCCATTAAAATAACACCATTCACGAGATTTCCAAGCTAGAAAGGTAGCTTATGTTCATGGCGTGATAAAGTAATTATTTCAATTTTAACCTTACTTGGTTATGAAATAATAAATAGGAAAAACTATTTCTTTTCTTACAAACATTTTGTATTAATTTTATTGGTTTATTAAGTATGTGCTACATGTGTCAATGTTTGTTGATTGGTTAAGTATAGTAACCGTAGACGTACATGTAAACTGATGTAAGAGTGAAGCAATTGAGTGTACAGTATGTGTATCGTGCATATTATAGAACCATTCTACTCTCTTTGTAACCTCTACTAGTACTACATTTAGTTCTTAGTTCTGTACCTGGTTAGTAAATACTATCAGTCTATGCTAATGAAGGAAGTAGAAGCGCTGTTATTATGTCTTGTTGTAAATTATACAATTCCTAGTGGATTCACCAACTGTTTTAAGATGCAATAATGTAAAACCTTTACGTAGACTTAAAAAAAAAACTCATTTTATTTACCGTTAAGGATTGAAAACGGTTACAACAGACAAAACTAAATTAATTTAAGATTACCTTAACTTTCATCGTTGGCTTAGTTATTGATGGATTTAAGTTATGATTTTGAACGATGTTAAATAGTAACAATGAGTTACTGAGATTACTTGTTCAGGTCAAGTTGTGGAATTTGGTTCAGTATTAGCATTTGTTTAACGCAGAGTCGACTTTGTTAAAACAGAATGTATTTGATATGATTAAATATATTTGAAGAAAATTTGCTTGAAAGATCTTAAAACACATGATGTTGATACAATTAAAATAACTTTCGTAATAACGTGGTGAAACATATGAAAATTCAAGTCTGAAAACTAGCTGCTCAATAAAAGAAATCATACTTATGTAAAGGAAGACATATTGGAAACATGTCAGTTCAGCTCAACTTAATTGTAAGTCATATGAAAGCTAAAGGAGAACCCTATTCAGCTATATTTTATTGGAAGCTGTGTCTAGATAAAAACAGAAGAATACTTTATGAGGAAAAAATTAAAACCAGAATAAACTTATTCACTTTGAAATGATATTTTTTCTGCGCTTACTTTTAACTTGAAATTATGACTTGTACATCTTGACAGATATCTAGATAGAATGTTCCTTGTAGTGTTTTGTTGTTCCCGTGAACGTTTCGTCTCTTTTTATTTGAAGTTCCACTGGGAAGTCAGCAATTTCTTTGAAGTATTGAAGGAGAGGATATTAGCTCATATAAAAGCCAGTGGTGTTCTATTTCCAATTACTTACTATACTTATAGGCTAAAGAAGGAGAAAAGCTATTTATATCTTTACATTAAGTTAATTTTTACGTAGCACAAATGACGTTTCAAATCGCATCTTCATAGCTACTGCTTAAATAATTATTGTTTTTTGTATGAAATATTTGTTCACACAAAACAGACTTTAATGGATTTTGGTATTCACTTTCAAGACAAATAATGTACATATATTTCATAAATCGTTCGTTCATTTGTTTTCTTTAAATATTCACTAATTTTGCGAAGAATATCTATGTTTCTATTTTATTGCATACAAAGATATCTGTGCAAAAGCGTTTTTGTAGCAAATATTCCTAAAAGAAGTAAACATGACTCTTATTAATACAACGACTAAATAATGTGTTTATGCTTAAAAATTAAGATCTGGTTCAACCGATATACAATAAACAGAAAGGATATATAAAATTCTAACACGTAAATCAGCAAATCCTATAACAACAACCACCGATTTAAAGTCACAGTGGAAGAAATGTGTCAGAACTGCATTTTGACATTCATTGGAATTATTTATATAGAGTAATGCCACTAAACATTGATAGCAAAGTATTTATACACTTAGATCATAAGGACGTGTTCATATTAAGAATTTAGAATTTCTAAGATGGTGGTATCCCTTAATGGCATAAGAAACACTAGAATACTGGTACCAGAACCATATATAAAGAAACTGCAACAAGTCGAACTCCAGTCGTAATGAGCAAAGTATGACCTCTTGTAACACATAGGTCAGTGTGAAGAGCCGTACATGTAGCCTAAACACCAGTACGAAGCATAATTAAGAAGAATGTCTACCTGGAAAACGACATAAATCACATGTACACGATTTACTCTAATGAAATATCTGCTCAACCATTCGACACCTTGAGAAATTGGAGAGCGAAACATACTATTCCATAATAAAACATACTGGTTAGGTCGCTTACTCTAACGTCTATGTATTTCAATGCGATTGGATTATTGAAATAAGTACTAAAAATAGTCAGCTTTGTACACTAAAAACAAGATTCGGTTTTTTTGTATCATCAAGTGAATAGCCATGAGACAGAGCACAGCTGGACGAGGCAACACGGAATGTAACAAGGTGGTGAGATTCCCAAATTATTTTAATATAACATATATTCCATCCGTGTTAGCATCACCTAAATCATTTCAGAAAAGTATACTGGGATTAATTCAATTGTTTGCAATAATTACAAGAACAGACCTACTCAAATATGTTTAATCATATTAGTAACGGATGTATTCATACATGTGAAATTCAGTCAAAAGCAGATCCGCTTACAGGTCCAGAAAAGGAACGAACTCATTCAAATAATCAGAATAAGAAAATGCCTAGTCAAAATGTTTAAGCAAAGTAGTGATGATCTCGTCATTCATATATATGTAATCATATGACCATGCTTCTAAAGGACTCATTCAGTTTTGTCTAATCATATAAAAAAACTTTGGTACTTCAGAGTGTTGATGTATTCATTACAGGAAATAAACTACTGGGATGTGAAATTAAAAACTGTAAAATGTTTATGATGACTTCAAGAAAAGGCCATTTGAGGTTTGGGTCATTCACAAGAACAAAATAATAAAGTTGGTTTATAGGTGTCGATAAAAATGCATCTTAAAAGTAAAAAAGTATTATGAATATTCTATTATTGAAATTTAATCGCAAGATAAAATGTAGTTTCAGAAATTGGAACAGACGAACAATTTGAGGAAAAGCGATATCGCCTGATTGTGTTGAAAGATACCAAACTCATGAAGATCCTTTTTATTTGTTCGTACAAAATATCACATAATATTACTATTACTACTGAGAAATTTGTTATAATTAATCGTCCTGAGGTTGAACTGCATTTCGGATCCCAGAAAGTCTGATAATGATGATAAACAAAATTAGTTCTCTCATCTTACACTGACAAAATTTGAAGAGACTTTTTCCCACCAATTCTAAGCCTTGCCCAACATTATGATTTGCATAGACTTTATTATTTTTGAAAGCTTATTATTTTTATCTTTGATTTAAAGTAAAATCACGATAGGGCGTCTGTTGTATATACCCTAAGTAATCGAATACCAGATTTTACCGCTGTACAGACATAATTGTTCAAATTTACGTCAGAGAAAAAGGTCACAGGAAACCGTGAACGCCCTTAAAATTAGAATAATAATAGATCTATCGATCCCATTGATAATATTTCTTGTCAGTATGTATTTGTTTTAATATGAATACAAAAATAAACATACCAGAATATAATAAAACACTAATCAATGACTTCAATTTTCTGTGAGGTCACAAGAAGATGTGAACGTAAATCCACAAATAATTTACAGAAAGTGAATAGGTCCTACAAACAATGAAACAAATGAGTTTAGAATTCTACGATATGTAATCTATAAGCTGTTGGTAAACCTACACCGTCTATACAACATCATGGGTGTAACTTTGATTAGAAGTATTAGGTCAAGTTTCAACAAGAATGAAAACATAGTTTTACCACAACATCATGCCTCTAAAATGCTCTTCCACATATAATAACACTGACATGAGCATATTTGTTTAACATACTTCTTTAAAATGTATTTACTTTAGCAACAACATTGTCTGGAAGCATGAAATGTCTAACAGTTCAGTAAAATTGACATTAAGTGAACCTTATTTGAATGGATGATTCATAAAAATCAATTTGACTTTTACATCAACTACTCGAGCCAAATAACAGTAATACCGGACAACAAAATTATTTTTTACTGGAGAAAAGTAATTAGTTGTAATTTTTTGGTGTTGATTTTAAAAAACGTATTTAAAGTTTGCTCATCGTCTCTCTATATATTGATTTATTGCAGTATCTCAGTATCTTACCAACACCTTTAATTATCTTAGGAACCAATTAATTTTGAACCACGTATATCTGTTATGAAATTAAGTAAAAGGATAAAAGACATATATTCTAGGTAATTTAAAACAATGACTGTATTGTACTGATATAATATTCCAAATATACTATTCATTTATGCTCAGTCCAATATGGCCAGGTGAGTTAAAGCATTCGACTCGTAATCTGAGGGTCACGGGTTTAAATCCTGGTCGCACCAAATATGCACGCCCTTTCAGCCGTAGGGGCGTTATAATGTTACAGTAAATCCCACTATTTGTTGGTAAAAGAGTAGCTCAAGAATTGGCGGTGGGTGGTGATGATATCTGCCTTTTCTTTAGTCTTACACTGCTAAATTAGGGACGGCTAGCGAAGATAGCCCTCGAGTAGCTTTGCGCAAAATTAAAAATAAATAAATAAACAAATCATTTATGCTATTCTTTCCATACATAACTGTAACAAATTGCTTCTCTTTTGATTCATTTTCACGCTCACTTGTTTCATCCGGGAAGTACGAAAACTTTATTTTGTCAATTTGATTAGATATTTGAAATATCTCTCTACAGAGAATAAAATGGCCGCGTTAAATGCATTTCTTTCAGCTGCTCACTTACTAACTCAATTAGTCACTTTATTATTTCACGCATAGTAAAAATATAGTCTGATTTTCTTCCTCGATTAATTAACTTTTGGAAAACTTCTTTTATTTTTAGAAATTTTAAAGTACTGTTCTGTTAACATAAATTATTTTAAATTATCAGAACATCATTTGAAATGCTGGCTGTCTCCAGTTCAATTGAAGAATAAAAATGTAAAACATCACCCAAACAGTTTTTGCTATATTTTTAGAAAATATGCAACTATTTTACGAAGGAAAACCATTACACATAAAAAAATGCATCTCACTACCACAAATTTCTCTTTAATATCAGTGCCCATTAGAACACTCCAGTCCTGAGTGAAAAGAAACACTGGCAAAATCTTTCCCCACTGTTATAATCAGTTCCATTTAGTTTTACTGGATGGAATTTGACATGCACTGTAACTTTTTATCCCAGCAATATTCCTTGGAATGTATTGAAGTATGAACTCTCACTTCTATATACCCTAAATGTTCATATACTGTTTGTGTATATAATATTTTTCTGTTACTTATTAAAAATATACTAATTGTCACAAGTGCTATACTTTGCAATAATAACTAGGATGGCATGTCTGTAATGACTCTAAGCAACAACTCTAACAATAATTATCAGAGTGGTATTTATATATATTAAAACTTGTTACTATGTAATATAATAATCATCACGATATAACTTATGTATTGATATTTACTATTGAAAAAAGTTAAAGTTCCCACGTTTACTTATGTACTGACAACATTTAAAATAAAATTAGTAGTATGATATGTTGTTACGGTATGTTAACATTCTGTCAATGATATACAATTCATCTAATAATAATTACACCATGTAACACAAATGTTGTTCATGGAGAGTATGTGTTATTTCTTAATTGCTTATGTTGTAAAAGTACAGAAAACGGCAATTTTTTCCTTCAAACTTTGCTTTTGTGATCTGGATAATGAAATTTAGAAATTAACCTATTTACTATATAAAATAGGCAAATTTGCCCGTGTTCATTCACATAAGGTCTGAATAAAAGAATATATTAATCAAGATTTACATGTATTTACACTAAATTTATACAAAACTGTTTAGAAGTGAGTAATTTTTCGAGATTTGCGACTGTAATGTAAATCACTTTCACGTATCAGCTCAAAAATATAGTTTCCCATCATGTTTTTGTTATACGCTCCTTGATAGCAGCGTTCAAAGTCCAGTATATCTTGGTGGAAACGCTCGCCTTGCTCCTATGAGTATGCTTCCATATTCGCCTTGAATTTATCAAGATGAGCGTCAAGGATATGAACTTTCAGGGACATTTTGCAGCTCATTTTGCCGTAGTTCTTCAGCTAAGCCTCAACCAGTTTCATATAATTTTCAGCCTTGTGATTGCCCAAGAAGTCTCGAACCACTGTGACAAAGCTGCCCCAAACTTGTTTTTTCCTTCCTACTGAACTTCTTTGGGAATTCTGTTCACTCCAGGATCTTCTTTACTTGTGGTCCAACGAAGACACAGGCTTTGACCTTTGCCTCAGATAGCTTTGTGAAGAAGTCTCGAAGTACTTGAAGGCTGCAGACTCCTTATGAATGATGGAAGATCCGTATACAGGATAGCAGATGTATTCTTGCCAGCCCGACGTTTGGAAGGGCCCACCATGCAGAAATAGCATTTGCTTGAGTGGTCAATGGGTTCACACCAAATCCTTGGAATAGCGAACGTTATGGCTTTCTTTTTCCCTCTGAACTATCCTGCAAAAGAGCAAAATAAAACAATTATTATGACAAATAAATTTATTTTATCCAAAACTAATGTGTAAGAGGTTCATGCAAAATATTTTATGTGTGATATTTTGTCTATACTATTAGAAATTAAAAAAATTAAAACATACTTAAATTTTAAAAGGTCTAACATTTGCATATTTTAACGTCTTACTATTCAAGCGAGTAAACATTGTCGTCTTACCTTTTAGAGTTTTTTTGCAGTGCTCGCAAAAACGAGTTGCTCAGGGTTTGTCTTGAACCCTGACAGGCATGTTGAAATATGCCTTATAGGCTTCACACACTTTAGCAGATGCTATCACAGAGTACCTTTTCTCTTTTGTCTTGATAAATCGGCCACATACATAGCATAATGTGTCTGGAGAATGCTTGCAGCTTCTTGATGCCATTTCTGATAAAATCAGATGGACCTATGTGTTCACTTAGGCAGCTAGAACTAAACTGAAGTGGTGAGTGGTGAGCCCCTGTATATGTATTACTATAAAACGTTCTACAAAATTCTAGAAATTTCTTGAAAGTTTGAGAAAATTCTCTATCAGCTACTCAGCACTGAATCTACCTCGAACGTTCTGGAAAATGGATAAATTTGAAAATTTCATTACCCAGGTCACAAAAACGATGTTTGAAGAGAAAAATAGGTCTTTTTCATTTACTTTAAGCATAAGCAATTGAGAAATAACACTTTCTGCCCAGGAACAAAAAAAAATAAAAAATTGTTACATAGCGTTATTAAAGACTGTCTTTAATGTTTTGAGTCCGAGTTCTTTCAACATTGCCAGAGCTTATGAATTTCACAAGTAACATGAACATTCTACATTAGAATAGCATACGACTTGTAAGTTTGTTTCCATGACTGTCTCATTTGGGAAATGTTACATTTGATACTTTTTGTATAATCCTGAGAGCCTACTATGCAACTACTAATTCTGAAGTCGTTAGACATAAATGCTAAATTACCTATTATATTTAGTAGCAATGTTCCTCGTGGCAGGATGAATAAATATGTGAATATCACAAGTATGTATGAGTTTCAAAAGTCACATAATTACAAATTTCCAGAATAGGAGTGTTTATTAAGGTCACATGCTAGAAATAAGGTGAATATTATGTTTATGTATGAGAATGTATATGTTTGTCACAAGTGACTGAGCGCGAGGCTCCGATATACAAGAATGTATCACAGTGACCGCCGTCTCTGGATGACGGTATGGTCGTTATAAGTATGATACTTTAGGGGGCATTATTTACTTCTAATGAACAACCTACCGTTTTATCTCCAAGATTGTTGACAACACAGTGCAGGTAAGCTGTCTGGCCTAACTGGCAGGTAGCATTTTTCATCGTAATATTTCCAGTGATTGGAATAGCATACTCTCCAACGTTCCAGTATTCATCTGAAGGTAAAACCTCGTCATCTGAAACGTACTTTGTGGCAATGACTTCGGTCGTTCCATTGGTGTCTAAATAATAAAACAAAACAATCATATATATATATATATATAAACAACATATATAATGCAATTTCTCTGAATGATTCAAGGTGTTACAAGATAGTTTCCTGGCTTTCCGTTAAAGATGTTACACTATAACGATGTTTATAACATTTTGAAAATATTTTTACTTTCTAGGAACGGAAAACAGATTCATTAATCTGGAAATACATATATATGCATATAATAGCGTGTGCGTAAACAATTATATCTTTTTTGATATTTAGTGGGAAAAAAACATTAATTTTTAACTTTCATCTCTTTAAAATACTTAGCTAATATTCTAAAACTTTTATCATTTTCAATTAGGAACTTTTTTATTGAGCAGACTTCCTAAACGCTCATTCTCTTAAAAAGTAAACTTACTGCATTTTAGGCTTTCTCGGCTATTAGTAGTAATTTTCTTATAGAGAATTATTTCTTAACCCTCACCAATGCAAACAGGTATATTCTTACTGGTCAGATTTTATAAAATCACAGCATTCACAAATAGGAATTTCCTTACTAAAAAAATTCTTAAGCTTTTGGTTTTCTAAAATAGTACTGTTTTTACTGAAAAGACTGCTTAAACTAATAGATTTTTAAATAAGTACTTTATTAATTAGCAAACTTTTTAAGCTATACGCTTTCTCAAAACATTAATTTACTGAAACTTCTACACTTTTTGAACGAAAAATATGTCTAAATTTTAAATTTTCAAACAGTGACATCTACAAATGTTTGCGTAGGACTATATTAAAATCCAGAGTTTTTAAATAATTTTCCATAAATGTTAAATTAAAAAAAAACGTCCAAATGCGAGAAAATGGTACTTAGTATAAACTTATCTGAACCAAAAGAATTGCTCAAATTAATTCAAACACTGAAACATAATTATATAAATAGTTTGCACGTAAAAGTAGTACATACCTTCTGAAAAAAATATTCGACTTTCTTCAATTCAACACAATAATTACTTGTGTGAAATAAAAACCTGTGAATCTTTCTGATGCATTTAATGTTTATATTTGTAAAACTATACATTATTGTTTGGACACTTTCTAATAGCACTTAAAGTATAAAGACCTTTATGTATTATTTCATGATACAAATTAGAAAGCATTTAATGTATCTAAAAACAACGAAGTATGAATTTTTAGTAAATATTCTTAAAAATTACTAACATACAAATGTATGTAAGTATTTCAAATGGCTCCCTTTCATTCTGTAATTGGTATTATACTTCTAATATGAGCAGCATTTTATGCAACACATGGTGACTTAACCGTGATATAAAAAATTAATAAGAGTATTCAATGACTTAAAAGCGCTGCTCACAGCGAGATATATCATTTAGCAGTACTAGCCGTCTATGTGGCTACTCTTAACTGAGAGCTAAGAGTGACTTCTCAGTTTTAACATTCCCACAGTTGCTAATTCTTAATGCACTCAGTGCTATATTTCATCTTAAAGTTTTACCTTCAAGCTTGCGGTTTCAATCCATCTACATCTTCAAACATTAGCATTTTAATTATTTATCGGTATTTCTTTAATTTAATCTTAAACTAACCAATCTATCTTTCTGTTTTCATCATCTATTTATCCTCCTGTCAATTTATGATTATTTCAGTTCATCTGTATTCCATTTGTTTTATATGTGAAACTGTAAGTAGTTTTCTATTTATAATCATCAATACATTTTTTTAACTATCAAATATTACTACTAATAAAAAAAATGAAAACACTGAAGTAACTCGCGTTCCATTTTAAGAGTATTATCGTAGTTAAGAGTTTAATTACCTTATTTTATAGCAATATGTAATGATAAAAAGCGATATATACACTATTTTATTGCATAGAAGAAACCCAGTAAATAAATGTAAATGAATTAAACATGTTCCAACATGAAATTTTTTTCATGTCTTAGTTAAATATTATGATATTGTAATGTTTTTGGCTCGTATCGCAATCTGAGGGTCACGGTTAAAGTCCCCGTTACACCAAACATGCTCGCCCTTTCAGCCGTGGAAATGTTATAATGTTATGGTAAACCTTACTATTCGCTGGTAAAAGAGTAGTTCAAAACTTGGCAGTGGGTGGTGATGACTAGTATCCTTCCTTGTAGTCTTATATTGCTTTATGTAACTTTTTTGCGAAATTAAAAAACAACAACTTAAATTTGGCTTTGCTTCTCTATCATTTCCGGTGTTTATCATTCAGGTTTATAACACAATGTTGAAATTTATCATTGAATATAAAATTGAAAAATGCTTTCTTAGTTATAATAAAAACACTTTTGTGAAATAATGTAGTACGAAAAACTCAGCTTTGTTTCATTAGATAAAAGTTCCGTAATCAACAGTGAGTTTAGCAGGAAATGTTTTAATTTTAAATTAATGTAAAATTATTCCCTTCTGTAATCGATGATAAGATGGCGTTACAGCTTATCAGGTTAAATCTTACTTACACATTATCCAACATAGTTTAAGAATTATTCAAAGTCCGCTCGGAATTTTCAAAATATATTAAAACTGATGAAAGCCATTGATTATTCACGCTCGTATAAACTCCTACAAAAAAGCACTTATTGCACGCGCACGCAAAAAAAAAATAGTGATTTGCCAGACGGCCAAAAATAATCTAAACCTTTAAAATTGAAGATTTTCCTTGTTCAAATGACAAAGTTGGAAAGCTATCAGTGTTAAACTAGCCTTTTATACTTATATGTTTCTATTTATTTAGCTAAGTAACCAATAACTATAATTTGACATACAGATGGACAGATGAATGTATTTATACATTCCTGAATTTACACTTGTTTTATAACTCTATCTGTCTTTGTATCTAGTTGGCTGGTTCCTGTCTGTATGTCATTATTTTTCAGTCGTTATTTTTTGTCTCTCCTTTCCTTAACATCGTGTCTAGTAAATATATAGCTAGTCCAAGTAAATAAATCTTTAACTTTAAATTTTAATTTAAACTGAATTTAGCAATAAAAACTGTAGATTTAATATTTGATTTGCCATTATACTATACTAAAGACTATCTTTAACAAAAATGCTATTAAGCCATTTCATATAAAATGGCTGACTCTCATTTAGAGGATGAGTGACTGCGATCAGGATAACTTAGATAAAGTAATTTGACTGTATGCTATTCAGTATTGAAGAGAGCGATATTCTTTTCATTTGTATGTCATACCAAGTTGTATTCTAACTGTTTTTGTGTTTCTTTGGAACCCTATATAAGGTGAGGTCTTCAAAAGAATTGAAACTAATTTTTTGTATGAGTTCAAATTGGAAACAAAGTGCAGTCCAGACCATTAAAAAACATTAATTTGGCATTCGGGCAAGGGACTGCTTCTTAACAAACTATTCGTTGTTGGCTCCAGAAATTTCGTTCTTTTGAACCCCGAAGATTGCTTCAATCTGTTGTAAATGAAAAAAATTAAGAGCTATTGTGGAAGTTAACCCACAAACGACAGCTTGGGCACTTGCAGCAGACTTAGAAGTTTCCAGTACAACTGTTTTCCCGTCACCTGGCTGAAACCAGAACTTTTTTTTAAATGAACACATGGGTAATGCATGAATTGACTGAAGGGCAAAAGCTGGTTTGGAACAAGATGGAGTCAGTTGTGAAGCAAATAGTTATCTGCAACGAGAAGTGGATCCTATGCAACAATCGGAACAAATCAAAACAATGGTTAGAAGCAGATGAATATCCAAAACATGCATCTAAATTGCATTTGTACCCAAAAATATTATGGTGTCAGTATGGTCTACAGAGGGAATTATCCATTACTTTTTTCTATAATTACAAC
Source organism: Carcinoscorpius rotundicauda (assembly GCA_011833715.1). Taxonomy (NCBI): domain Eukaryota; kingdom Metazoa; phylum Arthropoda; class Merostomata; order Xiphosura; family Limulidae; genus Carcinoscorpius; species Carcinoscorpius rotundicauda. The sequence continues at coordinate 44,341,602 of CM022393.1, forward strand.
ACGATTTTAGTTCCACTAAACTGATAAAATGCTTCGAAAATTAACATCACTTGTGAACAGGCATGAATCAATTACGTTGCAAGGTAACGCCAGACCCTATAACTCATAAACCGCTATTTCAGAACTGAGAGAATCTAAAGATAAAATTTTGAAGCATCCACTATACTCACCTGACATCTATCTAGGGACGGGATATTTTCATTAGTATTCCGTTCGGAGAAAACAGTTGCAACAGATGTAGCACATTTTGATTAATAAAATTGTGTTTGTTAAAATATGGCGCTTCAGGTTTTATCAATATAGTTGACCATTCCATATGAAACGAACTAGTAGTTTGATACGTTTTTAACATTCGTTGTTAATATTATTACGACTCCATTGATTTAGTTATTATCTTTAGATCTGGAGACTGAGATCACTAGCTATGTCTATAGTAATCTAAAGGTATTGTTGAAGTGAGACAGTCAGTAGACAGCTGAATACTATTCTTAATGTCACACAGATATGAACTCAAAAAGAGTGAGAAAGAGAGATGGTGGGTTCGTCATTATTTTTCTAGTTTAGGTTTACAGAGTACTATGATAGAAAATGTTTCTGTCTATGCATATTAAAATTTTTATCGCCGTATTAGCGTAAATATACATTCTATATACATCTCCACACATAACTATCAATTGTTTAGAAGGAAATCAACTTGTAATACTGTATTAAGAATGTACTTTTATCATAATTATAAAAAACTTTATGAAATAGTAAGTGTAAAGTGCGTTTTTGATTCTGTTTTTCTGAATTGCATTTCAAAGATTTTAAATATGTCATGAATTTGATATCACTTTTCAAAGTCTATTTATCGTTAATTATTTTTAAGCCTCTTGATTTTATTCATTCATTAATCTTATCTTTATGAATTAAGATTGCTTGTAAATCCAGCAACAAGTGCTTTGTAAGTCTCATTTAACACATCTAAAGCTAAATTAGATATCTGTAATTTGTAGATCTTAAGAAAAAATATTGTTTTTGAGGTAATGTTAGCGCTAATTGTTTATAATATTTATCAACTTATAAATCACATTTAATATTAGCAATGATTAAATAATTAGGAGGTCACTAGATACGCAAACCTAGATTACCCGATTGATCTTAGTATCAATTGGATAATATTAATTTTGGGTCTAGCCCTAAGTGAAACTACACGTGTAGTATTAAATTCCTCATTTAGAACTTTAATGAGAATTTAGGATTGAGATGAACACATCCATAATGTATAGGAGACAGATGCTGCTAATTTTATGCATAAGTTGCAGCCTTCGTGTTGTTTATTATAGTCATGACTGCAAGGAACTGGTAGACAAGATGCTTTGAACTACAATGCTGGATTAAAAATGAGGAAGAAATCGTAACTTCGTGTGATGAATTTCTTTATTTTTTCTAAGATGGATGATTTTCATCTTGATACCTGTACTATACCTGACCAAATACATCATGAAACGAATGTCTCCTCATACTGTGATGCCTTGGACAATACTGCAATACTTCTCTCAATACCATAAAGCTGAGGTAAATGCCGCCCTTAAGGTTCTGAATTATTTTAGATTTACAGTCGATTTTAAGAAATATGAATATTTAATTTTTTAAAATTGCATCAGTAGATGATGGAAAGCATTGCTGGTGCCTAAAATGGGCTCAATTTCATTACCTGTTGAAACGGACCCTCAACGACGGCAACATAACCTATACCATTCTCAAAATATGATGTCCCAGTTTGTTGTTAATATAAACCATAGGTGTGTGACATTTCTCCTAGGTTGTAATGTATTATATGATGTCTATTAAGCTACAACTGTCTCTCTAGTAGCATAGAACTGTCTATACATCCACACATTCCTTGCATAAATCAGCGCGAATGAAAAGTTATACTTCGTGGTGCTTCCACTACTATTATGAATTTTTTACAGTAACATGTACTTTAAGCTTTAATTATATGTTATGCTTTCCTATACTGTTATCACGTTTGTTAAATTCGTCAAGTTGACATTAAAAGTTATAGTTGAATAAAATTTTTATATAAGCCAAGGACGGCCATTACTAACCTCGTGTTTTCGCTTGTTATTGAGTACAAAGCTACACTCTATGTCCATAGTGTTTTAAGCCTGCAACCTTACCGAGGGAAAAGATGATAAACTTTAATTATTTATGTAAATCTTATTAATTCTCAGGACCCAAACATTCTTAATTTCTAAGAATTATAAAATTCACACATAAACTTCTCTTGTTATAATAAATAAAGTTGCACTGTTTACAAGTAAATTATACATAGGTTCAGTAACGAGATTATTGAAATTGCAGTTAAAATATAGGTAATTTAAATAAACAGGATTTTACAATTTCATTAAGAACAAGCTACTTTAAATTTTACAGTTAAATTTGTCATTGTGTAAATTACCTACGTATTTACTCTTTTATATAAATGTATCTTTTGTGTAAACCACAAAATGTAGATTTTTGCTCTTCACCCAAATTTTATAATTAAGTTTTTCTTTATCGTTGTGTAAATCACTAAAATATGAACTTTTAAAATGAAAATTATCTTTGTACTTTTAACTAAAGCTTTCAAGTTTTGACGTGATAAAATGAAATATTCTCAATATTCGCAGTTTTTACCACGAAAAGCGTGTAATTTGTTTTTGTGTGAGTCACGGGGAAAAATGTTTTGTTTTGTTTTTAATAAATCATAATATCAGTAAATTAACAATATATTTCACCAAGACGTATGAGTACAGACATTTGCTCAATTTTTTTCTCTTTTGAGGTGATCCAGTGAAAAAAATAGAGCTATAAATATTTTAATCTAATTTACTAAACCATGTTAAAGCATCATCGACAAAATCAAGAATGAATTTTCACTAGTTCTCTGTGTATTATTAAAATGATCACCAATAGGATACTTTAAAATAACTACTTTATTACTGATAACAAAACAAACACTTTTCCTGGAATTGAGAGAGTGTTCCAATTTGTCTTTTTCAAATGAAATTGAACACTGTGTGCTGTGAAATACAGGACTGAGATATTTATTAAAAGTAATTATGTTGACATCATACCTAAGAAAGTCTTCTGACTCATAATAAATGTGATAAAAACAATATTAAAAGTTAGGTAAAAAAATAATTAAATTCGTGTATGAGAAGATGATCGTGGAACAAGTTCAAAATGTTGAATTTATTTGAAAACTTCTCCACTAGAGCAAACTGACAAGGAAACGAATGTTGAATGTAAGATTGGTATTCCACGTGGAAGAAATGGAATAAGGACGAAACGACCGACATATGTCACGCTGACAGGTCCCGGTGGCTGCCCTGGAAACATTCCATTGCTGTTTTCTCTTCTCTCAAGACAACTTTTATCTTAGCTTAAATCAGTTAAGTAAACGTCTTGTCTCATTCCACAGTTTGTCCATCGAAAGTCATCGATCTTCTCTCTGGTTGGAGGCACAACAATGTTACGTCAACTTCAATGTAATAGAATGTATATCTATACTCAGAGAGATGCTCAAAGTTACCAGTTACATAAAATCTTAGACGTGGCTTGGTTTCTAAACCGTTTATTTTCTTTCAAATGTTAGCAACATTCTTCTGACATTCTGGCTGTAACAAAGAAGAATAAATTACCAAAAAAGAAAAATATTACAAGATTGAGGCAACCATTCAACATCAGACATGACTTTGGAAAGTTTACAATTGAAGAAAGAGGTATTTCTAAGGAATTATTACATTAATTAAAGTAAACATACAAGATACGGTGAATTAGTATTTTGCTCAGCCATTCTGCAGTTTCTTTTACAAGTACACTTTGAGGATTTAATTAATCGAGCTCATATAAATATGCTTTAGTTTGTCTTTCCTATCCAAAATTAATATGTACGAAAAATAAATGTATGAAAACATGTAAACAAATATGTCGTGTAATTTTAGTACAGTTTGTTTTTGTAACAAAGAAAATATACTTTCTTTCTACTTACACTTTCATTGTTACCAGAATCTTATCCTATTTTACAGACATAATTTTCTATTGAACAAAATTGAACATAATGAAATAGTTAAAAATACAAACAAACAAAAATTCCAGTCTCGCTCCTGAAGTAATGTCAAACTTTGCATACAAGAAATTTAACAAAAACAAAGATATGTTGTAGCTTTTCTCAAAAATGTACAGCAAAAGCAATATCTCAAAACTGATCGATCTTTATCTTGTTGTTGTTTTCCTTTAAATCGAAGAAAACGGATTTTCACCCGTAACATTGACGTGAAGGAAATATATATAAATATGTACACATTTCGATTGGGAGTTATAAATATTTTTGACACATAAGGGATTTTGAGAAGCTTCTGAAATAATGTTATTGTTATTTCTTAGTTTCTTGAAATCATAAATAATTTTGTAACGTTTTATTCCTTCGATTACGCAATAATTATTTTTAATATGTAAAAAATGCGAACGAAGCTGCAGTTCAGTTTACTGAAGGACATTTTAAGTACATTAATTATTTACATTAGAAAACACAATAAACAATAATAACTTACTGTTTTCTTTTCAATTTATCAAGAGACAAGTTCTTTTTAATTTTCTTTCAAACGTCTGATTTCTCTAGACGATTCCGCTTGAACATATTAGTAGCTGATATAACACATAACATTGCATTCTTGATCTTGATTGTATTTTAATTGATATATGCTTTTGAGCTATTTTAAATGAAATATTCAGTAAAAAATCTAATAGTGATGATGACAGTTAAACCAGATACAGCAGCGACTTTTACGTGGTCAAACTGACATTTATATGAAATGCATCAGTTAAAAATATGTGATTACATCAATATATTTTTGTATTCTAACAAACCTTCTCTATCAAATATAGTGTTTAAGACTAACTCCACAGCTGAAATTTTGCACAAGTCATCCTAGTAAACATTATATGGTTAATAAGAAATTTATTGAAAAAACTTCAATAATAATTATGTGATTCAGATAGTATACCATAAATAAGGAATATTCTAGCGAAGATTCACTACTATGGTATTTTTAAAACATTTCTCGTTGATAAATCTGAGATATTCCGGAAATAATTATTAGTATGGTGTTATCTTTTCCGTGATTCTTTTTTACTAGCTCTAATAATTTAAGTTATAATAATTTTTTTTCATTGTTCACATGGCAACAAATATTCTATGATTACAACGGCTTTTGCACTGCCATATCAATCGAATTCTCTGTGATCATTTGGCATATTACATAATACGTGTAAATGAGGATTGTCTAATGTGTCGTTGGCATCACACTCCAAGGAACAGACGTCATTAGCAAAGAGAAACAATGGATGTAAGTGAAATATTCCATGATGACTAATTCCGTACATTAATTCGAACTGCAGGGCAAACAAACGAGCAACTGCAGATCAACTGACCACAAATTTTAACTTGGGGCGAGAGCAGTCAGTTTCATCAAGAACAGAAAAGGATACCATAATTGAAGTGCAGTGCAGAAACTACTCATCATATCTGGTAATGTACGGTTATGCGTCTAGTTGTGTAAAGATCACAAGCTATGTACTGGTGAACAGTAGAGAAACGAGATAAGGTCTTACTTCATCATTTTTTCGATAAATGGACGATTACATATGCGGCGACAACATAAAGATTTCTACAGCCCTGAGTACTTGGTTCCAACAGTCAAGAGTTCTGATGGTTCTGTAATGATGTGAGGCGCATTTTTCTAGCATGGTTTGGGTGAACACATACCATTATTAAACGGTATTGAGGGATCGTCTTCATCCCATGTTTTGTCTATATAACAATGTTTCCGTCCACAGAACACGAGTAGTCGTCCAAAAGTTTGAGGACCATGACAGTGATGCCATCCATATGTCATGGTCTTCTCAGTCACCAGATCTTAATTTAATCCAACAAATAAAGGATATTCTTGAACGACGTCTGAGACAGCGTTTTCCACTGCTATCAACTAGACATGATTTGATTAACTTTTTTGTAGAATTCCTGATGCTGGTAGATTGTATGTTACGGTGTATACAAACATTACTGGCCGCACGTAGTAGCCCAACATCATATTAAGTTATAATGGTTGCTAATCTTCCATCGTTTATTCTACTGCTTGCCGATTTAAACAGTATATTTCGTGAAATCCCCTGAAGTTTTCTCACAAATTTCATAAGCAACTTATGACATCAGACAGAGAGAGAAAGAATGATATATGCTTGCATTGGTACTTTAGATGTTTTTAGGAAAATAATTTTAAGAATAAAAGTAATTACTGAATTTGTTAAATTGTCTAATGCGCAGAAGCCAAAAAAAAAAACCCTTGAAATTTCAAGACATTTATCTGTTTATAAAGCTCTCTATGTGGCATTTCTTCTGTCACATTAAATTTCCACTTATATTTCAATGATGAATAATCAGTTATCAAAAATATACATTTCATCATATCTAACTAATAAAGACAAAAACAAGAAAAGTGAAATATCTTCTTTCTACCAGCCATATTTAAACAGATTACAGGAGCAAATTTAAATTAATTAATAGAGTAAAAGAGTTTTTGTTTTTAAATATAAAGAAGTAATATGTGATTAACGTTCTGTTGAAACAATATGAAGGAAACCGTCATTTTATTGAAACCATATTTTCACGTTTATTACTTTTATGTCTCCTGATTGCTCAATACCAAACCAGAGAACACTAAGTATTGAATTTTTATACTCATAGTGAGCAGAGAGCATACATAACCCCTTATTTAGCATTGTATCAACTTTTACAAATTCGTTATCCATATATTTCAACTGAAGCTATATCCAAAATATTATATATTAAAATGCTCAACTGAAAGTGGAAGTAAACAAAAATAACCTTGATCCAGGTTCGGCAAGGCAAGGAATTGACATACCAATACATCATCAACATCAGGAGTAGTTTACTTGGTGGTGTAATATTATCACATAACCATATTGTACCACCTAGTAACATACCTTAAAGTAATTGATATTGCTACAAAAGGCCCTGAAAATCTATCTCTTTCATTCTCTACCTGAAACATCATAAACAACAATTAGAGTTTTAATAGTGTAATCAAATAAATATATTAATTTGATGTATTTGAATAATTAGTCCTTAATTTATTTTATTTTCATTTTCTTAACAGACACCTATTTAATGTCTTAGTCCAGAGGCATTTACTTTCACTTGCCTAGTGACGGGTCCTGCTGGAAATAGTAAAAATCAATTTGTTAGCAATACGTAATTAAATTATCATGATATTATTTACCTTACTCCAGGAAATTTTGTATGTGATTTTAAACAGAATTTCAACAGTTATATCCAAGCTTCATATAAATCATTTTTAACATCCCTTGTGTGAAAGGTATACTTGAAAAATTTGGTGATAATTTACAATCCTAAAGGACCAATATTTTTATAACTGATGATCTTATGTGTGAAAGTGGAAATAATAACGGAGTTTCTTACATGTTTAGACGTATAAGTAATCATTTGAGTTTATTTGTGTTGTATATTGAACAGAGTCTATTTTATTAGGGCAGAGAAATATACAACGTCAGTTTAAACACTTAATACACTTAAAAATGTTAGAGATAAATCTCAGCTGAAAGTTTTAGTACTTTTAAGAAGGTACTCGAGAAGTAACTTTTCAACTGTTTGAATATCTAATCTTCGAATTGAAACTCAAAACTCCTGTAAATATATTTCTTTGTTCTCTATTATTTCAAGCTAATATACATCTGAATGACCCACGCGTTTCTTCATCTCACAATCTCTATGCCTGTAAGGCATACATGAAAACACTATTTAGTTATAATGGAGAAGCCATCTGACTGTGTTTAGGTGCGTAAAGAACCTGGAAGTGGTTCCAAACATCTCGACGTTGATGATGGAGATAATGATGAAATCAAAGACTGATAGATAAATACCCAAGATTGTCAAATGTGATTAGTCGTTTTAATTTTTACATCTGTTTATTTATCAGAAATTCTTACCAAATAGTGTTACTTTAAAACTGCGCTTTCTACAAACTGAATATGTTTTTCGTATTATGTCGAGTGACGGCTTAAATTTCAAACTTTGTTGTTGTTTTGAATTAAGCACAAAGCTACACAATGGGCTATCTGTGCTCAGCCCACCACGGGTATCGAAACCTGGATTTTAGCGTGTAAGTCCGCAGACATACCGCTGAGCCACTGGGGGGCGATTTCAAACTTATTCTACAATACATTTCTATCTATGATAGAAAAACAAAAAAAAATAAATCCTTTGATTGTTCTGTTGCCTGTAAAAAGTCATTGCAGAATAAAGCTACTAATATTATTCGAACTAAGTACAGTACAAATCATTTTCAATCTATGGGTGTTACGTATTTTTTATGTTTTATGTTTTTCGTAGACTAAACGCAACAGAAAATCACAGATAACAGCTTGTATAATTTATTACACTAAATTATTAACAAATATAACAGATATAACATAAATTATATAATAACAGTGACAGATATTAAGCTACAACATTCGAAATTAATTACAAAACAAAATAATACTAGTTTCAAACTTCAAAATTAATCACAATACAAAATGGTACTGGCCTGTATCTAATATAATGATCTAAAATGAAAGTCTCAAATTCCAGTCTAGGGTGTGAATTTGGTCCCACGTAGAAATTCCGAAGCTTAAATGAAGAAGTTCAGAAACAGTTCACAATTCAATAAATTCGCCGACTCTCAGCACAAGCAGTAATTCAGATGAATCGTAGAGATTAACGAAATAAAATCACAGCTTTCATAGATCTAACTTCAGAACAAATCCAAGTTGAATAATCACAGCAAACACTTAATCTTTCTCAAATAACTGACTCTCTTCTTTTGAAATAAAACTAATGTCTGACACCTTTTCTTTCTTCGAATAAAAACTGATGTCTCAATCTCTCTCATCTTCGTCTGTTTATATATTGTAGGCCTAGACCCCTCGAATAACCGCGAAATTTCTACAGATATCCAGAGCAATCCGCGCATGTCCGTTCTTTCACGACACTAAACGTCTAGACACGAAGCCGCCAGCACTTCATTTACAAACATATGATGGGTCTACTTAATTCAAGAAAATTCTAAATGTTACCCTAAATGAATAACAACATATTAGATTAAACTTCGAAACAATAATATAAATATGGAAACATAGATAATAGAAATGAAAATCCAAACACAACACGACATGCCGTCGTTTACAAAATATTTACACATTTACATAACACTCTCACCCTTAAAAGTAAAAAAAAAAAGTTTGAACTTGTGAAAACTTTTTTGTTTTGTTTTGTTTATTTGTCTTTTTAAACCAACTTAAAAGGGTTAAATCCAGTAGATTCTGAAATAACCTCACGAACTTCAAACAATAACGAGGGAGCACCCTCAACCCAGTTCTTTGAGTGTTTGTGGCAGTAATTTCGTGGAAACGATAAAAAATACCTTGTGACTCAGGATGGTATGCACTGGATGAAACTTGATGAAGGTTTAGATCATGCATGGCCTATTGAAATAGCTTGTACATAAAATTTAAGCCCTGATCTGATTGCACAACTCGAATAACCGCGAAATTTCTACAGATCTCCAGAGCAATCCGCGCATGTCCGTTCTTACACGAGACTAAACGTCTAGACACGAAGTCGCCAGCACTTCATTTACAAACATATGATTGGTCTACTTAATTCAAGAAAATTCTAAATGTTACCCTAAATGAATAACAACATATTAGTTTAAACTTCGAAACAATAATATAAATATGGAAACATAGATAATAGAAATGAAAATCCAAACACAACACGACATGCCGTCGTTTACAAAATATTTACACATTTACATAACAATGGGGTATACGTTTCAGCGTCGCGTCGTGTTACGTAAGGAGATATTGAAGGGATTTTTATAGCACATTTAATTGCTCAAAAGTATACTTTGCAAAGTATGTAGTATTTTCATTTATATATCGTTAAAGCATCACACTATGATAACCTGTCATTATATACTATAATTATATATGATTAATTCATGCTAACTTGTCGAAATTGGGTCATGTATTGATGATTTTATCCTATTAAACCACATAGAAATGATCCCCCTGGTGTTGATGACGTATCTGAACAAAAGAGAGATAAATCTGGTCAATATCCTCGGTATGTTATTACATTTATATGACCTTGTTGAAATAGAGTCAAGGTCATTTATGTTTACTGCTCTTTCTAGTTTAGCATTTTAACTGCTTACGTTTTTTTCTTTAAACTAAAACAGTCACTTTATATTGAAATATAATCATTTATTTTCTCTAAAGCAAAGTTAATATATTCATTTAATTTACAAAATGTCATTAATATTCTCGATTCTTCTAACTGTATGTATATTTGTAAAAATAAATAAATAAAGTATAATCAGAGTTGTATTAATAAACTAAGGTAATGCGAATCTGCTGACTGATATAAGAGAATGCCAGCCACCCACTTCATATATTTGTTTAAAAATCATATACCTGATCATCAGTCACTTCATTTAGTTCATTTGTTACGCAAAGCATATATGCTATGATAAATCATTTGGTATAATGCAAAGTAGTTCAACTTCTGTTTTACATGCTAATCTGACAATTTTGTATTTATGTGTTCTTTTAATGCATATCAGAAAAGCTTTAAATGCAAAATGTTGTTTATGAAATTTGGCTAAATCTGTTATAGACTGGCTATAAGTGTTTTAGTGTCGTCAATAGAATGATGAACTACTTCCGCACTAATGATACAATTACTGAAACATTTTGATTAGGCAGAATACCTTTTACAACACAAATCGCTACTTGCTATTGTAGGATATCTTTTCCAAGACTAAGTTTCATGTTTGTAGCCACAACATGACATTTTTCAGTTTAAAAACAAACTTATAATACCATCGTATGTGCCAGGTGTCCTGTATGATGCATTTTACTTTAAGCAAAAACAAGCAATACAATGGCTGAACTTCATGAGGCTATAAATGTTTCTGGTGGATCAACGAGCCATGCTTCACTCTTCTCTCAGTTTGTTTGTTTCCTTTTGTTTTAAATTTCATGCAAAGCTACATATGGGCTGTATGCGTTAGTCATCCCTAATTTAGCAGTGTAAGACTAGAGGAAAGGCTGCTAATCACCACAATCCACCGTCAACACTTAGAATACTCTTTTATCAAAGAATAGTGAGATTTACCGTCACATTAATGCTTCCACGGTTGAAAGAGCAAGCATGTTTAATGTGACGAGGATTCAAACCTGCGACCCTCAAATTACGAGTCGCCTGTTTTAGTCATTTGGCCATTCCGGGCCTCACTTCTATCAGATGATGAGTGTATGCTCATTTTGAAGATAACCTTAAACAAGGTCCAATTATATTTTCACACAGAAATATGGTACTGATTTGGAGAGAAATGAATATCAGTGGGTGTATCAAACATTATATGGAACATATTTTAAGTACTTTGTGCTGTTATATGTTAGAGCAACTAATTTTCTCTTTAGTCTAATAGCGTCCAACTTTTGCATGCTAAACTGGTCAACACATGTTTGAAGAAATGTAGATTACTCAAAAAGAGTGGTCCGCGAACTTATTAAATTTCAGTCTTACCAAACATGAATAAGATTCTCTTTGGAAATGTGTCGCATTCTATGAAATATTTCCTCGAGGAAGCAACAGTAAGCTTACAGACTTGCATTGCTAAAATCCGAGACTAATTTTCTGTTCTGAACATAACAGATTATGTGAAACAAACCAATAAGCAAATAACTTCAAATACACCGCACAACAACATTCTCAGGACTTTTAGAACCTTATCAACACTTTGATATTAAACATCCAACATTTATTTGTTATATCCATATTCCATATCAAAATTAAACATTATGAACAACAAAAACTGTAAGCCACCTCTACATATGTCCATTTAATGATATTCCATTGTATTATCCAATCATTTTAATTTCAACTCATATGATTTTTCATCAGATGCCAGACTGAAACAAAGGTTAACCTGAAGATGACCTAGGAAGATCCAAACGTCGTTCCCTGCTTATCAGTAGAAGTGTTAATACCCATACCAGCCATTCTGATACATTTTTATTTTCAGTAGGTTTCTCGTAATCAAGAATTACAAAGACATCGGACTTGTATAAAGTTAATCGGGGTTGAATAATTGACATTCGTTTATAAGAGTGATTTAATATTTTGTTATAAAATTATTATTTTGAATTCGAGTTATACTTTAATTCGTTTGTCTAGAGCATATTCACAAATTTAATTTTTTAACTAGGATTATATACACATATTGAGTTATTTATACTATACATACACACTTGCATCTATTCTGTAATTGATGCCCCCCAGTGGCTCAGCGGTATGTCTGCGGACTTACACGTTAAAATCCGCGTTTCGATACCCGTGGTGGGAAGAGCACAGATAGCTCATTCTGTAGCTTTGTGCTTAATTAAAAAAACAAAAACAAACTGTAATTGATAAATTTATAAAGAGTTTAAATGTGTATCTGATATATTTAACTGAATCTTTCGGACATAGGTAACTCTTATCACTCTGTTTTTATAAAGATAATTTGAATTATCAAAGGTTATAAACCATACAGAGAGACGTTTTACTAGTTTAACTAATTGAAAATGAAAGTATGCTGTTTCTTAAACCTAACTAACGAAACATTATTTCTCTAAAACCATTCGGCTTAATGTGGTTCAATTGTTAGAAGTTATTCTTCTGTTGATTTTAACAAGTCACTAAATAAAGTCGATCAGTAAGTGCTAGATAAAAGGGTCTTCTACAGAAGTTTTAAAATTAATTAGAGTATCTGGAACTAACTACGTGAATTGAGCCCGAAGAGTCTAAATGAAAGTATTTTTCTAGAATACATTTTAAGAAACAACTTTAGCCATTTTCACTGTCAATCTACGATCTAATATTCATAGTAGAAGAAGAATAGTTCTGGAAATGTTTGGCTTGGATAGAAAATAGGATTATTACATTTTAAGACATTTGCTGAGATAAAATTATTTTAAAATAATTTAGAGTTTGTTCGTTTAGCAGTGTAAAACCAGAGGGAAGGCAGCTGGTCATCACCATCCACCACCACCTCTTGGGCGACTATTTTACCGACGATTAGTAGGATTAACCGTGACATTATAACGACCCCACGGATGAAATTGCAGCCATGTTTGGTGCGACATGGATTCGAACCCGCAACCCTCAGATTATGAGTCGAGCGCCGAAACTCCTTGCCTATGCGTGGCTTACATATAGAGTCGTTCTTATTTAAAAACGTTTTTATTCCCTTTCAACTGAAATAACACAGAAGGTTAATTAAATGATATCACTATCATTTCGTTAGATTGATAACTTCAGACAAACGCAGCTGTAGAGACATAATAAAGTGTCCCATAATTTATATATTCTAATTGTGTCCTCATTAATACTAGGTCAGAACAAATTCACAAAGTCTATACTATTATAGAGCTAAAACAATGCAGGTGAAGAGCACATAAGAAAACTTAAATCTTTTTGCATCTAGTTTGAAGAATATAGTCTAGACAAATAGTAGCAGCTGTGGAAAAGAAATAAGTTGTCAAAAAATGACTTATTCAAGAAGAATAACAGAAAAGAATATTCACTCTATGTTCCCATCATATCACTGTAATAACTAAGATAAAACATTGAAACTATGAATGCAAGTTATACTTCTGTACACCTCAGAAAGTCACTTTAACCCAGACGGACATCAAATAACATCCCGCAAATAACCTATTTCCATTTGAATGAATATTTTTAATGGATAGAAGATACGAATACAAAAACTACAGCCATCCATTTTTTAAAATTGCTTTCTCTGGGTAAATTACCACATGCACCTTTGTTACATGAACGATACAGAGATAAGTACACATACTTTAAAAGATGTGTTTGCTTAAGGATTCAAGAGAGCATTTAGGTAAGATTCGGCGTTTTTATTTTTTCTCAGCCGTATCGCTGATCTGACCAGCAGTAAAGTTAGCTTTGAAAAAGTGTCTGAGATATTAACTTCTACTGTGGCCTTTGTTCACATTTTGTTGGAATGAAAATATAATCATGCACTGTTGAAACTTTATCATAAATTCAAAGGTAAGTTGATGTTCTAACATCACGAAAACAGAAGTCAGTGATATACTACATGTTTAACTATACGATCTTATAAATTCGGTAACATATAGGAGTTTAACACAGTAAAAAACTATAAAATTACACATCTTCGAAACTCACTCTTTAAACGAATAAAAAATTACAATAAATTGATCAACCGTGTAAAAATTAAATTATCATGAAGTATGGTAGGATAAAACGTAAAATACAATAATCACTTGAAGAAACAGTAAAGTATGAATTCAGTGTGAGACAAAAACAACACAAATTATCAAGGTATGAAAAGTAAGGAAACGAGTGATTAAAATATCAAATAAAGAATGTTACAAAAACTTACTCGAACAAAAAGATAAGCATTACACAAATCAAACTCTTTGCACCGTGGCAACTTAAGAGTTTATTTGACCTACAACTTACAGGGAAATAAAATGAAATCAATTGAAATACAATAGAAATAAGATAATTGAATTATAATATTCAAATTCAAAATAAGATAAAATGAGTTTAATTACAAGCAAATAAACAAATCTTAAAAAAAGACTAAATAAAATAAATCTTTGCTCTATACAAAAACGAAAGTTATTATAAAGTTTTTTAGTGATTGCTAATGTTCAGAACTCAAAAGCTATTTCCTATAAAGCTGCAGTATTTGGCAGCAGACTTTTTGCAATGATTTCAAGAATGACTTTCAAGAAGTTTATTGATTTTCTTGCATTCAGCAAAACTATAAGTTTATGTTCCAAATAAATGTGCAATTTACATGTATTGCCCATGAATATTAACCGGTACGAATATATTAATTCAATAAATACTTCATATTCATTAGTGTTGTGTATTTTAGTACATCGCTCAACAAACATTACTTAATGCTCATATAAGAATACTTAAGAATAAGATGTAACATTTATAAAAGCAAATATACGGATTCTTATCTTTGTTTAGTACGCAAATTATGCTGAGATATGTCTTAACACTTCTCACAAATGGATAAAATTCAGGGTTTTATTGACTAGACACTCAGCAAGTACAATAGCTACATGTGTTTAAGAATATTTTCTTTGTAAACGTTATGTTGAATTCTTGAAATGTAATATGTAATGTGTTAATGTGTAAGAAGCAGTGAAATAACATGTGAATGTTAAATGCTATTTTCAGAATCACAGGCCACGAGCTTATAAACAATTTCTGTTTAACATAATTTCTTTTATCGCACCGTAATGCCACGTGGGTTAAGGAGTTCGGCTCGTAATCTAAGTGTCGCGGGTTCAAATCCTCGTCGCACCAAACAGGCTTACTCTTTCAGGTGTGGGGCGTTATAATGTGACGGTCAATCTCACTATTCATTGGTGAAAGAGTAGCCCAAGAGTTGGCGGTGGGTGGTGATGACTAGCTGCTGTACCTTTAGTCTTACACTAAATTAGGGATGGCTAGTGCAGATAGCCCTTAAGTAGCTTTGCGCGATAATTTAAAAACAAACAATCATACTGTAAAAGAGTAGAAGTTTTTAAAGTGCCAGTTTTATCTATAAGCATTTTATAGCCATTTTAATGACTATTTAATAATGAAAGAATGATAAAAACAATGAGAAATGGCATTAATAAATAATTTCAAAAGGTTTATAATTACTTTTTAAAAAGAAATAATAAAATGGCACACAAGTTATGTTATTTACTGAAAATATAACTAAAAATAATGTTAATGGATATAAATATTACTGAAAACATATATTTTTGTATCGATAGCATGGAGATCAGTCTTTCCAGTTTTCAGTTTATGGCAGATATTTACTGTAATAAGCTTCCGATGATGTCACGTTCACATGGTCAGGAAGAAACCCCTCCTCATTTCAACAATATCTTGACACTGCGTGTAATATGGAGCGGAATATCATTTTACATGAAAACCGTGTAATTTATAATAGTCTTTCATAAACTTAAGAATAGCGTGAACTGCTAACATCCACTGTAACCACTCAGCGACCTTCTCACCATCTAATGGTCATTGCAGGAAAACGGTAGACTTTTGTCTCTCTAAATTACACAATCGTAAGCACTGACCTAGCAACAGACAGAGGAAGGTGATTTTCATCATTTTACTAGCTAATAAGTTGTTGTAAGAAGGTGTTATTAATTGACACACCAAAATCATAATGAAACGTCTAGCTTATTAGCACTTGTTGTGTTTTCGATTTTACGATTAGCTGTTGTTTAGAATTAAGCACAAAGCTACACAATGGGCTATCTGTGCTCTGCCCACCACGGGTATCGAAACCCGGATTTTAGCGCGTAAGCCCGCAGACATACCGCTGAGCCACTGGGGGGCATTTTACGATTAGCACTATTAGCTTTATTATTTGTAATTGTCTATAAAGATGAAAGAGCTCTATTCCCCGTCGAACAGGTGTACTTATGTAATTGAACTAAAATATAAAATGCAATTCACCATTTCTTATAGTAAGTATATAAGAGCAGTATGATGTGAGATTTCGAATATGTAAAGTTAAGTTCCATGGACTTTGCCTCAGTGACCACAGGAAAAACAACATTACCAAGACGGCGATCAGAATTGAGTTTAATTCCCCGTTGCCGGCAAAAGTGTATGAAATTGGTTTTAGAGAAAGAAAAGGTAAAATCTTTTGCTGTGGTACACTTCAACAAACGATTTAGGGGAGTCCAAAGCTGCTGTTCAATAAATCTCATGCTCGACGACTGACATGAGATTTGGAAGTCATCAACATAATGCCCATTTGCAACAACAGTATGTGACGATAGCTTTAATATTCACACTGAAAAGTGTCATACTTAAGACACAGCCCTGAGAGACTCCAAGTTCCTTTGTAAATGAACGGGAAAGCGTCGAGTCTTTACGTACTTGGAATCCGCAGTCCTTTAAAAGGTTTTACATAAACTTGATAAATGATCATGAAACCTACATTGGTTGAGGTCTCGACAAATGCTGTATCTGCTCATAGTATTGTAAGCCTTGTGAAGGTCAAATAATACTGAAATAAGATGTTGTAATTTGAAAATAGCTTACCTGATTGACGTTTCAAGACAAATCAGGTGGTCGGTAGTGGAGCATTGTCATCTGAACCCACACTAAATGGGCGAGAGGAGGTTGTTTGATTCGAGGGACCAAATGAGACAAGTATTAACCATGCACTCTAAGATCATATGGAAGCAGTTAGTCAAAGCCACTGGAAGATAATTTGAAGCAATATTGGGACCATTCCCAACTTTAGGTAAAGGAATTAAAATAGTATGAAACCGAGCATCAAGAAAATATCCCCTTGCCAGATCCAGTCAGAAATAACCAGAAGAATAGGAAGAGAGAGAGCACAGCATATAATAGTGAATATAATTATGTTCGACTGATGTAGTACTAGACTTATAAAGGGCAAACTTGAATTCTTCCAGTGTAAATGGGCAATTATAGACCCCCCCTCCCATCAATATCAGCACTATCACAGGGAGGGATTTTGTTCATTACGTTCCTCGAGGATTAAGAAGAGATATTGCAATTGTTCATATCCCAGAGGACATAAAATAAAAGTACAGAATCTTTTCTGGAAGGTCCTCTCATCGCGTAGATGAATCGACTACGAGAGACGATTTTCAGATAAATGTATCTGTTATAGCAGTTGTCTCATCTCCATCAGGAAGCTGATTTAAACCATAGAAGATAACAGCCTCCATGGATGTCAAAATAAAAGTTGGATTTGTTTTTCCAGTTACAGCTGAAGCCTATTGATGTCTTTGCTACTTAAAATTGTCTTGGATAGTATTATATACATTCTATCTTTTTATGACATTGCAGTAATCATGTTTATAAGACATTGTGATAATCAATTATATTGATCCATATAACAAGTTCATGCGTCATTTGTGTTGAGATATCACCTGAATTAAAGATAAATTTATGAAGAGCCTCAATATTTGTTTGTTTGTTTAGAATTAAACTCAGTTACACAATGGGCTATCTGTGCTCTGCCCACTACAGGTATCGGAATTCGGTTTTAGCAATGTGAGTCTGCTGGGGAGGGCGAATTCAATGAATCGGCAAAATGATCTACGTAAACCACGTTACCAAATGATTGCGTTTATTGTTCCGTGGTACTACCACTTGAGGGTATTAATACATTTTCTGATTTAAACAATTTTTTGAGTATACCCTCTTTCAACCATGGCAATAGCTCTAATACACTAGTGAGATAAATGAACCATTTCTAACACGATATTGATTGACGACTAATTCATCAGCATTAATAAATAACGTGTAACTAATTTTTTTTTTGTCTGCACGACATTCACGAGCTTGGTACCAAATCAATATACGAATTTCGTATGTGAAACTAGTGCAATTATATCAGGTACAAAACATCAAAAAAAGAAAGTAAAGTAACTTACTCGCCTCTGAAATAAATTGTTTTGTTTCCTTTCAAAACATCAGCGGTTTTATTTAATTAGTATTGACCAAGTTATTATATCCAATCGTCGTATTTATTTAATAAATTAGCTAAAATCAAGCTATAATTACTTATGTAACCATTGGCTGCTAATTCGTGTTACCATAATGCGAAAATAAGTCAAAGGTTTCCAAATTTTTGAAAGTGATATTTCATTTCTGACCAATAAATGTTTGCCAATGTTGATAATACAGGTTTAAAAATATTGCAAATGAAACGTGTGGTTAAATAATGTTTTAGATTTTTTTTATAGTCTATAATATATTTTTCGATTTGCAACCAAGAAATCGAGTGATATTTTTTATTTATAATGACACATTGACTTAATAACAATGACTTCCTTATACTGTGAGAATTGATTTATATCTTGCTGAAAGAAACTGGTTTAGTAAAGGACAAAAAAGAATGTACTAACATGCATGTTGTTTTTTGGGTGTAGGGGTAAGGAAAGTCATGCTAAATTACTTATGTAGCGCTGACGCTAAAGTATTATTATCTTCCTTCATTAATTTACGTAAAAGTATTTACGGTGAATAATATTATGTCACTCTGTGCAGTCTTACATCTATGTATATTCTCAAGAAAGGGACAGTATTACAAACATTTGACTAAAGTAATGTAATTTGACAATTTCTTCTAATACTGTATAAAATCTTCATATCTTTTTAAAACTGTATCAAACTAGTCAGAGTCTAAGATTTCCTATCTACCCAAGAAACAGTTTGACAATGTAAGTTTCTCTTAAGAAAACGATGATATTTTTTTAGTATTAGAGTCGCGAGATGAGAACTCTTTAATTTGAATACAATCCATATGGCGACTGTTCTTTCTAAAATTGCTTTTATTTTGATAATTAGCACCCAGATGATAAAAGAAAGCAATTTTTACAAAATAGTTCTTTCTATTTTTAATTTAAATGGAAATATCTTACATATAATCTTACATGAAAACGTTAATTTATACCAAATACGTAAAGATTTAAAACATTAAGTTTCTATTGCTGATTTTGCAATTAAGAAATTACTTTCTGTACATCAAATGTTTTTGATAAGCCTATGCCACATTTTGCCAAAATTTACTTATTTATATCGTTTTTAAAGTCTAGCATCAAATATGACTATATTTAATATTTTTGTTTGCATGTAAATTTTAATAATTACCTTATCCGTAAATAGAAAATTACAGCAAAAAATACATATTTTACACAGCGTTTCAGTTCTGAAAATATTTGACAGCTTATGAATGTTTGCTACCAATTTCATATTAAAGTGAAACATATGCTCAGGTTATATGAACAAGATACGTAGGGCCTGGCATGGTCAGGTGGTTAAGGGGCTAGACTCGCAATCCGAGGGTAGAGAGTTTAAATTCCCGTCACACCAAACATGTCTCCCTTTCAACCTTAGGGACGTTATTATGCAATAGTTAATCCCATTATTCGTTGGTAAAAGAATAAGTGGTGGGTGGTGATGACTAGTTGCCTTTCCTCTAGTCTTACACTGCTAAATTAGGGACGGCTAGTGCGTATAGTTCTCGTGTAGCTTTGCGCGAAATTCAAAACCGACCAGTCAAATTTATTATATGTATATTCTTGCTATTTATGTATTTACATTATACATAATTTAGAAAACAAATGGTTCAAACACTATATAATCATATATTTTCTATATAAATTAAATGTTTACCATATTGTAGCTAGAGTTTTTCTACCTCTCTGTATTTAAAGGTCAGTAAGTTAAAATATGTGAAATATACGGAATATGCGATTTCATTATATGACACAACGAAATATATTTGCATGTTTTCGAATGTTAACATAAATAGCTGTTTTTAATTTTTAATATCTGTCTGCAACAAATATTTTAAAGCTCGGTTAAATCTGGGTTAATTTTCAAATATTAATAGCCTTTAATCACTAATAATCAGAGTAATGCAGTTCTTCTACGTGGAAGAAAGAATGAAAAACCAGTCTTTAAATGTAAGTACATCGTAACATATATTTTTTTTTTAATTATAAATGTAATTTATACATTTATTTGACGTAATAATGTTTATTTACCATCACATTTGTTGTATTAACAAATTATGTTGTTGTGTTTTACTAATTACATATATCATATTTAAGTCTATTAGAAAGATAAGAAATGCTGATGACATTAATTACATAACAAAAAAGATCAAATTGTGCAGTGGATACGAATCAATAAAATAAAATAAAAAGATACAATTTATTTCCTTTGCCATTATATAATGTTTGTGAGTTTGAAGTTAAGAGCACAAAGAAAGACAATGGGTTATTTGTGCTCTGCTCACCACGGATATCGAAATCCAGTTTCTAACAGTTTGAATCTGAAGTCATTGCGTTTCTCACTGAAGGTGAGGGAGATATCATTCCACCACCTAACAAGAATAATTTCAATATTCATATTTGATAGTTCAAGAACTTTGGAAGAGAAAAATCATATCCAACAAAGGAAGTTATCACTTTTTCTTCAACAAAATTGAAGAAACTTAAACAGTGAATATGACACGAGAGTTCCTGTACAGAGGAAAACTGAAAATATATTTTCTTCTAAAAGAACTGAATTATGTAATACATGCCGTATGTGTTAATAATATCTACAATATTTTATTTACATATCAATTTGATTATCATGGTTTGTTTTATTTGTTTTATTAAATTCAGAATGGCAATATTTATATGTACTGTTTTCTAATTTTCATGCTTACTTAAATGCTATAATTTACAATGGAAAGTAAGTGACTGAATAGGTTAAATAAAATATTATTGATATATATATATATGTATACCGAACACGAGAATCATATTTTACAAGTACTGAAGAAAAACGGTGTGAAGTATGTGAAATCGACGATCATAGTCAAATTCATCATTCTTGCGAAATATGTACTATATCTAATGTTAAAATCATAATGAGATCTGCGTTGAAAAGACTTAAAAAATCTAATTTTCAATCATTGTTTAATCAAAGAGTAACGCAATTGAATTTTTCAGGTCCTACCAATGAAACTTTCGGTATACTGTAGAGAAAGACAACTTTATCCCAGATTTATCAAATATAATATACTTGCATCCTACTTTTTAAGGTATTAAGAAAAGCAAAATTTGTAAAATAAGTATGATAATAAAATAATTTTTGACAATATAGTTCAACCTATTGTTTATTACGATAAAAGATATTGTCTTTCAGGTATTGTAAATCCATCACCCCTCCTGCATAATGTTTATCATTACAGACTATATTTCATAATCAAAATAAATTGTACGTTTACTATGCTTTAACTATGACAGTTAAAAAGAGATTTTATATGACACTGAACTTAAAGTCAGTAAAGCAAAATTGTCTATTTATGCACTTTACCTAACAATATAAAAAGCTAAATATACATTAATGAAAATCTGAATATTTGATAGTACATTAAGAAATTATTTTATTGGAGTTTAAGAATAACTTTACAAATGTAATATATAAATATTTATACATAGTCTAACGTTTTAAATGTGTATTAAACATGCAAATAAATAAATAACAACATTCTATATCGCTCTGCTTTTTTATTGATTCATAAAGTTACTTCAATAATGAATAACTAACTATAGAGAAAAACAAACAAGAAAATATAAATAAACAACTACATACAATATTTATCCATTTGTTAAACCAAAAATCGAACAATTAAAATACGCATAACTGGACATTTTATTTTTAAACAGCTTGGCACTAGGTATTACCCAATAAACTAATAAAATTCAATTTATAATAATTGAAGCCAAATATAAAAAGTATTTGGAGCTCAAAACAGAATTGCTTCATAAACATATCTGGAGTTTTTCCTTTTGAAGGAGAAAAAACTTTCTCTAAGGAAAGTTAATAAATTCATATCACGATTAAATACAAGGTTTGAGTGAATGTTAGTTGCAGGCATTAAATTGTTTAATTCAAGTGCTATACTTTTTTCGGTTGTGATTTGGTTATAATGGGAAAAAATATACAGCATTATTCAAATTAATATTATGAATAGGGAAAACAAATTTATCTGTGAATTGACTCCATCTTCCAGAAGGTAAGTGATAAATACGGTAAACTTATGAAATTCATCAATTGTAAAACTACATAATTCAATATAGTTTGAAATATTAACTGAATTAAAATTCAATTTATATGTTAATTAAGATCGAGTATATACAGCAATTCCATCACCATGTTAAGATGCCTACCAATGAAATCAATAATATAATTTAGTAAAAGGGAAGAAGACTTTTCTAGGCAACACTATGATTCAAGAAATACCAATATATAAGGTTTCAAACTGTAGTAAAATAACTGAATTTAAATACTTTTTGTATTATAATTAGTATTTGTAACGTTTAAACATATTAGATTAAGCTTTTAACTAATTACATAGCATATTATTTGACTCCTCTTTATCCTGGTTTGAATTAAATTTGTATTGAAAAAGTATCTAACTACTGATCTTTCTGGCCAACATCCAGGAGAAACAAACTTTCTAGCTATTTTATTCTATTTCAGAACAGAATTAGATTAATTTTGTCATTATTTTTGAAGTTATCTGTTCACAAATTTTTACAAAAAATCATTACTTTCAATAAAATATTTGATATCTTTTGTTGTAGTACCTAGTACTATCACCAAAAGACAATTTTCATATACCATCTTTATCATATTTATTCATGTTAATTGAAAAAGGTACTTTTATATATTGTTTTTACTTGTGTTGGATCAGAAAGTAATCAACTTTGGCATCTTCTTGAAATTCATTGACTGATTTTTAAAAGGCTCTGAAATTGAATTCTACCATTACTAGAAGATTTGGTATTAGCTGCCTGGTTCTTATTTTTATCTGCTGATATAAAAGTTTTAAATTGTTAGTTATTTTAGAATGTATTTCTATATTAAGATCAGTAATTGAGTAGTAGAAAGTACACAAGAATTGTCAACTAATTGTAATGTGTCGGTTGATTTAACTCATTGTTTATTTTATTTCTTTTCAACTAATTTGTAGACTGATGATATATGGTCCAATCTAAGAGAAACTTGGACAATTTTGAAGTTCTTCTTAAAGTAACATTTATAACATGGAAAAAAATAATTGAATGTTCAGGAAGACTGATATTGTTATTACAGGTTTATAATCCATTAAACTAAAGCTCTTCAAATGAAACATTTTATTAATACCTTTTCAGCTTGTGATTTGACATCAATATTTGATCGAAACATTAAATTTAAAATACATTTAAACTAAATATAAATTAGAATAATTTTCATCTAGGCGGTGTGGATGAATATAGTTTGTTTTATAAGACAAAATGCCATACGTTACTAACAAGTACTAAATTGGATGACAGCATAAATTTATAGTATTTGATAAAAATAAGTATTTTAGTAAAATTTGATCATTAACGGTTTGGTGCTTATTTCGCAAATGGCTAATGATAAATTATTTGTCTTCTATGTGGACTGTTATGTATATGTGTAAATATTTTGTTAACGACAACATGTCGTGTTGTGTTTGAATTTTCATTTTCTATTATTCATTTTTCCATATTGATATTATTGTTTCGAAGTTTAAACTAATATTTTGTTATTTATTTAGGGTACCATTTAGAACTTTCTTGAATTAAGTAGACCAATCATATGTTTGTAAATGAGTGCTGGTGACTTCGTGTCTAGACGTGTAGTCTCGTGCAAGAACGAACACGCGCGGATTGCTCTAGAGTTGTATGGAAATTTCAAGATTGTTCGAGAAGTAGGCCTATCGGTATAAAAGACGGTGACGCGAGATAGATTCAGTCATTAGTTTTTATTCGAGGGAGAGAGATTCAGTCATTAGTTTTATTCGAAGAAAAAGAGTGAGATTCAGACATCAGTTTTATTTCAAAAGAAGATAGTTAGTTATTTGAGAAAGATTAAGTGTTTGCTGTGAATATTCAACTTGGATTTGTGATTGAAGTTAGATCTACGGAAGCTGTGGTTTTACTTCGTCAATCTCTACGATTCATCTGAATTACTGCTTGAGCTGAGAGACGGCGATTTTATTGAACTGTGAACTGTTTCGGATTCTCTTCGTGGGACCAAATTCACACCCTAGACTGGAATTTGAGACTTTCATTTTAGATCATTGTATTAGATACAGGCCAGCACCGTTTTGTATTGTGATTAATTGTGAAGTTTGAAACTAATATTATTTTGTTTTGTAATTAATTTCGAATGTTATAACTTAATATCTGTCACTGTTATTATATATAATTTGTGTTATATCTGTTATATTCGTTAATAGTTTAGTGTAATAAATTATACAAGCTGTTATCTGTGTTTTTCTGTTGCGTTTAATCTACGAAGAACTTAAAACATCAAAAAATACGTAACAGGACCAAATGAAAATATAAAAAACATTATACCAAATTAGGATTTAAACATAGTTATAGAATACAAATGATGTGATTTCAACTCCAATGAGAGACACAACTGAAGGAAAAGTGAGCTTTTCATATTTTTTTAAACTTTCTTTGAGGTTGATCCAGTTTTGTGACATTTATAAGTTTTCAAATTAAAACCGTGCAAGTATAAGCTATGGATAAATACAACCATATTCAATTATAAACAACAAACATGAAAACTCAGTGAAGCATATAAATGTACATTATCTTAGTTTTTGTTTTCTTTTCTAATTATAAGTTCCTGGTATTGATTTATTTCCTTGTTCAATTTTTACATTTGAATTTGAAATTATTTATTTCAAGGTAAAGTAGAAAAACAGGATTAAATGTTTTTAATAAACAGTACATTTTTCTTTACCATTACATGCTCAAATAGGGAAAATATATTTTTTTTTCAATAAACTAAATTTTTAATGGGGAGATCATAAAGACGGTTATTTGTTGAAGAAATATAAAGCATTTTACAGTTACGATATAACATAGAAAGTTATATCATCTGTAAAGCTTTAGGTACTTTTACATTCTTTAACGTAATTATTTTTTACCCAAGTCACAATTAGATTGCTTACGCTAACATTTATTCTCGTGGTTTAGCGTTTGTTTGTTTAGTAAATTTTAAAAAAATCATTTTTATAATGCTCATCACAAAGACTATGTTTATATTTCGAGGCATGTTTTAACAGGCTTCATCTGTAATTTCTTTACGTTGCTGTTAAATATACTTACGTTTTACATTATTGATATTATAATGATATGTAATTAAAAGATGAATTATTATTTTATACTTTATTTATAATTTTGATGGTTTATAAATTTTCTTTGGTAATTTTAATACGTTTAGATACGAAACGTGTAAATACGTTTTTAAAAAAACTATTTTAGCTATTATTCAGCTATTTTAATCTTTCCCGTAGCTTTAATGAATTATACTTTAAGGCGTACAATTTTTGATGAACTTATATGGATGTTAATTAGTAGTTGTTAAAATTTAGGTACTAACGGGGATTTAAATTATGCGTATCTTTGTCCTTCTCCCTGCCTTTGATTACTATAATCAAAATATTTCGAAGAGTAAGCTGTTTTTTATTTTGTTAATACATAAACTATATAAAAGAATTTGGAAAACATCTAATATCTCAGGAAAAAAAAAAAGATTCAAGATTACATTTAGATACCTTATATCCTAATGGTAGTAAAACCTTATCGCCCCCCTCTAGTACAGTGGTATGTCTACGAATACACAATACTAAAATTAGAGGTTCGATTCCCGTCGGTGGGTTCAGCAGATAATCCGCTATGGCTTTACTATAAGAAAACTTAAGGAGTTAACATATTCTTTCCTGAAGAAGTATCATGACATATCAATCAATTTATTTTTAGAATAACCCATTACCATTGTGGCATATGTAGGAAGTACTTTGGTGCCAAAGCTTTACTTGAAATTGATGAAAAGTGTTATAATAAAGATTAGACGAGATGTAACAAGGCGTTGAGATGTTACAAAATGATTTTTCTATCAAATCTCTATTATCCTTGATGCTGAAATTGTATGTATGGAATATTTTAAGATATGCAGTAGTCTGATAGATCCTACAAGAATTGTGCTCTTGCTACTGTAGATAGGTATTTTGCGTTTTAGCTTCTAATAAAATTTTGCAATTATATATTTTAGGTTTTGGTTTAGTTTTTGTTGAACGCAAAGCTACATAACAGATAATCTGTTCACTTCCCACAACGAGTATCGAAACCAGATGTTTACAGTCGAAAATTGTTATAGAGCCATTGTACTTTTTATGAAACATAAACATGACCAGTTTCACGTTTACACAATAGATATTCAAGTTTATTATTAGTTAGATTATCTTTAAAACTTTTGTTTAATCCATGAGCTTTGTTCTTTTTCGTCATTCATTCTATTTCCACTTTCAGTTAATACTTGTAGACTTTTCTTTTGATCTAAATATTCTAAATTATTTGTTAATATCAACTACTCATAACAACATTATTTTATTTTACAATTTTATCACAATATATAAGCCATTTGTTAGAAATTAATTTTCTTGTTTAGTAATAAAGGTATATTACATGTAAAATATTTTGTAATCGTGCAGAAATATACTAACATTACACATTAATGTCTAATTCCTTATTTTTGCCTTTTGACAGAGTCGCAGTTAGTGTTTTTCTTAGAAGGCACTTCTCTTTTAAATCATCTTCAAAATATGATTTCACAAAGATATTGTCTGACTTCTATATCATTTGATTTCTCAATTAATGTTAGTTAAAGACATTTATAAATAACATTATTTCATTTTCTTGTAGCGATCTGCTGCTTAAACTTAACACATTAAAATATTCTGCTTAGCTTACGAAAATGTTGATTATTACATTCTGAATTTCTATCATTTTGTCCATGAAATTTCTTTCACCATTTACATATTGTGAAATATCCATATATATGGGTATACTCAAAAATCGACGCATCGTTAGTAATTTTGATTTAAGTTGCCTGTTGCTTTGGTTGCAAGTAATTTCTAAATTGTTGAGTTAAGGCTAGTAAAATTATTATTGGCATAAATTAAATAAAATTTCTTGATCGTTTTTAAATTTTTCGCAAAGCTACTCGAGAACTAGTACACTAGCCTTTCCCAACTGATCAGTGATATCCAGTGAAGGAAAGTAGATAGTGAAATCTCTCTTCTACTAAATTCTGGACTATTCTCTAAAAACTGAAAGGACGAACACGTTCAGCTACAAGGATTGGACCTGCAAGGATTGCAAGTTTATCGCTCTAACCAACAGGCCGTATAAAATATCATATATTTTTTTGCCTGACGTTATATTTTTGTTGCCTCTAGTTTCTCGAGACTTGTTTAATTTTGTCTGATTTATTTTTTATGTCACTTCACCAAACACGCTAGCTCTTTTAGATGTAAAGCTTTTTTTTAAATAGACTGTTGATTGGTGATAAATTACTGCCTTCCCTTTAGTCTTATACTACTAAATTGCTAAATTAGGGATGGCTTGCACGAATAGCCTTTGTGTGGCCTTGCGCGAAATTCAAAACAAAATTTATTAAAGCACAGTTTTGGTATCGTGCAATTTATAATATAATTCGATACAAATATATCTGTTATATTATAAATTCGACTTATTTAAAGTTATAATGTGAATAAAGCTTTTGATTGCTTCTGATCAAACGAAATTTTTAATTTTATAGATTGTTCATTTCAGAGTAAAGCAACATTGGGTTATTTGCTATGTTCATCGCAGGAAATCGAATTTCGGATTTTAGTTTTGGAAGATGATCCAAGAGAACATCGACTGAATAAAGTTAATACCACATATTATTATATAATAAGTTAGTTTTGTTCATAAACAGGTTGACTGTTAACTAAAATATAATTAATTCATTTTAATAAAAAAATAGTTTAGAAAAAAATATTGTTATTATATTAAGTTTGTTTATTGTATAACATAAAGCAAAACTAAAAATATTTTCATCACCATATGTGTGATTTTTTTCAAATAATAAAATCAAAGGAAAGAAATGTACTTTCATTAACACAATTATTTGCAAATTAAAGTTATAATATTAAGGAAAATACAAAATGTTTTTAATCATAACACAAATTTAATTTAGTTTAGTTTGCAATAGCGAAGAAAATTAGAAATTCTAATTGGTCTTATTAAAGTTATAATATTAAAGAAACTCAATTATTTTAGCAACATCACAAGTTCGATTTATTTCAAATTATAGTACGATTAAAACTACAAAGAAAAATATTTTAAGTTCGAGTTAGTTTAATTTACAGTATGAGGGAAACTAAATATGAATTTTAATTATACCATTCCTTCGTAAACTCAGCGGTAAGTAGGCAAACTTATGATAACAAAAAGTGGGTTACGATACCGTGGTAGGCAGAGCAGGCAGCCCATTATATAGCTTTGTTTTCAATAACGAAGAAAGAAGTTGATTTGAACTATAATACAAAGAAAAATAAAAACCTTTTTCATCAAATAAAACTTTCAGTTTTGTACAAGTTATCATATTATGGAAATTTTCAAACACGATTTTTGTTGAATTCAAGTTACAATATCAATAAAACAAAAACGGTCTTTAATCAAACTTAAATTTCGATTTCGTACAAGTTATAATATGATATAAATCTAAGAATACTGTTTAACTCATCAACATTTTTATTTAATGCAAGTCATAATACCCAGGACAATTAAACATGCTTCTTATATTTATGCTACAAGCTCAGTTTGATACAAGAGAAAAATAATACCAATATTAACTGAAATAACTTTTTCATTACAGAAGATCAATTTACTGTTTTTATATCCAGTAAAACTAAAAGAACTCTACATTATGTCACTTGTTATGATATCAAAAGGTAAAATTTATTTTCATCCTACCACACTGAACACATGAGTTATTTATATCAAGTTATAAATAAAGAAAAATGTATTTCATTATACCACTAGCCCAAATGAGTTCAAGTGATATATAATAACAAGTAAAATAGAAATATTTTAAATGTTACCATTAGTTTAAGTTAATTTGAATTATTTTATCAAGGTTAACTAAAAATACATATCTTTTTCCTGCAAGTTCTATTAACTTTATGTTACAATAACAACTACATTTTTATTTAATCATATGAAAAAAATCTGCTTTGTTTAAAGTGTTATGTAAATGTTTTGTAAACGACAACATGTCGTGTTGTATTTAAATTTTCATTTCTATTATTTATATTTCCATATTTATATTATTGTTTCAAAGTTTAAACCAACTAAAAATATGTTGTTATTCATTTAAAATAACATTTAGAAATTTCTAGAATTAGGTAGATCAATCAATTGACTATAAATGGAATGTGGCAGCCTAGTGTCTATACGACAAGTCTCGTGCAAGAACGGACATGCGCGGATTTCTCTGGAATGTTGGGAAGTTACGCGATGGTCGAGAAGTCTAGGCCTACAAATATATAAACAGACGAAGATGCGAGAAAAGAAAGAGTCATTAGTTTTTATTCGAAGAAGAGAAGAGTCAGTCATTCGTTTGAGAAAGTTTAAGTGTTTGCTGTGAGTTTATTCAACTTGAATTTGTGACCAGAGCTAGATCTACAGAAGCTGTGATTTTATTTCGTCAGTCTTTACGATTCATTCGAATTACTGGTTATACTGAGTCAACACGTAAGGACTGTTTAGGGGAGACCGAAGCGAAAAACGGGAAGTTGAAACATTCATCGAAAACACCGTAAAAAGAACTTCGTCATTCTCCATTCAAATTTCGAAATTTCTTCGTGGGACCAAATTCACACCCTAGACTGGAATTTTGGATTTTTAATCTGGACTTTTGGACTTTCATTCTAGATCGCATTATTAGATACAGGCCAGTACCATTTTGTGTTGTAATTAATTTTGAAGGTTTAAACTTAATATCTGTCATTGTTGTTATGTAATTTATGTTATATCTGTTACATATATAATAGTTTATTGTAATAAATTATACAAGCTGTTGTCTGTGTCTTTCTGTTGCGTTCTGTCTACATAAAACATAAAAAAACGTAACAAAACTATGACATCAAGGGAAAAAAATAAGTTATGTTCGTACCACAATTTCTTGTAGCTTAAGTGTTAATATCAGAAAATAAATATTTTTATGAAACCACAAGTTGTAAAATTAATTAAAATAAATTACATAAGGGGCTATCTATACACTGTCCCACCACGGGTATCGAAACCCAAATTTTAGCGTTCTAAGTTCACAGACATGCCGCTGAGCCACTGGGGATAAATGAATTAAAAATAATTATCATCTTGCTAAAGTTTTGATTTATCTTACATTATAATGAAAATAAAATGAAATAAAATAAATTAAATAAAATGAAAACGCATTTGTATTCCAATGTATTCGAAATTATAATATCAAGAAAAATCAAAAAATACTTTTCATTGTACCACTTGTTCGATTATATTTAAATTATGACATCAAAGAAAACTAAAAACACTAACTCCTACCACACTACGTGTGGTTTACGCTGAAGTATTAAGAAAATTCGAAATAACTTTCATCATAACTCAATTTCAATTATGTTTAACATGAAAAATTACTGAAAAAGTAAAAATATTTTTCTTGACTCCCATAAAATATGCAAAGTTCGATTATATCATTAGTGTATTATATCAAAGTTAGATTATATCATTAGTATATTATATCAAAGTTAGATTATATCATTAAAGAAAACAAAAACCAATTTTTCATCAGGCCAAATGGTCGATTTATTTCTACTATTTTTATGCTACAATAACAAGATAGTAAAGACTTTGTTTTGTTTTATGTTTACGATAAAATCATGCTAATGAAATTAACAGTTCGATATACGTTTACTTATAATGTCATGAAGCTGTGAATTGTAATTTTAAAAAATGCATGTGATTTATTTTGGTAGGAAGTAGAAAGTGATAAAAAAATCGTTTTCTTGCCGTGGTTTCAATTTATTAAAAAGTAAGGGCAAAGAAAGATTTTATTTATCTTCACTTCATTCTTTTTCTTCGCCTTTAGGCCCGGCATGGCCAAGCGTGTTAAGGTGTGCGACTCGTAATAAGAGGGTTGCGGGTTCGGATCCCCGTCGCGCCAAACATGCTCGCCTTTTCAGCCGTGGGGTGTTATAATGTAACGGTCAATCCCACTATTTTTTGGTAAAAGAGTAGCCCAAGAGCTGGCGGTGGGTGGTGATGACTAGCTGCCTTCCTTCTAGTCTTACACTCCTAAATTAGGGACGACTAGCACAGATAGCCCTCGAGTAGCTTTGTGCAAAATTCAGAAACAAACAAACAACTCTTCGACGCATTTGTAAAATTAAAGTTTAGTCCAATCGTAGAAATGAAAATTTTCCGCTTTGGTTCGAAATTTGAAAGCCATATGGTCTTATACAGAATTTAACATCATTAAGCACGACTTTCAGTGTTTCTGGCATATCGTGGAAGAGGAGTATAGTTAATTTTTCTAATTAGTTAACAGATAGGCCAGACATCTAAAAAATCCTTTAATATAAATACCAATGAAAGAAAGCTTCTTTAATCCTCTCTGCTGCTTCGTTTTGAACTGTGTAAATCTGGAGTGTAGACGATCATGTTGGAGTTGAAAGATATTACATGGAAAAAGGATTTAAAATTTCTAGTAATTGCAACGCATGAAGGAACTCTCTCTGCCACAAATCTATCATAGAACACAATCTAAAATTTAACAGTACAGAAGCGACGTGTCACCAAGCTGTCATTGAACACGATCTAAGATTTGACAGTACAGAAGTGATGTAACAAGGGAGATGATATCATGATGGAACAATTTTAACAAGTTTTTACTTAACAATGAAATGTAGATACGATTCCCTCAAAAATATTGTTCACGAAAGCATATTATTGTTGGAGAATACAGTGTCTAGCTTGACCTATTTGTAAATATAACTACCGAACATAACTTTTTCCACTTTCACTTTTTCTTGACTCTAGCTCGGAAGGCTTTTCTGGTCTTTCTGGTATTCTGCACAACTTTTCCGAATGCTCGAGGTCGCACAGAAAAATAATTTTAAAGAAACATCAAATTTATTTAGAAACTTAACTTCATCGTTGGTGATTGGAATTATGTTATTTTTTTAATTAGTAGTAGTTAATAATACTTATAAAAACGAATATTTCAATGCAGTGAAATTGGTTAATACTACTGTTTTGGATTTTCAGTTGTCGTGTAACAGAATAGAAGTAAAAAAAAAGTAAACCTTTTATTCTGATATTTACAGACATTATTTGAACTTGTGACTCAGTCTTTACATAGGTAGTGGAAACACTGTATAGTATTTTAAAGTTCTGATCACCTTTAGAGGCGATAATTAAATACCATTCGATATGATGTAGTTACAGCAAATTAGTGCTCAGAAAATACTTTTTGTCTCATGCTCCCGCTCGCACAGCGGTAAATTTACTGATTTATAAGGCTAAAATCAGGGTCCAATTCCCCTCGGTGGACTCAGCAAATAGCCCAATATGGCTTTACTATAAAAAAACACGCACACACACTGTCGTTATACTTTTAGTTTTATAGTATTCAAAAGAAACTAGGCGGTCGATGCTTCAGTTTCATTTTGAATAACAAGTAAGAACAAAATGTATTCTAAGACCGGTATGGGTATTAAAACTTTAATTAAAACAAAGAACAGAACAACGTTTCGACCTTCTTAGGTCATCTTCAGATTAACAAAGAGAGTTTGAATATTGCACAGATAATAGTCCAAAGTGTCTCTGCTTTTAAAATAAACTAACAAATAAACATTATTTATGCGACTTTCTATTTGAACAACTACGAACGTTTTTTTTAATTTTTCTATCATAAGTGCTAAGGGCGACTTAACTTGCAATTACAAATTTATATGACAAGGTTTATGTTAAGTTTAATATCCTTAAGAATAACTCAACATAGAATTATAAACATTACTGGCAACTGTTTAACGTCTCCTAGTGGGACACCGGTCTACGGATTTATAACCCTAAAATCTGTGGTTCGATTCTCCTTCTGGACACAGCAAATAATTAGATGTGGCTTTGCAGTAGAAACGACTAAAACTACATCTTCAAATAAGAGCATAAAGTACTCTGAAACTTTGCATTTTAAATAGTCTTTAAGATTCTGAAAAGTCTTACTTAAAATATATAATATAGTAGAGTTGTGTTTAACATAAAATGCTTTCAAATAATCCTCCCTGCAGTATATATATATTTCAAAAATGACGTTTATAAAGGAGAACATCCCTATAGCTACATTTTATGTAGACGACTTTTAAACAGTAACAACTTAAAGGACTTATTCTTTGTACACAGTAACCTACATATAAATGACTTTTCAACAATTACTTATTTTATTGTATTTTTCAATTGTTGTTTTATAGTTTACTTCGCAATCGTTCCATATTTTAAGAATGGCTGAAGTAATGATATTATAAAAATAGATTTATGAACTTTAAAATGCATATCAAAAGACATCTTAATAGTGTCTCGTATTAATAAGAGTTATTGGACATACACTTCATAGTCTTTATATTCATTAATAAAAATGTTACAATGTTTACCCCTTTAACATTCAGCCTCCCAACAGTTATACATATAATGTAGAAAAACCTTCTTTTTGAACGATAAAAAAATTGAAAATAGGAGAGTATCAAATGGCGTATAAAAATTAAACTATTTCAACCATAAATAAATTAAAAGCAGACAAGTAATGATTAAAACATTAGAGATACACCTATTCGTTCATGAAGCAGCTGGAAATAGATATGGACAAGCTAATGTGTGAAAAAAAAGCACGCAGCTACTAAAGTACGAAATTATCTTTTCCGAAGACAGACAAGTATCGACTAATATATGATAAATGAACTACTTTGAGAAAGAGAGAGGGCGCAGCTTTTGCAAAGCAACATAGACCTTCTACTCGTCTTTGGTAATGAAATATGTCATGTTGCAAACACATTTTCTTTTGTTCCTTGATCCGTCGAGTTTCTTGGTGACGGCAAGTGACAAATGAACAGTGATCTTGAACTCACATGTAGTTTTCCGGAGGAAAGGAGAACATGGCTTTTTGTTTACTATGTTTGATAACAGATTGCGTTATATAGTTTGAAACGGTAAGATATTCGACTGCTAGTGGCTTTCTCAAAGCTCTTTTTTATATTTTTTAGTATATTCCTGAACTGAACAGATGCTAAAACTATTTCGTGAAAGTATTGTGCAATAATAACACTATACTTAATTTATGAAACACAAAATATCTTAAATAGACTTATTATCCCGTAATACGTTAATAATTTTCTGAAGTATAAAAAGTAATTAAACTTAAAAAAAAAATTGGACACTTTTAATAAATGTCCTTAAGTGACAATGTATTTATAACAACAATATATTATGTGTATATATGTATGTGTGTATTGTACTAGTCATAAGAAATGGTCTCAGGCTTACTCCAAATATAATTGTTTGTAATCAGGCTTCGCCAGCAAAAAATATTCACATCGTAACAAATGATACGATTTTATTTTCTCGTGAAACATAGCGCGTTTGATTCAGTTTCACAAAGTATAAATTTTGATTAATTTGTACTTGGTTCTATAGCGGTAGTTATATAACTGTTTCTGCACTTTTTCTGTCATACTGCTTTTTTTTTCTTTGACAAAATATTCGAAGAATATCTAGTGACACAAGAACTAGATAAGCAAAAAGGTATTTAAATTAATTTCAGTTGAAAATGGAAAATTCATTTGCAGAAAAGGAGAACGTGTTAACTCGGAAACGTAATATATTTCTTGATTACTGGTTATTCCAAAGTAGCAGCATTCATAAATATACTTTAAAATGCTAAAGGTCTAAACAAGTTGAAATACTTTTTTGATAAAAGTATATTGAAGCTTCACAACGTTATTTAATACCAAGGATCTGTTGTGAGCTGGCATGTCCAAAGTACACAATTCTTTTCTCTCCTGTTCAATAAACTGCACAGTGTACAGTATTTCTGCATTTGTTTCAATAGTCTGATCGCGCAGAAATCTAACGGCACTGCATCTGACATCCTGAATATAGATTAACATAAAAATATTTTCATTATCCAGCTGCTTGATGTATGTGAAGATTGAATGGCTGTATCGGTGATACAGTTTGTGTACAAATGTTTTATGTTACTTTTACAAACGAAGATTCTTCTTAATCACATTGTTTACTGTTTTTTAGTTCGCTTAGATAAATTTTAACAAACACCATAGTGTTAATCGATTTTCGATTGTTACAGAACGCCACGGTTGAAGAACAATTTATTGTATATCTTTTTTTTTGGATAATTCTGGTGCTCCAAGTTAATTTGCATCATTCGTTTTGCTTTTCAATTCCATTATCTTATGTGACTTCTGTATTTTAGAAACTTTAAGACGCAGATCTGAACAAATCCTTGATTTGAGGATATATATATGTTAGAAAGTCTTCCAAAAAGTAACAAAATTTCATTGGCATCACACTACCTACGCCATACCAAACAATCTCATTTTTATACATGTCATTTCACGAAGGCTTTGTTATTTTACCTCTATGCTTTATGGATTTATTTATTCAAAATCGTATTAATTTAATGTACTGAACTCTTTGTGTTATTTAAATATACTTGATTAAGATGTTTCACATTATATATATAATATTGTATAAAGTACGAAAGGAAGCTTGTGTGTCTTTGAATTTTGCGCGTTAGCTGTTCTAAATTTAGCAGTGTAAAACTAGAGGGACAGCAGCTAGTCCTCAACACCCACGTCAACTCTTAGACTACTTTTTTATCAATGAACAGTGGGATTCACTATCACATTAAAACCTCCCAACGGCTGAAGGAGCAGGCATGTTTGGTGTAAATCGCTTATGATATCATGTAGCTCATGTTATTATACAAATTACATATGTAGATGTTTAATACAACATGCAATTTTCATTTCCACAGCACTAAATGTATTTGTATTCCAACTAGATAATAATAATCTTATATGCTACAAAATATTTTGGTCAAGATTGTACAATAACATAAAATCTGACTTGACAATGAACAGAACTAAAGAGATTAAATTAAATTACCTTAATTTAATACTTCAAGCTATACTAATGAAAACACGCATATAATTCTGAACAACCTCTTGGATTAATAAGCAGATCTAAACTTTTAACCTTCAAAATTTACAGTCATTTCTAGTTGATAAATACGAAACTCACAAATATATTATTATATAAATAAATTCAATTATGTCTTAATGAAACTAAAAGATTTCCCATATGTTTTGACTTAAGTACAATTATGTGTCACATTATAGGCTACTGTTTCAATTTATCGATTATTGTTATTACAGTTAATTTATTTAAAATATATACTATCTAACAGTTTAGAGAACCAAAGATACTTTCTCGCCTTAGGTTGGTCTATGCAATGAGAGTAAGCCACGTTAATTATAATTTAGTTTAATATTTGATGTACTACAGTCTGTTGGAGTTAATTTTGATGTGTACATAGATTGATTTTATATTTGTTTATTCTAGCTGGCCTTTTATTTTCTTCAGCACACTTAAGCCGCACTATTTGGTCACCTTACTTTTCTGCTCGAGCCGCAAAGCCAAATATTTTCTTCTTGTTACTGGATTGAATGTCTTTACAAATTTTGATGAGAGGTGGCCGATATTTAAAATGTTCATTAATTCTTGAATCTTAAAGTTCATTTGAGTGGTTATTTACTTGTTATTTTACTATTATTATTTTATATCATTATATTTTTGTCCGGTAGGGCTGTTTTATGTTAGTCTTACGTATTTTTTATGTTTTATGTTTTTCGTAGACTAAACGCAACAAAAAAACACAGATAACAGCTTGTATAATTTATTACACTAAACAATTAACAAATATAACAGATATAATATAAATTATATGATAACAGTGACAGATATTAAATTACAACATTCGAAATTAATTACAAAACAAAATAATACTAGTTTCAAACTTCAAAATTAATCACAATACAAAATGGTACTGGCCTGTATCTAATATAATGATTTAAAATGAAAGTCTCAAATTCCAGTCTAGGGTATGAATTTGGTCCCACGAAGAAATTCCGAAGCTTAAATAAAGAAGTTCAGAAACGGTTCACAGTTCAATAAATTCGCCGACTCTCAGCACAAGCAGTAATTCAGATGAATCGTAGAGATTGACGAAATAAAATCACAGCTTCCGTAGATCTAACTTTAGTCACAAATCCAAGTTGAATAATCACAGCAAACACTTAATCTTTCTCAAATAACTGACTCTCTTCTTTTGAAATAAAACTAATGTCTGACTCTCCTCTTTTCTTAGAATAATAACTGATGTCTCAATCTCTATCTTGTCTCTCGCATCTTCGTCTGTTTATATATTGTAGGCCTAAACTCCTCGAAAGACTGCGAAAATTCTACAGGTCTCCAGAGCAATCCACGCATGTCCGTTCTTGCACGAGACTACACGTCTAGACACGTAGTCACCAGCACTTCATTTACAAACATATGACTGGATTACTTAATTCAAGAAAATTCTAAATGTTACCCTAA
Source organism: Carcinoscorpius rotundicauda (assembly GCA_011833715.1). NCBI lineage: Eukaryota > Metazoa > Arthropoda > Merostomata > Xiphosura > Limulidae > Carcinoscorpius > Carcinoscorpius rotundicauda. Next base: position 44,379,948 of record CM022393.1, read on the forward strand.
ATATATAACGACATATTTTATTAGTTTAAACTTCGAAACAATAATATAAATATGGAAAAATGAATAATAGAAATGAAAATTGAAACACAACACGACATGTTGTCGTTTACAAAATATTTACACGACATTTACATAACAGTTAGGTTATATCACTTTGTATCTAGATGTAAATTCCTAATAAAAAAGCTGAAGTTAAGTCCCATTGTAGATAGCTTAAATTTATCGATTAAAAATCTCGTTGGTTTATGACCGTATAACCAAGCTGAACTTGAGGTGTGTTGCAGTATCTTTGAACCATCCTCGATATTTTGATGATTGTAATGTGTAAGTACAACGCTATGTTTCCTAGGAAGGTGTAGTCATATTCATTTACGTATGTCTTGTCTGTAATAAGCGTTAAACCCGAAAAGAAGTTTTATAACTTCCTAAGGCAACATGTATGCCTTTCTTTGTATTTATAGAATTCTGTCTAGATGTATTTATGCATCAGTTTTTTATAGTGTATGTTTGTAATTTGAGCGAAAACTTTATATGAAGCAAATTTTCTAGTATAACGCTATAAATGTTTAAGATTTTTCGCTATCTGCTTTTCAATTAGCTCTTGACAAAAAGTTTAAAATTAGAAAGGTAGATTTTTCACACGTGTTATAAAGGTATACTTTAATGTGGATGAACTTTAATTATTTTTTTATTTAACGTGTTTAAATCCTCATCTCATTCTCACCTGTGTTTCTTGACGACTACATTTTAATAATAAAATACTTTACCTAATAATTTCTGATGCTAAACTAAGTATTTTGTTTTTATTTACGTTTGCAAATTCTATTTGAAATTATTGTAAATTAAATAATATTCGTGCACAGAAAACTTGAACAGTATCTCAACACTACACTGCATTTAATATCTTTACTCAAATTTATTCAACATAATTCACACTCTGCTTGAGATTTTTGGGAAAGACTTAACAGTATTTATACAGATAACATTACGTTACGAACAACATTTTAACAGAATTCAGTCTGTACTTCAAACTGTGTGCTAATTGTTATTTGACGTTCATGCTTACAAGAGAAAACAGTTAAACCAGTGTTGAAATATATTAAGTGTTTGTACATATAGTTATATGCGTATTTCTGTAGATCCTCCATGCTATACTTTTAAAAAGATTTTCTAATTTCGACATCATTTTTCTAATATATTGATTACATGGAACAATTCAGACTAGATTGACAATTTTTATTGTTTTGCTATCATCTAGATAACAGCATTTAGCATTCAGAATGTAATGGCGGATGCTAGGAAGAAATTTAGGTTAGTGAATGATTCATTAAGGTTTTTCTGAAGGAATCCGTTTTCCTTTGTACGTTGATTAAAGAAATAAAAGATATGTTATTCAGGTACCTAAATACTGTTTTAATAGAAGAACTTAGAAAATTTATTATTAGTTGCAACATATTTCAACAATACACCATTTGTTGATATTGCGTATAATCATACAATCATCGATTTAATATTTGTTTTTAAGTTTCAGGGATATCATATTTTTCATTCAATGTTATTAAATTACATCAAAAACGTAAAATTACTAGCTAGAAATATTCTATAGCTGATCTAAAATTGGTTTGTTTGGAATTTCACGCAAAGCTACACGAGAGCTATCTGCGCTAGCTGTCCCTAATTTAGCAATGTAAGACTAAAGAGAAGGCAGCTAGTTCTCACTACCTACAGCCAACTCTTGGGCTACTCTTTTAGAAAAGAATAGTTGAATTGACCGTCACGTTATAACGCTTCCACGACTTAAAAAGCAAACATGTTTGGTGTGAGAGGCATTCAAATCAGCGACCCTCAGATTACGAGTCGGGTGGCTTAATCACCTAGCCATGTGGGGTCTCTCATTTAGTAACTAGGAAAAAAAAATCTTACTTCATTATTATAAAACTTCTGGTATTGGAAGATACTTGATACTCTGATTTACTAACAATAAAAAATCACTGTATGAAAATACTAACCAAGAAAACCTGAACGTGTTACCTCCTGACTTTTTTTTATAAATTCACATTCGACTCACATTGGCTTGTTAAAAAAACAGTGTGTTGGATCTCATGTGATTTAATCATACTGTAGAATTTAGTAATGTGTTTAATATTTTATGTTTGTTTTCTCAATTTTTAATCAATGCCGCAATCAAATCTTCAGATTATAAAGGTAAAGTATCATGAGTTCAGAAAACGTGCTCCAATACATCCACACATTCTAATTCGTGTTTTTGATGATCAGGAAAGAGGATGGATCATCTCATTCTTTTCAGACCAATCACAAGTAATATCAGCATATTATATGGTAGTTTTGACATTTTGAAAGTAACTATACCCTTAAAGCTACAAAAATGCCGTCAGATATTTACATTAGGCAATGTAAAAGACTAGTCCACTCCACTTGAATTTCCTACCTGAACATGGTATAATGTATTAAAATTATTTTGACCATATAAAACATTTCATTTGTCAGTAGCTTAGTCTCAATGATATATTTATCGCTTGAGATGCACATTCTAGCAGCTGAGACTAGTGGTATTCATCCGAGAGAATAGTTACCAACATTTAATGCTCTCCAGTTAATGTGCACCTTTCAGGTGGGTGGTCATAGTTCATAGTTCATTTTCTCCTCAGTTTGTTTGCCATATAAACTCGTTGATTTTCATAACTTATGCTAACTACCATCTATCATTGTTTCAGATTAATTTTTCCCATCCACAATTTCTTATATTTGAAATATTTTATTTAGATATTTGTTACACCACTCATAAACTATTTTGTCTTTCAAGATTCGCATTATCAGGCCACATTTGTAACAAATCTTTCAATGTCAGGAACACAAAAGTACTTATTCGTGCTCTTCGCATACGTGCAATAGTCAAATGGAACATATTTTATTACTTTTTTACAACTGAAACAGTGGATTAATCCAAAACCAAATACACGATGAAGTTTATAAATAAGAATAAAATAAAGTATTTAATCCCTTCATAAGAAAATTTTCGACTTGACATATTATATTATAAAAGAACCTCAGATATTATATATCAATTCATAGAGAACCTTAGGTTTATAATGCTGGATATTATAAACTTCAAAACAGACATGATATCAAATGAGCACTCAAGAATTCTAAATTTGTTCTCAGGTACTGATGACAGCACTTTCTTGTCAAAATATAGTACCTTTGCTACTGTGTTAAATTTGTATTAAAGTTTTTCTTACGAATTCAAGCAGCCATTTCTAAAGCTTCATTATAAAGAAACAACCAAAAACAATAGATTCGCAACGTTAAAACTGAAACCTTCTTTCACTGTTTTAATTAGAAGATGCAAACTTATTAAAGAACACATGAAGTTGTTCTCTGGGATTTAAGTTGAAAATTCGAAACTTGGTTCAGTAAGTTCTAAAATAAACATTTTCTTGTATGTATATTGTTAAATTAAACATCAAACAATTATTACCAATAGAGATTGTTTTGTTGTGTGATTTCGCACAAAGCTTCTCGATGGCTATGTGTGCTAGCCGTCCCTAATTTAGCAGTGTAAGACTAGACGGGAGGCAGCTAGTCATCACCACTCACCGCCAACTCTTAGACTACTCTTGTACCAACGAATAGTGGAATTGACCGTAACATTATAACGCCCCCACGGCTGAAAGGGCGAGCATGTTTGGCGCGACGGGGATGCGAACTCGCGACCCTCCGTTTGGCCATACCGGGTCCAGTAGAGAAAAATATCTTCCTAGCATACCACCTTTGAACTGTTAATTTTCAGTACTGTGAACGTGTAAAACTATTATTTACTGAAAGAAATCACGATTAATTAAATTAAGAGAACAATATTTCATCTCTTGCATGGAACCATTGTTGTCGTACATTCATCAAATTGCCGTTCTATGATAAACTAAATGCAATAATTATGGAAATAATATTAATCTTTATATAATATGTGCATAACTTAAATATCTACATGATAATAGAGGTTACTCTTGCATGCTAAATGATAAGTGTATATTTCTTTTAAATATTATTATTCTTTAACTTAATGCCAGTGAAATATATGCTGTTGAAGATAGGTGCTTAAAATTTTAATAGAAAACTTTGGATTCACCTCACAAAGACAGTGTATATTTCCTAATTCGACTAACGTCCTCTAATGATTAATTTATTATAATCTAATTTCAATTCTGCACAATCGATGAATATATTACTTATTTTATAGCACTTTCTACTTATTATGAGAAATAAACATACAGAGATGCAGTAGCTGTTTAACAGTAAAAAACACAAACATGCAAACAGGCATGTTCAAAAACTACTGTAGGTTCAAATAAACAAGTAGTTGGAAATATAACCGGTGTTTGTGCTTAGTAGAAAATGATTAATTTGTTTGCGTGTGGGTAATGTGCACGACTTCGCAGCCTGTGACAAACACGTGCAGCGATCATATAGCAATCCAATAATGATTAAGTAATTGTTGAATGCAACGACTTACGATCCTACAGATTCGGTAGAAGAACAGTAAGTACAATCTTTGTACTGTAAAAAAATATATACCACTGGTGTTTCAAAGTTGTAAGTTATCAAATTAGTGATGGATCAAGGCTTGAGCGATTAAAGAACCGCCAGAAGCTCATTGTCTATGCGCCCCCCCATATGGAAGCGAAAAAATTAAGATTAAATTTTTAAGTATCTTATTATGTTAACTCTCAAAATGCATACGGTCTCAAGAACAGACCACGTGACCATCTAGTAGAAGGTTATATAATTTTAATACTATAACTTTTAATAAAGTATGTGCGTTTTTGCAAAATTTAGATCTTTTATTAACCTAACAGATCGTTTGTACACGCAAAAATATTAAGTATTTCTACTTAAGATTTGCCCATGGATATAAACAGTGCAAGACAATGCTTATGTTAAGATTAAAAATATTTTGTCGTCTCAAAAATATCATATTTCAATTTTATAATAGTTAAATCGTTAGAAATAAATTTCAAACACAATGTGTACATGCATGGTGAGGTAGTTAAGGCACTCAGCTCGTAATCCGAGGAACACGGGTTTGAATCCCCCTCATACTAAATATGCTCGCCATTTCAGCCTGAGGGCATTATTATGTTACTGTTAATCCCACTATTCTTTGGTAAAAAAGTAGCCCAAACTCACACTGCTAAATTATGAACGGTTAGCGCAGTTAGCAGTCGTGTTGCTTTATGCGAAATCAAAACAAACCAATCAAACACTTTGTAAAACTCGAATTTCATCTGTTATTTTCTCTATCGTAACGTTATAAAAGGATGGTTATTTTTACTGGCCTCGTAACTACTAAAAATATCGAATTAAGTCTGAATTGTTCTTTTTTGTTCTCTTTCCAGAACAATTTCTAAGTGTAACATTTAACTACATCTGTTTATTCCAAGTAGTTACGTGATTACCACTATTGTACCGTTATAAGTCTTAACTCATTATAAAACGTGCCTCAGTTAATGAAACGCTCTTGAATTATTCTACTCGCGAGCTATTTGCGAAAGTACCTCAAGAAAAGTTCGCTTGTATTATTTATTTCACCAGATCGAGCTTTAAATAATTTAAAAGTTTTACAAGTTTAGTTATATTTTGAATAATAAATAAATATTAAAGGGAAAAAAAGAAATTACTCACTCGGGTCTTATTTGCTTGGTGTTGATTCAACTTAATTTTTCTAACTATATGACTTACATTATGATTACATAAAAATATAGTTTATAACATTATATTGTATTTATTGTGTTGCTTAAAGGATTTCCGAAGTATGACAATATTATACACACTAAAAAGTTGGCTTTGTCATGAAAACTGAGATTGTAAAATAAGATTACTTATCATATATTTATTTTTTACATCTTGATTTATGTGGATGTTTCTTTCTTTCTTTCTCCTGGAAAAATAAGTTTCTAACTTCTTGCTAAGTACAAGATGAAAGAAAATGTTGTGGAACCGCTGTCAATGATAAGCTTCTTAAATAATAAGGTTTATATTTACTGATTTTCTTTTGTAATTTTTAATAAAATTAACTCTGTTTTTTCTGTTTTCATATTTTTTGTATATTTTAACAAGAAACTTTGTATATTAAATTACGATGTTTTTTATATGATTTTTACAAGATACAAATCAGTCTAGCAACATAAAATATCTGTGTAACAACATATATCATATTGAAAACTGAAAACCTTAAGAAGGGTTCTTAACAGATCTTTGAAGAACAAAATATTCTTACACTCATACCGCTTAAATGTGTTAAAACATGGAGTTTAAAATTTCCAAGACGGAGAAATTCTTTATATTCAATTGCATTGTAAACCAAGAAATATGGATAAACAGGATTCACCAAAAAAACCTGAAAAATGTCGTGTTATACCCAGAAGCAAAGAGAAACGTTGTGCGATAAGTAAGACTTCACAAATAATAATTTCAAAAGTAAAAACTATCCACATGAGACCAGCAACATAATCAGGAACGATCTTCATCTGAGAAAGAAGGCAACAGGTTGAGGGTTCACTAAAGTAGGACTTACAGTCGAATCTCCACTACTTCTAACAACTGGGGAATGAAACTGACATTCTTTCTATTCCGAATGAACATATACTAGCAATGCCAACTCAAGTTAAAAACCGAAGGTGAGATACAATATCGCTCTTCTCAAATTTTTATATTTTTATTTATTTTACAAAAAATTTTGTTAGTCACAAATGCTACACTATGACTACCATAGGTATCGAAAACTTGTTTCTAGCATTATGAGCCCGGAAACGTACCACTGCGCCATTGAATAGTTCGTTAATTTTTATTTTTAAAAATTCAAAACACAGATTACAAAATATGGTAAATAGTATAAAAACACATATAAAAACAAACATATTTAGATAACTGAACTTAACAAACTTTTAATATGGCAAATGTTTCCTTCATTTGTTATATTAATTTATTTGATCTCTTTATTTTGTTTTGAGATTATTGAAAAAAAAATGTTTAATCACTCTTTTCTACTACAGAAGATAATTTCTTTTTCAACTTTAGTATCGGAAACATTCTTGCGCCACATGCCACGCTGACGGACATATAGTTAATAATTATTTAGAGCAATAAACTTACTTGGAAAATATTATTTGTATTGGATCTCACGTTTATAATGATAAAACCTTGTTTGAAGTTGAAATTCCCTGTATTCTATGAGATTTTAATTTAGGTTCTGCACAGAAACTTTCACTACCTATATCCCTTTTAAAAATTATAATAGTTCTTGCGTTATCAAACCTTTGCGGTGGGTTTATCGTGCCTTTCGAATCTACCTTGAGTTGGCCGTCCATACCATCAAATTGACCATGACACTTTATGCGATCGAGCTGCTGATACGTGGTGGAAAACCACAAAGCTCTTAAGCAATATGTATCATAGAAATTTTGAAAGAGGGGATCACGTGTTTTAGGCATACCAATCTAACGAGGAATCCTTTGCGATAAAAATTGCACTGCTGAGTTATTCTTAAGATATACAGCTGTAAGATAGCCTATGACTGGACGTAGTGACTTTAGTTTTTAATGACATTGAAAGACTTCAAAAACGTTTTATTACAATAAATGCAACTCTCTATGTTTATGCATATATATTCCAAATGCTTTTGTGAATAAGAGTGAAAAACTTCTGAAATCATACATATTTGGTTTTCTATGTGTATGCTTTCCATTGAAATTGAAAGAAAATATCGCCAAAAGAATAAAGTATTATATTTCGACTGTTTGGCCGCAAGTGAAGGTATAGAAAATTATGCTATCCAGAAAATTTAATAAGTTGAGAAGAAATACGTTACTGAAGTTATAGAATAGTTTTTCTTCATTGCCATAAAATGAATTATAATAAATTAAAACTTAACAGGCATTATACAAAGAATATATATATAACTTTTACGGAAATGCTTTACTGTCACAATTCTTTCTACTCTATAATTATAAAATCATGCTTAAAACAATGCTTGTTTAGCATAATAATGTTTTTCAAAAAATTTGTATGAACGGTTCATAGCTTCAAGTAGAGAATTTGACAGATGGTAAAGAATAAAAACATTACTCTATGTCATTCCTATAAGTTGAACAGAAATTTTGTAAGTGCTAAAGCAATTATAGGAAATACGTTCTATAAGGAAAGAGCACAGTTAAGTGTTGTCACTGAGATAGCTTTGTAAGATCATCTCTCTCGGTGTCAGAGCCACATGACAAAGTAGCGCTACAGATGACGTCAGTAGCTTCTCATATGTTTCTTGGTGATAAACAAACTACTTAGCAGAGAGTTCTGAATGCTTATGGAAACAATATATGTTTTGTCAACAAGAAAATAGTTTGAAACAAAGATGAAATGTATTATTTTTATTTTCTATAAAATATACATTAAAGATTAAAATGTATATTTTTGTTTTTCTATAAAATCTATATGATATTTGTTTTGGCTTAATTTTGTTTAGTCGTTCCCAGTTTGGCAGTGACAGACTGAAGGGAATACTACCTATTGGGCCACTCATTTACTAACAAGTAATGGAATTTATCTCACTTTATAATTCTTCCACGCCTGAAACGGTATATTTGGTGACAGGAATTCGATCCCGTGATTTTCAGAGTGAGAGTCTAATGTCTTAATCATTAGTTGATATCCACTTAGCTATATGGCTAGTCGTAGTTTTGACAGATAAATTTCGTATAAGAAGCATGTTTTAAAAACAAGGAAACTGTTAAATCAGGGTTGAGTATCAAATTACCCATATCCATGATGTTAGGTTCAAGAAGTCTTGATAGAAATGAAATAGAAACTCAATGACCCGGGAACATTCTGAAGGTGGACTTTTCGTTATTCTTCGGTAACAAACTGGCAAAATTACCATAATCGTAATACAGAATTTTTTTTTAAAAAAAGTATAATTTGTCAATAATAAAGCAATTTGAAACAGGGGTTATAATTTGTTTGTTTTGAATTAGGCACAAAGTTACACAATGGGCTATATGTGTTCTGCCCATTACGGATATCGAAACCCGGTTTCTAGCGTTGAAAGTTCGCAGACGCATCGTTGTGTCCTGGGGATCTCATTTATTGAGATAATGTTTTCTTAGCTCAAAATATTTATTTTTTTCTTTCAGTGGTTACATTAAATAACTTACCTAGTTTTTTTTTAACTTCCAAGTCGAATTGTGAGATTTTTTTAAAGATAAAGTGAAGATCATGGTGATTCTTTGTTGAATGATTGTCAAAGTTAACAGGTGCTCGACTAGTGACAGGCATTAACAGTTAAGATTGGTGTTTGTTTGTTTCTTAAAATAAAATAAAATGTAATAATTAAGATTTATGTAACAGTGATTCGACTTTTTCAAAAGCCGTCTTAATGTTATTGATGATAGCCTGACGTAGTGGTGACTGTGTGGATCCAAGGGTCCATGATTCGTGACCTATTGTAAAAAATAAAAAACCTAGCTCTCTGCTGTATATGAGTCGCCAAAAAGTTAGCAGGCATTACTATTGACTTTTACAAATAGCTTCAATTTTAAAAAAGTGGTTCATGTTATGTTTACTGGTTTTTTGAAAACCAATTATATCAACCATTTGAAACTGAAACAATATCACGGTTGACTATGCTTAAATTATTTTAGTGACGACAAACTACGTAACTCCCTTTCTTCCGCCCCCCAGTAGCACAGTGCACTTACACACTAAAAACTGGGTTTCGATACCCATGGTGGGCATAGCACAGATAGTCCATTATTTAGCTTTGTGCTTAATTCTAAACAAAAAACAAACTGTTTCTCCTATGTAATTAAAATTTTTAGTTTATTTAGGCTTAATAATTAATCAAATTTTGGTTCGGGTAACAAAGTAGATACTTTTGAAGAAACAAGTTTTTCCACTTTGGCGGTTTTGGAGCTCAGTTGTTATTTTTATCTTGTAAAGTTTTATTGTAGGCTTGTGTTATCTGGTACCTAATTACATACATTATGGTCTGCCACAGTTTTATTGGTTCTGACTTGGTGTAATTGTAGATCTTTGTATTGGTTTTGTGAAAGTATAGGTTTGTATCACTTTGTAAATAAATTAAAATAGTTGTAAGGTCTCATTATTTTTATGTGTATACTCATTGTAACGTGCATGTAAAGATACTTTTTATAAAATATTAAATATAATTTATTTATAAATAAGCATGTGGAAATACACTTTTGTCTATGCTTTCGTTAGTAGTGAATAGCTAACTGTGGATATATAAATGTAACACAAAAGTTATTACACTACAAAAATCATTTATTTTTAATAAAATTAAGTAGATGTGAAATTTTACTAATTTTTTGAGCGTGAAGTTGCATACCCAGCTCTATCATTACTAAAAGCTCGAGAGATACAGTGAATGAGTACAAGTAAAATTGAAATTTTAATTTATAATAGGCTTCCGTTTCGAAGCTCTTATAACGCACTTTGACAGGTTATTTTAAGGAAGCTATATTACATCGACTTTTTGTTTTTATAACGCGGAAAACGCATATATTTTCTAAAAATTATCAACATTTCTGTGAGGATTTTCAATGTCGTTCATTCTCAAGAAAAATGAATCGAAAGAGTTGAGAAACAGGCAAAAATGGCAAAGCAGTTGTGTCAATTAATTGTTCAAAGCATCCAGTTTCACAACATAAGTGTGATCACGTTTTCTACTAACTGAATTTAATTCATTAAATGTAATAGCAATTTTCTATTTTGCTTTTAAGAAACAACTGTATTCTGCATCAAAAAGTAAAACATATCCTAACAAACGTAAATATGATTTTATTCTAATTCGGACATAAGAGCTTATTCTAACCCCAGTATCAAATGGAAGTTAAATAATGTGAATCAGAAAACAGCTAGAAAATTAAATAGCAGGAATATCGTTACTCTTCGCTTGGCAGCTAGATATTTTACTACTATATAATTTGGCTAGTATGGGAAACAAAGCAAAATATTATCTGAAATCGTTAATGTATAGCATTTTTGTCGTAGTGTGAGTTTTGTTCAAGGGCAACTCTTTACAATACTTATTACGGTAACAATACAGAGGTTTTTAAATAAGTATTTCCTTTTTCAATATATAGGAAGGTTTAATATGAATTTGTTTTGCTTTTGTACTACGATGTTCGTATGTCAATTTAATATGTGTAAAGTATATGAGAAGAACGACTGTACTCCAATTTTTATACCCAGCTCTAAATTATATTTTACAAAATTTGAATCATTCGTCCTTAAATTGGAAACAGAGAAAACATTTAATGAATACAAATATTTTAGCCTGCTTAAAATCAATTTGATATAGATTGTTTTAGAACAGTAAGAACGTTTAACATATCTTACATGTAAGCTATTTCAAAACAGCTTAATATGTTTTCAACCAACAAAATGTTTTAAAAGCATAATGCTTAAACTTTTTTAAACCCAAATTATTATTTAAATGGGCCATGGCTAGTTTGAGTTAAACAATTACAAGTTGTGTAGAAACAATGTCTCAAGCACGTAGTAATATTTCAATGTAACCTCACCAATTTGCTTTAAAACAAGAGTAATTTCTAGAAACTATGTGCAACCTTTTTAAACCAATAGTAAAATTTCAAGGTATATTAAATGATCTGTTATAGAGTAGTAAAATGTCTTCAATTTATCTTTGGTAAAATATGAATCATTATTCTATACATTGGATCTGTTTAAGGATAAATAGTTTTCTTCTTTTTCAACTTTTCTTGTTTAAAGTTGTGTTTATCCCTAAAACAAAATGACATTAAACTAATAACTCTAAAAATATTAGTTTGTTTTAAGTAATTTTGAATTACAAAAAGTGACTTTTCATAAATAGGTTTTAATTTTAAAGAATCTCCCATTGTGATTTTGTTTACAGCAGACAAGATGTTATAAATACTTCGTATTGGTTTGACAAAAAAAATATAACTTATATGAGTAAAAATCAATTGTTCATCCTTACCCATCACCACAGGCTTATAAATTAAATGGCTACTTTAAGCAGTAAATTCTCTGCTAATTCTCTGATTATTTGAAAACTACCAAACTTGTGAAAGCATAATGATAGTTTTAAAGAATAAAAAATCTTCAACAAGCACATATACTTTAAAGCATAATTCCCCTAAATCATCAGAAAATTCTTGATTTTAAACTGTTAAACTCTTTTAGAAAATCAAAAAACTGAATGTAATAAACATAATTTATTATATATATTATATCGCTTGATTTTAAAAAATAAGGAATATTTCAAGATATTGTTTACAGTTTTTAAACATGACTTGTTTTGAAGAAAAAATATCTTAAACATATCAGAATGATAAATTTCAAAATAATTTTTACAATTCTTTATTTGAGATTTATTTTAACGACATGAAATTCTCTTTATCCATTAAAAATATTGTGCTATCTTTAAGACTTTTTCTGATCCATTTTAAAATAATAATTTGGTTCCACACATTCTTCCCTGTAACTGCCTACATTTGGCAATGTGATCTGAGACCAATACGTTTCATTGCGTATGTTTAACACCTGTATGAAACACAAATGTTCCATGGATAACAAAAAAAGAAAAAGAGTTAGAATATAAATATGTTCAATCACTGTTAATTTAAAACAATAATAACAAACTGAATGACCTGGTTTTAAATTAATTTTCATTTGTGAACTGCCAAATTTTAGCAACTGTGCTTTTTTTATGGCAAAACCATATTGAGCTATTTATTGTGTCTACTGAGGGGAATCGAACCACTGATCATAGTGTTGTAAATTCATAGACTAACCATTATCCCAGCTGGGGGACTTCAGCAACTGTAAACACTTCATTTTAATTTATTTTTAGCAAAACATAAAAGGTTAACAGTTAATTACACTATTTATTTTTAATCAAAATTAATCACTTAAAGCAGTCTAAATGGGTTAGTTTGTTGTAGTATTAAAGTATTTAAGCAGCCCCAATGCCGTATTTTATTGTAATAACAAATATTGTAAGATACATTATTTGTTCTATTCTAGAGGAGGGTTAACCTCTAAAGTAGTCTGTGTAGTGGACGTAATAATCTCTTAAAACACACACACAGTAGCTCATTGTATATTAACAACAATATGTTATCACAATGAATGGTCTAATATAGAGCAATAAACATTTTCCATAACAGTCTGAATGGTCTAATTTGAAGTATTATTATTATTTCATAATAACCTGAATAGCCTGTTTTACAATTGTCCTAAACAAACCTGAAAGTTATATTGTAAATAATAAGATTTTAATACTGTCTCAATAGACAGATTTGAGACCAGTAAAAATATTTGTATGAAAAGCTGTTGATAATTTAAAGATTCATATGGCACATCTTAGCAAATAAAAATGCCATCAGACAAACTATACAGATTGAAACAATTATCAACCTTAGCTGCAGCATCTGACACAGTCGCTTTACGTTATCTGTAATATGTAATGTATCAACCATCAATATTTTCAATTTTCATTTCAGGTACATAGCTCAAGCACTTCCCGTCTAGGTAATCCGGCGTTCAAAGAGTGAAAGTGGGATTTCTCGGGGTTTCCCCGTTTTTCCCACATAAATTCTTAGCATAGCAAGCATACTGATCTCCCGCCACCCTAAAGGATTCTAAGTCTCAGATCGGCCGTTGATTTTGGGATAGTCATTAATGCCTGTCGTCATTTGTTATCCGCCACTGCTTGCTTTATGCTACTTCAAATATCTTAAAATTTCTTATCTATTATATATATATATATATATACATGTTTGTTATATATGTATATGATGTTTTTTCTCATGAAGCTCAACTTAACATCGAAAGTCATGAATGGGGCGAAGAAAAAGATGTTTCTGAACGTTCCTGATGACATTTGTTCTAAGCTTCGGTTTAAGCTTTTACCTGAAATTGTTACCAATAATTTTGCTTTAACCTTACTTTAAAATGCAATGAACTCAGTTTTGTCAGTTGAAATTCTGAGAAAACTCACTTTACGTTCTGCTTGGTCCAGAGAATTTATTATTGAAATTCATTACAAATAATTATGTAGGAAAAGTAACAATTCTCAAGCTGAACCAACTTAATTGATTTGTAAGCTAAGTTCATAAATGAGTAATCTCTTTTTTATACGTAAGCAATATATGTTCTTGCCATGATTTGATTTATTTTTGTTTGTAGCAATGATAAATAAATTCATAAAGCATGTTTAATGTTTTCAATGAGTAAGTTTGTTTGTTAAAGAAAAACTGTAAACAACACTCAGATTTAAAAATACGTTTCAACTTTACATTTTGATATATATTTACGAAATGAGTTCGTAGCTGTTCCTTATAATATTTTCTCATGTTTGTCGGTAATGTATAAACTAGGCATTTATATGTCAAAAGTTCAAGACAACACTGTCTGTTCAAATAATCATGAATTATTTTACAAATCAAATAACCAGAAAATCTATGATGCTGTAAAGGTCTTTGTGCAATAATTTATAAGTACATGAGATTTCACTAGATTTTCTTCAGATGTTGTTTGTATTCAACTTATAAAATTAAATGTAACGTGTCTTTTTTTTCATGGTAAACTCTAAAGTTTAATGATACCTTCACAATTATTCACTAACTTATCTGAAAATGCAAGTTTATGTCCTTTCTAATTTTAACAATAAATTTAATTCCTTTATGTTCAAAAACTGAGGAATATAATGAAAATTGTAAAAGAATAACATACATTCCTGTAACAATATAATAGTTTATAATATTATTAAACAGCTTATATGATGAAACAGAATTTACAACCAATAATAGATGAAGGTTAAATAATCGTAATATCTAGAATACTCAATGCTTTTTACACTCTGCAATCGGTATCACTCAACTATTTTTATAAAAACAAGTGCAGTCGAAGGAAAGACGTATGTTAACTCATAGCTGCGCCGTCGCTTTCTTCGTAAATGTTACTTTTAATTAAAATGCAAAACTTAGCTTCAAAACTGTATATGCACATAAGTGCATTGTTTCTTTTGAATGATGTTAATTACAATTATTCAGTCCTGGTCATCCCTAGCAGAATTATTTTGAATTACAGAGCTAAAAGTTTTATTCAAGGCTGTCTTTCAAAGCACAAGTAACAATATAAAAAAACTACCAACGCATAATTATACTATCAAATATATGAAACAATATATAGGTATTACTGAACATCTTTCTTGGTATATTTAAGGAATGGCACAGATATCTCAGGATAATTACCTGATCTTCCACTTTTTCAATATTTTGCCTCAGTTAACGGGTTAGCATTATTTAATTTCAACAGATATCACTGCAGTGTTATTTCTCTAGTATGGGTAGAATATTGATTAAGTTTTGCAAATTAAACGGAATCTCTAACAATATTACTAATTTTACTAAAAAATAATTTTATCGAAAATGATTTTATCCGCTTCATTCATAATTATGTATTGTCTTTAGTGAGTTTTTTAACGGTGACCGATTTTTTCTTTCAGACACATCTATTTATATACATCTATATGTGTAGAGAGATATAGTTTGTAATAGAAGTTAAAACTATTACGCTAGCTGGGTTCTACTGTTACAGATCAAATATACAGGGTGGTCGCTAGAAAAGCGGAAAATTTGAGGGACAGATGAGATCATGAATAAAATGCGTGCTTACTCATTTCTATTTTGATTTCTTTACATCATGAATAAAATGCATGATTTTAATAATTTTGAGCATCTATGAGTGTAATATAACATATGCCTTTAAAAAACTTTGTAAAAGTTATTCTTTGTAAAAATAAATAGCTGTTTGACAAATTTTCCGCTTTTTTAGCGACCACATTGTATTTCTTGGACAATAAAAGCTGTACAAAATAATTTATGTTGCTCACACCTAAAACAGAGAAGAAATATATGTCTTAAATATTTACTTTTCTTCAGAGCTTTTGTATTTAATAGCCTGACCAATGAACTGATTTGTTCCATTGTATGTATTATAAAATTAAAACCAGTTTAAGAAAGATAAAATATAAAAATAATGTTGACGACATCTCTATTTGTGCTAAGTTGTAAAATAAAATATCCGATAAAATGCTTCAAGAATGATGTTGAGAAGATGGTTTTTGATTCATTAATATGTTTAACAGCTGGATATTTATTCAACAGTTATTCAGCAACTCTTAACTTTTTCATGTAAATCCCAATGAAACTGTTTGCTTGTTTATCTGTTTTTAAACAATATTAAAGCAAAAAAAATAGAATTTAGGTTTGATTTTTTTCCTCATATATTAGTGTTCCGTGCTGGTTGTTTCTGAGATATGAAGTCAGTAGCCAAGAGGTGTTGTTGATCAGAAAATTAATATTTGCCTCAGTTGATATGTAAACTCATTGACCAGCGACTTCTACTAATTTGTTAAATCAATAAAAACTGCT
Source organism: Carcinoscorpius rotundicauda (assembly GCA_011833715.1). Taxonomy (NCBI): domain Eukaryota; kingdom Metazoa; phylum Arthropoda; class Merostomata; order Xiphosura; family Limulidae; genus Carcinoscorpius; species Carcinoscorpius rotundicauda. The sequence goes on from CM022393.1 coordinate 44,396,459, forward strand.
TTAGTTTACATCTGACCCAAAGTACAAAGTGTTGTACTTGATAAGTGAGATATTCAACCAATAAGTATACATGATCTACAATATAAGTAACCAGTTGGTGTACTTGAAGTGTGAAATCAAAACACTGGGTAACACTTTTTCAGTAACTTTGAGTTGCATTGGATATTTTAACTGATTTTGAAGGAATTTTAGGCGCTGATTTCAAATCTGGAATTAGTTTTTCTCTACAAGCTCTAGTTTGTATGCAATTTGAGGTTAATGAAATTGTACAAATGTGAACTTGCGTAAACCATGTATAAGCATTTTTACGTCCATATATATAGATAGTTTCTGATATTTTGATCAGTCTTCTTTTGTTTCAGATCAAACATGGCTTCCAAAAATATATATCATTGCAGAAACAAGCCTGACGCCTTCTGCTACATATGTGGATGCTACACACTTACGTCAGAGACGTAACATATCCTCGTTCGTCAAGCGTGCCTACAAGGCATATTTTGAAGTTCATCTTGGTGATCAAGACAAGCAATGGGCTCCTCATGTTGTGTGCCACAGTTGTGAGGAAATGCTTCGAGACTGGACCAAAGGAAAACGCAATGGTCTGCCTTTTGGTGTTCCAATGATTTGGCGCGAACCCACCAACCATGTAACTGACTGTTATTTCTGCATGGTAAACACAACGGGTGTTGGGAAGAAATACCGACATAAGATTACGTATCCGAACATTCCCTCAGCTATTTGGCCTGCTCCGCACTCTGAAGAAGTTCCTGTTCCAGTTTTCAAAGGCTTGCCTTCATTAGACGATAAAGACATTGGACATGATACAAGCGAACAAGACAGTTGTGACAGTGAATTGTCAGAAAAGTGTACACAATCAGAGAACTGTTCTTCAGACACTGAACCTTTCCCCGTCCCCAAGCCACTTCCCCAGGCTGAACTGAATGATTTAGTGCGGGATTTAGATCTTTCAAAGAAAGCAGCAGAGCTTTTGGCATCAAGATTACAAGGCAGAAATCTTGTTGATCACTCTGTTTAAGTATCATATTTCAGAAAGCGTGACCAGCTTTTTGTGACCTTCTTATCAGAAGACAGACAGTTTGTTTACTGCCATGACATCCAAGGGCTTCTCAAAGAACTGGGTGTACCTTACTATAGTCCTGCTGAATGGAGACTCTTTTTAGACAGTTCAAAACGCAGTCTAAAGTGTGTTCTTTTACATAATGGGAATGTTTATGGAGCAGTACCTGTCGGTCACTCAGTGCATTTGCGGGAAGACTATGATGATATGAGAATGGTCATGGACTTATTAAAATATTATGAGCACAGTTGGATCATTTGTGTAAACTTAAAGATGGTCAACTTTCTTCTTGGACAACAGAAAGGTTTCACCAAGTTTCCATGTTCCTTCTGTATGTGGGACAGCCGAGCACGAGACAGACATTGGGTCCAGAAGGACTGGCCTATTCGTGACACCCTTGAAGCAGGCATGCCAAATATCATAGAAGACCCAATTGTAAGCAGAGATAAGATCATCTTTCCTCCTCTTTACATCAAATTAGGTTCGATGAAGCAATTTGTCAAGGCACAGGAAACCGAAGGTGAATGTTTCCAACACATCATTACAGCTTTACCACGGTTATCATTTGAGAAGATCAAAGCAGGCGAGTTTGATGGCCCACAGATTCGAACCTTAATTCGTGATGATCAGTTTGTTGCTAAGATGACCGCTTTAGAAAAGGCAGCATGATTGTCCTTTGGGGCAGTCGTTCAGAACTTCTTTGGAAACAATAAGGCGGAGAACTACAGTGAACTTGTGAACAGAATGCTCCTCGCTTTTCGTGATCTCGGGTGCAACATGAGCATCAAGCTTCATTTTTTGAGCAGCCACCTTGATAAGTTCCCTGACAACCTGGGGGCTGTGAGTGACGAACAAGGAGAACAATTCCACCAAGACCTAAAGGTCATGGAAGAACGCTACCAAAGGCGCTGGGACAAAAGTATGATGGCTGACTACTGCTGGAGCATTAAGTGAGATTGTCCAGATGAAGTGTACAAACGCAAATTCCTACCTGAATAAAATACACAAACAAATTGATAAGCTATTCCTATAATTTCCTATAATAACGAACAATTAAAAAATAAATAAAAATGTCAAATTGCATAAAATCTGTAGCTTGCAGACAAAAACCGACTTCAGATTTGAAATCAACACACTCAAACTAACTATAAAAAGATCTTTTTAAATGCAACAAAATGAGTGTTCCCCAGTGATAACAATAAAAAAACGCTTCATGTGTAAACATAGCCAATGAACCATGTTGTTTAATTTCTGAATGCTTACTTTTTGTAAGTTCATCTTAAGATGTCAACTGCAGTTGTTATTTGTAAAATCATATAGGCACGGCATGGCCAAGCGTGTTAATCTGTGGGTCGCGGGTTAGCATCCCTGTCGCGCCAAACATGCTCGCTCTTTCAGCCGTGGGGGTGTCATAATGTGCGATCAATTACACTATTCTTTGGTAAAAAAGTAGCCCATGAGTTGGCGGTGGGTGGTGATGACTAGCTTTGCAGTTTCTGTAGATAACTAACAGTCAACTTTAATTTATTTAATACATACAAAAATTGAGAGAATAAGCTAAATGTGCAATAATTTTAAAATGTAATTTTAGTTTCACTGAAGCAAATCTTTTATTAGTCAAGTTTGTTTATTCAGAATGCTTCAACCATCTATATTTATAAAGTAAGGAATAATTACTGTTTACTGTTGGCACGTGTTACGTAATATTGATGAGTGGGAGTAACCTGTTTGCGGACTGGAAGATAATCTAGTAACATTATTTTTTTTTTTCCTGTCGTAGAAACTGGAATCGTGTAATTAAGATATTCGCTTGGAAACCTGAAGTTTGGACTGAGATAGTTCTTGCTATGATTCAAAGATAATCACTGCGTAATATCAGGAAAAATGTTTCTAGGACAAAGTTATTTTAACTTTTATTGTTATTTAGAATAATGTCTGGTATGAAAGTTTGTATTTTATGAAAATACTTGATACTTATAGTTTAGTTAGATAGGAGGTTAATGATAGATTATATGCTCAATGTTATACCAACTCCAGAGAGAGATAATTCGTTTGTCTGTTTCTTATTAAGCACAAAGCCAAACAATGGGCTAATTGTGTTGTATACACCACGATAATTCAGATACTGTTTTGAGGATTATAAGTATCGGATGTTCAGTTGAAACGCTAGGATTAGAAACCTTCAGGTACTAATTATTTTATTTATATTTAAATATTAATTACGAGCAGAAATAAACCAGGTCTTCAACTGATGAGTTACAATGCTCTGCTGTTATCTATCATACAGGTTATGTTTATAGTGTGAATGTAAGGCCGTGTAGTGTTTTACAAATATTTTACACTACTGTACGTTAATTTAGTTTTATCATTGTATTGGGGTATTTTTTGTAATATTTAAAAAGATAATTTTAATCTTTCCAGTATGTTACTTATTCAAACAAAATACGTAAAATAATCACCGAAACAAATATAATTTTGGCTGGCTTTTTTATTAAACCATTTTTAGAGCATTTGTAATATTTAATACTACATAATTGATGGTTTTACACATAAGAGTATAGATTATACATGATAATTTAAGATTATAGTTATTTTTTACATCATGAACATTTTTCAGAGTGTACAAAGTATCGATTTAACGTACAGAATTTAATAATAAATAACTGAGATCGTACATTAACACATTTTTAAGTTGAGGTAACAATTTAACAGTAAAATAATTGGCTATTTTATTTTTTTAGAGTTTATATAATTATATAAGATTAAAGTATTTGATTCACCCCCTATTTAAGACTAAAACTGTAGGTCATTCTATGCACACTCTCTTTGGAGTTAAAGTGATGATCAGAGAGTGCACGAAAATTTTCTATGTAGGAATGGCAAAACCCAAAGTCATTTTGAAAATTTCTTATTTTCGTTCATCATCATCTTTCTTTAATAGACCTAGAAACTGTAGTTTTATCTTCATTTAAGAGAACAAAACAGTCTTTACGATATATAACTTCTTCTTTTACTATTATTCTATACAAGGTCTAAAAAGGAAAATTTTCATAATTCTAGTGTAAGGTAGTTTTATTACAACAGTCTAGTATTCCTTTAAACAACTTGTATGGTGAAAGGGAGTTTACCATCCATTAAAAGATCAAGATTAAATGATCGAAATATCTAGAATATTCAATACTTTGTACATTATACAATCATCATCTTTAGTTTTTATAATAATGACAAAACAAGACTAACGTTGCATATGTGATATTGCATGTCAAAAAGAGCTATATAAAGATGTTAAGTTTAGATGAAATAAAGTTAAGTTATATGGCATGCCAAGTTCGTTAAGTATGTGTAAAAGAGCAAAGTTACATATGCTGTCGTGCTTTGTAAAAGTATTCTATAAAATGAGCCAATTTTTATATAAAAATGTGTAAGTACTTAGAGACTTAATATGGATAAGTTAAACAAAACACAACTGGAGCAACTTGGACATCTCTTCTTTCTATGTAATATGAATAAAAATATCTTCACATATTTATTTATAGTTATTTTGCTTGGCTTGTTTAATAAATAACTTGTTTACACAGTTTTGGGTTTTTGATAAGTTAGTATTTTTTTGTTTATTCCATTTATTTATGTTACTGATCACTCACTTTAGCTTGGCTGTTTTTAAAATGAAAATACTTTATTAGAAATCACTCTTCATTGTTTAAGTTATAATTTACTGCAAGGAAAATATCGATTTTAATTATAATGTGTCTATTATTATCTTTACAGAAAACTTGATATTATCAAATTATAATATTGTTTCATCAGCTGATATGACGAGTAAAAGAGCAATTAGTTATTTTTACCACGTAAATATTTAGCTTAAAATACATTTTAACGGATATATCATACTTCAATTCACTCAATCAATGAAAGAAATAAGAGGCATTGTAAAAGTGATAGTTTTCCATCTTTTTCACAATAATTTAATTACTTTTTAATGACTTTACAGGGTGTTGAAGCAAAAATCATATAATACTATCTCAAGAACTTATATACATCTTAGAATATTAAAACCAGTAGCATTCCATAATTTCAGTTAACCTGTCCTCATAACATGCATTTCTGTGTTTACTCTATGTTTTGTCTTCCTAGCAGAAAACTACAAAAAGAACAATAATTGTACGATCTTATGGCTATTAAACATTTTTGAAAACACGCAAATAATGGCGCTATAGCAATTAGAGCAACTTCAGTCATTCTTCATGACTGAAGATACACAAGCCAAACATTACGTATATACCGGGTAATAACCAAACTTTATAATAACAAGTAATTATTGTTAACATTTGTCTGAAGGTTAGATACATTGTAATCTTCACTGGTTCGAAATGATTACAAAACATTTTTTGAGTCAATGAAAAACTGTCATAAACAAGCGTAGAGAAAGAAAGCAACTAAAAATGCTAAAAATAAAGAGAACAAGTTTACATTTAAAGTAAAGGTATCTTAAGAAAGTCATGAAATTACATATTATGAAAGGTTATAACCACAAAATTTGTATACGTAATTTATGTTATCGGTAAATATAGTTTTAAGATTGCTAAAACCATGTACATTTTTATAATTAAATTAATAAGTATTTTAGTTATAAACAAAAGTTGCATGAATGAAAGATTGTAAAATATAATTTATGAAAATACCAATAAGAATAATTAGTTACAATGAGTTTATAATCTGCTAATGCACTTAACAAAGTGCTTAATTCGGTTATTTAGTATTAGAGAAACTAATGACAATATTAGGTGTACTTTTCAATATACCTTTGTATCAATAAACATATCGAAAAGTAAGTTATACGTGTTTTATAGAGTAATATCAAACTGACATACATTATATAGAGAAAATACTCAAAGATTAGATAACATTTTGAAAAGTTCGATAGGCAATAATGTTCAAAAACATCCTCAGGTAAAAATCCCTTATGTTGAGAAACAACATTACATAAAAGTCGCATGCATAATAATGACGGTGAGAAACATTATGAAAAATAACTTACGATAGTGATAAAAAAAACACATCGTTAGGTAAAGGGTTTGTATATCAAATGGTGATACTAATACCAATACATATTTCTAATTACATGGTGTAATTATTGCTAAGTGAGAATTTAATGAGGGCTGTTTAATTAGAATTACATTTCAACTAGATTTACAGATACATTTCTGTAATTCATAAGTTTGTTCTGTGGATTTGTTTCAGTGCTTAGAAAACAAGTAGAATTCAATCAATAATTTACTTAAATAGATACTTATATAAATTAAGACTCATAAACAAGACTCAGATGAACAGATATAATATGTCATCTAAACATACATGACTTTTTCTTTCTTAACAGCTTCAGACATTAGCTGTTTCACACAAATCGGTTTCAAATGTAAATATCTTTAAAATAATATATCATTCTCTTGTACGGCATTTAGAAAAGACAATTATGTAGAGAAAATAACAACACACAGAAGAAGGACTCACCTTCTAGTGCCAAGTGAAGTGAGAAGAGACACTGGAAATACACCCATATTGCAAGCCAGTTGGTCCAGATGGAAGTAAACATCACTAGTCCTTCTTGAAAACACTGGGTTTTGTGTCAGTTAAATTCAAAACCCTTTCCAGTATCACTAGTAAATGAGAAACGGACGTTTTCACAAAGTAATGTTTTGATTATCTTGCTTGCTGAAAACAGCAAGACATTCATTCCAGTTACAAATCTCCTTTCCTGAAACAGTCATATAGAAGAGACACGTAATGCATCAAATTTTAAAACAAGCATCTCAGAAACGTGAACCTTCTGAAACGTCTGTGTACTCTCTGCATCAGCGCGTTTGCTGCCGTCACACATCGTGACGTGTGGAAGTCATGTGGGCTAGCTGGTGGCGCATTACTAATCTTGGGTCGAACTTACAAGTAAACGTTTTGTAAATGAGAATCTTCGTTGTTTTCTTGTAAAATTTTGATACACGCGAATAGTTACCTGGATTTCATGTAGGAAATGTCATCCATCTAGATATGGCGATAAATTCTTCCTTAACGATAAAATATGAAAGTAATAAGAGTAAAGTAATATAACGGAATGCCATTTGAAAAAAATAAATTAGGACAGTTTTATAAAGAATAAAATAATTTACTAGAGAAAAAGGTTCTAATATGAAAAAAAGTTAATATTGAAACATAAAAAGACTAATTTCTTGAGTAAAACTTGTCTAATCTGCTTGCACATACTAAGGAATAATTATAAAAATTAACTTTTCATATCAAATCACTTTAGATATATGTTTAGTCAGAAGTTGTCTTTGTGTGTGTGTGTCAAGATCATTCCCAGATATGATTGAAAACTGGGAAACTTCAACACAAGAAAACAATTTATGGAGTTCTTGGAAAATCTTCCATATTTCTTTCTCTAACAAGTTATCTTCACATCCTCCTACTTTACATAACGTTTCAGATTAAACCATAAAAACATGGGCATTAAAATAATTTACAACCATAGGTATTAATTGTAGTCACCAGAACAAGTGTATTTATAGTTACTGAGCATAGCTAATTACTTTGTGCAGATATTCGCCAAGATAATGTATGATAGCCGTAAAAATTGAGTTTTTCTTTGGACTCAGAATCTCGAGGTGGCATATTTTCCAGTACTTACTTGTCACACAATAAAATCCACTCCAATGTTTACATCTATGTAATCTATTATAACGTATGAAAATACAAGTGTTTGTGTACCACGGATAATGGTTATCACTAGTTATATACTGTACCAAGTATAAGCTAGAGCGATAACTCGACGCGAAGAATATAAGACTGTATGTTCCACGTATCCCTATGATCATACACTATGATCGTAAAGATGTATGTGTCATGTATTCTGATTGTCACACGACATTAATGTTTCTACGTTCCAGGTCTCAGTTATCTTTGTAATTGTTACGTATGTTTTATGTTTTATGTTCTTCGTAGACTAAACGCAACAGAAAAACACAGATAACAGCATGTATAATTTATTACACTAAGCTATTATATATATGACAGATATAACATAAATTATATAATAACAATGACAGATATTAAGTTACAACATTCAAAATTAATTACAAAACAAAATGGTACTAGTTTCAACCTTCAAAATTAATCATAATACAAAATGGTACTGGCCAGTATCTAATATAATGATCTAAAATGAAAGTCTCAAATTCCAGTCTAGGATGTAAATTTGGTCCTACGAAGAAATTCCGAAGTTTAAATGAAGAAGTTCAGAAACAATTCACAGTTCAATAAATTCGACGAAGTTCTTTTCACGATGCCTCCGATGAACGTCACAAACTTGTCGCCCTCAATTTTTCCGATCTCCCCTGGCTAGTCCCGTACGTGTCGACCTTCAGCACAACCAGTAATTCGAAAGAATCGTAGAGATTGACGAAATAAAATCACAGCTTCTGTAGATCTAACTTCAGTCACAAATCACAGCAAACACTTGAACTTTCTCAAACGAATGACTGACTCTCTTCTTTTGAATAAAACTAATGTCTGACTCCTTTCTTCCTCGCGTCTCCGTCTGTTTATATATTAGTAGGCCTCTTCTCGAACAATCGCGTAACTTCTACAGAACTCCAGAGCAATCCGCGCATGTCCGTTCTTGCACGATACTCAACGTCTAGACACGAGGCCGCCAACATTTCATTTACATACATATGATTGGTCTACTTAATTTTAGAAAATTCTAAATGTTATTTTAAATGAATAAAAACGTATTTTATTGTTTAAACTTTGAAACAATAATATAAATATGGAAATATAAATAATAGAAATGAAAATTTAAACACAACACGACATGTTGTCGCTTACAAAACATTTACACGACATTTACAAAACAATACAAAAAAACAACTATTAACAAAACAGAGAAGATAGCTCCCCTGAGGTTACTGTTAGCTAAAACATTGTGATCTACTTAATTTGAAATGCTGACCAAATAAATTAAACTGGTTGTTTGTGAAATGCTAAAACAATAAACGCTACGTTTCTAGAAGTTGTAACACTAGAGACACAGCGACATCTGTGAATTCACACCGCAAGAAACCTGGTTTCGATACCCATTGTGTGCAGAGAACAAATAGGATATGTCTGTGAATTCACATCGCAAGAAACATAGTTTTGATACCCATCGTGGGCAGAATAATGATAGCCCCTTGTGTATCTTTGTGCTTAATTCCAAGAAACCAAACCAGAACTTGTAGATTTGGTGGATGTATCTTGTACACTTCACTCTTTATTTAAAGACGTCAACCTCACAAACATGCTGCACCTTAAAACAAAGTAACTGTTATTAAGAGATAACAAAGTGGCTTTAGTGTCTTAGAAAAAACCAAAATACTTTTAAACAATTTTTGATAAAGCTCTTTCAAAGATACAAAAAGCATTAGGAAAATAACAGAGACATTTTCTTTTGTGCGTATGGCTTTTATTGTGATAAAAAAATATTAATTGATTTAAAGAAGAAAAAATGAGGTAATTGTAGTAAAATCCGATATTTTTACAAAGACAGCAAAGGAGATGACTTGGAAAGAAATTTGTGTTTTAAAAAGCATAAAGGAGATAAATACAGTGTATTTTTTCATTTTCTATTTACCTTGTTATTACAAGTAAAACGTCAGTGAAAATGTTACTTTCAGTTGTAAAGAAACTGAAATGTTTGAAGTCACCCGTAGCAAAGGAACTTCGCTAAATAGATATTCAGCAACAAACCGCTACATACTCATATTTCATATAATTTAATGCTATAATGGAATGAAATGAAACAAAATTATCACTGCTGTAGAGAGTGGACTGATCGTGTCTGTTAATAGAGTATCGGCTTTGATACTAAAAGCGTTCTTTAGAATAAGATGCTAATAATGAAGTAAACTTTATACGTATTTATAAAACCATCTCTTTCTTGGTTTAATTGAGCTTATGAAGTTATAATTATTTATTATTGTATCTGTTTAACTTGTAACTCGTTAATAACTGCCATTATAACAATAACAGTTTATTAAAAAAAATATGAAACCATTCATCTAGTAGTAAAAAAACATCTTTAACAGTTTTAAATGCACTTCTGTGAAATTGGGTCGGGTTTCAGGGAGAGAAGAGTCCAGAGCTAGTCACTGAGCAAGTCAGGCGTGCTGATATCTCTGCCAACATGCTTTTAAAGACGAAACGTTCATCCTCGCCAGTCAGGCCGTCAGTACCACCGATAATCGTCGACGGTCTACCGTCGAACCTCACGGCGCTTCAAGTCGCCACGTTGATCGCCCAAGTCAAGCCACGGGCAACCATTGACCGTCTAGGACCCGAATCTTACGACGGGGTGGAATTCTCATCCAACCCGCCACTACCGCAGACCAAATTTATCTGTGCCAGCCATGGAACACCGAATTTAATGTAAGTTGTTCCCCTACTAAAAGTCCAGTCAGTCTTTATTTAGTATTCCTCAGGGGCGTCGACCCATCAATAAAACCAGAAGAAATCAAACAAGCCATAGAACCTCAAATTCAATCCAATGTATATGCTGTTCGTCGATTTTTTTCTAAAAACTAACCTTCCTACGTACTTCATAAAGATAGTGACAACGTTGAAGTACAGTGTTAACTGTATTTTACATGACGGCTATTATTGTCACATATTCCACTTTAGAGCTGAATGCCCACATCGACGACCATTCAACACTTGGTCAAACAAACCACCTAGACATCACAAACAACCAACGGACAACTTCCAACGAGAAACTACAAAAATACCGCCGAGTCCAGATCTAACCAGAAGAAACACGAAGACAGATTCAGATTACTCGACCCAGAAATCTTCAACTCCCTCTGCTAGCAACACGCTAAGTTTCAGCAGTCCAAGAAAGAAAGAGGACAGATCATGCCAGACTCCAATCCCAGTTCCACAGAATTCAACAACAAGCCAGACTAAAACCACTTTCAAGATAACCATTGGCGCGACTGTTCAAGCTGAAAAACAAACTACCTCCACGCAGAAAACTCAAACAAAAATCACAAGAAGAAACAAAGCATCACAGACCAGTGAAGAACAACACACCGAAGAACAGCCAGTTGTTCCACCACCTAGACCACGTTTTTCACTTGCACCAATGAGCTTCAACTGTGAAAACAAGTTCGTGACGAAGTTACTACCTGATCTACACGAACGCAGCTAACAGTTTTCGTGTATACCACCGTCACAGTTTATCAGTTGTTTTTTTTCCCTATGTTTCTTCCCAGCTACTTCCGAGCACGGTCTGGGTAGGTTTTTCGACGCCGAGGCTGTGAAAGTGGGTTTTCTCGGGGTGCCCCCGTTTCCCCTCACATCAAAATCTCTGGCATTGGATCTGTAGGTCCCAGCCACATTCTGAAAAGGGCCGTTTATTCAGTCATAGGTTATCCAGCCATAGTAAATTTTAAATTAATTCGACACCCGCCAGTGTACTCCGTCCTCTTTCTCACTTCACTTATGCTGCTCTCGTCCAGTTCTTCCGTCCTTCCTCTCACTCACAAATACCCCACTCCACCTTAAAAATATCAAAATAAAAGTAAAGGAAAAAACCCATGGAAATTATAACAATTTCTCACGTGAGGGGACGAAGAGGAACCACAATGTTCCTGAGCACCCCCAGTTGGAGAGAGAATTCTTCTGATTTCTCTCTCTCTAAACTAAATCCTTGCCACGTTAGTTTGCGTTTGCGTTTGGTGTGAAATTGTAACGGTAAATATCATAAGAAATTATATGTTAACTTTTACGTTTTAAAAGCTTAAATTTTTTATGAACAATTAGTCCAGAAGTTGAAACTTATTTCAATTTAGATTATTTTCAGTTAGAATGGTTAGAGATGTAATATATAACTGAAATGGTATTAATTTCGTACCACGCTCCTGTTAGTGTTATTCCGTGGGAATGGATATTTAAGTTCGTTGTGTAATAGAACGAATTAATATCACTCCACTAAAGCGCTCACTATTGTATTGCTATGGCATGCTTCATTTAGAGGATTTGAAAAGTTTTGTGTCATATCATAAAAATGTCAGAGCTAATTGATATTTAACGATCACAAAAGATAATCGTTGGTTAAGATCAATTACACCTTGTGAAGTAATGTTGCACCATAAGATCCTTATTATTGTTAGATACTGTTATTAAGTTTGATTTGAGAATTGGTTGGGGTTGAGAGGGATAATAAAGCGGACAAATTTTTATCAGTCGTTAGAGAATTACAGCACTAAGTGTTTAGAGTATTATTCTATAGTTCGGCTACATTCCATGTTTAGCCCAATAGATTTTACAGAACTTCCATAAACATGAGCATAATAATTCAAATTATTGAAGACACAGGTGCAAGATCGAACAGAAAAGGACCTGTTAGCATGGATTTAAGAAAAAAGAGGCAAAAGAAGAAAGTAATATGTTGAACTAAAAAGTAATATATAATTTTATATCTACATGTTCTTGATACGGTGATAAACAATCATTTGTTATGTATATTACTATGAGTCTATTTCTGAGAGAATTTAATATGACCTTAATAAAGTTTAAAGGAAAGAAAGTGCACGATTTAATAAATTGATGACAGAAGTGGGATTCATCAATTTGTTAAAAATCAATCCCAACGACGAAAGAAGAGTTTGAAATTTGAACCTCATCAATAAAAGTGAAGGAGAAAAATCAACTAAATGAAGCATTAGAAATCAAAGTGAGTTTCCTTTTATTCTAATTTTGCCTATTTTGGATTTGACAGTGGTTTAATAATTCTTACTTGCTATCAAGTATATGGTCTGAGTTTATAAATGTAAAATCAACACTAGAATTAATGAGAATGAAAACCATTGACAAAAATTAATTGGTAAATAAATGAAGAGAATTTTCTATAGCATACAGTAGCAATTAAGAATAGGGAGGTTTGTGAAGTTTTCATTAAGATGGTAGACAGAGTAGATGCCATTTCAAACCTTGAGCTTAGTCAGAATATAGAAATTGAGAGTTGTGTACATGAAAGTTCAGATTTAGAGCTTGCTAAGTATTACAGCACCTTGTAAAAGTGTTCACCTCCTCCCAATAGCGTTACATTTTGAAAAAATAGAAATAATATAGTCGTATCTTAATTATTTTGTTTGTATTCATAAGTCTAATGATCAAACTTAAGATTGTTTTGTATAAAGAACGTTGAATGTCAGCAAAGCTTCCAGAGAAAATACATAAATAAAATTTGTCGATTGCATAAGCATTCAGCCCCCTAATTCATTACTGTTGGAAGCATTTTGGGCACAAATTACTGTTGTGAGTATTTTTTTGGATATGTCTTTACCAGCTTCGACAATGGGATGGTGTAACATTTGTTGATCCTTTCTCGCAAAATTGTTCCGATTTTGACAAGTTCGTTAAGGATCTTCAAGTATTGCCATGAATCTTCTATAGGATTCAAGTCAGGAGTTTGATTGAGTCTTTTCAGGACATTCGTTTTCTACTTTTAAACAACGTCAGTGTGGTTTTGGCTAACTCTAACAGGTTTTCCTTTTGGATTCTTTAATACTTTGTACCATCCATCTTTCTCTAAATTCTGACAAGCTTTCCAGTCCTTGCTGATGAGAAGCATCTCTATAACATGATGTTACTACTACCATTTTTTGACAGTTGGGACGGTGTTAACAGTGTGATGTGCTGTACTGGGCTTATCCTAGATGAAACTCTTTGAATTTAGGTTAAAATTATCAAATTTGTCTCGTCTCACCACAGATTATATTGCCACATGTTTGCAGTGTCATTTACAGGCTTTTTCGCAAACTCTATAGAAAATTTAAAGTAATTCATTTCCAATCATGGATGACTTCTTTATTGCTACTCGGCCTATATAGGCTAGCTATGTGTAGGGATTGGAATATTGTCGATGTATGAATAATGACTCACATCTCAAACACGAAACTTTCAGGCTTTGAGTCACTTTTAGTTCAAAAGTAGAATCTCCAATCAGTTTCTTGATTACAAGGCTGCATGGTTTGGAAGACGGCCTGATTTGGATAGTGATTAGTTGGTATGAAACAAATTTCATTTCTTTATGATGAACACGACTTTAAAATTTACTTGTAGCCATCTCCTGATATGTGTTTCTGTCTACTTATTTAGTAAAACACCAAATTATACATTTAATCAATATGAAACAAAGCTGCTGGAGTTTCTAATTTAAAGTATCGGAAGATCTAACTGTACTGGAGACACTGACAATACTGTAAGTAAAATATTGCAAGAGCTAATTCTGACAAGATTACCAGTGCATGTAGTAATATGGCTAAAAGAAATTGTGACGTTGGCAGATGAATATGTAGAGACGAGAAACATAGTAAGTTAAAAGTAAGTAAAAATCAAACTGGTAGAACTGCTTATCACAAAGAGATAAGACTTTATGAGTGATACCAGAAAATTGTGAATGAAACTTTTTGCATTTTCATTAAGGAAAAAAATTACAGACCTGTACCAGGTAGAATATAAAAGAAGACTGCTGAAAGATAGCGTAATGTAATTAATTTCTGGTATTGACCACATAAAGAAAATGTCAAATAATTATTTAGAAGAAACTGTGACAAATGGGCAAGAATGTAGCAAGAAATACTGGTGACTTGAAACTAGTGAAAAGGAGTTAGTAAAGGTTAATCAACTCACAAATTGTACATTGCGTTGAATTCCATTTAGCGCTACAACAAAAAGGAATTGGTATGCTGTACTACTAGAAAATTTCAAGGAAATGTTGTGCTACTGATGATGAAATTGATGTGAAAGGCGGATAGGATTCACTATCCAATGAAGTATAAATTGATTGGAGCAAAATACACTCGTAGTAGTGATAAAACGTAGCCAGTGCAACCAGATAACACATGATATTAGAGAAAACTCTGATCAGGGGTAGAACTGAATAGGTGAAGAAATAAATTTTAAAATAAATGACTCAAATAATGATAAATGTTTAATAGTGATTGGAATATATAGAGAACACATGTATATATATATTGGAAATAAATGATTAAATTACAGACAGAAGATAAAAATTCAATAAATCTTCTAGTAAAGTCGTAGTAAAGGAGCCAAAAGTAATTAAAAGCGGGTGAATTTATTTCTACAGGCAAGAAAAAGTGTTGAGGCGTAAATGTAATTAGAATGATGTAATAGATGGTAGAATCAATTCACAACAGAATATAGGTTAGTAATATTAAAGTTACACCATGATGCAATATTGGATGAACACTTAGATGTAGCTAAAAATGTGAAGAACAGGATCAATAAAACGACTAATCATCGAGTATGTTTGGAGATATGCAATAGAGACTTATGTGAAGAATTATCCAGCATATCTGCTAACTGATAAAAGGATAAGAAAAGTAAAAGGCCTAAGGTTAATTTACCAGTTATTAGTAAAATCTTTAATTCCGTTAATGTACTGAGAAAAAAATGTATGCTGACAGTGGTTAATATTGCCCCTAGCTGTGTAAAAGCACTAGATAAGATGAGAAAGAAAACTGATACTGATATTCTCATGGGTCGGGTTACCTAAAGAATTCTTATTAGATTTAGGTTGTAGTTTTCAAATGATTGCTTGTTTATTTTGAATTTCGTGCAAAGCTACACGAGGACTATCTGTGCTTGCCGTCCCTAATTTAGCAGTGTAAGACTAGATGGAAGGCAGCTAGTCATCACAACCCACCGTCAACTTTTGGGATACTCTTTAACCAACAAATAGTGGGATTGACTGTCACTTTATAACGCCTCAACGGTTGAAAGGACGAGCATGTTAGGTGCGATAGGGATTCGAACTCCCGACTCTCAGACTACGAATCGAACGCCTTAACCAACCTGGCCATGCCGGGCCGTTTTCAAATGAATATAAAGAAAGAATTATAAAATATGGCGGAAGTAAAGATGAAAAATACTAGCTCTTATAAAAACCAAGTGGAAATTGGGAGAAAAGAAAAGAGATAATGAAGCCCATACTAAAAGTGATGTACAGGAAATTCCTGTTGACTTGAGCATGTTATTGCTTTCTCTGCTATATGTATATCGAGAAACCCTCAATCCACAACATCCTGAAATTGTAAAGGACCCATTAAACTTGTTAAAAAAGAAGTTGGTCCATAAATACTGTTAAGTCACGAACTGCAAAAGTTAGCAAGGAGGCAGAAATGATTAACTAAAGCTAGTCACAAGAGAAAGGATAAACATAAGCTTCATAATGATAAGAATACCATTTGTTTTGGAATTTTGCACAAAGCTACTCGAGGGCTATCTGTGCTAGCCGTCCCTAACTTAGCAGTGTAAGACTAGAGGGAAGGCAGCTAGTCATCACCACCCACCGCCAACTCTTGGGCTACTCTTTTACCAACGAATAGTGGGATTGACCGTCACATTATACACCCCCACGGCTGGGAGGGGCGAGCATGTTTAGCGCGACGCGGGCGCGAACCCGCGACCCTCGGATTACGAGTGCACGCCTTAACGCGCTCGGCCATGCCAGGCGATAAGAATACCAAAGAATGCTAACTTAAATTGAATAAATTGAATATAGTATTGGATATATTGCCAGAAAATAATTTAGTGGTTACCTAATTAAGCATGCTGACCAAGCGACATATGAAATAAACGTCAGAAATGGTGAAGTAGTGGGAAAAACATATGACGTAAGTATCCTTAATTAATGTTGCACTACAGTCAAACTTGAAACTTGTGTGTTAGTCTGTTTAAGCGCTAGTGGTAACGAAAGTGAATAGAAAAACAATTTAAATCCTTATCAGAAGACAGGTGTATTAAAGGTTTTAAAGGATTAACTCGTAAGGGACAGGAAGAAGAGCCTGATATTATGAGAGATTATGAGAGTGTGTTTGATGATTGGCCACGGCAAACTCCGTTAATAAGAATTTGATGAAAGTAACCTCTAATGTTGAAAAAAAGACACCCAATATAAGAATAGCATAACATATAACAGGTCTTCTAATATAGATAGAGAAATTGTTAAAAGAAGGAAAACTAGGAAATATTTTAGCCCGTATAAAAAACTTAAATGTTTGTCTGTGACTATAAAGAGACGTCAGCCACCATTGTATTGACTAATGTGCCTGATAGAGTTACTTAGGCAATACTGACTGAAATAGGTGAGAATGGCATTGAACAACCAGTGTCGTACTTTAGCCACACAAACTAGTGGCATGAGAGAAAGCCTTAGTCACATCCAAACAATAGTGCTTGACAGTCTTTATCGCTTAATATCATTTCTTTTAGCTAAAACAATTCTCCTGAAGACAAAATATAGCCTTTATTATTGGTTGCGCAGAGTAAAGAATGGTAACATAAAATTGCTGTGATGAAACATATTAGTACAGGAGTTTAATTTTATAATAAGTTACAGACTAACAAGCGACCGTCAAAATGTCGACAACCTGTCGTGCTTGTTTTATTAAAATCACTATTATATCTTCTATAAGAATGGGGTCTTCAGTTCCATCCACTTTGTGTTTAAAACTGTGATGAGATTGACTTTCTGTTTGTGCAAGTGGAAGTATTAGCAAGAATTTATGAGCTTTCTGGTTCGAACCATAGACAGTAAAGGTGAGAGAGGAGCTGGATATATGTGTAAAATATTATAACGTTTTGCTGTAGTGATGTATATAAACAAACTGGGAACCTTGTGAAGTTATACGTATGTGTATAAGATATCTAAACAAACTTTGTGAAATGTACTGTGATGTAGTAAAAGCGAGTGAAATTATTAATGCTATGTGAAAGTCTGTGAGCAGTTAAACAATTTAACAGTCATTCTTGACGACGAAAAGTCAACTTGAAGTAACAATGTATCTGAGAACGGCTGGTGTGGATATTAACACTTTTTGTGGTGTTATTAGCCAGTTGCTGTTTTAAATAACCTGTTGTACGATGTTTCCATGGACAGACTCTTTTTGATACGCTGCTTTCATTAGTTACATATTGTTTCACAAGTATTGTGTGCAAATAAGACTGTAAGAAATACCGATCAGATTTTATGTAAGCTTTTTTAAAGATCTGTTAGCACATTTGAACATTCAGAACAGATTCATGTTAATTACGCAACTGTAGTTCTAGAGCCTGAAATTCAGAGATAAAATCTAGCTAACTTAGCATGCTTCCATAATGTGTAAATAATCATATTTAATATCCATCCTTAACTTGTGTTTCTATTCAGTTGACAAATATTTAAAACATATCCTTCACGACAGATGACAAATCTTCAAACTTACATCTAAGTTGAGTAGACAAATTTCCACCTTTTATGATTTGAAGACACTGAAGTTCAACATGTGTATTTGATTTGTATTTTGTTTAAGTATATAAATATTCAACAGTTACCTTTCATTTGAGTAAACAAATGTCCAAATCCATACAGTTTTTGAAGACGCATGGTCAAGGTTTGTGTTTCATGTGAGTATGCGTTTTGAATAAACAAAGCTCTAACTATGTTTTTAATTTGAATAAACACATCTTCTAGCTTATCATGTCGTAAATAGATCTTCTCACATTCTTTTTTCTTATTACAATAAGTAAATTTTCCATACTTCTCTATTATGAAAGTCAACTGTTTTTACAACCATGTATTTCATGTGAGAATAAATAATTTTCTCAAATCTGTTTATCATATTAGAAACAAAATATTTTACAATGAACTTTGTTTTATTATGAATATTATATATTATTCAAACATACGTTGAACATAGATTTTTTTCAAACACTGGTAAAATAAAGAATTGATTGAAAAACAAATAATCATAAGGTATAACCATTTGGGAGTAAGTAAGATGAGAACTCACCTTTTGATGTTACCATTCCAGCCCACAGTATGGTAGAAAGGTACTAACTGAGAGCACAGCAAGCTAGAAGCACAGTGGTGTATTTAGACTCGATCCTTTAGAAGGAAACACCGTTATTCCACGCTGGTTTCAACTTAAACAGCAGAGTAGCTTTATTACAAAAATGAAAACCATAGAAATGTATCATAGTTATGAGAGAACGTTCGCAAATGCCAAACAATACTATAAAAGAGGATATAATAAAAGCACTTCCATTTACCATATAGTTTAATAGTGGAAACGCACTATAATGTTTGTATTAGACTCTTAGGAAAAGAAATATATTGTTTTCTTCACTCCAACATTTTATTTAAATATGCTTATCTCACACTCGCACATGTAACATTTTCTTTATTATTTTCATAAAATATAATAAATCTTTCCACTCTGTTGATATTATTAAACTGACATGAGGTAATTGTTAATCGAATATAAATATCCCTGCACAAATTTCTCCGAAATTACGAACTGGTCAAAAACGCTCTTAGATAACTAAAACTAATAATTTTATGCCATCCACTTCGCTTTCCAGTGGCTCAGCGGTATGTCTGCGGACTTGCACGCTAAAATCCGGGTTTCGATACCCGTGGTGGGCAGAGCACAGATAGCCCATTGTGTAGCTTTGTGCTTAATTCAAAACAACAACGACGTTCGCTTCAGTTAAAATACAATATGTTATTGAAACTTCGTAATTTGCATTCTATGAAAAGTAATTTAATACCATTTTGTGTTACAAAATTCCAAGCAGTTTACAATTTGTTAACTGGAGGTGGTTGTATCGTTAGAGTTAATCCAAAGTAATTTTATGGATATCAATCATTATGGATTACTTGGTTTAAGTATTACAAACAATGAATATGATTAACTTTTTATCTTTGTCTGGTGTAAAAAGGTGTTTTTTTCAACAAGTGTAATATGTGTTATTATTATTTCCTGAAGTTACCTTCAGTTTTACTGCTTTCACTTAAAAAGATCTACTTTAAACACTTGTTTTCAGTTTTTATAACATTTATTGTCTTGATTATAAAATTTTTTCTTCAATCGGATGCTTATGGGTTAGGTGTTGATATACAGACACAAAATGTGTGGCTTTGAGTTTATCTGTTATGGTAAATATAAAGTTGCATGCTAATAGAAGTTATTGCGGAAAACGATTTTTCTATCAACCCTTTCTGAAATTGTATAATTCAGCTATTTTGTTTGCGTGAATTATCAGGACCATTTATGACATGTTTATTTAATACTTATTGACAATATAGCCTGAGAAACTAATTGATCAGAAAGATAGATAAGCAATTATATAATAGCACAAATAAGTTGGGTAAAAATGTGTTAAAATTGCCACAGAAATAAACAGAGATTTCACCCTGCTTAAGGGGATTTTATCCAATGACAATTAATGTGGCTCATTCTCCCGACATTTATTTAAGAATGTAGAATAAATATTTTGACTTCTATACGTCGAAAATATCGAGAATAACATCAAATTGCGTTCCTTGCATTCATCGCGAAATATAATGTACCTCTCTTATTATAAAAAAAAGCGTATTTTTCAGGGCAGATAGTTTCTCACCATTCTGTTACATTAAATTTCAATACGTGCTTAAAAATCTTAAAATTCAAGATAAGATCACAATTTTATTATCGTAGAGGAAGAAAATAACAAATGACCTGACTTAATAAAATCAAGTATAAAAATGAAGACTAAGTAAACATGCTTAGTTATAAATGTGAAAGTACTCACTCACGTGTATAACATAGGAATAGATGCAATATTATATAGGGTTTATAGAACTCATACAAGCATTGACATTTTAATATTTTACTTATTCAAATGTAAATACCAAATTTATTTAACTGATCAAGTGCTAATTAGAAATAACTTTAAGTAAATAAAATTTAGACGATTGTGTAATTACTTATTAAAACATTCTTTTAACAGATTTTACTACACTTTCATTGACCTTATGGTACATGTTTAAATATTGTAATAACCACCTTAAAGTATAGTGACACGCATTTGTCACCACACGGACACAACTTTACCTAAGGATGGTTGCTGTAGACAATTGAAAACATGTCACTTAAAGTAAGTACAAATTTATTGTAAGTGATAAAAAGCGTTTCTTCAGCATGAAAAATGGGTAAAAAACCATTTTAAAATACACATTTTCACTTCACTTGAGTATAGCATCTAAAACTGTTTTGGATCTGGGATTCAAGTTCTTAAAGTTTATTATTATGTTTAGCAGGAAATAAGAATGGCAAACATTCATTTTTGATTTTGCGAACCTTTGTTTACCTTTTAATGTTTTATTTCATTTGTTATAAACCAATATTACTTTATCAATACAAGTATATAAAGCTATAAGAATGTTGTTTCTTTCCCCTATATATACAGTAGTGGAAAAAATAAGCAAGTAAAAAGAAAATCAGTACAAATTATAGATAATACGGTTACCACATAACCAATCAGAGTACTACATCAAGATAATGATTATATAAAAATAGTAATTTATAAATTCCCTTAATATTCATTTCGGAAAATCAAACATTTTATGACAAGTGTGTAACAGATACAGGTTGGGTAATAAAGGCTAATGTTCTATGTCATGTAGCTGTTACCAGGATATAGATTGAAGGTAAACTGCATGTATTAGTGAGTGCTGTAATCAAGAGTTATTACAAACTTACTGGGGAAGAAAAGCTTAAAGTTTCCTCTGAATAATTTTTAAATATGATTCCTGTAAGGTAAGAGACGTTTTAATAGAAATTTGGTGTCTAAATAACTCCAAGCCTGTAAAAAACAAATTGGCTCAGTGTAACCTCAATGAATACATAGTCACAAGAATACCTTTACTGTGTGTAGGTAATAAAAGAAAGGTAGAAATAGGAATTACACAATAATTATACTACGAGCATGCCTATCACTGTTTTGATGTTTGATGTAGTCAACAATAATCAACGCACTATATTTAAAGAAGCAAACTAAAACATTACAGCTGCCAAAGTGCAAGAATTTCGAAGAAACACGAGGATTAATCTATACAAGTATGAGGTAACGGTTCCGTCAATGATGCTAGAGGCTTGATAAAACTAATTACAGAGTTACAGCGATGAAGTACAGTGGTCCAATAGTACACTGTGATATATCTTCAAAAACGTGTCCTAATTGACCATGTTTTGTCGCTCTGTAGAATATGAGGCGTAGAAAATACATTGTAAAACACTAGAAAAACAGTGCGTATCATATGGACAGGCAGACGTTGTGATCATATTATGTGTACACACAATGATTTTTCTCTTAACTTAGTCCAGAATATGAAGCACTTAATGCTGTGAAAATGTTTTTCTTTTTAACTCATAGTTTATAGCCTATATTGCTTTCTCTTTCTTCGTACACTACACTAAAGTATCTTAAGAACTGCTTATATTGGAAATCAGAATTTATCATATTATTTTGAAAGTTTTGATAAATAAAGGACGCAATGTTTCACTGATTTCTTGCTCATTCATCTCTGGCAGCTTTATTATGTGATAGTTAATTTCACTATTTGTCATTTTCTTATTGCAAACAGAAACAGCATTTAGCTAAAAATTTCTTTACAAACCATTAAATTTTGCAACAAACACTTAATAGTGGTACTAAATGCTAGACTCAGTCAGAACGAGATTTGCTTTAATATTTTGTCTTATTAAGTTCTAGACTTGTATGAGAATGCCATTTGTGCTCGTCTAGTGAAAACTCAAGAAATGAACATTTCAAGAATTTATTAGAATTGGAATAATAAAACCTGGCGTATTTTGTTGAAAAGGGACAAGTTGTAATCATATTCAATAAAACTAGGTGATGTCAGTGGTCAGAGACACAGTTGTTTTATTTACCATCAAGTTTGAGACCTGCCTTTCTCTTTGGGATGGAAACTGTATAAAAATATTTCAACTGAGTATTTGTATCACTACCTGCCAATATTCGTTAATTTAGTAAGAAATGCAACAGTAATCGTTAAAATTTACCTCTTACTGAATCATTTACGATAAACAAGTCAACGTTATTAATGGCTATCAAGTCTGATGGAGCTGAGTTTCTCTCTCTTAGTACATGTTTTGGGTAAGTCAGTGTGCCAAACAGTAGCACGTGTTCTGTTAAGAATGGCACAAGAATGTTTAGATGTTTGTGCAAGGCAAGTAAAGTTGTCAGGTGAAGATGTTTTTCTTAGTGTGTGTGTGTGTGTGTGTGTGTATTTTTGTAACTTACCTCATAAAGAAACTTGTTATATGTATTTTACTTAAATTGTATTTGGGATATATCGTCTAAAGAAAAAGTAAACTGAATTTTGTTTTTTATATGCATTCTTAGTTCAATTCGCTCAGAAATTTTGGTAGAGGCAGTTCTGTCCAGAGTTTGAGAAAATCTTAACCCGAAGTACAACAAACTAATTAGTGTGTTTACAATGTATACAGGTTACAGCATAGCCATAAATTAAACGGGTCACAGGATGACCAACCTATGGATAGTCCATTGGATAATCACACTGCAGATGCAGATGTAAATATATGGATCGTAGAATGGCCGCTACTGTAATTTATTCACACTTTTAACATATAGTAAAGTTATTCAAGTTATTCTATGTTTCACACCAAGATTGTTTAATTTAATATTTTTTTACCATTTGGTAAATTTGGTAAAACCTTCATGAAATTTGGTACATTTTGCAAATTTACCTGTTGCATGGCTAGTAAAATATTTCAAATTTATTGCCTCCTTTACGTAAAATTTGACCTTGTGATAACTCTTTATAAGGGCGAGTTTTATGTCTAAGTGTTCGACTCTGCCTTATACGGGCTCATTGCGCAGGCGCAATATAATTTCAGACAAGAATAATCCACCGGTGGCTCTTTTAGTCTTATTTTCATATACTATAGCTGTTGTCAGTAAGTGTCAGTATTTGTTTACAATGTAATGCATTGTTTAATTTTAAATTTGTGTTTTTCTTAATTTTATAATTTTATTTAATTTACGTTATCATATCATAATTACAGAAAAAAGGGCGATAAGGACAGTGATTTAGTAAGCATGCATAGGCCTAATTACGAACATAAACATCGGTTCCTACCAAAATGGCTTAAATATCTAAGTTTAGTTGATTTAGTCGAAGTTCGAAAAACGTAAATCAGTCATTTTGTAAAATATGCAGTTGTAACTTATCTGAGAGTGTTACCATACTTGAGAAACATCTTGACAGTGAAAAAACATTAAAAAAATATTAGAGCAAATGCCCAGACTTCTAAAGTAATGATTTCTCACGGCCTTCTACTTCATATAGAATGTTTCCACTGAAATGAAAATGTGTGCGTTTGTGGCAGAACACAGTTCCCCATTTCAGTACTAGATCATATTCCAGGCTTTCTATCTAATGCAAGCCCTGATTTTAAAATTGCTAAGGGAATTAAATGTGCAAGAACAAAAGAAACAGCTAGTTTTCGTAATGTGAGGAATACTTGGAAATTCTTATCGCGCAATTGAAGAATATTAAATTTTTCTTAATTATTGATGAAAGTGCAGATGTATCTACAAAAAAGCAACCTGTTCTAATAGCTAGAGTTTATGATAGCCATATTAAAAAAAACAGTTGACAAGTTTTAACTGTTTTATAAATCAATTACTGTACTGCCCACGGCATTTACAATTCTGTAGTATTTTTAAAAAAAACATGAAATCCGATTTAAAAATCTGATAGATTATGCAAGTGTTAATGCAAGCTTAATGATGGGGGAGGCAAAAAGTGGTGTTCAAAGTATTTTAAAGTAGAAAGTGCCATATCTCTTTGTGAATGGCATCCAATGCATTTATGTGCATCCTACGTATGTTCTGAACTACCAACTTTCTTAGAGGAACTGATTAGAAATATGTATTAATATTTGTCAAACGGCTCAAAGAGATTATCTGAATACGCAGAATTTCAGGAATTTTACCCAGACTGATCCTAAAACGATTTTAAATCATAGCTGTAATCGATTGTTAACAATTCAGCAATTGGTAGAAATACTACTGAATTAATGGCCAGCACTTGTATTATGTTTTACTTCAATGCCATTAAGGGATGAGATGACTTTAGCATCTACAATACTAGAGGTTTACAAAATCCAATTGTAAAAATGTACTTTGCATTTCTTACTTTTATTCTGTCATATGTAAAGAAAATAAGTTTATAGTTTCAAGAAGAAAGCTTTAGAATTCACAGGATATGTGCCTCAATCAAAGGTATCACTTGTAATTTTATTAAAAGAGAAGAATTTAAAGATGCAGATATATCGAAGGTTAACATCAATCATCTTTCAATTTACCTCCCCTTAAGTGAAATATATTGAACTGAAAGTATCTTTCTACAATATCCTGCCAAAATCCAAACCAAAAAAAAAACTTGAATATTATTCAGCTGAAGACATTGTATTTTATGTCAAACTAAGAAAAGAAATGTACAATCTGGTATGTTTACGTATTTACAGCTATTTGGAGCTTTAGATCCAGAAAATGTGTCTCAAAGACAGCCACATTCAATTATCCCATTGGACATGAAATTTCTTTATATTATTGAGGAAATAGAGTATGAAGATATCAGTAGAGAATGGCGAGAGTTAACTTTAAAAGAGAATGAAAGTTCAGAACCAGAGAAACACTGGTATTATATTTCTCAAGAAAGATGTGGAGATAAATTTCTGTTCCCTAATATCTTCAAATTATTGACAAACTGTTCTCTTTGGTGAACAATATAAAGGTAAAAATCGTTCCAGGCTAAGTACAGAAACACTAAATGCCTTATTACATGGCAAAAATCTTTTTGGCTATTTCTGATGATCTCCAACTGACATACATAATATGCTCAAGGTTAATTAAAACCCTAATAGACCATGCAACCAGGACTAATTTTAATTAACTCTGACCTGAACATACCATATGCTCAAGGGCAATCTTGTTATTTCCAGCTCAAACACGACTGTATAATAATAGCTAATTTCTGTCACTCTCAGCTTAAAAAAATATAATCAAGTTTAATTCTTGTTACCTCTGGCTCAAATTAACCATGTAATAAAGCATAATTCACTTTACCTCCGGCCTGAAGATGCCGCATAATCAAGGCTAATAACAGTTTTCTTTGGCTTGAAGATACCATATAACCAAGTTAATTCTATTTATCTCTGGCCAGAAGAAGTCGTATAACATGGTTAATTCGGGTTATCTCCCGTGTTGACAGATCGTAATTACAAGTAACTTTGTCCCAAAGAGATTATATTAAAACGGCTAATTACATTTATCTCGGATTTATAGAGATCATGTGAGTAAAGCTAATAGATTGTATAATAATGGTAATTCAGGTTACCTCGGGCTCAAATCAGTATAATATAATCAATACTAATTTGATTAATTACGACATGAACAAAACGTGTAATCAAGGGAGCTACGCCTTTCCATTCTCATTCCCTAAACAAAAATTAATTATAAGTGATAAAAGCCAATCTGGTTCACTCCACCAGTTTCACTTATGTTGTATACTGTTGATACATATTTATGAAGGTTGTATATTGTACTAATTTTATATTTTGTAAGACTGATTCCCACATCCAAACTTTTGTAGATTCTCTGTGTGATCTTCTTTTTATTCATTTAATATCATACGTTATTTATAGTTTATCGGCCATCTATATTCATTGAGATAACATAAGTTACTTTAATTTTAAACTTTCTCGGAAACAGAATGTAAAATGATGAAATCTCTAGAAATTGTATGATTTTTAATTTCAATCAATTAGGTCCAAATAAGTAGTACAGCACATGTATTGATAACAAATAAAATCAGGGTTTGGTTTGTTCTGAAAAGCTACACAAGGGATATCTGCGCTAGCTGTCCCTAATTTAGCATTGTAAGTCTAGAAGGAAGGCAGCTAGTCATCACCACTTACTGTCATCTCTTGGGGTAATATTTGACTAACGAATAGTGGGCTTTACCGTAATGTTATAATGCCTCCATAGCTGAAAGAACAAGAATGTTTGGGAATTCGAACTAGCGACTCTCGGATTAAGAGTCCTTAACCACCTGGCCATGACCGGTCTTAAAATCATGGTACGAACTGCAAGTTACTTAAGATAAAATACACCATTTTAAGAAAAGTATTTTCAGAATTAAGACTCGCACAGAGGTGGTGTACAACCTTTATCCAGATTAAAAATTTGTTGGCAAACTATCATATAAAGTGAAACAAGAATATAAAATTTATGATCAGAAATAGTTATTCAAACGCACAAGTTCTCTATTGTAAAATTGTTACCTCTACTGACAAAGCGATGTATCTACTTATTTGCATCACTAGGAACCGGGGTTTCGAACGTATAATGGGCAGAGCACAGATAACCCATTGTGTACCTTTGAGTTTAATTTCAAAGAAGAAAGAAAATGAAACTGCTACTTGCATACTTCAATTTGTTGGAGGTATACTCTTCAACAAAACAAGAAAACATAGGATGGAAAAATAAATTAACTATATAGGTTATTTAAAACAAACCACTGAAAATGGTAAATCTAGGTCAGAATTACTAATGGTTGGAGTATGGCGAATAAGTTACAATTTTGATTATTTTTTAACGTATATGTTTATGTGTTCGATCATTTCTTACACAGCTGAGTTGATTTGAGCTTCGATTTATTGACCTAGCTAGCAATATATTTCTAATATATAATAGTTATTATGCTAATAGATCTAAGAATAAGTTATGAACTTTTTAAAAATTCGTTCTGCATACTAGAAGAATTTAACCCCTCTGGAAAAAAAGTTAGAAAAAAAACTAATCTCTAAGTAATAAAAAAACTCTTTCGCTAACACTTCTCTATTGCTGTTTCATCGGGAAGTAGAAGTTCTTGTTCAGGTTTTTGTTTATTGTTATCAAGAACGTGAAGGTCATTATGTTTCAACCTCTATTGTCACAATATATTACATATGTATAAAATATATACTCGAAAATACTTTTCTTTTAATTGTGAGTTTTATGCTAGCTTATATTTTATTAAGTATAAAATTGTCCTACTTTAAAAAAGAAATGTTAAGCATAATGTTTAAAAGCACTTGCTATTCCAAAGAGCTTATATCTTGTCAGATCATTTCTTTTAAAGAAATATTATTATCTTGCAGCAAAATTGCAATGCAAGCAACTTGATGAGCAGACGGTTTTCTTGGCTCTAAGTATACAACAGACTATGTAAGTCATATTTCAGGATTTTACTATAGTGTAACAAACGAGAACAATGAAGAAAATAAGCTCAAGCAGGTAAGACAATTTTGAAATATGTTGCGAGGCAGTTATGCAGATTTTGGTACCACTTCTTTACCAGTATCACTGGCACAAATAATAATAAAAAAATGTTATATTTCAGGAATGTTTCAGGCTATACAGATAATTTGTTGGCAAAAGAATGTAATGAAAATCACGGCTTTAACGTAATAGATTTGAGGAAGGCATATTTTTCGTTAAATGGACAGCATAAGTTTTCAGAAAAGATTTATTACTGAAGTAGAGGTTAAGAAGCATATCAGAAAAGGAATCGGCTGCAGTCATGTACTTATGCTACCTAATAGTCTCAAACATAATTATGTCCCTAAGATGATCTTACTTCGTGTTACCAAAGTAAATAAAACTAAAATAGAAAAACTTTATAATATTATTTGTTGAAAAGCAATACAGAAAATAAGTTTGATACCTCTTATTATAATATCTATTTGTATAGTCTACAGATTTTCAGAGAAAGAAATAAACTACTGGAAATGTAGTGAAAGAAATCCTGTATCTAGCTATAATAGTTTGTTGTCCATAATAAACGATAGGTCTCCTAACCCTAAATCAAATTAAAACTTTCTCAAATATTCTCTCACATATTCTCTGGTGTATTAGTGGCACTGAAAGACTTCCTTCTTTTTTGCTAGATTGTAAATATTCAGTTTAGTTAAAAGCAATTACTTCACGAAAATAATTTTATCTTATTTTGGTTGAAAACATTTATTGGATTCTTCCACAGACAAATTTCATAATAATTAGAATAGAGTTTTATGGACCTATTTTGATAGTTGAAATTTAGACAGGAAAGTGCAATTCTAGAAAATAAAATAAAGCTAATTCAAAGTAAATACATACTGAATATTTAATTAACTATATAAAATAAATTAGAAATTTAAGAATTGGAAAAGAAATATTATTATTATGCGTTTTCTTGATTTAAAATTAAGGACTGAAAAATCCAAATATTTGTATGCAGCTGTTACAAGATAACAGCAACAAAAGTTAATAAAATGGAAAACATAAATTATGAGTAAATAATAAAGTATTTTTTAATTAGTTGATTAGTAGTATATACAACGTTGATGAATTAATAGAAGTAAATTATATACGGTCTTCTACATACGTTAGATTGTTTTCCTTTAATTGCACGCCCATTTGTAACTCAGCGACATATATGCAGTTTTTTGACACTAAAATCAGTTTTCGGTACAAACAAAGCACAGATAGCTCATTGTGTAACTTTGTGCTTTACCGAAAACAATATATAAAATATTTAATTGCAGGCTTTCAAACCTGTTACCAGAACCTATATTGGATAGCAATGTTCCTAATTCATTTCTATGTTAAACACTTTTTAAAAGTAGTTGGATGAGGAACTATCAAAAATAAGAACATTTTAACTACAAACTGAAAGGTTACACGCTTTCAGCCACGCTGAAATGTATTTTGTGAGAAACTTCCTGAAAGTTGTCATGAGTCTATACACCAAATAATTTAATTAACTGTAACTTTACTTGTTTCCCCAATTGATATTTCTTTTACTTATTGAATGAATGAACTAATGTACGACGATTATGGTTTCTCAACAATTATTTTAATAGTCTGATTACACAAAAATCCATAAGCACTATGGGTTCACACTGAGTAACATTGAAACCTATTTCATTTTCCTGCTTATTGAAGCGTATGATATTTGGCCAGATACGTTGTGGAAGTAACTTGTGATATGCCTCACTTTTCCAAACAGGGGTAGTACATGATTATGTTACGAATTATTACTTGAGACATGTCGATGGCTTTAGGAACTTATCATTGTGTTTATTAGCGATTAGAAGACGCCGAACTTTACTTATGATGTCTGGGATACGACTTGTTAAAGGTCTGATATATATTCCTTTGTTTTCTAATTAATGTAATTATAAAATATATGTTTGTTTCAGAAATTCTAAATCTCTAGTCTGGAGACATCGTGATAAATGGATATTTTACATGGAAAAGGACTGAAGTTGTGGCTGAGAAGACTTAATGAACGGTTGAGACGACTGAGATTGGATACTTTATTATATTATACGTGACGAGTAAATTTAGAGTAATCGCAGCAAATTTTCACAACAATAAAGCTGGTCTAATTATATTGTTTTAGATATTGTTTTACTTTCCTAATCTATTATTGTACTTTAAAAAATTACTACTCATCACATTTTATCATTATGGTTTTATTTCTATCAATATAACTCTAATTTTATTTTTCCAATGTTTGAAATATTTTGTTGTAGAGCCTTCATAAAATTGTACACAAGATAAGTGGAAAAGAATCTGGTAAGCTAAGTATTTCTTTCATGTTAAGAATATTTGCATTATACGTTTAAATTGAGAAAACAATATGCATTTCACTTTACATTTATACCTAGAACGAAATAAGCACATTCAGTAGTAGATACAATAAGTCAATTGTGCGTTTCATCTATTAGATTTCTTGTCTGTATAATTACTATAATGAATCGCACTTGTCGTTATGTGAATTTGCTGCTCGTATAATTCACTGCAAATCAATCGTACTTTTCACTTCGTGACTTTCTTAACTGTATTGTACATCATTCGTTCCTTTTTATATTATTATCACTCTTCATCTTAATAATTTGATACGTCCATGCTGCAAAGAGCTAATCATTTTACCAAAATTCATTGATAAAGTGCAATAAACGTGATTCATTTATGAATATGCATAGAAACAGCAGATCTGACGGTCTTATTTGTTTTTCTTATAACAAATGATTCTGTTATTCATTCAATTATTTGTTTCAATGGCTAACTACCGACTATAGCCATATGTATAATAGATATACGAATGATATTCTAACACTAGTGTCATTCCTTTTTAACCACTAAATAATTTATCATCTGTCTCTAAAGTTGGTCCTCAGCGTGTTAACTGGGATATAAAAACTAATGTTTTCTTTTTTATAGCATTCACTACAATTCTATTTTCTTTATGTAGTCTTTTACAGGTCATCGATCTGTTTTCGTTAGTTTCGTTATTTTTGCTTAAGGTGTTACTAAATATACTATAGTGTGTAGAATACATTTATACACAAGAAAATGCAAATCACTTTGAAATTTGATCTTAGCAGTGTGCTAGTTTCTCGCGGAAATGAATATATTTTCATTTCAAGGATTAAATTCATGAAAGGTAAATTTCAAACCGAGGAATCGGATTCAGGATTTATACAGTATTAAGAATGAATCTAATGAAATACCATTGTATTGAAACATCCTTCTCGCTAAGTTTCAGAACAATTAACTATGATAAAATATTTTTCAAGCTACAATTCAGAAATATGTAACTGCTTTGAAATATCTTTCTTTCAACACTTCAGAAAATTTTACATGCTTTCAAAGATCTTTCCAGTTACATTTCAGGAACATTTACTTGTATCATAAAAGTCAACTAGTTGCAATTCAGAAACATTTATTTGTATGAACCAATTCATTTCAACTACTCTGATCGCACGATCTGAAGAATTTTTCAAGCCGTACACTGTATGCAGTACACTGGTGTTCAACTACCGCAAATCAGTATTCGATAGGTTAAAAGACCCTTCTAAACTACAGCTGTAAAATATTTAACTACATTAAAAGAGTTAATTTTTTTACACTTTAACACATTTTATTTGCATTGACAGCTCTTTTGTCGTTGTACCTATATGTTAGCTCTACTGAAAGCTGATTTATTAATTTATAAATATTCACATTTCCTGAAACAGTCTTTTCGCCATACCTCAAAATGCATTAAATGTGCTGAAAGACTCCTTTAAACATCCTTCAGGAACTTTTGCAGGTACTAAAGGATTATTTTGAACATATCTTAAAACTCATTAAATGTTCAATAAAATTATTCAATTTATAATGAAATAATTTTAGATCTTTACCACTTCGTTACAGTCCATGTTTCTAATTACAGACATGCTCTACCTGACGACCATACTTCTTGAGAGTAACTCTGCATTTTAATTTCCATTCAAAAAGACATTAGTGTCATGCCTGAGCTTACCTCTACTCTATCCGTGTTCCCTGTAACACATCTATTATACTAAGGGTGCCCAGCATCGTCTTCAGCAGTCTGATAGCACATGGCTCTATAGACGACTTGGCCTGCATGTCTTT
Source organism: Carcinoscorpius rotundicauda (assembly GCA_011833715.1). NCBI lineage: Eukaryota > Metazoa > Arthropoda > Merostomata > Xiphosura > Limulidae > Carcinoscorpius > Carcinoscorpius rotundicauda. Next base: position 44,428,956 of record CM022393.1, read on the forward strand.
GTACGGAGTAGCATTAACATGTATCTGATTCTCCAGCTGCTTGAGGTATGCGATGGTTGACAGGATATGACGTGAAAACGGCTTGTGTAAGCGTGGTTTCAATTTTCTTTTAAAACGGAGATATTTCTTAGTTATGTTGTGTACTGATTGTTTATTCGCATTTTATCTTATTATCAAACTGTTCCATGCCTGGTTATGCATAGTTATTTAAACACATTCCTGATTTCATCAATGTCATTAAAAACAATGAAAGTACTGATGGTGAAAATTCTAAATTGCTGCTCTGAACACATTTTATGATCTCATTTTGCGAGTTATTTGCCTAGAAAATGGCTTTTACATACACTTTCCTTATGCAATTAAATAGCACTACTCTATCTACAAAACACCAAACAAAGTCAAAAAGTAGTTCTCATACATGCCGTTTGACTGAAATTTTATATCGACTATGGTTTTGATATGACCTACTCATATTAACTTATTACACACATTTCTTGTGAGCTAAACAACTTCTGAGTAAATATTTTTGTTATCGTTCAGATCAGTTTGGTTATTTTACGTAATTCCTTACTCTCATAACCTGTTACTAAACTTAGGGACGTAGCTTATAAGTCTAGAATCTTTAATTTAACTATTTGCTTCTTATAAAAATATATTGGCTAATGGTGTATAAACTATTAAATAAAAACATAAATAGAATATATACATTTACTATAAAACCTGATTTTTTTTTCTAGTTATTTGTATTTTATGGTATACTGACACTGACGTAAGTATATCATAAGATCTTGGTACATATAGTTATACTTATTCGGTTGAAACCTATACGAGTGTTTGTTTTAGCTATACATAATAAAGAATTACTTTTAGTTACACACTCTTGTGTTCATAATAAAATTTAGTTCCATTGAGAAATGTTATTTCTTATTTTGTATATTTCATTATCTTCCTCAAAAAATATTTTAAACGCGACTATGTTTAACGGAATATTCTAAAGTAGTTATCCATTTTAATGGAAGCCTCCTAATAGCTATGTTGAATATTTTGTTTGCTGAATACTCCAATAGATTAATCATGTTATATTTCAGGTGTTTGCTTTAGCCTTATATAAATATAGGTTTACTTGTATCATGCCAATAAATATAAGCAAAGATCTCTCAAACAATGAATAAGAATGTGAATATCCTTTCTTTACCGACGAGAGACACTGACAATTACTTTTGTTGAAGGTACTCTAATGGAGTGGAAAACGTACTTATAGTAGGGAGTAGATGCTTCTTAACTTTAGAACGCCGGATAACATACAAAGTGCGCTTGAACAATCTTCCTACTGATTCCTTTCCACACTGTTGCACTTCTTCCTTGATAGATACAGACTCTTCCAGGTTACTAACGTTATTGTCCACCAAGTTTAAGCATTGGTTTGAAAAACATAAAAGGGAATTTTAATAATTCTTCTACGCAATCAAATCAACGAATATTTTTGTAGCTCAGTATCTTTGGCAAGGATGTGAAAGACTTATTCGTCAACTAAATTACTTACTAACACCATAACAAATTTCATATATCGGTATTCATTTAACGCTCTAGTATAATGAAGAGGAAAATATTATGGTAACTTGTGTACACTGTTCTTGAAAAAAAATTTTCCGTATATTAAACGATTCCAATATATCTAAAAAATTTAATTACAAAGAATATGCGTTGTAGTAAGACTTACAGTATTGTGTGTGAATTGATAGGTTTTAACTAATACCTAAAATTTGGTTTTGATTTAAATTTTGTTTAAAGCTACATCAAGACTATCTACTCTAGCCATCTCTAATTTAGCAGTCAAAGAGGATAAGTAAAATATCTAGCCATCAACACCCACCCCCAGTTATAAGTACCTTCGGCTAAATGAGCAAGCATGTTCAGTGGCGACTTTCAAACACTGTTATAGAAGAAATATTATATTTATTTTAAATGTTGGGTACGTTAAATTAAAACTATTTTGAACATCCGCGGTATAACACGTTAGATATGATCTTACAGTAAAACAGGATGTATCAGAAATACATTTTGACATTGTTTTAAGTAGGCAACGTGATTCCACTGGAACTTAATTCCTTTTAGGAAGGAAATGCAACAACTCTTACCGACGTAAAATATTCTTATACTCAGGTCATAAAGATGCACTCAACAAAGGGTTTTAGTTTCCAAGACAGAGATATCCCCTATATCTCTGTTTTTTGTGTTAAATTTCGAGAAAAGGTATTATAGGGTTATCTGTACTAGCCGTCCTTAATTTTTAGTTGATATGCTTGAAAGAAAATAGCTAACCAACACTACTTACTGGGTAAACTTAGGCTACTTTTTTAACAACTAGTATTTGGATTGATCATAACATTATAATACCCTCAACGTTCTGTAACCGATTTTGATCCCGTATCCGGCAGACTGAGTCAAGTGCTCTAACTACTAAAACATCTGAGCTCCCTTTTTGTTTAAATACATTGGAAAAAAAGAAAAGAATATTGGACAGCTTTGGCAGTAAGACCTTTCAGAAGGAAATCTAGAACAATTTTTTTTCATGACATATTCATCAAGTAGTTGTATAGTTCAAACAGATGTCATGGAGAATGAACCAGGTATTCATGCTTTTGTACAAGAAGTACCGACTGACAGTATCACTAGTTATAAGTGGGATTGATCTGTTAAAATGTTGATGGAAAACCATAGTCTTCATACAGACTGATTACGGAAAGCTATTTGAAGAAGAACTGGGCTTTGGATATGAGACATAATCTTTTACAATGGAATTTATTCTGCAGATATATTTTGAAAACCGCGTGGTTACTAAACAGAGTATGGCTGGACAAGGTGAATTTAAATTTAATGTCGCAATGATAACGCCTAAAATTCATTTTAGTATAACATTCTCAACATTTGCAGTTAGTAATTTAAAGAACGTGCAAATGTTAGCGTGTAATAAAAGTTAAATGAACTGGTATCTAATTAGTTACAAACAATTTCAGTAGATTAGGTTGTAAAATTGCACAGTTGTTTGAACAAATTTCATACATGTCATTCCCTCTGGAAGGGTTTAAAGAGATTTATTTTTCAATTTGTTTAGTTGCCATTATTCATGACTTTTTTAAATAGTTTATAACTGATAGTTTGAGCTGATGGTGAAGGGATAAGGTTTACGAAAAAAAAAACAGTTTTTTGGTGTCAATATCTGTAAATCAGATGAGTAAACCTTTCCAATAGAAATAAACTCAGAGTATTTATTCTATTCCATAAATATCTCCATTTTTAAACTGACAAGCTAAGAAAAAAGTAAATAGTTAACAGCATCGTTTGTCAATTATTGTGCTACTGTTTCCAGATAAAATAGTAAGATTTGCCCGATTCTCTTGTAACAAAATCCCAGCTTAAAAGTATTGCGTGAACTTTTGCAACTAGACACGAACTATCGGGTACACAGTCTGAGCAAAATAACTATTCGACTACGTCAGGCTTGGTCTTAAATCAGAAAACTTGCTAATACGTTATACGAAAAAAGCCTAAATAAGTTGTTATAGAAGATTAATTGCCCTATATAATGTTTACTACGCGAACATTGTCAGTCTACTGGTTATAAACGTAAAATGGATTTTATAATAATAAATAAATAATTAGAAGTGACCAAAAGTCAGAAGGAGACTTCATGTGTCTGGCTTAAGATCGAAAACATCTGTTTCGAACCCAGTTATTTAGCACAAACTACTTTCTGAGGTTTTGTATAGATAACAACTTATTGGATATATTAGCTAAGATAGTTCTGCCCGTAAGTGATTGAATAACCTCAACAGGGATTATTGAAATGGACGATAACTGTTTTTTTATTTCTTTCCAACGGATGCACAAATTTTTGGGCTTTTCGCACATATCAACATTTTATCCCGTCACTCAAGGTCAAAGTGCTTGAAGTTCCAGTGATTGAACAATGACGGTGCATAATCTGCATGTAATAATTTGCTAATTAAGAAAACGTATATCCCATAGATTAAGAGGCTGTATCATAGTTTGGATGGCGGGTATATCCGTCACATTACTGTGTATTTTGTCTCTTTGGCCAAGTTTGACACTTTCAGTTTATGATTGCTTTATTTAATAAAGGACATTCATGAAAAAATAATTTATACAGAATATTTTCTGTGCATAAACATATCGAAATGTGTTTAGTGTTTTCATGTGGAGCTTTGAGAAATGTAATAATTATTTTTTAATTGCGTACTGTGAGACATTGTATTTTAATTATTTATTTAAACTGTAGTGTATATATCATTTATTCTTAAAGAATATTTGAGTTGCACAGAGTTTTAGTAATTTTGGTTTGTGAATGAAACTAATTCATTAATTGTTTACAGTGACTGAATAGTGTATTTAGCATAGCTATCAATTTCATCTTTCTTGTTTGTACATTATGAATTAAAATTGCATTAGGTAAAGTTACCTCTTTATTTTAAGAGTAGTTCTTGTGTCTTCTCAAATAATAAAATGTCAAATTGTTTGTGTGTGTATTCAAGCATGCCCTACTTGTTTCATCTTATTTTGTGAAGTAACTTATAGCATCCGATCATATTTCACCTCTAGTTAGGTTCTTTTTAGTTTTCGCTATGATACTCTTTGGGTGACTCGAATAATCAACCGTCTGCTGTCTAGATTAGAAACAACACGGTATTATCCAGTTAGTTTTACAGGTTACCTTTAAATTATTTATATATTGTGCAAACAGTTTGACAGATGAATGTTCATTAATATACAGGTGGTCGCTAGAAAAGCGGAAAATTTGAGGGTCAAATGAGATCATGAATAAAATGCGTGCTTACTCATTTCTATTTTGATTTCTTTTCATCATGAATAAAATGCATGATTTTAATAATTTTGAGCATCTATGTGTGTAATATAACATATGCCTTTAAAAAACTTTGTAAAAGTTATTCTTTGTAAAAATAAATAGCTGTTTGATAAATTTTCCGCTTTTCTAGTGACCACCCTGTACATGTATTGTTTTCCTCTGTTATATGAAACAGAATCACAGAAGTTTAGTGTAGAATGTGATTGCCTTTCACTTAACCATGACAGACATACATGCTTATATATATGTATAGAAAATTAATAGTTAAATATTCAATCAAAAGGAAGGACTCACTTGAAAACAACAAATCCATAATTTGAGATAAATCACAGTTAAATGAACAAAACAAGCCCAAACAAAAAACGAAAAGTAAGTTAAAAACATGGTATAAATTAAAAAGATCAGAGAGTATAAACTATAATATAGGATCTAAAATGTGCCCTGAGCTTTAGAGGTTACCACAGAAGTAGCATTCAAATTGAGGTGAGACTACACCGTTTATCATCCTAAAATTCCGTTACCTAGTCTCATACAAAAAATCAAATAATATCATCAGAGGAAATGTGAGTTAGGAGAGCGAGATGTTGTGCTCAGTATATACCAGTGTAATTTATCTACTTTCGTACTAATTCAATTATATTCGTACTTTGCTATTATAATGGACTTTATCTTATTTAATCCTCAAATGGTAGTACCTTCTTTGATAGATTATTTAGGCAGAGTATTCATGACGAAACGTTGTAGAACGGACAGCAACCACCTGTTGTGAAAACGCAAGTGTAGAGCACGACGTTTCGAAAGTCTTCCGCCTTCCCGGAACCTGAAGACGAAAGGGGAAAGACTTTTGAAACGTCGCTCTCTACACTTGTGTCTTTACAACAGGTAGTTGCTATCCGTTCTACAACATTTCATCATGGTAGTAACTTATTTCGTTTTTCTTTATTTTATTTTACTTTGGACAGCATTTACTTTTCCACAGTTCTCTGTGGGACATTGTGGTTTTAAGCAACTACATCTTGCTTTCCTAACTTATATTTTTTGTCATTATTTTATTTGATCCTTTTACGAATGTGGAACTCACAAACAAAGTTAAAAACTGACAGACGGTGCATCCCTACTTAAATGCGAGTCCTATTACATCAATCACCTACAAAACACAGGACATATCTCTCTTGAGATCTTTTAATTTAATTTTGTTTTTTCTTTGTACTTGTTTTGTATATATATTCTGTATAGCCATCTTACACTAGTAAGGCATGTTTCAAACTTTTTTGCTTAATTATACGATATTAAATCAAATGAGTTTCTTAGAAAAGTGTACAACATCAGAAAATAAAAACATTTTTTTCATAAATAAATTACTGGAAAGTTTGAATTCATCTCGACAAGTAATATAGGATATAAATAGATTCTTCTACAGATGTATTGAATAACTATTGCCTCAAAGTCAATCTGGTACTTTACATAGCTCTAAAGGAAAATATTTTACAACCGTTAACATTACTTTTACTTACAAGTAATTCATGTCACGTGATTACACTATGTCAAGTTAACGGATCGAAGATATTCTAAATACGCCGTATTTTCCGTTGGAGAACAGTTGACTGCTTGAAATTAAAAGTAACTTTAAATAGTGTGCACACTGTTTCATTTTTTTAATTTCAAGTGAATATTAAACTTGAAAGACAAAAACAGTATAAAAATGTGATAAAAACTCTTCCTTTAATTTTCAGGAAAGTCGGTTAAATAGTCTCATAGATTTAAACTTTAGTTTCGTTCTTTAAAATGAGGAAACGCAACATTTTTGTCGTCATAAAAAATTTTTCCTCACTTTTACAAACATTGATTGTTGATAAATTCATGCAGAGCAAATGGTTTTAACAATGTTTGAAGGGAACAAAGTTTTTATACCAGTTTTGAACTTGGGGATGTGAATATTGAAAACATTGTACATGTTAAGGTACACATTTTTAATATGAATTATTGTTCTACATGTTTAAGAGTATTTTGAGTTATACAATCTTAATATCGACAATGGTATAAATGTTTATTTGTGTCATATATAATACGAACGTAATATAATAATTAATTTTAAAGCCTACCTTTCTGACCCTATGACAATCTTGAACGAGAAATACCGGATGAATTTTGGATAGAGTAGAGGAGTTGGAAAAAAAAGGTAACTTTCAAAGGATGGCAGCAAGATTTAATTTAAGAAGGAAATTGAGCGTTTGCAGTTTGTAAATGATGTATATTGAAGCGATAAAGACTTTGAGTAAGTTGGAAGCAGTAATAATTGGGCTAGTGGCGATAAATTTAATTGCGAAGAGCAAACTCTGGTAAATACATATTACAGTCTTTAGCTTATTTGGATAATGACCTAAAGGAGGTAAACGTAATAAAAGGGGTGGGATTGAAAAATATAAAAGTTGTTATTGTTATAGCAGATCCTTCAATACGGCATGTGTATAACATAGCTTGTGAAGTAAATAACTAGAAAACAGCTAAATTATGCTGTGTAGAGGCAGGAGTGGAGGATACAACTCACCGAGTTAAAGGATTTTAGTAGTAATGCAGCCTTTATAATGTATATAAAAGTTAGTGATGTAGGGAAAAGTAAATCATAGAAGCTTATTGTTAAGCACAAAGGCACGTAAAAAAAGAATCGTATATCTTATTTCTGTCAGGGATGTTGTCGAGATGTAATTGTGGGGATGGCATGTGAAATGATAAATATGTCATTGGGGTTAAATACTAAGCTCAGATTAATATGTAAGAAATAAGAATTTGACTGGTTAAATTTATAGGATCAGTTCAACGAGAAGAAGGGTCTTTTTGGAATGAACAATAAACGGTTATATAAATCAGACACTATATTGTTTATTAGAGCCATTAATTCGACTATAAAAGCAACTTTAAATAAGGATTAAAAAGTGTAGTGGCAAGAATAATGAAGTAAAATAAGATGAAGAGAGTGATATAGTGTGGAAATAAGTAACAAGAATAGTTTTGTTATTATTGTATGTCTAGAATTATCAAAAAATAAAATGAATGACTTTAAACTTTAGAGCCGTGATCAGAACAGATATAATTTCAATACAATGGGAATAAGTGAAACCCTGCTAAATGTAGACAATAGGGATGGAGTATTAAAAAAAATGTTCAAGTTGAGGATGTCAAAGATAATAACAATGATGTTGAATCTATTTGGGTTATAAGGCAAGAAGACTTTCAATTAGTATTTTTTCACAGACCACCAGACGAAACTAAAAATATATTAAGAAATTGTACGGGGATACAAACACCTCAATTGTCAACAAAGTTAAAACTATTAGAGATTTTAATTTGAGGCATTCTCAAAGAAGACAGGTTTTATAAGAAACGCTTCTGGACGCTTTCCTTTAACAATTGGTTAGACAATCTACTACAAACAATTAAATTTTAGATTTGAGAAAGAGCTGAGTGCAAATTATGATTATGCAATTACATTTAATGTTTTTATGTATATAGAGATAATAACAAACATTATTATGGTTCCAAATTTCCTAAAAGTATATTTTGAAAATATGAGATAGATATTAAATTTGTGGATTAGGTTTGGTTTGAGTTTCGCGCAAAGCTACACGAGGACTGTTAGTATTAACCGTCCCTAATTTTACAGTGTAAAACTAGATGAAAAGCAGCTAGTCATCACCACCAACCACCAATTCTTGGGCTACTCTTTTACCAAAGAATAGTGTGATTGACCGTCACATTATACTGCCCCATGTTTTGTATGACAGGGATTCGAACCCGCGACCATCAGATTACGAGTCAAGTGTCTTAACCCCCTGACCATGTTTGTGAATTAGTCAACTAAACCAGTTGCATATACTGATCAAATATGGAAAACATTTAAATTTTATTTGTAAATATCCAAAATAGACATGACTCTTAGAAACAAAAATATTGTGACTACAGGTAGAAAAAATCAGGTTGGCTCACAAAAGATATAAAATATAAAATTAAAAAAAGCGTTATAAATAATATAAGTTTAAATTCATTGCAAAAATTGGAGAATTATAAGACTATAGAAGATAAAGAGAATTGGTGAAATAGGAAATAAATGGTTAAAAATGAAAACATAAAGAGTAAGGTGTTTTTTTTCAAATACAGTGAAGGTTAGCAAAATATTGGGATGGAAATAGGGTCATTGAAGTATGACACTGGAAGACTAATGTTATTTCTATGCTTGTTAAGAAGCAATTAGAAAACTGTGAAGAATGATAAAGCACGTGAGCCAGATAGCATTTACTCAAAGGTTTTGAAAAGGTTTGATTATTGGATGTTTAATTCACTTATTATTTTTTCTAAGTCCTTGAATAGTGAGTAGATGCCAAATGATGAAAAGTTGGTAAATGTTACTTTTATTTTGAAAGATGTTATGTTATTGTATGTGGCAACTAAACAATTACAAACATTGCCAGTTCTGAATGTAATAGTTGAGTCCTATCAAACTATTAGTAGTAATTTCATAATGATAATATAATAACTAAAAGTTGTAATTATGTGTAATATTGCCGTGCATGTATAGTATACAAACACTACCACTACTAACATAATCTACTTATAGAAACATTGGTTTTAGTAACACTATCGGTCTATAGGACTTTGTTAATACCAATAAACCTATATGAACTTGATTAAAAAATCTGACTGTAGTAATAGGCCCTCTGGTTTCGAACAATGATATCATCCCTCTCATAAAACAGATATGCTCTCTGATGCCACTTCATGGAAATATGACATCGTCTTTGTAACTCATTTGGTGCCTATTACATAAGAGTAATATCACCCTTATACTTCGGCACTTTTCAAATGATCTAGATGTTTTTAAGTAATGCCATATATGAAAGACTTCATGAGGACAGAAGTATGAAAGTAATGTCTATATGAGAATCATTATATCTTGTGTTTTGTGTGTTTTTAATTAAGCATTTGAACTAGCTTAGGCTACTTGCTAACATATGATATACCTCAAATGTAGCTCAGTGGTGATCACAATAAAGTTTGTTACATTCGATGTTACTTTAGAAATATTCTGAATAAAAGTACAAATCGCAGCTTCAATTAAGCTATTTTTAAAAACCAAAAAAAAGAAACTCAACATAAAATCGGTTTGAAGATTTCTATACACGTTCTATAATTATACATGACAACGACCAATAACCATGAGACTACGGCTTTACTTTAAGTTTCTAACACATTATGATTACTGCAATATACCATGTTCTTCTAAGCTAACCTTTTACTTGAAACAAAATGTATTCTCGTGAAATTCGATTTTGATAGTCGGTAATACGAACGTCAGTTTGCATACGGGACCGTGTATAATTTAACGGTTAGCATGCTACACTGAGGTTTAAAAGGTCCAAAGTTCAAGCCCGTGATTTGTCACTGAATGTATTGCACAGTTTTAGATAGGGTATAATGTAAAAGTAACACTCAATCCCATTATTAGATTAATAGCAGATACGTGATAGCGTTTTACTACTCAGTAGTTACCTTTTCTTCAGGTTAGCGATTTTAAATTAGGGGCAACTGTGCCGGAACCACGGACTCTCCGATCTAACCATTTGCCAATATTTACTCTGAAAATACCAAATGCATTGCATATTGTAATTTTTACTACATTTTACTATATAAAGCAAGGTAAAATGCATTAAAGTTCTCACAAATATTTGAAGAATACTAATTATTACAGACACACATCGCAAAAGCTTTTAGTTAATGACTGAATAAACACAAACGAATATTAAGTAATTACTCCACAAAAAGATTTTCTCTCCTGATTTAACTAATAATACTACTGTTTTAATTATGTATCTGTGTCTAAGCAAAAAATATATTGTCGGACTCAAACAACATATAATATATCACTGATCTTTCAGAAACAGATGCACCTTAATTATTGCTCTAATATCATTTCTTGATCGTAGAAAGTACATATATATATATATACGTTATTTTTTATTATTGCAGAAACCTAAGTTCTTAGTATTGCATGTTTATTTTCATGCTAAGTTTTTTTAATGTGAAAATGGTAATAGTCGTTTTCGTATGGTCATGAAATGTGTATGAAATACAAATAACTCGAGAAAGTAAAGAGGTAATTATATTCGATATTGTTGTAAATACATAATTGAAATGGAAGATGTTGTTTTGAGCAAATTTAGTGACTATGAATCAACTAGGTTTATTTCATTAATTTAATCTAAATTTAATTACCCAAACATTCAGCCATTTAAACTGCGACATTTTTTCTCCTCTTTGAACACTATTGTTTACTAGTGATAGTACCCGGCTTCGCTCGGGCTATTAGGTTGATAACGTGTGTATTCTGAACTCATATGAGCATAAAAATATAATCTATATGCTTTTATTTGCTTAGTAATATGATGTAAAAACTATTTTTGTTATACATTGTTACCAAATTGCACTAGCTTTTCCTTATATTGAAAGTTGTTATGTAAGCAACCATTTCTTTACTTGCGGTTTTCAATAGTTTTTTTCTTATTAAAAAGATACGCAAAAACATGCGCGAATGCAATAGTAAAGACAAATAGTTCCTAGATGCACATTTCTAGGGTTCACTTAGTATGGGTGTAAAATTTCAGGTGTCTAGGTTCTTTCTTCTTGAAGCTATGGTGGCCACATTTCATTTGTATAAGGTTCTTCGCAAGTTTGCCTCATGAAAAGATGCTCACGCTCATCCATTTGGATAAGTAATAATACCCTGTTGCTTACTGTCTGGTTCCACTCATTGTTGTTGCAAAAACTTTATGTTCCTAGGTTATGTCCTCTTAGAGAACGCACTTTTATTATTATGGATAATGTTTTACTGTTAATGGTGTAGTTTTTAAAGTTAACTTATTATTGAGTGAAAATTTTTTAAGTAAAAGGCTCAATTATATACGCACATCCAGGGGATTAACTTGTATTTTTTAAAGGAGTACTTCTTTTTCATTTTCGAAATTTAATGTTTATGGCGTTTCGTTATTCTAATTAATGAAACTTCTGATAAAGATACGTCGAGTATAGTTATAGTTCAATTTTTTCTCATTTTAACTTAATATAGTTAAGATGTAGAGAACATACATGCATAAATAATCAGTAATGACGAGAAAATCTACTTGTAGAGAAAAAAAATATGTAAAAACAGCTGGTTTGGGTTGAGAAAATTACTTATACAACAACTTAAGCCCAAATTAAACCAATACAAAGGAACTCCTTTATACCTACATTAATAAATATGATGAAACATCTAAGCACGCCTTCTACATTCCTACACTCAGTTACAAAACTCCCTTCAAGCATGTGGTCAGCTATCGATCAGTCACCTCTTTCTTTGTGAACCGAAGAAGGTCGAAACGTTGTTCGCTCCAACGTAAAAACCAGCCGTTTTTACATTTATATATATGCATAAAATTACATAACAACGTATTATGCAAACATTATGCATTTTTTTCTCTTTGTCTAAAAGCTATGAACGTCAACTGACTTAGCTTTGGAAAATAGCATTCAACTGGTTTAGCTTTTCAATTTACAACATGCCACGAAGATAGACTTAATATCTCCCTATTAATTGTCAGCTTCACTTAGAGCTTTTGCCCGTAACGTTGCAAATAAATAAAAAGTTCTTTGTCGTAGACATGTATTTTACCCATTTGGAACACTTCTAGTTTTCATTAGTTTTTCACGTTTTGTGGTTTTTTCATACTGTCTAGAAAAGGGAAATCGATTGTTGTTGTTTATTATCCTAAATGAATAAGTTTTGGTTGAATCAAACAATCACATGAAAAATATTTAATATTTCTTAACTATAGTCTAGAATTTTGTGACAACTGGCAGAAATGATATGAATCATTGCTGTTCTTTTCAGTAAAAAGTATCTGTGTGCTAAAAGACAACTGTTTGTATGTAAAGATGTTATTTAAATATCATTGATTATTTCTTATTGTGTAACTGACCAGAATGTGTCTTGTACTTATTTAACATTCTTCTTCTTCTTGAAGTTAATGCTAAACTTATTGTGGTTTAATAAGTTTCAAAGTGAAACTTTTTCACGCGTAAAATAGTTCACACCATTTATTTCACACTTCATGGAATGAAGATAAAATAACGGTCTTTCACAGTTAGTTAAAAAGGTAAATTTATAAATCAAAGTAATTTTGTTCCTTTGAGACAAAGCTCATAAACTGTTTGTTTGTTTTGAATTTCGCGTAAAGCTAAAAAAGGGTTATCTGCGCTAGCCGTCCATAATTTAGCAATGGAAAACTAAAGGGACGGCATCTAGTCATCACTTCCCCACCAAAGCTTGGACTATTCTTTTCCCAACGAATATTTGAATTAACCATCGCATTCTAACCCCATCACGGCTGAAAGGGGAGCATGTTTGGTGTCACAGGGATTCGAATCTGATACCATCAGATCAGGAATCGAGCATTCTAACCACTTGGCAATGGCAGGCCCCTCAGAACTTCTAGTGAAAGAAAAATGAAACTCAACGTTCTGGAAAATATCGAATCTACTTTTGTGCAGACTTCAGCGGTTCATATTTTGGAAAGTGAAAATCATATTTTAACACATTTTAAAACTGGAAAAAAAGCAGATTCGGAGAAAATAGAATAAAAAATAATGGAACCTGCTAATATTTCCAATATTATGAGATTTCACGAAAAAATTAGTAATGAGGGCCAGTCCGGCACGAAGCTGCACTTGTCAGAGATATGTTTTTCCGATTGAACACTGTGGAAACAACTGATACATTATCAGTCCTGTACACGTGTTTGTTTCAAGAAACGTCAGCAATGAACAAATATTAAAACCCTTCGACTGTTTAAAGACAGATCCGTAGTTGCCTATACTTATCTCGGTAATAGATTTAAAAAAAAAATGAAGAATGTCTCGAGGTTAAAGAAAAAATAAGCCACATTCTAATCAGGTGCTTAGTGGTAACGATTACGTTCTTAAAGGAAGACTAAAACATGATACTTAATGCTGTACCTAAAACGTTTATGAAGAAAGGCTTATTTCTCTTAGAAACAGATATGTGTATTTTACCTAGTTTCTAGGTTTTAAATTATGTTTGTTTACTACAAAACTACATAAAAGGCTACTTTGCTGTGTCCTCCGTAAACGTTTGAACCCAATTTTTGACGTTATAAATACTCACACATTCCGTTGAATCAGTAGGTGTTTCTGCAATATTATCGATTACCTACAAAACCCTGAAAGTAAAAGAGGAAGTAATTATTATGTGTAGTTTTCAACAATCATATTCACAAAATTTCTAAATAAAACGCATCACAAAATAAAATTATAGAGCAATGAATAAACAAATTATGAGAACTACATTACAAAAAAACAACAACAAATGTTACTTTTAGTTCCTTTATAGTTAAAATGGATAGAGAGAGTAATCGTGTTTTCTCCATTCGAATTTGAAAATCACACCTTATATTTTACCCCCTCGTTTACTTTCTATCTTATTATTACCTGAAAGTTACTCTTTTCATAATTCAACCAATTTGATTGAAAAAGAACAAAGAAAAATACAGACGGATAAAACACTAATATCATACTCAGATGATATTTTCTTTTTTTTAAAGTGATTTGTTCTAAAAGTGTAAAAGCACTGTATGTGTGATTGTCGGTGCCAAAAGTGACGGTTCCTGCATCTCTAGTGTTTACAGAGATAAGTGCGAAAAACAAAATCATCCAGTGTTTGCGAAAACACCTTGTTATTGAGAAGTCAGAGGAGAATTGTCAGACTTGTTCAAGTTAAAAGGAAGGCCACAACTACTCAAATAACCATTTTGTACAACAGTACTGTGCAGAAGGATATTTGTGAATTCACAACGTGTCGAACCTTGAAGCAAACGGGCTACAGAAGCAAAAGACCATGTCGGTTCAATTAATGTCAGTTGAAAGCAGGAAAATGAAGCCGCATTAGGTACAGGATCACCAAAACTGGACGATTGAAGGTTTGAAAAATGTTGCCGGGTCTGATGAATCTCAATTTCTGCTGCAGCATGCAGATGTTAGAGTCAGAAGTTGACGTAAACATAAATTCATTCTGCTTTGTGTAAACAGCACAGTTTGTTGTTTGTTCGTGCACTGGTGTGTGGAATTTTTATTGGCACAATTAGGCTCCTTAATACAAATTGAGCATCCTTTGAATGCCACAGGGTACCTATGCATCCCTTTATGGCCACAGCCTGCCCGTTTTTCGATTACTATATACACCATGTCACAAAGCATGCATCATCTTAAGCTGCTTCCATGAACATGACAGTGATTCAGTACACTCCAATTGCCTGCACATTATCCAGATATCAGTCTAATAGAGCATCTTTGGAATGAGGTAGAACGAGAGATTCGCAGCATGAATGTGTGGCCAACAAATTTGCAGGCACTGCGTGATGATATCGAGTTATCATGGACCAAAATCCTTAAGAAAAATTTCTATCATCTTGTGAATCCATGCCGTGAGGAATTCAGGCTGTTGTGGAGGCAAAAGGAGGTCCTAACCGGTACTAGATAGGTATACCTCTTAATGTGGCTACTGAGCGCATTTACAAATATAAGCTATTTTTACGTCAGTGAAAAATAGGGAGGTTACATTACCGACCTAACATATTTATGACTCGAATAAATCTGTAATTTTGAACTTAAATTTTGTAGTGTAGAAAATGCAAAAAGAAATCGTCTGTACGAATAATTATTACTGCGCTTTTTTATGTGAGGTAAACTGTTCATGTTATCTTTGACCAGCATTTAGGTTTACAAAATTCTTGTTAATAGAATTACTTAAATTCCACCATCTGAGAGAGATAAGACAGAGAGATATACAAGAGTGTTTAACATAATCTAGAACAGAAATCGCCAGTGATTCAGTGTAATCTCTATACGTATGGTGTTATAACAAAAGTTGTCTTTCACTTATCGCTTTCAAGTGAATTCCAGAGTTTATATGCTTTAATTGAAAGGTATCAGAAGAATGAAGCTATAATCACAAGTTATTGTGAAGTGGCTAAAAGTGACTCAAAATGCTGTAACCAGAATGTAGAGCCACTTCAGATACTTACAACATAAAGAGATTACGCTGTCTCTCAGGACACGGATCCAATGTTTTAAGGGACAGTTAGGTTTCGTTTAAATTAACAGTTAATAAGAATAAAATTTTCAAAGGATGACAGTACGTTTAAAACCTAATAAGGTGCATCATTCCCACAACATGAAACCAAAACAGCTAACCTGATATGGCGCCAAAAATACATCCTATAGATCTATGACATATGAAGTTATACTCATTATACAAATTAGCTATACTTCAACCAGAAATTAGGTGTATACTAATTTGAGGATATATCTGAAACGCAAGTTTTATACAAGAATGTAGCTGTTAAGGTGACACTGGAAGTATGGTATGGGCATTCGTATATGTAACAATTTCTATACTAATAATATCCTTAGTGCCACACATTACAGGAATTACATCCTACAATATCTTGCGCTTTAGCATATGACGACACAATAGATTCTGATTTCAATCTAATGCATAGTAATATATTCCATTCCTTTGCTAAACTGGTTCACAGCTTTCTTTCAGACCAAGAAATTGAACAAACGGAACAACCTGCATCCTAACTTAACTCTGGCCCTACTGTGTACGTTTTAGGAAATGAACTGCAGCGATGTTTACATCTTCGGAGACAGCTCACTCTTGGGATTAGTCTTGAATACATCACGAATATAAAACATTCCAGTTTTAAGTTGCTCTTGATGTTTGGAAATAATTATCATAAATGTTATAAAATAAAGCCATCTTTACGAGCATAACTTAAATAGCTGATCTTTTACGTCTCAGATCAAACGACGGATCATGAAATGCTTAATTTATCAATGAACTAAAATAGATAATTGACAAATCATTTAAAACAATGTTTTTGCTATAGTTCAAATACTCTAAATTTTAATTAACCTGTGATTGTTTTGTACATTTTAACTGATTTAATTATACATAGAAGAAAATTTAACAGCCAGGGAAAAAATATCAATGATATTATATGTATTCGTTTATTTCATTAATACCACTGGAAATCATTCCATTATGTCTGTTTTATTCTCACTTTCTCATTTTTCTTAGACGATAAGTATGTACATACAGAAACTTATAATACCATTATATAAAAGAGCAATGCAGTCAGCTAAATATTTCTTGGATATTCTTGTTATTTAGAATAATTTAAAATATGACTAAATGTTCACGAATCCAGACATTATCATTATTTTGATTTAGATAATGAAAAGGTTTGTGGAAAAGAAAGCGAGAAACAAGACGTATTTCGTGTTTTGTAGAAATATGTCTTCCTCTTCTCGATATGCCCCCCAGTGGCTTAGCGGTATGTCTGTGAACTTACAACGCTTAAAACCGGGTTTCGATATCCGTGGTGGGCAAAGCACAGATAGCCCCTTGTGTAGCTTTGTGCTTAATTCAGAACAACAACATCTTCTCGTCACGTACAATACTACAGCATCCACTATTATAAAACAATATCGGTATTACTTCTTTACAAAAGATTTGAGAAAATAAAAAAATAGCTGAGAGTAATGTTTGTATTTTGGGGACCACAATTTTCTTATACCATTAACAAAAGTTAGGATTTGAATATAAAATTCCACTCATTAATTGATCGTACTAGAAATGACAAACTTTCTGATACTAACAGTAAAACAAGTATTTTAATCTAAATATAACACAAACATATATATGCGCAACATGCTGGTTCATCTAAAAGACATATAATTCGTATTCTCGTTAACCAAACAAAGTATTAAATTGCCTCAAAAATGTTCCCTTATGTGCTAGAAGAGTGAATGCCAAATATCACTATCTTACCAGACGAGAGTATCAGGTGTTTAGTGTGTTAACATAAGTTCACTTTCAGCTGCAGAAAATAACTTTTACTCTTATTAGCCTAACAAAGCTAATGACAAAAACAATTGCTCAATGAGGTTCGAATGTATCTTCATTCATGACTTCCTTTAATTGTGAGAATGAGTTTAATGTCATAAAAAAATTGATTTCCAATTTAACTATCATTATAATGATGCTAAACAACCTCTTCTACAGCACCATCCCAACTGTTGAGTATGATGGCGGTAGCATGATGTTATGTAGATGCTTCTCATGAACAGCTGGATTGGAAAGCTTGCCACAATTAAGGGAAAAATTGATAATGCAAAGTACAGGCATTTCCTTGAGGAAAACCTATCTTGGTCACTCAAAAATCTAAAAATGAGTCGAAAATTCAGACTTCAGCAAGATAATTACCCGAAATACAAAATCAAAGCCACATTAAAGTGGTTTCAGAAGATAAGAGAAAATCCTTGAGTGGTTCAGTTAAAGTCATGAATTGAATACAATAGAAAATTTATGGCAAGAGTTAAAGACTCCAGTCGATTAACAATTCTCAACGAATTTGTCAGAATTGGAGAAATTTCGCCAGGAAGTGGACAAAAATTAAACCATCTCATTGTGCAAAATTGGTATCCAGAAAGACTCACAGCGATAACACTGGTTTACAAAGAAATTGAGGAAAGCACAAAAATAGCTGTTTTAACCTAATTTTGGGGTGCTGAATTCAGATTTGAAATCCATTTTTACTCATCACCTCTAGTTTTTTAGATATGCATTCTGTACATTTTGTACACACACTGTACATAAAGGCGTATATGCATTCAGGGTTAATTTCTAATATTGTGTGACTTATGTCTTCTTTTTTAGTTATTATGCAATAAATGTAAGTGATAGCATTACATTATATATATATATATATATATATAGCTATATATCAAGACGGATTTTGGCAGTTAAGCGTAGCCAACACGTCTCAATCAACGAGCCACACTGGATCACGCAAGAAGACCTGAATGACCTTGCTCGTGATTTGTATCTGTCAAAACAGCAGTCAGAGCTCTTGGCTTCTCGGAACCTAGTCCAGGAAGATGTAAGGACCACCAGTTTCAGGAATCGGAACAAAGACCTTGCTTCATTTTTCGACATGGAAAACTAGTTGTGCTACTGCACAAATGTACCTGGCTTGTTCACTTTCCTTGGTTTGCCACATAATCCTTCAGACTGGCGTCTTTTCATAGACTCTTCCAAGCGAAGTCTCAAGGCTGTGCTTCTGCACAACGGGAATAAATATCCCAGCATTCCCAGTGCACACTCTGTCCATCTAAAGGAGTCCTATGACAATATGGAGCTTGTTTTAGAAGCTGTTAAGTACAACCAGTACCAGTGGAGTCTGTGTGGGGACCTCAAGGTCATTGGTCTTCTTATGGGTATGCAAGCGGGCTTCACAAAGTACTGATGCTTTCTCTGTCTCTGGGATAGTCGAGCTGTATCCCAGCATTACAAGCAGAAAGACTGGGGGTCTAGAAGCACTTTCGTTCCTGGCGAACACAGCGTCAAGGAGAATCCTCTGGTTGACATGAAGAAGGTGCATCTTCCTCCTCTTCACATCAAGCTTGATTTGATGAAGAATTTCGTGAAGGCCATGGACAAAAATGGTGCTGCCTTCCAACACTTGTCTACTGTGTTGCCAGGTCTCAGTGCTGCTAAGCTCAAAGAGGGCATCTTTGTCGGACCTCAAATCCGAGAAGTGCTGAAGGATACTGATTTTGAGGAGCTTCTTACTTTAAAGGAACTGAGAGCATGGGAAGCATTTAAGTCAGTCTGTAGTGGCTTCCTTGGTAACACACGCGTACCAAATTACCAAGCCTGTATTGAGAAGTTGCTAAAGACTTATGAGGATATTGGATGCCGAATGTCACTCAAAATTCATTTTCTCCATTCCCACCTCAACTTCTTCCCTCCAAACCTTGAAGCAGTGAGTGATGAGCACGGAGAAAGATTCCACCAAGACATTACGAAGATGGAGAGCAACTACCAAGGCAAGTGGAACCCAAGCATGGAAACTTCTGCTGGATGCTCTTGCGTGACATCCCGGAGGCAAAATACACCAGATCATCTAAGAAAACACAGTTCTAACTGTCTGCGGTACTATGAATTGTGTACATTGTGTCATCCAAGTAAATTTATTCCGTCAATGTTCTTTATCTATCCTGTTATATCTGTAATAAGCTGCTGCAACTGTTGAAATAAGCACGTATATACTCTGTATATACTAAAATGAGACTATTTAAAAGCCAGAAAACTAGAGGTGATAGAGAACATTGTTTATAAATTTGAATTCAGCACACCCAAATTAATAAAAAACACTTATTCACATTCTTGCCTCAGACAAAAAATATTTTTTTGTAAACCAGTGTAATAACTGCTGTGTATAATTATCATACACAAATCTACACAAAGGTCTTTTCACATTGGGTACCAAAGCCCAATGTTCACCCTAAAAATCCTCAGACTTGTAGCTGAGTCATAAATCAGAACTAAATACAAAAGATAAAACTGTGTTTTTTTATTTAATTGTGACTAATTTTCAAAGGAATATCACGTGCTCCTTCACTAACATTGTATATTTTATTTCTTACAGGATTACAAAAACAAATTGGTTTTGTTTTAAATATTTGTCTACAACAAATTATCTTTTCTAAAAAATATATTCGACTCTTTACTTTTTATTTATCTGTATAACTAGTACACACACGGTAATAAAAGGGTGGAGGAAATGTTACAATAGTGTTTTCATTGATAGTACTATAGCGCATGTTTGGTAGTTGATATTAAAGGAAATGTTATGAAAACTATTTCAAACAATTTAATTATCGTACGATTGAGGATAAGATGTTACAAATTAAACTACGTTCTAACTAAACACTCGTATAATAAATTTTTACTTGATCTGTAGCTGCATACTGCATACTCAAGTGTGTTGTCACTAATGAACATTTTGATTTTTGTTATTCAAAATTACATGAAATGTCTTTCAATTTAGCAGCTTTCGATTTCATTTCGAGCCCGGTTTTAGTTTTGTATGTTACATTAACTAAGTTTTCGGCTTTGTTTAGCTGGTTGACTTCAAAGTCATACACTAAATGATTTTATTAGATTACACTCTTCGACTGCAGCCTTTTGTTTGGCGTCACTGTCTTCAGCAACTCCTGTGAGAATACCTTCTTTCGTTATCAAGCGAGGTAGTTACGGCTTAAACCTAATTTTCATCTCTTTGTGGCTTTCCTTTAAAGCATCTTTATTTGGAATTAGTTAAAGTTTATTTGGAATTTCATTAGGAAAGATCTCAAGGCTTGGAATTGTTTACAAGAACCACAATTTTTTGAAAGATTTACATAAACTAAAAGCAAATATCGCTGACGAACTTTTTGCGAAAAATTGATTTTACTTTTGTAAGTAGGTCATTGATTTTAACACTTTAACCCTTATTAAATTTTGTCAACAATAAACATCGAAAAAATAGGATGTTGTGAAACGATAATAAAACGTCAATTAAAGAGTTACCTTGTTTGTTTGTTTTGGAATTTCGCACAAAGCTACTAGAGGTCTATCTGTGCTAGTCGTCCCTAATTTAGGAGTGTAAGACTGGAGGGAAGGCAGCTAGTCATCACCACCCACCGCCAACTCTTGGGCTACTTTTTTACCAACGAATAGTGGGATTGACCGTAAAATTATAACGCTCCCACGGCTGAAAGGGCGAGCATGTTTAGCGCGACTCGGGCGCGAACCCGCGATCCTCAGATTACAAAGCGTTTTGTAATGTTTTGGCCTTAACGCGTTAGGCCAAAGAGTTAGCAAATTATTCTTTTTATAAATATAACTTACAATCACATCATATGATATGACATATTAGTTATTGCATCAGTGATCAAAAATATATTTGTGCGAAGTTTTTTATACTCTTCATATACACATTCCTTTGATAAATACTAAACATAGAAAACAAATATGTGAACCTATTGATATTAATTAGAATGTCCAGAATATTATTACGAATATAATCCTCAGTTAAAAGCTAATTATTGCTATAAAGGTATTCTCTTGTAAATACATTTTTTTACATTTTATATCACCTAATTTAGCATTTAGGTTTGGTATTGCACTGGATAATATAAAGCAAAGATATTCTACAGATTTTTTTTAGTTTTCTAGCATCATGTAATGATTTGAAGTTAGATTTAATTGACCTGTCTAATCTGAACTCTTACCTAATTCAAAGATATATATTAATGAACTGAAAATTCAATAATTTTAATTTGTTTTACTTTTTTCTGTGGCGTTTCTTTTGTGACTTGAAAAGTTGAATATAAGTTTTGTTTTTTCTAACTTTAATTACTTTTCCTTTCTGTGACAGAAAAGAGCTTGTCAGCCAGTTTTCAAACACATGGAAATAGCAAGCCTTGATTAGCTCCAGTCTGATTGTTTAAAGAAACCCTGCACATTTGACTAAGTAATGAGCAAAGTTGAACCCATCAAGCCTAGTTGTGTTGTTCCCTCCAATATAAAGAAATAGATTGAAAGATTGTTTCCTTCGTTCCGCTCTAAAGAAACTCATTTCCGCCGATGGTTGTCTTGTTGTGACTAAATTATAAAACGAGAGTATAAACTTTAGGCATTTGATGATTGAAATAACATGATTCCAACTAACATGAATACATTCTCGGAAAGTCTGTTTTTTCGTTCGATTCATCAGACAGCGTTGATTTTATTACCAATCAGCTCGAAAAGAATGCAAGAGCGAATTCTGGATCACTGATTACATATGTTAGACTGAAGTCTGAGTTGTTGAAAATCTGAAAACAGAATACTGACACTTAGAACTTACTGAGAAGCTTAAAAATAATTATAATGTCGTATAATTGCCACAAAACGACATAGTTTTTAAAGTAATTAATGATAAGGGTAATATTGATGTGGAACAGGTGAAAGCTCATAATTCTGCTACTTGGTGACAGAAATAATGGAATATTTACCTTAGAAAAGTGATGATAATTGAAGTTTGCTTGCAAGTACATTGGTAATGATGTGGTGTGACAACAAACCAGAACAACAACAAATTTTCCTCCAATAAATGGCTTATAAAAATAACGTTGAGACTATTATTATATTTGAGGTATCATATTCGGCCTGATTGAACAAAATGCGTTGTACTTAATGATTGTGGTAAGCTTCGTGTTATTGAAATGTTATAATACTCTTCTCTTTAGGAAAATACCTCCAGCTTTTTAATTATTAAACATATTTGCATCGAGTTACTGGCTCTTCAACCTTCTTGTCATGAACAATTCTTTCATTGAGGGATTAATTATTACAGGCAACATACACGAAAGTAGAAAATTATGTTCCAGTTATAATATTAGATTTATAAATCTTCCAAGAATCCCAACCTACCTAGATTGAATATTTTCTGAACATATATGTATATAATTGAAGTGAAAATGGTTGTTATGTTGGTGATCGAGATAAACTATAATGTTTTCAACTTCTCAATATTTTAATAGTACTACAATTTCATTAGTATTTTGTTAATGTTTAAAAGCTGCTGGTAGATAATTGGATGATTATTGTATCTACCGAGGTGTATTAGAAATGGTTATATAGTTCATAATTATTTGTAATGTGTTCATTCAAAGAGACATCAATTGCTAAACTAATCATAGTATTTAAGTCAATGTTTATCTTCCAGAACAGGTATTACCAAATAACTACCAAGCCCACAACTAGCCGCTACTGGCCGATGTTTAGCTTAGCTAGGGATGTTCTGGGTTCAAACATCGAAGTTTCTTCTTTAACTGATACTTTGTGGCTTTTTCCCCTGAGTTTTGAAAAACAGGATATGCTCAACCATCTCTGACCTTCCTACAATCACGGTCATCTATACCCTTCCAAAATTCTATCTTTTGTATTTCTAAAAGTGATTGAATTGAATTTTGTGTTATTGTATTTCTGGATGTGTGTGTGCGTGGGATTTTGCAATACAATATGCCATTTCAAAGTTTCATTGATGTTGTTTAACTTTTGCTTCAGTGCAAATACTAACATATTCGGCCTGGCATGGCAAAGCGCGTAAGGCGTGCGACTCGTAATCCGAGGGTCACGGGTTCGCGCCCGCGTCGCGCTAAACATGCTCGCCCTCCTAGCCGTGGGGGTGTATAATGTTACGGTCAATCCCACTAAAGAGTAAAAGAGTAGCCCAAGAGTTGGCGGTGTGTGGTGATGACTAGCTGCCTTCCCTCTATTTTTACACTGCTAAATTAGGGATGGGTAGCACAGATAGCCCTCGAGTAGCTTTGTACAAAATTCCAAAACAAACAAAACAAACTAACATATTTAGACACAACGTTAAACTAACTGAACTGTCTGTTTTGGGATTACACGCTGCTTATATCTATAAATTGTGGTTTTAGCTATATATGTATCAAGATGCTGTAGAGTTATTGAGCCTTGGATATGACAGTAGAAAATTAAATTCTATTAAACTATAGTGAATTTGCTTGGTAGGAATAGAATCTGTATTCTAAGAGCTTTTAGCTCTTTATTAGCTATAAAACAAGTTTTGAAAACACTAAGATTTGAATCCTTTTTGTATAAATTACTTCTTCTCTAAGTGTTGTCTAAATATTTTTTTAAGTATACGTGTGCGTTCGTTTTAAACATGAAGTAGATCAAAGATATTAGAAAAAAACGTATTGAAAGATTAGATATATTAATTAAGGAATATGTTATTTGAACAAAAATTAATCGTATTTTTAACTCATTATTTCTCCAATTAAACATTTAACAGTACTTTTATTTGTCAATTAACTGTTGTAATGTCTGGTAGTACAAAAGAAATATAATTTTTTTGAAGTTAAAACTTAGTATGAAAAAGACCATAACAATTATAACATAGAAAGAAAGAAGGGATAGGCTAACACGATAGTTAGAATTTAACTTTCTAATGAGTCTAATTAGCTACTCTGCAATGTTTAAAAGGTTAGTCTGACTGAGAAAATAGATGTTTTTCCTAACCTTGATATAAATTTAAAAAGATAATATATCATATTTTGTTATTTTTACCATGGATATCCGAAAATCAAAAGCACCAAATTACAGTTATCGAGCCGAACAGAAGTGAGCATGATCATTTTTCCAATTATCTAGACTTTCGGATACGACCTGAGCATAAGTATCATTCTATGCAGTAAAACATACGATGTTAAAAGTACCAGAAGTGTTAATTAAGTTGGACCATAAAATTATAAATCTAGAATTGAATACCTAGTGTAGCAATTTAGAAGTTTTCTTTTTAGAATTTTTTATTTACTCTTACCGATTTTATAAAAAGTACGCAAAAAAGTACTGTGCCTGGTTAACCACTTTCAACAGTCAATTAAGATAATTATTATCTGAAAGCAATATCTTTTTATGTTCTTCTTTTTAACGCATATAATTTTTTTCAGTAACTTTGAATTATGTGGGACTTTTGAGGAGGAATAAAGTTTCTATTCAAAACTCTTTCCAAAAAGAATTAGAAAATATTACATTCATAAAGAACTGGGATGCCTTAAAGAACTGGTTTAAAATAAGAGCACAAAGGAAGAGGTCTTTACATAATACATTTTTATTTTTTGTCATCTTCAAAGAAATTTCACCAAAAAAAAAGCTTTTACGTCTGCATTACGTCTTAATGAATCTTCATAAACTTCAAAAACTGGGTACTTGTACTGTACATTAAAAACAGAACGTTAGGAGACATTTCCAAAATATTATAAATGTGACATTTATTACACTTCAGAAATTAAATTTTAGAATGAGCAAAAAATGATTTCGTAAATGTAATTAGATTGTTTGTTATTTTTTTAAATTTCGAGAAAAGTTACAAGAGCGTCATTTAAACTAGCAGTCCTTAATTTTGGCAACATTTTTACAAGCAAATAATAAAATTGACAGTAACATTATAACGCCCTTGAAAGGACGAGTACGTTTGATGCGACGGAAATTCAAACGCTCATCTTAAGTTGAGCATCTTAATTACCTGGCTATGCCGGGCCGAGTAGTTAGAGGCATTTATTTTTGAAATTAAAAAATAATTACATTATTTGATTTATTTTTCAGTTATTAATATTTTATACCATTAACTTCAAAACGTAGTATACCGATGTCTTTGCGCAAAATCCAAAAATAAATTTGTCTAGGAAATAAATATCCTATTCTTGGAGTTAATATCTAGCCTACGAATATTGTTTTTAGATTAAATGTCTGAAGAATGTGTCGAGATTTTTTTTAAGTTTTCTTAATTCATAACCAGTTTTTCTGCAGACTTGGTGGTCTAGTTGTCATAAATTAATTTAATTTTAATCACTCAATTTGAGTCCTTTTTTGCTTTAGTCCAACGGTAAGTCTTCGAATTTACGACGTTAAAATCAGGGGTTCGATTCTCCTTGATGGGATCAGCAGATAGCCTAGTAGGGCTTTGCTATAAGAGAAAACGAACACACACACACTCTCTGTTTCAAGAGTGCGTTTCACTAGCTTCACCATTACTGCTCTTTATCCATTCCTGTGTTCCAATAGACATTCCAGGTTGGTACTTTAAATTTCTGTAACAGAGATTTGTGTCACCTTCTATCATCATATATCATGTTTTATTAGCCAGCATTAGTAATGAAACTTTTCACTTCACTGTCTCGGATGTGACTGATCCTCCAATAAAACACAGCTGTTTTCGTTCCCCAGTGTCTTGTGGTTTACATGTAATATGCATTTCAGATTTAGGTCTCATTTCTTTATTTTATTCAGTGACGAGTTTTAAAGCTGTCGTTCAAGTTTCTTGACGAATTTGCTACACATCTTGCTCAACAGTAGAATTCTATAACTTAGCAGAATATTCATACTAAGTCTGTGAAATCACCGGTATCTGCCTATTAGAGAAATATATCAGTCTTTATACAATCTACTTCTACATCTCTTGTGGAGAAGGTAACATTTCGAAAGTCTTTAGCGTTTTGTCTTCAGTGTTTTTTTAACAGGCAGTTACCGCAAATTTCACAGTCAACTTATTTTTATTTTGCTTTAGTATAAAAAACATCTATCATCCCAAATAGCAATCATAAACTCATTATGCAAAAGTAAATATATTTTTTTCTCTATATAAGTTCACGTTTAACGAACCGTTTTACTTTTCTTATGGATGTTATGCATTCAAATTTGAATCGTTCCTTCTTCTTTTTGATTATTAATTACAAAATTATTATCTGGAACATAAACCAATTAATAATAATCATTTTTTTATTTTATTTTTATTTTCTCTCACTTTATGGTGCTATTTGAACCTTAAAAAGATTGACAAAATAAATAACTTGTTATATGTCATTTCCTTTATTCGTTTGAGACGACATATCTATATTATTTTTTTCGTACAATAATACACCAGTTTTTTTCTATAATTCAGGAATGAAAATGTGAAGCATGTAGCTCAACAAATAGCTTTGGGGATGAAAATTACTAGGTTACCATGACTCTTAATAGAGTTAGAGCAGCAGAATTTAATTACAAACAGCTCAGAATCACATTCGTTATATATATGTAGCAGAAAAAAATAAAAGCACAACCGAATGTTGAATTGTATTCTAGATAATGATTATTCCTGTCTAATTATGCAAATTTATTCAGAAATATTTTAAAAAGTATTTTGTTACCAGGTACAGCGGTAAGTCTACGGTTTTTCAACGCTAAAATTAGGGGTTTTGTTCCCCTCTGTAGATTCAGCAGATAGCCCGCTGTGGCATTTCTATAACAAAACACATACGTATTTCTAAACACTGATAAAAAAGTACACAGCAAAAAGCAACCGTAAGATATGTAATACTGGTCTACCTTTGAAAGCAAAATTTTGATTCTCTGTGGAATAAACGAATTATTTTGACAGCCTAAAACTGCAAGAAGCTATTTTAGCAAGAAAGAGCAATTACTATTCGATATTTCACAGAAGCACGGATATGGCTTACGTTCATAAAAGTGTACCACGTTGCTTAAAGTAAAAAAAAAAGAAATTCATAATTTTCATTCAACCATTGCAATGACAACTGTTAAATATTCCGCAAATTGAAATAAAGCTAAAGCTAAATATAAATACTGAATATGTATATAGATGTTGTATACCAAGGTACGATATAATAAAATTAGAAAGAGGATGAGCTACTCCAGAAAACATAAAAATCTATAAGCTCACTGCATTAGGAAAACAGATGTAACAAAATTACAGAAGAGAGCTACAGTAATAGGTCACGAAGTAAGTTTCCTCTATGGATTTTGTAATAAAAAGATAAAAATAAATGATTTATTTGACCCGATACATTTTAAGCAACATTGTTTTTTTTATTTTAAGCTTCATACCTTGAACACCTGCAAGTGAGAACATGCTCGATAACCCTAAACAAACAATAAACACACTCAGGGAGTTGCAGAAGAAGCTTTCAGGGAGTTAATTGACCATAAAAAATCTGATTTTTACCGGCATGGGCATAAATAGTATCTTTACACATTGGCAAAAGTGTGTTGAAGCAAATGGTGCTTGCTTTGAATAAAGCATGTCTTATACTTTTCCAAATTTCGCAGTTCAAAAACATTTATTCTGGACATACTCATAAATCTTACTATTTTTCCTTGTTTTACTCTTGTACAAATAAATTTATCTTCCTCAGAAAATGCTGG
Organism: Carcinoscorpius rotundicauda; assembly: GCA_011833715.1. NCBI lineage: Eukaryota > Metazoa > Arthropoda > Merostomata > Xiphosura > Limulidae > Carcinoscorpius > Carcinoscorpius rotundicauda. The sequence goes on from CM022393.1 coordinate 44,457,560, forward strand.
TGTCGTGATTTTTACTTTGAACATTTGGAACGGGAGATAAATTTGTTACCACTAAAACAAGTGCTTTTAAACTAAAACTAAACTGTAAGTTTGCTTAACCATAAAAAAGTATCATTTTCTGTCTATATAGCAGAGTTCTAGACTGACCTCCATCTTGTGTGTGAAACAAGGTAGATTGAAATATTCTCCAATTAAATATAAACCTTTCATTCGAATGATGTGTATATGTTGGTAATGTCTTCATAGTGTTTAGTGACATGGAAAAGTTTCTTTCTATGTACATGTCACGCAATTATAAAGTTTACAAGAATAATGAAATTCCGGAATTTTTTTATTGACACTAAAGACGTTAATAAACGAGTTATTTTAGAGTAAGTCTCACAAGAAGAGTACTTTTCAAGCATTTTATTTTCATCGTGATAGTTTTAAGACAAATTTGTATTTTTACAAATAATGTTTTTGATCTTTTAGTTCATAGCGCACAATGTTATCCACAAGTGATTCATTAAACAGCAATTTTCATGTCCAGTTACTCTTGTTATTATGTTCATCAGCTCTTTCATCAATGGTAAAAATAATGAGTTAATCATGCTTTTAAATTGTTCACAATATCTTTAATAGATGAAAATTATATTAAACCTTAGAAAAAGGGGCATATATTCATTCCAATAATGCGATTCCACCTCTTAAACGTTCCATCGTGGGTTACCAATACGTCTTCGTTGTTGTGAACAATACTATGTTGCATTTACAGGAAGAAATCTTTCATTCGGTGTGGAAAGTGTAAAAAAAATTTAAAATCGTTGACACTGTATTAAGATCAAGTATATCAAACAAAGAAGTCCTGATACTTATTAATTTCAGGTGTTCCAAACAATGAATTTCACAATAACCATTAAACTAGGTCAAACAGTGAAGCATCTTATCACATGGTCTTGTGGCTTAGAGAGATCGACTCGCAATCTGAGGTCGTGGGTTTGAAACCCCATAACACCAAACATGCTCACTCTATCAGCTGTGAGAACGTTATAATGTAGCGTTTAATCCCACTATTCGTTGGTAAAAGAGTAGCCCAAGAGTTGCATTTGAGTGGTAATAACTACTCTTCCTTTTAGTCTTACACTGCTAAATTAGGAATGACTAGTGCAGAAATTCACAAAACAAGCATACCAAGCCCTATCTCTTTTGGGATAAGGTATAGGAAATAGTAAAACGCTTAATTTTTATGAAAATAAGGTGTACTAAACAGTGTCGTCTCTCACCTTTATTAAGATCACGTGTAATAAATAATGAAGGCTTAATATTTGTTAAGATCATTTTTTAAGAGAGTGAATTTCTAATATTTATTAAGATCAGGCATATCAAACGATAAAGTCCTTTATCTCTTTCAAGATTATTTCTTATACAGATTATTTTGCAGTGGTTGATCTGATTTGAGATTAACCTAAATTCCTAAGATGGTCAAAATTTAGTGATATTGCGGCCGAAATTCTTACCTGAGTGTATGTATATACCTGAAGTACTCATAAGATTCCATAAAAACATATGAATATATCACTTATATCACTACGACGTTCGTGAGAGTTTTGTTACAGACCTTAACTCGCGATTTCAAAAAGTTCTTTATAGAATATCTTATTTTGCAATACAAATACAGGTCCAACTTAGCAAGCTAAATGTTTATTTTACCAGCATTTCAGAAAAGCACTATCACCGACATATCTAATCTCCTTTCTCTCGTGTAAATGGACAAAAGAGGCATCTTTGTATTTAACGACAGTTTATACTACAATTCTCTGCCTGTAATTTTCTAAGATCTAACAGTTTTCATTATGATTCATAAGATAATGTTGACATTTTTGTAGTAATATCAAAGCAAAACTGCACATAGGAAATTGAAGAATGACGGTATGAGACCATAGTCCTCTTTTACAGAATTTGTCAGAGAAAAAGACTCTGACATTTCTCCATCCTTTCAATATTTTGGGCATCATAGTATCGTGAAATTGTTTGATCATAATAATGAATTTGTCTGGATAGCTGACATTTGCCCAGACATTCCACAGCCCATTCCTGCTCACCAACTCACATATCTTGTTTATATTTGTTAAGTCACGAACAAAAATCAGTATTTTGCTCTATATGCTTTTCCTGGATATGTCTGTCTGAAACGATTATATTTGTTGTTGTTTTTTTCCTAAAGTCATAGTGGCTCTTTTACTCTATGACATAGTTTAACATTATTCTGACAAATACTTTTCCAGCAATTAACAGAAAAGCAATATCCCAGTGGTTGTTACAGATGTATCTATTCTCTCCTCTCTTTTACAAATAGACAAAAAACGTTTATGTGAAAAGATAAACTTTAAGATTCAGATATAGAGTAAAATAACATAGATAATGCCATATCATTTATATATGCTTCATTTTATATGGTTATTATAAATATCTATAAAAACGTAAATTATGACTTGAACTTATTCAGTGGTAAATATTTTTATGTATTAGTAGGCAAGAAATGTTTTTATACCTTGTTTTTGGTGCATTTCTTTAAGCATAATTGTAATATTATATCTCAAGTACAGTTACATGCCTGACTTACCAGTTTCAAAACGTCCTAAATGGTAAGTTGGAATGGTATGACAAATTTTCCACTATCATGTTTTCATGTACATGTTTCATTGCAAATTTCAAAATGTTTAAATATGGACTATAGATGAGATACTGATATTATTTTGTGTAAATAATGAATCATAATTCGGTGAATGTGTGCATAATACATATGTAATATACATAATTTACATATCCGTACATTTAAAAAGAATATAGAAGTAATACATTTCACTTACTGAAAAGTACATGATCTTTAGTTTCAATTTCATTACATATCACAATAAACCTTCTAATAATCTCTCCTCCAGTAATTCAGAGGTAAATCTGTAGACTTACAAAGTTAAACTCCTGCGTTCGATTCTCCGGGAGAGACACAACTCAGATAGACAGTTGTGTAATATTGTGCTAAAAATAAATAAAATATTCTTAGTAATAATTTTTAATATTAATATTTGAATATTAATTAAAATTTCAAGCAATTACAGAACATGACTTTATTTGTTTTTTCATTTGGTAATCTTAGGTGACAAAACATCATTGAAGAGAATTGTAACTTTTACCCAAGATATCATTTCTACTATTACTTACATTACTCTACAACCTAAAGAAAGTTTAGATGTTTTGCAGACTTCTAGTTTCCATTATACAATAAAAGTAGTTTTGTTTAAACACGAGTGATAAGAACTAGTTCCTTGTGTGTGTATAAATCTCGTAATTTATATACATATATATATTTTACAAATATTCAAAGATGTGCATTCTAAACATTATTAACTCTTTTTATCATAAATTTAACACATACTTACGTGTAAATGTTTTGTGTTGCATCATATTCGTACATACTTGTTTTTCTTCTTAGACTCTCAGCTGTATAAGTTTAAAATGAATGAGCAATAGAAAAAAATTACAATACATTCAAAGGCTACAAATTAAACTTCTAAATGAGCTAATACGTGCAATAAATATAAGGAATTTGTAATGTATATTAATTTTCAAAAGCATTATATGTTTACAAGGTAGATTTTGTTTGTTTTTTAATTTCGCGCAAAGCTACTCGAGGGCTATCTGCGCTAGCCGTCCCTAATTTAGCAGTGTAAGACTAGAGGAAAGGCAGCTAGTCATCATCACCCACCACTAACTCTTGGGCTACTCTTTTACCAACGAATAGTGGGATTAATCGTAACATTATAACGCCCCCACGGCTGTAAAGGCAAGCATGTTTGGTGCGACGGGGAGACGAACCCGCGACCCTCAGATTACAAGGTATTTCAGCTATGTAGTGTAAATTCTTTTAGCTATGGGCCTGGTGTGACTTTTTGATCAGCATGTCAGACTATGGAATAGCAAATCTACTTTTCGCCTCTCGTGTGTGGCAAAATGTTGCTTCTCGCTTTAAAATCAAGAGTGTGCTATAAGTATGACACATGGATTAGAATATCGTTTCGATATTTCCTGTAACTTTATACAAAACAAAAATGCTGAGGTTAGCTCAAATGTTGCAATAAATTCCGTACCAGTTGTTAATCAGATCCAAATAAGGACACTAATGCTGAATCTAATCAGTAACACATGGCGTGATTGTTAATAAAGTTGTTTACTTAATCCAAAACTTTGTTCTGCCTGAAGTTTTGGCATTTCTCTAATACAAAATTTAATTTTAAATTACCTTTACACAACATATTCTTATTTTAGACATAAACACGTTTAACATCATTAAAATTAAAGCAGTGTATTGGTAAAACTGAAACTATATGTATCAAGAAGATGATTCCAGAGCATAACTACAGTCATTTGATCGCAGTAAATTTTAAATAATAATAAATGGTAGGTGAATATACTTACATTTTTGTTGTCTCTCGAAATTTGAAGTGCATATGGGAGCGGTTTACATGTTTTGATAAAAATTAAGAAAACACGTTCTTTACACAAAAGATAAGTATATTCTTTTATACTCATCTGGAGTGTAGATATCCCATATTTCCTAGCTTTTATCAGATCATATTGAAAGTTTAAACAAAGAGCCACAAAAGGAAGACAAAGCACTTATATTTTATTTTACTATATTTAGTTTTCATTTTTCTAATGTTATCTATTTTTCCATCACACTTTACGAATAAATTAAGCGTATTGATCTGTTATAACAAACTCAGTTTTACTGTCACCTGTAAATGAATGCTGATATGATCTTCAAAGACATTATGCCCCACTCTTCCTGTTAACTAATAATTAATGAAAATTGCGCATTTTAAATATGCACTCACAACCAGTTACTATAGATATAGTTTTATTAATGGTTTTGTACTGTAATAGCAATTTTAGTACATCTCTTTTACGTTTGTGCTACGTTATGTCAAACAATGAAATTTTAAAACAGCACATAAATATATCTTTATATTTTAGTACAAATGTATATATTCATGAAAAGTTACCATAAAATATTCTAAACAGTTCAATCTACTTTCCTTCCTGATCAAATAATCAGACATTGATGATCTCCAAATCGGTTAAATCTAACTTTATACAGAGATGATAATTACAGTTTATTTTCTCATCTTTGGAGAAGCAGAATTTATATGAGAAAATCAGGTTGTCAAGAAAAGTTCATTTGATGTTTTGTGAAAATAAGTTAAGGTTTTGTTTAATTAAACGTCCAAAAGAAATATAAGAAGTTTCATTTATAAATAACTAACGCATGCTTTATATAATACCACTAATAAAGTAATCTATATATTAAGTTAATTCTAAGTTATAAGTACATTCCATTTCCATGGAAAATGCAAAAATCTTGTTTTAAAGAAAATATTTAGCTGTTTCTCAAACAAAAAGGACCAAAATATTACATGCTCACCTAATGTTTTAGTGTGTAATTTATTGGAAGATTTATTAAGACATAGAGAATAATAAACTACGTAAGCTTTCACAGTTAGCTATCAAGGGAATGTTTGAAATTATTTCAAATATTCAAAGTTTCTGTGGTTATTTTGGAACTTGGACACAGAAGCATTACCGTTAATACACAGCTGTATCAATGTAACTTTTTACTAATGGAATTCTTTATGGGATTTGTTAGCAGCAGAAGATAAGACATTAACTAGTCTTCGGTGAGAACAACCACGTTAACCACAAAGCCATGAGAAAGTCACGTTGGTCTTCTTAAATGTAATATCAGATTACCCTAGGAGTCGAGACATCACCAGAACACACAATATCAAAGGTATGTTCGTTTTGATCTTTCGAAGCTCAACTGTTTGTATGAAGATAAAATTATTTTTTTGAAAGTCATAACTCAGCTGATATTTCTGCAATTTTTTTTCAGTGATGATCATCCACATTTTCTCAATATTTAATAAGGCTTGATTTTTTTCAATACAATATGTTTATAATCAAAGTGCAATACTATATTATAGAATAGTTTACCGAAAGTGACACTTAATCAAACATACATTTATATATGAGTGTGTGTGTATTACTTTCAGACATACAGTTTTCTCCACAAATATGTATTTTAAGACTGTTTGAAACAATATATCAGTAAAGACAGGTTCTTTAGAAAAATAAAATGTATTTGATTATATTTTAAAGAAAATTACACTGTGTGATGTTTGTGCTGTACCCTCCACGGTTATCTAAACCCATTTTTTTTAGAGTTGTAAATCAACAAGATTATCCATGAGCTACATAAGGACTAGATAGAACATTAAAGCCAATTCAAATAAGCTTGGTAAATGTACTGAGTTCTTGCACAATTTTAGTACGTCATAAGACTATTTTACTTGCTTAAAGTAAAATATCGATTCTAGAAAAGTTATTAATTAAACGAATGTGTTCATCTTATATGAGAAACATTAACTAAAATCAAATAGAATATTCTAGGTTAGAATGGAAGCGAAAGCAAGTTTCTTTGTTCTCGTACATGCGTGTAACAACTACTGAAATGGTTCATAACTTTAATCATTAATAATGTGTTATTTTAACGTATGTGATGAATAGTCTTCATTATTTGTAAAAATTTCATATCCAGTAGCGTTAGAATAATCAAACACGGAGAACTAATTGTACTGTAATGTATGACAAAAATATATTTTTAATTTATATTATATTTAGTTTACGGCTAATAAAAATACCTTGAGTTTTAAGAGCTTAAATTTAGTAGCAGAAAGTTTTTAAATACCCAAGATTTTCCTTAATATAGACAATCATATTGCTCAGCAGACATTTTAAAGTTTTTTCAAGATAACACTCGGGTTTTGATTCTCTGCTTGAGAAGAGACTCCACAGCTTTGTGCTTAACAACGAATAAACAAACAAGCCTTTTTTTTAAAAAAAAAGAAAGAATCGTATTAAAAAACTCATTCAGCCACAAAACTTCATTGAACACAGCTTGATCCTTTGTTTTCTTGTTTATTTTTGCAACATAATACTAAAGAAATATGCATAATGATTGGTCCAGTTTTGTTATTTTGATTTTGTCTCTCAAACTATTTTACAATCATTAAGGTAGTATCAAGATACGATAAAACACTGAAACTTTACAAGAATAGAAAAATGTTCTCTGGTTGGGTATCCTCAACAGAGTGAAATTATATACAACTGTTATAAAGAACGACCATTTATGTTTGTTAACTAAAGCAAATGATGACAGTAAGTTTGAAAAACATTTTAAATGACTATCAGTGTTAAAAACTGTATTATCAAGAACGCTGGTATGGGTATTAAAACATTAATTAAAATAAAGTACAGATCGACGTTTTGACCATCTTAGGTCATGTTCAGGCTAAAAAGGTCAAAATGTTGTTCTGTACTTTATTTTAATTAAAGCACTAATACTTATACCAGCCGTCTGATAATACAGTTTTACTTCAAGTGTGTTTTTCGTCATCACGAACGTCAAAATTGTTTTATTATTTTATAATTTAATATTATTGAAGTAGTTTTAAAATTGATTTTGTAGCTTAAAATTATTCGATAATACATAGGAGTTGGATATTTTCTCAATTCATAAATAATGTCTATAAAGTTAAGAAATCGTTTTATTGTTCATCTTTGAAAAGTACTGAACAGAGAGATGAAAGATGTTTCATACCTCGAGGTTGGTAGATACAGACTATTAAAAGCAAAGAAAGTGTTTTATATCCCATAACTTGTAAAAACTGGCTATAAAGTAGAGTTTTTCATGGCTCAATGTTAGGAAATACTGATTATAAAACAACTGGCAACTATTGCTTTTAAAAGAAAGAAATTATTCCTTATATCACCGTTGGTAAACAATCTTTTCTTGTGTCACCTCTAGTTAATGCTTGCTTTAAAAAAGCGTTCCGTAGCTCGGAGAAGGAAAACACTGCCTTTTATAATTATTGCAGTACTTACAGTAGGAATTGGTCAGAAGTGTGATTTATGCAATACAAATTAAAATATCAAACACACTGCAATAGTATTGATGTCAAACTTCAGTAACACTTTTCATGCACTGCAGGTTCACAAAACGTCAGAATACCTAAGCTGGTAGAGCTAAAATAAAATTTCACAAAACCATATCTTTGTCAATCAGACTATCTGACTGACATCGTTTGAAGTCATCTTCAGGTTACAGAAAGAGATTTTGCAACTGACCATTGGTGGGTACATGTCTTTGGGACAGGAGTGTAAACAAGTACGAGGTTGTAGGGGGCGTTGCAGTTATATTAATTGTTTGTTTGTTTCAGTGATGTCGAGAAACCCACTTGTTGAGAATTTTATATGCATATAAAATGTTTGTTTGTTTGTTTTGGAATTTCGCACAAAGCTACTCGAGGGCTATCTGTGCTAGCCGACCCTAATTTAGCAGTGTAAGACTAGAGGGAAGGCACCACCACCCAACGCCAACTCTTGGGCTACTCTTTTACCAACGAATAGTTGGATTGACCGTCACATTATATGCCCCCACGGCCGGGAGGGCGAGCATGTTTAGCGTGACGCGGGCGCGAACCCGCGACCCTCGGATTACGAGTCGCACGCCTTACGCGCTTGGCCATGCCGGGTCGTAGTTATATTAATAAAGGTTGTTGTTGAATTAAGCACAAAGCTACACAATGGGCTATCTGTGCTCTGCTCACCACGGGTATCGAAACCCGGATTTTAGCGTGTAAGTCCGCAGACATACCGCTAAGCCACTTGGGGGCGTTTAATAAAGGAATAAATGTGTTCCTTTATATTGGTTCTATTTAGGTTTGAGTTATTACATAAATAGGTGTTATTTGATTTGTGTATTTGTTTGTATTTGTTTCTCTCCTTAGCATGTTAGTGTTTTCAATAGTTATGTTGTTTTTATTTGATTTACAGTGCTCAAAAACGTGCAAAGGTGTTTTGTGTTCTTTGAATCTGGTTTCCATTTTACTGCTTGTTTCTCCAATGTAGTTGCATTGTATTTTATAAATAATGTTGGTGTTATGTTTGTCAGTGTACTTTTACATAGTATGGATTTTAGTTTTGTACCTGATTTTTGAATAAATTTTGTGTTTACTAGTAAATTATGTTTTGTAGTAAGTTTTTCTTCACAATTTTGGTTATTTTTGTACTAAAATCAAGCTATATAGTATGAAGTAATGTTAGATTTTTATACTTTTTTATAACTTTGAGTTTTCTATTGTTTATTTGTTATTGACTGTGTTGTTGGTCTATGAGTGTGTGTATAATTTTTTCAAAGCTTTTCAAGAAAATTTGTTGATGCTTATGAAGTGTTGTTTTATTTGATTGATTTCATCATTAATTTTATCGGATGAACACATTTTTGTGGCTGTGTTTATTTGGTTTCTTAATGTGTTTAGTTTTGGTTTTGTTTCATGTGTTGAGTCTCAGGGAATATATTGTGCAGTACCGGTGATTTTCTGTTTTGAATTTTGTATCGGTTGTAGAGGCTGAGAAATGCTATTTGGTTAGTTTCTCGTGTTAAAGGTGAACTTAATGTTGGAGTGTATGGAGTTAACATGGTTGACAAAAAACTAAGTGTGTGTTATGTAAATATGACTCCAGCAACTGTATCGTCAACATACTTTACAAGTATAGAGGTGGGTGTAAGGCTTAATTTATCGCTCAAAATTGTGTCATAAAAATATTGGCTAGAACTTACTTAAGCCATTTATTTGTACATATATTTGATCGCTGAACATAAAGTTAGTTTTGGAGGTAGTGAATTCTATAATGGTTGCTAATTTGTTCCTTGAGATGGGATCTTGGATATAAAGTTCTAAAGCTATCTTACAGGCTTAGATAATTGGAACTTCTGTAAAGAGAGAGATTACATCAAACTGGCCATTAAGGCTTTTTGGTTTAGTTGATCAATAAAATATTTAAAGTTAAAAGAATCTTTGAAAAAGGAACCGGCTGATGTTACATGGGTAAAAAATGCATATGATATATATATACCGCGGTTGTAGTTAGGGGATTCATAGGTTGAAACTACGGGTCGAAGTGAGCAATTGAGTTTGTAAGGTGTGGAGGTTCCGTCTAGTTGTGATGTGCGTGAGTCGATCTTGTGTAGATAGGAATAAAAGGTTTCTGTGTTTTTTCATTTGTTGTGGCATTTTGTTTAGTTAATTTTCATGTGCTTTTTGTCGAATTTATTTGAATTTGCTTAGATTTGGTTGTATCTAATAAGACGTTATTAATTTTTTGTATCTACCCATTTGTTTTTATTATAACTCTTTCTTGCATTACCTTTATCTGCTTTTAGAATTTTCATATTATTACCGTGTTTTATGATGTAAACAAAATCTTTTGGTGTAAGGTTTTTTCTTCTGTGAAATTATGATGATGTTTTTTTTTTTTTTAATAAAGTTGTTTAAGACACTGTTTTGGGATGTTTGGAGAAACACTGAAAAGATAGGTGGTTGGTTGCCAATGGAACTGTTGTCCAAGTTGCCTTCTTTCTTGTGGCTGTTTTCCATTGTTTTGTTAATGTTTTCGGTTTGTGTAAAATGGATCACTAGTCCACTGGCTAAGTTGTTGAGCGTATGTATCTTTTTATTGGTTAATTGTCGATTGGATCTGTTAATTACGAGGTTGGTTGATGGTTGGTTGTGATGTCGTCTTTTTTGTTATTGGCATCTTAGTTGATTTGTTGTTGTTGTTTTAGCATGTCTTCTTTTCCTTGTTCTTGTTGTTTTGAATGATGTTGCATTATATGAGTCTATAAATGTCTGGTTGATTACAGCAGGTTAGTTGATGGTCTAAGTTATTTTTTTTTTGCATGTTCCTTAAATACAGTTCCTTGTATTTTGAATTTGACATATTTTTAACACTTTTTTGTAATTTATGGATAATCTTTGTACATTAATTACAATTATCGGATACTTTTATTTTCACAAAATTAGTGATTAGTTTTTCGTTTCAGCACTGTTGGATAAAAGAAATGTCTTTTCTTCTATTGACAATTTTTAGACTTAAGTTTCTTTGTTTCGTTAGGGTCGCAGGAGCGTGTACAGTTAACAATCTGATAATGTAGGTGAGTTCAAGCATAATAAATTTTAAACAGACAACACAATACACACAAGTGGTGAAGTAGTTCATGATGACAAGAAAACCACCTGAAGTAAAATTGTGTTCTCAATACGATTGAGATGAGTATTGAAACAGCATTTTGACCTTCTTAGGTCATATTTAGGCTAACAAAGAGAATTAGCAACTGACGTTGTTGGGCACATGTCTTTTGTAGCTTATATCTGGGAAACATTTGGTATAAAATCGTGAACACTGTTGACAAGAAACTTGAGTATAAAAGAAAAGAAACGTGTCCGAGCTTGTAGTTAGGAAACGTTGAGTACAAAAAAAGAGAAAAAGGTTTCATAGCTTATATATGGTAAATTATGGGTATGAGACACAGAAAATGTTTCATAGTGCATACTTGCGAAGTGTCAGGTATGAACATAATTAACATTTTGTAGTTTTTGGTTTGAAACTGTCCCAATTAAAACATGGAAAAGTTTTTATTCTGTACTTAAGAAATGTTCCATAATTTATAATTCGAAAATGTCGGGTATAAACAGAACCCGGATATTATTAATTTCATCATGCTGTTTGAATTTATACATTGTATTCAGTTTTAGACTTTAATCAAGTTGATATTAATTTTTAATTGCTCTTTTTAATTTTAAATTATAATCTACATGTTTTTAAATTTTTACAACTTTGGATCTTTATTTTGTTATATTTAATTTTATTTAAATTGCATGTAGTAAGATTTTTCCACCAGCATAGGCCTCAAACACCCTTTGAATGTTAAGAGGTAAGCAAACCAATGAGTTTTGTTACTTGATCAATATTGTTTACATTTTTTTATCTTTAAACTCAAATGTATATTAACTTTTTATTACTTCAGTGGACAGATTCTTGGTTTACGTGTTCTTCTAGTATATTCTTTGTAAATAATTCTGTATGTTCAATTTTTAAAACTTTTTTAAATCTCGTTTCAAAAACGTATTCGACAACAACTGATACACTGCAGTTTCAACAGTTGTTTAATAGAATAAGATCAGAAAGTAACAATATTTCTCATCTATTTTTATGAACAATGTGAGCTTTCTGTTGTTGTTCTTTTGAAATGATAAATGATAAATAATAACCTATCTACTCCTAATCGAGAAATAGACAAGATAAAAATACACGCAAGTGAACGTTGTCACATAATAATCTCAGTGTACTTAGCACAAGCATCAAAACATCTAACAAGTGCTTATATGCTTCACATATAAGCAGCAATTATCTTACCCTTGTCATATACACAAGACCCATTGTTTCTTCTTATCAGTAAAATTAATCAATCACAACTAACCCATATTTGTATTTTGAGGATCAACTTTTGATCACCATTGAATATGTCCAAAACATTGACATAACAAGGTCCCGCTGAACATATCCGACTTCATAAAGAAGGATATTGAACGAATTTGTTTTCTGTTGTTTTGACATCCAGCTTTCCCTCACTAGAGAAAATGACCAGGAAATAACATATTTATTTTCCATTCTGAAACCTATTTGGAATAATCAGTATGGATTCTAAATTTTGTTTTCCTGTTCTGACAATATAGTTTCCTAGAGAAGCAAAAATGCTCAGTAATAATCATTGTGTATCTTAAATTCTGAAAAATATGAATTATAACCAACTTCCTTGCTTTATTTTAATAGCCATCTTTTCATCACAAACGAAGAAGGTCAATAATATTCTATTTATTTATTTTATTGAAACACCTTCTTTCAGTCTACAATAATGAAGGTGAATATTAACCTACCTGTTTATATATGTATATCGAGATATACATTTTGATATGTTTCATTTCATCAATAGTTAAAATGTAAAATAAAAATTATTTGTTTCATTTATTAGAAACAAAAAACATGTTTCTTTAAACATAGAACATAAAGAAGAGCAATATATGTACCTTTATCAGCGAAATTGTCGTAGAGCAATCTGCAGTTTGTTTTTCCCTAAAAAGAACAAATGACTCATTGTTTCTCCTTATCAGTAAAATTACTCAATCGCAACTGATTCATATTTTGTATTTAGAGGACCAAATTTTGATAACCATTGAATACGTCAACATTCTACTTGTTTTACTCATACTAACAATTAAATTTCCCTCATAGAAAAGTTATTGAAGAATCATCCATCCGTTTCTTTTTTCTTGCCAATCGTGTTTCTCTCAGCAGTGTTTGTTTGTTTGATTTAGAGCAAGATACACAATCAACTATCTGGGATCTGTCCTCCACCATTGAAATCGAACATTGGATTTTAGTATTTCAATTTACTATTGATTCACTAGTAATTTGTCATCAGTGAAGATGTTAAATAATAATGCATCTCTTTCTTATATTTTCATTCACATAATTCCATCACAAAGGTATACTGAAACATAATCTACCACTTTCTTAGTAAACAAAATAATAAATAACAACTCACATGTTAATTTAAAAAGTTGATGCCTTCGTACACTAAGCAATAGAGACTTTTAATTATTTTCTGTTGCTCTCACTTTCATACACAACTTCTTCTCAGCAGCAAGGATGTTGAAATATAGTTTTCATATTTCTTAAGGAAATGATTCGCATCGTTTTCTTAATTACTTAGTTATCTATCTTGTTTATTGTCTATTTTGTCATTACTTTTTTCCTCACTTATGAAATCATGTGTAGTAAAATACATATTCTTTATACATAACATAACACCCGTTTCTCCAATAGCAGGGGCTTTTCTGAATAATAAAATATGTCTTTCTTCTATTCAAACTCAAAACGTTTTTTATTCTATCGTCAACTATTTGCTTAGTATTTTACAACGCTAGAATCCGGATTTCGATAGCTGTAGTGGGCAGAGAAAATAGCCATTTCCACAGCTTTGTGCTTAGCTTTGAACAAACACTGCTAAATAGTAAAATTTTTTTTCCTGAAATTCTGCCAGTTTTGTTTGGTAATTTTGATACACAGTTGTGAAGACTTTGAATAATATTTTATTCATTTTACAGTTATTACACTTGTATTTCGTCAGTAGAAAATATAATCAACATTAATTATTTCCATTCTTACATTTATCTTTCTCACAGCAGTGAAAATTTATATCATTCTATTGCTTTCCCTGTTGTGACATCCCTTATTAGTAGAGACGATAAATAATAATCTAAACGTATGTCATAAAACATCACAATCACGTTTTCTTTGTCGTTGAAGATATTGAATAATAATATTTCTGTTTATCGAACCAACTGAAACCCCTGATTTTTTTTGTCAGTGGTAATTTAGATACACAAACTACTTTATGGTACTTTGACAGCCGTATTTTTTCAAGTCTGAAAAAGTTAAACAATTTGGATTTTTTTTTGTAACACAACTTAAGTCATGATCCTGTAAAATAATTGGGTGTTTTTCAGTTTTTATTCATATTTTTTAAACATCACTAACACTAGGAATTGAAGAGATTATATTCTATTTTTTATGTCAAAAAAGTCTTCATAACTGCTAATTGTTAGTTTAATTTTAATCATTTTACTTCTTTTTCCCTTTAACAAGGAAGTTGAGAAAATTAATTTAGTTGTTATGATACCATTGTTCCTGAATATCAAGAAAAAGAACTTTTTCCGTATTTTTTCTGTTCATACTCACACCTTTTCCTGTCATAACAAATGTTGGGTATCAAAACTTTTCTGTTTTTAATGTGCTAATCCTCTCTTTGTCTTTACACATTTGCTTTAATTGGCTTTGAGAAAGAAAATACAACTTGACACTTAACATTTATGTGGCTGTAAAATGTATTATGTTGCTTGAAATTGTAAGAAAATCTTTTTTCTCTTGCCTCACATTACGTCATCTATTCATAGAAGTTCGTATATGTGTTGGTCCACAGAAAATTAACAATAACATGTATGATTCACCTTACCTTAAACTATACATGCATATTCTCGTAGTTACATTTTTAAAGTAGATAACAGTTTAATGTTACATACGTTACTTTATCTTATCAAATACTCTACAGCGAACACCATCTCTCTTCAACATACAACTCCAAATTATTTCGTACTTTATAAAACCTTCTAAAGCCCTACGTTTCTTCAAATCTTCGTATATTTGTATACAATCCGATACTTCTTAATGAGTTTTCTGGAGTCTTCTGTTGGTATAATGTCTCATTATTTTTTATTTCTTATTAACTGCCAATTATTTAATTATGTGATTTTCTTTGAATCTTACATACGTCTTTATGTTATTTTAACATACGACAATGTAATACAATTGTAAATACGACTCTTGGTATCACTTTCTATGGTGAAAGAAAGTTCATCATTTCAATAACTTTCTATCAATCTTCGATTCTCGTATTTCGTTTCTGTGGGCGATTACTACTTCCACATAATAAAAACTTCTTTCGTGGATCGAAAATCTTTTAAATATTGTTCTGATATCTCGACTCTTGGCACAAGTTTCTATGGTTTAAAACTTCAAATAATTTCATATATAGTTCTATGACTTCATGCAAGTTTTTATTCGTCATTCCTAACCTTTCATGTGATCCGCAGATACTAATTTTAAGACCCTTATTCCACAACGTCTGAACTCCTTAACATCCTTGCTATGTTTAGACTTTTTGAGATACGTTGTCAGGATGAACATCTTAAAAATTCGTCTATCCATTTATCAAATTCCATTTCACTACATTTTTAAACAGTTGATACATGAACTGAAAGGAACAGAAAATATATGTAGATTGCAGTAAATTCCACTTATTTATTGCATCATTAAATGAGGTTGAAAGACAAATGCTTGGTTAACTCAGTGAATTCTTAAAGGTATTTACTGCACTATCGCTAGAAATTTCAAAAAATTTTTCCCAACCAAAATGCATCGCAACTGCTACGAAAAGTCTGAGCGACAGATTTGAAAGTTTTATTACGCTAAAATGCCGTCGCTAATTGTGTACCTCTATATTTAACAACGAAAAAAAATATTTTTTATGTTTTACTTTTAATAAAATTCGTAAATTACTGGTACAAACAACATGTGGGGTTTGTAAAATTATCTATGTTTTCATCTCTAAATACCACTGCAATTGACATTTAAATAACTTCTCCTCTCTGTATATTTTAATAGTTGATACAAGTATCTGCGTTCTTACCCATGGGTGTGTGTGTGTGTACGCGTTTTCTTAAAACAAAGCCAGATCGGTTTATCTGCTGCTTACCCATTGTACTGGTAAAGTTGACAAGTACAAAACTTTTATTCTCCTTATATTTCAACCTTTGATTTGTAAAAGAATGTGATTTTTTCTAAACATATTTATTTCACTTCCTCCTCCAGTCTATATATTTGGACACTTCATACTTGTCTTTTTAGCTCCAGTATCCATAAGAACTTCTCAATACTTTACATGGCATATGGAGTAAAGGAGTCATTCACACTACATAGGATTGTCTCGTTGGATTAACTATGTCCTATTAATATGACAGTTTGGTCAATGGGACGAAGGTTGGTTTAGAATAACAAGAGGTCATTAGTGATTCATCACTGCTATCAGTTTTCTTCTCTAAAAATAATTTCAGATAAAATATCCGTAAGTCGTTTCCTACACAGTGTAACCTTGTTTTGTTTGGAATTTCGCACATACTTTAGGCTATCTGTGCTAGCCATCCCTAATTTAGCAGTGTAAGACTAGAGAGAAGGCAGCTAGTCATCACCACCCACGCCAACTCTTGGGCTACTCTTTTACTAACGAATAGTGGGATTGACCATCACATTATAACGCCCCCATGGCTGGAAGGGCAAGCATGTTTGCTGCGCGAAAGGGATGCGAACCCGCGACCCTCAGATTACTAGTCGCATGCCTTAACACGCTCAGCCATGCCAGGCCCGGTATAACCTACGGGTAAAAAATGTTTTACTATTACAACTGATTAAGGTGTCTGTAGTTATATTTATTGTACAAAAATGTGTTTGTTAACTTATATTTCAGTATAAATATCGGAAATAGAATTACAATATCACTCTTAAAAATCGTATTTAAATGTTGAAACAAAAACTCTTTCTAGAATATACGTTTGACAAGATCTTGAAACATTTCTATGTCATTTACAATCAGAGTGATGTCTGAAACTGAATGTTAAAATGATGCAAAGTTTTATAACTTAATGATATCTAATTTAGAAACGACTTTGTTTGAAGCTACAAATATTAACAATTTTGTGATGGGTCTAGCCACTAAATGTGGATTTGATAGTTTATTATTTCATCGAGCTAGAATGACTTTAAAATTATTATTTTCGAATCTACTAACTCTTATAAATTGTCTCACTTCAATTAGTAATATACGTTATTATTTATTTTTTTCATTTACAGTGTTTTTGGTTTCGAATTTGCTGTGTTGAAGATTTATTAATTTCAATGTTACTGGAACGCGTTGTTAGAAGGCTTAAACAACATTTCGAAGTTTCATCACTTTGAAAAACATATTTCTTTTCCCTGATATTAGCCGATATTAAATTCTGCGAGTTTTATAATTTCATTCATTTATAGCAAGCTAAGGTATTTAAAATTAAATGTTGTTTTTTGTTGTTGTTGTTGTTTTTGAATTAAGCACAAAGCTGCACAATGGGCTATCTGTGCTCTGCCCACCACGGGTATCGAAACCCGGATTTTAGCATGTAAGTCCGCAAACATACCGCTGAGCCACTGGGGGGCATTTAAAATTAAATAAGAAGTTGTATTAGGTTACCGTTAGTTAGTTAGTTTATCTCTTGAATTACTTAATACAGATGCGTCTGCATTGTTACAAGTGTTTAGGTCTAACTAGTATCCTGAAGAGTATGTCTATTTTATATTGAATAGTTACTTTCTAAAGAGTTACAGAGACTGTTAGAGTATAATTCTTATAATAATAGTTAAGGACGGATATTATATTACTATGAGCGATAATAACAGCATAAAAACAACATAAAAGTGTTTAATACGAACAAAATAAACTTTTCAAAGTCAGACAGATTTTATTGTTTTTACAGAAAGATAACATTGCTGTTATAACATATTTGACTTATATATTTGAATAAAACATTTTTTACGATGAAATATTTGATGGAAAACCCTTTCCAGTAAAAATACTCAATTTCCAGTACATTTTATTACGAAATAAACGAACAAATTGACTCAAAGAAGACAGAAAAATTATAATAAATATGCTTTAAAGGCCCTTTCAGCAATTACGTGCCTGAGTACTGTTGTTATTCTTAAAACAGTAGAACTTAGTTCGTTATAAATATTATTAAAAAAAGCACATAAATATATTGTACTTATTCTTATGAGGTGCCTTGATATAAGGTAACTTTACTGAAGCAACACAACGATAAAGATGTGCTTGCATAAAAAGTGAATAATAAAACATGAAATCAATGTTGAATAGTTCTTTGATATAATTAGGTTATAAGGACCTTAACAATATTATAAGATTAGATAACACAAATGAAATTAATTACACTGCTCTTGAGAGCACACTTGTGTAGCAAAAACCCTTCAAGGCAGATTTCTGTACATCTTGAGGTGATCTCCCAGAGAAGAATGTGAATTTTCAGTTTACCTTCCCAAGTCGCATGTTTACCGTTCGTGGCGACCCATGAAGGGGAGGAAAGGATTCTAGTGATGGAGATGTCCAATGAATTATTATACATGAGTGCCTCCCTCCCCCAGGGTTAACTATCTGTTTTTGTTGGGCTAGTGTTAACTGGTTACCAGTGTTTGATGTCTTAACAGGTGTTGTGGACAATGTATCTGATGCTTATGTTTAGATATGGTGCTCACGAAACTTTGGCATTGTACTGTATCATTTCTATTACTCATGGTGGATGTTGTCATTTGGTACTGAGTATTTCTTTCTTTATTACGGATACTCCAAATTCACACAAAAAACATGGCTTGTAGATAAACGACCATACACAATCGCCATCATCATTGGATCCTGTATCTTAACTTTTAAGCTTTCATTATTTACTTAACAAATCCTTGGAGCAAATGTCTCCTCCTTTTATTATTCAGAAGAGAATAGAAGGGCTTGCACGATCTCCCAAATTAGCAAATGAGCTACGTTATGGAGACATCTTGGTGGAAACATCTACCCAAAATACAACGAACTTCTCTTGCATTTGAAGGCCATTGGGGACATACCCATTGAGATTACTCTAATGCTATTTTGAATTCCTCACGAGAAATTATTGTTGAGGGTAATTTGAAAAAACATCCCCGCCTCGGAGATAATCTCTGGTTTTTCCAACCAATACATTTCTGCAATGAGACGTATCTTCACTCGTTAGAACAGAATTATGCTGCCCACCAAGGTTTAATTTTGATGTTTATATCATCACATGCGTCCGCTACTGTCAAGGTGAGTTATTTGAACTATAATGCATCACCATATATTCCCAATCCTTTCAGATGCTTCATTGTCAATGGTTTAGTCATTCAAAAGAATCTTGTCGTGATTCTTTGATGTATGCTTGTTATAGTGGCAAAGACCATGATGCTCAAACTATTACTTGTGGTAATTCGTATTTTCGTTCTTATCATATGTGGACAGAAGAAATAAGTACGGCGTTTAGAATGTTAACAACATCTCTTACCCCGAGGGTCGAAAGTCATTATCTCTAGCTACATCTTTAACATATACTGCTTCACTACATGCCACTGGTTCAGTGAGAGTGCAGACAGTTTTTTCTGTGCCTCCGACAGAGTCATTCTCCAATCATGTCAAGAATCTTTTACCTTCTATGGATTGCTTTTTTGGCTCCAAAATCTACTGAAATCTACATTTACTGAAAGAGTCGTGTTCACTCATCCTAGGTAAGAATTCATGGAGATCCACAGACCTCCATCTAATAAGAAAAAAACGACATGATCGTAAACCCTAAAGACTCTCCTCTCAGTTTTATCTCACCTCAAGAAAAATGGACACTTTTGTTTGTATAGTGGAACTGTCGAGGTTTCTATTCTAATGTAAATGATATTAACTCTATATCATCCTGAGTGTCTTTACAGGTCTGAATCTTGCCAATACAGCCAAACTTTGACAGTTTTTGTAATACTAAAATGATAGGTTGTGTGATGGACTAGTGCATGAAGAGATGGCACTGCTGGTCGACGAGTAAGTGCCCACGCTGTCTTTGCCACTCGATACACCTTTGAAAGCCATCATCATCCATGTTTTCTTGGATCGTACCATCACTGTTTGTTTTCTCGACCTGTCTCTCAGAGTGACTTATGATAATTTTAACGTTAACGCTTTTGCTGAACAGTAGCAATACCCCTTTTAATCTTCGGAGAATTTAAAGGACACAATTCGTTTTGGTGTGATGCTGATATTGACGGGAGGGGTTGTTCTGTAGAGCATATACTCTTGGATCACAACCTTTTTCTATTTACTACTGGTTCTTTGCTTATTTTAAGGGCTGTATTTTGAGTGTCATACTTTCCAGTATGAAGACTAATGCTATTACTACATAACTTCCTCCTACTGTTGCAAATGAGCCCTATATCGTTAACTTGCATATCTCACGTTGATGGTCGAACATGAGGTTAATTGATCGTAAAGTGGTTAAAGTGAACCACAGCATGTACGTTTTCCAGCAATAGGGTATACAATCTCAGTACTGTTCTTCTTTTCGTTATCTCTAATACAAAGTTCTTTGATTAATCTTTGACCATAAGTTTACATTTCTCAATTTAAGTAGATAGGTATCAAGTGTGTGAGGGCACTGAATGTTCTCTGTGTCTTCTCTTCCACCTCTTTGGGAGCAGATCAATGTTATGCGCTCAAGATCTATCATGCCCTCATTTACTTTAATCTGAACTATGGATCTCTTGTCTTATTCTGTTCTCTAATTGATATTTTTTAAATTAATTACTTACCATCATTTTCATTTTATCATTGCTTTCTTTTAATGTTGGTTCATAATTATACAAAAAAAAACTATAATTGAAATTCTTCCATTATTTACGGAAATGTAGGTTAAACATTAAGTTTACGAGATATATCAGGACGTAAGTGTAAAAATGTTATAAAAGTAAAGAGTATTGCTAAAATATAATGCAACAAGAAAAATCTTCTATTTATACACTAAATAAGCATTCGTTTTTGACTATCCTTATTCCCCGCTACATTTACTACAAAAACATCTCGAGCTGTTGTGTAGAACTTATTAATTGTGGATATAATATCAACAAAAACGGCAAAAAAATGTGTAAAGTACAAAATGGTCCCCACATATGTGACATATCATTCTTGCTGCCCAGTTACCTGAGTTTGGCACTGGCACGGAGTTTTCTTGATCTGTTAAATGAAAATTGATTCATTAGACAAATGACATCAACTGATCTTTCTTTCTCTCTCAGAACCTTAGTTAATTTCATGTATAAACATGCTTGGTCATGCAACTTTGCCATCAAAGTTTATTTAATCTCTGATTCTGGAATATTATTCAGAGCTTCAAAGATCAGTGTTGACTCATCAGTAGTCCTAAATGAATTGGAATTGGTAATTCACAGCCTGGTATACAAGAAACTTTATGGATCGACCGAGAGGCGATTTTTACAGTTGAATTACAAAATACTGTAACATGTTCAAAGTAGCATAAGTTACTAGGCTTAGTTTTGACAGTTAGGCTTGAGATGGAGGCTCACACATATGTGAAGTTCTTGTCAAATGTTCCACTGAACATGTCTCTACGAACAAGCTTTGCTGCTTGTTAAATAATTACAGCTTCATCATCAAAGTATCATTTACATAATTATTGTAATGCATACCCAATGCCGTCATTGAACACTAGTAAAACATTTCGATCCTGTTTGTGTATACCAATAATGGTTGCTAGAAGTTGGTGTTTTAGATTTCTGGTGATAATTACCTCAGAGGTATTCGGTTTTAGTGACTCAAGAAGAAATGTGTACAATTTAGTTACGTCAGCCAGCTTAAACAAAAAAAGAAAGGAAAGTATGCGAAAGAAACATAATAATTAAATTAAATTGTTCGTGATAAATCACCTCAAAAGCTTTAGTTCCATTTTTTATTTCCTAATCGACATTCTGAACAAAAGTTCTTTTACTAACCAAAAACAACATTCAATCTAGCTAATGGCATTACATGAGTGTTTGCATGCGATGCCCCCAAAAAAAACATTTTTTTTCCTATTTTTAGAAAAGTATAAAAGAAAACCGACTTTTTTGTTGTATTATGCATTCAAATACTTCGAATATTAAACTGCCTCCAGATATCTAACACATAGCTTAACAAGTAAAGAAGTATCCTGCAATTCCATATTGAAAGTGGAAACACCGTGTAGATCACTAGAGGCGTTTTCACAGAAGAAACATCAGTCAGGCTTTGGATTTATAGCTGCACCACAGTTTTATCGTATAATCTTGTCTTGGTTTTGCAAAAATTGTAAAAATATTTGTATTTTATTTTTCTAAAGCCAAATAGTGTTAATGTAAAAAACATTGCCGGCAATCTTGAAAGTAGATTCGAATTAAAAGACTAAGTTTGTTTGTATCTGATATTATTCTGTTAATCACCAACTATACGCATGACAAGTTTGCTATTTTTCCATAAAATCTCTTTTTCATTAGTTTGCAGTAGTAAAAACAAGCAGTTTCTTCAGTGACAAATATTTAATTAAAAATTGTGGCTTTTTCCTTTATCAAACACCTGCTCATTTATATTACGTTTGCCTAGCCTTGGTTCTATGTGTAGTATAAATATCGAAGTTGGAACCGCATCAAAATATTGATCACAGTGGACGAAGAAGGTAATGATAAGTAAATACTGTTTTTTTGTTCTTATGTTTCTTACCAGAAATGATAATTTTGGTTACAACAGTCGTATTACATTCCTCCATTAATTAACTACGAACTTACAAAAGCTGGCTTAATAAGCTACATCATCACAAAGACATTTTTCCACGAGCCAATTTTAATTAAGCTGTTTTTTGACAAAGAATATTAACTACTTTGCTTTTATTAACAGAATTAAACAACGAAAAGGTAAATAAATATGCTTTCTAGACTCTTAGTAAATGGGTTTATTTTGCAACGTTTTGGCCTTATGCTCAATTCAGTAAAAAAAATAAAATACAACATACTTCATTTTTAGTTGTTTTTATTCCTCTCTCTCACACTTTTTCTATCTTTTGGTAAAATTTCCTGCAGGTAAAAGAAATACTTTTTTTCTATTATTAATCTGCAATACGTTGACACACTGGAGATTTTTGTTATCAGTTACTTTGGAGAAGTTTCTACATACAACTTTCAAATATAATTTGATTCCATTAACATATTAAACTCAGTTTATTTCAACCATTTATTCACCAAATTGTTTGAGTTCGTACCTTTGTTGGTTTCAAGGTTCCCGAAAACACGACTCATAAAAACGTCTTTAACAAACACGACTCATAAAAACGTCTTTAACAAACATACAACAACAGTTAACTTTTCAAAGCGCCATTTTTTACTGCTAGTCTTCTCATCTATTTGACATAGGAAGTGACACAGGTATAAAACAACTCTGTTGATCACTTTCTTACCTCAAGTGTTATGGTAGCATAAAAAATTTTCTCAGTCTGGTGTAATATTTAGACTATCGGTGGTGAACGGTATCTAAAAATGTCTGCATTCGAGGAATAATAATTTTTATAGCACGTAGGCACTATTAAGATCACAGTATTGTGTGTATCATAATAGAAATACCGACATTAGTCTTATATACTAGAATAGTGATTCACAGACCAAATGAAATGTTTTATCGGCAAAAGGTTGTTGTTGTTTTTGAATTGAGCACAAAGCTACACAATGGGCTATCTGTGCTCTGCCCACCACGGGTATCGAAACCCGGATTTTAGCGTGTAAGTCCGCAGACATACCGCTGAGCCACTGGGAGGCCGGCTAAAGGTCAATAAAAGATAATTCGTATCTACTTAATTATCATTGAATTACTGAGGGAATGACTAACTTTGCATCGTATACAACATTACTATTATGAAGCACCAAACTAGTTAATATTTAATGGAAACGAATAGCCTATTAATTATTTTCTCTCAGTAATCTTTATTTTTATGCACTGGTTTTATGCTTCCTAATAGTAATGTTTTACTAGTAATAATGAAATAGCCAATATATAAACAATAAAGCTCGGTGTCCTATTGTTCATACAATCATGGTTACATACAGCTAAGAAAATAACGTTTTCCAATAATTAGTAAAACACATATTTCTCGCATGTATGTTAGTGTACATGTACGTTTTTTTAGGCATAACACGTTATATTCTTTTGATACACAACTAAGTCTGAAAGCTAATAATGAAAGGTTCTGAGCTCGATCCTTCCATTGTTTCCTTGCTCATATAACCCATGGTGAAGCGTGGCCTTTGAAACCAAATATAACCAAGGAAATGTTTTTGTAAGGGAAAATTTCTCAATATGTTTATATATGTAGGAGCGCTTTTGACACGACTAAAGTATTGTTACTTGAATACATGTTCATCATCGTCAATGTTCATAATCATAACAAATTACAAGTGCTGCGTATTTGTGATTACGAGAAAGCCATTTGAAGTTAAAATATATTCTCAAGAAGGATGGTATGAGTATTAAAACTTTAAAATTAAGTACAGAACAACGTTTTGACCTTCTTAGGTCATCTTCAGGTTAACAGAGAGTTTGCGACTATAATTTATTCCAGACGACTATTCGATTTGTTATACAGAGTGTTCGGAAAGTCACTGTGCAGTTTTGTAATCACATTTTATTCAGTTTATTTCAAGCCAGCAACTGATAGCGGTGTTCAGAAACAAAATAAGAAGGATCCAGGCCTGTATTGATGCCAACAGGGGTCACTTTCAACATTGTTTCTAATTGTTATTCATATTTACCTCCTGTATTCTGTGTTGAAACATGTCTGTTAATAAATATATAAGTGCACAGTGACTTTCCGAACACCCTGTATTACTTACGTTACGTATTACTATTTCAAATAACAGGAAATTTCAATTTAGAACGAATTTTAAATGTTAATGTGTATCAAGTTTATAGTATTTTCCAATAAGATTAATACACACAATTTTCTTTTTTAACATGAAACATTCTAATATACAAACAAACAAAAAAATGCAATTTATAATAATAGTTGTTACCAATAATGATTTATATACAAGAATATTACAAACTTATAGACAACACTGAATCTTATATCCGATTTAGAACTGAATATTTTATCGAAGATCCAAGTCCACTAAGACAAAATTGACTCTGAGTTTATATTATCATATCTCGCTTAAGGTAGTTATCGTTTCTTGACTGGCCTTACACTGTTTACAAGTTCACTTCTTACCGATGTCCTTTTAGAAATAATGATGATCGAACTAATTCACTGAAATTAAACTGTTTCTGATGCTTGAAATCTGTAAATGTTCCTGGTCCAAATTTGTGATTTTACAATTAATAGACGTTTTCACGATTATAGCTTCTTAAATCTATGGTACGACAGCTTTTATATAAAAACCGCGAGTTTTTCAACATTTCGACAATATTCTAGTGCGTTCTCGTAAAACAAATATTGTTCATCCTCACTTTCAAGGTTTTCTACAAATTCCTAAAACAGACGGGACTTGAGCAATACACAGTGAAAAATATGTCATTTGCAAAAAAAACAACAACAAAAAACTACACAGAGACAAGCATAGGCACTAAAACAAACGTATAAATCCGTTACACAAGTATACGATGTAACTTCTTATATTTATAACGACAATAATCATAAGTTTGAAAACAGTAAACAGGACTAATATTGCATAAAATACAAACAAAAATAGTAAACAGAACTAAAAATATATAAAAAATGATAATTATTTAAGTCTTTACCATGTTCGTGATTTATAGACATGATAAATTATGTGCATGAATAGAACTCATAAACGTCAAAGATACTCTACAATAATTAAAATTTAAGAAGTAATATTTATATGTTCTCAATTTGTTAAAATGTAAGGGGAAACACTATCCTGACACATTCTATCTACTCATCTTTTTTTCAGAATTGAATTTTTCTCTGCAGAATTTTTAAAATACCTATAAACAAAAATTAAAATTGAATTCATACAATATTTTTTTAAAACTGAGTTGTTTTGTTTCGGATTTTAAACAATCAGCCTGCATACCACACTTCTATACAACAAATTTCGGTTCACAAAAATATATCTCCACTACAAATTTATCTCTCATTCCAAGTTTTCCTACACGGAACTTTTACCACTACAGAACTCTCATACATAACTTAGCTACACTACGAATCCTGATAAATATACTTTATTTCAAATATATTTAAATCCAGCTTATTATATTACAAATCTTGCTAGTGTTTTAAATATTTCAAATTTCTTTAACTCAGACTCTCTTGTAATCTCCTTTCATCAAATTTATCTCAACTTCACATCTCTTGAAATCAAACCTTCATTTAGTACTACATCTCAAACCAAATTGTTGATGGAAATATAAAATTAATAGGTTTGTTTGATATTTTAACTGATTTTGGTAAATTTTGATTCTACGGTAACATTATGAATATTGTACATTAACCGATATCATGGTTAGAAATGGAAATGATCACAAGATACTAATTACTAATTAGTTTATATCCTATGTTTCGGCTAGTACTAAGCTGCTGCAGTTTTCAGGGAAGACTTGAGTAGAACCGCTTTTGTTTGATAAATAACAGGTTGGCATATTTGATCGAAACGGTTTTAATTTCATACAATATATCGACGTCTTTGGCTAAAACGTCTTTAGTTTGAAATATACTGTGATATATGTTCTTGACACTATCTCAAACCTGATAATTAAGAAATAAATTACATTTAATTTATACATGTATTTAATTTTCATACATACATAGAACTGTCATTACTGTATTACGTATATATACTGTTAATAAGCATAAAAGTGTGTACGAAAAAATAATTTGGTAGACTTCAAATAAATCAACACAATATATACATACTCATAAGTATTATACCGTAAAATACAGTTCATGTATTGTGTTCCTAAGTGAAAACGTCATAGACGTAGAATAATGTTCATATCAGTGTGTGTTATATATAATTTTGATAACCGTAGAACACTTTTCATACAACGTGTACATTCGTGTAATATTTTAAGCCGTGTTACGTTTTTTTTATGTTTTATGTTTTTCGTAGACTAAACGCAACAGAAAAACACAGATAACAGCTTGTATAATTTATTACACTAAACTATTATATATGTAACAGATATAACATAAATTACATAACAACAATGACAGATATTAAGTTTAAACCTTCAAAATTAATTACAATACAAAATGGTACTGGCCTGTATCTAATATAATGATCTAGAATGAAAGTCCAAAAGTTCAGATCAGAAATCAAAATTCCGGTCTAGGGTGTGAATTTGGTCCCACGAAGAAATACCGAAGTTTGAATGGAGAATGACAAAGTTCTTTTTACGGTGCTTCTTGATGAACGTCTCAAACTTGCCGCCTTCCAATTTTCCCAGTATCCCCTAAAGAGTCCGTACGTGCCGACTCTCAGCACAACCAGTAGTTCGAATGAATCGCAAAGATTGACGAGACAAAATCACAGCTTCTGTAGATCTAGCTCTGGTCACAAATCCAAGTTGAATAAAATCACAGCAAACACTTAAACTTTCTCAAACGAATGACTGACTCTTCTTTTCTTCGAATAAAAACTTATGACTATTCTTATTTCTCGCGTCTCCGTCTGTTTATATATTAGTAGGCCTCTTCTCGAACAATCGCGTAACTTCTACAGAACTCCAGAGCAATCCGCGCATGTCCGTTCTTGCACAAGACTCAACGTCTAGACACTAGGCCGCCATACATTTCCGTTTATAGTCATATATTTGATCTACCTAATTCTATAAATTTCTAAATGTTATTTTAAATGAATAACAACATATTTTATTGGTTTAAGCTTTGAAACAATAATATAAATATGGAAATATAAATAATAGAAATGAAAATTTAAACACAACACGACATGTTGTCGTTTACAAAACATTTACATGACATTTACATAACAAGCCGTAAAACACTCTTCGTGTTATTTTATATGCAAAAACGGCTCGTTTGGGTTATAAAAATATTTCAAATAGAAGAACGAATAGCGTTTCGACCTTCTTCGGTCATCGTCAGGTTCACTGACTCTTCATGTTATATAAACATATTTACAGTTTTAATATATATGAAAGACTTTTAGTGTAATATGTATTTCGATACAATTTGTGAAACAGTGAAATTGTTTTCATATAGAATACCACAAGATAGTTACTGAGAAGCAGAATATGCTGTTTGAAAATAATTGTAATTTTAATATTCATATGCTGTTAACATAATACAGTGTTGTTCAACTGTTACATTGTTCATAACTTCATTAAATTTTTATGTTTTGAGAACATAAATGTACATTTTGTATTTCTTATTCCAAGCTATTTATAGCCATATGAGATACAGATAGTTATAAACCTAAAAACTATCACTATTCTCTATAAAAAGCTTACATGTGTATAACAGATACCTCGAAATACGTAATTACCATCCAGTCATCCATCATATCTTTTCTGATTACTGTAATATACCCAAGTATCCTGATGTCATAATAAATAGTTTCAAAGCCTGAATTATGTTGATCATTCTGTGAAACACTTAGCTATAAATAAGGATTGATAGAAGTAGCACTTGAAAGGTACCCGGATTTATTCACATATCTTATGCTCTGAATTTTCTTGATGTGTCATATTTATGTTCTGCATGACCGTGTATTTCTTTATTCAAAACGAAATTGAAATTTTTTAAAATAGAAAATTACGTACAATTTGTTACTGGAATTACTTGTTCATAGAGAGTTTCTGAGAAACTGAAACATTTAAAAAAAATTATCCACTCGGTACAATCAGCTTTCAGTTAATACGCATATAAATATATCAACTCAGATAAAAAGACAGTGAACGTAAAAATGATATTGTTTACAAGCACTTTATTCAGTAATTCAATTTATATTATAAAAGTTCTGCGTGGTAAAAAATTAATTTGAAAGCACCATGAATTAATTTTAAAATTATTACAAAAATTGTACACCACAGTTGCATTTATTACGAGTCTTCCTAAACAAAACTTAACCCTACTGCAAGTTTGTTTGTTTTTTTTAACTTCTCGCAAAGCTATTCGAGGGCTGTCTTCGCACGCCGTCCCTAATTTAGCAGTGTAAGACTAGAGGGAAGGCAGCTAGTCATCACAATCGTCAACTCTTGGGCTACATTTTTACCAACGAATAGTGGGATTGATCGTAGTATTATAACGCCTCCACGGCTGAAAAGGCGAACATGTTTGGTGCGACGGGGAAGCGAACCCGAACCCTACTGCAAGTCTTCTTACATAAAATTAATCTCTCATGCAACAATGTTATCGTCCTTATAAATTTCCATACCTCAAGCCTCTATCTTTGAAAATCTCTCTTCGCGAAAATAATCTACAGTTAACATTTTCATACACTTTAATTATATTCACACAAACTCCACATCAAACGTCTATTTACAATATAGGAGATGTAAACGGAAACAGATAAGTTAATTCTTTTTCAGAACGTGTGGATTAACTTTCAAATTGAAAGTAATCAGAACTGCTAAAAAGCATTGCATTATAACACATTTGGCCCGGCATGGCCAAAAGTGTTAAGGCGTGCGAATCGTAATCTGAGGGTCGCCGGTTCGCATCCCCGTCGTGCTAAAAACATGCTTGCCCTTTCAGTCGTGGAGGCGTTATAATGTGACAGTCAATCCCACTATCCGTTGGTAAAAAAGTACCCCAAGAGTTGGCAGTGGTTGGCGATGACTAGCTGCCTTCCTTCTAGTCTTACACTGCTAAATTAGGGACGGCTAGAACAGATAGCCCTCGAGTAGCTTTGTGCGAAATCCAAAAACAAACAAACAATAACACGTTTAGCTACGGACTGAAACTGCAGTTATGCGTTTTGAAACGTGGTGACTACTACACGAACTAAGACACAATATTGTTTTGCTTTTATTTTCAAGTCAGATTTTAGTTAATATCAAAGTATAACAAAGCGTCAGTAAAAATCAGAAAAACTTATTTGTTGCAAAGAAGGTTTGGCGAAATGCTTCTTTTCAATATTAAGAACACTCTTGCACTGAAACCAAACTATCACGAAGAAACAACTAAAAATAAGAGCAATAAAAGATTAAACTCAGGGAAGAAAGGAATGTCAATTCCTGAAGGTAATCTGTCATTGTCATTAAATGATAAATCCTTTTGGTAATGGTGCCTTTAAAACGTCTCAAAAGTATTGCTATTTTGTTTTTAATGTTATTGTGGGATGATTTATGTGCAACCTTTGAATGGGTAACCATAATACAAATAACATAAGCTGAAGAAGCATCAATTGTTTCCTTACGGTTACCTCAAATGAAATGAAAGAAAAGATTGTTTGTTTGTTTTGGAATTTCGCACAAAGCTACTCGAGGGCTATCTGTGCTAGCCGTCCCTAATTTAGCAGTGTAAGACTAGAGGGAAGGCAGCTAGTCATCACCACCCATCGACAACTCTTGGGCTACTCTTTTACCAACGAATAGTTGGATTGACTGTCACATTATACACCCCCACGGCTGAGAGGGCGAGCGTGTTTGTATCAACGCGGGCGCGAATCCGCGACCCTCGGATTACGAGTCCCACGCCTTACGCGCTTGGCCATGCCGAGCCTGAAAGAGAAGAAAAGCTGGCACACGTAAGTTAAATTTGAGGAAGGTAGCAAGGTTTACTTAGAAATCACTGGAATTAATATTAATGTCAGAGCAAAGAACACTACTTTTAAAAATAAAAAAAACAAAACAGATATATACCTAATAATCGGCGTATTTAATTACGTAAATTACTGAAATCGGATTTCTTAAGACAAGTACAATTAATTATCTCATTGTTTGGGTACCTTAGCTGATAACGATATTTAAACTCAATTTAGTTGTTCATACAGTTGCTTAAAGAAGTAAAGTTTTAGAAGATATATTTGATGCCTTAAAATATGTAATATTAAAAGAAAATTTAATATAATTAAATTAAAAAGATGTTCTGGTGAGTTTTGATAGAAGTAAGTCAGACGAAAGAAACTTTCAAATCATTAATATGAAAGATTGAATACTTATCGCCTCATAAGATGATGCTGTGTATGACAACCATGCTACATAGCTTCCATTTAAAGTAAAAGCTCCCAATACAAAATTTATCACGTCTTTGATTTAATTAGCCCCCCCCCCCGAAAAGGGTCAACCTAATTGATACCAAAATGTTATTAATTAGGTATCAACCTAATTGATACCAAAATGTTATTAATTTAACAAATGCCATCAAAACTGTAATTTAATTTTAAACCAAATGTGAATTCAAATTTATATTTAACCAAGCTAATTCTAATTTCAATCATTAATATTTCAATCAGAGAGGAAAAAGTTTATTACATTGAACTGGGTGCTTTTATCAAAAGACCTTCGAGCAATCAAGATACTACAAGCCCTAAATTCGCTCAAGACAGAAAACCATAATAACTTCACATCAACAGGAAGACAACACTCATTCAAAATTGCTGCTTCACCTATAACTGTCACAGTTCCAATAGCACTAAATTTTAGCCACCTATTTCCTATCTAGCTCAAATTCTCTTATTAACTATTAATGCCTCTCAACTACGAGCTTGATGAAGAAATTGTTTGCAATAAAGTACAAAGCTACACAATGGGCTATCCGGGAGCAAGATGAAGAGAAAAACATTCCTGAGCATCCATGGTTGTTTCCATTAAATGTAATATAAACTAGATTTTGAGAAGTTTTAAACCGAAATTACCACCATGATAACAGAAACTGTTGTGTCTAAAGTATAATATTGTTCCCTGCAGTTATTTTATATTATGTCTCTACTACACAACAATAAGTTTCGCAGCGCTGGTTTCAACAGACCAATTATATATATATCTAGAAATACTGCATCAGACGACTTAAGTAGTCTTTGTTTGTTCGTTTTATTTTAGTTTTACTTAAGGAATGTAATATTTGAACACGAAGTACGAATGAAAGCCTCGCTTTAATAAATCCTTATTTTGTTCGACTTGTTTCCAGGATTGAATTGTTCTGGATTTTACTGCATATTTTTGCCTTAGAGACGTAAACAGCCTTTGCTACTAACATATTCGTGCATTCTCACATTTTACAAGACGCTGCTTTCTGCTTACTACGGCTTAAATACGACTTGTCTCAGTTTTTTTTATCTTCAGTTAGCTCTGAATCTCTAAGTGAATCCATATTACTTTGTTTTTCAATATTTTTAATAAGAAAGTACTTCTTGTTTCGAACATTGTTAATATCAATTCGAGCACATATCTATGGTTAAGGTGCATGTATATATCGTGTTGGATAAGCCTGTTCCATATTATTTTCAAAATCAATCAGTTCTCTATGGTATCACACTACCTACGTGACACCAGACAACTTTAAAACGTAGTTATGATATATTCCGTCCACCGTGAATTTTTATCGACTGTTGTTGTCAAGTAACTAGCTGCTTTGCATATATTTTTAATATAGCGTTATCAAATATTTATTTAACAGGGTATAAATAAAAAATAAATCTACATATCTGCATGATAACCAAGTGGCGAGAAAGATACAAGACATATTGGTATTTGATATTATTATTAATTCAGAACATTTGTTACATTCGATGTAAATATATTACACTACTATTAAAAACATCATTAATCTATCAAGCGTTATCTTATTTCTTACCATTAGAGGTCCGGCATGGCCAAGCGTGTTAAGGCGTAATCTGAGGGTCGCGAGTTCGCATCCCCGTTGCGCCAAACAAGCTAGCCCTTTCAGCCGTGGGGGCGTTATAATGTGACGGTCAATCCCACTATTCGTTGGTAAAAGAGTAGCCCAAGAGTTGGCGGTGGGTGGTGATGTATATCTGCCTTTCCTTTAGTCTTACACTGCTAAACTAGGGACGGATAGCGCAGATAGCCCTCGTGTAGCTTTGTGCGAAATTTAAAACAAACAAACAAATTCTAACCATTAGAAATTAACCAACTGTCCAATTAGTTATTAAACGACTAAAAATATTCTAAAGCTATTATTATTTGTGTTAGTGATAATGAAAACAACACAAATTTTTATGTTAAAAAACTACGTTATTAAAGTATCACTTACTGGAACAGATTGTTATATACTTTTTGTTTTACTGAGAGATGACGAAAAAAGATTTGAAATATATTTCAAATATGCACACACTACATTTTCACATGTAACATACATTCAAATCACTTTTACTTTCATAGTATCTCGTTTATCAAAGTAAAGAGATTATTGTAGCACGTCTTCTTGTCCATCTACATATCACAGTGTTAATTTATAATACTCCCAGTGGCTTATCTTGTTGTCTACACAAAAATAATCTTTTACATGAACTCTGACAAAAAATTTTCTCACACCAACAAAAACAAGAAATTATCATTTCAAAGCCACATAAAAACAGGAGCTAAAAGCATCATAAATTGTCTTAACGTTCTTCTGTACACACTGTCTTATATACTGGTCTTCTCACACGCACGAGATACATTTTCACACGAAAAAATACATCCTTTTTTATATATTAATATACAGAAGAGCTTTGGCCTACAACAATCATTATCAATCATATTTTCACATCTAAAGAAACAAAATTCATTTCTTTATTATACAAATATAGAGAAAATATGTTTTCTCGCAATCTGCCAAGAGATATTTTTTGTGTCACCAAATCATAGTGAAAGTGTCCACTGACTTCTGTATGGTTTTAGCTTTGTTGAAGTTTAAAACCTGAAACCTATAAATTTAAAGAATAACAAACACGATTAGCACAACAATGTTCTACGCTATGTTCGAGTTTAAAAAATTACTTCAATGTAACACATGATATCCTAGTTTGCCAACTTTTTCTTGTTCTACAGAAATTTATATTTGTATCGAAAATATGTTTTGTTTTCCTTCTAGTTTTAAGCGTATTTAGAAGTTATGAGTCTGAAACTACATATATCAATTTAGCTACAAACAAATTAGTTTTCTGTCTTGGATTAAATTATTCATACAAGCAACAACACATGAAAACGTTCCTTATTTAACGTTTAGTATTAAAAATAAATTATGTTCTGTATTCAATTTATAAGATTAGCTTTAATTATTTTATTTCATTAATGATAGATGAAAGAAACCGTTATTCCATATTGCAGCGATGGTTTCTGAAATGATTTGCATACATCCTACGCGTACAGCAGAGTGAACCTTTAAACACTAAAGTTTGTAGATTTTTAAAGCAAGACAAAAAATGAATATGCTCTCAGTTTATTGTTAATCATAATTTCTAAATTACTAAACGGGACAATTTTGTTACTCTCCAGAAAACGTGTCATCTTTTCAAAAACTTGAGTGAATTAAAAAAGAGAGAGGTTTGTGCAAAGTAATTGAACAAACTAAAATAATTTAAGTATACAACCCTATAAAATATTCTGCTAATGGAAAACACTGTATAATATCTCTGGTGTGTTAAGCAAATTGTATAATTTAAGTAATATCTTAGCAGAGCTAAGTAGAAGCTTTATAAACATCCTTCGTGCGTTCGTAAGCCAAATGTGCTTTTATTTAAGTTTGAAACGTCATCATAATTAGCAGTTATAACATAATTTAAATGAAACTTAACAAATCCTTAAAAACAGTTTAGCAGGAAGTCTGGGATTATTAACTCTCGATCTATAATTTTGTGAAAAGAATCAGAAAATTGGTTTCAAAACTTAATATATATGATAATGTAACAAAGTTATTGATTTTTTAATGATATTTCTCAGCCAATTGGATTTTGTATAGATTAATCAAATCAGTAATCAATGACAGTTTACTTTATTTATCTACAACAACCTAATGCGTAATTAATATCGTTTGAACAATAAGAATATTTGAAGACCTATACTGTAAGTTTATTAACCACAAATAAACCTTCGTTTTTTACTTTTGACAATGCCCCCTAGTGGCTCAGCGGTATGTCTGCGGACTTACACGCTAAAATCCGGGTTTCGATACCCGTGGTGGGCAGAACACAGATATCCCATTGTGTAGCTTTGTGCTTAATTAAAAAACAACAACAACTACTACTTTTGACAAAGGAGTAGTTTTGCTTTGTTTTTAAAGGTGTAATTGAATAATATCTTTAGAAAAATTGAAAAATAAACTCCTACTGTTACAGTAAGTTTTTAAGATATATCGTTTTATAATATCATCATTTTATAGCGATCTTATTAAAGTTATTGTATATTTTATACGATAAAGAATTTTTTCTTGATTCTTGTACTGTTTTTTTCATGATGTATTTAATAATATCCTTCATTCTTAACAGAAAAAAATTAAATATACTAGAAAAGCTTCTAATCACCATTTTAATATATAGGTACCATTATTTAACCTGTGATCTCTGTATTTATTTCTTCCAAAAGTAACTGTTCTCAGTGATGGGAACAACTTAAGTTCATCTACAATTTAAATTATTTCATGTACTTAAAAAAGGTTATGAGTGTTGATCAGAGAATACTGCCTGAGGTTACATAACTATTATGCAATATGTAAACAATCTGTGTGCTTCTTGCCAGGAGATGCATTGCCAGTAGCCTCTTGCTCAGATACCATTACAAGCAAAGTGTTTCTGTTTCCAGAGGGA
The DNA here is from genome assembly GCA_011833715.1 of Carcinoscorpius rotundicauda. Lineage (NCBI taxonomy): Eukaryota > Metazoa > Arthropoda > Merostomata > Xiphosura > Limulidae > Carcinoscorpius > Carcinoscorpius rotundicauda. The sequence continues at coordinate 44,493,509 of CM022393.1, forward strand.
GTTTTAGTATGTTGAGTCAACTATCGAAGAATGACAACGTATCATTAACTTTATACAATTTCAAAATTGATAGTTTAATTTAAATTGCTTATTGTTTTGTATAAAGTTACGGTGTATGAGTAGAACAATCTGCTATTTTAATCATATCGACTTTATAGTATTCTCTTACATTTGTTTTACTAAGGCGGGTGGTGTTTCTTTAGATAATAGGACTGCATACAAATTTTAATTTGTTTCAACTTATGAAGGGGATGAAATTTCTATGAGCAGTTGTTCTTATTAAAGTTACAAAGCGGATGGTGTTTTTAAGAACAATGTTATCATAGTCCGTAGGCCAAATGGTTAAGCAATAGTATTTTATCTTATTTGCATAGTATATTTTTTAAGTCGTAAAAATGACGGATATGATAAATATCATACAGTAATTTAAAATACAATCAGGCTGTTTCACTAATTTAACTATAATGATTAACTATGCTATTTTTCTACCCATATAGCTTTGGTTTCTATCGTGTATAACAGTTATTGACAAAATATTTCGTTTATACATGTTAATAGTTGCTTCGTAGTTTTTATTTAAGTACGGTTTACAAAAACTGGTGGTGTTAGTAACAAGACTGTGTCAGTGAGGTTCTGTGGGCGAATTGTGTTCCTAAAAATAGCACTGCTAGAGCAGATTGTGTTTCTATAAATAATTAAATAGGATTAGAAAGATTGTATGCTAAATTATTGCACGATATTTAGAGATGTTATCGTGAAAAATCCGCCTTTTTATGAGATGCAAAAAATGTACTACCTAAATAAAATAAAATACTATTATTTAGTCGATCATCCTACAAACTATGGTAACATGGTATTCTTAATAGCATCATCTGCTTATAGAACTTTAGTAAAACCATTTGCTTATAAAAAAAACACCCGCCCTTATGAATTAAATACTGAAATGAAAGCTATAAATATTGGTTATCCCACGCAGTTTTATTTGCCTACAGGAACACCACCTGCCTTTGTAAAATATCTATGAGAAAACTTTAAAGCTAATTGTTACGTATTTTTTAATGTTTTATGTTCTTCGTAGACTAAACGCAACAGAAAAACACAGATAACAGCTTGTATAATTTATTACACTAAACTATTAACAAATATAATATAAATTATATAATAACAGTGACAGATATTAAATTACAACATTCGAAATTAATTACAAAACAAAATAATACTAGTTTCAAACTTCAAAATTTATCACAATACAAAATGGTACTGGCCTGTATCTAATATAATGATCTAAAATGAAAGTCTCAAATTCTAGTCTAGGGTGTGAATTTAGTCCCACGAAGAAATTCCGAAGCTTAAATGAAGAAGTTCAGAAACAGTTCACAGTTCAATAAATTCGCCGACTCTCAGCACAAGCAGTAATTCAGATGAATCGTAGAGATTGACGAAATAAAATCACAGCTTCCGTAGATCTAACTTCAGTCACAAATCCAAGTTGAATAATCACAGCAAACACTTAATCTTTCTCAAATAACTCTCTTCTTTTTCTTCGAATAAAAACTGACGTCTGAATCTCTCTTCCGTCTCTAAACTAAACTAAACTAACGTGGCAGGGGTTCAGTTTAGAGAGAGAGAAATCAGAAGAGTTCTCTCTCCAACTGGGGTGTTCAGGAACATTGTGGTTCCTCTTCGTCCTCTTTCGTGGATTGTTATTAAGATTAACTGGTGGTTTATATATATATATATATATATATTGTAATTATTATTCTTGACTATTTGGGTGGAGGATGTCTCTTCTAAATGTTGTCTTGGATGGAGGCAAAGGCAGCAGCGGAAAGGAAGCCCGAATAAAAACTGACGTCTGAATCTCTCTCTCTGTCTCTCGCATCTTCGTCTGTTTATATATTGTAGGCCTAAACTCCCCGAAAGAACGCGAAAATTCTACAGGTCTCCAGAGCAATCCACGCATGTCCGTTCTTGCACGAGACTACACGTCTAGACACGAAGTCACCAGCACCTCATTTACAAACATATGATTGGTCTACTTAATTCAAGAAAATTCTAAATGTTACCCTAAATGAATAACAAAATATTAGTTTAAACTTCGAAACAATAATATAATTATGGAAAAATGAAAATTCAAGCACAACACGACATGTTGTCGCTTACAAAATATTTACATATTTACATAACTCTAATACAAATAAAATAGCAGATTGTTCAATATATAAAGTGAAGCTTCAAGCGTAATAACAGGCAAGTTTGGATGAATTATTAATTTTGAGACTTTGATTGTTACTATTAAATTGATGACACATTGACATCTTCTGATAATCAACACGTCCTCTGACAGCATAAAAAAAATCAACCTGCGATTGCACCATAGCCCTGTGCCCTGTGCAACGCTTTCTGTAATGGAGCCACTCAAACTAAAGATCTTTTGTTTATTATGCAATAATTATATAACCTGTGGGTGTATATATAACTGAATAGTTATGTAACTCTAGGTGTCGTCATATTATGTAATAACCGCGTGGCATCCTTTGAATTCCTCTCACATGGCAACCTTTCACTCAGACAGCATCTTTTCGGTCACAGAAAAGCCTCCTAACTACTTATAAGAGTAAAGTTTAAAAATATTTAAGAAAGTAACATTTTTAAATTCTCAAAAGTAGCTTAAATTTTGAATTCTTAAATTTAATCATATGATTTCAGATTTAATTATTAATCTTTAATTTAAAATATTAATATTAACTATTTAAATTAAATATTAATAAATATGAAAAAAATGTTGTTAAGCACCAAGGAAATATTTAAATATAGAATTAAAAAGAATAAAGATTCGAAAACAAGTCTGTTGGGCACACTACAGACTTTAGATTGTTTGTTGCTAGATCAATTGTAAATAGTAGACATTATTCTCACACGGAAACGAATTGAAACCTAATGCATGGAAAGCCTCTAAGAGTGACTAATCTTTTTAGTGTGCATTACATGTGCAGAAGCTTAAAAATAATTTTTATTTTCACCTCAATCATGTCTGAACATATAAGTGGTGATCTAAACCTCTACTTTTCTAAACAAGTACAACTTTGTCAAAATGTGAGAATTATCACAGTGAGTACAGTCAAGTAATAGAATGTTACTGAAACTTCTTATTTTAAAGATGTCTTTTTTTTCTCCCACTCTCTTAGAACATGTGTGTTCCTTATTATTTAGCAAATGTGAATAGTTCATTATATTTTAGGGAAAATCCTTTTAGCTGCTCTAATGTGTGAAAAATATCTGCAGATTTATGTGTTCATCATATACTTTTTATTTATATAAACTGCAAATAATTCAGCTTTTCTTAAAAACATGTTTTATATTTCTTCACAGTATTTTGATCTTTTCTTTCTGTCACTGCATCTTCTACAATCTTTTCTGTCATGTTTCACAGTTTTTTTTATTTATTTGTATCCGACTGACTTTTAGGGTATATCTGAATCCGTTTTTAATGTACATAGTACGCAATATTTCGAAAATGTTCATCATTTAACACTTCTTACATATGCATCATTCTCTAACTCCAAAACGCTTATTTTTCTGTTTACTTTTACATTCTGCCCATAAAATATGTTTATTTCTATCCTATATAATATATAGTTTTCATTTTCTCCACTATATCTGAGTTACGTTTCATTATTATCTCTAACTAATATGAGCTTTTCACTGTAATTGAGCTATTGTTTTCTTAACAATCTCTATGGCGTGTGCCGCATACTATTTTCAAAATATTTATGCTTGAACGCTTCTTTCTTAATTGTTTTGTTTCTTTAAGATTTGCTTACTGTTTTACATTACGTATTAACTTTCTCTCTGAATACGATTTGTCACTGACTATATTATGTTTCATTGTCTTTAAATATGTTTCCTTCCCTGCTCTAAATATATTTCTTATATTCTGTTAGAACAAATATTTTATAAGCTTAAGAAAAAGTTAGTTGTCGCTCTAAAAGTCCTTTGCATTATCGTACATGGTTAAAATATGATGAAAATTACGCAAGTTTCCACAACCTTGGAAAGTCTACAAATGTTCTGCTCCAAGTATTTATTAGCTTTATTAGCTATGTAGCCGTTTATAGACGTTCTTCTAAAATATTATTCGACTTACTGTAAAACAAGAAACACATTCTCTATTACTTTTGTCCATTAATTTGGTTGTGAATATATGACTGTGTATTTCTCAGAATTTTAAAAATAAAACTAGTAATTAGAATACGGTTCAGTTGTGTATTAGCGTTTGTATCTTTCATTGTTTCCAAGACACTTGTATTGTGTAAGACCTAGAAAGAAAGTCATATGATTAGTTGTTTCAACGTTTTATATAGAAGATTCAGAAGTATATTTCAGTCATTCTGACTTTTATCGTTTTTACATGGCGTAGCAGGCGGAGCGTGACATGAATACTAAATCAATAAGAACGCTGTACATTGAGGATATGCTATATCTAAGATGCGAACGAAGGAAAAAAACTACAATGTGGCCCTTTCTTTTGCTGCTTCTTAATAATCTCTATATGTTTCAGAAAAAATAACTTTTAGAATGTCTAAGTTTTCAATAGAAAACTAGAGCTTTATCTTCATCTATGCTAAGCAATAGAGATAAGTGAGGTGAAGAGGTATCTAAGATACGTTTGGAACATGTTTTGTTATTATCATGGAAATACCACAGTATATATATATAAGTATAGGAGAAGTCGTTATGCAAATATCGGTACAGTAGTAACAATAATGCACAGAAATACTACATAATTATATGTGTGCTACTAATGCCTTGATTACCCTGTGTAAAAAGAAAAATTGATTTTAAGCTTCAATTTTTTTATTATTTTCTTTAACTCAATGTGTCAGGCACCAGACGGCAAATTAAATTCAATTTAATTAAAACTAAAATACTTTACATAACAATCTGTAATTTCGACAAAGGATTAGTTGGTGTTTTTTTCTACACAAAACGAATATCTACAAAGCCATTCAATGAAAATTCTCGTGAATATGTAACGTCAGCACTGAAAATCATGCAAGCTGCCGAGTCCAGTGAACGAAACCCAGTTTGCCTGACGTTATTTTGTTTTATCTTGTTTATTTTTGAAAGAAAAACCTGAAAGCGTTTTTCACATTTTGGATTACGATCGAATAAAATAAAGGGTAGAGAAGATGAAAATCTTACGTTTATGAAAACTAAGTTCCAGCTCACGTATTTGTTCAATCTTTGAAGCAAAACCTTAAAATATAACTTGTGGTGCAAGTGTGTATCAGAATGTATTTTACACTTTTGTTAGTCTAGCAATGTAAAAATGATGTGAGTTGATCAATTAACTTGATTTTTAAAACTATTTTACAAGGCATTTTGTTATCTTAAATATCCTCAAAATCATCACTTATATATGTATATAAATAATTTAACACTTACCATAAAATACTACTTAATTTAACAGCATATTATATGTTTAAAGTATTCTATACATCAACATTCTATATACCTCTCTGCCCAAAGCATTTTAACATATTATATTTCTCTTTTTAAAATATTCTACCATGATTTTGAGTAATATCTGTTTAAAGGACTTACTTATTGTTTAAAACCACTTATCATTACTTGGTTTTCTCATTTGTTATTTGAAATACCCTTTAGCAACACGAAGAAACTTCTCTTTAGTTGAAATATCTACTTTTTTATACAAAATACTGTTTATGAAATGATCTCTTATCATTTCGATTTTTCTCTATCTGTGTGCATGTGTGTGTAGGAAATTAATAATTAAACGATTAAGGAAATTAAATTCAAAAGGAAATCCAATTCAATGAATATAAACAATATCAAACAAAAAAATTAAATTGAAATGATCCCAAGGGTACGGGTTATAATGTGGAACAGAAAATGTACCTTCGGTTTTGATGGTAAATGAAGAAGTTGGGCCGACATTGTGGTGGGGATACACCGTTTGTCAGTCTTACATGAAGAGATTTACAAAAATAAAATAAAATCATCAAATACATTAGCAGAGTAAGTTGTGTAGGTCAGCCCCACAACGTTCCACATCTATATAATAACGTTTCATTATCTGTGTGTAGGTTTGCGTGTCCCTAACAAACTTTTTCAATTTCCCAATCTCTGATCACCAAGAAACTTTTCATGGGCTATGGGTATTCCCCAGCATGATTATAAAACCTCTTATTTTATTCGTATTATCATTACGAACGACTTTGACAGTATCTTTATTTTAAAATGAATGAGAAGATAAGAAGCACAAAATGAGCAGTAAACTCTTGAGCTACATAAACTTGTTTGATCGCGAAATGAAATCTATATAATATAATATATTATGGCGCATCCATTACACTAAAATGCAGAAAATGGTAATAGATGCGAACCGTGAACTGTTGGTTTCACATTTCTTGGAATGCTAAGCACTGCCCAGATATAGAACTTGAAACTAAAACAGAGGGTACTTTAATGGCTTAAAGAAATACGTTTTTCAGTTAAAAATAATATATTTAATCAAAATACTAAAATTCACAATTTACTAGGTTTCAAATTGTGAATTTTTGTGAATTCAATATCAGTCAGCTGTAAAATATAAAAAATAGTTACAAACCATTAAATTTTGAAGTAATAGTAGAAATTTAAACCACACAAATGAAACAAAATAATAAAATATTATTTCTTTACAAAACGTTTGAACCAGTGTTAAAATTTAAACAACATTAATATCAAACTGTGCCAATTACATCAAATCATTTTGTTATTTAAATAGCAAAAGTGTGGTTTTCACCTTTCTTTTGTTTGTTTTTAAATTTCAAATTTTACGAACAAATAGTGAGATTGATCGTTAAATTACAATGCTCCCACGTCTGAAGGGGAGAGGCTCTTTGGTGTGACGGAGATTCGATCCCACGGATTAGGAGTCGAGCGTCTTAGCCACCTGGCCATACCAGCCCTTAAAAGATATGATCTCGCACTAGCTGTTATAGAGACATTTTAAAGCTTAATGGTGGCGTAGTACGATATAAATGGATTTTATTAAATTTTCTAAACTTTTTAAGTCAGAATATGTTGATAACACGAATCACTATCAGAGAAATTAAACCTACAAACAGAAAAATAAAACGTACGGATAGCTTGAGTACATCATATGTAGGATTGTTTGATGACCCGAACGACACATTATTGGCACAATGGAATCAGCAACCAAGTCGGAGATTTCAATGATTTGTACACAACTATTCCTAATATGAAAGTTTGGATCAGAAAGAACGAAGTCAGTGGAAAGCACTTCCTGTTTGAATCGATAACTCTGAAACAAATAAAAAAATGACTGACACTTTTATAACGAAAACACAACTGAAAACCCAAGACCCACAGACTCTCTTCCCGATGTGTTAGCCACTATGTTGAGCATGAAATACACATTTCTTTCGTAATTTGTTCGAAATTGTTTGAATTTCGCACAAAGATAAACTAGTGCTATCTGCTTGAACTGTTCCTAATATAGTAACGATAGAAGTAAGGCACCTAGTCAACACCACCCACTGTCAACACTTGGGGTACTCATTTACAAAATAATATAAATATTAACAGACATACTATAACACGCCAATCCAATTATAAAGACGAGTATGCTCGATGAGGAGGAATTTGAACCCGCGACACTCAGATTACGAGTTGAGCGCCTTATCTGCTAGACAAAAAGGTATCGTAACAAAAACTCAATATTAATACTCAAAAGAGTTATTTAGATTAAACAAAACTTAGTTTTACATTTTTTAGCCACAAAGAATTATATACAAAACCTTTTCTTCTACAAATAGTTATAAAAACAGTTCAAAATAAAAGTTATCATAAGTAACTACATTATACTGAATAAACATTCTTACTATTTATAGAAATTTAATATATACGTACATCTTTTTTAGGAACTTCTGTTTCAAAATAAATTACATATACAAAATATGTTACACATATGCATGCATAAAGAAAATATAACGACCAAACAAATCTTAATTAGATTTGCAGTAATAAGGCTTTAAATGTTTTAAAAATATTGGACTTAAATAAAAAATGAACATTTTAGATGAAATAAAACCAAAACCCGAACAATATCTTTAAGAAAAAACAACACAGATATCGTTTTTGAAAGACACTCAAAACATTTGTGTCCGAAGTCTACAAGATATTTCACTAAAGTTAGATAGCTACTTAGAAAAAAAATATACCGACATCAAAGAACCGGATAGACACTTATTACTTTAAATTACTATTTAAATTCTAAAAAATATATTTCTAGCAATTTTAAAACTTTATATTGATTCAAACGGTAATCAGGAAAAATATACTACTTATTTAACAGAATAAGATTTACACACTTATACACATGGAATTTATACACATATCTATTTAGAATTTATACACTTATCTATATAGGATATATACACATATCTATATTATTTTAATCTAAAAGTAAACAACTCACTCATCCTCTCGTTCATGTGTATAGAGAACTTAATTCTTTTTTCCAATTGATTGCTTCTAAGTTGATTCTACCAAATATATTATACACTATTGTACAATGTAACTCTGGAAGGTGGGATTTACTTTAGTTTAATTTGTTATATCTTTATGAACACGGTAGATAGAGCCCCTGTTAAAAATATTTTTTTAAGTGTAAAGGGTATGTATATCATACATTTTGATTTAATTACTAGCTTTAAAATAGGTAATATACGTCTTAGTTTATCTAACAATTAAAAATCTAAAATAAGTACCTGTTTCGTTTTTTTACATTATGCTTTTGAAGCAATTAGAATTGTGAAGCACACTTTCAATTTACTTTAATTGTGATATCGTAGACAATGTGACGTTAAATTGTCTTTTATTTATATAGCGTCAACAAAGCATGTTTAATTATTTTATATTTATGATTAATATGCCAGATATGAATTATGTTCCTAATGCATTATATCACTGTGAACATATGTTTCCATTTCTCTCATAACCCTATAAAAGAGGTGAATCATGTTTCACCTTCACTTAATAGTTTGAATATCGGAAAAGTGTGACATATGTTTTGATGTTTATTTTAATAGTTTAAACTTTCAATGGATTTAACTTAAAACATTTACCATATAAGAGAGAAAAGTGTTTTAACCCAATTTTTCATTTATATTTCAAAGTGATGAGTTGTTTTGATTGTTTGTTTTGGGGGGTAGACTGGATTATCTCTTTTTACGCTCTAATCATTATGTTTAATCACAGAAGTATGATATGTTTTAAAGTTCTTATTACTTTGAGTATTGTTCTATGTTTGGGTTTATTTTTTATAGCCAAAACAGGGATGGTACTTTACTATAAAATAATGCATTCTATTTTTTATAACTATAAACTGAAGAAAAGTAAAATTGTTTACATACAAGTGTTAACGAGATGAAGTTTAACTTATTTTAAGTAGACAATTTATCTTTGTCGAGTCCCTCGGCGAGTCAGTGGTAAGTTTGGGGACTTAGAATCCTAAATTCTGGGGTTCGAAAATCATATTTTGTTTATTCTTTCATTGTAAAAATAGAAAAAAATATCACATTTTTGCATTATTAACAATGAAGAATATTCAATTCAATGTTTGTCTCCCAGCAACAGAATAGATGCTTAAGATTTGTATTTATCTTACCAGGGTGATGAATGTGAAAAAACACACCAAAAAATTATATTTTATCTTAAACAGGTTAAACTTATATATTTCGTTGTTGTTTTTTATTTTTAGCACTTCTGTAAAATGACGAAATATACCATGTCTTATTATTAATTATCATTTAAGCACTGAGCAGGTGAACTTAATGTGTGTTTATAGTTTCTTTACTTATTTGAATGTGGTAATAAGATATCATAATTTATTATAATAGTGTGATAGCATATGTGGAGAAGCAAAGCACTTTTTAGTTTCTTTTGATAGTCTTACCATAAAAAGTGAAAATGGTATTTTTAGTTTCTATTTTGCAGGTGCAAACAATAAACGACTACATAATGAACCCAGTCGGATCCCGCATGGGTACAGCGGTAAGTCCACAGACCTACAACGCTAAAATTAGGGGTTCGAATCTCTTCAGTAGACACACCAGATAGCATTATGTAACTTTGCTATAAGAACCCACACACATGAACCAAAATGGCATGGCTTATGTGTTTCTTCAATTAAACCGCTCCGAAAAACGTGTAGATTATAGTTTCCTATTACTGTTTTAAATAGGGTAAATAAAAAAATAGAAACATATTTCGTTTATTTTCTCAGTGTGAACGTTATACTTGGTGAATAATCTTCCGAGTTTGTTTTATAGATGTGAATATAGAAAAATTGAAACCTACTTTTTGTTTCACACCATGACGTAGCGGTAACGAAGCACAAGGAAGGTTAATCATGTTTTAGTGTATTTTCACACTTAAATCATAGTTTATTTTCCAAGTTTGAAAATACAAGAGAAGTACTTTTTATTTATCTTTTCAATAACTAAAAGGAAATGAAATAATATTTTTAATGTGAATAAAATTAGTATCCGTTATGGCAACTCTCCTTACTACTCATTTACAGCTGTGCCATTCAGTAAAAAGGACACGACTTGAAACCATTTAATTTCCTACAAGTGAAGTTTTCTCTAAGTAGCAGAATAATGTTTTTAAATTATCTAGTTTCCTATGACCGTAGATTTCACGAAGGAGTGGAAAAGTGAAATCATCTAGTTTTAAGAGAGAAATAATTTTAAATTGTCTGAAAATCTTTATCTCACTGCAAAAGTGTAGTCGGCAGCTTTGATTACCTATTATTGGCCTTCACTAAACTTATAAAATTAGTATTATTAGCTTACAACAGTAGCTAACGTTGAAAAAGAACTAATTTTGATTGTTATAATTTTGCAAAAATTCATTGAAACATCTGGAAATTGCCTTTCTTGTTTTTTTCGGACTTATAAAAAGAACGTTTGCTATATCAAAAACACAGAAAAGTATTTTATTATATTTAAACTAATAGTTTTCAAATTAAAAGCAAATACAAAATTGTTCTTCGATTTTTTCAAATATTCCTAAGTTGTTCGTTTTATAGGACTAAAAAAACTTGGAAGACAGTGTTGTTATTTTCTTACACTAAAATGAATAATCCATCGTGACATAATTGAAGTTTTGTAATAAAAGTGCGAATGTTTGAGATTGATAGAATACAAATAAGACGTTTACGAGTAAGTTACTTTGCTCAATATCCTTTTTATTCTTTTCTCCCATACGTTTATCAATAACCGCCACCTCGTTAGTCGTATCTCACTGCTAGGTCAAACAGTGAAGCAATAACCTTGGTACTGGTGTGTTTGCTCTTCTGTCTTCTAGTGACAGCCACCTAAGCAAAGTACCTGCGGTTTAAGACTTGCTTGAGATTAGAGCGTGAAGCAGCATAAAGACTATGTGTAATCAAAGTAGACATATTCATTGATGAGAGTTTGTTTTAGTTAGAACTACTTCACAGCACGTCTTGAGATTTAATGTGAGTTAATATTTATTCATTTTTATGCTTTTTGAAATGGATTAATAAAGAGCTAATTAATTAAGTTAAAATATATTTCCTTACAGCTTGGCCACTAACACTTTCTGGTAGAAATTATAAAGATTGGACCATTCGTTACTACTTCAAAATACGCATCATTCAAAGTTTCTGTTGTAGCTAAACTCTGAAATTAAAAACGAATAAAATCATAATGTCGCAACAGTGATTAATCTTGAACTCAGAATCACTTCATAAAGGTGGTACGTACAGAAATTACAGTAAAGTAAACTTGACACTGATGAAAATCAATTTTAAAAAATACGTTCATCAATTGTTAGGATACACAATGAGTTTAACATACGTGTACATAAAAAGGGCTGAGTACGTTATACTTAAACGATTGTCATTATGTAAATAAAAACATGACGTGACAGTCAGAGTTGATATGAAGTTGTGGTGAGAGGGGATGTAACAGAACTACATTTTGATATTGTTTGGCTTTACGTAGCTGTGGGTGCCACCACGAATTAGTTGCATTTGTAAAGGGTTTGTATCGGTGATTTAGAAGTTCCAAGACGGGTATATCTCTTATACTTAAATGCATCGGAAAACAAAGAAATATATATCTATTTGGGGAAAAAGTATCATCGAGAAAGAATCCTGCAGCATTACGTATCCTTGATGTGTAAACAAAATATTGAGTTAAATAACGTGTGAGAATCCACAATCACAAAAATCTGGGCAATAGCCGTCCCATAGAACTGAATGCGATAATATCAAGAAGTATCTCCATCTGAGATAACGACATAGAACATGCGTAATCAATTACTTTTACAACATATCTGTTTGACCATCGTAAACCAAAATTAGCTGGAGAATAAAACGGTTTTTCTTTATATTCCGGCTAAGTTCTCAGACTTTGAACTTAGGTACATTCTGACTCTTGAGACTTGGGCTGCAAAATGTTTGTCCGTGTATAATTGTTTGTTTTGGAATTTCGCACAAAGCTACTCGAGGGCTATCTCTGCTAGCCGTCCCTAATTTAGCAGTGTAAGACTAGAGGGAAGGCAGCCTAGTCATCACCACCCACCGCCAACTCTTGGGCTGCTCTTTTACCAACGAATAGTGGGATTTACCGTGACATTATAATGCCCTCACGGCTGGGAGGGCGAGCATGTTTAGCGCGACCCTCGGATTACGAGTCACACGCCTTACGCGCTCGGTCATGCCAGGCCCCGCGTATAATAGATGTCTTATAATCCTCATATAAAATGCGGACGGTTTGGTTTGTTTTTAATTTTGTACAAAGCTACACGAGGGCTATCTGCGCTAGCCGTCCCTATTTTAGCAGTGTAAGATGAGAGGAAAGGCAGCTAGTAATCACCACCCACCGCCAACTCCTAGGCTACTCTTTTACCAACGAATAGTGAAACTGAGCGTAACATTGTAACGCTCCCACGACTGACAGGGCGAGCATGTTTGGTGTGAGAGGGATTTGAACCTGCGACCCTCGAATTACGAGGCGGGTGCCATTCCGGGCTTTGTGCTTTTGTCATGGAAGTCTTAGAACGGAGTCGCTTGCAGTGATAACTGTGCAACAGAGCAATTGTCAAAATGTTCGGTAATCACATTGAGTATGGTCAGACGTAGACAACGACTTTAATAAAGTGATGAAGTCTCAAAACGTTTTTATATAACGTTCCCAGTCTCTGAAAACTTCACGTAGCTAATCCTATTTTTCTTGTTTTTTATTTATTTTTTCTCAGAGAAGATATATTTATATATACATGTAAGTCAGTTTAAATAAAAACATGAATTTGTAAAGGTTCTTATTGTTTCCTCACTGAAAATATATGCAATAGGCGATCTGCACCTTGTCTACCACAGTTTATATTTTTGGTTATAAGTCAGTAAACCCACTGCTGGTCTTTTGCAAAAGTATTTGACATCATTGCGCGATAATTACAGTCGTCCATTGTTTACTGTTTTGAAAGAAAATACCAAATGAAGCTTTGTATAATGAAATCTGTTTGACGGAAATGGTATATCAAGACAGTTAAAATGAATAAAAGATTAAATAAGAGTGGATTTAAATTATCTTATGTTTATTGAAATAATTATATGATGAAAACTATAGTAAAAATCCCTAAGCAAGCTGTCATGAAACATAAGCAAAAGTTGTCTTTTCTACACTACTTTCTGGGCTCTAATATGTTTTTAGAAGCCAGTAACATAAGTTATGGAGCATATATAATCGATAAATAATATACCAAGCTAATAACAAATTTCAAATTAGGACTAGACATCAGAGACTCCTAACAATTAGATGTATTTCTGATGCTATAAAAAGAAATGTGGAATAATGCAGTGGAAACTATTTCGGATTTGATTAAGTTAAAAAAAAACGTTTGTTTAAATTTACAACTAACATAAATAGTGAGCGCTAAGATCGTTAATAATACAATATTATGGTAGAAAGTTAAAACTATTACCACTAAACAATAACAAATAAAAAATTTACATTCATAACGTAAACATACAAGAGTTTATTTTACATGTCGATAATAAAAGCAACGATAACTTCTTAAGATGTTAAAAACTTCTACAAAAATTATCATTAGCTAAAAGATTCAACATATCGTACTGACAAATGCTGGAATAGATGTTATATGTGAGCCTTCAGTTCCTCAGTGATGGTTAGATGTGTCAAAGAGAAACCACAAGTTTTAGTTCATTCTCATCCCCCTATCAAATATTTTTCTAATATATCACTCATAAATGATAACTTTTGTTTTATTTCGACCATTTTTCAAAAAAATTTTGATGTACTAGATGTACACTGATTCTAACTTAATTCACAGAAATATTTTTATGTATCTGTTAAAGAACGTGTCATATTTTTAGTACTTTTGTCACTGACTCTAATGTTTCGAATTTTTGTAAACTTCCTATCATAGTCTGATATAAATTTGTTGTGTTTTTTATTCTTTAACATCTCCTAGGCCTTTACGTTTAGACCTATCAAATATGGGTTATTCATTTAGATTAGTGCAGAAAGTGTAAATATTTTTTTCACATAATGCCAAGACTTCATAGAGACATAGCTGTCTAAATATATATCAGTTGGTAAGAGTGGCTAACAGGATTACTGATGGCATTTTTCCAGGTCCATTTTCATTACATTGTAGGGTATATCTACTGCCTATATGCTTTCAATAATTACCGGTACATTTAGTATGAAAGGAGAAACATTATTTATATTTATGGCTGGCAAAAAAAAGATAATTTTACAATTGCATTTCGTTTTCAAATTCCATAAATCGATTTAGGAATACTAAGATAGGTTTCTGCATACGTTGCCTCAATCTCCAGTGAAGATATTGCCAGAGATAAAACCAAATAATGACCCTTGTCTATAAAATCAAGAAATGAATCATATGAATGATTTGTTAACTTTCAAAACGCTGATTTTAGCGTTGTAAATTCTGAGACATACCACTGTACTAACGGGGGGCCCATTAATCAATCAAAACGAATAATTTCTCATGAACGTTATAATCGTAGTTATCATGTTAATCTAAAAGTTTTCTTAGGGGTAAAATAAATTTATAAATGTTGTTACTATATTCAAACAAGAAACAAACTACATAATTTCACACGGTCGCTTCTTAGAATTTTATCACTTCAAGGCAGAGAAACCGTATCGTAAATTTCGCCTACTCCTAACCAAAATCAATATATCTCCTACGCATCTTTTCCAACCAAGTTCAAATCCACAATTAAGAACAATTTACGGTAAAAAACCAGCAGACCCATAGTCTATGACCAAAAACGGAAAAAAGTCACCAGTCCAAGCCGCAAACAGAAGTCCATTTTCAACATGAAACTACGGAGAAATCTCGACGAATAAACACCCTTAATATTCTACATCTATTCCTGTCTTTTAGGCCACACTGCTTGCCGACCATCAGTCACCCAACTTCCCAAATGCTTTATTAACAGACTTTTCCCCTGACTCTTTCCCCCGAACAGTCATCGTTCTTCCTGAGAGTGATCCGCAACCTGAGAAACTTCATATCACAGTAACTTACAGTCACGCGTTTCACACTTGCCTACTTTTCCAAAAAAGATCAAGTTTCATTTTAACATTTTTCACGTTTAATCGGGTTTGGTTAGGGATTAGTGCCTGACCAGTAAAAGTGGCTTTTTCTCGGGACACTCCTCCCCGTTCAACACATCTAATTCTTTATGTTCAGGCTTTTAATTTATAAGTCTCCGCCCTCCTGAAGGACGATAAGTCTGTGTTTGGCCGTTTGTGTTTGAATTTTGATTTGCGTCCAGCAGAAAAAAATAACGAACGTGTAGACACTCAAACAGCAAAAAAATACAAACTCTAACACAACTTCGAGCTGGACGAAAGGGAACAGCAATTTCGGAGCACCACCGGCTTGTCTTTCAAAATAAACCTCAGAAGTCTTCAAGTTAAAATTTCTGCCAGTATTTCATCGAAACAGAACAGAAATAAAGTTCATTATTTTGATTATACAATATAAGTTTAGTGTATTCTGTATGTAAATTCCGAGGCTCTCAAATAAAATAAAAAGTGTCAATAATGAGCAATATTTATAAATTAGTTATTTTTAGTACTCCACAATTTTAATTGATTTATCTAGTTATATGTATTTGTGCTATGTATATTATCTGAACATAGTTATTTCTTCTGAAAAGTTGGAATATACGAAAATAATATCGCTGCTTGTGGATTAAAAGTTCGGATTTTAATTTATTTCAGCACTGAGTTACATTGTTGTACAATACTCACCTTAAGATTAGACAGCTGTCTTCAATATTTCGGAAGTGAATCAACATACTTTTGAAGTATCAAATCACATTCATATAATTATTACTTTTGGGTACTTTAAAAAATCAATAGTTCAGATTTTCAAATTTCTCTTATGTTTCTGAATATTGTTTAGAATAGTTTGTTGTTTAGTGTTGAAATGTCTATTTGATTACCAAATAGCTTACGTGATTCACTGGTGTATTTCAAGTTTTAAAGCTTTTGAATGCTTAGTTAGTTAGTTCTGCGTGTTTAAATTTCTTTCATAAAACTGTAAGTTTCATATTTTTTAATTTGATTTCATCAAATAAGTGTTTTAAATGGTTAAAGCTTATGCTCAACTGACAAACTAATGTTTAATTTCTTGAAATATTTAGTTGAAGATATATTATTATGCAGGGAAATATCTTAGACTTAAAACATTATAGAGAATAAAACTTTGTGTGCGGAGTTAGAGATGAAACGTTTAGACACTATACAAAGTGTTGAAACATAGCTGTTAGAAATTATTCAATACGTTAAACTGTTGAGTTAATGAAGGAGGATCTTTGAGTTGAAAGTTTTAGATTATCAGAATCTATCACATTATATTGTTGAGATGTCTAAATATAAGTCAACATTTTAAGATGTTTAGTTAAGCAGATGTAGATCTATTAGATTTTAGAATATTTCCTTTATTTCCGACTATTTTATGTGTTGCAATGTCAAATGTAAATTTTGAAACTACACTACTAGAAATTAATGTGCATTACAATGCTTTGTAATCGAGCGGTTTTACCTCCCATTGGCACAGCCGTGTGTCTGCTAGAAGCCGGATTTTGATATCTGTGGTGGGCAGAGAACAGATATCGCATTGTGTATCTTTGTACTTAATTCCAAACAATAAATCAATTGAGCGTTTGCTAGTATGTTGATTTATTTATTTGATTAGTGGTTGTTTTATCTTTCTTTTCTGATGTTAAAGAGCACGAAGGATAAATAAAAAGTGGTTAACATCAGAAAATAAAACAACCTAAGAATTTCCTGAAAGTAAGCTTTCATTCATAGCGTATAACATGATTAAGATAAGTTACTTTCCAAGAGCATTTAAGTTATTGAGTTTATTTTGTGATTTTCTGTAAATAATTAGATACTTACTTGATTGGAAATCAAAATTACTAATCACACTACAAAACAAAATTAAATGTCGTTTAATATTTTGTATTGATACATAATCACCAAGTTTACACTGAAGAAATGAAATATGTTACATTATTTTACATTTATGATAAGTTCTTTCTTCTACGATACTTTTCAGTTACCCTGCCGACCCTTCCGTTTGTTTGAAAAATAGCTTGTATGTTATGAAGTATTTTAAAAGACGTGGAAACCTACTGGATTTATTTTGGCACCGTAAACTAAAAAAATGCATTGATAACTTTGCATAATTATTTCGAAATGTCGTTCGTTTGTTACACAAAATCCAAGTAATTCTTTTACATCTAAGAGTCAACACATATAATTTTCCTTGGAAAATAAAGCGAGAACAGTTGACGTTTATTGAAAACTGATCCAATTATCATAATTTTCGTATTCAATCAGTTCTAATGTCTATACTGTTTGGAAGCTCTTCTCATGTTTGATGTGTGATATCGAATCCCGTTTAGAAACTTTTAAACTTATAGATTTTGTGTAATCTTTTAAACTGGTGTGACCCAAAGCTGATTTTTTGAAACCGTGTTTTGGTCAGCATCACTTCACCTAGTTTTCAGTCACAGCTACATTCAATACTGCACCATGTTGCTTCTGCCACAATAACATTCCACATTTTGATGAAAACTGCAGATTACCTAGAAAGGTCGAAACGTTCTTCTCTCCTTATCAATAAAAGTGTTAATATCCATACCAGCTGTTCTGAAATACAGTTTCATACTACACACCTTGTCTCTCGAATCACAAGGTTCAAAAACTGGAAAAGTTTGAATCAGACTATTTCATTTTTCTATCATTTTGAGCATTTTATAAAACAAGATTTCGACAACCAAAGTTAGTAAATCACATGGCAATCACAGCTGATATAAAGTTAGAGTAGAAATTATGCATCAAAATTTCATAAAGACATGATTTGGCATTATTTAGTACTGTAATGCCACAGAAAATTTGTCACTTTGAGAACAGCTTTTTCCGATGCAAAATTCACGCATTCAGGTCACAGACTTAGATTTTCCAAGAGAAGGATTTGTTTTGCATTTTAAAGTATTAGAAAATAAAATAATGTGCATCATTTTTGGTCACTAAGACCATTCTAAAAGTGTACCAGAGAAGTGGTAAGCAAAATGGGTTGCTTGTAAAAAGTGAGAATCCAAGAACACAAAACCCAGTTGTAAAACAGCAAAATGTGAAATAGTCGAAAAGCTTCTCCATCTGGCAAAGTAAAATAAGTCATTTCTGTATATAAACTGCTTTCACTAAATATTTATTTAACCATTATAAACACAATTCACCTAAAAAATGAAATAGATGTACATCATTTTCAATTTGAGAACATATCGGTCAAGTGACTTGATGCTTCGTCTATGAAATTTTGTGCGGTCAAATTGTTGAAACAGGTATTGGG
Source organism: Carcinoscorpius rotundicauda (assembly GCA_011833715.1). Taxonomy (NCBI): domain Eukaryota; kingdom Metazoa; phylum Arthropoda; class Merostomata; order Xiphosura; family Limulidae; genus Carcinoscorpius; species Carcinoscorpius rotundicauda. The sequence goes on from CM022393.1 coordinate 44,512,502, forward strand.
AAACTGTTGCCCTTTTATATTGTATGCCTTATACAAAAAGCAACTATGGAGAAGGAGTGTGTTTTAAACATAACAGTTTTATGACGGAGCCTAATCAGCTATTGTAAAAATGGACAGTTGCCAGATATAGCATAACCAGACGTCACGAAATACACAGCAACGACGTGATGAGGCTCCCAGAATATGCTTTAATATAAATTACTCTATCTATTGTATGCACTTATTTAGTGCATAAAGTAAATATGTTAGCTATGGTTGTACATGTTGTTGTTTTATTGCATTTTATAAAAGCAAATGTTTAAACATCATTATAAGTTAATTTTAAAAGATAATTTGTTTTCTTTCGTTGAAGGTATGGCAATGAAACTAAGTTATAATATGTTCATTTTGAAGACTATACGTACTTTGCTTCCTAAGATAAATGAATATGAAAGAATTAGTCATCAGTTTTCACTCATAATCATAAGTACAAATTAAATACTAACAATAAATAGTACTAGAATATTCAAAAAGCATACCTACCATGAGAAAAAGATAAAACATAAGTCACAAACAATAATAAAGCAGAGTGTAAACACCATAAAGCATAATGAACAAGGAACATTAGTACACCTGAAAGAAAAAACAACAACATTGACGACAAATAACACAAACACACTGTTAAAATGGCAGCATGAACAAAACGAGAAAAATCAAAGGTAAAACATTATTCGTTTTACGCATAAATAACATGATAACATAGTTTGAAAATAAAATCAAAACATTAAAGATAACGCAAAATCTACTATAAACAAACAAGGTAATCAGAAATAGCAATGTGCCCAGCATACGTCATGAAAACACGAGAGTACCCGAACTAGCGGAACACACAGCACCATAAACAACACGTGTTATTAGTATCAGCGACCTGTGCAACACAAAATTTAAAAATAGAAAGCATCAAATCTCCAATACTTTCCAACAAAAACAAAAGCACTACAAGATAAAATGACCTAACATTCTCTCTAATATAAAGAAAACAACCTGGAAATCAATAATAATTAAGAAATCATCTAATTGTTTAAAAATGTAGAAACTTAGAATTAAACTGATAGCATAATCTTAGGAAGGCAACATTTTATTCCTAAATTTAGAATAGAGTATGATATTTAGAAAATTAACTTTTTTAAAAAAAATTGACGTTACCGCATTATATAAAAAATTTTAACTTAAAAATTTGAGGCATAAAAAACTAAGTGTTAACAACACAGGAATTAACATGCATTCAAAAGAGTCATTCTAGGCTTGGCATGGCCAGGTGTGTTAAGGCGTGCGTCTCGTAATCTGAGGATTGCGGGTTCGCATCCCCGTAGCACCAAACATGCTCGCCCTTTCAGCCGTGGGGGCGTTATAATGTGACGGTCAATCCCACTATTCGTTAGTAAAAGAGTAGCCCAAGAGTTGGCGGTGGGTGGTGATGACTAGCTACCTTCCCTCTAGTCTTACACTGCAAAATTAGGGACGGCTAGAGCAGATAGCCCTCGAGTAGCTTTGCGCGAAATTCAAAAAACAAACAAACAAGAGTCATTCTTAGTAGCTGTTCTTTCCGCATTTGTTTATCTCCTTTGTCTCTGTACTCATAGGGAATGAACAGACAGATACCCAGTTTAGAAGTCATGTAATTATTCCTAGCAGAACATGCCAAAGTGTATTGAATTGTGATATTACAAGCAGCGGCCTGAAATTAAGGACTATCGAATTGACATTGAAAAAGCTATTTATAAAACTTTTTTCTAAAGAATTTTTTTGGCATTTCCATCTAATCGATCTAATGAATATACTCTAGCTAACGTTACGGAGAGCAGAAAATGGAAAAAGCTGGCTCAGCTAAGTGGAACTCCTACAGACAAACATTCGTTTCCCTAAACTCTATTGTTGAAATGTTTAAAGTAATCAAACTATTATTCACAGTCAGCCACTAATATTATTTAAACACTTTTCGAAGCCACTATTTGAATTCAGTGCCTGTAAATTCAGTAAAAATAATCAAATCATCAACAATTTTTTATGTTTTTCAATTTTGCGCAAAATTACAAGAGGGATATCTGTGCTAACTGCCACTAATTTAGCCGTGTAAGACTAGAGTGAAAGCAGTTAGTCATCACCACCCAACGTCATATCTTGGACTACTTTTTACCGCAAATTATAACTCCCCAAGGCTGAAAGGGTAAGCATGTTTGGTACGACGGAGAATTGAACCTTCATTCCTGAAATAACAATTCAAATGCCTTAAACAGCTGGCCATGCTGGGCCCAGATTTTGTTTAAGATAAATTATATCCCTATCACTATATATATTAGTAACACACTAACACCTGGTCATTTATTCCCTTTTATAAGTTTTATTGCAGAAAAACAAGACAATTCTTACTTACAATACAATCGCTTAACATTCAAATATCTCAAATGTTCATAAGACAATTACATTTAACTGTACCCCCCGCTAGTACAGCGGTATGTCTCCGGATTTACAACGCTAAAATCAAGGGATCCACACGTTTGGCTGAGCAGATAGCCCTTTGTGGATTTGCTATACGAAAAACACACCCACTTATATGTTTCAGACAATCCATATCAAAAGAAATTATTTAAAGTTCTAGTTCGAACAGTTTACAATTAATATACTGATGTGACTTAGGTGCAATAACAAAGTTATTTAGATTTTTAATTAAAAAGTCTTTAATTCTAGCTTGTTCCTTTATCTAATGACTATGTTAAACTAGCAACGCAATCCTCTACAGATTTTTTTGTATTTATTCGGTTAGCCGTAAACGAAAAAAAATGGTTTATTTCAGCCATCTCCTAGTGCTTGTTCTTCTCCACTAATCCATCGGATTTTGTGGTATATATATTTCATAGTGGCTTGATCGTGCGTTTGCTTTCACTCGATCGTATATGCAGATAATTTCTTCAATACTATTTTGTTTCTCTACCCCAGCTAAATGCTTTAAATAGTATCTTTTTTGTAAACTTTGAAAACTGGCGAAACAATAAAAACCAAATATTCTAATCGTTGTGATAAAAACACTCCTAATTTCAGATGTTTTGTTTTTTTCACATACCAAGTGTTTTGGTTATCAATAAGTTTTCAATAAAAGGATTGTAAATTTACATATCAGACCTATGTTTTATGTATGTTAAGTGATTTCCATACAGATTTTTCACTTGTGCTAGTGGTATTGAGCTATACTTGACTATGTCAGCCAAAATTCTATCTGAATAGTTATTTACATATACAACATACAGACTTGTGTATCTAGTTTCTCAAATTATAAATGGATATTTTTTCATTGCTTTGATCACAAATATTGAACTTGATATAAAAGTTGAGTTCATTATATTAAAACGATTTTGAAGACTCACTACGTCATTACATCCTATGTCTCCTCAGTGATGTCGAGAAAACCCACTTGTAGAGAAATATATATATGTGAAAACGGATCGTTTGGGTTGAGAAAATTTTTACGTAGAGGAGTGAACAACGTATCGACCTTCTTCGGTCCTCGTCAGGTTCACAAAGAAAGAGAGAGGTAACTGACCGGAAGTTGACCACATGTTTAAAAGGGGTTGTATAATGAGTATCGGAATGTAGAGGCTGAGCTTAGATGTTGAATATACAATTTTATATCATTTATTTTTTATTTTTTAAATTATTATTTATTATATTATATTTTAATATAGATATAAAGGTGTTCCTTTGTATTGGTTTATTTTGGACTTAAGTTGTATAAGTAAGGCTTCTTTAATTTTACGTTTGTTTCTTTATTAAGTATTTGAGTGTTTTATATGGTTATGTTGTGTTTATTTGACTTACAGTGTTCGAAAACGTGTGAAGGTGACTTTTTATGCTCTTTAAATCTGGTTTTAATTTTTCCACTTGTTTCTCCAATATAGAAGTCGTGGCAGTTATCACATTGTATTTTATAAATAATGTTGGTGTGGTGTTTGTCAGTGTAGTTTTTACATTGTAAAGACCTCAGTTTTGTGCCTGATTTTTGAATAAATTTTGTATTAACTGGAATGTCATATTTTGTTACTAGTTTTTGCCAAATGTTGGTTATTTGTCTGCTGATGTCGGGAATATATGGTCTAGGCTCATTTTTTGTTTTTGTAAGTCATGTAGTCCTTTGTATCTCATGTTCAACATTGCTTTAAGTAGTTTTCTCTGTAAATTTTGAATAATGTTTGTGCATGTATTAAAATTTGTTGATAGTTTTACCTTTACAAAATCAGAGGCTAGTTGTTCTTTTCTACATTGTTGAATGAAATAGATGTCATTTTTCTATTGATAATTCTTTACTTTATTTTTCTTAGTTTCTTAACGATCGTATGAGCGTGTACTGTTAATAGTGTTGTTAGGTATGCTAGTTCAGATTTTCAGCTCCACCTAAGTCATTGCTCAATTCTGTTTAACTTTTCTTTGCATTTCTTTGAGATGTTTAATAGATTGAAAATCCAACATCTTCGCAAGTGTTTTAGTAAAAGAACTAAATATCATCCTGATTTTTTTCATTTAAATGCCATAATAATTTTCTTAAAATATATAAGACGTCTAGGTAAAAACACATTCATCATATTAAGAAGAAAGGTCAACGTTTTTATTAAACTTATTTCTTTTAGGAAGCAATCCATAACCTTTTCTTGTTCTTTAGTTAAAAAACTATCATACTAAATTTTAGTATTACCTTAAACAGAGATGTTCTTCATATTCACAATTTTTTTTTTAAAGACGGTAACTATGAATGTTACCAATTTTACAGTTTTACTAACCTCTGAACATCCTTGTAAAGCTTTTGAATTGATATTTATTGTGATTTTTACTTTATATTTAACAAGTTAAAGTATACCACCTCTTCTCAATTTCTTCGATTGTCACTACTTTCATACAGATGTTTAGTAACATTTTATTAAAGCTATTCACGCTGTAACCTTATAGTGCAAAACAGGATATAAGTATCACTAAAAAGATAAAGAACGAAAACTTTGAAGCTGGCATAGGCTCTCAAGTCAAATTTTCTTAAATATTCAGTCACATATTGAGCCTAATATTTCTTTTCATAACTAGTTCCAGTTTATCTGCCAAGTTATTCGTTACAGTATTAACTGAGTTTTGTACATTTGTACATTCCCCACAGTTATATCTTGTCATAGCAGGCATGACAGACAGTTACGTTCGCATAGAGAAGAGTATCTTTTCAAGACGTTTGGTCTGAGATTGACCTTGCCACATTTTTCAAAAGCTTCTTCCATGGTTTAAGAAAATATTAAATTATCGTAACCATCAGAACGATCAAGATAGACCGGCTTTTCTCCATTATATTAGTTCAATATTGATTTTAATAGAACACTAATAGACATCTTTGTCTTCATCAAGATTTATCGGAGAAAAATCTCGTTTGTATACCATTTTTTGTGTTAAGAAACTTTCGATTTATCTTTAACAATTCTTTAACTTAAAACTGGTAGTTCATTGTTATTAGATCTTTTGATGAAATTGGTGTTCGTCATCTTCATCAGTTCTTTGTCTAAAAAGTAATAAGTTCCATATCACATTGAACCAAAACATATTCATCCTTTTCATCAGTTCTGTTCACTTAGCTACCTGATACGATCATCAGACTAAAGTTTAGTGTATTTTACATCTCTTATTCTTATTTTATTCTGAGAATGATCACCATTCTGATCAACTTTCCAAGTATTAATTTATATTTCATTATCTTGTTGAAACAAACAAGTATCATTTCCATAAAGTTTTCAAGTGATGAAGCAACCTTTACCTTTATAAGTCTTATCTTAAGGATAGTCTATTATCCTCATTAGGTACTGATTACATTTTATTCAGTTAAGATCAGTAAGGTATCTTATTCTGGTCTTGAGTGAAACCAAATGTTTCTATTATTTAATTGTATAGGGTTTATGCAAATATTAAAGTACAAAGCCACATAATGAGCTATTTGAGCTCTATCCACCGTATATATAAAAACCAGATGTTTGGAGTCGCAAGCCCTAGTAGCCTCTCTAAGCCACCTGGGTCAATTTGAAATAAATAATTATATAGAATATTTTGTAATAAATATTTATCGTGAAAATATTTAATGTCCATAAAACTAAAAGATAAATTTTACATCCCGATAATTACAAAGTTTCCTTTAAAAACAATAATATTATTTCAAAATTAAAAACATAAATAAAATTAAAAAATACATTACATCTGCACAGTAACAAAAAGGTCATATAATGAAGTGATGTTTCTGCTGCAAAAGTCATTCTGAAATACTACAAATAGCTTGTAAAATGCCACAAATTTTATATGTTCGGTGATGTAGAGACTATTTTAGAAGATGAGTTGGCAGAAGCATTAAAAAAATGCACTTCTCATTTTTTTATCAGAGCACAGCTATTTGGGATTTTGTCTATTTTTCTTGGTAGAATTTTATCACTGCACTGGTACTCAGAAGTTATCGGAAACTGCGCTAATGAAAACCTTTACAATTTTCTCTTTCATAGAAATATCTTTCGCTTTCTAGCCGTAACCAAACACAGCCACTTACTTCATCTCCTACAGAACTGCATGAGTACATCTGTACGTGAGGCATGTGGCACGAGAAAAATTGAATAGCCTAACTTTACTGCGAACGTTCGACTTAATTGAGTATGTTCCTTCTTGACTTACAAATAGATTGTTGAGCCAACAAAAACTTCATTTGGTCTGCAAACGAGAAAGCTATAAATAAACACGAAATAATGTTGATTTAAAGAAGCATATGAGTACCGATTGTATGGCTTATAAATAATAATAATGAGAACAGTAATAATATGTTAACCACCCTATATCTGCGATGAGGTTTTTCGGCTGATTACAGGGTTCATTACACAGTCTCGGATACAGCAGTTGTTATTTTCAATTAAGCACAAAGCTTCACGATGGGGTATTTGTGTTATACCCACCATGGGTATCGAAACCGGGTTTCTAGCGTTTTAAGTCCGCAGACATACCGCTGTCACCGCGATACTAGGGAGAGCAGGATACGACAGAGAAAATTGTGGTCGAGATGCTATTTGTATCATTAATGTAAAATGTCTCAAAAACCACTAAAAACTTCGAAAAAATACACTTCACAAAATAATATGGGGCCGATAGCGGACACGTGGTTAGCATGTTAGATTGAATGTTCATGGATTTTTTATTCGGACCCCATTACTGTCAATAACCAACAAAAATTGCAATCTGCAGTTTGGATCCGTGGGTGTGTTATAGAAATGTCAAAATCCCCTAATCGATTATAATAGCTCAAGCGTTTATTTGTTTGTTTTAAATTTCGCGCAAAGCTACACGTGGGCTATCTATACAACCACTCCTAATTTAGCAATGTAAGAGTATAGGGAAGGGAGCTACTCATCACCATCCACCGCCAATTCTTGGATCACTCTTTTACCAACAAATAGTGGAATTGACCGTTATATTATAACGCCTCCACAGCTGAAAAGGCGAGGATGTTTGGTGTGACAGGGATTCGAAATCAAAACCCTCAAGTTACAAGTCAAGTGCCCTAACCATATGACCATACAGGACCAGCTCAATAATTGATGGTGGACTGTCTTTGTTAATTATCTTCTTTTTTACTATTCTATTTCAAACTTGAAAAGGGTTATCAAATAACCCTCGAGTTTCTTCAAGCGAAAATACAACGTATAAATAAATACAAATGAGTAAAACAGAAAATATATTGCTGCTTAACTTGAACCTAATCAAATTGTTTAATAATAAATGCATTTATTCATAATGTCGGCCATATTGATTCACGATATAAATTAGTTAATTATAAAATATTTTTCTCTGTAAACCTAATATCTACGATGAAGGCGTACGGTTCTAAATACTAAATTTGAAACTATTTAAAGCTATAATTTAAGATAATTTGAACGACATGGCTATATTTTGTTAAAACATTTAGCCATGTTTTAACGGTAAATAGTATTAATTGCCGAGATATAAATATTTTGTTAGATTTTTTGAGTGAAAGTGAACGACAAGTGTAAGATGATACAAGCACTTACGTAGAAAAGATTATGGTCTATCTTGATTAAATGATTAGTTACGAACTACTTAACGATGAACCAACGAAATAACTGGGAAAATTCTAAAGACGTTTTGAGAAACTTTAAAGATAAAACTAGTGCACTCATGCAACTTCTAGACAGTTTTAAAGCATCTCATTACAAACTATCTGAACTATATGGATTACCCAAAAATCATAAATCTGACACATCTCTAAGACCCATCGTCTCCATATTTGCATTATAATCTGTACATTGGTAACTCAAGAAAGTACTTCACTCTCTCCTTAACAATACACCTTTACATCTAAATAGCACTGATGAATTTCACAGCAGGTTAAATGAAGATGATTTACAGGTGAGTTCGAACACCATCCCTTTTACTCTTGATTCGTCTCTATGTACCTTTATATTCCCAATGAAAAAAGTATAAGCGTGGCTATGAATTTAATTAGATCTATTACCAATGATAATACTGAGAAAACTTATCATGGATTTATTAACAACAATAATTAACTTTGATTTAATACATCCCTCTGTAGATAACCAAAGATATCGCTACGAGCAACAATACTGCTGTTGAAACTTTAATCACGAATATTCTGCCTAAACAATCTATCAAAGAATACTGCTGTTGTTTTGAATTTTCCTTTTACGTATTCCTTCGAATCATCATCTCTTACTCAGTAGAATTTATAAACTAATCTTGAACAAGCTGGGTGATATATGGAATTATGGACTATCTTTTGGAATTTGGTGAATTCCTTAATTATTAACACACTGATATAACGCACACACTTACCTATACTGACTACGTACAAAACTCGATATAATTTCTTGAAGCCACTGTCACTATTGACAACAGAAAACTTATCACTATCGTATATTTCAAACCATGCATTCAATCAATTATTCTACACTATAACTCATGTCATCCACCAGCCACCAAACGGTGTCGTTATCAGTCAAAATCCGTAACTGCACGGACTGTAAGACTCATGCCAGAAGTGTTTGTTTGTTTCTGAATTTCGCCCAAAGCTACACGAGAGTTATCTGCCCTCGCCGTCACTAATTTAGCAATGTAAGACAATAGAATAGGAAGCTAGTCATCACCACCCACCGCCAATTTTTGAACTACTCATTTATTCACGAATAGTGTGATTTACCTCATATTATAACTCCTACACAGATGAAAGGGCAAGGATATTTGGTGTGACGAAGATTCGAACCCGTGACTCTCAGATTACGAATCGAGCGCCCTACCCACCTAGCCATACTGGATCGCCTAGACAAGAAAGAAACTTCTGTTTGTGCTGTCGTCCAATAGATATCTGTATAATTGCATTGCTAAGGTATCGCTGTTACTTTGACGCCCAAGATTTTAACAAATGACAACAAAAAAGAAATAAACCACCATATCAAATCACTGTCTGTCCTTCTTGGATGAACCTTTGACAACACGTTTTTTGCCAAACGATAAAAAGATCTGATTTGAACATCCATATCACATAGAAAATTGATTAAAAATTAACAACAACTAAATAATATACGAGGGCTGTTAAAAAAATACGCGGACTGACGTCATAAAACAAAATGTACTTTATTTAGAAGTTACAGGTCTGGGACCCCTTCAAAGTACTCTCCTCCCCAAACGCACACACTTATCCCAACGGTGTTTTCACTTGTTAAAACAGTCCTGGTACGCTTTTTTTGTAATGTCCTCCAGCTCCTTCGTCGCATTTGCCTTAATCTCGCGAATTGTCTCAAATTATCTTCCTTTCAAGAGTCTTTTGAGTTTGGGGAACAAGAAAAAAATCGCAAGAAGCAAGGTCAGGTGACTAGGGGGAGTGGGGAAAAACATTGATCGAGTGTTTGGCCAAAAACTCGTGAGTTCTGAGGCACAAATTTCGCAGCAACGCGGTGCATCTTCAATTTTTTGGTCAAAATCTCGTAACAAGATACAACTGATATCCCACACTCTTCAGCAAGCTCCCTGACAGTTAGACGTCGATTTGTCCGCACCAGGGTGTTGATGTTGTCGACATGTGGGTCGTCAGTTGACGTGAAAGGACGTCCAGGACGCTCATCATCTTCAATGGACTGTCGACCATCCTTAAAACGTTCATGCCGTAAGCTTCATAGCAACATCACCGTAAGCCGTGTTAAGCATAGCAAAAGTTTCAGTCGCAGATTTTCCAAGTTTAATACATAATTTCACAGCAAGTCGTTGCTTCTTCAGGTCGTTCATTCTGAAATCCGCCAAACGAAAAAATCGCACTTCACTTAAAACCGCTTAGCTAATACACAAATGAAGATATCTGCGACCGAGAAATGGCGTCGTAATCAGCTGATCTGTGCAAACCTAGCGACACCAAGTGGATTCTTCTGGAACCAACTGGTACCGCGCAATTCAAACAGTCTGCGTATTTTTTGAACAGACCTCGTAGGGGGATTGTTTGTTAAGGCTCGAGACAAATCAGACGTTCTTTATCTGGCTCTTGTTCAAAGCGATTTAGGCTTAAAAGAATTTAATTGAAAATATAAGAAGAGGCACTTAAATTTAATATATATCTTATCAGGACAGCACATAACTTAAAGAACTCACAGAGGACTGCTGAAATCGGCGACAGAAGAGCGGGAAACCCCAAAGTAACAACTACGGGTCCAATAAGACCAACAAAAGAAATGGCGGGAAAGGTCGTTACGGCTGAGAAAAAGACAAATGCAGGTAAGTCAAGCGAAACTGGTGGCAACAATATTAATAATTCCCCATTGCTAGCTCTTTGTAGTTTGGCAAAAAGGGAATTAAGTACCGTTAAAAAAAATGTAATTAAAAAAAGTAAAGTTAAGCGTAAGTTAATTAAAGAAATTAATTCCTCGGAAAATTCCGAATGTGAAGAAGAAGCAGTGATGGCTACTAATACTGAGGTAGAGGTAGCTACCCCTGCAATTAAAGTAGAGTTAAGTCCCGATAATGTAACGGTAAAAAACAGCAACACCAAGGATGTTGATATACCTAAACATAATAATGAAGAAAAAAATGACAGTGATCAAGAATTGGAAGACCAAGACTTTATCACTGTCATATCAAAAAGAAATATTAAAAAAAAACTAACAACCAACAACAATACAGTGGCAAAAACAAGACCACCACAATACGCAGTTATAATAGAAGGCATTCCGGGTCAATATAATCAACCTCTGCTTGCCACAGAAGTAAAGAGATGCAAACCAAATGTTAACATAGTTAACATTAAGCGTCTGCCAAGAGGCGGAGTACTTGTGCAAGGGCAAGATGTGGTCGATCTTAACCGACTACTTAAAGAATGGCCAACAGATGCCTTTAAACCTGGAAATATTAAAATCCACTTTCCGGGAAGTAAGCGCAACCAAAAGCAATAGTGGTAGAGGGGTTCATCAGACGATTGACCTGGACCTAGTTAAACAGGCACTTGACGAACAAAACATACCACACACTAAGACTGAAAGAATTATTTCTAAAAAAACACAAACACCTACAAACCTCATTAGAATAGACATTGATAACAGCTACAACATTCAAAATTTAATAAACAATGGAATATTGCTCTGGTATAAAAAATACCAAGTTGAGCAATTGAAAACTCCGGCAATTGTTGTAACACAGTGTTACAACTGCCAAAGATATAGACATGTTTCAGCAGCCTGCTTAGCATCACTGAGATGCTGCGGATGTGGCGGGGAACACCATATCAACCAATGTAAAAAAGAAAAAGAAACGCCTAAATTTTGTAACTGTGGTCAAACCCACACAGCAAATTACAAAGGCTGCGAAAAATATAAACAAATAAAGCAACGCATTTATCAGATCAGAACACCAACAGAACAGAATCAACCGAAAACAAACAGTTTACCTAAAACAGACACACCAACAGAACAGAATCAACCGAAAACAAGCAGCTTACCTGAAACAAGCACATCAACAGAACACAATAAAACAACAAAAACCACGTATGCAGAAATGTTAAAAGGAAAAGAACCACATAAACAACAAGTACAGAAGACTAATACACAGAACAAGAACACATTAACACAAAAACCAAAAGAAAACAACATCACCATACAAGAAACAAATATTAACACAACAGACAAAACAAGCCTGTTTTTAACAGTTTTCAAAAATGTAATAACTGATTTTATAACAGAATATACCAAACCAAACCAGACAACTAACTTTCTAGAACTACTGATCACTATCACCATAAAACACATCACACCTCATATACCCTACATTATAACTACACTAACAGGTTACATGCTCCCAGCACAATGTTCACAGTAGTGTATATCAACATCCAAGGTGCAATAGCTTCCAAGAAACATGAGATCGAAGATCTAATAGAAGAATTAAACCCCCAGATTATAATAATAAGTGAAACTCTAACATACAATAATAATAGATTTAAAATACCATATTACTCAACTATTAGAAAAGACAGAAAAAATAAAAATGATGAAAACAGAGGCATTATGCTGCTCCATAAAGTAGACTTATCTGTAGTAGAAATCAAATTAAACAGTAGCAATGAACATGTTACTGTAGATATCCTCCAATCGAATAAAACTAAAATAACCGTAGCAGGAATTTACTGCTCATCCAATAAACAATTAGATACAACTTTACTTAATAACATCTTTTCCCAAAATCAAAACACCATAGTCATGGGAGACTAAAAAATGTTTCCTTTGGATGCCGAAGTTCTAATTCAAATGGTAGAAAATTAATACAATTTATTGATGATAATAACATAGCTTTATTGAATGATACCACCCCAACACATACATCCTATTCCACTAACACTAGTGACATACTAGATCTGTGTATGTGTACATATAATTTAAGCCAGAAATTAGTAAAATTTCAAGTGGGAAAAGATGTAGATAGTGATCACCTCCCAATTTTTTGCGTCTTCGATCTCACCCCCTATAAAAATATAACATATAGGAGAGAAAAATTTAATTACAGTAAAGCAGATTGGCAATGCTATAAACAAGAATTAGATAATCTGTTACCTAATAAAACTATTAAAGAAGTTAATTCGCATGTCGAAATGGACAACTATTGTCAAACAATCACGGATTGCCTTCAGAAAGCAGCTAAGTTAACAATACCAAAACAACACCATAAAACAACAAACAACACATGGAAACCCACCACAGAAATAATCAACCTAATAAAAAAAGCGCAGACAATTGAGAAGACAGTACATGAATACAAGAAACAGAAAAACTAAAACACAAATAAACAACATTAGAAATCACATCAGAACTCAAATAAAACAACAAAAACAAAATAAATGGGACAATTACTGTAATAAACTAAACGACATAACTGACCCGAAAAAATTCTGGTCACATCTTAAAAGATTCACAAATGAAAACACAAACACAAAGAAATATCCTCCACTTGAACATAATAACACCATTGCACACACAAATAAAGAAATAGCCAAAGCTTTCAAGGATCAACTCCAAAATACATTTAAAACTCACACAGATCCAGATATGAATACAAACTTCTACAATAAAGTCACTAATCACATAGCAAACAATAAACATCAATATGAACCAATATTTCCAGTAAACATAACTGATACAAATACAAGTTCTAACACTGATTATGAAAGCACATTACTAACAAAGGAAATATCCCTACATGAAATACTAGAAGCAATAAAAAACAAAGCACCAGGAGAAGATGAAATACAAGTTATTCTCCTAAAAAAGGGCACTCCGAAATTGTTTGACCACCTAAGTTCACTATTTAACCAGCGAATAAACCAAATAGCTACCGAACAATCAGCCTGACCAGCTGTGTTGGCAAAATTCTCGAAAGAATAATAAGTAATAGACTCTCCACATTCTTGGAGATAACATCAAAATTACCAGAAGAACAGAATGGATTCAGAAAATTTAGACAAACGACAGACCATTTAATAAGATTAACCGAAACCATAATAGATAGTTTCAACAAAAAAGAATGTACAGTCGCTTGCTTCCTCGATATCGAGAAAGCATTCGACACCGTTTGGCACGATGGTCTAAGGTTCCGAATGAATGAAATGGAACTACCGCGAGGAATTATTCGCTGGTTATCTAACTTTCTGGAAAACAGAAAATGTAGAGTAAACGTAGAAGGAACTTTTTCCGAATACTTTACTCCACTAGCTAGTGTCCAACAGGGAGGGGTGGTTAGCCCTATACTCTTCATCATGTATGTAATCAATATGCCATTGAAGGATCCAAATCATGGATTCTCATTACAGTTCGCAGATGATGTGGCAATCTGGAAAAGTGCTGCAACACCCACGATAGCAGCTACAAACATACAACCACAATTAAATAGAATTAGTGAATACTGTGAAAAATATAGAATTAAAATAAACACAGCAAAAACTCAGCTCGTACTCTTTACGAAATCGACAAAACACAGAAAACAACAGCCAGAAATATATATGAATGGCACTCTACTCCAGATTGCTCAATCAGCAAAATTTTTAGGTCTGACTTATGATTCTAAATTAACTTGGATCAATCATGTCAACGAAATTAAAAATAAAATTTGGCGAAGAACCAACTATGTAAGGAGTCTAACTGGTAAACACAGTGGAGCATCTACAGATAACATTTTGAAAATATACAAAACATATATTAGACCAGTAATAGACTATGCAGCTCCAGCATGGGTAACTGTAAGTAATAAAACAATCAAAACTAAACTACAAACAATACAAAACACACTTCTCACAACAGCATACAGAGTCCCGAGATCAACATCATCTAAATTCATTCACAATTACTCGAACATACCAACCATATCAGATAGACTCCTAAATATTACAATTAGATATTTTAACAAAAATTGGATGAAAAATGATTTATTATGCGAACTAGACAGGTACCTCATACATGGTGAAGAAAATCCTAAATACCTCTCCCCAATTAACATATATTTTAAACATAAAGAAATATAAATTAAAGTAAAATATGTATCTATATAAACTTTAAATCTTATATTTATAGTTTATATATTTATGTATTTTAAAATTATAATAAGATAAAATAGCTAAATTGCCACCAGCTAGCTTGACCTACTGTGAATAATAGACTATTAATGGACATTGCCCTGAAAAGGACCTAACATACAAACAGTTATGGAAAATAAGTTCAGGAAGGAGGAAGAGGTCAAAGTGAACCTGACCCTCCAGGGCAAAATACCCAGATACCATTGAACAAGCAGACCTCGTACTAACTCGTTCAGCCTTCATTAATAACAATTCCTGCAAGTCCAACAGGTGCTTTACTAAGACCAATAACCTGGAGAAATTTTGTACAGTTAAGCATACTGTCTATTAAATAACATGTACACAGTTGTTTAGTTACACATGTAGATGAATTCAATCGACCTGTATATAACAGTTTCAAACTTCCTACCACTGCAAATCTTAACAATAAAGAAGTCACTGCTGAACAATACAACGACTCACACGACATTATAAATGAGGCATCTTATTGGAGCAAAATTTTATATGTTTGTGATAAATTCGAGTAAATTCACAAAAAAACGGAATCTTACTATGGAGTCCCCCGCTGGTACAGCGGTAAGTCTACGGATTTATAATAGTAAAATCAGAGATTGGATTCCCCTCGGTGGACTCAGCAGATAGCTCGATGCGGCTTTGCTATAAAACTTTGTTATTAAAGCATATTTTCATATAAAGTTCCAGAAAAATTCGTTATTTTGACTCTAGTAGTATCAATGTCAATATTTAGGAGCTGTCAATGCTATCATGGTACAAGTGTTAGCAGATGTAGAAGAAATTTATAATTTCCTTTATACACAACGGAGAAGTAGTGGATATTGAGATTTAGGTTTTGTTAGAGTCTCTGGAGTATAGTTAGTGGACTAAAGAATTTCTATGTTATCAGAAGTAGTAGAGTAGAATTGGTGTAAATTTTTCTCCATAGCTGGTAAGATACAACTTCTATTGGAGTTAGAGGATACTAAATCTTGTAATGTTGATACTGGTAATAAATCTCGAAACTGATATCTTGTTATTGTTAGTTAAGATACAGCTTCGAGAGGAGTTACAAGAAACTGAAGCATTACTTGATAGCACTAGTCGTAGATATCGAAATTTAGGCTTTGTTAGTCTAATAATAGAATAGTTTCAACTACATCAACAGGTCAACAAAGTCTTATTATGCTGACATAAGTAGTAATAGTTGTAGGTGTATATTCTACCAGTGATAGTAAGACACAAATTCAAATAATGTAACAGGTAAACTAGTTGACTGATATGTATGTACTCGTAGTAGATATCCAGATTTAGGTTTTCTTAAAGATAATGAGGTACGACTTCAAAGAGAACTATATAAAGTTGAAATCTTGTTATTTCAGCAGTCGATATAGAATTTTGGTTTCACTAATATTACTAAGATATAGCTTCAAACAGATTCACTTTGTAAGGACTACTTGTAGCAGTAGATTTGGATTATGTCAAAAGCAGTAAGGCAGAGATTTAAATAAAGTTATAAAAAAAAACCGAAATCTTGCTATGTTGGCACGGATGTAACTCGATGTTTTACCAACATTAAGATACAACTTGAAATATAGGGAAGGAAATTTCTGTCGGTGTTTGGGTAAGAAAAGTTCATAACCTGGAGAGTCAGGTTTTCTATGACCTCTTCCTCCTCCCCGTACTTATGTTATTGACGGATTGGTATTTGTAATTGCAGAACTGAATATTATTTTGATCATTTTCAGGGCAATGTCTGTGTATTGTGGCTCACATATCGTGATTATTTTATTCTATCAGCAGAATGTCAAGTTTGTTGGTGGCGTTTTTTTATTGTTTAATACATATATATATAGATATATGTATATATATTTTTATTATTTAATATATATTTATATATATATATACATATATATTTATTCTTATATTTAAAATACAAGTTAACTAGGGAGAGATATTTAGGACTAGCTTCATCATGTATAAGGTACCTGTCTAGTTCGCATAGTAATTTGTTTTCACCCAATTCTTATTAAAGTACATTATTGTAATATGCAGTAGTCTATCTGGTATGGTTGGTATCTTCAAGTATTTGTGAATGAACTGAGATGATATTGTTCTTGGAACTCTGTATGCAGATGTGAGGAGTGTGGTTTGGATTGTTTGTACTTTGGTTTTAATTATTTTATTGCTTGCAGTTATCCATGCTGGAACTGCATAATCTTTTACAGGCCTAATTTACGTTTTATAGATTTTTAGCATGTTATCTGTAGATGCTCCACTGTTTTTACCAGTTAGACTCCTAGCATAGTTAGTTCTTCGCCAGACTTTATATTTAATTTCGTTCACATTTTGATCCAAGTTAGTTTTGAATCATAGATCAGACCTAAAAATTTTGCCGATGGGGCAATCTGGAGTAGTGTGCCATTCATATATAGTTCTGGCTGTTGTTTTTTGTGTTTTGTCAATTTCGTAAAGACTACGAGTTGAGTTTTTGCTGTGTTTATTTTTATTCTATATTTTTGACAGTATTCACTTATTTTATTTAGTTATGGTTGTATGTTAGTGGCTGCTATCGTGGGTGTTGCTGTACTTTTCCAGACTGCCACATCATCTGCGAACTGTGAAGAGAATCCATGATTCGGATCCCTCAGTGGCATATTGTTTACATACATGATGAAGAGTATAGGGCTAACCACCCCTCCCTGAGGGACACCAGCTTCTGGAATAAAGTACTCAAAAAATGTACCCTCCACATTTACTCTATTCTTTCTATTTTCCAAAAAGTTAGATAACCAGCGAAAAATTCCTCGCAGTAGTTCCATTTCATTCATTTGGAACCTTAGACCATCGTGCCATACAGTGTCGAATGCTTTCTCGATATCAAGGGAGCAAGCGACAGTACATTCTTTTTTATTGAAACTATCTATTATGGTTTCGGTTAATCTGATTAAGTGGTTTGTCGTTTGTCTAAATTTCCTTAATCCATTTTGTTCTTCTGGTAATTTTGATGTTATCTCCAAGAATGTGGAGAGTATATTACTGATTATTCTTTCAAGAATTTTGCCTACACAGCTGGTTATGCTGATTGGTCGATAGCTATTAGATTTCTTTGCTGGCTTTCCTTCCTCATGGAACATTAATATATTTGCAAGCTTCCAAGAAAATCGGATGCATCCTGAGGATAGAGATAGGTTAAAAGGTAAATTTAGGTGTTCAAACGAAGTCGGGGGAGAAATGGAGGGACGATACATGAGGTAGAGGAGTGTAGAAAGATAAGAGTAGTTCGGGATAGGATGACGTACCTCTCTGCAGGACCTGGGTATAGACATACCCAATAATTTCACTGTGGGGGGAAACGGAAGTGCCCCGAGAAAACTCACTTTCACGGTCAGGGCGCCGAATAGTCTACCCTAACCGTGCCTTAGATAGCTGGGAAATTTGTAACAAATGATTATGGAGGGGTTAGGCATGGCCACTCGTCATAGGGGAGAAGCTGCTCTTGTTGGAGCCAAGCAGGTTTTTGGCTCATTGGTTTCATACCATGACTTCCAAACACGGACTGACGTATTTCATCTAATCTTGGGATTAAGTCTAGGTCAGTATCTTGGACAATATCATGGGTCTGCGATAGGCATGGTTGCGGGTAAAGAGTTGTCTGAACTTCCAAAGATAGGCTATCAGGATATTCCTCTATTGTTTGGGAAGATTTGTGTCTTCTGGACACTTTGGCTTGACTGGCTTTCGAGATGGTAAAGGGCTTACCTGTTGTGGTTGATTTGTCATCAAAGGTGACTTGAGTAGGTTTAGACTGGGACATCGTTTTCGAACGAAGTGGACTGGAGAATGTCTGGGTTAGTTTGCTAAGATATTGAAGCTTGTTGTTGCTTGGTAAGTGGAGATGTCATCAATTGTCTGAGTGAAGTTGTGGGTCTTATTGGTGGGGATTTGGGTTGAGTGGGAGGGAGGTTTTACAGGCAATGAACTGACAATAGGTTGTGGGGGTGTATGCGTAGTTTAGTTGAAACAATGGGAGGCAAAACAGGTTCTGATTGTTTGGGTAATCTCAGATAATATGAGCGACGATGGGGACACGTTCAGCACTGAAATGGAATATGTGGTAATAGCACCCTTTACGCAGAATGGTGTCGGCATACTGTTTGGTGGTCGTAACAATTTTCATGTAGCTGGTCGCTTGCTTGGTGGTTTTCGAGAATATCCGGTGCACGGCGTGAATATCGGATTGTGTTTGGCTCTTGATGGCTTGTTTAATTTTACTTGGTGGGATTGAATGGTGAACTCCTCTCAGGATAACAGTGAAAAGGCTCGTAGGACTCTTGGTGGGTGCACATTTAATACTATATTGTGAATTCCAAGGTTCGCAGAAATAGGATAGATCAGCAGGCGTTGATTGTTGGAGAATAATTCCCCCACGGCGAAGAATTCTCGTTCTGGAAGGGTCTAGGGAGGCGCCAGGCTTAGCCTGCCCGATGAACGTGGCTATTTTGAGAGGCGAGAGGTGGGGTGGCAGGCCGTCGACGATTACCGGCGGGACCGTTGGCGAGATCGGCACAGCAGGACCAAGCAATGAGAACTTCATTCTGGTGTAGCAACAGGAGAAAAAACACCATTTTTGATACCAAAGCGTTATTCCATTATTTATTAGTTTTAGAATGTTGTAACTGTCGTCTATCTTTATACGTATAAAATTAGTGGGTGCCTGTGTTGTTTTTTTTAAGATTATTCGTTGTATGTTAGTATGTGGAATGCCTTGTTCGTCTAAAGCTTGTATAATTGATTCCAATTTAATGGTCAAGTGAACCCCTCTTACTACAATGGCTTTAGGCTGCGGCTTACTTCCTGGCAGGTGGATTTTAATTTTACCTGGTTTGAAAGCATCTACTGGCCACTCCTTTACTACTCTGTTTAGGTCAGCCGCGTCTTGTCCTTGAACAAGGACACCGCCTCTGATGTTAACAATAGTTACGTGCGGCTTGCAGCGTTTAACCTCTGTCGCAAGTAGGGGTTAGTTGTACTGGCCTGAAATACCTTCTATAATAATTGAGAATTGTGGTTATTGTTTTTTGTGCCATATTGTTACTTATTTTTTGTTCTTTCTGCAATGTTTTTTTCTTTTTGATGTGACTGTAATAAAGCCTTTTTGATCTTCGGTGTCTGGCTCACTGTTTGTGATACTTTTCACAATATTATTTTGAGTGTTTTCGGTAGATCTATCAACATCCATGGCGTTTGTTTTTACTTCTATTTCTTTTACATTGTTAGTTATTTTTTGTTGATGTTACTTGCAGGGGAAGCGACCTCTACCTCGGTATTAGTAACAACAACTGCTTCTTCTTCATTTTCGGAATTTTTCGTGGAGTTAGTTAGTTTAATAATTTTTATTTTGACTTTTCTTCTTTTTTTACATTATTTTCATTTGTTTTTTTCTGCTGTACTAAGTTCCTTTTTAGGTATAATACATCGCGCTAATAATGGTGAATTAGTTAAATTACTTTTCGATTTGCCACCAACAAAACGTGATTTGTTTTCTGTATATCCTGATCGACATCGGTACTTTTTTCGTTTGCCATAGTTCGTCCTGGTATGATTTTAGTCTCCAGGTGAGATCTTAAACGCGGTTTCCCGCTCTGCTGTCAGTGATTTCTTCAGGTGGCCGTCGCTGTAGTAGTAGTCTTTGTCGTCAATCGCACTGGTAATGTGCATTTTTTTTCAGCTGTATTAGTTGGGAAATCCTATCCATTCAAACTTTCCCTTTCATTTTTTGCGTTGAGAGAACACGTCTGTATCTTTTTCACTCTCACCAACAAAAATCCCATAGGGAAGGAAACTGAAGGGTTTGTATGTTTTTTGTGAATTTCGCGCTAAGCTACACGAGGGCTATTTGCGCTTTTCGTCTCTAATCTAGCAGTGTAAGACTAGAAGGAAGACAGTTAGTCATCATCACCCACCTCCAACTCTTATGCTACTCTTTTTCAGACGAATAGTATTACCCACTGATAAATTTAGATTGGTTTTCACATTATAATGTCTCCACGGATGAAAGGGCGAGCATATTTGAAGCCACGAGTTTTAATTCTTTATTGACACAACTTACATTCTTATTGAATATAATTACCCAAGTATTGGTTTCATCCGCCAATTACCAATTAACATTAAAAGGCCTGAATTACAATTTAAAAACAAATCAATAACCTACGAAATGGAAAGACCAGAATATTTTATATTACATGCGTTATGTATATATAACAACATACACAATATTCTACTAACATGTCTTCAGAATAACAATAAACTTTTAAGTCATGAAGATAAGTGGCGACTATGAAGCTCACACACTCACTCTTTTTCTTAGTTAGGAATATTCAGAGTGCAATACACATTCTTAAAATTCGCTAAATAACACAATAAACCTAAGAAGAATCTACTGACAGTACATTGTAGGTTGTAAACTGTAACATAGTTCTGCATTTTTGTACATTTGATTATAGCACGTGTTTATTGAACAGAAAGGACAATTGAATTCGTTATCTAGAATGTGTGTGATACCATAAATTATTCTCTTTAAGCTGAATGTAAATGAAAAAGATTGACAATCGATCCTTCAGTGTGAGTAGTGGGGTAAAGTTGACTGGCTGCCTTCCATAAGGAATTGCAGTAAATAACCTTCGTATCTTTACCATAAATACGGTATCATTTACTTGATAATAATGAAGTAGGTGTTTGATTATTGTCTTATAAATTAAATAATTATAAAATTAACTACAACTGAAATTACATTTAAACTTGCTGATTATTTTGAAATTCAGAAAATCAAGTTTTTATATTAAAAGTTTTGTGAAACATTAAAAAGAAAACTACTTTACAAATTTTGTATTTGTTTCTCAGTTTTCTTTACAATAAAGAACCAAACAATCATGTTTGAAATGAAGATCTTTAAAGTTTTGCAACATTGATAACTATGTAATCGTGACATAGAACAGTCACTTTATTTTAATGTGTAAGTTTTGATATAGATGCCCCCCGCTATTGCAGCGGTAATTCTACGGATTTGCAATGCTAAAATTAGGGGTTCGATTCCCCTCTGTGGGTTCATCAGATAGCCTAATGTGGCTTTGCTATAAGAAAACATAAACACTTGATATAGACTGAACTTTAAGTTAATGATTATTATACCGAGTTTATAAACAAACAGTAGTAACTCAAGAAATATCCCTGAAAATTTTTATCTTTCCAGTTCTCTAGTTAAATAAAAAATAGATAAAGGAAGAATAAATATACGTTAGATGGGATGGAGCTGATGAGGCAAATGTCCACCAGAGATTTAGATTTAGCGTCCGATCTACGAAAATATACGTAAACAGTTAATAGCCACCACTTGGAGGAGATTTCTAATTAATTCATATTTACACGAACCATTATATATTCAAGTACAGCGTCCACACCCTATTTTTCATCTCTTTTTTTTTTATCTGATATTATGTGGTTTAAACAAGAAACCATCTCGATAATAGTACAAAGAAATATTCATTTCTTTTCGGTAGCAACAGTAATATTATAATTATGGTGTATAATTTTATTATTAGAAATTCTAATTAATGGACTTCTTTCTCTTTTTTTTTTACTAAAATGAAAAATATCTTCGCCCTTGTGAGTTAACACATGCAAAAGTAACAGTATTACGAGCAAAATAAAATTAGTTATTAAATAGTTCTGTATAATTTACACATAAATTAACTTTAGAGAGAGCTGTTGTTGTTTTGAATTAAGCACAAAGCTACACAATGGGCTATCTGTGCTCTGCCCACCACGGGTATCGAAACCCGGATTGTAGCCTGCAAGTCCGCAGACATTCCGCTGAGCCACTGGGGGCTCAGTAAGAGCGAAACAAACTAAACCCAAACGATTATTATATCAGCTAGCAGATGCGAGCATAAAACAGTCGATCCGGCCAGGTGGTTAAGGCACTCGACTCCTAATCTGAAGAGCGCGGGTTCAAATCCCCGTCACTCAAACCTGCTCACTCTTTCAGCCGTAAGGGCGTTATAATGTGACGGTTAGTTCCACTATTTGTTCGTAAAAGAGTTGGCGGTAAACAGTGATGACTAACTGCCTTTCCTCTAGTCTTACACTGCAAAATAAGGGATGGCTAGTGCAGACAGCCCTCGTGTAACTTTGCGCGAGATTTAAACAAACTATGAAAGTAATAGTCTTCAATAATTAAAATTTTCTATGGCACATGCTACAGTCAGACATTTTAACTCTGTAGAAGTGCAGTTTTTTTTTCTGCAGTGTTCTACTAGAATATGCTATGAGATCATTCTAACACGGAACTGCTCCAATCCAACATTTAGAGCATAAGAATTAAAAAATATATTGTTCACCTTTTCTTGGAAGTTGCAAGACAGGGAATTCACATAAAGCCTGCTTTAATTTCTGGACTGCTTCCTCACATTGAAAGTCCATTTCCACCTGGTATGCTTCGTTTATAACTGACATAAAAGTTTAGTACTTGTAACATAGTTTGAAACGAGAGGCCGATTGTACTGGACACACACAACCTAAGAATGTGCTTAACTTTTTGTAACTTTTGGTAGATGGAAAGTCTGTAATAGCTTTCCCTTTTCATCATTCGTGTGTATTACCTGGGAAGAGGGTTTAAATTCTAAACATGATTCTTCCAATTGGTAAATTGTGCTTTTAGAAACATTTACAGTAAGACAGATTGCATGTGGCTTGTAGAAAACCAATTCCAGGTCTCTCAAGTGTTAAATGTTGGTAAAAGCATTATAGTGTCATTAATATAAGCCTTAGAACATTCAGTTGCTCCTGCTAAAGTCTTATTCGTAAGTCTTTAGACAGTGGCAAGTGTATTTTTAAGACCAAAAGGCATCACTTTAAATTTATAAAGTCTGTTATCAGTCACTTACGCATTGTTTTTATAGACCATTACGAATGTACAATGTTACTGAACACCAGGCTTTACCGCTCTGGTAACAGAAGCAATGCTTTTTAATACAACGTTACTAAAAAGCTACTTGGTGTGGTTAATAATTACGTTAAATACATAATAATATTGTTAAGCTTTAATCATATCTGGAAATTTCTTCCTGAATGGTAATAGATATTATGTTGTTACTAAACATTATCCTGCTCTGGAGGTGTGTGTATGCTTGTGTGGGTTTTCTTATAGCAAAGTCACATCGAGATCTCTACTCAGCTCCCCTCCCAAGGAGAATCGAACCCCTGATTTTAGCGTTGTAAATCCGGAGACATACCGCTGTACTTGCGGAGAGCCTTGCTCTGTAAGAAAAAACACTTACTTAATATTTTCATGTTACAACGCAATAATGTTACTTCTTGATATCAGTTCAGTGATATGACTTAATATTTTTACATTATCGCGTATTATTATTTACCGAGGTTATTCTTAGTACAGTGTTCCCTCGTGTATAGCGGAAGATGCGTTACAAAATCCCCCGCGAAAGGAAATTTTCCGCGAAGTGAGATCGCCGATTTTTACGTATGTATTTATGTGCATTTAGACTTTAAAAACCCTCCCTGTACAACTATTTAACCCTCCCATTACAATACTGTTCATTATTGCTGAAATAATAAGAACAATTATTAAGATATTAAGCCTTAAAATTAAAAATTACATATCTTCAGCAAGTGGTGTCTTTTCGGGGGACACCACTTCCTCTTCTGTGGAAGGTGAATCGGCAATTTCTTCGTCGGTCGTTACAACTTCAGGAACAGTACTTGCCACCGGTACCCTTTTTTTCTTGCTCGGCTGGAAAACATTGTTATTGGCAGTTGTTTTCTCTGCCTCTTTAGCCTATAGAAAATCATTTGATAAGGAGTCATCAGTTCTTCTATTTTATTGCAAAATTGTACTGATCGAACCATATCGTTGTCCCATTCCTGTGAGCACTTCTTCACTTCGTTAATTAGTTTCATTAGTTTACCTAACCGCTCTAACGACCATCTACTTTGCTCGATTGTTTCCTCGGCTTCTTTCGGTGTTTCCTCTTCGTCGTCTTCCTCGGCAGCAGACTTCGTCAGTGCTTCTAAGTCTTGGTCGGCGAGTGGTTCGGATTCTAAGTCAATCAGTTCATCTACGTCTTCCTTCGTCATATCGGTTAATCCTTCACCTTTGATTAACGAAGTTAATTGCACAGCTTTTTGAACAGCCGAGTGTTGGATTTCTTCAGGCGTGAATCCCTTGTCGTCGTGCACAACCTCAGGCCACAACTTCTTCCAGCTTGCATTAACGGTGCAGGGCTTCATCTCTTGCAATGCCTTATGAACATTTTGAAGACATGTAGCAATGGTGAAAGACAATCAAAATGGGTAGCTGTCATTGGCCGTCTTTCATTTCTGCACCAATCATAGCCCGTCTCGTACATTGCTACGCTATGAAGCTGATCTCGCGTAGCCTTTGCAGACGCACAATGCGTACATCTATAGCCTTTCCAGTTGGTTCTGTTTCCATTTTTACGCTGTTATAAACTGAAATATATGTTTATATCTTAAAATATACCTGTTTTTTTTCTTTACACTATTAATTATATTTATTTTTAATATTTTAATGGTATTTAATGCTATATTTTAGATTTAATGTTTATTATTTTATATATATGTGTGTGGGGGGGTCGGCCGAGCCCGCGAAGTGGCGAGGGAACACTGTAAAGTAGTTGAAAATAGAATAGAACTTTTGCTTGCAACTACATTTTAACAGTTTATCGCTAACACTGGTTATTCTACGATCTCACGAAATAAACTCTAACACCAGTTAAAAAAGAACATTAATTCATTTAAGAAAGTGTTTATGTTAGTTAGCATTTGCAATGCAATAATCAATTATTGTTTTATTTATTAATGACTGTGGATAATATCACAAAGTAATATACAATTATTGGTTAATAGAGAAATTTGCTTTTATTCAATTTTTAAACATTTTGCTCTAGTTTTTAAATACTTGTTTCTTAACTATGAAATCTGCATATTAAAAATTTTGTTATAATATTTAACCTCTGGCTGTGAGAGAATTTTCGTGAGTGTGTGATCACTTTGTAGTTTTATAATGCTAAATTCAGGATTCGATTTCCCGCGGTGAAGAAAACGTATACAGCTCATTTTTCAGTCTTGCGTTATAAAATAAAAACTTATTGTGAGTGAAAAAATAATAATTAATTCGTGAACTAGTTTATTCCCGTACTATATCTTTGATTTTTTAAATTTCGCGCAAAGCTACTCGAGGACGATCTGTGCTAACCGTCCTTAATTTAGCAGTTTAAGACTAGATGAAAGGCAGCTAATCACCACCCACCATCAACTCTTGGAGTACTCTTTAACAAACGAATAGTGGGATTGACTGTCACATTACAACGCCCCAACGGCTAAAAAGGCGAGCATGTTGGGCGCAACGAGGACGCGAACCCGCGACCCTCTGATTACGAGGCGCACGCCTTAACCCACTTGGCCATGCTCTACACTGTTATATATAACGATATCAGTATTATTTTCATTAATCAATTCCTTTTAGTGACTAACTGCTGCCATTTTTGCTTTTGCAGTTTGACAATTCTGCCACGTTCAAACTCTTGTCACCTTTTTAGCCTTTGCCATGTTTTTACCCAATGTAACACAGGAGATGTCAGTGAGAGATGTTGACAGCGCTAATGCTTGAACACAAAAGTCTAAATTTCGCTACATGTTTGCTGATTAACGCTTCGTTTCAGTTTCCAAATTTAACAGAGCAGCAACATGGATTATTGTGGTGCTTTTGATTCTACCACAGGATTTGCATTCAAGATACTAAATATGTGCATTTGTGATGTCAAGACTGGGGAATGTTTTCGATTTCATACTTGTTTCAAAGCATTACCTAAATATAAATATTCCTACTTTACTGCTACTAGATTACAGTGGTACAGATCTACACAATGTAACGGGCAACCATCCTTGTTTACCCATAACGAGTTGTACAAAAAATACAGATGGATTCACTTCAGCTGATCTAGATAGTTAAACATTCGTATTCTTATATTATTTTATTGAAACATATTGAAACGATTAATATTTACCTGGATTTTTTATTTCCGTCATCTGCGCTGTTGCATGCAATTGTGCAATGTCAGTACAAGTTTCGGTCATTATAAATTCTATAAACG
The DNA here is from genome assembly GCA_011833715.1 of Carcinoscorpius rotundicauda. Taxonomy (NCBI): domain Eukaryota; kingdom Metazoa; phylum Arthropoda; class Merostomata; order Xiphosura; family Limulidae; genus Carcinoscorpius; species Carcinoscorpius rotundicauda. The sequence goes on from CM022393.1 coordinate 44,539,847, forward strand.
TCATATGTAATTCTTCAATGTGCGACAAAATATTACTGTGTGTGATTTCTGCCCCCCCCACCGCCCCTTTGGGTTTATTGTGTCATCCCTACCTTAGGCTGCCGCTAAGCTGTGAATCGTGCCGTCTTAACTCCCCCCTTGTGTATATATATTGTTGTATGCGAGCCCCTAAATTCCCCCTCAACCACCTTGAGAAATAATCAACCGCTCTCTACAAATAACACCTACAGCCCTCGTTGCACAAGGAACTGCCGCCTTCAGATAAACTCGACCTGGTACGCCCCTCTGGAAAAGATATGAATGTTTGAAAAGAGATGTTTGAATATATAAAAACATCTAATACCGCCCTTTACAGTTACACAACCCCTTTCAAACATGTGGTCAGCTTCCGGTCAGTAACCTCTTTCTTTGTGAACCTGACGATGACCGAAGAAGGTCGAAACGTTGTTTGTTCTTCTATGTAAAATAGTTTCTCAACACAAACGAGCCGTTTTTGCATATAAAGTGCTGCTATGAAGTAGTCAAGGTGACTGGGAAGTGTTTAAACAGACTGGAACATGGTCATTCTGACTGGGAAGTAGTCAAAGTGACTAATTGCTTAAATTGACTATCAGTCAGTCGTTACTACTTTCACATCCACGACAACAAAATGATAGTCATCTTGCTTATTGATACATTTTAGATAGTCAAATTGACAGCGACCACGATATTTCCAAAGCAGAAAATAGACGTGATTAGTCGAAATGAACAACTTTTATTTAAAGTGGCAGTTTACTCAAAACACCCGGAAAATAATTGTGCTTTTATAATTTGCTTAAAATCCTACAGCGATAAAGTATAATAGCATTGATAACGCAATTGTTCTTACTTAAACTTTCTCTTTTGGTACCTTTTCCAAGCTTTAATAGACAAAACTTCGCAAAAGTTTTGGATTTAAATATTTTTAAAGGATTTAGCAGAATATTCTGGAAGATGAACAAAAAGTTGCATTGTCAATGCTATATATACATATCCTTCAATCACTGACATATAAAAACTAATAACAAATATTGAATTAATTCAGAGTAATTGAAGGAATAGTAAATAATCTTTGCAAAAAAAAAAGAAACAGATAGGGAAATAAATATTATTATAATAACCACTTATTTGACGCATAAAAATTATCCCGACTGTTATCACATGAACCTTGAAAGTAAGTTATGTTTTATTAATTTTCTTTGACTGAAATTGTTGCAATCATCAGTTTTACACAGAAATATCAGTTGAAACTGCATTTTAGTAAATTAATGACACTGAAAGATCTAGTTAAATAGCATGACATAACAATATACTAAGACAGAATGTATTTGAATAAGCACACATAATTTCTTCGAAGATTCATAATTTGATGCTTTTCCAAAATTAGTCCAGGTTGTACTACTTTTGCCCCCCAGTGGCTCAGTGGTATGTCTGCAGACTTACACGCTAAAATCCGGGTTTCGATACCCGTGGTGGGCAGAGCACAGATAGCCCATTGTGTAGCTTTGTGCTTAATTCAAAACAACAGTAACAAAATGTACTACTTTTATGTATTGTAGTGTCATCTATTGATACATGTTGTTTTTTTTTACGTAGAACAAGCAATTACTAGAAAATTATCCAGAAAGATAAGCGATATGTTTCTATGGTACACTAGAAAATCTTCAATAAACGGCAATGAGCATTCTGTGTTTAGCATTATCTGTTGGGTTCTTGATTAATCAAGAAAATCCAAATTGTAGTGGAAATGGCAGAATACTTCATTTTTGCATGTTATTTAGTTGCATACATACAATTTAGTCCATTTATTTTATTCTTAAGAATAAAATATAAAATAGTCTAGTTTCACTTTATTAATTAATAGATTTTACCACAAAAAATGTTTGTTCACTATAATTTTTAGAAATTATTATTTTTTATACGTTTCTTGGCATATGATATGAAAACAATGTTGTATTTCAAGGATTACTTGTTACAAAGCAAGATAATTTCACTTTAACTATATTCCATGAAACAAAATATTAGAATTCATCATTATAAACGTGCTAATATTTGAGAATGAAAACTAAAACTAAACCATGTGCTGTTTATGTTAACATGGAGCCAAAATATAGTACTAGCTGAAAAGAAATTAAGTGTTCGCTGGTTAAAGAGATATTGTACCACATAAACAAGAGCCGATTCAGTTCTGAGAAAAGATTCACATATATCTATCTCCTGAATGGTTTCCGGCAAACAATTTATATATACTATCAATGATGACGAGAAAACCAACTTTTAGAGAAAATTATATATTTTAAAACTGCTCGTATGGATAGAGAAGGCACTAGTAGAGGAGCGAACAACGTTTCGACCTTTGATTTTAAATATATAATTTATAGACTATACGTGTTAAACAGTAAATTTTGGGGAAAAGAATTACTTGTTTTCTAGGGTTAGCTTTATAACTGATAACTTTGTATTTGAAAAACGACGAAATAGGGGAATTTAAAGGAATGAAAAAATATCTATATGATTTTTTCCAAAATGATGTTTTAAAAATATCGTCGCCATAAATGTTACTTATTATTTTACTTGTGATAAGTTATTTTTAAATATCATCATAATGTCGGATAAAAAGGTAAATTCAAGATAGTATTTTAAAAGAGTTAGAAACCCTATAACCTTAGCACTTTTGAAAGGTGTAGCTTTCATCTTCAGTTTGTTACAGACTCTGTCCTCCGTGAGAAATTAAGGGACGAAATGTGAAATTAACATTCATTCATTGATTAACCTGAGTTTAGAAGGTAGAACAATGTGGAGGTTGCCATAGCAACACAAACTGCGTAAAATAGACAGTTTTTACTATATAACAGCATCTTGATGCAAAATATAATTTGTAGCTTTTTGTTTCATCAAAATTCCAGGGTGGAAAGTTCATTTTATAGTAATAAAAGGAGCAACACTGAAATGGGTTGATGTGGCAAATGCTCAAGTAACTACTGTTCAGAAAGTTACATGCCGGAGTTTTTAAAGACTTCAAAAGCACTCTGGATTAACAGATGTTAGAGAAGTTCTTGAGAAATTGGCTTACCTCTAGTACAGAGGTAAGTCTACGGACTTACAATGCTAAAATCAGGGACTCGATTCCCCTCGGTTGGTTCAATAGAGCTCGATGTGGTTCTGCTATAAGAAAAATACACACACAGTCCTTAAGAAATCCTTCATCTTGTTTAGGCGCAATGCAAATTGTTACTTTGTGAGAGGCTCCATCTAGAGAGAATCCTTGGAATAATTCAGCTTCGCTTCTTTTTTGTGAGTATTTGGGTATGTTTAATTTTTAAATACCTAGGAGGGTCAGGTGCACAAGACCTCTCCTTCCATCCCTTGCTTTCATGCCAGCTACTATTACGAATTTGTTGTTGTTGTAATGCTTTTGGGCCAGGGTATCCCACAGTACTCCGGCCCTTTTTGGGGCAAATTCATGTATTGTCTTGATTTGCCTTTTTTTTTAACCATTTGTTATTTTTCCTTCTTTTATTAATTTTTTATTATTTTTTAACTTTTATTACATTTTTATTTTATTTTTTTACTTTTATTCTTATATATATATATATATATATATATATTTGTTTTCTTCTTCCACTTATATATATATATATATATACATGTATATACATATTTTTTCCCCCTTTTTCCATATATATTTATCGGGAAAATAAAATAATAATAATAAAATTAAAAGAAAAGAAAAAGTAAAACATAAAAAAAAGAAATTATACTAGTTTTAAGCGTCTAGTGCATGGTGGCCAACTTGATTTATATTTGTTAAATATACATTTATAGGAGAGAGGTACTTAGGACTATGTTCATCATGTACGTAATATCTGTCGAGATCACACATTAAATAATTTTCATGAAAATTCTTATTAAAATAATTTAGTACATTATGCGAGAATCTTACAGATATTGTCTTTATGTTTGCATACTTGTACATGAATGTTGATAAAGTACTACGTGGTACTTCATAGGCTGAAGTCAAGATTGAAATTTGTATTTTTTGTAGTTTATGTAATTGTTTTTGTGTTATGTTTATCCAGGCAGGAGACACGTATTTTATTTTAGGTCTAATGTATGTTTTGTAGATTTTTATTATATTATCAGGTTATGTACCTTGATTTTTACCTGAAAGACTTCTTGTATAATTTGCTCTTTCCCAGATTCCAATCAGAATATTGTTTATATGCTATATACACGTTAATTTGGTATCATAAGTTAATCTTAAATGTTTAGCAGAAGTAGCAGTATGTAAAAGTGATCCGTTCATGTATAACTTTGGTGGATATTTTTTCAGTTTATTTAATCTGGGTTTATTTAATTTTAGTTTTCAAAATATTTATTTTTATTCTATATTTTTGGCAGTATTCTTCTAAATTATTCAGGACTGGTTGCAGGTTTGTTGCTGCTATTGAAGAAGTGGAGGTACTTTTCCAGACCGCTACATCGTCAACAAATTGTGATGCAAGACCTAAATTTATGTCCGACACTGGCATATAACTCACGTACATGATAAATAAAATAGGGCTAACTACCCCTCCCTTTGGGACTCCTGCCTCAGGTGAAAAGAACCCTGAGTGGACTCCATTCACATCTAATTTACACGTTCTATTGTTCAGCAAGTTAGATAGCCAGCGAATAATTTCCTGAAGTAAATTCATTTCCGTTAACCGATAGCGTAATCCGTTATGCCACACGGTGTCAAATGATTTCTCAATGTCGAGAAAGCAAGCTACAGTACATTCGTTTTTGTTAAAGCTGTCTCTAATGATTTCTGTTAATCTGATTAGGTGGTCTGTAGTTTGTCTGTATTTTCTAAATCCGTTTTGAATTTCAGGTTATTTTTAATTTACTTCTAAGTATATGTATAGTCGGTTACTAATTATTCTTTGTAATATTTTACTGATGCAACTGGTTAGGCTAATTGGGCGGTAATTGTTTGGTTTATCTGCTGGCTTTCCTTCTTTTTGGAACATTAAAATTACTGCCTCCTTCCAGAAAGAGGGATATATCCGGCTAATAGTTATAAGTTAAATAAGGCTGTTAGGTGTTTATATATTTTCTGAGTACCATGTTTTAAGTGGATAGCTTGTATACCATCTTCTCCCGCAGCTTTGTTTTTTGTGTTTTTGATAGCTGTTAGTACTTCCGTTACTGTTATATCTTTGATGTGTGCTCCAGTCTATTGTTTTATCTTATTTTATTAATGTGTTTACTGGGAATTTCAGTATGTATGTGCTTTGCCCACCACAGATATCGAAATCCGTTTTTTAGCGTTGTAAGTCCGCAAACATACCGATGAACCACTGAGGAGGGATGTGATTTAAATGGTGGGTACTCTTTGTTTGTTTTTCCTGTGTTGGTATATCTTTTCAAGTGTGTCCAGAATTGTTTTGGATCTGTTTTGTGATTTAATTGTGAGCAGAAGGTGTTCCAACTGTCCTGTTTTTGTTGTCTGATTTGATGTCTTATTTTATTTCTTATAGTATTTATTTGTGTTTTTAGTGTTGAGTTTTAATGTTGTATCAACTGTCTGAGTAGTTTTCTTCTTTCTTTTATTAGGTGCATTATTTCTTGATGTAGTTGCCACATATGTATTGTTGTGAAGCATTTTTGTTTCGATATTGAGCTGTTGGTTGCGTGTTATAGGCACTCAGAAATTATATGACTATATACATCTCTATCTGATGCGTCCGCGGCGAAGTTTAGTACTTCCATTGGTAAAATTTGGTCTATGACTGATTGAAATTGTGGCCAATTAGTTTTTTTATAATTTAATTTATCTTGTACTTTAATTTTGTTTTGTTTTTGATTTAAGATACACCAGAGTGGAAGGTGGTCACTATCTACATCGTGACCGACAGAGAAGTTTACAAATTTACGTCTCATATTATACGAACACAGGCATAAGTCCAGTATTTCACTGGTGCCATGTGCGTGCGAGATATGTATCGGTGTTGCATCATTTAAGACTATCATATTAGTTTCAGCTATAAATTTATAAAGTATTTTACCATTTGGGTTTGTATATCTACAGATGAATGTGATGTGTTAATCATTTAAATCTCCTATAGTTACTATAATGATATTGTGGTTACATATGGAATGTAATAGATTAGCATCTAATTCTTTGCTAGGCAAGCAGTAAATGCCTGCCACTGTTACTTCAGTATTATTTTCAGTTCTTACGTTTATTACTATTGATTCATTGAAGGAAGGTATTCTTAGTTCCTGAAATATAAGTTCAGTTTTATGCAGTAATAATATTCCTCTGTTTGGATCTCTCTTATCCTTCCTATCCTGTCTGATGATTGAGTATCCTTTTACTTTGAATCTATGGTAGTTATAGAGGGCTGTTTCACTAATTACAAAGACATCTGGTTTTATGGAGTTGGTTATATCTTCAATATCGTGTTTCTTAAAAGCAATAGCACCCTGGATATTGATGTGTAGTACTGTGAATTTATCCATGATTGATAGAGTTCATGATATATGTTAAGATTTATGGTAGGTATTTTGGGATATTTTTCATAATTATTTTAATGATTATGTCTATCAGACTGTTTTCACTATTTGGATTAGTGTATTCGGCCATTATTTCAGATAAAGTGGAAGTAATGGCACCGGTCAATGTATTTTCAATATTCATAGATGTGGTTTTGTGTGTGACTTCATTTGTTTTAGGTAAATCTTCACTAATTGTTGGTGGTTTTTCCTGAGTGTGTAATGATTTTTTTGACTGTTGCAACATGTGAGTTTAGTGTGTGTTTGTGATGCAGGTTATGTTCTCTGGTTTCTGAGTGGTAGTTGATTTTCATTGTTCTTGGATTATGTGTGTCTTTGGCTTGTACGTGTTTGGATTTTTAAGTTCGTATAAATGTGTTTTAATTGATTTATAGTTTGCCATGTGTTTTTCCCCACAGTTACAACATTTAGGTTTGGGGTTTTGTTTTGTGCATTGCAATATGTGGTGATTATCTCCACAGCCTACACAACGCACAGTTGATTGGCATGCTGCTGCTACAGGTCCAAACCTTTGGCATTGATAACACTGTGTTACTATCACTAACGGTGTTTTAGTTTATTCTACAGTGAATCTTTGATACCACATTGTGATACCATTATTAATAAGTTGAGTTATGTCTTGAGTGTTGTCTGCAACTACTTTAAGTTTGTTGGTTTTTATTATGCTTGAAATTATGCGTTCAACTTAAGTGAATTTTATATTTTGTTTTGTCAGTGCTTCTTTTATGTCCTTTATGTCTATGGAGTGGTGCAATCCCCGAATTACGAAAGAATTGGGTGTTGACCTTGCTCCAGGCAAGTGTATGGTAATGTGACCAGTTTTGAAAGCGTCTGAAGGCCAGCTATAGGTCAGCTGGATCCCATCCTTGAACCAGAACCCCGTCGTAGGGTTGACGCTTAACGTTACTAATATTTGTCTTTGGTTTACACCTGCAAATTTCCTTAGCTAGTTATGGTTTGATGTAAGTCCCTGGAATGCCTTATAATAAAGGCATATTTCGATAGTTTTGTTTCAAATTTTGAATGTGTTTCTGTATTTGCGTTTGTTTGTGCTTGTTTTTCGTGGGTTTTCTTACATCTAGACTTCACAAGTGTGAATCCTTCGTCGTCAGAACTAGCTTCCTCACGATCAGTGATGTCGAGAAACCCACTTGTTGAGAATTTTATATGCAAAAACGGCTCGTTTTGGGTTCAGAAAATATTTTAAATAGAAGAGCGAACAACGTTTCGACCAATTATAGACATTCCCAGTAACCAGTTAGCAACCCTCATAGAATTCACCACAATAAAGACAAACTTCATGTTCAACAACCAAAACTATATACAAACAAATGGCCTAAGCATGGGCAACCCAGTATCACCAGTTCTAGCCAATATTTTTATGACACAAATTGAAACACAAGCAATTAATACTGCATTACATCCACCACTATACTGGTACAGATATGTAGATGACACGGTTGCGGGATTCAAATCTACAGAACACATACTTAATTTTTTCACTCACATTAACTCTATACATCCCAACATTAACTTCACATGTGAACAGGAAGAAAGCAATCAAATATCATTTCTTAACCTCAAAATTATAAGAACCGACACACAATTCAAAACAGAAATCCACCAAAAAATCACCCATACTGGACTATACATTCTTTGGGACTCAGCACGTGAAACAAAACAAAAACTCAACATACTAAGAAACCAGATAAACACAGCCATAAAACTGTGCTCACCAGATAAAATTAACGATGAATTAGACAAAATAAAACAATACTTCATTAACATCAACAAGTTTCCTCCACAAACCGTAGAAAACATTATACGCACACACCTAGACAGAAAGCAAAATCAACCAACAAAAGTGAATATATCTCACGAATCAAAAAATCACGAAACCATATACTGCTGTATACCATATATTCCTGACATCAGCAAACAAATAACCAACATTTGGCAAAAACTAGTAACAAAATATAACATTCCAGTTAACACTAAATTTATTCAAAAACCAGGCACAAAACTAAGATCTATACTATGTAAGAACTACACTGACAAACACCACACCAACATTATTTATAAAATACAATGTGATAACTGCCACGACTTCTATATAGGAGAAACAAGTAGAAAAATGGAAACCAGATTCAAAGAACATAAAAAGTCACCTTCACACGTTTTCGAACAATGCAAGTCAAATGGACACAACATAACCATAGAAAACACTAAAATACTAAATAAAGAAACAAACATAAACAAACGAAAAATTAAAGAAGCCTTACTTATACAACAACTTAAACCCAAAATAAACCAATATAAAGGAACGCCATTATACCTATATTAATATTATAGATAAAATTATATATTCAAACATCTAACCCCGCCCTCTACATTTCGACATTCAGTTACACAACCCCTTTCAAACGTGTGGTCAGCTTCCGGTCAGTTACCTCTTTCTTTGTGAACCTGACGATGACCGAAGAAGGTCGAAACGTTGTTCGCTCTTCTATTTAAAATATTTTCTGAACCCAAAACGAGCCGTTTTTGCATATAAAATTAGCTTCCTCACGGTCTGAGTGTGTGTTTGACTTTCTTTTAATATCCAGGGTGGGTTTGTATGTGTTTGTGTTTGTTTCATTATCCTCGGTGGGTTTCTGATTACTTATGCTACTACTCGTTATATTTTCATTTTTTATTACATTGTCGATCGGTGTAGCCACAGCTTCACTGTCGATAGTAGTTCTATTAACATTTTCTTTGGTTATTTTATCTTAAACTGTAGTTTTTAATTTTAGCAAGCTGCATTAAAGTTTTCAATTGTGTACTCTCATTTAAGATTAGGCCACCTACACTAGACTTACTCATTTCTCGCTTTTCTTCTGTAGCCTACGTGTCGTCTGCTTCAAAAAGCCTTGCACCTCTCCCTCTTTAGTTTTTATGTTGGAATGGTTTTCTTTATATATGTTTTTCTCTCTTCTGCACGTCCTGCAACAGAATGATATTACTTTTCAGTTTTTTCTTTCGCCTTTCAATAAACTGAACCACTATCTGATACTCAACGAGACCGTCTAATATCAATCACACCACACTATATGTTCACACAAGAGCCTACAAAAACGCTGCTTATTTTTCCTCCTGCCAATAACAAAATCCGAATAATTCAGCATGTAGTTTTTTTAATTTCGCGCAAAGCAACTCGAGAGCTATCTGCGCTAGCTGTGTTTAATTTAGCAGTGTAAGACTAAAGGGAAGGCAGCTAGTCATCACTTCCCACAGCCAACGAATAATGAGATTCACCCTCACAATATAACACCCCCACGGCTGAAAAAGCGAGCACGTTTGATGCGAATCCGCGACTCTCAGATTACGATTCGCACGCCTTAACCCACATGGCCATGCCGGATCGCATACAGTTTAGAGTCACTTTTTTTATTTATTCGTAAATAATGTTTAATTGTAGACCGACCCCTAGTGGCACAGCGGTATGACTGCAGACTTACATCGATAAAAATCAGGTTTCGATACCCGTGTTAAGCAGATCATAGATAGATCTTCGTTTATAGCTTTATGCCTAATTATAAACAAACAAATGAAGTTGCTGATTACAATTTGCATATCATTCTTGGACTATATTTGGAAAATTAATATTGCTAATACTATTATCTTATCTGAAAGATCTTGCTTATGTTAACTTAGTACATTGTTAACATCTGTGCATGGCATATAAAAGTTATATTTCTAGAGATGGTCTTCTTTGAATGATTAATTTAAATTACGCAAATCAATAGAAATGGAGAGTTTTACAAAATCAATATCTAGACTGTCAAATGTCTTGAACATCGCCTGAGAGACAAGAGTATGATCAACTCTAATGTGCTAACTTAAGAAAAACTTGCAAACAGATTCACCACTTTACATGAAACTTATCGATCTACTTTTATTTGCCGTGCTTCATATTCAATTTTGTGTAACTTCCTACACTTTTAGCAATAGAGCATTAAGTTCATAAACAGGTACAAAATTTACGAACATTCATAAAATAGTGGACACTTATTCGTTGAGGTATTCTAAAACAGTGTGCCATCAGATACGAACAGATATTATGCGGAATTTTAGAAAAGTCACACATGCGAAAAATAAATGGATATCAAATAAAAAGTAACGTTTATATAGATTTGTTTTATGAATGGAACTGAAGAGTATTCTGTCTTTTTTCTACCTACCTTAGGCGAGGTGTAAAAATTTCCTTGTCACGGAACTGGATCGTCGATAAATTATTGAATTTCGAATCAGACACAAGGCTCAATGTTGTCTGTATGTTTGTAAAGTGGTTGTGTATAAATCATTACACCATGTAACAAAATTTTTAATTTTTCTTGTTTCCAGATAGAAAGTGTTATTTCCCAATTGCTTATGCCTGAAGTAATCGGAAAAGACCTATTTTTCTTTTCAAGCTTTGCTTTTATAACTTGGGTGATGAAATTTTCAAATTTACCTATTTTCCAGAACATTCCAAGTAGATTCAGTGCTTAGTAGCTGATAGAATTTTCAAGAATGTTGTAGAACTTACAAGAATTTTTAAAGCGTTGTGGAATTTACGGAAATTTTCAAAACCTTTTAGAATTTTATAGAACTTTCCATAGTGATATATGTACAGAGGCTTACCACTCACCACTTCAGGATAGTTCTAGCTGCCTAAGTGGACACACAGTCTCATCTTATTTTATCAGAGATGACATCAAGAAAGTACAAGCATTCTCAGGGCGTATTCTGCTATGTATGTAGCCAATTTACCAAGACAAGAACGAAAAGTACTTTGTGACAGCTTCTGCTAAAATGTGTGAAGCCTACAAGGCATATTTCGGCATGCCTTTCGGGGACCAAAACAAACCCTGGGTACTTTATTTTACTTGCGAGCAATGTAGAGAAACTCGAGAAGGTAAGAGAGACAATTTTTTGCTTGCTTGAATAGTAATGTTTTATGTAATACAAATTTTAGACCTTTGAAAATTTTAACATCTAAATATTTAAAAATATTACATATAAAATATCTTGCATGAACCTGTTACACATTAGTTGTGAATTATATCTAAATATTTAAAAATATTACACAACAAATATCTTGCATGAACCTGTTACACATTAGTTGTGAATTATATAAATTTATTCTTCATAATAACAATTTTATTTCGCTCTTTTGAAGGATGGTACAGAGTGGAAAAGACAGCCATGAAATTCGATATTCCAAGAATTTGGTATGAACTCGCCAGCCACTCAAACAGTTGCTATTTCTGCATGGTAAACCCTCCGAAACATCGAGCTGGCAAGAATGCATCTGCTATCATACATCTGAACCTTCCATCATCCATCGCCTCAGTGCCACACTGCCTAGAGATCCCTGTACCCCCACCACCAGAGAGGAAGCAGCTATCTTCAGGAGAGAGCAGCAAATCAGAAGATCCAGATTAAAATTTCAGAGGTGCAGCTGGTGAGAGAAACCCATACTACTCCAACCAAAGAGACCTTAATAAGTTGATAAGAGATCTTGGTCTAACAAAGTCGAATGCCAAACTTTTGACATCTATGCTCAAGGAGTGGGATTTGTTAGATGGAAGTGTGCAAGTCGCAAGTAAAAGGAATCGTCACCGACATTTTTCAGGCTTTTTCACTCGTCAAAATAGGCTCTACTTCTGTTACAATGTATCCCGTCTGTGCGAGGCAGTTGGAATTGCCTATAACCAGAACGAGTGGTTCCTCTTCATTGATACCTCATCCAGAAGCCTCAAAGTTGTGCTGCTCCATAACGGAAATAAGTATCAGTCTCTTCTCCTGGCTCATTCGATGCATCCCGAAGAGGAACACAACAGCGTCAAAACCTTGCTAGAAACCTTGAAGTATAATTAGTATGGTTATTGGAAACTTCAAAATTGTGGCATTCCTGATGGGTCTTCAAGGAGGCTTTATCTTTGCCTTTGGGACATCAGGGGCACCACAGCGCACTACAGCAGAAAGCACTGGCTACAACGGGCCGAGTTTTCTGTGGGGAGGCACAATGTCAAGTGTGAGCCACTTGTGGAACCCCAGAAGGTGTTGTTCTTACCACTGCACATAAAATTGGGTTTTATGAAACAATTTGTCACAGCTCTTTATAAGAAGTCAGCAGCCTTCAAGTTCCTTCGACACTTCTTCCCTAAGCTGTCTGAGGCAAAAGTCAAAGCTGGTACCCCTGTAAAATGTCCCTGAAATTTCATAGTCAGAGGAGGAAGGCGAGTGCTCCTATCAAGATGTAGTGGACTTTGAACGCCGCTACCAAGGGGCGTATAACGAAAACATGATGGGAGATTATATTTGGGGGCTGAAACATGAAAGTGATTTAGATTATCGTCACAAATCTCAAAAAATTACTCATTTCTAAACATTTTTGTTCATTTTTATACCGTTAGTATAAATACATGTAAATCTTGATTCATATGTTGTTTTATTCAGACCTTATGTAAATGAAAATGTACAAATTTGCCCGTTAATACATGAAAAATAGATTAACTTCTAAATTTCATTATCCAAGTCACAAAAGTAAAGTTTGTCTTTTTTTTTGGAATTTCGCACAAAGCTACTCGAGGGCTATCTGTGCTAGCCGTCCCTATATTTAGTAGTGTAAGACGAGAGTGAAGGCAACTAGTCATCATCACCCACCGCCAACTCTTGAGCTACTCTTTTACCAACGAATAGTGGGATTGACCGTAACATTATAACGCCCCCACGGTTGAGAGGGCGAACATGTTTGTCGCGACTCGGGCGCGAACCCGCAACCCTCGGATTACGAAGCGCACGCCTTAACGCGCTAGGCCATGTCAGGCCCCCAGTAAAGTTTGAAGGAAATAATGGCCATTTTCTGTACTTTTACAACATAAGCAATTAAGAAATAACACATTCTATCCAAGAACAAAATTTGTGCTACATAGTGTCATTTGTAATAGCCACTATTATAAATTGTATTATTGTTTGTATATTAAGATATGTCTGTATTAAGAAATTAAGAAAAAAATAGGTTGTATTAATGTTGTTGGCAAATATAATGAAATTCATACGTAACAAAATTCAGATAAATTAAAATTAAAACTCCCAACTATTTGAAATCGTAATGCGTAATGGATGTAATATAATAACTCGGAGACCCGTTGATTTAAGTTATAATACATAACAACAAATAATAACAAGTTAATTTAGACAGAAACAACAAGAGATTCTACATTTGTTAACCCCCTTGGCTTACACCTTTTATGCATATTATAAAAAAAAAAGTCAGGTTTATTATTTTGTTTTGCAATACCTTGTATTCATGTGTTTCCAAAACAAATGTTTGTTCGTTTTTTGTTATCTGTTGTTATATTTCTGTATAAAATGTGCTCCAGTTGCTACTGTGAGGATTTTTGGACGGTGTAATTTTTGCCTAATCATCCTGGCAAGATTTCTCCAATTTTGAAAACTTCATTTAGGATCATTAATGGATTGCAATCTTCAAATTTCAACATAAATTTTCCATTGAATTCAAGTCAAGAATTTGACATTGCCACATTCATTTTCTTCTTATTCTAAAGACAACTGTTATGGATATTAAAACTTTAATCAAAATAAAGCACAAAATAATGTTTTGATCTTCTTAGGGTAAACGTCTTAGGGACGAGAACGTAAACAAGTATAAGACTGTAGAGTAAGTTGCAGTTACATGTTAAATCACTAATTAATATAGGTGTAATGTATTAATTTATATTGGTTCAAATTTGATTTGAGTTCTTTTATAAGCTGGCTTCTCTGATTTTATGTTTGTTTGAATTTGTTTACATACTCAGTATATTGGTTTTTTTCTATGGTTATATTGCGCTTATTTGATTTGAAGTGTTCAAAAAGTGCTAAGGTGTTTTTCTTTGAATCTGGTTTCCATTTCTCTATTTGTTTCTCCAATATAGAAGTTGTGGCAGTTGTTGCATTGAATTTTATGAATAATGTTGGTGTAATGTTTGTCAGTGTAGTTTTTACATAATATGAATTTTTAGTTTTGCACTTAAATATAACGTTTAGCCCCCCCAGTGGCTCAGCGGTATGTCTGCGGACTTACACGCTAAAATCCGGGTTTCGATACCCGTGGTGAGCAGAGCACAGATAGCCCATTGTGTAGCTTTGTGCTTAATTCAAAACAACAAAATATAACGTTTAATGGAATGTTATATAGAACTGAAAATATCTATTTTCTAAAACAACTCAAAACAGTATCTCAAACAACTTTTTCAAATCATTTTAACAAAATCCTCAATATAATTTCACAGAAACGAATGCTAAAAACAACCTTATACAGGAAGGTATTAATTCTATATACAAAATTCAAAAAGTAGATAAAGGCAATTCAGTAAGTACAATGAACATAAATGAGTACATTTACAAAATGAACGTCATCTTATCAGACAAAAATTTAAGTCATTACTAACAAATCCAATAAAAACACATGAGAAACAACTAAACAAATTACTGTTACAAGTGAAAAACCAACACAATATCTGAGAACCTTTATTTTTACTTACATAAAACCAACTCATAACTACATGGAACTCCCAAACATTATATACACGATTGTCCACTACGACCTTTAGTGTCGACATAAGAATCATTCATTTACGACCTCGGGAAATACATACTGTGGGCATTTTCTAAATATGTAGCATCATCCGGGTCCTTTTTTAAAGCCCATTTTAACTTTAAATCTATTCTTCATCGACTAAACCATAAAGTTTTAATAAACAACTTTGATGTAATCTCCCTCTTTGCAGAAGTCTTAACTACCGAAGCCTAGAAGATAGCTTTAAAACTTTATATCCGAGACCTCAAATCCCAGCAATAAATTAGCAAATTTTATGGAATTCACTACTACCAAAACTAACATTATATTCAATGATCTAAACTACATGCCAATAAATTGCTTAAGTATGAGTAATCCGCGCCACCATTTCTAGCCGACATTTCCGTGATACAAATTGAATCACGATCAAATCAGCCTTATATCTGCCACTATACTGGTACAAATACCTTGATGATACAATTGCTGGTTCACATCCAGAAAACACACACTTAGGTTTTCAACCATACACCCAAATATTCAGTTAACCCGTGAACACAAGAAAACCAACCAAATAGCAATTCTCAACCTCCAGATCACAAGAAACGATACACAATTAAAAATATGAATCCACAGAAAAATCACCAATACAGCACCTATGCACCATACATTTCGTGAGACTTAGCACACGAAACAAAAGAAAAACTCAACACATTAAGAAACCAAACAAACACGGCCACAAAACCATGCTCACCCGATAAAATTAATGATAATGTCTGCCAAATAAAGCTTTACTTCATCAATATCAACAAATTTTTCGAAAAACCGTTGAAAGAATTATACGCACACGCCTAGACAAACACCACAATCAACAACAAACAAGCATTAAAAATGCAAAGAAACAGCAAACTACAAAACTTTATACTGCTGTATACCATATATTCGCGAGTTTAGCGAAAAAACTGCCACAACTTCTATATTGGAGAACAACAATGTTGTTCATAACAATAAGCATAACTAGTACTTCTCAATGACGTTTGTTAATAATGTTAGGATTTTATTTATACACACTAAATTAACTAATAAGGGAGGACCATATGGAGTAATAGTCTGGGGCTCGACTCAGAAGAGAAAACATGAATATTTTAACATACATATATAAGAAATGAACCTAATAAAATGATTTGGAGAAAATTTTCCATGCACGTTTTTATTATTAAGCTCGTCAAACTTACCCTGGAAGAAAAACCTAATTATGACATTATTTTCAAACTGTAGATTATTTACAAATAAAGCTGTATTTAACTAAACTCAGCAGTAAAAGAAAATTGAGACAAACGCGAATGTACCACAAAGAAATGATATCTTTATTTCACCATAAAGTATTTAGGTGTGTTTACAGCCACATTAACTTAAATTCTTAAATACTTCTAAATGCGGTTGGCAACCTTTGCTGCTGAAAAAAAAAGGAAAATGTATTTGCTTTATAAGATAAAACTATAATGGTTATGTTAACCGTGTTTTAGTCAAACCAGAATCCTAGTGTAGAGTCCTTTAATCGTAGGTATTTTATCTCAAAGGTCATCCTCATACGACATTTTAGAGGAGCTACATTATCTGGTTATATTATCCTATGATCCTTCCATTAGGATATGGTCTTATACCTGGTGGATGCAATTCAGAAATTTAATCAAGTGACCACTAGTTAACTAGAATTACTTTCATACTGTGTAATATTTGTCTGAGGTAGTGGTTGGAACAGGATAAGGCTGATTACATGATGCCACTGAGTATCCTTGAATAGAGTTATTCTTATTAACTAACTAAAATACAACGTCTTTAAACGTTATTGAAATTAATTAAATGCACCACATTTAAATAACAGGAATCATAGTTAAAACAAAAGTCAATGCAAAACTGAACATTAATATAAACTGGAGATAAGAATAACTGAACATAATTACTGAAAGCACACATTCCATACATACAGCATACACACACGCATAATTTATCATATTTCAATCATTAAATATTTATAGCATACGACATCACCATTAAGCGAGTTTTATAAGCAATTCAATAAGTGCAAACATTAATCATTATAAAACCTTCACATGCTATTTAATTAAAAAGAGCATGCAATTATATATATAATTAAAATAAGAAACAATCATGAATAGAAATAAGTAGAAAAGTACTTTCATGGCATAATCATCTGCCTATATCCCATCTCGAATTGTCAAGTACAAAATACACATGTATGAGCAAAATCTAATAGAGCAAATGTACTAAACACAACATCAAAATTAATTTAACATTTATAACATAATAATAATCCCAAATACTCATCCCGTGGCCTGGCATACGAGAATCGTGGGTTCGAATCCCCGTCACACCAAAATGCTCGCCCTTTCAGCCGTGGGAGCAATATAACTTGACGGTCAGTCCCACTATTCGTTGGTAAAAGAGAAACTCAAGAGTTGGCGGTGGGTAGTGATAATCCTCGTGTAGCTTTGCGCAAAATTCAAAACAAACCATCCTTTACTCCCTGGTACCACCAGTAAATTACATAAATTTTAGAAATAAGTCAGACAAAATATTTTTAAAAATCATACACATCTTGCTCATTATATATATTGCATTTGCTAATTTGCCATAAGATATTAAGTACAACTCTCTTACAGTACTTCAAGATAAACCATTTTGCCCTACCAAACCATCATATGCAACCTTACCTAGTAACACAACAGCAATCTGTATCATTTAAGTGTAAGGTTGCCAGATTGTGCAGAAGAGAAGTTTTTACACCCGAATTTTAGACAGAATTCATGTGCTCAAAAGAAAAATTTTTAAGTTTATTTCATAATTTTGGAATGATGATGTTCTCAGCCAACATTACAATTTGATATCAACTGTTTTTATCTGATAACCCCAACATCTGTTCTAGCTGAGCACTTAGAATGCCATTATCTTACAGAAATGCCACAAAATTTGGTCCTTTATAAAAGAAAACGAGTAATGAAACTGTAGACAATGCATAACTTAGAGAAGACAACTCCTTTTCTCCATTCCTTATGGAAACTGAAAAGACAGCACCAAAACAGTAAACTTTATCTGGAAAAGCTTGTTATGAAATTACTCATTGTAAATCGATTGCCAAATGACGTAAAGCATGCCTTGATGACAGATCTTAATTTGCATAAGGGACACGTAAGAATGTAAGAATGCCAGAGTAGATGCATTTTGCTGTAATATTAGTAAGCTCGTTCCACGAAACAAAAAAATCAAATGGAGATGAATCATAAAAAAGTGAACCAGTCATTTCTGTATGTCCAAGGGAACTGGGAGAGAACTCGTACTAAGCACTTCCAAAGCCATCAAAAAGCTAAGCGAGTAAGTATAACTAATAGCATCTATATAATCCACGGCAAATGAAATATCATACACCTTGGTAGCAAACAGAATTTGTAGAGTGGATCTCTGAATAACCACTGCGCAGAAGTAAAGTATGTCTGAGCCCACAGAATCACTAGATTTCGAACCACCTGTATAAAAGAGACAGGGAAATGGTTAAAAAGGTATTCAACAAATAGAATATGGTACTTCAAACTACGCGTATCCAACATCCACACAAGACTCAAAGAAAGATTATAATTGGGAATAATAATAATGGTGATTACATGGTTAGAGAAGCTGATCTTTGTACATGAAAATATTATTCAATGCCAAACAAATTTCAGTCAATTACATCTGGATACAAAAGTCACATATAGGAATGATGTACTTCCTATTTCCATAAAACATAGTCCTCTGAATCATGAAAATACAATGTCAAGTGGTTGCTTTAGTAAATATTGGAACTTTGAAGCATATTGCAAAAATAATACTCACTAGAAAATCGTGAAAAGATCCTGATGTTGTAGAAGATCCAACATTCTCAGGGTAGAGTATCTGACTGAGCTACAGACTTTAGATCCATAGCCCAGAATAGACTTAATTACATCATGATAGATCTTCAGCACAGAACATCAATCCACTCCCCAAAAATTAGAAATGTAGATGGGGATTATATTCAGTGCCCTTGTACCTTTGATACGAAGCTGCTTACCGTATGAAATAAATATAAATTTATGGCCGAAATTAAATTCTAAGAATTTTGTCGCAGTTACCATGGGAATGATGGCACCAACCAGACACAGCTCTAGATCAGGGTGCAATTTCTGTTGGCGACAAAAATGCACAAAATCGGTTTCAAATGACAATAAGATGAAACTTTGAAACTTAAATCTGTGTGCCACTCCAACAAGCGAATGAAAACAGTCTGAAACCTGTTGCTCAAAAACTTCGAGGAAGTTGTTCAGTGATAGTATTGATCTAAATACTGAAAAGTGGGGCACTCAAGGCACAGTCAGTGTCAAACTCATATGAACCTGTAATGACCTGTCATTTGAAACATCCTAAATAAAAATGGTTAAATGGCTAATAACTTAAAGGAATGGGGATCCTGTAAAATGCTACATCTCCACATAGTGTCGCAAACCTTCTTAAAGATCTAAAAAGATGCTCTCTCTTCAAAAATATTTCTCTTATTATGCTTCAATTTAAATCAGGTAATAAATGGTAGAGAACTGTCTATAGACACCTTATTGGGTAGGAGGGAAGAGGTTTTTGACACTTTGAAACAAACTGGAAAAGCAGTAACCATTTTCTCCAAAGCTTTACAAAGTCAAAGCAATCTACTTATAGTTAGAAGGAATATTAGGATCCCTTCCAGGCTTATAAAATACCCCTATGTTAATAGGAAAATCCTCCTTCTGCTAAATCTGGTTCAAAAAACTATAACAAAAGAGGCAGAAAAAATATGGTGTCGCATCTCATAATAATTATTATCATGTTCATCTACTGAGCTGCTGAACTGATGACAAGCAATCTTTAGTTCTTCAAATTGAATAGTGAATTATATTCGTAAATACTATTACCTTAAAAAGATGGTAGTTATCGTTCGTCTCGTAACTGATGGCCAAGGAAGCAAAGGAAATGCTATAATAGCTTGAAAAGCCATCATCAAAGGTATCTGAAATACTCTGTTTATCAGTAAACTTCTGGACACTGGAATACAAGATTGAAAGATAATTTGAGGAAAACTTCCATCTAACCTTTGAAATTTTGTCCCAAACGACATTGGAACTGGTAATTAAAAAGATATATAAAGATAACATAACCATAATTTTCTCCTAGTAACACCTAAAAAGAATAAGTACTAATAGTATGACAAAAGAAGACTCAGATGCTAACAACATCGAATGGTGTTCTGAGTGGCATAGACATGGAAGGTGAATGTTGGTCAACCTGCAGTGCATTATCCCTATGAATTCGTCCATCACACATCCTATTTTACATGTACAAGAAAATTTGCTGGAAAGTGATCGCATCAGTTGATCTTAGGGATATTCCATATAATGTCATCCTCAAAAGAATGACAGAAATCATTTAAAGGCGTATTATTGTCTAAATTAAAGTAGAAACTTTCACAGTGTTTTTTTTTTATAAGTGACAACTGTTATTTAGAAGTAGAATAACTGGATAAAGAGCCTTTTTGTATTTGACCATAGCCTTTGTTTTGTTAGAAAGTGGTCTACTGCCATCTGTGGATCCTATCCTAGATCAATGGTGTAGATCGATGTCGGATAAATGAGAATCCAGTGCGTAACAAAATAATGTTGTTGTTTTTTTAGTTTAAGACCAATGGAGTAGGGACTGAGCATTTGACAGAGATGGAAACAGATGTAGAGCTGTCAATTCATATACTGACAGAGGGTAAAAGACCCTTCATGTTGTGAAAGGAAGACTATTTTGGAGGAATGGAGAGGTTTTCTAGCAATCTCACTAGTATTGGCATGGATTTGGACTATAAAGGCTTCACTTTAAGTTGGTTAAAATATTTTTATTCTAAAACAAACATTAAAATAGTGAATTGAATTATTTATGTTTAAAATTAAATTCATTTTGTTCATTACAGATTTAATGCACATGAGCCTGAACTATGAGATTTCACTCTAACTTTTCATTATAGGCTTAATTACGAAGAATTAGTTTCTTCGACTCATTTATGGCATCGTGATAAAGCTATTAACAATTTATTATTTTTATTTTTGCAGTTGTTTGACGAAGACTTTTAAGACTTCTTTGACCTCGAGTTGTAAACAAAAGTAAAGTAAAAATAACCAAGCATTGGAAAGCATAATGTTATTTCAATTAGAAGATTTACATTGTGTTTGGCAAATAAAGAAGCCTGAACAATACCTTATATTTTTGTTTGAAAACAAATGCAATACAATTTTCCAGATAACAAATGAGGTGACAAAAAAGTTTTAAACATCTTACTAGACAATCACATTGCATTTACGTTATAGTACAAGACATTCTGCTGACTGTATGTTTCTGGGAAAATTATTTTTGAATTATTTTAACAGCAGATAATCATTATTAGAGAAGTACTTGAGTTAGTTTATTTTCAAAATTACTGAAAGTGGTGTAAACTGGAGCTACGTATCACACTAAATTAATCCTAACTACAAAAATGTGATAACAATGCATTTTTATTGAAAAAGAAACAAAAAAAAATAAAATACACCAGAATAATATTGAAAAATAAACAATATTCTTGGGGGAAAATTCTGAATTTTCTACCAAAACAGATTTTATTTTTTAATTCAAGGTCTTTTCCAGGTAAAAGTCAAGCGTAAACAATGACAGTTTTCAAGAATGATGAAAACCATGAATACGTTATATGAAAAAACGGCTCGTTTGGGTTGAGAAAATATTTTACGTAGAAGAGCGAACAACATTCAACATTCTTCGGTCATCGTCAGGCTCACAAAGAAAGAAAGAGGTAACTGACCGGAAGCTGACCACATGTTTGGAATGGGTTGTGTAATTAAGTGTCGGAATGTAGAGGGCGGTGTTAGATGTTCAAATATATAGTTTTATTATATTTAATATACGTATAAAGGCGTTCCTTTATATTGTTTATTTTGGGTTTAAGTTGTTGTTTAAGTAAGGCTTCTTTAATTTTGTGTTTGTTTCTTTATTTGGTATTTCAGTGTTTTCTATGGTTGTGTTGTGTTTATTTGACTTACAGTGTTCGAAAACGTGTGAAGGTAACTTTTTATGTTCTTTGAATCTGGTTTTCATTTTTCCACTTGTTTCTCCAATACAGAAGTCGTGGCAGTTATCACATTCTATTTTATAAGTAATGTTGGTGTGGCGTTTGTCAGTGTAGTTTTTACATGGTATATACCTTAGTTTTGTGTCTGGTTTTTAAATAAATTTGGTATTAACTGGAATGTCATATTTTGTTACTAGTTTCTGACAAATATTGGTTATTTGTCTGCTGATGTCGGGAATATATGGTATGCAGCAGTATATGGTTTCGTGATTTTTTGATTTGTGAGATATATTTAGTTTTGTTGATTGATTTTGCTTTCTATCTAGATGTGTGCTTATAATGTTTTCTACGGTTTGTGAAGGAAACTTGTTGATGCTGATGCAATATTGTTTTGTCTAAATCATCGTTAATTTTATCTGGTAAACATAGTTTTATGGCTGTGTTTATTTGGTTTTTTAGTATGTTGAGTTTTTGTTTTGTTTACGTGCTGAGTCCCAAGGAATGTATAATCCAGTGTGAGTGATCTTTCGGTGGATTTCTGTTTTAAATTGTGGTTCTTGTAATTTTGAGGTTAAGAAATAATATTTGATTGCTTTCTTCCTGTTCACATGTGAAGTTAATGTTGGGATGTATAGCGTTAATGTGATTGAAAAAATTTAGTGTGTGTTCCGTATATCTGAATCCCGCAACCGTGTCATCTACATATTTGTACCAGTATAGTGGTGGATGTAATGCTGTGTTTCAACTTGTGTCATAAAAAATATTGGCTATAACTCGTGATACTGGGTTGCCGATGCTTAGGCCATTTGTTTGTAGAAAGTTGGGGTTGTTGAACATGAAGTTTGTCTTTATGGTGGTGAATTGTATGAGAGTTGCTAATTGGTCGCTGGGAATGTCTATAGTTGGTTAAGGTCTTGTATAGAGAGTTATAAGGCTATCTTGCAGGCTTCAGTGGTTGGAACTTCTGTAAAGAGGGATATAACATCGAAACATTCTCGACATCACGTATATGTTATATGGTTAAAACTTTTTCTTGCCTCACGGATACTTTAAAATTGTTATTGAAGTTATTGAAGACTACGACCGTGGTTATTTGTATTTTTTTAATATATTAATTAGAAGAAAAGCTTCTGTTTTGGTTAAACATAAAATTACACATTGGGCTATCTGTACTTTTCTCACTGGAGTCATTGAAAATAGACATACCGCTGAGACACCGAAGAGACAAGGATAACTTCTTTACACAAACTAAAAATAGGATTGCATATTAGTATGTTTTTTTAATAGCAAATATGTCTTATTTTCTAAACACAATAATAGATTTTGGAAACTTAAATATCATTTGCATTCTGAACAAAATATAATGTATAGATTTCAGCTTTTCTCAATAATAATTATACAAATAAAATTGGAGTGCATATTAAATATTTCTTAACTTAATCTAGTATATAAAAAGTCTAGTATTATAAAAAGTAACCTTACTAAACATTCTGCCAAAAATGTACTTTCCTCACATCATTCTTGAATAGTTTCATCAGTATTAATTTTTTCCCCATTTTTATTACAGGAATGTATTAGCTAACCTTTTGTAACGTTTTATTTTCAGCTAAAGTGTGCATAAATCTTTACCGTTAAAGATAAAATATTCGTTAGGCAGTAAAACGATATTTAACAAGTAATTTTACTGTATCATTGTATTTTTTAAATGTAATAAACGTTATAATATGAAGGACAGCGCAGATGATTACTTGGCTGCTTACGATCATCAATTATTATCACGAAAAGAAATAATCAGTATTATCGTTTTGGATTACTACGGTTTTCAATTACTTCATCTAGGCCCGGCATCGACAGGTGGTTAAGGCACTCGATTCGTAATCCAAGGTTCGCGGGTTCGATTCTGCGTCACACCAAACATATTCGCTCTCTCAGCCGTCAATCCCTCTATTCGTTGGTAAAAAGAGTACCCCAAGAGTTGGCGTTTAGTGGTGATGACTAGCTGCCTTTCATCTAGTCTTGCTTCGTAATCTGAGGGTCACGGGTTCGCGCCAAACATGCTCGCCCTCCCAGATGTGGGGGCGTTATAATGTAACGGTCAATCACACTATTCGTTGGTAAAAAAGTAGCCCAAGAGTTGGCGGTGGGTGGTGATGACTAACAGCCTTCCCTCTAGTCTTACACTGCTAAATTAGGGACGGTTAGCACAAATAGCCCTTAATTAGCTTTGTGCGAGATTCCAAAGCAAACAAACAAACCATCTAGTCTTACACTGCTAAATTAGAGACGGCTAGTGCAAATAGCCTTCGAGAACCTTTGCGCAAAATTCAAAAAACAAACAAAACAACTATGTGAACTATCTAGTTAATCGAAAATTGACATTATGGTTTTATCATTATTTTAGATTAATTTTATTTATTTGGTTTAATCATGTTATCGTGATTCAACAGCATCTTGCATGCAAATTATCATGTGATAATAATCCACAACAAGAGTGTGGCGCACCCTACTTAACCCCTTAATTCGATCTAAGTTTTGGTAGAAAAGGCAGCATTGGTTCAGTGGTGAGGGTGGATGGGAAGTGTGAGAGAAGAGTAGTAACTCTGGTGTGAGTGTTTCCTTATAGCAAAGCCACAGAGGGCTATCTGTTGAGCCTACTGAGGGGAATCGAACCATTTAAGCATTGTAAATCCGTAGACTTACCGCTTTACTAGCAGGGGACTAGTACAACTGGAAAACATATTTTCAGGGTGTGAAATTTTTTACTTCCGATACGGTATCTTACTTCCTCTCTCCCACATATGTAGCGACAATACTACGTTCAAGAGGTAGAAGGATCGGCGCGAGGAATAAAAATAAGCATCTAAAAAAACCTTTCACCAATGATCCTCTGGACAGAGAATTATACATGAAAGATTGCAACATTAAAGTACCAGGTATGCTTTTTGCTCACGTAAAAAGATGTAGACACTAGTGGAAAGTGTAGAAAAGCACAAACAAACTGAAGAGAAGACGGATGAAATGGAATCTGGACTACATTATATCAATTCTGTTGAAGATATGATGAAGATAAATTTTCTATAATCAGTTGTGCAAAACTAGACCAACTCCAAAGTATGGAGAGGTTAAGGCACGATGAAATGTTGGCGGTAAGTAAACTCCAGTCCAAAACCAAATGAAATCAAAAGTATAACCTCCGATTTGCGGTAAGTAGTCTGTGCCATCTTTATCTCAAATCCACTGGAGAAAAAGTATATATTGTAGAAACTAATCTATGAAATGTGCATAGTCCACAACTAACTAAATATCTGGAACCTGACATTCAAATGATACCAGTAAGAGCGGTACCCCTGTGGGAGGCCATATACTACTCAAACTAAATCTAATAAGCACCTTACTAAGTAACAGCAACCTCAGGCCACAACTCCTTCTTGAGATTGAGCATCAGAGAAAGAACCGTCACCTTCAACATTATTTCCGTATTTGTAATCATGAGAGAAACTGAGTGAGAAATAGGAAGAAAAAAAGGAGGTAACACGTGTGAGGGCATATGTTAATTGGCCCTGTTCAAAATCCAAAACCAGTTGCCGGGAATCGACATACATGTGATGGTAAGATAAAGGACCCAAACTGAATGATGAAATGCAACAAGATAGATCAATTCTGAGGCAACAGCGTCTTCTCGGGCAGGACTATACAGCATTGGAATGCATTTAAAACATCCAGATACAACCAAATGAAATAAATAATGCCTCTAGTAGTCGTATGTAATTGCAATATCTGGAATTTTACAGAAGCTGGATATCACATCAACTCTCAAAACCCACCATATGGAAATGGAACACATTTAATATTTTACATATGCAATCTTATCCCCTCATGTTTCTTAGTCTTACTATTTTCAGTGTTAAATATTAAAAACATGATGCATCAACACTAGGAATTGCTTTTAAAATAATAAACACCTCAATGAGTTTCCCAGTAACATTTTTTTTCATCAAACATGCTCGCCCTTTCAGCCGTGGGAGCGTTATAACGCAACAATCAATCTCGAAATTCGTTGGTAAATGAGTAGCCCAAGAGTTGGCGGTGGGTGACGATGACTAGCTAGCTTCCCTCTAGTCTTACACTACTAAATTAGGGACGGCTAGCACAGATAGCCCTCTTGTAGCTTTGCGCAATATTTAAAAAACAAACATTTTTTTCAAGAGAAAACAACTTGCAGTCTGAAAATATTGTATAGTATATCACATCACCACACTAGACACTGCAGTTTTGTGGTATATTAAGTCTTTTACGATGGGCTCGGTATAGAATACACGAGTTTTATACCACAAGTTTTAATGCTGTAGTGTATATTTACAAATGTTGGTAGCCTTTTAATTATGATTTAGTCTTTTCTATAAAAACAACAACAGAATTTTAAAGAAATACTGTTAGTAAACATTTGTTTATGAAAATATCTGGTCTTCTTCGTTACTAGTCCGAGTGTTAAATGATTTTTTATCATAATTAAACAAAAACTAATCTTCATCCCCAAAATTTCAGGTATTATTTATGTGATCCATAAAACCTCGTAAATAAATTTTAATTTCTTTATTATAACGGGTGGTCTATTTGATTGACCTGTTAAACACAATAAAAAGCAGAAATTTAAATTATGCGTTTATCGTTCTAGAATGACTACATATTATTGTGCAAAAACGAATATTTAGTGTAAATGACTTAAATCTCAAAATATTATACATTTATGTATGTTTATTATTTTTATTATACTGACCTTCCAATCGTTCGTGGTGAACAATCAAAAAATCACAATGGAAAAGCTTACGTGCACTCGTATTGCCATATTCAGTGGAACAAAACTAGCTTATAAAACTTTGCTGTTTTAGTGGACTAATATTTTGTTCAGTGTACAGTATTGTCTTACACTTATTTTCTTTTAAACATAAAACAGTAAATAAACAAAGTAAACAATTACCTTTTCTACTTATCACCTTTGCACTTTGTTGCAGAGCTTTTAAAATTTCGCAATTATAAGATACAAAACGAAATAAGCTTTTAGGCCTTACATACGCAGTTGAATAACCATAAAATACTGTGTTTATATTCCATGATAACGAGAATACCCACTTGCAAAGAAAAATATATATGTTAAAACGGATAATATGAGTTGAGAGTTATTTTAGGTAGAGGAGCGAATAAGGTCGAAACGTTTTTCGCTCCTCTACATAAAACTATTTCTCATCCCATACCAGCCGTTTTTACATGTATACTATGTCGATAATACAGAATGCTTAGCGCGTGCTTTTATATAGCAAAGCCACACTGGGTTATCTTATGTATCCACCGAGAGGAATCGAACACCTGAATATAACGTTGTAAATCCACAGATCCACTGCTTTCCCAGCGGAAGACTAATAAAGCTTAGTAACTAAAGTTTATTTTGTTTTTTCAATATAAAATTTTCAGAAAACTAAAAATAGCTTACCTCCTCAGAATCTTGTTTTGAAAGA
This sequence comes from Carcinoscorpius rotundicauda, assembly GCA_011833715.1. Taxonomy (NCBI): domain Eukaryota; kingdom Metazoa; phylum Arthropoda; class Merostomata; order Xiphosura; family Limulidae; genus Carcinoscorpius; species Carcinoscorpius rotundicauda. The sequence goes on from CM022393.1 coordinate 44,567,715, forward strand.
ACGAGGTGGCGTCCTAACACTTGAAAATGGCTGAAAAAGCCAATAGAATATTCTGTGCTTTTCATTGGTTATTTACATGTCACATAAAAGTACGTGTACTTAACAGACTGCTATAAAATTGTGTTTTATATATTTCCAATATATTCTTCCTAGACCTAGCAGTAACACTTTAATCGGTTCCTAATATATATAAAAGCAATGTAATAATATCGTTGCATCAATTTCAATCCATTTATAACTCTGTGTTACAGTTATCCGTGATGACGAGAAAATTCGCTTGTAGAGAAAAATTATATATTTAAAAATGGCTGGTATGAGTAGAGAAAGCACTTGCAGAGGAACGAACAACATTGTCAGGTTCACAAAGAAAGAGAGAGTTAGTGACCGGTAGTTGACAACACGTTTGAAGTCGGTTGTGTAATTGAGTGTAGAAATGTAGAGAGCGTGCTTAGATATTGGATATATTTATTAATATAGGTATAAAGGTATTCTTTTGTATTGGTTTATTTTGGGCTTGAGTTGTTGTATGATTAAGGCTGTTTACTTATTCAAAAATCAGGCACAAAACTAAGGTCTATACTATATATAAACTACATTGAGAAACACAACATCAACATTATTTATAAACTACAATGTGACAACTGCCAAGACTTCTGTACTGGAGAAACAAGTTGAAAAATGGAAACCAGATTCAAAGAACACAAGTCACCTTCACACGTGTTCGAACACTGTAAATCAAATAAACACAGCATAACCATAGAAAACACTCAAATATCAAATAAAGAAACAAACATAAACAAACGCAAAATTAAAAAGGCATATCTTTTTATGTAAGAAAATTTATTGTTTCACAAGACATGAAGGAAATGCATTATGTAACATTGTAACTGCTTTTTGCTTTAAAAGTTTGGTTATACTTTGTGTTAGGCAATGATTAGAACTGAAATTTAATGTATATTTATGTGGTGACTATCATTAGTCTGAAAAATCATTTCAAATAAGCATACGAATATATCATTCAAAGTATGATTTGTTAAATACATTTACTGTGTATACTGTTCACAACAAAATTTAAATTATATCTACCTACTGATAAATACGAATACGACATAATTATTGCTTTAATGCAGACAATTCTGTTTTTCAGATGGCAACATTAATATATTACAATCTTGAGAGTTAAACTTATACAGAAGAAATTATTCAAAACTATAAAGACTTTTCATTGCTTAGGAATAAAGTATAGACCACAAACTCCTTCTTGTAAAGCTCTATAACATGCAAGCTTTGAGGTAAAACCACCAGCTTTTTCTGTTTCAGAGGAGGTTCTTACATGTTTTGTATATCCATTAGCTTCCAACATGTCATAAATTGGAGGATTTGGGCCACAAAGTGGGACTACAAGTTCTCTATAGACATATAATTCACCCTCAGGTTCCTTTGGAATTGGAATAAATGTTTCCTTTTGACCAAGAGTAATACCAGTTGAAAACTGAACCACTGTAGGTTTGGTTGGGCCTTTTCTTGAAATTTCAGTTTCTTTTACAGTTGAGACATGACTGGCTAAAATCTGTCCAGCTGGTAGATCAGAGAACATCAAGTCATCAATCAATGCTTCTTTTTGTTTTAACCTTGATTTTTTAATTTCCTTTTCTTCTTCTAAGAATTGTTGTTTTCTAAAGTGTGTCTGCTGTTTTTCCTGTTCCAACAGATTCTCTAACTCTTCCTCATCTCTGCTAATTTTGCCCCTGTTTTTTGATATCTGTGTACGATTTTCCTTTTTGTACAGTTCAATTTTTCGTTTTGTTGCTTCAAAATCCACATTATTTACAAGATTAAATATAATTGTTTCAATCTCTTCCAGGTAATCATTGTATTCTCTTAGTGATGAGAACTCCTCTTCTCTCTTATTAAAATCTTTTAAAATTTTTCGCCTAATGTCAACTTCCTTCTCAACATAAGGATCTTCAAAAATTTGGATCCTAAAATCATTCCTCCTGAGAGGTATACCACATTCAGAACATGAACCTGAGCCCTTCACAAATAACAGCTCTACACAGTTTTCACAAAGAGCATGACCACAAACATTTACTAGCAGTTTGAGGGATGGATTTCTGTACTTTGTTGTTTTGCATCGAGGACATGCCGCTACATCCATCTGAGGTAGCACCTGGAATATAAGATTAGTCTGTATTAATAGTATGAAAACAGATACAATATGATATTCAAATAAATAGCTATTCTCATTCAGTGCTGCCCTTTATATACAAAAATGTTTTCACACATGCCAAAAGCTATCTATTTCCCCTTCAATGGAACTAACTGATTTCAATGCATCTTTCATGCAAATCCATCATGCATCAACCTCCAATAAGTGTGAATTAGTATTGTGATGCATGTGACTCCCTCTAATCAACTCCACCAAACTATCACTTTTAGCTTTTGCATTAGATGGAAGCACTGTTATTCACAAGCGAGAAAGTGAGAGATGTTAGTGCTCATTAAAAATACATTTTCAGTAAATAAATATAACTTACGATACAGTATGTTACCTCCTCTCACATAAGTAGCTAAAATCCTACACTGAATAGTTGGAGGGACTGGTGCAAGGAAAAGAAATAAGCTAAACCATGTAAAGGACATTCCCTAAGATAAAACATTCAGGTTCTAAATGTCTGGCATGGATAGCTGCACCACTTTTGAAACAGGTATACTCTTTACCCATTAGAGAAAGATGATGCACATATAGGCTGAAAACAAAGTAGCACATCAAACTGGGAGAGAACTATGGCTGGAAAGTGAACTTAACTACAAAAGTGGGTAAAATGAAATAAACATGCCCCTAGGTGTAGAGTAGATAGGGCATGATAGACTGTATATGGCAAGTCAGTTACATTCAAAACCCATGTTGCTGGAAACCAACATTCATACTGTTGTAGGAAAGAGGATAACACAATTTTCACCTGAAGTTCATTAAACCAAAGGGAATCTAGTATTTCCCAATTCATAAACAGAACATATGTGAATATGATAAATTGATCAAGAAACCTGACATCTGATAGCAAACAGTTATTTACATAATGTAAACCATCTCCCCCAAAAGTGAAATTGATCAGAATCAATCCAAGCACATTAATCAGAATAAAACACTGAAAGGTAATGAGAGGAAAAGAATCATAAAAATCCACAAATCACCTTCAATGTGATCCACAACACTGAGTATAAATTAGAGGGGAATATAGATATCTGTAACACGTGTGAAGATTAATGTTGATTGGTTCTACTCTAAATCCAACACCCATCCATTAAAAACTGACATCCAAGTTCGTGATAAGATGAGAGATTCTAATCAATGAGGTGACTACAGTTTTGAAATCTCACTCTTCATGTGTTTTAACGTTTCATACTAGAGGATATCACACCATCTACCTGAGCAGAACACCACTGAAAAAAGGGGATAAACAAGGCAAGAAGTACAGAAGAACAACACATGAAACAGTGCAATGGATAACCAAGAAATCTAATTTTTAAAAGCAGATTACCAACCAAATTACCAAGCAGATTATTAAATACAAAGCAGAACCTGGATGATCAGCTATACCCTTTTCCTTTACCCATGTAGCCCATAGGTAGGTATGGTTCATGAAAGGCAAGCTTATGAAGCAACTGTATCATAACAATAAAACCTACAACTGATCTTGTGGAACACCCCATCTCTATAGTGTGCATTATATGGCCATAGCTGTTGCTGATTTTTGAATTAAGCACAGAGTTACACATGGGCTATCTGTACTCTGCCAACCACAGGTACTGAAACCCAATTTCTAGGAGTGTAAGTCTACAGATATACTGTTGTGCCACTGGGGGTGCATCACTGTGAAAGTATAATATGCAAATTGGCATAGCCTGACAGAGCAGATTTTAAATGTTAAAGAATACCTTGTCAGACACTACTTGCCACAGAGTGGGATCCAAACAATGAGTATAAATAAAAGAAAAAAAATAAGAAAAATACACTTAATTCCGATATTCTAGAACTGCTACAAGTGAAAGATGATAACCCAAAGCAGAAAAAAGTAATGATCTGATGCAAATAACAAAAAAGCATGTATTCTGGTTAGTCAAATGCCAAACAAAGTGCCTCCAAATAATGATGAAATGAAACACCAATGAAACAGAAGGGTGTCAAATTTGGTGAAAAGACACACAAAGTACAAGAAAAAAATGACAAAGGCAAAGAATCCAATCAAATTAAGAGCTAAACCCAACTGGCAAAGGAAGGAACACAAGTAACTCAAACAGGCAATGATTGCCAAGGAAGAAAGAGGTAGAATAGGCAGAGTATAGGTGAGAGATGAAAAAACAGAAAAGAGGCTAAATAGAGGAGTTTTCTTCAGGAACTGCCAAAGTGTTGGGAGAAAAACAATATGTAGAAAAGAAGGTATGTAGAAGGATAAAAAGAACAGGAAATATTGCTGAAAAAACAGACCACCAATGTCCACAGGTGAATATGAGAAGGAAGAAAGACATAAACAAAGGTAAAACAAGTAGCACTAGGAGAGTGGTTTAAACATTGGTAAAGTGAGGCAGTGCAGGCCACATTAACATCACCATTTAGAAAGACAGCCAACTACAGAGGATGACAAATACAGAAGAAACATCTATAGATAATCTACATGGTGAGGAAAAAAAAAGATGTGGGACAGGACCACCTCAAAATCAGAGACCAATGAGACAAAGGCCACTGAATCCAAAAGACAAGAGAATAAATTCACATAGTGGAGAAGAGAGGGTTGATCAGGAGAAAACATTTGACTCAGTAAACGATAGCAGAAACATTGAAAAACTTCCATATAGGAAAAGAGAATTCTAACAAGCCATAAAATCAGCTGTCAGAAGAAACTAGACCACTTCTCCCCATGTAAAAAATACAGAAATCTCCAAAAGAAAGCAGCAGCAAACAAACCCAGGATAATGTTACATTGTAACCTAGAATATCCTAACTATCCTGAAACCATGCATGTAAAATGAGAGCTGAAAACAATAAACAAGCCAAAATGTACAAAAGAATCACTGAAAAGACAATGGAATAAATTATGCTTAAAATTCAATGACAAAGAATGTCATATTAAACCTAGTTGATTCTGCAAGAGGGGTAAGAAAAACATAGCAAAATTTAAGTGTTGTGAAAACAATATTAATTCTCCATCATCCCAAACAGGTTTGCTTTATTCAGGAAGATTAGTTGGGCAAGTTTAGAAAAAGAAGGTTGACCCATACAATGAAGGATAATAGCACATAAATCCAACAAAGGGTCTCCCCACCACCAGTAGTCTGTGAAAATATTGCTACAGGTATAATATCTACAGTTGGAACATTCATTGATGCAGAATTTATTGTAGAAATACATAAATCAAACCAAAGCATTTGATGTAAAAAACATGCAAGTGTGAGAAAAAAAAAAGGTAAATTAAGTATGTTATTTTCACAATTCTTAAACGTCTTCTGTACGATGTAACGGCTTGAAATTTAATTACTTTAATATGAATGTATTTTATTATCAAGTACATTGTAAAATTTTTATTCCTTTATTTTGGAGATAGAGATATAGAAGAAGCTTAGTCCATTGTTTTCTTGAAGTGTATGTAGTATTTGCTCAGTGTTTCTCACCTTATAAACTTGCTCAGCAGTAAAGTTACATTTAGGGGTTACCTTTATAGTTGAAAATTTTATGATTGTAGACATTTAGCTTGTGGAAATGAATGTTAGTGAAACAGACTGCAAACGGCCTTCAGCCTATAACACGTGCAGAATCACATAGCAGGCAACAGGAGAGCTCTTTTTAAATAAAAAAACAAGCACAGAAAAGCAGAAGGGAGTTGCACCACCTGTGTTTCATATTACTTTAATTTTTAGAACTGGACACATTTAAAAATGTGTCATTAATACAACTGCTCTCATTTAATAATTTGCTAGCCTATGCTTACAAGACCAATAACCTCTGTGATGTTCTGCCTCAGAGGAAAATTTGTGAATGTGAGCCTCACTAAATTTATAATAATTCTTTAATAGTTACACAATAGTAGAGCATCATTTTTATACTTAGTAAAAGTAATATAATAATTTCATCAAGAGTGAGTAGAAAAACTATGGACAGCAACATAACTTTATAAGGCTTCACTTTAGTGTTGGAACAAATTTTAAAGACAAGATACATTTTTGTTATTGTTTCCAACGTGCACTTATTTCTAAAAAAATTGTTTCTCGTGTCATAAATATTTTCTGCTCACAAGTCAGTGTATGGTTTAAAAGATGGCATATTTATAGCATAAATTGTATCCAATATTTAATCTATAGTAATAAAAGTGCATGGGTGTATGTCTGCAATTGCCATAGCTCTACAAAATAACGAATTTACAAACCTGAAATTTTTTGCCCCTACTAAATGGACCATGAGGGTGTTCACCAGTGTATTATTACTTGTATGCATTCATGCACATTTTTTTAGGCAAGCTTGCACAAAACTTCATAGAAAGAATGTATGACCACCATGGCTTGAAGAAGAAAAACGTGATATTTTGCACCTATAGTAAGTGGACTGTTAGGATACACATTGGATTTATTTATATGCATGGATGCATTCACATCATTTTAGTGAAGCAAGCTAACAAAAAAACTACATAAAAAAGTAGTTTCTTATATTACAAACAGACACACACATGTACATGTGCATCTTCTCAATGCAGCAAGTTAGCAAAAAATCACAAAAATGAAATGGTTCACTATGTAAAATGAAATGCATAAAATTTAAAACACTAAAATAACTGTTGATTTTTAATTTAAAATATCTATTAATTTGATTAAGAAAAGATTTAAACATAATATTGAATCAATATTTTTTCATGCACAATAAATTTCATGCACTTGGCTCTAGGCTATCTCAACCTATGAAAGAACCTAAAGACTGGAAACTCTGCATGCATGCTACAAGGATTCCAAGGTTGTGCACTGTGTCATTATATTTTTAGAATTAACAAAAAAATATTTAGCCTTGTAACCCTTAAGTCCCATTATTGTTTCTATAAGGTCTATAGAAAAGTATGATTTTTTTCAAATTCTCACTGAATGAACAAATTATGGAGACTTTCTGCCAAATATTAGTTTTTCACACAAACATGGGAATAAAAATACAAATCTGAGAATATTAAAGAATTTGAAGAAAGAAAGAAAAAAGAGTACAAATAAAAACATAAGAAAATGAATAAAGAGGCTAAATTAAAAATATTTACAATTAAAAAGAGTTGAACTAAATTCAGTTTGAGAAATAACAGTCAAATCAATTAAAAAACTGACATATTGGGATTGTTATAGAAGTAATTACGATAATGAAGACACTTGACTGGTACTATTGAGGTCTCTGGGAACCATGAGGGGGTCTAAGAATTCCAAAGAGGAGATTGGGCACTTTGGACTAGTTTTCTGTAAAAATGTGTTTAACACCAAATTTTCTGAAACACTAATACCAGAAGTATAAATTTTATGAAAAGTCAGAGAATAAAACTGTAAAAATCTAGTTATCTTACTTTTCACTGTCCCATAAATTAAGTAGAGCTAAATTTTTAGTAGTAGTAAAATATGCTTTGCTCATTCAGTCTGTATTAGAGATGTGGAAACAGAATCTACTAAATATTGTAAATTTAATAAAAAACAAAAGAACAAATTAAAACTTGTATTAAATATGGTATCTGAATGAGCAATTACCACAATAACTGCAACAGTTTGTCAAGCAATTATAGCTTTAAAGGTTTTCACTGTTATCTCAACCCTAAAAAGTTTCACCTATAAATCTAGTACCCACATAGATTGTGGAACACAAAGTATTGTGATTAGTTCAGATTTCATTTTTCTATACATACATCAGTCTATACACTCTTATCTCAAATTCACTTAACTTACAAATCCAGGAATCTCATATATATATAGTAATGCAAAAAAGGGCAGAACAACACTATAGTTTTCCTGGAAGGGCAAAAACAGATTTAAAAATGCCTAATTACAATGAGTTGTTGTTTTAGTAGGGCTCAGAAGGCCTTCCTTTTATTTTTCTCACATTCAAATTGTTTCTTTTGGAAAGGTTAGCTGTTTTAGAGAAAAACATTTTAAAGTAGTTACAAATTCTGTGTACAATAAAGGACAACAATTTTATATTTATGGCTTTAAAACAAAGATAACCAGGATGTTTATTTTAAAATGGTCAGATTCATAATGAGATCACAATTTTTAAAAAAACATCTTCCATAAATATAAACTGTTCTAATAATTGTATAAATTGTTTGTTTGTTTGTTTTGGAATTTCGCACAAAGCTACTCGAGGGCTATCTGTGCTAGCCGTCCCTAATTTTGCAGTGTAAGACTAGAGGGAAGGCAGCTAGTCATCACCACCCACCGCCAACTCTTGGGCTACTCTTTTACCAACGAATAGTGGGATTGACCGTCACATTATACACCCCCACGGCTGGGAGGGTGAGCATGTTTAGCGCGAGGCGGGCGCGAACCCGCGACCCTCGGATTACGAGTGCACGCCTTAACGCGCTCGGCCATGCCAGGCAATTGTATAAATAAGAAAGTTCTTGCAAACTGAATTGGTTGGCTGGTTGATTTTGTGTTTTATGGCACAAAGCAGCTAGGCTATTGGCACCAAACATCCAGTAAAAAGGTAAAATTAAAGTAAATGCAGTATAATTCATAAAAGTAAATTAAGATAAAACAAAACAGAGTTTAAAAAAACAACATAAATAGCATAAAACCAATGTTTACATCTAGCTACAACGTAAAGAGAAAAACTACAGTAAGAGAAGTCACAAAGGACTTTCTGTAGTATAATGGTAATTATCATAACCTGCCAGGAAGACTAACTGGTAAGTCACCTGAAGTTGGCCTTTCCAGTCGTGGTTCTGGGTTGTGTGTCATTATGACCATTTTCAACAAAAAGTAATAGAAGTTTTAAAAGACATGTAGAAAAATTATAATAACATGCAAGGATGACTAATGGGTTGTTCAAATGGATAGTTCAAACAGCAGTGTTAGTCACCTGAAGTTGGCCTTTCCAGACCTGGTGTCGAGTTTTTTAATGTAACAGCCATTTCTAATTTCCAACTGAACTAGACAGACTGTGATTCTTAAAAGGGAACAACATTAAAAAAAGTTTAATACATGAATTAAAAAACTTAAATGGCATTAAAAAGATTAATGACCTTTAAAAAACTAAAAAGTTTACCAAGGTAGGAAGTGTCACCATCACCAGTAACAATGTATAACATCATGGGCAAACCTTGGGACAGAACATGTTCAAAATGGTGCCATTAAAGACAATCATAATGATGACAAGAAAGTAAAATGTGGCTTACTGTGATCTGAGTGTTACACAGGCTACATATTGGTGCATCAGTTCCAGATAAAAGAAAATGATGAGTTAGAAAACTGTGACCTAGTTAGAACAACTTCCTCCTTCTAACCCTTACAAAATCAAAATGGCCAAAGTCCAATATTAAATTTCATTTCGAAAAGCTTCTTTTCGCATTATTCACTCCAAGTTGACTCCCAGTTGGCATGGAGTCAAGCCATGAAAACAGAACAATAGTTCATGTATAGAATAGGCACAGCTTTGATAGTGCCAGAGCAGATAGATTTAACTGCAGCATCGGCTAGCTCATTCCCACAAATATCAACATGGCACTGTATCCAGAAAAACTGGATAGAAGTAGATGTCAAAGAGAAATGGGCCAGTTAGTTTTGAATATCCGTGAGAACAGGGTGTGAACCAACGTGAAGAGATTCCAGGACCAGTAGCAAACTAAGCGAGTCAGTATCAATAATGCAGTTTGAGTACTGCTTAGTTTCTACGTGATCAAGAGCAAGAGAAATTGCACACAGTTCAGCTATAGAGGGGATTCTTAAGCAACCACTGAACTGCAACAAACCATGGCAGAACACACAGAGTCACCTGATTTTGAACAATCCATATAAATAAAAATGGAAGTATTGTTTGAAAGATGTTCAGTAAATAAAAGACAGTACTTTCAATCGGGAGTATCTGTTTTTCTCAGATGACTTAAAGAAAGGTCACATTTGGAGACTGTAGTAAGTTATGATGGGATAGGCTGACCAGTGGTTACCGAAATGTTATTCAAGGGCAGATTCAATTTATCCAACTGCACCTGTATACAAAGGCCAAAAGGAGCAATGGCAGATTGTCTGTTCTGAAAATGTATGGCCCACTGAGGAAGATAAACACAACCCCAGGTGAGATGCCCTGAGAAGGAATGAAGTTTTGAAGCATAAAGTAAAGACAGTTGCAAATGGTGAAGGTTCATTAGACTATGTATAAGCTCTGAACAGGAAGGATGTGGAGAGCCCCAGTGCAGAGCTGAAGTCCCTGATGATGATCCAGCATCTTTAAGCCCGAGGGTCTGGCAGAGCCATAGAATCATTGATCCATAGTCAAGTTATGATCGAATAAGAGCATGATATACTTTCAGCACAGAACACTGATCTGCTTCTCAAGAGGTGGTAGAGAAGACACAGAAGATGTTCAGTGCTCTTGCACATTTGACCCATAGCTGCTTAATGTAAGGTATAAAGGTCAGCTTACTGTCAAAAACAAGCCCCAAGAACTCGGTCTCAGAGACCACAGGCAGCACACAACTTCATCAATACAGAGTTCAGGATCAGGGTGAATACCTCATTGGTGGCAAAAGTGCATGCAAACAATTTTAGAAAGAGAGAAGTTAAAGCCATTTGCTGTGGCTTACTTCAGTAAATGATTGAGATTAGTCTTTCAATGCCACTCAATATACCTCATGTTTGACAACTGATATGAGATGTGAAAGTCATCGACATAAAGCCAGTTTGTAATGGTAAGAAGTGGTTCAGTGATGACATTAATCTATATACTGAAAAGTGTGACACTCAAAACACAGCCCTGAGGGACTCCAAGTTCCTGTAAAAGAGAATAGAAAAGTGTCGAACCCACACAAACTTGAAATCACCTGTTCATTAAAATGTTTTTTAATAAGAATGGGCAAATAGCCATGTAACCCATATATACAGAGGTCTCACAAAATGCTGTACCTCTATGTTGTGTCATTGTGCCTTCTCAATGTCAAAGAATATTGATACAAGATGTCATTTGAGAAAGGCTTTTCTAATTGATGTTTCAAGTCAAATCAGGTGGTCCATGGTGAAGTGCATTTCATAGGAACCCACACTGGGTGGGCGAGAGAAGGTTGTTTAGGTCGATGAACCAAACAAGGCAAGCATTAACCATCCTTTCTGAGGTCTTACAGAGACAGCTTCTCAAAGCAATTGGACAGTAGTTTGAAGGAATCTTAGGATCCTTCCCTGGCTTAGAGAAAGGGAGGACAATAGCATCACAACAGGCAACAGGAAAAACATTCTCCTGACAGATCCAGTTAAAAACAATTAGAAGAATAGCAAGAGAAGTAAGAGATAGATGGTGCAGCATGTTATAGTATACATCATCTGGTCAAACCAAAGTACTGCCAGACTGATGAAGGGTCAATTTCAGTTCCACCAGTATAAATGGACAATTATAGTCATAGAGACAATCAGCTTGAAAGGAAAGAAGTGACTGCTCTGCCAGTCTTGATGACTAAGAAGGTGAAAGAAGAAGCAAAAATGCTAGATACCTAGCAAATCCTAGAGTATTGATGATGCTTTGAGTATCAGTTACTTTCTAGCCATCAGAGAGCAAGATTGAGAGGGGGACAGAATTATATTGCCCACTGACTTTTCAAATCTTGTCCTATATGATGTTGGAACTGGTGATAAAAGATATGCCAGTTGTGAACTTAATCCAAGATTCCTTCTGGCTTTGACATCTCATCCACTATGCAGATGCATGGGCCCAATGGAAAGCAAGGTGGTTCAAGAGTGCGAGATATCCATGGAAAGTATCTCAGGCTCATTTTTGAGCCTTTCGTGCCATGTGGCAGGCAGGATTTCACTATGGATGAGGATATAGTGGAAAACATGTTGAGGTTTTAGGAATACATTGAGCAGCTGCTTGTATAATACACTCAGTTACTCCTGCCACACAGTCATCTACCGATGGCTTACAGATAAAGGCCAGATCGAGTCAGTGAGAAAAGTAAAAGAGGGCCAGTTTGCCTGATTCAGCTTCTACCAAAGCATGCGGGTCAAACCAAGGCAAGTGGGTCGGGTGGCATCGACCAAGACCAGTCTCTATCAAGATTATAGGAAAATGATCACCGAAGCGTGGATTATTGTCAACCATCCATGAAAAATGGAAGAATAATGATGGAAAGCAAGTTAAGAGATCAATAACAGTAAAGAGCTGACTAGGTGCATGGAAATAAGTCGAAGAACCAGTATTGAAGAAAAAAAAGGTTATGATCAGAGAGCATACATTCTACAGAGCAACCTCTCCTATCAATACCAGCACTTCCCCAAAGGGGATGATGTCCATTAAAGTCCCACAGGATTAAAAAGGGAGACAGCAACTGTTCAATGAAAGCATCAAGGTCTGATTTACCATATGTCTCTCCAGGTGACAGGTAGAGAGAACAAATAGTTATGATGTGACTCAAGGAAACATGGATGGCTATAACCACCAATGGTGTGTTAAGTGACAAAGACAGGATGTGCACATGCTAATCAACCAACAAGGCTACTATTCCATGCACTTGTCCATCACACAGCCTGTCATTTCTCTGAAAAGAAAACTGCTGAAAGGTGACTGTAACAGCAGGTTTCAGAAATGTTTCTTGTAAGGAAAGACATACAGAATGATAGGAAGCAATCAATGTTTTGATGTCATTCATATTAGAATGTAAACCTTGACAGTTCCATTGTATCAAGGTGGCCATTTTTAATGACATGTAGGCAAATCGGGTGGAGAACCCTTCTGTTTATAACCATGTCTGTTTTCCTCACTGTCCTTTTTCGAGGGAGGTCTATCAACCTCAATGGATACTGCCCTGGGTTGATTGGACAGGTCTTTGATGTTGAAATGGGATTCCATTGACTGAAAATGTCAACAAATTATTGTTTTGTATCTTGGGGTGGGAGAAGATGTATCTGAAGAAATGCTTGTACTCAGAACCAAAGAATGTGGATCTTGGGGTTTTCTTTGAATGTATAGAAGGGACAGAGATAGGTGTAGAAGTTGGTTCATCAACTTTTTAACCATGGAAGTCTAAAGACTTTTCATTTGTTTGAAGAACGATTCTCTTGGAGGCCCAGAGAGATCTATCTGCACTCCCATTGTAATTGTGGAACAAAGTGCAGCAGTTTACGTCCGAGATGAAGAAGTAGGCAGCAATTTTTGAGCCTCAGGATAAGTAATGTTATGAATCATTTTCAAACGCTGCAGCTCTTTTTCCTCCAACCATTTAGGGCAAGAACAAAAGTAGGATGGGTGAGAGCCATTGCAAATGACACAATAAGGGTCCATTTCACACTCAGACATCATGGTCCTTGCCACTACAATAAGCACACATTAAGAAACCATGACATGACGATTTTGAGTGACCAAACCGTTGACACTAGAAACATCAGAGAGGGTTTGGAATGTATGGCCATACTCTACAATTAAGATAACCTGCCTTGATGGTGGCAGGTAAATGTGGTGACATAAATGTGAGAATGAGGACAATGGTCAGTACCATAATTCCATCTTTATGAGTGGAGATACACATCACTGGAGAAACCAGCAAAAATCTCCAACTCTGGGATATTTTTCAAATCTCTCTCAACAATAAATCCTTGTGATAAATTCAAAGTAGCATGAGGTGCAACCTCTATAGGTATATCTCCAATTGCCTTTGAATGCAACATGAATTCACTGTGTTGAGATGTGGATGTTTCCATCAATGTCACCAGATCAAAACTTCTTCACTGACTTTGGAGATCTAGCAAGTCCCTCTAGTCCCTTCTGAATAAAAAAATGGGGGACATTTGCCCTGAAGAATTCTCTGAAAGAAAATGTAGGATAACAAAATAAGGTACAACAAATGGTACAGATGTTGAAGATTGCTGCTCAGAAACTTCAAAACGTGGTCGTTTACCAGTGGACTGTTTTTTCACTATTTTATTTAAATCTTTGTTTGGACCATCTATAAGAAAAAAAGAAATTTCAGTGCCACTGCTTCTAGTCACCATAGAGGCCTATAAGGGGATGCATTACAATGTCAAGTAAGGACTGCAGCAATGCCAGGGTTTCGTGAGCACTATACCCAAACACCAGCATCAAACACAATGTCCACAATTCTTTTGAGAACTTCCAACACTGGTACTTGGTTGATCCTAGCTCAAGTTAACCAGCCGAATGATGAAAGGGGAACCACCCCAAGGCTGCCCATCTATAGGAATTCAAGGCCAAAGTGGTGTGTTAGGGTTGGACCATTTAACCACCAGAATCCTCTCCTCCCCTTCACAGGTCACCACACATAGGAAATATGTGGGTGGATGTTTAGATACCAGAGGAAGTAAACTGAAAGAGCAGAACCTTCCCTTGGAGGTCCCCTCACCATGTACACGAATCCACACAGAGGGGTCAAACTCACTTGTTTTTTCTTTTACAACAATGTTTGGTATTTATCAACAGAAAAGCTCAACACTGAATGAAATAAAAGTTTTTAATTAGTTCAACAACTAATAATTACACTTATGACTGTCAGAACAGTAACCAAAATCCTTATTTTTGTGTTTATAACTTTCCATTATTCCAACTATCCAAGTAATGGAATTATTGTTATTATTTTTGTTTGTTGTGCAAAGCTGTACAATGGCTTAATTTTGAACCACTAAATAGAAAATAGAGTGAAGGCAACTATCTGGCAGCACCAACTGCTTATTATTATTATTTCCTTCTTGAAGTCCTGAGTAGTGGGAAAGCAACTGTGCTACAATACCCACTACAAACCTTTTTCTTTTAACTGCTTTTTTAATTACTCTACACAACATGGCTTGAAGAACACAGAAACACACTATTAATGGGATTGTCTATTAATCAATCAGAAAATATCACTAGTCACACATCTCCATTTACAAGTTATCACTAAATGCAATTCATAAATTGTGTTATCCAGTATTGTTCAAAAAAATTAAAATTATTCTGAAAAATATTAAATTTATTTAAAGTGACAAAAATTAAGAAGTCAGAAAGTTTTTGGCCTTATGAAACTTGCACTGTTGCGAGTGTCAACATGCATTACTAATGTGCAATGAGCAAGATTTTTTATAACCACAAAATATATTTCAAACTAGCATTCATGCATTATTTTTTCATTGATATTTCCAAAAAGCAAAGGTGGCTATTTTTTTACTCAAATTTACCTTCTAAAAACCTGAAAATTGAAGTCTGAATCTAACCATTTATCTTGCCGAAAGAATCAAAACACTTCTCATTAGCAATTTTCTAATTGACAATGTTTATTAAAAAAAAAGTAGAAAAATTGTTATTGTACCAAAACAAATGACAGATATAAACATCTAAATTCAATCTTAGACTGTAAAATTATGTGTTGTTGTTGAAACAGGATTTTAATGTAGTATTTGTTTTCTTACAGAGTAGAAGCTACTAAAGGCTAACAAAGTTCCAACTGTCATTAATATTTCTTTCACAGTTTGACTACAGCATAAACCATATTTGCTTATTTTTTGTTTTAAAATGGTAAAAAGGCTTCCCAAACTAAAGATTTGTTTTATAAAATAGAAATGTTATACAGTTTTATTCAAAATCAAATTACAGCCACACAGGGGTGTAGTCATCTTTTAAATGCTGGTCAAACAAATCCAGAGCATTTGACCAATCAACAGAAGCAACCTTTTTGAGGGTGGTGAGAACTCTTAAAAAGTGTTGAAATTTTATAAAAATCACTGTTGAATTCAATGTATTTTTCATTAACTTTGGAGCCATGAATAAGACTGCCCAAATACAGTTTCATGTGATCTAGTAATTTATGCAATTACTGACAACTTTCAAAAGTTAACATTTTCCTAAACTGGAAACTATTTTCAATAGATACTTACCTCCATACCCAAAATAGCTTTTCTTGATTAATACCATCCTCTATCAGTGCAATTACTCACCACTAGTCTTGTAACTTCCAATTTCTTCTGCAAATTTACATGTAAATAATCATGTAGCAACACTCCACCAACAGGAATGTGATGCTACCCCTATTGTAACTAGCACCCTCTAACAATGAAAATTTTAAACATTTTACTTTGGCCACGACCAAGTCAACCAATACATCTGAAAGGAGGAGGATTGGTGGGAAATATAAGAGAATGGTAGTACATAAATCAGAAAAATATTTATCTCACAATAATGTTAATTACTGATACAATATCTTACCTCCTCTAACAAGAAGCTAGAATCCAACACTAAATTAGTCAAGGGCTGGTAGGAAGATGATCTTCCTTTAGAAAGTACCCAAAGACAGACCACATTGTGTGTAAAAGAACTAGAAATATCACATCAGTGAGAAAGAGCACCACTTGTGAACCAATACAAAAGTCAAAAATTTACTATAAAACAAAAGACAGTCAATAGTCCAGAAAAGATGATTATTCTTTGTTATTGTGTCAAACCAAGTAACAGACATAAATATATAACTTTAATATGATTTTAAACTGTAAAAGCATGTTGTATTTGAAACAACTTTTGAAGCTAAATTTTTCTGGTTCACTTTAGGTCTCTTGAATTGGTCTGCCCAAATGTACCCACATGTGAACTAATAATTCATGTGATTAGTGTTACTGCACAGGAGTGTGAAGATGGAATACCAGAATGGCCAGATGTCAAATTCTAGAGAATGGCTGATAAAGAAGATGACACCAAAATGCCATGACAGTAAGATCCTCAAGTAAAGTTTCACTAAAATGAAAGAGGAGAAATATGGAAGGACCTCCAAATAGATTCATCATTGATATGATCTCTAGATATCAAGTTGTTAGACCATGACAAATCAAAAAATGGGAGTTCAACCTCAACTGGTAGCATCTTGAATCATGCATCATGTCTATGGTAGAAAGGAGATCCTCTTTCACCTCAAAAATGGTACTGAGAGAGAAGAAGACCTCTAGTAATAAGAGTCTGTGTCTGCATTTGCACATATCTAACACAACCAATACCCAATCCACAGAGAACCAACATCGAGTAAATGGTAGGAAAGAGGAGAAACAAGGTAGATGTTCATCTCCACACCAAAACCTGGGAGCAGTGTGAATGTTTCATCCAGTCTGCAGTAAAATAATGATATCGAGCCTAACACAAATGGGAAGTCATGTATCTTGTCTTCCTACAACCAATACCAGATTCATCAGAAACAGACATCCAGCAGATGATAGAAAGAGGAACCAAGGTTTTGAGAATGCATCTTCTATCCAAAATCTGACAGCATGAAGAATATGTTATCCAGTTCAAGTTGGTAGAAAGTATCAGCCAAAGCACACATGATTGGTCTAGCTACATCCAACATCTGACCCCAGGGAATTAACAAAGGGCAGATGATAGTAAGAAGAGAGTGCCTCAGTCAGAATACATATTCTTTGGGGAATTTTATTATTTTTATGACACGCCATTCTGATACACAACTCCAGTTGAATTCTATTAAACTATCACTTTGAGTTTTGGCAGAAAATTGAGTTGTCAAGTTTTGATATATCAAATCCCAGATCAACACAACTGAGATGAGATCAGGGCTCTGTGAAGATCATTCCATCATTTGAATGACCTCAGCAGTTTCCTTCTAAGCTAAGTAATTTCTGCATAGGTTGAGTGTTTGGAGTCACTATCTTCAAACTGAATCCTTTACCAATAATATGCAAACTACCGAGTATAGTATGATGGATCAGTATCTAATAGAATATTATTTCATCTATTTTGCAAATATCTTCTGTCACCTCAGCAGTAAGCCATCCACAAACCATTACACTGCTTTTTTCCATATAAAGATAAATCAGTCATGTTGCCAGATGCACATTCCAAGAATTCCAAAAAAAACAAAACTCAATGAAGAAACAAAGTTGATAACGCATGGACTGTTAAAGAAAAAAAACACATCTGAACACAAATACTGCTAAACAAGAAGAGATAACTCAGTAGATGAGTATAGAAGGAACTACATTTATTGCATGTCATGTTCCTATTGGTTAGGATGTAATGCATGATGACTTGCATGAGCCACACATTGGAATTATTCAATTCCAGTATGGGGGAGAGCAGTAACCTTGTGACATGTATAGTAAAAGTTAACACACAGAATGCAGCACTGAATGTGAATAACTAATCTTGTGAAAGAAGGTAAGTACAGATGGGAATTGTATTTAATGTTACCTATTGTATATACTCAAAGTTTCTCAGAGTTCAAACTCAAAAATTATTAAATAAATTTATACATGTGGAAAATAATAACTATCAACTAAAAACCATAGAATTAGTATATATAAAGTAAATATTTTATGACAAAATGTGATATATGAGAATAGTGAGTAACAGTTAACATCATTTCTTGTATCTCATCCGATGATGCTAGATAATCCTGATAAAATGTTACGAATAAAATAAAAAAGTTTTACTGTGTACAACCAATAAAAACTGATTGAATTCTAAAAAATATAATAATAATATTCAATCTTTCCAACTAAATATACATACCAACACTTATCAGTATTGTCATCCCTGTTAGAATCTAATGATGCAGAATTCACCTAAGCAGAACACTCTTTTTACCTAACTCCTAACATGCAGTATAGTGGAATTAGGAATGAAAAACCATAACTTTAACAAAGCATATGGTAAATATTTTGAAGAACATGTGAACAGCAGTAAAAATATCAGGTGAAACAGACTTTAATATATTTCATACACTAAATGAGAGTGAATGCTTTAACTTGACTCAACTAACCAAGTCTCAGTTTAATAACTTATCTTTCAAAATTTCTCAATACATTTTGTATTGGTTAACCAAATGCAATTCTATCTATAGTACAGAAAAAAAAGGATGAATGAGTTCTATTCCTGCACACCAGCTTTAAAAGAAAATCAAAATACCCATCTTAAGTTCTGAAAAGCTTCCAAACTCTATTACTGAAAAGTTTTTGTTTTTTTCTCTAAAATCATACACTGTCTGTTGAATTATTGCCTTTAGCCTTCAGAGGTCTTTATTCAACTGATCCCCCTAGATAATTTTCAGAACTTCATTAAAATCACCTCTTAACCTCCTTTTCCTTAAAGAAACTAGTTGAGATCTTAACCTATCCTTATGTGACAACACTCCCATCCTTAGACTCATCCTAGTAGTTCTCCTTCGAGTCACTCTAAGTTAATATTGTTTTTTAGATCACACAAAAATTACACAGCATTTGAAATGATGCTTAAAACATTACTTGTAAGAGTTATAACTGATGTATGATAATATACTCTTAAAATTTTGTTAGTTTTATTATTAACAACAGAGCTTTGTGTAAATGACTTAAATTTCAAAGTCTTATCTATCAAAATGACAATTTTTTTTTCCATAATGGAAGTCTGATGTAACAAATTCTTTTCAGCATTTATAATAACTGAAATGTTAATAAAATAATATTTCAAAACAAGTCTGATAATTTATTATAAGTTATGATTAATAAAACATGATATGCTAAAAACTAAAAAATGTTGTACCTGAACCTTTTACTAACATGTCAACTAATGTTCAAATAAACACAATTTCAAAACTTCTAATGCAACAATATAATGTTATCACAAAAATTTGAGGAAAAGAATTAAAAAAGACAAAATTAAATCCCTATTAAAAATTAATTAGATATCTGTTTGATAATACAATATTTACAAACTTCCTGATCAACCAATTATAAATGTACATTCTTAACAGTGACAAGTTATAAGAAATATCAAATATTATTTTCATATTCTTTAGCTTCTGGCACATCACTCTCTAGTTCTCATTTCTTTCACATTCATATCTCCTACCAGGTTACAGAATGGCAATTCAATGGAGAATGATAATGCCCTTGCATGTGGCCATGCATAACACCACTATAGGTACTGCTGTAAAAATATTACTGCCATTCAATGTCACTTATTTATTCTTACCATAAATTTAGTTTTACTTTACTTAATCAAAAAAGCTCAACTAACAGTAAAAGACAAGGGAAAAGTACGTAAATATTAACATAATTATATACTTTTTTTAAGTTAAGATGTACCCTTACATAACTTATTGACATAATTGAGTCCTCATTTATACCAAACGTAACACTCAAATAATAATCCAAATGCATTATAAATTACATTATACTTAATATAATTAAATATAATGTCAAAACCGATCTACGACAATCTGGAAGAGTAAATGCATACTCATAATCACAACACTAATTCAGAAACTGTAACAATATTAGGCCGTGCACGGCTTTCCTTCGAATTTTAGTTTCAACTTTCATGGGAGAGAATAACATGAAATTCACTACAGACAAGGTGCAACTTTATTCATTATAACGAGAAACCCAAAGATGATAACTAGAGAAGGTCGAAACGTTATTCCCTACTTTATTTTAATAAAAGTTTTATTAGCCATACCAGCCATCTTGAAATATAAAGTGCAACTTTAATCATACAAACCGAGACTGAAGTTTTATTTTAGCACTAGGATTCTGTATATATTAAAACGTAATTACCTTTCTCTCAAAAACAGATCTGACCTTTATATACTTGATCAAAATAACAACCTATCGTAACATCCAATCTCTGATTTATACTATGCAATTTTTTAATACAATATTAATAATTTAGAAATGCAGCGACCCCTCATGGAATCATGAGGTAACTTACATTGGTTATGGAGTCAATGTGCGAATAATGTTTTAGTATTTATTGTGATTTTTGCAAATTCTAATTTGTTAAAAAAAAGAAAAACAAAACAATTTATATTATATACAGTTAAATATCTGTTGTGCTCGATACTGAAATATTAAGCAAAATTGTCATTAGAATATTCATAGCTCGATAATCGGACCACTTGCAAAGCCCGACGTGGCCAGATGATTAAAGTACTCGACTCGTAATATGAGGGTCTCGAGTTCGAATCCCTGTCATACCAAACATGCTTGCCCTTTCAGCCATGAGGGCGTTATAATATGTCGGTCAATCCCACTATTCGTTGGTAAAAGAATAGTCCAAGAGTTGGCAGTAGGTGGTTATGACTAGCTGCCTTCCCTCTAGTCTTACACTGCGAAATTACGGACGGCTAGTGAAAATATCCCTCGAGTAATTTCGCGTGAAATTCAAATCAAACCAACTGCAAATACTTAGAAAAATTATGTTATTTTTTAATGTTTTGCCAGGCATCTTAAGGTATGTAATTAAAGCATCTGACTTGGAATCTACTGCTCCTATGTTAGAATACTGTCACTGAACATGCTCATCCTTTCACCGTGGTGGTTTTATAATGTTTTCGTTTATACACTATCCGTTGGCAAAAGTATACACCAAGAGTTGGTAATACGTGATATTGACTAGCGGGATGCCCTCTCTTTAGTATTTCACTTCAAATATAATGCTGGTCAGTAAACTACAAGAGATTCTACAAATTAACTGAACAAGACTGCTTCAAGAAAATACATATATTTTCTCTCTCAATAATAGAGAGAATAATATTAATTGTTTGTTTTCTTGTTTGAAATCAAACACAAAGCTACACAATGCCCTATCTGTGTTCTTCTTACCACATGTATCAAAACCCAGTTTCTAGCGGTGTGAGTTCGTAGACATACTGCTTTGTCAGTAAGAGGCGAATATTAATATCAGTTTGGATCTATTCTTATTACACTTTAGTAAAATCTAATTAAATGAAATGAAATGAAGAAAAAATTAGTGTTACATGATTCATAAAGTCAAAACTGGATTCTACCAAAGTTAGTAATTCCGCAATAAGATAAAGAACAAAGAAGTAAGTTTCTTTATGATACATATCTCTCGCTTAATGAAACAAGAAATTCTACCAAATAAACAGCAAGGACACAAACGGTAATTTTAAAATAAACACAGATATATATGTGTATACTGAAGTGCTCTTAACTTAACAAACTTAGAAATAAGACGTCCTTCAACTTGAAGAGCTGTTTACAGGAGAACAACAAATAATATTCAGAAATAATAATCACGAGTAGTTATGTTTAATGAAGCTGGAATGCTTTGTCGCACACACGCACTAAAAATATTTTCGAAAATAGTTCGGATGTCACATTTTTCATTCGTTGCAAAATTGGAAACAAATAAAGCTGAAATGTATGGCTAGAACAGACAAAATGAAATAGGTAATTTACAGATATATAATGTTTAATAATTATATTCCTTTTTTTTATTGACTCTACATCCCTACTCTAGTTAGAAGTAGTATATTTGTTTTTCTCTGCTAAATATAAAATTCTGTTTATGCTCGGTCATAGTGATGATTTCTTTATAGTAGATGAAAAAAAAAGTAAAAAGTGAGAAGTGCTTTTGAATATTAATGGTTTCATCTGTTATTTTGATGTTTACACATAATGAAAATAATTAAGAAAACGTAAGCTGGTAAACAGATAAGAGTCAAGACAATGAATAATTGCAATAACTATTCATTAGCAGTACATTTCATAACAAAAAATATATAGAAATCAAACAACTTGCACAACAAACTTGTTTTATATATTTGTTTCAAGTAGAGCATTATGTTCTGTTTCGGGAGCTAATGTGAGTTAATCGACGTATTCTTGTTAAAATAGCTGTTACAATTATCCTGTATTACCTTTCACTATTCAGTCAACGTGTTTGACTTTTTCACTTTTATACAGTCTTAATAATATGCATATTAAAATATTTTACAGATCAAACATGGTTGCGAGAGCTCTATCGGTCTTTTTTTCTCCCAGGAATTATTTCTTCACATCGGAATAGTTGTAATCACTGTGCACTATTTCTAGGCAAACAAATATGTTTTTAAGAGAATAACATGATGAGAAAGAACTTGATTGCGCTTGTCAACAGTCGGGATTTCAGCATTTGTTTTAATCTCCAGCATGCTTCATTGTAAGCTTTGTTAGTTGACCACAATACCATCTTAATATATAAATATCACTTCTTCCTTATGCTTGTTTAAACTTTTTGATCCTGTTACTCCTCGTAACCAGTGATTTTTTTGAACAACAACACATCTCCCTGCGCTTATCTGAATGTATTAATCTGAAGTGTTATACCTGTACTTATAGATGTATCCTTAGCAAGATCTCTTCTTGGTCGTCATATTTATATAAAGAGCATATGAAAGAATAGCAGTGCTAAACCCTCGGGTTCAACTCTCGCAGTAGAGGGAAGAGAGATAGCCCACTGTGTAGCCTTTTACTAAGAAACCACTAGCAACAATTCAATTATATCGTACTCCAGTAATTTAATTGATAGCGAATTGTTTTTACAATATAATTCAGATTCTTTTCATTTTGTATCTGACAGTACATTCTGATAAATTATTTTTCTTTGTATTTGGATGGAGAATCTGAAAATAATGAAAACATAATATTTGTTAATTTCTAATAATATTAATGTTTATATCAATAAATTAGCAACAGCGATGCACAAAGTCCGGCCAGCAATGAGTCGACGAGTGGCCCGCGATGTCCAACGGGAAAGTCAAACATAGAGAGTTCGCACCTGCGCTAAGATTAAGCGCTATAGAAGAATATGCATTAGATTAGATACTGAATAGTTCCATATTTGTGTCGAGCAATAAAGAAAAGTTAATAAGCAAATCTCGTTAATGCATTAGCATTTAAGCATTGGCGTAATGACGTAATATTTCCGTAATTACGAAATCTCTCGCGTTCCAACTGTTCTTCAAAATTTACTTACGAGCCCTATTTTGATATTATTTTGTAACAAAATGGCAGCTAATTATAAAAGAAAAGTTGACGAAGAAAACCGACAGTTTCATGATGATTGTACTGCGCAATATTGGTTTGTTCAACAATAGAAGAACATGATTTGTCTGCTGTGTCATTCGACAGTAACAATGGCGAAGATACACAATATAAAGCGTCATTATGAGTCGAAGCATAAAGATTTCTACAACGTTGTCTGTGATGAGCGAATAGCTCGAATTGAATCTCTGCAGCGGTCGCTGAATCACCAGCAGAACGTTTCTTCAAAGCAGTCAGCAGATTTAGATGCAGCATGTTAGGTCAGTTACGATATCTCATTGATGATGGCGAAATCTGACTGACCATTCACTGATAGTGATTTTGTCAAGTAATGTATGATAACTGTATTGGAAAAAGTTGTGTCCGGAAGCAGTTCACAAGCTACAAATGATGGCTTTGAATCGTATAACAGTTCAACGAAGAATTTCACTCCTCTCAGCAGACATGACAAGGCAGTTTACAAATAAAGCAGCCAACTTTGTCTACCTATCTTTGGCAGCAGACGAGTAGACTGACATCAGTTCAACAGCATAGCTACTAGTTTTTGTTCGTTATGTGTCGTCATCGTTTGATATCACAGAGGAACTAATCGTCATGGGTTCCATGAAGGATCAAACAACTGGGTCTGCTCTATTTGAGGAGACAGTACAAGTGTAAAATTGTGTTTCATTGGATTTCACGAAACTGGTAAGTGTGACAACTGATGGAGTACTAGCCATGACCGGAGAAAATTAGCGGGTTGGTAACACTGTTGATGAAGCATCGAGGAAGCAAAACAGTTGGTGAAGTTGCACTGTATTATTCACTAACAGAACCTGTGCAGAAAAGAACTTGTATATATGTCGGAATGAACCAAAATAAACTAATACAAAGTGACACCTGTATACCTATATTACAAATAATTTAATAAATAATGTAAAATTGTATATTGAAACATCTAACACCGCCTTCTACATTCCGACGCTTAATTACACAACCCCTTTCAAATAAGTGGTCAGCTTCCAGCTGACCTCTTTTTTTCCTTGTGAACCTGACGATGACCGAAGAAGGTCGAAACGTTGTTCGCTCCTCTACGTAAAATATTTTTCAACCCAAACGAACCGTTTTTAGATATAGATGTCTCTACAAGTGGGTTTTCTCAACATTACTAAGTAAAGAACTTGGTTTTAAGGCACTGATGGCATTAGTGACGAAAACCATTAATTTCTTCAAATCACGAAGGCTCAATCACCGTCGGTTTCGAAGTCTTCTTGAAGAGATTGATTCAGACTATGGTGACCTTGTGTATCACTGTGAAGTACGCTGGCTGAGTCGAGGGAAGATGCTCAGAAGATTCTGGGAGTTGATTGATGAGGTGAAAGGATTCCTCAGAAGAAAGAACAAAGACACAGAAATGATTTCCATGACTGATTCAGCATGACAAGCTGATTTGACCTTTCTGGTAGACATGACAACACTTGAATGATCTAAATTTGAAGTTACAAGTCAAAAATCAACTTGTCTGTCAGCTTGCAAATCATGTCTCAGTTTTCAAAACAAAGTTGCAGTTGTTCAAGCAGCAAGCAGCATTAGGAAATTTCGTGCACTTTTCTCATTTTCAATCACAGCTACAAAATAATCAGGACATTGACACATAAGTTTATGTTGGGAAGCTAGATACCTTGATTCAATCCTTCAACTCTCAATTTCATGACTTTGACCAATGCAGATTGTCGATGAAACTTTTTGCTGATCTGTTCAATGTGTCAGTGGATAACTTGTCAGCAGAATATCAGCTCGAACTTACTGATCTCCAGGCATCTGATTAACTGCTTGCTATTTACCGAGAAAACAGTTTGCTTGACTTTTACAAACCGATGCCTGAAACATTTGTTAATCTAAAAGAGAACGCACTTGTCCTCACCAGCATGTTTGGCAGCACGTACAGCTACGAACAGGCTTTCTTGCATATGAAACTGAATAAAAACAACACTCGCAATCAGCTGACTAATGATCGTTTGGAAGCAGTCTTGCATCTTTCAAGTCGGACATTTTTAAGCTCGTAGATGACATGCAGTACCATCCATCGCACTGACTTTGTGACAGTTGACATATCATAACATTTCTTAAAATAATGTGTAAACTCTTTGATGTAATCGTTATCTCTGTGTTATTAAATGTTATATCCATCTTGTGTGAAACAACTGTGGGACGATTTTAATCTTTACTTTTTTGTGGCCACCAATGGTTACGAGAACACTGTTTGTCGCCCCTGACTCAAAACGTTTGTGCACCACTGACCTACAAGGACTAAAATGAAGTTATGGCAGCTATTAGGAATGTAATTTTTTTAAAAGTTTTTATTGCAATATACCTGATAATAGATGTACTAAATATGTCAGCAACCAAAAGTCTGAAACTCTATTTTATGTAAACTATGAAAATATCATCTGTTAGATTACAATAAATAATGGCTAACAAAGAGGAACGTTCAAAGAAAATGGATGAAGTCTATTGTGAATTTTGTAATAAAAACTTGTTCTTTAGAATTAAGCACAAAGCTACACAATGGGTTATCTGTGCTCTGCCCACCACGGGTATCGAAACCCGGATTTTAGCGTGTAAGTCCGCAGACATACCGCTGAGCCACTGGGGGGCTAATAAAAACTGATCCTAAGTTTTATTATTTTAATCACGAGAAAAGTGAACATAATTCCTGTCATTCATATGACGGTAGGTAGCATTAGGTTCCTAGTACAATTTATGCTTGATAACATTTATCAAGTGCTAAAAGAAATTCAAGTGTTAGATATGTGGTAATCTGTAGAGGTATTTACTGATAGCATTTAAAAATAATCGTAACTGAAATTTTTCGAATCATTTAAATGGGTAATTAGAAAATAAATCCTTGAAAACCAATAGGAATAACAAACATTTATTGTTTTGAAATAGCTAACACATAAATAAATCAATGAACACAGCTCATACAATAGATATATAAATGTATCTTATTGTACTGTAACACTCTTTTCCACGAAAATATATCAAATAAATTAATTAATGAATAAATGTTCATCATGTTTCAGAATTACACTTAATTTCAACATCCTTTTCACTTTGTTACTCGCTTCATCATGGCGTGAAATAACGAATAAACTGAATTTTTATAAACATCGAGAACTCCTGCATTACAACTGTGACATCAGGGAGAATTTTTAAGTGCATGGTTGAAAAATATTTGACACTTACAACAAACAAATGTTTCTTAGCGTCCTCACTTAATGAGTACGTTATCTATAGTTGATTATATACATAAAATGTATTATTATCTAGAATTAAAACACAATTATTGAGTTAACGCTTTAGATTTCAAACACCTTAAATAATGAAAACGGACATTTTGAATAAGCCTCTTCACAGTTTCCATTTTTTATTCCATACTTCTCAGCGTTTACGTAATCTTCTAGTAATTTGTAATCGTCTGGAACTTTGGATGCTCTGAAAAAACAACAACAAAAAACAAGGTAAAAGAAATAAGAGGTCAAACAGATATGAAGTAGCAGTTGACACACTCGTCCGACACAGAGACAAAACAATTGGTCACCCTGGAATGTATGCAAGACAGATTCTGTGAGCTTTAAGCGTTCATGCTGGCTTTCATGATAACTGGTCTACTAATTCTACAGTTAAAAGCGGATACACACACACACACACACACATTCTTTTGTTAAATAATCATATAGGTTTAGTAAGTCATTTGACTACGCTACTTCACTTTGGATTATATAATTAACCCATAAAACTTCTACGATTTTCTTCGTATATAATAAACAATTTGCTATGATAATCACCCAGATTACACTATATATATTTACTGTACAGCTTATTGAAAAAAACTCTCTTAAACGTTTTATTTTATATGTTTTCTTTAATTTTAAAAAGGTAACATGTAAGAAATGCTCATGAGTTTTTTTACAGAAAATCGATTTCTGACTCAAACTACCTCTACAGGTTTCATATGTCAGCTCGTACGTTTACCTATCTATTCGCTTGTAAAGCTATTCTGCGCCTACTTGCCAGTTCGACTTCACCTATTTTTGTTTTCAACTCAATTGATATGTCTAGCAAGTTAAATGTGTCCATTCAGTTAAGTGTGAATTATTTATATTTGAGTTAACCTGCATAGCATATCCCCAGATTTTGCACAGCAATTTTATTTATTCATATTTCGTTAAATGTATTGTTTCGCTCACTGTCTAAGTATTGTGTGCTTTCCTACTGAGGATATATGTTCATACTTAATTACTTACGAGAGAAGCAAATTCAAAACTTCTCCGAGAAGTCCGTCTTCTAATAATGGTACTTCTGCCACCTCACATATGGTCCTGAGAACACACTCTTTTCCATCAATTCCAAATCGCTTTAGCATTGTCTCGACCCCACCAAAAAATCCTAATCTGTTCTCTGCTATACTTCTTGTTTTATAGTAAGTAGCGAAAAATGCTTCAGCGGGCGGCACTGCAACAGCGACAGGGAGTTCAATGCAGACGGCGCTAGTGACTCCATTTGCTAAAGGAATAGGCAACAGCAATTCGGCAGTAATCTCAAGCGTGCTGTCTGGTGGAAAGGCTATACGTCTAACCCGACTTTTAGGAACAAGGCCATTCTGATCTGGTTGTTTGGGTTCCTGACCGTTTGTTGAAAATATATAAAGGATAAAGATACAGACGAGCTTCTTTAACATCTCAAGTTAAATTTTTTCTTCAAGATTCTACCGATAGCACGAGAGTGAAAAGCAAGACAAATTCAATAATTTCGGTCTATCTTTCTGAAAAATTAGCTGTAATAAACCAACAAAGAATAATATTTAGAAAACTGGGATGATAATAACTTTAACTTTAAAACACTTCGCTTATTCAAAACACAATTATATAAGAAACAAAACCTTGTTTTTGATGGTTAGACTGGAAAAGACGGAAAGCTTTGGAAACTCGTCCTCTATAATAGTATTTTTTACAACAGACATTTGCCATTAATTTCAGTTTACTCATCATGAATTCTGTCTGTCCCTAAACAATCTACCAAAGAATACCTTGTTCATTTGTTTCGAATATTTGCTTTTAACAATTGTTTGCGATTATTGTTTGTATCTTTGAAATTACAGAGTACAGGGAATTTTGTTGGCTAACAGCACCCACAGCTAGCTATTGAACTATGGTAATCGAATACGGTGATTTGACCTTTAATCTTATAACACATACACAGCTTGAATGTAAAGGGTAAGAGTTCCTGACAACGAGACGCAAACCATGGACGTTTGGGCTTACAAACCGGTATTAATAAATCCATATTAAGGAAAAAAATAAAATATTTTAATAAATTTCTACTACAGTAATCCTATTCTACAGATTGCGAATTTTTCATGCTCGTATTTTGTCTGTCAAGTAAAATAGAAAAGGGATAATAAGGGAATAAAACCGATTAGGAAAGAAAACAAAATATCTTTGATCTAACTAGCTATAATTCTTTACTGATTTTAATATTTTAAAATTGTTAGAATTGCTTTATGATCTATTCCAAACTTAAAGTGATAATTATATTTTGTATATATCCTTCTATCTCTCTATTAATCAGTCTATATATCTAGAAAGCTATTACAAAGTATCCAAAGCCTGGGAAACATACCTCTAACTAAAACTGTAACAATAATCACTACAATACTGAAGAAACATTCAATCACTCCTGATTTTTCGTTGTTTACATTGAATCAACAGTCTACTAAAATGTGCTTTGGGAATGCACATCGAAAGAATGAGAGGCGACCCAAGACGGAAGAATATATATTCTGTCTGGAGCTTCAGGAAGTAGGGCTTATTTAAGTGTCCGCGATGATAAATCAAAAATACAACTTGCGTTATTTTGCCTATAGCATCAGTTAAAAGACAAATACTGTGCTCAGAGTCAATTCATATTAATGGAAGTTCTTGTAGTTAACTTATTCAAAATTGTGAAATTAACATTCATGTTCAAATTAATCATA
The DNA here is from genome assembly GCA_011833715.1 of Carcinoscorpius rotundicauda. NCBI lineage: Eukaryota > Metazoa > Arthropoda > Merostomata > Xiphosura > Limulidae > Carcinoscorpius > Carcinoscorpius rotundicauda. The sequence goes on from CM022393.1 coordinate 44,597,737, forward strand.
AAATACACTTTTAAGAGTAACAAAATATAAAACATATTTATCCAAGAAGAACACACGCGCAAGGACGAGTATAATGTGATGATCACATAATGGATCTTGAAGATATTCAATTATTCACTTCATTAAGTTGGGTTTGTGTTTTTTTTGTTTTTTGAATTTCGCACAAAGCTACTCGAGGGCTATCTTTTCTAGCCGTCCGTAATTTAGCAGTGTAAGAGTAGATGGAAGGCAGCTAGTCATCACCACCCACCGCCAACTCTTGGGCTACCCTTTTACCAACGAATAGTTGGAGTAACCGTCACATTATAACGCCCCCACGGCTGAGAGGGCAAGCATATTTGGCGCGACGCGGATGCGAACAGATTACGAGTCGCACGCACGCCTTAACGCGTTCGGCCATGCCGGGCCCCATTAAGTTGGGACTTTACAATCCTGTAAAACTTCCTTTCTCAGAATTACTATACTTTATATAGATGTATTAACAATTTATGCCAGAGTTGTCTGCTGTGCTCTATGTACTGCGGAAAATTTCGTGTTTTTTTCTTTTTTAGTAAAGGATCTTTTTTGGAAATGTAAGTTAATCAGCGGTAAGATATCGTTGATTGAACTGCTCTGTACTCTTTTTATTTACGAACATTAATATCATGGGATATTATTGAGTTTACTGCATTATCTATGTACATCAATAATGTAGGAAATAACAGTTATATTAACAGAAGTCAAAGCTCTGAAGTCATCAGTTAATTATTAGTTAATGTGATAATTTATTTGAAATACTAACATAGCTAAAAATCTGGAATAAAAATAAGCTAGCTCTTGATTAAGAATAAAAACACTCTAGTGCGTTAGTTCAAAAATACTGAAAAATAGAATATTAGTTAATATGAGAAGTGTTGGTAAAGTAAAAATAAGAAAACAACTAGTTAATATAAGCAATTCATTGATGTATTAATAAACAGAATATGGGACATAAAAACGTATATGTTTTTCATAAGTGTGTTATATATCTCTAATACTGTCTTAAATCGCAAAAACAATACGTATTCACATAACTCTATCGACAAGGACGACTGTATACCTATAAATTATCTCAGAATAATGTGACATTAAAATGTTAGTTACTGTCAGAATACAATACCAATTTACAGATAATGTAACGTTTTTACTTTTAATTCAATATAACACTTCATAGTAGTTAGTCTAAAACTGACTATTTTCTGCTAGTAAATCTACAGAAGTGTCAATATAAGTTTGAAATTAAAAGCTTATATGAAATTATAGCCAATATAAGTTCGTAACCGATAATTAATGTTATCCATCTAAATTATTAAATAATAATACTATGCATCTCTTAAACAGTTACATACTTTCAAAACGTTTCTACAACTTTATTTTTTAAGCAAAAACGTTTTTTAATGAAATTCACAGCTGTTAAGATGTTATTGTGAAGATTTGTAAACTTATAACCAGTCTGTTGCATGAAACTGTGGAAGTTCCATTTATTTCAATAACAAGTAGTAGTTTTGTATTTATAATTTGCTGGTATGAACTTACAGCTAGTAACGTTTACCCTGTTTTAGTAAAATTCGCACCTTGAGAAACGTGCTACTGAGGCCTCAGCAAATATGTAATAAATCACGTTTAACATTGATCACAAACTATAGTTTGTTATCAGCATTTGCCATTGCTTGTTAAAAGATTCGGTGGGATAGATTGTCAATGCTTTGCAAATAATTTCTAATTATAGTGATATTTCAGAATCTATCCATCATGCGGTATTTCTAAACATCAAAGAGCAGTTGAGTTGATTGTTCCATATCTGAAGTCTGAAATTTCTTGAGGCAAGTCCCAGAGGTAGAGGCTTGAAGTAAAATCCACCCTCACTGAGTTCCTATGGCGAAGCTAGTTTTAATTAGTTTTAGGTCTTGTTACTACACAGCTAACTCTTTAAAATTAAGAAGACACAAACCATCCTACATCTTGCATTGTGTCCGTTGGTGACGGAAATCGAATAACCGGCATATCTATAGATTTCATGTAGGTTTAAACTGAACATCATAGTGTAAAGTCAATGAGATTTAAAAAACTAGACAATGTGTGTATTCGAAAACCGAATCAATTTTTCCCATAAGAAATACTGTAAATTAAATTAATCCGTTACAGATTTCCAAAAATTATGCACATTATGAAGCATTTTAAATAAAAATATTGCTTATTTACACCTGTATAATAATGCTTACATGCATAAAATCAACCACAAAAACTATAAACACAATAAGAAAAAATAAATTAAAATGTAACTGCACTTTACCTGTGCTGAGGAAAGCTGATGGTATAAGTGGAAGGTGGTAAGGAATATAGAAAGTAGGAGGGTTATTATTGTTTAGAAGGGGAGTCACTTTCCATAAAAACGTCAGGTAACTCTCCTTCTGGGGTTCTTTCTCTTTTCTGTCTCTTTGCACCGCTACAACCTGCTTGAGACTCACTGGACCTATTTCTCACTAAAAACTTTTCTAATGAGGTTTGTTTCTGCCTGGCACCCTCCCTGTGTCTCACCACACTATATATGCCACTTCTCTTCCTAAAGTTTTCAAACCACCCCCTACTATTCTTAAAGGCATCACTTGTATCAGCACTCGTTCCAGAAATGTTTTTAGGTCTCACAAATGTTATTACCAGCTAACTGTTTTTCGTTTACCCAAATCAACAACAGTTTTTTTACCTCTTCCATTGTTTGTGATCTTTGTTTCATAAGAACTGTCTCTCCGTTTGCAACATCAACTCCTTTGATGAACTCTTTATTTTTCAGTATGGTGCAGACTGTAGACTTCGCCATGCCAAACTGTGTAGCAAGGTCAGACAAGCAAACATCACTCTTATGCTTTGCTATGATATCTTTTTTCACCTGTATTGTGGCTATAACAACATTTCTTTTGGGTTTGAAGCTTTCATTATCCTTCTTTGGCTCCGTGGTGGCTTATTTAATCAGAATATTTAGAAAAACAACAAAAAAAGAAAAACGAGAACTTTCACAGTAGATTTTAGCGGGGGTTTGGGCTGAGTGACAGGTGCGGGTAAAATGTTTTGGGCAAACTTGGCGTAGGCCGAAAATGATTGAAGGGTCGTTTGGGTCATTAGTCTGGTTATTTCGGGGGTTCGGAACACGACAGCTTGGTTCGAGAAGCGAGTTCATGTTCGACAACCGAGACATTTTTTTTCTCAAACAATATGTTCGAAAACCGAATTGTTCAAGAAGAAAGTCGTTCGAGAACCGAGGTACCGATGTATATACATCTAAAGAGTAAACGTAATTTTTCAACCTTTTTCGGAGCTGTTTTTCCGTTTATGATAGTGGATTTTACTTTTACTCCTACGTTCATTATTTCAAAGTACCACTAACATTATTTCTGAAGATTTTATTAAAAAGTTGTTGTTTTTTACTAGCTTAATATTTTTGTATTATGTACTATCTATAATATTTTTAATCTTACTTTTCTCAGTCTAAGAAAGCAATTACTCCAAACTAAGTTTAATGTTTTGCATTTTCTATTTGTTTTGGACCATTTGTATGAATTAGTAGCAAGATATGCTTCAAAGACAATACCTAACATGCATTTAAAATTATATCTTGTAAAAAATAAAGGGACAAACTATAGCCTGAACGCTGTTGTACATATGTAAGGGAAGTAAGAGTCGAAGTGTGCAATACAAGTTGTACATATGTAAGGGAAGTAAGAGTCGAAGTGTGCAATACAAGTTGTACATATGTAAAAAAAGTCAGGGCCCAGCTATGCCATAATTCTTGCACATATGGGGGGATAAAGACCGAATTGTTTTTTTTAAAGCTTTTGCCATCAAGGTTTTAAAAAGTTAATAATGAATGTAATTATTAAACTACCTTTATAAACAATCGTTCAAATAGAACTAAACAATGAACAAGATGGAAAAGAATGATTTGGTTAACACTTTAAGAATGAATAAAGCTGTGGATAACGGTTTGGGCAAGGATCTAAGCAATGGCATGAGCAACGAAAAATGTTTAATAATGACTTAAAAAATAAAGCTCCACACAATGGTTTAACTTTTTTTTTGCATGAGTTAAAGTTATAAAATCTCCAATAGGAACACAAACTTTAACTCTAAAAATACTACTCTAAACTAGTCTGTGGGTGATTACACTTCTTGGGATAATTTCGCATTTTTTAAATTGTAATGGTTCTCTTTGATTTTTTATGCAATGTGAAGAAAGTTAAGTAACAGTTTCATGTCAAGTGAGTCTTCGTTATTTAGCCTTAGCTTAGGTAGCCGATTTTCCTGCGTATATGTTGAAGTTAGAATGTGTGCGCTTTTTGCTGAAAGGATGAATGTCAGCGCAGTCACCATGTTATTGATGAGCGCAGTGAAATTTATTGTGCATTTGTGCAAAAAAAACAACAACAATTTTCTGTATCAAGGTTTTTCTTCTTCCTGGTCAATGTGGGAGAGAGGAAATGAGTGTATCTTGAAGAATGTTTTGGTCATTTGGCTTCACAAATCTTATTGATAAGACTGTAGAAAACTCCTAATGTGTTCTTTGTTCCAAATAGCTCAATTCGGAAAGCATGAAGCTTAGTAAGTGGAAAAGGCATTTTAAGCAACTTTATGAAGAATTCAAAGACAAATACATTGACATTCTCAAAAATAAAGCAAATTCTGAAGGCAGGAAAAATAAATTCAATAGGAGTTTTTACAAACTAATTCCATTGCATTAAAAGTGTCATACCGAGTTCTCCTTTATCATACAAAAATATTCTGTTTATTCCGTAGTAAAGTCTTGAGTCGTGTTTAAGAGCTGAAGTACCAAAAAGCAATATTTCTTGAAAGAGATCATTCAGCAAAGGGAAAAAAGTTTTTCGAAAAGCTGCTAGACAACCAGTTTATTTTTAACTTTGTGTACATCACATACTTTTCTGTAAGGTCAGCTTTCTCAATCTATCGTTTCAGCATAAGTTGACAAACATGCTTGCAGTCTAAGATATATTTTTTGGCTTTCTTCAGACACTACAGTTATATGAGTGCAGAATGACTGCTCGTGATATCATTGTTTTTTGAACTGGTTCTCCAGCAGTTTTTTCTTCTATGGTCAAATCAAAGGACTTTTAAGTTCGATTCATGAAACAATCTCTAGCTATTGTTCGGGTTTTGAGACCTTTCTCTCTGGGAGACGATATTTTCCTGGATGATATCGATGCAGATACTAAATTTTTTTCTTTAAAAGAGTGCAATATTCTGAAAGATGAATTCAGTTACACTGAACCAGTAATGTTTTGAATACAAATTCGACGAGAGTATCCACTTCCAGTATTAAGAGCAATGAACATTTTGATTCCTTTTTCAATTACATGCAAATGTAAAGTCGAGCTTTCAGCGCTTGTAGCTATTGAGACCAAGGTGTGAAGCAAACATCAAGTGAATGGAGTCCGGAAATATAAATATAACTTTCGGCTAGTTACAAACAGTAGTTTCAGCCTTTCCTCTGAACTGAACAAACATTGAATGATTTGAATGTAAGTGTATGGTAGTTAAAATATCGTCGTATTAATGTGCAATCTCTTTTGCTTTTTATTTTGCATTTTGTTTATAAAACCGTGTGTTAACACATTTTAATGTAATAAAAACATATTTAGACTGTGAAGTATTTATTGTTTTCCCTCACTTTTGAAAGTTTTAATCGCCATTTAGTTTCAAAAGAATCCACTGAAGTTACAATTCTGAAGGTTACTGAGTAGTCTCATATTAGGTATTTCTATTTCAAACTTTGGACTTTTGCAGGTGAGGGATAATCATTGTTAATCTGATAGCTATAGAGATACTGTGATGGAAAAGGTAGGGAGCACTGATATGAACATAAATAAATATTGTAAGGAATTCCTTAAACAAGGTGTAAACATTAATAAATATTATAGGATGTTACTTCAACAATGTGTAAATCATGATAAATATATATTCTAGGGAATTGTTGAATAAGCTTAAACGTGCCAACAGGGATGCTTCATCCCAACAATACATACGTTTTCTTATTATATAGTTTCAAACAGAAATGCCTACATTAATGTTTATATTGACTTCACCATCATTTATACTTTAAATTTCAAGTCATTGCCTTAGAAGACTCTGTAAAATGCAAGTCATCATTCTGGTGTAACCAGAGTACTTGACAAAAACGTGCCGTGACTTTGCAGGTAATACATTTTAAAACCCATTGGTAGACCTGTATTTGTTCGCGTGAACGTATTCGAGGTTTTATTTTACATTTCCTATTCAACAAGTTAATATTGGATGCATTATCTTGACTATTATCAATAGTTGTAGTTTATTTTTTAATTTGAGTTTGCATGGAATAATGCAAGTATTACAACGTTATTACTATATATATATATAAATATATATGTCATAAAGAATCAAATCATCAATAGATCAATAATTGAAAAATTTCGCAAAAGATGAAAGAATTTAAAGAAAATAACGAAAGCGTTTTATTCACATGTATTGTCCTTTTTCCAAGGTAAAAAGAATTTTATCTGCCAAACTGAAAACTTATCATATCCAGGAGAATGGCTGTGTTTTACTATTTTATTGTGTGATGAGAAAGTTAACCAAGCAGCAAAACCGGTAAAATTTGAAACTTGTTATTACAAACAAATAAAACAACTTATACTTGTTATTTCACCAGATATCAAAACGTCAAACTGTACTTATAGAAATCTCAAAGTTATAAATTGGTATAAAAGTAAAGAAACTTTTATTATTTTTTAAAACTGGGTGCACAATGTAACATTATTAACACCTACATGACATATAATATTAAGTAAAGCTTGATTTTTTTTAATGAAAGCTTGAATAAACTGGAAAATCTAAATGCTATAAATTACCACAGCTTATTCTTTAGAAAATTAACCAAGTACAATTTTTGCGAACGAAGAACAAAAATATTATTAACCTCAGAGCTTACTTCTCGATCTCAGCATTTCTCTGTGTAGCGTTTAATACACAAATATTTAATATACGTGAAATGAAAGAATATTATTGATCGAGTGAAATCGAAACATTAATTATTTATTTGTACTTGTAAATTTATGTAAAAATAGTAAAAAAATTCAAGTGTTAAAATTTCTCGTTATGTGCGACATATTTGTACAAAAATGCCTCTCCGCGAAAGCTTGTTAAAATGTTTTTAAACTTAGCCACCAATATTAAAGATGGAAAATGGGCATTTCGGATAGGTCTTCCAGCAGTTTCCGTTGTTTCGGCCAAGTTCTTCGGCTTGAATGTATTCGTATAATGTTCCATTATTATCAGCAAACTTCGAAGCACTTGAGAAAACAAAACAGAAACATATAATAGAGACTGGGCATTGCAAGACACGTTATATAATAACATAAGAAAACGCTAAATTATGAATAAAAATATAAACCTTGTTTTCTAAAAATCTTGAAGGTCCCATGTCTAATAAACAGTCACATTACATGAGGCTTTGAAAATACATAGTTTAACATTTCACCCATGTTAAAAGTATAAACTTCTAAGTCAAATTATGTTAATGTTCCGTATATTGACGTTTAACGTGGTTAAGAATTATTTACGAATTATCTTTAAAACGTACATTCATTACAATACTCCTCCTGCTTTGTAATGTCCTGAAAATCTCTTGTTTCTGGTAGAATTAATTAATTGTATAGTTTTATTATATTAAGTTATAATATTCATATACGGATATGTAATTATTACTGGGTCCATTCGGTCATCTTCACAACCAAGTTTGTTCGTGATGTATGGTTGTTGTTTTAAAACTTTGATCTAAACCCTACCTGGGTATATAACCAAAGGATTGTAGCAGTGAAATGTTATGATGATTTTCATTATATGACCTGTGGTGGTTCACTTAGTTATTTATTTGCTTTGCAAATAGAAATAATACACGTAGATAGAACAGTAAAACAGTCTACTTTTCTTTCTACTATAGTTTGAGAAAATAACAGCTGTATGGCATTTTTATTCTTATAAACTGTAGTTAGCTTTAAATTCTAACGATTACTTACTTATATTTTGATTTTAACCATCCATTAAGTGAGTATCTCTAGTCTATATTTTTGGGAGTATATATATATATATATATATATATATATATATAAATGTTTCAACAAAATTCAGTGACTAACCATACTTACGAAAGAATGAAACTAATCAGCTCTCCCAGAAAACCGTCCTCATGGAAAGAATTTTCAGCTATTTCACAGATAGCTCTTTTTAGACACATTTTACCATTTAACCCCATTCTGTACATGGACGTTTGAAGGCTTCGGTAAAAACTAAGGACATCTGAAGCCTTGCTGTTACGATAGTTGGTGTAGTATAGTGAGTTCAATCTAGCAGTAGTTGGTAAATTTATATCAATATTGAATTGGAGTGCAAGGTCAGTTTTAACTCCACCTGTCACCTCAGAAGGTAATTTAAACTCAACTGTTAATTTCAACGCACTACCTTTCGGGTAAGCCAATCGACGAACACGATGTTTAAGCTGCAATTCTGTCGTGCTGTTTCCTTCTAATGGATGAACAGGTGCCCAAGAAAATAGTACAAATAAAAAAAGATATTTTTTAGACAGAATGTTGTTGAATAGCTTCATACTCATAATGAACAACAGGCTTACACAATAGGTACACTGTTTGGGAAACTAAACGTTACCGTTCCTCAGTAGCCTTGGTCTTCGAAGAGAAGAAAACACCTTTCTTACTTTCTAGAGCCTCTGTTGTTTTTTGAGCACAGTATTTTTCTGTTTATGTGTACAATATAAAATACCACTGACGACACACATCGCCAAACTTTGTAGTCATGATTACCAATGACAAACCTGACATTTCATGTTGTTGAACAACGTAATTTGTAAGCTTTAACTGAGATAACGAATCATTGTTCGTGTCGGGAGATTTTTCATTCAAAATACTTTTCTCGATGACATAAAGTTTCTTACCTTTGAATATATGTGCATACATGTTTTTAACATTTATGTTTTCTCTTGCTTCTTCACTTCAGAATTTCTGCCTATAAAACATTTTTACTTTGAATAACCCCCCCCAGTAGCTCAGCAATATGTCTACAGACTTCCAACGCTAAAATCCGGGTTTCGATACCCATGGTGAGCAGAGCACAGATAGCACATTGTGAAGCTTTATGCTCAATTCAAAACAAACAAACAAAATACTCTGAATAAATCTGTACCGATGGTTATGAAAACTTCCTTTAAATATCACCTTTACTACATTAACATTGCACATCAGCCAAAAAATTCAGTTAGTGGTATTTATCATTTATGACTAAATTTTTAAACAGGATGTAACTTCAAGTCCATACAAGGAATGCTGTATTTAATAAAATAATTGTGAAAAGGCTAGAAATGCTTCCACAAATTATAGATTGCAAGGCACATCTAACACATTCTAATATATTTTAACAGGTGGAGAAATGTTTAACAGAGAAATATGGAATATATATATATATATATCAGTTATACTGTTTTACTTCCCTAATATACATTTTTTTCTGTTCAATGTGTTGTCATATTTGTTGGCAACATTTTAGACACTCATATTTTAAAAGTACATATCATGATTAGGAGAGATTCATCTGTATCCAGAATACCACTGACTTCTTTTTATCAAGTAAGTCATAATGAGTTTAAAACAAACTTATTATATGATCATGAAGAAACCTACCTTCGCCTCAGAATTAAAACATTGAGGGTTTTTCTTTCACTTATGTCTACTATGAAAGCATTTTATGTGTATAAGTTATATAATTGAGAAACACATTCAATGGTGGCATACTCCATTGCACTTTGTGTCATATAATCCGACGATATAGCTCCAAGCGTGACCTTATTGGTCAGCTTATTGGACTGTAAATCCAAATACTTCGAGTTTGAAAACTATTGACACCGAACATGCTTTGTAGTTTCGGTTGTAGGCGCATACTAAAAATGATAGATTATTCTGTTCTGTTAAAATAGCTCCTAAAGACAAAATAATAATATAAACTTATGTATGAATTATTATTCATTTTATCAGATTTTATGCTCATCATTCATATTTTCAACTTCAATAGCACCGTACACTCACAAATACTTAATGATCAGGCTAGAGACACTGTGGTTCCAGTTATTGATCAGAAAAAGTTGCTCAGATTTTGATCAAATAACAATATTGATTGTCACCTACAATTTAAAATACGTACAATGTTTAGGAGTTTCGCAGCACAAATATTGAATAATCTCATGTGTATCCTAGACAACGTCTGGCCAGCAACTTCAGAGATAATTTACTCAAATTTCATTTAATGCAATTTTATTAACTGATAATATAACTTCTTTACAAAGAACGTATTGTTTAAGCAATCCTTTCAGTATATTCTGCAAATATACAACTTGTTATTTTGTGTAACATTAGGATCAGGCATAAAAAAACAAGCGTAAATGAAGATAACAAAGAGACAACTTATTATTTAAGCTAATATATAAATATGTGTGTGTATGTAAAACATACACATTATTTGACTTACAGTATATTTTATTTAAACGTAATACTCTGCTTTGGGAACAGTTTCCAGTGGTGTTGGTGTCTATCAGTACTTCTATAAATCAGGTTGTCCAGAAATAAATGGCGTTTTTGAAATGAAAAGTTTCGAAAAGTGTAAACCAGTGTTGCAAAATATTTTTTAATCAAAGTAAGCACTATCTGCTTCAACACTCTTTTGCTAACGTGTAACGAAGCTGTTTATGCCCCTGCTGTAGAAATTATAGTTTCTATGGTTAGTGAATTCCCTGAAAGTTTCTTTTGCAGCTGCCTGATTTTGAAAGCGTTTATTGCTTTAAAGGTTGTCAAAATGCTTGAAAAATGAAAATCTGTAGGGGAAAGGACTGGGAAATAAGGTGGATGAGGCAGAATCTCAATTCCCAATTCGTTCAAGTTTTGGAGCGTCATCTTTGATAGCTCTCATTACGCCGAATTTCTTGGTCTTCAGTCAGCTCATGCGAAACCCACTTATACAATTTTTAGCTTGATTTGCTTGTGCCTAGTTTTTCTGCAAGCTCATGTGTATTGCGCGAGGGTCTGTTTAAAATGCTTCCTTTAATGTGTTTTCATCTAAGGATGGCTTCTTTCCACGACCTTCGTAGTCTTTTACACTTTCATCTTCATGTCGAAATCTTTGAAACCAACTCTGAACTATACGTTCAGTTACATATCCATGGCTGAATATCTGATTGACGTTCTGTGTAGTTTTGGTAGATTTTCGTCCAAGTTTGAAACTGTGGAGGAAAAATTAGAAGAGTAAAGTTGAAACAGCAGACAATTAAGCCACTTTGTAAGCGACAAACGTTGGATTAAACCAACCAACTAACAATAGGTTACTCAATATTGAGCTTTTATATGTCATCGTGAGAATCCGTACATTTATTTCTGGACATTTTAATAAAAAGGAACTTAGGAATATCCTTGAATGTTATTGTTGCATAGGGGGGTTACAATAAACTACACAAAATGATGGATTTTTCCAAAAGTAATTTGGTTTTATTATAGAAATACAAGCTTTTAAGAATTTTTTATGTCAAAACTTATAAATGTTTAAAACATTCGCTAGTAATATCAAGTCATAGCAAGAATCCCGGGCTTCTCTAACATACAATAATGCCCAGCAGGCATCAAAGAGTATGAATAAAAATAACAAAAAATGAAAATTTCAAATTTACCGTGAAGTGTGCGATAGAAAACAAATAGATAATAATATGATTTGAGTTGAGGTAAAATCTAATATGCAACAATGATGTGTTCTCTAGAATGTAAGTTTCAAAAGTGTTACATCACTGTATACAAACAATACAAATATTATTAGCTAAAAAATTAGTTAATCATATGAGAGCGTAAAATAACAAGTGGAAATTAGTAGTTAAATTCAGTATGTTAGGCTCGTTTAACTTCTAAGGTCAAAACCATCATAGGAAATCCGAAACTAATTTCATGAGTCACTGTTGACACTTCTAAATCTTTCTAAGAACTCAGGGTAATGACCTGCATTGCCCCCACCAGGAAGGATGACTAAGTTAACATAAGAAATGTTGTTATCGTAGATTATAGTTTGCTACAATATACAATTACCTACACATCTTTAGGTTATAATCTCAAACTACATGGAAAAGAAACGTTGACAAGTTCAGATATAAAATAACCTAAATGTTAACATATTAGATTATTCTTGAACGTTATAATCTGCTATGTACAAACTGGCTATTTCAAAGTTACTCTTTTATGTATTTAAATCAGGATTTACAGCAAATTATTGAAAGAGATAGCAACTGAATTACAGGATTGAAATAAAAAAAAACATTATTCTTATAGCGCATGAACAACCTCAAAGTGAGGAATGTGTTCTTTATGCCATGATTCATCATTACTCTCATGGCCACGACTGATCCCTCCTAAATGCGATTTTATTTCCAGAGGTGTTTGTAATAGCTAAATTTCTTCTAAACGAGACATCTTCAAGACATGTATTATGTTCTTCTGTAAAGTGGTTGCGGGTTGGTCCTGTATTTGCTATAAAACATAAAAATTGTTGTTTATTGTTGTTGTTTAGAACTAAGCACAAAGCTGCACAATGGGCCATCTGTGCTCTGCCCACCACAAGTATCGAAACCCGGATTTTAGCGTGTAAGTCCGCAGACATTACGCTGAGCCACTGGGGGCAAAACATAAAAAATCTGTGATTTTAAATCACTGACAAATATTTTCCAAATTCAGTTTATTGATATTTTATTTTGATGATAACACAATGTTATTTTCTTATAAATGTTTTTTTATTATTATTAATGGTTTCAAAAATAATGTAAATGTATGAAAAATTTATGTTAAACTCAGGGAAAATTATTGTTCTTTTCAGTGTTTAAATAGCTAAGACATTTTATACATTCTGACAAATACAAAAATATTTGGTTTGTGTGTGTATGTGTATGTTTTTTTATAACAAAGTCACATCAAGCTATCTGATGAGTCAACCGAGGGAAATATTTGGTACTTTTAAAAAATAGAAAAATATCAACTAAGTTGTATTAAAAAAATCAATAACAACCATAATTCCCGAATGTCAATATTGCAAAATATTTTACAAGAAAATAAAAACTTACGTGAAAGTAAATTTAACCAAACTTCCCAGAAAACTGTCTTCTGGCAGAAGTCCCACTGCTATCTTACATACAATCTTTAACACAACTTTTTCCATCGATTCCAGCTTTGGATAAAACGTCATCAAGACTCAGAAGAATAGTCTCCTGTTGTTTATTTGCTCTACGATGTAACCTGATTTTTCTACTCGGAAAACTGTATTTTATATGACCATTCAATCAATGTCTGGCTAGATTGGTCATACGGTAAAGGTACAGGTACTTTCAACTGTGTTAAAAACGTCAAACTTTTGTCCTTTCTTAAAATAAGTTGAGAGGCACGATGTTTAACTTTCTCTCTAGATAGTTCCAATTGATTGAAAGATATAACACTCATTATTAAACAGGGTAGCAGATACACAGAATATTTCATTCTTGCTCAGGATGTCTCGAACGGAGAGAAATTAATTCATAATCAAAGCACAAATACTGAAAGCTATTGCAGGTCGTTACACATTTTTGTATAATAACAATCTTAATTTTTTATTTTAATTATTTCAGGGTAATACTAAAATTGTAGTAAAATTAAATATTTTAATGTAAAAGTTACACTTCTAGCTAGAAGACTGATAAATTAAAAAAAATATTATTTTAGCATTTAAAACCATAACTGAAATATATTTAAGAAGAACAATTTAAATTATGATCTTACTTTACTTGGAACTCTTTCTGATGGTGAAAACTCTTTGTTGCTGCTTTCTTCAAGTATATTGAGATTACTAACTTAAAGGTTTTCTAACAGGAAAAACAAAAATGATCAGACTGGAATTTAAATAATACCTAATAATACTATTTCTGAAGAAACGCTCTTCAAAATAAACAGTAGTCGATGTAAAATGTTATATTTTGAAATATCAACGACTGATTTTAAGAAATTATTTATACGGTTGTTTTCAGTGCTCTTCGTAAATAATTTAATTACCATTTTCTCTTCACCTATACGCATAAAAAATGATTTATGTTTAATTTTCACATTTCACAGAATATCTTTAAAATTAAGGATATGGGTAAGGTAGACAAATTTTAAAATAAAGGGACACGAAAATAATATACTTAATAACAAAAAGGGTAAACAAAACAAGTACTCTTTAAGAGAGTAGCCAAATGCCTTGTCATCTAATAGTGACGCGCATGAATGGATTAACGAGATTCCCACTGTCCCTATCTACTGTCTAGCGAAACCAGAGCTAAGGGAACGGACTTGGAGAAATCAAATGAAAACATTAACACATCAAAAACGTGCTGTGAGAACGGCTCATTTTCCAATGAAACAGGAAAACATACAAAATATTTCAAGTTAACTTTCTCTGTTTAAAATTTCTATTTAAATACACCATATGAGCAATCTAGACAGGAAGAACAATTATGATAATCTACATTTGTACTTAGATGTGTAACTAAGATATTTATAAAATATTCAAGATAATTTCATAAACTTCTAGAAATGATGTATTAGGTTTATGAGAAAGCATGAATATATTTTTAAAAGAAACTTAGAAGACTTTAAAATAGATTCATTGGATGTTGTTTGTTGTTAAGCACAAAGCTATACAAAGACTGTATTCTGCCAACTACGGGTATTCAGAAGTATAAGTCCACAGACATACCACTGTGTCAGCAATATTTAGAGAGTATTCAGGTCATTCTTAGAGAAAGTTCATCAAGTTTATCTCAACAGAGATTTCAGTAAACAGGGATTTAGGGAAAGTTATTGAAAGCATTCGGTTTATTTTAACAAGGATTTCGGGAAGTATAGAAACATTCAGTTTACTTTTACGGAGATTTCAAGAAGGCTATTGTAAATATCCAATTTATCTTAACAAAGATTTTAGTCTATGTAAACAGAAATTTCAATAAACCTGTAAAAAACAACCAAATGGTCCCAACAAAAATTTAAGAAACCTGTAAAAAACGTCAAGATTATTCTAACAGAGAATTCAGCAAACCTGTAGAAAACCTCAATTTTATTCCTTTAAAGGTGTAATAAAATTCTCATTATTTATTTTATACATTTCAATGAATTTCGATAACTACGACGTAATTGTTATAAAATGTTCAATTTATTTTAAGAAAAACTTCTAGTTTAAATTGAGAGATATTATAAAGAATGTGTATTAAACATTCTCCTCATTTTTAGATAATGATTCTAGAACATTAGAAATCATCACATTTGTTCTGCAGCGATTTCGTATAATTTTGTGGAGAATAATATGAAATTAGATTGTGTTTACTAAAGTTCTAGAAATCGTCTTTTTTACTTTGTGTAAATTTCTAGAAATATCAAGCAGCCTTTAAGGAATTTTAATAAAATGTTGAGATAAATTTTATATATTGTAGGAAGTATCAGGTTTACTGTTAGATAGTATTTTGTATTTTAGAGAAAATTATATAATGGTATTCTAGAAACTTTTATAACGGTCCTACTTGCTAAATGGTTGTCGACTACAAAAGGTTTTCGCTACCTAATGTACAACTTATGTTTCATGAAATTAGGATAAAGAACTGCTCCCAGTGAAAATAACTTTACTGGGAAGTAAATGATTTCTCCTAATTATTGAATCACAATAAATTCTGTTTTGTTTGCATCAAATCTTTTCGAGTTATGTTTTATATCATTATCGTAAAATTCAAGTTAATGTAAGTTTTGTTTAGTTTAAAATCATAATTTAAAAATGTACTTTAGTGATAATATGGCGATATTTCTGTAAATAAGTATTTTTTCTGCATTAGAAATATTACAAGTTTTATACCTATTACATAAAACCAGGAGAAAGCAACTGGTATTTTGTTTTGTCTCAACAAACCTAAAACAATATCTGTTATATAGAAGATGAGTTCTGGCATGGCCAGGTGGTTAGGGCGCTTGACTCGTAATCTAAGGATCGTGGGTTCAAATCCCCATTAAACCAAACATGCTCGCCCTTTCAACCGTAGGAGCGTTATAATAAGACGATCATTCCCATTATTTCTTGTTAAAAGAGTAGTCCAAGATATGGCGGTGGGTGGTGATGACTAGCTGCTTTTCCTCTAGTCTTAAATTGTTAAATTAGGGACGGATAGCGCAGATAGCCCTAGTATCTTTGTGCATAATGAAAAACAACCAAATAGAAGGGAAGAACTGTTTTTTTTCGTTTAGTATTAGCAGATATTAGGAAGATCTACCTATGCATGAGTTACTCAGTTTATATTCGGTACTCTTATTTGGTGATTCTCAAACGTTTGCGTCTGATTCGACAAAAGACCATCTATTTGTCCTCCCCACTTCCTTTTACTTGCCATTGCAGAAAACAAAACAAAGAAAAATACCATTAGAATTAATTTGTCTCACTACTTTTATTGTGACGTTTGGACCATCCTGCGGGATATGCTTTGAGCAGCACTATTTTGATAAATATACTTTTATAAATTATTTTCAAACCATACAAAAGCCACAAAACGTTACATAATGTAATCTACATCCGTAAAATTAAAATATAATTGAATAATCATGTGAGCAACAAAATATTTTTGTTTTACTCTTTAATTCATTGAAGCTCACGTTATAAAAGTATCGGATATGTGAACAGGCGCTATTTTCAGGTCGAACAACACACAATGTAAAGGTTCAAGGTGTATTTAATTAGTATACCATCTACTCAACATTACTTAGTCACACTACATCTTTCTTTGTTTTTTAATGTGTATTGGACATTTCGTATTGTCATGTATTTGTTTTGTTGAAGCTAAGTAACATGCTGCAAAATAAACTACCTGTGCTTTACCAATCGAATGGATCAATATCTGTTGCAGACCGTCAAGTTTGCCACTGAACTACCATTTTCTTAAATTTTTACGTTATTTACATTGGAACTAACAAAGCTTGAGAAGACATTATAAATACAACGTTTTCTCGTTGAAGTTTGCTGCCTTTTGGAAAAGTTTTATGTTCGCAAAGCCATGTCCACGTTTATCGAGTTTCGTCAGTGTATTCCAAATCATGTTAACGTTTACTGATTATATTTCATGTGTTCTAAACTATGCCAGTGGTTGCTGATTCTCACCCTGCATGATGACTAGAAATCCATTTGAAGTAAAAATGTATTCTAAAGACGAATGGTATGGGTATTAAAACATTAATTAAAATAAAGTATAGAACAATATTTCGGCTTTCTTAGGCCATCTTAAGACTAACAAAGAGAGTAAATTGAGCCAATATAAAGAAACACCTTTATACTTATATTAACTAACAACCTAACATCTAACTGCAGCACTACTTACACTTCGTATGGTATTCCATACCAGCCGCCGCGATTCTTACCCTCCTGTTTCAGATCATGCTTGGCTTATTGAAATTTGACTACATTTCTGAATTAACGTCGCCATTCTATGATGTAATTCAAATCATGTTGTCATTAACTAAATTAAATATGTATTTTCATTTCTTTTGTCTATATGTAACACTTCATAAACAATATTAAACACCATATGTTCGAAATTATGTGACATTTAGTTGGTATTGCTAACATACCAGTTTAAATAGAGGATAAGATCGATAGGCGGAAGACTTCCGAAACGTCGTCTTCTAAACTTGTATCTCACAACAGTCAGTCGCCATTCATTTTACAAAGTTTCATCACAAACGCTCTGCCTAAACAATATATCAAAGTCGATAAGATGGTTTCAGTATCTATAATTAGCAGTGCATTTTTCTTCGTGCGTTTATTCACCTTTTCCATGTTTAACACATTATGTTGGAGTTGACTTGGCCTTAACTATGTGATCTGATATCGAGGTTCATCTAGCTATAGTCAGAGGTACAAAGTTATGTCAATATTGACAATGTGTTTCGTATCTTGAAGGAATTTTTTTGACTCTATAAAGGCATTGAAATATTTTAAAATTAATTAGCCCTTGAGTTTGACTTGGGTTTTCCAAGTGGACGAAATTATGTGAGCTATAAAATATATTGAAGTTTCCATACCCTGTAACAAAATGTGCACAAAATATTCAAGTTTTTTTTATCCTTAGACATGTGCATTAAATATGTTGGAACTTACTTAACCAACAAAAAGTGCACTAAATAAGTCGAGGCTCATTGACTCTTCACCTTGTGTTTAACTTATTATGTCTTACTCGTAAATTTTTTTTAAAAAACACAATATTTGGTTTTAGTGTCTGTTGGTAACTATAAATGTTGAAATACCAACTTCGTATTACTTGTTGTGCATTGGAGTAGTGTTTGTTTGTCAAATTGATAGTTTTTGTTTATTTCTGTTCTCTAAAGATTCCTAACATTGTATAATAGCAACTAAATAATATACAGTGGCTATAAAGAATAACATTTATTATATTTAAATTCTGTAACCAAGAATTACATTCTATAACAGCCATCCTTATCCTCACGTTATACCCTGAAAACCTTTGAATAAAATTTTATTGAAATGATGCTAATAGCTATTTATAACATTGACAGCCATTGCATGATATAAAATTTAGTTAACATAGAATAATGTTTAGAGACAACAGAAAGTTACTCCATCTCGGTTATCCCATTTTCCAAGCCAAACTGTAACTGTTAAATAATATACAAAATTTAAAGTCAGCCCTTATTATTCATATATCTTTGAAACTTTCTGTACAGCTCACTCAAATTTACTTCCATCACAACATCCGACGGCAATCCATTTCATACTCCAACCACACTATTTGAAAAATAAATATTTTCTTAGATAAAGACGGCTTATACCATAACTAAATCTACATTTGAGTTCCTTGTTATGTATTAAAATTATTGATACATTAACATTATTAGTTCATTTTACAATCTTAAAAACTTCAATCATATCCCTTCTAACTCTTCTTTTCTTCAAGAGAAAACAATTTTAAAGGTCTCAGTACCTCTTCATATGACAGCCCCTTCATCCCAGGTACCTCCTCTGAAATCCTTTCTAAGAATTCAATGTCTGTTTTAAGGCAAATAGCCAAAAGTAAATACTCCAAATTTGGCCTAACCATTGACTTATACGGTTAAATTATAACCCTTTTAGTATTCAATATTTCTTTTTATTTGCTGTACTTAGCAACAGCACACTGTTTGTATGGCGTAAGAGACTAATCAACAAAGCCCTTTTCCTTCATGACACTCTTGTGGTTATTTTAATCCAAATTATAATTCAAATTATGATAACACACATGCACATCTTGAATTTTTCATAATTAAATTCCATCTCTCATTTATTAGCCCAACTCACTAAATGATCTAAATCCTTTTGTTAAACAGCAACATTCAAGACATTTATATCATTAGCAAATTGAATAATGTATTTACCATTCATTTATCTATGTCATAAACGTAAATCAAAAAGGGCAATGGTCCAAAGATGATGGGGCCCCGAAGTACACCGCATGCAACATTAATCCAGTTTGACTGAATTCTATTTATAATAATTGCTTTCTTACATAAGCCACTTTTCTATCAATTAGTTAACTTATCCCTCCTTACATATGTGGAGATAAGTCTTTATACAAGTCTTTAAAAGGCATCTTGTCAAATGCTTTTTAAAATTGCAGATACACCAAATCTTAAATCTACAGCCTTGCACTCATCTACATACGCTGTAACATTTTCAAAGCACATCAAAAGATTTGTTAAGAAAGATTTCCATTAGTGAAACCATGTTGACTATTCGATAAAATCCCAAACTTTATCGAATGACTTTTCAAAGTATATCTTATCAGACTTTCCAAAATGTTTTCCACAACTGATATAACACTAATACGTCTATAATTTCTGAAACAACATCTATTACCTTCTTTGAAGCTAAGAGTAACATAAATTAATTTTCAATTTATTGGTATTTGTCCATTATTATTTTAAAATCATCGGAAAAATATTGTAACCCAAGAGCCTTATAATTCGTTAATTTTCCAAATTTTATTTTAGCAAGCTCAGAGATTATACAAATGTCTTGTTCAACTTTGTTACGAACTTTTAAAATGAGAAATATTGCTCAAGTATTCACTAGTAAAAACTGAAGAAAAAACAGAATTTAATAACCTACCCATTTTATAATCACCAGATACAAGCCTTTCTTTGGCATTGCTCAGTGGTCCTATACCCATATTAAGATTTTAGTTATCATTAATAAACTTTTAAAAATCCTTGTTGTTAATTTGTATGTTTCAGCCACATTTTTTTTCATACACCTTTTTGGATGTTCTGATTTCCTATTTGACAAACTTTTATAATCTTTTATAATGCAAGTCAGTTTCAATGTTTTAAAGTTATGATATTTTCTTTAATTTAATCTCTTATACCGTTTGTGAATGAATATGTTTTTTATTTGCAGTTACCCTATTCTTTATGCGAAGAATATATTTGTTTTTAATATTGAAAAATTGTTTTCTAAAAATTTCCACATTTTCTTAGTGCCTCCAAATAACTAAGCTGCCCAATTCACAAAAGATAATTTTTGTTTCGTCCTTTAAAATTCCCTTTTTTGGAATTTGAAATAAAAATATTATTATTGTTTATTTCCATATGAAGTAAAACATCAAACCGAACGCAGCAAATCTCATTGCCACCTAGATGTTCCAAAGTTTCCACCATCTCAACCATTTCAATATTATAAATTAACAATAAATGTAAAATAGCATTATCTTCAGCAGGTTGCTTGGTGAAAAAAAATTCAATCTTGAAATGCTTCTCCTTCATGATTTGACTCTAGCATTTACTAATTGATATGTCTGAAATTAAAATCACCCATAATGAACCCACATTAATTCAGTTTTCTTGCTATTATCATTAATCTTCTCAACATGGTGTGACTCACATTTTACATACAGAGCCATTCTTTTCCATGTCTTCACTATTCTGTCCCTATTAAATAACCTCTCTCCAATAATTTACTGTCAAGATATACTAAAAATAATAGTTTTTACAATTACTTACACTACTTTTAATCCTTAAACTACCCTTTCTAACTTCCTCAAGATAAAAAAAAAATAGCTGATGTCTCCCTTGCGTGTAAAAGCTAAAACTCCTTTTGAAGTCATGCTGTCATTTTCCACACTTTATACTTTTTATTTATTTAATCAATTTTATTTAGGATATCCTCCAACTTACAAACTCTAGCCTCAGATCCTTGTTACAGAGTCCGCAAACTGACACAGTACGAAACTGTCAGTGGACCGTGATAAATACACAATATGTACAATAATATTAAGATCTCAATATCAATAGAGTCGTTACATGACTGCCTCAGGTAGGATGAGAAATGTCGGGTGGTCTTGTGCAGAGATAGTTCAGGAACGTCTGGCTTAGTACATTCACTGAGAGCTTTATTACAGTGTACTTAACAAAAAGTGGTACTACCTTTCACCACAGTAGTTATTTGCACTTTGCATGAAATACATTGCATAAAATTCCAAAATGGGTATTGCAGCCATTAACTTTACTATTATGATTTACGTATACCTAAAGGATTTTGGCAGGGAATTACTGTAACTTTCATATTAATTGGTGATTATAATGGAAAGAAAGCCTATTGGAATCACCATCATGCATTTTAAATCAATTTTGGACAATAAGAGACTGTTGAAGTGTTGCAATAGTGACAGAAATAAATGTGGTGTGGAGGTAATTCAGAACAGTTCCATGTAGATTTTTACTGCTATTTTCGTTTTCTGAAATATTTAACGACGCAATCCCTGTCATGGAATGTTTTTATTGCTATTATGTTATTTCAACTAGCTTTCACTTTAAGATCACTGTTGTGGTTTTCAAACAAATGTATTCCACTACCAGTATAGAAAATAGTCAAATATGATACATCAGACCTCACCACAGGTTTCTAGAGATCCCTTTCTGTAGTTTAGACTTTAAATAACACACTGTATACGTGAAAGTATAAGTTTTTAACTTATTTAAACTACCATAGAGTTGTTATCTTTCCTTAATATAGTTGTTTATAATCATACCTTTACCATCAGGACAAAATATGACGTCTACTTATCTTTGAAGAACTGTCACTAACCATTGATATATATAATTCTTCTGGAGGCAAACATTTTTCCTTCCAGTTATTGCTGATAAAAAATGTCTTTCAAAATCTAGTGAAAGGAACAACTTTTAAAGCAATGATATTTTTCAAATAAGGATCAAAGTAGTTTCTCTTCCCACTCATTGTATTACAGACTATTTGTTACATAGCTATAACTGTGCATATGCAATGCTTATGAAAATACTGAAGTACATTATTGTGTGTATTTCAAGTGTTTAACTTATTGAAATAGCTAGCCAATATATAAGAACCTATTTCATAATCACCTGTTGAGCTTTAAAATAATAACCCTGTACAATCTTTGTAGAAAACCGTTTTATAAAATCCTAATATAATTTGTGTAGCATTGGAATAACATAATCAAACAGTCTTTTGAATTACACCAACTCAACAGATAAGATATAGCACAATGTGTGTGTATATATATATATATATCTTATTGAAAGTATTAGGCTTCCTGCAGATTATTAAGTTGGTATATTTTAGATGACTATGCCAGTGTGTGTATTCTAAAAATATACATAATCTTCAACCCAGAACTTCTTTTGGTTTATGTAAACGAATAGCAGTCTTTCTGTTTCAGTTTTGAAATGCATTACAATTTGCCTGTTACGATTTTAATGACGGGGTGCTAGAGAAATGTGAAGGGGATTTTTACGAAACCTTGTAAGTTTAGTGAATGTTTGCATGATTTAAAATAATAATAAATGAATAAAAAGTAGAAAATTGTGTGGGATAATTTACCAGAGAGCCATGTGCGTAAATATTATGAAAATAAAAGTATATATCCAATTTTAAACTGAAATCGTTTCTAAATTAAGGTATTTACTGTTATGTCACCAATGTTTTCAATAAAAAACAAATCTCTTTTAGTAACAAAGACTCTAAATTAAGAGATCAACAAATATTTTTGAGGTTTGTTTTTTATACGTTTCATTTTATACTTTCAATACATGGAAACAACAACATTATGTTATATTTTTTTGCTTAGAAACATTGCATAGAAGCCATCGTCGGGACACATTATTACCAAAACGTAATGGCTTTTCTATATATTAGAAGTTATTAATACAATTGATATGTTAGACGATGCACTATGAGGTGGTAGTACTTGCCTCGTCATTTTCGACGGGCTATACGTCTATAATAAAAGAACGTATCTGTCTTTATATTTGTAATATAAAGAACAATTTCTTTATTATGTATTACGCGTTTTTTTTATTAGCTTACCTTGTTAAAAAGATGTGCATGCGTATGCATGTGGATAAAATAAGTAATGAGATCTAGGTGCACACCCTCAGGGTTCACTTAGTATATGTTTCTAGTTCTTTACTCTTGGAACTATGGCTGCCATACAGACACACACAGATTATTACATTATATTTATTATTATATACATATATTTATTCTTATATCGAGGTCATATATGGGTGGTTGTAATAAATGCAGGTTATTGATTGACAAACAAAAGTAAGCATATTGTCGATGCAAAGATATTGCTTCTTGGTTAATGGGAAACGTCAGTTTTTCCTCTTTCTACCAAAAATAATTTTTAAAACAAATAAATTTACACTCACATCATAGTTTAAGAATCTTTAACTTCATCTTGCCTTTGTAAACACAAACACATACACACACACGCGCGCCTACGTAGATTATACAACTATTAGATAAAGACCTACTTCACAAAATAAAAACGCTTTAACAAATATCACAATTTTCATATTCACATTGTAGAAAGAATATCGAATATATTTTAACAGCGGAAATTAGCTTTATTGATATAAATAAAACATTCAAATCAATATCATATGTTTAATCATACAACAGAAAATTCCTTAAAATTGATTATAACTTCATTTATTATACACATAATCATACACTAAACATAGAATGCAACTTTTAACAACCAGATATATATAATACAATAGTGCGAAGATTATAAACTGAATTTAATATAGAACAATACCATTTCACAAAATAATAGGGCCTGGCATGGCCTAGCGCGTTAAGGCGTGCCCTTCGTAATCTGAGGGTCGCGGGTTCGCACCCGAGTCGCGCCAAACATGCTTGCCCTCCCAGCCGGGGGGCGTTATAATGTGACGGTCAATCCCACTTTTCGTTGGTAAAAGAGTAGCCCAAGAGTTGGCGGTGGGTGGTGATGACTAGCTGCCTAAATTAGGGACGGCTAGCACAGATAGCCCTCGAGTAGCTTTGTGCAAAATTCCAAAAAAAAACACAAAAATAAAACTGAAATCACACCCAAACTCAAGAAAAGCTTAGCAAAATAAACTTTTCACATTTGGAAGTACAATAACATGAAATATAGAAAAACGGAAGAAATACCCTATAATAACACAAATGCAACTAATATCCTTTAAAACAAATTCAATACTGGTTGACTACAAGCAATAAATTATAAATAAGTACAGTAGTTAAAACTGAAATGCAGAACTTCATACTTAATACACAATATTTTAAAATTAAGTCAAAATGTACGAAAATATACAACTGTCATGGGTCTTTAAAAGTAGTCATGGTCGATCACAATGGAAACCCATAAAGTGTTTTGAGTTTTTACCAACACCCTCATAATATACACCAGCCTGGCTCACAAGCAGAAATTTTTCTGCTTGAGCTGCAATGGAGACTTAGGTCTTTGTTGCAGTTGGTTCTATTCTTAATAGTAGAAGTTTTAAATTTCTATCTACATAGCAGCCATTTTCTGACAGTATCACTTGTAAAGAGCGATCTGATTTAACGTAAGTCAATTGGTTGTTATTGTAATTAGTTGAGTAACCTGTTTGCTGGTGAAGCCTTAATAGCTGCTGATATGGTATTGATGGTCCAACAGGACTTGACAATCAGAACCAGGAATCCATCCAACCTCACTTTCATAGAGTCTGGCCGACTTCTGAGAGAATCTAGACTTCAGAAAGGTTTTTGGTTTCATAATATAACTCATGAATAGCGATAACAAATTTGACAGAACGTCGTTTGATTAGTTTATATTTTTTCCTCGATGACACTGGCTTGGCACTAGGTTGTGTCAGAAAGATCAGCATAGTTAATAGTTTGCTACTTGGTGGTTCATTTCCTCCTTAGTTGATAAGAATGATGAAACATCCATTGGAGGCTTGAATTTTCTAGGACGTAAATATACTAACAGGATCGACTCAGCCTCAGACGATGCCAGATTCAACAATAGATATGAGGTGTTTCTCTGAGTCTGAAGCATCAGCCAGCAGTGCATCTTAGTTCCATGAGCTCTACCATCGTAAATGCTTTTCATGCTCTACGAGTCTGTACATTGTCAGCAAGTCCCTTGCTAGGTAGTAGTCTTGGGCATACTGGTCATCATCGACCAAATTGTCCATCATAATAAGGTTCTTGTGAATAAGTATTATAATATGATTATCACTGGCTGGTTGAAAAAAAAAGACAGGAAAAGTGGTTAAATTAATCTTGAATAGCAATATTCTGGCTTGAAGATGAATTCACATTGGTCAAAACATAAGTTAGATTTCAAGGTTAAAAAAGGGTGACAGTTGTTTGATTAAAACCATGATTTGCTCTACGAACATCTAGCAATACTGTCATAATATTGTACACTCTTCGCCAAAATGTTTGAATACTGTTCTAAACAGTTGTTATTGTCTACATGCAGTCATTGAGTAAATGCTCGAGTAGTAATAGACAAGGTAGAATATGATCTAAAACATTTAAAAGCTGTTAATTTGGCCTGTGTAAATTATTTTGATAATTTTTCATCAAACCACATATGCACACCTGTTTTGTATAAAAAAGTGTGCTCATGGTAGAATATTTTTCGAAATAGATCAATGCTTTGTTCAGACATTATTTTGCTATTCGTGTAAAGTCATACCTTTGCACATACGAGAATCAATAGAACATTAAATTTCAACTGTCCAAAAGATTATGATGCAGAAAAATATGCCAAAATAGTAAGGAGCTCCGAATGTGACCAGATTAACACATCAAGATCGAAAGAAGTTTTGCAACGCCTCATGAAAGGAATGACGTGAATGCAATCATTCTAGGGTATCCAGAAGAACAGCTAATAGAAGACTAACCAAATAAGGACATCGTGCAAGAATGAATATCTGCAAACCAATATTTACCAAAATTCACCGCCAACACTGTGTTACTTGGCAAAATATCATAACAAGTTATGATTAGAACTCTGTTAACATGAAATATGTTCAAACGAGTCCTATTTTATGCTTATTAAAGCTAGTGGTTGGATTCGTGTTTGTCGTTTGCCTGGAAAACAGATGAGAAAAGTCTACCTTTCCCACAGAAAACTTACTGGAGATTGTGCAGTACAGGTTTGGGCAGCAATTCATCATGGTAGAAAAACTGGTATAGAACTCCTCCATGGAAATATCATTGGTAACTCCTCCAGGTATAACATGGAGACGATATTTCTGCTGTGTGCAAGGAAAAGGTTTAGCAATAGCTTTGTGTTCCAAGATGATAATGCCATTTCTCACAGTTCATGTATTTTGCAGGATTATATCGACCAAGACGACATTACAAGACTGCCATGGCCAGCAAAGTTTTTATACTGTAATCTCATTGAGAACTATAGGGCATAAATGAACTAGAAAATTGATACCCACGATAATAAAGCATCTACTGTAGTTGAATTACAGCTTTTTCTAGTGAGAACTTTTGTTGAAATTATGGTGGATTACATCAATCATCTCAGAAACAGTATGCTATGTCATCTTGCGAAGGTTATTAGAGTTTGTTTTCAAAAGTTACACAAGGACTATCTGCGATAGCCATTCCTAATTTAGCAGTGCAAGACCAGAGGAAAGGTAGCTAGTCATCATCACCCATCCTCAACTCTTGGACTACTCTTTTACCGTCACAAATTTTTTGCTCCCTCCGGCTGAAGGAGCGAGCATGTTTGGTGTGATGGGCATTTGAACCCGCAATTCACACATTATGAGTCGAGCATCTTAATCATCTGGCTATTGGTTGTTAGAGTTCGAGGAGGATCAACCAAGTACTGAATGCTTAATATGAACTTATAGTAGGTTAGACGATATTATAATAATTTGATGTTATACATTATTCTTATTTATGTTTTGGTAAGACAATGTTGTAGTAAATGAAATACTGAATTACACATCCTTTTAAAATTGTCTAATAAAACTTTCTAATAAATTATTTGTAATGTCCATAGAAGCTATATCATTATAAAAATTACATAAGTAGATGTTTAATATAATATTCATTTCTGTTTTTGACAACACCAAGTGTATTTGTATTGCATCTTAATAATAATGATATTATTTGTCACAAAATATGCAAACATTTTCCCTTTGACTCTAGGTGTCCCCCAGTGGCTCAGCGGTATGTCTGCGGACTTACACGCTAAAATCCGGGTTTCGATACCAGTGGTGGGCAGAGCACAGATAACCCATTGTGTAGTTTTGTGCTTAATTCTAAACAACAACAACAACAACATTTGACTGTAGGTTTGGTAATCGCAAAGAAAATACTAATAAAAGTAGTAGTAATATCCTCAAAAAGAGCTACAACATCAAACAATGGAGAAAGGTCCTATATACTAATTTGAAAATCAAAAAACAAACAAATTAGTGTGTGTGTAAATAATTCTAGTAAAGTTTTGGCCACAGAAAAATATTTTACTTTTAACTTGTCATACTTCCTGATTGAAAAATTATCACCGTATGGATTGTATATTTGATTGTTAGCTGTAACTAAGCATAAAGTTATACAAAGTGCTATCTATACTCTGCCCACCACGGGTATCGAAATCAGGTTTTTAACTGTATATTTGGATACAGCTATTTCCAAACTTTATAATTGTGAATACAATATCTTAAAAAATAATTAACGGAATTTATATTCCTTGCCCTATCACCAAAAATACTACTTTACCTCTAGATGAGGGAGACATCTTGTTTTGCGTGTAGACTGTGTATAAAGAGTATTATCAACATATTATTTCATTTTACAATAACAACAAGTAAATACTACTTAAACTGTTTTTCGCATTTTTAATAATGGTGTAAATGTTTGGCTTCTATGAGTAAATCAAAATAATCAGCATATGTCATCTTTACTTCCTTGATGTTCAAATTTGGGTGAGGAAAAGAAATTCATAAGTAATTAAAAAAAAAGAAAAGTCTCGATATGTTGTTATTTCAACCTAATCCACTATATGGTGGTTTAACATCTTTTCTTATAAATAATATTTGGTGACAATATAGTAAAACCTTTAGAAGTTAAAAGCCATAGCGGTTATTGTACATTACTCAAGTACAGAAACACTCTTATTATTTTACATTATAATGATTCATCCTGTAATGTGAGAAAATATGAAAAAATTCTTATCTTAACGGATGAATATAAGAAATGAAAAAGCAACCTTCATACTGCGAAAAAAGAAATATTTACATAAAAGTGTGAGAACTTTGTGTATTCAACGTAATGGAGAAAACATTTATATATGACTTCTTATAATTAATAATTATTGAGTTACAGTAAAAAATTAAAACTCAACATATTACTCTCCTAGATATTAAAATCCATGAGCTATAGTTCATAAGCATAAAACTTTTCACTCTCTGCTCAAAACAATTATCTGAGACTGTGAGTGAATGAATAAAAGGCAGTGTGACAAGTAATTGAAAGAGGAATTGTTTCAACAAAGAGTCCAACACATATGAACAAAGCATTTCTCCATCAATTAATGGTGCTGGATGGCAGGGATCATACACGAAAAGTTCGAAAGTTTATTGATTTTGTTGAAATTTGCATAAAGTTTGGCATACATTGTGATACAAATATAACAACTTCGCTTTCAGTTACTAAATCGAAAGAAGACTGAATAAGTTGTAACTAGCAACATCATCATCACACATTTTCATTATGCCACCTTTAAAAAACATTTAAATCGTCTTCAGTAAATTCTATCAAAGAGGGAAAAAGCAGTCAATGTTTAACTTAACATAGAAAAAGCGAAAATTATACTAGATCAAAACTACAAATTAATTTTCATTGCGAAAATATGTTTTTTCAAAAAACAAATGTTACTAGAAGTTCCTGTAATTACTGGTAAGGACAATATGTTGATAGGAGTTTTATTTTAATTTTATAACATTCCTCTTTGCATTCAGCTGTATCGAAAATGTCTACAATTACTGTATAGGCTCATAAAGTAAATATATGTCTAATTTTAGTTTAACATAATCATGTTGTCCTCCGCTAGTACAACGGTATGTCTACGGATTTACCACGCAAAATCAGGGGTTCAATTCCCCTGGTGGGCTTAGCAGATAGTTCGATGTGGCTTTGCTATAAGAAAACATCCACATGTAATCATGTAAGAAGTTCGTATCTAGTTCAATTACATTTGGTCGTAATAAAAACTGGGTTAAAAGTGCACGATCTGTAGTGCAAACAATATTTTTTATTGTTTTCCGGTTTTGAAGTTTTTGTTTATTTATAAAAGAAAATTATATATTCCGTTATATACAATGAAAAGTTTTCAGAAAACGTAATTTATATTGAAAAACTGTTTTTAGATATCAAATTTACATTTTCATTACACCATCTTGTAAACCAACAAACAAATTGACTTTATTTACTAAAGTTTTACTAAACTTTTCGTTACTTCCCAAATATCGCACGTTATTCCAATCTTTGAAATTCGTTATGCTTAGGTATATAAGAACTGCTGATTGCTTGTAACAAAAGAAAACCAATTGTCAAGGATAATAAAAGGTATTTATAGAGGATATGTATAGGTGTTTCCTTTCTTGAAAGTCCCAATTGAAAAATTCGTGAATGATGTAAGTTGGAATATGACCTTAATATTGGAAGGGGTACGTAAATTCATACAAGATAAAATGTCGGAACGGAAAGTCGGGATACACCGCGAAACATACTTTGCATTTTCAGCTAAGATGATGGTATGATTGACACAGCTAATTCCATTATTCGGTTAGAGATAGCAGTGTAGGCAGGCGATTAATTGTGCTGACAAACAGCTAACCTAGTTATGGTAAGTTTCCTTAAATGAATGGTGATTACAATCTAAGAACTCTAACTTAACTATTTAGCTCTTGTGCTTTATACAATATCATTCAAGGCTGAGACCAAAAGTAGCTTCATATTTAAAAGTGGATTACAGGTTTCTTGAGAAATGTTTCAATGACTACCTCATGAATTATACTGAATGCATAATAAAGTTCTTTTTAGGTATAATAGCATTAAGTATTAATTATGGTAAGATTGGTTGGGTGGAATTAAACACAAAGATAAGCAATATGCTATCTGTACTTTACCCACTACGGGTACCAAAATTTGATTTCTAGTGGTGAGTCCGCAGACATAGTGCTGTGCCACTGGGGAGTAACAGTGCTAAAAATAATTTAATCATTGAAAGGTAAGCACCATGATAAACTGTATATATTTATGTATGTGTGTGTGTATTCAGGTGTATCTTACAAAAATAGTAGATGTCTCAAATGACTTTATATATATATATGCGTGTGTGTGTGTGTGTAATGCTTATGCGTTTTTCTTCGGTTGGTACCATTTTCGTAGCTAAGTACGGTTTAGTTTTGTGAACTAATCCTTAATATAGAGAACACCGTTCATTTAGATATAGATATAAATAAGAATAAAACATATAAAATATCATTAATTACAACTGAGCAACAACATCAAAAGTTCCCTTGTAGGTCGGTGGTAAGTACAGAATTACAAAGGTAAAACCCAGAATTCCTTTCCCCACACACTCAAAGACACAGCGCTGGTAGCCAACTGTGGCTTAGCGCTCAGACAAATAAACAAACACAACACAGCGATAAAAGCAATCGTAACTCTAAAAACTGTACTGAGTAAAATAAACTATAATGTTAATTGAAGTTATACCAACTGCAGTAAAAACTTTAAAAAGTACAACACCCAAGACAGCTGGGGTTAGTAACCTCCCAGAAATATTAGACATATTCCAATTAATGAGATCAGAATCGATGGTACGAAGCGAATATCCAAAATATTATCATCATTCAATGTCCACGATCGGTATTAACCTATCTGTGGTATCCAATACTGGTTTATATGTGACAAGTATAATGCCGGTATATAAATGTTATGAAACGTTTCCATAAATAAATACAATTAGTAAAACCTTTCAGACAGTTGTATTGTGTAAAATATTTAAGTTCATATATATATGTATATAACGACATGAAATTTTCAAATTTTCACTATGCAAAAGTGACCTTATTTTCATAACATGTAACAATGCTGTTAGCATACACGTTGCTTCAATTTCTACTCAAACAGTTCGGTGCTTGCAACCCACTTGCATTAGATCCTGATTAGACAGGTTGTTGTTTTTTTAATGATTTTTTGTGTTATTACGACAACTACATTTATTCGGGTTTAAATCTTTTTGCATTGTTTCGCTGCAACTGCTGTAATTTGTTATTTACCCTTTCCCAATTTCATGTTTCTTAATTTGTAAGTCCATATACTACTCTTCTAAGACGCATCTTGTGGTATCCAAAAGCGCAAAATGGGATAATTTGAACTGTGATGGAAACGTGCAATATCGACATAAACTATCTTTTTTTGCACAAGATCATTAAATTGTATGGGATATCATAATAGATATCATAATATCTATAAAACTTTCAGGTTGACCAGTAGCGTTGTCATAGGATGGCAAACATTCATTTATTTATATTAAAGCAATTGAAATAAATTGGCTTAGTTAACAAATTGCCCAGTAATTTTTTTGCACCTAAAGAGGACACATAAGAAGGACACTCTTTGTCTGTTCACTTCGGGAATCGTTCTTTTTTGTAAAGATTGCATAGTGAGCTTCTGTAAATAATACAGGAAAATAAACATAACCCAGTCTCTCTATATTTATGTTAAAATGAACATAGTTTTACTACATTTAATAGCACGTTGCTGTTATAGCTTAGTCAGAGGACAAGACAGGTTGTGTAGCCAATAATGCATAATGCAGCCGGCATTTACTTTCTCTCACACAATGGTTCTTACTGGACTTAATAGTTTTATTTATGAGATATGCATAGCTACAGAATATGAATTAGTTGGTTAGTCAACACTATTGACACATTTAGAAACCATAACAAATTTCGCTTATCATACACCACGTTTTGGGGTAAATCATGTGCATCATTTTTTATTACTACGGAAGAACAAGTATCATTATGGCCATCGTTATTTCGCTATTTTAGTCGACGAGCATTCTAGAAGAGGACGGGTGATATACATTGTTATTTCTTCTTATTCTGTTGACCAGTAGTTTTGAACATATTGCTATCCATGAAGTAAGCAGTTAAGTCTCGCGACACAACTACACATACTTGATTCTCAACAAGAAAACTGAAAGTAAGTTACTGGAATGTTCTAGAGTTTTTTGTGAATGGTTATTGTCTCAAAAACTAATTTTGTGTCATGTACAATGAACCTCACTAATTTAACGAGGAAAAATATAAGTGAGTTGTTAAATGTGTGTTGTGTTTATATTCGATGCTTGAAGATGTGTAACCTAATACTAGTCTGTTTTTCTGGTGATAATGATCAGCAACCTGCTAAAGTCTTGCAAGAAAAGTTTCTCTCAATCTCTGTATATACTTTATATTATCTCTTATTTATTGCATACTTTAGAATTTATGAAGGAGGAACATTTCCACTATCAGTTTAGGACGAAACGCCAGAGTTTAATTTTATTTTTCAAGGTTCTGGCAGTAATCTGTATTGTTAAATAAAAAATAAATTAACAGTTTTCGCTATTCTGATTGTGTCAAGCGTGGAAGGTTGTTTCATCATCTGTGCTGCTAAGAGATTGGTAAAAACGTCTCTGATCTTGGAAGAAAAGAAGGTTCAAAACATCCAAAGTCTATACGAGGGAAACAGCTTTCAGACTTAGGACGAGGAATAGTACTCTTGAGAGCGGCCGCAATAGTATGTTCATTCTTGCCGCCTGACACCTCACTACTGGCGAACTGATAGGACAGAAGTATAGCATTCACTGTGTTCAAGTCAGTCTGCAGATCTTCCCTCTGACTTACGATATTTGGGTTTTTACCGATCTTATTCAGCCTTTCAGCTGCGATAGACTCCATTGTTCGTCGCATCAGTGGATACATGTCCAGAACGGTGTTAAAGTGCTCCACAGAGAGAGAGAACAAATTGCAATAAGTCTCTGCTCGAACGCTGGCTACTCTTCGGGCATTGGTGAGTAAACATATTTCTATAAACAAGTCCAGAAATAAATTTTTTAATATTATTTTACAACGAAAGAAACGTCATGTTAGTCAATATCCAAGCTAACAATTTCTGTAAATCATACACATTTTTACCTTTTAAATGTTATTGCATTATATTTATATAACATTACAGGATGCGTTTTTAAGCAGTTTTATCAAATACCTGCTGCTATTTTACTAGTAATGGTTAGGTGATCTAATATTTTAAAGAATTATTTTATTTATTTACATTAGATGAGGATGTTGAACTCAGAATAGCAATGTGAGTATAATAACGTAGCTTTGAAAACATATGTGCTAATTATATATTGTAAGGTGCCACATTAGTTTATACTGATTTATTCTATACGTTTATAGTCAGATCGATCTTTTACTTTACGTTATAGCACGAATAAAAAAATATGTAACCGACAGTTCACTTTACAGCAGTGGTAAATGAACAAACAAAAATCTGTAAATGATACTTCGTGTTGCAGCCCTGGTATATGAACAAAAAGAAATCTACAACCGATACTTCATGTAGTATACGAACAAACAAAAATCTGTAAATGGTACTTCACGCTATAGAACCTGTATATGAATAAACAAAAATCTGCAATCTATATGTAGAGAATGCTTGCTTTCTTAAACTTTTTATTTCTAATTAATCCTGAGTTAGATGTTAACTCTAAAGAGGAAGAAAATAATAAAAAAACAAAAAATATTTAACATAAAATATTTTTTAGAGTATTCATGCCAGTTGGGTATAAGTAAAGTAATGTCTGGTATTCATTAGAAACAAAATAACTTTACACAAATGTTAACTATTTGTGTCATACGCCGAAATTATAACACTTTCAAACTGAGAATAAAGTAAATAATAAGTTAAGTACATGTTATATACAAATACATAGAATGAATATCAAACACGTGTCTATACATATATTTATTATTACTATCGCTAGATACCAGCCTCCTCGTAAAACCTGGTTATTAGCTTTTGTACAGAAGAAAATAAACACAACGTACGACGTTCTCAATTGAAAACATGTAGATTCTTACTAGACATGTACACGAGTCAGTTTCTATTTAAGGTTCTCGATATCGAGTCTCTATGATATATTAATCATTTAGGAGATACCTTGTTGAACGTACGTGACATAATCATAATTTTCAGTAAATCATTCTAAATATGTTTAAAACTTCGATCATTCTAAGAATACATTTGTACAATATTTGGAATTTTTTTATTGCGTTGACGATAACGTTTATGTGTTTCGAGTTGTCTTGATCGTTTCGGATATTTCTTCTGTTTAGGTTTCATGTTTTGACTTAAGTGCACTTCTACGATACTTTGATTGCTTTGAAGACAACCTAAGATGTCTTAACGCACTCCTTGGGCAGCTTGATAGTTTTTGTTTAACATCTAGATTGATCCAGGATAATCTTAGTGTATTTCTGTGTAGCTGATTCTTTTAATGACACTAGCTCATTTCCGTACTACCTTAATTATTTTAATGATACCTTAGTGTATTTCTATGCTACCTTGATTCTTTTAGTAGTACTTTAATGTATTTCTGTGCTACTGTCATTTTTTTAGTGATACACTGGTATATTTTTGCACTGTGTTTATTATTATGGTGACACCTCAGTGTGTTTCTGTAACACTTTAATTCTTTTGATGATACATTGATTATCTGGGTTAAAACTTGGTGTGTTTCTGTGATACTTTGTTATATTTCTGAATATCATTATTTTTTGAGTTATCTATTACAGAACAACTATCATCCAACTTTTCAAATTTCATTAAATTAATATTTCTGTTGTTTTTCTTTAATGTATGAAAGTGTTTTATGTTAGGTACTGGAGATGTTTATAGTCATGGTTTGTACTGTTTTTCTTCAGATGTACTAATGTCCTCATCAAAGTGGATTGAAGCGGATCCATAATTGAGAGGATAATATGAAAAACCTCTGTAGTTCGGCGAAACGTACATCACACATGGTATGAATAGAAAATCGCATTTCGGTGTTAAGAGTATCACGCAGATTCAAATGCTTTAGTTGTTACATGTTGCAATAAGGAATGCCACTAAAACCTAATACCTAATAAATAACAACAAACATTCAATTTTTCTCTGTCAGCACCCATTTAACATTACAGAAACAAGGAACATCTCATATGGTATGCTGACCACTTTCCGCACAACTGTATCATTATAGCCTGATATTGTACGCGGTATCCAATGATACACAAGTAATTTGAAGTATCCTCACAACCAGAAATCCTGAAAGTGTTCCCTTAAGACTTGTTTTACATGGGTGCTATTATGAGGACAGGTACTATCCTGCTCGACACCACATATCACGTTTCCTTGTAACAACATGGGATAACATTGGTTATGAGTCTTGAATAGTACAATGCAGCATTGACACTGCATTTTTACAGCACAGGTGTTGATTGTTCTTCAAAAACGTACGGTCTGATAAAAAAACAAGCTGTGAAACTACACCATACTGATACCTAATCTTCTTATAGGTGTGTAATAAGATGTAATGCGTGTATTAGGTTCCAACTAGATAATGCAATTGCGCGTGTTGACGCCTCTACATATGATGTAATGCACTTCACTAATCCATGTTATACTGATAAGCTGTTGATAATCGACATGTCTTCTCAAACAGTTGCAACACAGAATCAACAAGTCATGTTAACTTCAACTTCTTCAATCCTTGAAAATGATGCAGTTTCTAAAAAAGTATTTGCAAAGTTGACTAAAGAGCCTTATGAACATTTACAATTCGCAAATTCAGAGAGTGACGGAAAGTGACTACTATACAAACGTACTATTTTTCTGGTGTGGTCTACTAAGACACAACAGCATCAGCAATAGTTTCAATAAGTGTCGATGAATTGCCAGTACATGGCATATCAGAAGTGTAACCAATCTTTTCAATACTGAAACAAGGTCTTTCATACATGTTATATGCACTTTCAGGTAGTATTCAGTGAAAGTTATCTCGGCCATTGCATCCATTGATGTAATAATATTTCATTTTACCACACCTCTGTACACTTGTCAGTTTTATGTTGGTTGTATAAACTACTCTGTGAATATACATTCTCAAGATGACTGGTATGGGCATTAGGACATTAATTAAAATTAAGTGCAGAGCAACGTTTCAACCTTCTTAAGTCATATTGAAGTTAACAAAGAGCCGTCTTAAGAATATATATTTACTTCAAGTGGGTTTCTCATCATCACAAACTACTCTATGTATAACAGACCTATTTATACCCTAGGGAAATATGCAAAAGAAACAACAGTGGCCAAGCAGCATCATTTAGCAACCGAAAAATTTGTATCCGCATCATACCCTTAATATGCCTGTCTAATATTACTTTCCCATACCATAACGTGTGTGAGATATGACGTTCTGAATTTATAATTTTTTATAATCTCTGTAAAATATTTTGCTGTGCACCTATAACACTATCTGTTGTTGAATACAGTTTACGTGCCACCAAATCACTATACACCATACAAATTTGTGACTTACTTACATAATACGATCTTTCAAATTTACCTCCAAAACACAATCCATCAGAAATATTTATAGCCTACTTCCAATGTATGATCGCTATAACATATTTATAGTCTACCTCAAAATATCAAAGTATAAATACAGATATGAATTTCGATAAAAGGAGAATCAACTTGTAGTTTGTGCTTTTTCATAATATAATGGTAACTTTCTTCTAAATACAATCCAAAATCAAATAGTTGCAACTTTCTTCCGAAATACAATCTGAAAAACGGTCTTTTAATACTTTCTTAAATACAAAAATATGTTAGAGAGCTAAGTTTTTGTAATATTGTGGATTTTTGGATATTATTTGGTTTTACTGTTTTATCTTTAGAAGTTAGAATTGTATAACAAAAATAATTATATATAGTGGGATTTTGGACCAAAACAGTAAGTGTAAGCTTTCAGTAGTCCAACGTGTATTATAACGTTAAATTAGACTTATTACGCGTAACGTTTCTTTAGGCGTAATTACAATTCTCCTCTCAGTGTAAGACAAACTGAATCCATTTTTATTAATAAATATATTCTAAAACTAGCTAATTGGCAAACTTAGGTTTAACACTTTAACAACAAGCTACAAGTCTTTATCATAGTATCAAGTGTTTATTTTGTTTCTACAAATAATACAACGGTTAAAACTTGTTACGGGGTTAAGCGTTTCCAATTTATTTGGTGCAATAAGTGAAATGAACAGGTTTTATTTGGGAACTCTGGACTACTACGCACTTTTAAGGAAACTAGTAGTCAGGTTTTCAATTTATATATAGAGTTTGGAGATTGGAAGAAACTTTGGACGTTATTCTAACTAAAGTTGAGAAAATAGCTAAAGAGAAGTATAAACTCCAGAAAATGACACCAGGACTTCAAAAGCAACTCAGCTTTAACATGCAAGGAAAACATCAGCTAAGATTAACAATGAAATTCTGGAAGTTAGAAAGAGTAGTAACGGAGTTAAAAGTCGTGAACGTAAGTATAAACTATTTGGCAACAGATTTCAGCCCTTGGCTTATGTAGATGACAAGCTGTTGGAGGGAGGGAAACCAAAAGGAATACAGAGGGATATGGATTATGAACTTAAATGCGTTATATTTATAAACGACTTTTTGACATGGTATGTGAATGTAATAGTTTTTTAATCGGTGATGACAAGAAAACCCACTTGTAGAGACAATTATATATTTATAAATGGCTGGTATGGGTAAAGAAAGCATTAAAGAGGAATGAAAAAATTTCGACCTTTCTCGGTCATCGTCAGGTTCAGAAGGCCGAAACGTTGTTTGCTCCTCTATTAGTGCTTTCTCTATCCACACCAGCTGTTTTAAAATATATAAGAATAGTTTGTTTGTTTTGGAATTTCGTGTAAAGCCAAACGAGGGCTATCTGCATTAGCAGTTCCAAATATAGCAGTGTAAGACTATAGGGAAGAAAGCTAGTCATCATCACCCACACGCCAGCTCTTGGGTTACTATTGTACCAACGAATAGTGGGATTGACTGTAATATTATAACGCCTCCACGGCTGAAAGGGCGAGCATGTTTGGTGTGACGGAGATTTGAATCTACGATCCTCAGATTATGAGGCGGGCGTTTTAACCACTTTTCCATGCTGGGCCGTCTGGCATGTTTGTAAAGGCTATATTAAGAGGGTTGTTATAAACCTCACGTTTCAAGTGGTGTATCTCAGAGCTCATTCTTAGGACCATTGCTTTATTTTTTATACATTAATGATGTAGATGAAAGAATGGTGAATAAAACCCTTAATTTTGCTGATAATATCAGGGTATTGGATGTTGCCAGCTGTAAAATGCTGCTGCTGCTTTAGAAAAGTTCTTTGGTCATTTAGTTATCGTAATTTGAATTATAAGAATAATTTGAATGGGAATAACTTTAAGAATGTCATGAAAGAAAAGGGCTTTGGTGATCAGTCTGTTAAACCATCCAAGAAATGTACTGTTGCTAGTGGTAGGGCAAATTGGACTTTTGGTTGTATCTACAGAAATACCGAAGAGAAGTCTAAAGAGGTTATAATTTCATTGTACAAGTCACTAGTTAGGCCGCTGTGTTCAGTTCTGAGCCCCTTACCTCAGAAAGACATTGAACTGTTGAAAAGTATTCAGAGGAGGGTTATTAAAATGTTACCTGGGATAGAGAAGCTGTCATATGATCTTTAGAATTGTTTCTATTGAAAAAAAATTAGAGGATATGATTGAGGTGTAGAATGTAAAAAAATTAATAATGTTGATGCATCAACACTTACCATACTTAACACGATATTATTAGAACCAAGGGGCACAAATATAGATTTAGGCAAGGTAAAAGCTGTCTTCAGCTAAGATAATTTTATTTTTCAAACAGGATGGGTGGATTATGAAATGGGTTGTTTTTGGATGTTTTGGCGCCTGTAAATTTGAGTGAGTTTAAAGAATATCTTGATAGATGTATGAATCATAAGGACTGGCTTTAATTCTTTTTATTTAATAGTTTTAGTTTGGCTTAGAGGATAACACAGCGGATGATGTTGTCCCCAAACATTATGTTAGGTGTTATGTCACATGTTACTTTCAAAATACAATCTGTAAGACAGATTACTAATACCTTCTTAAATACGATTC
Source organism: Carcinoscorpius rotundicauda (assembly GCA_011833715.1). NCBI lineage: Eukaryota > Metazoa > Arthropoda > Merostomata > Xiphosura > Limulidae > Carcinoscorpius > Carcinoscorpius rotundicauda. The sequence goes on from CM022393.1 coordinate 44,637,525, forward strand.
ACTATTAAATATTTGTAAAGTTACCTCTTATAATGAGACCTACAAACAACTTTATTCCACAATAAAATTTGTCAGACGAATTTGTAATTTACCCTTAAAATTAGATTTGTCAATCAGACTAACTTTACATCAAAGTGCTATTAATTTTACATACGTTGACTAATACGATCTATGGAATGAAATAGCAACTTATTTCGAAAATGCATCCAACATAAAATACAGTTGGCTTACCTCCAAAATACGACCCGTCAGACAGACTTGTGGCAATTATACCATTTGACATTATAATATCTACTATTCCTTCTTGAATAAAATACATCTTTGTCCCCAGTGTCCCTTCTTTAATGATAATATCTCCCGGTTGAAACACTTCGTATTCAAGATTAGTAACAACGTCGTTAACAAAATTCGAGTCAGCATTTGAAAAGAAGGGAACTGAAGCAACAAGTGACCGACAGTTGAAATTTATAACATCCTGAAGGGAGTGAGAGAGAAAAATTCACAACTATTTAATAATTTCCGTTAAATCAGAAATAAGACATCTGCAGAACACTTTTATGAGATATATACTTTAGTCACTAGGGGTATTATTCATTCGAACAATTTACATGTAAATAAAAAGAAAGAGATATGAATTTCGATAAAAGGAGAACTAACATGTAATTTGTGGTTAACATACAGAAAGTGTACTTTGTTCTTTGTAGCTTTATCCTTAATTCTTAATATTTACATTTTTTCTCATAACATGGAAATACTTAGTAAGCAACTGCAAATTAAATTTTATTATTTAATTATTCTGTAAACTATTGTAATGTAAAAAATGTGTGTGTATTTAAAACAAACAAGTGTGATAAACTGACTGTAAAGTTGTATTATAAATATTTTAAAAAGTTAAGAGCAGGAACAAACCAAATGTCTTCTTTAAGATGGAAAATATTTTTACTTTTACTATTAATAAATATAATAAGCTTTTCATAAAACAATAAGAGAACAAAAAAGATAACTTTGATTATTACCTTACCTCCCTTAATTTTTCAGAAAGCTCTCCTAAAATGGCGTTCTCATCAAAGTACTTGCCTTGATAGCGATGCTCAAAGTAATCTGTGATTCTATGACGGAGGTCACGTGGCAGTTTACGATAGGCCATATATTCTTCAACTTGTTTCAACTATTAATGAGGCGTGAAATGAGACCAGGAAATTATGATTCCCATAGAGGTTATATTGTGTCAGTAAATGGAAATGAGTTGGTTTATATAACTACACTTTCTTGTTCCAAAACTTATAAATTTTGGTTGTGCGAGGATCATGTGAAATATTAACAATGTACACTTGCTTCTCAGTCTGAAGATTACCATATAAAATCACTGAAAGCACAAAGATAACATATAATTATAGCTGGAAAACATAATTTCTGAATCTTTAGTCATTTTTAAAGAAATTAGATCAATTACTTTGAATAAAAAGCAAAAGCAAACATCGATAAATAACCTCCTAATAGCTCAGCGGTAAGAATGAAGGCTTATAAGGTTGAAAACCGGGTTTCGATACCCGTGGTACTCGCAACACGGATACCTCACTGTGTAGTTTTGTTCTTCAACGCATTAGTCTACCTACGAGTATTCATATGAGTCTCAGTATTTTCAGTTTATGCTTGAATTCAGATGCTGGTTATAAAAACATAAAGGAAAATACCTTCTTTGCCCGAAATTTTACTTGTTTGATGAAGCTACACAAATTTTGATTAATAAAAGTTGTTATTATTTTTTATTGCAATTCTACAAGTTAAAATCAAAATCAGCTTCTATGAAGCATGGATATAATAGGAAGAAACTAAGCTAACTATTAGTTTAATTCTTTGTGTGTATTGTATGCAAATTTAATATTATCTTAACCTTCAGCTTTTTTTCATATAAAGCTAACAAAATAAAATCAAGTGATATAGATACAAACGTTTAATCGAAATTTGACAAATGTTTGAAATAAAAACCCTTACTTCTATATATATTTCGTACTTCGAATGTTTTACCTCACTATTCCACAACATTACAACTAAAAAATTTTAGCATTCTAATGGACTACTTCTTCCTATTCATTATTTTTAATATTGTTCCTTCCTGTTAACTACTTTCAGTTGGTTAACGTTAATAGTTCTATTTATCAAGGAACTTATTAGACCTTGTACAAAATCCTTTATATTTGTTGACAGCTAACAAACTAAAAAAAGACTGTACCACGAAAGATAAGCTAATTGAGGCCATAATTCAGGTGTAGTATCGCGATCCAAATATTAGTAATGATTGCAGTCAACTCGTGAGCTTTTGATACATAAAGGCGGTCATATCATGTATTAATTTGTGAGCATTTTTTGGATTCACAGAAATAAAACGCAAAAAATTGAAAAAAATCGTAATTTATTGTCTTGTTTCAATTAATCAGCCCAAGAGTGTAGGTCACCTTCAATAACAGTATTTAAAGGTGTTCTTAAAACATGTATAACAACTTCTACCATACAATATAAAGTCGTTTTACAAAATCTAGGTCACCTACTAAAGTAGTATATAAAGGCGTTCTTATAATATGTAGGTTATCTTCAACAGTACTATCTAAATACGATCTTGCAACATGTAAATTATCTTGTACATCTTTATCTAAAAGCGTTCTAATAACATGTAGATCACCTTGCAAAATAGTAGATAAAGGTGTTCTTACAACATGTAGTTCACCTTGTACAATAGTATCCAAAAGCGTTCTTTCTACATTTTGTTCACCTTTAACAACTGTATTTAAAAGCGATTTTAGATCACCTTGCACAACAGTAGATAAAGGTGTTTTTACAATATGTAAGTCACCTTGTACAATAGTATTTAAAGGCGTTCTTAGAACATGTAGGTCACCTTGTACAATAGTATCTAAAAGCGTTCTTTCTACATTTTGTTCACCTTCAACAATAGTATCTAAATCAGTGATGACGAGAAACCTCACTTGTAGAGAAAAATATATATGTGAAAACGGTTGGTTTGGGTTCAGATCGTTTGCACAATAGTAGATAAAGGTGTTTTACAACATTTAGTTCACCTTGTACAATAGTATCTAAAGGCGTTTTTTCAACACTTTGTTTACCTTCAACAATAGTATCTAAAGGCGATCTTACAACATGTAGTTCACCTTCAACAATAGTATCTAAAGGCAATTTTACACCAGGTAAATCATCTTGTGCAATAGTATTTAAAAGCGTTCTTTCGACATTCTGTTCACCTTCAACAATAGTATCTGAAAGCGATTTTAAGTCACCGTGCATAATAGTATCTAAAGGCGATCACACAACAAGTAGTTCACCTCGTAATAGAATCTAAAGGAGCTCTTTCGACATTTTGTTCACCTTCAACAATTAGGTTTTCTTCTAATAGTTATGTCACATCCTAGAAGAGTATCTAAAATTGATCTACAACATATAGTTCACCTTCTAAAGTATATCTAAAATTGTTCTTACAAGATTTTGAACACCTTTTACAATAATATCTAAAGACGTTCTTACAACATGTGAGCAAAAAAAAGATAAATCTAAAACGTTATTTTCTAACAAGTATTATAAGTGTTATAATAAAAAATTCAAACACTTTAAAATACAAAATGTTAATTTGCTTGAAGTATCAAAATATCTATATATTCTGCATTGGTTTTTCATCAATTATAACATTTGAATTATTTGTAGTATCGTATTGTTTGATTTACTCAGAAATGGATCAAGGTGTTATAAAGAGTCACACTGACGGTAAAGGAAATGTACTGTTAATAGTTCTAGAAATAGCATTAAGTACTTAAATATTGAATAATACCTACAAAATGTATTATAGTTTTGCCTTTCGATAACCAGATATGATGCACTGGTAAATAATATTTTTTTATCTACAAACATAAGTTTCAATGGAAATTAACAGAATAGCAAATAATATGAAGTGGTCAACACATTCAAGTGTCAGACGGAAGTGCTCGGAATGTATTGATCACTTCAAGTTACTAAGTGTATCACTTTTATTAACTTTTTACCTCCAAATAAAAAGGGCAATTGTTTTACTAACTTCATTTTTACCTGTTAATAAAAATGAGGATTATTTTAAAATATTTTCTTTAATCATTCACAAATAAAAAAGTTCATTTAATAACCTTTTCTGTGACTATTAATAGCCTACTGATGGCTAAGCAAAATATTCTGAAGACTTATACTTGTGCTTCGATACGCGCGGAAGAAGAAGCATAGATAATTCATTTTTGTAGCCTTGCCTTTAAGAACAAAAAATGTACATTGATAAATAAGACAATTTCTCTGCCCAGTAATAAAAAATAATATATTTAATACTCTTTCTCCTGACCACTAATAAAAAGGACAAATTTTCACTAACCTTTTCTCTATACTGGCGCCGAGATGAATCTAATGACTGGATGAGGTTAGTTGTGTGTCCTAAGAATAATGCATAACAGATGGCGCCGCTGATCATACTAAGCAGAGTTAACCACATATCTGTTAAGCTTTGTGGAGGAAATCGGCCATAGCCAATACACAGCATATGTGACATAGCCTTGAATAACGCCCACGAGTATTGCTCGAACCAGAAAACGTCCTGAAAGGGAAGTTTTAGTTATAAGAACATTAAATAGATACAAAAGTAGTTCGTGTTGTTGTAACATTTATTAATATGGAACTTCAGATATTTGACCAGAAACGTTTAAAATTTCGATCTCTAGAAACCATTTAACTTCAGCCAGTTCACATTGGGTATTAGTATTATTATGAAGATATTATAAAACTTCAGTGGTGAAAATACTGACTCGTGATCAACACTGTTAAGTGAATTGTACCTACATCAACTAGAAATTGATTCCTTATTCTGAACTCTCGATATAATGCCAACGAAGTTCCAAACCAGAAAGAAGTCTCAATATTCTTTGTAAGTTTGTAAATTTTTATACAGAGATCGTTATTTGTAATAACCATTATTGCAAATTGTATTACTATTGTACATTAAATATATTTGTATTAAAAAGAAACAGTGTACGTCAATTCTGTTTTCAAGTATCATAAATATCAACGTTTGTTTAAGTTTTAAATATTAATTAAAATTTAACTCAGTTTCGCCCCTCAGTAGCACAGCGGTATGTCTGCGGAAATATACCGTTAGAAATCATGTTTCAATACCCGTGCAGAGCACAGATAGCTCGTTGCGTAACTTTCACTTTATCAAAATAACAAACAAATTACCTAATAGCCCAATTTCAGGTTATTTTAAATAGTAATACGCAATATTATAAACTAACATTCCACTTGACGAAGCAATCATATTATGTAACGACTTAGTATTTACTGATAAGACTAATGTCAATTAACTGAATTACTTGAAATTACGATCAAATAGTCTCATTTTGTGTTTAATAATAAGACATATGATCAAGCTGATGGTATAGCCATGGAGTCACCACTTATTTCCGTACTAGATAATTTGTTCTTGTCACATTATGAATCCAATTGATCATCGTTATGTCCGTCCTAGTTTAAACCTTTAGTTTATAAGAGATACGTTGAAGGCACTTTTATTGTATTCAGAAAGCAAAACCATGACAAAATGTTTCAAGTTTACTTCAATTCAAAGCATAGGAAAACGGCTGGAGAGCATAAAGAATCTAAGCTGTTTTTTTTAGACCTAAAAGTAATCAACCGGAACAACAGGCTGAAATTGGCCTTTACTATCATTTCAGCACAATTTATATCTGATTGTTACTAAACTAGTTTGATAAGTATTTTAGTCCATAAAGCATATAACCTTATCGGCTCGTATGGTTATTTTCCTGATGAAGTTATCAATATTAAGAAATATTTTATTAAAAATGCCTTCAATCAAGTACTCATCAACAAAAGTATTTTTGAATACATCAATAAGGTTTGTAATCACAACATTTCTGGCTTCGACATTCTTAAATATCCTATCACTTTAGTGTTACCTTTCAATTGTTCCAACGGTATTAAATAAAAAAAGTAAAAATCAAAGCATTCTGCAATCAACTTATCCCCAAGTCAGCTTAAGGTAATATTTAAGCAAACAAACGGATACGCAATTTTTTTTTGTTTAAAGACAAAATACCTCCTTCAAATATATTTGGAAATATACAAATATTTGTGTACCTTCTGCAGGCTTGTTTATATTTATTCACTAACTCAAGCCTTAGCCCAGGTGGCTGTCACTAGAAGACAGAAGAGCAAACACACAAGTACCAAAGTTATTGTATCACTGTTTGACCTAGCAGTGAGTTACGACGAACGAGGTGGCAGTTATTGATAAACGTATGGGAGAAATGAATAAAACGGATATTGAGCAAAGTTTGTTTTTTTGTTTGTTTTTGAATTTCGCACAAAGCTACTCGAGCTTTGTACATTTCTGTACACGTTTCTTATAAACGAACGTTAAAATTAACATTTATGAAATTAATACGAAGAAACGCAAATGTGGCAACACATGACAATTGTTTGTTTTTGAATTTCGTTCAAAACTACTAGAGGGCTATCTGTGTTAGTGATCCCTAATTTAGCAGTGTAAGACTAGAGGGAAGGCAGCTAGTTATCACCATCCACTACCAACTCTTGGGCTACTCTTTTACCAACGAATAGTGGAATTGACCGTCACATTATAATGCCCCACGCCTAAGAGGGCGAGCATGTTTGGTGTAACGCGGGCTCGAACCCGCGACCCTCGGATTACGCGCTTGGCCATGCCGGGCCCCGCCACCAAAATCAAGGAACATGCGCATAACAGCTCTTTCAATAACTCTGGAATTTAGAACCACCTAAACAAAGACTACAGTGAAAAGCAACCAAACATTGAACACTTCAGAATAATTGGCTCGGCGAAATATGAATGAAAAAAGGAAAAACTCCTAATTTGTAACCTACAACCTAATCTGAACAATCAACAAGCTACATCTCAAACTAAATTCAACTTAGCGTTTCTAAAATGAGCAAAAAGAGAAAATTTCCTTCAATAATCAAGTGTCAATATATACTTAAATGAAAAAAACAACAACAAAAAAACTCGATAATATAGATTGTTCAGCAGTCGCGAAAGCCAGGAGTGTTTAAATATTCTTAAACATTTTGGGTTTGTGAGTAACAGAAAAAGTGAATATACTGAGAGTTTAATTTATAAAAGAATATTGAAATATGATTATAGAAGTATCACAAATAAGCATCAAATATCAAGGATAATAATTGGTTTAATTGTGGACTGTTTAAATTCTGTGGATAATGGTCGTCAGAACATCAAACCAAAATATATAATAGTTGCTTTAATTCTGTATTGTTTAAATCCTGCTAAAGAGTCGTCAGAATATAAACAAGAGTTGCTTTAACTGTACTGTCTAAATCCTCTTGATGGCGATGTAAAACAATTGCTTTAACTCTGGAAACATAAATTCTGTTGGTGACGGTCGTTGAAACACAATGTAAAAATTTATAACAGTTGTGTTAGCTTTGTACTGCCTAAATTCTATTGATGATAGTCGCCGGAACATAAGATAAACACATAACAGTTGTTTTAATTGTGAACTGCCCAATACATATTGATGGTTTTGGAGCATTACTAACATGCGTGACAGTTACATATCATTTTCACAATATTTTACAATTAACCATTGATGGTCATCAGAACATACATGAACCATATATGAAAGTTACAGACCAGATCTATCAACACTGTATTAAAAGATTATGAATGTTGGAGAATATGACCTTTAGATATATAAAAGTGGCAAATAAAGTCTCAAAATACTGTTATTTATACTCGGAACATAAGTTAGACGAGTTACATGAAATCTAAACATATTGTATAAGTTAAATTATTGTAGGTGAAATTTCTAGCTTCACAACGTCGTTGATAATATGTGTGTTCTAGCATATCACTATCTGTCATTAAAAAAAGTCAACTTTAGCGTCTTTAATTATCCATATAGTTCCTCTTCCTTTCAGGAATAGTCGTATATATATATATGATAATGACAAAAATAAACAACTCTTCTGAAACAAAATAGTATAAAATTAGGAAATGTTTTAAATTTCGCGTGAAGCTACTAGAGGGCTATCGCAGATAGCCGTCCTTAATTTAGCAGTGTCAGACTAGATAAAAACAGCTAGTCATCACAACCCACCGCCGACTCTTGGGCTACTCTTTTACCAACAAATAGGGAGATTCACTGTCACATAATAAGACCCTTACAGCTGAAAGGGTGAGCATGTTTGCTGCAATGGGGATTCAAGCCCATGACATTCGGATTACGAGACAAATGCTTTAACCACCAGACCATGCCAAACCTCATAAAAAGTAGTTTTGACATTAGCATGCCGTCTTTTAGTCCTAGCTACAGTCTTCTGAAAAGAAATATGCCCACCGATGAAACTTTATGCTTTCGTTACTTTAGCTAGCATATAGAGTATTGTGTGTTTTACAATATATATATGTGTGTATGATGTTTTTATTCGTGTTATCCATTTCTACATAAAAGTGACCTGCTAGAGTTTGTTATTACGAATATCAACCTTAGGAGTAACCTAGATATTTCAGGTAATTTATTCTTTTTAAAGTCCTTGTAAAACCCATATTTACTTTCGAGTCTAGTTTTCAATTTGTCTTTACTTTGTGACATTATCTCTAGATATTGTTGCGAATGTGAGAAAATTATAACGAAAGTGCAAAGATTGTTAGTTTTTATAACAAATATTACTTGATTGAGTTGACAGGTTGTTTCGGAGAAAAGTTGTTGTTTTGAATTAAGCACAAAAGCTATACATTGGGCTATCTGTGCTCTGCCTCACCACAGGTATCGAAAATCGGTTTTTAGCGTTGTAAGTTCGCAGAGTTTCGGAGACAACTCGACCATTGCTACTCAAAGGATATTTGCGCTAGCCGTTCCTAATTTTGAACTGATACGCTAACTCTCGTACTACTCCAACGAAATTGTGGCATTTGATCCCCACTCCTATAACAGACACAACCCAATAGCGCGGAGTGCAATTCTGTGTTAACAGCACACGAACTCCCTGATTTACATGCTAGCGCGCTAATCATTAGGTCACACGTGACCCATGATCGATAAACATCCACTGTTTTTCTATGATTACATTTCCAAAGTTCTGAATAAAGTAAGTTTTTAATCTAATTAGCTTGAATCAAATGAAAAATAACCACGTTCCCTACCTGAAGTTCATTGATAGCAACCCATGAATTGGATGGAAATTCCTGTAACATAGGCACAAGGAATTGAAGGCAACCACTCCAGTGTCCAATCAGTAACATCATACATATAAGATTGAAAATCTTCATAAAGACACTTGCCATATTGAGGAACTGTGACAATGAAAGAAAAAGTTAAAATTAAAGCGTAAGATTTATTATTATTATTTATATGAAAGTAAACATAAATATACGGGACGCTGGTTTGTTAAATATAGGTTAATAAACGCACAATTAAATACAACATTTCTATTAATTTGATTCATCTTGTTACACATAAAAAAATGAAGCATTTTAGTTCATATTATTTTTTAGTGTACAAAAGCTTAAAGTGTCGAGTATCCTGATATCGAACAAACGGTAAGTCAGGTGGGATGAGCAGGCTTTCCAACCAGCGTAGGAGGTAATACTTAGTCAAACACTGATGTCATACAAATGGTATCATTATCAGCAAGATTTGTTTTTTTTTAATTGTGAATCCAGAATTCTTCAGCCGGTGTCTTGATAATACTAAGCATTAGCGACACCAGTGGGACAAAAGCAGAAATATTGTCATGCTTCACTGATCGGCTTGACATGGCCAAGCGTGTTATGGCGTGCGACTCGTAATCTGAGAGTCGCGAGTTCGCATCCTCGTCGCACCAAACATGCTCGCCCTTTCAGCCGTGGGAGCGTTATAATGTGACGTTCAATCCCACTATTCGTTGGTAAAAGAGTAGCCCAAGAGTTGGCGGTGGGTGGTGATGACTAGCTGCCATCCCTCTAGTCTTACACTGCAAAATTAGGGACGGCTAGTACAGATAGCCCTCGAGTAGCTTTGTGCGAAATTAAAAAACAACACACACAAACTCCACTGATCCTCATACAGAGTGTACTATATCACCTTTTGTCATGTGTTATGGCCTGACATGGCCGAGCGCGTTAAGGCGTGCACTCGTAATCCGAGGGTCGCGGGTTCGCGCCCGCGTTGCGCTATACATGCTCGCCCTCCCAGCCGTGGGGGTGTATAATGTGACGGTCAATCCCACTATTCGTTAGTCTAGTTCTAGTCTTACACTGCAAAATTAAGGACGGCTAGCACAGATAGCCCTCGAGTAGCTTTGTGCGAAATTCCAAAACAAACAATTGTCATGTGTTGCCACATTTGCGTTTATTCGTATTGTTGCGTTTTTGTTATATTAAAGAATAATATGCAAGAAAATACGTATATTCCAAGTATAATTTCTTTCAACGACAATTCTAGTAACCTGTTTATCTTTGATATCAGTGTTGGATGCATAGTACAGACTTTAAAGCATTCTACCTATTTTAACTTCACAATACTCTTATTTTACCTGCATGAGTAGCTATTATTTTTTGAAAATAGCCTGTTTTTGTTAAACTTACTAAAGTGATGCTTTACACTCGAAATTTGTTCATAATGAAAATAAGCTCTTCAGTCATCTCATAAATAACATTTTTTCTATGAATATTGTGTTGAGAATAACCAACGTAGGCTTCACGAAAATTACGCTTTACTTCCAACTGTTCTCATATTGAGACTGATACTTTTTCAGGGTATTTAGTGTTTGAAATATCCTGAGCTACCTCTTCAAGTCAAATAACGTCAAATGTTGTTGCGAATAAAATGTTTATATTGAAATCAAATACATTATGAAGCGTTTGTATTTAAACAAAGCTGGGAATAAGTAGGTTTAGCACACCTGCTACATTTTTAGCTTAGTGGTGGTACATTTTCAACATTTAACAGATTTCAAAAGAAATTATTTTGACCCTGTTTTATTCCATATAATAGTCTCATCCCTAATTATATTTTAAAACTATTATGTTTGTTTCTCAACCTAGTATTTTTAATACATTTCACCATAGTTAAGCATTTTATTTTCTCTCGATTTTTAAAGTGCCCATAAACATTACTGCATGAACAAAATTCTCTGTGTGTAAGCTACACACTCAGTACAGTACTTTTGAAAAGTATTCTTGGTTTCAGCATTTCATTCTTTCATTTTTTTATCTTGGATTTCTGCGTCTTTCTTTAAACTTTAAGTATCATTATAATGTTTGGTTTTAGACTCCATTAAAATATCCTACAGTAATTCCCACCATCCAGACGCAGGTCTCACCGTAGGTCTCAAAAATACATGTGAAAACACCAGTTCTAAAGGTTAAGGACGCCAGAGCTGCCATCTGGACAAGGAAGAGAGGGACACAGTGACGGTCATGAAGTCGAGGAAAGTGGACTTTTGTTGTGGTACATTTTGAAATTTAAAAAGTCTTTGTGAATCTTTTAAAGTTAGATTTTCTAGAAACATTATTTAACACAAAGTTAACAAACAATTACTAGACAGTATTTGTGTCTAGATCCTAATGGCTACAAATTACGAAATTCGAAATTGAAGTTAAGCATTTAAACAAACATGAGATGAGAGAATTAACACATCTCTGACCTTTCAATGTTTTTCGTAAATATACAAATCATCAAAGCAAGTGCAAAGCAAGAAACATTGACATTTACAGTGATATATTTGTACAGAGCACTGAAGAACAATAATAAATATTTTAATTTTTTTTTATTTCCCTAACTTATTTCTGTTTGAGTTATGGGATAATATGTGTAGCTCTCCATAAATGTTCTCTTCGTTTCCTTGATAAGTTGGAAACAGAACTATTTTTCAATAATTATGTTTCTGTTTCCAATGATGCTTTTATGCTTCTCGGTGTTGCTGACACGAAGGAAAAAATATTCACATATTTTGTTCGCAATTTCCATTTCCCTGAAGTAATATGATTTCATTTAGAATACAAACATTTGGATACTTTATCTTTCTCTAATGAACGCACTGAAATTTATATAGAATATAAGTAAATCAAATTTAAGTAAAAATTCTGAATTAAACATGGCGAGGAAGTTTTAACCCACAACAAAAACACAATTAATATTCTGGATGACGAGGAACCCACTTGAAGTAAAAATCTATCTCAAGATGGTTGGTATGGGTATAAACACTTTCACTAATAAAGTAGAAACAACGTTTCGACCTTCTTAGGTCATCTTCAAGTTAACAAAGAGAGAGTTTGAAACTCACCGTTGCAGTGCACATGACTTAGGGTCGAGAGTGTAAACGGGTACGGGATTGTAGGGGGCTTTGCATTTAGATGTTAGGTTATTAATTGTATAGGTATAAAAGTGTTCCTTCATATTGATTTAATTTTGGTTTTAGTTGTTGTATAAGTAGGGCTTCTTCACATACTTAGTATGTGGGTGTTTTCTATGGTTATGTTGTATTTATTTGATTTGCAGTGTTCAAAAACATATGAAACTATTTTTTTATGTCCTTTGAATATGGTTTCCTTTTTTTTCTGTTTCTCCAATATAGAGGTCATGGCAATTGTTGTATTGTATTTTATGAATAATGCTGGTACAAAACTCATTACAATTTTTACCTAGCATGGTCTTTAGTTTTGTATCTTTTTTTATTCTCTTCTTTAGTAGTAAAAGCGTTGATACCCATACCAACCTTCTTGAGATACAATCAATATCCATTGAAATCTTACAATACATGTTTTTGTATGTTTGTTACGCATAATTTGGTATTATTTTGATCGATACAAAACTATATAAACAAGATCTAGAAACGATTTTGTTGTTCTCTTGTTACAGTTTTCGATATTTGTGCTGATAGGATGAAGTATTCACTCAACATTGTACCAGTAGGAAAGATGATTGATACAATAATCATGGGTACCACGTCACTTTAGTATCACGGTACAGAAATACAAGGTTAACTGACTTTAGCTTCCAAGTCAGGAGAGTCTTAAACAAAAATGTACTAAATTCGTGTATTTAGATTAGATAATTAATTTGTTTTTATTGAGCTAAATATATGTTTTCATATTGCGTTTATAGTTTATTTTCTGTGAACTAAATTTGTCTTTAAAGCACATCATAAATTGTTTCTTCATGATACGTGTTTGCAGGTCAACACATTGTCCTTCATTTGATGTGTCCCTCTATTTTCCTTGTACCTCACACCATATCTAAATTTTACTCAGTTTATATATACAAAGATACTTATTAAACATAGTTCTTCCAAAACCTACATAATATCAATGTTTTATCAGATAAGGACATCCCTAAAAAGTCTAACATAAAATTTATTTTAAATGTTTTTAAAGAAATAAAAAAACAAGGGATAAGGAGGAATTTATGTTTATTAAAATATCTGTAACGTAACAAACTGTCTGTTACATTTCGAAACGTGTCGCTAGGCTTTATATTTGTCAGAGCTATTTTGCGATATTCATCCCAAATGCACTTTATCCACGATTTATTAATTGTTTGTATCCTATAGTATTCACCAACCAGTACAAACATAAATAAACATACATATTTATGGTTATAGTGACTTGTGAAAACTTAATCACATGTTTGTGGGTAACTTCCCTTTGAGCTTTCTGGATAATTGCTCATCTGTATATGTTATATTCCAAAGTGAGAAATATTGTTATCCGAAATTCGGTAAAAAAATACATTGAATTTTGAAAATAACATACTGAATTTATATCCAGTTTATATTGTAAATAATTTCATTTCCCCATTGAAACTATGTATCCACAAACTTATCCAAATTAAATTAATGAAAGGAGCGACAGTTCATCAAGAGATTGGAAATGCTGATATCACAAGCTTTTATTCATCACAATAAATTTAAATTAAATATAATTAGACGAAAATGGTTCGTCGTAAAAATAATAATAATTGTAATATTAACTTTACTTACAAACAGTCAGTAAACACTTAACCGATATACTTTAAACAAGAGTGATAATTAATGTTAGCTACAGAGTAAAACTATTGTCGATAAGTGAAGTTTGTCATCTAATCTATAATTTAATAATCACTAACACGAATTATTTTAATCATCAATTTATTTGTTTGACTTCTACATATTGTATGATGCTGAGTAATTTTTATGCTTCAAGGTATTATAACACTCAGACTAAAAAGCATAACAGGTAAAAATATTTCACTTTCATAGGAAATCCTAGCAGTAATGGGTGAATTTCAGATGCAATATTGACATTTTTCTTTAAAGTTTTGTGCAGCTAATGAGTAATTAAGAATCTGCAGAACAATAGATATGAACTCATAAATAATTTGGTGTGTAATTACTTTAGTAAAACGAATTAAGAAAGCAGTACAGGTCTATCTCTAATTCGTAAAACTAAAATTTAGCCAGAATTACAATTTAATTGACTGGTCAACATGTAGATATGGTTTCAAAATTATGTTAAGTTTTTTTTAAAGTTTACAGTTCTCACAATAATAATTTGTATAAAATTATGAAGTTAAAGCTAAAACTATTTACTCTGCAATCATTAAACTAGTGTACACTGGGCTCTTAAATGTTCTTTTATACGAAAGGACAGTAAACATTTGATTCTATGTTGTCTGTTTCACAAATACGACAACAAAATAATAAGTCCCCCGCTGGTAGAGGGTAAGTCTACCAATTTACAACGTTAAAATCAGCAGTTCGATTCCCCTCGATTGACTCAGCAGATAGCTCAATGTGGCTTTGATATGAAAAAAACACATACAAAATAATAAAAAATCATAAAACGTTGAATAGTAGAAGTTATGCCGTGGAAAAATAAAAGCAGAGAAAAATATAAAGTTTAAACAAAACTTTAAGATAAATTCTTCAAAAGAAATCAGGCTTAATAATATACTCAGTTTCCATGCTGTGTCAAGGAGCTGAAAAATAGTAGAGTGAAAAAACAGAGAATGTGCGCATGTCGCTCTGAAACAGTGATAGAGAATGTTTAGGTTCTTTCTTGTATAAATATAATACATCATATTTTCATGCTTTTTTTAAGGTTATGAGCAAATAAAAATCAGTAACAAACTTATTAACGCACTGTACTAAAATACTAAATTGTTCTTAATATTTACGGGCATGATAATAAACATAGAGAGAATAATTTTAAGATGAGAAAAAGAGAGACAAGTTTCTCAAATGTTTAATATTCAAATAAAAAATTAGAATATAAATATCTTTACTCTTTTAAATAAAATCTATACTGAGTGTAAATTAACAAAAAATACTGATCATAGATTTTCTTTGAACAAAAATATCATCAACATATTTACCGTTCAGCAAAGTTTTATTTTACACAAATAGCCGATTGAGGTTGTTTTGTGCATGATGGCAAACAAATAATTCAGTTAATTTATTAGTAAGCCTCAAATCATAGTAACCATAAACAATCAGCCACTACATTTTACTGTTTAGTATGGCTGGTTTGTGGTAAATTCGAAAAGTTTAATAAACATAGTTTAAACAAGCTAAATTTGCTCACAGACAAATTACTCAATTTAATGGGAATTTTATGTAAAGAGAATAAATGTTTGGTTTGGGTTTGTTTTGAATTTCGCGCAAAGCTACTCGAGGGTAATCTGTACTAGCCATTCCTAATTTAGCAGTGTAACACTAGAAGGTGTGTGTGTGTTTTTCGTACAGTAAAGTCACAAAGGGCTATCTGCTCAGCCCACCGAGGGGAATCAAACCCCTGATTTTAGCGTTGTAAATCCGGAGACATACCGCTGTACTAGCGGGGGTCAACACTAGAGGGAAGGCAGCTTATCATCCACAACCATGGTTAACTCTTAAGCTACTCTTTTACCAAAGAACAGTGGGATTGTCCGTGATTTATAACGCCCCACGGCTCTAAGGGCGAATATGTTTGGTGTGATGAGGATTCAAACCCACGACCCTCAGATTACGAGTCGAGTGCCTTAACCACCTGGCCATGCCGGGTCCAAAGAAAATAAAAGTAATAAAATAATACCAAAAACATTTTTATACATTAAAACTCTTAGAAATGCTCAGAAATGTTAAATATCTTTAAGAGTAAATTATAAATTATTTCTTTGTGATATTTTCTTTCTCGGTGCAAATTTTAGCGATACCAAAGACATACATATTTTATCTTTCCTAGATCCTCATAACGTTTTCAACTAATTATAGCAAAACTGTTATATCAGGTATTACTATTAATTGTTTCAATACATAGGATACGTGCTTGTCGATTTTAATAATAATTCGACTTATTTCTGTTTTATGATTTTTCGTACATATTTTATTGTTCGAGACTGTGCATTCTAATAGTTAGTTTCTTTCGTGTGGCTTCATGAAGTTGATTATATATACATGTATAAAGTTAACTTAAAATTATTTTAACAGTTTTATTCCTTTTCCTGCAAAGAAAATCTGTATTCGTGTTTCTTTTATGATATTGGCATTACTTTTATGTTCTTTACCTAAAGCTTCAGACTTCCTTAAACTTTCTTAAGCGAAATAACGTTTTGATTTTTTGTCTCAACAGTCTTTTTAAAGACAGAATTCCTAACTTCTGTTGCTCATGGGTTTTCTTTCACTTTTGGCGTAATTGAGAATCATTGATAGTTTGCTGCTTTTCCTCATGTGTAAAAGAATATTTACAACTCAGTGCTAAGAGTTCATTGCTGATTTGCACGTACTATTCTGTAGATTTTAGTGCATTTTAACGTAAACTTTAATAATGTACACAGTACTACTGATCCGAATATCTTAAACATAAAAAAACAAATATTCTTACAATGTTTGACTTGAAATCTGAATAATCATAAATTTAATTTACTTTTGAAAATTTGTTGTGAGATAAGGTAGATATTGAAAGAAGTAAGCCTTATAAAATCTAGTTTTTGAGCAACATACCTTAACATACCTTTGGTGAGAGTTCAGTGACATCCTCAGCATGGCTTGAATGTGTCAGTATCTTAAGGCGTGTCTTTTAGAACACACTGTTTATGTTTAATTTGTATTTCCTGACGGTCTAATACAAGATACATCACAACGTTTAGAAAGTCGGTTAGTTGTATTAAAAACACTAGTCTTGATATATCATAAATATAACGTACACATTACTCGTCAGTTTTCTAAAGAAGGTTCATTATAACATGCAGCTCTCTTTAAATTCAACTTGTCAGTATGTTGATTAACGTATAGTATAGCACTTACTGCTTCAACTTGTTATTATATTAACTAATATATAATATAAAAGTGTTAACACACATCACACCTTAGAATAGTTAGTGTTTTTGTTTCTTAGGGTATGGTTACACCTATAATGATTAACAAAATATGATCATTTTTGTGATTCAAGATGTAAAGCGTTATAAGGTGCTCCCTAAATAAATGAAGGTTAGGGATTCGCTTGTAGTTACATTGTGTTCCGAGGAATAAATTTGATGTTAAAACATTAAAAAATGATGTGCTTTCAAAAACATAAATAGAATGGACCGAGAGACGAGGCTAAAATTTGACTTTTAGTGATCCAAGGATAGAGTTTCGTTTGAAAATATTACATTAATCCTGAATAAAATTATGGATGATGTTCCAATAATGATCTTACATGCAAAATTTAGTGAAAATTAATTTACTAATCCGAAAGTTAACATTCTACTTGTAATTAACATAATTATTTCGGAGTAGCTTATTACTTAGAATTGCCCTTACGTGACAAGATGAGGCAATGATAAGAACGGATGTTCCCGAAAGATATATTTCAATTCTTAGTTACCGTAATAAGAAACTAACCTTTTACTTACTGTTGTCCTAGTTTTTAGAGTAAGACTTCACTTAAAATTACTTCAGTGAATGACGATTAAGGTTATATAAAGCTGTAGGTATCCTAATAACTAGAAAGACAGAGTTTAGTGGAAAGATACCATTAAATTCTGAGAGATTAGGTTTGTTCTTACTTATCTCATTGCCTCGAGAATTGACTTTTACCTATGTAATGGTAACGACTGAAGGTTAAGGATTTATCTGCTTATACCAAGGTGATATAAAAACTAATATTTACCTTGAGTTATTCTAATACCTCGAGGATACAATTTGACTAATAGCACCAGTGAAGACTTAAGGCTAAAAAATCGTCTGTGATACCATAGTGATCTGATAAATAAAGTTTACTTTGTGTTATCCTTGTGCTTCGAGAATACAGTTTTGCTCATTGTTCCAGCAATGGTTCCAGACTAAGAATTCACTTACTGAAACGTCTGAAATCGAAATTTGTCTCAGTATGAATAAACTAAAACCTTTAGTTAAATCATAAAAAAAGTAAAATTAAACTAATAAAAAATTCAAAAACTGACAGTTTATCTTCAACTATATTCTCATGTTGGGCTACTAATGAGGGTATAAATTACAATATTTGAATAACAGTTAACAAAACTAAGAATATTTATCTTAATTTTAAACTACAACCTATATGTACACAAGAAAACCTTGGCGTACATTTGTAGCTCAGTAGTTTCTGTTGGTATACTAACAATAACTACCCATATATCAGGTTATCCAATAAGTAGTGTCCGAAAATTTAATACAAAAAGTGCATCATCATTTCTGTCTTCTAATATATGCAGTAGGACGTGTATAAAAATGTTCAGACAAATAAACGAAACTAACCAAACTCCACTTTTTCAGATCATTAATCAAATAAAATAAGAAACTACACGAAACATTCAAGATGTTCATAATACGGAGCCTCTTAATGACAAAAAAGTTGAAGGTGGTTTCAGAAGTTCAGATCAGGTGAATACAGCTTAAATGATGAGCCACGTTCAGGTTGTCCTGTTAAGTTTAATAACGACTAGCTTCTGTCTGCATTTGATGAAAATTGTGCTGTAAAAGTTGAAAACTAGCACAGAAGCTTAATTCAACCCATTTAACAGTGAACCATCGTCTACAAAAGCTTGAAAAGGTGTCAAAACTTGGAAAATGAGTCCCTCATGATTTGACAAAAGCCAACTAAAAAGAGCAGACATTTGCACTTCTCTGCACTCTCGTGAAAGTAACTCACCCTTTTTAACAGGTTTGCTATTAGAGATGAAAAATTGATATTTAATAAAAATGTTAAATGCTGCAGACGATGGCTCAGTGCAGGTAAACTAACTAAAGCACAGTCCAAAACGGACTTCTAACCCAGCGTTAAGCGTTTGGTGGGATACTGTTTGTATGATCCGCTTTGAGTTGCTGCCACTCAATATAACAATCACATTACACTTCTACTGTCAACAGTTAGAGCACTTCAATGTTGCACTGAAAGAAAAGATGCCTGCTTTGATTAATCGTAAATTTGTTGTTTTACATCAGGATAATGCACAGCCCCAGACAGCAAGGATCACAACTGCAAACTGCAAGAATAAAGAGCTAGACTGGGAAAATCTTCCACATCTTTCTTATTCTCCAGACCTTGCTCCATCTGATTATCATCTATTCTGAAGTTTGCTGAACCATCTTGATGGAAAAGAGCTTGGAACACATGAAGATGTCAAAACTACCCTTTCTACATTCTTTTCCTCCAAACCCCAAGAATTTTATAGAAGTGGCATTTAGAAGCTTATGAATCGTTAGCAGGAAGTAATTAATAATAAAGGAACATATATTATTGATTAAATAACATTAAAATTTTGAAATCATTTATCTTTTTCTAAGCCTAAAATCGGACATTACTTAAGAGATGACTTTATAATAAGTTACCTTATATAAAAATCTAAACTTCTGAAATTAATATTGGAAATTAAAGATAATCTCAAGCAATATTTTATTTGATTGATTTTCTCATAAGAATATTTAGCAATCTAAATTAGATATATAGAATAATTGTATTTTTCTAACACATTTAAACGTGTTTCCTCTATAAAGTTATCAGTAAAGTGTAAAGCAATATGACGAAACTCGATTTAACACTCATCACAAGCTTTAAAGACATATTTTGACGATGAACTTAGTTCGCACACTCATCTTTACAATATGTAGCGAAGCAACTCTTAACAGCACCATTCATTATTTCCCAGGACTTGTAATAATGATAACCTCACTAATTAGCGCAAGCTTATTTTATCATTCATCAACAGAAGTCTCAAACTACTGATTGAAAGTCACCTTAACACTCATCAGCAGAAGTGAAAAATAACAAGTTTTGAAGCTGATGAATTAAATTCACCTCTACATTCACTACTTACATGCTAGAACTCGTATATACTACGGGTTATTAAATTGGACTGTATGTCAGTATATTATAAACTAACACATTTAAAATATTTTTAAGTAGTATATTAGTATATCTTGAATTTTTTTATATGCTTGTTAAGTATGTGATATTTTACATAAACTAATGATAGTATGTAAGGCTATAGTGAAACGTGTTTTATATAAGAAACTTGAATGGAGATTAGTAATAAGTGCTCAAAATATTTTGTTAGAAATTAATATTTATGGTGTATTATCTATATTAAAAACTAAGCCAGACATATAATTATTTGATATTTGCCCTATAGTCTTATCACATTACAATTAATAAAATTAACTGAATTAAAGTTAATGAAATTTGCTCTAAGCCAATATAAAATTGCTTCTGGTTCTGACTCGAAGTCATTTATTCCATGCTAACTCATCTGATAATTCTTCCAAGGTTTCATTTTCTGCTGGATTACTGAAGATTGTACTGCTATTCAGGAACAGTTTCATACAGTCCCACTTTAAAACCTGTTGTTTTTTTCTTTTATCATTCTACTGCTTAATTTGTTCATCTCTTGTGTAGCTAAAATCACAGAACGCAAACATCAATTATATATTTTCATGGTTTCTTGAATATTAAATCCAACTTTTTCCTTCATCAGGAAGGCTTTTGCATAGGTAAAAACACCAAGAACTGTTTAACTTCTCTTCAAGTGTATGTTACCTGAGCTCTAGTTTGCAGAAGATTCTTTCATTGTAATATTTTTGTATTTTAAAGCAGCTTGCAACAATGTGAGGATTGAGGATATTTTTATACTGATCATATCTGCACGGCGCTACTTTCTCGTTTAAAACTTAAAATGTCATTCTTAAAACTGTAAAAGTTGCAAAGATTAAAATTCATCTCCACGTTGTGAAAAGTCATGTTTTAATATTTTCTGGCTGTTTGAGAAAAGTGGATAAGTGACGTGTACTTCTTAAAAATACGTAAATTTGGATACGTGGTAACTATCTAAATTTGTTTTAGCCACTCCTTATAAGTGTTTATGGATTTGGTTAAGCTTCGTGCACAAAATGGAAATTTTCATTTGCTACTCTAAATTGTTCGTTTATGATTATTGACCACCAAAGAGTAAAATACATTCCCTCATTTGCAGATTTGCAAACTGGAGTGTTAGCTGTAATTGGGCACATATACTTCGGAATGGTGCTCGACAGTTGTTGGAATTGGAAAAAATCATACTTTCTGTTTAGTCACAGATTAATAAAATTGTATTATCTTACTACGATAATTTTCAAGTGCAAACTAACAGCCCCTAAAATACTATATTGCCATTTTATATCTTCTAACGTTAACTTTTACAGTTCAAGTTCCTTATCTTATGTGGTTTGAAATAGCGCGAATTTTTTCTAGGGGTTTGAGATCTACTCCTATTTCTGTGTTACACGTTTTGACATTAAATTATTACTGTATTTTTAAAGAAAATAGTTTTTTCAATAGGACTTTACCTATTTGAGACATTCAGAAAACATTCATATCTTGAGAGTATAGTAAATCTAGGTTAATAGAAATAGGCAGAGTCTCTCAGTCTTGTGCCGGTTACTTATCTGAGATATTCAATTTTATGGCACACGATTCTCTTAACCTTTATGACTTGATCTGCAACCGTCTGACGTTTTGCTCACTGATTTAAAATAGTGACATTCAGGTCTTCCTATGCATCTAAATGAATGGTTCATACGATTCGATAGTTGAAGAGGCTGATTTTGCTTTTCATTTATTTATTTATGACTATTCAAGACGCTTTACTTCTGCGATTTTGTAAAGTTTATGGGTGTTTTCTTATCTAGAAACTATGGTGAATGTTCCTTTAGGTTACTATTTTTAAGTTATTTGATTAGTTCACGTTGTAGTGGAGTTAATACTGGTATATGTATTATTTTCGAAAAAAAACATTTTGTTTATTGCTGTTTTAAAAAAATTAAAAAAAACATATTTTATTAATCATATTTACTTTCAATGACATATTGTATCAAGTGGTAATTAATCGGAAGACAATTGTGTCTTGCCCTAACGTTCGACTTAATAAACAGTTCCTCTTGGACCAGAATACTTAACAAAAATATTTGTTCTTCTTGGACTACACTAGGCCTTAATATTCGGTTGGACGTTTTACGCTTGTTTAGTTTGTTTGTTTTTGAATTTAGCACAAAGCTTCTCGAGGGCTATCTGTGCTAGCCGTCCCTAATTTAGCAGTGTAAAACTAGAGGAAAGTCAGCTATTCATCACCACCCACCGCTAACTCTTGGGCTACTCTTTTAACAACGAATAGTGGGATTGACCGTCATATTATAACGCCCCCACGGCTGAAAAGGCGGGCATGTTTAGCGCGACAGGGATGCGAACCCCCGACCTTCAGATTACGAGTCGCACGCCTTAGCACGCTTGGCCATGCCGGAGCACGCTTGTTTGGAACATGTGTTAATTTTATTTCACATAAAATTGGTATGACGTTCTCTTATCTGGAAACTATTAAATACGTTTTTCTTGTGTATCTTCGTTAGTCCAGTTTCTATGTAATTCTATGACACTTTTAAAGCTACCTTTCACTATTTCTTCTTTATTACGTGGTCATCGGTTGCCTCAGTTACACTGATAATAACTCATACTAAGCTATATTTTATTCTCTGATTGATCGCTGATAACCTTCCTGAATATAATTTCTTCATGTTTTTGGTCATACATACTTATATCATTCAAAATTGCATATACAGAACAATCACTTGAGGATGATAAAGAGTGACGGTGAGAAGTGCAAGACAACTGTGAAAACATAGCTGTAACTTTCTGTCATAGCGCAAGTTTAATCCATACTTTATAAAGATATATATCGGTACAAACTGTTTATTTTTCACTACACTATTATTTTGCAAGGAAGTTCTGGATCTTGAACTTGTAGTGGGTAATTAAAATGATTTCTTGTAAGCAACATCTAAAGTAATATCACACATATTTTTGCTCCATTGTTCATCCCATGAAAGGATTTGACTTATATTTATCTTTGATCTCTATTTTGTTTTGCGTCAAAAATATCCAAATAAATCTATCAGAAAAAAATATGATGATTGGACTACATGTTAAAAAAAATTAAATGTAATATAAAGGAATTTAGATTCTGAGTTTATATAGCATTTGAAAGATATAAAATGGTAAATTATTTGTATGTATTTGTTTAACAAAACAGCTTAGAGTTTATTTAGTGTAAATTTTAAGGACAAGTGAATTAAATTTTCTTAAGTGAGGAAGTTTCTGCAAATAAAAATACTATAGTTTGACTTCTGTTCTCAAAAGCTTAATGTCATGGAGGATTTTAATTTAACAAAAGCAACAGTCAGCTTTAACCATACGTCAATTAATGTTAAGTTAGGACAGTAAAAAGTTTATTTGCGTGTTCGTTCTAAGTACAAAGCTATACAATGGGTTATCTTCGCTGTGCCGCATCAGGGATCGAACACCAAATATTGTCATTATAAGCCCTCCAGCTTACCATTGAGCCACCAGAAGGCTGGTAGTAATAAGGGTGTAATGTACATGCAATAATAGTAATTCCATAAAAAGGATTTATTTAGAGTGTTGCTCTTACAGCACGTTTCCAAAACATGTTTAATACTAAGTATTTGATAAAACAATTGGCCAAATGTCTTAGCTACTTGTGAAAAAAACGCAGTAAACAGAAGGAACTATAAGAAGTCTTATATCAAAGAAACTAGTAGAGACATACACATTCATGTATCCTCCACTGTCTCATGTGTGTTTCTCTATTATGCTGCCACCTTGTGGTACGGATCAAAAATGTTCTTACCATCGAACGTTCGTGTCAAGTTAAACTATTGAAATTCAGCATTATGACTTGGAAAATACTAAGTTTACTTTTTTAGGACGAAAACAATATTGTGAACATAATATATGTATCTTAGTATTATTTGATAGGTTCCATCAGAGAAAGACTGAAAATATTACATTGGTAGTAGTTGAGGTAGAGCTAGCGTTATTTAAAATAGTTGGCAGATTTCATTTGTCTCTACAACGAGCATTTTAGAACCAATAAAAAAAAAATCTAAAACTATTTCTAATAATATTGAGCTGTAAGTGTTTTACAAGTTATTTTCATCCCACTGTAATGTACAAATTACCGACAAGTTCGTATCACGTATCAAGCTATGTTCTTTGCTGACAAATCACTATGCCATAAATAATTTGAAAATTCCTCCCCTTCTTGTATGGGTTGCAAAAAATCTTCCTGTTGGTGTTCTTTTTCAAACTATAAGTGATCTACAAACTCCATTTATTAGTGAACAACACACTCAAAATGCAACCATAACATCTAAGTTTGAAGAAGACTTATTTTATGCCTGTTAGTTTTTTTTAAATTACACTAACTAACTTATCCATTCAACACACAAGGAAGACCAGGTGGTCTCCGAGGGTGAAATGGGGTGTCACATATAAACACAGACAACCCTATATAATTCGCGGAAGGCTCTTAGCGTATATGTTAGGGTCGTGGCAATTCTTCCAGCGGTTAGCCAATTATAATCGAAAATACACACAGAGACGTTGGTAAAATAATTATTTAGATGACAAACATATGGTGACGTGTTAGAATAATTTTGTGAACTTAAAACAATAACGCCAACAACAAATAAGGTAGGTCCAAAATAGTCAAGTGGTACATTTAATACGACACTCTCCAAGTCTCACAGATTTGTGTATCTTATTCTAGTATCTCAAGAATTGTAATATTTTAACTATCGAACGACTGAACGATTTATAATACATATAAATCGTAACTCCTAAAAGAATGTCGCATTCGTTTGATAAAACAGAAAGAGTGAAGTAAAACAAGAGTTTTAATCGCGTTAACATTTATTGTTTACTATAACTGAGAGTTGAATACGTTATATTAAAAGGATTTTGGAGCCACACCATGTAGTATAGAATCCACGAAGCCACGGCCGGTCATGAATTTGTCTGGAAACTGTGTATTTTTGGCAATTGTTCAGTAATGTATTTTCCATTGTGGAAGATCCTTCATAAGCCTGTCTTATCCGAAACACTCCATTACCCTCCATTTCTTGTTTTTCTTTCAGAATTCATCTAGTGTACGAGGACGATGACATCTTAAAGTCCATTTAATTTAGTAGTCCGATCGACTAAAAACCATACGCGCTGTTTCCGGCAATTTGATTGCTATGTTTTTGTACGAAATACTATGAATATGCGTATCATTCTCTATCTGCTTGAGGTATGCAAAGTTGAAATGAATGTATAAGTTCAAACCTTACGTTTCCATACGGAGAACTGTGTTTATTATGTCACACACTGTTACTTTGTACACATGAACTGCTATTTTTTCTGACCTTTGTGATTGTTGATTCTCACCTACTGCATGACGCTGTACATTGCTTACACAGTTAGAGTAAGACTTATTGCTAGTCTACTTCTGGATGGTCCTGGGTCCAGGTTGATCCTTTTTTTTTTTTTACGAAAGGCCAAACAATGCCAATTTATTGTTATGTTTGTTTTTGTTTTGTTTTTGAATTTCACACAAAACTACTCAAGGGCTCTTGGTGCTAGCCGTCCCTAATTTGGCAGTGTAAGACTAGAGGAAAGGCAGCTAGTCATCACCACCCACCGCCAACTCTTGGGCTACTCTTTTGCCAACGAATAGTGGGATTGACAGTAACATTATAACGCCCCCACGGCTGATAGGGCGAGCATGTTTGGTGCGACGGGGATTCGAACCCGTGATCCTAATATTACGAGTCGAACGCCTGAACCCACCTGGCCATACCGAGCCATATATTGTTATGATACACCCCCTTTCCTCCACGACATCGGCTGCGAGTAGCCTAAAGGTTTCAGTACCAGTTTGTGGTTCCAAGGTTTCATAATTCACATCAATTTACAGCCAAAAACTAATTACACTATGTAACAAAAAAAATTTTCCTGGATGGTATGTATTATCTCTTTATTGCTTTTGTTGTAAAAATACAGAAAATGACCATTATTTCCTTCAAACTTTGCTTTTTTGATCTAGATAATTAAATTAAGAAAATAATCTATTTTCTATGTAAAAACTAGCAAATTTGCACACTTTCATTTACATAAGGTCTGAATAAAACAATATATGAATCAAGATTTACATGTATTTACACTAAAGTTATTCAAAAATGAAGAAAAAAATGTTTCGAAGTGAGTATTTTTTCGAGACTTGCGACTGTAATGCAAATCACTTTCATGTATCATCCCTCATACACAGTCTCCCATCATGTTTTCGTTATACGCTCCCAGGTCACAAAAGCAAAATTTGAAGAGAAAATATGTCTTTTCCATTTACTTTAGGCATAAGCAATTGTGAAATAACAGTTTCTGCCCATGAAAAAAAAAAGTAAAAGCTTTGTTACTTAGTGTTATCCCGCTAAACACTTTCGGGCTCGTGCGCGTTATAAGAATCACGATCAAATCCCAATATTCTAGAAAAATAATCCACAAGTTGGCGGCGAGTGTAGTTGATTAGCTGTCTTCCCTCTAGCTCCTTAATTCAAATTAAGGACTGCTAGTGAAAATAGTTTTCGTATACTTTCGCATAAAATTCAAAACAAAACCACTGCGATTTAAAAAAAAGGCTGTGACTGTTATGTGAATTATTGACTTTCATATCATAACGCTTCTAATATAACGTACTCATCTCAAGATTCGAATCTCTGTATAACCTTTATTAAAATAATTTCTACTGTTTTCATTAGATGTTTGAGATCCATCGAGGTTTTCACTGTTTTGATTATAATTTCTCCTTTCGTGCTTCTATATTGTTTTTATTTATGATGTTTGAACTTTTTTTTCCTAGATGCTCTTCTCAATAAGATTGTTAACAATACCAGTTTTTTAAGAAATAACAATCTAAAATATTCGAGTACTCACGTATACTTCTTCCCATTGGCTGACATATCTTACCAATCTCGATAACCGTAGCAACCGCAATAAACTAAGCATTTTGACCAAACGTAGAATTCGTAACGCACGTCCCGCATGCAACAGCTGAAAATTGTCACTGTAGTCTGGATTGAATATTAAAAAAATATAATCCAGCGGTATGGAACTAATGAGGTCAAGAAAAAACCATGTCCTTACGTAGTGTTTAGCTATCAAATTTGGGTCCAGTATCACTTGTTCAGAGCCATCCTGCTTCATTATACCTGAAAATAAAATTGGAAACGGCCTCTTCTACAGGTAGTTCACACAAAAAATGTACTTTTTTGAATAATCAAATCTTCTTTTTATGTATATCTTCACCATAATTGTTTAGTTTTTATTTCGCTAATTTTCCGTAAAATTTATTAATAATTTTGTGAACCTATTATATAAATGACAAGAAAGAGTAAAATTTCCAAAATGACAAACTACGATTAATATATGTTTGTCCGATAAACAATAAAAATTGTTTCCAAAATACATTATTAACTCTACTTTCCCTTTCTGTCCAGAACAACATCTGAAATTAATCGATTCTTCAAGAGAAGAATTTAAATTATTGTGTTCTTTTTATCTGTTAAAAATTATGCGTGTACACAAAACTGTCACTCATACAATGGGTAAATACATACATCTAATTGAAATTCTAAATTAACAAAACTCTTTCCTTACAAAAAATGTACTACTTTACACATTAATCTGCACACTTAAATGTTCTACTAAAACAAATTATGATATAATTATATTTAATCAATATTCATACTTGTCATATGACATTATTATTAGACCTATTACATTTTAAACAATACATTCTTTATCTGTTCTCTAAGGGATATCCACGAATCAGAACAGTATATAACAATAGTATTCCAACCCCACTAAGTTTGATGTATCCATTCTCGACGACGTAGTTCTTTCATTCGAAAGTTATTCAAGCCGTCCGAGACATAACAAACACAGCACTAGTCAGATCACTATTTATATAAGGCATTTGATACAACAACGGTTGTTTAATGTGTAAGTATTTTACAAGGTGGAGAAGAATGATTACAATTACGTTTGTCATAAAACATTAGTATTAAGCCTATTACACTTTTAAACACATACTATTTTTCTAATATCCTTGGGCATTTCAAGAATTAGATAATATCTAATAATAGAAACTGAATTAAAAAACTTTATGATTAATTTAAAACGTACTAGGCCTAATACTAATGTCTTATGACAAATATAATTGTAATGATTCTTCTTGTAAAAGATTTACACAGTATAACATTCTTTAATTAATTACTTATTTACGATCAGCAAACGTTTATAAATAATTTTGTAAAACCACTCATTTAAACGTACCCGTTCTAAAGTTTACAACGATGTCTAGTAGGAAGATTGTATCGGAAAGACAATTGAAGGCAATCCATCGAGCAGACAAGTCGTCATTGAAGAAAGAAATAGCAACAGGGAGAACAATAAGATTTGCAACCAGGAATAACAGCATACACAAATCCCAGTAGAATCTAATGGATAAAATGAAATATCAAGTATGCATTATGTGAGTTGTAGATAACACCGAGCAAATATTAAAACATAATACAGTTTATATACAGGTCCTGTTAGCAAAATATGAATCATCAAACGTTAATTTTAAATATATTCTGTTGACAGAAGTAAAGAAATTCCTACTCATCTAGCACATTCAGTTAAAGTATCATGAGTGGTAATGTCACCGTGTAATTTTTTGAGAAAAAAACATAATAAACGTCCCAGGTTCTTTTATATACTAGGATAAGCAGATACGATATTAAAATACCAATGTTTAAAAATTTCGAAAATAAATTTTAGAAAAAAACTAGTTGGCAGTATTTTTAAGCATACATTATATATGCGTGACATTACGGTTCATGATATATTCAAAGATATTCAATAGTTCTGTTATTAAATGCGTGCTCTTTCTGGGGCAGATTCAAAAAGGAAATCAAAGGACTGCAGCACCCCCTTCTAATGTAGTACCAAAAATAGATATTTTTTGTCCAAAAATTTCATTGTCACCAGGTTTGAAGCAAAATATCGTTTTACTAGCTATGTTTAGAGTATTCTCGTCAGACTTAAAAATATTTTGTGGATTTTTGGGTACTAAATCTGACGAGGTTCCGGAATATGCCCGAAACGTAAAAAATAAAGCTAGTTTTCATTATATACATGTATTGTATCTTTCTCTCATATTCTTTCAATACTTTTCTCGTCTTGCAGCCTTTCTATCAGCAGATATTTTACTTTCTACATGCTTTGCTTTTACATACATAAGGAATAAAGATTTTTATAGTTATTGTACGATTAAAAACGTGCCAGTATGATCTCAAGAAATGTGTAAACAGACTAAATACATAGTATATCTTAAATATAACTAAACCAACAATAGTGGATAACATACATTTTTAGGTGACAATGGATTATCAGCTTCGTAATAATTTCTGTCAAATAACCAGCCTCGCATTGCCACTTTTCACTAGAAAGCATTTTATGTGTGTACAAATGCACATAAAAGTGTGTGGCTTTACTTATTAGTCCGAGAGACGATGGAAAGTGATATAAATGGGCAATACTTTACCTCTTGCGGTTCTGACACAGTGAACACCCATCTAGACGTAAGCAGTTTCTATGGTAATAAACCGAAGTCTAAACCGAAACCTTTTATTCATCGGTTGAAAAGCACCAACTGCCAAGGTTGAATGAGCTATAACTTAGCTGTAATAATATCTGTAAAGAACCAAGTCCCGTCTAGCGGTTCTTTACAGAGCGAGCAGTAGAACACTGTTATCAACATCATTGTGAGCCTTTTGTTTGCCGTTATAATTTCAGTAGTGTATCCTTGCATTAAATATTACAAAATCATGGTGATTGGTATTATTTAAAGTAGGTATTGTTACTGACAATGATAATTGTCAGATGAAAAGGTTCCATATTTTAGTCTGACTATTTTCTAGGCTGATAGGTTTGTTTGTTTGTTTTGGAAATTCGCACAAAGCTACTCGAGGGCTATCTGTGCTAGCCGTCCCTAATTTTGCAGTGTAAGACTAGAGGGAAGGCAGCTAGTCATCACCACCCACCGCCAACTCTTGGGCTACTCTTTTACCAACGAAAAGTGGGATTGACCGTCACATTATACACCCCCACGGCTGGGAAGGCGAGCATGTTTAGCGCGACGCGGGCGCGAACCCGCGACCCTCGGATTACGGGTGCACGCCTTAACCCGCTCGGCCATGCCAGGCCCAGGCTGATAGGAACTGATAATTTAATAATTAAGTTCGAGAATAGAAATTATAGCTAGCTGATTAAATCTTGACTGGCTTTAGCTCTAAAATTCTATTAATTAGTTTATTAGATCTAGAGATATTTTTAAATGAAATTATTCTTTGGTGCAGATCGTAATTTGTACTTTAGTTAAAAACTTAGATTCATATTTATTCAAATTTACGTTGTTTATTAATTTTAAACTAAATTATTTAGGTAACATTTACAATGTTGTTTAGCTTAATCACAAGTTGAATTAATACTCAGCCACAAGTTTAGATTTAAGTTAGCTATTGCAATTTTCTTAATTTATTTAGATAAATTATAATTAGTTACTACTACGTTCACATGTTGATAATTGAACACAATATAGGCAAAGTTTAGATTTTAAGGTATTCTTTAGCTGAAAATAGCTGAATATTTATTAATAATGATATTGTAATATTAGATTTAGTCAATATTTAAATACTTCTATATCATTCTTATAAATTGTGTCGACAAAATTTTAAATTTGAGTTTATCAGTTGATTACTACTAGAATATTCAGTTTACATAGATAAATATGTGAATTTCGTTCTCTTTCATTATAGCAACTTTTTATTATCAGAAATAGATAAATAATTTAATAAAAACTGAATTATTAAATGTGCATAACTCTGTAAATCAGTAATGAATTACTATGTCAAATAAGTAAAATTTGTTATCAGTTAGACTCTCCAAAATGTAGTAATGCCGTTCTGTTAGTTATCACAACTGGTGATAATTTGGTTTTTAATTATTAACATGATTACCAGAATGTTATAGGTGTATTCTTGAGGTTATAATTTATTGTTTAATTCATAAGAATAACAAGACTATTAGCATGTTACAGCAAAATTCTTCATTAATTTTTACAGTTAGACCCTTGAGTTGATAATTTAGTGTTCATATAACAAGAAGTTTTACGAAAACACTAGCATGTCTTCGAATATTGTTGTAATTTCGAAAACTCGCCTTCTTTCCGATGGTGTTTGGGTATTTGCCCTGGAGGGTCAGGTTCACTTTGACCTCTTCCTCCTTCCTTAACATATTTTCCCTAACTCGTGATGTTATGTTAGGTCCTTTTCAGGGCAATGTCCATTTATAGTCTCTTATTCACAGTAGTCAAGCTTGCTGGTGGCATTTTTTTTTTTTAATCTTATTATTATTTTAAAATACATAAGTATGTAAACTATAAATACAAGATTTAAAATTTATACACATACATATTTTAATTTAATTTATTTATTTATTTTTCTTTATATTTAATATATATGTTAATTGGGGAGAGGTATTTAGGAATATCTTCATCATGTATAAGGTACCTATCTAGTTCGCATAACAAATCATTTTTCTTCCAATTTTTGTTAAAATACCTAATTGTAATATTTAGGAGTCTATCTGATATTATTGGTATGTTCGAGTAATTATGGATGAATTTAGATGATGTTGCTCTCGGAATTCTATATGCTGTTGTGAGAAGTGCATTTTGTATTTTTTGTAGTTTGGTTTTGATTGTTACATTACTTACAGTTACCCATGCTGGAGCTGCATAGTCTATTACTGGTCTAATATATGTTTTGTATATTTTCAATATATTATCTGTGGATGCTCCACTGTGTTTACCAGTTAGACTCCTAACATAATTGGTTCTTCGCCAAATTTTATTTTTAATTTCGTTGACATGATTGATCCAAGTTAATTTTGAATCATAAGTCAGACCTAAAAATTTTGCTGATTGGGCAATCTGGAGTAGAGTGCCATTCATATATATTTCTAACTGTTGTTTTCTGTGTTTTGGCGATTTCGTAAAGAGTACGAGCTGAGTTTTTGCTGTGTTTATTTTAATTCTATATTTTTCACAGTATTCACTAATTCTATTTAATTGTGGTTGTATGTTTGTAGCTGCTATCGTGGGTGTTGCAGCACTTTTCCAGATTGCCACATCATCTGCGAACTGTGATGAGAATCCATGATTTGGATCCTTCAATGGCATATTGTTAACATACATGATAAAGAGTATAGGGCTAACCACCCCTCCCTGCGGGACACCAGCTAGTGGAGTAAAGTATTCGGAAAAAGTTCCTTCTACGTTTACTCTACATTTTCTGTTTTCCAGAAAGTTAGATAACCAGCGAATAATTCCTCGCGGTAGTTCCATTTCATTCATTCGGAACCTTAGACCATCGTGCCAAACGGTGTCGAATGCTTTCTCGATATCGAGGAAACAAGCGACTGTACATTCTTTTTTGTTGAAACTATCTATAATGGTTTCGGTTAATCTTATTAAATGATCTGTCGTTTGTCTAAATTTTCTGAATCCATTCTGTTCTTCTGGTAATTTTGATGTTATCTCCAAGAATGTGGAGAGTCTATTACTTATTATTCTTTCGAGAATTTTGCCTACACAACTGGTCAGACTGATTGGTCGATAGCTATTTGGTTTATTCGCTGGTTTTCCTTCCTTATGGAACATTAAAATATTTGCTAGCTTCCAAGAAACTGGGATATATCCTGAGGATAGCGATAAGTTAAATAGAGAATTTAGATGGTCAAACAATTTCGGAGTGCCGTTTTTTAGGAGAATAGCTTGTATTTCGTCTTCTCCTGGCGCTTTGTTTTTGGTGTTTTTATTGCTTCTAGTATTTCATGTAGGGATATTTCCTTTGTTAGTAATGTGCTTTCAAAATCAGTGTTAGAACTTGTATTTGTATCAGTTATGTTTACTGGAAATATTGGTTCATATTGATGTTTATTGTTTGCTATGTGATTAGTGACTTTATTGTAGAAGTGTGTATTCATTTCTGGATCTGTGTGAGTTTTAAATGTATTTTGGAGTTGATCCTTGAAAGCTTCGGCTATTTCTTTATTTGTACGTGCAATGGTGTTATTATGTTCAAGTGGAGGATATTTCTTTGTGTTTGTGTTTTCACTTGTGAATCTTTTAAGATGTGACCAGAATTTTTTCGGGTCAGTTATGTCGTTTAGTTTATTACAGTAATTGTCCCATTTATTTTGCTTTTGTTGTTTTATTTGAGTTCTGATGTGATTTCTAATGTTGTTTATTTGTGTTTTAATTTCTCTGTTTCTTGTAATCATGTACTGTCTTCTTAGTTGTCTGCGCTTTTTTATTAGGTTGATTATTTCTGTGGTTGGTTTCCATGTGTTGATTGTTGTTTTGGTATTGTTACTTTGGCTGCTTTCTGAAGGCAATCCGTGATTGTTTGACAATAGTTGTCCATTTCGACTTGCGTTTTAACTTCTTTAATAATTTCATTTGGTAATAGATTATCTAATTCTTGTTTATAGCATTGCCAATTTGCTTTTCTGTAATTAAATTTTTCTTTCCTATATGTTATATTTTTATAGGGGGTGAGATCGAAGACGCAAAAAATTGGGAGATGATCACTATCTACATCTTTTCCCACTTGAAATTTTACTAATTTCTGGCTTAAATTATATGTACACATACACAGATCTAGTATGTCACTAGAGTTAGTAGAATAGGATGTATGTGTTGGGGTAGTATCGTTTAATAGAGCTATATTATTATCATCAATAAATTTTATTAATTTTCTACCATTTGAGTTAGAGCTTCGGCATCCAAATGAAACATTTTTACTATTTAAATCTCCTATGACTATGGTGTTTAGATTGTGGGAAAAGATGTTATTTAGTAAAGTTGTATCTAGTTGTTTATTGGGTGAGCAGTAAATTCCTGCTGCTGTTATTTTAGTATTATTTGATTGGAGGATATCTACAGTAACATGTTCGTTGTTACTGTTTAATTCTATTTCTTCTACAGATAAATCTACTTTATGAAGCAGCATAATGCCTCTGTTTTCATCATTTTTATTTTTCCTGTCTTTTCTAATTATTGAGTAATAAGGTATTTTAAATCTATTATTATTATATGTTAAAGTTTCACTTATTATTAAAATCTGGGGGTTTAATTCTTCTATTAGGTCTTCGATCTCATGTTTCTTGGAAGCTATTGCACCTTGGATGTTGATATACACTACTGTGAACATTGAGCTGTGAGCATGTAACCTGTTAGTGTAGTTATTATGTATGGTATATGAGATGTGACGTGTTTTATCGTAATTGTCATCAGTAGTTCTATAAAATTAGTTGTTTGATTTGGTTTGGTGTATTCTGTTATAAACTCTGTTATTACATTTTTAAACACTGTTGAGAACAGGCTTGTTTTATCTGTTGTGTTACTATTGGTTTCTTGTATGGTAGTGTTGTTTTCTTTTGGTTTTTGTGTTAATGTGTTCTTGTTTTGTGTATTAGTCTTCGGTACTTGTTGTTTATGTGTTTCTTTTCCTTTTACCATTTCTGCATATGTGGTTTTTGTTGTTTTAGTATGTTCTGTTGATGTGCTTGTTTCAGGTTGGCTGCTTGTTTTTGGTTGATTCTGTTCTGTTGGTGTGTCTGTTTTAGGTAAACTACTTGTTTTCGATTGATTTTGTTCTGTTGGTGTTCTGATTTGAAAAATGCGTTGCTTTATTTGTTTATATTTCTCGTATCCTTTATAATTGGCTGTGTGGGTTTGACCACAGTTACAACATTTGGGCGTTTCTTTTTCTTTCTTACATTGATTAATATGGTGTTCCCCGCCACATCCGCAACACCTCGGTGATGCTAAGCAGGCTGCTGAAACATGTCCATATCTTTGGCAGTTGTAACACTGTGTTACAACAATTGCCGGTGTTTTCAATTGCTCAACTTGATATCTTTGATACCAGAGCAATATTCCATTATTAATTAAATTTTGGATGTTGTAACTGTCATCAATGTCAATTCTTATTAGGTTTGTCGGTGTTTGTGTTTTCTTTGAAATAATTCTTTCTGTCTTTGTGTGTGGTATGTTCTGTTCGTGTAGTGCTTGTTTAATTAGATCCAGGTCAATCGTTTGATGAACCCCTCTTACCACTATTGATTTTGGTTGCGGCTTACTTCCCGGTAGGTGGATTTTAATGTTTGCTGAATTAAAGGCATCTGTTGGCCATTCTTTCAGTAGTCGGTTAAGGTCGACTACATCGTTTCCTTGCACCAGTACTCCGCCTCTAGGCAAACGCTTAATGTTAACTATGTTAACATTTGGTTTGCATCTCTTTACTTCAGTGGCAAGCAGGGGTTGGTTATAAAGACCTGGAATGCCTTCTATAATAATTGCATACTGTGGTGGTCTTGTTTTTGTTATAGTACTATTACTTGTTAATTGTTTGTTGTTTTTTTTCATGTTTCTTTTAGAAATAACAGTGATAAAGTCTTGGTCTTCCAATTCTTTATCACTGTCATTTTTTTCTTCACTATCATGTTTATCAACATCCTTAGTGTTAATTTCTTTTACTGTTACATTATTTGTACTTAACCCTACTTTAGATGCAGGAGTAGCTACCTCTACCTCAGTATTGGTAGCCATCACTGCTTCGAAAACTCGCCTAATCAATATAAAAGCTAGCTATCATAAAACGCCAAAAGACAATTGAAGAATATTGTTGGTTCGCTACAGTCAGTCTGCTGTAAGCCTCGGAAGCTATAACTGTGGAAAACGCTTATTAATCATAAAACTACAAATATTTGACCAAGAATGTTTGTAGATTTCGAAAAATATAAACCGTTCAGCTAACGATAATTAATATCAGACTCTAGTATTTCCACAAAAACTTTACATTTCTTCCTAGGTTAAAGCATAAACTTATAAGCCTCGTGAGATCAGACAAGAGAAGAGCTAGCTAGCATTCCCACCAAGTGAAGCGTACTTTTGAATCAATGCAGGATGATTTCGCTTGTTGTGGACCTAGACTGTAGATAAAATATTCATCCCTACACCAAAAAAGAAAACTGAATATTGTTTGTGAGTTTGTAAAATGTTTGTATATAATTTTTCATTTGTAATAACCGTTCATAAAAAAATGTATTGTTGAGTGTAGGCTAATATAGATCCTGATGAGTGATAGAATCGAAGCTAACCAAACCTAATCTACAGAGTAATTGAATTTTGTTTATTTCAGAATTTTTCAAATAGAAGAAGGGCAGATAAACAACAGATCCGCGACGAACATCTTGGGCTTTTCTTATATGGGAGAATATTGGAATTTGACAATTACACCTACAACAAACCAACGGCTTCAATGTCCAGTGAGAGCTCAAATTCAGGTCCATGTCGGCCTAACAGATATGTAGATCAATGATTTGCTTATTTTCCGACTTAATAATATATTTATTAAACTT
Organism: Carcinoscorpius rotundicauda; assembly: GCA_011833715.1. Lineage (NCBI taxonomy): Eukaryota > Metazoa > Arthropoda > Merostomata > Xiphosura > Limulidae > Carcinoscorpius > Carcinoscorpius rotundicauda. The sequence goes on from CM022393.1 coordinate 44,674,453, forward strand.
CATTCCATTTATTAACCAACTAGCTAACCAAACATTGTATCTTCTACACATTTATAGCCTGGAATAAGGTTGAATAAGTTATATTAAAAGGGTTTTGAAGTGTCAGTAGGTTTTTGCAGTCCGTTTTGTTGTGTTAAATCATGCACAATCTGACGACCGGACACATTTACAACAGTTTTGCGGTTTAGTTTCCGTTTTAAAATAAAAGTCATTGTTAGATAATACAGCAGCGCGTAGTGATAGAAAAATGGAAAAGAATAAAATGTATTACAAACTCCATTTATGTTAAAACATTAGTCGTTAACTTTCCTGGAAAATTAACATCTTATTAGCAGTACATAGGTCATTATGTCAGTAGAGAAAACTAAATAGTGTAGCTCAATCCCAGCATCATGTATGAACTTATTAAATACAATGCAAAAACATATACAAACTATTAACAAAAAATGGTTGTTTAAATTTGACTCATAAAATAATCTAAAAGCTCCTTTGCCTTATCAATAACAAAACAATCCTGAAGTTATTTATTTTTCATAAAAAGAAAATTATGCGAAGCAGTGTAAAAACGAACCGATATTTAAACTCCTAATAGTTTAGTATTATAACAATCTTAACTCACAGGTGGATTGTTCATTAACAACTATTATACGTATTTGTGCTATTTCATCCTTGAAACAAGAGAATTTGAAATACTTGAAACCACTTTCATTTCATCAAGCAAGTACTTGAGAATTAAGACAAACAATATATTAGACTCGAGAGCGCTGTTTGTTCTAGGGCTATCTGCGCCAGCCGTCCCTAATTTAATAGTGTAAGACTAGAGAGAAGGCAGCTAGTCATCACTACCCACCGCCAACTCTTGGGCTACTCTTTTACCAACGAATATTGGGATTGACCGTAACATTATAACGTCCCCACGGCTGAAGGGGCGAGCATGTTTGGTGCGACGGGGATTCGAACCTACGAACCTCAAATTACGAGTCGTACTCCTTAACCCATGACGGGCCGAGAGCATTGTTTTCAGTAAAAGACATTAACATTGAAGCCTAATAACATTCTTTATACTAATCCAATATTATTATAATGGCCTTAAGGTTTATAAAATCTGTCAGCAAATTTCTTATAAAACTGAAAATAAAATTCAGGTTGAATGTTACGATATAAAGACTAGATAATACAGTATTCACAGAATAAGTGCAGTAAAGAGTTGTTTTCTTGCCATTGAAACATACTGTATGTTTGTGTATACTAATCCCATTGTTAGCTTGTTTAGCCTCACGGCGCTTATAAGTTGGCTTTTAACCAACAAAGGTATTTAATGTCCTCGTATAAATACTAACGTCCAATGTTAATTCACTGAAGTTAAAGAGTTTGTAATGTTCGAAATCTATAAACAAATTCAAATTCTGTAGTTTTCCAATTAATAAGCGTTAACAACAATTATAGCTTCTGAGACTTATAGTATACTGACTGTAATAGATCAACAATAATCTATAACTGTCTCTCAGGTAGTTTCAATACCAATTAGACGAGATTCTTGAACGTTCAATAATATTCGAAGAAAATCTGTTGATTCTTGCTCTTGAGAATTTTCTACAAATTTAGAGAATACATATAATAATATATGTCACATGCATCAAACTGAAACAAATGTAGGTGTTAAAATAAACATATAACAGTAAATCCGTTACAAGGACGATAACCGAAATGTGTAAAAAATAGTTTTAGTATTAGGTGGACTTCATATTTTGCTTGAAATTAAATGTTATTTAGTGTACTTTAAAGCATATTGTAAAAAAAAAAGCCCAACTATTTCTTATTGCTAAAAAATGTTATACCTAAACATAAAAATAATCTGTCCTCAAATTTATATACTCTTCCTATGAGGATCAATACGAAGGCTGCAGTTAGTGGGAGGCACTCAACTTGCATGAAATAACATATTCGTAGAAATCAGTGATGTCGAGAAAACCACTTGTTGAGAATTTTATATGCAAAAACGGCTCGTTTGGGTTCAGAAAATATTTCTGAATATATTTCTATTTAAAATATTTTCTGAACCCAAACGAGCCGTTTTTGCATATAATATTCGTAGAAAGTTCAGAACTTGTCATGTTTTGTTTGAGGTTTCTTAAAACGCAGTAAGATTACTACCAATTAGATACAGTGTTCGTTTGTTTAGTTAGTTATATGCGCTTTGAGTATCCTACGAATTTGAATACTAAATACTGTTATTGCAAATTTGTTAACTTATAACTAACCCAGTGGGCGATTTATGATGAATAATAATTAAGAATTTCAGAAAGTCAATCTGCTCCATTTTAAAATGTAGAATTTAACATTTTTTCAAACTTAATCTCAATGATTTTAAATTTTAAATTGTCACTTCCTCCAAATTACATTTCGTAGTTCATTTCTTATTTATCATTTTAGCTGTATTTGTGTTGTTGTTTTTTCAAGGCGAGGTTACATGTGAATCGATAGTTAGTTTCATTCACAATTTACATGTAGGAAGAAAGCTTGGTGTAAACATTTAATTATTCTCATATTTACCAAAATTGTTTTCAAACGACTGTTTCCATGAGACAATAATATATATTTGGTATCTTGTGTATAGCACCTGGTGATCAAGTCCTATATTCTACATGAATCGACTCTAAATATTATACTCTGCCTCTCAGTTTCTCTTGACAAGATATTTAAGTTTAAATCAAATAAGAAGCCAAATTTGGTATATTCTTTTACTGTGTTTGTACCAAGCGTCCTTAACATTCTGAATTTCACATAACACGTAGACAAGTATATTTGTTTACTGTGTTTGTAACAAGTGTCCGACTTTCTGAGTTTCGCACTCAAATACGTCACATTAAATATATAACACTGGAATCAGTTTAAATGGAAGAAAAGTGAATTGTTTGTTGATGATATTATACTACATTAATTACATTTTATCATAATATCTGTCGCATATTCTACATTTCGTTGCATAAAACTTCAAGATGTATCTTATTTTAGTTATCCCAAATGTTTTCTCATGGTCTTTACTTTATCAATGAACTTATGTTGTTAAAGCTACGTGTGTACAAGCATGGCCAAGCGCGTAAGGCGTGCGACTCGTAATCCGAGGGTCGCGGGTTCGCGCCCGCGTCGCGCTAAACATCCTCGCCCTCCCAGCCGTGGGGGCGTATAATGGCACGGTCAGTCCCACTATTCGTTGGTAAAAGAGTAGCCCAAGAGTAGGCGGTGGGTGGTGATGACTAGCTTCCTTCCCTCTAGTCTTACACTGCTAAATTAGGGACAGCTAGTACAGATAGCCCTCAAGTAGCTTTGTGCGAAATTCCAAAACAAACAAAGAAACGTGTATACAAACAAACCTATGTGAAAACGTTAACAGTTACTAGAGTAGCATTTATTCTGTTGGAATTTATGATTAATATAGCTGAAAAAATATTGTTACGTCATATTGTTCATTCTTGAATGATAAAATTATATCTGTCCAAGTTTACAATAAGAAGAGTACCTTTACTTATTGTTTTTTGTCTTTAACTCTCAGTTAATATTCTTACACTATTCAAAAAGTTGAGATTGATAGTGTTACATCTCGTATTGTGTTAACATTCAGTCTTTCATGTAATTCATAAATGTTTGTTTGTTTTTTGAATTAAGCACAAAGCTACACAATGGGCTATCTGTGCTATGCCCACCACGGGTATCGAAACCCGGATTTTAGCGTGTAAGTCCGCAGACATACCGCTGAGCCACTGGGGGGCAATTCATAAATGTCAGGTTTATATTCTTACACTTCATTAATACTTTATTACATCTCATGTAACGCTAACATTAACTATATCATACTTACTTCATAAATACAAGGTTTATTTTGCATTTCATTCCAAGACAAAATCAAAGCTCAAGAGCAAATAAAGAGAAACACAATATTATACACTGGTAATTCATCAAAATTTTGATTTGTTTGAAGACAAAAAGAACATAACTTTTAATCAAGCGTTATGTGCTATAGGTGAGGGTTAGTTTGTAAGTTAATGTACTTTACCTGAATGTGGAGCATGGGTGAATAATCCAGTGTCCTGCAGCTTTCTGCCTAATCCGTTCATTCATAAGGGCTTTCTTACTTCCAAACAGTTTCATAGCGAGCTTGTTATCGGAGGGCTGAAAGAGGGCCTCCAATTGATTTCGCATAAACGAGGCCTTAGCTTCCGCCAGCACTGGGGCCAGTTCTTCCTTGGGTGTTCCATATAGACTATCATCGTCCTTTTCATTACTGCCGTCCTTATTTGTGCCTCCTCCCCCAGTGCTGGATCGCCCGTCTTTAAAATTCATTTCAGACATTATAATGTCGTTAACAAGAGCCGAATCATCATCTCCGGCGGCAGTTGTCAGCGAGTCTGTGTTTTCAACACTAATTTTGATGGATTCTTCTTTGTGCAGTCTATGTGGTGAACGAATCTCTTCTTCTGAGGGTGTCCCACAGCTAATACGGCCGTTAACTAACCGAAGACTCGGCAACCGTTGTGATCTTCGTCCCTTTGTATCCGCATCCATTGTTCCAGAGCCCCTGTACGTGATTGAAAGAAAAAAGGAATTCAACAATGACAGCTCAACTTAGAGCACGGGACGTGTGATAGTGAAATATGCTCTATCAATAGAAAAGGAAAGTTATATCCTCGTGGATGAAATAGGTAAGTCGTGTCAAGGACATATAATATTTTAATAATAAAAACCTGTGAAATTTTACAGTATTTTGGATTGTGCCGAAATATTCTTACTATATTTGAAATGCTAAGTTTTAATGTATTTTACAAAAACAATTCTTTACGTTATGTATTAGTAATAATGCGTATAATTATTATAAGTTAACGCTCACTAAAACAATGTTGATTTTATTATCATATTAAACATATTTGTTTAATCTGTTATCAAATCTTACGTCACTAAATTTAAAATTAATTTTCGATGATCGAAAAATACGTATATTCAAAAAATCAGCAAAGGTAAGCATTAAACTCCATAACCCGAGCGTTTTTCAAATGCGAACATTGTCTTTAAGAATAAACAATCTTTCAAACAATTATTTCCGATGCAGAACTTAAGCTTATTTGATAAGATCGCACATCTTCTGTCCAAACGATAACTTTGTTAACGAACTTTAACTTCTTAAAGTGTAATCGAGGTATTCTTATATTTGGTTTACAAAAAGTATGGTACGGTCAGCCTGTCTCTCTGAACATTCTCTTTCTTTTATTTTCTGGAGCTTCCGAGAATTCGTAACACTACTATTTATAAGTCAAACTAATTAAGAATGGGATTAAAGGGAAAATATTGCGACTTTTTACACTGAAACGATCCCACTTTTCTTTCAGCTATATTTTTATCTGTATTTTTGTAGTTTATTGTACAGAGTACGAAATAACTTTAAAATCATTTTAAAGTTTGTTTTCTCTCACAGTACAGATTAAAATTAGTTATGGAGTCATATTTGTTTTTGAGCTCTATCAAATTCATGAAAACAATCCTAACCCAAATGAATAGCGCAATGTTACATAACCGGATATTTAGGTTTCGTCAACTTCAGAAAATTAAACAATGGATTTTATGTTGAAAGTCCATAAACTTAATATACACTTCAGTACAGTTTATATGGCAATAAAACCACGTTGTCCAACACGTTTGCCACTCACCACATGTGGCGAAAGTTATTGACTCGTGGCGAATTCTAACATTATTTTTTAAAATATAATTAATTCTACTAATAATTAATTTAAAACATTATTGTGTGTTTTCTACTCCTTTATATCTATAAAAACACAATTAATGTTTATCTTATGGTGAAAATATTAACACATTATCCACAATTTTGGCGTTTATGAAAAACTGTTGGACACCGCTGTAACATAATGTTAACTTGTTTGAAATCATTAGTAAAGGTTAAACGTCGTAGATCTTATGTATATATATAATTAATGAATTAACCTCAAAGTATAAAGCCAGAAAAGAAATAACTATTTTTAAAACAATATTACGAACGTGAGCTCTTAGGTACAATGGTTACTCTTTACATTTGAAAAACGAAAATATTCTTTGGCTTTTATATGATACACTGTCAACATTGAATAAGCCTGTTATTATATGTACATAATACTCACTGTGACTAACAAACACCAATATTTATAGTCACAACAACAAAGTCTCGTGTTTTATTAAACGACAATAAATCAATACATTGCAATTACTTTTTCCTAGAAGTAAAATCATGTATATGAGCAAAAACTAATTGACAGGCGTATCTTATTTTTATATTTACCACATGTGGCTATATTGTGCTAGTTTCGGGGAATTCAGCTACTCAACGGTAATTTCCGAACACAGGCAAATCAAAGAACGTGAGAAGTCATTTAATTATGTGGATAGTAAATAATGCAAAAATGCCATGCGTATTTCCTGGAAACAATACATAGAAGTCATGAAGAGTGGTTGTATATGGCCGCTTGACGATTTTAACAAATATATTTGACTTGTGTGCAATAAAAGTTATATTTTAACTTTTTATTTCATTTTAAAATTGTAAACGTATCCACTAATCATACATTGAAATAATACAGATAAATTAAACTTAAATATTTTAATGTAGGAAAACATCTTATTTTGCATAAATTATCACTAAAGTCAGTTTTGTAATTGGCTGTATAGTATACGATTTCTTTACTTATCCGACAGTATCTTACTTGAAATATTCTGGTTGGATCTTTAAAAATAACATAAAACTAGATATCTGAGATATATTTTCATATCGATGCTGTAAGCCAACTCGTAATCTGAGGGTCGCACGCCTTAACACGTTTGGCCAGGCCGGGCCCCAGCATCGTTAGAATCTGATAATAAACGAGACTGTTAGCTCTACTAAATTACTGAGTTTGATAATCAACAAGACTGTCAGCTCTATTGAATTTTGGAGTTTAGTATTAGTTAGACTGAAGTCTCTTCAGAATCTTCGGTTTGGTATTAAGTTGTACTGAACTTTGGATATCCAACTGAAGTAATAGTTTACCTGAATATTTGAGCTAGACAGTCACAGAAATTCGTACTTTAATTGGTTGTTTCAACATACATAACCAGAAGCAGTTTAAATGGATATCTGAAATAAATAAATAGCTAGAGTGAGAGTTTGACTGGGTGTATGAATTATAGATTACCAGATGTAATTTGAATTGATATGTAAATTAAATAATACCAACCAGCTGAACTGGTAGTTCGATTGGATATTTGAGTTACAAATAACCATATGTAATATTACTGAATGTTTGAGCTATATATATAAACAGTTTCAGTGGTAGTTTGACTGAAATTTTGAGATATACATAACCGATTGAAGTTTGAATAAATGTTTTGAGATACAAATAACTAGTTGTCATTTGACTGGACATTTGGGCTAACTAACTAACTGGCCTGGTAGTTGGATTAAATGTTTGAGCTACATTTGGTTCAATGTTTGAACTAAACATTATTTATTGCAGGATAAGGATGTGCGGTATATTAATTTGGTTGAAACGTTAGTTAAGAAGTATGTTAAACATCTTCCCTGTGATAACCTTGTATTTATGGATTGCACTTTGTGAAAGTAATTTTTCTTTAAACATTATTAATGTCCGTGTTATATCGATAATGAAAACATGTAGGTAACGTTATGACTAAGGCAACTTGTAAATTTATAGTTCTTTACATGACAATAACAAAAGTAATTTGAATTTTCATCTATTGTAGCCAGAAGTGAAATGAAAACTTCGTTTCTTAATGTACTTAACTTATTTATCGCTGTGTACCATTAGCTAAGAAAACGTTCATCCAAGCACGTGATATAGTTAAACGAAGATCAAAATAGAAGCAAAAATCAGTGTTTGATCGAAGGAGGTCACTAACAATAGGTTTAGAATATTATCACCCAAAGTCAAAAAGGCCTAAATAATTCATGCTGTGCTTAAATATTACTTAATGGATGTTAGTTTACATGCAACAAAGTAATGAATTCTGCAGTAAAGATAAAACAATTTTCCTGAAATACTAAACAATATTTTATAAACGACACAACTATAAAAATACTCATTTACCGTAAGAAGAAACACCTAAGTTTATACTTAAGTAAAAATGTAAAACAGAACGACGACAGTTTTCTTTTCAGTCAGTGGTTTAAACTAGTGTTAAATATAACAGGTACATTTAAGACATATTTGGATATAAAAAAGTAACGGAAAGAAACTAAAGAAAAAAGTATTACAAAAAACAGATATTTTTCGTCGATATGCTTCTATTTTTAAACAATATGCTTCTATAAATAGTCAGACATTATGTGTGAAATATACCAACCATCATAATTATCTTACTTGTATGATAACTAAGTGCAAATAATATAAAAAGTTGTGGAATATTTGCAGTCTCTCCACCGTGGGAAATTCAATACTGAATTTTAGTGTTGTAAGCCATACAACCTGGTTAAGGCTCGAGACAAATCGGACGTTCTTTGTCTGGCTCTGGTTCAAAGCGATTTAGGCTTAAAAAAATTTAATTGAAAATATAAGAAGAGGCACTTAAATTTAATTTATATCTCATCAGGACAGCACATAACTTAAAGAACTCACAGAGGACTGCTGAAATCGGCGACAGAAGAGCGGGAAACCGCAAAGATAACAGCTACGGGTCCAATAAGACCAACAAAAGAAATGGCGGGAAAAGCCGTTACGGCTGAACAAAAGACGAATGCAGGTAAGTCAAGCGAAACTGGTGGCAATAATATTAATAATTCCCCATTGCTAGCTCTTTGTAGTTTGGCAAAAAGGGAATTAAGTACCGTTAACAAAACAAAAAATGTAATTAAAAAAAAGTAAAGTTAAGCGTAAATTAATTAAAGCAATTAATTCCTCGGAAAACTCCGAATGTGAAGAAGAAGCAGTGATGGCTACTAATACTGAGGTAGAGGTAGCTACCCCTGCAATTAAAGTAGGGTTAAGTCCCGATAATGTAACGGTAAAAAACAGCAACACCGAGGATGTTGATATACCTAAAAATAACAATGAAGTAAAAAATGACAGTGATCAAGAATTGGAAGACCAAGACTTTATCACTGTCATATCAAAAAGAAATATTAAAAAAACAAACTAACAACCAATAACAATACAGTGGCAAAAACAAGACCACCACAATACGCAGTTATAATAGAAGGCATTCCGGGTCAATATAATCAACCCCTGCTTGCCACAGAAGTAAAGAGATGCAAACCAAATGTTAACATAGTTAACATTAAGCGTTTGCCAAGAGGCGGAGTACTTGTGCAAGGGCAAGATATGGTCGATCTTAACCGACTACTTAAAGAATGGCCAACAGATGCCTTTAAACCTGGAAATATTAAAATCCACCTTCCGGGAAGTAAGCCGCAACCAAAAGCAATTGTGGTAAGAGGGGTTCATCAGACGATTGACCTGGACCTAGTTAAACAGGCACTTGACGAACAAAACATACCACACACTAAGACTGAAAGAATTATTTCTAAAAAAACACAAACACCTACAAACCTCATTAGAATAGACATTGATGACAGCTACAACATTCAAAATTTAATAAACAATGGAATATTGCTCTGGTATCAAAAATACCAAGTTGAGCAATTGAAAACTCCGGCAATTGTTGTAACACAGTGTTACAACTGCCAAAGATATGGACATGTTTCAGCAGCCTGCTTAGCATCACCGAGGTGCTGCGGATGTGGCGGGGAACACCATATCAACCAATGTAAAAAAGAAACGCCTAAATGTTGTAACTGTGGTCAAACCCACACAGCAAATTACAAAGGCTGCGAAAAATATAAACAAATAAAGCAACGCATTTATCAGATCAGAACACCAACAGAACAGAATCAACCGAAAACAAGCAGCTTACCTGAAACAAGCACATCAACAGAACACAATAAAACAACAAAAACCACGTATGCAGAAATGTTAAAAGGAAAAGAACCACATAAACAACAAGTACAGAAGACTAATACACAGAACAAGAACACATTAACACAAAAACCAAAAGAAAACAATATCACCATACAAGAAACGAATATTAACGCAACAGACAAAACAAGCCTATTTTCAACAGTTTTCAAAAATGTTATAACTGATTTTATAACAGAATATACCAAACCAAACCAGACAACTAACTTTCTAGAACTACTAATCACTATCACCATAAAACACATCACACCTCATATACCCTACATTATAACTACACTAACAGGTTACATGCCCACAGCACAATGTTCACAGTAGTGTATATAGGTGCAATAGCTTCAAAGAAACATGAGATCGAAGACCTAATAGAAGAATTAAACCCCCAGATTATAATAATAAGTGAAACTCTAACATACAATAATAAAAAAATTAAAATACCATATTACTCAACTATTAGAAAAGACAGAAAAAATAAAAATGATGAAAACAGAGGCATTATGCTGCTCCATAAAGTAGACTTATCTGTAGTAGAAATCAAATTAAACAGTAGCAATGAACATGTTACTGTAGATATCCTCCAATCAAATAAAACTAAAATAACCGTAGCAGGAATTTACTGCTCACCCAATAAACAATTATATACAACTTTACTTAATAACATCTTTTCCCACAATCAAAACACCACAGTCATGGGAGACTTAAACAGTAAAAATGTTTCCTTTGGATGCCGAAGTTCTAATTCAAATGGTAGAAAATTAATACAATTTATTGATGATAATAACATAGCTTTATTGAATGATACCACCCCAACACATACATCCTATTCCACTAACACTAGTGACATACTAGATCTGTGTATGTGTACATATAATTTAAGCCAGAAATTAGTAAAATTTCAAGTGGGAAAAGATGTAGATAGTGATCATCTCTCAATTTTTTGCGTCTTCGATCTCACCCCCTATAAAAATATAACATATAGGAGAGAAAAATTTAATTACAGTAAAGCAGATTGGCAATGCTATAAACAAGAATTATATAATCTGTTACCTAATAAAACTATTAAAGAAGTTAAAACGCATGTCGAAATGGACAACTATTGTCAAACAATCACGGATTGCCTTCAGAAAGCAGCGAGGTTAACAACACCAAAACAACACCATAAAACAACAAACAACACATGGAAACCCACTACAGAAATAATCAACCTAATAAAAAAGCGCAGACAACTGAGAAGACAGTACATGAATACAAGAAACAGAGAAACTAAAACGCAAATAAACAACATTAGAAATCACATCAGAACTCAAATAAAACAACAAAAACAAAATAAATTGGACAATCACTGTAATAAACTAAACGACATAACTGACCCGAAAAAATTCTGGTCACATCTTAAAAGATTCACAAATGAAAACACAAACACAAAGAAATATCCTCCACTTGAACATAATAACACCATTGCACACACAAATAAAGAAATAGCCAAAGCTTTCAAGGATCAACTCCAAAATACATTTAAAACTCACACAGATCCAGATATGAATACAAACTTCTACAATAAAGTCACTAATCACATAGCAAACAATAAACATCAATATGAACCAATATTTCCAGTAAACATAACTGATACAAATACAAGTTCTAACACTGATTATGAAAGCACATTACTAACAAAGGAAATATCCCTACATGAAATACTAGAAGCAATAAAAAACAAAGCACCAGGAGAAGATGAAATACAAGTTATTCTCCTAAAAAAGGGCACTCCGAAATTGTTTGACCACCTAAGTTCACTATTTAACCAGCGAATAAACCAAATAGCTACCGAACAATCAGCCTGACCAGCTGTGTTGGCAAAATTCTCGAAAGAATAATAAGTAATAGACTCTCCACATTCTTGGAGATAACATCAAAATTACCAGAAGAACAGAATGGATTCAGAAAATTTAGACAAACGACAGACCATTTAATAAGATTAACCGAAACCATAATAGATAGTTTCAACAAAAAAGAATGTACAGTCGCTTGCTTCCTCGATATCGAGAAAGCATTCGACACCGTTTGGCACGATGGTCTAACGTTCCGAATGAATGAAATGGAACTACCGCGAGGAATTATTCGCTGGTTATCTAATTTTCTGGAAAACAGAAAATGTAGAGTAAACGTAGAAGGAACTTTTTCCGAATACTTTACTCCACTAGCTGGTGTCCAACAGGGAGGGGTGGTTAGCCCTATACTCTTTATCATGTATGTAAACAATATGCCATTGAAGGATCCAAATCATGGATTCTCATCACAGTTCGCAGATGATGTGGCAATCTGGAAAAGTGCTGCAACATCCACGATAGCAGCTACAAACATACAACCACAATTAAATAGAATTAGTGAATACTGTGAAAAATATAGAATTAAAATAAACACAGCAAAAACTCAGCTCGTACTCTTTACGAAATCGACAAAACACAGAAAACAACAGCCAGAAATATATATGAATGGCATTCTACTCCAGATTGCCCAATCAGCAAAATTTTTAGGTCTGACTTATGATTCAAAATAAACTTGGATCAATCATGTCAACGAAATTAAAAATAAAATTTGGCGAAGAACCAACTATGTAAGGAGTCTAACTGGTAAACACAGTGGAGCATCTACAGATAACATTTTGAAAATACACAAAACATATATTAGACCAGTAATAGACTATGCAGCTCCAGCATGGGTAACTGTAAGTAATAAAACAATCAAAACTAAACTACAAACAATACAAAACACACTTCTCACAACAGCACACAGAGTCCCGAGATCAACATTATCTAAATTCATACACAATTACTCGAACATACCAACCATATCAGATAGACTCCTAAATATTACAATTAGATATTTTAACAAAAATTGGATGAAAAATGATTTATTATGCGAACTAGACAGGTACCTCATACATGATGAAGAAAATCCTAAATACCTCTCCCCAATTAACATATATTTTAAACATAAATAAAAATAAATTAAAGTAAAATATGTATGTATATAAACTTTAAATCTTATATTTATAGTTTACATATTTATGTATTTTAAAATAATAATAAGATAAAATAAATAAATTGCCACCAGCTAGCCTGACCTACTGTGAATAATAGACTATAAATGGACATTGCCCTGAAAAGGACCTAACATACAAACAGTTAGGGAAAATAAGTTCAGGAAGGAGGAAGAGGTCAAAGTGAACCTGACCCTCCAGGGCAAAATACTCAGATACCATTGATCCATCGCCATAAAACCTATTTTTCCCTCTAGTACAGGAGTATATCTACGGATTTACAACGTTAAAGTAAGATGTGTGATTCCTGGGCTCAGCAGATTGCCCAATGTGGTTTTAGTATAAGAAAACATACACATAAGACACACTCTAGAGTTTTGTTTTTCTAAAATTCAGTTGGAACGCAATGGTTGAGTATTTTAAGTACATATTCTTTGTTTAGAATTATTAGGTGTATTTTTGGGTTTTAAAAAATAGCCTTCTTCAATGTGGTCTACAAGTTGGTGTACGTCATTGTGTTTACTCACCATCTTCAGACATTTAAAACATTCAAGCTTAAACATAATAACGTACATCAACTCGTAGACCACATTGAAGAAGGCTATTTTTTTTAAAGTAAAAATATCCCCATTAATTCTAAACAGAAAATATGTACTCAAAATAATGAACTTTTACGTTCAAGCTGAATTTGTTGTTAACAAAATTCTAAGATATATATGAAAAATATTATCCGAGTGTGTCATGAGGAGATGAAATTTCTGACCTAATGCTAAGGCTTCACATTCACGGGTTTTATATTCAGAAGAACATAGTATTATAAATATTTTGAAAAACAAGACCCGAGTGAATAACAAAAAAAAACATTAAATAAATCAAGATAATTAAGTCACTGGAACACATAATAGATATGAAAGAGATACTACTGATTAAGAAAGTTAAACAACAGCTGAACGATACGAGTTCATCTGTTAAACATATAATTTTAATTTCACGTAGCAGTCTTAATGTTAGATACTAACGTCGTAATGAAGTTATTTCGAAGTGCCTAATGATGAATTTTGCCGAAGTTTGGGAGCTTGCCCGGTATATTCAGATGGCTAAGTTATCTAAGTTATTGAAGTTCTGAGATGTCATAGTTATCTTTAAACCCACTGAATATTATTTAACTTGTGTCTTTTAAACAAATACTAGATTTAGTGTTGTGTCTTAAGTTTAATATTAATTCAAAAAAGTATAGTTTAGGTCTTGAGGTTGCGGATGCTTCATGTGTCTCGTGTAATAAGAGAGAGAACTTATACTTTATATTTTTTCTTAACATTAACCATATTATATCCTTCATGATATTACTTTATTTTATTTGTATGTTGAATTTCTTTGACACAAAACAGTAAAGAAATAATTAAAAGAAATAGGATAATGATATCCTTTGATACGGCAGAGTATTCTATGATATCCTTTGATACGGCAGAGTATTCTATGATATCCTTTGATACGGCAGAGTATTCTATGATATCCTTTGATACGGCAGAGTATCCTATGATATCCTTTGATACGGCAGAGTATCCTATGATATCCTTTGATACGGCAGAGTATTCTATGATATCCTTTGTTTAAGCAGAGTATTCTATGATATCCTTTGTTTAAGCAGAGTATTCTATGTAGAATGAACGGCAACTACCTGTTGTGGAGACACAAGTGAAGAGCACGACGTATGGAAAGTTTTCCGCCTTTCTTCTTCAGGTCAGTGTGTGTGTAAATGCAAACAAACTTGGCAGGGGTTTAGTTTTGAGAGAGAGAAGTCTGAAAAATTAACTGGGGTGGTCAGGAACGTTGTGGTTCCTCTTCGTCCCCTCACGTAAAGGAATATTTTTCATCTTATTAAGTTTTCAATTTTAATGTAATATCTTCCATTCCAGTGAAGTTGGTCTGGACTTGAACTTTCAGAGAACACAGTAGCGATACCTATGTGGAGATGAGTCCGGGTGGGACTTGTAATCTGTATATTTTGAACACGGTAGAGACAAAGGACATCGATAAAACCTAGACAAAGGGGCAGCAGAAAGCTATTCACTAATTACGTCAACTGTAATTCAAAAACCACTGTGCGCCCACTTCCAGCTTGCACTCCCAAGGATGTGTCTTTCAAACCTTGAGCCCCAAGTAATCCACGATATATTTATTACAGCTCAAAATTTACGCAATGATTGTTTAAAATTGCTTAATGTGCATATTAATAAATACATTGCACTTTTCTGAGGTATGAAAGTGGTACAGAAACGGCAGTATTTTGACATGACTAGAACTGTATTGTCACCCTACTCATTGTGGTCAGCAGTATCAAAAGTGATATATTACGTTAAATATTACATGTGAAACAAGAATAAACCAACATCAGGAAGACAAATATTACACGTCGGACAAGAGAAAACCAACTTCAGGAAAAGTTAAATATTACATATCAGAAAAGTGAAGCAACTTTAGGAAGCGTAAAATATTACTTATCACAAAAGTAAAGCAATTTTCTGAAGTGTTAAATATTACATACAGCACAAGTAAAGCCAAGAAGCGTTAAATATTAAATATCAGACTGTTACGTATTTTTATGTTTTATGTTCTTCGTAGACTAAACGCAACAGAAAAACGCAGATAACAGCTTGTATAATTTATTACACTAAACTATTAAGAAATATAACAGATATAACACAAATTATATATAATAACAGTGACAGATATTAAGTTACGACATTCGAAATTAATTACAAAACAAAATAATATTAGTTTCAAACTTCAAAATTAATCACAAGACAAAACGGTACTGGGCTGTATCTAATACAATGATCTAAAATGAAAGTCTCAAATTCCAGTCTAGGGTGTGAATTTGGTCCCACGAAGAGATTCCGAAACAGTTCACAGTTCAATAAATTCGCCGACTCTCAGCACAAGCAGTAATTCAGATGTATCGTAGAGATTGACGAAATAAAATCACAGCTTCCGTAGATCTAACTTTAATCACAAATCCAAGTTGAATATTCACAGCAAACACTTAATCTTTCTCAAATAACTAAAACTGATGCCTGAATCTCACTCTTATTCTTCGAATAAAACTAATGACTGAATCTATCTTCTTTTTTCGAATATAAACTGATGACTGAAACTATCACTCTTTTCTTCGAATAAAATTAATGACTCAATCTCTCTTAATCAATCCTGTCTCTCCGTCTTCGTCTGTTTATATATTGTAGGCCTAAACTCCCCGAAAGACCGCGAAAGTTCTACAGGTCTCCAGAACAATCCGCACATGTCCGTTCTTGTACGAGACTATACGTCTAGACACGAAGTCACCAGCACTCATTTACAAACATATGATTGGTCTACTTAATTCAAGAAAATTCTAAAATGTTACCCTAAATAAATAACAAAATATTAGTTTAAACTTCGAAACAATAATATAAATATGGAAAAATGAATAATACAAATGAAAATTCAAACACAACACGGCATGTTGTCGTTTACAAAATATTTACACATATACATAACACTCTCCCCCTTAAAAGTAAAAAAAAAAGTTTGAGCTTGTGAAAACTTTTTTTTGTTTAGCTTATTTGTTTTTTAAACCAACTTAAAAGGGTTAAATCCAGTAGATTCTGAAATAACCTCGCGAACTTCAAACAGTAACAAGAGAACACCCTCAACCCAGTTCTTTGAGTGTTTGTGGTAGTAATTTGGTGGAAACGATCAAAAATACCTTGTGACTCAGGATGGTATGCACTGTATGAAACTTGATGGATGTTTAATTCATGCATGGCTTGTTCAAATAGTTTGGACATAAAATTTGTGTCTTGATCTGATTGCACAACTTTTGGAATTCCGAACATGGTAAAGGATTTGACAAGAGCCTTGACGATGTTGGGAGCAGTGATTTTTCTCAAAGGGATTGCCTCAGGGAAACGTGTAAAGCACACATGATCGTCGAGAGGTATTCATTTCCTGCTTTGCTTTTTGGCATTGGGCCAACACAGTCGATATTGACCCTTGAGAATGGTTCTTCAAAGGCAGGAATAGGCTGCAGTGGTGCTTTGGGAATCCCTTGATTTGGTTTTCCAGTGATTTGGCAAGAATGACATGCCTTACGAAAGCTAACAACATCTTGGCGTATCTTTGGCCAATAGAAATGTCGTCGGATACGATCTAAGGTCTTTCTTACACCTAAGTATCCCGACAATACATGGTCATGAGCAAGACTAAGAATATCATTCCGATAGCATTTTGGAATGACGATTTGGTGAATAACATTCCACTCTTCATCAGCAGCAACGTCAGGAAGTCTGTATTTTCTCATTAGCACACCTGACTTCTGGTAGTAACAAATAGGGACAATTCCTATTTCATTTTCATCAACAGCCAGTTGTAGAAGAGAACGAGTTTCAGGATCACTGTCCTGTCCCTCAATAAGTTTGTTTCGATGAAGAGAGTCGAAAAATGTCTTAGAGTCATCAGTAGAACTTAAAGTTGAGTCAGAAATCTCATCGATGTGAGACATGAATGTATCAGATAAAGAGAAATCCTCTTTGGATTCCTGAGAACGTGTCTGAGAACGAGTAACAGCACAGGCAGGAAAAACATCAGGAAACTCTTCAACGAGTTGCTCTGTACTGGCGCTAATAACAGGTGCTTCAACAACACGAACCTCTGGTACCACCTTACTACCAGCCAAATCATTCCCCAAAAGCATAGACACACCTTCAACAGGCAATGAGGCTTTAATACCCACAGTCACTGGGCCTGAGACTAAGTCCGAATGTAAATCTAATCTATGAAGAGGAATAGAAACGACGCCACCTTCTACACCAGAAATGAGCACACTGGATGACTTTTCAGAAAACGGAAGTACACTTTCCAAAATCAAACTCTGAAAAGCTCCAGTATCCCGCAGGATTTTAATTGGTTGTAGATGTGAATCGCCAACAAAAGAAACAAAACCTTCAGTTATGAAAGGCTTAAATTTGTCCTCAACAATATCTTCAGGTACATCAATAATATTGGACTTGGAATCAACAGTGGACTGAACAGGGTCAAAATCATTGGGAACCAATGATGTATCCAACGAGGGCGAAATGAAACTATTGGGTGATGGCTTGTTTTTGAGCTTATAGCACTCAAAAATCAGATGGCCAGGTTTCTTACAATAAGCACATGTTTTGGATGAGAATGACACGTTTTTAGTAGATGACGAGCTTATAGAATAAGATGGAGTCTTCGTTTGAGAATTAGAAGTTTGCTCTTTTTTGTCTCTGTCGACATTTGCATAAAATTTGAACGAGTCATTGGGTTTCTTTGCTGTGTGATTTGTTTTGCTTTTATATGAGAAATATTTGTGAGTCAAAGCATACTCGTCTGACAAGACAGCAGCATCATGAATTTTGGAAGCTTTTTGTTCATGAATATAAGTTTTTAGCTCTACGGGAATACATCTTTTAAACTCTTCGACTAACATGAGTTCTCTGAGTTTCGTGTAATCATCTTTGATTTCTTTGGAATCACACCACCTGTCGAATAGAGTTTCTTTTTCACGAGCAAACTCGACATAAGTTTGGCTGTCAAACTTTTTATAACCACGAAATTTTTGTCTGTATGCCTCTGGCACCAATTCATATGCATTTAAAATGCATTTTTTGACGTGCTCGTAATCACAACTTTGCTCGGCCGTGAGTTTGGAAAATATTTCCTGAGCTTTACCCTTGAGAACACTCTGAAGTAATACTGTCCAATATTCGGTAGGCCATTTTAGCCTAAGGGCCAATTTTTCAAATTGCTGAAAATATTTATCTACAGCTTTTTCATTGAATGGAGGTACTAAACGAATTTGTTTGGAAGCATCAAAATTATCCAACCGCATTTGGACAACCTTTTCTTCTGTCTGTGCCTTTCTCATACTGATTTCTTTATCAGCTTTAATGCGTTCTATTTGTATTTCGGCATCAAGGAAAAGGCGTTTGTTTTCTTGTTCTGCCTCAATACGTTTATTTTCTTGTTCTGCCTCAATACGTTTATTTTCCTGTTCTGCCTCAATACGTTTTTGTTCTGCCTCAAGTCGTTTGCTTTCAATTTCTAAACGAAATTTCATTTCAATTTCCATTTTTTTTAATTCAAAATCTGGGTCAAAATGAGCGACAGGCAATTGTTGTGCAACTTTTTGAGGTAAAACTTTTTGGCTGACCAAATGTTCAACAATAATTTGTTTAATATCTGCTTTCTTCATTGCTTGCTTCACTTCTAAATTAAAATGTTTACCAACATCAAGCAATTCAGATTTTTTTAATTCACTGATTAATTCGAAAGAGGGATTCTGATTAAATTCGTTTATAAAATCTTCAAGTTCGAATGCCATTTTAAATATACAAGCTGTCTATCTGTATAGAATATAAATCTTATTTTATAATAAAATTAAATTGTTTGTTCGAGATCCCGGACGGGCCCCCAATTTTCTGTTACGTATTTTATAATGTTTTATGTTCTTCGTAGACTAAACGCAACAGAAAAACGCAGATAACAGCTTGTATAATTTATTACACTAAACTATTAAGAAATATAACAGATATAACACAAATTATATATAATAACAGTGACAGATATTAAGTTATAACATTCGAAATTAATTACAAAACAAAATAATATTAGTTTCAAACTTCAAAATTAATCACAATACAAAACGGTACTGGGCTGTATCTAATACAATGATCTAAAATGAAAGTCTCAAATTCCAGTCTAGGGTGTGAATTTGGTCCCACGAAGAGATTCCGAAACAGTTCACAGTTCAATAAATTCGCCGACTCTCAGCACAAGCAGTAATTCAGATGTATCGTAGAGATTGACGAAATAAAATCACAGCTTCCGTAGATCTAACTTCAATCACAAACCCAAGTTGAATATTCACAGCAAACACTTAATCTTTCTCAAATAACTAAAACTGATGCCTGAATCTCACTCTTATTCTTTGAATAAAACTAATGACTGAATCTATCTTCTTTTTTCGAATAAAAACTGATGACTGAATCTCTCACTCTTTTCTTCGAATAAAACTAATGACTCAATCTCTCTTAATCAATCCTGTCTCTCCGTCTTCGTCTGTTTATATATTGTAGGCCTAAACTCCCCGAAAGACCGCGAAAGTTCTACGGGTCTCCAGAACAATCCGCACATGTCCGTTCTTGTACGAGACTATACGTCTAGACACGAAGTCACCAGCACTCATTTACAAACATATGATTGGTCTACTTAATTCAAGAAAATTCTAAAATGTTACCCTAAATAAATAACAAAATATTAGTTTAAACTTCGAAACAATAATATAAATATGGAAAAATGAATAATACAAATGAAAATTCAAACACAACACGGCATGTTGTCGTTTACAAAATATTTACACATATACATAACACAGACAAATAAAAAACTGTTGGAAGCCTTACCTATTACATATCTGACAAGAGTAAAGTTACTTCAAGAAGAGTTAAATATTACACATTAGAAGGGAGTAAAGCAACTTCAGAAAGAATTATATATTACATGTGAGACAGGTAAAGCCAGGATGAGTTAAATACTACATACCAAAGAAGTAAAGGAACTGCTAAAAGCTTTAAATATTACACATCGGAAAAGGAAGCAACATTAGGAAGTGTTAAATATTACATATCAAATAAATAAAGCTACTTCAGGAAGCGTTAAATATTACATATCAGACTAGACTAAATTAATTCCAGGAAGAGTTAAATATTACATTTCAGACGAGAGAAAAGCAACGTCGATATGAGAAAAAAATACTACATAAGAGACAAATAAACCAACTTGAGGAAGAGTTAAATATTACATAGCAGAAAAGTAAAGCATCTTAAGGAAGTTTTAAATATTACATATCAAACAAGTACAAAAATATTAGGAAGCATTAATATTACATATTAGAAAAATAAGGCAACTTTGGTAAACGTTAAATATTACATATCAAACAAATAAATCACCTCAGACACATCAGACAAGTAGAGCCAGAAATCGTTAAATATTATATATCAGAGAAATAAAAGAACTGCGGGAAGAGTTAAATATCACATTTCAGAAGAGAATAAAGCATCTTCAGGAAGTGCTAAATATTACATATTAGACAACTAAAGGCAGAAAGAGTTTAATATTACATATCAGATAGGTAAAGCAACTGAAGCAAGCTTTAAATATTAAATACATACAAGTAAAGCAACTTCAGGAAGAGTTATGTATTACGTATCAGACTAGAGTAAAGAAAGTTGAGAAAGATCTAAATATTACATATCATGCAACAAAAGCAACTTTAGGAAGCGTTAAATATATATCAGACAAGTGAAGGAAGTGTAGCAAGCATTATATATTACATATCGGAAAAGTTAAAAAACAAACTTCGGGAAGCGTTAAATATAACATATCAGACAAATAAAGAAACTTCAGGAATCGTTAAATAATGCACATCAGAAAAGTAAAGCCAGGAAGCGTTAAATATTACGTATCACTCAAGTAAAGAAACTGCCGGAAGCGTCAAAAAATACATATCAGACAAGAGTAGAGGAAGTTCAGGAAGTGTTAAATACTGCATATTAGAGAAGTAAAGCAATTTTAAAAACGTTAAATATTACATATCAGACGAGTAAAGGATTTTAGGAAGAGTTACGTAATACATATCAGACAAGTTAAGCAACTTCAGGAAGCTTAAAATATTACATGTGAGACAGGTGAAGCAAGTGTAGCAAGCTTGAAATATCAAACATCGAACAACTAAATATACTTCAGCAAGTTTTAGGTATTAAATATCACACAAGTAAACATACTCCACGAATCATTAAATATTTAATATCAGAGAAGAGTAAATCAGCGTAAAGAAGCATTAAATATTACATATCAGACGAGAAAAGGAACTTTAGGAAGAGTTACGTATTACATATCAGACAAGTAAATTAACTTTAAAAAGCTTTAAATATTACATATCAGAGAGGTGAAACAACTGTAACAAGCTATAATTGTTACATATCGGACAAGTAAACCAACTTCAAAAAGAGTAAAATGTCACATACCAGACAGGTAAAGCAGCTTCAAGAAACGTTAAATATCACATATCAGAGAAAACAAAATCAACTTCAAAAAGGGTTAAATGTTATATGTCATACAAGAGTAAGGCAATTCCAGAAAGAGTTAAATATTACATATCAGACAAAACAAAGGCAACTTCAGGATGAGTTAATATTTCATATCAGAGAAGTAAAGGAACTTTAATGGCCCGGCATAGCCAAGCGCGTAAGGCGCGCGACTCGTAATCCGAGGGTCGCGCTAAACATGCTCGCCCTCCCAGCCGTGGGGGCGTTATTATGTAACGTTCAATCCCACTTTTCGTTGGTAAAAGAGTAGCCCAAGAGTTGGAGGTGGGTGGTGATGACTAGCTTGCCTTCCCTCTAGTCTTACACTGCTAAATTAGGGACGGCTAGTATAGATAGCCCTCGAGTAGCTTTGTGCGAAATTCCAAAACAAAAACAAACATATCAGACAAGAAAAACAACTTCACGAAGCATTAAATATTATACATAAGAGAAGAGTAAATCAACTTCAGGAATAGTTAAATATTACATATCATGCAAATAAAAATTTCAGGAAACGTTAAATATTATATATCAGATTATTAAATCCAGCACGCGTTAAATATTACATGTCAGACAAAAGTAAAGTAACTTCAGTAAGAGTTAAATATTACATATTAGAGAAGAGAAAACCAACTTCAGGAAGTATTAAATATTACATATCAAACTAGTAAAGAAACTTTAGGAAGGGTTAAATATTACATATCAAACTAGTAAAGAAACTTTAGGAAGCGTTAAGTACTACGTATCACACAAGTAAAGCAACTTCAGTCAGCGTAAAATATTACTTTTCAAACAATTAAAACCAGGAATGTTCTATATTAGATATCAGACAAGTAAAGCAATTTCAGGAAACGTTAAATATTACGTATTAGACAAGCAAAGCAACTTCAGGAAGAGTTAAATGTTATATATCAGACAAATAAAGCAACTTTAGCAAGCGTGAAATATTACATATCAAAAAAGTTAACGAAGAAAGCATTAAACATTAGACAAATAAAGCCACTTCAGGAAGCGTTAAATATTACATATTAGACAATTAAAGCAACTTCAGGAAGAGTTAAATATTGCATATGAGACAAGAGTAAACCAACTTCAGGAAGCGTTATAATGTATTACAGATCATAGAAGAATAAAGCAACTTGGGGAAGAGTTAAATATTTCATATCACACAAGTAAATCAATTTTAGAAATCGTTAAATATTACACATGAAACAAAGCATCTTTAAAAAGCGTTAAATATTACATATCAAACAAATAAAGCAACTTTAGGAAACGTTACATATTAGATATCAGACAAGTAAAGCAACTTTAGAAAGCTTTGAATATTACGTATCAGACCAGTAGAGCAACTTCAGGAAGCGTTAAATATTACATAACAGACAAGTAAAGCAACTTTAGAAAGCTTTAAATATTACGTATCAGACAAGTACAGCAACTTCGGGAAGCGTTAAATATTACATAACAGACAAGTGTACAGTAACTTCAGGAAGAGTTAAGACTTACATATAACACAAGAGTAAAGCAGCTTGATGAAGCGTTAAATATTAAATATCAGACATTTAAAGCAACTTCAGGTATTGAAACATAATGCTCACAGTTTCATTTGGGAAGTCGATGTTCAACAAAACAAATGATACGTAAGTTTGTGTGTTAAAGATTGACTTCAAATATTTTAAAATGCCTTAAAATTTGGAGAATCTTTTTGTACTTGGTAGAACATGAAATAACTTTTTCTCGAAAAATAGCTTTCGATCTTAAAACCAGAAATGACATTTTTGTACATTGTAGTATGAAATGCTTCCTCAAAATTTTTAATGATGTTTAATTTTGAATGTTGAAAATTGACGTACATTTGTACATTTTAGAGAATTACATGCAATTTCGCATATTGGCAAATGGTGTGTAATGATAATTGTTGAATAGTTAACCATACAAAAGCATCTTTTCATTGACGTTCGCTTTCAGTCTGTGTGACTGGCCACGTGACGTCACAAAACCCAGCTGGTATTGATCTCAGTGTGAACTGAAACAGCTCTGGTCATTTTGTCAGTAAATGAAGACGTGAGAAGAGTATTATTATATCTGTTCCATTGACAACTAAGAAATACTCTTTCGTATATAGCTACAAGGTGAATTGTCCATACGTCTAGCCACGTTGTAGATAAAAATGTTTTTTTTTCTGTTCTGTAAATCTTATATTTTGTTCTGTAAAATCTCTGGCATTAATGTAAAATGGCTGTACAGCTCCATTATCTTATCCAAGAAAATATATAAATTACAACAGTAAATATCTATCTCTATAGTGATTGTGTAATCTACATGATGTACAAACGTTCAATGCTAGAAACAAGAAATTCACTTTGAATATATATCTGCTGATATACAGTAATTATCTGCTTTGTAATAGGCACTATATTTGGTAATATGATCATTCATCATTGGCAATTGACGTCTTTTAGGTGTTCATTTTTCGTATAGAATCATCATTATACTGCAATTACAACTTGAAATAAATTGAATGATTGTTCTGTACACATAACGTGGCTAGATACAATCAGGATATTTTCTGATAGATTGTTTTAGCAGAGCATTCATGATGAAACTTGGCTTACCATTTTTACTAAGTTTCATAACCAAGATATGTTGATAAATACAACGGTAAACAGGTTGCTGAAAGAAAACTCGCTTCGAAGTAGACAAGTTCTTCAATAGCAGTTGCTACTGAATTTAATTTTTCAATAAAGAATCTGTTTTTACAATACTCAAATGATTTTACCCAAAGAAAAGATAATAAAAATACTGTATTTCCCAGCGTCTAAGACGCCATTTTTTCCCAAAAATAAGTCTAAAAAATTCACCCTGGATCTTCCAGGTCGAAGGTTATGTTACTCATAGGCCTAAACCTAAGCCTAGAGAAAGCGTTTCGATACAACAGTAATCCAAGCACCTTTTTACGACCCCGAATGAAATGTACAAGTTATTTAGCAGTAAATAACAATTAAATAAACAAGAACAGGTCACTGTACATATAGTGCTATAATACCGGTACACTCTTTGATTACACAGGCTTATAATAACAATATTATTGGTATTAATACAGATATTCCAGTGTTAATATAAGGTAGATATGATAAGCATTTATCTAACAAAAAACGAAAAGGTAAACAATCCACGAAACAGCTTGGTAAGAGTGATGAAAGTGCTCGACCTTATTCTTATAATTCTTTTACTTTTTTCAAAATTTAGCTAATGAAAGTGGGCGTGCGTCTTCGACGTTGTGAAATACGGTACTTAATTTACGAACACACCATATAGATAACAGCTCTTTCAATAAGTCACATAAGGTAATTTACGTTTGTTGCAAACCTTTCAACTTTTTCTAATGAAATAAGTGCAGTGGTTAAGAAGAGACTAATGCTTTTAAGTATGCAGTCATCTTATCTTGGACCCGATGTGGATAGACTACCTATAAAATGTCTATAGTTTCAACTAGTAAGTCAACTATTTACTAGTTAACGTAGATGTAGTTTGTGTAAAAATCAACCTTTTCACTAGAAATATATCTCGGAAATTTCAATCACTATAACGTATTTCTAAAACCTTGCATATGTACAAACAGAGCTGTAAAATCGGTTGTTTCTTCACTGTTAAGTTCAAAGGAACGTAATAAAGAATGGATATCTCTTCACACAGGCATTAGATTTGTGTTTATACCAATTTCATAATGAGTAATATGTCATCCACTAAGTTCACCAGCAGTAATATAATATATATATACAATCGCATTATGTTTACAAGCAATAATATATATATATATATTATATATATATATTATCACATTAGGTTCATTAGCAGTAATATATATATCGTTATATTCAGCTCATCAGCAGTAATATATATCATGCACTAGGTTCACCAGTGGTAATATATACATAGTGACAGAGTTCATCATCCAAGATACGTATCATGGCTCCATATTAAACAGAAATACTATATATTATCAAATCGAGTTAACTATCACTAATTTATACGTATATTATTATACCGAGTTTACAAGCAGGAATACTTATCATAACACTGGATTCCCAAGCAACTTTAAATCTAATCACTTTGATTTTATCACAGTTGCTTATTCTGAAGCTAGGTTATCAGCATTAATATTTATCGTTCAACCGGTTACCTAACACGAACACAGAGAGTTATGTGTGTATTTTAGGCAAAATACATAATGAACTAGCTGCGCTCTGTCTACCACGCGGAATCGAACCCCAAATTTTAAAATTGTAAGTGTGAAATTTACTGTTGACCCACTCACACAGAATCAAGTATGTTATACTTGAATGATTTTGTAGCATCACTACATCGTTACAGTCAATTTTACGATATCTGATGATTCTCTCGTTCATGACCGTGCACCATAACAATAGATTTGCAAGGTAGGCTAACGTTGCATGTCATGTTCAAAACATATCATTCCTCCTTGCGAAATTTTCACAATGCATCTAGTATATAAAGATAAAAATTTTCCCGGCTACTAGTTTAAATGTTCATAGGCTCTGCGTTTGGCTACATGACAGGTATGTTTTCATGTGGAATGTCATGCAAATCGTTTCATTATGATTATTAAATGCTTTGAAGTATCCAGTAGTTTAAAAGGTTTTGTTTCCTTGTTCAATTTTTCGAAAACCTACGCGATGTTTATTTGCACCATTCACCACTAACACAGAAATATTTAACCAGAAAGAAGACAGCTGATCAATGCCTCCAACCGCCAACTCGCTTGAAAGAGCGAACACGTCCGGTAACAGCATTCGAACTGCAGCTCTCTGATTGCAAATCAAATGCCCTAACTACGAGGATCAGCTTCATAATAGAGCTATGAAAATAATTCTTGTGTTGAGGAACAATAACCTGTTTATCAGCACTGTTGTTATCAGATCTGGTTTATAAACAATGTTATCGTCACATCTGATTTATAAACAGTATTATCATCAGCTTAAGTTTGACAACAGTGTTGTTATCATAAATGGTTTATCAGGATCTTATCATCATAACTGATTTATAAACAGTATTATTATAAGCAAAACAACATAACTGATATTTTGACTTTCTCATCACATCTATCTTATCAACAATAAGATTTATGAAAGAAATCGGATATCACAATTATATTTAGTTCATAACTATTTTAATACTGACGTTAATTATAAGCACTGTTATTATCATACTGGGCTTATAAGCAGTGTTGTTATCACAACTGTTTTATCAGCAGTTTTATGACAACTGTATTGACTCTTAGTTTTGAAAGTTTATTTTTAAATTAAAGAATGTATTCAATTCATACAATCTATAAATAAACCAATTTTAATACTATCCTTAAGTATATCTGAAAGATCAAAATATTTACTTTTTATGTGCAAAAATGGCTTGTTTGGGTTGAGAATGCCCCCCCAGTGGCTCAGCGGTATGTCTGCGGACTAACACGTTAAAATCCGGGTTTCGATACCTGTGGTGGGCAGAGCACAGATAGCCCATTGTGCAGCTTTGTGCTTAATTCTAAATAACAACAACAAATTGGGTTGAGAAAATATTTTAAATAAAAGGTCGAAACGTTGTTCGCTCTTCTATTTAAAATATTTTCTCAACCCAAACGAGCCGTTTTTACATATAAAATTCTCAACAAGTGTTTTTCTCAACATCACTGAAAATATTTACTTATATGGCATTGAAAGTAAATGCTTTCAAAAATACATTGTTAAACCTTAAGAAAACGAAAAAAATGTATTTTCTAAAGTAACCATTTGTCGAATGTTTAGAATAATATTTCTTGTTTCACCACCTTCCTTACAATCGTTCCTAATTGCCCACTCTAATCTAAAGGTTAATAGAAGCTTATACAAGTAATTTCATACTATGAACAACTATTCAGTTCTAACTTTTCAAGCAGCAATTTATTCAACATTATTTAACTTTTATTACTAGTGCTAGAGCTACGTGGCCATAGTAACCATTGCTTTGTGGGGTTCTGCAGCTACTACATTACCTCAAGTCGATTGATTAGTTATTATTTTAACTAAGCTCTCTGTATCCGAATTAAATGGAGTACCTACCCGTACACCTTCCTGACGGACATGTTGTTTCTCTTCAAATCAGGAATTTTGTCACAAGTAAAAATGCGACTTTTTTCAGAATTAACCAACAAGGTTCTCAAGGCATGTCGACGCAGTCAATACCACCTTTTCTTGTCAGCTTCGAAGCGCAAACCAAGCTAGACACATAATCGTAGCTAAAGGGTGCTGATGGAAACGTGAACGTCTGTCGTCCCACTTACAAGTAAATAACCGCTAGATGGCGACACTATACTAAATTAGACGAAGAAAGTAAAATTTGAAATATTACTTTCTCCCTTCATGTCATGGCTCATGCGAAAACCTATTCCCACTTTTTAAAAGAAAGTTGTACTTACAACTCTCAACAAACAAACTAGCACAAAGTATTAATTTTATATAAATTTTACTTTATTAATTGAATAACGACATCATGATTAAAATTATTAATATAGGTATGTAGGTACTTCACTAATACTGACACGTTTTATAAAAATGTGTTAAATGTTATAATCTTCTCTTTCACCGACTAACTTAGCGAATTAACATCATTTATCACTCCACAAAGTAGAAATTTAGCACAGATATGTCATTACTCGTAAGATTTCAGCATTCAATGCATGATGTGTCGAAAAAAACTAAGGCTGGGGCATGATCATAATTAGTGGCAAATATTGGAATGAAGTAGAGTATATCACGAGCATAGTGATTTCAGCATCATACAAACAGATAAACAGAGCAAAAGTGTTAAAATTTAGTATAGACAAAACAAAAATCGAATCACACTTCAGCATAGACGGGATGAATAGAAGATCAAACTAATCACATACAGGGTAGATAAAAGTGTCATGCTTCAACATCAACAACACGACACAGTGTCAAACTTCAGCATCAACAGAACTGCACAAAATGTCAAACTTCAACAAAAATAAAGTACGCGTTTCAGCACTGGTAGAGGAGATCTAATGCCACATATAAACATAAGTAGAATAAAAATAAGTACCACTCCTTAGCATGAACAGTTTGTTTGTTTATTTTGAATTTCGCTCAAAGCTATACGAGGACTATCTGCGCTAGCTGTCCCTAAATTAGCAGTGTAAGACTAGAAGAAAGGTAGTTAGTCATCACCACCCCCCGCTAACTCTTGAGCTACTCTTTTACTAATGAATAGTGAGATTGACCCTACCATTATAACGCCCCCACGGTTGAAAGGGCGAACATGTTTGTTGTAACAGGGATTTGAATCTGCGACTTTCACATTACGAGTCAAATGCCTTAGCCACCTGGCCATGCCAGGCCTAGCATGGACAGATTGAAGAAAATAACAAAATAAACAAAGATCACTGTCACATTTCTGAGTCACATATGACGTGAGCGTTACCAACCTGTAATAACATCCACATCTTCATGTCTGTTAAAATATTCTGTTCGTAAACATATTCAGTAATAATTGTTTACAGGTAAAGATTTGTTTCTAGATAGATGTTAGTATACTCATAACTAGAATACAGAGTGTTTAAATATCTGATGATATTAATATGAGATACACCTGTTATTTAGCTATTTTTATTTTATTTTATAGTTAATGGAAAATTTGTTCTTTATATTTAATACTAGTTTGTTTAACAGTAGCGTTATTTCTGACAGTTGTTATTAAACAATATTTTCACATTTTTTTTAGGTTATTAAAATTTTTTCTCATGGTTATTCCCTTAGTTTTATTACAGAAATATATTGTAGCAGCTCAAATTAACCAATATATTTGGCACCGCAGTCACTGAGTTTTGTCAACGTTATATATATTGACGGGATATAAATATGACATTTTCTAATATGCTGTCTTATTAGCTTTTATTATTTTAGATTGGAGAAATACGACATTGTATATAAAAACATGTTGAAGTGGAAGAACTCGTGTTTTTTCATCTTTGAAAAAAGTCGCTGTAGGACTGATTTATATTAGCGTTCTAACAATGACTATAGTATTGCATGTAAGCTCATACACATTTGGTTAATTTTAATAAAGAATCTTCTATAAAACTTCCAATCTGACAGTAACATAATAAAGACGAATTAATATGAGAAATACTTTTTTTATTCGTCAAGAACAACACCAGGACGATCAATTCAGTAATCCATACTTTACGGTAAACCAAAATGCAAAGTAAATTGTGTTAAGTTTTCTTTTCAAAATTTATATTTCATTTGGTCTTGTTAAACAAAACAGCCGTGCGGTAAATAAAAATTAATTTGCTTTCGATCAGTTCTTATAATAATTTCATACCACTGTAATCGATGTGAAATATCGTATTGCAACTGTGTAAATCGCAGTATAATCGATATTAACAAGAAGAAAGAAAGTGTAAAACAACGTTTCAAGGAACACCTAGAGGCTACACAACCACTATTTGTTATACAAAGCATGCGATAAAAGCTAAAAAATTAGGATAAACATTGGGTTAGACATTAGGTATCGAATCCCAATTATAATCCATCAAGCTTATAGCTTAGACAATAAAATCAGAAACAAATACTTGTTCATGATATCTGATTTACTTATACGGGTTTTAAATGTTCACGATGATGTTTCTTTACATAAAGACATTAACTATCCTTGATGTGAGGTATGTGATGTTATATTTTTACATCAAGACACTCACCTACCTTGATGTGACGTGTGTGGCGTTTTATTTTTAAAAGAAAAAGTTAACCTACCTAGATTTGAGGAGTGTGACGTTTCATTTTTACATGAAGACACTAACTTACCTACATGAGAGGTGCATGACGTTTTATATTTACATAAACATACTAACCTACCTTAATGTGAGGTGTGTCATGTTTTAATTTTACATGAAGTCACTAACCCACCTTGATGTCAGTTGTGTGTCGTTTGATTTTTTTTATGAAGACACAATCCTAACTTGATGTGAGGTATGTGACGTTTGATTTTTAAATGGTGATACTAATCTATCTTCATGAAAGGTGTGTGGCGTTTTCATTTTACATCAAGTCATTAACCTAACTTCATATGAGATGTGTGACTTTTTAGTTTACTAATCTATCTTCATGAAAGGTGTGTGGCGTTTTCATTTTACATCAAGTCATTAACCTAACTTCATATGAGATGTGTGACTTTTTAGTTTTACACGAAAACACTAACCTATCTGATATCGGGTGTGTGACATTTTAACTTGACGTAAAACCCTAACCTAACTTGATGTGAGGTGTGTTGCGTTTTCTTTTTATACAAAGACACTAACCTAACTTGATGTGAGGCATGTGACGTTTAATTTTATACGAAGTCACAAACCAACCATGAAGTAAGGTGTGTGACGTTTTAATCTAAATGAAGACCCTATCCTACCTTTATTTGCAGTTGCTTGAAATATCAAGCTGAATATTACAGCAATCAATGATCAGTAGGCGGAGATGCTGATGTTTAGAGAGACTAGAGTCAGTCTGAAATAGAACATGTACACTATTGTTGCTTGGGTATGCATTTTTAAAAACTATTAATATGGATTTTGTAAAATGTCGTTATTAAGAGTAATGATTTTTAATTGGGATAAGGGCATTCCATACAGTTAATACAAGAATAACTATTTATGATAACGATAAATTCACTTGAAGTAAAAATGAATTCTCAAGACTGCTGGTATGGGTAGTAAAACTTTGATTAAAATAAAGTACAGAACAACGATACGACCTTCTTCGGTCATCTTCAAGTTAATGTGAAGATGACTTAACATTATTACTATAATAACTAATTTAGGCAGCGGAAGCATATTATAAATGTTGATATCAAATAAAGTTTCGTGTTTGTAAAACCAACTGAATACTTTCAGTTTAAAGAAAATGTAATAAAAATCAAGATAATATGCGTTTACTAACTCTATGTCTTGCGTAGCGAAATATGCATGTTGTCTGGAACGTTCTGTTTATTTATTTAAATCTCAAATAATCTTATTTATCACATTCATGTAACATGGAGTCCAAGATAGGTTTTGGGAATCGAAACAACATGGCATTAAAAATAAAGCTAACTGCGATGAGGCAGAGTTTAATAGTTCGTTCTTACCCAGTAAATATTTTGTTACAAGGACATTACAATTTTCATTAACCAATAATCTTGTTTTTGGCTTGAAAAAGAGTGTTTACTCACAACGTCACAAAACTGATAAATTATTACCTTAGGCTTAAACGATGATTTTTTTCTAGCAATCTAATTTATTTTATCTTATCCCCTTCGCATTTTGTACTTATTCATTTACTGTATATAAAAGCAACTTTACTCCTAATTTTTATGTAATTTTAGATCTTTCCATTAATAAATATATGTGTATTCATCTTATATTTTGATTTCATTCTATATTTATATCTAAAGCTGTTCATGAAAGTATCTACTAGATAAATAAGTATTTACTTATTTATTATACTTTTTTTTAGTCTGAAAAAGTCGACAAACACCATAGAAAAGCAAACATGCAGAACGTCACTTTGGAAGACACTTCTGGGACTGTTTCACCCTCTTATATACCTTCTTTAAACTTCCAAGAATATCTATGTTTTTTCATTTACTTTAACTTTTCCCCCTTCTTATCTATCTAATACTAAAGCTTTATTTACAAAATAGTTTAAATTCTTTAGTTACTTTTTATAGTTCCGTAATTAAAAATATTTTTGCTGATACATCAAATTTTAAAAATGTTTCTTTACCTCTTTTTTCACATTACAGAATTTTATTTCTCTGTGTTTTCGAGTTTGGGACATCTACCTAAATAATAAGCATACGGTTAAGAACGATTGTGTTCATTTTAATCTTTTTACAGGCTAAAGCTATATTTACAAATTAATAAGTCTCTATACTCTAGTTGACCTGGATTCATGAATGATTTTCTGCCTCTCGAGCACATTCGAATAATTCGCTATTCTTCTTAAGAAGAATAAACTTCAACCATGAAATATTCTCTGTACTATGGGTGTTTCTTCTCTCCACACAAACATTACCCACGACGAAGACCTAAAAGCACCAGAAGCTTCTTTGACAAAACTAGATAAATTCTTCACTCATATCATTACAGACGTCTCTGAAGTGTTACTTGAACTTAACGGTTTTGAATTTAATAGCGAATTCTATATTCAAACAACCATTCTTTATTCTCCTGAACAAGAATAATAAATTGTTCGAAAGTGTTTGAGTTTTGGATCTTTATTAAAAAACATTGAAACATTTGTATTGAATTTGGTGTGCTAATTTCTTAATCAGAATACAGATATATGAATCAGCTAACATACTTCTCCTAAAATTGCAAATAAAATACAGTA
The DNA here is from genome assembly GCA_011833715.1 of Carcinoscorpius rotundicauda. NCBI lineage: Eukaryota > Metazoa > Arthropoda > Merostomata > Xiphosura > Limulidae > Carcinoscorpius > Carcinoscorpius rotundicauda. The sequence goes on from CM022393.1 coordinate 44,708,081, forward strand.
ATATGTATCGGTACAGCTAACTTAAGAATGGGTGTATTCTAGATATAGTTAGACCAAGTGCAGAAGCTTTACAACTATTGTATTGGCTATGACGAATTACATCACGTGGTTTTAGTTTAGTTCTTTGTTGCCTGGCTAAATTTAAATCGAAACTTTTCAATGATATTCAATAATCAATGTCAAATCGTGCGCACAAAAATAGATGCTAGCTTGCTGATAATACCATATCCAAATAATTACTTTGCTACTTCTCTCCAATACATATTAAAATAATAATTAGTGCTAAAATAACACTATATTTACAGTAGTTCATCTTTCTTTATACGCTAGACTATACCAATATCAATCAGTCGGTGCAGGTAGACGTATGTTTTTCAAGATAAAGCGATCTGATGGCATGATAAGTATCTACAAGAACTGACTTCGTATTTAGTTTAAAGTAATAAAGAACTGTGTTTTGAAGGGTCAGTATAATGATCAGAGTTAGCTGGGATGACTAACTGCGAAAGGGTTAAAAAGGAACCAGATGTTATTATCGTAACAACAAATACTGTGATAAAGGAATTGCTCTAAACTGTTTTATGATTTGTTAGTTTTACAACATATATTTAAACTTTGACTTTAATGTTAGTTTGACGTTTCACGGTGAAACATCGATCTACAAGTATATAATGCCAATTGTAAAATGTATAATTTTCAAATTTTATAAACGAATAGCACAACAATGATATAAGTTACTTTGCTTGTTTGGTAATAAGTTGAATTTTTTATGAACCCGAAGATAGCCTGATCTAAAAAGCTAACGTCCAATCCAAGATTGTTATTTAAACAAAGTCACTCTAATCAGCCAATTATTTTTCTCATTTAAAACTGTCAGTGTAATATTCCACTTTAATAAATTTTCCAAACGTACGGAAAATAGACAATTAGAAATTGGAAAATATTAAAAATATACACCGAAGAACAAAGTTCGTAAATTAAGATGAAAATAAGTATAGTAAAAATTATTGAGATAAATAATACAAGATTAAAATGTAGTTGAGTATTGATTCCAAGTAACAGCATCCAAACGTCTGAGGTCAGCTTAAAGTTTGTATAAATACAAGTTACAAGTTTTCTACAACTCTCACAAATACTTTATGATATACGACATGAAATATGTCAGTAGTGTCAGCTATACATAGTTGCTATTGGATAATACCAAACAGTAAATGTGTAGTAAATTCAAGATTATAATTGGTTTTGAGATATCCTTTTCGTCAAAATGCATATCTCTGTTCTAAAGTAATAAGGACTTACCTCAGTATGGTCATGATTTCGGGTACTTAGCCAACCGGCAAGAAAATATATGTAAATTAATAATTGGTTTATTTAGATATTAAGTTTTTGATGCCATTTAAAACAGTTTCCTCATTGGTTTCAGTAGAAACTGAACACAAATATAGAAAAGTAAAAATATTTACAGATTTCAAATCAATTTCAGTAATATGTTAATAAAACTTGTGAGATTATATATACAAGCTTTCTGAGAAATAAAAACGGTTTCATTTTCTAAATTTTACCAGCAATATAACATATTTCATGGTATATTCGTGTTATTCACAGAAGGCTATCTAATGAAAGCCAGTTATTTCTTATGATTCTTACTTATAACGTATACGCCCATATAACAAACAGCACGCAATTATTTATTGCATAATCTCATTATAGGCTGCACAGCAAACCATGACATTATAAAACAAGAACTGACGGGGTTCATATTTTAAAATACGGCAATATTAGCACAAAACAACACATAAAGAAACTATTCATTCATTTTAAGCCTATCCTATATTTATTATTAAGTCTTAAAACCTTCTAACTTGTAGAGACTTAAGCATAGAACAAAAAATAACTAAAATAACTTAATAGTAACAACAAATAATGTAACTTCTAATACACTTTTACAAATTCATTCTTGAGAAATGACAGAAATTGTATACTTAGTAGATACATGAAAAAAGACTATTCTTATTAATTACATATTTATGTTATTTATTTTTAGACAATATAACTGCTATTTTACATATCTTGTTGCCTAAAATTATAACTTAAAATCACCTGACACAACTATTCCCTTGAATATAATGCCAATGACAATTAAGTGGAAAGTCAGAAAGCTTATATCGCTAAAACTCGGGTTTTATTAACCACTGTGGGAAAAGCATGAATATTCCTTAATTTAGCTTTAGAGTTAAAAACAAAGGAAAAAAAATCTTAATTTGATACTTTCGCAAAAATGTTTTGTCTCAAAAGCAAATAAATAAATCATTAAATATCTGACTAAAAGGTTAAGTAATATTTGCCTGAAACAATATTAAGAAGAAAATGTAAAGCATAAATTATATACGTGTAATTTGTATGAAACTTTCGATATATTAGAAAATAATAACAATCACGCCAAGAAACTAGTTAACAAATAACAATTTGTGATAGCTCTTTAATACTTAATGTTACCTTCAGGATCCCCATGGGTTCTCTTTAATATTTAATGTTACCTCCAGGATCCCCATGTGTTCTCTTTAATACTTAATGTTACATCCAGGGTCCCGATGTGTTCTCTTTAATGCTTAATGTTACCTTCTGGATCCCCATGGGTTCTCTTTAATACTTAATGTTATCTTCAGGATCCCCATGCTTTCACTTTAATACTTAATGTTACCTTCAGGGTCCCCATGGGTTTTCTTTAATATTTAATGTTACCTTCAGAGTCCCCATGTATTCTCTTTAGTACTTAATGTTACCTTCAGGATCCCAATGGGTTTTCTTTAATACTTAATGTTACCTTCAGAGTCCCCATGTATTCTCTTTAATACTTAATGTTACCTTCAGGGTACCCATGGGTTTTCTTTAATATCTTGTTGATCTTTACCAAATTCTAAAGATAAATTTGGGCATAGGGAGGTATTTCTCAAATTGGCTTTCGTTTGTCACTAACAGGGACACTAATACTTTAGCAAGTAATAAATTTTCCACCAACTTAGGACACTTCACTTTGGTTAACCTGAAGATAGCCTGAGAAGACTGAAACGTTGTTCTCTTCTTTATTTCGGTAAAATGTTAATACCCGTACCAGCCGTCCTGAGATACAATCTTGACATAGTACTGATACTTTAAATATGTGGTCATGCTGTTTATAGTATAAAGAAAATGGTTATGGTGTTTACTTATTAAACAATTTGTTCATGGTATATAAACTTTAAATACTTTGGTCATAATTTCTATAAATGAAAATAAAGTCACCAGCTATATTTACTGAATGTAACTTTATTAGATCATTATTTCGCTCTTACAGCTTCGTCAGGAGCTATCAATATCCAACAAGTGCCCTAATCTAGTTAAATCTCATAATAAGCTTTAGTTTGCGTTAAACAAAGTTAAGAATAAAACTTTGGTCATAATGTTTACAACGTAAAGTATCTAAACATAGTGTTTAAATTTCAATAATGTTGTCATGCTATTTACTGAGTAAATAATGTAAACAGTCTGTACACTTTGTTCGTACTCTAAGGAATCTTGTCATGGTGCTTACGTAATATACAATCAAAATGTGGTTTCTAAAATTTCAATAGCCTGAACATGGTGTTTAAACTATGAATAGTATGGTGATGAAGATAATACTACAGAGCAAACAATCTGGTCATAGGGTTTATATTTTAAAGAATCTGGACATGGTACTTAAACAGGAACCAACCTGGATATGGTGTTTCAACTTTAGATGATTTAATCATGGTAGTTATAAAGTAAACAACCTAGGCGTATTGTTTACAATTTAAACAATCTTGTTATGGTGCTTATATAGAACATTATCTGGTCATGTTTTATATGTTCCTTCACCTTAAAGAATCTGATTCAAACATCTATTCATAGACGTTTCACAACATACGATATGGTCATAGTTAATAGGTTTCCCACATTAAAATATTTGGTTATGGTGGTTACAAAATAAACATCTATCAAAATTCATATATTTTTACACAATACACAATCTGTAAAGGTGATTACAGAGTAAATAATATTCTCTGTAACTTTTGAAGTATAATATTTTTATATACAAAAAATAACAAGTCTAGGAATTTAAAAAAAATAATAAAAGTGAGAAATAAAACAATTAATCATTAAATTTGTCATATTAGTTTAAAATAAAGATTAAAAACTGTAGCTCCCTGAGTCTACAAACTAGGTTTAACTCTAGAGATACTTTATGAGTTTGCTGAGTACTACCACCAAAAATAATGAATGAATCCAATGAATAATTAATCCTATTTCCACCCACAGTTAACATTGAAGATCAAATAAACTGGAAGTTAAAACAGCGCCTAGTCTAGAACAAATTTCCTTCTTATTCACAGTTCACTCCTTTCCTGGAACTACAGAAAGTCCTTCTTCCTATAGAACAGTTATTTCTTCCCTTATTATTTTATAGTCATGTGAAATATCAATTTACAATCTCGACCAGGAACAACAAAAGTCCTTTCTTCAGAACATTTACGTCTTCCTTTGTCATTTTGTAGTCACGTGAAATAGCATTTTACAATAATATAATTTACCACGATGAAGATGAAGTTCATGTTCAACATCCACAACTACATACAAACAAATGGCCTAAGCATGGGCAACCCAGTATCACCAGTTCCAGCCAATATTATCATGACACAAGTTAAAACACAAGTAATTAACACAGCATTACATCCACCACTATACCGGTACAGATATGTAGACGGCACGATTGCGGGATTCACATCTACAGAACACACTCAATTTTTTCAAACACATTAACTGTATACATCCCAACATTGACTTCACATGTGAACAGGAAGAAAGTAATCAAATATCATTTCTTAACCTCAAATTTTTTTACTCATACCAGCCGTTTTTAAATATATAATAAGACGTCTATCTATTTGCTTGTTTGCAATTGTACAGTCTTACCTCTGTTTCACTACAGATAAGCAAATAATGTAACAGTTGCGTATTTAATACCTGTATAACATTAATAATGCGTGTATTTTAATGAAATCAAGTGAAATCAGAAACTATAGTTTCTTGCTTACTGAACGTTTATAGTATAATATCGTGCACCTCAATCTGTTACAAGAACTTAAAGATAAGTATTATTACACCTTATTTAATAAGTATTATTTTAGACGATTCTTTTACATAAAAAATAAGTACTGTTATTGTAAAATAAATTAATTACTTCATAAGTTCTTATTGAAAGCACATGTACAAAAACTTCATTTTCATTCTAAAGCCCATGTGTCCACATAACATTGATGTCTAAAGAGCCCATTACCCATATATAGATTTTTTAGGCTTATTGATTTATAGATTTGTTCCTAAAATATAGCTTTTCTTATGATGGATTTATAATTTAGTTGCACAAATACATCTAATTTTGTGCATAGTAAGTAAAATGTTTAGATTTTTTGTATTGTAACTGCAAATGTCCAATTATGGGCTCGTTTAAAATTAGCTGTCTTTGTCTTTTTACACAAGCCTCGTTTTGGCAATGTTATATGACTTTTCCGGATACACTTATTTTTCGATGTAACAAAATCGGTTGTTCTACTTCAGTTAAGGATGGTTTTTGTATTGTTAAATAGATTGATGACGATTGTTATGAGTTTATAAAAATTTCAGTTTATTCGTTTCTTGGCGTAAAGCTACACAATTGGATATTTGTACTCTGTTCACCACGGTATATCGAACCTATAACTTCAGAATTGCAATTCGTAAACTTATCGCTGATCCACAAGAATACTTTATAAATTGTGATTAATGCTATTTAAATATCATTTTACTTTTATAAACCTTCATTAAACTATACATGGTTAAAGATAATCTACAGCATAAACATTTATCTATATAATACCATCCGAATAGCACTAGTAATATCATATATAACTACTCTGTTCAGAAAACTAACTTTATAACACTTATCTGATTAACATTACCTGTGTAACATTATTATGTATAACAAATACTACTGTCACGCTTATTTCTATAATTTCACTCTGTGTAACATGAAGACAGAGTTTTTCAGTACATTTCATTAATGTTTCGACTTTTTGTTATTCTTGATCAATTGAAGATATATTGGAAACTACTTAAAGTTTTCTGTTAGAAATTGAAACATATATCGAAGAATTTGCCAACTATAGAATATTTCGTACTAACATTTACTTATATTAACATTATCATTTACACTGAAGAAAGATTTTTGCAGCTGTAATGATTTCAATTTCACCAACTACACGTTTCTGTACTTCTCATATTTTATGGTATCTTATGAAAACATAAACCTGGCAGATAATATAACAACTGTCTGGCATTTCTTATGTAAGTTGATACATTAAAACTTAAATATTTTAGATAATATAATGCCATCGAATATTTCTTATGCAGATTGAAATATCATAATGTAAACCTTGTATATAATTATATATTGCCTGCCGATTCATATGTAGATTCTTAGATGAAAACTTAAACTTGATAAATAATTACATATTTATCTGACATTTCTTACGCCGTTTGGTTCATCATAATGTAAAACTTAAACATGGTATTAATTTCTGTCATGTTTTCATACAATGTGGTTCTATCCTCTTCACTTTTGTATCCAGAAGTGAAAATGCAGAAGATTGTCTAAGATAGTATCTCTTACACTAAGGCATGTTTATCTGAATAACATTTTCTATAAAAAAAAAAAAAAAAAATCTCGGAAGCTTGAATTTTATGTTTATATCAAGGCTGGAAAAAAACACGATTTTTGTTATAAGCTAATTTATACTAAAATCTAATATACTCGTAATATAGGTATATGTTTTTCTGACATCAGATAAAATCCTTCTGCTATCACCAGAGTATTAAATATACAGAAAAAGGAAGATAAATTTCGATAAATAAATCAGTGGAAGTTAAATAAACATCATAAATTGGAACAACGAAATGTCTTATGCATTGACACTCAAGCCAATAAACATGAAATAATAAATAGGTATGTAAATAGATATAAATATAAACTTTAAATAGAGTGAAAAGAAAACTCGTAAATCCTGTTTGATTTGTACCACTTTCATGTGAATATTTAATAAAAAGATGAAACTCACACGTTAAAACAACTCCCCCCTGACCGTGTGGATCTTCTGTTATTCCTCCCTCTTGTCACCAGCTCGTATCTCGTACCTTCTTGAGTTGAATGCCACCGCCTGTTTAAACTGGCTCGACGAAGCAGGGCGATGGGTGATCCCCATTTCTGTTTCATAGTGATGAATCGGTTTATTTTTTCTGTGGAGACATTTAAATAAAACAAATAGGCCTAAGAAAAGTTGTCTGTTACTTCCAAAAAAGAGACGTCTATTTGATTATGCAGAGGTTGTTACACGCACTCATTTACTGTTGTCCTAGCAACGGAACCAGAATATACGATTCGCGGCGCTTCGATCGCGGTTTCGTTGGAAAAATCACATAAGCTTCCTCTTGCGTCAGGTTCTATTCATGGCGCCCAAAATTTATGAACAAAATATCGTACTGTTATTTAGGTCTGGGCGAGTGAAGGTGCTCACTTGTTGTATTAGACCTGACTAAAATATAGAAGTCTTGCTCTAGATTCTCAATATTAGAAATCAGTTATGTTTGGTTTTTATATATATATTATATTCGTACATTTTTACACCTAGGTAATATTCTGTTTCAATCTATGTGTATCATTTCGATTACCTCTGTAGCTAAACTTTCTATCTACTTGTTTATATATATGTGATTTTACTTCATTTGTACGTATTTTTATTAATCTTTTTGTCGCTTCTGTGATGAAATCATTTCTCAGGCAAAACTTAAACACCTGTACCAGCACGAAATTTTTAAGCAGTTTTATTCACTCTACATGCATGAATTAGAATTATCTGTACTTTATTGATGAACTTACTGTTTTATGTCACTTAATACAGGTGTTAGCCGTCCTTGGTTATAAGATTAGAAAACTGTCCTTTAAAAACCTCAAATCCATATTATGTATCAAAATTCATAGTCGTTGAATCGATCATTCGATTTTCTGTTGCAGATGAAGAATAGTTCATCTTGAATTGTTCATACAGAGGTTACAAACAACAACAAGAAACGTTATACAGACAATGTGTTTCTTTTATGGTTTTAAAAATTTTATACTATTATTTCCGTATAATGAAACCACCTTTCTAAAGGTACATTCACCACGCCAAATGTAACAATACTACAGGGTGGTCGCTTGAAAAGCGGAAAATTTGTCAAACAGCTATTTATTTTTACAAAGAATAACTTTTACAAAGTTTTTTAAAGGCATATGTTATATTACACTCACAGATGCTCAAAATTATTAAAATCATGCATTTTATTCATGATGTAAAAAAATCAAAATAGAAATGAGTAAGCACGCATTTTATTCATGATCTCATCTGAGCCTCAAATTTTCCGCTTTTCTAGCGAACACCCTGTATTTACTATATAATACATTACCGGATACCACCCCGACACTTGTCAGGTCAGTGGTAAATTTGCTTGTTTTAGAATAAATCCCCATTGAGCTATCTCCTGTGTCTACCCGCTAGAAAGTGAACCCTAGATTTCAGTGTTCTGAGTCCGTATACTTATTGCTGTCCCGCACGGAACTCAGCAGTATGTAAACGAATTTGCACCACTAAAATCTTCCTACAGTGGACAGAGCTCAAGTGGTTTACTTGGTGTTTTTGAACTAAAACAAATCACACAGACACCGAATTTCATGTTTGTTAGAGTAGCCTAATCTAACAGAACTCAAGTGTTAAAGAATTATAAGTTGCGCGTGTTCACAGAATGGAAAAAAATTCTGAGTCTCACTTAATCAAGATAATTGCAATGTACGATTTTTATTTACTTCTTTTCACTTGGCTGATAAATAATTAGATATTGTCTTTCTAACTATGATACGGGTACTCTTGGACTAAATGCAAGTGAATGACTTCGATTTTGAAGAATAAAATCAATATAATTGTTTTTCATTTTATGTCAGAATTGCTAGGTCATTGAAACAAACTGAAACTATTATATTTGTATATTGTAAATAGTAATAACTGATCGTAATAATACTGTATCATGTTCTTTGTTTATCTAAAATATCCGAATAATGAGAATAATGTTGTTCCATACGTCATAGTATTATATATCAATCTGAAATTACGTACTCATAAATCATAAATATCTGAATAATCATAAAATTATTATATCATTCATTTTATGTCACTATAAAACTTGTTACATGTTATAAAATATCTTATATGTGAGTAGTGGCTTAAGCACAGGAAATAATTTTTTTCAGGAACTAACAACATTTGTGTTTTGTAAATGAAACGAAATAATAGTTTTTGCTAACAAGAAGAAAACGACCAGTGGTATATAAAACTAATACTGTAAAAATAACACTTTTTTACTACTTTCAAATGAATTAAACTTTTCTTTTTTCACAATTATCTCATAAATTTGTAAAAAAAAATACCACCTGCAAGGTTTTGGTATTTAAAATTAATCTTGTTGTAAAATACTTCTCTAAAAGATACTAAAGCATACATCGTACGATAAGTTTGTTTAGGTTTGTATTATTTGAGCTCTCTAACCATTTAACACTTGCTTAATCAAAAATAATTTTATAAAATTTATTATATTTATATGATAGTCTATGTATCAAATTCTCATTATCTGTCAGACCTAACCTAGTTAAATCTATTTAATAATTATTGAATTTTTCTTACATTGGTGTCACAGCAAAAACTACTGTTGTGACGTCAGTTAAAAGGGTGGTGCTTTTACAAACACGTTTGTGAAGAAGCGTGGAATTCCCAACACTAATTAAACGAAAGTGCTCATGATGTAGTTCTTTGGCACGCACATTTCTCACCTGAAAGACACTCTTAAAACAAAATATCTGCAGAAAATTTACGCATATTTTCTTCTACGATCGTTTCGTGGTATATCCATCTTATTACTTTTCGATTTCAAGTAATAATATTTAAATACGAATACAATTGACGTACTGCTTGTTCATGACAGAATTGCATAAATCATTTTTACTTCAATAAAATACATGAACATGTTTACTGCAGTGTGCCTAATTCTTGTAAAATATATATATATTTTTTACATTTACGAAAATTGTTTTTTTGTTGTTAAGCTGAAACTGCACAATGGGATAAATATACCGTGTTTTTGGCGCGATAGTACGTTTGATAATTCTCGATAGAGAACTTTAAAACCATTCCACAAACCGCGTAAGACTGGGATTGCTCGCTGGTGACATTTGGAAATGAACGTCATTAGAAATGGTGCTCTGAATGATGTGCATTATAAATACAAAAAATCTAACAATTACTATAAATGCTTTCTCATCATAATTTGCCTTTTTTTTTAGTTTTGTAGGGTTATAGGTATTCGCCATCACAGTGTGTATATCTCACAGCTAACAACAATTAAGTATTTATTGTGAAAATGAATTTCTAACATTATCTCAGGATTCAAATCCGTGAAATACAACTGGGATCAACTTTAAAAGACGTTTCACGTCTATCCCACACATCATACATATGGACAAGGATTTGTAAAACGAATATCTAGAACTAAATCTGAGACACATTCAGTTAGTGACTCATGACGTCATAGCAGGTAGTCTCAAACAATTGTTTGTTTTGATCTCGCATAAAGCTACACGAGCACTTTCTGTAGTAGCCACCGGGTTGGTACACAAGAGGAAAAGAAGCTAGTTAGCTCTTGTTAAACTGAATAGTGGCATTAAACCGTCACATTTATAACGTAACCACGGAATCCAAGCTCCACGAGGTTGCTCTCGACCAATCTGAGACAAGAAGTGTGACATTACATGGGAGTAATTTCAAACTCACGGCTTGATGTTTTATAATTTATACTTTGAAAATTCCACTGGTATTAATAATTTAAGAAATATACTTTAAATAATCGGAAGTTATATTTAAATTAATTTACATACGTGCATATGTAAAACTGAACTTTAAAATATGGAAAGTGGAAAACTGCTAAAGGTTCGATCGAGTGTGTATTTTCAAATAACAAAGCCACATCGGGCTATCTGCTGAGTCTACCTAGAAGAGGAATAAAATCCCTGGTTTTAGCGTTGTAAATCCGTAAACTTACTGCTCTACCAGCGGGGAAAAGGAGTTCGATCGTAAAAAATAAAAAATAAAATTTTATACAAATATATATGGAAGTGTGTGTGTGATTTGTCTTTTTTTCCGATCGAGGCTTATTTTTCTACTTTAAGATACTTGTTAAAAGCTACTCATGAGTCATTTACGCTATCATTTTCTACTTTTGGATTAGAAGGCTACTAGTCAAATGCACCCATTCAACTGGTGAACTACTCTTCTCTGAACTTTTAATGGGATTTGGCTGTTACCCTGATAACGCATTCTTGGCCTGAAGTGCGAAACGTGATCTTTTCCTTCTTAGCAGGAAAAGAAAAATGGACCTGCAGATCTATAGTCCAGCCCATTAAATAAGGAAACACAATCAGCCTTCAGATCAACGAATGAGTGCTTTCTCTCTACATATGTACGTTAACTTTTCCAAAGATGCTAAATGTGAAAGCATTCCAGCCACAACCTCAGATTTTTTCAAACTGTTCACATCCTACTAATAAATATTATAGGTTTAAATTTTGTCCTAGTTTTCATAGTTTGACATAGAAAGTTTTAAACCAAGCTAAACAATAAGGTTTAAGTTCGTAAAGTTTAATAGATTGTACTAAAAAGAGTGAATCTGATTTAATTAAATTGAGAATATAATAAGTTAACTGGAAGTTAGATAGCCTTGTTGTTTAGCTATTTTTATTGTCACGTTCTTGAAATTTTGTACACTAACAATGTTATTAGGTTGTTTATTTACACAAAAACTACTAGGTACATAATTTAGTGAAATGTAAGCTTACTTATACAAGTATATACTTTTCTAACAAAATGTATCACCCAACTTACACTCAGAATTATATAAACAATACGTTTGTGACATTTTGTGAATAACATTTTTTCTTATTCAGAACAGATATCGAATAAATGAAATAATTTATGTAATCGAACCATTATTTATTGTAACACTTTTAATGGTATTATATGAAGCTTTACTAATACTGATTATTTGAAACTTAATCATACATATACAACACAAAAGATAAATAACCTTAAGAAGTACTAAATTACATTAATAAAATCAGTAATATTAAACATTTATTAGTACTCTCTAGACCCCGTGTACGTGTGAAAGTAAAACTTATTTTGTAGAAGACCATCAACGTTTATATAAAATTATTATATATACTGAAACTTGTAGTTACATCTATATTTGAATACTATGCGCAAATCCATGTGTTATATGAAAAAAATGTGTATATACATATAGAGAGAGAAACTAGTGAGTTATGTAATATTTTCGTTATCAAGGATAAGAAATTATGAAGAATATTAAATATAATGGTTTAATAATTTCATGATAATATCATTTTGATATTTTGATCTAAAACTTAATTACTATTCTATTTTTCTTGCCTTCATTTTGTTTACTGTTTATTTGTGAAGACACAGTTTTAACTCTACCTTTCGTCTTGTTTTGATTTTCATAATGTTCTTTGCTTTGTTTGTGTGATTGTGTGCTCACAACTTCAAAGTATTTGCTGTTTGTTTGCACGGACGCTACAACTTTAGATCGAAGATTATGAGATTTATTTTTCTCCTGTGTAGTGTAGGTGATGAAAATGGACAGCCTAGCGTGTCGTATTTGAAGTTTTTGTATAAAAAAGTAACAACAAAGTGTAAATCTACGTAATGGGTTGTCTGTATTATCTCCAACGGATAAACATCGAATCCCAGATTTTTGCATTGTGAGCAAGGTTGCCGATTACCTTCCTGAAGACATTTAATGTTTCTAGTAACAATCTATTGTATAATTGATAGTTTACGACATTGCCTGTCATGGCTACGTAAGTATATATCTGACACCTTTTCACAAAAGTATGTCAGATATATAAAAAAAATTATTATTATTATAAGCTATTTTGGAATTTTTGTTACATGTTTCCCTTAAACTGCGATTTTTCTAACCGGTGAAATTTACTAAAGCCAAGAAGGACTACTTGATGGGTGTGACATGTCACTCGGAATAAGTGTAGGAATTCTCATGATATTCCTTGAGGTTTTATCGATGCATCTTTGTTAAATGCTTGCTACTAACAGGCTGACAGTAATATCAGGAGACTGGCATCGTTAATAAACTTCTACAAATAATCGCTACCACCAGCAGTTTGTTCTTGTGGTTTTTATGGTGTTAATTACTGGTCTCATATTTTCGTTGAGTTTTGTGTTTTTCTAATTACAGTTTTTTACTATGCTGTTGCTTTTTATATATTTTTTTATTATCTTTAGTCTATATCAATGTTCACTGTTTGTTAGATTTATCAGTATGCAGATATATCGTCGAGATAACTAATTTCCGTATCAAAACTTTTTATTTAAAGTATAAAACAAGTAACAGCATTTCGACCGTCTTAGATAACCATTATTTTTATAACTTCAATAGGACTCTCTCAATAGAACTGATATCATCCGAAAGTAGTTAAATTGAACATATATATATATATATATTTATTTACTAATGGGACTGAAGCTAGAAAAGGATTAACTTTATAACAGGACTAAGCCGAGGCAGCACGCGCTACACTAAGTTGTGAATTTATCAGTATATGTTAAGGTACACAAGATATGTCACTAGTACTGGTAAATGTATGAAATGTCAAGTGAAGAGTTAATAAAAGCGAGTTTGTTATAATAACTTATCTTTAATGTGGATAAGTCGTTCACTTTATGTTAACGATTTTAACATGAAAGTCACATTAAAATAAACATATTTAAACATGTATTAATCATTTCGTTATCGCCGATCTGTCTAAAATGTTATTATCTTAATAATCTCAGGTATCAGTGGTTCATATACAAAATGAAATATGTACTTAGGATGGGTAATGATTTTATTCCATAAATATCTTTCCGAAAGAGTTTATAGAAATTACTAACAATTATTGGAGTGAAATAATTGAGGATTTATGAAAATAAATTTTAGCATTATATAATAACACAAGCTTATTAAATACATCATCCAATGGTTGCTTGATGGTTCCAATTCCAATAGAATTATGGATATTCCTTCTTTCGAAGTCTGTTAACACGTTTCATGTTTCTTAATATGCCTACTAAAGTTTGTTTTTCTCAAAAAAAAAGTTTTAACCTTCCACTTTTATAATTTCATACTGAAACTTAACATTGATAATTTATTAAATTTTTCTTGTAGAACAGTTCGAACATACTAAAATAGTTATGAAGAAATAGGAGACATTTTTTTTTATATGCACTCATTAAAAAAAATCTCCGATTAGAATTTTTATAGTTTCTCAGTAAGCCAAACATTTCTTTAGATTCTAAGTTATATATTCACAATATTTATAAAATTTTAACTTTGTGAGTTTGTTTCAATGTTTCTAAAGCTAACTAAACTATAACACTTTTTACTTACCAGAATTCACAGTTTACTTACCAAACTTTTGAACTCAGTCTCACGGTTTAATTTTTTCAGGAAAAACAGCTATAAGACAAGGAAAATCTAATTTAAATCTGAGTTTTATAGTCCTATTCTTAAAAAGAGTTGGTTGGTGAAAGATCACGAAAGTGTAACATTCATATTGGCCATTTCTTAGAGAAACTATGTTTTATACTGCTCTCTTTAGAAAAGGCTGTTTTCCAGAATATCATAAACGAATCATCACAGTGTTCCCATCACTGAGAACTAAGTTTTGTGCTGCTATCCTGAGAAGAAGCTGAGTGCTAGAATAACATAGAAGTAACATTCACACTGTCCCAATCACAAAGAAACGAAGCTACTCTTGGACAGTGATTGTTAGGCTAACGTTAATCGGTTTAGTACTAGCTTAACGTCAATGTGATCCAAGTTTGATTCCATGTAGGGACATCTTGTAAGCCACATAACTTATAGTCTTAAACTATTTATAATATTTATTCATTAAATTGATGGTGTGGTTAAAAGTAATTTTTACTTCTTCGATTTATATGGTCTTACTGTCTTTTTAATTTAATAGTCTACATCACTTATATATGGGATTTTTTCTTTTACCCTTCTTGTAGTTTTTACCCTAAAATTAAAGTAGTTGTAACAATGAAAATAAATAGCTTATACTTGTAATGGAAACCAATAATAGTCTTCTGATCCTAAGTAAGTTTAGAATATATCTATGTTTTAAAAATTTACTTTTAGTTATAAACTTCACGTACACTATACTACACCTGTGCTGAAACCTAAACTCCAACGACAGCATTCATGTAACGTTATTTATTAATAATACAATTTCTTTTACGATTTTAACTGTGTTTATGTTTTTCATATTGTCCTTTTACCTATTTAACTATAGGCAGAATAGGCCAGTACACTCTTGTTAGTGAATTTGAAAATAATGCAGTGTAGATACAGTAATATAGACTCTAGTTTTCAGATCTAAGACAGAAACAATTGTATGTATATAAATAAAAAAATATGTCATATTTGTTGTTTTATGATTTATGTAAGTGACATCAAATGTATAAAAAAGGCGGCTAACTATGTTATTTTTTCTTAAGAATTAATTTGTTGGTTATTAAAAAGACTATAATATTATAGTTAAGCGTTGTTCTTACAATGTGTGTAATATAACTGTTTTAACTCCATCCTCATTGTCGACCATCAGAAAATTTTAATAAATACATTTTCTTTGCAATTTTAGTTAATTTGAAGTCAAACAAGTATCAAAACCACTCGTTTATATATCATTAATTTTGTAGAAACGATAAACATGTATTGTTACTAACGAAAACTTTATTATAATCTGTTCGATGTTCTTTGTTCTGAATAAAACCTAAATAATATGAATTAAACATTTACTTAAACTTTCTGTTTGACACGTGTTTTTAAAAATTGTTATCCACTAATAAAATCACAAATTAAACTTACCATCTGATTAAAAAAACTCATAATATATGGATGTACTTTTCTGTTATATGGCTTGAAATCTACTAAGAAGTCCGTGTTCTCATTCTCTTTGTGCCCCCCAATGGCTCAGCGGTATGTCTGCGGACTTACACGCTAAAATCCGGGTTTCGATACCCGTGGTGGGCAGAGCACAGATAGCCCATTGTGTAGCTTTGTGCTTAATTCAAAACAACAACAACATCATTCTCTTTGCCTCAAGCTGAAACAAACACTGGTGATGAGCGTGGTTTATCAGCGTCTCATCCAGAGAGCAGCACACGCACGGTGTCATTAAATAGTACAGCATGCAAAGATCATTCATTCTTAATCAACAAACGTTTCATTATTGAAATTGAGCTAATTAACCCTTTTTCAAAGCGAGTTTAGTTTTATATAGAATTGATATCATCTCATCATTTCAGTTGTGTGCATGAGGATATTTACAAAGTTTAGAACTTTTCGTCAATACAGCCTCATCCAATAGATTTTTCGGAATAAAGTCATTTAAAGTTCCAAAATATATCAAAACTTAGTTTTTAAGAAGAAAAACGTTACAGTTTCTTAATCAAGGAAACGTTACTAAACTGTACGTGAGCTTTACCCGGTCTAATTACCAGCAGATGTCCAACTTTCACTAAAATATAAAATAATGTTACTATCAGTCAATAATCTAACTGAAATCTGATGCAGGCCAAAACTAGTTAAATATCTTTACTTAAGAGTAATTTTGAGATGAACTTATTTACTTTAAAACAATTTTTAAGAGTATCTTTAAGTACCCTCAGAAGAGCACTACATTGTTCATATGACTAACAGTAGGTTCAGGTACAAAATCATTAGTACTATACACCGAACAAATAGTTCTAAATATGGTTAGTATTAACCATGAAATATTCTATTTCATTGTTTCAAGAATATCGTGAGATAATAAATTGTCAGGTAAGTATACAGTTATAATACACTAATAAATTATTAACTTTAATATTAACCTGCATTTAAAGTGATTTAATAAAGAAACCGTTGAATAATTTTATAGAACGAACTACTTTCAACTAATAATGAATGGAATAATGAGATAATTAATCCTTGTCTCTAACAGCCGAGAATAATTACATCGAAACCCTCGCTGAGAAACTGTTCGTGATTTTCAGACGGCTTAATTCCGAATCTACTACGTAAGAGACTATTAGAAAGACTTCTGACACAGCCGAGAATAAGTTCATCATAACAACAGCTAAGGAATACTTGTGATTAGCAGATTGGTTAGTTACAAAGCAGTTTCTTTATACACGTGTGACTTATTATGATGGTCGTATAAGGTTTCTGTATTTATGTTTAAGTTTCTAGACGGTAGTATAAGGTTTCTCTATTTATGTGTGAGTTAGCAAGACAGTAATGTAAAGCTTCTGTATGTATAAGCTACTAAGACGGTAGTGTAAGGATTTTGTACGTATGCTAAAAGTTGCTATGATAATATTATAAGGTTTCTGTATGTATGTGCGAGTTACTATGACGGTAAGTATAATTTAGTGGGACGGTGATCTCAGGTTTATGGACGTAAAACTTGCTAGGGTAGTTGGTTAAAGTTTATGTACTCCCGGATACATTATTGGGGGGGGGGGTTATTTAGTGTTTATATATAAGTAAGCTACTGAGGTTGTAGTCTAATACTTCTGTATCTGGGAAATTAGTATGAGATTTGTACTCCTAACTTTATGTTAACTGGTCTGTTGTTCGAGGTCTATTTACGTAAATGTAAATTACTTGGACGGTTGTTAAACATTTTTGTAAATAATTGTAAAATTTTGTGATGGTAGATTAGGGTTTACATACATATGTGTAAATGTCTAGAACAGAAGTATAAGGTTTCTCCATGCATTGTAAATTACTGGAAATATAGTGTTGGGTTTCTTCATGTATTTCAGGTTGTTAATAGTCGTTAAAAGTTTTACTAGAACGGTAGTGTAAGGTTTCTATTTATAATGCAGCTCACTAAAACTTCTGTTTAAGATTTTTTCTATGTGTTGTAAGTTACTGGATTGGTTGTTTAAAGTTTCTTTATGTATGTGTGTGTAAGTTATTGGAACTGCAGCTTAGAGTCTCTGGATAGGATATTAAGGCGATTAAGTACTTTCTGTTTTATTTATTAGCTTACACATATAAACACATTTATATACACACACACACACACATATATATATAAAGAAAGAAACTTGAAATAAACCTCACAGTAACTTTACCTATAGAAACCTTAAACTTTCAACTTCAGTTTGCTAGTTTGTGTAGCACACTCTATATGAAGAATTAGTAAATTGTTATGCTTTTCATCAACTTTTAGTACCACTATGAAGTAAAATTTTCTTAAATTAAATGTATTATCGGATAATATTTACCTAGATATCTTGATAAACCAGTGTATGTTTTCACATATTGAAATGTTATCCCGTTAGTTTGTCAATATTATTATTTGACTTAAAGCAAATGTTCAAGAGTGCTTTCTCCTCATGAATAGCCCGTCTTTGTAATAATGTCCCCAATTTGTAAAGCGGAAAGTCCACGGGTTTACAACGCTAAAATCAGGGTTTTGATTCCTCTCGATAGATACGACATATAGCTCCATGTGACTTTGTTATTAGAAAAAACGCACTCATTTTCTAATAACATATTATTTGGTTATATATGCAGAATACTTTACATTGTAAACTTTCCTTTAGAATATTTAACGTGTTACACATCCACCTTTGCTACATGTGCAGTGCCTGTTGAAACGTCAAGTAGTTTTAAATAAATTCTGGTTTTAATCGTCGAAATAAAATATCAGACTATATATAACACTTCTGAAAGAGATGAGTATATGTAAAAAGTATACACTATGTTATCCGATATCATACGAGATTCAACAGCTCTGAAAGAGGTACGTGTATGCACAATGTATTATGTTAGAATTCAGATATTCTTTTGATTGTTTATCCAACATTGCCTCATGCACGTTATGCACAAATAAAATTATAAAGAGCTATAAATGTAAAAACAATATATTCACCAAAGAAAAAAATCCTTTAAATTAATCTGGGGATTGGAAACTGTTAATACAGAACACTCGTGGGAAAATTATCTGCAAAATATGATCAAGTTTTCTTTTAAAGATGAAAAATGTGAGTCCTTTTAAGGACACTTTGGCCATGAGTTAGGTAAAAAAATAGTTTGGAGCTTTCATAGTGGTTTCCAACTTAAAGGTTTAACGTGCGGTTTGCTAATAAATGACTTTCTAATTTCGTTTTTGAAAAGTGTCGTCAACAGCCCCTTAAACATTTTACACTTCTTCAGTAATGTAGTGTTGTATGACTAAATTATCGGTGTTCCTCACTTTGCTGATGTCAGTTTTACACATTGGATTCCTATGAACGCTTTCCTCAAAGTTAAATACAAATACAAAACAATATAACCGAATCGAATTCGACAGGTGGGCCTTTCTTGTTCAGTGGCAAACTGTTAGATATAACAACACAGAAAGGTCATATGTTGTCGATTATTTTTTTCTTCTTGTTATGGATCAGACTATATGAGATCGACAGTCTGCTGCCTTTCCACACTTATAAAAACACTCAGATCCTTTCACCAAACATGATCAGACTTTCAGCCATGGGAGTGTTATAATACGACTTATATTCGAACTGTTCATTGTTATTAACAAAGAAGTATTTGTATCTAAGGAAACCATTCTTATTAAAGTAGTTATGACCTTATGAAGCAGAAGCAAATATAATAATATTACAGGTTTCGTGATAACTGAGAATGGAAATAATACAGAGATAAAATACA
This sequence comes from Carcinoscorpius rotundicauda, assembly GCA_011833715.1. Taxonomy (NCBI): domain Eukaryota; kingdom Metazoa; phylum Arthropoda; class Merostomata; order Xiphosura; family Limulidae; genus Carcinoscorpius; species Carcinoscorpius rotundicauda. The sequence goes on from CM022393.1 coordinate 44,728,043, forward strand.
TAGTAATCCACAGGTTCGAAAACTGAGCTAGCTAATATATTATTTTTATGAGGGAGTTAATTGCAATATGTGGTATATATATGTACTGGTATTCAGTGTTGAAAATAAAAAAAACACGTTGATGATACAACGTTTAAGTTCAATAACGTATACGATTACACCTGAAAAATATTCTTCATAACTAAAACAGAAAGTTGTCTCTTTCTACTATATTAATAAAAAATGCTTTCTTCGATGCAATGCATTCATAAATTGGAAAACACCAGATCAATTTTAGTGCTTAAGATAATGCAACACACTTGTTATAGTGTTGAAATTGATTTGAGTCCCCCAGTAGGTCAACAGTAAGTCTTTGGATTTACACGCTAAAAATTAAAGATGTGATTCTCCTTGGTGTACACAGCAGATATCCCAGTATGACTATGCTATAAAAGAAAATCACACACATTGAAACGAAAACACTTAGTGATAATACTAAATAAGTTAAACAGAGAAATTTATCCGCAATAGGATTTAAGCCAGAATATATCTTTATTCTCTTTCTCATTCCCAGCTTGTTTCATCTGCGCGGGATATCTATTAGTGTATTATAATACTACTACTGCACACTTCAACACATACAGTTACAACAGAAAGTGTTCTTACCTGTGCGTCGTGAATAGGATTTTCTTATAACTTAAAAAATATCACGATTAGGATAATGAAAGTATAGTATATTATAAATATTTTTTACTAACACAGATCTGCATAATTTTGTATGTGAATTGAACGACAAATATACTGCTTATAAACAAATAACTAAACATAGGTGGGACAGAAAGTGTTCGTGCGTCTATTTTAATGGTCAGTTGTGTAGCCTTTCAGGTGAATTACTTGGCGCAATCTCTCCTCATAGCCCTTCTTGATCGTTTGACAGTACTCGACTGGTATTTTCTTCCATTTTTCTTTATAAAAGGCCTACAACTCTTGCAAGTTTTTCGGATGACGGTGATGAACCTTGGTCTTTAACTCATGCCAAACGTTTTCAATTTAGTTGAGATCGGGTGGCTGCGATGGCCACTCCAAAACGCTTATATGGCTCCTCTGCAACCAGGATTTCACATATTTCGATGCTCAAAGATCCAACAACGCCCAAACCGCAAGTTCCGAGCATCATTCTTGATATAAGTGTCTAATATATCAACGTACTCTTCTTTTTCCATGATTTTGTTGACGCGGTGAAGGCTGTTTACACCAGAAGAGCTGAAGAAACCCCATAGCATGATCGAACTACCTCCATGTAAAATTTCGTTCTCCCTTCTTACGGAAAATATTGCGAACATCATTGTGGTCGAAAAGTTCGATTTTAGTCTCGTCTGACCAAAGAATACTCTTCCAATAGGTAAAGGGTTTATCTACATGCGTTCTTGCATATCTCAATGATGCTTCTAAATGAACAAGCTTTAAATATTAAGTTCTACGAGGACGACATGCTTTGAACCCAGAAGAGCGTAACATGTTTGTAACTACAGAGGTTCTTACTTCAACCCCAGTTTCTGTATGTTATTACGCGTTAAACGAGAGTTCCTACTAACTTCTCTGAGAACCTTTTTAATGGTTCTCTCTGAAATTTTGGTGGGACGTCCGGAACAAGGGAGGTTAGCAGTTGATCCTGTAAGCTTAAACTTGGCAATTATGCTTTGAACAGTAGATTTCAGCACATTATGTTGGGTAGCAATACCAGAAAAAGACACACGAGACTTGTATTTTACAATGATTCGTGTTTTTTTGTTTTGTTTTTAATAACTGGACAGTTGTTTGCTGTTCGCCATGATGACCAAGCAGATAATGTCGGAGATGGTACTAAATTGCCGGAAGTACATTTTTTTGCTGGCTAAATTCCATTAATTATGAACCCAGTGTCTAGTTCTGGAATGGTATAATATAGTCTATTCGCCAAATTGAACAATTTTTTACGGAAATATCAGTTTTTTCACACGTTTTAAAATGTACGAACACTTTCTGCTCTTCCTATTTTTGGTTATTTGTTGATAAACAGCTTATTTTAGTTTAATTTATATAAAAAATTTATGTAAATATGTGTTTTTATAATATACATTATATAACACACGTATATTAGCCTAATCATGATACTTTTTAAGCTATGAGCAAAAAACTACTCGGGACGCAGGGGTACGAATACTTTCTGTCGTACCTGTACGTTTCATGGTTGTTTTTATGCTCTTATTTAATCGCTGAACAAAATCTCTTTATAATACACTGTTTCATAGTTCAAAAAGGGCACATATCTTTATTAGGGTATTTTCTTCCTAAATGTTAGCTCAGATTGTCTGCACTTCTTCGTTAACAAAATGTACTTAGCAGTTTTTTGAAGTCAGAGCAGAGATTCAATTTTAAATACAGTTCTAAGCAAACTTAACTGTTAATTAAATTAATTTGTATTTTATATCTGATGGGAAAACTCAATTAATTCTCTAATCACCTGAAACACAGAACTCGATTTCAACTGCCCAAGAGAAGCTTAAGTATTTTCAGAAATAAGTGATTATTCAATGCAGTTGTTCAAACTTAGTTTTGCCGTTTTAGAAATTAGAGAAATCACACACACACACACACACTTTTAGTTATTCCTGTTTGACTGAAATAAAGAGTTCTCAGAAACAGTTTCGTCTAGTTTGTTCTCTTTTGATCAAGTGTGAAGTATTCAAATTCTTCAACTTACCTCTACTTGAGGTATAAAAATATACAGAACTTAAAGTAGGTAATTAATTCAAGCAAATGACATTATTAATTTAAGTCTTCATGTAGCTTATACTGGAAAATGAACGTACGTTTCAAAAGTAAAACAACACAGTGACCTTGGATTAATTTTGTGCTTTAAAATGAAATAAACACACGGAACTCAAAGTATATAGTAAAAACATCAGCATTTCCGACACTAAAAATTATTGTCGTTCTATGTTAAATAGGGATCTCTTTTTCTTTAACTTTCTCCAAATATCGTTTCTTCTGACAAAGAAATAACTACGTGATTGGTTTGATGAAATGAAAGATAAAAAATTTTGAAGATCACACGAAACAACAGACAAAATCACAACACTTTGAACATGTCCATCTACATTCATATGTGAATAATTCTTTCAAACAACTACATCCATGGTTTTGTGTCATTCCAAAGTTTCACATCACAATGAAGCCTCCCAATTTCACAGCGATATGTCTGCGGGCTTATACTTTTGAAAACCGGGTTTCGATACCTGTAGTGGGCAGACTAGAGAGAGGCCTTAATGTAGCTTTGTGCTTAATAACAATAACACCAATAATAACAATTAACGATGGAAAAAATCATTACAGGTGAAATAAAGACTGGAAATAGAAAAATATTGAATTTCATGTAAATGTAATTTCAAAAAATGTAAAAAATGACTTGATTTAATTCCACTCTCAATTCAAATACAAAAATCAAATAATTTTTAATCTCAATGTATAATTTTTTACATATTTCAGTCATTCGTTTGAAAATTATAAATTATTTTAAGTACATATGAGCAAAGACAGGCTACGTTCCAAACCCGCCATTATAACTGATTGTTGATTATATTATAATTCTGAGGTAAAAGCCGAGTACATTGTGTTATATATTGCCAAATACATAGCTTGTTTTATTTGATAAATTTATTCTGCAACAAATACTTGATAAACTTTACGTTATTTAAGCAGCTGCTATTTATCCCGGAAAAGCATTCTTTTTCCACATACAAATGAAAAAACTACATGTTTGCTCATTTCCTGTAATAAAGAGCTCCACGTACTGATTTTGTTTTATTTTTACATATATGGATTATGAATGTGGTAAATTAACTTCTGTCAGTTTTTTCTCTCTCATATACAGTCATGTGAAAAAGTTAAGACACCCTATGAAAGCCTGTGTATTTTTGTAACATTTTTGGATATATAGATATTTAATCTCAATTTTAACAATACTGAGAGATTGTAGGAATATAACTAAACACCTAAAACTGAAGAAAAGACTTTTCAAGATCTTCTTTAAATGTAATTCTACAAAAATGCATGTTCTAACTGAGGAAAAAATTGTTTTCCTGGCAGATGAGATAGTGAACACAAATTATAGTGAATCATGAAATAATCATAAGGCTTCTACTTTATACTGACGACGTCTTTGAAATCTAAATCATGCATTGGCCAAAACCAAAATTGCAGTGCATTAAAAATATATTAACTATTTCTTGGAGCAATTAAAGTACATAGCTGTTTGAAACAGCTCGACCCAGAAGCAGGCAGTTTAGACAGCCTAGTACTTAATTATACTAGGCTGTCAGCTTTATAGGGGTCAAGTTCTTTACCCTAGATGTCTGTGACTTGTGGCTATAAATTTCAAAAATAAACGGACAGCACACAATCCACTTGTTTTAAAATGATATATTCAAAATAAGTCAGATTTATGTACTACAGGATATGATAGCTGTTTATAAAACTATAAATAATTCTCATTTCTTGTCAAAGTTCAGTCCACTCATGTGGCTTCAATTACTTTAGGACGCCCTACGACAAACCAAATTATTCCCTTCTGTTCTGTTATTACAACACAAGGCTTTGATACTCCATTTAAAATCAACACTATAACTGTTGGTCACCCCAACTAGGTCCACTGCTTTAAATAATTGTATCTTTGTCGTCAAAGTCAACACAGGCGAGTTAACTTATTTTGCAACACCTTTTAACAAGATAAATTATTCTCCTATATATCTATTATTCCAATACAAGCTGTGAAAATCACTTTAGAAGTCGTCACTGTACTCTCACCATGGCTAAACTCACAATCACGCAGTCTAATTCTACTTTTACTTTCTTACTTACTTGGTCATATATATATATATATAATCTCCATCTAAGAACTAGATTTTTGTTACTAACTATAAGAAATTGTGACGTAACTATACTCACTTAAAGCAACTAGAAAAATATAGAAGGTTTGAATAACATGACGATAAGTCACAATAATTGAACTACGTAATAAATGATTCACAAAGTTATGTAAGGAAACTTACCATAACCATCACTTTTCAAAACATCTTACATTAATTCTCATGCTGTGTAAACAATTTAAATCATATTGTTTGCATTAAACTTAAAAAAATGAGCAATCATTTAGATCCAACACGAGCATATAACGAGGTGAAGCAAAAAGACTGGTTCACAGTTATGGTCGAGTTTGCAGCGGTAATTTAACCCAGACAAGAATCAAGTTATTAGTTGGTAAGAATGTCACCAAAAGTGTAGCTTCTTCTGTGTATTAGCTATCTACGCAGTAAAGCTTGCTTTTCAACGTCTTCATGATAATTTCGTTGAGAAACATTCAGACTAAGGAATAAAGCACTTTCTAGATGTAAGGGATATATACACCCTAAATGAGACAGTTTTCGCTTTGACCCCCTATGACGCAAAATGGTAACTTCGAGCTGGACACTGGTGTAAATACTGTACGGTGTGTGCAATACAAAGAAAGAGCTGGCAAAGCAAGGGAAACTCCAATACAAAATTCTTGGAGCTCACCAAAAGCGCTCCCAGTGGCTCAGCGGTATGTTTGCGGACTTACACGCTAAAATCCGGGTTTCGATACCCGTGGTGGGCAGAGCACAGATAGCCCATTGTGTAGCTTTGTGCTTAATTCAAAACAAACAAACTCACCAAAAGAAAATAGTTCCATATGTCGCTGGTTCATTCCCAGAAACTGAGAATGGTCATAAATACACACTTGTTATCATGGACTGCTTCTCAAAATAAGCGAAATTTTATCCATTGTCGATGGATTGATACAGTTTTAATAGCTTTATTGACATACCAATAACTAGAAAATATTGAAGTAGTGGACAAGACATAATTGGACCAGGGATAAAATTTATTTACACTCTCAATTATGTAAAGCGTTAGTTGAAGTAAAGAAACATGCTTTGCCTTATGATTACTTGTCTGAGGGTTCAGGGGAATGAGTAAAATAAACTACTGAGTGTAAGGTTAATTGGTTCCTGCCAAACCAATTAAAACAGCATGTAATATCCATTATAATGTCAAACAGGGCAAATAAATAGAGATATACAGTTTATTCACCATTTGTATATGCATTTTTGAACAAAAAATACTTTCTTCTGTTAACGCGATGAGTGGCTTCCTCCTCCTTGAGCAGATATTCAACAATGAACACAGGAGTGGTTGAGGAATGCATTAACTGACATGAATGAAGTTGTTTATCAACAAATATAGAATGCCACCAAATGACACAAAATGTGTACAGCAAGATTGTAAATAAAATTTAATAAATACTGCTATAGAAATTGGGTCTGGCCTTAATACATGCTAGTAGCGTGGAAACAATATAAATCTAACTGATCATATTGGCACCTCATATTCTAACAGATTGATTCAATTGATTTGAGTTACGTTGGCCGTAAGCACTTGGAGCACGTCAATAAGTTCTGTCCGTACATTACAAATACAACTCTCGTACACTGGTTTGATCAAAATTCTGAGGTTGAGATTAGTGAGCTGGAGTAAAACAGTAAGAAGTCTTATCGGCTCACCTAATAAGGGTGAAAAGCTGAAGTAATTTATTTGTCTGTTTACAATGATTTAGATGAGGAACTACTAACTAGAGCTTCTCAATCAGTGTAGGTGGGACTAGAAGATCATCTAAAGTTAAAACAACTGGAGTTATTGGATGTATTTCTTACGTCAACAGATTTCAAAACTTAAAATGACAGTTGGTAGTTCAAAAACTTAGTTTAATGTGTGTTGTAAATTTTATTTCTGAGCTATCAGATGTAATTTCACAGTGCAATGTAAAGAGTACAATCTGTAGTTGCACCTTAGTTTACTACATAACATAGATTGATCACATGGTTGAAAAATCAATGAGTGGTAAGACTTTGCAAACTTTGCCCTCTGAACCACTAAGCGAATTTTTTTTTATGTACAACATCATTTCCAAACCAGTTGTGAGTTGTGAGAGATTTACAGAGTATGCCAATCTGTTCTCAACAGATCCCTCTATAAATGGAGAGGTATTATGATTTCACATGCAGTGAAAGAGTTTTGCTTCCTCAGATTGTAAATATTATACATCAGTACAGATGACGAGAATTTCAGTTGAAAAGTCTTGCATTTTCTCAATTTTGCTAGGGATTACTTATTTTACGATGCTTGAAGAAAAGAATTGGGTTTATTGGCTCCTAGATTACAACACTTTATAATATTGCAGTATAGCGAGATTTACTTTCGGAAAATAACCCGTAAAGGTTACCAAAATATTTTATATTGGAGCAAGAAGCAGCCTGTTTTAAGCTACTATAATTTGTAGGAATGTGCAATATATCTATATGTAAATACATATTTGTAAGTTGTCTTGCACATTACGTAAACTTATTCGTAAGAATTATAAAACAAAATTATCCAGTTACACAAAGAACATAAGAAAACTAAATGTATACAGAAGCAAAGAATTTAATATGTAATTATTGACCTTGAAAGTATTAGTAGAAAATATAAAGACTTTTTATTTCATTATTGATAGTAAAACATTTCAGTGTTTGAATTATTTCAACAAAAATGTTTTTTTTTTAAATTTCGTTGATTATAATACTCTGGAATCGTTGCAAAACACATTGTTCAGAAACCGTTAAGTTTATTTTGTTCTGGCTACTCCTATTTTAGTTTCTCTTTCGAGATAATACCCATTCTCCTTGAGGAATACAATGTCGTAATTCTGCATATTGTGCATGAATATTGATTACACCAGTAACATTTCCTAACAGGTCAGATGATATTTCAAAGTTATAGGTTTCCTTATGTTACATGATAATGACCATTCACATTAATTGACGCTAGTTGCTAAGGATAAATCCGACGTTGACACTTAAGAAAGAAACTTTATATTTAAAAAGTATTAGCCGAGAAGTGAGTTGCATGACAGAACATAATGAGAAAAAGAGCCAGTTGATCAATCCATGAGTCCAGTGTCCACTGAAAGTATGAACACTGTGTCTGTATATTTGTAGATAAATAAAGATTGTTTTTATTATATATAATACATCGAGTTCAGTCTGTTTAATTCTTAGTTTACAATCAGCCAGTTTAGTTACATTCAATTTTACTTCGTGATTTATTTAGCTGATCTGTCCATTTTCAAAATAATCTTTCTATCTTGCAGTGCAAGGCTAGAGGGAAGGCAGCTAGTCATCACCACTCATCGCCAACTCTTGGGCTACTCTTTTACCAACGAATAGTGGGATTGACCGTCACATAATAACGCCCCCACGGCTGAAAGGGCAAGCATGTTTGGCGCGACGGAGATGCGAATCCGCAACCCTCAGATTACGAGTCGCACGCCTTAACCCAATTGACCATGCCGGGCCCATTATACATTAGAGAAACAACAAGGTTTGCGAATTTAATATTGTATGTTTGCATCATTATTAGATGTGATTATGTAAGAAAGCAAGGGCTAGAAGGACAGGTTAAACATATTAAACTTTACAGGCCTGCATCGTTACTGTTATTATTTCTTATTAAGTCCGCAGATATACTGCCACACCACAGGGGACACATCAGTACTGGATGATTTATTTAAGAGTGTGTTCTTCTTATATCAAAGCCACATCGGGCTATCTTCTGAGTCCACCGAGAGAAATCGAAGTCATAATTTTAGCGTTGTAAATCCGCAGACTTATCTCTTACCCCTGTACCAGTGGGCAACTTTATTTTGAGAGAAAAAGGTGTAGAAGGACTAGTTCAACAGATTAAACGACGAAGGGCTGCGTCAGTATTTGGTATATTTTGTACAATGTTAGAAAGAGCTGATATTATTAATTTAGCTAGGAAATGGACAATTGTGGTGTATTAGTATAGACATTGTTAACTTAGATAACAAAGAAAAATGTTTTATTTTAGTACATTTTTTCAAGTAAAGTATCATATAAATAGTACTCATTCTCAATTTTCAAATATATCCTCTGACTATTATCTGCCCCCTAGTGGTATGTCTGCGGACTTACACACTAAAAACCGAGTTTCGATACCCGTGGCGGGCAGAGCACAGATAGCCCGTTGAGTAACTTTGTGCTTAATTCTAAACAAACAAAAAGACTATTATCAACTACATAATTATTAATTGTTAAGTGCGAATATATTGGAGTTGGTATGTTTCTATGATAAACAAAAAAATTTACACACTTTTAGCGTTAGTTCGGTCTGTATTATCATATTGTGGTGGAGCGCATCAGATATTATCTTCATTATTTTTAGTACTTTTATGAATTAGATTCCATGATGTCTTCACCTACAGTAAAACAAAAAACTTCTGTGACGTTTTACGAAACTTGATATTTAAAGCAACTATAATACCGGTACTCATAAATAAAATTCCTTGTATTTATTTATTCAAGTGTTAACTTTTTTATAATTAAATACAAATTCAGAATTATACAATAAAAAGTTGTTAAAATCATTTAATAAAGACTGGCAAAGTATAACTTAAGTGTTCGGCATTATAAATCGGTTGGCATAAGAGCCATACCTAAGTTGATCTTCTTACTGGTGGGGACGTAACTGGTCACCAGCAACCACAAACTTTGTGGCTTTTCTTAATTGCCTAGTGGAACTTACTGTCACGGTAGTAATGTCCTCATACGTGAAATTAAAATATTTCTTCAGCGACATTTGCAACTCTAACCTTGGACTTTTTCAAAGGCCGAGATGACTTTATGTAATTTTCAGAGTCAATTGTTTCAAAAAGATTCAGCTATTAACTGACATGTTTGTTTTGTTTTATTGAAATTTTATGTAGAATTTTTGCTGTAATGAATGAAAGTAACACTCCGGCTCCGGTTACCGAAATATCTTTACAAGCATAACAGAAATCACTCTTTCTGTGGGTCAGCGATAAATCTACGAAGTCGCAATCAATAGCCCAATGTGGCTTTGCTATAAAATAACCAACACTGAAATTACATACTTTACTGTGCTATACAAAAAATCATATCTTAATATAGTCATCAAGTGACAAATACAATTATCATAGTATCTTCATGGATTTCCCGATAATATTATAAGGTAATCAAAATAAAAGAGGTTTTTTTCTTAGTGAGTGAATAAAACGTTCTTATCTTCTAATAAACACTTTTTATTATTTTCTCAATTAAGAATAAACATTTTTAAAATTAGAAATGTATTGTAATTTTAGATATCACCTAGGAAAACTCAACTTACCTTTTTAGACGTATGTTCTAGAATTGCTTGTGAATTCCTACATGTTTTACAGTTTCAGAAAAGTTCACTAACCAAGAAAAGAGTCAGCTATAACAAATGCATGAAACAACCTGATAAATCGAAAAAAACTCGTACATTTTACATGAAATGCATCATTGTGGTAACAATATATAAAGCATGTTATATCATATGAAAATTTGTTCTACCTCTTGTCCAGTAAAATAAGATTAAAACTTCATGGAACAGTTACTCTTTAATTACTGGGTCTAGTATTAGCATATTAGTACTGTTGCTTTTTTTGTTGTTGTTTTGGGATATTAAGGTGTTATAACAGAATTTATTTGATTAAAATACAATTTGTTGATTTGTGGGTTATTGTTACTAATCGAGACTTGGAATTTCGTTAATGAAGCCAAAATTAAAAGAAATAGGAAGAGAAGGAGAACACAAATATACAACACCCTGAGCTTATAAAGCAGCACATTGTACTTGGAATTCCGTGCAAACTATAAGTGCATGTTCTAAAATAAAAATAGTAATTTAATTATCAGTTCGTCATATTTTCTTTTGAAAGTATAATTAATAATAATATAATGAAAAATATATAAATTAATAACTCGGCAAAAAAATGAGATGAGATAAAAGTGAGAAGACGATAACATTATTGCCACACTACTCTAATAAAAACAATTGAACAATTGAGCCCCCAAAACAGTGAAAATGCGTAAAACTAAAGGCAAAGTTTTACACTTGAAGGAGAACAATTAAAAAAACGTTCTATAATCATCTTAATTAGGACTTATCCATCAAACCAACCATTAAAATTAGCAGAACCTGAGCACCATTCAGAAGCTGTAACAAGTATAAGACATATTACAATTTAAAAAATCACTGTAACTGGAACCTTGATCTATTTCTGTTCGAAAAAATCCAAAATGTGTGATTTTCACGAAATTTTACTTTTTCTTTTGCTTAAGTTTAAATAGTCAGTTTAAACCGGTATTATAATTGCTTTAAATATCAAGTGTCGTAAAACGTCACAGAAGTTTGAATATCAGGAAAGGCCAGTTTCAAACTTGATTTAAATTGTTACAATCAACATAATATATAGGATGTCCTCAATCTTTGGCCCCTCCCCTTCAATTTTAATTTTTTATGTTGCTTGTGTGTGATCATTCTTTCGTCATCATAATCGTAAATACTTTTACTACCAAGTATTAGCAAGTTTCAGGTTCCGATTATAACCACATTTGTTTTATATTAAACTAAGCTAAAAACAGTTTTTTAAAAAACAAAAACTATAGTCCGTTACATATTCAAAGTTATAATTGGTATTATCAGAATAATAATAACGACTTGATATACAAGCTATTCAGATGGTTAATGTTTTTATAGCTATTAATTTTAATGAAAATTATAGTAAACTATTATAAATGCATGTTATTATCATGTTTGTTAGTTTGATTTACACAGTTGATTCTGTACACTAATTCATAGCATTTGAAATAAGTTTGTATGTTTTGCTTTTTCTCCTAACAATAGAATACTGTTGTATAACTCATTGTTATGTATATGTGTAAATATTTTGTAAACGACAACATGTCGTATTGTGTTTGAATTTTCATTTTTCCATATCGATATTATTGTTTAGAAGTTTAAACTAAAATATGTTATTTATTTAGGGTAACATTTTTAGAGCTTTCTCGAATTGAGTAGACCAATCACATGTTTGTAAATGAGTGCTGGTGACTTCCTGTCTAGATGTGTAGTCTCGTGCAAGAACGGATATGCGTGTATAGCTCTGGAGTTGTATGGAAATGTCGAGATTGTTCGAGAAATAGGCCTATCGTTATAAAAGACGGTGACGAGAGATAGATTCAGTCATCAGTTTTATTCGAAGACAAAGAGTGAGATTTAGACACCAGTTTCATTTCAAAAGAAGAGAGTTAGTTATTTGAGAAAGATTAAGTGTTTGCTGTGAATATTCAACTTGGATTTGTGATTGAAATTAGATCTACGGAAGCCGTGATTTTATTTCGTCAATCTCTACGATACTTCTGAATTACCGCTTGTGTTGAGAGACGGTGATTTCATTGAACTGTGAACTGTTTCGGAATCTCTTCGTGGGACCAAATTCACACCCTAGACTGGAATTTGAGACTTTCATTTTAATTTATTGTATTAGACACAGGCCAGTACCGTTTTGTATTGTGATTTAATTTTGAAGTTTGAAACTAGTATTTTGTTTTGTAATTAATTTCGAATGTTGTAACTTAATATTTGTCACTGTTATCATATAATTTATGTTATATCTGTTATATTTGTTAGTAGTTTAGTGTAATAAATTATACAAGCTGTTATCTGTGTTTTTCTGTTGCGTTTAATCTACGAAGAACTTAAAACATTAAAAAATACGTAACACTCATAATGTATCTTTCATCTATTGGTAGAGAGCTCAGTAAAATTAGATTGTCAAAATTTTGTCTGTATTCAGATTTGCTTTACAGTTTATACTGATTATTTAAGAAATAAAACTACCATTTTATATTAAACTTCCTCTGGACAGCTCAGCAATAGCGTAGTGATATATCTGCGGACTTACAACGCTAAAAAGCAGGTTTTGATGCCGGTGGTGGACAGAGCACAGAGACCTCACTGTGTAGCTTTGTGCTTAATTACAAACAAACAATTCTATTGACAAAAAGCAAATACAAGATTTTCAAAGGAAAGTTATAAAAACCGCAAGTTAATCTACATTTAAATCACAAACCCGAATTCAAAAGATAACTATAAAGATATAATCAATTTCAATACCATTCAAACGATTTGATATATCTTGTTTATCTTAAGTAGCTCTCTCTACTGTTAAATAACTGTCAGTAAAATATCACACAATTCATAAACTTACTCCCTATTCTCTTTCACTGCTTGCCAAACCTCGTAATATCTCCTTACAGAATAGATTTGAACTGAATTTTACCATAAGAAAATGAATTGTTTTGAACTGTAAAAAATCGTCTATAGACGACAAATACCATCGACAGGTTTTGGAGAGTTATATTATGAAGACAACGTGCGTGCATTCATTTCCAAACGTGATCTGGTAAATAGATAAGAGTAATCTTCTTATCAACACAGCCGGGAAAATGTAAAATAACATTTCTTTCTTTTTGTTTCCCCCGATATTTCAAAGCTTCAAGAAATTTAACAACATATTTCAAGCTTTGATATATTTAAATTGAAAATACCTAAATCCCATAGTATTGTTAGGATTATCTTTTGTTGTTTTCTTAATCACTATTAATAATAAGTTCATTTTAAATTTCTCATAAAGCTACTCGAGATCTCTTTGGGATAGCAGTCCCTAATCAAAAAGTGACAGAATTCGAACTCGTGATTCACAGAATGCCTCTTGTAGTTTAGTGGTATCCCTGCGGACGTACAATGTTACAAACCGGTTTTTGATACTCATGGTGGGTGCCGAACGGAAAGTTCATTCTGTAACTTTCTACATAACAATTAACATTTCCTGTTTCAAGAAGACGTTTGTAACCAAACACACAGTATTTCAATGGGGTATAACTTAGTTCCTACACTACTTTGAATGTCATGCAACACAGGCATACAGTCTGAAGCTGCACGTAGTTGCAGTTGATCAGATTGTTCTAATAAATGGTGGCCCGGCATGGCCAAGCGCGTAAGGCGCGCTTGTCGTAACCCTCGTCACGCCAAACATGCTCGCCCTCCTAGTCGTGGGGGCGTTGTAATGTTACAGTCAATCCCACTATTCGTTGGTAAAAGAGTGGCCCAAGAGTTGGTGGTGGGTGATGATGACTAGCTGCCTTCCCTCTAGTCTTACACTGCTAAATTAGGGACGGCTAGCACAGATAACCCTCGAGTAGCTTTGTGCGAAATTCCAAAACAAACAAATCTAATAAATGGCAACGTGCAACTCCACCAACCTCAAGTGGTTATTGTATTCTTGGAAGAAAAGGGTATTCAGAAAATGAGCTAACAAGTATGTCGCTGGATCTGATTTTATTCAACATTCACAAAATGTTCTTGGAAGATGGTTACCTACAAGTGAATAGTTTCCTTACAGCAGCGGTGAGCTAGAAGAAATCAGATGGAGAAGTTGGTTGTAATTAATTAAGCATCTTATTGATTCACTGACTTTAAGATTAACCCATTACCTTTATTGAAGTCTAAAGAGTTCATATACATTTTTGATAATTTACTAAATTGCAAGGACATTTTTGCACATGAAATCTAATTGTAAATATTTGCATATTACATCTCTTCACCAGTGGTTTCCTGAAACTTCTTATTTGAAGGATATGCTCGAGAATTCCGTAGATATTATTCAATAACATTAGCTGTGTCTTGTTTTAGCTAGAATATATAATCTCCAATTATTCCTTAATTCCTTTAAGCAGCGTACTTCAAGATAACTATTTCTTCTGTAAGCACCTAATTGGAAGTCTAAGGAGGAAAAGAGTTATTGTTGTTTCTTATTAAATGCAAAGTTACAAAAAATTATTTGTTTTCTGCCTACCACAGGTATCAAAACCCAGGTTGAAGTATTATAAGTCCGCAGATATACCGTTGTATCTCGGGGGGGGGGCAGAGAAAGAGAGAGACAGTTTTTGTCTTATTTGAGTATCTTTTTTCATTCTTTGGCATGTCTCCTTGGAAAAGTATTCCACTTTTAATATTACCTTATTTCTTACTTGCGATCCACTAAGAAAAGAGCACTTCGTCTACCAAACCTTATTACTCCGTCATTGAAAGTCAACTTGACATTTTCAAGTTACTGTTTTCCCTCAGGAATAGTACCAAACAAAGAAACTGCTTGTACTCTAAATTACACTCGTTACATATTAACTGGCTATGTAGTAAACATATTGTTCCTGTCTTGCTGCCCGTGTTCTGCCACTTGAGTCTTCTTATTAGGTCTCGTGTATCTTATATTTTAACGGTCAACGACAAATAACGTATACGTTAACTTGATTGTTAAGGTAGCATTTTGGTATATTCTTCCCCTCCAGTGCCTAGGAAATTTGTGTAAACTACACTATACTGTTTATAATCCAGTAGTTATTTCTTTCCAAAATATACATAGGTCAGAAAATGTTTTTTATCAAAAAGAACTTTCGTAACTGTGTAAATAAAAATGTTACTTTTCACAGTCTATATTTTGTGTCTTCATGCAAAAGTATCTCGCTTGAATAATGCTTAGTTGTTTAAAGGGAAATGATCAAGCACCATTGATTCATCATCATATGAAACAGGAGGAGATTGAGGCAGTATTGTATCTGGTAGTGTATAAAGATACGTGAACCAGATAGACAGCTGTTAAAACTTGATTGTTATAGCAGTGATTATTTTACTCAGCTGTTTTCGTGTCACAAACTTTGATTAGATACAAGTGTGAGCGAAGATTCTGCCTAACCCAAGGGAGTGTTTTAATCCATGACTGAAAAGTGTCAAGTTTGTTGTTAAAGCCGATGGTTTTATTTCAGAATGCGGAACTCTAGAGTATCATTAGTGACTATACTGCAAACAGTAACAACGAAGCAGACAGAGTATTAAAATTCACATGTCACACAGATCAATGTCTTGTTTTACTCAAATATGTGATATATACTATTGTGACTGCTGGTAGTTTTTACTTATTTTTAAAGCAAAAATTCAGAGCTCATTGCGTTTAGTTTCAATCAAGGAAACTCGCTGACAGCTTCTTGTAGGATGAACCCAAATAGCATCAAGTATGTATATATTGATTTCTTTCTTGTTTCGTATAAGGCATTATGAATTCAAGCAATTGCAAGTTAATATAGATTTCCATGAATCAGTTAAAATTCTGTTTAATACTACAATGAATAATTCTGTTAAACAATTTTGCATACGGAAGGTGTTCTTGATGTCACTAACAAGTGTCTGTAGAAACATAACTTTTAGTAGGTGCTTTTTGTAACTGAGAATAATATTAAAAGGAAAATGTAAAAATACAAAATATAGCAGGTTTTTCTTGATGTTACTGAGATTAGTCTATAGAAACATATAGAAACACAATATATGGTACGTGCTCTTCAGGTTACAAAGAAGTGTCTGTAGAAAGATGTAGAAACGTATGGTGGGTGTTCTTCATGTTGCTGACAAGTATCTCTACAGATATGTGGAAATACAGAATATGGTAGGTGTTCATGATACTACTGACAAGTGTCTGTAGCAACATAACATTTAGTAGGTGTCTTTAAGTTTCTGAGAAATATTGGAAGAATCATTTAGGAACACCGCATATGGTAAGTGTTCTTGATGTTATTGAGAAGTGTCTATAGAACATAGAGTAATAAAGAATACTGTAGATGTTCTTGATGTTATTGAGAAGGGTATTTTCAAATATGTAGAAACAAAGCATATGGTAGGTGTTCTTCATCTTACTGACAACTATATGCAAAAACATAACATTTCGTAGGTATTTTGTGTTCCTAACAAATGTTTGTAGAAACATGTAGAAACACAACATTAGGTAGCTGTTCTTGATGTTACTTAAATATGTCTGTACAAACATGTAGAAACATAGTATATTCTAGGTGTTCTTTATGTTACAGAGAAATGTCTGTATGAATGTCCACAAAGCAAACCTATGGTAGGTGTTCTTCGTGTTACAGGAACTGTGTGTAAAAACCTAGTATATGGTACATGTTCTTCCTGTTACTAATTACTATAGAAGTGGCTCTAGAAAGATGTGTAAAAATAGTATATGGTAGGTGTTCTTGATATTACTTAAAAGTGTCTGTAGGAACATGTAGAAACACAGCATATGGCAGTTGTTTTTGATGATACTGAGAAATATCTCTAGAAATAGGGTGATATACATCATATGGTACATATTCTTCATGTTATTAAGAAGTGTATGTGCAAACACAGCTCATGGTAGGTGTTCTTGTTGTTACTGAGAAGTGTCTCTAGAAATATGTAGAAACAAAATATATGATAGCTTTACTTGATGTTACTGACAAGTGTCAGAAACATAACATTTAGTAGGTGTTTTTATGTTACTGAAAAACATTAGTAGAAACATGTAGAAACAGAGGAAATGGTAGTTGTTCTTGATGTTACTCAGAAATGTCTGTATAAACATTGTATATTGTAGGTGCTCTGTATATAACTGAAAAGTGTTTGTAGAAATGTGTAGAAACAGAATATGTTTGTTGTTCTTGAAGTTTCTGAGAAGTGTGTTCAGAATCACAGCATATGGTTCTTTATATTTCTGAGAAGTTTATGTAGAATTGCTAGGTGTTCTCGATGTTACTGAGAAGTGCTTGTAGAAACATAGAGAAATACAGAATGTTGTATATGTTCTTGGTATAACTGAGAATGATGATAAGGAACATGGAGAAACAAACCATATTGTAGGTGTTCTTGATGTTACTGACAAGAATCTTTAGAAACTTGATCTTTAGAAGATTATCACAATACTGAAAATTCTTTGAAGAAATATGTAGTCGCACAGCATATTGTAGGTTTTTTTATATTAATGAGAAGTACCTGTAGAAACAAGTCGAAATACAGAATATTGTACGTGTTCTTGATGTTACTCAGAAGTGTCTGAACAAATGTGTAGAAACACAGCATATGACAAGTATCCTTGGTGTTATTGAGAAGAATACAAAAAATACAGCATGTGATATGTGTTTTCGATGTTACTGAGATATGTCTCTATCAACATAGGATATGTAAGGTGTTCTTTAGGTAAATTAAAAGTGGCTCTAGAAAGGTGTAGAAATACAGCATATGATAGTTGTTCCTGATGTTGCTGAGAAATGTCTGTAGAAAAATAGCATATGGAAGTTGTTCTTGGTATGACTGAAAAGTGTTTGTTGAAATTTCTAGAAACAAAGCATATGGTAGATCTTCTTGTTGTTACTGTCAAGTGTCTGTAAAAATATAACATTTAGTAAGTGTTATTGTGTGACTAAGAAACATTGGTGGAAACACAAAATACGGTAGGTATTGATGGTTTTATTGAAAATGTCTAGGTTTCCTTGATATTACTGATAAGTGTCTGTAGAACAATAACATTTAGTAGGTGTTTTATGTTAATGAAAAGTGTCTGTAGAAATATTTAAATGCAAAGCATATTGTAAGTATTCTTTATGTTACTGAGAAATGTCTCTAAAACATAGGTTACGGTAGGGTTATATATTTTACTGAGAAATGTCACTTAAAACGTTCACAACCAATGGTATATTTTATGTTCTTAATGTTACTGAGAACTGTCTGAAGTAATATGTAGAAACACCACATACGGTAGGTGTTCTTGATGTTACTGAGAAGTATCTGTTGAATTATGTAGAAAAACAGCACATGGTAGGAGTTCATGATGTTAGTTAGAAGTGTCTCTAGAAATATGTAGAGTCAAAGCATATGATTGGTTTTCTTAATATTACTGACAATTGTCTGTAGAAACATAACATTTAGCAGTTTTTTTATGTTACCGAGAAGTTTCTGTAGAAACATAACATTTAGCAGTTTTTTTATGTTACCGAGAAGTTTCTGTAGAAACATATAAAAATACAGCATTTGGTAGGTGTTCTTGACGTTAATGAAAAGTGTCTGCAGAAATATTTGAAAACAAAACATATTGTAGGTGTTCTTGATGTTACTGAGAAATGTTTCTGGAAACATAGGTTATAATAAGGGATTTTATGTTACTGAAACTGTCTGTAAAACATGTAAAAACACAGCGTGTGGTAGGTGTCGTTGATGTTACTGAGAAATGTTTGTTGAATTATAGGATATGGTAGGTGTTCTATGTAACTGAAAAGTGTGTGTACAAATATCTTTAAACACAGGATATGGTAGTTGTTCTTGATGTTAGAGAAGTGTCGGTAGCAACTTACAGAAACCAAGCATTTATGTAGGTATTCTTCATGTAACTAAGAAGTGTATGTTGAAACATATCATATGGAAGATGTTCATGATGTTCCTGAGAAATGTCTATGGAAAGTCACCATATGGTATGTGTACTTGATTTTAGCAAGAAGAGTCACTAGAAATAAGTATAAAAATAGTATACGGTATGTGTTCTTCATGTTATTGGGAAGAATCTGTAGAAATGCGAAGAAAAACAGCATATGGTAGGTGTTCTTTGTGTTACTGAGAAGTGTCTGTAAGAATATGTAAAAACTCAGCATATGGTAAATGTTCTCGATGGTACTGGGAAGTATTTATACAAATATTTCATTTGTTGCATTTCGTAGGTGCTCTTGATGCTTGTGAGAAGTGTATGTAGGAACATGTAGAAACACAGCATACAGTAGGTATTTCTTTAAGTTACTGAGAAATGTTTGTAGAAGCACATCATACAGTAGATATTCTCGATGTTACTGAGAAGTATCTGTAGAATTATGTATAAACACAGCATATGGTAGGTGTTCTTAAAATTAGTGAGAAGTGTCTCTAGCAAAATGTAGAGACAAAGCATATGGTAGGTTTTCTTGATATTATTGACAAGTGTCTGTAGAAATATAACATTTAGTAGATGTTTTCACGTTACTGAGAAGTGTCAATAGAAACATCTAGAAACACAGCATTTGGTAGGAGTTCTTGATGTTACTGAAAATTAGGTATAAAAACATGTAGAAACAGAGCATATTGTAACTGTTCTTGATGTCATAAAAATGTATGTTAAAAGTTGTAGAATTACAGGATATGTTAAGTGTTCATGATATTATTGTAGAGTATCTGTAGAAATATGTTAAATACAGCATATGGTATTTGTTCTTGATGTTACTGAGAAGTATCGGTAGAAACACAGCATATAGTACGTGTTCTTGATCTTTCTGAGAAGTGTCTGTTGAAACATAATATATGGTAGGTTTTCTTTATTTTACTGTGAAATGTCTGTAGAAACGCTTACAAATCAAACACGTGATACATGTTCTTAATGATTCTGCGAACTGTATGTAGAAACTTAGCGTATGGTAGGTGCTCTTGAAGTTGCTGAGAAGCGTCTGTGCAAATATGTGGCAACACAGCATATGATATGTGTTCTTAAAATTGTTGAGAAGTGTGTGTAGAAATATATAAAAACAGCATACGGTATATGTTCTTGATGTTACTGAGATACGTATCTATAGGACATGGATGGTGTTCTTTATGTTACTGAAAAGTGTCTCTAGAAATATGTAGAAACGCAGCATATGGTAGTTGTTCTTGATGTTACTGAGAAATGTCTTTAGATACACAGAATATGGTAGGTATTCTTGGTGTTACTGAGAAGTGTCTGTAGAAACAGAACATTTAGTGGGTGTTTTTATGTTACTGAGAAATGTTGGTAAAATCATGAAGAAACAGAGCATATGGTAAGTGTTCTTGATGTTACTGAAAAGTGTCTGTAAAAACGTTCACAAACCAAACATATGGTAGATGTTTTTAATGTCACTGAGAACTGTCAGTAGAAACGGAGGATATGGCAGGTGTTCTTGATGTTACTGAAAAGTGTCCTTAGGAACATATAGAAACACAGCATATAGTAGCTGTTCTTTAGGTTACTGAAAAGTGTTTGCTGACATATGTAGAAACACAGCATATGGTAGGTGTTCTTGACGTTACTGAGAAGTGTCTGTTGAAATATGTACAAATACATCATATATTAGATGTTCTTGATGTTACTTAGAAGTGTCTCTAGAAACAGTCTCTACATGTATTTTCTCGTCATTGCGGATTGACAAATTCAGTGTTGCAATACGAATGTTATTAAAGTTCTGTGAACTTATACTAAAACAGAAAAGATAAATCAGCAATCAAAGTGGTTGAATTGTGAAAAGTAATACAGAACACTTGGGAAAATATTTCATAGTTACGCATTGATAAGATGCAGCGTAGTATTGATGAATCCAGTTTTCGTTTATCTTTTTCCTTTCTCACAGCTGTAACTCATAAACCACAATGTGCCTACAACCAGCCTGAACACCAAAACACTTCGCTATTTTGTAGGATGTGCTTTTTAACTTAGCGTCTCAAATGATTTGTGATAGGTTAGTTTCAGTCAAAATATATTCAATGATGCAGATTGTTTAATAATGCCCAATATGCATGTACATCAACTACAGATTTTTTCCCCTACCATGATCTATAGTTTTCTTTCAATATTCCCAACTTTATTGCTTCATGTATCAAATGCTTACTCTTCAACAATGAGTTTTCGCGCAATCTCAATTTCTTATTTTCCATAATGTCAGTACTTCTGAATTTGTCAAAACGTATAGAACATTCTTCACTTCAATTATCCAATATTGTTGATTAATATCCTCGTATCTCACTTTAAATTTTATCAAATTTGTACCAATGCTAATTTACCGCTTACTTAACATCAAGTGTTTTAGGAAATTTAGAAAAATTAATTACACTCATTACTTAGCTACCTTTGGTTATATCTGCATGTTTGAATTCATTATTTTAAGTTTAATATGAACATTATGATTTAGACTGTTTACAAAGCGCAAGTTATTTTTAGAAGAGATAGATATTACAAATTTGTTTACGTAACTGTTTACTAACTAATCACTTTTTGTGTGGTTCAGTTGTTGTGAATTGACGCCATGTTTCCCAAACCTACTGAAATTCTACTGTTACTTTCACTAAGTATTGATTGTTACATTATAATAACATCTCTTACTTTATAGAAAGTTCTAGGCCGCAGTAGCAATATATATATAGATAGATAGAAATGAATAGTTTATAAACTATGAATTAAAATAATTGTTAATAGATGATTCAATCAACTCTCTAATATAATAATGAAATAAATACCGCATTACCGATTATCAGTTAAGAAAAACACGTTATAAAATAAAGATGCAGTTTGTTACTTTTATTTATAAATATCTAATAGCAATTTTAAGAGATAGCTTATTAAACCACTTTTTTACTAGACCTCATTAAACTAGTTGTCTTATTTCTTGATGTGATTAAAGTTATGTTCTATTCTTAGATTTTACTTTTCTCTTGAATAAAAACTATACTTTATTTCACCAAAATGTTCTGAAAAACTATACCCTACTACACGTCTTCCAATATTGATAGCCCCTAACGAGATTTCAGTTAAGAAAATAGCATTTCTTAACAACGCTCCTACTAGACTAGGTTACTATGAAAGTTAAAAAAGTCCTTACTTTGCTTATTGTTTTGCAGCCTAACTAAGATGTGATTGTATCTCCACATGTAAAGGTCTCATCGTATGATTAAGTAATGTAATGCACTTAATGATGTCAGGTTTACAAGGTATAACATTATAACCATACACATTATATTCTTTATTCGATAATAAACAAGCGTATTTATTCCATGTGAAGAAAGATGTTGCCTTGAAGATGTTTGTGAGGGTGTCAAATAAAGTGGCTAATCAGTGATTACATCAAATTTTCAACATACCTGAACTTCTATAAATTATAAAATACATCACAATTATTATCTTAACCATATCAACCATATATCTCTATTATAATATTCTAGAATAATTTTCTAACTTCCATTTTGTTTTCATTGTTATGTGATTTGTCGTGATGCCATGGTGCTATACTAAAGATGTTAAATTTCTATTTGAAGATATAATTTTCTTCACTATAAGAAAATATAACATTTATAAAACAAATCTTACCTGCAATAATAAATCAAGAGTTCTCTGTATGCGTTGCTAGTCCAGACTCAATAACAGTTTCCTTAAACTTTTGAACTAATTTGTTCGTTACTTTATTTCTGTTGTGTTCAATTTTTATCCACCTTTTCGTTGTATTAAAAGATTAGAAAAAACATGATAAAATGTTTGTTTACAAGAAGTAATTAAAATTCATAAATATTAAAAATGTAAATCTAAACATCTAAAATATTATTAGTATCATGTAATTTTATAACAAGCATCAAGAAACTCTTTTTTATCGTTTAGCTTCAGAGCCGTAAAGACTAGGCGAGGCCTAATAGTAAATTTGAGAGGCTATGGGTACCTTAATAGCTCTCTTTCCTCAAATTTAGCAAGTTAAAATCAAATACGTCTAGCGCAGATATCTCTTATGTATAATTGCGTAAACATTTTTAAAAAACAAACAAACATAGCAACGATTATCATACCCAACACCGTGTAATAATAATCTTAAAATAATGAGATATATATTTAATCCTGATAATTGATAATACATATTTAAATAACATTAAATTCACTAATATATAGGGTTTTTACGTGTACTTTCACACTTTTAAGTGTTCATTGTCGAAGTCAGTGGTTCTTAACTTTGTTGGACGTACTGAGCCCCTTAAGTTTCGTAATTACATTCACTGAACCCTTGATAATTAGAAACTAAAATATGATTTTTCCAAATTCAAAAGATAAGTAGATATTTTATCAGTGCACAAAATGAACCATGCATTAGTTGCATACAATATCTCTGTGTTCAAAGAACAAAACATGAATTTCACACAAAAACAAAAACATAACTCAATGAATAATTACTGCAAATCAATATGACTTTTGCTGTTGCCTTTCAGAGACAAGTTCAGAAATGCGCGGCTTCACCTTGGCATGTGCCACTCTCATATCATTTTCGCAAAAAAAAATGTGTTCCTTTTCTTTGTTTTTGTGTCTATTATCCTCGAAAAGGACTGCTCGCAAAGATACGTTGTAACAAACGGTATAAGTATCCCAAGGGCTTTCTTAGCAATAAGAGGGTGCGCTACGATTTGGTGACACCAAAATGTTGAGAGCGTTGTTGTTCTGATAAGTTGCTGTTGAACCTTGCTCTGCTGAACTTCAACGATTTCGTCGAGGTATTCATCATTGACATCTGCTGTCGCAATACTAAACGTGAACAGCTGTCTCACCCATGCTGAATATGACTCTCTGGTGGAGAAGTATCTGTCGAGACTTTGCGAGCTCTTTTAAGCGTATGTCAGTTGCTTGCTTCAGTTCTTCGGGAACAGAAATGTCTCCAATTTCAGACACATCTTCGATTTTATTTACACAGTCGTCCAGCGGAGGAAAGTTTGCGAAGTTATCATTCTCTGTTTGTCGTTTACATAATGGTAGCTTTTTACGAAAACCCTTCAGGTTTTCTTCTCCTTCGATGATGTTGACTCCACCGCCCTGCATCTGTTGATTGAGAGAATTGAAGATATCGGCCATGTACACCAAAATGAGAACAAACTCAGATTTTTTGAAGCAATCTACATGACCATGTTGGTGCTTTCGCAAAAACAGGGCTAATTCCACACGCATGGCAAAAACACGATTCAGCACCTTTCCCTGGGATAACCACCGAACGTTAGAATGGTACAGAAGTACCAGGAATTCAGAGCACATTTCATTACACAGCTATTTGAAGATGCAGTGCTTTAGAGCACTATTTCGCACAAAGTTTACACACTCCACTACAATTTTTGATACTTCTGCCAGTTTTGAAGGAAAGGTTTTTGTTGCCAACCCGTGCATTACAATGATGTGTTCTGCATTGGCTTTCACCAACGCATTCCCAACATGTTCCTTTATACACGTAGATCCATATTATACGTATTCGTCCGACCACTTTCTGTTTTTGCTCGACATAGTTAGTATAAAGGGATTTGAAAGATTAGGAAAAAATCACAAATGACGCACAATTACTACAGTCACAAGTCGACTGCTAAGCACACGAAGTAAACGCAAACGCAAACTAACGTGGCAGGGGTTTAGTTTAGAGAGAAAGAAATCGTAAGAATTCTCTCTCCAACTGAAGTGTTCAGGAACGTTGTGGTCCCTCTTCGTCCCCTTTCGTGGAAGGTTATTGAATTTAGTTTTTTTATTTTATTTTAAATAATTTCTAAACTCTTTTTTGGGTGAAGGAGGTCATACTTAATATTATCCGTGACCGAGGCAAAGGCCTCACCGGAGAAAACAGCCAGATCCCGTTCCGAAAGGCAGATGTCAAAGTAAATATGAACACGAAGTTCCCTGCAGCACAGATATTAAGGTCAAGTGATGTGACATGATCAGCCGAAGCCAATGATGGCCAAGTGGAGCATGACGTTACGAATCATACGAGTGGGGTGAACGGAACGGACACACACACTGTGTGTGTGTGTGTGTGTGTGTGTGTGTGTGTGTGTGTGTGTGTGTGTGTGTGTGTGTGTGTGTGTGTGTGTGTGTGTGTTTTGACCTCTGCCGAACCCCTGAGACACTAACCGAATCCTGGAGGTTCGATTGAACCCAGGTTAAGAACCACTAGTCTAAATAATATGCGTTAAGTTGATACACTTTCATTTTAAATTTTAATGAAAAACCGTGAACAACTATATCAAAATTGATAATACCATTATAATAGCAGTATACTACATTAAAAAAGAATAACACAGTTCCATTTCTAATGGCATATTAGCTGCCGCAGTGCATGATGGAACAAAATGTTTGTTGATTACTAGAACAGTGATTACAGACTGGTTCAATATGTGATGCTGAAGAGTTAAAAATATTGAAGTTCATTTACACTAAAATAAATCACGTGAATTTTGCTCGATTGACTTTCTGAATGACATTGAAACTATTTAATTACATGTGTATAGATTCTAAATATTACTGCATGGCCAAACTAATTATCCCCACGCTTTTTCGATTTAATTAATCCGTTATTAAATTTGAACAGTTCTGTAACCTCGAGTCTTTCTCATTTGCAATTGTTCTTACTTTTTCAAAACACAGTCTCTTTGTCCTTTTTCAAAACCTCGATTTTGTTATACGACTTTCATACAAGTATTCTTTAAATGCAGTTAAGGATTTCTCTAATGCAGGGATTCCCAACCTTTAGGCACTCACGACCCCACTTAAAAAGTTTTAACCCATGTGACCCCCTTAGGGCTTACTATCAGCAGCTTAATTTTTCTTTTATTTTCTGTGAAGGAGAGGGAAAGAAACATCTAAAAATATATTTAAAAATTCTGTAATTATTTATTAGCAAAATAAATCACATTGGTCCAACCTGAATTCACAAAAAGAACATATATTTCTTAAAATAATATTATCATAGGCTTGAACAGCTATCCAATCCAGCTAATGAGATGCCTGATGTTGCATTTGTTACGTGTTTTTTAAATGTTTTAAGTTCTTCGTAGATTAAACGCAACAGAAAAACATAGATAACAGCTTGTATAATTTATTACACTAAACTACTAACAAATATAACAGATATAACACAAATTATATATAATAACAGTGACAGATATTAAGTTATAACATTCGAAATTAATTACAAAACAAAATAATATTAGTTTCAAACTTCAAAATAAATCACAACACAAAACGGTACTGGCCTGTATCTAATGTAATGATCTAAAATTAAAGTCTCAAATTCCAGTCTAGGGTGTGAATTTGGTCCCACGAAGAGATTCCGAAACAGTTCACAGTTCAGTGAAATCGCCGTTTCTCAGCAAAAGCGGTAATTCAGAAGTATCGTAGAGATTGACGAAATAAAATCACGGCTTCCGTAGATCTAATTTCAATCACAAATCCAAGTTGAATATTCACAGCAAACACTTAATCTTTCTCAAATAACTAACTCTCTTCTTTTGAAATGAAACTGGTGTCTGAATCTCACTCTTTGTCTTCGAATAAAATTAATGACTGAATCTCTCGCCCTCGAATAAAATTAATGACTGAATCTCTCGCCCTCGAATAAAATTAATGACTGAATCTCTCGCCCTCGAATAAAATTAATGACTGAATCTCTCGCCCTCGAATAAAATTAATGACTGAATCTCTCGCCCTCGAATAAAATTAATGACTGAATCTCTCGCCCTCGAATAAAATTAATGACTGAATCTCTCGCCCTCGAATAAAATTAATGACTGAATCTCTCGCCCTCGAATAAAATTAATGACTGAATCTCTCGCCCTCGAATAAAACTGATGACTGAATCTCTCGCCCTCGAATAAAACTGATGACTGAAGACTCTCACGTCACCGTCTTTTTTATACTGATAGGCCTATTTCTCGAACAATCTCGCAATTTCCATACAACTCCAGAGCTATCCACGCATATCCGTTCTTGCACGAGACTACACTTCTAGACAGGAAGTCACCAGCACTCATTTACAAACATGTGATTGGTCTACTTAATTCGAGAAAGTTCTAAAACGTTATCCTAAATAAATAACATATTTTGGTTTAAACTTCGAAACAGTAATATCAATATGGAAAAATGAATAATACAAATGAAAATTCAAACACAACACGACATGTTGTCGTTTACAAAATATTTACACATATACATAACACATTTCAGCAGCAAACTTTGAAATTCGTGGCCAAGCGTTTGTTAGAGCCAGCCTCATGTCATCTTCAACATCCAATCTGTTCCTATTCTTTGTTTTTATATTGACAAGAGTGGAAAATCCTGCCTCACACAAGTAGGTAGAAGCAAATGGAACAAGGACACGTGAAGTTATCAAGCTGACTTTGGAGTATGACTGATATATAGCGCAACAGAACTGAGTCACGGATTTCACCTTGAAGAGATCACGAGCTGAAGAGTCGTTCCTTAAATCCAGAAATTCATGCTAGATATCATCTGGAATGCCGGATACATCAACTTCAGTACAAAATGGGTTCCTTACCAGGGCCTCCTGTTCCTGTGATAGCTCAGAGAAGTAACGCTCGACTTTTCTAGAGACTGAAGATGTTCGGTAATCTCATCCTTGAGGAACTGATACAGTTGGATCTGAGACTCATCCGTCACTCCAAAAAGTTTTTCAAACATAGCGATGTCTCCAAGATTGGTTTTCCGACGCCATTTCTGCAGTTTGGAAACAAAGGCCCGAAGACTATCTTGTAAAAGGAGAACATGTGTTTCCCTTCCTTGAAGCTTCAAATTGAGCTTATTCAGCTGGTCAAAAATGTCGGCTAGGTACGCAACCTTTTTATTCCATGCTTCATCTTTGACGTGAGCTCCAAGATCTTCCCTTTCTTGAGTCTCCAGGAATAGCTTTATTTCATCTTTCATTTCAAAGACACGATTAATAACGTTTTTTTTCGACAACCAACGTACTGTTGTGTAGAAAAGAAGGACTTCGTGGTCAGCATTCATGTCTTTGCATAGTTCTTTGAATAGGCGAGTGTTTAGTGCTTGAGACTTCACATAATTTACAATTTTGATTACAGATTCAAGCATTTCATG
This sequence comes from Carcinoscorpius rotundicauda, assembly GCA_011833715.1. Taxonomy (NCBI): domain Eukaryota; kingdom Metazoa; phylum Arthropoda; class Merostomata; order Xiphosura; family Limulidae; genus Carcinoscorpius; species Carcinoscorpius rotundicauda. Next base: position 44,756,526 of record CM022393.1, read on the forward strand.
CAGAGAGGCAGGGAGAGTCTTACTGGCGAGAGCATATCGGTGAATCATGCAGTGGATGTGTTCTTTGCTTGAGGTGCTAGCTTCTTCAGTCTCGAATAGAATCCTGAATTCGATCTCAGCATAGCCGGTGCCCCATCCGTACAAACCCCACACACGTTTTCCCATTGAAGATCTTCGTTTTAATAAAAAGTTGAAACTTTTTCCATGACATCATCAGCTTTTGTTGTGGTTTCAAGTGCACTGCAGAATAAGAATTCGTTTTTGATGTCACCTGAATTAATGTATCTCACGAAGACAAGCAACTCGAATAGAATCATGAATTCGATCCCAGCATAACCGGTGCCCCATCCGTACAAACCCCACACACGTTTTCCCATTGAAGATCTTCGTCTTAATAAAAAGTTGAAACTTTTTCCATGACATCATCAGCTTTTGTTGTGGTTTCAAGTGCACTGCAGAATAAGAATTCGTTTTTGATGTCACCTGAATTAATGTATCTCACGAAGACAAGCAACTGAGAAAATGAACTTACATCTGTTGACTCATCGAGCTGAAAGGAGAACAAAGGAGAACCCTTGATTTCAATCAAAACCTGTTCCTTCACATCCTTAGACATTTTAGAAATGCGCCTCTGTATAGCATTATTTGACAGGGATACTTGCTGCATCTTGTTTGCACGGTTCGCCACGAATAAGATTTACTGCTTTCAACATGCAGGGTTTAAGAAGTGTTTCTCCAATCGTGTGAGGCTTTTTTTGTTTATCAATTTCGAATGCAATCTCATATGAAGCTTCCACTACGGCTGCACTTTGCTGCTGAAACGACCCACTTCTATCGATTCTTTGACTTTTAAGACACCGTTCATGCCATTTGAAGAAATCCAAACCCTTCTTTTCGTGTTCTGGATGTTTCATCTCGAGATAAAGTTGAGTTTTGATGGTTTCATTGACTATGCACTCAGGACAGTATGGCACAAAACACATTGCGGTTTCTCGATGCCGTCGTTGGCGAGCACAGTGGTGAAGCCAATGTTGAGATAACATTCTGAGTATCTGCGCCGTTTTGCCATGGACACAACTCACCTCTACTGCTTACTTATCTCCTTGTTAAAATAAAATAAAAATGTTGAATGATGAATGCTTTGACAACTGTTGATTTTACGCTGACTACTTGTGGGGGGTACAGGTAGAGTGATGATGGGATAAGTATTGGGAGGGAAGGAATGTGGCTAATCACACGTTTCGTCATCCACGAATCAGCAACGGACATGTGACTCACGTGTCGACAACGAGCACACACACACTTAATCACAGCTAAACAGACACACAAGCATACGTACATGCGCGTGCACTCACATACTCGCTACTAACTAGTACACACATACATACAGTTTCAGACACATACACATTCACTCACAGGCACGCATACATACACCCATAATATCACCTAATGACATTGAACTAACGTAGCACACGTTTTGCTTTGCACCGAAAAAAAATGTAAGAGCAAGAAAATGTAATTGATGAAATAAAATTAATATTATCCCAAGCTACTTGTAACAAGGCTACGCGACTCCCTTGCCAAGTCTTTGCGACCCTCTAGAGGGTCGCGACCCACCGATTGAGAAACCCTGCTCTAATGAAACAAACTTTTAAAAATTTCAAGATAAAACACCCACAAGTTAATATCTTGATCGAATTTTGCTGTTCACAGAAGTATATTTTTCTTTTTAGAATTTAAGTGAACTGAATAACGTAATTAAGAAAAACGTTTGTTTTCAAGTGCAACGATATAATGTGTTTTACCAATCAAAGATATTAAAACCCGAATCTTAGTGTCGTAAGCCTGCAAAGTTACTACTGAGCAACTATGAGAACAAGGAAAAAAATAAACGTTTTGTTTGAAAGACCTAGAAAATTTTTTCTAGTCGTAAACAAAAAACAAAAAACAAATTGTTACACTGTGACTGGCTAGGTGGTTAAGGCCGTCGACTCGTAATTCGAGGGTTGCGGGTTAGAATCCCCGTCATACCAAACACGCTCGACCTTTCAGCGGTGGAGACGTTATTCATTGGTAAAAGAGTAGCCCAAGAGTTGGCGGTGGCTGGTGATGTCTTACACTGCTAAATTAGGGACGGCTAACGGAGATAGCCCTCGTGTAGCTTTGCACGAAATTCAAAAACAAACAAACAATACACTGTGACCATTTGGCGACATAAAGTCTTGTTAAATAATGTAAACAGTCTGTCAGTTTTCAACAATGGAAATACATTCCCAGATAAAACCATGTGAACTGTATTAAAATCATGGCCGAGCGCGTTAAGGCGTGCACTCGTATTCCGAGGGTCGCGGGTTCGCGCACGCGTCGCGCTAAACATACTCGCCCTCCCAGCCGTGGGGGTGTATAATGTGACGGTCAATCACACTTTTCGTTGGTAAAAGAGTAGCCCAAGAGTTGGCGGTGGGTGGTGATGACTAGCTGCCTTCCCTCTAGTCTTACACTCCAAAATTAGGGACGGCTAGCACAGATAGCTTTGTGCGAAATTCCAAAACAAACAAACGTATTAAAATCAACATACGTTTTATCAATTCCTTATCAACCAGTATATAAATTCGCGTTTAATTCCACGGATAATTACAATCACTTCCCAATTAAATAATTAAGTAAAAATTTTATACATTAAAAATATGAAAAAATATTTTATATGCATGCGTTCATTAATTGAATAAACGATTCTCTTTTTAATAGCTTGTTCAGAGCTTTTATTTGATTTTATATCTAGTAAAGCATAAAGTTACAGAATTGCTCATCACATGTATCGAAAGTGGGTTTTTAGCGTTATAATTCAACAGATGTCTTCTGTATCTCTAAAGGTCGTGAAATCTGATCAATTTTGAGCTTGCAAAGAGTAAATTAGGAAAAACTGTGAGAATGTCTAATGATTTCAAAATTCAAGTACAGATAGCTCCGCTTTCAATTGGTATTCTTGTCACATGCGAAAGAATGCCAAAATAGCAAAATTAGTAAGAACGTAACCAATTTACATTAATCTAGCTTTAAATACACTTTGATTTATAAAACAATAACAAAATAAATCGCACTTCGTTCTATCTTATGGCATAAGACAAAATAATTACTGTACTCTTCATTTTTCACTCACAAAAGAATGTTCCTTTGGGTCATAGGTAAGTTTACGAATATAAAACGCAAAAATCCGGAGTTAATTTCCAGCGGTAAATATAGTAGATATCCCGATGTGAGTTTACCTTAAAACAAACAAAAACACTGACAGTAGAACAGTCCTTCAAATTCTCCCCACTTACTTCATCTGGGGAAGACGAAACAACCTTACGTATTAATTCTTGAGTAATTTGATTGTGAATTATTTAGTGTTCTTGGTATTTTTACAAAAATACACGCCTCTGTCTCCAAACCAAATTACTGATTTTGCTAAATTTCTTTATCTTCTTCCATTGTTGACATTCTATGAATTAATCGAGTAAAGAAAAACGTAACAGGATTAGTTTATAGCACTGATATTTCGTCCTTGTCATAGGATGTAGTGCGATAATATTTAGGCCTAATGGCATGGCCTGGAGTTTAGGGCACTTGATTCGAATCCTGTAACCGAACATGTTCGCCCTTTCAGCCGTATGTATGTTGAACTTACTGTCGATCCCACTATTTTATTAAAGTAGATAAATATCTGTTGACTGCCTGTCTTTGCTTTAGTTTATCTCTCCTGAAAATTAAGGATGGCTAACTAAGAAGACCGTCGAGTAATTTTACACAAAATTTAAATGAATAAACACAACTATTTTTATATCCCGAGAGGCTTCGGAATGCTTTATCCAACTTGTCTGTAGTTCAATGCTGCCTATTTAGTCAACTGTGAAGTAAAGAAAAAAAATACTAAGTCTTATTCCTACTACTGAACTAAATATAGTAATTAATTATCTACTGTTATAATCATCCTCCGTCAGTCAGATCATTGTTAATAACCCCTGGTTTGGCAGCGGACCTACAACGTTAATTTACTGGACTCGATACCCTGTAATGAATTCAGGAGATAGTTTAATCTAACTTTCCAATAAAATAAACAAACAAACTCACTGTTAACTTCTAGAGCTCACTGTAAGCTATTCGAATTCTATATACGTTTGATCATAAGGATCAGATTAAGATTAACGTAGATCTGTAGGCAAATTCAATCCTTTGTTGTTTTTTATCCAAATACTATTTGTTTGTAAAAGAATAACCCAAGATTTTGCGCAGGGTGGTGCTGGGTATTTGTTTCCACTTTAGTCCTCCACATTATATTAAGGACGGCTAGTGCAGATAGCCCTGAAGTAGTTTTACACGAAATTCAAAATATACCAAAACTTTCTCTATATGACTTTACTTTTAAATTTTACCCATAAATACAAACTTTTACTAAACATAACGCTTCTAAAATGCCACATTTTCTAAATTGAAAAATTATATGAGACGGCTATTAATGCAAAACTGTAGTCACTGTGAATTTTTTGATATCGCGGGTTCGTAAGCAGCCTCATTTTTGCTCATCCAGCCTTGTAATCAATAAAAAGCAAGTTGCATGCACGGGACTTTCCTAACTGGTCATACCATTGATTGAGGCATCGTGACATAAATCTTGAAATGATAGTATAGTCGGAAAACGTATTTGTCTCCTCAAAAATGCCACTTCACTTATCATTGATGGTAGGTTCTGAAATAAAAACATGCTCGCCAACGACTGGGTTACATAACAAAGAGTCCTTTGTCTTTCTCTTAGCGAAAGTTATATTGTTCTAAATTTTGTTACAGACTGAGCACTTCCGGTTGTCCAGTTTTCTAGTTATCTGTCATTTTTGAAGCCCGCCAATAAGAATGATCGGTAGAGGAATTTTTGCACTGCCACTTAACATTTAACTTAGAATTACCATTTGGATAAGCAAGTTTTGAATCTTTTTGTCAGCAACTGATTCCGAATTCATCCTTCTGGCGAGGTCACTGTAACTGGTTATTAGGCTTTAAAATTCTCTTGCACGTTTTTCAAATTATATGACACTCAAGAATCCTTCATCCAGATACTAAACGTAGTAAAGTTATTGGGATATCTTAGATATAGCAAAATTCCTTCTCAGCAGTGGCGTTTAATTAGCTCTATTTCAATGAGATTATGGTACATGCACTCTTTCCTTGTCCTATTCTAAAATATTGAATGATTGTCGTAAATATACTTTGCTGGTTATGTCTTTACAGTATGGCTATTAGTTTCTTTTCTTCTACATTCTGTTATGTATATGTGTAAATATTTTGTAAACGACAACATGTCGTATCGTGTTTGAATTTTCATTTGTATTATTCATTTTTCCATATTGATATTATTGTTTAGAACTTTAAACTAATATTTTGTTATTCATTTAAGGTAACATTTTAGAACTTTCTCGAATTAAGTAGACCAATCACGTGTTTGTAAATGAGTGCTGGTGACTTCCTGTCTAGACGTGTAGTCTCGTGCAAGAACGGATATGCGTGGATAGCTCTGGAGTTGTATGGAAATTTCAAGATTGTTCGAGAAGTAGGCCTATCGATATAAAAGTCGGTGACAAAAGAGAGATTCAGTCATCAGTTTTTATTCAAAAAAAGAAGAAGGTAGATTCAGTCATCAGTTTTTATTCGAAAAAAGAAGATAGATTCAGTCATCAGTTTTTATTCGAAGAATAAGAGTGAGATTCAGGCATCAGTTTTAGTTATTTGAGAAAGATTAAGTGTTTGCTGTGAATATTCAACTTGGATTTGTGATTGAAATTAGATCTACGGAAGCCGTGATATTATTTCGTCAATCTCTACGATACATCTGAATTACTGCTTGTGCTGAGAGTCGGCGAATTTATTGAACTGTGAACCGTTTCGGAATCTCTTCGTGGGACCAAATTCACACCCTAGACTGGAATTTGAGACTTTAAATTTTAGATCATTACATTAGATACAGGCCAGTACCGTTTTGTATTGTGATTTATTTTGAAGTTTGAAACTAATATTATTTTGTTTTGTAATTAATTTCGAATGTTGTAACTTAATATCTGTCACTATTATTATATAATTCATGTTATATCTGTTATATTTGTTAATAGTTTAGTGTAATAAATTATACAAGCTGTTATCAGCGTTTTTCTGTTGCGTTTAGTCTACGAAGAACTTAAAACATTAAAAAATACGTAACAATTCCCAACTCTTGAATTGGTGAGAAACTGATCTTCATCTTTATTTTGTTTGTTAATCGATTACCAGCATACAGAACAAAACTTCATTGTTTTTCCCACGTAATTTCTATTGTTGACGGTTTATCCCATAAGAATTGTAAGGTATCGTATCAATTGAACCTTTAGCTTCTCTGTTTGGTATGGAAGGATTTTGGGTAGTCAATTTTATATAGAGAGAGTGTTCCAAAAATGTATACACACTTTGAATGATTATAAATACAATGTTTATTAAGATATATCTAGGTTTTGTAATCAAAGTTTAAGAGACAAGTGTAGAATATTTTAAACTATCGCAGATGTTCGAACTGATGACCATTCTGATTCAAGCACTGCTGATAATGCAGACAGATGGAAATGCAAACTTCACGAATCATTTTATTTGGTATTTGGGTGCATTCTCTTTCAGTTGCTACTCTCAACTCCTTAATTGTTGCAGGTTTTGTGCAATAAGCCTTGTCTTTGACGTATTCCCATAAAAACGTCTAGAGGTGTGAGGTCTTATAAAAGTGGGGAAAGTTCAGTTCTTGCCCGATCCATCTGTTCGGCAAATTTTCGTCAAGATAGGCTATAAAGTTACAATGGTAATGTCAAGGTGTTCAATCTTGCTGAAAATAAAACTCGACCTCTCCAAATTGCTCTCGAATGAGTGGCACAACAGATTCTTGCAGCAAGTTCAGATAAACGAGACTGTGTTTTCGACAAGAATGGTCCATTTACACCCAGCGCTGATAATCTACATCACATTGTAACCCCTGATAAGTTTAAGTGATGTTCATTCGTAACGTGCAGGTTCTGAGGTGCCCAGTAGGTGCAATTGTGGCGATTAACTGAGCCATTTAACTTAAATGTGGCCTCATCGCTCCAGACAATCTTGTTTGGAAACTGTGCATTCTCTGCAGATTTTGCTAGGTACCATTCACAAAACTCAACTCTCTGGTCAGAATCATCTTTACTAAGGGCATGGACTAATGCCGGAATAAAACTTTTCAAGTGAATGTGCTTCAATAGGCGAGGAACGCTCAATTTTGGGATTCCTGTCTCAGGATTTCCTTGGAAACCGGTGGAGATTTCCCAACAGCTCTGCTTCTCATGTTGAACAGGTGGACGACTATAGTCTTTTAGAACGCCCTTTATGGACGTCTTAAACAGTTCCATTTGTTTCAATGGTGAGTCGTGTTGGTGGATCTCTTTGAAACTCACCTGTAAACCATCTATGCACTTCAGCAAAACCTGTTTTTTTATTATTTTTTTTTAATTTTGCCGCCCCCCCTCCAGTGGCTCAGCGGTATGTCTGCGGACTTACACGCTAAAATCCGGGTTTCGATACCCGTGGTGGGCGGAGCACAGATAGCCCATTGTGTAGCTTTGTGCTTAATTCACAACAACAACAACAACAACAACAACAACAACAACAACAACAACAACAACAACAACAACAACAACAACAACAACAACAACAACAACAACAACAACAACAACTTAATTTTGCCATACATTTATGAGAGTTGTAAGGCAAGATGAAGATTGTTAATGTTATAACTGTTTTAATTTGATCTCACGGTTTAGTTTGTTTTGAAATTTCACACAAAGCTGCTCGAGAGCTATCTGTGATATCCGTCCCTAATTTAGCAGTGTAAGACTAGAGGGAAGGTAGCTAGTCATCACCACCCACCGCCAACTCTTAGGCTACTCTTTTACCAACGAATAGTTGGATTGACCGTCACATTATAACGCCCACACGGCTGGGAGGGCGAGCATGTTTGGCGCGACGGGGATGCGAACCCGCGATCCTCAGATTACGAGTCGCACGCCTTACGCGTTTGGCCATGCCAAGCCCCTCACGGTTTAGAAAGGTTAAATATCTTAACAGTTCTTACTCTCTAAGTACATGATGTTCGAAAAGTCACTGTGCACTTATATATTTATTAACAGACATGTTGTAATATAGAATACAGGAGGTAAATATGAATGAAAATTATAAATAGTGTTGAAAGTAGCCCCCGTTGGCATCAATATAGGCATGGATCCTTCTTATTTTGTTTCTAAACACCGCTATCAATTGATGGTTTGAAATAGACTGAATGAATGCTGTTATCGCTGCTTACAAGTCATCCAGCGTGCGCGGACGATCTCGATGCACTGCAGATTTTGCTGCTCCCCATATATAAAAGTCTGGTGGATTAAGATCTTGCAAGCGTGAGGACCACACGTCTTTGGAAATAATGCGGTCTCCAAAATAATCCTTTAACAACCGCATAGATCTGTGAGATGATAGGCAGTAGCACAATCCTGTTGAAACCATGAGTAACTGATTTCATCACTTGTCATCTGACCGATGAAGGTATGAAGAATATCTAAACAATAGTGCTCGCTGTTTATTGTGTTTATAAAAAAAAATAGGACCAACAACTTTACATCTGGAAATCGCAACCCACACGCGGACCTTGAAATCATGCAGGGGTGTTTCGTGCAAAATGTGAGGATTATCGGATGACCACAATCTTGAATTTTGTGAATTAACGTAACCGGAGAGATGGAACGATGCTTCGTCAGTGAAAAGGGTTACATCCAACACATTTGCTGCATTCACTTCGATAAATCGGTTAAACCATCTGCAATAGCGTATTCTTTTTTCATTATCAGTTGCTTCCAGTTCTTATACTGCCATTATTTTGCATGGGAAGAGCTTTAATTTCTTTCTGATAGCATTATGAGCAGTTTCGAGACCAATATCATGCTGTTGTTGTTGTTTTGAATTAAGCACAAAGCTACACAATGGGCTATCTGTGCTCTGCCCACCACGGGTATCGAAACCAGGATTTTAGCGTGTAAGTCCGCAGACATACCGCTGAGCCACTGGGGGGCAATATCATGCTGCTGAGCTAACTTTCGTAATGGTTTTGATGGACTCTGCATCACACTGTCAGAAATATCCAACAGTTTCTCCTCCGATAGCTTTGCTGGCCTTCCACAGTGTTTGGCATCATTCACTGATCCTGTTTCCCGAAACTTATCAACAAGGTTATGAACTGCATTGCGATATGAAACAGGTGTATCTGGAAATTTTTCAGCAAATTGCTGTCATACCACCTTCTCGGAATACGTGTTCGATGAGCCATATACGTTCTTCAGTCGTTAAAACCATATAGGAATCTAAATCTGAAATATAATAAAATATGATTACAAAACTACACAGTAAGTTTTCAAACACCCTGTACTATAAAATAATAGATAAATTAAAAGTAGTATTTCTACTGAGGTTTCTTACAATATTAAATTAAAAGTAATGTTTCTATTGAGGATTCTTCTGGATACTACACAATAAACATAATTAAAATATTTGCAATAACTTAACAGCATGTTTGTTTTGAATTTCGAGCAAAGCTACATGAGAGCTCTCTACCCTAACGTCCTTAATTGACAATGTATTACTAGTCACTCGTGAGAAGGGCATATGGATCATCACCTCCCATCACCAACTCTTTGGCTACTCTTTTACCAACGAATAGAGGCATTGACAGTCACATTATAATGCTCTTACGACTTAAAGAGCAAACATGTTTGGTGTGACGAGGATTGCTAGTCGAGCGCCCTAACCACCTGGCCATACCGGGCTCAAATATATTTGTATGCCATAGACTTTACAATCACACTGACATATTTCATACATTATTTGATTTATTTTCCATTATATACCAAAATGAGTACCACCTATGATGTTCGGTTTAAGTTTGTCCAGCATTTAAAATACGTATTTGTTCGTTCTCATAAATTCCATAGAAAAACAAAACACAAGCTTCAAATATTATTTGTAAATATCAGAATAAAGGGACGAAGTGTTGTTATTGCGTCGTTTTAACGAAAGCTACATAATGGGTTATATTTGGTATATCCACTGGAAGATAAAGAATCGAACCTTTGTTTCGAGCATTGTAAACCCGTAAACTTGCTTCTGACCCATTGGTGTATAGGATCAATTTAAAAAAAAAAAAACTTTGTTACAATATATGTTGGCATATATTCTCAGTGTTTATAGAGTAAAAAATGAACTAAGCTACTCTTCTCAGATCCATTGCTGTGTTCAAATCCCGGTCGCACCAAACATGCTTGCCCTTTCAGCCACGGGAGCGTTATATTGTGACGATCAATCCCACTATTCGTTGATAAAAGAGTAGCCCAAGAGTTGACAGTGGGTGGTGATGACTAGCTGCCTTCCCTCTAGCCTTGCACTGCAAAATTAGGGATGGCTAACGCAGATAGCCCTCGAGCAGCTTTGTGCGAAATTCCAAAACAAACAAATTATTAAATTAGGGATGGCTAGCACAGATAACTCTCGTTTAGTTTCCAGTGAAATTCAAAACAAACGAACAAACTTGTACAGAAATCAATGTACATTACACCAATTTTTTTAAAAAAACATCCGTATGCAATTAATCAAGAAAAACTTTCCATTCCACCTTCAGTGTTCATGTTACGGACCAATATCCTCATCAATTCTTACTTTTCCACCCATTTGTATAACCAACACACGTTTTGGTCTTGATTTACATGTTAATGCTATGAACCACACTAAGAAAAAGTCTAATTCCTTTCTTTGTTATAAATTTCTCCCTATCTCTGACAGCTTTTACCTTTTCATCTACCGAGCAATCGATCCTTTAGCCACCATTACTCTCAGCGTAGCCTTAATTTGTTTATGCTCCCAAACTTATTGTTTGATGTTAAGGCTTTTGCAGGTAATGCAAAAATTTATTTCCCCTAATATTTTGTGATTACCATTATTCTACTCATGTACATAGTGTGCTATATGCGCTTTTTCCACAATGAGAACCGTAAACCAATTTTTAGCATTGTAAGATTTTAAATTTGTCATTATGCCATTTAGAGCTTTACTATTACTTAATTCATAGTTATCAAAATATACCTCGCAAATAAACAATTAGAATAAATAGTAATGATAATATATTTAAAGTTTCATTTTGAGATTATATTTAAAATTTTATTTTACCAGTTTTTAACATTAGATGGCAGGAAGAGCGTAATTACTGTTTTGCTTTGTTTCTCGTTGTTCAGCTAAGTTTTACATTGTTATTAAATATTCATCAGTAGTTCTTTTTTGTAAAGTTCTTAAATTCAGCTGTTGAGTAAGTTATAGTGAAATAATTTTAAAGTTTTGTCAATATAACGTTTAATAGTGGTTTTATTAATATAACTTGTATTTTATGTGTTTAAGTTGTTATTTTATAGACTACCTAGGCTGTAGTAGCAGGCTGACATTATGTTGACGCTGGATAACCCTAATCCAGCAGCGTTTGCGCTAAACTGAAAGTTGAAATAAACGAATATGTAGTTTTAATTTATTGATATTATTGAATCGCTCGTTGTTAGGCAAAAAACGATGTTAAGGGGGGATTCTTGGGCTGAAGTTACTCCAAAAGGTGCCTCAGCTTTCCTTATAAATTGTACTCATTCAAGTTGTAGTCTCCCTGTTAATATCTTTTATTTTCAAACTGCTTCTGTTTCTTAGCACTACAGTACGTGTATCAACAAGATGTAGAGTGAAGCTCCTCACTTTTCTATTTATCTCACCCCAGCTTCCCTGAGAGAAGGCTGATGCCATCACTGGTTAGGAATATAATCAATAATGAAATTGTAGGTTTCTATTTCAGAGACATTTGGTATTTATCATTCTAAAATATTATTTGACTGACAGGAAAACAATGCTTTCACCAAATTTTATTGCAAGTTTGCATTGGATTGATGTGCCTTATTGCAATTTTGATTTTCATTTAAGTTGTCAATAACATGTTGTTCACATAGAACTTCATGTAAAGTAAGATTAACAGCTTAGGCTTTAAATTTGATATTAATTATGGCCTAAGCATCTTATACTACTACGACTAGTCAACAAACCCTAAAAGTTGCTAATAGGGTAGAGATAAACAGAAGATGAACATGCATTACATTTTCATTGTAAATATTTAATAATGAAAGAAAACATTAACTTTGATTGTGGAATAAAAAGATAACTTTTACCATTTTTGAAAATAAATTGTTTCATTGACTGACCTTTCTGTTAAATAAACAACATTGATTTAACTATAGTTCTCAAAATTTTCCTTAATTCAAACTAATTTTCTCCAGTTTTACTGCAGTAAATATTACAGGAAGACTGGTAATTATTTGAAGTCCCCTCATAGGAGAGTGTTAAATTGTTAGATTTACAATGCTAAAATCAGGGGTTCAATTTCCCTTGATGGGCAAAACAGATAGCCCAATGTGGCACTGTTTAAGAAAACATACACAAATTATTGGAAGAAAAAAGGTTCAGTTTGGGTGTTTTTAAGTTTAAAAAGTGGATAGGGTAGCCCAGATGGACTCTTAAATAGTTCATAAAATTTATATAGAGGTTTTTTGAATATGCTATTTCATTTTATTGATACCAAATTTCTGACAGTTGTAAGTGAAAACATATCAGAAAATGTTTTCTGTCCCTGTATGATAATCATTTCAAATATGGAATAATGATGTTATCTTTTCTATGAACTCTTTCCAACAACTCAATCTTTTTTAACAAAGATGATCAAAATTGAATGCTATAATGAATGAGGCCAAACTGGAACCTTGTGGACTGGACTCTTAACCTCCTTTAATTTGAAATTGGTATTTCTTTTTTTTACAATTTAAAATCCAAAATTTGTCCAGAAGATTTTTCAAAATTTTGTAATGGCTGTGATTAGACCTTTTTCTTTCTCTCTCTCTCTCTCTCTCTCTCTTTCTCTCAAACTTCAACTTTTTCAACAAGAATATAAAATGTTGAAAGTTTTGATAACCATTATGGGTAACACTGTTGTTATTAAGATAAAAAGAATGACATGCAAAGATCTGTATACTTAACTGATTTACTTATTATTTTATTAATTTTATACTTTTGAAGTAAAAATTTCATAAAAAGTAATGTATTGTAGAAAATAAATGAGTAAAAGATGGTGAAAATGTCATTTGAAAATTGTATAAGATAATTTATTGAAGAGAAATTCACTAACGTAGGACATTATTCTCTTAGGATTCCATTGGTCAAGTTGTAATTTAAAATTGTGATGTTGTGTAATTCATGTGACTCCTTGAATCTTTTTTTTATGTTGGTTATACACCTTATCACAACTATATGAAATTCAGAGTATGCCTACCATGGTTAACTTGGGTGGTGGTTAGTCACTGAATTCTATTGTCATTTTATACACATATTTTGAGATGAAAAGAAATAACCCTGTGACATAAGCAGAAAAGATTTTTTTCTCTTTGTTGAGTGTTAACTTTTACATTCTGATATAGTGCATTATCTCCACTTATGTAAATAAATATTGTTTAATGCTGACCTCTGTATGAAACAGTCACTTTCTACAAGCCTTTAGTGTCCATGTACCTTATGATCGACATAGCTTCACTTCATCTTGCATGTGAATCATCATGTGACAACTCTTCACCAGTGAGAGAACAGTGCACTCTCCTCGTACATGTGACTCCCTCTGCTTGATTCTACTGAACTATTACTTCTTATTTGGCAGTGCTGGTGTCACAACATTTTTATTATGCTCTTCACTTTTGTTTTTTCTCTTTTTTGTGAACTTCAAGACAGCTAATTTTCCCAATTTCTTTTTTTTCCAATGACTTCTGTTTGATAATTCATTGTTTGCAATGAATTTCAAAGTCTGTGTTACCACTTCAGAGTAGGTACCTTCTACAGTACACAGCAGGTGAGGGTAACTCAGTCATGAAATTATTGGCTTTCATCTCCCTTGAGATTGATCATTATGAGTCAACCTGCTTGTCCTGATGTTGTCCACATACCTCCTGAACATGCCAAACCTGTTCAGGTCAACAAGGAATTTGACAACCTTTTTTCTCCAACTGATTTTGCCATACCTTCCTTTGCCTCTACTATTTTATGAATTTATGTCAGTAAGTTTGGTATCAAAGGGTAGATTATAATTCAAATTTTAGAATCATACATTTATTAATTTGAAAGTAAATATTCAAACAAACACATGTGAATAGATTTTTTATGAGTTTTTGCAGCACTGGTTCAGATTAGATTTTTGTAATGTCAAAATAACAAGTATAGTTTTGTACGAATTAGGAATTCAAATTACCGATATTGACAAGCTAGAATATAAAATAAGAATCTCATATCTTTTCATTGTGCTGAGATATGGCTTATGTACTAAATCAAACATTTATGGCATATTAAATATAATTTGTATGTGTTTTCAGTTTTATCTCTTTTAATTTTTTATTATCCTCTTCCTTATTTGTTATGATAAACCCTCCTCTCAGTGGAGGGTACACTAATACCATTATATAAATAACTATCTCTTGTTAACTTGTTTTGAATGAGGAGTCCTCTCATCACATTTATTTGTTACTCCAAAAAGTAGCTAGTGTGGATTAATTAATCAAGTTGGAAGAATTATTTCTTATATCTACCTAACACTTATCTCATTTGTGCCTAACCTTCTCCTGCTTGATTGCAATTGATTGAGCTATCAGTGCTCCGTGCCCTTACTGCTTTAGAGACTCTAAAGTCACCTTTAGGCAGTTTTCTTTGTACAGGAATGACAGGTTGTGTAATGGACAAGTGCATGGAGGGGTGACATTGTTGGTTTATCAGTATGTGCTCACCCTGTCTTTGTCACTCAACACACCGTTGGAGGCAACAGCTATCCATGTTTTTATGGGTTGTATCATCACTGCTTGTTTTTTTTACCTGTCTCTCAAAAAGACCTACGATGAATCAGACCTTGACGGTCTCATTAAAGATTCTGTCACCTTTTTAATCCTAGGGGACTTTAATGACATAATTCCATCTGGGGAGGTGCTGATATTAATGGAAAGGGTCACTCTGTAGAGTGTGTGCTCTCATATCACAACCTTTTTCTTTTCAGTACTGGTTCTTACACTTATTTTTATGCATTTAGTGAGTTGCTTACTGCAACTAATATCTCAGTTTGCTTAGCTTCACTATTTTCCCACTTTTCATGTCAGGTTGACAGTAACCCATAAGGCAGTGATAATTTTTCTCTCATTTTGAGAGAGACTGGCTGTGTTGATGCCACCTGACCTGCATGCTCTGGTGGAAGCTGGGTCAAGCTAACTGGCCCTCTTTCACTGCTTTTGCAGAACGTAATCCTGCAATTGTGTGTAAGCCATCCATAGACTACTGTGTGGCAGCAGCGACTGACTGTGTAATACAGGCAGCTGCTCAGTTTATTCCTTAAACTTTCACACATTTTCCCCTACACCCTCATCTGTGGTGGAATTCTGCATGCCACATAGCATGGAAGTCTCAAAAACGGGCCTGGGATGCCTTGCTTAGGTATTTCACACTCTAAACTGCATCTTTTTTGTTTTAAGGAAGCCTATGCACGTGCTTGGCAGGTAAGGCATCAAAGCAAAAAGGAATCTTGGATGAAGTTCACAACCAGCATATTTTCTATCACCAGTTCCAAAGTCATATGGGACAAGATTCGAAAGGTTAGTGGGCAATATAATTCTGTCCCCCTCTCAATCTTGCTGTTTCACAGCCAGGAAGTAGCTGATGCTCATAACATCACCAATACTTTCAGTGAAAACTTTTGCATGATATTTAGCACTTCTGTTTCATTCTCCACCTTCTTAGCCATCAATACTTGGGCAAAATGATTGCCTCTTTCCTTTCACGCTGATCATCTCTATGAATGTAGTTGTCCCTTTACGCTTGTGGAACTCAAGCTTTCTCTTCATCAGCCTGGCAGTACATCAACTGGACCTGATGATATACAATATGAGAGACTGTACCATTTATCTTCTGTTTCTCTTGGTATTCTTCTGATTGATTTTCACCAGATCTGGCAGGAGAATGTTTTTATCTTTCTTTAAACTTTGGAAAGATCCCAAGATTTCTTCAAACTACAATCCAGTTGCTTTGATGAGCTGTCTCTGTAAGATTTTAAAGAGGACGGTTAATGCTCGTCTTGTTTGGTTCCTCGAATCAAACAACCACCCACCCAGCATGGAGTCCAACGACCGCCCTCCATTATGGACCATCTTATTTGACTTCAAACATCAATCAGAGAAGCCTTTCTTAAATGACATATTGCATCAATATTCTTTGACTGTGAGAAGGCTTATGATACTAAGTGGAGGTGTGGCATTTTGTAAGATCTCCACTTATATGGGTTACATGGCCATTTGCCTATTTTTGTTAAAAAAATTGTTAATGAGCAGTTTGTGTGGGTCTGAAACTTTCCCATTCTTTTATACAAAATCTTGGAATCTCTCAGAACTGTGTTTTGAGTGTCACACTTTTCAGTATAAAGAGTAATGCCATCACTGAATAACTCCCTCTTACTGTTCCAAATGGTCTCTATGTTGATGACTTTCACATCTCGTGTCAGTTATCAGACATGAGGTTTATGGAATGGCAGCTACAGACTGCCTTCAGTTGTTCACTGAAATGCACTATAGCAAATGATTAACTTCTCTCCCTCTAAAACTGTTTGCATGCACTTTTGCCATAAGTGGGGTATTCACCTCAATTCTAAACTTCGTGTCAGTGAAGTTTTGATTCCCATGGTCCCTGCGACAAAGTTTTGTGAGGCTTATCTTTGACCACAAGCTGATCTCTGTATCACATAACAAGTAGCTACAAGTCAAATGTACAAGAGCACTGAATATCCTCTGTGTCCTCTCTTCCACCATTTGGGGAGCACATCATTGGTTTGTGCTAAAGATATATTTTGCTCATATTCAATCATAACTAGACTATGAATTTCTGGTCTATGGCTTTGCCAGGACCTCTGCCTTCAATATGTTGGACCTTGTTCATCATCAGAAACTTCAATTCTGCCCAAGGCTTTCCACATTTTCCCAGCCAACAGCTTATACACAGTCTCATGAACCATGAACCTCCTCTGCACCTCTGCTGTTTGCAACTGTCTTTACTGCTTCAAAACATCAAGTTTTACCAAAATATCCCACCTGGGGATGCATTTTCTTCATTGGGTCATGATTTTTCAGAACAGATGATATGCCATTGTTCCTTTTGGCCTTCATATATATGTAAATTTGATGATTTGGGTCTGGCCTTGGATAACATTATTGTATCCACTGGTCAACTCATCCCACCATAGCTTATTACAATTCCCAAATGTGACCTTTTTTAAGTCAACTGAGAAAAGTGGATACTCCTAATTGAAAGTACTGTCTTTTATTTACTGGATGTCTTTCAAACCACCCCACCATTTCCATTTATAAGGATGGTTCGAAATCAGTTGACTCTGTGGGCTTTGTCATGGTTTATTGTGGTTCAGTGGTTGTATGAAGAATCCTCTATACAGTTTTTGTGTTCACTGCTTACTCTATGCCATTTCTCTTGCCCTGGATCATATAGAAGCTAAGCACTATTTGAATTGCACTATTTGTACTGACTCAATTCTCTTTTGGCTGTGGAATTGCTTCACTTTAGTTCTTACCCTGTTCTCACCAATATTCAAAACCAACTGGCCTATTTCTCTTTAACATCTAATTCTATCTAGTTCTTCTGGATACCAGGCCACTTTGGTTTTCACAGGAATAAGCTCGTCAACACTGCAATTAAGTCTGTCTGCTCTGACACTATTATTGCTGTGCCTGTTCCATACATGGACTGTGTTCTTGTATTCAGGCTCAGCTCTGTGCCAGTTAGCATTCAACTAAGAGTGAACAATGTGAAAACAAACGTTTTCAGATAAAACCATATATTGGTCTTTGGCCATCTTTTTTCCTTAAGGATCAGAAAAAGTAAGTTGTTCTAATTAGACTACACATTGATCACAGTTTTTTAACTCATCATTTTCTTTTATAAGGGACTGATGCATCAATGTGTGGTCGGTGTGACACTTAAGCCACAATAGCCCACATTTTACTCTCATACCATTGTTATGACTCTCAATGACAGTACCATTTTAGGCGTTTTGTCTTAAGGTTTATCCCTAACATTAAACAATGTCATTGGCTATGGTGATACTGTTCACCCTACAAACATTTTTAGGTTTTTAAAGGCCATTGGCATTTTTAATGCTATTTAAGCATTTTTAGACTTTGTTTTCTTAACATGATTTCTTTTTACGAATTGAAGTAAAATTAGTTCAATACGAAATTAGAAAATGGCTGTGACATCAAATAACTCGAAACTAGGACTGGAAAAGCTAACTTCAGGTGACTAATGCTGTTTAAACTTATCTACTAGTCATCCTGGCAAGTTATGATATTTAAAATTATGCTGCAGAAAGTCTTTTAAAATCTCTATTACGAACGAAATTAGTAAATGCCCAGGACTGGAAAGGCCAATCTTAGGTGACTAATGTTGATGTTTAAACTTACCTGTTAATCATTCTGGTGTTATAATAATTAAAATTATGCTACAGAAAGTCTTTTAAAATTGTGTTACTTTACTTTCTCTCTTATTGTTGTAAACTAGATTTAAAAATTGAATTTAATACTATTTAAGTTTTTAATTCAAATATTAATCTTTGTTTTGTTTTACTTTGATTACTTTTTACGAATTTTTATAATTTTACTTTACTTTTAACTTTATTTACTGGTTGTTTGGCACATATAGTCTAGTTGCTTTGCACCATAAAAACTCCATCTAACCCATTCTGACAAAGTTTATCTGATAAAGTAGTCTCTCGATCCTCTCATTTTCCAGTGGCGATGCCTTCATTGAGGCACTTCTCACAAGAATGCATTTGACACATCTTAGTACAAAGCTATCTCTGTCTTGGTCTGTGGTTCATCATCAGCTTGCACTGGCTGTTAAAACATTCAGACAGTACAAGATCACCACTCTGTGTTAAGTCATTCTGATTTCTCTTACTGACTGCCAGAAGTGTGGTTTCTGTGACTGATCCAGCTGTAGTCTGTCTTACCATTATCTCTTCCTTCTATTCCTTCTCTAATGCTTTAACCACAGTTACTGGCATTTCATCTAGCCCTTTATATTCTGTTTTCATGCCTAGTTTTTATCTTGTCCTTGGCAAGGAGATCTGGGTTGTCTCATCAAATCACAGTGTTTTCATTTGCACTTCCTCTATGGATGTTTACTAACATAAGTGAAATATTTTCTGCCTTTGATATTTTAGTCAGAGTTTTTCTCCTGCTCAACTCACTGTTCTTCATAGAGGTTTTCTTACTTGGCTGTTTGATCAGAGGTCTTCAGTCTCCTCTATCATGGGTTATTTGGCTGTTATATCCCACACTTGTAATTTTTCTTTCTACTGTAAAGATTTTACCTCTCCTACCCTCTCACTATTTCTGTTTCTTTCAGATTTGTGATTTGTATTGGTGTAGTTCTTGTGTTCAATTTTTCAGTTATCTCTCAAGACTTATTTCATTCTTCTACCTGTGAACATGGTTGATCAGACTTATTAGTCAATGATTTGTGATTTGTATTGACATTGGGATGTTGGTGTAGTTCTTGTGTTCAATTTTTCAGTTATCTCTCAAGACTTATTTCATTCTTCTACCTGTGAACATGGTTGATCAGACTTATTAGTCAATGATTTGTGATTTGTATTGACATTGGGATGTTGGTGTAGTTCTTGTGTTCAATTTTTCAGTTATCTATCAAGACTTATTTCATTCTTCTACCTGTGAACATGGTTGATCAGACTTATTAGTCAATGATGTTTAATGTATTCTATATCCTTTTACATAAATTCTACCTTATTTGGATTGATCTTTCCTTCCTAAACTTTGGCAGCTCATGAGGATAACTTTTTCTTTTTGTGATTTCCTTCTTCCATTATCTGCTTATATTCTTGAACAACTATGCCCTGTACATGCTCTTTGTTGTAATATTGCCCACAAGTTTTTCTTTCATGGTGCCTTTTTCCCATTTCTTCCTTCCATGCCAGGTAGCCTCTGTTCATGACCTTTCTCCTTCTCCAACTTATCAGACAGGTTTGGCTCTTATTATGATTGGCTTATACTTCTTTGTCTTCATGTAATTTGTTTTAAGTGTCTTCTCATTCAGTTAGGTACCATACCTTTTCCCTCATTTCTGATTTGTCTTTTGTAGGAAATACTTCAGTAAGGCATGTGGACCACACCACACATGTTCATTGGTCAACATCTGCATCTGATTACAATCTATTCATCAGGTTTTCATCTTCCATCTGTGGATATCATTGAAGCTTTGGTAAGACTGTGATTGAGCAAGTTATATTTTGTATGTGTGTGTGTTTGTGTATATACATTTATTTTTCAGGGGGCTTTTCATTTTTCCATTGTACTGCTCTGCGGTAAGTAGTGCTTGACCAAGTATCCTGAAATTAGTCCAATCTCCACTGTCAGGCCATGATGATTTAATATTTGTAAATTTCATGGCCACTAACTGCTCACTGTACCTATGGAGTGTTCCACAAGATTGCTTGCAGTTCTTGTAATATCTATTTGCTCATCGGTATTCCTATTCCAGACCATGCTCACCCATGTACTTCATGAGTAAAGATGCTCATCCCTGTCACTTTTTAGATTAAATGCATCAGGCATAGTCTGATTTTCAGAATAGGCTTTTTGTTGTCACCCATTGCACTGTTTCTAGTGTTGACATTTTTCTGGACTGTCCACCATATTTTTTACCTCTTCTTTCAATTGATTATGGACATCCTTTCCACTTATGAGTTCCAAGCCACTAGGGTAATGAACCACAGCATCATCTTTCTGAATGTGAGAGTGCTATATGATACAAGATGAGTCCATTCAGTTGAGAGTAGAGCAGTGATGTTTTGTTGGTGTAGATGGCAAAATGTCCTTTATTCTGGTGCTACACCTCTGAATGAGTTTATAAGGTGAGGTTGTAGATTTAGAGTGAGCTGTCAAAATAGCAGTTAACCTCTTCAGTTTTGATCCCTCATTCTACTCTTATATGGACATTAGTTTCCAGTGACTGTATTTGGAGTTGGACCAATCAATATCAGTAGTTGCACATGTGTTACATGTGTGTCTTCTGTGGATCACAGTGAAGAAATTTGTGGATTACTATCATGCTTCCTTTTGCACTATCCCTCAAAGATTTTTACATACCAAAGATGGCAAGGGGATGATTTCTGTTTTATTAACTTGAATAGGCTATTTCACTCTACAGAAACTTCTATAATTTTCTTACTTTTCTTCCCCTCGATGTGGATTCCTGTACGTGGTGAGGGGACCTCCCAGAGAAGGTTCTGTACTTTCAGTTTACCTCCTTTCAGATCTAAACATTCACCTGCATGTTTGCTTTACATGGTGACCCGTGAAAGAGAGGAGAGGAGAGGATCTGATGGTCTAGGGATCCAGCTCCAACACACCACTTTGGCCTTGAATTCCTGTACAAGGGCAATCCATCAGTTGGACCTCGTGATATACATTATAAGATGCTATCCCACCTTTCTCCTGCCCCTCCTACTATTCTTCTGGCTGTTTTTAGCCAGATATGGCTGGAGAATGTCTTTCCTAATGCTTGGCATCAAGGTATTGTACTCCCTATCTTTAAACCTGGGAAGGATCAAAGATTCATTTGAATTACCATCTCATTGCTTTTATGACTTGTCTCAGTAAGAACTAAGAGAGGACGATTAATACTCATCTTGTGTAGTTCCATGAATCAAACAATCTTCTCTCACCCACTCAATGTGGGTTCCGAAGACAATGCTCCATGATAAACCACTTAATTTGCCTTGAAACATCAGTCAGAGAAGCCTTTTTGAAGCAACATCTTGTTTCTATTTTTTATTTAAAGAAGCTTATGACACAACATGGAAATATGGCATCTTGCAAGACTTTCACTCATACGGATTGTGTGGCAATTTGCCACTTTTTATGAAGCATTTTTTAATGAATTGCCAATTCTGCATCTGTGTGGGCTCAACACTTTCTCATTTTTTTCCACAGGAAATTATAGTTCCTCAGTTCTGAGTGTCACTTTTCATCATAAAAATAAATACCATCAGTGATCAGCTAGCCCCTACAGTTAGAAATGATCTTTTTGTTGATGACTTTTACATCTCATGTCAGTCATATTGAGGTTTATTGAGAGGCAGCTACAAACTGCAATCAGTCATATACTTAAGTGGACCACAGCAAATGGATTTTAACTTTCTCTCCATAAATCTATTTGTGTTCATTTCTGCAGCCAATGTGGTATTCATCCAGATTCTGAACTTCATATTGATGATGATGTACTTCCTGTCATCCCTGAGGCAACCCCTTGGTGTGGATTCCTGTTAATGGGGAGGGGACCTCCCAAGGAAGGTTCTGTTCTGTCTGGTTACCTTCTCTGGGATCTAAACATCCACCCACGTGTTTGCTGTGCATGGCGACCCGTGAAGGGGGGGTGATGATCCTGGTGGTTGAGGGGTCCAAACCTAACACACCACTTTGGCCTCGAATTCCTGTAGACAGTGGGGCCCTCCTTGGGTCAATCGGCTGGTCCACTTGGACTAGAGTCAACCAAGTACCAGTGTTGGAAGTTCTCAATGGGTGTTGTGGACATTCTGCCTGATGCTGGTGTTTGGGTATAGTGCTCACAAAACCCTGGCATTGCTGCATTGTCCTTGCATGACTTTGTAGTGTGTCCCCTTGTAGGGCTCCATGGTGGGTGGGGTCAGTGGGTACTGAAATGTTTCCTCTTTCCTATGGATCCTCCAAAAAATTTAAATAAAATTGTAAAAAAGCAGTCAATGGGTAAGCGACCATGTCTTCAATATTCAGAAGAGCAATTTTCAACATCAGTAACACATGTACCTCATTTTGTTATATTACATTCTCTTTCGAAAAAAATCTTTAGGGCAAATGTCCCCTTTTTTATTCAAAAGGGACTAGAGGGACTTGCTGGCTCTCCAAAGTCAGTAAAGAAGCTTCAATCTGGTGACATATTGGTTGAAACATCCACATCCCAACACAGGAAACCTCTGTTGAATTCAAAGGCAATTGGGGATATACCAATTGAGGTTACACCCCATGCTACTTTGAATACTTCACGACGAGTTATTGTTGAAAGGGATTTGAAGAATGTTCCTGAATCGGAGATTCTCGCTGGTCTCTCCACTCAAGGAGTTTCTGCAGTGAGGCACATCTGCACTCGCAAAGATGGAGTTACACTGCTAACAAACACCCTCGTTTTAACATTCACTTCACCACGTGCACCAGCCACCATCAAGGCAGGTTATCTCATTTGCATGGTTTGGCCATACATTCCCAACCCTCTTTGATGTTTCCAATGTCAGAGATTCGGGCACTCAAAGACATCTTGTCATGGTTCCCTGACGTGCTCTTTGTGGAGGCGAGGACCACGATGCCTATGACTGTGACATGAACCCACTTTGCGTAAACTGCAATGGTTCTCATCCCTCTTACTTTCATTCTTGCCCAAAATGGTTGGAGGAAAAAGAGGTGCAATGTTTGAAAACGACACATAACATTAGTTATCCTGAGTCTCAGAAATTGCTGTCCACAACTCCATCTCGGACATATGCTTCTGCACTTCATTCCACAACTACAGTGGGAGTGCAGGCAGATCTCACTGTGCCTCCAAGAGAATCGTTTTCAAAACAAATGAAAAGCCTTTTCACCTCTGTGATTAAAAAGGTTGATGAATTGACTTTCACACTCATCTCTGTTCCTCCCATACCTTCCAACAAACCTCAGGATCCACGTCCTTCAGTTTCAAATACAGGCATTTCTTCTGGTACATCGATTTCTCCCACCACAAGAGACAAAACAATTATTCGTTCGTGTCCTTAGTCACTGGATTCCCATTCCAACAACAAAAACCTGCCCACTTGACCCAGAGCAGGATCCATGGAGGTTGATAGACCTCCTCCGCTATTAAAGACAGTAATGAAAAAAGATGTAAACCAAAGGGTTCTCCAGCCACTTTACCTACCCGTTCTTAAAAATGGCCATCTTGATATAATGGAACTGTCGAGGTTTACGTTCTAGTCTGGATGATACCAGAACGCTGATTGCTTCCTACCATCCTGTTTGTCTTTCTTTACAAGAAACATTTCTCAAATCTGCTGATACAGTCTCCATTTGGCAGTTTTCTCTGCACAGAAATGACAGGTTGTGTGATGGTCGAGTACATGGAAGGGTGGCACTGTTGGTTGATCAACATGTGCCCCCACCCTATCTTTGTCACTCAACACACCCTTGGAGGCCATAGTCATCCATGTTTCCCAGGGTCATACCATCACTGTTTGTTCTGTGTACATGTCCCCTGGAGAGACATGTGATCAATCAGACCTTGATGCTGTTGTTGAACAGTTGCCATTTCCATTTCTAATCCTGGGGGACTTTAATGGACATCATCCCCTCTGGGGTAGTGCTATTATTGATGGGAGGGGTCGATCTATAGAGCAGATGCTCTCTGATTACAATCTTTTTCTTTTCAATACTGGTTCTTCCACTCACTTTCATGCACCTAGTCAGTCATTCACTGCTATTGATCTCTCCGTTTGCTCCCCTTCATTATACTCCCATTTTTCATGGAGGGTTGACAGTAATCCACCAGGCAGTGATCATTTTCCGATCCTTTTGAGAGAGACTGGCTGTGGTCGATGCCACCCTACCCGCATGCCCCGGTGGAAGCTAGATCAGGCAGACTGGTCCACTTTCACTGCTCTTGCAGAACTTGAACCTGCCATCGTAAATCAGCCGTCAATAGACGACTGTGTAGCAGTGGTAACTGACTGTATTACACAAGCAGCTGGTCATTTTCCACGACATTCTCATCCGTGCTGGAATCCTGCTTGCCACTAAGCACGCAAGGCTCAAAAACAGGCCTGGGATACTTTTCTTAGATATCGCACATTTTCAAACCAGGTTGCTTTCCACCGGGCCCGTGCACATGCTAGGTGGGTAAGACATCAAAGCCGGAAGGAATCTTGGATTATGTTCACAACCAGCATATCTTCTACCAGCAGTTCCAAGATCATATGGGACAAGATTTGAAAGGTTAGTGGGCACTACAATTCTGTCCCCTTCTCGATCTTACTCTCTGATGGTCAGGAGGTGACTGATGCTGGAACATCGCTAACACTCTATGTAAAAGCTTTTGCCAGGTATCGAGCACTTCTGCTTGTTCCTCCACCTTCCTGGCTATCAAGACTCGGGCAGAGCGATCACCTCTTTCCTTTTGAACTGATTGTCTCTTTGACTATAATTGTCCCTTTACCCTGGTGGAACTAAAAATGGCCCTTCGTTGATGATATTCATTTTGACATACTACATATGACATATGTCCTTATGATTGTCTTCAACCGGATCTGGCAGGAGAATGTTTTTCCTGATGCTTGGCGCAAGGCTATTATTTTACCTTTCTCTAAGCCAGGGAAAGATCTGAACATTCCTTCAAACTTCCGTCCAATTGCTTTGACGAGCTGTCTCTGTAAGACCTTAGAAAGGATGGTTAATGCTCGTCTTGTTTGGTTTCTTGAATCAAACAACCTCCTCTAGCCCACCCAGTATGGGTTCCGTCGACAGCACTCTACCACAGACTACCTAATTCGTCTTGAAACATCTATTAGAGAAGCCTTTCTCAACTGCCAACATCTTGTATCAATATTCCTTGACATAGAGAAGGCTTACGACACAACATGGAGGTATGGCATTTTGCGATACCTCCATACATATGGGTTACGTGGCCATCTACCCATGTTTATTAAAAATATTTTAATGGACAGGAGATTCCAAGTTCGTGTGGGTTCGACACTTTCCCGTTCTTTTGTACAGGAACTTGGAGTCCCTCACACTCTTCAGTATAAAGATCAATGCCATCACTGAACAGCTCCCTCTCACTGTTTCGAATGGGCTGTATGTCAATGACTTTCACATCTCATGTCAGTCATCAAACATGAGATATATTGAGCGGCAACTACAAACTGCCCTCAATCGTATGCATAAGTGGACTCTTGCGACAGCTTTAAATTCTCTCTCTCCAAACTGTATGCATGCACTTGTGCCATTGATGGGGTGTACACCCTAATCCTGAAATTCATATTGGTGAAGTTTTGCTGCTAGTGGTCCCGGAGACCAAGTTTTTTATCTTTGATTGTAAACTGACCTTTATACCACACTTAGAGCAGCTTCTGGTCAAATGCACAAGAGCACTGAACATCCTCCATGTCCTTTCTTCTACCAGTTGGGGGGCAGATCGCTGTTCTATGTTAAAGGTCTTATTGGATCGAAACTCGACTATGGATCAATGGTCTATGGCTCTGCCAGACCCTCGGCCTTAAAGATGCTGGACCCCATTCATCACCAAGGACTTTGACTCTGCACTGGGGCTTTCCGTACCTCTCCAGTTCAAAGCATATACATTGAATCTCATGAACCTTCTCTACACCTTTGCCGTTTGCAAATATCCTTACAATATACTTTGAAACTTTGTTCCTTACCAAAACATCCCACCTGGGAATGTGTTTTACTTCCTTGGTGGACAGTACTTTTTCAGAACAGACGATCTGTCATTGCTTCGTTTGGCCTTCGCATCTGGGTGCAATTGGATGAATTGAGTCTGTCCTTGGATAACATTGCAGATTCCACAGGACGGCCCATCCCATCATGGCTTATTACAGCCCCCAAATGTGACCTTTCTTTCAGTCACCTAAAATAGGCAGATATTCCAGATTGGAAGTACCGTCTTTTATTCAATGAATATCTTTCAAACAATAATTTAGTTCTCATTTATACAGATGGTTCCAAATCAGGTAATTTAGTGGGCTCTGCTATGGTTTGCTATGGGTCAGTAGTTGCATGCAGAATTCCCTCTACAGCTTCTGTGTTCACTGTTGAACTGTATGCCATATCTCTTGCCCTGGATCATATTGCAGCTGAGCAGTACTCCAACTGCACTATTTATACTGACTCGCTTAGTTCTATACTTGCCTTGGAATCGCTACTTGTTAGCTCACATCCTATTCTTGCTGATATTCGAAACCGACTGGCCCATTTCTCATTAGCAGCTACTTCAATCCAATTTTTCTGGATACCAGGCCATGTTGGTATTTGCGGGAACAAGCTTGCAGACATGACAGCTAAATGTCTGCTTCAGCACCATCACCCCTGTGCCTATTCCGTACATGGACTATGGTGTTGTCTTCAAGGCTCGGCTCCATGCCAACTGGCAGTCCACTTGAAGTTAGCAGCGCGACAACAAACTTTTTCAAATCAAACCCAAAATTGGAGTTTGGCCATCTAGCTTCCGTAAAGTTCGGAAGGAGAAAGTTGTTCTCACTAGGCTACGCATTGGTCACAGTTTTTTAACTCATCATTTTCTTTTATCTGGAACTGATGCACCAATGTGTAGTTTGTGTAACACTCAAATCACTGTCAGCCACGTTTTACTTTCTTGCCATCGTTACAATTCTCAACGACGGCAATACTTTAAACATATTTTTTCCCAGGGTCAGTCTGTAACATTGGACAGAGTTATTGGTGATGTTGACTTTGTCCACCTTAATAACGTTTTTAATTTTTTAATGGCCGTTAATCTTTTTAATCTCATTTAAGTGTTGCATATTTATTCATAACACCTTTTTGGTTGTGGTTCCTTTTTTACAGTTTTCATCTCTCTCTTTCATTTTGACGTTGGACAATGGCCAGAACATTAAATAACTCGACACCAGGACTGGAAAGGTCAACTTCAGGTGACTAACGCTACTGTTTGAACTACTCGTTTGTCATACTGGCGAGTTGTTATTACACTTTTACTGCATATCATTTCACACTTTTACTACTTTACTTTTTAATACTGGCCATATTGGCTCATAACCCAGAACCAGGACTGGAAAGACCAACTTCATGTGACTGACGGTGGTTTTTATTCTTACCTGTTAGTCTTCCTGGCGGGTTATGATCATTACCATTTTGCTACAGGTAGTCCTTTACAACTTTGTTGATTGGATGCCAACATTGGTTTTTGCGCCATTTTCTGTTTTAATTGCCGTTTTGCTTTTATCTTCAATTACTTTTACAAATTTTACTCCATTTACTTGACTTTTATCTTTTTACTGGAGATTTGGCTACTCTTTATTACGATTTTGCTCAATGTCTTTTAAAACTTTTATTCTTTTACATTTTTATAATAGATGCTATGACACATAACCCGGAACCAGGACTGTAAAGGCCAACTTCAGGTGATTGACAGAGGTTCTTGAACTTACCTGTTAGTCTTCCTGGCGGGTTATGATCATTACCATTCTGCTAGAGTAAATACTTTATAACTTTGATGACTGGATGTCACCATTGGTTTTTACACTATTTTCTGTTTTAATTGCTGTTTTGTTTTTATCTTCATTTACTTTTACAAATTTTACTCCATGTACTTGACTTTTATTTTTTCTGGACATTTAGCTACTCACTGTTGCGATTTTCCTATGTGTCTTTTAAAACTTCTATTCTTTTACATTTTGATACTGGTTGCTATGACACAACCTGGAACCAGGACTGGAAAGACCAACTTCAGGTGACTGACAGTGGGTCTTGAACTTACCTGTTAGTCTTCCTGGTGGGTTATGATCATTACCTTTTTGCTAGAGTAAATACCTTACAACTTCTTATACTCTGCATTCTATCTTAACGTTGTAGACTCGGTGTCAACATTGGTTTTCTACTTTTTTGTTTTACCTTCATTTCCATTTATGTCTTTTTCTACATTTATTTTTTTTTACATTTTTACCGGATGTCTGGTGCAGATAGCCTTGCTGCTTTGTGCCATAAAACACTAAATCAATCAATCAATCAAACCCTGAGGCAAAGTTCTTAAATCTTACATTTGATTGTAAATTAAACTTTATTTTCCATATCAAGCAACTTTTGTTCAAATGTACAAGAGCACTGAACATTCTCCATGTCCTCTCTTCCACCTCTTGGGAAGCAGATTGATACTCCATGCTTAAAATTTATCGTACCTTTATCTGATTCAAACTTGACTATGAGTCTGTGGTTTATTGTTCTGCCAGAATCTTAGCAAAATACTGATTCCTGTCCACCATCAGGGGCTTTGGCTTTGCACTGAGGCCTTTCATACTTCTCCAGCCCAAAGTTTGTATGTGTGGTCCCATGAACTCCCCTCTGTATATTTGCCATTTGCACCTATCTCTCATGTGTGCTTCCAAACTTTTCACTTTACCACAGCATCCTACTTGAGGTTGTGCTTTTCATCCTCAGTGAGTTGCACTTTTTTAATAATAGAAAATCTACCATTGTTCTTTTTAGCCTTCATATCCAGGCACAATTAGAAAATTTGGATCTATTTTTGAATAGGATAGCAGTATCAATAGATTGGTCTTTTCCACCATGGCTTATAACTATCCCAACTGTGACCTATCTTTGAGTCATTAATTGAGGAAGGCCAATGCTCCTGATTGAAAATATTGCTTGTTATTTGCTGAACATCTTTCAAATGATCCATAAATTCCCATATACACTGTTGGCCAAAGGCGTAATGCCAATGAACATAAAGAAAAAAAGGCATTTTGCATTGTTGTTCTCAACCACTTATTTGAGTAGATTTTCAAAAGATGAAAATAAGAAAAGGGAATGTAAAAAAAAAAAAAATTAGCTAGTAGTAGGGAAAATGTGAACACTATTAAGTTATCCTCAATACTAGCTGGTCAAAAGTTTAAGACCATACCCAAAAGAAGTCTTAAATAGGGTAGGAAATGCCCAACAAGAGGCCTCACTTGTGAGTTGCACGGCCATCATCATTATGAACAACTGCAAACATTCATGTTGGCATGGTCGATATAAGCATTTGCAGAAGGTTGGCTGGTATGTTATTCCAAGTAGTGAAGATTGCTTCACAGAGATCATGCACTTTTTGGAACTAAACTTTTTTTGCCTTCCACCCCCAAACATTTTCAATGGGGTTCAGTTCGAATGAACATGCTGGATGGTCCAAAAGAATCACGTTATTCACCATGAAAATGTCCTTTGTCCTATGGGCATTGTCTGAAAGATCCAGTCATTTCCACAAACACAAGGGCCTTCATTCAATAAGGATGCTCTCTCCAACATGCCAGTGTAGCCAGCTGCAGTTTGATGCCCCTGTATAATCTGAAGCTCCATTGTTCTATGGAAGAAAGTACCCCAGATCATGATGGAACCTCCTCTACTGTGTCGTGTAGAAAATGTTTCTGGTGGGATATCCTAATTATGGTAGTAACGTTGGAAGCCATCTGGACCATCCAGGTTAAAGTTTTTTCTCGTCAAGAGACCAAAACCTTCATTTACTTTTCTATGTCCTATGTTTGGTGCTTCTCAGCAAAGTTTAACCAAGCTGTTTTGTGATTTGGAAGGAGGCGTGGCCTTTGAAGATGTTTATAGTTTTTAGTCTTTCTCTTGTAGATGCTGTCTTATTGTTCTTGAGCTGCATTCTGCACCTGTAAGGGCCTTAATCTTGTTCAATGATCGGCTGCTGTCTTGCCTTACAACCCATTGAATCCTCCTACGCAATGCCAGTGAAATTTTCTTGGGTCAATCACTTGAAATTATGATTTTGTATTGCTTAGGGCCTTTTAAGAAATTTGCAATAGCAGTTTTACTTTGCCCAAACTCACCAGCAATAGCATGTTGAGAGAGACCTTGCTTTTGCAACTCGACAATTCTGCCACATTTAAACTCTGTCAATTTTTTAGCCTTTGCCATTTTTTTACCCAATGTAACATAGGTGATGTCAGTGGGAGATGTTGACAACACTAATGCTTGAACAGAAATGACTAAATTTCATTATGTGTTTACTTATTAACACTTTGTTTCAGTATGGTCTTAAACTCTTGACCAGCTGGTATTTAGGCTAATTTCATAGTGTTCACATTTTCCCTATTAAATGCTAAAAAGGTTTTTTATTTTTATTTTCACCTTTTCGAAGCTCTACTCAAATAAGTAGTTGAGTATAACAATGCAAAATGCATATTTTTTCTTTATTGTGGGAATGAGCTAGTTGACAGAGCAGCAAAGTCCATCTACTCTGGCTCTATCACCACCGTACCTGTTCCATACATAAACTATGGCCCAGTTATCACAACCTGACTTTACACCAGTTGGCAGTCAACCTTGAGTGAGCAACAAAATAATAAGCTTTTTCAAATCAAGCCTTCTTTAGCTCTTTGGCCATCTTGTTTCTGCAAAGATCAAAGGGAGGAACTTTTTTGGCTAGATTACGCATTGGTCACAGTTTTTTAACTCACCACTTCCTTTTATTTTGTACTGATGCACCAGTGTATGGCACTCAGGTCACAATCATACATCTTTTATTATCATGCCATTGTTACAACTATGAATGACAATGCCATTTTGAATGTATTTTTAAGGTAGATTTGCCCTTGACATTGGCTAATGTCATTGGTGATACTGGCTGCCTCACTCACGTTTTTACATTTTTAAGAGCCATTGGTCTTTTTAACCTAAAGTTTTTTTTAAACTATATACTGTTTTAGCATGATTTCTTTTGCATATTTTAATTTTTATTTTGACCTGAATCCAGGACTGGAAAAGCCAACTTTAGGTGACTGACAGCAGATTTGAACTTAATGCTTTAGTTTTCCTGGCAGGTATTAATTTTACATATTTTATGTATTTTTACCTTAATTTCCACATACCATTATAGTATACTACATATTGTTTGGCACAGATAGTCTAGTAGCTTAGTGCCAATAAACGTGAAATACCCACCCACCCTTTTCTCTCATGAGCCATGTTCAGAAATATGTAGGTATGATATGTCAATTTGATTTCCTGAACTAGAGAATAAAATGGCATGATTCTCTTTTCTACCCCCACATTGGTGTAAGTTCTCAGTTGCTTGGTTTTTGGCTTTCCAGTAGTATGATCTTCATCTTATACTGCATACGGTTGTTGGTTCCTGGAGGCAGTTGACTTGACATGTATAATCTGCCACAGCCTAGCCACTCTTCACCTTGTGGCACATTCTTTATACCCTCACCCACATCACACTCATCAGAGGAATTGAGATATGGAAGTGGGTTGTTTGGATCCCTATCCAACTGGTGTTCTCTTCATTTTGGATTTGCTCTTCCCATTTCTGTGTTGCCCTTTTTACACTTGGCAAAGAGTATATCAATTACAGAAGTGGTGTGGTCTCCAACAATGAACAGGTAGAGAGACCAACCAAGGGAAAGAAAGAAGCACTCTTCAAAAGGGTTTAAAGAACTCTCTAAAAGGGATTCTTGCATTAGAGGAACATATGTTTTGGTAGAAAATTGATAGTTTGATTAAATGAAACAGAGGGAGTCACATGCATCAGGATTGTGTGTCAGCCCTCATATTGGTTGAGGGTTATATGATGACTTACATGGAAATGCAGTTGAACTGTGTTAATTGTAGGGTATATGAAAGCTGAGGGCTTGTGGCATGTAAAAGAAATTTGCATGTAGAGGGCAGTTCTGAATGAAAAAGGCTATTTATGTGGGAGGAGACAAATATCTATTGGAAGTATATTTTCAGTACAGAAAAATTATAACATTGGCCTATTATAAAAAATATTTCACCTTACATTTGACTAAATACCTTAGCAAGTTGAAAAACCAGTTATTGAGATTTTTTGTGGGGGGTTTCCCTCAGAGTAAAACTTTGTGTAAATAATCCAGTGATATTGCTGTTTCCACTTTCTGTTTTTATTTGCATTATTTGTGTTAGTTCATTTCGTGACACTAGGTGACGATAGTTGAAGACAGATGCTTTAAATAATTCTTCATTAAAAATATGCAAAGACAGAATACACATAAATAGGACATCTTCCTGTCTCTCTCAACATTCACATTTTTCAAGACTATAAAAAGTAAGCTAATTGGCTTAATCATTTAGTATGCAGTAAATAGCCAATATTTGTGTTTCATTGTTTAGAATTAAGCACAAAGCTGCATAAAAGACTATCTGTGCTCTGCCACCATGGCTATCAAAATCTGGTTTCTAGTAGTGCGAGTCCACAGGCATACTGCTGTGCCTTTGGGGGACAACAGCCAGTGTAACAGTACTCACTATATGATTAAATATGTTAGGGACTTAGTTGAGCTTGTTACAATTTTTCTCTATAACCATATGATACTTTGAAACAGTAGAAAAAGTCTCAACTGCAAAATTTTCTGTTAGATGGAGCAATTTAATCTGAGGGTAGCCTTGAGGACTCATAGAGGTTACATGTTTAAATTTTACTCCCAACAATTATTTTTTTTTTGCAACCAACATAAGATCTAAATGGAAAGAAGTCATACTTAATAGAAATCTATTTCTTTATAGATTTAGAGTGCAATAGACAGCTCTTTAGGTCTGAAAACTTGTGTAATTGCTGAAACTATTGTGCTGCTTTAAGTTTCCAAATGCCAAAACGAAAAAGGATTCATGGGAGTGAAGATAGTAGAGAAGATGGTGAAGGGTCAAACAAAAGAAGGAAGGTTCAGGTGGATGTTGTAAGTACTGAAAGTAACATTTTTACTGCTCTGTCAAGATCTGAGTTAGTGAATCATAGTCTAGCATGAGAACAACTGAGAAAATGTCTTCACAAAATTGACTGAAATTATATTCTCACAAAAATAGAAGGACCTAAAATACTGTGAACTGAAGTTTGCAAAATATTTATAAGAAAGGGCTTTAAGAACTTATTTATAGCATGGAGTATTTTTCCTGCATTTATTTTTTATTATAATTTATTGATTATTTCACAAGTTATTTTGTTATCTTTAATATTTGCAGGATTTCCCTTATCACAGTAATTCTCAAAAACGAGAAAATCTATTGAAAATGATCTGATTGTGTAGTTTTACTGTTCTAAAACTTTTTCACGGTGATGAATCACTTTTTGAAGTTAAAGTAGAAAAACAGTTAGTATGATTAGAAGCACATTTTCCAGTGATAATTTCATATTTTACACTGGAAGAATAAGACTACATGCTTATGTAAAACAAGTTTTGTTGAAGTTCATGAAGCCTTATAGCAAAATTTTAAACAGGATGTGTGATTTACTTCTGTGTCATGTTTATGTTAAGAGTTTAATTGGTTGGTTAGTAAATTTTAAACCTGCATTCTACTAATGTCAGTAAACTAATGCTGATTGTTTAATAGTTTTATTTGAAATAGAGATCTTATTTCACTTTTATAATAATATGTATTACCTGATTGTAATTTATGCTATGCTACAGTTTTAGAATGATATTGATCTAAATCAGTTACTTCAGATTGTGTTTTGGGTTGCACATAGCAGCTGGTATTATAGATTTAAAAGTAATTCTGTTTTTAAATATAAAACATTTTTAAACTTCAATTACTGAGAAGTTTCTGACATAATTTTTAACAAACATTTCATGTGTTCTTTTAACAGAAATACTCATTGTTAATACACATTCTTAATGGATAAATAAATGTGCTTAAAGAATGTGGAAGATTATATTTGTTATGTGAGTGTTAAACTTATTCTTTGCTTCATAATAAAGAAACTAATTTATTTAAATGAAGCATTAATTTGAGTTTTTCTAATTTGAAATTCTTATGATGTTTTCATCAACATCAGAATAAAATTTGATTTTTAAGAAAGCTCCACAAATGTGGATTTCTTTAGAGAGAGAAATTTGGCACTTTGAAGGGATGCATGATGTTCCACAGATAAAATGTTCTCTATTCTTTGTAGTTACTTTTATTAGTAGTAGTGGTTGGAAGTTTAAATTTCATAATACTTTGATTGTAAACATAATTCACAATTTTTGAATTGTTAATTTAATATTTATGATTTACCTAAATATTCTAAGCTGGCCAAACATCATGAGCTATTACCATGAGTATAGCTGAAAATATTAACATTGAGAACACCTAGCTGATGAAACAATACATTCTAATCTTTGTAAATTGGAATGTATGAAAAGGATACTTAAGTAACTCTAGCCAATACCAATAGCAGATTGAATCTGTTTCACTTTATAATCAGGTAACTTGGTCGTATCATAATTTGATGCTAATAAAAATTAGATTGCACTTCAGTTTGTTGGTGTCATTTCTTTCTACAGGATTTTAAACATTTAAAATAGTTAGGTTCAAAGAAATGATTTGTTAAAATGTTTCCCAGTAATCATTATTTCAAATATATATTTGTTTCAATACATCATGTTTGCTTTCTGTATTAACTCTCATGAAAATTAGTTTGAAAACGTAAATGTGATGGGGAAAAAAAAAAGGAAAATGGCAGTCTGTTTTGTCTCCAAACTACTTGTTAATAAATAATGATTTTTGATTATTAGATTATAGTACTAGCAAATTAAAAAGGAATTTCAGAATAGCAATTTGTACACACAAGTATTAAAATGTTTTACTGAAGTGAAATATATTAAAAAAAAAAGATTCTGCTGGAATAGAGTTTATATAGCATAACTCTTTCTCCTCTTCTTAGAATAAATGCATCTGTTTTTAACTTCTTTTTTTTTACCTTAAATGTTGTGCATATGGAATAAATGAATGCCCTTCATTGTTTCTGGACACTGTAGTATGTACTAATCAAAGATTGGTGGCTGTATTTTCAGATTATTATTAAAATGTTTTTGTAACTCTCATTCTTTGCAGAAGTTTAGCAGTTTTCCCCTATCCTTGTGTTAAAGTTGCTAGATGCTAGTAGCAAATCTTTTCTTTGTGTTAATTATTTTTCATATATTGAGTTTATTGCATGGTAGCATGTATGTGAAAAAGCTTCTATTTTGGTTATGGATACAATGGTCATGTGGTCCCTTGAGCATGGTAGGCAGAAGTAAACCTCAAATAAGAGGACCTTCATGTCATGGGGCTCTGTTGATTCATTTACAAGCCCACTCATCTGACACGTCTTGAACAGGGAGAGATATGCCAGGAACTCTATGATACCATACGAAACTTCAAAACTGAAGATGGCCACTTGCTCTGTGAAACCTTCATTCGAGCACCAAAAAGGAGGTATGTATTTTTGTTGCAGATTTGGCTTTAATGATTAGATTTTCTTCATTGTATCTTAGATTTGCACTTATTAATCAGGAAGGCATAATCAACACATACTCACTTGTAAGAGAAGTAATAGCTGGTGATAAAAGTGGTTTGTAATGCTTGTTTTAAGATATTGTATAAAGAAAAATTAAAATTTGCAATGATTATTTCTACAGATTGTATCCTTAGAGGTCTCACAATGTTGTCAGTAAAATTAATGATGCAACAAATTTCAAAAGTATGCCAATGAAATCTGAAGTCAGGTGCAACCAGATGATTTGGATGTTATGGACCCAGAATTTATGCAGTATGTTAGTTTTAAAACAAATTTTCCATTTCCATATAAACCAGTGGTCATATCAAACATTGAAAGATAACAGGTATATATTTATTAACTGCCAGATTTTTTTCTGTGATTATGTCAAAATTATCTGTGCTTTATGCATATGTCACCATCTTTGTCTTGTTCAGAATACAGATTATGACTAGTATTTGTGTGTACAAAACACATGCTTGAACTATTAAAGAAATCAGCAAACTTTAGCATATAGTCAAGGCCTGAGCACTGACTCTAAAATTCTCAGTGTAACAAAAAGTGAAATCAAAAATGCTAAGTTAGATCCTCCAAAACCATCTGAAGATTATCATTAATTCCTTAAATTTGTTATGCCAGTCGTATGATTATACCTTTCTAAAGGTGGATTTTGTGAAAGTAAAACTGTTCCAGCTTCATTATGTACCCAGTAAAATGTAAATGAGTATTCTGTTAATTCTTATTAACAAATGTTTTCATGGCACTGCCAGTGTTTTGTTGGTGCAAGAGTTGTAGGCTTTTATAGTCCCATAATATCTGTGGTGATTTTTCATTAAGTTGTAGTGTTACACTCTGAGAAAAGTGACCTCAAAAGAATATTATTCACTTTTGTAAGCCTATATAATGTAGCAGGAGTTATAGATGACAGCTGGTGAATTTGATTGAATCAATAATTAAATACATTTCAACTTGATAATAATTTGAAATATTTATCATTTTTTACATCTCATTAAATGTATTGAGCAACATTTGATAAAATATCAATGCTTTCCCACTTTATTGTGCTTACTTCTGATAAAAAATAACAGATTCAAAATATTAATTTACTTTTAGTTTGTCATATTGTGTAGTAAAATTTAAGACATGATTTGAAATAAAAGAGTTAAAAAGTTAATGTTTACATACTCATTTTTAGGAGCTTGGCTGATTACTATGATGTGGTCAGTGTTCCAATGGATCTCTTAAAAATCCAACAAAAATTGAAAACAGAAGAATACACTGAAGTTGAACAAATGACAGCTGATATAGAGCTTATGGTGAATAATGCAAAGGCTTACTATAAGGTAACTACTGTATGTGGTCTATTTTCATTGTTCTAAGTAAATTTTACATTCTTGCTGTCATCATTGTAATCTTATTAGTTGTTTAAGCAAAGAAGTTTAAATATTTGATGGGATGATTGAATTACTTGTTAATTTTTAGTTTCAAAATCTTACATTTGTGCATTCCTAGAAATAACATGATTTTATATCTGTTTTAGAGTTGCTGAGATTTAACAGATGAACAAAATGGTTAAACTAGCTAATCATAACAACATTGAAAGATTTTAGAAATTTTAACCTCTTTGCATTGGTTCTAGTTTTCAATTTTTTCTTACAATAAATGAAAATTTTAATGTGTTCAAATTCACAAATAATGTACACAATATATAGTAAGATTATAGGCTTCTTACAGTTTTTGTCAATTTAGTGGCTCTACTGTTAAGACTAACATAACTTACTTTTTGAAAACTCTCAAAGATGAGTGACAACTTTCTATACTTCATGCATTGTTACAATAACTATTATTTAATGTTCTATATAAAGTTGATTTAAAAAAGTGTTTTCTAAATTAAGTAACGTAACAAAATAATTGAGTTAAAGTTGATTTATAATACACAGAGTGCAAAAATACATTTAGCAGTCACAATCAAAAATTAAGAATTAAAAAACAACAACAAATTTTAATACATGAAATTATTTGCAACAGCCTCCCACTCGGAGTGGATTCCTGTACGTAGTGTACGTGGTGAGGGGACCTCCCAGGGAAGGTTCTGTTCTGTCTGGTTACCTTCTCTGGGATCTAAACATCCACCCACGTGTTTGCCGTGCATGGCGACCCGTGAAGGGGAAGAGAGGATCCTGGTGGTTGAGGGGTCCAACCCTAACACACCACTTTGGCCTCGAATTCCTGTAGACGGGCGGCCCTTGGGTGGCCCCCCCTTGGGTCAATCGGCTGGTCCACCTGGGCTAGAGCCAACCAAGTACCAGTGTTGGAAGTTCTCAACGGGTGTTGTGGACATTGTGCCTGATGCTGGTGTTTGGGTATAGTGCTCACGAAACCCTGGCATTGCTGCATTGTCCTTGCATGACTTTGTAGTGCGTCCCCTTGTAGGGCTCCATGGTGGGTGGGGTCAGTGAGTACCGAAACTTTTTCTCTTTCCTATGGATCCTACAAAAAATTTAAATAAAATTGTAAAAAAACAGTCAATGGGTAAGCGACCACGTCTTGAATACTCAGAACAGCAATCTCCAACATCAGTAACACACGTACCTCATTTTCTGATATTGCATTCTCTTTCAGAAAAACCTTTAGTGCAAATGTCCCCTTTTTTTATTCAAAAGGGGCTAGAGGGACTTGCTGGCTCTCCAAAGTCAGTAAAGAAGCTTCGATCTGGTGACATATTGGTTGAAACATCCACATCCCAACACAGTGAACTCCTCTTGAAATCAAAGGCAATTGGCGATATACTTATTGAGGTTACACCCCATGCTACTTTGAATACTTCACGAGGAGTTATTGTTGAAAGGGATTTGAAGAATGTTCCTGAATCAGAGATTCTCGCTGGTCTCTCCACTCAAGGAGTTTCTGCAGTGAGGCGCATCTCCACTCTCAAAGATGGAGTTACACTGCCAACAAATACCCTCGTTTTAACATTCACTTCACCACGTGCACTCGCCACCATCAAAGCAGGTTATCTCATTTGCAGGGTTCGGCCATACATTCCAAACCCTCTTCGATGTTTTCAATGTCAGAGATTCGGGCACTCAAAGACATCTTGTCGTGGTTCCCTGACATGTGCTCATTGTGGAGGCGAGGACCATGATGCCTATGATTGTGACATAAACCCACATAGCGTCAACTGCAATGGTTCTCACCCCTCTTACTTTCATTCTTGTCCAAAATGGTTGGAGGAAAAAGAGGTGCAGCGTTTGAAAACGACACATAACATTAGTTATCCTGAGGCTCGGAAATTGCTGTCCACAATCCCATCTCGGACATATGCTGCTGCACTCCATTCCACAACTACAGTGGAAGTGCAGACAGATCTCTCTGTGCCTCCAAGAGAATTGTTTTCAAATCAAATGAAAAGCCTTTTGACCTCTGTGGTTAAAAAAGTAGATGAATCGACTTCCACACCCATCTCTGTTCCTCCCATAATTTACAACAAACCTCAAGATCCATGTCCTTCAGTTTCAAATACAGGCATTTCTTCTGATACATCATTTTCTCCCACCACAATAAACAAAACAATTATTCGTCCGCGTCCTCAGTCACTTGATTCCTCTTCCAATAACAAAAACCTGCCCACTCGACCCAGAGCAGGATCCATGGAGGTTGAAAGACCTCCTCCGAAGAAAGACAGTAAAGAAAAAAGACGAGGTCGTAAACCGAAGGGTTCTCCAACCACTTCACCTGTCCGTCCTTAATAATGGCCACCTTGATACAATGGAACTGTCGAGGTTTGCGTTCTAATCTGGATGATATCAAAACGCTGATTGCTTCCTACCATCCTGTTTGTCTTTCTCTACAAGAAACATTTCTCAAATCTGCTGATACAGTCTCCATTCGTCAGTTTTCTCTGTACAGAAATGACAAGTTGTGTGATGGTCGAGTACATGGAGGGGTGGCACATGTTGGTTGATCAACATGTGCCCACCCTATCTTTGTCACTCAACACACCCTTGGAGGCCATAGCCATCCATGTTTCCTAGGGTCATACCATCACTGTTTGTTCTGTGTACATGTCCCCTGGAGAGACATGTGATCAATCAGACCTTGATGCTGTCATTGAACAGTTGCCATTTCCATTTCGAATCCTGGGGGACTTTAATGGACATCATCCCCTCTGGGGTAGTGCTATTATTGATGGGAGGGGTCGATCTATAGAGCAGATGCTCTCTGATTACAATCTTTTTCTTTTCAATACTGGTTCTTCCACTCACTTTCATGCACCTAGTCAGTCATTCACTGCTATTGATCTCTCCGTTTGCTCCCCTTCATTATACACCCATTTTTCATGGAGGATTGACAGTAATCCACCAGGCAGTGATCATTTTCCGATCCTTTTGAGAGAGACTGGCTGTGGTCGATGCCACCCTACCCGCATGCCCCGGTGGAAGCTAGATCAGGCAGACTGGTCCACTTTCACTGCTCTTGCAGAACTTGATCCTGCCATCGTAAATCAGCCATCAATAGACGACTGTGTTGCAGCGGTAACTGATTGTATTATACATGCAGCTGCTCAGTGTATTCCTAAAACCTCTACACGTTTCCCACGATATCCTCGTCCATGGTGGAATTCTGCTTGCAACTTAGCACGAAAGGCTCAAAAACAGGCCTGGGATTCTTTTCGTAGATATCCCACATGTTCAAATCGGGTTGCTTTCCAACAGGCCCGAGCACATGCTAGGTGGGTAAGACATCAAAGCCAGAAGGAATCTTGGATTAAGTTCACAACCAGCATATCTTCTACCACCAGTTCCAAGATCATATGGGACAAGATTCGAAAGGTTAATGGGCACTACTATTCTGTTCCCCTCTCGATCTTACTCTCTGATGGTCAGGAGGTGACTGATGTCCGGAACATTGCTAACACTCTAGGTGAAAGCTTTTGCCGGGTATCTAGCACTTCTGCTTGTTCCTCCACCTTCCTGGCCATCAAGATTCGGGCAGAGCGATCACCTCTTTCCTTTCAAACTGACTGTTTCTTTGACTATAATAGTCCCTTTACCCTGTTGGAACTAAAAATGGCCCTTCATCGGTCTGCCAGTACATCTGTTGGACCTGATGATATTCATTATGACATGCTGCACCATCTATCTCCTGCTTCTCTTGATGTCCTTCTGATTATCTTCAACCGGATATGGCAGGAGAATTTTTTTCCTGATGCCTGGCGCCAGGCTATTATTTTACCTTTCTCTAAGCCAGGGAAAGATCCGAAGATTCCTTCAAACTATTGTCCAATTGCTCTGACGAGCTGTCTCTGTAAGACCTTAGAAAGGATGGTTAATGCTCGTCTTGTTTGGTTCCTTGAATCAAACAACCTCCTCGCCCACCCAGTGTGGGTTCCGTCGACAGCACTCCACCATAGACCACCTAATTCCTCTTGAAACATCTATCAGAGAGGCCTTTCTCAACCGCCAACACCTTGTATCGATATTCTTTGACATAGAGAAGGCTTACGACACAACATGGAAGTATGGCGTTTTGTGAGACCTCCATACATATGGGTTACGTGGCCATCTACCCATGTTTATTAAAAATTTTTTAATGGACAGGAGATTCCAAGTTCGTGTAGGTTCGGCACTTTCACGTTCTTTTGTACAGGAACTTGGAGTCCCTCAAGGCTGTTTATTGAGTGTCACACTCTTCAGTATAAAGATCAATGCCATCACTGAACAATTCCCTCCTACCGTTACGAATGGGCTATATGTTGACGACTTTCACATCTCATGTCAGTCATCAAACATGAGATATATTGAGCGGCAACTACAAACTGCCCTCAATCGTGTATGGAAGTGGACTCTTGCGAATGGCTTTAATTTCTCTCTTTCCAAAACTGTATGCATGCACTTTTGCCGTCGACAAGGTATTCACCCTGATCCTGAACTTCACATCGGTGAAGTTTTGCTGCCAGTGGTCCTGGAGACAAAGTTCTTGGGGCTTATCTTTGATCGTAAACTGACCTTTATACCACACTTAAAGCAGGTTCGGGTCAAATGCACAAAAGCACTGAACATCCTCCGTGTCCTCTCTTCTACCAGTTGGGGGGCAGATCGCCGTTCAGTGTTAAAGATATATCATGCACTTATTAGATCGAAACTCGACTGTGGATCAATGGTCTATGGCTCTGCCAGACCCTCGGCCTTAAAGATACTAGACCCCATTCATCACCATGGACTTCGACTCTGCACTGGAGCTTTCCCTACCTCTCCAGTTCAAAGCATATACATTGAATCTCATGAACCTCCTCTACACCTTCGCCGTTTGCAACTTTCTTTACAATATACTTCGAAACTTCGTTCCTTACCAAAGCATCCCACCTGGGAATGTGTTTTCCTTCCTCGGTGGGCAGTACTTTTTCAGAACAGACGATCTGTCATTGCTCCGTTTGGCTTTCGCATCCGGGCGCAATTGGATGAATTGGGTCTGTCCTTGGATAACATTGAAGATTCCACAGGTTCGACGCATCC
Organism: Carcinoscorpius rotundicauda; assembly: GCA_011833715.1. Lineage (NCBI taxonomy): Eukaryota > Metazoa > Arthropoda > Merostomata > Xiphosura > Limulidae > Carcinoscorpius > Carcinoscorpius rotundicauda. The sequence continues at coordinate 44,799,362 of CM022393.1, forward strand.
CACCATGGCTTATTACAGCCCCCAAGTGTGACCTTTCTTTCAATCACCAAAAAAAGGCAGATACTCCAGACTGGAAGTTCCGTCTTTTATTCAATGAATATCTTTCAAACAATCATTCAGTTCCCATTTATACAGATGGTTCCAAATCAGGTAATTCAGTGGGCTCTGCTATGGTTTGCTATGGGTCAGTAGTTGCACGCAGAATCCCCTCTACAGCTTCTGTGTTCACTGTTGAACTGTATGCCATATCTCTTGCATTTCTCTCTCTCTCTAAAACCATTTGCATGCACTTTTGCTGCCAATGGGGTATTCATCCTGATCCTGAACTCCGTATAGGTAAAGTTTCACTGCCAGTGGTCCCTGAGACCAAGTTCTTGGGACTTATCTTGACTGTAAGCTGATCTTCATACCATACTTAAAGCAGCTACAGGTCAAATGTGCAAGAGCACTGACTTCCTCCCATGTCCTCTCTACCACCGGTTGAAGAGTTGATCAATGTTCTATGTTAAAGATATATCGTGCTCTTATTCGATCAAAACTCAACTACGGATCAATAGTCTATGGCTCTGCCAGACTCTCGGCCTTAAAGATGCTGGACCCCATTCATCATCAAACACTTCGACTTTGCACTGGGGCTCTCCTTACCTCCCCTATTCAAAGCTTATATGTAGAATGTCATGAACCTTTTCTGCACCTTCACCATTTGCAACTCTCTTTACTATGTTCTTTGAAACTTCGTTCCTTACCAAAGCATTCCACCTGAGGATGTGTTTTCCTTCCTCTGTGGGCCATATTTTTTGAGAACAGACAATCTGCCATTGCTCCTTTTGGCTTTTGCATCCAGGTGCAATTGGATGAATTGGATCTGTCCTTGGATAACATTGCAGAATCCACTGGTCAACCCATCCTACCATAACCTACTGCAGTCCCCAAATGTGACCTTTCTTTAATTCATCTGAGAAAAGCAGAATTGGAAGTAACGTCTTTTATTTACTGAACATCTTTTCAACAATCTTTCCATTCCAATTAAAATAGATGGTTCCAAATCAGGTAACTCTCTGGGCTCTGCCATAGTTTGTTGCTGTTTGGTGGTTGTGCACAGAATTGCCTCTACAGCTTCTGTGTTCACTGCTGAACTGTATGCCATATCTCTTGCCCTTGATCATATTGCAGCTGAGCAGTACTCCAACTACACTATTTATACTGACTCGCTTAGTTCTATACTTGCCTTGGAATCACTTCACATTAGCTCACATCATATTCTCGCAGATATTCGAAACTGACTGGCCCATTTCTCATTAGCAGCTACTTCAATCCAGTTTTTCTGGATACCAGGCTATGTTGGTATTCATGGGAACGAGCTTGCAGACATGGCAGCTAAATATGTCTGCCTCAGCACCATCACCCCTATGCCTATTCCGTACATGGACTATGGTGTTGTCTTCAAGGCTCGGCTCCAGTTGGCAGTCCACTTGGAGTGAACAACGCGACAATAAACTTTTTCAAATCAAACCCAAAATTGGAGTTTGGCCATCTAGCTTCCGTAAAGTTCGGAGGGAAGAAGTTGTTCTCACTAGGCTACGCATTGGTCACAGTTTTTTAACTCATCATTTTCTTTTATCTGGAACTGATGCACCAATGTGTAGTTTGTGTAACACTCAAATCACTATCAGCCACGTTTTACTTTCTTGCCATCGTTACAATTCTCAACGACGGCAATACTTTAAACATATTTTTTCCCAGGGTCAGTCTGTAACATTGGACAGAGTTATTGGTGATGTTGACTTTGTCCACCTTAATAACGTTTTTAATTTTTTAATGGCCGTTAATCTTTTTAATCTCTTTTAAGTGTGGTATATTTATTTATTACACCTTTTTAATTGTGGCTCCTTTTTTACAGTTTTATTCTCTCTCATTCAATTTGACATTGGACAATGGCCAGAACATTAAATAACTCGACACCAGGACTGGAAAGGCCAACTTCAGGTGACTAACGCTATTGTTTGAACTACTCGTTAGTCATACTGGCGAGTTGTTATTACACTTTTACTGCATATCATTTCACACTTTTACTATCTTACTTTTTAATACTGGCCATATTGACTCATAACTTGGAACCAGGACGGAAAGACGAACTTCAGGTGGCTGACGTTGGTTTATATACTACCTGTTAGTCTTCCTGGCGGGTTATGATCATTCCCATTCAGCTACAGGTTGTTTTTTACAACTTTGTTGACTGGATGTCTTAAATGGTTTTTGCACCATTTCCTGTTTTAATTGCCATTTTGCTTTTATCTTCAATTACCTTTACACATTTTACTCCATTTACTTGACTTTTATCTTTTTACTGGAGATTTGGCTACTCTTTATTACGATTTTGCTGAATGTCTTTTAAAACTTTTATTCCATTACATTTTGATAATAGCTACTATGACACATAACCCGGAACCAGGACTGGAAAGGCCAACTTCAGGTGACTGACGGTGGTTCTTGAACTTATTCGTTAGTCTTCCTGGCGGGTTATGAACATTATTATTATGCTATAAGTAAATAGTTTATAACTTTGAAGACTGAATGTCACCATTGGTTTTTACGCCATTTTCTGTTTTAATTGCTGTTTTGTTATTACCTTCATTTACTTTTACAAATTTTACTCCATTTACGTGACTTTTCTCTTTTTACTGAACATTTGGCTACTCATTGTTGTGATTTTACTGTGTGTCTTATAATACTTCTATTATTTTACATTTTGATACTGGTTGCTGTGACACATAACCCAGAACCAGGACTGGAAAGACCAACTTCAGGTGACTGACGGTGGGTCTTGTACCTGCCTGTTAGTCTTCCTGGTGGGTTATGATTATACCTTTTTGATAGAGTAAATACCTTACAACTTTTTACACTCTGCTTTCTATCTTAACCTTGTACACTAGGTGTCAACATTGGTTTTATACTTTTTTGTTTTGCCTTCATTTCCATTTATGTTTTTTACTACATTTTTACCGGTTGTTTGGTGCAGATAGCCTCATTGCTTTATGCCATAAAACACTAAATCAATCAATCAAAGCAACAGCCTCAATATAATATATGCAAGTTCATATACACATTGTCACATGTTAAATGTCCACCATATAATTTTGATACAGTATGTGTTCCTTCACAAAATTTGGCAGACTTTTAGTAAAAATTACAATTTTTTTGCACAAAAAATCCAGTTTTTTTTTTAAATGAAACATTTTACTTATGATTTTTTGTAAAGATATCAAGTCTATTTGGTTACTAGTCCAAGTACAAAATGGTTTCAGGTTGTGATTTGAAAAACTATTCTTCATCCCAAATCTCTTAAATATTATTTGTGTAATTTCTAAAACCTCCTAAGTACATTTCAAACACTCATTTTCAATAAGACTTTATATTTTATATTATTTCTATACTATATGTGGGGTCTGGCAATTGACAGACCTCTTAACCATCATAAACAAAATTATGAAATTTTTTTTTGTGCTGGAATGATAACATATTATAACATGAAGTCTAAGTGGCTTAAGTTTTGCAACATTATATATTTATTATTTTTTATTATATTGACCTTCTCGTCATATCTAGTTAACATCTACATAAGTTGCATTAACGTGGTGCATGTGTACTCATGTTACTCTATCCAGTGGTATAAAATTGTCCCAGTCCAGGCTGTGTTTTAGTGAATAGTATTTTTTATTATACTGTACAATTTAAATTATTATACATTATCTAAATATATAAATATTTACTATTTAGAAATAAGTTATAACACTTATTTTCATTAAAATATAGAACAATAAAGAAGTTAAGCAAACAATTATTTATTCTCACTATGAACTTTAAACTCAATTCCTGCAAGACATGGGTTAAGCCTTGTAAAGTTTCACACATGGAGGATATCAAACAAGATTATTTTTAGGTTTCATATACACAGTTGAATAACCAAAAAAGTCATAAATAACTATACAGGTACCATATTATTCCACTATAATTTAATAAACTTAGTAACTAAGCTGTATTTAGCTCAGAAGAAAGGAGGAAACTTCAAGGAAACTAAAGACATGACCTACCTCCTTGAAATCTTGAATTGGAAGAATGTGGTAGCCTTTTCACAAATTAAAATGGCTAAGAAACTACTAGGGGCATATTCTGAGCTGTCTGTTTGTTATTCACGTCATATATTATAGCAAGAATATTTGAGGAACTGTTTCTAAAAATGGAAAGAGGTCATTGGGGTTATTGTGTTTGATTCAGTACCTAAGCCATATTTCAGCAAAAAGAAAAGATGCAGGGTTCTTATTTTATATTCTAGTTTGTTTGAGTTCTTGATTTGTACAAAACTACAGACTTTGTATTTTGACAGCATAAACATCTAACTTTAACCACTGCCACATTCGTCATACCAAAATATTCTTTAAAATATATATTTGGGTTGGTTCATTTTATATACACCTTTAAATTAAAAAAGTGCCTCATATAATATTGACATAAATTCATAAAATTGTAGTTCAATAAAATTTACATTGCAAATCAATAAACATGATGACATGGCCTTTAACCCATTATCTGTAGCAAAAGGTGTTGAAAAGCTTTTCTTTCAGTGATTATTGTTGCTATTACTGACCATTTTTTTCAAATAGAATCTATTATGCAGTTTGAACAACTTAACATTTCTATCTCTATGCTTGCAATTTTGATTTAAAAAAACAGAAATATCTATGATTTTTTGATATTGAGTTGCCCTTTAGAAGAACACTGAAATTAAACCCTGGATATCAGAATATTTTGTGTGAATATAGCATACAAAATGCAATATAATCTGTACTAGATGATTCATAATATAATTAATTGAATTTTGGTTGCACAGTCAACCTTGCCTTTAGTCACCAATATTAAAGGATGTTAGCATAAAATTGTTTGGAAAATGTGAGAAACTTTTATATGTCAATTAATGAGTTAGTATCAAATAAAGTCATTTATACATATTTAATTTTTCTAATTTATTAATGTATATGAAATTTCAATGAATTTTTAATCTTCAATAATGCTGCTATGATGATTGACGGAATATGGCTTTTGATGTTAAAATACAAGATGACTGTTTCTTGTTTTCATTTTGAATATTTTATTTTAAAGGAATTGTAACAAAGGTTACTAGAATTAGAGATGTTATATCTTATTTAAATTTTTTTATTACATAGAATCTTAACACTTTGCTTTTTGAAGCATTAATCTTTATTAAGAGAAATTTTTTAGAATCCTACTCATTGACTCAGATTCCTACATCTCTGTTGGAAAGGGGTACTGTTAGATAGACATGCCTGTTTTAGGTTAAGTATAGCATAAGTGTTAAGCTTAGTTATCTTAACAAGTGATAGTTTATCACAGGATTATTTATGTAAGTGTGTATGAATTATATGTGCCATTGTTGTGATTTGGTACTTATTGCTTTATGTTACTAGGACCTTCTAAGCTCTTTTCATTATTTTGATTGAGTATTACTACATCATCATAACTTATAGTGTGTGGAAAGTTCTTGGCTTAAGTTGGGCTATTTATAAACATTATTCCAAAATGTAGTTCAAGTTAAATTAGTGATAGATGTAATCAAACAGATACAGACTGCACATTTGTGAGTTTAGCCAGATAAAGACTGTGTATCTGTCTATAATGTGAATTACCACAGATTGTACTGTAAAAAGAGGGTAGAGAAGAAATAATTTGTCTTTTTTGTTGTCTTCTAAAGTAGTTAAATTAATTTGTGTGGATTTTTGATGCAGAGAGAGTTACTTAAAGCTTTGGATACATCTGTGATAACAAACAGTGTAAAATAAGAAAACTTATCATCAAATGTATTGTAATAATAGAGTAAAGAAGAAGAATTTGTCTTGTCAATTGTGTTCTAAAGTAACTGAAGTAGCCTGTGTGGACACTGACAAGAATAAACTACTATTTAAAGCCATGAATACAACTGTGGTGATTAACTATTTGTGCTTGGGCATCATTTGCTGTTCATGTCGTGAGGTTCAGTGACTTACATTATTTTTAAACTTCTTTCTGTGTATGTTATACCAATTAGTATAGTGCTGAATCACAGTTCATGTTTTATAGTATGTAATATTTAAATTCTTAATTTTACAAAGCAATATTGTGAATTTCCCTACTGTGAAAGAGATGGCACCTTTTTTGTAGGCATACCATCTTCCATATTTTATTAACTGCTCATCCAGTAAATACAAAATTTAAGGTAAATTATTCATGGTAAAATTGTTATTGCTCAGACAAACCATAATTTTGATAGCTTTCAATTTTGTTTGGTTACAAAAACATCAAATAGAAAATCAAACCTTTCTTGCTGCACCCACCTATCATGTACTCTCTTACAAGATTTTTTAATAGTTTTCTCTTACATTTCATTTCATATTATCTATACCCCAAAGAAAGTCAAGGCTCTTCATCCATAAAGTAATGTTATATTACATATTCTGAATGGAGAATTGTTAATTTCACTGACACTGTAAGCTTCATGCCCAAAGGAAAGATAATAACTAGCTTGGATGAACTTGTAATGGCTCTTGTCACATAATTAGAAAGCCAGAAAAATTGTGAGAGTTAGAGGAAAGTTATCTACATTTTGTATTTTATTTTTATATGTTCTTTGATGTATTATTTAAGTAAATAAAAGTTATTTAGTATATTTTTAACATTAAAAGTAAGATATAAGTGTCATCAATATTCAAAAACAAAAAAAAAAGCAATAAAACAATAATAATAAATAGATGTATACATTTACAAGCTTAAAGTTACTTTGGATAAACAAATGTAGTTTCATGTTAGAATTTGAATTCATTCTCAAAAGAAAGAAAGTGAAACATTTGTTTTGATGTGTTCTTTTTGTAGTTATGAGGTCAATCTAATTGATATACATTTTCAGCAGTTGGAGTTGAAAAAATAACAGATAAAATATAAAGTTTTACTGAAAATAAACATTTGAAATGTATTTAGGTGGTTTAAGAAATTATAAAATTAAATTTGTAAAATTTTAGGTGAAAAGTATTTTTAACTTTAACATGAAAATCACTTTGCCTGCACATTATTCAAAACAAATAGTCTTGAAATACTCAGTTTATTCATGGAATAAAATCTTTTAGTTTTTTTTTAAATGTTTCACAAAGAAATATGATTTTTATGTGTAAAAATTTTAAAATGTTAATTGAAAGTCTGCGAAATATATTAAATGTTAGTAGTATCAGATCTATAAAGGCTTTGAACGAGTACAAGAAGTGACATGGTTGATGAAACTGATTGAGCCCATACTAAGAGAATTAACTTGTAACAAACATTTGTACATTTAGTTGACTTGTTTTTATACGTATTATTTTAAAACAAATGGACTGTGTAGATTTAGTAAAATTTATCACTAACTCAGAACCTACATCTGCAGTAAAGAATCTGGCCCACATATGTGCATTTATTAGCTAGTCAGGATTATACAGTGGTAAATGGTGGTAGATGTAAGCAACAGTAGGCAAAGTAATTCTTTATATGCATAGCTGTAGTGGTGGTGAAAATATTGTAGAGAAAACAACCATGCTGACTGACTTTGGTAAGTGGATTGGTCTTACCAACTTGTGCTCAAAAGTGACAATTTATTAGAATTTGTTAAATAAGAACTAGAGAGAAAGAGAAAGGAGTGTTAACAGAGAAGACAGGAATAAAAAGAAAGGCAAAGAAGAGAGGAAGAAAGAGTGAATACAAATGTGAGGATGAAATACAAATTGAGAAAGAAGAAAAGGAGATACTAAAAATATGGAGAATAATAACACAAATTGAAATCACCAAGCTAACCCAATAGACAAATTGATGACCTAAGAATGTGGACAGGGCTAGCCATTCCAAGCTGTCTGAATTTGATGAACAAAAAATAACATGGAAAGGGATAAAACAAAGATGACTGGGCAGTTTATCTCATCCCCCCTTCTCACAGGAAAAGGCCTACAAGTTTATGTAGGCATGAAATCATGAAATGCCATGAACTATTACAAGCTAAAAGTTACCATGCTGAAACTCTATCAACTTATCATTGATGGTATTTTACCAGATTTTGAGATAAATCATACCTAACACTGGAGAAACTACATTTCAGTTTGTAGCACATATATATTGATAATGCTATGTAAAAAATTTGTACTTTTCCTTGTTCCTGAGTAGAAAGTATTTTTTTCCAATTGCTTATGCCTAAAGTAAGTGGAAAAGACCTATTTTTCTCTTCCAACTTTGCTTTTGTGACCAAGGAGAGTATAACGAAAACATGATGGGAAACTGTATTTGGGGGCTGATACATGAAAGTGATTTATGTTGCTGTTGTAAATCTCAAAAAACTACTCACTTCTAAACATTTTTGCTCATTTTTATATAACTTTAGTAAAAATACTTGTAAATCTTGATTTATGTCTTTTTACTCATACCTTATGTAAATTAAAATGTGCAAATTTGCTCAGTTTTATATAGAAAATAAGCTAATTTCTAAATTTCATTATCCAAGTCACAAAAGCAAAGTTTGAATGAAATAATGGCCATTTTCTTTACTTTTACAACATAAGTAATAAAGAAATAACACATACAATCAAGGAACAAAATTTGTGTTACATAGTGTAATGCGTAAGGTGAACTGAGATGACCAAGTGTGAAGACAGCAAGAAGAACTGACAGATACATGTGAACAGTTCATGACCATGTGTTACACTGAAGTATCATTGTTTCTTAATGAGAAAGTACTGTAAGACACAGACAAGATGAAAAGCCAGCAGAACCGTGTATGGAAGTCCATGAAGGGGAGTATAAATGGCAAAACCAAAATTAATAGTCATTGTCAAAGCCAGCAGTGGCTGACCAAAGGTGACAACAAGTCAAGAAACAAATGGGAGAAGAAATTCTATGTTTGTTATAAAATAGTGCATGTTGCAGGTGAGAGTCTGTCACTTACAAGGAACACAGAGATGCCAACCACTATGATTTTGGCATGTACATTATGACTATACACTCATACAGAAAAATATTACGACTTGTTGCAACTCCCAAATTATATATTATATCAGTATGTACAATAAAGTGATGAATATTTCCCTCAGGGCTTGAAAAGGGTGAAAAGAAAATTTTGACTGAGATACAAATAAATTTTGATAATAAATAAAAGGCATAGTTCAATTGGCTACTTCCGATAATCATGTTTGTGCTTAAAATAATAAAAAATTTTTGTGTCTCTGACGTCTACCAATAATTTGAGTGCAGTGCTTCTCCATATTGGGTACGTGAGGTAATCCATTGTTATGTCATCAGTGCTTGTTAGCCAATCAGCGCTCCTGTAAACTGATATTTCTCAAGCGGCATAGAATTACCAACGTGATCGTTCACAAGATGGAAAAAAAAAGAGGCTTTGTTTACCAAATTGCCTTGTTTCTAGCAAATCTAAAAAAATCTAAAATTTGGGAAAATTATAGTACAAAATATCTGGTCATTGCATCAAAAGTCAGTGACAGTCATGCATTTTGTACAGTTTGTCACATCAATTTTTCTGTGGTGCATGGCAGGATAAACGATTGTTCCAGACATACAAAATCGGCACCTCACCAAAAAAAGGCTGAGAAGAAGACAAAAAAATGCAGATAATGACATTTATGAGTAAGAATTCAGAATATGAAACCCAGTCATAAATGAGCAATCTATATCAGTAATAAATAATGGTTATAATAATAATATAATAATAAACAGCTTAGAGACATTGGTCAGGCCTAGTAGCTGCAAATGATAAATCATTATGCTCAGTTATTTGAAATAGTTGGCATCTCTGGTAACAGCAAAATTATATATATAAAACAGCTGGAACTACCAAGATGTTGTTGGCAAGAAACAAGAAAACAATATCACCATGGGTGTTACTGCTATAAGAAGCAGAATAGAGACAACTTGCCAGAAATGTGACCTAGTGAGAAAGTATCCAAGATGCCACTAGATGAGATGCCTCTTGTAGAAGAGCCATTCAGCAGAGTAACTGTAGACTGAATTGTACCACTAGCATCTGTATCTAACAAGATCAATTGTTACATTCTAACAATTATCAACTATATGACATAGTACCCAGCAGACATGGTATTGCAGAAGATCGAGGTGAAGAGAATATGAGGAGCCATCCTGGAATTATTCTGTAAAGTAGGCTTTCCAAAATTAGCCTTGAGTAACAGAAGGACCTAGGTTACCTTGGACCTGGTGCAAGAGGTGTGCAGACTCATCAGTACTAAGCAACTCTTTATGGAGTAATAGAGTTCACAAAAGATGTGCCAAGAGGGGAAATGTGACTGTGACAGGTACCTGCATGCAATATTATTTGCTTACTGAGAAGTCTCACAAGCAAGAACCAGGTTTTCTTGTTTTTGGCTACTGTACAGAAAAATAGTATTAGATTTGGTGCAGATATTGATAAAGTTGTTGACAGCAGAATGAGAGTCATGAGTGAGGAACACATACCAGTATATGCTACAATTCAGAAACCAGAAGGGAGAGAACTATCAACTTGCTTAAATGTATGTAACTCAAGACAGTCAGAAGTACTGCTGTGACAAGAAGGCCAAGGATTGATGTTTCAGGTTCAGAAAAAATGCCTTAGTTTTGCTATGTACAATCAATAACAAACTCACCCTGCAGTGGAAAGGATCTTTTGATGTGCAGGAAGTGATGTACAGACTGTAAAATGAAAATGGATGGAATACCAAAGTCTAACACACTAATCTGCTGAAGAAGTGCTATGGGAGGGAAGAACACATAGAGGGCATCTATTGAGGCACAGATGGATGTTGCAGGTGTAGCTTTCATAGATGCAGAACCATAAAAAGATGACTTTGTTACAGAAGATGAAGATCTACTAAACCAGACACAACATGTACAAAGACTAACATCTGTGAAAAACTAACTGGCAAGCAGAAGAATGACCTACAACATCTACTGTTCTTGTGTGTAGATATCTTCATAGATAGACCAGGGAAGATGGACACTGTGCAGCACAAGGTTAAGACCATAACCAGTAATCCAGTCAAGGTGAAGCCATACTAGATGTATTATACAATGGGATTAGTTTGTGCATAAACTAAAAACATTCTTTTCACATAGTTTTTAAAAAATTGGTGTACAATTTTTCTTGAAGAGGGGCTTATTGTTAGATATTCATGTCTGTTTTAAGTATACCACAAGTGTTAAATCTAGTTATTTTTATAAGTTATGGGTTATTGCAGATTTGTTTTTTAGCAGTATAAATCATATGTTGTGCAGTTTCATTGTTGTGATTTTGTCACTGGTATTATTGCTAGAATCTTTTAAGTTCCCTCAAGGGTTTGATTGGGTATTAGAACGTTATAATATCTTGTAGTGTGTAGAAAACTCTTGGCCTCTATAGGGCTATTTATAAATGTGTGACCAGAATGTATTTCAAGATAGTGAGAGATAGTCAATTAGATCTCCTCTGTGTGTTTCTGAGTTTGACCATAAAGAGCATATATTGGCAATTATGAAATCAGTTATCAAAGATAATTTGTCTTATCATTTGTGTTTAAAAGTATTTGAACAAACCTGTTCTAATATTTGACAAAAAGAGAGAACTATTTAAAATTCTGTGGTAACCAAATTTGTATAGCAAGTGACCATATCATTAAATATACTGTAATAACAGAGCAGAGAAGAATAATTTGCCTTGTCAGTTGCATTCCAAAGTAGCTGAACCAGCCTATGTAGACTTTGATGAGAAGAGACTGTAATTTAAAACAATGGTGACAATTAACCATGCAATCAACATTTTTTGGCACATTTGTCTTGTGTTAAAAATAATATACTTTAACAATATACAAGTTAACTGTGTGCTGTTTGTATATTGTTAAAATTTATTGTCAATGTGTCACAGACACCTACTGTAAAGAATGTGACCCATACATAAACATTAAAAACTGACAGGAGATATTAAATATTTTGGGTTTGAATTCATTTTGATGAGAAACTAACTTAGAATTGTATCCTGAAGATGGATGGTATGGGTATTAAAACTTTAACTGAAATAAAGTACAGAACAGTGTTTCAACCTTCTTAGTTATCCTTCAAGTTAAAAAAAAAAAAACAGTTTTAAAAATTACTATTTACATAAATCTTTTACTCTAGTATCTATATAGACACTGTGACTTCAGAAAATTGTGTTGTATTGATTTTGATAAATTATTGTATGAAAATTGAAACAGTAATATAAGTATTTTTGATACAGTATATTTCCTGTTTCACTTCAGGCAACTTCACAGTTGATACCATACCATACCATGGAATTATTTAGTATGTGGTATATTTTAGTCCATGTGGAAGATTATTTTAGATAGATTGGGTTTGAAATAACAAATAAAATAAATTAAACTTTCAGAAGTCATCCCAGGAATACAAAGATGCTTGTGATCTGTGTGATCTTTTCATGGAAACCAAAGCTGATGTGTTGTTATCCATAGCTGGAGATCAAAGAAGAGATGAGTCTGAAACAGTAAGTTTGTTATATTTTTAATGTGTTTTTTTTCTGATTATTTTTTCTACAACTGCAAAGTGTTTTATATTTTGTAACAGGTTTATCTATTGACCAAATAAATTCACATTTATGTACTATTTGAATCTGCTTTTATCAAAAAGTTTTTGGTGAAATTTTAATATTCACATAAAAAAGGGTAGAATTAAAATGAAATTTTTACACACTTCAGTCAATTATAGAGTGGTATATAATGAATTTTGCATACTTATACTGTAATTTAATCCTTATTTTCATTTATAGAGAGATAAAGTCAAATCAGCTATTTATTCTTGTTGGATCATAGTATTGAAAATTCTTGTATTTCAGCCTTAAAAACTGAAATATTTTGAATACATTGGATTATAGGATACACTGTCAAACCAAGGGGATTTCTATGAAGAAGAGAATCCATTTGAAGAGTTGTTTACAGCTGTTATGACTGCAACTGATCAAGATGGCCGCTCAATTAGTTCATTATTTCAACTATTACCATCAAAAACGGTATGCTTTTTATTTTATCTCTAACTGAAAGTAGCTTTTTTACTCTTCTTTTTTTGTGAGTACTGTTTTAATACGAAAAGACAGTAAAGTTGTTTCAGTTGCTGAATGTTTTGCTCTCCTATTTACAGTGAATTATTTGTGTTACATGTGTATTGTTGATCTGGATTGATATGACTGACTAAATTAATTAACTACTGGATATGGTTTGATCACATGTTATTTTAAATACAACAACTTTTAGCCACATGAAATATTTTACACTAATGTGTTTCATCCTGTATTTTGATTGGATCTAACCTTTAAATGGTATTTACATTTAATTATGGATACGTATGAAGTAAAATGTCTAATGCAGTGTAATTGTTCAAATAACATTCGTGGGCAAGTGGTAATAAAGTATATATAATCAGAGGATTAATCACACTTTGTATGAATGGTTTTTATACGCTCATGCATCAGCATTAAAACACCATGAACAGTACATTTAGCATTTACACATTTAACTCGCAGTAATTTCTCAGTAGTGACATGTTACAGTTGCTAGTTTCATAAATATTCCTCACCCATAGAAAAGCTATTTATATAGTGACATTTAATATTAAATTATAAGGAATCATAAAAAGGACACAACAATTTTCAGTATTATTCAAAGAAGCAAAATAAATAACCTGCAGAATATTTCAGGCAGTAACATGCTCTAAAACTGTACCTTAAACCAAATGAAGACTAGTTACAAAAAAGGACCTTCTAACTTTTTTTTAGCTCTTGAAACAAGGCTGGACTAACTCTTTTGTTACCAGTGTTACATAAAATTATTTTGAGTGCAAAACTGTGTATTTGTATTAAAATTTAGTCAAAAATAGATATTAAGGTAATTGTGTCAGAAACAAATGTGGAAATAATAATTCAAAATATACTTTTTTTTTGTAGTATTTGATAGTGTCTGAACTGCATTCTATGAATTTCTTTCCTGTACCCCTTTATATCTTGCATTGTTGTTTACCAATAAACTGTGTATAAATACAAATATATTTGAAACTTTAAGTAGTGGTATATCTGTAGTTTTATATCTCTCTCCCATAGAGGGTTTTAACAAATGGTACTTTAACAGCTTTAAAGACACACTACATGGCCAAAAGTATGTGGACACCCCTTCTGATTAGTGGGTTCAGTTATTTCAGACATACCCATTGCTAACAGGTGCATAAAATCAGGCATACAGCAATGCAATCTCCACAGACAAACATATTTGCAATAGAAAGGGTTGTACCAAAGAGGTCAGTGACTTTCAATGTTGCAGTGTAATGGGATGCCACCTTTCCAACAAGTCAGTTCATCAAATGGCTGCCCTGCTAGAGCTATCCTGGTCAATTGTAAGTGTTGTTATTGTGAAGTTGAAATGTGAAAGAGTAACAACAGTTCAGCCCAGCCAGGAAGCTGTAGGCTGTGCAGACTCAAAGAATTCCAAGTGCTGAAGCACGTAGTTTAAAAATCATCTGTCCACAGTTACAACACTCACTACTGAGTTCCAAACTACCTCTGTAACCAATATCAGCACAAGAACTGTTCATTGGGAGTTCATGAAATGGATTTCCATGGCTAAGCAGCCGTACATAAGCCTAAGATCACCATGCACAATGTCAAGCATCAGCTGGATTGATGTATAACACACTGCCATTGAACTTCATAGCTGTGGAAATGTATTCTTTGGAGTGATGGCTTTCATTTCAAAAAGAGGAGAAACTAAGCTTAAAAATGATATAAATAGTATACCAATCATTTCTAATTGCATTTTTCTCCCTCTATATGTAACACAAATAGAGGTTGAATCTAATGTTTGTAGAAGTGAGTTCCAACTAATTCAAGGTCTGTACATTTTTCATGCTATTTTTAATGACATTTGTTCTTATTAATACTGCATGTATATTTAAATATGTCACTTCTATTTGAAAGCTATAGAAATATGAATGTATAATAGGTATTTAAAGTTAATGCATAGGCCTAAAGAATAGCACAGTATAGTTAAAACAATATAATGTTTAGGAATAACAAGAGACCTGTTGGTCCATCTTGGCTGTCTTATCCTCTAAGCCAAGCTAAAACTATTTTTAAAAAAAGTAAAACCAGCTCTTATTATTCAATATGAGGCTTTCTTTCAAACTTAAATTTTCTGCCTCCACAACATCCGAAGGCAACCCATTCCATAGGCCCTATTTGAAAAATAAAATAGTTTTACCTGAAAATGTTCTACCTTGTCCAAATCTATATTTATGTTTCTTAGTTCTGTAAATCTCTCTCTGATCTATGAAAAAAGCATAAACATTATCGATTCCTTTTACAATCTTAAATACTACAATCAGATCCACTCTAACTATTCTATTTTCAAGAGGAAACAGTTTTAAGAATCTTAATCTCTTATCATATGGCAACCCCTCCATCCCAGATTCCAGTTTAGTAACCCTCTTCTGGCCCTTTATAACAGTTGAATGTCTTTCGTAAAACTAAACATAGTACCCCAAATGTGGCTTAATTAGTGACCTACACAATGAAATTATAACCCCTATATATTTGTGTTTAGTATTTCTGTTGATACAACCTGAAATCCTATTTGCCTTGCCACTAACAACAGTGCACTTGGATGGCATAACCCTTTCATTAAGGTTAAGCAGGAATTTGCCATGGTTAACCATGGAAGGATACCACGAGAGTAATTGCACTATGATTTTTAATAGTATATGCATATGTTTACAACATTTTGCAGGTTAATCTGAATATAAAAATATTAAAAGGCTTTTACACACAAAATACAAGGTTTTTAATAAAGTATTAAATTATTTTAATGAAAGATTTTCTTGTAATTTTTTTCTTTCACAATACTGACTAGGTAACATGCATAGTAATTTTCATTTTAAGATTAAAACTATCCTTATGCATGAAAAAGTTTTCAAATTTCACAAGTGAAAACTTTCTAACTTCCCAATAATTATCAATTTTTTTAAGAATGATACTTTCTATTTTATCTGTTATTTTTGCTATCAAACCAGAATCTGTACATGTTTAATAGATCCAACCAATGTTATAATCACCATAAAAAGTCAGGAACTAAATATAAGTTGTGCTGTTTTCTTTCTGGAATGACTACAAATTATAACTGAAATACAAATTTTTGATCTAAATTGCTTAAATGTTATAACATTATATATTTATTATTTTAATTATATTGTCCTTTCAGCTATTGCTGGCTAAGATAGAAGTTACAATGATCAGGCTCACATGCACTTATGCTACCATATTGAAGAATATAAAACTGACCTATAGCCTTTACAAAGTGATCCATCTTTGCTGTGTTTTAATGGACTGTTATTTTGTGAAATACAATCACATTTCAGTTATAACAAGTAAATGAAGTAAAACAATTCTCTCTTCTAGTTATAACCTTTGTGCATGATTGCTGCTTGGTGGCAGTTCCTAATTTTTAAAGTTTTTATGTATGCATTTGAATAACCAAAAAGAAATAAATTACTTAATCTATACCATAGAAATCCCTTGAAATTTATCAAATTTAGTAACAGACCTATATGTTAGTAAAAAAAAAAAGAAATTTCTAACAGGCTAAAGACTCAACTTACCAGCACAAATGCTTGTCTTGAAATAAAGGAATGATACCATTATACTTGAAAATGGCTGGAAAACCATTTGTGGAATATTGTGAGCTTTTGACTGACTATTCATATCATATATAGGATTTAGCATGTACAAAGACCATTTTCAAAAATTGGAGGAAGTAAACAAGGGGGGCTAACTATGTTTGATTCACTACATTAGTGATATTTCATCGTACAGAAATAATAGAAGGTTTTTATTTTATATCCTATCTTTTAAATGTGAGCAATTTGAGTTCCCAGTTAGAACCAAACTACAGACTATTTTTAACACAACACATATGTATTGATGGTTTAGGTGTCCTTTTTAAATACTTACTTTTAAATTAAGAAATTAAATAATGTATATTATGAATACTTAAATTATAATCTGCAGTTTTTTTTACCAACCTTTATGGCATAAATTCACAAAATAGTAGTTGAATAAAAGTTTGAATGCGAGTCAACAAATCTGAGAACACAACCTCTGATACATGACCTGTAACAACCTGTTGTTAAGAGACTGATCAAACATTTCACCAAGATCCTTTTCTTTCATGACACTGTTATGGTTATTCCCATCCAAGTTATAATTACAATTCAAATTATGATAACCCACGTGCAATATCTTGTATTCATCGTAATTGAAACTCATTTGCCACTTGTTTGCCCAACTCACTAAGTGATTGAAATACTCTTGTAAAGCAGTAGCATCCTCTTCACAGCCAGCAACACTCAAGATCCTAATATCATCAGCAAATTTAAGTAATTTATTGGCTATTCTTTCATCTGTGTAATTAATATATGTCAAAAAGAGCAATAATCCTAAAACTGAGCTTTGAGATATACCACTTTCAATATTGATCTAGTTTTGCTGACCTCTATTCATAACAACCCTCTTCTCTCTTCCACCAAGCCACTTTTTTATCCAGTTAGATAACTTATCCCCTGCATCTGTAGAAATTAATTTTTTTACAAGCCTTTTATTTGGCACTTTATCAAGTACTTTCTGAAAATTGAGATGCACCAAACCTACACACTAACCATCAGTAATATTTTTAAAGAATGTCAAAAGATATGTAAGGCAAGATTTTTTCTTTGTAGAACCATGTTGACTATCTGATAAAATTCTCAACTTTTATCAGACTTTACAAACTTTTCTCACATCTGATGCAAGACTATAATTACTGGGACAACTTCTGTTACCTCCTTTAAAAATAGAAGTGACATTAGCTAATTTTCAATTTATTGGCACTTGGTCACTGTTCAAGGACTTGTTTAAAAAACAAATTGTGGCAAGTTATTCACATATTCATTCCTTGACTTCCTTTAAAAACCCTTCGGGAAATATTTGGTTCAAGAGCCTTATCATTTTTTAAGCTTTCTAATTTTATTTTGTCAAGTTCATACTTTATGCAGTTGTCTTGTTCAACTTCGTTTTCATCTATCAATTGTTCAAGATTAGGAAAATTAAAAATTGATTTGGCTTTACAATACTATTTTCCAACATATAAAATACTTTAAAATAACATATATAATAAAGATATATTTATCTTTAAAATAACAAAAATATCCCTTTTGTGTTTCTTTTGTTTGAAGAGTATATTAACATGGTGCAGTTGGGTAGCCTTTTGTTGATCATGTGTTTTCACAACATAATCCATATCACTGACTTTCCAAACAACCCTATAGGAATGATGGTACCTAGCCTTGAGTGTATATCCAATAGTGGGTAACAATACTCAAACTGTACCACCATGGAACATAGGCTCTTCAGCCTTGTGGTCATAAATATTTTTTCATTTTTATTACTAAGAAATGTAATTCAACAAAGGGATTTTTTTAGGATCATCTTCCAGTCATTTTTTTTTTCAACTACTTTAAAGGACCAAACACTAATTCAAACAGGTTAAACTATAATAATTTCTGGACAAGTAAACAATAATAATTCTTCATCCCCATCATTCTTATTGTCAAGACAGTAAGCTTACATTATATTTTTCTAGGTAGAATAGAATCTCTCAAGGGCATCTTGATGATATGCACAAGATTTCATGTGTTAAACACTGATCTGATAAACAATTTATTGACGCAAACCAGATTTAAAATTCAATCCTTTACACGACTTAATTTCCTTGGGCAAGCCAATAAGAGTAAATAAATTAAGTTCTTAGAAGTGTTTTGGACTGAAATATTTCTCAAAGGGGTAGTTTCAAAAACTCAAGTTGATGCACACTTGATAGTCAACAAATACTAGTTCCCTGATCAAATTATTGGTAAAAGCCCAACATAGTTAATAATTACACAACTGAAATGTTGTTCAAAAACTGGGTTAGGTATCAAAGAAGCAACAGGAACTTTTTGGTAAGGTTTTCCATCCAATTGACATGGATCACAAGTTTCACAAAACTGACACATCTTGTCTAATTTTTGACCAAAAGAATTATCTCATGATTTTGTCACACCTTATTGACACTTATGTGTCCACCAATGGAGAATTCATGGGCAGCTTTCAAAACTTCAGAGAAATATGCTTTGATAACAACAGTTTGATAAACTGCAGATTAGTTCTCCACAGCTGGTAAATCCAGTATTCTCCATTTCTTAGAAGCATGCCATTTGTGAAAAAAATAACCATTTGGTACTTTCTTCAATTTATCATCTGGGAGTGGTTGTTAAAATAGTGAATAGATCTCTGGATTCGTTTTTTACTCAGCAGTCAGTTGACTTCTGGCAAATCATATCCATTATTATCATTCATAAGTTTTGCTAGTAGAACATTCATCAATAAGATACGTGTCAGCTATTTGGTTTTGGGCTTGCTTTTTTAGCACATGAGAGAAACATATTTAATTACCTCAGTAATGATTACATGGTTCATATACATGTAAAAACAGCTGGTTTGGGTTGAGAAATTTTTAAGTAGAGAGCAAACAACGTTTCGATCTTCTTCGGTCATCGTTTGTGAACCTGACATTGACCAAAGAAAGTCAGCCATCTTTACATATATATTTCTCTACAAGTGGGTTTTCTTGTCATCACTTATTATTACATGGTTCAGTTCAGCTATAAGAACTACAATAATACATATATAAGATTTAAGTATTAGTTTCTATAACTGTAGAAAAGTGGAAAATAATATTATTAGTGTCATTTGTCAATGACACATAACCAACAGACACAGAGTCCAAATTCCTCCCTAACTACAGTAGCCTTTATATCAGTGGCTCAATCAACAGCATCAGGTGATCTGGTGAAACTACATCCATATTGATGATATAAACATGCTGGGTGTTACCTCCAAAAAGTTAACAATTGGATATAACATGAGCAGCATTTCTATAGAAATTGTTTTGACAAAATTAAACCCTGATTATTGGGAGATTTTGAATTAGAAGAGTAAATGTTTAGAAAAATCATCACATTTAGTAGATTGAACAAATACCAGTTTTTTCTAAGATGGCAGGATTTTCTTTTTATGAAAAATGGTTTTATTTGTTAAAGTGTAATCATTCATTCAAGTGAGTTTTGAGGTCGTCACATACACAATGTTTAAATTCCTCATTTAGTCTTAACTGTTGTCTCAGTCTGTCAACCTCATTATAATTGGTACAATCTTTAAGAGAGAGAGCAGCATAAGCTTCTTGTGCTTTACCAGTACTATAATAATTACAATAATTTTGGGTGGGTTCCTCAATGGTTTTGGCAACTTTCTCAAAATGTTGAAAATGTTTATGAATTTCATTTTCATTGGCCAGTTGTACTTTAACATGATGATTAAGTGTTCTCACTTTACCTTTTTGATTGGAGTTGAGGCTAATTTCCATTTCTTTTAGCATTGCACTGTTTACAGACATTAAACAGTGTCAAAAATGTAGATCTGACACATTCTGTCCGACTGTTACTATAAAATGACTTGCTAACTTGTATATTCAAACATTAAGATTAGTTTTAGTATAATCTTCATGTCTTTTTTTACATCTCAAATAAAGTTTTGTTTTGAATTAAGCACAAAACTACACATTGGGCCATCTATGCTCTGCCCACCATGGGTATTGAAACCTGGTTTTCAGCATTGTAAGTCTGCAGACATACCGCTGGGCCACGGGGGGGCTCTTTACATCTCAAATAAAGTAATGTTGTATGATTTTCATCTCTGTTACTTAATGGAGTTACTTTTAATTTTATCTGTTGAATATCAAAGAGAAAAATTTTGCTTATTGTGCCCAGAAACCTGTATTTCAATTCATCTTAGTAATTATATTTTGTATAATTAGATAAATGTATAGGTAAAGGTTACAATTTTTGTTTACATTTACATGTTATTTGGAAACTTTATGGATTTTTGGATTCATATTTATTTCTAAATTTAAATATTTTATTCAACATTTATAAGCAAGGGATAAAATGAATACTTTGCCTTTCTGTTATATTATTTGTTCATTATGTATGTGTCATGCTAATTTTCAGCCTGATTATTTGACTAAAATGTGTAGACTCATGCACACACCCACACACCTTTGTTCTTAATTACAATAAGGAATCTCATTGTGAACATTTATGTTAATTTTAGCATTATCCAATTTATTTGGTAGAAATTAAATAATGTTTTTTTTAAAAATAGGTTGCACTGCGAAAAATGTAATATTTATATCAACAATTATTTTATTATTTTAATAAAAAGGTCAACAAAATTTTGTAGAGGAACTTATTGGCATTTTGAATAATGTTTAAACGTAACACTGCATAAAATGTTTTTTTGTTTTAAAAAGCAATTATTGTGGCTTTCAGCGCTACCCTGAGTACTACAGAGTAATTAAAGAACCAGTTGACTTGAAGACAATAGCTACCAGAATACAAAATAACAGCTACCCTACACTCACAGATTTAGAGAGTGACCTACTTCTTATGGTTAAAAATGCTAAACTATTCAATGAACCAGGCTCACAGATATATAGGGTAAGTCTCTGCAATAAAGTTGGTATTTAATTTTGTTGAAAACCTTATCAACTTCAATACAAGGCATATGATTAGCAGTGTCCTGATAAATATATTTTAGAGAGTACGTATATTTATTTTTAACTCCAAACAACATACAATTTCACATGTTCAGTAAAAATATTTATTTGGATATATAATTTCTCAAGTAAAGAAAAAAAGCATCTTTATATCTTATTTCTTAGTAATAAGCTCAGCTGCTTCATAATTATTTTTACAATAATATATGCTTAACAATGAAATCCAAAATATGAATAACAATTCACAAACTGTAATTTAGTTGTTGCTGGTATTTTACTACAGTTTATTCATTACAATAGAGATTTTTGTTTTAAGTTTTAAGAAAATTGTTCAAAATAAAACTTTGTTTAATTTTGATATTGTGGTGCAATTATTACATGGTTCAATTCAGCTATAAAAACTACAGTAATACATATATAAGATTTAAGTATTAAGAGTCTATAACCGTAGAAAATAATTATTTTGACTGTATACATGAAATAGATAATTTATAGTATATTGACCTTTAAGCTTCTAAACATTCATTGAGAAGATTCCTGAATATTTGAGATACAGCTGGTAGAGCTAAGTGACTAATGGTATTTGTTGGCAATTTAATCAAATGACTCATCAAGTGATTACATTCAAGTAAATGATTAGTATGTATCCTCTCCTCCAGTCACCACACTTCCTGTACAAATCAAAAAAAGGTGTACTAGCTTTATTCACATGGTATTAGTCTCACTGCTTTAATTCCCAGATTTTTTTTTTATAGTTTTTTCAGTACACAGTTTATTTTATACAATAAACCTGTTCTGAAGGCAACCATTTGCACTTATTTCAAAAACATAGTTTTTGGTTGAAAAAATGTTTTTGCCTTAAATACATTTTTAAACATAATCTGGAAATTTTTTTACATGGCCAACTAATTTTCATGTATCATGTAAATTGATAATTAAACAATAAAACATGTTTTAGTATTGCTGATAAAGGTAGTAATGATTTTATGACAATTGCAGTTACAAATTATTACATAGCGAATTATCCAGTGTATTATTTACTTGTGTATGTTATTTGAGTAGGATAAACATAAAAATAATATTTTATGAAGATTTGAGTCATCAAAATATTTTTACAGTCAACTGCCATACTCACTAAATAATAAACTTAACTTACTCCCAATTTGATAATGATGTTTTCATAAACATAATAAAGAAAAAAAAAAACTTGTGTTTATAAACCTTGCAACTCAATTAAAACTCTTATATAGCTATTTTAAAAAATAAGTGCACTATAATTTTAAACAAATAATCAAATATCAATAACAGACCTTTATTATACCTCAAACATTCTCCACTCATATAAGTTTCCTATTGAGTGTACATATTTCTTGATACTTTTACCTCATGAGAACATCTTCTCCACAAGATATACATTTCTGTGTTAAACTTGAAGTAATGTTTTCTGTTACCCATTAATTCTACCTCAACTTTTTGAGCAACACACCTTTTGTCAAGTTATCTGATGTCTTTGTATTGAAGAAAATTGCTATAGATTTCAAGTGGATATTATTTAACACAAAAATGCTTTTAAAATTCACAAGCAAAAGTAATGTTTACAAAAATAAAAAAAATTAAATCTGTGTGTTTATTATAATATAATAAAATATTTTGTACAATATACAGTCATATTTAAACTTTCTTTATAGCTGTTTTCAAGGCTGTTTGATTAGTAATGATCAAACTACTTGGTGTGGCATCATAGCAAGGTTTAATTAAGGCCTTTATTCAAACAAAGAGAAATGCTTGTAAACCAATATATCCTGCAAAAAATTAACTCATTTGGATTATAATCCATATATTTCAAATCTTACATTTTTATTCTAGAAGTATGATTAACATGAAGAAAGAAACAGTTTAAAACAAACATTTGAAACTTTTTAAATGCTTAAATAGTTATGGATATTTAAAAGCGTACTTAGAAGAAAAAATACAGTATTAATAACCTGATACCTGTTTTGAAAATACATTTTAAAAGTTATTACTTACACATTAATTCCACTTCCATTTTCACTTTTTATGTATCTAGAATACAAAAATTGTCTTTATCATGATAATTCTTTCTTTTAAACAATGGAAAATTGATTCTGTACCAAAGTTTGTGTTATAGAAGTTTTATGCATCCTGAACAATACTAATTTTAATGTTGAGAATGTCAGGATAAACCAAGGCATAAAAATTTACCATGGGGTTCTAGACCCAACCATAAATCTGCACCTACTTTTGAAACATTAATTAATATAAAAAATGGAAGGGAAGGGTTAAGCCCTCCTCTGAAATTCACATCTGCTTTTATTAAAAAAATATAATTGTGCAATTATAAATTAGAAGAATAACATAATGTAAAAACAAAAATCATGTACACTTTATTTAACACAAGCAGCCAGAGTCAACAGTCCAAAATTATTTGCAGTGAGAGATAGTTCTAGTAGCTTTGCAGTAACAAAGGTAGTTGAGGAAGTTTAATTCCAATAGGAATTGAGCTTCAAACACTCAAGTTGTGAGGTATTTCCCCCCCACACACACATACATATGCATGCATGCATATTATGTAGCTTTGCACTTTACAACAAACAAATATAATGGTAATAATTTTGATTGTTTGAATAGTAATTGAGATAACCAAAAACTGTTATAAATAGTTGTTAGTCAATATAATATTAATTCTGATTAATTGGTTATTGGAGTAATTAAAATTAATAATAACCAGAAACACTAATTTTGATTAGTTAATTACTTTATGAGAATTAATTTTATCAAAATTTCTAGTAATTGAATAGTTTACCTGACACTAATTGGTATAATTGCTGGTAATCAGTTAAATCGTTCTGTTTTTATACATATACAGAATTTTGGCAAAAGTTTTAGATTTTTACAAGCCAAAATAAAAAGACATTCCACTGTGTCAACTTGTGTCTTTATGTATATGGAGCTCTAACTGTATGTATATTGATTTTTTCTTCCATGCTGTATTTTTAAGTAGTATTACATATGTTAGCACATTCTTAGAAAAAATTTGTATTATACCATGAAAGTTGGTACTGTGTGTAGCCCACTTGTCCCTTATGCTTGTTTCAATAGGAACCTGCACTTTAACATTTTAAATATTTGTAGATGCATAAGCATTAACTACAGTTTTGTGTTTAAATACTGTCAACCTTTTTGCTTCCCAAAACTTTATATCCTCACGTAAAAGTTCTTCAAAAATATGCATGTTTGTATTTTATAAAATTTTTTTTTAACTATGACTCCACAATGTGGATTCCTGTACATGGTGAGGGGACCTCCCAGAGAAGGTTCTGTTCTTACAGTTTACCTCCTCAGGGATCTAAACATCCACCTGCGTGTTTGCTGTGCATGGTAACACATGAAGGGGAGGAGAGAATCCTGGTGGTTGAGGGGTCCAACTCCAACACACCACTTTAGCCTTGAATTCCTGTAAATGGGCAGTCTTAGGGTGGCTTTCCCAAGATCAGTCAGCTAGTTTATTTGGGGCCAGGGTCAACTGAGTACCAGCATAAGACATCCACAATGGGTGTTGTGGACATTGTGTCTGATACTGGTGTTCGGGTGTAGTGCTCACAAAACCCAGGCATCACTGCAGTGCTCTTAAGGCATTGTAATGCGTCCCCTTGTGGTGGGTGGGGTCATTGGGCATCGAAAAATTTTCTATTTATTATGGATATTCATAAAACAAAAAAAAATAACACAACTTGAAACCCACGAGAAAAACCCGACTACTGGAAAACAACCACGCATTGATAAATCTGTACAGCCTAACTCACCACTTGAACCTATCTCACGATTCCTAATATTGCATTCCTTAAGTGGCAAACCTTTAGGGCAGATGTCCTCATTTTTTATTCAGAAGGGCTTGCTGGCTACTCTAAATCAGTAAAAAAGCTACGTTCAGGAGAAATCTTAGTAGAAACATCTTCATCATGGCATTCCAAACTCCTCCTTACATCAAAGACCTTGGAAAACAGTATGCCGAATTTTCACTCGAAAAAATGGAATTCTGGAACAAACAAATGTTCTGACACTAACATTTGCTGTTCCATATTTTCCACAATAAAAGCAGGATATCCAAATTGTAAGATGCAACCTTATATTCCAAATCCTGTATGATGTTTCCAATGTCAACAATTTGGTCATTCAAAACAATCTTTCCATGGTTCCTTGACCTGTGTCCATTGGGGTGGTAAAGACCATAATGCCACTTAATGCTATCTCAAACCTTATTGTATAAACTGTAATGGTATGCATCCTTCTTAGTTTACCTCTTGCCTTTAATTGATTGAAGAAAAAGAAGTACATCATCTCAAGGCAGTCAACAATCTCACTTATACAGAGGCTTGAAAATTATTATTACCTATTCCGACCATAACTTATGCTCCTGTAACTCATTTTACTACTACAGTAGGAGTCCTCACTATCCCCTACGCAATCTTCACCAGCAAATCTTAATGAAACACTTCTCAAAATCAACACAGTTCACGAATCAGAATCTCCTTCCATCTCTGTCCTCACCACACCTTCCAGTCATTGCCAAACTTTGCCTTTTTCAAGTCAAGATGTTTCCATGGGATCTCCCTCTCTTGATACCCCAAAAATTAAACAACTCATTTGCTCTCTCAATCATTAGTATGTGTAACGATAAATTCAGACCTGACCATTCGAGCTGGAGCAGGATTCATAGAGGGCAATAGACCCACATCCAATGAAGGAAAAAAATGCAGTCATAAGCAGAAGGACTCTCTACCATCTTCTCCTCTAAAATAATTACATGTGGCCACACTAATCCAATGGAACTTTCAAGGTTTCCAATCAAATTTGACTGACATCAAAGATCTGATTGACTTTTATCATCCAATATGTCTTTCTTTGCAGGAAACATTTCTACAGCCAACAAATACAGTTACTCTCTGCTACTATTCATTATACCAGAACAACAGGCTATGTGTAGGATGGGGACATGGGGAAGTTGCATTGCTGGTTGATCAGCATGTGCCCATCTTGTCTGTTTCATTGACCACACTCTTGGAAGCTGTAGCCATCTGTGCCCTGTCTCCTGGAGTTGTACCATCACTATTTGCTCTCTATACCTTACACCTGAAATGCATTATAATCAATCAGACCTCAGTACACTCATTGAGCAATTGCTTACCCCCTTTTTAATCTTGGGAGATTTCAATGGGCATAATCTTCTCTGGGATGGCTCCCGTATTGATATGAAAGGGTGCACCATAGAGCATATGCACTTGAACCACAACCTGGCTCTATTCAATACTGGCTCTTACACATATTTTCATGTATGCACCTAGTCAGTCATTTACAGCTATAGATCTTTCTGTCTGTTCCCCTTTGCTACTCACTCACTTTTCCTGGGAGGTTGGCATTAATCCACGAGTTAGTGATAATTTTCCCATCATCTTATGAGAGATTGGTTGTGATCAGTATTACCCAACCCATGTACCTTGGTGGAAGTTGGTCCAGGCCAACTGGCCTTTTTTTACCACTCTCTTGGAACTTGATCCTGCAATCTTCTGTAAATCATCCATAGATGATTGTATAGCAGCAGTAACCAACAGTATTATACAAGCTGCTACTTGACATGTTCCCTACGGCATTTTCACCCTTGGTGGAATTCTGCCTGTTCTATAACGTGGAAAACTCAGAAGAGTGCTTGGGATAAATTTCGAAGATACCCCACGCTCTCAAACTGCACTGCATTTCAGCAAACCCATGCACACGCTTGGCAAGTTTGATGTCAAAGCCAGAAGGAATCTTGGATTAAATACACTTCCAGCATTTCTTCAACCACCAGTACAAAAGTTATATGGAATAAGATTCGGAGGGTGAATGGATGGTATACTTCTGCCTCCCTCTCTGTCTTAATATTTGATGGCCATGAAGTTGCAGATGCACAGAGCATTGCCAATACTCTTGGTGACTTCTTCTCTCATGTATCTAGCTCTTTGAATGTATCCCCTTCCTTTTTAGCCATTGAAACACTGATGGACCATTTGCCTCTTTCCTCTTCAACTGACCATTGAACTGGCCCTGTTATACTGATGGAATTCAAACTTGCTATTCATCGGTCTGGCAGTACATCAGTCAGACCTGATAATATACATTTTGAGATGTCATGCCACCTTTCCCAGAACTCTCTCATTATTCTGCTAGCTATCTTCAATCGGATATGGCAGGAAAATGTCTATCCAGATGCTTGGCAACAAGCTATTACTCCCTATTCTGAAACCTGGGAAGGATCCAATGATTCCTTTGATTTACCATTCCATTGCTTTGACAAGTTGTCTCAGTAACGGCTTAGAGAGGATAATCATTACCTGTCTCATTTGGTTTCTTGAATCAAAAACCTCTCACCTACTCATTGTGGGTTCTGTAGACAACGCTCTATGATAAACTACTTAATTCACCTTGAAACTTCAATCAGAGAAGCCTTTTTAAGATGACAACATCTTGTTACTGTTTTTTTTATTTAGAAAAAGCTTACAATACAACATGGAGATATGGCATCTTACGAGACCTTCACTTGTATGGATTGCATGGAAACTTACCCCTTTTCATGCAGCAATTTGTAATGAAGTGCTGATTCCAAGTCCATGTGGGCTCAATACTTTCTCATTTTTTCCCACAGGAACTTGGAACTCCTCAGAGCTGTATTCTGAGTGTCACACTTTTCTTTATAAAGTTTAATGCCCTCACTGAACAGCTACCCCTGCAGTTGCAAAACAGTCTTTTTGTTGATGACTTTCACATCTCATGTCAATCATCAAACATGAGGTTTATTGAATGGCAGCTACAAACTGCAATCAATAAAATACTGAAGTGGACCACAGCAAATAGTTTGAAACTTTCACTCACTAAAACTGTTTGTATACATTTCTATCATAAACAGGGAATCCACCCAGATCCAGAATTCCATCTTGTTGATGTACTTCCTATCATTCCTGTGGCAACGTTCTCAGGTCTTATATTTGATTGTAAATTAACTTTTATATCGCACATCAAGCAACTTTGTATCAAATGTCTTAAAGCATTGAATATTCTCCGTGTCCTCTCTTCTACTTCTTGGGGAGCAGATCGATACTCCATGCTCAAAATTTATCTTACCCTCATCCAGTCCAAACTTCACTATGGGTCTGTGGTCCATGGTTCTTCCAGAATCTACAGACTGAAAATGTTGGATCCTGTTGGCTTCAGCTTTGCATTGGAGCTTTTCGTACTTCTCCTGTGCAAAGTCTGCATGTAAAACCTTGTGAACCCCCTCTATATATTTGCCGTTTGCAGTTGTCTCTAATGTGTGGTTCCAAACTTCAATCTTTACCACAGCATCCTACCTGAAGTTGTGTTTTCCAACCACAATGGACCACACTTTTTAATAACAGAAATCTGCCATTGTTCCTTTAAGTCTCCATATCCAGGCACAATTACAAGATTTGGATTTATTTTTGAATAACATTTGAATAAAGTTTCTTCAAATCAGCCTGTTCCAACATGGCAATTGTAACCTATCTTTGAGTCATTTGAGGAAAGCAGATACACCCGATTGGAAATATTGCTCTTTCTTTGCTGAACATTTTTCATATGATCCATCCATTCCTATATGTACAGGTGGTTTCAAATCAGGTGGCTCACTAGGCTCAGCCATGGTTTGTGACAGTTCGATTGTGGCACACAGACTCTCCCCTACAGTTTCTGTTTTCACTGCCAAATTGTATGCAATCTCTCTTGCTCTAAATCATATTGAAGTCATGCAATGTACAAATTCTACAATATATACGGACTCACTCAGCTGTCTATTGGCCCTGGAATCATTCCGTGATAATCACCACCCTCTTCTCATCAATATCGAAAACAAAGTGGCCCATTTTTCTCTCTCATCTGTCTCCATCCAATTATTTTGGATACCAGATAATGTTGGTATTTGTGGGAATGAGCTGGCTGACAAAGCAGCAAAGTCTGTATGCTCTGGATCTATCATTCCAGTACCCATTCCATACATAAACTGTGGTCCAGTTATCAAATCCAGACTGTACACCAGATAGCAGGAACTTGGAATGAGCAACACAATAAGAAGTTTTTTTCAAATCAAACCTTCTGTAGATCTTTTGACCCTCTTGTTTCTGAAAGGATCAAAGAGAGGAGGTCATTTTGGCAAGGTCACGCATTGGTCACAGTTTTTAATCCATCACTTCTTATTATCTGGAACTGTTGCACCAATGTGTGGTCTATGTGGCACTCAGATCACAGTCATCTACACTTTGTTATCATGCCATTGTTGGAATCTTGAATAATTACATCATTTTAAAGATATTTGTAAGGTGAGCTTGCCCTTGCCTTTGGCCCATGTTACAGGTGATACTGTCCATTTCACTCATGTTTTTACATTTTTAAGAGCCATTGGTCTTTTACACTTAAGGTTTTTTATCAGACTATATAGTGTTTTAGCATGATTTCTTTTACACATTTTAATTTTTATTTTGACTCTAACCCAGGACTGGAAAGGAAAACTTCCGGTGACTGACTGCAATTTCGATCTTTTTTCTTCAGTCTTCCTGGCAAGTCTTAATTTTACACATTTTAGTTTTTATTTTTTGAACTGAATCCAGGACTGGAAAGGCCAACTTTAGGTGACTATCAGCAAGGGTGTACTTCTTGCTTCAATCTTCCTGGCAGTTCCTAATTTTACATATTTTACTTTTTATTTTAATTGCCCTATACCTATACTGTACCACATCTTGTCTAGCACAGATAGCCTTGTAGCTTTGTGCCAATAAACATTGAATACCTCCTTACCTACCTTTAATTATGACTTTAGCATCTGTTCTAGAGCTTTCCAACTCATTTCATATTCTGTTGCTAGTTTATCAAGAAAGTTGATACTAATTTGTCGTATATACATGTGCTTTTATTCATGAAAGGTGGTCTGGGTTTGCAAAATGAATATTTTTATATTTTAAGTTTTGAAATTTTAATATGGGGAAGATGTGTATCCTTAAAACTTTTTTTCAATAGTTTTATAGATGTATATATATGATTCTTGCTTGCTTTGAGTGAAACTGTTTTTTTAATGTATAGATTCTTACAAAGGTTTGTGAGGGTATGAGACTTAAAATATTTGTGTTATTATGCTAAATTTTCAAAATTACTTTTGTAGCTGTTCATCTTTTGTCTCTTCTTTTATATACATTATAATCTTAGATAAAGACATTTTAGTTGAAGAGATAAGGAAGGCACTATTACTGAACATGTACAGATAATATGATACAGCTGAAGTTATAGCAGTAATATTGTGAATGAAAATAAAAAGTCTTAAATGTGGCAAAAGTAAGGTATAGTGCAATAAATCTGTTAGGACATATCTTTAAAATTGTTTGAAAGTTTTCTAATTTTATCAATGTTTTCTGCTGGTAATAACTTTTATATAAGGATAATTCTGACACAATATCATATCTCTTTTGACCAAATAGCTTTTCTCAGTTAGTACTGCCCTCTACTGGTGCAAATTTTCCATGCTTGCCACCAGCCTTCCACCTCTGACTCCAATGTATCTACATGTAGGTGATTATGCAGTAGCCCTCCTCCAGTAGGAGTGTGATACAGCCTCTATTGTAAACAGTGTCTTCTCCACATTCATTAATCACTTCACCACTGGTGGACATGTTAGTTTCTGCATGCAAATTTGCAATTTGTCTGTGCTACAGGCTCAGTTTTTTTTTTACTTTTTATTTCTTTGTATATAGGGTTTTTTCTGCTAGTGAATTGTAAATCTAATTCTGTAGCAAGTGATTCTGACTAAGTGTTCTTTTTGTTTTTTAAAATCTGCACTGTACATTCCTGTGACCAATCTTGATGTCAGTTATCTTGTAGCCCTTCCTACCACAGACCTGATGTATAATTGCAGATGCTGGCAGGTATTGATTTGGTGTCTGCAGTCAGTTGTCATTTGTGTCAAAATAATTACATTGCGGGATCAGGTCACATACAACATAGAGATAGAGTGTTTTGTAAGACTGTTAATAGTTTTCTCTAGTGGCCTTTTGCTTCATAAATATGTTTTTCTCAGACCATACAGAAGTAAGAGCAAAGTAGACAGGAATTGTTGCCCATCTCTGATGCTTTGTGGCTTTGGGACTCTTCCTACTGTGAACATGATATGCAATTTCAGATGGCACCAGATATTGGTTGATTGACTCCAGAGATGTGGTAGGTCTGCTTTTCAAAATAGGATGTCTGGTCACAGGTTGTATTGTTTGGGGATGCAGTCCTCCAGACTCCAAGTCATTTTTCCATCAATTCTTCTAGTAAAATATTGGAGTCTTTGCCACTTGCCAGGTCCTAGCCATTGAGATTGAGACTTGTCCTCCTGAGTAGTGCATGATACCACTCAGTTCAGACTAGGGTGGTTTCATTCTGTAGATATCAATGGCGTATAGCACTTTCCACCATGGACAATCCCAGATACTGCCAGATTTACTTGTAGAAGCATACACTAATATTTATATATTTGACAGACTGATTTTTCCACCACATCATTTCTCTTTTCTACCATCTGGTGTTAGTTAGAGATGGTGTTGTCACAGCTGGAATCATGTGTTGATTGAATGATGCCTTTCCTACCATAGAGGAATTCTTCCTGTTGTGGACTAGAAGAAAAATGCTTAATGCTGCTAGATTTTTGGACTGGAGATACACCCCAGGATTGCAGTCCCTCTTTCTACCATCTGCTGGATGTTGATTTCCAGTAGAACTGATGTTGGTTATAGATAGACACACACATGTATTCACACTGTGTATGGCTGGTCATCCTTCTCCTAGCATGCCAGCAAGAACTGTGCCCAATGCTGATAGGTTTTGAACTGAAGATGCCAACCCATGGGGTTTTCTTCCTTTGTACCATCTGCTGGATGTTGGTTCTTGGTGCATCAGCTGTTGGTTGGGTGTAAAGTGTGTACAATTGGAGATGAAATGTACAGCAGTTTGTCTTCCTGACCAGTTTCTGTTTCAAGGTGAAGAGTTAGGTGAACCTTTGCCTACTGCAGAACTGTTGTACAGTCCAAATACTGCAAGGTGTTGAATGATTTTGAACTATTACTATGATTTGTCACACCTTACCTACTTGACACCCAGTCTGTTTCATCAACACATTTGAGACTGTCTTGGAATAATATACTCAAGTTAAGCATTTAAGCCATACCTTTTGAAGCAGTAACTGTACCTTCACAAAATTTGGCAGACTTTTGGTAAAGATTGCAAGTGTTTTATACTAAAAAAATCAGGTTCTTTAATGGAGTATTTTTAGTACAGCATCATTGATTAAAATATTGAATCTTTTTCATTACTTGTCTGGGTGTAAAGTGATTTTGATGTGATTAAAAACTATTCTTCATCCCAAAAGTCTCAAACATTATTTCTGTAATCTCAAAATCATCCTCAATACATATCAAAAATTTGTTTTCAATAAAAGTTTATATTTTTTCTCATTTCACTGAACTCATAGCCACCATAAAAAAATCAGAAAATAAATATAAATGTAGCTTTTTCATTCTTGAATGATCATATACTATAACACAAAAACAAATGTTTAGTCTAAATAGCTAAATCTCATATCATTATACATTTGTATATATGTATTTTTATTATATTGATGTTCCAGTTCTGCTTGCCTAACATTAATGAAGTTGCATTGACAAAGTGCATCTGCACTCATCTTACCATATCCAAGAATATAAAACTGGCCTTTACAAAGTAACCTGTTTTGGCTATGCTTTAGTGAACTAGTATTTTGTAATATACAGTCACATTTCAATTATTACCTATTATACATGTATATAGATTGTTACTGTTTGCACTTAAGTTCTTAAACCTTATATTTTTTCAAAACATAAAGTAATAAATAGTATAACAAACAATTATATCTCTTGGTTATGATAACCTTTGTAATAATTTGCTGCTTGCTGTAAGTTTATAAGCCTTTTCAAATTTTGCTGGTGGTGGATGTGAAACAAAATATTTTTTGGGGGTTTTGTGTATACATTTGAAATAACAAGAAATCATAAATAACCATATCAAAACTCTAGAATTTGAATATAATTTATCAAGCTTTGTAACTAAACTGTATTTTGTCTAAGACAAAAAATTTTAAGCAGACTAAAGATGCAAATCTACTAACTAGAAATTATGGTTTGAAAGAATGCAGAGGTTTACAAGTACTTTAAAATGGTTGAGAAAGCTACTATTGGGCATTATGAGCTTTAGATATTCACACCTCATATATTGAAGTAAATATATTTAAAGAGACTGTTTCTAAGTGTGAAAAGTAGTTAGTAGGGACACTGTGTTTGATTCAGTGCGTAAGTTATATATCAACATATAGAAAAGATATGATGTTTTTATTTTTTATTCCATTTTGTTGATATTGGTAATTTGAGTTCCTAATTTGTGTGAATATATTGACTTTGTATTATGATATAACAAACATAAAATTTGAACTCATTCTCCATTCAACATGTGACACACAAACATCAATATTTTGGTGTGCCCTTTTAATATTTACTTTAAAATGAAGAAATTAACTAATTATACAACACTAAAATTTTAATTATAATGTACAAGTTGATACCAAACATTTGACATAAATTCTTAGAACAGAAGTTCAATAAAATTTTGAATGCAAGTCAACAAGTATGATGACATGGCCTTTGACCCGTGACCCATCACAATCAGTAATATATATTATAGGATTTCTTCATCTTATATGTCCATGACACAGACATGAAGAGTGTACTTGGATCATATTTGGTTTGGTCTCCTGTTGAGGTGTGATATTTTTTAACATCACTTTTCATGGTCGGTCTCTTTTTGTGCACTTCCTAAAGAGTGATCTTTTTTTTTTAATCAGCCCTCCACTAGTTCATTGTGGTACTATAGCATTCAGTGAGAAAGAGTTAAATGTTATAAGTTCACATTTTTGAAAATTGAATAGATACTTATCTCCTGTCATATTTCTTATGCAGCCTCTCCACTTCTAGTAATACATGGTGTGTGTATTTTAATCAATTGAGAAGTGAGTAAGGAATGCAAATATAGACAAGATGTTTGTTACCATAGGGGTTGTATTGCACTCTTATTTGTGAAGAACTTCTACGTGATCATTTAAATGTTGATATGCAGAAACAGGAGGTGGAAGGGTAGGGTGAGCATTGAGCATTTGGACCAATAGAAGAAGAGCAATTTTGGAGAAGTAGTATATGTCTACTGGACACATATTATCAGTATAGTTAAATAGAAACATTCATTTTTGTTCCAACGTATTCTGTGGTAGAGGAGTTTTGTTAATTAAAGCTTCTGTATTAAATCTTTATTTCATATTATATTCAGTATCGAAGATTTTATTTCATAACTATATGTTTTGACCAAGATTTTTGTATTTTCCAGGATGCAGCTAACTTGCGAAAAATTATAGTCAACAAAAAGCTTGAAATTGAACAAAGGAAAGTCACCCCTGCAAAGTCAAGTGAACGTATTAGGTTAGTCTTTCCCACATATTATGAATGTGGCAATCTACTATTAGAGTTATGTAAAATCTCAGGTACTTTAGAATGACATAAAGTTTTCCCTCTCTCTCTCAACAAAATCCATAAACTATTTTACAAGCTCATCACTTGAAAAAGAAAAAAAGGAACGACTTTTCAAATTTGTTATTTATAAATGAGTTTCTACCATGTTACATGCCAGTTCAGGTGAAGACAAAACAAAGTGAAATACTAATGTTTCTTATTCATTAATAAAATAATTATTGATTCTTAAGTATTCAGTATCTGAAATATCTGTACATAGTTTAACAATAAATAAACAGACATTCATGAAATACAAATTGACTATATTCATGGCATCATATGCACATAATATCAGTATATAAATACAAGTATGGCTTGCCCATCCTTATTAATCACTTCATCAAAAACTAATGTTAAGCTAATAGAGCAAAAGTAAAACTAGTATTGTAAAACTTTTGGCTAAAGTAAACTTAACTGCCATGTGTATTAATCATTCTTACTTGCAGGCAATGGTAAATATATTTGAAACAAAGTCAAATAAATAATATCATTTACACTGTCACAAACAAGATTTCTGCCTTCAACAGCCCAAGTTGATAGTTTATTGTGGCTGGTCAAATTCATCTGTAAAGCTTTCAAGGATTTCTGTTTGGCCATTAGCTGTATTTATTGTAATTCTCCAATCATTTAAATTATGTTATTAATGGTCATCTTGTACTTGTCACACAAGCATTGAGTAAACCTCGAATGTTGAGTTAATTGCCCAACTTAAGCAAGTGTTGGAATTTTTGGAATGGTCTGCAACATTTTCTGTTCTTTTGAAATTAGAACTAACAGAATGCTAGAAGTTACAAGACACTTTTCTGTTTTGTTAACAGTTTTGTAGGTCTAGAGGTTTGAAAACTAGTATTCATTCCCACAGAAATATTTGTGAATTTCATCTTGAATTGTAATTTACAAACCCAAAGAGAACTATTATAGCAAGTTGATTTTCTAAATACTTCTACTGTTGATAGGTAATAAGTTAATGGACTTGCATTGCTAAAATCTGAAGTTGGATTCCTTGTGGTGGACAAGGTGATGACCCAGTTGTATAACTTTGAGCTAAAACAGCAACACTAAAGGCCTGGTAATCTGAGAGTTGCAGGTTTGAATTTCGATTACATCAAACAAGCTTGCCTTTAAGCCATGGAGGGATTATATTATGACAGTCAGTCCCTCTTCATTGGTAAAAGAATAGCCCAGGAGTTGGTGGTGAATGGTTATGATTAGCTTTTTTTTTCTCTTGTCTTACACTACTAAAATAAGGATAGCTAGTGGAGATAGCCCTTTCGTAGCTTTGCACAAAATTGAAAAGCAAACAACAACTCCAAATACAGTGACTGAGATATGGTAAAAAAAGAAGAGTTATATTTACTATTGGGAAAAAGGCTATTAATAGACAAGAATGGCTAAAAGAAATATGTTGGCTGAAATTTTGACTAAAAATATTTAAGAGAGTTGACTGTGAGAGATGTAGCATGATGAAGATCACAGAATATAAAAAAGCCATACCACAGAATAAAAGATCTTGGAAATTTACTGTATATTCAGCAGATCTTATAGTTGAATGATGGCAGAAATTGTGAATCACTTGTAGTGCTGCTGATTACAGTGAATAGGGAAACAATGTAGTTCAGCAAATAATGGACTCTAGACTGTGAGGAAAAGTATGAAGAGTAGCACCAATCAAATAGCTGTTACTATTCATCACAGGCACAAGTGAACCCCAGTATTGTTAGAGGTTATCATTGTAGATTGTGCCACAATGGTAAAGTAGCTTCCATGTCGTCAACATTAGGCATCACTTATGCTATATCACCTGATTTTAGGACACTGTAATTTTTTTTAGAAAAAGCCCATATTTTTACAATTTTGAAACAGTGAATGCTCCTGTTTGGAAACTAAAACCTTTCATTCAACTAACTACAAGCCATGATAAATATGGTGGCTTTTCTATCATGGTGTAGGGTGTTATTAGGGAAGTTAATAGTATATGAAGAGAGACAGTTGTTGCTGTCCCATATATCAGGGGGTTTGAGCAAATCTTAAACTTGTCTACATCAGTAACTATCTTGCCAGACAAGAAGTTGATTTTATGTAAAATGAGCTTTTGCTTATTCATCCCAAATCACAAAAATATCAAAGGTTGTGGCATAACCACTTTCATGTGAACTCTGTTGAATATTATGATCCAGCTTCTCTTGCTTACTTGTGAAAGTGTCAAAAAGAATCAGTTGCTGAGAAACATATCAAAGTACTAGACTGAGAATGGAATTTGGGTTCAGTGTAACTGTTTATGCCATAAATGTTGCAAAGAGCAGATCCACAAAATACTAATGATAATCTTTTATCTTTTCTTTATTATTTTTTTTTATTTGAGAAGATGCTATTATTTCTGAAATGAGTATCTGTTTACATACTGATAATCTGTGTATTTTCTGAATGTGATAGTCAAACAGATGATATTGGACAAATTAATTAAAAATTACATATTGATGTCTTTAAAGGGCCAGGAGAATGCCAGCTGGACAGAAATGGTCAGCAATCACTGCAGCTTTACAGTATGAATCTGATATGGATGACCGTGCAAGTTCAGTTGGTGGAGGAGATGGGGAAGATGGAGTTGAAGGTGTTGATGAAGGAAATGACTCTGGTCCAGAAGATGCAGATAACAACCCTCAGTGGCAACTTTATGAAACTGTAAAAACTTACCAGAGTCCACAGGGTATTATACTGTCAGAGCCATTTATGAAGCTACCACCAAGAAGGTTGGTGTAACATTAGAAAAATAATATGTTCTGTAATCTTAAGATCTTCAAATCTATGTATGTTCAAATCAGGTTGATTATGTTGATAAATATGTTCCAAATATCACTAGCTTATATTCTTCTTTACACTGTACTTCATCATCTTTAAACACAACTTTCTAGTGTCTGTACTTTAAAGTATTATTCAAAACAATCAGTTTTGCATATAAATATTGTTTTGAAAAAGTAAAGTATGCAGTGCAGTCGTCACTGTCAGAACCCTAAGAGTAAGTGAAAGCAGGATCTGCTGGTTTATAAGAGTGTGCATAATAAATGTTGAAAAATAAACTACAGCTGTAATATAACCATATGAAGCAATTCTGTCATCAGGTATATGTTTGTTGGAAAGTCTACACAGAACAAACATTTTTATTTTTCAGGGTATGAAAATTTCTTCACATTGAGTGAAAGTGATTCACACTATGAATAAAATATTCACAGTAGAAACTATTATTAATTTAACACATGTTGAAAGTTTAACTAATTGTACACTGAAATTAAAATAATTAATTGTAGGAAACACACATTTTGGCTGTTAAAGTTACTGTGATTTCTTTGTGTGTTATTTCCTTTAAGTTGGTGATACATGAGATGTGGTCAGACAGGGGTAGGAGACTTATGGTTCTGTGTGCAAATCAAGGTTTGCAGTCGGTACTGGTGGTATCAGTACTGCATTATAATATGACATATTTAGAATATCTATCATCACATGTCCCACCTTTAGAATTTTGACAAAACACCTCTTGTATTTCAGCTTTGCTTTTCACAAAATTATAAATACTTGAGGTGGTAGTTTGAGTTCACACTTCAGTTTATAAGTGAATCTCACCATGAAAATTGACAACAGCTCATATCAAATATGGTAAACTGGTGACTCTAATATCTGGAAGAGAATGTGAATATGTCCGCCTTGAGTGATAACACATTAGGTAGGTGCATGCGTGATTAACCCTTAGCATGCAGACAGGTCAAACTATGTACATCATAATGTTTTAGTGCATTGTATTCAAAATTTATATGAACTACTTACTTATCATTGTATATAACTGGAGATAATAAATCAAATTTTAATATTATATAAGTTTTTAATTTTCTAAGGAAATATTTGAACACAACCTCAAAATACTCTAATTTGAGAATTTGAATATTTGTTCGTGAGCCATCTCTTCTGTATATATTTGTCCACCCCTTAGATAACTATTAAAATGTAACATAAAACATTCTTTATAATTTCAACATCATTATTCTGAAGTTTTGTTTTATATTCTTTAATCTCATTGGGGCTAGGGCTACAGAGCAATCAAAGAAAATTCAGAAACTACTTTACATGCCTGTCTCTGACATGTCCCAATTTACTACTTGTTAATAGATTTTTCTGAGACTAATTTCCATAAAATTTATAACCAATAGAAAGCCTAGATGTCAACTGATTTATTGCCATAGTCATCATACTATGTGAATTTACAGAAAATTAGTTTGATGGGAAGAAAAAAATACTGACGAGAACAATGAATTTCTAACTGCTCAAGTGCTGATACTTGCAACCTTTTACCACCAGTACTATTGCAAATGTATATGAACATATCAAAGTAGAAGTTTACAGATGTGTAAATATGGGTCACTTTTAACTTGTGATTATATTTTTCAAAATAATTAAATTTAAAACAAA